>OV281306.1:2539166-5070833 GCA_923062465.1 Acleris sparsana | reverse complement strand
TAAAAGCCTGACCTGAAATAATAAAAAGCCTCAAATAACCATTTTAATCCGTGTTACGTGAGTTGCATCGGAAAATGTTTTCATCTTTTCGGCAATATGGCGAGGTTTTTTATATTCTTGGTACAGTTCGCCAAAAATGTGGTCAACCACCCGACGCTGCCGTCACACTAAAGAAGGCGGCTAACTTCATAGTACCTAATAGTATAAACATTTTAAAGTTAATGTGGTTACTAAAAGAGTTATAGAATGCTTCGACTGTAGTTGCATTCTTTGGCATCTTCGGCAGTACGGTTAAAGTTCATTTGCACGTCATGATACAAAAAGTTTAATCTCCCATTGCATTAATATTATACATGTGTCAACCTCAGCGATAATTAGATCTCACAGAAACTTTTGTCAAAAGTGGTACAACACTTTCTTGGTTGACCGTACAGTCAACGTCATAAACAAGTGAGCATTTATGTACCTTGTCGCTTTCAATCGTTTCAAAATTTTGTATGACATTTCAAACTTGACGTTAAAGTGACAAGGTACATAAATGATCACTTATTTATGACGTTGACTGTACAACTGTACGTGTTCCACATTTAACCTAAAAACTACTTCAATGGGAACCCCACTTGAGAATATTCTAGTCTCTTCTGTCATGACGTCAAACTTTTTTTTGCCAAGCTTTAGCGGCGTAGCCTTCTCTTTCCCAACTGTATCAGCCCTCTGCATCGCTTATGATGACGTTTTTGTTTCAGCGATTCGTCGAAATTTACGATTTGAATCGGGACCCGTACGAGTTGGAAAATATTGTGGCTGAAACACTTCCAGCTTTCAAATACTGGTACTCCCGCATCCTATCGCGAATGTTAAAGTGCAAAGGCGCTAACGAATGCAATGCCCCTCTATCGCCAGTGACGAGTGAATCGTAAGAATTTTGTCTTGAGAAATATATTTAAAAACTCGAAAATGTTTTTTTTTTGGGAAAAGTATTTAGGGTCGATTGGTATATAATTTAACGTATTAATTTACTGCGTCGCATCGAGTTATTAAATGCTATCAGTATAATAACCGTGGTCAAGCCGCTGTGCCCTACTGGTGGGTGCACAGGTATTTTTTTCCCCAGTAGACCCACTGCACTAGAGTTTCAAGTTATCCTTCCATTCCAGCAGTGCCAGTGAGACCACGGGTAATTCCTCAGGTAATTTCGTTCCCCTGATCTTGATCTGTTACTGACCAAAAATAGTATCAAAAATATGAGATTATCCAATTGCACAAAAACTGCACCTAGATTTGATCACAACCGATCCGTAGTCACACCAATTTGCCACATTGGTGTGACTATATGGTTCATTTTATTTACCCGTAGTCACACCAAGACCGAATTTGCGTCTGTTTCTCTTTCAAAATCAAACTCAACAGAGTCAACGGAGCTACATTGACGCGGAGCTCCTATTTCTGCGTTGTTCTGGCCCTCCGGGCCTGATATAAAAACGAACCTAATCCTCCTATGTGTTCGTGTGACTACGGATAAATAAAATGAACCATAGTCACACCAGTGTGGCCAATTGGTGTGACTACGGATCGGTTGGTGATTTGATCACCAAATACTAATTGTGGTTGTAAAAGTAGGTAGGTTAGGTTAGTTAGGTTCGTCGGGCGGGGCGCTGTCGTAAAGTCAGTAGGACATTAATATACTAGGACCACGAGAAAACGGCTGTCAATTCTGACACTGCACAACCATGAAGTTTCTGAGTATTGATAATGTTGACAGCAGCGACTATGCTGTATTACTATTCCTTCACACGCAACAAATAAGTTCGTTTTACTGCTGTCAACATTATTACTGCTGTCAATATTTAGAAATGTAATGGTAACGTAAATGTCAGGATTGACTTTTTATCTGACCTGTACTACTGTACTAGGTTTCTCTACCGAGAACGGGTATGACCCATTAGTTCCATGGAACTTCGCATTTTGTATCAAGCTATGACGAAATATCTGCCATTTAAAGTTGCCTCTCTCCTTGTCTATTTTTAAGTTTAAGAAAGAGCAAGGGCTAAATTTATCTGTCAAATATAAACGAAACGTTCAATACAAAATTCGTAGTTCCATGGAACTAATGGGACATACCCAGAAGAACGATTTTGCAATAGCATATGGAAATGTGAACGAGCTGAGAATGTGGGCGAGATGGGTATATGGACAAAGTGAACCTGAGCGTATGTTTTTGTCCGTCTTGTAAAAACTAAACGACAAAGTATTCATATATTCCAGTCGCGTAAATATGAGCTATCATAACGTTGACAATATGATAAAATGTCAAAATGCAAATGCCATATGGTTTTACAGAGTAGAATAGAGCCCCAGTTCTGTTGGACACCTTCGAATAAAACATGATTCGACTTTTAACAATTTTTATTAAGAACCAAATACAACATTTTATAAAAACTATTAAAAGCTAAAATACAATAATATCAAGAATCACAGTCTCGTTATGGCAGCTTATGTAATACTGATTCAAGTAAAATTACTATAATCCAAATAACCTGAAATGAAAAGAATAAATCATTATAGTGTGGTAGTTAAGTATAACCTATTTTTCTACTCCCGTACTTATAAACCGCTAATACTGATATCGTTACCGGTATCAGCATACCACCTATAGCGTAACCGAAACGTGAAAACAGTTCTACATATAATGAGTTCTATAGCATTGTTATTACCATGGTTACTGACATCTTTTTTTAAATATTATACTGGTCAAAAAATGGTTTTACAACAATTTAAATGTGTGAAAATGACCATATCAGGACATACCTACAGGAGCTTTAAAATAAATAATAATTAAGAAAAGATAAAAAAAATGGTTAGGTTAATATGGCAGCACCAGAAATGACATTTGGTAAACAAATCGGTGAAGTTATGAAGACGTATTTAAAAAAAAAGATGTCAAATCCTTCAAAACTAGAATTAATGAGATTAACAAAGAGCAAACTGGCTTTCAACGAACAAAAAGTGAGCGGCCATTAAAACCAAAGCCAGTTTAACGTACAAAAGTATAGTTTGCAGTAATATACCAAAAGATAATGCTGACCAATTGACTAGCTAATTTGTACCGTGAATGCCCACCGAATAAGTTTACTTGTTTAAAAACCGTTCGTTTTTCGTATAACACCGTTCCATTTACTCCCAAAACTACCCTATTGTGACGGCATTGCCACAAAAGTCCGGTGTCATTATGCACCAGTTACATAAATAACTATTTTTAATGGATTCAAAAAAGGAGGTTCTTATTCATCTGTGCATCATGTACTTCGCGAAGCACGCTTTGAGAAACACTATTACCCGTGGACCCACTTCTTTGTCCCACCGCAGAAAAAGTTGCACCCAGCTTTTGGCATACAATTTAATTGTGATACCAAAACTGGGTAGGTTAGGTTCGTTAGGTATCTATAAATCGTCGTATCCTAGGAAAATGGGCGTAATTACAGAAAGTCAACTTTTCAGGAGACGCATTTTTGTGTCTAAATAAATCAGGTTATAACTTAGAGATCTGAAATTTTAAACTTAGGTATTTAATCACTTAGGGATACGTATGAGTTATTGTTTTTAATAATTTTCTAAGTTTATCAAGTAGTTTTGTCCCTTACGTCCTTTTTCGACACCAATTTTAATATCTTTTTATTTTTCATCGAGGAATAGAGACGTAAGTAAGGAAGAGGCCTTATTCGTTGTGAAATTCAGGGTCGCAACCGCATCAGAGGCCTTTTTAATTTGGTATTCTTTACTATTGTAGGTAGGATGCTACTCTATAAGGTATAATTAAATCAAACTTCACTTTTTCTAACGAAGTGTTTAATTAAGTAGTAATATTCAAACATTTTTTTTTCTATTAAAATCAACAAAACTAATACCAAAAAAACATGTTATTATTTTATACAAAAATCGAATCTTATTTGTTAAAGGTTACTAAAAATAAAGATCTTATGAATAAACATAGTAAGAACATATTTGTTATAATTAGAGCATTAAAAAAAAGGAAAATTGTGCGTCAAAAATAGCTGATTACTTTTGAACGTTGTCGCTTTGCAGTCATGTATTGTAAACAAGCAAAGTCAAACAAGATTGTCAAAGGTGGTAATGCGACAAGGTTCAAAAGTGATCAGCTATTTATGACGCAGACTGTACTTACAATTTTGAAGCTACAAAATTTACTTTTATGTACATTATATTTATAACATTTTGTTATTTATAATCGTGGCGTGCCCTAAAATTAGTCCTTTAGATCAACTAGAATAGAACCCTAAATTTCATAAACAAAGGTTAAACGGTTATTGAGATATTAACGTCTAAAAATCGGCATTTTTACCACTGACTGACTGACTGACTGACAGATCATCAAAAATCTAACCCACTTCCAGGTGACCTAGAAAGGTGACATTTGGCATCCGAATAGATAATTGTGTATATATACACATAAAAAAACTGAAAACAGTGATTTTATAAGTTTTATCATTATTATTATTTATGCTAGTTACCTCAGAACTCCGACATTTATTAACCAATTTGGAGAATTCTTTTTTGTTTGAAAGAACAAACTTCCGGAGTAGTCCCACTGTCATCAGATCAGAATCTGATGATGGAGTCCAGGAGAAATTGAGGGAACTCTTCAAATATTTTAGGTACATCTATAGCGATTTCGGTATTTTTTAAAGCATAATTAGCATATAGTTAAACGTGCATTTGCTCTTAAAAACCACCATTTAGTGAAGTAGAATTGTTGATGATGATTAGAGATGGGCCGAATATTCGGTAAATATTCGGTATTCGGCATATTCGGCAAGTTTTTCAATGTTCGTATTCGGCCGAATAGTTCGGTTACATTGCCGAATATTTACCGAATAAACAAAGTAAATAACGAGCGTAGGTTGTTTCGTAGTTTGTTGGATTGACATCCTATTTTAAAATTCTAAGATTTCTAAGCAACTACCAAAAAGAGATAAATATGCGTCAAAATATAAATACAATTATTTTGCAAACAATCAATGCAACAACCGTAGCTTAAGTAAGAAAAACCAGAGTTGTTTTAATTAAGTAAGTTTTTTGGAGCGATTTGCCGAATATTCGGTTAGGTAAGAGCTGAACCGAATGTTCGGCCGAATAATCGTATTCGGCAAAGTCCGTATTCGGCCCATCTCTAATGATGATAAATGAAGATCACAGATTCACTGGAACTACTGAATAATAATAATTATTTCATGGGTTGTGATTCGATTATTCGATTACTTTAATAAAGTGGTTGCTAAGCAACATAATATGTTTTTTAATTATTATTAGTAGCTAAATATGAAAGAGTTATCATGCACAACTTCTTTTATTCGAATAAAATGTATATGGTTTAAGAGTTCGCAGGAAGCTCGGTTCTCCATACAAACGTAGTTTCGCTCTCATTTTAAAACGACTTATTAGATTGCTACTTAAGCAGATATAGATACTTATACAAAGTTTCATGACAAACTAAAACATAAGTTATGGGACAAAAAATAATGATATCCCATCAAAACATAAATGTGAAAATGGAAGCCAAGTTCAATATTAAGAACCGACACAAGAATTGAGATCTAAATGGGTGCCAAGTTTCGTAGACAATCCTGATATTTATAAGAACATACAACATTCTAAAATAAATTAAAAACACAATTTCTTATTTTTTCTGCTACAACAATGTTCGTTATTTAAAAGTATAACTTCTTAAATTTGAACACTCGAATTATTTATACAAAGCAGATAACTTAGGATAAATTGAAACTCAAAATTTGACTTGGCTTGACAAGTAGATAGGTACTCACCACCTCATTTAACTGATCACCAATACAGCCCATTAAATATGATACTTCATTTTCCGACCCTGGTGGCACTGGAGATGCTAAAATTATATTAATTAATAATAAAATCTACAACACATTAAGTTTACAATATGGCCTTAACGTTGGTTAAGGCCTTTTGATAAAAAACAGATAAAACAGAAAAATGCTATTTTTTTGTATTCATTATCATAAAATCAATTTTATAATAACGTAATAAAGCATTATAAATGTTAATATTAACAAAATTGTATGATTAAAGTGTCAAAAACAACTTTTAAAAAATAAGTCCATCGAATACAGCCGCAAAAACCATAGCGATCCTGCCTAAAACGCATTTCAACTTTCGTCACACCCGCCGAAGGAGGGCGTTATGCTATCTAGTGGCTCTATTCCTCGTTTACCGCCTAATACTGTTATCGAACTAACTGATTCTTACTATTTCATAAAAATATGAAATTATAATAATATTATCAGTGGTAATATTATTAATACAAGTAATAGCAAGTATAAGCTAGAACTTCACATGTTTATAAATGAATAAAGTTGAGTATTCTCAAAATTAAATTACATTATTATAAAATTTACTTACGTATTGACATCCGTTTTTGTTTTCTTTTGTTTTCATAGGAATCCCTAGCAATTTGAATCAATTTCTGTGATCTTTTCAAGTTGTTCTACGGCATCGCAATCACGAAACAAAACACTATCTTCTGCGTCAGCGCTCCGCGTGATACCGACGGTCAGGCGTTAGCGACCCCGTCCCGCTTGTTGCCCCCGCGCGGAAGACGGCCGGTATGACAGTCGCGGCGTATTTCGCCGGATCAAATGGCGCCATGCAATTGCGGCTCAATTTAAAAAATGTAATATCTTTGTTAATTTTATGATTTCTAAAGTTTTTTAAAAGCCATTCGGTGTAGAAAAAATAGTAGATTACGATTTTGAAAGAAGAGAAAAACGGCCTTAATGATGGTTGCGCCCATTTTCCTAGGATACGACGAAATGCCCGAAGGGCAAACAGGCCTGGAATAGGAGCCCTGCTGTGAAGCAGGGCTCCGTCGAAAAGAGCAGTGGGACGAAGTAGTGGGACCACGGGTAAGCGTCCTTTGAGAACAGCTGGTATAAAAGATTCACCTTTTGGTCAAGTGACAGCAGCCGCTTGCTGTCGGCCTTGTATGCTGAAGTACTCTGTCACTTTGCTTTGGTTCATCGGGTCCTCCTTATATACCAGCGGGCACGGAAAGTACTTCTAGAAACAAGAGAGAGAGAAGAACTATTATTATTATATAATGGCAACATTCCGTTTCAGGGCGTAGACAGAATTGTTTAGACGGGACGCGAAAAAACTATACAACGAGAAAAAGAGAAGCATTTATACGGAAATACATATAAATGAAGACTGCATCTTTACTTTCTTTATCACTCCGCGGTAGGGGACGCCCTAGTCGCACATACAGTGTTCACGATATACTGAACTAGAGGACGCTCGGAACTTCGTACGCGTAAAATAAGTTTCCCGCTACCCCCCATATTAACGCCTTAGGGGGTGATTATTGAAAAATCTTTTCTTAGTGCTCACTTACATCATGAAAGGAACTCCTGTACCAAATTTCAAGTTTCTAGATACAGTAGTTTCGGCTGTGCGTTCATAATAATATATAAGTCATATATAGATAGACAAGGACAAAACAAAAGCACCCGAAACCGACGTACGCGCATTATGGTTTCTGCCCACTACACTGTAACCATATCATAACCGTAGTAGGAACGTGTCAGACAAAAAAAAACTCTTTTTCTGGAAAAGTATGAGATTATGCTCACTAGACCGTTCCGACACCGTCCCGTCACCGACCATCATTTTATTACTAACTAGTGACCCGCCAGCGGCTTCGCCCGCTGCAAATTTCCGACTTTCCCGGTGGTTTCCTTTTCTTTCATACAAACCTTGCCCTGACAATAACGAATACAACCGAAAAGGAATCAGCCAAATCGGTTCAGCCGTTCTCGAGTTTTAGTGAGACTAACGAACAGCAATTCATTTTTATAATTATATAGATTACCTTCCTGGCGTGATACGTTCATAGTACGGTCATGGTGTGGCACGGTGTAGTGGGTACAGACCTTTAAGAGGTTCTCGTACGGAGTCCGTTTGGATCACAACGTTGAATTAAAATGTTTCCAACACGAGCTAACCTCTTTAAAGTCACCGTTGTAAGCTAAACGAACGTACTCACTCAAAACTACTTCCAACGGGATAAAAATCTGTACAAATGGAGTATAGAAAGGATTTAGAAAAGTTCAAATTACCTGGACAGCTTTGATGCCTCCAGAGATATCCACGGTAGGTACCACTTGTTTCGGCTTTAGGTATTTCACGAACCGTATCAATTCAGAGAAGCTGGAATGTTCACTGTATGGAATACCTGAAAAAAATGCCAATTACCGTTATTCCCTCGGGAACTTGAAAAACATGTGGGATAAAAAGAAGCCTAATGTGTTAACCCATATGCAATCTCTATTCCAAATTACATCCTAACCCTAGATCCGTTGCCGCGTGAAGGGGTAGCAAACACAAACTTTTGCATTTATAATATAATAAGTAGGCTAAAAACCTTCCATCAGCAGCACCAAGCAGCTGATGCTTCCGTGAATAATTATCTTACTGATGGTGAGAACCGTATGTCCGTTGCAGGTCATTCATTCATTCTGAACAAGATAAAACGGCATTTCCGATAAGTCACCAAACATTTGTACCTGTCGGTTTTGTTACCAAAATCTAATACATTTCTTGGTAACAAAACTGACAATTACATACATGCAGTGGTGGTCACATAATTAGGGACGCTTCCGTTTTCCCCATACAACTGCCTACAAATATGACCCTCTAATTTTGACCTCCAATTAAAATAGTAGTTTACGTGACGGTTAGAGTCGCGTACAATACTTTATCCACACACATATAAGTACTCTAAGATGGGTTCAGAAGCCGAAAGGCAAATGACCAGCATTACCTGTGGTAGTAGGTGACAGCGATGACAGCTGTAACGTAATGAAATTACGTTATCAAATATTGTAAAGTAATGAGATCCAAATGTGGAACATCTTCCAAAATTAACAGCTGACATCGCTCTTACCTACTACCACAGGTAATGCTGGTCACTGCCTACGGGTTTTGAACACATAATAGAGTATTTACGATGTGTGTAGATAAAGTTCTTGAACTAATTAATTATGTGACCAACACTGTTCTTGTTCAGAACGATGGTCCCAACAGACCCATTTTTTTTCAAAGCCTGGTGAATAAAGAATCGGGTTCGATTAACTCTAGTTCTTAGATTACCGTGTATCGTGACGGAGTTTTTCTCAACGGTGCTGTTCTTGCCGTTCTCCCAGCCGCTGGGCTTGAACGCGACCACCTCTGAAAACGCCCCATTCAACGTGTCCAGGTAGCTTTTTAATTTCTAAAACGAAAAAATACCACATTTTTTTCTTTCATCATAGATAAAGTAAACCAAGCGAATATTTTGGACATCACTTGGCCAATGCTTAGTTTTATTTAAAATACACTCAGGAGCATTTTCGTACTAAAGAGGCTATTTCGAAGCCTTGGTTCCTCGCCAGGTAATGCTATTAGTGAAATCTGATACTGAATACCCCGAGCATCGATACAGGACTTCCAGAGTGCCTAGGATATCCAACCGAATAAATCTGCGGTTAATGCCGGAATAGTGCCTGTTCAGAAAAACATCTGAAATGGCAAGAAAATGTAAGGAAATCCAAGTGTTGACCCAAACTCTCCCGCTGTGGTGTTAACTGATTGTGCGATCAGTTAGGTATCTTAAGAACTTTTGACCTCCTCTATTGAACCTCGGACTACCTACCGTTAAACCTCACTCAAAACAACCCCTGGCGAGGAACCAAGGCTTCGAATTAGTCTCGTTTGTATGAAAAACGCACTCTGACCCGGTATTTTTGCTCCTGAGTGTAGTTCTTTTAGCCAAAAAAGATTCTTTTTGAGGTTAGAAAGTTGGATACTACCTATATTAGTGTAAGAATGAGCACGGCATAGGTTATATTGGGACTTACGTCGTGGCTGAGGTCGCGCATGGGCACGACATGCAGCTGGCAGGACTGCGGCGGCGCGACGCTGAAGCTGCGCCCCTCCACCGCCTGCAGCACCTTGTCCTTCTCGGGGCACGCCCACACCGAGCACCCCACGCGGCGGGACATGCCGAGGAAGAACTTCTCTTTACCTAAAAAAAAAATACAAGTTTCAAGGCTAAGCCACACCGGATGCGTGTGCGTTGCACTGCGTTGTATAGTATGAATCCTGATATAATATGTCACACCGCATGCGTGACACGTGCTATATATGAAGAATCATACTCAGCGCATAGAGACATCTATGCTAGTAATTTCACCGGATATCCTATTATACACAGGAACATAATGCTAACATTGCTGCTTAGCGGTAGGAATGATAAGATGGTGGTAGCGATCCGGATGGACCAGTGTTCACATGGTTACGTTCCGATGTGGGGATACGACTAATGCCATTTTAACTCCATCCCATAAAAAAAATCGCGGTTTACTTCGCTCTGTCGACCGTGACGTCCGTGACGGATTTATCCTACAGTGACAGTAAACATGTCCTACGGATATACCCTCGTTATCCATAAAAAATGTAAAAAATAACAATTTAGGCCCGCTTGCACGTAAATGTTAACCCTAGGACAGTTCTCATAAGTCAGAAATTCGTGAATACCTTAACCTTTTTGCGGGTGGTAGGACCTTGTGCAGGGTCCGTCCGGATCGCTACCATCTTATCTTATCCATTAATCTACCGGCAAACAGCAGTGTTCGTATTGTGTTCCGGTTTGGGGATAAGACAGCCGGTGTAATGATTAGCATAGAGTCATTCCATCTTAGTCTTGAGGGTTGGCAACGCATTTGCAATCTTTGGATTGCAGTCTTGTGAATGCGAATGTCTATGGGTCACAGTTACCACTTACCTTCAGGTAGCCTGTGTGCTCGTTTGCCTTCTCTATGCCATAAAAAACTGGGGTTAACCTATGGTTAAATCTACGTGCAAGCGAGCCTAATGTTATTATTGTACTGATGACGTGTTTAGCCTACAACGTTGGTCCTGCGTTGGATTTTTGTGATGAGAGCGAGTATTAATTTCTCTACATAAGTATGTTTATCATTGCTTAGTACACATAACAAGCCTTGAGCTTAGGACTAGATCAATTTGTGGGAGATTGCCCCATGCAAAAAAAAACACTTACCGATAGTGTACGTTCCACACACTATAAGAACCGATGAAAACTTCTTGTTAGCTTTCTCGAGCGCCAGCTTTTTTTGCCGTAGCAGAGTCAAAGCTATTTCCAAACTTTCGTCTTGAGTTGGAAAATTGTATCGGGGGTTGCAGTAGCTAAAAATGTACACACGACGTAGTTAAACTCGCTAATAATATTAAATATGTCATTTCTAAAAGGTATTCAGCGTGTACATTTAAATATGACAGTTGCGGGAGAGAAAAAAAACCGGCCAAGTGCGAGTCGGGCACGCGCACGAACGGTTCCGTACCATTATCTATAATAAAAAACACGTTTGTTATGACAGTTGCGGGAGAGAAAAAAAACCGGCCAAGTGCGAGTCGGGCACGCGCACGAACGGTTCCGTACCATTATCTATAATAAAAAACACGTTTGTTATGACAGTTGCGGGAGAGAAAAAAAACCGGCCAAGTGCGAGTCGGGCACGCGCACGAACGGTTCCGTACCATTATCTATAATAAAAAACACGTTTGTTGTATGGGAGCCCACCTTAAATATACATATAGTTTATTTTTATTTTACAATTATATATTCTGTAAATATGGCAAAAAATCACGTTTGTTGTATGGGAGCCCCCCTTAGCATTCATTTTATTCTGTTTTTAGTATTTGTTGTTATAGCGGTAACAGAAATACATCATTTGTGAAAAATGTCTAGTTATCACGGTTCATGAGATACAGCCTGTGACTTTTCGTATCACATCATCTCCCAGTGATGCGATTGGTTTAAAAACGAAACTAATAGAAACGCTAGTTAGTAGGTAATGCATCTTGGCAGGGCCCTCTGAGTAGGTCCCTTATTGACGCAACGTACGGCACAGGTGAAAAATGTTATCGTTTTAATTCCTTGTTATTGTAAACCGTGTCGTTTTTGTGTCAATAATTTTATTTTCTTGCTTTCTTTAATACAAAAACGGTCAAGTTTGAGTTGAGATCGCGTTGATTCGATTCAAATCCATTTCAAATCGGAGAGATCGTTGTGCGAGTCCCGTCCCACACTCTACGGGTTTTTTGAACCTAAGTAAAAGTGACTGACACACAGACATTGCTACTCTGTTCCTACAGTTAGTCTCTGTTGACTACGGATCTTTTTATTTAAGACACAAATTAATTTAGCTCTCTACCATAATCGCCACATACATCATTATTAATATGAGTTCCCACTTACGTGGTATCGAGATAAACGGTGTGTATGTCCTTATTCCAAAAGAGGGGGTAAGACTCCATCGTTGGGGAGGCACGGAAGTCCCCCGTATGAAGAATTGTCTTGCCATTTGGCAAGCCAAATACGAACATCACTGCGCCAGGACAACTGTAACAAAACAATTATTTCACTTCTTCCCAGACCTATCGACGCGGTAGGTATCGAAGTTTTATGTCCTCGCAGTAAGAGTGAAAAACGCGTTGTTCGGCTCGGCTCGGCTCAATTCGGAGTTGCGAACAGAACAACGTCGTTTTCGCTCTTATTGTATGGACATAAAACTTTTTCATACCGGCTCAAGGCGATTGCACGTCGATAGGTCTGGGGAGACCCATTTTATCGAATATAAAATGGGTCACTCACACGCCGACCACAAGCGTCAAAAGACTGATGGCAGATTACACCTGAACAAAAAAACACTCCCACGCCAACATGTTTGCTATGCAATGCAAATAACACCTTTAATGATACGAAAAAAAGCTTCTTTTAATCTCGAACTTGAGAAGACTGTAGCCGTGGCATTCAATAGTAGATTGATAACCAAGGGTTGAAAGTGACCCATTTCATCCGAGATATTTCTGGCGCTCGAACGAAGTGAGAGCGCCAATAGTTCGAGGGGAAATGGGTAATTTCACCCGAGTTAGACACTCTACTTTTCATTTCGACTGTGAGGAAAAAAGACACGGTATACCTAAATATATTTAATCTCGTTTCCCGCTTTATCTATTGAAAACTTTTTTTTTCTAGATTCATAAAAAAGTTAAAATACACATGCTGCCAACATTAGAAAAGTTAAATCGAGTTGGTCACGGCCAAGGAGCATGACTTCCATCTCATTCTTACCCTAACTAAAGAAAGAGATGGAATATATTCGTGACGTAATAAAGGTCAAATTTCTTGTTTCGAACGGATGTTCGGTGTTCAACCTCCTTGTTGTATAATAAGCTCCTTGGTCGTGACCAACTCGATTAAACTTTTCTAATGTTGGCAGTAGTGTATTTTCTAGATGGCCATGCCGAAACGTGAAAGAAAAAGTGTCATGCTATGCTATCACGGCATTATGGCGGGCAGCATAATAGAGGAATAATTTTAAATGTTGATTTTCTGTAATTGCGAAAAAAATAGAATTTTCATATGAACCTATAGGCCGTAATAAATACATCGTTTAACGTATAGCCGAGTTTAGATATATGAAAATCTTTTATGTTTATAATATGACGTAGCTCAATTATCTTAGACTCCGTGGCCAATCGTAACTATTAAAAAAAAATTACTTTCCACCCTAGAGATGAAAACGCAATTTTCCACCCGGCTATCCACCCATTCAAATTAAACTTTCCGAACAGGAGAGATGAAAAATGCTTTTATTCTTTAGTGCGAAAAAGTATTTCATCTTGTCAGAATAAAACAATTACTTACACTCTTACATTCAGAAAACCGATAACACTGCACAAAAAACTTGTTATATTTACTTTCAATTGATTTGCCTTTAAATTGTTTAAAAAAATAGAGGTATGAGTATCAATAAAACCGGCCAAGTGCGAGTCGCACTCGCGCACGAAAGGTTCCATACCATTATCTATACAACATTAACAAAAAAACGACAAAAAATTCACGTTTATGGTATGGGAGCCCCCATTAACCATTTATTTTATATAATTTAATTATTTATTTTATAGTGAATATACATCTAAATATTCTGTGAATATTTCAACTCTCTAGCTATCACGGTTCATGAGATACAGCCTGGTGACCGACAGACTGACAGACGGACAGCGGAGTCTTGGTAATAGGGTCCCGTTTTTAACCTTTGGGTACGGAACCCTAAAAAGCACAAATGTATACATAGTTTTGGGAAATCTTAATTTAATTTAAAAAAAAAGTTGAAACTGACTTTGACTGGTTTTCCTTGACGAGTTATTTATATCAATCTAGCTTCCTTCACGTTTAGATAAATTGTTCGGATAAAATGGATTATTTTACGCCATTACACGGGAGTGTTAAGCCACCACATTTTAGCCAAGAAATACATACTGGATATACGAGTATAACCAACTTAACCCGATATGCATTACTCAGCCAAAATACGAAGCGGCAACGGACTCAACAGCCTCATGTTATGACTAAGTATTATAAACTTACTGGTTAGCATCGACAACTGTCACTTCGACGCCCTCTATCCTCGACGAAACTTCCAAGGCTAGCACGTGGATACACTTCGGGTTCACGCCCAGCCGAGACACGCAAAGGTCACCTGGAAAACAGGACAGTAGCAATTTCAGTATACATCGCGCAGCTAATATGAAACGCAGTGATGTATCAGAGTGTTAACTTAGCAATGTATACAGAATTGCCACCTGTCACGTGCCATTGTCAAAATGGTGAAGTAGGGGGCAGGTCGTAACAAGTAGGTAGGTTTAGGTTGCGGGTTTGTACCCAGAAATTCTAGTTCCGGTACTTCCGGTGTCGGTTTCTGGAATCCATACTTCCTTACCAATATTGTTAAATGTGAAAGTAACTTTGTGTCTGTTTGTTTTATACGCAATCAAGACTAAACCGCTGAACCGATTTAAATTATATTTGGTATGGGGATAACTTGAATCCTGAGGAAGGACATTAGATGCTTGGGCCCCATATGGGTAAGGACCAAAAAGTTGGACACGCTAACTCACTCCATTAAATTTTCTATGTAACTTTTCCGTTGTGACACGAAAATTAGCCATACAATTGTAGGGATACTTTTTGTCGCACAACAGAACTTTTTTCGACTTCGTTATTTGTATGGTTAACTGCGCTTAACTGTGGTCCAACATTTTGGTCCTTACCCATATTCGTTTGTACCCTCGATCTGACGTAAATCGTGACGATTGTTCGTATCAAAAATGACGCCCATACACAAAACGATTGGTCGTAACGATCGATCATTTACTGTTTGAAACGAAGGATAAAGACGACTCAAATGTTCGTGTCAGAGTCGAATACACTATCGATTCGTCATTTCGATCGGTCTGAAGCGACGGATCGTACAGGGGACGGCGATGACTATACGACTTTGCGGAATCAATACAAGAAATCACACACCACAGTACTTGCGAGTGATTTGATGTTAGCTGCGATGGTCAACAGTTTGAACACTGAATTCCAATTTTAAACAAAAAAATAATAATTTTAGTAACATTTTATTTAGATCAAAGGACGAGTCAAATGTGTCCAAACTCGGCGAATCTTCTATGAGCCCTTATAAAGCTATAAATTACAATTTACAGGTTACAAGTTTCCATTTGACACAACCTCGACCAATGACGAGCAGCCATTTGAGCAGTGTTGCCAGTTTACACCTGTAAAATTGTTACTTGTAGCTTTATAAAACGTTCCCCAGAAGTATCCATCATCACACCAGCTCGATGGTACATTATAATCGGAACTACATAGGGTAAAGTCACCAGTGCACTATGGTCCCGCTCATAGGTCATAAGTCCAAAAAATCAACAATAGCCGAGCTACGATTTGTACTTCTCTGATAACACACTAATTACCAGCCTACTTAAAACTATAAATAGTTTTGAAATAATCAGTCGGGATCATTGTTTTTCAGACCTCCGAAGTGAACACACTTACACCGCATAATTAGTCTTATCAATAGATCATTAAAGTGAAAGTGGTTTGTTGACGGATTTCTAAAAACTTGTTGTGATAAACTCCATTGAATCATCATGGAAATTAATGACAAAGGTAAGTGTTGTAATAATAATATTTTTACTAGCTGTTTTTACTATACATTTTATATTTATTTAGGAGCTACGACACACCTAATTTTACAAAAATATTTGAATTGTTTTTGTATTACCATTGAGTTTTGTCAATGACGCGATTCTGTCCGGTTAATAATTTTGATTGTTTATAAAGCGTTTTGTTTAAAAAGTCTAGTTACTGGGCCAATAGTCATCTTCTGCTAGATTTTGCTAGATGTTTTATTAATTTGTCCTCTACGCTCTTCGTAGAAGATGCTACGATATTTGTCAATTTTTAATGTAAGTATTTTGTTTTCTTTCTTACAGGTTCTTTTTTGCAGGTTCAGTTTACAAGAATGCACATATTTGAACTATGGCATTTTGCTAAAGGATCACAGATAGAAAAATATAGAATTATACTAGAGAAAGTTTTGGAAATGGTGCCGGAAGCTGAAAACGTTGAAATCGAAGCTCTAAGTAAACGCGTTAGTTACATTATAGAAATGATCGCAGATTACTGGAAAAAAGCAGCAAGGAATAAATGTGAATTAGTCAAAAAACATGCGAAATGGTTAAATGTCCTTGAAACTATAGATATAGCAAAGAATGAGTCGGTAACTGCGAGAGAAAATCAGTTTACTGATCAAGAAATGACATCAAATTTCTGCCGAAATTACTGGTATTAAGCAAGAGCTTATTGATCGGTGTGGTACAATTCTTAATTGTCTCAATTCCGGTTACAAAATTAATTCTGAGAGATTTAAATCGTTTGCTTCAGACACGGCTCGACAGCTTGTTGAGGAATATCCGTGGTACAATTTGCCAGCGTCCATTCATAAAGTTCTGATTCATGGGTCTGAAGTAATCGATCAGTTCGATCACATGATGGTATCCATAGGAGAACTATCAGAAGAAGCTGCCGAAGCTACAAATAAAAATATAAAGGCGTTTAGGCTCAACAATACTAGAAAAATGTCACGCGATGCGACGAATACCGATCTTTTAAATCGACTTTTATTAAATTCTGACCCACCAGTTACGGGTCTTAGAAAGCTTCCTAGGAAAAAAAAAACTGTTTTATCTAAATCTGTCATTAGTTTATTACATTGCTAGGGTCATTAAAGTTTCACTAATGAGTGTTAGATAGTTTAATTATAGTATTTTTAAGATAACAACTCTTTACGTGCGGTTCATTCTACTGCATGAATTGCACATAACGATAAAACTTAGTAAATATGTTTGCGTTCAATATAGGTTGTTTTTATTTAAATTAAGTAGTATTAAGCTATTGTCTATTATATTTTTAAGTGAAAACTTGTTACTTACTATTTATAAGAGGTATTTATACGGTATTGAAATATAGTGCATTTTGACGCGTTTTTAATTGTTTTTTTTTTATTATTAAATAATAATATACACATTAAATTAATTGTAAGTCTTTTATTTTATCAAATAAATTCATAACTAACAACAATATATGCATTTTATCCTAATAATGTTGCAAGTTTTGGACAAATCGACTTATGACACTTTCTCCATACACGCTGAACCACAGTGCAGTGGTCGGCCAGAGACCAGTAGTCGACCTCATATGAGTGTGAAGAGTGGGAAATATATCTTTTGTACTCTTCCCACTCATACAAAGTATAGGCAGAGGCCGACTACAGATCTCTGGCTGACCACTGGTTACTTTACCCTAAGTATGCCAAATTTTTTAGTTAATAAACAGTGTGTTAAAAATAGGTTCAACTCACCCGTGATTTTAGAACAGTATAGTAATTTATTAAAAGTTTTCTTCAGGCCAGAGTAATGATCGGAATGGAAATGCGTAAGAAAGTAGTGTTTCACGTTCGGTATGTCTCCGTAACAAAAGGCATCTACGGCAAAGTGGGTCCCTGTAATACATTAATGCACTTTTGTGACAATGTACACTACAGTCAAAAAGTTTAGGACCTTTATACATACATCTCCACGAGTAGTGTCATATGGACTTCTCGTCTATCGACTTCCAATATACATGTGTATAGCGATAAATACAGAAAACAGTAGGGTAAAGTCACCAGTAGTCAGCCAGACACCAGAAGTCGACCTTATATATGAGTGCGAAGAGTGGGAAATATATCTTTCGTACTCTCCACACTCATACAAAGTATAGGCAGAGGCCGACTACAGGTCTGTGGCTGACCACTGGTGACTTTACCCTATTTAAAATATAATTAAGAGTAGAAGTAAAATACAGGCAGTCTTATCGCGAATGAGCGATCTCTTCGAGATAACCTTTGGATACCAACTTTTTGGAAATTATAAATAGGAATTAAAATAATAACATTTGTTTCTTTTAAAATAATTTGTGCATTTCGTATGCTTAATGAACAATTTTCAAAAAAAATGCATCAAGAATTGCTATCGCTTGTTTTCATGGCAATGAAGAACTGGTTGCCCAATTGTATTGCTATTACTCAATTCGTTAGCTGATTAAATAAAAAAATCTTGATTGGTTGTCAATTTTGGTAAGTCATATTTGTAGGAAATCATATGAGATGTAAGTACGAAAGTCCTAAACTTTTTGACGGTAGTGTACAAAGCATTGTTTTATGACAATAAGAAAGCACACGAGCACACAGCCCCCCCGATGGTAACTGGGATTTGAGAACCATAGACAAGAATTCTGTAGACTACAATCCTAAGACTCTAAATACGTTGCCCTGTGCCCAAGCGTTATGTCATGAGTTAGCAAACCGAGAGGTTTTATTTCATTATTATAAAAACCTAACCTAACCTAACCTACACAATAGACATTTATGAAATTCCGCAATGTCAGCCTAAAGGGCAAATGCGAAAATATATTACGGGAAATGCGTTCCAAAGGGATCCCTTTAGCAAAAATCACCGCTCTTAAATTTTGTTCTAATATTTCAACAACCTTGAACTTTGTGCAGGGTCCGTCCGGATCGCTGCCACCATCTTATCCATTAACCCACCGCCAAGCAGCAGTGCTGTGTTCCGGTGTGGGGATAAGACAACGGGTGAAATTTCTAGCATAGAGGCATTCCATCTCAGTCCTCAGGGTTGGCAACGCATTTGAGGTCTCAGGATTGCAGTTTTGAGATTGTAGTCTTGAGGTGGCCTGAATGCTCGCGTGCCTTCTTATTGCGATAAAAAAAAAGTCCAGTGAGCAATATTTAGTGGTGATGGTACCTTGTACAGGATCCGGCTGGATCGCTACTACTATCTTTTACTTTAAGCTACCCCCAAGTAGCAGTGTTGGCACTATAGAGTTCCGGTATAGGGATAAGACGGGAGTAAATTTACTAACAGAGGCATTCCATCTTAGCCCTCAGGGTTGGTAACTTTAATGCAAATGTCTACGGGTCTCACATCCCACTTACTATCAGGTGGTCTGTGTGCTCGTTTGCCTTCCCCTTGCCACAAAAAGGGCGAGCTGTGCTAGCCGTACTTTAAAAACGAATCGTGGGTAGGATCTCCGTAAGTTAAATCGTAAATTTGGTGAAGTACGGGACTAGTCTTGGGGCTGACGTTTTTCAGCTAGCATGAAGATAATGATGATGAAAAGGATAAACCTACGGCGACTTCAGCTGATGGGAATTTCATGAGCAAAGACAACTATACCGGCGTCAAAATTATAAAAGTAACGACTGCAGGTATTGCAGTAATAGGTCAAGTTCATCAGCAGGTAGCTAAGATAATTTAGAATATTGTTAAGTTTATAAATATATGTATTTTAGTCAGTAAGGTATTTATCTATGGGCCTAGTAGCCTGAAAATAAAGTTATTTATTTTTATTATTATTATTATTAATCAATGTGTTCCTAAAACTGATTGTTGCGTAAAATATTTCACTCAAGACTTTTATAACAACAGCACTGATAAATACGGGCACGACTGACTAGTAAAAAAAACCTAGGCAAGTAGAGAGACAGACGTGAAAGTTCTAGACAAATTCTTTTAGTTAACCAATATTGCCAAACAACTCACATTAAGTAATCCAGAAAAAGGCTTTTGCCCCCACTTCGCCAGTTTAAGAGCTCGTTTATCGTTTTTCCCTTAACTTTAGACAACTAAAAAAGCTCTTATGCTAATAAGCTCTTATGCAGGACAAAAGCATATACATATCTCCGTGCCTGATTCATGGAAAAATATACACACATCCGTACTTCCCAAAATCCTTTCAAACATAAATAGGGAGTAGTTACCTGCCACGATCTTGTAATGCGGTATATGCCGAGCCGATGCAGATGTCCTGTTAGACTTCGCCTTGCCTGTTACTTGGGCGAGCTGACCAGAATCGGCCACTTTCCTCGGGGAGTTCGAGCTGCCGCTATTGATGCGAACCCTGGGCAGCGGTGAGCGCGAAGCATCAGAACGCGGGCCTTCGATACTCGAACCTTTGACATCTTGGCGCTTGGGCGACGGGATCTCAGATCTCCCTGCGGACGCCCTGACTGAACGCACGGGCACGTCATCCTTCCACTCAGTTTTATAAGGATTCCTCCCAAAAACGTCACACTTTATAGCATCTGCCACTCCTAAATTCTTACTCATCTCCGGCGCATCACTCACTAATCCAACCCCTTCCGTGTGACCATTCCGACTTTTAGAATATTTATTATCTTTCGCAATATAAGAGTCAATAGATATCTGCCTCAAATTAACACCAGTTCCACTTTTACCATTATTGGCCTTTCCAATTGCGGCGTTTTGTCTGTTTTGAAATTTATTTCTATTAAAAATGTGACGTTTCACTAATTTATAATTTGGTGGCTGAACAATGACATGAGAAAGTTTCTTAATGGCATCTGTTTTTAAAATTAGAACCTTTGAGTTTTCTACGCCTCCCTCTGATGACAACTTTTTCTTTTTAATTTCTAGGCTGACAGCAACACCTGGCCTCTTTTGAGAGTTTGGCGAGGTTTCATTCATGTTTTCATCAAATTCGCTTTCAGTGGAGAGAGTCACACATTCTAAAAGATCGCAGTCTACAATAATATCATTATCCTTATGAGATACCCTTATTTTCTTAATATTAGATTTATTAGCAGTAACATCAACAAAATCACAGTTGTTTATTCCAAATGAAACAGAAATACCAGACTGTTCCTTTTTATCATAAGCTAATGTTTCGTCACTCTCATTCCCGTGCCGATAATTATTAAGTTGTGCAACTTGTGCGTCATCAAAGTCTGATCTTTGTGGTAAATCCTCGAATATGGTAAAGTCTACACTTGTTCGACTACGTCTATTTGCTAGATACTGGTTTTGGCCATCCCAATATGGCATATAATCATTGTATTTGAGTGTTGCCTGCGATGACTTGTTTAGATCAGCTAATGATAGGAGATCAATAGTGCTTGCATTAGCTAATTCATTGTCAGAAAGGAAGGCCAGCCTCTGAGTGGTGACTGTGCATGATGCATTCTGGTCTTTATTACAGTTTTCCTTGTCTTTTTCAAGATCTAACAAAATTTTGTGCTTAGGACTAAACGTGTTTTTTGAAGCAAAATTCCTCGAGAAGCATGGTTGATTTTGGTGAAATTGCTGCTTTTTTGCAGGAACAGTCTAGAACAAAAGAATATGACCTTAACCATTTCTCATGTGTAAATGACGCGTACGTCGACATCGTCTTTGCATCCGTTTATATCAATTTTATGGAAATATGGAAGGGGGGGTACCGCGTCGCTTTTTGCGTCTACTAGAACACTCTTCTAGGTGAACGCCCTCATACGTCGAAATATGTTTGAGTTTCCTGCGATTCACGCTGCTCAACGCTGTATGTATGTATGTAATGATATGTATCTTTATTTATAATTATGGTCTAATTATATATGCTGTTTGTTTTCCCTTTTATTTAAGGCAAGGTTAAGAAAAATAAATATACATAAATTATTATTGTACACCCCAAATATGTTATACATTATATAAACGAATATTATTATTATTACAGTAACAATGTACCAATAGTCATACAATAAATTATATTTGATTTGATACATATAATAAATGCTTAAACAAAACCAGCCAAGCGCGTGGCAAGCACGCATCCATTAAGCCGCGGATACGAAGTCGGCTTTTGCTTGACTGGAGCGCATCGGCCCCGGCGCCGCCGCCCTCGTGGCCGGTTTCACTTAAATCTATACATTGGAACGCGCCGCAGCCTGCGCCGCCGCCGCCGCTGCCGCCCGGCTGACCGCTGAATTCGTGTCCGCGGCCTTGGGAGTTCCGTGCCACGTAGGTATAGAAGTTATATTTGTATAAGGTTGCGGCACCTGATATTTATATTTCGGTGGGTCTGATAGACCCATAATACAATTTATAGTTTTTTGTACCTTGTCACAATGTACCTTGTACCTTGATGTGATAATTCATATACGGCAGTTTAAACGTGACATTAAATAGAAAGGTACGAACGTGTACACATATTTATGTACTCGACTGTATGTGGTAGCTTTCGAATTTAAACTCGTGTTGTATTTCAATTATGCATTGATATTCAACCTATATATTTATTTATCGAATATCAAATAATCAGATAAGTATAATAAATATCGGATTAATCGGATGTTTTCGAACCCTGATTAAGAGCTAGTAATATAGGTATTCTTAAGATACGTAATACTTTAGCTTATTTCAGTTGTAGGGATATATGGCCCCATCAAATGTCTTCCTATCAATGTCGTTAGACAGTAAACAGCACTAAATATTCATGTTTTGTCTATAGGATAACTTACATAAACAAAAGAGATGTCTTGATTATAACTTAAATGAGCAGGATATTTGGTATCATCTAATTCGATAAAAACTGCATTAAAGTATCCTAGCTAAAATGTTAAAGCATTATCTCTCTTCCAGAAGAACTAAGTAGAAAGCGCAAGTCTACACTAATCTAAAGAGGAAAGATTTGTTTATTTGCATTGAATAGGTACGGAACTACTGAATCAATTTGAAAAATTCTTTCACTATTAGAATCCTAGATTATCCTGATGACCATAGGTTGTTTTATTTTTCTGCGCAGACGAAGTTACCAGAAACAGCTAGTACTTGATTAAGTCCCTGTCATCCACATATAACCCTGGTTGTTATGCTTCTGCAATACCGCCTTTACCATGAGGGTGCATGGGGTCCGTGCCCAGGGCCCCCATCCTCAAGGGGCCCCTAAGACCCATAACTATTACCCATAAGAAATACAATATTACAGTAGAAAAATTAAATTTTCACTTCTCATGCTCGTAAAGTCCTTCTTTATGCTGGGTATAGGCTGCATAAAATCGCATTTTATGCACTAGTGCATAAAGTAATTTCTTCTTTTAAGACTAAGGCAATCAGGCCTTACAGCCTTCACACAATACACCTTCATTTAATTGATATATTTTTATGAGATTTTGGTTACATCTTAATTTAATTACGACATTTGTATAACTATCTAAATACAAATTTACGAATAATACCTACGGCGTGCATTTACGGTAAAAAAATACAACGCAAATATTTATAATAACTTGGCATTAAGCATCAGACCATAGTCAAACCTGTCAAACGTCACATAGACGAAAATTAAAAAAAAAAGTTAAGAAGGTAATCAGGCCTTGTACAGCCATGCGCAAACATAACATTTTAATTACTTACATTAAATATAAAAATTTAATAAATTATCCTGTAAGTATGTGCTTCTTGTTTTATTTCCTTGCAATCGAAGTGAAAAGCAGAGTGTAAAATTCGAGCATAAAACCCATTTTACCCTCGACGTGACTATCCACACTCGCCGTACCGGCTCGTGTGGCTATATGCACATCTTGGGTAAAATGGCTCGTTTTATGCACTTGTACAATCTACTATCTTTACTTTTCAAAAGGGCTGCAAATTCTTGTGTGCCCAAGGGCCCCAGCATAGTTTAAGACGCCTTGTGCTTCTGGACTAACTGCAACAAAATCTCAAGGGGCAACAGACAAAACACACAAATTGAGAGCTAGTCTCAATATAGGCACAAGGCTTGTCCATATATTTATATAGAGAAATACATACTTAAATACATAGAAAATCTCCGAAACTCAGAAACGATACACAGATATTTGCCCATACCATGAATCAAACCCAGCACCACTAGCTTCAAACTTTTTACTGTTTGGCCGGGTCACTACCAACCAGGTTAATTATGTCGTTAAATGAGTCAAAAAATACCAATTAATGGATGCTGCTGAATTATACTTAAATATCAAGTCAATGTTATAATTTGTTGGCTTTATTAACGCATTCACTGCCACTGTTTTTTGAACTTTTGCCAAGTGCCACATCTTTTGTTTTATATGGAGCTTGCCTACCTGTAAGAGCGCACATACGCATTTAGGCCTCTGGGTGGGAGTCAGGACAACTTTTATGTACGTTGCTGGCAGTTAATGTGTTAAGTGACAAATAATCAGTATTGATTGTCCTTTCTTCAGCATGTACCTAAACACTCAATAGCAGTTATATTGTCGACTATTATAGTATTTGTAGGTACGTAATCAACAAATAATAGATACCTATATTTCTTTAAAGAACAGTAATACTCCTTTAACTTTAATGTAAACAATAAAAATAATTGCTAAGGGCCTTACTTTAAGACTTTTTAGCTATGCACTCTAATTTACAGATTATAATTGGTTTTTATTAGAAGTACATTTTTTATTATAGTTTTCCATTTGCTTATAAAGTAACATATTTTTCAGTGTTCAAATGATAAGTTATAGACTATAGTAGGTAGGTATAGCAAAAGCAAAGATTTTTTTAAATCTGCTTATGTATATAATGTATATGTATTTAATAAAAACTTATATCTATCGTAACACTGACCTGATTTAAGTTCTTAGGTAATTTACGTCGCCGTAAAGACAGTGAACAACGACTAACCACGGAATCCTGCAATAGAAGTATTAGTTTATGTTTTCTACAAACTTTTGAAAAGTAAATAAATTGCAACTGAGTCGACATAAAAGTAGTGACCATGAAATAGTTCTTACCTGAGTTAAGGACTCATTTTGTTTTCTTACACTCCTTGGATTTAGAATCGAAGGCAAGAAATCGTTAATATCATCGCTCATAGCTTTTCCACGACACAACCACAGGACACAACGAAGTTAACTATCAATCAATCAAACAAATAAAGCAGACAGATATAATATAAATATATATATTTGACAATACGACCACAGATTATAAGGTATGTGAATGCAATGCATTCATAATCTGTGATGCTATTTGAATACGACGCAGAGCAGAAAATAAGTTATCAACAACAACGAGTACCTAGAAAATTCAGGTGTTTTAAATTAAAAGTGGCGCCATCTAGTACATTTGAAAACCCTTACAAGGTATGTCAAGTTATTTATTTTAACCAATTATAAATTTAATTTACTCTACCAACTAGTCATTAAGTTTAAAACAGGTACTAGGTTTCTTAATTCGCATTGATTGATATTGTATTTTGTCTTCTTTTTCTGTACAAAAGCTGCGTAAATAAGTAAATTTCTTGTAACTAAAAGCGAATGCCATTAAGTACAAGTTATTAATTAAGAATTATTTATAAATTACGTTATTTTCTTTGTTAAAATAAAATTATTTTAAAAATGAAAAATAATATGCTTACGTAATATATTCCGCTTAATCGGTATGCTAATACGTTCACAGTGTCTGTGAACCAAGTCGAATTTGGGCCTTCATTGTTTTCTATTTCTTAATCTATAATATTTCATCGCATATTTCTCTCAGTCACAAATTTTCCTGTTTATAATTAGGTCGAAATAGGTGACTGACATATAGGAAATTGATCCTGCAAATCATTTATAAATGTGATTAATTTTGCACGACATCCACGTAGGTACAATAAATAAGAATATTTAATACTAGATGCAAACCCGGCTTCGCTCGGGAAAATGTCAACTCTTATTAAGTTAACTAATAGTTAACCTATGTATCGATCGATATTTTAATCTCCTAAATCTTAGTTTCCCAAATAACAATGATGTCTCTGTGTCTCTGTCTCACAATCAAAGAAATTAGACCATAGAGGTCACAATGGAGATCGGAATACGAAACTGTGACACGTGATGACGTCACACCAACGCGACATTAATGACATTGATATGTTTACTTCGCAACGCCATTATACAGCAATTTATTCATTTTTATATTGAAAAAACTCAATAATCCGAATTTTCCGCCTATAAATTATTGATATAGAGTATTATGATAATATTCTAATACCAATTAACAGATGTCGCTAGTTTAAGTAAATTAAGGTAAACCAGATGATTAATTCAAGATCAATGACACTTTTTACTCTATAAAATATGAATGGGCATTTGTTATTTAATTCAATATACGTAATTAACTTATGCTATGAACTTTATGTTAGTTTTATTGAATTTATTTATTATGAAACATGGACATTCAATGCAATAAATTCTTATTTTATAAACTTACTTTGTTTTTCGAGGGTGGCAATCGAAATCGTTGTCACACGTCAGTTTTAAATATTTCTTGCCATATGTTAACGTTTACCATTTTCCAATGGAACATGCTGAATAAATTATTTGAATACGTGCAAGTGTAGTGTACATTTTACATTTTTCATTTGATATTATCATGAAATTTATTGGAGTTTAGTATTTATAGATAACGTATTTGTCAAAATTTTAGGATTATACTCATAAATTATGAGTATAACGTGAGCTAAAAGGACAATAATATTCTTAGACTGGCAACACTCCTGATTGAGTTTTCTTCAGTATTCCATTTTCCGAGAGATGGGATGAGTTAGAGCAATCTAAGAAGCAAATTTTACTCTAAAACATAAAGTAAGTGTAATATCCAAGTAATTTACACCACAGGTGTTGTGTCCCTCGGAAAGTGTTGTTCGTAAGTATTTTTATTATAATGTTTAGATGTAATGTTAGGTTAGAAGGTGCATAATAATTTCTGCTGACTGTTCCTTATATTTTTTGATTAAATGCTTTTTTATTTAGGGGCTGGCATTTGCTTTATTTATTTGGAAAGCTAATCTCATCAAATGCCCTTTGTGTTGTTCTTTCTCTTTGAATTCGTTAAAAATCGGCGGGGATAATAAATCAATATCATTCTTAACTTACGATATTCACGTTAAATCATTTTATAATAATGAATGATCATTTTTAAAGATGTTATTGGTAACATCTTCCTCATTCTACCACGTATAAAACTTTGAGTTCGATGAAATCATTATTATTTATTAGTCTTTAATTATTATATTTATTTTTTTAACTCTAATGTTTTATATTTTTAATTATTGTTTAAATTTATATTGCAAGTTTGATTTTGACTTACCTGCTTTTATGTAGTTATTCAACGTTTTGTTCCTCTATTACAACATATTTGAATACCTTATTATATTAATAATATCTCATACAATATTTATTTCTATCAAACATTTATCCTGGAAGGCAGAGAAGACTACACACATAAAAAGAGCAATTTTAAATATAAATGGAGATCTAAATAGTGTTTGATAAGCGCATTTTGACAAACATATCTACAATTATCCGAACGTACAAACATTTGTGGACAATACTGGCAGTGACTGCTACATCTTGACCAAAATGGTGTCCGCAAGACGTGCTCGTAATCAGGCTAACTCCCGATTACCGGAGGCTGTATTGCGCCCAAACTCTGTGTCTGAAAATGGAAGGGCTCGCCAGAATTTGAATCCGGAAGCTTTAGCTGCAATGAGCAAAGAGCAACTGCGGGCTGAGTGCAGGAAACGAGGACAACGAGCTACGGGCAACAAAAACGAGCTGGTATAAAGCAGTTTGCATTTGTGGTTGTGCTTATTTGTTTTGATTCGCCGGCCGTGCTGTTGTGCTTCATTTGTTTTTGTAGATAAATCATTTGTGACTCACTGTGAAAGATTTTTGGTTCTAATAAGTTAAAATTATAATTTACCGTTTATATAAAGTTTGTCGGTTTTATTTCAAAATGCACTTTTATCAGTTATAATAAACTAAAATGAGTAATTAACATTGTGAATGCAAAATACATAAATGTTAGTTATTAAAAACTGCATTTTATAAATACAATAATTAGTTTTTAGGTTTATGCACAGGCAGTTTATAATTGATTTATGCATGATTAATGTCCACTACTATTTTTATTTTTTTATTTAAATACTTGTATATTATAGTTATTGAGTAGAGTTAGACAATAAGTATCCTGTGTGAAACTAGTTTTTATTATTAGTGTTCATGTGTTTGTATGTAGTTGTAAATTTGTTGGTTATTTCATTACATTTTTTTATACCATTGCCAATTTAAGTAGTAGGTATTTATGTGTGGTTAATATGTTGTATCTTATATGAAAGTGTGTTCAAGCTATATAGTAGTCATTTTGTTTTTAGAATGTAACCTAAGTTTATTGATCATTTTACATAAATAAATTATTGAAAAACAAAAAAGTTTGTAACATAACAGTAGTGTTACCAGAACGTTACAACAACATAGAAATCTAATCAAATGAATACTATCTTATGATTAATCTTTTTCTTGTTCTTTCTCTAGTATCTGCTTAAAGTCCGTTACCAGCGTTGATATATAATGAAACATATTCATTCAAAAATACATTACTTTATGGATATGATTGCGAGAATATTTAATTAAACACACCATGATCCACATCACGTTAGAGTTTCTAAAATTTTCAATAGGAACAAAAGAGGAGAAGCTGAGGTACCGTTATGTACCTATACAGTTTAGTCTTACTCACATCCAGTGACTTGAAACTCTATCATCTATGTTGCCTCAATTACACCACGCTCACTTCGTTTTCCTCTGGTGTGACAATACTGACAAATAGGTACAATGAAGTGAGACAATTGACGCCTCTTGTATGAGCTCAACCCTTTCCCTTTGCCGACCTTAACTCTGTCGAAGTATTAATGCGATTGTTACAGTAGCCATTAAATTATATCAGATCAGACAAGGTGCTAAAATTATCTGACCTCAGCTATATTGCTTGTCTCTAGGCGTGCTCAGATATTTTTGAGTTTGTCTGCTCACTATATTTGATGTACAGTTGTGTTCTTTTTTTTTGCAGTTACCTAAATAATATGTCAATTTGTCGGGTTATGGAGAGAAATATTTTCCACGTGTCTTGTCTTAAGTCGTGTCACGCCGGGAAGTTTTATTAGTACTTAAACAAGATACTAATCAACATATCAAATTAAATGTTTGCCATATTTTTCCATCTAATATCTATAAGGGGATAATATCTACTTAATTTTATTTAACGGTGATAGGAAAAACAATTGTATTGTCTAATACATTAATTCTGATATTAGTATTGATAAGTTATGGTGTTACAAATTGTTGCGGTGTTTATTTGAATGCTAACTAAGTAATACAGTAATAGGCAGGCAGGTACCTTTTTTATCACGCTGGGAAAATTCTCCCTCCACGAAGGCTGCAGGTTCTGCTTGCGCATTAGACTACGACACTGACCGGAGAAAAAAAGTAGGTACCTATCTACTTTAACTTTATACTTACTCGTACGTTTGGTGGTTCAGTAATTTTCGCAGCCTCTTACATCAAATCTTTGTTTTAAATAAATAAAAATAAATACAATTTCAATGAACTATGATTAACCACCTTTTCCAAGATTTTTATTGATAAAAAAATAGACACATGCCTTTTGCTTATTTATTTATTTATTCAAACAAAATTCAGATTCAGGATGAAATTTGAAATATGGGGTTTGCGGGGCAAAAATCGATCTGTCAAGTTGCGATCTTCGGGAAATTTCGCGGGACGCTCGGTCTTCCAGGTACGGTCACGGAAGTTGTCATTGTCATGATAGGAAACTCAACCTTATTGTTGTAGAATGTCAGATTGACTTTGGAAGGTGGGTGACAAATTTAATTCCTTGACTGTATTATTATATTATAATTTATAACAGACACAAATTTCATTAAGAAATTCGACTTCCTTCTATTCTTTCTCAGAACCTAGACTCCTTATGCAAAAGTAGGTACCTATGTATTACCTACAATAAAATAATGTCAATAATATTAGTACCTACTTATACCCAGTGTCGGCCAACCATTGGCGAGAGATTTAAAATAATTTCACGTTTGTATCAATTGAAACAGCTGTTACAAGAATTCTTGGCAGGCCGAACATTTGGCTTATTATTTGTGAACTACTTAGACGTTTGTCACTTTGAATTGCCTTTGTATTAGAGTTGCGCCTGCTCGGCCTTTAAAGGGAGCGCTCCGATCTCGGTCAATCGGTCAAAGGAACTAGCTCCTCCGTGGCAAATTTAGAGATTTGAGCAGGACACGCTTTTGAAATAGGTAATATTTGCCTCCTTCATACCGAGCGCCGTTCCGTGTGCTATTTACTCGTTCGCTCTGTTTCGGTCATACGTTCAAGAATTGCTACTGACCGGAAACTACCGAAGACCGATTAAGATCGTTTACGAAGAACTACAGTGTTTTTCAGCTGCGATGAGTTCGGTGACAGCTCATAACCTTTACATAAACACTATACTACTACACACCTAGCGACGCCGTTCAGAAACTTAAATAATTAATCGCCTATTTTTAAATACTTCGCATGCGAGTATAGTAAGTGATTGAAATTACTAAATACGGCTGTCACAGAACTCATCGTAGATGAAAAACACTGTAGTTCCTTTTGGTCTGTGACGGGAATTCATTCCTTCTAGTTCATTGTTCCTGACCGACTCAAGCTTACTTTGTATAATATAATGTGTACAATACAATCTATTGACACGTTGCAATTTGCAATACTTTCCGTGGATTAACCCTGTAAATTATTACAAAGTTAGTGATATTTTGGCTGTGTTAAAAAACTTTTTACCACCACTATTTTTTCTTGGTGACGCAGGAGACTTGTTGCATGTTGGAGACTTCTAGCATGATTTGTTGGAAAAAGTATTTTTTTTATGAACTCTTATTAAAACTTAATATTAATCGGTTTAAGGAAATTAATGTTTCAAGTTTTTTTATATTGTAGTATAAAATAATCTGAAGACTCAGGAGACAAGTCGTTTGAGTTGAAAAGTTGATCCACCGGTTCCATTATTGCGCTTTTAAATTTGGCATGTACTGAAACTTTTTATCCCAGACATTTCCGGTAATGCATATGGAACCACTCTACTACGAATACCAATACGGAAATATAAATCATACATTGTTTATAAAATGCTAAACAATATATATTTTCTTCAACACGTAAACAATTTTTACATTTCCCCGAAACTTTTGGCGCAAGATGGCTCTTTGTTTGAAATTATTGAACTTCTAAAAATATACCAAGAGTTACATTTCTCGTATTTTTTATGATTTCTGATATGATAGGGGTTGCTGACCCTTTAATGTAATCTTTTTAATTAGATACAATTTGTAGATTATGTCAATGATGCTTTGAATTGCTTACAAAGATAATATATAAAACAAAAGCAGAGTCAAAATAATGCAGAAAAGAATGAATACTCATTTTGTAATAAGATTACGCTCACTAAAACGTACACTAACTTACTTAAAATGCAGATTTATGTGTAATTACTGTTAGGGCGAACAGTTATCGCAGATTACTTATGAATCAGTCATTACACCTTAATGGGAACAAGGTTCATAAAACGTATGATAACGAAATGTTTTATTCTTTATGAAACCGTTTCACTATTTATAAGTTATAGGCGTTAATTTGTAGTAGTATGTAGATAGTCAGGCACGCTGTTAACTACTTTCAACTCTCAATTGATGACGTTACTCAGATTATCATTGCAAACCACGATTGCATTGCACTGCACTTTTACAATAGTAGGTATGAATGAATAGCGTAAAGGCAAATTAATCATTGTCTTAAGCATTGGTCATATGGCGATCATAAGATGAATATGTGAGCCTCAGTGCCCTCAGTAACGCTAAACAAATAGCATTCCTCGAAAGCTAACAATTGAAGAATATAAAAATCGGGTCACATGGTGGTAAGAACGGTAAAATGCAATTAGCCCGAATGAATAAGCGGCTCATATTTCGGTTGCTCAATGAGTTTACCGAAATTACGTACACCCTTTCCATCCTTACTGCGGTGGTAAGAAGTCACCATCTTGCGACCCCATTGCTCACCCTCGTATTTTTTTCTTTACATTACATATTACATAATATAAAACAAAGTCTTTTCTCGGCGTCTGGGCCTCTGTATGTACGCTTAGATCTTTCAAAGCTCGCGACGGATATTAATGCGGGTTTAATCAATAAATAGAGTGATTCAAGAGGAATTCAATAATTTAATTTTGTATGTATAATAAGTTCTGGGTTATGGGGTGTTACAGAAGACTCACATAAACCTGTACATAATAAAACCTGTCATGCATGTCAATAGATATTACGTTGACAGGTATATAAGTAGTTATTACAAAGAAATAAGAAAACGAGCTCAATGTGGACGTAGAGTTCGCGGAATCATAATATTTACACTTTGGAGCCGAGAGACTTCGATGTGTTCGAAATCTGAGATCATTTTGATGTATTTTTTCTCTGGTTATGTACAGGTACAACTATAACCAGGCATCAAACATAATTGTATAGGTCTCCGTTGATTTGAAGATGTTTAAATGTATATCTGATATATTTAGTATGTACCAGGAATTCGCGAATAAAAACGATTACCGGGTATACATGATAGGGACATATTATTAACCCGAAATGTCCGACTGCTGGGCAAAGGCCTCCTTCCTATATTTCCACGTATGTCGGTTATGATGGGCAATCTTCCTAAAAGGCGTCAAGCTCATCTCGCCATCTGCGCTGTGGTCTGCCACGTCTTGGTATGCCATCTTGCGGGAACCCAATTTGAGGTTATTTTTGCCCAAAGGTCATCAGGCATGCGGGTCATGCGGCAGGCATGTCCAGCCCAGTTCCACTTGAGGGTGGCAGCTGTTAAGGCTACGTCAGCCAGCTATTTGGATATTTTAAGTAATAAAATTTACGCAATTTCGCAGACAAATCTATTTGCACACTAATTAACATTAGTATAATAGAAAACGTCGTATCAAACGATCCAGGTCAGTGGACCTGCGCAAACGCACGCGACGATCACGCCACTCCGCTATTTCCGTAAACTTATGCGCGTGCTCAATATAATCAACTCTAATGTCAAGGTTATAGAGTTTAAAATAACATTTTAGTTTGCAGCTGCGTATGTGTACTAGAAAATGAAGCGTGAGTGTATAGTTAAAGAGTTGGTTTTCAATGTCTCTTTGTTTCATTATTTGTAATAAAGAATTGGGATAGGGGACAAAATTAATGCTGCTGCGGTATTGGATTGATGCCATGGTGTCACATACTCATCAATCTCTTGTTAATATGCTTTTAAACCGATTTAAAAACAAGGAGGAGGTTCTCAATTCGTCGGGATTATTTATTTTATATTTATGTATGTTCCCCGATTACTCGAAGACCACTGAACCGATTTGAATTTTTTTTTCGTTGTTTGAATGGGTATACTTTCTAGTTGATAAAGATAAAAAAAATGATGATGGGATCTTGGAGAAATCAACTGAACTCCTCAAATACTATAGGCACATTTATAGCGATTTCGGTATTTTTCACTGTAACTCGTGCATTTGCTTTTGAAAAGTACTATATAGTGAAGTTGAACTGATGATGAAGACCACAGATGGCCACCTGAACTCCTTAATCGTATATTGACTTTGGGACAATTATTACCCACGTACTTAGAAATTTCATTTCCTATTGTTATTGCAATAAACATGGGCGTTTTAAAATGCGCAATATTACTTCTAAGTACTACCATATAGCCTATCAAGTTTCCCAATGCTGGGCAAAGGTCTCTCCCTCATTTCTATAGTCATCTCGTGTTTTGACTGGTCCATGCAAGTCTGGTTTGAATTTATCAAAATAATGACACATTTTAATTTGGGTTACGTATTTTAACTAAAACCATTGTAACATAGGGTAAAGTCACCAGTCGTCAGCCAGAGACGTGTAGTCGGCCTCTGCCTATATATACTTTGTATGAGTGGGGAGAGTACGAAAGATATATTTCCCACTCTTCGCACTCATATACGGTTGACTACTGGTGTCAGGCTGACCACTGGTGACTTTACCCTACTTTGAATCCTTTCTTCATGATTTCCATTTCACGTTGTTATTAAAAACATACATAATTGTGTAGTGCACGCTGTACCTTGAAAGTACATTAGTTTTATTGAAATAATTGATCCGTACCTAATTAGACTATTATTTCTTTTTATAACTCCGCAGTTTTATGGTAAGGGCACTTCGTTGAAGTTGGTGGCCGACCTCCATTCGTAACTGATAATCCGTCCCATGTCGATAGGGATAGGCTAGTCTAAAATAACATCGATCGTCTATTTTTATAAATAGGACAGTATCAGCGTTTTATAGCTGAATAATAGCAGTATTTTACTGAAGTAAAAAACCGATTAAATATAAAAAAAGAAAATTAAAAAGGGACGTCGATGTTCGTCATTACGTTAGGTGATATAGATTGATTTGTTTTGCTAGATTAGCTAGAAGTCACGCACTCATGTAGGTCTAGATACGACATTATTATATATAACACTCAGGTACCCAATGAGTAAAGTCACCTTGACCCTGAAAAATAACCATTACCTTCGATATCGATTTTAGTTTACCATCTTTAAAGGATTATCGTTAGAGTATACAATTGACTAGTTGTTACAAACCCTAACGATGCGATAAGCATATCTTCGACTTACCCCAATGAAAAGCTATCCCATACGATACAATTAATTCGACTAAGCGCTTACCAATTCCTTAAAACCCTCGTTAGGCTTTCCGTATGAAGTGTTTATGAAACGGTTTCAATCTATTTTAATCAAAGAGCCTATGCAAAAAAAAATGCATAGGCTTGAAACCAACCAATCACACAAATCTGCGAAACAGAGTCAACGGAGAGGGAGAATGGATAGGGTAACACTAACGTAATTTAAGTGCTTAAATCCGAAACCCTTACGAAACTGGTAACCTCAATGGTTGTAGTTAACTAGTTCGAAGCAGTTTCCGTATCATTAGGGTAAGCCTATGGATAGGGAGAGCAAATGATGTAGTACCCGATTGATATCCTTAGACAGATTAAGGGGTTTTCCGGTCCCTGGTTAAACATCGAATTTTAGAGTAGATAGACTAGGTAAACGTTTTCAGAGTATTATCTCTTCTTTCATATCTAGCCCTTTTTGTTCGGAAATAAGAATGCTTCTTACTGATAGTTTAATCGTAACTACGGAGAACTAATTCTCAACAATTATTTACAGAAAATGAGTAACACAGAAACATCTGTATATTTATCAATCTATAGTTATGAATTATTAATTGAGTGGAATTTAAATTGAGCCATTATTTTGTCACCAGTTTGTTGCATCACAAACCTTTCTCTTGCTTTTGTTGAAGATAGTATCTAGAAAAGGGATTTAAATGTTTAAGCTATAAATATCATTATCATCAGCCAAAGGAATACCCCAAGATGTAGTTATAATATGGTTAAAACGAATCCGTGTTTCTATTTGTTTAGCAAACCATCCTTTTACAATATTTTCGTTTGAAAAATGTATCCCTGATGATAATTGTGAAAGCCTTAATCTATTTGGGACTGGGTCTTTGCTATTTTCCTAATTTAAAAGCACCCGACAAAGGTTAAGTGCCAAAATCCATTCCATACTTTTCCTACGATTCAGTCTTATTTATTTATTAAATTTGCCTATACAATAAAATATGTTTTTTTTAATGACCAATTTTAAATGAATTAGTTTATTTCGAATGTCCTTGTTTTAATGCGTCTTCAGTTGCGATAATCCTAAATTAAGTACCGCTCTTGAACACGCGGCGTTGATAATCGTTTCCACCGCTTACCGTAACATTTATGTAACTTGAATAAATAAAAAAATCAGAGATATAATATGTCTGGCAACCTATATAAACTCTGTTACTAACGGAACAGAGTTCATTATTATTAATTCCTGGTCGCGGCACCAAACGATAGTGAAAATACTAGGTAAGAGCGAAAGTGGTTTTCGAAAGTGAAATTTTTCTTTTAGTACCGCGATGTCATTCAGTGTCTGCAAACGTATCAAGCTATTCTCGAAGCGTATAAAACAAATTAATAGGTACGCGCAAATGTGATTGGTTTTACATACTAAACGATTTCTTCTAAATTAATTAGTGAGTATTACCCCTTATTAACCCTTTTATATGTCACGGATGAAGTTTTGTGTTTTGCGTGTGTACTGTGAAATTGAAACGTATTTTTTGTTTTTTTTTTGTGCCATTTATACTAAATTTTAAAATTGGAGGATATTTTAAACATTGTGAACACCGCTTTCAAAATAGAACAACCTATTAATAATATTATTACCATCAGGTTTAGTGTAAAAAATAATGTAAGTGAAGTGAAACATACCCGCAGCACGAACTTCTCTCTTGGCTAGAAAATTATACATTACTAACCTAGGGAAACTATTAAGTAAGTTATCGTACAGTGAAGGCCATAATATGTTTACACCCCAAGGTCTCAAAAATATGTACACAAACCTTATTACTTTGGCTGTAAGGTTTATGTGTACCTTTTTTGCACATTTGTGCGGATATTATTTTTACCTTTGACTGTATGTTTTGAAAAGTAAGAAAATTATTTGTAAAGTGACTAGTGAATTTTTACGCCATTTTTTTTTTCAATATTTTGTAAGCTTTTGCTACTTCATTTTAGGCTTTTCCACTTTGTAGCCAAGTCCAATAACGAATCGGAAAATGCTAATACAAAATATTTTGAATAATATTTCGCTGCAAAGAAAAACTAATTGTAGGTAACTTATAGTTACAAATGTAAAACATGAAAAAATGATGTTTTTTTGCAGATGTAGATTTGATGCATGCATGTAAAGGTACCTCGTAAGGCCGTCAAGTTTTCGTTAGTTCCTAAAAGAATCTTGTGTCAGTCAACTCAAGTCAAAAGTCACTTTGACGAATGTCCTAAATTTAGGACGTTGGGCCTTACGAGGTCATTAATTACTTAGATAACAAGCTTCAAAAAAAAAAAGACATTTTGGTGGGCAAAGTTGACCATAAGGTAACGCAGTCTGTTAAACATTTAACCCTTTTTCATCGCTGGACAGTGAAATAAATGTATATGTTTAGTGTATTTTAATTATTAAAATTTCGTTTTTTTTATTGAGCGGGAATTTAAAAATATAAAAGTAATTACGAGTTTTTAACTTTACAGCGCTGCACCGTTATAATTTTATTTTAACTTATTAATTCTGTATGTTTCTCTTGTACTGATTACATCATATCTTTTTTTGGGTAATGTTTTTTTTGCGTTAAAAAAGAGGAGAATTTGTACAAGTGTGGTAGTATTTTTGTACTGTAAAGCAGTTTGGTTTCCGCAACGCGACGCAATGAGCTTATTTTGCGTATTGGAGTGCGCTATACTATAGAAATTTATTTATGTTCGATTTTACGCATGCTATATGTATTAAACGAATTAACTAATGCACGTTCACCCATAAATACTGCATAAAATTAAATAGTTAGAGTAAAGATAATAATGTTGTTTGACCTAAGATGTTATTGTAAGCCAGCGATAGTAATATAAATGCATTTTATTATAGACTCAACCTTATGTTGATGAGTTTAAGGTTAATGCATGCTGCCTGCATTGAAACAACGTTAGCTGATAGCGCAATATTTAATTAGTTATTTCTATACGAAGACTTTATTATATTGACATCAAGTGTTTCGCGTAATGTAATAGATGTTAACAGGATATTATTACTTATAATGTCAAATCAAGTTAAACTGTGTTTTTAAATGGGTTATTCCCACCTGTTACCACCAATTTGTTACCACTGGTAACAGCTGGGATTTTTTTTCCCACCTGTTACCACTGGTAACTACTGGGAATAAACTTCCCAGCTATTACTACTAACTTTTGGGATTTATTTCCCAGTAGTTATCAACAAATATGCTTGCCACAAATATACCACCGAGTACTTTAGTGGTAACAGGTGGGAATAACCCTTTTAAATAATTCATGATTTAGAGCTATTGTGTTTTATTATATACGTACCTGTACTATAAGTCTCTTTATACCGATTTGTCTGTTGTAATCTTCGCCATTGAAACATCTCCAATTAAGCCTTTAAAGTCCAGAACGTGCTCGTTTAGCCATAGTTGAAAAATGCACCGTTTTCTACACCGTTTGGTTTTAGCGATCTTGTTTATTGTGGCTAATAGCGTTAAGTGCCCAAGGTCCCTAGCTAAAAGGCAAACTCTTCGAACGTTTTTCTTTTCTATCGCTCATAATATATGGCATGACAGTTGATCACGTGGATAATGTCATTTCATACATTTTGAGTGATAGAAGACGTTATTAGCGTTTGCATCTTAACTAGGACCTTTGGAGCCTTCATATATGAGATGGTGCGTCGAGTTCTAGGTGTTGATAGGTTGGTCGTGTTTCAGCTGGCCCGACTCGGGTACTACAAGCTGGCGGCGGCGGTACAGGCTGACTCGGAACAGCGCACGCGCAACGGGCTGCACAACCCTCACCCTAAGGAGATCAGGTACTTTGCTTGACAAATTCGGAAGAGACCAAGCTTGTTTATGGTTTAGTTCAAATCATGGAAGTCAATTCTATTTCATCGCTTCAAGCGCATAGACGCAACCCTAGCCCTTGAGCGGTAATAGGTAACAGAAACTCCTACAGGTTCGGAGACGAATTTATATTTATGCTATCCTTGAAGTGCCTTCAGACTTATGTTTGTAATTCGTATTTTGTTCGATTTATAACGGGTATTTGTTTACAGAATAAGAAACACCCACACAATGGAAGCTGACAGCAATTTGGTATTATGGCGACGGCCGATCACGACCCTTGAATACTTCTTCCGTGAGCTGTTTGCGCTGATCTCTACTGGTCTTCAAAGGTGAATATTTGGCTTGCCCCAAAGACTTTTAATTCTGACTTGAGCCATTAAACCTGCTTTATTTATTTATTTGTTAGTAATTTATATTAGCAGCTTCAAGCATTGTTTGAGTTCAATACATTTTTGCAAAATTAAAACATCTGTTAAAGAAGTGCAGAAATGTGCCTAATTCGAAAATCTTTACCTTTGTACTTCTTACGAGTATCATTCATTGTGAACATTGTGAAAATATGTCGAATCTTACAATTTTATTCGATTTCACGATGGATTTTAACGTCATTTTTACCGTATTTTGCAGATTATTCGCGTATAAACTGTTGGCGTTATCAGTTGTACTTATTCTAATCAGCACAGCAGTTTCCTACCACATAAGCGGGCCACACCAAGCCTATGTACATGTGAGTATAAAATTTTAATAATATTTGGACGGCGATGGCTCTTAAAAATGACTTTGCGTTTGTTTAGTCGACTACAAAAAGATGTATCCACTTTAACACCTTATAAGCATACATCGGGGTTTTCGGTGCGGGAATGATTTGAGAAAGAGTAGAGATAAACAGATAGGCCAGTCTGAGAAAAATCATATTATGCCTAATGAATAACTACCACTCTGCGAATTGTATACCTACACACTATGATACAATTTTATTTTAACTCATGTAGGAGATACTTTAGCTTTACTACCAAAACTTATGAGATAATGATAAAAATAACATAATAACATAATTATTCATGACGTAGAAACCTACTAGAGTACATTCTGTTTTTCAAGTCAATAACTAATCTTTGACTAATGTCAAACGTTCCCGCACCGAAAACCCCGATGTATGCTTATAAGGTTCAAAAGTGGATACGTCTCTTTGTAGTTGACTGAACTACCTTATCTTATCTTATCATACCTAGCTTATATGTGGAGTCCTTACGGAAACACTTCGACCATACGGGATCTTTTTTGTAATTACTTCTCTGACTGAACTACTCTTTTACTACATCTAGTATACGCTTTTATGCAAATAGTTTACTCGAACTCGAAAGATTTCGCACTTCGCAGTGTTCTTGCGGTGTATGATGACCAGTGACAATAATACCGCTTGTTTGGTTAATTTGGAAAACAAAGTCAACGTCCACACCGGTCGAATATTCGAAATAATTCGAATGCTTTTGACGGAGATTGCTTATGACATTTACGGGTGAATTTAAATAACATGAACTTTCTTCCACTGTGTAACGAAAATTAGTCACGCAATCAAATAGACAATTTACGATACACAAGGGAAAAAAATGTTTTTTTTGAGTGCTTAATTACGTAAAGTATTTTTGAAATCCCTTTAATTCCAGGTAGTGATATCAACCCTCGCCTGGTGGGGCTGGTGGGTGGTGCTGGGCGTGTGCAGCTCCGTGGGGCTGGGCACGGGGCTGCACACGTTCCTGCTGTACCTCGGGCCTCATATCGCGAGGGTCACGCTGGCCGCGTACGAGTGCGGAGCGCTCAACTTCCCTGAACCACCGTACCCTAATGAGTGAGTTTGAAATCAACATTTAATAATAATCATCGGGGAAAAATCTTACAAAAATATACCTAGTCGCAAACTAAGCTCTAGAATCTACGATAGCGTTGTCTGCCAAATAGCGGTCTTTTTATTTTGACTCTACAGTTCTAATTTTTAAGTATATTGTTGTAAGACGCGCAAAATAAATTTTTAAGTTAGGTGGCATTTCAATATAACGCGAACTTTTCAACTATGTGCCCTTACCGAGAATGAAACCCCGGGGTAGTTAACTTCGTAGGTTGGGTTACCAACTACCAACCTCGTCATCAATATAACTTTTACGTCCGCCTAGAAGTCGTTTATCTAGAGTAAAAAGTACCCAATGTCCGTCCTCTGGGTTTAACACGTTCCCTGTCCCCATACAAAACGATCTGACAATGTCACACGTCCAAGTGTGCTTCCACTTTGAGGACACGGACTTATCACCGTAAGTTTTCGTGACGGCGGATTTAATTGTGTCGTACACAGAAGAAAAACTGTTACGCTTGACAGTTGACTACACGGTCAACATCCGTACAGCGGTCCTAATGTGGACCACGGACTTGTGACACCCCCTATTGTGGGGTCATTTGAAGTTGTCAATCCATAGTGGGATCAAGGACTCCTATGATCCCACATTGGGGGCGCCCGGATAGGGAACGTGTCTTTGGCATCGGTTCAGCGGTTTAGCCTTGAAAGCGTAATAGAAAGAGAGACAAAGTTGCTTTCACAATTATAATATTAGTAACGAAGGATGACACTGTATGTTAATTCTCCTTTCTTCGCATAATAATGATGATCAATGTCCCGTGCGTCACGGCGTAGACAGAAGTGGTGTGACAAATCAGCTGACATGGCAAATGGTCATAGCGATTTTCTAAATCGGTGCAGCGGTTTAGCCAAGAATGCATAATTTATTTATAATATCAGTATGGATTCAAGCCGATGGACAATACAACCTTTCGTCCTGACACCATGGTACTAGAATGACTCATCAAAACACAATGCTTATTTTTATTACTCAATCCGTTGTGCGGTTATGATCGATCATTAAAGACATCATTGTAATTTAACTACTGCTTGTCTTATTTGGACTTGATGGGTGACTTTGACTTACCTTGATGGTTCAGGGATAGTGCAATTTGGCTGCCCTGCAGATGGTTTGATTCTCGTACAGATTTTAGTTTTGTGATAACAGCTAGTTTGTAACGACCAACAATATTACCATGGCTTTTTAATGTCTGTTTTGTGATAATGATCGCTAGTCATAATCATAACGTATTTTTTAAGAAACCGTTAATTATCCAGGTCTTTTTTACACCTTAGTTATTAGAAAATTCTAAAAGTTTACGGTTACTGCTATATAAAAAATTATGTCAACAACGACATTACGATTAAAAAATGGGGAACAACGGGCTTCTATTTTTAATCTCTAAGTCCGTATTAATAAACTGATCTCGACTATTATACTCATCTCAACATGCGTCAAAAATGACAGTTTTCTATGGCTTGACGTGTGCTTTGATAAAAGATAAAAAAAAAACTCATTTATTCTGTAAGTAGGCCGCACGGGCACTTTTACACGTCAAAAAATTACCAGCGCTTCCCGAGAGGATACCCCTGCTGAGAAGAAACGCCGCAAGAAACTGAGCAGTCAGTCATTTTTTAAACATATTGTATATTACAATGGTACCTACCTACTATTTAGTCTAAGCATTATATAAAGCTATAAATATGAAATTAAATATAATATCAAATAACATGCGTAGTTCAGCAGGAAAACATGCCAAAAATCTAGGGAGAGAGATAGAGGGAGAAAAAATAATACTACTTGAGTATATAAGACTGCAAGACTACCAAATAAAAGTTTCGATATGTTTTCCTACATCAACGGTGTCCCCTAGACTATATATCTTGTGACGTGCATCTCAACCAAGATAAGTTTATTGATACGGCCCTAGGTACGAAATTGTATAGCTAGCACCCAAACAACAGTGGATTTTTCAGATTTAATGAATGTGTTAAATTTTCAGCATAATCTGTCCAGCGGAAATGGACCCCAACAACGAGGTTTCCATATGGAACATCATGGCTAAGGTCCGGGTGGAGTCCATGATGTGGGGTATAGGCACGGCCCTCGGCGAGCTGCCGCCGTACTTCATGGCGCGCGCCGCGCGGCTCTCGGGCGGCAGTGTGGCCGAGCTGAACATCGACGACGAGTCCGCTATGAGCAGGTAACACTGTTTATGTTAAATCGTACGGAAAAATTGACTTAAACATAGACACGGTTCTGTTCGAAATCCACGGCGCTCAGTGTCCATTGTGTTATCATAATTTGGTCACGCAATTTAAGCGGTTATTTTTTAATTTTGCTTTTTGTTTAATTGTTCCTGGTTGGAAGTTTTTTTTTAATTTCCCATTTATTTGTTTTGGACTAACATAATGTCCTATAGTTAGATCAGCTGTAGAGAGTATAAAAAATCCCAGCATAACAGTTAACTTCGGCAAAAAGCACCAAAAAATGAGAGGTTCTTTAATCTATTTAAATATAATAATAAAGAAAATAAATTTATTAACACATAACGACAAGGTTTACAATAAACAAAGAATGAAAACAAATCAATATTTTCACTTATGCCGTACGTAATAAGTGTTTTATGCTTTCTTTCAGAGCAAAGAAAACAGTACAAAAACTAGTAGAACAGATTGGTTTTATCGGTATATTGGCGTGTGCGTCTATACCGAACCCCCTCTTCGATTTGGCCGGGTTAACCTGCGGACACTTCCTTGTTCCGTTCTGGACGTTCTTTGGAGCCACTGTGCTGGGTAAAGCCGTTATAAAGATGCACATTCAGAAGATGTTTGTTATCGTGTCGTTTAACGAGACTCTTGTTGGGTAAGTTTTGCTTATAAATTTAACTGATTTGTCCCCTGTGTTACTTGTAAATGCCGTCTTTTTTAGTTAATTGCTCTGTAATCACTGTTAAAGTTAATCACTGTTGTTATAGTGTCTTCAATACAGAAAGACTCTCCACTTAATTTATCTCTAGCGTACATGTAGTCAAGACGATCGAAAGACGTACCTTTTTCGCTCTTGTCATGATGTGAATAAGACATAAAAAGGTACCTCTATCAGTTTCCCTTACTGTACATAAGTGAATGAAAGTATTCGGATTTAAGACACTATATTTAATAAATACGTTACGTACAATATTTTCGAAAAACAGTTGGTTGATTATACGTGTAACCAGCTAGTTCAAATTGTACAATTGTATTGTATTGTTGGATCGATATCTTAATTGAATTCTGTAACGAAAACATAATTAATATCGCCTAATAACCTATGATTGTTTACAATTACAGACAAGTTCTAACCTGGGTGGAAAGGATACCCTACATTGGTCCAAAACTCGAAGCACCATTACTTGAATTCTTAAGAAACCAAAAGGCCAGATTGCACAAAAATGACCCCTCATCACCTGTCATCGAGAACTCAGGCTCAGTGCTATCGAGTGTTCTAGAGAAATTCGTGCTAGCCATGGTGCTGTACTTCGTCGTCTCGATAGTGAATGCGCTAGCGCAGAACTACAACAAGCGGATGGGCAAGAAGAAAGGAAAGAAAAGGGAATAGGGCTTGCGCGCGCCGGCCGATGCTGTCGGTGATTTTGGTGAGTTGACCACTCTACCTTATTCTCTTGTTGTTATATCTGCGTCACTCTGTATTTGTTTGGTTTTACAATACAATATGGCGATCGCAATAGTTATTCAATGTAATACAAGCATCGTGAGGTGTTTCCTTTTGTTTGGCTTTTTTTATGTCTTAGTGAAGGTAAACAACCACACAGGTCACCTGATGGTAAATGGGATCTGAGACCTAAAGACATCATTTACAAAACTTCAGTATTAAGACTGCATATGCTCTGCCAACCCTGAGTGAGATGGACTAAGATGGAGTCCCTCTATAATAGTAATTTGACCAGTTGTTTACAGGTTAACCTTAGTTGCCAAAGTAATTTAAGAAAACGAGCCCGATTTGTGGGCTCAAATAATATTTAAAAAAGAACTGCTGCTTTTTGTTTTGCAAAAGCGCAATAAAACTATCCCAAACATGAAAGGCAGGATATACATCTGCCTTTCGTGTTTCGGAAACAAATATCGTTAAAATATCATTCATACGTTCGTGCCACTGTAATAAACTTTTTTTATTACAAACCTGTTGTATTTTTAACTCTTTCAGCGCTGCCCCGTTCAAAAGATAAACCTCGAAAACGGTAGTACCCGAAGATTCAGTATGGAAGTTAAATATTTACTCTACAGTCAGAAATTGACTGTCACCTGTTATACATATAATATAGGCAATGTCTTATGAGTAGACACTGGTAAGTGTATATTATTTTCATTAGAGTAAGCTACTTTTAAGATCAGATGGTATGAATATTGAAATGTATTAATGTAGCTAAATGAAGACAGGTTTTTTATTCTATTGATTATTTGTTGGACAAATTTTGGGTTTAGGTTGCATTTCGTTTTATTTTTGTTGTAGCCTTCGGATTTTGCGCTGGATATATGAGCCATCAACCATTAAGGACATTAATAATAACTATTAGTGATTTATTTTCACCAACAAGCCAAGATTTGTCCAACATATAGAATACCTTCACATACCTATTGACACACTCGAGTTTATGTTATTGTTTATGTATAATTATTTACATACACACGGTGATATTATATGTACATATACTTGCTAGTAGATTATTTTACCTTTTCTAATAAATATGAGACCAAATATGAAAACCTTGTTAATTTCTATTTCACGCTTTTGTCCAAAATCCCATTTCTCGTTGACGAAAAACATATAAGCATAATATAATATGATTTAACATATTTGATGGAGTTCGCTAGTTTCTATACTAAGCTGACCTCGGCTTATGTAAAATTCGCTTTTCATTTGTTATGTTGACGACTAATCAAATTTTCGATCTGGTGGTTGAAATATCTTCACTATCTATGAATTATTTCATTAGTATTCACTCTTTTAGAGATCGAAAGTTTTGTTTAACTCTTAATAAGTATCTGTGTGTTTTTGACGCAATAATAAACCGACTGTGTACTTATATAAATATTGAGATATATTTGCCTTCGGAAATCCACGCATAATTAATAAAACGTGTCGTTTTTGGGTGAATCAACTTTTAACTCCTTTGTTACTTACCATTTTTCAAATCAATTTATACTAAAACTAAGCAAAAATAGCAGATGTTATCGCAGTTTTGATTGACGTACTTAAATATTATTTTTACATGGGCATGATAGTTTGTCCCCTGCCTTACGATACTAATTTGTGTAGGTAAATAAAGTTGATTGACCCAAAACAAAAATTATTACCAGCTAGTTGCCCGACCGGTAATATCTTGCCTTACTATAAGTTAGATAAGTATTCATTAACCATAAATCGGGTAAATATTTAACTGACATCTTTATCGAATAGAATTAATTATAGTATTGAGAGGTTAAATATAAATCATGGGTATTTAAAGTTAAGTCAAATAAATAAATTAAAAATAAGAATGAAAAAAAAATTAATATCCAAATTTCAATAATACATAGCTATATTATGCCCGCATTAACAAAATCAACTGTTTAAATATATTTGAATATATTTATGAAAATAAAACTAAATTGTATTTTAGTTTATTTTAGCTCAACTTTGTCCAAAAAATATCGAGGATTACAAACAGCTTTTAACCTAATATTTCATAGTCATAGTCCTAAACCCTTCAATAATTTTGTGCTCTAGTTCATAAATATTTCTAGGGTATCATTTGGCTTGATTGTTATAAGAAGAATTTTCATTATGTGAGTGAAGGAGTCTCAGATCATATGACATCTATGGTTGTGTATTAGGTTGAAAGTGTTGAAACAATCCAAGGCAAAACCATTAAATTAAAATTTCTCAATAAAATCAGGCAGCATACAAGTATTTTAAACTGAGAAAGCATAGAAGATGAACTAAACTATACTTAAATTTTAATTCCCTAGTATGCGTGTTCAATGAAAAGTGGAACTGTTATAGTCATTTTCAAAAGTGCGGAAGGTCTTCCATCTGTGAAATAACGTAAAGACAAACCAGCTGGCATTTTCAATGTTTTCTTAGACTATAACAGCCGCTTTAATTAGGTGTTAAAGTTTTAACGTGTGTGCTAGATTTCGGTAGTAAATTATTAATGGTACAGTCGTTTAATAAGTGTTGGAGCAGAGAATTTTTAGAAATTAATGTGTTATTATTGAGAGTAATAACTATTTTCTAAATTTGTCTACTCTAAAATTTTACCCTTGACTGTACTTTTTATTAAGTAGCATATTGTAGCATTTTAAGGAGGTTTGCTGTCAACAAACGGTAATGCTCCAGATATAATTGACTACTTGGTGCTCTGCTTGAGTCCATAACTCGATATGTTTTCGGATTTTATTCAATAGTAGGCAATATCCTTTAGTTACATTTTTTTCGTTGGTTTGAAAAAATGCCAAAATTATTTTATAGGTAATCCAAATAATAGTGTTAATTTATTTGGTGCTATTCCTATGGTTTTCAACTGTTTCGAAATTTTGTTTGTTATAACCTAGTCCGAGTCATAAAATATTGATTTTATACAAAACAATTTATTGTTCATTACGTTTTGCGTATTATGTAACATTGTTTGCCACAATTATATTATATTTTATTTCGTTGTTTTTGACTCTGTAGGGTTTAATAAATCCATAAAGCATATCAGAAACCAATCGTCTTTTTATCAACTGTTTTAACTTAATTTTAACTTTAAACTTAGCAGTTTAGGATTGCAGGTTGGATCAACTATCGACTCATGGGACTTTTGTCTCCTGGGTTACTTTCTAAGGAATCAAACACGATGTATAGTTGGTCTGCTTGACTCGGTGAAATTGTGTGGGTTAAAAGTTGATTAACCCCCAATTTAAATTAAGTTTTGCATACTTAGTCCATACTTGCAGTTCAGTTAAGCGTTCACAAAAAACGACTCGAAGCGTTGGCGTATTTTTTACACGTTTTGTGCTTTAGTTAATTTAATACAGCAAGCAAAGCGCGGTAGTAAAGATAAAAGACATTTTGTATCTTGTATGTAGTCATATAAATAGGCAAAGTAAATATTTTTATTAATTAAGTAGCCGAATGGAGTCCAGTATTAATTTATTAAGAGGACATTTTCCTGTATAAGATTTTATTAGTCGCATTCCCTGCTAATTGTTATAAAGCTAAGCCCTCAGCATTGCAGCCTTGTCTAATTATAACAACACATGTCTGGCTGTCAGCAATATGTTTGAGTGTGTGTGAAAGAGCCATACTTGGAAAAAACGTGCTTCGATGCTTTAAAAATAAATCTTAATATAACTTTGATTTTTCATTTAAAAAAAACCTCTACACGGTAATTTCGTATGATATTACATGGTTCTTAAGTTTCAAATTGCGATAGCTTAAAAAGTTACTAAGGTGACTAGACATGTTCTTTCCGTGTAGCTTTCAATTCAAGAGTAAAGATTACTCTTACACAAATACCGTGTCAGATGTCAGTCCTAAACCATACCGTACCGCGATCCTCGAATGTAAATTATCAACGATTTTCAGGACCGTTATTCCAGCGAATGGTACATCTTATTTCTGTACCTAACTTTGCTGAGGACTTGGCTTATCGATTGTCGTTTGAACTAGTCCGTTTTTTCAGTCTTAAGCGGTTGCGACGTAGCACAAAGTAATTTTGATAAGTAAACAAAACTGTTAATTAATGAATACTTACTCATTTCATATCCTTTTAAATTGTACTATTTTGTCTTTTTCTTATTATAATTATAATATAGCATACGGTTTGATTGCACAGTATGGGTTGACTACATTCCATAGTTTATTTGAATTTCAAATTATGTGAGACATGATTACTTTTGAAGTATAATTTTCTGTAAAACTTTACTCGTGAGTGTAAAGTACTAGCGCCACATTTTGTAATTAGGTGTTCTACCTAGACCGATGTTTTTTAATTGTCTCCTTTATAACAATGTAATATAAGAAGCGTTGGTATTTTGAACCCTTAACCCTTGCAACATTATGTTACCGCTGAATAAATTTCGACGACGAGACGTCTCTTTACCAAGACCCTGAGAAATATTCACGTTTATTCATGTGCTAATTTTTGTTGTGTAATTATATTCTGCGTGTTCTTTACACATGTCAAAATTCTATAATGTGCTATTAGGAAATAGTTATGACTCTTCACAGAACCTTGTTATAAATACCTGCTTACAATTAAGTAACAGAATGTTTATTGACTTGCTGGCACACGGTTCTATGGATAGTCTAGTATTGGATTATTTCAACTTTAACTCTGATATAACAGTATGTTCACAACTTTCTTGATTTCAACATTATTTGGATCAGATGTCGTTTCCAGGGTGTTTCAAGTTTCAACTGTTCACCAAAAAACTCATTGGTCATCAATTAAAGTACAGCTAAATTTCAAGTCAATACAGGTCGTACAATGTGAATAATTTCAGCAATATTTTGACTAGTGACATTTTTGTAAAATATACAATAAAATACATATTACGTGGAATGGAGTGATTATACAATTAGAACATGTGATTTAATTTATTCAGATGTAAACGTGTATAATAGTTATAATTGTTTATTTTTGTTATTGATGTGCATCATATTCGTTTCCTAAATTATATTTGTTAGTTTATTATGTAGTCATGTGAAGTGGTACACTTAGTACAAAAATTAAATAAAGATTTTCCAGTTTGAGGTTTGCACTCAAAAGGCAATTAAATAAATGAATGGTCAAACGCAATTGTTTTATTATACTGTTTAGTTAACAAGTTAACAGAACCTATACAAAATGTTTCAATCCAGCACATCGTATGTTCGAAGTTACGTTAGCTCCATCCCTTTCTCTCGTCATTCGTAACTTCGATTTTCAAAGCAAGATCCCAGGTACTGTTTAAGAGGTGCAATGAAAACGCCCTCTCAATGTACAATATGGCTGACTGTTTTTATATGAACGTCAAATTATCACATTATTGCCATTATTGCAGTACGACGCGACGTACAGTTCATTCGGTAAAATAGTTGGCTTGCTTTGATGTGCCGCTACAATTGCAACAAACTGTACCTACTGTCATCTCTTGTTACCCGTTTGCTGAAGGAGGAGGTGTGTTTATCAGCCTATACATAATATGCATGTATGTGTATGTTTGTCCCTTTGTGGCGCTCCAAAATAAACGCGTGGGCAAATTTCAATATGGCGACAATCGGACGCAATATTGTAAAACCGAAAAAGATATAGTCTACGAACTATGACAAGTGGGAAATCATTTTTCATATTAAATGATTTTTTAAGATTTGTAACGATTTCAAGTTGCTCCCAAAAAACAAAAGTTGTCTCTACTGTGGTCAATAGTTAAAGGCTTGTGTGTGTATAAGTTGTGTTTTTATTTGATAGGACTAAAGTAGACCTGACGCCTTTTATGCGGATGCCGGTTCAGCCACAAAATTAGGCATTAAAAACGTTAACTTCGGGTATGTCTACAGGACAGACGGTAACCTAAATTCGTTGATATTTTTAAAGCTTGCTATTTTGTTATTTCTTTTAGGATGATACAGTTAAGTTAAAAAGAGATAACATGATTTTTAAGTATTCAATGTCGGCATTCATAGTATATTGCTAAGATTGGACATGACTAGATAGTCCAAAGTTTTACTTGGTCATTGGCCGTAAGCCGATATCAGAAGATACATATTATCCACATAACGAAGAAATAACTATTAACGATATGATATTTTGAACCCATCACTACTTTAATACCATTTTTGGTTTATCTGTTAACTGTCAGTTAGCAGACATAACATACCTTAATAATCTGTGCAGTTCACAGATTGTTAAGGTATGTCTATGGTGCAGTTAGCTGTTATGTCAAGGAAGGTATAAGCATCTTTGTTTCAGAGCAAATATAAAAATTTATTACTAATATTATAAACAGCATTGAAGATGTTGCGCCGACTCACGACTTCTATTATCCAGTCTCGGGGTATAAAACACCAAGTGAAATTTAAATGGGTACGACCCGAATACGTACCTGCATACAAACCAGCTAAATCTGGTGATTTAGAAGGTCTTCCTTCGATCTCAGAAATGTCTTTAGGGCAAGATTACGCTTTAAGCAATGAATTAAAAGAGTAAGTATCAAATTTTATGTTGCATTTTGTTTACCAGTGAAGTTTTTGCTTTAGAATTATTATAACCTAAAAGTACCTCTAATCACTATAGAAAATACTTGTTTGAACCCCAAACAAGCGAACGAACGGGTCAACAACGATCATTTACCGATAGCGATGCTTAAGTGGCAATGTCAAATGGGTCATTCCACCGTTTCAGGTGTTACACTGAACTCATATAATAAAGTTTATTTTGATATTGTAATAAAGAACTAGTTAATATAACTATTGAATGGTCTACTATTTGGATAACATTTTCTTTTCCTCAACACTCAGGCCTATGTCCAGCAGTGGACGTCTTTCGGCTGACATGATGATGATGATAAACACTCGTAATTAAAAGAATAAGAGCAATTATGATATAATCACTAAAAAGAAGCTGTTTTGGGTGTTACGGTGGAATGACCCAAAAAATGCAAACTTCATTTGCGATCATAAACATTTACAGATGGAACCAGCAAGGGCTAACTTTTTGGGAGAAACCAAAACAAGTATAGCCTACCCTCCTTTGTAAGTCTTTGCTGATCTGAGAGAGGCTGTCTTTTCCATCATGTTGATACAACCTATATCACCATTCCCTACCATACCATACCCTGCTTATTGAATACTAATCTGCAAACTTGACCTAAATCTTTTATTAATTGTCTGTTTTATTTTCAGCGCACCAGAATCTGTAAACAAGATATTTTCAACAGCTTTCTTAGGAAATCAGGAACATAACAGACTAGTACGAAATGAGATCATAAACAGAGTCAAGCGACACGCATATGATGAGAACACCGCAGAGACAAGAAGTAATTAAAATCATTGATTTGCATGTTTTTAAGGTCACTTTAGTGCCCTACAATACAAAGGAGGGTGCAACCATATTCATTTCTAGTTCAGATTTATAAATTGAGGTTATTGGCTTTTAACACTTGTCCTTTTTAGAAGGGGGCTTCTTCTTCTTCTAGCAAATAAATATTATTTTCAGTTACATGCGTTTAAATTATGCGTTGTTATTCTATATTGTATCTTATCACTTCAGTTGCCAGACTCACGGGTAAAATACGCTGCCTTCAAGCAACCATGGAAAAGTTTCCAAAAAATGTCATGGCCAAGGTTAGTGTACCTATATTTTTTGTTTATTTTTAGACTAGCCATTGCTCATAACTTACCAGACACACAAAGATGTGTAATTCTCATTTATTGGTATTCCTTTAGGAAATTTAACAATTTTCTATGTGCTAATCCTAGACATGGACTTGGTGTTTTAAATTTTATCGAAATGTATTTGACGATTATTTTATTGAGGATATTCATAATTATGTATGCTGTACACGATTGAATGACAAACTTCTAAACATCCTTTTAGAATCATACACCTTTTTATATTTAAAGAAGGATAAACTTTTAAGACTACTTTATATGCAAGCTTCTCTGTCCATATAAAAATTGTAATAATCAACATCCTTACTTCAGAAAACAGTGCAAGAGTTGATAGACAAACGGAAGAAGCTGTTGAAGTTCTTACGCACATATGATTACCAGAAGTTTGATTGGCTTCTAGAGCAACTAAATATTGAATATAAAGCACATCCTGAGTCACATCACAAGCTTTCACGTAAAGAATCATTGAGAAAACTAACAGAATTGCATTGTGAAGATATTCGCAATGAGAAGCTATCGGATTACAGGAACCTTCTAGAAAGTCAACAGGGTCCCTTCCTCAAAGACAAACTGGAAACATTGAAATTTATAAGAAGTGAGCAGATGGAACTACAGCTGGTGGTCACGGTGTTGGAACAAGACATCAAAAAAGTTGAACAGCAATTAGAGGAATGGACTATAAAGGACGAGATTAAACAACAGGCAAAGAAAAAGAAGAAGAGCTTGATTTCTGATTTGGAATAGTATGTTTTCGAAAATTTAGATTGTTGTGTAAATAAACAACTAAATCTTATTATTTATTTCAAATTGATATTACATAAATCCTAACTATGTAAAAAAGTTATAAAATTATAAAGCGTAACATGAGATTCAGTCAATTTTGGACGGATATTTTTACAATAATTTTTATTGTGAATTTGGAAACAATTGTAATTGGAAGACACTTTTACTATACACATAAATGGCAACTAACAAGGCTAAGTTAAGGTAAGGCATTACTTAAATAAAATGATACAAATAAAGATTCTTGCGGTGGCACCATTTCAATAGTCCAGGAGCTTGTTCCAAGATAACATTAAAAACTTATCCTAGTTATATTTAAACCTGACGGATCTGCTCATTGATACACACATTTTGACTTGCATGGTTAACACTAATACTGTATGGATGCACTCTTGCTGCCATAGAAATAAAACTGACTGAAACTGACTTTGGCTGTCATGCCTGTTTCAAGAAAAAGTCATATAATAGGTATAACTGTTGTCTCAAGGATTTGTTAGATCATTCTCCCGAACTCATTTCTTGGTAATAATTTTTCCGTTCGCATTTTGCCCCGAACGCGATATTACCAGTCGCCTTTTTCCTGGCAGTTTATATTCACAGTTGTTTTTCCCTTTCCGAGTTTTATTCAGTCGCTTCTTTTCCTAGCGGCATATTTTCACTGTCGTGCTTTTCCAGTTCCAATTTGACGAAGTTACAGAGTCGACAGAGCTCCTATATCTGGGTGGTTTGGCCCTGGAGGCCTGATGCAAAACTAACATAACCTAAACCTACCTACGAATTACGATGTAATTACTTATGGGAAAAAGTGCGACTGACATAGTAAATCGAACGGGAAAAAAACCGACTGGGAAAAAGTGTACTACAGTAATAAAATCGAACGGTACTAATAAAATTGGGTAATATCGCGTTCGGGGAAAAATGCGAAAGGAAAAACTACGAAGAAACAATGAGTTCGGGAGAATGATCTAACACGGCGTCTCAAGGAACGTAGAGTCATCACATAAAACTAATTTCTGATGCTTTAAGACAGCCACTTTACTCAATATCAGTTAAATGTTAAAGAACAGAAACTAGAACTGACAATTTCAATGGAAGGATCATTACAAAAGTTCCTTGGCCTGTCAAGTAGTTTAAAAATACGAACATTGGTAGGTTCTGTTTTAGTTCAAAGCAAGGTGACTTCCAAATCAATGCCAGCACCAGTAGGCAGAGTTTTAGATCCAGACTTATTACTATATTGTTTTTAAGCCAATAAAAATGAAACGTGGACTTAAAAATCACGTTTGACAACACTGCCCACATGATAAACGCGAAAGAGGCCTATTTTCGTTGACTTGCGGAAACCAGCCCGCTATAAAACAATGCATGCATTTTGCATGCATGTGTTTTCATCTCGATTGACCAAAAGTGTCGCAGCGCATCTCTAATTGAGTGAGGTGGTCATCGGAGCATTCTTCGCACAATGCTATAGTTGACCAAAATTCAAGCTGCCATGGGCTAAGCGGTTAAGTTATTTCAGGGTTAGTATTAGGACTTTTGATGGTATATCGTGGTTCTAGAATCTACAGAGGCATAAACTCTGCATTTCCAGTTATTATAAACATACCAACTTGATTTTGACCTTCAGTACTGTCATAATACTCATAATATTTCAAAATGCATTGATTTGTTAAATCTCTAAACCAGTTTAAATTATTTTTGGTAAAGATGATATCTCCCTTGTGAAAGCGTTACAATCAAATAAATATAATTAGGTATGCATATACCGAGCTAAAAATGTATTTAGTTTATTTTGCAATATGGTAAAGGTCAAGGCAAAAGAAAAAGTGGTATGTTTATTAGGAAATAGCGACTCCATGGCTTCTACAACCACGATAGTAAGTCCCAACCCCAGTAATTACTTGTAGTAGTGAAGTTTAGTTGTTCCCCTTGCCCCGGTGGGGGGGTGGGGGGGGCGCTAGAGCGAGGTGGTGTGCGGCGCGCGCGCGTAGGCGGTGGGGATGAACCCCGAGCGGCGCGCCTTGGGCGCGTGCGCCCACAGCCAGCCCTCCACCGTCTGCTGCGTCAGGTCCGCGTACACCCACTCGCCGCGCTTCACCGACAGGTCGTCGGGCGCCTGCGCCTGTAACAAGCGTTCACATGTTGCTCTACGGATTACAATCTAACACAAATATATTAAACTAAACATACAAACGAGTATTAAAACACAGTTTAGGTTCTACGAGCCCTATTAACACTAGCAATCCCGAGACAGTAATCCAAAGATTGCAAATGTGTGGCAGTTGGCAACACTGACTTTTTTTTTAAGGCATAGAGTAGGCAAACGACCACACAGGCCGAAATTTTATTACGAAGCCAGAAGTCAATTAGGTTTGGTCGGACTCAAAGTCAGATACTTAATTCAAAATAACTACTTTATTTGCATTATTCTTATCATCGAAAATGAAACAGTAAAAATGTGTTGAAAATTATTCGCTCGGCCCGCAGGTAATAGGTAATAATAACTACCTATTTTTTAAACTACTTAGTTTTACAATATTTCCGATACAACATTGTGACTATAACTTTACTATATTATCTTCGTAGACTAAATATAACTTAGAATCTAACTCACACGATACATCAGAATATTCCGATGTCCGGAAGTCATTATCATTCGCATTTGCATTTGAGTACCGACGCCGCACAATGTTCCTTCCACCAATATGCTACTCTTAATACCATACTAATTCTTTCAGGGCTAACAAAATACGGATATCCTTAGGGATGTCACTTATTAGGAATTCGAGGCGGCGGCGCCGCGGCCTGGTCGAGCCATACTCTTTGCCAAGAGTTGAGGCACAGGCCAAGTATGCTTTGTTCCCATTCTTTCAACAAAACGAAAGAAACATTTGTCTTTTAGTATATTAAAATGTGGGACTTGGATTTTAGTTCTCCCTATCCTTAATTGTTCAAATCTCTTCGGGACTCGTGTAAAATGACGTACTTTCCGCACTTGCATCAAAATGTGCTACAACCTCGCCTCCGCCGCGCCTTCACCTCGACTCTACACCCACTGCCGTGTAACCTCGATGGGGCGCACCGCCTCAACTCGAATGTGTGAGCGACTTCCCTTAGGCGGTGGTGAATGTACCACTCGACATTTCACCCATCTTCATGTATAAGCCTTCTTCATCTAAAAATAATAGGCTCACCTTATAATCATAAAGCATGACTAGCTCTGTGCCGTGGTACCGTCCGTCGTTGTCAGGCGCGGCCGTGCTGGTGGTCAGGATGGTTGTGTTGGCAGGCGGCGAGTGGACGACTGGCTGGCTCTCTTGCTGGCTCGCTGAAAGGATAGTTTTATAGGTTAATTACTATGCTGTAGAGTTTCAGCAGCCTGACATGCTTAAACATGACAAAAAAGAGATAGTTGTGGTGACCGGTAGAACTACAATTTCCAGAAGTTTTTGAATTGAAATTTGATCATGGTACCAATTTCGCTCTGAGCAGCGCCTTCATTTTTGTCATAATATATTTGTGCCATGCATGCGCTACGCGCATGTTACGCGTATGCAAGGTATAGGTAATAAAATAATATAATTCTGGTAAAGTACCTTGTACTACGGCAGGATACACAAATCCAGAAGGTATGAAGCCCTCCTGGCCGTCACTTCTCACGATCCAATACCAATCTGGATCTTCTTTGTTCAACACTGGAAAACAATGCAAAGGTTTTTAAGGTTTCTTTATAACATAGTTATCCAGATTATCTTTTAATTCTAGAGGAATCTATTGTAATGAACTAATCATCAATCAACTGAGGCCCCATGACAAAATATAATTTAGAGGAAGATGTCCACTGGTTGTTTCCTCAGGAGAAGATGAAAAGTGGCAACTCAAGATAGTTTTTTTTTTTTTTTGTGACAGAAGGCAAACGAGCACACAGGCCACCTGATGGTAAGCGGAAACTGTGACCCATAGACATTCGCATTCACAAGACTACAAGACTAAGACTGCAAATGCGTTGCCAACCCTGAGGACTAAGATGGAATGCCTCTTATGCTAGTCATTACACCGGCTGTCTTATCCCCAAACCGGAACACAACAGTGCGAACACTGCTGTTTGGCGGTAGGTTAATGGATAAGATGGTGGTAGCGATCCGGACGGACTCTGCAGAGTCCTACCACCCGCAAAGATAAAGTTAGCGGGACAATCTTGTCCAGTCAGGTAGAAACAGAGCTTGGGATTCACTTCAGACAAATTTTCAGCCTAGCATTTTCTTATACAGTGTTGGCAAGATGTAAAAAAAATACATGTTGAACATACCAGTGACAAACTCTCCTCTTTCCACATCAACGTCATTCTCGTCTCTCGCAGTAAATGTGTAGAGCACCACATATCGCCCTGAAGGATCCTTACTGAAGGGACAAGCTTCACCCTCACTACCTATCTCCGAGTGACCGTCGTTTGTAGCTCCATCAGAGACTGATAATCTGTTGGAAAATAAACTGATTATAAGTCATTCAAATAGTTAGGACATTTTCACCAGAGATGCGAGAAACCAAGGCACCGTGATGGAATAAGGGCTGAAAACAATAAATATCTGGGGACAATCTTACACAAATTGAAATAATCCCAAACAAAGCTCTAGACTTCTACTATGTATACTATACTGCGGCATAATAGTTGTCCCCTAATATTTTTGTATTTCAAAGAAGTAACTTACTGTGAAACATCTCTATGTGCTATATCAGCTGGTGATCTACTTCGTGGCAGCTTCTTCTTCAAGTCGTGGTGCTCGCATGGGGCACAGTATGAATGTGGTATAAAACCTTCTCTTCGGGACTCTGCTACTATTACGTACACCCAGTCATTCTCACGGTACAAAACATTTACAATTTGCCCCCGTTTTACCTGCAAATTCAAAAAAGTTTCTAAATTTGTGGTGAACACAAATACTAGACCCCCTTGCAAAGAAAACTGGCACTTATTAAGTAGTTTAAATACACTGTGACTAAATTATACATAATGCTACAAAATAAAGAAAGTATTTTAACAAGCATTTTGTAGTTTTTAATCTCATTTTTTTAAAATTTATAAGTGCCCTTTTTTTTTTGTAAAGTGGTTTACTATGTAGATTCCCGATCACAAGGGAGGCAAATGAGGACCCACCTTAAACTCTGTTTAGTCTGTCATTGGCTTAACAAAAATAACAGAGTAGGTACTTCTGCTATTAATTATTATGGGAACTTGCAAATTAATTTGACTGTGGTTCAAACTAGTTTTGTTATTATTAAATTCATAGATCTGGTCTATGGTAACTGAATGTAGCTTAGTTAAAAATACAAACAACCTATGTTATAATCAGATGTTTTTATTATCTTACCTCAAGCTCATCATCAACGCATGGAGCAAAATCATGCAGTACCACCATTTTAGAATCTGGACTTAACCCATGTTCTTTTTCTATTCCAACCCTTACTAGTGTCTCTATACTGGCAGACCCAGTGATTCGGCCCATTCCAGGGCTAAGCCCTGATCCTGGCCGAGACAAATCTTTATCTGAGTCTCCACTGCTTGCTAAAAAAAAGTTGGCTGCATAATTTAAGGTTCATTGCCTTTAAGTTTCTTTTTTTTAATTTGTCGGCCATAGCGTGCAGCATAAAATGATAAAAAAAATTCTATTGTAATAAATTTATATCAAAATAAAAAAGCAACTGATAAGGACTTTAAAAGTCTTAAAAGCTTCTTCAGGTTTTCGTTATGAGTTAGTATCTCAACATAAAAACAAAACAGGTTCCCGATTGAGATTAATTGCTTTCCCAATATGGGTGGCATATGAGGAGGACGGCAAAATGACTAGTTTTACATTTATATGTAGAAAGTCGGAGGTCATTGACATAAAAGTTCCCACGACGGAAGCTCCATTATGTACTTACATTTCTTTTTCTTCCCCCGTCTAATTCTCACTGGACATAAGAATGCCATACTGATAAGAAGTTATTTTAACACATTACTAACTAAACTAATTGATTACCGTTGTTATAAACCGCTTTCTTTTGTCTAATAAACGATTTACAGTTTCACATGTCAGAAAAGTTCACAAAACAACTTTGTTGAGTTTCGTTTCTGCATTGTCCGTGCGTGTTGATTAAAATAACTCAACGTAATTTTTACTTTTTATACGTCATGGAAAATTTATATTTAATTTTATTAGTTTTTTTCATAAGTGTGTAAACGTTTAGTATCGTTATAAATTACATATGTGAAGAATGCGTCTGGGAAACTAAACGCAAACGGGTCGTTCTTGCATTTCGTTCAAATCACGTTTCCAGGGCAAAAAGTGCTATGATTTTAAGATTTATTACAGATCTTTTTTAATAGAGTCATTATAGCCTAAAAGTACTTTCGGTACCATCTAACGCGTATAGAATTTAGTATTAATTAAAGCAAGTAAATGATAAAAAACGTGGCAATATCTCATCCCCCTCCTGTTTCCAACGACCATTCAGAGGCTTTGATATTTTTTTATTCTCTAATTTTGCCAGTAATTATGATTTCTGTCATTTTATCATGTTAAGTAACAAATAAACAATACATAATTCAGGTTGATTAATTTTTAGTACTGTATTAACTTTGAAAGAATCAAGGTTTTAGTTTTGTCAAATCAAAAACCTCATTCCCGTCCTCGATGAAGAACGTGCAAGTTTTAAGTTACCTGTGGACACCCAAACGCGGCATGAACCTACCGCTCGCCCCCCTCCCGCTCTGTCGCGCGCCACAGCTCTGAGCGGACGGACGCTAGTCGCCGGGTTATAAAAATAACGGCGATATTGTTGCGCGGAGGGAACTTTGGTATCGCCTAAACTTCATCCCCGTCCTGCCTTTTATTGAGTAAGTAATTTTTTATTAAATATTTGTGTTGGTTTACCGTGATCCTTGTATTGAATTGTTGTTACCTATTCAATCTAGTAGAACAGGTACTCAGGCAATATAAGCAAATTAGGGTCAAAGTGCAAATACTCATTACCCTCCTATTCATTACATTCCATTTTGCGGAAATTTTTAATGGAAGGTAATGATAACGTTTGGAAGGGAATGAATACTCTTCTGTAACTTAAAATAAACAAAGCTTTCCAAGCATATTCTAACATTATATAACCGAAAGTGAGGATATATATGTTCATTTCTTTGATCGCCTATCCTGCTTTATCAATTTTTATCAAAATTGTTCTGAAAAGTAGCTTGCAAACGTTTTTAACAAACAGTAATGCGAGTTACTTTTAACTTAAAAAGTTTTAGGGTTCTACAGCAAGGAACAGAACTCTAATAGAATCTATCGGTCTGTCTGTTTTTTTGCCTGTCTGTCTGTCTGTCTGTGTGACCGGCAATTTGCTCCAAAACTACTGGACCGATTGAGTTGAAATTTAGTACACAATATAATATACGAGTCGGTGACTTAAAGACGGACATGTAACGTAAAAAAATGAATATTAAACATGGGCGGCACATCATTAATAGTAATGAAAGCCGTTAGAAATATTTATTTTAAACTTATATAAACATTAAAGTTTAAGAATTTATGCATTTAGTTTTATGCATCTTGATCTTGACTATTATATCGAAGGTTTATTACACGGATTGAAATTATGCAATTCATGTTATGTTAAATGAAAATTAGACCATTTGTTAACATTACACACCCTTTTGAAAAAATTGAAATCCACAATTTTGACAGTTGTCTGTGGTTCTTGCAATCGTTGTCCCTATGCAATCCGAGCTCACCCTTACTGTGCCCAGATTATTTGTAATTCCAAGTCACTATCGTTGCGTTTATTTATTAATTATTTGATCTTTCAGAGACTGCAATGGCTAAAACAAAGAAAAAACTTACGAAAGATGAAAAACTTGCGAAAGATAGATCTAGAAAACGCGAAAAAGATAAAGAAATTAAAAATAACCCAGAGCTTTATAAAATTGAAAAAGAAAAAGAGCGATTGAACTACCTAAAGAAAAAGGAAAAGAAGCAAATTTGTAGCATAAGAGATCTCCCAAATAGTTCCTATTTATCTTTTGATATAATTAAAGTTTTTTCCTAATGTCGTAGATATTATGTAAGTTGAGATTTACCTTATTTTTATTTTTTTAATTGGTTTTGTTACTCTCCAAGACTTTACTTTTAGAATTTCTTATCTACATTAAGTAATTGAAAATTACAATTGCCAATTTTTATTTTTATTGCACGTGAGATTTCGTTTTGGTCTCACTTGTACAATTAACATTAAATTATCATTACTTTACTTCTTTGAATTTGTTTTTTTTAATACATGTGATAATTGATAATTGCCAGTTTTCATTTTTATCACATGTGCTCTTATGTTTCGCTATCACTTGTGTTGATCTCATTTGTACAATTGGTTAATTGTCCAAATATGTAATTATTATTAGTAATATTTGTTAGAAGTTATATACTTGTGGCTGCCTTAATAAAGAAAAGTTACCTTATTTCTGTTGTTTATAAAAAAAATATGATTGTAAATTGATTTTGAATGAATGTCCAAAGAATAATTTGTACCTATTTCTGTTTATTTTAGAAATTTGTATTTTTGTTTTGTTATTTCAAAGGCTGATTAAAAATAATACTCTCTAATATGACTTTATTAATCCATTCAACAAATCCCAACTTACCTATTATAAGTTTCATCTTTCACTATCATTACCTTCCAAGCCTATTTCATTACCTTCCGGGCGATTTTCATTACCCTCTTAGGGCTCATTACCTTCCTTCCCTTTACAATAAGTACAATTATGTTATAAAGGTGCCTTTCATTGGTTTTTATTGTTTTTAAATACGTGAAACTTCTTATTAATTTTTATTTATAAAAAATCGAAAAAAAAATCGGTTCTCAATTTTTGTGAAATTTGAACGAAACGAAAGAACCACCCAAACAAGCTATCGCGGCCATATTTGATTTTGCGTTTTAACCGACAATGAGTGTTGGAATAAAAAATATTATGTAGAGGAGTAGTTAATCAATTTTAATTAATACCCGTTATTAAAATTATAATAATTAATTGTCACTATTTATTTGTAATTAAAAATACTTAATGTAATGTAATAACTAATGTATGAAATGATTTTGGCCTATTTTCAACATAATGTGGACATGTCCGAAATAAACGATTTTACTATTCTGATATTTTTTTGTGTATTAGATATTTTGTCTAGGACTAGGTAGGTACTGTTTTTGGAAGGCTTACCTGGAGCCGAAGCAAACACGCATAGGACCTTTAGACAAGTTTTATTTAGTAAATTTAGTGTAAGACTATTTAAGAAGGATGGGAACATTAATACTTAATGGCTCTATGAATGAACTGATATAGATTGGTAATCTAGACTATTGATGAAACTACGGCGCTGGCCTACTTTGGTTAAAATGACAGGTGGTGAATCGCCAACTCAATGGAATGGCCTCCGAAAATAGCCCCATATACATAGCAGCAGGAAGGCAACAGTTCCAGAGGGGCTGAGGGTGGAGAGGTGCTTCCACGACGACCGCAAGGTGCCCACTCGCCACTTATGCAACACACCCTTCGAGCATATAGCTCTTGCGACTCCACTCTGACCGGCCAATAAAAGAAAGCCAGAGGTGGTGTGTTCCTCGTCATCCGTCCTTCCCCACGGCACGATTGAAAATAAAATAATAATAAAATAAATATCAGGGGACAATGTCACACCAATTGACCTAGTCCCAAACTAAGCTCTAGCCTTGTACTATGGGTACTAGACAACGATATAAATACTTATATACTCCATGACTCAGGAACAAATATTCGCGCTCATCACACAAACATCTGCACTTACCGGGATTTGAACCCAGGACCGCTAGCTTCGTAGGCAGGGTCACTAACAACTAGACCAGCGCGTCGTCACTAAGTCGCACTCCTGATGAATTCTCTTTCTAATTCAAATTTAACGGGTATGTCCTATTTGTTCCATGGAACTACGAATACTGTATTAAACATTACGTCATAGCTTAAGACAAAATTTGAAGTTCCATCCTCCTTTTCATTCGGGCCTGCTGAACAACCAACATAACCTATCCTACCTCATATTTATGTTACCTACTGGTTTTGGTCAGTAGTGCGGTTTAGTAGTACCGTGGTGCAGTCCCCCTCGACACTGTACACTATAAAAAAAGAGAGTTGTTTTGATTTTAGTTAGTTTGTGTACATGTATGTATACGACCTGTAACTTTAATTGCTGTCAAGTCACGAGAAATAAATTACTTACGTCAACATTCATCTATAGTTTTCTGCGACAGGGTTCTATAGTGTGCCGAGAATGCAAGTCATTGTCTATCTATTACCTAAGTAAAATACTTAATCATCAGGACAAGAGCCAAGAAATCAAAATAACTTAATTTGCGATACTTTGAATCTTTATTTCATAATCCAATATACGTTAAACAATATAAAAGCAGTCATCCCTTAACTTAAATAAATATTTATGGGTGATTCTTAAAAATATTCCACATAACTTCAAAAAATTAAACTTTTTTTTTTCACGACATATTGCGACGTACATCGAAAGTATATACCAAAAGCATATTTTCGATGCATATGAGCAAGCTTAATTCTTTCAGGAAAGGTAAAAAAAAATGGTACATAAACACGGATGTGACAGGTTGTGCCACGGTCGTGACATTACTGATCGTGGCTGTGACACTGTATGACATGGATGTGACAGTTCTACATTTTTCACTCTAAATGTTAATATTAATTTTATTAAACGTATGTCATCCCAGTTTAAAGTGATTGAAAACAATAAAAGACACTTAATTGGTTTAATCAACAGTTTTTATTTGTTATGACTACTTTGAGAACATCAAATAATTAAATCACACAAAATTGAGATCTTGTCAAAATACCGTCAGGTATCTAATCATCCACTTAATACAATAAACCAGCCTTTTATTCTTAGAACTATTTGATCACAGGCAGCATTGTTTCGATATCACATAGAATCTACCTATTAGTAAATATTAAACATAAAAATCGAGTATGAAATCGGGACTCATTCTTATCCTTATCCATTCACAGTAAAGTTGAGCAAAATGCTCAAAGTAAATGCAGAGTTTTAGCTCTACACACAACTAAAAGTAAATCTCTTATAAAAAAGTAAATCTCCTAAAAAAAGAAAACAATATCACTGATCAAACATCTCAAAAAAAAACTTATATAGTTATAATATCCAACAAATTTTAAGGTTTGTTTTTTTCATAAAAGAAGTGTAATCCGATATTTAAAAAACAATATAATACTCTCTTATATCTAATGACCCGCAAATCATGTCAAAGCCTCCAACTTTTTATTTAACAGGATGATCAAATAAAGAAAAATCAAATTCGAAAATTAATTCTCCTCTCCTACCTGGAGTGGGTTTTTTTAAAACAGCGACAATGTCTTCGGCGTCAAGATCTGCACAGTCATTGTTATTCCAGATGAAAACTGTGGCTCCTGATCTCACATTATGATATTTCTTTTTGGTAAATTTAGTGTAGTAAGGTGCATCAGGTTTGTCCTTATTTATACTAACAATTTGACCCACAAAAAGGGAAACCACATTCTTTTTTCCGGAAAACTTTGCTATTACCCACGTCCCTTCTTCCAAATTATTTGTATTAGCTTTGGGAGAATTATCACCTTGTACAGGTTCAATTAAATTGGGGTTGGTCGTACTAAGACTTGATCCTACATCACGTTCAGTGGTCACTCTTATTATCGGTCGTCTTGAACTGGGATAGTGAGAACATTGATGTTTTATTTCACAGGAAGCACAAGAAAGCTCTCTTATATTCAGCATTGTGGGTTCCTCAGTACTCCACGTTATTTGATGCATTTTTTTTGTGTCTTGTATGGTTAAAATCTTAGTACAATTTTGAAGTAAATCCTCAGCATTTTTAATGTCTTGCTCACTCACTTCATATATCAAAACATTGCAGTTAGTTTTGACAACTTGGACAAAGGTTTCATAGTCAGGGATATCATTACCTTTAAGAACATGATTATTAGCAGCTCCTTTCAAAGCCGCTCCGACACCATCTGCAGGGCCTTTACCGTGGGCTGTTTCAGTAAAATTCCATGTTGCAGCAGAAATATTCAATATGCGGACAAGGTGTTGAGTGAAAAGATAGAAATTGCTTTTGTTTTTGTATTGACTGCTAGGGCCATCACTCACAATGTGTAGCACCTTTATATTTTGATTTGCCGTCAAACGCATTAAGGCTATCTTCAAATGAGCATGTACTGCGGCCGCATCATGACGCAGGCAACCAGAAACAGAACAGAAGGGAATGGTATCCACTTGACCAGTGACGTCCGATAAGTAATATAAAACTCCTGTGTGAATGGACACCTGCTGACGGGATGCTCCAAAATGTACCGATTGAATTTCCGAGAAATATTTGCATGCGTAATTTTCAGAGAAATCAATCCTTACCAAAATTTCCCCTGCAGCTAAATTAGTCTTGATATGATTAATTGCTTGATATTGGTTACGTATATTGAATATGTGCAGGAGAAATTTGGGTAGAATTTCCAGGAAAGCTTCAACCAGCCCCTTTTTGTCAATTGTTAGTCTACACTTAACTGTTCTTCTAATCATTTTGATATTCCCTTTTATATCTCGTTCTTCATTTTGGCTCACCCATTGATGGTATGAAATGCTTTCGTTTTCGAATGTCTTAAAGTTAGGAGTTTTATGAAGGCACTGAGAGCATTTACGACTCATGCAATTATATGAATTAGTATTACATACCACACTTTCTAATACGGGGTCTCCATTTTGTATGATTTTTAATGCTTTTAATCTGTTTAGCATCATATCAAAATTTTCATGAAGTACACACAAGCATGTATCGCGATCAGTTAATTTTGCCTTAACAATCCAGAATGGACGCAAACGACAAAAGCTTGCATAACTTACACGCAATGTTCTGTCTGATAGGGTATTGTACTTTTTGTGAAGATTTTCCATAGTGTCGGTAATATACCTTTTCTGTTTCTTTATTTTATGTCGCGTAATAGTATCTTTCACTCCAGGGCTTATCATAGAATTCTCTTCACTTCCTAAAAACTTTTGAACCGCTAGTTTTCGGACACGCCATATATCTTTCAAAACTGTTTGCCTTTTCCTGGCTTCGATCGGCATTTGAGAAACTTTATTTAGCAGCCTATTCGTTTTGACTTGAAGAGTATGTATTGTTTTCTGCAGCACTTTTATTTTCGCTTTCTGATTCATTATTATAACATTGGTTAGTTTTCTGCGTTTTTTATGTTCTTTTAACGCTTGGCACCTTTGTCTACTCATAACACTGTCTCGAGAACTGATGGATGATGGAGTTCCACCTCGTTGTAACATGGTAGGTGTCTCGTCTCTCCTAATCTCCGGTGTTGCATAGCGATCTCTTATTGGTGAAGAGTCGCTTGGATCTGGCACCAGGGCTTCAATCATTTCCAAATCAGACGGAGGAGTGTTTTCTCTAATTAGTTGCATTCCGCGTTCTCTGCATTTTTTTAATGCTCTACTTTTTCTGGTACGTTCACGCCATTTTTCTCGTTGCGTCTTCTGATCACGACGTGATAAATCTTTTATCGACGGTATTTTATTTTGCTCCTTCCTTCTTTGACGCCGTGCTCGTTCTTTTTCTTTTGCTTCCTCGTATTTAACTGGATCTGCTTTTATTTTAGCGCGTCTCTTTTTTTCATATTCACGTCTTGCTTTTTTTTTTGCTTCTGTATTAATCTTCTTTCGCGGCATCTACAGAAAGTAATAAAATAAAATAAAAAGATGTAAAAATAGTTTTAGCTATGAAAAACAAGCCTTTTCATGTGATACTCACTTGGTATAACCGCTTTACTTTAATTCTTTAAACCCTCTTTTAGACCCATTTCCAATTAATATTAAACTTTTTTTGTCTTTTTTTATTTATAAATAGATGCGGGCACGCAAGTCGTGCAACTATGCCAAATTTCGATGCCTTTAGTAGTTGCTGAGAAAATCTGCAGTGACAGACAGACAGACGGACAGACAGCCACCGAATTCTTACCCATAAGGGTTAGTTTTTTAAGTTTTTTACCATTCAATTATTGAAATAACATAGAATGTAACGACCACGCGTTGTTATGTCACGACCATGTACTCAAACAGTCCATGGTGGTGACATTTTTTACAAACCATGGTCGTGACAATTTGAAACGTGTTCGATATAACCTATAAACTAGCCATGATTTAGCACATCTTAAGTAATTATCTTAAAAAGCACTGTATGAGGTACAAATTATGTTTAAAACAATAGCGTGGCATTTGCACTTACCTTCAAAAATCGTACACGGCGTTGACGTGTTAAGGTTGTCCCTTTTTTCAAATAAATAAGATGGTTTTTTTTGCGAGACACACACTACATTCAGCCCTTAGCAAAACTGACGTAAAGACAGTGTTTCTGTTCTAAAAAATATTAAAAAGGGTTACTAGCATGAAAGATACTTTTCTACCGAGTCCCACATTTTTAAAGTATCGCACATGGTCGTGACACAAAAATTACTCACAAACTTTATGTTGCTCAAAATCATAAATGGATCTTTTTTTATTTTTTATTTTTTTAACAGCTATTTAGAACATAGATTAGTCTTCCGGAATTGCTGTAATATTACGCGCGAAAAAACCACAGTTCAACAGAAAAAAATATATTGTTTCCAAATTTGACAATCTCACACTACACGGTCCGTGACATTTTGGAGTTATATATTTTTTTAAACAACTTTATAATAATTTTACGTCAAAAATTATATTCAGACATGATGTTACAGGTAATTTACTAAGTAAATTGATATAAAGTTTACTGATATCTCTGAAAAAAATATTCAATTCTTACAACTCACACAAAAACACGTAAGAATAAGAATCACCCTTATAACAACAATACGGTTACATTCCCATATAAACCCTCCTTTCTTTATAACATTCAATTTGGCACGAATAATATAAAAATACCACTACCCTATTCATATTTATTTAATTTTAACAGTTAGGTACCTACATAACGGTTAAATATTTCGCTATGCTACAATATTTATAGTAAAATTATATAATTTACCTAATTTACGACGAGCTAAGAACCTACTTCGCACTTATTTACCTACTCAACTGTAGTTAAGTACAAACAATTCACGATAAGTATTTTAATGTAACATTCGTCTATACTACTTGTATATTGTTAATATGTAACGAATTTCATTAAACTACGGCTATAATTGTTTAATTAAAACCTGGATTAAATATAAATATACGTGGCCCATGGGTGTAAAGCATGAACAAACACCTAAATGACAATCACCTCTAATGCGACCTCACAGCAGTACCGTGAGATACATATATGTTCCTATGCGTACCTAGTATAGTTTCACAATAAGAGTTAAATGTCGTGGCAGTATTCTCAAGTGCCCACCACATTAAGCAATATTTTTGGCTAAACATTGGATCATGTTGCCAATCTAAACATTGAACATTTTTTTTTCAAAATTCGTTCTCCAAGCTTAGTCTTGTTCTGAATCACTATTCTGATGACTTGGACGCTTAGTAGGTAAGGTACTTCGAAGAACCATAACCCAAAGTAATTTACAGATGTTGCGTATCGGTCAAAGAATGCCACTGTTCGTGCCTATGATCCGGGAATTTGATGCAGTCCATCCAGTGTTTCAATCTTCTTCCTTTACTGCTAGCTCCAAGCACTAGGCTCCCGAGGAAGTCGTTGGGTTTTCCGTAATCTTTGTCCCAAACTGTGAGCGTCAGGTTCTGGCGAGAGAGCTCCGTCGGCCGAGTCTCGAAGAGGATCTCTTCGTTCCACACCGGGTTGAGGTTACGCCATTTGATTGACGTTTTGTGCTTCTTGTGATATGGGTCCGGGTCGAGGTGCCTGAAAATGAAAGGTTTTAAAATATAAAGGTCATTTCATTAGTTAGAATCACAGTTTTACAATTACGTTATAGCTACTTATTTCATTAGTAGATAGAGAAAGTGCGACATTGGCTGTAAACAGCCATCCATGAGGCGTTAAGAGTTAAGTTATCATTGGTCCCCTGTATCCCTGAATCGAGTGCACTATAGCTACAAATCACGGCTAGCTAGAGTAAAAAAGGTAAGATGCATGTAATGATACAGCATAAAACTCACAGCTTCACAAACGGATCCGAGTAACCGTTGCTATCTTGCGCTGGAAGATCAGCGGCCCTGCACACGGTAACCACCAGGGCGCGTCGCTTGGTGCTGTAGCAGAGCCCCAGCAGCAGCCGAGGACCAGTAGGCTCTGAGGAGGTGGACCCTGAGAGGGCTAGGCGCAGCTGAGTGGGGGCTTTGGCACACTCGCGGAGGGAGATTGTGGCTGAACCCATTTCGTCGCAGCCGTATCTGTGACAAGATTATCGTTTGTTTGTGGTTTTTGTAAGGCACGAGCAGCATATCCGGTCATTTGAAAAACATTGGTCAACCGCCAATATCGAAGAGGACGTTGGAACAGTTTTTTTTGTAGTAGTGTGTTTGCCAAGAAGAAAGCGACTTGGAATAGACTAAGACGGGGTGGCATTCGAAACGCATAATTGTTTTTCGAATTTTTATATCGCATAACACCCTTTTAGGCAGGTTATTGACATTGAAGAATTTAATAAACGTCTATTGTGTAAGGTTAGGTTAGTTTTTTATAATAATAAAAATAAAACCCGTTTTAGGTCAAACGATTTTATGCCATATGATAAATTATGCGAAAACAACATTATGAATTCCGATATAGACCGTCTAAGAGGACTAGGCTGTAGGTAGGGTTTGCAATTCGAATATTCGAATATTCGAATATTCGAATTATTCGCCATAAATAATATTCGAATTTGACAATATTCATTATTCGAATATAACGAATATTTCGAATAGTGCAGAAATATGTCTGTAATTATTTACCTTAGCTAAACACGCCAGGATTAATTATCCCCCACATTAACAACTCCGTGGAAATATAAATAACTTCAAAGCTACGAAAAACAATACATTACCTACCTATTTATCTTTATCCTTCCTTTCCAAAATCTAAAACGAACTAAATACCGTACCGTAATTGGAAAAAGGGGTAGCGAGGGGGGTCTATTATTAACAGAGATAAACAAAAACCCTAAAAGCTCAGTCATCTTTTAGCCGCTTAAAGATTAGGTCATGTTCTTTGAGGTGTGGTGATGGTGTGGTGTTAATAATTTTCTGTGCTGTGCTGTGATGATGCTGAATCGCTGACTGACATGAAAATATGTAAGTAAAGCAAATTATAATTTTAATATAAACTACGTGTCACAGTTAACTTATTATTTCGTGAAATTTTAATGCGACAGGCGTGATCGTGATTCTACGTTATCCCTACATATTTATTTTTAGTATATTTATGTTAACAAAATAACTAAAAATTTATAAAATACGTGTGTAATTTTCACTCAATTACCTTGACCTTTGACTTAAGAACATCATATGTATATTTAAAGGTGCAAGTAGTTATATTAACAACGCAATTTTTGTTTTGCAGATTCACGCACGAATAAGAAGAAATTATTAACAATGGACAAAAATAGCGAATTCACGGAATACAAAAAGTCTAGTGAAGATAAAAACTCTGTATGGCAGCATTTTTTGAGAAGTAGCGATGGAAATAAAGCAAAATGTAAAATTTGCAACAAAATATTGAAAACTTCTCGTACAACAACATCACTGCATAATCATTTGAATCTAATTCATACAATAAACTTAAAACAAAAAACATTAAATGCATCCACATCATCAGCAATCGCTTCAACGCCTTCAACCTCTCAAATGGCCAGCCATAACGTTTTGACTTTTTATTTTTTACGTAACATATTTTACAAATACATAACTAGGAAAATAAGTTTTTATTTGTTCATTAAAGTTGATCTGTTGATATTTTCTGTGAAAATTGTAGTAGATTAGACTTTTTTTTGTGGTTTTACAAGAAAGAAAGTAAATTTATAATGTAACTGTGTGCTGTGATTGGTTTATCAAACTGTTTATTTTAACTCAAAAGTTGTTATTATCCAAATGAGTATTGTTTCATTTGTAGAAGATACCATAAATGTTATTTTTTAATTGTATGGTCATTAAATTTTAATTTTACATCACGTATTTTACAATTACACAACTTAGAATCATTATTTCGTTTTATTTTCAAAAATATTCGAATTATTCGAAATATTCGAATATTCGAATATTGAAAATGTTAGTATTCGTATTATTCGAATACAAAAATTGGACGAATATTGCAAACCCTAGCTGTAGGCTGGATGCTAAATACCTATTTTATTACATCCAACACCGTTATATATCTTTTTTTTTTCTTTGCCCCGCGGCGACTTGAACAGCTACTACCGCGGGAATATGGCGTTTCCACTATGAAGTGATTTCGCCAGAGTCAAGTATATATAAGTATAAATCAATATACACCGTGTTTTTTTTGATTTACGATAACTTTAAGGGAACGTTCTTTAAATCAAATCAAATCAAATCAAAATCTTTATTTTACATAGATCATGGTGTACAGAAAGGTCTTATAAAATTACATTGGCAACACATAATCTGCCGCTAAGCAGCACGTAAAATATACATAAGTGTGAATTTACTAAATTTAAAAATAATGAAGTCAGTGAATATGGAAATCATGAGAATAAGTTATGTCAATAATATCAGGTTATTACATTATTACAATTTAGTCAGAATTATTAAAATACTCGTCCATAGAATATATACATTTTTGTATGAGCCAGCTCTTTAGTCCCCGCTTGAACTTAATTAAAGATAAGTTTTTTAATACGTTGGGTAGGTTATTATAAATACTTATGGACATACAGTAAGTATTTCTACTGTATAGTTTGGTTCTCTTGGCGGGCACTACAAGGTGGTCTGGATATCTGGTTCGAAAACCGCAGGTATCTTTATTCTTTTTAAAGAAGTCCGGATGGCTCCTAACGAACAATGAGGCTTCGTATATATACATGGAAGGCACAGTTAGCAAATGTAAGTCCTTGTATAGGGGACGGCACGAGGTCACAGCATCTACATCACATATTGCTCTAATGCACTGCTTTTGTGCCAAGAGGACTCTTTTGACATGGTGAGAATTTCCCCAAAGGAGAATGCCATACTTAATTACGGATGACACATAACCATGATACGCTTGGATAGCAGTTTGCCTGTTACAAGTTTTAGTGAGTCGCCATAATGCATAGGCAAAAGAATTAGTTTTACTGCACACCCTGTCTATGTGGCTTTCCCAGGAGCACTTATCATCTAAAGTAATGCCAAGAAATGTGGTATGGGATGATTCTTTTATTTCCTGATCCCTTAATGTCACCCTCAAAGTACGTTTTTTACCATTCCTGTTTATAAATTGTATGAAAGTTGTTTTATTTACATTGATGCTTAAATTATTCATCTGCAACCAAGAGTCTATATTATAAATTGCATTATTTATATCTAAATTATAGGAATTACTATTTTGAGACGGTATAATAACCGATAAGTCGTCTGCAAATAATACACAGTTAAATTTTGTTACGTCAGAGAGGTCATTGATGTAGACCAAAAACAGTAACGGGCCAAGGATACTTCCTTGTGGCACTCCTAAACCATTTACTTTGGATGCAGATTTATGTTTAGTAATTTTATTTCCCGAATCAATTTTTGTTATTTCTACAAATTGTATTCGTTTACTTAAATACCCTCTAAGCCAATCACTTACTAAACCTCTCAAACCATAAAGTTCACATTTGGCCAGAAGTATATCGTGAGACACAAAGTCAAAGGCCCTGGTCATGTCAAAAAATACTGCTGTGACTGGTGTGCTCTTATCCAACCATTTCAGGACATCATTAATTAAGGAAAAGGCGGCTAAGGAGGTAGATTTCCCTTTCAGAAATCCGTGCTGTTCTGGTTTAATGAGTTTAAACTTATCAAGAAAGTTTGTAATGCGCTCACACATCGCCTTTTCAAAGATTTTTGAAAGAACCGGTATTAGAGAGATCGGTCTATAGTTTTCAAGAAGATTTTTATTACCTTTTTTATAAACAGGTTTAACTAATGTTATCTTTAAAGGTTCTGGAAAACTACCATTTGCAAATGAAAGATTTATGAGATAACTTAAAACGTCTGAAATTTGCGTTTTACAAAGTTTTAGTATTTGAGTTTGAATGTCATCATGTCCAGTTGATTTAGTCGATTTTAGTGAGTTTATTATTCTAACTATTTCATATTTATCTGTAGGGACCAAAAACAGACTAGCAATGTTAGATTTTACTAGCGATGTATCAGGCAGAAAATTGTTACCATTACTTGTGTTATTGATATCTGTGTAATACTGATTAAAGGCATTAGCAATTTCATTAGGGTTATTCAAATTTTTATTAATAGTAACTATTTTATCGATATTTGTGTTAATAGGATTTGTTTTATGTAGATTTTTAATCACATCCCATGTAGCTTTGCATTTATTTTTTGCCTGGGCTAGGTATTTACAGTTCGCTATTTTTTGAGCCTGGTTTATACATTTTTTAAGGAGTTTAGAGTACGATTGATATTGAGTTTTATTAATTGTTTTACATTTTGAGTTTTTATAATATTTAAAACGTAAGCACCTTTTCGTTTTTACAGATTTTTTAATACCTTTTGTAAACCAGTTTGAAGTTTTTGGTCTAACTACATGTTTAATTTTGTTTATCGGGAAACATAAATAATAAAATAACTTAAAGTCGCCATAAAAAAAATTAAACGCCGTTTCCATGTCTTTTTCTTGGTACACACTGGTCCATGACAACTCATTAAGGCAATTAAGGAATTTTGAAACATTTTCTTGACTGTAGTCTCTTTTATAATGGTACCAAAACAAGGTGGGTTTAGGTTTATTTATGCAAGTAAAAGAAATACTTTGTGCAGTCTCATGATCTGACAAGCCAAGGTTGTGAATTTCACTTTGGCAGTTAGGGATGTTAGATATTATTTGATCAATACATGAGTTTCTACGAGTAGGAGAAGCAATGTGCAAAATAAAGTTATTTACTGTTGCAATTCTTGTGAACTCGATTGAGCTTTTTGTGTTTTTTAGGATATCCAAATTAAAATCACCGGCAATAATGGTTTTGTATTTAATTTTTTGTTTTAACCTATCCATAAGGCATTCCAATTTTCGTAGAAAATAATAAACATTTGCCGCAGGCGTCCTGTAAATACATATTATAATACATTTCATCCATGTTATTTCTACGCCACAACATTCAAACGTATAATTCTCCGAGTAATCACTTATGAATGGCAAAACCCGCACTTGAAGTGCATCCGAGCAAAAAATGCAGCTACCACCTCTTTTTTGTTGCGACCTTGAGTACGATGCTACCAAGCGATACCCTGGTATATGAATATTTCCTTCATTTCCAGCCTTTATAAATGTTTCAGTGAAGCATAATATATCAAAACGTTTATTTTTCCCTCGCAGTTCACTTAAAGTTAGTTCTATTAAATCCTTTTTACAAAGTAAACCGGCTATGTTTTGATGAAATACACTAAAGGATTCGTCACTCGCCACGAAAAAGCTCACCAAGGGGGGATCGAATTTTTTCGCGCACACAGGTGCTTGGGAAATATTCGGTGATGCATTTTTGAGTACATTTTTTTAAAACCTTTAGGCTGTCCTTTGTTGTATTCTGTAGCTTACAATTATCAAAGTAATATGGTATTGTTCCCTTTTTAGGAATTTGCGTTTGCTTGAATGACTTATGGCCGGTTTTATAAAGGCCCGCTCGTAAACATGTCGGATCAAATTTTAGTAACTTCATACAACTTTTGACATTCCTGACCGAGATTAGATCTAACGGATCTTTATAAAACCCAGCCTTAGGGTCATTACAGTTGTAAACTGTTGACTTTATTTTAAAGCGGTTAAGGTATTTTTTCTCATAGTACATCGAATCTATATTAAAATTGATTTTCATACATAATTTACTTGCGAAGCTTAAGTCAAAATAGTCTAAGTCATCCAAGGGTAGAAATGTACAATTATAGAAATTTTTACAATAGATATTAAGAGTGTCATTTAGTTTCCATTCATTTAGACAAATACTATTCTTTACACCTGTTACAATTATGAACGGCTTAGTATGGGTTTTTAAGAAAAAACTAAGCTCAGTGACAAGTTTCGTTGGATTACAGTCATAATCACCTACGTTAATGATAATCACGTCGTCCACGGTGGCGTTCTGCGTTTCCGTCGACTTTAGTATATCTTCGGCGCGAGCCCCTGGTTTTATGACGGAGATAATTTTGTATTGTCCGTATGGAGTTTTTCCTCTTGAACGGATCAATCCTGCAGCAAGTCCTCTGCATTGGTCCCCTCCAAGTATATATATGAATTTATTATTTTCTATGCAGGTTTTTTTTTCTTGTTTTTTATCTTGTTTTTCCTCTTTAGAGCATAAAATAGATTCAGTTTCCGGCTTGGTATGTACAGGTTCAATATGACTTTCCATTAATCGTTTGGAGTCACGAAAATTACCCCTTTCCGACGAGGGCAGAAACTCGGATTTATCCAACTGCAAACGCTTCGACTGTTTGTTTAGTGTAGGCTTTTCCTTACATATAACTTTTAATTGCTGGATCTGACGAGTAAGACCATTAATTTGATCCATGAGGTCCTTGTTTTCCAGAAGCAACTTAGTATTATAGTTATCAGAAACAGCAAGCTTTTCTTCCAAGTTACCTATTTTGTTTTTCATCAAATCAACTTCGTCTTTATAATTTTTGTTTAGGTTAGGGCAGCTTTAGGTCAAACAAAGTTAATTTCCCGAAGACAGACAAATGATAAGTCTAACGGTTTTAAAGATATTTAATTTTGAAATTTAATCAGTTAATCACGTTAAACTAGTGTAAAAGGCTCTTAATTGATAACAACAATTTTCTTTTAATACTTATGAGTAAAGAGTTTCCAATTGTTAGGTTTGTATACGCGTCAATCTAAAGTGACAATCTTGTACCTGTCAAGTGTTATCTTTACTTGTGTGTGTATGTCACGCCAACATAGACGTATTTGACACTGATTATTAGTTAACTCTAAAGGCCCTTTTAGAATGACCAAAGATAAAAGATTTCATTATTTTGTTCTAAACTGAAAAAAAAAATTTTTTTGCAATATTTCAAAATCTAATCTACCAATTAGTTTCTATGGATATACCTAGTAATATGCCGAAGTTATCGTAAATCAAAAAAAACACGGTGTAGTAATAAAACACATAATCCAATCTTCTGTAGGAAGATTTGTGGCAACGTTGTACGGTAATATGTAGGACAGAGGCCAAGATAGTTTTAACCTCTCTGTACCACTGCGAGTCCACTTGAAACGAGAAGTAAGATGCCAGGATACACGAAATAAGTCCAAGTCTTCTATCACTGTGCAACACAAAGGCATTAAAAATACAAATCACTAACAAAAAAGAACTTTGAACACCTAAATACACAAAAATAAAAAATAAAACAAATTACACATCCGCCATCTTTTGACGTTGCAAATGGTCTCCACCGTTATATTAGTAGCTGTTAGAATATTTGGGTAAAGAGCCTAGTATATGTAAATGAATTTGTCAAAGAATGTAAAAATATGTTAGTTGACAAGAATGTTATATTTTGAAGTAAATATGCATAACAAGAAAAACAGAAATAACAGAAACTTACACAAGACTCGGCACAACTGAGCTTAAAAGCTACACCAGTTGTATTTCGCACTTGCAAAGTGTGACCCTACCCTAGGGATACCCTTCATCACAGCCCTTTCGAAAGTCGAAATCCGATGTAAATTAAGCTCCATCCTTTTTTCAGGAACGGATGAGGCATTAGAAGTTTCGAATTTAGTGCTTTCTGGCCACTTCACGTACCTGTCATCATCAAAGAGGAAAATCTCCAACGTCTTTGCGGCCAGATCGGACTCCGTGATGCCGAAGAAGTGCAAGGTCTCATTAAACTCAGGGTTCTTGGTTTTATGAACAGTTTTCGTCCGCAGCCGGTTGGAATAAGTTCCTTCTGAAACGTGAATAATTATAATTAGAGAACTGAGTAACTTGTTCACAAAGTTTTAACTTTATTATCCACCGTGCTTGAGACATTTTAGAAACAATTGCCTCGTTCCTTTTTCAAACTTGTGTATGAAAAACTCTCGCTAATGCAGCACTTAAAAGTCTTCAGACGCTCCATTGGCGGTTTAGACCTTTGACTCGCTGGCTTATGTAGTTGTAGTTACTCGCCAATGGATCACCCCCGTAAGGAACGACTGACATAATCATAATTGACCGACTCTAAGTGCGGCCGTAAGCTTTAAAACGACTAACTAGTTCTCACACAACAATTACACAAAGGTTTAGGTTATTCTTTAAAGTTTAAACAGTGTCTTATACATCATGTACTCGTATCGTCTGACATAGGATAAGTTTCGTACCTATCGGTAGTACTTCAAGCCTGCAAAACGGATCCGACAACCCTGTCATATCCATGCCAATCAGCCCCCTAGCTCGCAGCACAGTCACAGCCAAAGAAGACGTCGCATTCTCATAAGCCAGCTTAATCTCTAGGGTCCCAAATCCAGCGTCAGGTATGGTAGTTGGGCGTTCAGGCTTGGGTAACTCTTTTCGGACGCTGCGGAGGCTGTATGCGCTCCCTTTGCTGCCAGTTCGCTTCAGGGCGGTGATAGGACGCTGGTTGATGCTGTCAGTCCTGTGGAGACTGAGGCCGCTGACGCCGTGGGTAAGGATGTCAGTTTCGCTCCAGTCGTGGTGATCCTGAAAGTAAAATTGAGGATGTGTTACGATGTTAGCACGCTTCCCTTATCTGACTGAGGATCTGATTAAGGTCGCAGATCGTTGAATGCGTGTAGTACGGAACCAATCTTGTTGGAGATCGTTAGGGAAGGTCAAGCAGTCGACATGGCGATTAAGATGGAATTATCTTCTAAGTTTAACTTAACTCCCAACTTCCTTCAGGTTAAACTACACTAGACCACATGGAAAATATGTAATATGCTCCATCATGTTGCAGAGCTCGGAATAGGTAGTGCCTATTTACCTAAACATCGCGGGAGGACGTATCTAAGAGTGGTAAAACCACCACAAATAATCATTTACTTTTATTGAATGCGTTATTTCCCGGGATTTACTGTATATTACTCAAAAGGCTTCATACATTTAACTTTACTTATAAATCTTGTTATATTGCACATTATTTATTTATTAACCTTGAAATAACAATCAGTCATAAAAAATATAAGATGGATCAAATTGAATCATTTTTTATGACTGATTGTTATTTCAACAATAAGCTAAAAATATCAAATTTCAGGCTTCCTTTGATTCAATTTGATCTTTATTATATTGTTTAAATTTTTTGGTGGTTGTAACCACTCTTAGTCCCGCGAAGTTTAGGTAAATAGACACTACCTTTTCCGAGCTCTAACATAAGTATTAGCTCTAAACAGGTCCAATCTAAATCACCAATCAAATAGCTCTCATTAATACTTGCAGTGTATGCGGATGGATTTGGTTATAACTGGTTTAAATTTATCATTTGTAACTTACATAATGTTTTGCCAATACTGCTGCATTAAAGTAAAATGACAGTTTAAGCATGAGGACTTCACACTCATATAGTGCCTTTTTCTTTTGGATATTAATTCGTATTCAAGTTAGGTATTGTGTTTATTCGAGGCCTACCAAAACCAAGCTTGCAAAGACAGACTAATATGTAAGTAATTTATTAATTGTATTGTAACCTGTGTACAAAGTTAGAAAATGGAAAATTACATAGGTATCAACAGCTGACCATTTGCGAGCATACCTTTTTTTACTAAGACTAAAAAAATGTAAAATAGTGAGAAATACCTAGGTATTAATTTACCATCTGACATTCACTTTTAAGTCCGCTATAATCAAATAATGTTTACCCCCGTTGGCAGAAAGGAAGGATATGACTTGAATTATTAACATCATGTCCCGAGCGTACAACTTCTCGCAGCATAATCAAAAAGCAATTTTGACAAACTTATAATTTCCCTTTCGTGGTTCAATTCTAGCGAGACGCCCTTATTTAATACTTTTGACAAAAGGTACATGTTTTTTAAAAGAAAAGGGAGCCCGGTTTTTTGTGTACGTACGTACGTAATTGCAAAGACAAGCTGGACAAGGTTATGTAGGAAAATTACACCCTAAGCTAGTTTTATTGAATAACTTATGCATCTTAAATTAATACATTTGTTCTTTCATTCTGGCATATCAATGTTCACTATTTTGACGTGCTCCTGAACTGAACGTTAGATAACGGTGTCTAATTATTACTGATTAAGAAAGATACCGCCATCGTATCCGTGACCTACCGCCAAGCAACAGTATTCGCATTGTGTCCCGGTGTGGGGATAGGACAGCCGGTGGTATACTAGCAACCTAATCTATCTTAGGCCTCATGCTTAGCAACGCATCTGTATACCTATACATACTTAGGATTGTTGTCTTGAGAATGTAAATATCTGTGGGTCAGGTCCTTCTTTCCACCGGCCTTTATTATAGAGGTTATAAACCATAATCGTCTTTAACCTCATAACTATAACTCGGCCACCATTACTGGGGGCTTCTAAACGGGCCATGTTTTGCTGCAATTTGTGGCCGGCGACTAGTGCTATCTTACTCTTACTTCGTATGTTAGAGCAAGATGCGTATAGTTGCCGGCCACACATTGCCGTAAAAATGATGCTCGTTTAGAAGCCCCCTTACAGCAATAACTTGCAAGTGTAAATGCGGCCTAATGGCGGCGGAGTTAAAAAAATACCATGTGATTTTTCATCTCTTCCGTTCGAAATAGTAGATTGTTCAACGAGGGACTAAAACAAGCCATAATAACACGAGATGTTTAGCCACGCAAACGGAGCGAGACCTTTAGTCCCGATATGCAGAAGCTAAAGTAACAATTTAAGCAAGAAACGTAAAAAAAAAAAATACATTCCTTTCCCAGATATTTGACATCCTTTGCCTTATCTAAATAGAGTTGACAATGTGATCACGTCTAAAAAGCTATATGGCTATACCCAGTGGAATAGAGGCCCTGATTATAATACATAATTTTAGGCCAGTCTTGTTATTCCCCAGCAACTAAATAAGAGCTATCTAAACTCTAAACTTTGACAATACAATAATAGGTCAGACGACACGGTTTTCTACCGCCAAGAATCTCGACCCAGGGAGGTTGATATGGCTGCGTTTATCGTGTGACAAAATGTGTATACAACATCCGTCACTTTTTGACACGTGTACAATTAGAATAGAATCTCGACCCAGCGCCTTTATTCTTGGTGGTAAAAACCATATCGTCTTTGACCCTGTAAAGGGGCTTCTAAACGGGCCATGTTTTGCTGCAATTTGTGGCCGGCAACTAGTGCTATCTTACTCTTACTTCGTATGTTAGAGCAAGATGCGTATAGTTGCCGGCCACACATTGCCGTGAAAATGTTGCTCGTTTAGAAGCCCCCTTATGGTATTGTTTTTAAGTCGGGCACCATTACTGTCAAATAAATAAGGGTCATAAGATAACTAATACGTTGAAAGTACGATAACAGGTCAAAGACAACGTAGTTTTTACAACAAAGAATCTCAGCCCGTGTCCTGTGTGCTCCTTTGAATTCTCGTAGGCACAAAAAAGTACCTTCTTCCACAGCATTTATTTAGATGCCCACTGTTGGGTATATGCCTCTCCAATTCTTTTCCATTTTGCCCTGTTTTGAGTTAGTCTGGTCCATAGAGGGCCAGCATTCTCTCTAATGTCATCAGACCATCGAGCTGGTGGCCTGCCAACAGTTCTCTTTCCCACCCAGGGCCTCCAGACTGCAACGCAGGCTTACGTAGAACGTAGGTAAGCCTACTTACCTGCGTTCTGCTAAATCCTTCACAAGCTCGACTCGTATTTGTTTTGCTGACGCGACACAAACTCAAACAAATTCAGGTCAATAGGAATTGAGGACAGTTGTGGATAAAAATAATGATCCTCCTTATATAGAGCGGAGTTCATTAGGCGGTAATGGCTATGACTCATGCACCTCGACGCCGTGAAGAACTTTCTGTATACTTTTAGGTTCTACATATTCTCGTTTTATTTCAAAGAAAACATAGAATACGCTTTATAAAGGGTTGTTATCCTTAAAGGGTTGGCTGTTAAGAAGCGAAAAAGACAGAGAATGTTTCACTGCTTGCAGCTTAGTACCCTTATCACGGGTTACAATTACCGTACTGGCTAGCGAGTCGAATGCTCTGTTCCTCGCAGACCTCGCAATATTCTCGTTGAGTACGAGAGACAGAGCATTCGACTCGCTATCGAGTACGGTAATTGTAACTCGTGGTAAGAGTACAGATGTTGGTTATATTAATTGAGTAATAGTGCCAAAAACTAATTGAAAGAGCTAAAGAATTATGGGCAAATTGGCGCATATAACCAATACAAATCTCATGTAAGTATACCACGTGAAAGCTAGTTACATAAGCTTCATTTTCTAATACGGGGACAAACTACAAAAACCCCGGAGAAGAGAGTTATCAGCCTTCAAATGTTCACACACACACAACGTTTATTACTACACTAGCTGTGCCCCGCATGCGTTGCAATGCTATTAGCCGTATATCCGACTCACGCTTGACTGATTTACAAAAATGACAGTAAATAGTCGGATTAATAAGCTTACATAATTTATAATTATATTGACGATTGGGTTGGGTTCCATACATTTTTGCCCATCATTCTTTCCTTTTCTTGTATTTTTAATCAATTAGGTACTTACAAAAATAAGGCATCTTACAAATAAAATACAATTTAACTTACAAAACAAAACAAGTTTCCTTAGAATTCTCCTCAACTTCAGATTAAGACCAATTGTAATTGACCTCAATTAAGCGATACAATAAAAATGTCTCCCGCCGTTGCCACGTTACCTCATTTCTTTCCCCACTTCTGTCTACGCCGTGACGCACGGGACATAGATCATATTCTATGAAGAATGGACGTTTAATATAATATTCATTTATTATTAGATAACGATGCGTAAACATTCCTTTTTTATGACATTGAGAAGGCACGCGAGCACTCAGCCCACCAAGGGCACGTTTTATAAAGCTACAAGTAACAATTTTACAGGTGTAAACTGGCAACACTGCTCAAATAGCTGGTCGTCATTCGTGGAGGTTGAGTCAAATGGAAACTTGTACCCTGTAAATTGTAATTTGTACCTTTATAAAACAGGCCACTGATGGCACCGATGGTGAGTGGGATCTGAGACCCACAGATATTTGAAATCTCAAGACTACAATCACAAAACTGCAATCATTAAGACTTCAAATGCGTTGCCAACCCTGAGGACTGAGATGGAATGCCTCTATGCTAGTAATTTCACCGGTTGTCTTATCCCCACACGGGAACACAGCAATGCGAACACTACTAGGCGTAATAATTAATAAGCCGCGTAATAATTCATACTAATATGATCAATCTGAAATTTTTGTATGTCTGTTTGTACTGCCAGCTGTGCTATTGGCATTAACCAATTTACCAATAGAAGGCGCGCGCGGTCACGTCGAGTGCGCTTAGTGCACGTTAGCTCTGATTCTATTTGTTAATATTGGCACAGCTCCGCTCCGCCCGTCTCCGCCTCAGTGGAGCCGCACCCTAAAACAACTTCAACGCGGACGGAGTCGCGGGCTACAAGTAGTTATGAATGTGCTTTCATTTAAAAAGATAAAATAACTTGTAATTTTGGCTCGTGTTTAGCTGGAGCAATGACGTGCCTCCTCTGTCCCAAATTTCCACTCCGTTTCATCTCCATCGTGAAGTACCGACGAGGCAGTTATTGTTTTACGATAATGTCAGCTATCATGGAATCACTGGCGTGAGCTGACATTGACAGACGGAATATTAAAACGTTTGTGTACAAATTGATATCGAGAAAAAATAATATAAGCGACGGGGACTTTGAACTATACTAGGGTTTTTTTTTGTAGTTAAAATAAAGGAGTATAATTCGAGTACTGCCCTTGGTGCTCATTTGTTTCATTGTTTCTGGCATTGAACTTGTATGCTCTTAAAGGAGAGTATTAAGTTATTAACACTTTTAAGATAAAAATTATTACATACTGTAGGTATACATTCGTCATCTGCTGATCAACGAGACTAAACTAGCGTGCAAACGTGTAGTAATATAGGAAATTGGTTCAAAATTGACATACCTACAAGATTAGAACCAACTTTTTCTGCAAATCATAATGGGCCAGTTGAAAAGATACCACAAATTTAACATACATTTTTTATTATACAAAACACTAACAATAGAAAATTATATAAAATTGATAAAGGCGATTGATCAAAGAAAAATAACATGACGATAAAAAACATCCGCTTATCTATTTTAACCCATTATAACAGGGTAATTTCATTTAAGCAGGGTCTCTATTCATTCAGTGTTCAAATTTTAACAATAATGTTATCTTATACTAAAACTGCTAGAAGGCTACGCGTACCAATCTGTTTGCACAATAATTTCTCCATCATCAGGCAAAGGGTTTTTCGCTAAGCACCAAAACACCGCCACATACCATCTCTTACCGAACGCGTATCTGAAGTTAGTTTTCCAATTCCTCCTAATATACGGAATCTTTTTCTCATATTCGTATGAAGTCACACCTTTGGCAGCGTTCCTGATATGATAAAAAAGTGCTATTAACGCAATAAATCCAAAACTCCAGTCAATCAGCAAATATATTACGTAGTAATCTTCTCTGGAGAAATCTGGTACGTTCTCCTCAGCTTGAAATGTCAAAAAAAGTATATGGAACAAGATAAGTCGTATCGTGGAAAGGGTAATGGACGAAGAAGCATGGGAGTACCATAATATGCTGTAGATCATTGCAAAAGTTATATGAGCGAGGAAGAAAATGAAATGACCGTAGTTTTTGCGTCCGATGCAACTCGAGAGGAACTCGCAGTGGTGGTCTCTTCGAATAATGCAGGCGTTACACACCTGACAGTGGAAACTCTTTGGGGGCCGATATTGCTTGCACACATCACAGTGGTCTTCTTTGCCCGTGTACGAGTATGAACGTACCGTCGTATCGGTTCGAACAGTCAGAATTATATGCCCGTACATGTTTACAAAGACGTAAGTACCAAGTATTTTATGGAAAAGGTTAGCTCGCACGAATATTAGTTGCAACAAGTAGTAAGTTGGACATGCTACAAGCGTAAATATGCAACATTGTTTGTTGACAAAACGTATTATTTTTAATATTTCCTCAGGCCTACGCACTTCTCCAAGTATTTTGTAATGCTCATCCTGTTCATTTTCTTTTGGTTTAAGTGGAGGCACGGAGGAAATCTTTACTAACTTTTGTTCGCGCGATGCTGCTTTTGCATTTTGGGGTACCATGTTAAGTGGTATCATATTATTCGCTTTAATGCTAATCTTTCTGTTGTTCTAACATTAGTTCTGCTAATCAAATAACAACGAATTTTCTTCTTCTTCTCCTTTTTATTTATGGCGTTTCAGAATGATATCACCAGTGAGTAAGAGTTTAGTAGTAAATAAACAACAATAGAATTGTTTGGAAATGTATTAATGCTAAAACTGACGTTGACATACTACCAAAAGGCAAAGACTACTGATTGTATTCTGGCTTATTCTGGGATAAAGGGTAATTGTTGTAGATAGTTGAAAGTTTCTGTCACAGATTATAAGAGTAATAATAAGAATGGTAACAAGCATAGAACAAAACATAATTAGCATAGAAGCCGAACATATAACATGGAAGGTTAACTTTGCACCAGCTTTGTTTCTCTAGGTACTTATTAAATGATGTAAATCGGAAATGGAACAAAAGCATGGCAGCTTTTTCTACTTCAACTGTCACGGTCACGATGCGTTAAATTCAACCTCGATTCTAGGCGTCTTACAGACGCAGATCGCACAGAACATGATCTATTCAATTTTTTATCTAAATATTAGATAGATGAGAACCGGTATAATGGTGACCCCTTTTTTCAGAGTTGGATATCTCTTAAATGGCTCTACCGATTTTCATGAAACCTACCACCACAAGAAAACCGCATCCAAATCGGTCCACCCCTTAAAGAGCTAAGGTGTCACTGATAGACACACACAAACATACACACACATAGCGGTCAAACTTATAACATCCATCTTTTTGCGTGTTTCGTTGTTCTACTAGTGCGGTTTCTATGCTAGCCTTATTCTATGGTATTTGACATATCGTTTGAATCTAGCGGTTATAAGCACAAAACTATAAATATAGCATAGAAAAAGCTATAGAATATTTTTTGATTATCTAACAAGGTAAAACCATATAACTTGCAGCGATGGCATGATAATAATCAATTTTATTATGAGTATTATATTCTTTGATCAGCATACATCAAGCATAATCGATGTCAAAACAAAAAGTTCCTTTTACTCTAAATGTCAACGTCAATATCATATAAACATTACAAACAAATTATAAACTATTAATACCGTTCGATGACTTACTTCAGCAATAATAAAATATAGAGAATACATATAAGTATGACCTCTGCGCAATATGCAGTTTGTGACATGTATTCCTCGAGCCAAACACTTGAAAAAAAAGAGAGCGACCATTACCACGCTCTTGGAGAAAAACGCCTAGATGAAAAAACAATGAAAATATTACGCATAGCCTCGAAAGTGCGATGCTACATACTTACAATGGGACTGATACCTATCTACTTCTTCCTACAGATAATGTTTGTGGAGGCAAGCCTTGTCAACAAAATATTTATTAGTTACGAGTTCATAAACTTGTATGGCAATATGATGATGAGTATAATGACCGACACGAGTGTACGTTCATACAAGGGGAAAGGAGACTACTGCAGTGTATGCAAGCAATACCGACCCCAAAACAGCTGGCACTGTCAGTATTGTAACGTCTGCATTCTTCGCAGAGACCACCACTGTGATTTCCTCTCTCACTGCGTCGGACGTAAGAACTACTGCTATTTTGTCTTCTTTCTGGCACATTGGTCTTTTGTAATGGTCTACTGCATATGCTGGTATTTTCTTGCTACATCGTCGATAACAAATTCTCTCATACGACTCGTCCTCTTCCATAACGTGTTGAGTATGGCCGGTAAGGCTCTATTATTGGATAATTTACCTGAGTTTTCAATGGAAGATTACTACCCATTGTATATGTTCATTGATTTGGGTCTTTTAGTAGCTGCCGTAGGTATACTGTCGTACCATATTAGGAACGCTATTAGAGGTGTGACTGCATTCGAATACGAAAAAAAGTTTCCGTACGTTAAGAGGAATTGGAAGGTAAACTTTAGGTATGCGTTTGGTACGAGATGGCAGGTGGCCTTCTTGTGGTTCCTTGCGGCTAACCCTTTGCCTGAAGAAGAGGAATGTGCTGGGCTATAGAAAGCAAAGGAATTTTATAGTGGCGTCGTTATTACGTCTCATGGTCCTAATCGTGTGAAAGCTTGTTTAGGGAACCGCTCGGCACCGGGTCGGCTCACTGTGACACATTAAAAAGTGAGGTTTTCGCTCATTGAAGACAAAACGGACACATTCCAGAATAATTTTCTATTGCATTGAAAATCTTATACGAAATGCTTTTAATTTTAAAATGCAACACAGACAGTTTTTGAATTTGTCCGTTTTGTATTCAATGAACGTGATGTGTTAGTACAGTCATCAGCAATATATTATCCAACAATGGGCTCAAAATTATCTGACGCGTCTTTATTATCAGAGGTATAAGAGCCTGTCAGATATTTTTGAGGCCATTGTTGGATAATATATATGGCAGGTGACTGTACGATGCATTAAAAAAAAGTTAAATGTAAACAAGAGCCGGACCTCGCGTCGTCCACTGAAAAATGTATCGTACTAACAAAAGTCAAAGCTCAATTTTGAAAACGAGCTCTGCTGATCCGGGGTTGCGCCACTCTTAACTCTACTTATCTTATTTTTCGAGTAGAAATGTATTCGCAGATTTTTTATCATTGTTATGTGTATATTTTTAATGTTAATTAAACTCTCAGCGCTTGTGTTTTGTTTTTATATCTAGTGTACATTCATTGATGAGTAACGTTGTGGTTAGAAAAATGAAAATGATGGTGGTATCATTTCAAGTAGCCAAAGTATGATTCACAGATGCATTACGTTTTTATGATCTAATCCGCAAAATATTCGTTTTATTGAGTGCAATTCTCTCATAATTGGTTATTTTTAACTATCCATTTTGTCCTCGTACTTACGTCTTAAGTATTTAAAAGAATAAAATGACTAACCTATCAACGCACAAACCGCTCGGTCTAGATTCCAATGGCTATAGTCGGGTTTCCATAGTAAGTCGGCCCTTACATCAAATGTGTTAGGGTGTTTTTCTAAATACCTCTTATAGCAAGAAGTATTTATGCTGAGTATCAACATCTTAATCGTGGCCATTTTCTTCTTATTCTTTTTTTAAAGTACCGTATTCAAGCGATTTGCTTCTGAAATTATGTTCTTTATTTAGATTTGCATTTCGTTTATAAATCAATCGCGTCAGTGGTATGGCGTGATCTGAAAAGTCACGTGATCTACCAGTGACGCTATGGGTTAAAAACGAAACGAGTAGACACGCTAGTTAGCGTAGTGCATGTTGGCTGGGCCCTCTGAAGATTAAGTAAAAAGGGTTTTTTTTTTTTATGGCATAGAGAAGGCAACCGAGCACACAGGCCACCTGATGGTAAGTGGAAACTGTGACCCATAGACATTAGCATAAGACTGCAAATGCGTTGCCAACCCTGAGGACTAAGATGGAATGCCTCTATGCTAGTCATTACACCGGCTGTCTTATCCCCAAACCGGAACACAACAATGCGAACACTGCTGTTTGGCGGTAGGTTAATGGATAAGATGGTGGTAGCGATCCGGACGGACCCTGCTGCTGCTGCTGCTAGTATACTTTATGTATATACCCTTTCTTAGTACGAGTTAAGTTGACTTACCCTGTTTCACTAGAATCCCTGCATCATCCCCGAATATAATTTATGATTTTATTTTGTTTCAACCGGAGCGAAGCGAGAGCGAGTTGCTGGTCCTTATGGCGAAATTCTACACGGTAAAATGTTATTGTTATTGACGTGTTTCCGTATTGTCAATGTTTTAATATCTGAAAAGGCGACTGAGTTAAACACAGGTTAAACACAATACCTTAACACGTCAAATGCAATATTGTTCTACAGTGTTGATGGCGGATGTGTGATTTGTGTTAGTTTTGTATTTTTGTGTTGCACAGTGATAGAAGACAAGAACTTATTTCGTGTTTCTGGCACCCTGACTTTAGGACCAAGTACCTTCTTCTTCTTTTTTGCCCCGCGGCCACTTCAACCGCTACTACCTCAGGAATATGGCGTTTCCACCATGAAGTGATTTCGAGTGTCAAGTATATATAAGTATAAATCAATATAGCAATAAAATACAAGCCAATATTCTCCAGGAAGATTGGGGGCAACGTTGTACGGTGATATGTAGGACAGAGGCCAAGATAGTTTTAACCTCTGTACCACTGCGAGTCCACTTGAAACGGGAAGAAAGATGCCAGATGGACACCTCAATACACAAAAATACAATACTAAAACAAATTACACATCCGCCATCTTTTAACGTTGCAAATAGCCTCCCTGTTAAACATTCAATAACTAATTACTATACGTTTTGTTAAAATCAAAACTCGTTATGAGAAATATTGAGGTTATGTTTCAATCTTTTGTCATTTATATTGAACCCGACTTTGTATGATTTTAGTAAGAAATATTTAAAATGTTACGGTTTGTAGCTAGCTCGAGCCTCTACGCCGTAGCACTTGACCATCATAAACTCGGTACAGGGCCGCAGGGCCGAGGTTCTACACGGAAAAACGTTGAAATATATTTATCTCTGTAGTGAACCCAAAAATCTGTTTTTTATTTATTTATAGATAATATAAAGATGTCAAACTTGTACAGTCTTGGAAAAAAAAACAGACACGTATTTTTTTTTAGCTGCCCAAACTCAATCTGTTGGGAGAAATTGACCTGCAAAGTATTGAAAAGTGACTAAACCCCCTAACATCTATAGTTTTTTTTTAAATTGCTAATTTCTTGTTTGATTTTTATGTTTAATAACGTGAAAAAATTATGAGCGTGTTTTACCTTATATCGGCTAAAACACATATTTAATAACATATTTATACATATTTATATAGTTGTCAAACTTTTACAGTTTTGGAAAAAAAAATACAAGTAAAGGTACCAAACTGTCCGACTCCGATTTTGTTGATTTAGATATATGTTAGGGAGTAGTCTAAAATAACAGACACGTATTTTTTTTAGCTGCTCAAATTCAACCTGTTTGGAGTAATTGACCTCCAAAGTACTGAAAAGTGACACCCCCTAACTTGTATAGAGTTTCTTTTTTAAATTGCTAGTTCTTACTTGTTTGATTATTATGTTTAAGAACATGAAAAAATAAAATTTCTTTACGGCGGATTTTCTAACCAATCAAAATAAATAAAGATAGTTATATATTTGTTCTTGTTTATTACGTTTTAAGCACGTTCTGAGTCACACTTATCCGACCGCAAGGCTGAAGCTGACATTTTCTATTAGTTTATAAACAGCATGGCAACGGAGGGGAGGTCGCCCGCCAACCCTATCGTTTTCACTTGAAATGACACGGTACTAAATCTATTTACATACAAAATAAACCTTACTACATTGAATTTAACGTGGAAGAAAATGAACGAGGGGAAATTGTGAGCTTGAAGGGCATATTACACTGAGTTAAATGGGATTATTTTCAAGTTCCGCAAATACAAACTATACTTAACAAGCTTTAACTCGCTTGTTGTTCGGTTAGTTCATATCATATCTTGCATGTTAATATTGACCTAAGGACTTTATTTTGCTTTTGTTTAGTCCGTATTGCATTTTTCCGTATGATCAAATTTTCATTTGAAAAGTATTACTTACCCAGTTTCTAAAAGGCAAATAGACGTTTAGCAAACATTGTTCTAATGCCCGGTTTCTATATTCAAGAAACGAATCGTTTTCCTTACGGGCCGTAGCGTTATGACATTTGCTACGTACAAAATATGTCATATTTTAACGAGGCTTAAGGAAAACCATCAGTTTCTTGAATATAGGAACTGGGCTTAAGTGCAGTGTCCACCAACAGTTAAACGGACGGTTAGCGGTTGTCAAATGTATTGATTAACAGCTGATTTAAGACGTAACCGTCTGTTAAATTGGTTGGTGAACACGGCCCTAAGGCTAAGACTAAGTATATGAATATATGAGTACATGACTAAGGCTAATAATTTATCGTTAAAAATATCTGCACAAATTGAAACTTTGCTTATCTACTTATTTATGCATACCACAAATAAGCCCTCTGAAACTGTAGGACTACGACGTAGTTCAACTGGTATCACAAATGAAACTCACTAGTACTATTTATAAAAATGCAAGAACATTCCTCGGGTTTTGTCATTGACCAAAGTGTAAAATGTTCAACTGGTGGTACAAACTCATTGACCAAAGTGTAAAATGTTCAACTGGTGGTACAAATGATACACATGCCAGATTAAACAAAATATACAGTTATTTTAGTCAGTTTTGGTTATGTCCCGTGTATGTTATTAACGTATTATGTGTGAATATAGCGATAGTTTAAATTTATATCAAGTTATTAACGTTAGGTTTAAGTGATATTGATCATAAGTTCTAGGTTTGGTTACGTTAGAAATGTGACCACACCAGAAACGCGCGGTTAGGTTAGGTTATTTGAAGAAAACATAATTAATATATTAAAAAAATTACCAAGTAATTATTTACCTTCTCACTAATAAACGTTGATTAAGGCTGCGGCTCCAGTGAGGCGGAGACGAGCGGAGCGGAGCTGTGCCAATATTAACTAATAGAATCGAAACTAACGTGCGCAAGGCGGTGGTATAGCTTACAATTTTATGTCCTTATCTGCAAAATTCAAATGTCACAATGATAGATAAGGACAAAACGTTTATTAGTAAGCGGGTGGGTGTACAACGACTTGCTAAATATTGATTACGAAAACTCAGAGCGAAGTTATTAGGTAGGTATGCCAAAATTATCCTTAAACGATATGAAAAATGGTATAACTTGTGACAGTTTGCGATAGATTACAGTTTATAGTACAGCAGTTTTTTTTTCTTTGTTTGCGGCGACTTGAACAGCTACTACCGCGCGGAATATGGCGTTTCCAATATGAAGTGATTGCGCCAGTGTCAAGTATATATAAGTATAAATCATCGAGTATAAATCAATATAGTACATACATATATACATAAAATCACGCCTGTTTCCCAGAGGGGTAGGCAGAGACGACTTCTTTCCACCTGCTACGATCCTGACAAATGTCAATATAGTAATAAAACACAATCCAATCTTCTCTAGGAAGATTGGGGGCAACGTTGTACGGTGATATGTAGGACAGAGGCCAAGATAGTTTTAACCTCTGTACCACTGCGAGTCCACTTGAAACGAGAAGTAAGATGCCAGGATACACGAAATAAGTCGAAGTCTTCTATCACTGTGCAACACAAAGGCATTGAAGTACAAATCACTAACAAAAAAGAACTTTGAACACCTAAATACACAAAAATAAAAACTAAAACAAATTACACATCCGCCATCTTTTGACGTTGCAAATGGCCTCCAGTACAGCCGTTATCATATTCTTATTTATTTGACAGTCAGAGCTGTCACATAGGTATGTCAACAATGTAATTACGATATCGAATGGGCTAAACCAGAGAAGACAGTTTAAGTAATCGATAACATGCAAATTATGGTATCTAGGAGCTCATTTGATGATGGAGTCAGTAGATGACGACTAAACCTCTGCATTTAAGAGGAATGTAAACCGACGCTTGAATTGCGAAGCTGTCAAATGTTTCCATTTAAATTGAGGTCCGGGCTAAGTCCGGGCGAAAACGTTTCTCACCCCCCAAATTCACGATTTTTGAATATCTTGTAGTTTTGATGAAAAACAAAGTTTGTACGTTTCCGATTTTTTTTATCCTTTCCAAGAAAAAATTTCTTCAAATGTTATACGTACAGACCTAGTTTTTGAAAATGTCTACAACATATTCAAAAATCTAAAATAAAGGACGGTGTTTATGGGAAGAAAACCTATTTCGTATTTTGTATGGAAATTTTTAGCTTTCTTCGAAGTCAATCCAACATTGGAGTCATTGGATTGTTATAAACAGCTGATATTACTGGAAAATTTACAATCTTTTCCCTTAGCCGAACTCCATCCCCGCTTTTAGCTATATGTAATATGTGTCACAGGAAACAGGATACCTTTGAGGCTCAGGTATCAAAGGTTAGCGAGGGATTTTGATAAATAATAATACATATATACTAAAAGCCCATTGAAACCCTGACCTACCATAGAACAGTGACATTATGAAACATTTGCTTGAAAATTCTTACAACTTGAATCTTAATGTCACTGTGACACAGTTCTATTGTGGGTCAGGGTTCCATTACGCTGATAGTACCTACATAAGGGACAGAGCTACACAGGTGTATACAGTACAGGTGTGTGTGTTTTGCGGGTGGTAGGACTCTGTGCAGAGTCCGTCCGGATCGCTACCACCAACTTATCCATTAAGCTACCGCCAAACAGCAGTGTTCGCACTGTTGTGTTCCGGTTTGGGGATAAGACAGCCGGTGTAATGACTAGCATAGAGGTCCTCAGGGTTGGCAACGCATTTGCAGTCTAAGTCTAGTAGTCTTGTGAATGCGAATGTCTATGGGTCACAGTTTCCGCTTACCATCAGGTGGCCTGTGTGCTCGTTTGCCTTCTCTATGTCATAAAAAAAAAAAAAAAAGTGTACAGCATCTTTTAACTGCGATGGGGAAATCCTACATCAATTGATAAACAAGGGAACTGTCTTAGGAACCAATAATTCTTTTTTTGTAAAATATATTCGGCCATGTCAATTTTTGGTAAAACGTTAGTTGCCTATAAAAATGATAATTGTGAACAAAAAAAACGGACTTCGAATAAGGAAGACGTTGGACGCTCGGCTGTAAATCTGTAATGTATGATTCTTTAACTGCGTTTATCTCGTGACAAAATGTGGATAAAACCTCAGTCACTTTCTGACGCGAATAAGTACGAGAGTGACGGATGCATATTTAGATTATCCATATTTTGTCACGAGTTAAACGCAGCCATACTGGGCTGATCGGCATTTACGTAAACAAACATTTGCATTTGTGAGTCGACCTTGTTTTTTAAAGAGAATTTTGAATCAGCCTTCGCATGTAAATTTTAACCGTCAGCCTTCCCCGAAAAGGAAACCTTCGTCTGATATAAATTATAAATAGAAGCACGTCGCACTAATTACGCGTTAAATAAGGCCTTGGGCTTACTCTATATTTAACTTTACGTGCAATTTATATTAACGCTTCGCTTCGGTTTAAGTTTATGAGTTTTCTGCAACACGTACGTAAACCAGAGTTTATTTATATTCGTGCAAAATTGTCTCACTTATAATAAAAACCGCAAGAGAATCTGTTCAATCGTTTTTGGAGATTTTCAGGAATATACAGACAGAGAGACGTGGTGAGTGACTTTGTTTCATAATATTATGTAGTGCGTTTAGTTTCATGCGTTGTTAAAAAAAAATACGTTCCCAAGACGTCAACAAATCTATAAGTACACCTGTATGTCACTGGCAATAAGGTCCATGTATATAGGTAGCCCTTGGATGTACCTACTGCAATTTCTTTGTAACTCTTTACAATATCTTCCCATTTGGAATAAACCAATTAGGGCTCCATATCCTAAGGGTGACAGGAACATATTACTTCGCCGCTGTCAGTCAGTCCGTCCGTCTTTTAGCGAGCTACCTCATGAACTGTAACAGCTAGACTGTTTTTGTTACAGTGTGTATTACTAAAGCCATTATAATAACAAAAATAGTTTAAAGTTAAAGGGTCCGCATTTGAAAACCCGCGCGCTTCTTCTCCGCAAGATCTATCCGTAGCTTTAACTTATTAAGTACTATATAGCTCCTGAAGTGAGAGAGTGTTTTAAGGCTTAATTATGTACAGTTGCATACATTACATTATCTTTCCAAATATCATAAACCCTCCATGACGCGTTCAAGAACCGCACATTATGACCACCATAAAAATAGACTGTTATGTTAGAACAAATTTCTTATCTGTAAAAATGTTATTGTTGCTAAATAATAACATCAATTTCAATAATATTATTTCTTTCAAATTAGGAACATCTCTGAAAAACAAAGAAATTTGATGTGAACTCTATTCTAATATCAGTCGAGATGACGTTTAGTACGAAATGAAGTGTCAATTTGCATACAAATGTGACAAATGTCGCAGGTAAGTATGATATCGAACCATATGATAGTTGGAGCCGACTCTAGTTTGTCTCTGAATTAAAAAAAAACAATGACAGCTGCCAGAAAACTTCAATATTTTCATTACCGCCATTACCGGTTAAAATTTGTTTTGTTGTATAATATTGTTGGATTTGTTGAATTTAAACCATAAAATGAGCGATCAAGATGATATAGATATTGAGCGACGCCTCCTTATATCCGTGAGATGCTTTGTCACTGTCTCATAAAATAATTACAGTTAGTGGCCCTGAACAAACCCGCGATGCCGGGCATAATATGCGGCTCCTAAATGCATCATGGAGGCTTATGTAACTGTACATAATTAGGCATTATGTGTATGTAACTGTACATAATTAGGCATTATGTGCAGTCACATAAACTACTATTATCTACACACATATAATAAGTACTCTAAGGCCCATATTAATAAACTGATCTCAAATCTAAAGCTCGTCTTGAGATGCGTCAAAAATGTCAATGTTCTATGGTTTGGCGTTTACTTTGACGTGACGTATCTTGTGACGGGCTTATCAGTCAAGATGAGTTTATTAATACGGCCCTAAGATGGGTTTAGAAGCAGACAAATTACCGACAAAAATGGCGACTAAACACACCTGTGTTGTGTCACGTCATAAATGTTTTTTTAATCATAGACAAACTAGTCCATAACCTCATGTCGTTCGAAATCAAATGTCATACGATGTTTTCCTAAAAATGTAACGATTATATTTATTATATTTCAACTGTGCTGGTTTTGGAAGATGTTCCAAATTTGAAATGCATTACTTTCAAATATTTGATAACGTACTTTTGATAATAGTACATTGTGCATCAAGGGTAGTATGAAGGGAATTACTAACGAGAGTGTTAGAAGCCCGACGCCGAAGGCGGAGGGCTTTTAATGACTCGAGTTAGTAATCCCCTTACTGCCTGAGATACACACAATGGTTTTCATCACATTTGCGAGGAAAAAAACAAAGAGAAAACACTTTAACTCTGCAAAATATAAAGAAATAACTTTTGACGGACGGGAACGTCAATGGAAACGATTTTTTTTTTGTGACCACAGACACTGCGTTTAGTTTCGACCTGGATTCGAGCCAGATTTAGCCAATTTGATAAAAATGTATAATTACTAAAATTAATGATAAATGTTGATATAAACTTGAAATAGGTATAAAAATAATGAAGTTTAATGAAGCATATAGGTTTTGTGTAATGTAAGTTAGTCTATAGCTAATTTTTAAAGATGAAATTAGAAACCGATTTAATTTTTGGCTGAAAATTAAACCTCCTTAGTCAGAAATTATGTACGAAAGAGTTGCAAATTTTAAAAAGAAAGTCATTACTCCCTAGGGATGACAAACTCGCCATAATTCCCGCGGGAACAATTTAGGCCATTGTCCTTCTGTATACAGACATGGAATAACACCATTTACGAGCAAGTGTGATGAAAAATTACATTGTTCATTGCCAACGGGTTTAGAACGAATAATAGAGGACTTATGATATGTGGGTAGATAAATGTAACAATCTGTAGAGTCTAATGGGCCGTATCCGAGAGTACGTTACGCCCCATACGTACGTATAACCCGCTTCATTATTTCCCGCTCTTCATTCGAGGAACAAAAGCCGTCAGCATATCCATTACACGTGCAATCCTCTCCTATGAATTCACGATAAATGAGAAATCTATTTGGTCGGCTTCTGTTGCAATTTAATGGAGAAGTTATGGAGTTGATTGGTAGTTATTTTGTGAAGGCATTTATTTAGGTGTACGTACTTGGGAATTTAGGTATTTTTACAAAGTATAAAAACAAAGTATGCACGCTCGAAAGATCTAAATCTTTCAAACTACACAACGGATTGTAATGCAGTTCCATCATTAGATAGAATGATTCAAGAGGAACGTTTGTATGTTTAAAATTCTGGATCTTGCACGGGCGATATAGAAAAGTCACATAAACCGAAACGAAACGGTCGATAGTAATCTATACATATAAAATGCTTTGTCCTGACTGACTGACGGATCAACGCACAGCCTAAACAGCTGATTGAGAATTCGGGATCCGATAAGAATTAATTTTCCGTAATTTTACGCCGACGGGGGTGAAAACGGGGGGCAAAGTTTGTATGGGACAACATGATTCCTTGGTCCAATCTACTTCAAATTTCGCATAAACATTCTTTAATAGAATTGATGGAAGACGTGTTTCGTATTTTACTAAAATTCATGTGAAAGTAGAACGTTATTTTGGGGTTGATTTGTTTCGAAGTTGATATCAATACTCCTTAGTGCTTTTGATTACATTTTGTTATGACACATGATTAAAAATTCAATCCATTCAAAAAAGGTTGAACTGACATATAAGCTTGGTGCAATGCAAATACCCAAACCGCTGAGTCTAAAGATTCGAATTCTGGTACATAGTTTCCTTATGAGGTCTAGAGATGCAGTAAGAAAGGATTTCTTGAAAATCGACCCCCAAAGGGAAGAAGCAGCGGGAATAGCGGGAAACTAATTCTACGCGTACGAAGTCGCGGCCGTCCTCTAGTACAATATAGTATTCTTAGATATATTATAAAGATTAAAAGTCCATTACGATAACGGAAAGTAGGTAGTTCAACTACATCCCGTGACACACCCAAACTAACACGTGAAAATAAAAGCTTATAATAATACTGCGCCCGCGTAGTCCTTTCTCGCTCTTCCGTCAGGAACCCTAAAAAATTCCGGGATTAAAAGTAACTAGTCCGGATTATAATCTCTGCCAAATTTCGTCCAGATCCGTTCAGTCGTTCTGGCGTGATTGAGTAACACATATACAAAGTTTCGCATTTATAATGCAATCAAAAGCAATTAAAACTGATCACTTTCCATGGAAATTCTAAACAAAGTGACCCTGCTCTTCACTATTTCAGTAAGAAGTACGATAAAGTTCCGAGATGAAAGTCGTGTCGTTTTCCTCGTACTCTGAATAAAGTTAAGTATCGTCAAGCTTCAATGTAAATACTGTGTAACGAGCTGAGGCTTAAAATAAACTGGCCGTGACACAGTTCCACGGAAACTACGCACCAATCCTATCTACAGTGCCCTTACCATGAACACAGTCAAGGAATTAATTTTTCATCTCACTAGCTCGGAAAGCCCTTTTTGGTTGTATATATCTATTGAGAACATCGCTTTGTATCCACATCATGTGAAGAAAGAGTTTTGACATTTGAAAGCAGCTTAAGTGATATTTGACAGCTAACAAAACGTAAAACGTTAAAAGTGCTGAATTTAAAAAAATAATTGTTATCACAATTAATTAATCGTATCGAGTAAAAACACTAAATACAATCGTACAATATTGTTTTAATTCATAAATATCAGCATTCAACATTAACCTTCATTCTTGTTGTAAAAACGGATAAATGTTCTGACAGTCCAAGTAAGTGGATGTGCGAACAAAACGCATCCGAAATTTTTCCTCGCTGTACTGAGGTGAAAAGTTTTGTGTTATACACGGGTGTAAAGTTATTTTACGTCTAATAACTATTGTCACCCTTAGTTCCAAAGTCAATATGACATTCTACAGCAATAACGTTGAGTTTCCTATCAATTACAAATGATTTGGCATCTCTAATGACAATGACATCTTCGAGCAGATTTTCTTTGATGTGGGTAGCAAATTAACTTCCGTGACCGTACAATTAACGTAATTGCTAGGGAGTGGAAGCTCTATCCCTCGCAGACCTCGCCTTCTTATGGAGTGCGAGGGAAAGAGAATTCGACTTGCCAGCGAGTACGGTAATTGTAACTCATGGTAAGGGTACAGGACATTTACAGTCACCTGCAATAATCTACTATGGTATAAGGAGAGGGAGCGGATTTCGTAATTTTTATAAATTCGAGTATCGGGGGACAATCTCACTCAAACTGTCCTAGTCGCAAACTAAGCTCTAGGCTCGAACTATAGGTACAGTCAGCGTCATATAGTAGGTAGCATCCAAAGTAGCCAAATAGTACATTACACGTCATTATTACCGTAGTAACAAGGGCATGTAACGAACTATTTGGCTACTTTGGATGCTACCAACTATATGACGCTGACTGTACTAGGCAACGATACCCATAGTTATGCATAGATACTTATATACACAGAAAACAATCAAAACTCACAAACAAATACTCGTCATACAAGTATTTGCCCAGACTGGAAATTGAGCCTGGAAATACTGCTTGCTTATGGTCAAACTCTGACGTAACTCAGGTACTGGGCCTCTACTTCAAAATCATAGTCCGAACGTTACGCTTGCTGCGTCACTTTCCCTCGACTTCGGTACGATTGACGAGTAAAAGGAACGGAGTATCCATTAGCGCTACTGAGGTGTTCGGGAGTAGGATCTTTGACACTCATTCTGCGCTATTCTAGACGGTAAAATCCAAATCGTATTTGACCTGTTACGGGCACATTGATACGAGTACAGTCTCTTCAAGAGAATAAATTTCAGATCAACTCTAGACGCATTTATACATACTAAAAGGGTACAATGCATTGAAATTGCCAAAGCAAACTAAAACCTCTAAAACTTAGTATAAAGTCGTATATCCAATACTAAAACAAAAATACGAGTCGTTTTTGGTAAAGGCATGAAGGTACTGGATACAATATTATTGTATTTCCAAGTAGCCTGCGGCTGTAACCTTTGTAATAAAATAACATGAGAAAATTGTGGCTGACAGCAACCAAAACATTTCGCTTCATAAACTTTAAGAGGAATGAACCTGGGAGGTTTTCTCTTGTTTAAGTTGCTCTTTGATTCACAACAAAGTAGTAACGGTCCAGGGGGCCTAGCTAAGATGTATTACGCTGACTAGCGTTTCTATTCGTTTTGTTTTTTTTTTTTATGGCATAGATTAGGCAACCGAGCACACAGGCCACCTGATGGTAAGTGGAAACTGTGACCCATAGACATTAGCATAAGACTGCAAATGCGTTGCCAACCCTGAGGACTAAGATGGAATGCCTCTATGCTAGTCATTACACCAAAGTCAAAGTCAAAGTCAAAGTCAAAGTTCTTTATTCTTCAATTTAGGCATAATATAATGCACCTATGAATGTCAAAAAGCATTACCACCGCACCGGTTCGAAAAATAAAACCTTTGCCCCGAGAAGAACCGGCGTAAGAAACTCGGCAAGGTATATATATGTTTTTCAAGAAAAAGGTTTACACCGGCTGTCTTATCCCCAAACCGGAACACAACAATGCGAACACTGCTGTTTGGCGGTAGGTTAATGGATAAGATGGTGGTAGCGATCCGGACGGACCCTGCACAGGGTCCTACCACCCGCAAACCAATCGCATCACTGGTAGATGACGTGATATGAAAGGTCACGTGATCTACCACTTACCAGTGACGCGATTGGTTTAAAAATAGCGTAGCGTAGCGTCATGCATCTTAGCTAGAGCCTCACGGCCTCTAGTCTACGACGGTAACCAATATTTCTTTGTCGTGATATGGTATTCATTTTAATCACACGCCATTCCTGTAGATGAGATTTATCAAAATAAGACAACCTAACCTAGCCTAACCTAACCTCAAAAGCATCATCGTACAATAGAGGATTTAAATATTATTTATTTCATCAATTAATGAAATGGTAAATTATTAGGAGTCCGATATGTCCCATATATTATCTTGGTCATAATGTCATTGTTGACATAATGATTCATAGTCATAATTTTTGTATTGCTGAAACAGTAATTTGTTTAGAATTTCTTACATACGTAACGTGTAGACAAGGCTAGGTTAGGATATGTTTGATTTATAGAAATCCTGAATAAGTAACAGTTTCTTAAGAAAATACGATCACTTGCGATAAATCACATCATCACTACATAGTATAAAACAAAGTCGCTTCCCGCTGTCTGTCTGTCCCTATGTATGCTTAGATGTTTAAAACTATGCATCGGATTTTGATGCGGTTTTTTTCAAGAGGAATCTTTTTATGTATAATAAGTTCTTGTTTATTTACGGGTGGATTAATAACGGAGGTATTTCATAAAAAAGATAACGTTAAATTAGTTTTAAGGACGTCATAGCACAGTTTGTCTCCTTGGTTTTTGTCAAAAATGATGATCTAGTTGTTAAGTCAGATTTAAGCCCATTGTTAAAAGACAAAAGTGTTTGTGAAAGCACAAGAGGTACCTGAATACCGAGCAGAGTCTCGGTTATCTTCGTCGTCAATTCAGCTTCGGGCGATAATATCTGCTTTTACCAGAAAAACCACAAAATGGGCTGCATAAAAGAGAAAAATATGCCTAAAACTGAGTAGACTACAGCCAGAGCATAATAGATAACAAGATATCTGTTAATCATAAAACATAATTTTCGTTTGCTTTTATAACATTCAGTTGGTATAATCAACGAAACGTATAACGATAAAATATTATAATCTGAATAATCTTATAACATGTTATGAACTATGGACTTAATAACTTTTTGTATAATGATTAAAATATATAATAAAAGATAAAGATAAAGGGCACTTTTACACGTCAAAAATCTACCATCGCTTCGCAAGAGACGACTGCTGAGAAGAAACTCAACAGTCAGTGGTCTTTTAATACTACTTATGATATTATAAATTTATAAAGCTTAACCTAGCATTATATAAAACAATGAATCTAACATAAAATAATTTAAAAAAAAAACGAGCAGGAAAATGTGTCAGTATTTTCATAGGCACTCATAAGTAGCAGTAATAAAAAAATATATACGAGTATACACAAAGTTTGGATACATTCTCCCACAGAAACCGTGTCCCCTAGACAATATAAAATATTTTCATTTTTTTATGACTAATTTATTATTAAGTTGTTTACGTGTTTAGTTTAGTTTAGGCCAAGCATTTTTAATCTGTTAGATAGTCCTCGACCCTATAGTAAGCTTTAGACATCAACAACATTTTCAAGTAAGTTTTCAGTACTGGAAATGGCAACTTTAAAACTGCTAAACCTACAAAGGATTTATAAACCTTACTCGTACATTTATCTGATTTCATTTAATGTTACATTATCTAATAATAAAAAAATCGAACTTACTATTTTATCTTTATGTTATTTTTATTATATAAATGAAAAATCGCCATCTTTTTTTAGTGACGTCATTCAGTCATTGACGGGTGTAAGTAATTAATATATAGCGGTTCCGCCACCCTAAAAAGCTCCACTAAGTTAGTTATTATCAAATTTTAATACACCGTTCTTATAAATGACGAAAACTATTTTAAAATCTGTCCAAGTGCGAGTTGCACACACACCCTAAAAGTGTTCAGATTGACATGTTTGTTGTCATACAAGATTTATACTTATTAAGTTTTACATGTATTAAAGTACTTACATGAGATGAATCATTGGACTTCCTGCTCTCGCTGTTGCTGGGCTGCCGCGAAAACGCCGGTGCGCTGAGACTAAGCGGAGACCCCGGCTCCGAGTCGGTCTTGCCTTCGTTGCTGCTGTTGCCTCCGTCCTGGAAGAAATACATACTTGAGACTCATTTAGAGCGAGACAGGTCTGGTTACTTCTGCTTTTTAGGCTACTCTACTACTCTCTTTGCTCTGGGGGGGTTACCATGACATTATTATGCAGGTCAGTTTATCTGCTATAGCTCTGTCATGGTAGCCCCCTAGGGTGACTTTCACATGGGTTACGAGTTACGAGTGAGCTGCTAGCTCTCTTTTTTGCGGATGATTACATGTTATATGTTACGCCGGCTCCAGATGCTTGATGTTTGCCACAAACACGCGGACGCAACCATACGTTGGAGTGAGGTGGAATTACATCGTTCTCTCTGTAACATATAGTCGCGCTGCAGTGTTTGCGGCAAACTTCAAGCTTGTGGATACGGCTTTAGACAGTGAAGCAAATAGTAGGCACGTAAAGTATTCCCAGCTTCTTAATAGCTTTTGGCTGGCTATCGCTATCACGCTTGCACTCGCAGCTGACAGTAAGTATATTTGTATGTTGCATATTAAAACTTCATGAATAATCAAAGCATCGTAATTTATTTAAATTTGCAAGTGAATTTTTCACAATTCTCAAATCAAACACCAAGGGAATCGTCCATGCGCGCAATTGTACCGAGTTTGAACCTCAACGGGCCTGATGCTGTCATTATGCCCGCCTTCCATTTCGAGCGGAGCGGGCCCCGTACCGGGGATATTGCGGATATGCGCAAGTTCCGCATTAATTTGAGACTACGCATCCGCAAAAATCAATGCAAGTCTCTGTAAGATCGAGGCCCAGAGGGAGCGCATGCTACGTGTGTGCGTGTTAGTTAAGTTCTTTCGCGTATGTATAAGTTTCAATACAAACATGTTCTTGATCATAAAAATGTGATTACATACTTCACGCCTTCATTGCCAGAGTGTAGGCAGATGTAGAGAATTACCAACAATTCTAAAAACTTGTTGTTAATTCTGTTACCACATTTTGCTCAAACAGGCTAAGATGACCAGTGACAGGATGCAAGTATCGCGCCTAACAGTACAACAAGCCTTTATTCCTTTAGTCGCCTCTTACGACGAAAAACTCTTTTTGCTTATTTATTTATATAATTTCCCTATAAATTATCTCTATAAAATATTTTCCGCTCCGATCGCAGTGGACGGTGGACATTATGATTCAGCCTAGCTTCCAAATAGATGATAATGGCAAGGAAAAAACTCCACATGCAGTGAAACGACACGGGTGTGCGTCGATTTCCTTTTGACTCATTCGCCCTGTAACATTTTTTTTTTATCCACATAATTTGGAAAATAGAATTGATAATATCACACAACTTTATTACACGTACTTAAGTTCTTACGGACTTTATAATCGACTAGCTTTTGCCCGCGACTTCGTCCGCGTGGCGTGTTATAAAAGAGAGATCTTTGTGTGTGTGGGAGAAAGGTTAAAAAATGCTTAATTAAATTATTTTTAAATGAGGTTATTTTATAAGGAGCCTCTAACTCGCAGGGGAATTTTTAACTTTGCATTCACTAAAGTATATGCATGTCAAATTTCAAGCATCTAACTTATGCAGTTTAGATTTTTTCATACAATATGTTTTTCCCGCTACCTTAATTTTTCAAAATACAGCCATAACTAAACTTTATATTTACTAAGGTATGCATGCATGCTAGATTGAAAACATCTATCTTACGTGATTTAGATTTTTACATACAAAAGTTTTTCCCAATAACTCCCGTTCCCGTGGGAATTTTGCAATATAGCGTTGCAAATAAGCTACACGTTCATTAGGGTACCTGCATGCCAAATTTCAATCATCTATCTTACGCGGTTTAGATTTTTTATACAAAAGGATTTTCCCAATAACTCCCGTTCCCGTGAGAATTTTGCAATATCGCGTTGCAAGTAAGCTTTACGTTTATTAGGGTACCTGCATGCCAAATTTCAATCATCTATCTTACGCGGTTTAGATTTTTACATACAAAAGTTTTTTCCCAATAACTCCCGTTTCCGTGGGAATTTTGCAATATAGCGTTGCAAATAAGCTACACGTTCATTAGGGTACCTGCATGCCAAATTTCAATCATCTATCTTACGCGGTTTAGATTTTTACATACAAAAGTTTTTTCCCAATAACTCCCGTCCCCGTGGAAATTTTGCAATATCGCGTTGCAAGTAAGCTTTACGTTCATTAGGGTACCTGCATGTCAAATTTCAATCATCTATCTTACGCGGTTTAGATTTTTACATACTAAAGTTTTTTCCCAATAACTCCCGTTCCCGTGGGAATTTTGCAATATCGCATTGCAAGTAAGCTTTACGTTTATTAGGGTACCTGCATGCCAAATTTCAATCATCTATCTTACGCGGTTTAGATTTTTACATACAAAAGCTTTTCCCAATAACTCCCGTTCCCGTGGAAATTTTGCAATATAGCGTTGCAAATAAGCTACACGTTCATTAGGGTACCTGCATGCCAAATTTCAATCATCTATCTTACGCGGTTTAGATTTTTACATACAAAAGTTTTTTCCCAATAACTCCCGTTCCCGTGGGAATTTTGCAATATTGCGTTGCAAGTAAGCTTTACGTTCATTAGGGTACTTGCATGGCAAATTTCAATCATCTATCTTACGCGGTTGAGATTTTTCATACAAAAGGATTTTCCCGCTAATTCCCGTTCCCGTGGGAATTTCGGGAATTCCTTTCTTAGTGCACCTGTACGGTACCTAAGCTACGTCCCTTCTAAATTTCAAGTGCCTACGTTTAGCCGTTTAGGCTGTGCGTTGATATGTCAGTCAGTCAGTCAGTCAGTTTCTCCTTTTATATATTTAGATTTAGATATTAGACATTCATAATTAATCAAGTGATTATTGCGATACTGAGTTTTAAAATAACTCTGCAGGAAATCAAGCGCGTTGCCCAGGGAGATAATTCGATGAATTATCTTAATTAATTAATAAAGAAGAAAAAGACTTCAGCCTTCTTAGTAAAATAATATAATGTAATATCTTTATTTATTTCAAGTTACGAAGATGGAGAACAATGGAGACTGCTTTTTTATTATAATTTCTGTGGATACATACATTACATATACCGTATATGAAGTGGATTATGCTGCTAAATTAAATAGTCGTATAGTGTCAGTTTTCAAGTCTACGAGTTTTATAGCTGAGGTGTTTAAACTCGTAGTAATTTCAACTTGGCAGGCGCTCCCAGAAGAAATGCAGCAGTGTTATTCGTTTATTTTTTGTCATTTCATTAACCGCATTGTTTTGGTTACTATGATTTCCCTGAGACAGACAATATGCATAATGCTAATGTCAACGATTATTGGCAACTGAAGAGTGGAATGCGCTTCTGGCATCTGTATTTCCGAGTGTATACCATCCCTATACAATCTGAACATGTTTAAAGCTAGGTTGAATAGGCATCTTCTGGGTGAGTTCGCTTCATCGTCGAATTCAAAATTTTCGTCCTCCAAGGGCAACAGTTAGTCAAGAGCAAACTTTTATCAACAAATTAAAACCGACAAAAATATTAACTTACGACAACTCTTATGTCAGTTTTTTTCACAAAGTTTGCAAATTATATCAGTTTTCGAAATTCGCTAAATTTAGCGTTGCGCATCCTGCGTGAATCCCTCTCATTCTCTCAAACACTCTTTTCAAAATTTCATGAAGCGATGGGCGACGGTTAGGTATGCTACCAAATTGACAATTCACGCCTTCATATGGTTTTGACTTTTACGAGACAACTTAAACTCGTCGGTTAATAATTCGTCCGTCGAGCTAAAATATGACTTCCTTATGAGAATATCATAGAGGGACTGTCATGCGGTTATGAGAATAAAGTTCTACCTTGGTTCTACCATATTTATATGATTGTCACGTCCTCTAAACGTTTGACTCGCTAGTATTAACGGTAAGCGTTTCTAAACAATTTATTGCCAGTCCGTGGTCTGATGAGGTTTTCCAAAGACATTTTTAAAAGCACCACCATACTAACGGCGGACCGTTTCTCGAAACTCACGAGTCCGCGGCCGACATTAGCCTGTATGACACACAAAATATCCTTAGATACTAATTCTTAGTTTGTATAATTTCATTGAATTGAATTTAAAACCAAGAACTTCTCAAGATATCTTAAAAATTAATTACGTAGGTTAGGTTAGGTTAGGTTAGGTTAGGTTCTGGGGGACACCCAATGGTTGCATCCTAGGCATCCCATTGTGTCCCCGAAAACAGCAGCCGAGGTAAACGCCGCAGTGGTTTTAGACGGTAGGCTGCTCCCTCTACTCTCGTGCGACAGTGGGGGGAGGAGAGAGTCAGAGAGTCCGTCATACCCCCCCTATAGCATGGCCAACCCTGGGCCGGGGGATGATGCGTAACGCATTTCCACTCCGCAAAAAAAAAAAAAAAAAGGTTAGGTTAGGTTAGACTTGTGACTAAAAATTAGCTCATGCGACGAGAAATGCATTTCGATGACATAAAAATTCTGCGTAACTAATTACGACTAGGTACATCTAAGTTCGTTGAAAGTTATTTGGATAAAATAATAAGTACTCCAAATCGTGACCTATTTATTTTTGTTCGTAGGAATAGTTTTGTAGGGTAAGCGATCCTTTCGTCTGTTCCTCAGGGAATGGTTAAATTGTTTCGCAGACAAAGATTACCAAGATGGGACACGAAAAAATGATACGACGAGTAAAGCAGAAGCATTTATACGGAGAGACATAAAATAAGGAAGGTTTTTTTTGTGTATGGTGCCCGAAAATTCGGAGACGACTGGACCGATTTGAAAAAATGTTTCGTTGTTTGAATGAGTATACTTTCTCAACACACTTTCCACATTCCAGCTAAGATGTTTTTAGGAGTGTATATAAGTGACAGGTTGCAACTTATCGCCTAACAATACTACAAGCCTTCTTACCCTTAGTCGCCTCTTACGACTTCCACGCGAAGACAAGGAGTGGCACTATTCTAAGCCGGCAACCACACGGGCAAACCTAATTAATTACTAATGGGCGGCTGACGGATGCAAATTACGTCAAATAATGTCGAATATTAACCATAATATGGATATGCCATCAATTGATTTAAAAAAAAGAAAACGTCATGCTTGAAATAAATAATCACATTTTTATTATGTATTAGGTATGTTCAATTCATTTCTTATATACACGGTGGGGCCTGTAACTAAAGCAAAAAATTAAAACGTAGATTCTTCTCCTCAAACTACGCAACGTTTGTTTGACGACTTTGAAAGAAAACTTGCGGTTCGAATTTTATTACATTATAAAGTTAATTCGAACACGCAATGTACTATGAAATTGGTTATGTCTGTAGAGTGACTAGACTGACAGGCGATGTCAATTAGACGGAGTTTTAAGTACATTGAAAATACTATTTACTTTGTTTGAAAAATGAACAATCTAAAAACTTTATGATTTTAAAAAGTTGCTAAACAAAAGTTGTCTAGTTTGAGGAGTAGAATCTACGTTTTAATTTTTTGCTTTAGTTACAGGCCCCACCCTGTATAGTCTACTATCAACTACATGTTAAAAAATTTAAATTATTTTACAACTGGCCAGTATTCTCTTAATAAACAAAATATGTACTGATTTATAACAATAACTGCTTTTTCATCACACTTGCTCGTAAATGGTGTTATTCCATGCCTGTATACAGAAGGACAATGGCCTTAATTGTTCCCGCGGGAATTATGGCGAGTTTGTCATCCCTAGGGAGTAATGACTTTCTTTTTAAAATTTGCAACTCTTTCGTACATCATTTCTGACTAAGGAGGTTTAATTTTCAGCCAAAAATTAAATCGGTTTCTAATTTCATCTTTAAAAATGAGCTATAGACTAACTTACATTACACAAAACCTATACGCTTCATTAAACTTCATTATTTTTATACCTATTTCAAGTTTATATCAACATTTATCATTAATTTTAGTAATTATACATTTTTATCAAATTGGCTAAATCTGGCTCGAATCCAGGTCGAAACTAAACGCAGTTATTATCTGTGGTATAGAGGTCACAAAAAAAAATCGTTTCTATTTACGTTCCCGTTCGTCAAAAGTTATTTCTTTATATTTTGCAGAGTTAAAGTGTTTTTCCTCGCAAATGTGATGAAAACCATTGTGTGTATCACAGGCAGTAAGGGGATTACTAACTCGAGTCATTAAAAGCCCTCCGCCTTCGGCGTCGGGCTTCTAACACTCTCGTTAGTAATTCCCTTCATACTACCCTTGATGCACAATGTACTATTATTGGGAGGGGAGCCGCCGCTTAACGCACGTTAGTCTAATTAGCATCACATCATTTACTGTTCAGCCTAATTACGTGCGGTCAACACGGATACGACATTCACTTAAGCTTTAAATTCTATAGTTTTTCCATAGGCACATGTTTTCAATGCATTCTATACCGTAGGTCCATAGGTTCCCTACGGGCGCGGCACTTAGATTTTCTTACAGAATTAACAACATATTTTTACAGTTGTTGGTAATTCTGTAGCTGTGCCTACCCCACTCTGGGTGAAGGTGTGACAGTATGTATGTATGTATGTAATTACAGAATTAACAACATATTTTTACAGTTGTTGGTAATTCTGTAGCTGTGCCTACCCCACTCTGGGTGAAGGTGTGACAGTATGTATGTATGTATCTAATTACAGAATTAACAACATATTTTTACAGTTGTTGGTAATTCTGTAGCTCTGCCTACCCCACTCTGGGGTGAAAGTGTGACAGTATGTATGTATGTATGTAATTACAGAATTAACAACATATTTTTACAGTTGTTGGTAATTCTGTAGCTCTGCCTACCCCACTCTGGGGTGAAGGTGTGACAGTATGTATGTATGTATGTAATTACAGAATTAACAACATATTTTTACAGTTGTTGGTAATTCTGTAGCTCTGCCTACCCCACTCTGGGGTGAAGGTGTGACAGTATGTATGTATGTATGTAATTACAGAATTAATAACATATTTTTACAGTTGTTGGTAATTCTGTAGCTGCGCCTACCCCACTCTGGGGATGAAGGCGTGAGAGTATAAGTGTAAGTATGTAATTACCCCGCCCCCGTTATTCACCGGAAGGTGGATCGTCCTTGTCCTCATATTTTTCATAACAATCGTGATAAAATATAGAAGTTAAAGTGAGCTTTGAACGTTTATGCTTAAGCCATAAAGAAGCATTAAAGCCCCGCACGTGCAAATGTCCCCTTACGGCTTAAGTTGGCAAAGCCGCTGCATCCACAACGACTGTTCTTTGTTTTTTGCATGGGAATGCAGTTTGGTTCAAATTGTACGTTTTTGTAACGAGATTGATACGGAGAGATATATAATAAAGGTATTTTTAACCGTCTTCAAAAAAAATTTTTTGAGACCACAGGACCGATTTGAAAAAATAATTCGTTGTTTGAATGAGTATACTTTCTAGTTGGTCCCATAGTCAATACGTCAGGATCTGATGATGGGAACTTGGAGAAATCAAGGGAACTCCTCAAATGTTATAGGCACACCTATAGCGATTTCGGTATTTTTCACTGTAACTGATGATGAAGACCAGAAGATGGCCACCGGAACTCCTTAACGGTACCTATTTGAAGGGTGGCGATAAGATATCTCAATTAAGGTAGTTGAGCGACTATGAGGGAGCACATTTAGGTTTAAATATGACTATGGCATCCTGCGGCGTTGCCTGCGGCGAACTTGAAATGTTCTATAGTTTTTGGGGCTACATAAAAGCATAAAATATGAACACAAAAAGTATAAAATAAAATAAAAGTTAAAAAAAAACAAAACCCGCCTTCAAAAATGCAAGAAAAAACTTTTTCTTAGGATAGTATATAAAGGCATGGAAATTAATTTTATTACATTTTGTCGATAGTCGATAAAATAAAACATTCTATCCCTATGACATTTTTATTTTTGCTATGAGTTTCTCTGGTATTCAGGTAGGTAATAATATGTGAAGGGTACACGGAAAACATATCAGTCATCTTAGTAACTTGTATGTATAAAGAGATAATTGATCAATAATTAAAACGATTGAAAGTCATTGCACGGCTTGTATAAAAACTTTTTTTTTTTTATGGCATAGAGTAGGCAAACGAGCACACAGACCACCTGATGGTAAGCGGAAACTGTGACCCATAGATATTCGCATTCACAAGATTGCAAGCCTAAGACTGCAAATGCGTTGCCAACTCTGAGGACTAAGAAGAAATGCCTCTATGTTAGTCATTACACCGGCTGTCTTATCCCCAAACCGGAACACAACAATGCGAACACTGCTGCTTGGCGGGAGGTTAATGGATAAGATGGTGGTAGCGATCTGGACGGACCCTGCACGAGGTCCTACCACCCGCAGACTGACGTATTTATAGAAAGTTAAAAAAAAAGTATACCTAATACGTATTTGTATGAGACTAGACCGTGACTTCGTACGAATAGTTTTATTCCCCCCCCCCCTATTTCTTCCCTTTGGGAGTTGACTTAAAAAAAAAACCTTTATTTGTATCTCAAAGGAATGTTTCCTCCGAAATGTTACTCGTAACTTCAATTATCGATATTATGTAATCACTAACCTCTGTAACATTTCACCTAGGCCTTTATTCCACTCGGTAAAGAAATATTGCTGTTGACGTTTTATCGTATTGTTTGGGTTTCAGCCCAAGCTGTGCATTGTCTATCAGTCAGTTGCAGAAGAGTTTTATATGTTTAAATGTCAAAGGGATCATCAGAGATGTCATAAGAGACCCAGGTTTATAAAGTTAACAAAAAACCAACCTTAACCTGTTTGATTTTGCTATTATGTAACGGCTAACATACAGGTGGATTAAAGGTATGCTCAACTGATCCCCATAATCCGCTTAACTTATTATGAATGGAACACTCTGTATAAAGTGTTGTGATACCAATTAGTGCTAATCTCAAATTAATTAGCTTTTTAGTTAATTAATAAGCTTTTCCTGTAGCTATTGCTTCCTGTTTGTATAATAATTTAATCAAAATATCTAGGTACTTAAACAGGGTCTATTGCAAGGAATTGACGAGTTAGATGGTGAGTTTGTCTTGTATTCTTGAGTTTGTATTATATTGTTTCAGAAGGTTTAAAAACGTGAGCCAACCGTGAGATATTTTCTCTTAGGTGACATAAATCTAACAAAGAAGCTAATATTAATAATAGGGACCAATAATAACAGTAACAAACGCAAGTTCTTTTGTGATTCAACTACTGTCTTGTTAGATCAAGATAGTATGGAAGGTATGTAATCAAGATGCTTACGTACAACAACAATCTTGTAAAAAGCGTTCAGTATTTTTCTATTGTGCTACATACATATTGCCTTGTTTTTCCTTTCCCCTCTCAACCACGCAAGGGTAGAAAAACATAGCAATAAATTAATAATTGGAATCGTATGCTTACTTGGAAGTGAACAATAAACATTTTCAATTATTCTGGAAAAGCTATACAGCTTGTTTTCCATAGCCCTTTAATTAAAGGCATGAGCAGAGGGGCACCTGGTGTTTAACAATAGGTTGTCAAAAATCCATCGCGGCAGTATTGATTTAATGAGAGCCAGTACAAGTACGTTATCAGCAACAAAAGGCTCCATTTATAAGCGACATCGAACCCATTGTAATCAATTGTCAATACCGAAGTACAAAGTTATTTTTAGAGAAGTTTCCTAGACAATAGCTTTATAACGATGGTCTCGTTCGTTTTTATAGCTCAACAGTTTATTGAACTAAATGTAAACTAATATTGTAATGAGGAAAGATTTGTATTTCTATATTGTTTTTGTTTGTAACGAATAAACTCAAAAATTACTGGACCAATTTCAAAAAATCTTTCACCAGTAGAATGCTATATTATCCTTGAGTAATATAGGCTAGGTTTTATTTTGCTACGCGGGTGAAATCGCGGGCCACAGCTAGTCCCTAATAACCACGGGTTTTGCGGGTGGTAGGACCTTGTGCGGGGTCCGTCCGGATCGCTACCACCATCTTATCCATTAACCTACCGCCAAACAGCAGTGTTCGCATTATTGTGTTCCGGTTTGGGGATAAGACAGCCGGTGTAATGACTAGCATAGAGGTATTCCATCTTAGTCCTCAGGGTTGGCAGCGCATTTGCAGTCTTAGGCTTGCAGTCTTGTGAATGCGAATGTCTATGGGTCACAGTTTCCACTTACCATCAGGTGCCCTGTGTGCTCGACAGCCAACCCTATGCCATAAAAAAAAAACCACAAGCCCTTATAAATCATAGTAGTTAGCGATTAAATTTAGAACGAATCGCTGAATAGAAATTAAATTTCCAAGTAATTTGGAGTTATTTTTGATTATTATAATTTAGAAACCGACCTATTCAGAGAAAATTAATTTTATCCTAAAGAAACACTCTGTATACTTGTAATTATTTTTCCTCAAAAAAATATTTTATTATAAAGAAATTGCGTAGCCTTGTACGGTAGCCTACATTGAAGTCACAGAGTCGTCGCGGGGAACATAGAAAAGCAAGAAAATGCACTTAAGCCTACATACATATCGCGAATATAAAACGCAACTGCTGAGTACCTATTTATTACAGGGTGTTTATTTTCAAGGCTGGCAATATAATGAAGCTAGTGATTTTACATTATTTCCGACAACGCGTTGGCCTAGTTGGTGGTGACCCCTGCCTACGAAGCTAGGGGTATGGGTATGGGTATCTATTTGTGTGAGCGCAAGTATTTGTTTCTGAGTCTTAGATATTTTCTATGTTTATTTGTTTCTCTGCATAAGTATTTTATCGTTGTCTAGTATCCATTATCAAAGTTAGAGCTTAGTTTAGGGCTAGTGGTGATAGGACCTTGTGCAGGGTCCATCGGAATCGCTACCACCATCTTGTATTTATCCCCTGATAGATATTTATTTATTATTTAAAATTTTCAAAAAAATAACTGATTTTGTAATTCAAATTGGGGTAAATTCATATTTGATAAACTTTATTACGAGTCGGATTAAAATCAACCCATTTCCTTTTAATAGTTTCCAGCTATCTGCATAGTAATTTGCATCTGTAAAGCGTTATAAGCCTCAAATACACTGAGAGCGGAAGTGGCACGGTGCGGAATTCTTTTTAGTGGGAAATCGCCGCACCGCGCAGCATCCGCTCTCAGTACTCTACTATGAGTTACAATTACCGAACTCGCTAGCGAGTTTTCACTCTGTCCTTAGCGCTCTATGAGAATACTGCGAGATCTGCAAGTAGGGTTACCATCCGTCCGGATTAGTCTGGGTATGTCCGGAATTTAGACTATGACTGGGTTTTGTCCGGCTCTTCAATTTGTCCGGATATTTTTTAATTAGATAGCGTTGCAACGCGAGCAATCCCCCTTCGCACCCCGCATCCTGCACGCCTAGTCCGAGAGTCTGCTACCATGCCTACCATACATACCACTGTAAAGTGAGTAATGTTTACTTTTTGTGGCTAAAAAGTCCGGATTTTTATCGAAATATCCAACTTTTTGTTAGGACTTTTCAAATTCCTAAATGATAACCCTATCTGCGAGGGTCAGAGCACTCGACACACTATCGAGTAAGGAGCAATTGTTTGAAAACGTATGCTGATACAAATCATGATTTTAGAGGTTGTGTCAAAAGCATACTCGTACTTACCTTTTTTTTGTTAGAAATAAAACCAGTATCATGGCTTGCTAAGCACGCTTTGGACTAGTTTTTATTTTTTTATGGCATAGAGAAGGCAACTGAGCGCACAGGCCACCTGATGGTAAGTGGAAACTGTGACCCATTCACATTCACTGCAAGCTTTAGACTGCAACTTGCAACTTTAGGTTGCCAACCATGAGGATTAAGATGGAATGCCTCTATGCTAGTCATTACACTGGCTGTCTTATCCCCAAACCGCAACACAATAATGCAAACACTGCTGTTTGGCGGTAGGTTAATGGATAAGATTGTGGTAGCGATCCGGACGGACCCTGCACCAGGTCCTACCACCCGCAAATAGTGGTCGGATTGACGTCATTTTGTTTGTAACCACGTTACTTAGCACTAGCTGTGACTTAGAAAAAACCATGTGGTAGGTATTTAAGCTCTTCAGCCATTACCAGAAAGTTTCTTTATTTTCTCAGTAAATAATAATGAACAAAAAAAAGGAAGAACACCTTTTATAAAAGTTCCTGTCTGGCTGGCTGCGCAGTTCCAAATACTACATTCTTCTATAGGTACTCATTTTCCAAATGATATCTCTTGCATCTTTTTGCTAGAGTTGTCCCACTCTGCTTTATCTAAAGGGGCAGAAAGAGACAACACGTAGCAATATGATATGGCTGCCGTGTGTGCACTTAATTCACTTCATAAAGTAATTACGTCACCAGGCAACTTATTAGCACTCGAGTTTATCAACTCCCATGAAGGTAATAATCGCTCGTATGACTTGTATGAAGTTGCACTAGAGGTGTTATTCTCTTAAAAACCGGTCAAGTGCGAGTCGGACTCGCGCATGGAGGGTTCCGTACTGCCACACATTAGGTATTATATTATTGGTGACCTTTAATTTCGTTTCCCAAACGGATTAATTTCCCAACTGTTTCATTTGAGCAAATGCTTTTTTTTCCAAAACTGTAAATATTTCAGGACCATCGTGTAGAACCCTATAGGTTAGGTTAGTTTTGAAAATATCCTGAAATATAGTTGGGAAATGCATCAGTTTGGGAAACGTTGTTTGGCGAAACGGCAGAGAACCGGTATTATTATATTCCAATTTGAATTCGATTCCATATCGATCACGAGCCGCTTGTTTTTTTTGGTATTTGTTGTTTTTGTATCTCTTGCATCTGTCTGCTAGAGTTGTCCCACTCTGCTTTATCTAAAGGGGCAGAAAGAGACAACACGTAGCAATATGATATGGTTTGCTATATAATTATAACAAATTGGATGCCTTGTTTAAAAGAAATTTGTTAATCCGCTGTAATACATATTTGGGTTGTAAGAGTCGAGTCCAAGACCTAAATACTACCAGGAACAACAATATTTGCCCTTACCAGGAAACGAAACCGGCGGACCGGTAGCTTCGTACTACCTAACCTAACCTAACCTACCTTGATCCTGACCTGCTGAAGAGATCGAGCCAGCTCGGTGTCCGCGTACCGCCCTGCAGCGCGCCGTTCCGGCAGTATGTACTTCGGCAGCGATTTGAAGAACCACGCCCCAGATTTCTTCCACATCTCTCTGGTTTCCGCGCAGAGGTTGCAGATGTACGTCTCTCTCGAACGGATTGGGGACCTGCGAAGAAAAAATAATGCCTACATTACTAAATCTAGAATAATAATTGCCAAATAACTTTTAGGTTAAATAGTTCCAGAGATACCCCACAAACAAACAAACATCACACATCACACCCTCTTAATATTATGGGAACGGTCATTTTTGTACATTTTTGGCTATAATTCAAAAAGTAAGTCACGGAAAATTACAAGAAACATAGTTTTGAAATATATCACTTTCATTTTTCAACATCCCACTGTATTCTAGATTTCTTTTCAAGTATTTAAAATAATAATTCCATACTGTTTTCACTAAAAACAGATGCGGGCAAGCATAAGTTACAAAATTCTTAGGAAAGGTTGTAACTTAAAATTTACCAATTTCAAGATAAGGTAACACTAATTATTAAGCACTCTCTCACTCGCTAAAGGCTTGTTTGCCGACCTCAGTCTTAGTTGTTACGGTAAAGTGGTTGTCAATTGACGCGGTCAAAGATGTAAACAAAAGCAGAGGAACCAATTTATTATTTATTTTATTTGTATCGGTGACAGATGGAAAGTACAATTAAAAAATAAACAATAAAAACAAACGAACGAACTTATAAACTTACCTAAAACTACACTAATCTAAAAAACCGCTACCAGTGGGCATTGTTCCCAATTGCTGGGCATGGCCAGGTTGAATGGCAATGCTTAAACCTCGTGCCGCGCCTCCCAAGAAAAAAAGCGCGAGATCAGCTTTAGCTGGCGTTTACGCCCAGTGTGCAATATATTAGCCAAAACATTGTTAAAGTGTAATGTTCACTGGGCGTTTAGTTATTTTTTTATTTTTTTAAGTCTGGGTGTTATGCTTAAGTGTAATTTTGTACAATGTGATATTGGGCGGCACGAGGTTTATCTTTGTGCCAAGTACAGGCCAGCATTTTGGTCACGAGTTGCGATATTTAAGTTATTATTCCAAAACAATTGCTAAATAAACACTAAGCTATTTATAGATAACTGAATCGCTCAATATTCAATAGCGTATCAAATGTAAACCTAGAGTAAACATGAATCGAACATACGTGAATACCGGGACAAATTTTAGAGGTAATACGGAATGTTAATATTTATACAATCCCTACAACGTTGTCTTTGCCATTCTTTTCCATTATTATATTTAGCAAACATAATTGAAAATAATCTTTATAACTCGATTCGTTAATGTGTTAGCAAACGTGGGTAATAACGAAAATTCTCGGAATCATTTACAGCAATGTTCTGTTTTCATAAAAAATCCTTAAGAATATAACACGTAACCAAGTATTTTTTACATATTTATTAGAGAATATTTTTTGGAAATGTTCTTCAATGTAGCTTTGCCTAAATCGATTCCTAAACTAATCTATGAAAAAAGGAGCGAGGATTTCCGCTGAGCTTCCCGGCAACTTCGGGACGGGAATTACTTGGGAAAACTTCCTCGAATTACAGAGTGCCTTAATTAGCTAGTAATTACGAGTTTGGTCAAACAGCCACGACGGGTTGCAACTCACTGTAATTACATTTTTAACTTTTGTGATATAAATAGAACCGACTTACTCCTTGGTTTAAACAGGAGACTATTATTATTTACTTAAGACTGCAAACACTGCAAAAGCGTTGCCAACCAATCAACCAACGTGTTGTTTATGAAAAGGAGAAGGCACACAAATACATTCCACCTAATGGTAAAAGGGATCTGAGACCTACACTACAGTAGACATAAAGACTACAGTCACCAGACTCCAAATGCGTTGACTACCCTCAGGAATAAGATGGAATGCCGCTATGCTAGTAATTTCCCCGGTTGTCTTGTGCCCACACCAGAACACAACAAAGGTACTTGGAGAAGGTTAAAGAATAAGATGCTAGTAGCGCTCCGGACGGACCCTGCATAAGAGTCTACCACCTTTAAATTATGGTAAATTCTTTAAAAGAACGAAGGTAAACCGGATGGAGAATACGAATGACTAATAAAAAAACCGCACTCTCAAATACAAGACATACAATAATAATAAGTATACAGTTGTCCTCGTTAATCCTGCTCTACTAAAGTCGGGTATATTATCCATGTGGGAGGCAGGCCGACGTTGATGATCATCCGTCTATTTGACCGAAAGCGCTTTCGGCAACATAATTCGCAAAAACATGTGTATAAACCGTTACACATTACATAGGCTACAGAGGCTTATAATAATCAATGGTAAGTTTAGGTTAGGTTAGACTATAGTTATGCCGTTCTAAGAGGAGCGATTTGACAGCTGTCAACGCAGTATAGTTAAATTATAACCTCAAACACGCCTCCACTACTTTTTTACTAATGTATTTGGGTCCCAGATCCCACGTACAACCAGATAGCCTGTGGCTTAATTGCCTTGTCAATGTTACAAAAAAAAACATTATCTGCAACCGCAGCTACCTCTTGGTTTACGAACTTATACAATGCTCATAAATAATAAATTTACTATTTACCAAACAGCAGTAATTTCGACTTACTAGCATTGAGAACTAAGTTATTTTTATCGCAGCACTCAGCTACGTTACCCAGATCGACATTAAGTTTACTCCCCGCTGAGTTTGCTTCTGCCGGTTTGAAATATAAATATAATTGAAGGTCGTCTGCATAGAAATGGAAATTACAATTAGAAATATAGTTTATTACGTCACTACTATAAAGAATAGAGATAAGGGGTCCCAAAATCGACTCCTGTGGGACTACTGAAGTTATCGTCGAACAAACATCATTATCGTTAATGGCTGATTTACATCGGTCCACCAAACCATGCCAGTAGAAGTACAGTGACGAGTTGGATATCACGTTTGAGGCGAGAGCTATTGTAACAACGCAATGTACTTCTACTAGCACGCGTTAGCTGGACCTATGTTATGATAAGGAATTGCTCACTGAGTTGACTCTCACGCCATTCATTTGACAAATACTGGGTCTCTCAAAAGTACGTTATAAATAATATGCTACTAGCGAACTACCCTCACTTTGCTTCGGTTTAGGTGAGTTTTCTATAACGCGCGTTCATAAAGAAAAAAATATTATTCGTATTTAGTCCTAAAAACCTCCCTCTTGAATCACTCAGCTGTTGATAAAAACTGCATTGAAGTCTGTTGCGTAGTTTAAAAGATCGAAGTGTACAAACAAACTAGGAGACGCCGGAGGAGCGACTGTTTTATACTATTTTGTGATTGGGGGTGAGGGATAGAGTGGGGGTTTTTTACATTCATAAAATTCAAACGAGCACACGGGCCATCTGATGTTAAGCAGTCACCGTTGCCCATAAACATTCGCAATGTTCCTGGATAGCTTGTTTTGATTAAAATCATCATAAGTAGACCCCGGACTTTTGTCGCAATGATGTCCGAATAGGGTAGTTTGGGGAGTAAATGGAACGGTGTTAATTAATACGAAAAAGTATCGGTTTTAACTAATCTAATCGTTTTTTTTTTATCAGTATGGAAAATGCATTATGCATTCCCATCACCATGGGAGTGGTGAAGGGATATATGGGACCCACCCCCCCTCCGAATTAGAGGGGGAAAGGGAGCGCAACCCACTAAAAACCACCCTGGCGTACCCTCCTGCCGGTTTGGCAAAGCGCCGTGGAACCGCCGAAGCTCTGCCTACGACACCTTCCGGCAGCCCCAGCCCTCTGCTGGGGCTACCCGCGCCGAAGGAGAGAGAGACCGAGTACGAACCTAACCTAACCTAACCTAACCAAAACCAGTTTAATGTACAAAGGTATGATTTGCAGTAATATAACGAAAGATAATGTTGATCAATTGACTAGGTAATTTTTATCGTGAATGCCTACCGAATAACCGGATAAATTCTAAGAAAACTCTTTATTAGAAATGATTCGGTTAAAAACCGTTAGGTTTTCGTATAAATTAACCGCTCCTACTCCCCAAACTACCCTATTGTGACGTCATTACGACAAAAGTCCAGGGGCTAATTATAAGTATTCCTGTAACGCTGGTATCGATTTTTGCAACTATTAATAACGTAAGTCGGTAGCATAATAGCAAAATAATAATGTTATTGCTATCACATAAACCTGTTGAGATAATACTTCTCTAAACAGAATATTGAAATATTATTCATGTTCCGCGAAAATAATGTTCAAACAACAACTTCGACATGAACAGCTTACCGGAATCAGGATTTAAGCTTTTCGTGGAATAAAATCTTGTTGGGGCGAGTAAAGAGTAAAAAATAAAAATGCCGTTTTATTTTGTAGTGCTGTACAAAAAAATATTATAATTGTATGAGGTCTGAGGTGAAATACTTAAAGAAATTATGACGTTATAATGTGTATTAATTTAATCACTGATTTTGGGAATATACCACACAGCTAGGGATTCCCTTTATCGATCAACTGAGTTATCGAGGTTTTTCCCATATACACTCAGGAGCAAAAATACCGGGTCAGAGTGCGTTTTTCATACTAAAGAGGCTATTTCGAAGCCTTGGTTCCTCGCCAGGGAATGCTTTTAGTGAAATCTGATGCTGAATACCCAGAGCATCGATACAGGACTTCCAGAGTGCCTAGGATACCCAACTGAATGAATCTGCGGTTAACGCCGGAATAGTGCCTGTTCAGAAAAACATCTAAAATGGCAATAAAATGTAAGGAAATCCAAATGTTGACCCAAACTCTCCCGCTGTGGTGTTAACTGATTGTGCGATCAGTTAGGTATCTTAAGAACTTTTGAGTTTTTCTATTGAACCTTGGACTATCTACCATTAAACCTCACTCAAAACAACCCCTGGCGAGGAAGCGAGGCTTCGAATTGGTCTCGTTTGTATGAAAAACGCACTCTGACCCGGTATTTTTGCTCCTAAGTGTACAAGTGAACGCTTCTAGATTTGTTTGGAATCCTGTCTTCGTATCACGCCATCTACCAGTGACGCGATTGGTTTAAAAACGAAACGAACAGAAACGCTAGTTTGCGTAATGCAAGATACTACTAGCGTTTCTAGCAATTCGGCCAGGGCCGCTGAACGCTTTAGGGTTAGCTAGCTACGGCCAACAAGCCAAAAAATACTTAAGTGGAGGACCGCAAATGTACCTGACTGTACCTCCAACGCACTGGCCTTTGCACTGGATTAGTATCTCTTCATGACAGTTCTGTCATCTGCATACCCAACGACGCTGACATAAAAGCAAAAAGGGTGTAAGTCTAGTATACTCTGTATTTGATCTACAGATGTAGTGCATAATTGTTTTCCTTCGTATTTTCTCGGAAACATACGAACGTGTCATGCTACTTCGGTCAACCTCAGTACTTTTTGTACTGTGACGCCTGAAATAGCAAGACACGTTCGTACGTTTCCGTGAAAATACGAAGGAAAACAATTATGCACTACATCTGTACACCATTATAATATGTTTATAACGAGCTAAGTCGACTAATATCCGTTCTCGCTAAAGCCACAGATTTTTCCATTCATTCTGCGAGGTAATTAATTAAAGTCAATTAGGTTAAAGCATTAAGTTGTTTGCGACGAATTTGATTCGCTCTGGCTTTTGACCTTATTTAAATCAAGGAGATTCATGACGTATTTGCTTTTAACGTAGAAAAATATTCATCATGTCAGCCGAAAGACGTCCACTGCTGGCCTCCCCCAAGGCTTTCCACTCAGACCGGTCTTGTGCTTTTCGCATCCACCGCGGTCCCGCAATCCTTACGAGGTCGTCACTCCATCTTGTTGGAGGCCTACCTACAGCCCGTCTTACAGTCCGCGGACGCCACTCCAGAACCTTCTGACCCCATCGTCTATCAGGCCTGCGAGAAATGTGCCCCGCCCACTGCCACTTCAGTTTAGCTCAGTATAGCTAAAAATATTACGAAGAATTTTTTTAGAGTAATGCACCATTTCAAACATATAACTAGTGGTTCCCCATTTTCACTGCTAACTCCGTAAATAGTATGTATGTATGTAATGTATGTATGTAAACACTTCATTGTATAAAATGAAATAAAAAACACTACAATACAGATGAAAAAAAGATTTACTTACAAAAAAAAACGTGAGAATCTGAACTAGTTTGAATCGCTCGTGTATATCGATAAGTCGATATTAGAATTTTAATTGATTTTTGCCAATTTTCATAAAAATATCGAATGAACACTTTTTATCGTCATGGTTATAAACACTAAATGCCATCTTAGTTGACTTTTACAACTCGTTTCGCTCTCTCCATCAATAAATACAGGATGTCCCAAAGGTACTTGATTAATTTTATGCAAGGTGATAAAGTATAGCAACTGTGTTCCTTTGCTAAATAGATAGATAGAGACGCAGCTAACGTAACTTAAAACTTCGATTTGCAACCAACGCAAAAACGAACCAATCACATTGTATAGAAAAGGGTTGATAAGAGTGGAGAAAGGCTAGATAGCATTAGAGGGATTATACAAAACCCAAATTATGTAGGCAACAATCAGTTACTAGGCAATTCGCTCACCTGATGAGATCCGATGGCCCGGCTTACTCCTGGGGTGGCGTCCAGCGCCTGAATCGGGCTTGCCTAGGTCTTGCAGCACAGCACACACACACAAGTCCAGTAGAAAAGGGAAAGTAACGAAAGTTCACACCAAAGCACAGTGTTTTATCGCTGCAGATATTAGAAAGATGCGCACGCGACGACAGCCATTTTCGTTCTCTCAGGTGCCCGCGGGGAGTAGACCCGCGCGCGGGCGGAGGGGGCGGGGGAGGTCCAGCCAGAGTACATGAGAAGTCATTCGGCGAGGAATTAACCTAGATTTTCCTGAAAGTTGCCTATGTATAACAGGAATACTAAACACACATCACTGGTAGATGACGTGTACGAAAAGTCACGTGATCTACCAGCGACGCGATTCGTTTAAAAACAAAACGAATAGAAACGTTAGTTAGCGTAGTGCATTTCGGCAGGGCCACGGAGGGCCCTTTCGATTCGGACTAGAAGAGAGGGGTTGCAGAGTGACAAACAAGAAGTTTGTGCTAGCTCTGTGTAGTTTTTTTTTTTTTTTTTTATGGCATAGGGAAGGCTGACGAGCACACAGGCCACCTGATGGTGGTGGTGAATTTTATTTCAACGTAAGCAAATTAATCACATCCAGTTATACACCAAACATGAAGCTCACGTTCACGTAAACGCGGGATTATGATGCGACAGATTTGGTTACCAGCTATGAGCTTTTGATGTTTTTAAAAGGTTGCACAACAGGGGGATTACTTTTTTGTTTTAATCCCTCGACGCAAATAGGGGTGTGTTAGATCGCAGATATGGGCGCGATTTTTTTAAATTTAAGTGCTTATTTAATGTAAAGTTATAAGTAGTTTTAATGAGAATCTGTTGAAACGTTTAAGTTGGACAAAGTAAAGTTCGAATTTATATGAAATGATTTGTTAAAGAGGTAACGAAAAAGAGATTAACTGGTAACAGAAAACCAAAACACTGATCTGAATACATTAATCTAGGTTACATAAACCTAATTAATTTACGATAAGATCAATAGCACCTATAACAAAAAAATAGAATAGTGAGTTATAGTATGTTCTTCATGATTTAAAAGAAGGGCCTTTTAATTCAAAATTTTTTATAATTGTGTAATAAAGCGGTTCTTGTACAATAAAGTTTTTACATACACACATAGAGAAATAAAGAAAACGTTGTATTTCGTACAGTAAGTTTTTTTTTTGGCGTAGAGAAGGCAAACAAGCACCCAGGCCACCTGATGGTAAGTGGAAACCGTGTCCCATAGACATTCGCATTCACAAGACTGCAAGCCTTAGACTGCAAATGCGTTGCCAACCCTGAGGACTAAGATGGTATGCCTCTATGCTAGTCATTACACCGGCTGTCTTATCCCCAAACCGGAACACAACCGGGATAAGATGGTGGTAGCGATCGGGAAGGACCCTGCATAACGTCCTACCACCCGCAAAAGTTAAATTACTTTTTCAACACACTTGCTCAAAACGACCTTTTTATTCCACCGATTTTTGGCTCATAAACCTAGATATTAAACACGCGTGCTTTTTCAGTATATTACGCACAAGTGCCTTTAGTTTATTAACCTAAACAATTTACATTTGTAGCCTAGTACCAAGTTGTAAGTACGAAGAAGAAGCGATATAATTTAGTCGGGTTACACCTTTTTTTTTCTTAGCTACAAACAGTTTTTATGCGGCAAATAACATTATCTACATATTTATTTCAATAAATTGGTGAAATCAGCTTTATTACTAAAAAATAACTCAATTTCATTAAAATCATTTAAATTTTTCTGTAATTTGTATTTTAAACATGAATTATTACATTTTAAATTTGGCTGTTGGCCGATCTCGTTCGCGCCTTAGCCTTGCGCGCGCATCGGTATCGCGGCAAGAAAAAAAAACAACGCGCCAGCCGCCATTTTTCGTAAATAATTGACGGCTGTGACGAAGATAGTTTGGATTAATTATTGTGAAGTTTAATATTAACGAAAATGTCTTCTTTAAGTAAAGAAAATGAAGAAATTGTAATTTTACCAACTGTTTTAATAATTAATTAAAATTTGACTAAATGAAGAGTCTTGTTTTTTTTTCGCAAGTGTGTTGAAAAACGTCGTATGTAACACGTGTGCCTGTGACCATAATATACGCGGCTTTCTTGTGGCGCACTGGCTTTCGCTCGTGCGCACACAATAGCGCCTTGTATACAATGGTCAACTTAGCACACTTGTATCATAATGTACTATTGTTTAAAATTCGGCACTAAAGTTTAACCTCAAAAGTCACTTTAAAATAACAGTAGACCGTAGATAGAATCGCACGTAGAGGATTTCCGCTACGAAATGAATAGAAGCCGCTACGTGCTACGCTCGTAACGCGTAGCAAAAGCAACAAAATAATGTCAACGATATTAATATAAACGTAGTGAACAACGTCAAAGATGGAGGCCATTTGCAACGTCAAAAGATGGCGGATGTGTAATTTGTTTTATTTTTTATTTTTGTGTATTTAGGTGATCAAAGTTCTTTTATGTTAGTGATTTGTACTTTTAATGCCTTTGTGTCGCAGTGATACAAGACTTGGACTTATTTCGTGTATCCTGGCATCTTGCTTCACGTTTCCAGTGGACTCGCAGTGGTACAGAGGTTAAAACTGTAACGAGGTTAACTTTAACTGGAGCTTTAACTGGAACTGTAAAACTATCTTGGCCTCTGTCCTACATATCATATATTGATTTATACTTATATATACTTGACACTGGCGAAATCACTTCATATTCCCGCGGTAGTAGCTGTTGAAGTCGCCGCGGGGCAAAAAAAAAAAACCTCAAAGATAACTTACTTACTTACTATTTTAATATTGTATTTAAATGGCTTGTATTGCTTTATTTGGCGTTCGTATTAATAAGTCAAATTATCATGATATTCTTAACTCCTTTTTAACCGACGTATATTTTCCCTTATTAGTCGAAGAGCACAGGACCGATTAGGAATTGTTTTTCGTTGTTTGAATGGGTAAACTTTCTAGTTGGTCCTCTTGTCAACATGTCACGATCTGATGGTGGGATCTTGGAGAAATCAAAGGAACTCCTCAAATATTATAGGCACGCCTATAGCGATTTCGGTATATTTCACTGTTACTCGTGCATTTGCTTTTGAAAAGTACTATATGGTGAAGTGGAACTGATGATGAAGGCCACCGGAACTCCATAACGGTACCAATTTGAAGGGTGGCGATAACATATCTCGATTAAGGTAGTTGAGCGACTATGACGAAGCACATTTAATTGTTTAAATATGACTATGACTTTTCCGCAGCGTTGCTAGCGGCGAGCTTGAATTTTAAATAAAAAAAACAAAAACCCGCCTTCAAAAATGCAAGAAATAACTTCTTATAAACTGGTAGGTAGGGCAGTCCAACTGAAGTCGGCGTCCTATAATATTTTAAACCAGAAGCCGAATACAGTTGCTCTGACCTACCAACCATTTTATAAGTAGTTTTTTTTTGCCTACGAGTCTCTAATGTTCTAAATTAAGTTCTATAGTATAAATTTCTATTATTATAAAATCATCTGTAAAACAGTTTCTTAAAGGTTTTCTTACATTACTAAAATGAACTTTTACATGATGTTTAAACGTCCCAAATTCACATTAGTTATTCATTTAGGATTTTTATGAGTATTTGTAAGGATCTTCATTAGACGTCTAAAGTTAACGAGGTTTAGAGTATTTGTAAAATAACTCTGACATGAATCGAGATTAATAAGTTACTGAAACTTTCCTATAAAACCTAAGTGCCAAATATACCGACAGTTAATCGAAAATTTACCGGCTATTGAGAAAATAGTAGTTTTTTGTACAAATTGAGCTAATATCATTGGTCGAATTTTATAGGTCACGCGTTTGAAACGACATAAATACGTAGCATTCAGTCACGTATGTTATATTAGTACGACACAGATTCCCGATAGAGGGGCAATGACAACATTTCACGACCTATTTCCTACAGTATATCCCTTTCTAGCTCGCCTGTACAGGAAGAGATGGATTGTGTGAGAAAGTGTTCCGAGTGTCACTAGTTCTGTTGAAAGTTTATTGGATTTTTGCTCGCTCAGCCGTTCGTTGGTAAACATTAATCGGTTCGCAGTAATAACTTTTGGCCAATTATCTTTGGCCACAGCTGTGTATCTAGTGAAACACTCGGTAGTTAACGTTTAAATTTGGGTTGGGTATTAACGAGGTTTTGCTGGCCATCAGGATCACCTTTTTTATACAACTGTATGTGATTTTGTAAATGGTCTGTTAATACCACCCACAATACCACCTGATAAATCAAAACCAAGTATCTTGGCTTCGGATTCCTTATACTTAAATATTGTGATAATTTGTATGTATCTTTGACGTGTGCTTTCGTGTAAATGCATGTTAAGGGGACAATTTCACACCAATTCGTCTATCCTGGAAAACCTAACTAGAAAATGAAAAATAAATATGTTATGACGGGTAATTATTTAGTTAAGAATAGGTCTACAAAGATTAAAATAAAAATTAAAACCTTGTTATACCACAGACCAGTGCATTATTGTAGAGGCTGGAAAATATGCAATTTATGGACGAGTACATATCTAAAGTACAAGTCCATCAATTAATTGCTCTTTCCGCCGAGCTAGGCATTAGTACTATTAACAACTACTGCGATGAAATTTAACAAAAAACTATTTATATAATATCACAATCTTAATGTGGCATAAACATACTATCTTAAAAGTTGGTTAAAATACACAAGGAACACATTTACAGAGAACTATTTTGAATTTTTTAGGGTTTTCCACGAGAAACTTTCAAACCTTTTTCCCGATTTCTTTTTCCTGTGTACATACTTGTTACCAGAATGTTTGTATCACGAGTCACGACTAACGAAATCGTGTTTGCAATCCACGTTTCGATTAAAATGTCTAAATTCACGGCGTATTTTTCGATTACGTCGGTGTAAACTTTTTATAGAGTTAGTAGCATGCAGTATTCCTGCCGCCGTGAATGAAGCTCTTTTCTTGACCGAGTTTTAAAATAAAGTTCCGCTATTCCATGGCACTCGAAATGAGTTTTTTATTCGAGATAAAACGTCAACTGCAATACATAGTTTATTTGTTTTGACATACGATGTAATTTCAACTCGAGTTCGGGAGTTGGAAAAAACGATATTTCAAAAATCAGTGACATGCTTTTAATTAAATAACACAGATAACATACTCAATATTGACCTTTAATCGTTTCTTACCTGTGATAGTTGATGTCGATGATGCACTTAGGGCAGGCACAGCTGCAGCAGATGGAGCAGGTTCGCATGAGGGCCAAGAGACAGGCCGTCTTCCCGCAGACGAGGCACGTGCGTTTTTCTTACCTGTGACAGTTTGTGTCAATGACGCACTTGGGGCAGGCACTGTTGCGGCAGATGGAGCAGGTCCGCAAGGGTGCCAGGAGACGCGCCGTCTCCCCGCAGACCAGGCAGGTGCGTGGAGCAGGGCCTTGCGCCGAGCGACGCATTCCTGTGGGATAGAAAAATAATTAAACGACGATTTTTACAGCGTGAACAAGATAGGCATAGACCAAGACCATAGACCAAGATGGTGGGCCCAAGATCGCAAATGCGGTGTCAACTTTAATCTTGTAAGGTCCTTAATTTAGGACATTTGTCAGTGACTTTTGACTTTAGTTGACTGACAAAATATTCTTTTTCAATGTAACGAAATTTGATGTGGGGCTTACGAGGCGCGCTATAAGGTATCTTACCTTCTCACCCGGTTAGCGGTAAAATGGTAGTAGCGATCCGGACGGACTCTGTTCGAGTTCATACCAAACCAAACAATATTCAACCACAGTTTTTTGACTATTGAGAGCTTCGTTCATGAGGTCTGTGGTGATTGACATCCACAAGTCAGCGCCATGGCACAAAAGGTCAGTGTCTGTTGGCTTATTTTCGTGGCCGGTTAGTCTGAGTGCTCATAATTAACAATTTCAGATTTTCTTTTTCATATTCTTCACGTGTATAGCAAAAAGTAACGTATATAGTAAGCGTTATTAAATACTGCGGTTCTTGTGTACCTAGGTAGTGTGCACGATAAAATTACATTTACCTTTAAAATTACATAAAGTTTCGCTGTAGAGTGAACAATGTATATTTGTAGAGCAGACTTTAATTAAAATATATTGCAGACGATGTCAGTACACTCACGAAAAATGCAATGAAAAGAATTCCATAGACAAAGCATGCAGCTTGCACTGCGCTTTATAGAAACAATATTAACAACGATTTTGAAATACAATATGAAGTTTTAGAACAATTTTATGTGTTAAAGAATTTTGCAATGGAGTATACTGTCGACATTGTCTTATCAATACTGATTCCAATCGTTTTCTTGGTCTAACCGAGAACATACGGAACTCAGCAATTGGACACTATCGTAAAATAAATAACGTACTAATAATGTACCTACTCAAATTTCAATCCGACTTCGCTTCGCTTCGGTTTATGTGAGATTTATGTAACACCCGTACATAAACCAGATTTTTTTATACATAAACACCTTCCTCTTGAATCACTCTATCTACTGGTAAAAACCGCATTTAAATCCGTTGCGCAGTTTTGAAGATCTAATCGTACATAAAGAGGGACAGACGGCGGGTTAGCGACTTTGTTGTATGTTTTTTTTTATGGCAATGAGAAGGCGCGCGAGCACTCAGGCCACCTGATTAACGCTATGTAAAGATTAAGTAGAGTACGAGGGGTGATCCAAAAGTAATGATAACTATTTAAATACTTTTTGCATCGATATAAAATAATAACGTAAAGCGTTACTGGCAGTAGAGTCTCCTCAACTCCTTAATATTAATTAAGAAAAAAATATAAAAATATATGTATTTGTCATTGAGTTTCAATTGTTTTTTCACGAGCGGTCGGAACAATAACGCAAAAATGGAGAAAATTGAGTTGAGAGCGGTTATTAAATACTTCTGTTTAAAAAAAATGAGTACTAAAGACATATATGCTGAATTAGTGGGGACACTAGGGAACTCTGCTCCGCCGTATTCCACAGTAGCACGCTGGTCGAAGGAGTTTAACTTAGGAAGAACATCCACTCAAGACGAACATCGCGAAGGCCGCCCTTCTACGGCCCTTACGGAAGATAATGTAAAAAATATCAATGAACTCGTGTTAACAGATAGAAGAATGACTATCAGACATCTAGTTGAGCTCACGGGGATTTCGTATGGCAGTGTTCAAAGAATATTAGTTAATGAAATAGAATATCAGTTGATGTACTCTGAAATTCTGATTATCATTACTTTTGGATCACCCCTCGTATAAGAGACTTACGCTCGTTATAAAAATATTTGGTTTTACTATTAAAGAACCGCTATCTTTGTAGACAGGGCCACTACCAACTTGGCTAATAAGTTATAAGTTATTAGCCAAGTTGGTGTATTAGTAATAACCGCATCGTCAATATATACATATATCAATACTCCCTTGCATACGTTCTTAAAGCATCATTAAATCAAAGACGTCCACGAACCTCTTATCTTTAATTAATTAAATTTTCGACATGGTACGCCGTAGAATACCAGTGCAGCAAAAACCCTTATCATTAACAGAATTAAAATAATGAAGGCCTGACAGCCGGCGGCGTGGGAGGGTCAAACGCTGTTTCTGAATTGTTTACTGGCTCGTCTCGGCCGGGGGATAACTTATACAAGTTATAGTAGCTACTGACGTAAAACTGCTTTGTTTGTTATGATGAAAGATCAGTTGATGCATTAGCTGCCTTTTAACGAGATCTTTCTCGAATCACTAGGTTTTCTTTATGTAATGGAAAAGTCAAGAGGACGCAGGTCATTTCATGGTTCTTGTGAGTACGGTAGTACCCTTAACATGAGTCGAATGCTCAATTCTCGCGGTATTCTTATAAGATCGGATTTTTATTCCCACAGATAAATGTAAACAAAGTTACGTCACTGTCAAAGTGACATTTCAGGGGATCTCAAGGGTTGATATTATATTTCTTGCTGGCCACTTGGGCCAAGAAATATAATATTAAGTTATCATTATCATTAAAATCGCATTATCGATATTAAAATGAGTCACTGGAAAGGGATTACGACGGGAGCACGAATTGTAAAGCAAAGCGAAGCGAGTGGTGTGACGTCTGACAACTCTTACATAAATCAAGCGGTCCTCAACTTGTTGACAGGGGTGTATCGAGTCAATGATACCAGGGCAATAAATAAATTATGCGTACAAAAACAGTATCAACTGTCGTTTTAAATTAATACAACAAAGAGTTTATATTAAAATAAAGTTGGCTATCAACAAATTACATTCTTTCATCTTGATTATAATACATAGTTTTTTTATAGAAAGTATAAATATTTTGAATGCTGCAAATGTTTTTCATTAACAACAACACCTTTGTTTACATTTTTTCTGTGGGAATAAAAATCCGATCTTATAGAGTGTGAGGGACAGAGCATTCTACTCGTTAACGAGTACGGTACTTGTAACTCATGGAAAGGGTACTGTGGCCCTAGACAAGATGCTTAACGTTATACTAACGATTTTCGAAAACTATCAAAGTGTATGAATTCTATATATTTTCTATAACGATAACGATCTCGGCTCGCATCCTGTCTAGAGCCACTGCCATCTCAAGACTAAATTTCATAAATGCAACAAATACGTTGCCAACGTGGAGGACAAAGATGAAATACTTTGCTAGACATTTCAGCAGGGCCACTATTCTTCTGCATAAAATCATATTGCCTTTGATGACAGGTTAATGTAGTTATTTTAACTCGGCTGCCTTACTGTTAAGTTAATAAGAGGTAGTAGACAATACGATAACATTTCATAACTTAAGAAATGGTGTTACGTCATTTGTTTCGTGCGTTCGACTAAAGCTGGGTACTGACCAACGTTACGTGGTGTAATGTTACATGTTTCACAGCGAGCATTCATGCAGTCAGTACGTAGTGTTACGGGGAAACCAGCGAGCAATTACATACTGACTGCATGAATGCTCGCTGTGTAACATGTTACGTTACACCGCGTAACGTTGGTCAGTACCCAGCTTTATAAATTAAAAAAAAGCTGCAGTTTTTAGTGACTAGACTATTGTTGCTGAGATATACTGTCTGACTGAATGGAGAGTGGTCTCTTCTTGTAAAGAGACCAGTCCAATTTAAGTGCTTACGCGGTTTGCCCACATCAATTTTGGATAACGATAACGAACGCCGAATGCATCTTGTTTCGGGCCTCTAACGCATAACCCCACGTTCCTGTAGTTTAACGATTTGCACTCAAGCGCTTCAAATACTTATACCGCTTTCCATGGTCACCTGAATCCGGAAATCTTCAACCCTCTGCACACTTCCCGCTTCCTGAGGAAATCGAATCCGATCTACCTTCAAGCCGCGCAACCAGTCGCCCGACTCGTCGCGCTTCCACTTCGTCCACCTTCTCCGCCCGTCGCACAACGGCGGCGATGGCCTCCCGCTCCGTGGCTGTCAAGGGAGGCTCGCTCCGCGCCGCGCTCCATCCAGTGCGAAGTCTGTAACAACATTAAACAATCAGCTAACCTTATTTAAACTCCTGTGAACCATTTTAATGTTTACTTTTTAGAAAAAATAATAATAGAAAATTAAAAAACGCAGAAATGAAAATTAAACAATAAAGAAGGAATGTAATGAAAAAAATGCAATCGTATTTTTTATTATAATGTTGTTCTGTGACGTTGAAATTGACGTTGAATTGATTTTTTGTTTTCTCAATTCAACTGGAAACCAGTTTAGGACATACGATAATTCGGACAAACGTTGCTTTAGGACAAATTTAGTTAGTGATTTCGAGGTAAACGCCAAACCTACCGCTGAGTGTGTAAGAGGGTAAATGCCCAAATAGATCCTATACGGTCGAAGTGTATCCGAAAAAGCTCATCTGTGTAATAAGATGGTACTTATTCTACAGAGCATATACATACACACGTATACAAACGCTAGGTCAAAGCGATTAGCCATATCTCAATGCAATACTGATATGACAGTACGGAATCGATGTCGGTGGGTCGTAATTGCATCGTTATCGGCCGTATTCCATTCAGTTACGTCATTATCGCGATCCCATTGAAAGGCTTCGGTGCGTATTGATTTTACAAGCCTTTGTGATTACGAGCTTTGCAAGGTTTTATTGTCATATTGGCAAGTCAATGAAATAATGTCAAATTAAGGGACACAGTGCACGATTTCATTGATCACTTTAAAAATATAAATTTAATTTTATATTTACCCAAATTGTAGAAGGGTTTCGAGTTCTTGCACATCCACAACTATTTTCTACTTTTCCCAAAAGTTAACTGGTAGAGAAAGCCTTTAAGCATTAATTTATAAGTTTAGTATTGTAAATACATAATTTTTTATATGCTAATCCTACTTAATAATATACTATTAATATTATAAATACGAAAGTTTATGTTTTTGTTTGATAATCCTTCATGCTGCAACGGCTGCACGAATTTAGATGAAGTTTGAAATGGAGTTTGTTTATTCCCTGAATTAACAGATAGGCTATTTTTCGTCACGGAAAATTTAAAAGTTTCCGAAGTAATATCGATAATCGAAATCTACGCGAGCGAAGTCGCAGGTAGACGTTAGTAGATTAATGAATGAAGAAGTGTCCATAGCCAAATGACAATTGTAATTCCTATATTTACAGGAACTCGTTTACCTATGTGTGTATATAAAATAAAGAAGTGGGGAGCGTCGTTCTGAACTGAAAACACTATACGCTTTTGGTAAGTACAGTAATAGGTGCTTTTACCCCAATTACCCTTGCCTGATCAAAGAGAAACGTTCCCACGTGTTCCCAGCGAAAGTGCTTCATGGGCAGCCATGTTCGTCTTTTAAGGACTTACTATTCAAGAATAAGATTAAGCAGGTATTAGTATGGCAAATATTTATTGTGACATTTGTACAAACGGATGGTTCACAAACAAAAAAGTTCCTAAGTAACTTAAGTTAATAGGTTATGATTCAACGCAGATTTAAACAGAGTGACTATTGATAAAAATTATCAGCGTAGGTACATAAAAAACATTTTCTCAAACATACTCGGAAAAAACGGTTTTCCGATTGAAAGACAAGGACGGAAAGAGCCTCATTTTACTCCTAGGAGTAAAAAAACCATATGAAAACACTTTCCGTCCATGTCTATATTTTTCTTAAAAATGCTGTCAATTTGCATACAAAATCAAAAGGACCAAGACAAAAATTCTAAACAGCCAAGGTAACTGCTCGCTTTTTTAGCACAGTGCGTGTGTTTCTTTTTGAATTTTTGCATTCCAATTTATATGGTTAGTATTTAAAAACAATTGACAGTCGGTAACATTCGTTCATTCTGCATAATTAAATTACTTGCTTTTTAAAAATGTATTTGTATTATTTCCTCACATGTTTGAGAAAAGCATTATTGTATGCCTCGGCGGAAACGAGGATTTCCTGACTCGTATTTTAGCAGGCCTCGCTATTGCTCGGCCTGCTAACCACCTCGTCAGGAAATCCCTTACTTTCCGCGCCTAGGCAACAATGTACTATTCCATACAGCCACTTCTTATCCACATTTTTATATCTCTTATTTACTTGACAGGGCCGCATTAAGGCTCTGGTCCCACCGCCGGCGAGTAAGGGATGAACTATCGTTACTAAGAAACGAATAAAACATAATCGCTCCCGTGTAAGTGGAACTGAGCTGAGCTGACCAGCCAGCGATGAACTATAAATGTATATCTCTCTCTTTTATTTACACGGGAGCGATTATCTTTTGGTCGTTTCTTGGGCGAGATCGCCGATAGTTCATCGCCTACTCGGCCGCCGTTAGGCCGCATCTACACTTGCAAGTTATTGCTGTAAGTTTTGGAACAAAGCTATGTATATAAAAGGCAAAGATGCTGATATTTGCCACTCAGTCTGACCCATAGTTACGTCTCAAAACTTACAGCAATAACTTGCAAGTGTAAATGTGGCCTAATGGCGGCGGAGTTAAAAAATACCATGTGATTTTTCATCTCTTCTATTCGAAATAGTAGATTGTTCAACGAGGGACTAAAACAAGCCATAATAACACGAGATGTTTAGCCACGCAAGCGGAGCGAGACCTTTAGTCCCGATATGCAGAGGCTAAAGTAACAATTTAAGCAAGAAACGTAAAAAAAAAATACATTCCTTTCCCAGATATTTGACATCCATTGCCTTATCTAAATAGAATTGACAATGTGATAACGTCTAAAAAGCTATATGGCTATACCCAGTGGAATAGAGGCCCTGATTATAATACATAATTTTAGGCCAGTCTTGTTATTCGCCAGCGGGGTTTTCTACCGTCTGAATAATTAAGCAGAATCTCGTAAAAGGAGTTGAAATTACAGACTAAGCACCTACATAATATCTGAATTACTTGACCTTACATTTGCATACATTTTGCAAGTTTTTATTCATCTATACATTTTTGTTGTTAGTCTGTCGTTCCCGTCACCCGAACCCGTTCCTGTTATTGAAATCTGACACTTTAACTTTCCAGGATTATTGTAAAACAAACCTAACTTAAACTAAATGTTCTATAGGCAGTTAGTTTTGCAGGTGGTAGGACCTTGTGCAGGGTCCGTTCGGATCGCTACCACCATTCATTAACCTACCGCCAAATTCGCATTGTTGTGTTCCGGTTTGGGGATGAACAGCCGGTGTAATGACTAGCATAAAGGTATTCCATCTTAGTCCTCAGGGTTGGCAACGCATTTGCAGTCTTAGGCTTGCAGTCTTGTGAATGCGAATGGGTCACAGTTTCCACTTACCATCAGTTGGCCTGTGTGCTCATTTGCCTTCTCTATGCCACAAAAAAATAAAAATAAAAATAGGTAAAAATAAAATATCAAAATATTTAATTGATTCAGCTAAAAAGGCATTTCCAAGTTTTTGACTTATTAATTTTTGGACGAATGAAATAGATAGAAACGTAACCCTTTAAGTATGAACTAAGCACCAAGTCAAGAATTATTTTGAATCTTATTGAATCTTCCTAATTAACAGATATAGGTAGATATATATCCGGACACGTATTGTTTTGATTTAAGGTTGAATTTATTTATTTTTCGTCACGGAAAAAAGATTCATTTTCATTGTCACTTAACCCGTATGATCGTCGCATTCTGTGCTGTAAGTGCCTGAAAGAGGTAAATGTGATCTTGATAGGTTGCTGACGAATATTATACTGTCTCAGTTCTGATTACAGTGTCAGATGGTGGCAAAAAGAACACCTTAACATAGACTCTAACGGTGTTATTACAAAAAAAAAAAATCTATGGATTTACAATTTTCAACGGTATGTTTAAGTTTTTGTCATAACACCGAAAGAGTTTACCAAGTCAAGAAGCAACTGCTAAATAGGTAAACGAAACGTATGTATAAACTATTATAACACTTAGATATCTTGATGAAAACATACACTTCAAAAATGTAACAAATATATCCTTACATTGTTTTGGTATTTTGCAATGTATTGCGATGTTTTTGATTGATGGAAATTTTGTATACGGTACAAAAGCAGCAATCTCAAGGCTACATATTGTAATTTGTAAGAACGCCCACGGGACGCGCCGAGGTCCCGCCAAATATAATGACGTCAACAGCTGATAGCTTCGACCTTCGCAAATGGAATCCGTTTAGAAAACGATTAGTAAGCACTATGAATTTTATTACCCGTTGACAGCAAAGACTGAGTCGAGTTTTAAAATTAATATTAGTCCTTAATTAATATTATAAACGCGAATGTTTGTATGTCGTGATAGCTAGGCTTAGGATTAACACAGGCTTCATTTCATTCTGGAAAGTTTAATAACGATTTGCGAAATCTACGCGGACGAAGTCGTGTATTTTTTAAAGCTGTATTTTTATTTTTATTGCGTCATATTCATTTTAAAACGGATTAATTAAAAAAAACTACGGTATATTAATTATAAATAAAATAAATAAATTTCAGGGGATTATGTCACACATTATTAACCTTGTTTCAAACCAAGCTCTAGGCTTGTATGTACTATGGGACAACAATAAACTTATTTATATAGAAAACTACAAGAAAACATCGAAGACTCAGGAACAAATACTCGCGCTCTTCACACAAATATTTGCCCTTGGGATTTGAACCCCGGGACCGCTAGCTTCGTAGTCAGGGTCACTATAGGTACTTATATTATTTTGTCTTAATTACTCAAATTAGCCATTGTTTTAGTGTAGTTTATGTCAATAAAGATATTTATTTTATATCTAACAATAAAATTTAAAATCAAGTATAGCAGCACTACACAACAGAAAAACGTTTTGTTAACAGAATAACAGTAATTTAGTCGGGTAGCGAGTGATTTAGTCGAGTAGATTACTATTCGACTAAATTTTCGATATTCGGCCACATTTATTTAACTAAAATACTCGTTACTCGACCAAATTACTAATATACCTAGTCTGTACATACAAGCCTTAACTAAATAAACTTGTATTGGTACATAATAACGCCAAGGCATCAAATAACATTATGTAAAAGCTGGTTTCCGTTGAACTTAGAAGTTGCGGTGTACACAGCCTGCTGGGTTTACTTAGTTAGAACTTGTTACGACGATATAATTACTAGCCTAAGTTACTCCGAACGTAAGTTGGTTAGGTGTAATCTAAATATAAAATACACAATTACATTGACGACGCGCTGGCCTAGTTGGTAGTGACCCTGCCTACGAAGCTAGCGGTCCTGGGTTCAAATCCCGGTAAGTGCAGATGTTTGTGTGATGAGCGAATATTTGTTTCTGAGTCATAAATAAAAAATAAATAAATATCAGGGGACAATGTCACACCAATTGACCTAGTCCCAAACTAAGCTCTAGGCTTGTACTATGGGTACTAGACAACGATATAAATACTTATATAGAGAAATATAATATACTTAAATACATAGAAAACATCCATGACTCAGAAACAAATATTCTTGCTCATCACACAAATATCTGCCCTTACCGGGATTTGAACCCAGGACCGCTAGTTTCGTAGGCAGGGTCACTACCAACTAGGCCAGCGCGTCGTCATGGATGTTGTCTATGTATTTAAGTATATATTTCTCTATATAAGTATTTATATCTTTGTCTAGTACCCATAGCACAAGCCTAGAGCTTAGTTTGGGACTAGGTCAATTGGTGTGACATTGTCCCCTCATATTTATTTATTTTATTTATTTATTTATTTACATTGCTGTTTTTTCAACGCTACATTGAATAATGTAGATACCGACCAATATTATTAGTAACTTATTTCGGACTGAATAAATTAACCTGCCGTGTGCGGAGACGGCGTCGTATCGTAAGCGCATCGTAAGGCCCGTAGTACGAGAGAGATACGAGCACGTACATCTTGCTTTGTTAGTTTTTTACACCAGTACGCTACGACTATCGTAGTGTCGTAGCGCTCTCGTGTTACGATACCTAGCAGTCACAAATGTTAAAACAATCAATACTATTGTACCTAATTTGTTAGTAAATTCGTTAAGTACAGTTACCAGCAATAATATTGGACGCAAAAATATCTGACACGCTTTTATACTTCTAGTAATAAAGACGTGTCAGATATTTTTGCGTCCCATGTTGGATAATATATTGTTTCTGGTGACTGTACCTAGCTAGGTATCTATAGGTATGCAGTTGGGAATAACAAAAGGACTACTGTACTTTAAAATGCAACAGTATTTTATCTGTCACTTCGTCGTTAATATTATACCCTTATCTGGGTAGAGGCGATTTAGCGACCACTTATACTTGTTTAGAATTTCAACCAATTTGCACGAAAATTCACTTTCTTTTAAATGATTCCCTAGGAAGTGTCAAACATGAAACTGGTATTTGAATTTAACGTAGCATAACTGCATAACTGCCGCACTCAGAGACGTCAATTAAATGTATGCTTGATTAAAGTTGCTGCTGCCACTTTCTTTGCTATTGCAATAGAATAAGACAACACGTCAGTAAACAAGCATTAAATTTAACTGACGTCTCTGAGTGCGGCAGTCACAGGAGCCTATAGGGGTTTATTTTGTGTGGTCATGGTAAATATTCGTTACATTGATAGTGACGAGAAAAGTCGATAATTATTTTTCATTCTAATATTATTCGCGATATTCTTGACCGTTTTCGTTATTTAACGCGTTATTATTCTTTATAACTAGGATAAAACGAATTATATAGAGTAACTGCTACTTCAATATATTTTCTGACATCGCTAAGTCGGTGAGGCGTTGCATAATTGAACTGTCAGCGTAGATAGGTATCTAGCGAGTATCGGACTTGGTAGTTTCAAATTGCGTAATCAATTGGCGCTTAAATTTCAGCAACTATGAATATACCGAGGGATCGTTACATGCGTGAATATTTTAAAAACGGTAGTTACAGTAGTAGTTAAGTTTTGTTTACTTTCGATTATTTTACGCTTTCGTGAAAATCAAACATAATTATATGGTTAAACAGGATCGTAAAATATTGTTATTTGGAATTTAATGCTGGGTACGCTATAGATGATATTTTTTATATAAACTCACACGTATTTATCTACTTTTAAACTAGGATTCCCAATGCTATGGATTCTTCACAACCATATAGAAACTTATACATATGATTCTATATATTAAATATTTACTTCTTTACGAGTACATTGATATTACTAAAATGTGAGAAATGATTCGAAGTACCTACAGATTTTCCTTAATTTTGCTATTTTCATAAATACTTTTAATTTTACAGTTAAGTAAATAAAACTCTTTTGACGATCACAGGCACATAGTTTAACAATAAACATCACGCTAATTTAGTTTTATATGACATATTTATAGTCCATAGCTATTCTACCATTATATTCCCACAGGCTTCCGAACAAATTATTGTATCAAGAAGCCTTATGATGGATTGGGCGCATACATTACAAATGGCGTTTCATCCATCACAATATACCTACCTTTATCATATTCGATGCCCAACCCTTGATATCAGGTTTTCAATTCTGGGCATCCATTGTGTTAACAATTCAAGATTAAAATCTTCCATCGTAGCCTCATTATAATTAATTTAAGGAAAACATTTTGTTTAAAGGAATAAAGAGGAATTTCTCGGGCTGCTTTTGAGATTGAACATGAGTTTTTAATTAGGGTTAATTGATGTTTTATTAAGTAATTGAATTTTACACTCCATTTATCTATTCGACACGGCTCTTAGTTTTATATATCACGGTTTGCAAGGATCGCAATGTTGCAGTATAATGAATGTGTCGGTGGATTTTAATCGGTAGCTAGCTAGCTACACACGGATATTTAGTTTTCTGTAAAAAAGGTAAATCATTTCTCAAACGGATTGCCGCTTTTTATCACGTTTTCATGGTCCCAACATTAAGGGGTTTCTAATGGTCCTCAGTAAATCGATCTGTAAATTTAGATAACTGTTTAAATTCAAAATATTACCCCGGTTTAAATTAGATTCAGCTATATTAAATTATCCCACAATACTTTTGTATAAGAAATGCGTCGTTTCTTTGTCATTTTTACAAGCAAAATTACATGGCACTGAAAGCCGATATAAACTCAGTAGGAAGCGGATATGACACACAACGCGATAAGCGGCCGATGTCACGCGGTGCAAGGCCGAGGCTGCGTTTATCCTTGCTTTGTTTAATCCATAGACAATAAGTAAAAACTCCTGGATTGAAAGCCTTGGAAGAATAATAAATAGAAAAGATTTTAAAACAAGAGTGTTTGACATATTAGTAAAAAAGGCCTATTACTCTCTGAATGACTTTATTAATGTCAGGTTTTAAAAATATTGTTCTTCATATTCTAATCAAATATTTTACCATTTAAAATGTTGCTAATACTTAATTAAGTTTTTTAATTAAGTACTCATTTTGAATATAGATTCGGCGGAATTTAACTCAATCACTAAACCAAGCATTCAAAAATACACGGAAAAAAAATGTTTTCGCTATTTTTTTTCATGCACCCAAATTTTTATTTCAAAAAACTATGAAAAGGAAGATGTTTGATCACTAAAAATAGTGACGTCCCAAGGCAGTTTTTCATACGAACTTCATACTTGCAATAGTTTTTGACGTTTCAATAAAAGTTCCTGATTTGATATAGTTAACTACCGTATTGATTCACAACGCTCGTTTTTTTTTCATGGTTCTATTTTTAAAACTTATTTTTTTAGCTTATTAAACATTTTTCTTTTTTTTCCGACGTCATTGTCTCTAAGATTGGTTATTTAAATTTCATGTCATGCATGTCATAAAACATTTTAAACTTCAAAGAATAGGTATTTATGAAAGTGCCTTTGTAAGCGTGCAAAAATTCGGAGAATTCGGTTCATTTTCATGCTTTTAATCCCTACAGTTTAAATTCTAACAATCCACGTGCTGCTTTGAGCGATTTACGTCCAAAAAATAAAAGCAAAAAAGTTACGGGGGATTGCGCTGAAAAGTTAGGCCGGGACATGAGAAAAGTTTTTCTTTTAATTAGGTTTATCTGATCTTTTCTGCTTGTTACGGAAGTCACGTCGTTTGTTTCTAGCATTTATCTAGTGACTTTTATAAGCTCTTTTTACACTCTTCTGTGAACATAAGTATAAAATGAAACTAATGCAATATTAATAACACATCGCAAACTTAAATGAAGTTTAGTTAGACCAAATAAATGTTACTTTATGACAAAAAAAGTATTGTAAAATGTACCATAAATATCAGATGATACCTATCCCTCTGGGAAACAGTCTTGATTTATTGTATGTATAATAATATTTTCGGGCTTTACAAAAAAAATAGTTGAGTTGGGTTATTCTAAAAGTTTAAGAATCCCGATAGTAGGGAATTAATTAATACTTAATGAATAAGCCAGAATACAAGTTTAGTTAGATACTTACGCGAGAGACTCACAGGATTGATAATTCTAAAATAATTTTACTTGTTTTAATAGTTAAATGGTTTCAACTGTAGCTGTAGCGGGAAATACCAAAATAATCTTACACTAAACAATGTAAAAAATTATGCGCAAAAATATCGAGTTACTCAAACGAGAACCTCCTCCTTTTTTGAACTCGGTTAAAACGAAGTCCATTCGAATGTAACTAATAATAGTAGCTCGATACTCGCAGGATCCAGTGTCCCGTGACGTTGACAAATTTATCACGATTCCACCCGCTGCCCACTCGTGTTGCCAATACCAGCTATTGGTAATTTATCTCCCTTAGATACTTATCCATTTCGTTAGAAAACCATACGACTGAATTAAATTTATGTTAGAATAACGACGGTTATTTTCATGTGTTGTACCTGTAGGTATATATATGTGGGAATATTAAACAAAACACACGCAAAGTAACTATGTTTTTTCCTTTATTCTAAATTAAAACTGGTAAGGCGTTATGCATCGTAATTGCAGAGATGAAAAGTGACAGATAAGTACATTCTTTTTTCTTCTAATCTAAATCTACAACACTGCTGCGTTTCGATATACAATAACAAAATTAAACAAACTTAAATCTATCCCACATATATATTATAAATATAAGTAGTAAAAATTATAAGGCAGATTTAAAATACACCGCGCTTATCAATAAAAGCAGAAAACCGTTTGTAACTTTAAAAAGAACCCAGTTTTTGTGTTTAAGCAGAGTAAGTTACATAATGTAATATTCATGTTACTTAAAACAAAACTTTCATTTAAACGGTGTGATTTATGACATCGAAAACAAGTAAACTCCAAACTTTACCAATGTAAGCGCAACTAAACAAAAGTCCGATCTTGTGAAAAACTTAACACTTATCAAAATTACGCCAACTTACTTTGCTCGGAGCGATAGCTGTCTGTCGTTTGGGCACACAAACTTATTAGCTTTGCTTTGTAGATTCATCGCGAATTAAAAAAAAAACGAACATAAATTGTTTACACGACGCGGAAAAGTCGCGCGTTCCCGCCTGTTTACGCGGTCCAACTGTTGCTTCGCGCGTGGCGGAGGCTAATAATCGATATTTTAACGTTGAAAACTGTAACATATGTCGACAGGACCGTTTATCAGATAGGTATCTTGTTAACTAAAATATTAAATGTTTGGCTTTGTAGTTGGAGAACCCCATTTGCATATTACCTATTTGACTTTGTTTGAGCGTAGGTGTTATTTTAGGTAGACGTTTAGGTAAATGTATACCTAACTCTTGAAATATGTAGAATAGAACTCTTACAAAAAAATATTACTACCGCTTCTTAAATTTAAGTAATATTATGTTCGTACTATACGTACATAATATTTAGCTTATTCTATAATTTTCGTCAAGGCGTTTGTTTAATTTTTATCTCAAATCTGTGATTTTCTAAATTTAACAATCAACCCAAAAAAAATATTTCGGGTTGTCTAGGCGGACCGCTACTCAAGTGATAATAATGATTGTAATGGCAAATATTATGCTGGTTATACTACTGTTATCATTACTACCTACGTATAATCAAACATGCGTTTGTAGATGAGACAGAGATGAGTCCTATTGATACGCACGCAATACGCACACAACTGACTGACTCTAACACAGGCACAAACTATGTGTTACCAGTGGGACAAAACGCGGACGTTTTCCTTTACAATTTTGTGTAAAGCGTTAAATAATCTAGCACGAAATCAATTAGTACTTTTTAGATTAATAAAACTTTAAATAAATGCATATAATGTCATTTTGTAACTTCATGAGATTTTAACGGGGTATTAACTGGTTATAGTAACGTTGTACCCATTCGTTAATACGTTATCTAATCTGCTGACAGCGGCACCTCCCTACCATTGAGTAAAATTTGACATTTCAGTAATGATGGCGCATTTGCGAAAGGTGGATACGTTTCTGTGAAATACGTCGGTTTACATTTATGCGGTGCTGTGAAGTGAAAACAAGGTGATTTCGATGCCGTACCACAGGCGATTTTCCGCCAAAATGCCGGAATTTGACGACGATTTCACCGTTGTCGACGTATATGATCTAGCATCGGACATTGGGAAGGAATGCGAGATTATAATAGAGAAATACGGGGCTGACGCTGTGACAGCTTTGTTGCCGAAGGTGATCAATGCGCTGGAGTTGCTGGAGAACCTCGCAGTGCGTAATGAGAAGGAGAACCAGGCGCTGCACGAGTTGACTGCGAAGATATCGCAGTTGGAAAATGACAAGATCGAGAAGGCGGAGTACAGGCAGCGGTTTGAAAAGGTAGGTGTTAGAGGTCACTTAAATATTGTTGATTGAGTTATACGCATCGGTCAGTAGCGCGCACGGACGGTAGTTTCGACATTAGGTGCATTGCAAAAGTGGTATAAGTAAAGAAATGGAAGGCAATGGAAGTTAGTGTTGCGCGACATTGACATCGCAGCCGCTCGCGTTCAGCGATAATTGCTTTCAGTTCAGCACGATGCTGAGGTGCTGTTTACACTGAACCCATGTAGATCATTGCCAGATTATGTTAATCTTCAGCCTGTTATTGTTTTGTGAGTAAATAACTACTTTTTTATTGCTAATTATTGTTTTGTATTATATCCTTAACTAGCTATAACTGCTATGTTGACAAAGCTTTAGTTGAACCAGTAACTCGATGCTGTTTTAGAAAGGTAATGATTATTTTAAGTCATATGATGAGTTGTGTAATCTATAAAACTTTCACTTAATGCATTATCAATAATGGACTTGTCAGTTATTTATTTTGAGAAAGTATGTGCAATTCTACCATATTATACAAATATTTTTTGCTTATGCCTTAAATACATTTTGTTTAAACTAAAGTTATTTATTCTTATTCTATATTACGTATAAGGCAATAATTTGTTTAAATGTTAATTTATTATTTTTGAAAGACGCAAAAACAAAAATTAAAGTGTATGAAACAAAAAGCACATTTTTTTGTGTCCTTGCGACAGACTAGCTCAGCTTTGCAGAAATGTCATTGATTTTCAGCCATGTTTGTCTGTTGCTCTTTGGAATTCAGTCATTGCATTTTAATGAGACAACTCATAACAAAAAACATGTATTGTTCTTTTATAGTTACTCTGTAATTAATATATGGTTATTCTGTAGTTAATAAATATTACTATTTTAAATCACAATCTTTAAGACCACCTTGTAATACCATGGTTATGCAAATAAATGAATATGAATATGAATATGAATATGAATATCAAATATTAATTTTAACTATCTTTAACTTCCTGCTTTTTAAAGTCAACCACTAGTGGTTCATATGACATTCACTTGGGTTTTAATTGAAGTAACAAGAATAAGCAGTTTATGCAGTTACAATGGGTCCAGTTCACTCAATTGAATGATTACTTCCTGCTTATAAAGGAGATCTATTAGAGCAGGCCATTCTCGATCTTTAACAGTGATTCTTTTAAAATAATAGTTCTTGCATGGAGCCCCAAAATTAGCAAGATCTGACATTGTCATTTTTAATAAGAGTAGAAGGAAACTGATATGTATGTATAACCTTTAACCTTGTGAAGTTTCTTGTACTAACAATAGTAAAAAATATGTTGATTCAAAAAAAAGAACTAGTGCAATGATAATAAAGTGTAATTTCTTTTGTTTTTATGACTAATGATCAAATTATTAAATTAACTTTATGTAATTCGTGATAGATTCATATACTATAGACAAATTTCGTTGTAAGGTGTTAGGAGGTGTTAATTCTTGGTAGAGCTCTTGCAGAGGCCAAAAGAAGTGCGATTATGAATACAGGGTTCTGCAACTATACATCTTGCACCTATTTTGGTCTACAATAACACATTTCTGAATCACAAAGAGGATAAAAGTTTACCTAATAAACATAATCATAATTAATTGACTTAACACCAATTTGTTTATAAATACACCTGTATAACTGACTGATTGGTAAAGAATGCCATGAGGTATTAAGTTCGCATTTTGTACTAAAACTGACAATAACATCTATCTTTATATATATATGCAAACCTGATTGACTTATATATCAACACACAGCCGAAACTACTGTACCTAGAAACTTGAAATTTGGTACAGGGTTCCTTTCATGATGTTCACCCCTAAGGGGTTAAAATAGTGGGAGTAGTGGAAAACTAATTATACGCGTCAGAAGTTGTGGGCGTCCTCTAGTATAATATAAAACAGTTATTTAAAAAAAACTGCTCCTCCATTCTAGATGTATTTCACCTTTTATGGTATTGATTTTAACTTGGCCACCATTACTGTCAAGTAATAATAATAAATAAGTATATAATAGTTGACGGTTTTCCCCATCAGGAATTAGTGCATAACTCTCCGTTACTGAAAATAAAAATGCAAGGCATTTCATCGCAGTCCTCAGGGTTGTCAACGCATTTGCGGTCTTGAGATAGTCTGATATTGCAACCGTTCATGGGCTTCAGTTCAGAGTCCACATACCATTAGGTGGCCTGAGTGCATGTATGCCTTCTTTTTTTTTGCTAGCCTTTTTTGTGTCCCACTGCTGGACAAAGGCCTCCCCTCCTTTTTCGCCAATTGTCCCTATTCTGATGGCACTCTTAGAAATCCATCGCAAACAACTGTGTCGTCTGGCCATCTCCTTCTGTGTCTACCTCTACTGCGATATCTGTCGTGTGGAAGCCAATGGATGGTATTTTTTGCCTATATCCCATTGTACATGCGGCAGATGTGGCCTGCTGAGTCCCACTTTAACATCGCGGCCTTCTACTCCATAAAAGTCTTTAGTTGACACAGGGTGATCTATTTAGTATTTAAATCTGTAACTACACTTGGTGTTGTCAGTTTGTGGAGTATAAAAAATAGTGATGTTCCTTACTGAATGAATAAAAAAATGAATGAAGAAATGTAGTTAATTTGAATGATTCACTACTTTAATAATACTAATATTTAAGAGGGTTCAAAATAATGAAAGTACCTAACACAATAACATAACAAACATCCCTTTTTTATATCAATGCGGTATTTGTCTGCGTACTCGTGTCTTATTTTAATATTTTTAAAACATTCTGTTGCAAACAAAATGATCAGCTAAATATAATAATATATTTACCTAAGTGTAGGTACAATATTTATAAAATATTTAGTTCGTTCTTTGATCAAATCATTCATTACGTGAGCGTGTGAAGCTTTATTAAATTAAATGTGGTATCATTATTTCACAGAATGACATTAGTCTCTGTCAATTTACTGCAGTGGATTAAAAGATCAAGTTTAGGTTAACATGTGTTTTATCTCACTAAAGCGGGTGGGCCGCACTAGTGAGTATAGTTCGTTCGTTCAAATAGTTAGCATGCTTTGATGTGCCGCCACAGCCGCCACAAAGAAGCCGCCGCGGCGCACAGTGGGCTGAAAATCAGCTTTCATAGAAATAGAAACCGAAGTTGTAAATGTTTTTTTCTCTCTTGAAATAGGTTCTGTTTGCCATCCTCATATTAGAAAATGAGCCTGAGATCATTTGGATCGATATATAATTAATTAGAAATATATTTAAAAAATCTTGTATGGAGAATATAAGAAAAACAGGTGTTTCTCTGAAAATACTCGTCAAACCGTAATATCCTCGCAGATGGTTATAGTTACATTATTTTCTGATTTTTCACATATCCGAAATTTTTCCACCAGGTGCACTTTTTTTAAAAAAAAACACCGTAATTTAAAATTTAAAAAAATAATGTTTTTTTTCTCTCCATAGTTAAAAGTCACAATGTTAGCAGTTAGGAAGCTCGAGATGAAGTAGGACATGCTATTTAAATTTTCCATATTTATTGCAATTTACTAATGACATTTGGCGTGATTTTAATGGTGCGTAATGATTAGTAATACTTATTGATAGGATAAAATGAGGTCATTACGATTACGTAATGACCTCATTTTAAATATCATTCATTAAGCTAATTAGTATCATTTGCGAGTCATGTATATTCTTTCTTTTAACCATATAATTACATTTTAACTAATAAAATAGGTATTACTTAAAATGTAATGAAATGGTTTAATAACTCAGTGAATTAAAAAAGAAATGCATTTACTAATTAAGGTTTGAGCTCGTTAGCAATTCTACAATAATTGGTACTATAACTGCCTGACAGGATATAACGGTATTTTATGTAGTTTACGAGAAATATGGATTTTTCATATTGGCTCCATACAAAGATTTCAATAAAGTATCATTAACTCATCAGTTTTTCATTTGAATTGACTGAAAATAATTGTCCATTGTTAAAATTACAAACAGCCATTTCGAGAAAAAAAACAAAAAAAATAATGTTTTTGTTTCGGTGATTTTTAAAAAAAAAGTGCACCTGGCGGAAAATTTCGGATATGTCGAAAAATCAGAAAAAAAATGTAACTATAACCATCTGCGAGGATATTACGGTTTGACGAGTATTTTCAGAGAAATACCTGTTTTTCTTATATTCTCCATACAAGATTTTTTTAATATATTTCTAATTAATTATATATCGATCCAAATGATCTCAGGCTCATTATCTAATATGAGGATGGCAAACAGAACCTATTTCAAGAGAGAGAAAAAAACATTTACGACTTCGGTTTCTATTTCTATGAAAGCCGATTTTCAGACCACTGTGCGGCGCGCACAAAGCGTTGTCGGCGACTTCAAAGGGTTGCAATGCACACTATTTGAACGAACGAACTATATAGATGCACGTGCACTTTGTCTCCGCGTGCCCCCCGAATTAGTGGGATAAAAAACTGTGTAACAGTTTGGATATAATCATGTATGTATTTGGAAATAATTTGTGACTATTTTGTACTGCCCGTCGTCTGTATTGGCCTATTTGGACATACTTTGAACCTGTAGGTTTTTTATTATTACCCCTCTTTTAGGTACGTAGGTTTCCGTATGATTTATTTGGTTACTCTTAGGAGCATTTGTTTAACACATCAGTCAAGTAATATAGGTACAGTTGGCCAGACAAGTGGTCTGCCACCATAAAACACCCTTAAATACCTATGTGATCTACCACCCTAGGGTGTAAGTTTGTTTGTTCTCTTAAACGGCTTGATAAGATAAGTTGCTTCGTTAAATAGAAATGTCGACTTCAGGTGTCTTCCCACTACACCGTACCACACCATAACTGTACTATACCAGAAAGGTTTAGGTACTTAAATAAATGAAAACAAACCATTCCACGTGATTCTGCTAAACAGCCAATCACAACTATTTTGTCGAGCTTCGACGTGTCAGTGCTCTGCTGCTATTGGCTGACGAACTAAATAACGTGTTTTTTTTGTTTAAATTTAGTTAAGTACCTAAACCTTTTTGGTGTATGAACGTATCAGGCCCGGAAGGTAGGTAATTAGACTAATTAGTATTAAAATGTTGGTCGGTGACGGAACCGTCTATTGGGCATAGTATCTTACGTTTCAATACAAAAAATCCTTTTTTTGTCTGACACGTTCCTATTACGGTCATGGTATGATGCGGTGTAGTGGGAATACACCTTTAAACTACATTTTTATTTGGTAGGAGGTTATTACGAAATTGTTTGACCACTTCGGTATAGTCAGCAGCGAAAGTAAGTGGACACTCGGTGAGTTCAAAGTGATTTATAAGTACACGATTCTATTGTCAAGGGAATATGAGCTGTGTGGATAATTTTGAGCTTTTCGCCTTTCCTTCTGCTGCTGATTGCTTATTGAGCTAAGAAAGTATAGATATGTTCCACTGCTTTAAAAGAGTGAGGTACCTACGGACGCGGACAGGCGAACTTACCCTATTATTTAACTAGTTTTGCGGGTGGTAGGACCTTGTGCAGGGTCCGTCCGGATTGCTACCACCATCTTATCCATTAACCTACCGCCAAACAGCAGTGTTCGCGTTGTTGTGTTCCGCTTTGGGGATAAGACAGCCGGTGTAATGACTAGCATAGAGGCATTCCATCTTAGTCCTCAGGGTTGGCAACGCATTTGCAGTCTTCGGCTTGCAGTCTTGTGAATGCGAATGTCTATGGGTCACAGTTTCCACTTACCATCAGGTGGCCTGTGTGCTCGTTTGCCTTCTCTATGCCATAAAAAAAGTCATATAGACTCATTGATACGTGACAACCACATAGGTCGACCTCGGTCGGTACCTTGCGATCTTGAGTCGACACGTTAAAGCCACCGGCTGACGCCATGCACTGCCTCATAACTCATAATCATAAGGTATGACGTATAATGGCATCACCTATTGCGTCGTTTCTCCAACATTTCAAGTGTAATTAACTTACATTACGGAAACATCAAGGTCGTCCATTTTGTTTTTCTCTCGCTTTGCATGAAAGTTCACTATGAAACATCACATGATCTTATCAGCCCATAATGTATTGCGATGGCTTGCTTATTTAATGTTTCGTCGTCGGCGAAACAGTCTATTAAGTAATGGGAGCAGATCATTGCAATTCCAGCGGTTAAGGAAAACATTTCTTTCAATATTATGGTTTACTTGTTAGGTTAAATGCAAATGTTTGTAAACATTTTTAAGGGGTGGCATGCATGGTTAATGATTGAATATTGGTATGAAGGCTGCTCTACATTATGGACCATCACGGGCCAGCGTAGGGACGGAGTGATGCGTAAGAGTAAGATGCAAGAATATGTTGCTCGCTCTAAGGTCTAAATTTCATGGGCCAGCGCCAGCGTGTAGAAGGGCCATAAAGAATATCTCCACTAAGGTAAAGTTAGGTAATAAACCAAACCAAAAATGTCTTTAGTTTATTTTCAAATAATATGACCTTATTGAAAGTCAATATGGGTAGGTACCTGCCTACCTCCTAGGTTTATAAAAAATAGAAAATAGCGACTCTACGGTTTTTAGAACCACGGTGCGCTACCAAATGACCGAACCTAACCCTAATTATTAAATTCTGTGGTGTGAATATGGGGTTTGTTTGGTATTGGGTAAGTATCTAAGTATCAATGTATCAATGTATTTAAACATTTTCTTCAATAACATAATTCGGTACCTACCTCCTTACTTATTATAGGTTGTTCCTTATGAGTTTGAATAAAACATAATGGTTTAGGTACCTACCTAGATATTCTCATTGACGAATGGAATAAAAGAAATTAATAATGACACAAACTTGTGATTGTGTGGGTATCGTCTTTCAAAACGTAACTCCTACCCCTCCTACCCCTCCCCCCTAATACCGAAAAAGTCTTCAACAGGAGACCTAAATTACCTAGTTTACTGTGTTAGTAGGTATAGGTATTCGCTCGAAGAAAATTGTTAAATGCTTACCACCGTATCTCGTCTGTAATCCTCATCTCGAGATGCGTCAACAATGACAGTTTTCAATGGCTTAACGTTTACTTTGACGTAGGTATCTTTTTTTTTTTTCTGTGGCCCGCGGCGAGTTGAACAGCTACTAACGCGGGAATATGGCGTTTCCACAATGAAGTGATTTCGCCAGTGTCAAGTATATATAAGTATAAATCAATATAGCAATAAAACACAATCCAATCCTCTCTAGGAATATTGGGGGCAACGTTGTACGGTGATATGTAGGACAGAGGCCAAGATAGTTTTAACCTATGTAACCTATGCGAGTCCACTTGAAACGAGAAGTAAGATGCCAGGATACACGAAATAAGTCCAAGTCTTCTATCACTGTGCAACACAAAGGCATTAAAAGTACAAATCACTAACAGAAAAGAACTTTGAACACCTAAATACACAAAAATAAAAACTAAAACAAATTACACATCCTCCATCTTTTGACGTTGCAAATGGCCTCCCGTAGGTATCTTGTGTCGGGTAGGTATATATCAGGCCAGATGAGTTTATTAGTACAGCCATAGGGCGCCATAGACGGACTGCTTTAACCAGCCAGGACAATCTATAGTTTCAATACGAACCTACAGCGAGATTGGCCAATAGCAACCACGGGGCTGTCGGTCCTGACTGCTTAAAGTAGTCCGTCTATGGCGGCGCTAAAAGACGATTTCCAAACTTACGTACGAAAAATCGTCACCTAGGAATGAGTTAATCGTCAACACTGACTGCCACCGACCCGCTAAGCGAGTCCATTTTGTATGAAAATCAGTTCCTTGGCATTCAAAGACGCCTAAGTGAGTGCGGCCGTTATATTGTAGAATAGCGTAAACGTTCACGCAGACTTGAGTCATTGCGTTACTGAGGTACCTACACAGTAAATAAAGAAGCGTATAGAGATTGTCATGCCATTCATAGATGTGTTCTTGTTGCTTATTTATGTATGTAATCGTATGACTTGTCCATACGAGTGTTATGTGTATGTATGTAAGGCGAATGCCAATTACCTGCATGCATGAGAGCAAATATACTTATGAAGTATCTTTGAAAGATAAAATAAACAATTGTCAGGTGACAATCATACTTTTCGCTTGTATAATCTATACTTAAATACATATAGAAAACGTCATTACTTTGGCTTACTGGTTGACTGGTAGTGAATGCCATGAGGCATGCAATTGTGTTAAAATTAATAAATATCATCATCATCATCATTAGCCTATACTAGTCCACTGCTGGACGTAGGCCTCTCCCATTGCACGCCACCTAGCACGATCTGCGGCCACTCTCATCCAGCTTCTGCCAGCCACCTTGCGAAGATCGTCGCTCCACCTAGTCTGAGGGCGTCCTACACTGCGTTTGCCGATCCGCGGTCTCCATTCAAGAACACGATAGCTCCAGCGGTTATCCGTTCTGCGGCACATGTGGCCGGCCCACTGCCACTTCAAACTGCTAATTCGATGGGCTACGTCGATAACCTTAGTTCTCTGTCGGATCACCTCATTACGGATCCGATCCTTCAGAGAAACTCCCAACATAGCCCTCTCCATAGCTCGCTGAGCGACTTTAAATTTGTGGACCAGCCCCACCGTGAGTGTCCAGGTTTCGGCTCCGTATGTCATAACAGGTAGGACGCACTGATTGAAGACTTTTGTCTTTAGACTCTGTGGAATAGACGACGTGAAAACTCTAGTAATTTCCCAGACGCTGCGCAACCCAGCTGTATTCTTCTGTTGGCCTCTTTCTCGAAGTTGTTTTTACCCAACTGCAGAGTTTGCCCAAGGTAAACATATTCTTTAACAACTTCGAGTGTTTCGCCTTGCACTGCAATCGGTCCCGGTGTGACATTTTCATTGAGCATAATCTTGGTTTTATCCAAGTTAAAATTAATAAATATAACACTCAAGATTCCAACAAAAGTTTGTGGTCATCACACAAATTATCCTTACCGGGGTTCGAACCAAAACCGCTAGCTTCCTAGCCATCGTTACAACTAACCAACCGTGTTAGTAAATAAAGAATTTGTACTGATACCAAAGACCTTGACCAGTTTCCAGGTATCACCTTGTGCTTCGATAAAAAGTTATCAATGCCACGAGGTCATGTTATCCAATTTAATTGCCGATTCGCTATTTTAAAGTGTGTCTTTTGTTGCAGGAGATAGAAGCGATAGAGGAGCAGTGGCGAACGGAGTCAGCTGACCTGGTCACAGCTGTTTCCAGGCTTCAAGACGAGAACAAGAGGCTCAGGCGAACGATCAACGCGCCAGGCGATGGTGAGTCGAGGGAATTTTAACTTTAACAACGGCCTACGTAGAATACAAAATGAGATACTTACACGCCAAACTCAAAGTCAAAGTTCTTTATTCTTCAATTTAGGCATAATATAATGCACCTATGAATGTCAAAAAGCATTACCACCGGTTCGAAAAATAAAACCTTTGCCCCGAGAAGAAACGGCGTAAGAAACTCGGCAAGGGATATTTTTTTTTCAGGAAAAAGGATTACATCATTACATAATAAATAATTATAAATAGTTTACAATATGGTGCACCTTTTTTAAGCGAAGGTAATTTTTTTTTTTTTTTTTTTTTTTTTTATTATTTGTAATTTATGCAGGACGGACGACTCACTGCCAAACATCTACTTTGTTATGCTATGCAAATTACAACTTAATTGATACGAAACAAAATCTCTTTCTTGAATTTGTGACGGTTGTGGCCGACGTCGCGTCAGTGGCACGACTGTGTACTTGTAAGTCGAGATACATAGCTATTCACTGTAGGTCCTTATCGCTTTAACCTCTTTTGTAAATTCATGTGGCAGTTCAAACACACGGTCCAAAATTAGTGGGATAATTCTTGATGGTTATCGGATAATTATCATGAAAATGATCGAGTAATTATCACTAGTGCGAGTTTTTTTTTTACAGATAAGCAGGCGATTATTTAAAACTAAGAACCGTTTGAATACAGTTCAAATACGGTGTATTATGAATTAATAATTATTGTTTTGAACCCTGGTAATGTATGACTTGTAAGCGACAAAGTACTAAAGAGGATAGCTGAAGGATCGGGACTGTAATATCATAGACCGAACGTTAAGAAAACTTAACACTCTGTCATAGTTACAATAAATGTAACATGATATCTAGTGAATGGAATAAGCTAATCTATCTAATTGGCCTAACGTTTTCGTCAACCACTAACGAGTGATGGAAATATGATTTTTGCGTCAACTATTTGCATTACAATCGTGGACGGTATATTTCCTGTGAATAGTAAATTACTTTTACTTAACTCAAGTTTAGCCTAATTGGGTCAGCTTATTCCGATTAGTAAAAATAACAAAATCACGAAAGGCACTCGTTTTAATCATTGAGTGTCTGCGACATGATTTTTTGTATACTTAACGTCAATTATATTGTTATTTGTTTTCTTGTACCACGAAGTAAAGGCTGAACATAGCAATGTAGAAAACGAAAGGTTATAATGTCGAATAAAGGTTCAGGTCAAGCTTTATGGCTCGTCTGGTATTTAATCCCCTTGCGTGCCTGTCTCACTGGCTTCTAAGGCTACGTCCAAGTTATATACCTATAGGATTACTTTACATCCCTAAGCTCGCAGAGCGTACTTGTGGCGATCCTTTTTGGTGCATTAGTCGCGTTTAAAAGCCTAGGGAAAACGCAGCCTAATATAATGATGTCTGCGGGTTTAACTACGTTGGTGCGTTAGTTAACTGCGCTGCTGAGCTGTTGTATAAGCTACACATTGTCACATCCACGGCAAAGTCGCAAATCTGCATTTCAATTCAAAAGTAGAACAGCAGATTCGCTAGTTTACCAAGCGGCGTTTCCGTCATTGTCCTTTGAAATCAAAGTGCAGATTCGCAACTTTGCCATGGATGTGACGAATGTACAATCCGCAAAATTGACCCTGACCCATCATAGAATTGTGTCACATTGTTATAAATCCATTCTGTAGAATTGTCAAAGAAAAGTCACTGAGACCCATGATTTTATCGAATGTCACTTCATCGTTTGTTCATTTTCTTTGAATTTCATTTCATTGAACGTTTATTTCTGCTGTAGGTTAGGTTAGGTTAGGTTAGGTTGGACTACCAAAGAAAAAACGAATGCGTCGAGAAATGCGTTCCGATGAAATGAAAATTCTGTGTAATTATACGTTCTTTGAAAGGTGTTTCGATAAAATAATAGGTTATCGTTGAGACATAGTTTTATGCTGATCCAATATAATAAAAGAACCCTCATGCGTGGACGCTTTTTACTGAACAAATATTTTGAATTTTCAATAGTTGATCTTTATTTCCGATTGTGCTCGGGGTTATAATATCGATACTCTATCAGCTTCGTGAAATAGAGGCACATGTCGTCTGTGGCGTTTGTATGTACCAATCAATTTTGTCCCCGACTCGTAAAAACGTCCGAAACTGGAGATTTAATACAGTTCGCTTGATAGATGTCCAAGTTGTCCAACATGTCTTGATCTTCATATTGGTAGATTGCTGTGAGTCCAGGCGTCAAGATATAATGGGTTTGTGTGAATCATTAGTCATTTAAATTGGTCTGGTTTTCAGATAATCGCATAGACATGTACGTGCAATATTCAACCCTTGGTGTTGCGGGTGTTTATATAACAGCATATCTCCTTTTCTTTCTCTTTATACGGTCATCGACCGTTTTCAACGACTTTACGCTTAGCACCTGTTGTGTTTACTTCACAATTAGGATTCACCTTAAAAAATAGCCCCAGTTCTTGTGAAAAACCAGTCCTTTCCTTTCACATTCTAGTTGGTCTTTTGGGTAAAAACTAAAGGTTAAATTAATATGAAAATCGAAAATACGAATAACTTTTCGAGAAAAGCTGACAGTTGAATGTGGATCAGTTAACCCATTCCCCAAAATGGCTTTTGAATGATCGTACATTATAAACGTGGTATGGTGTACGTATACATGCCAATTGTTTAAGTTTTTGAAGTAACATATTAAATTGCTGCTCTATTTTTGATAATCTTAGTCTAGCAACTCTCTCCGTGATGTGAATGATTTGATTGATGTTAGAAACTAGTGATAAACGTAGGAGATTGGTCGGTTATTAAGCTCTGACCGCCGGAGGCTTCAAATATTCATCGGTTTTTTATTAAACCTGTCCGTACTGAATATTGCATAGACCAATTGGTCGTGTATTCATATTAACTACATTAACAAAAAAAGACACGCCGTTCTTTTAATTTGAGGTTAAATAAGAAGTCTCCCGGTAACTTTTCAGTATCTTCCCTTGATATCCGATTGAAAGAATTTCGGTTTCTACTTTTGATTTATTAAATTCTATTTACTGATTTATTCTTCTTACTTGACATTGCCGAAATCGCGAAATTGCGGTTTGGTTTTCTATAAAATATACTTTTAACACTAACTTTTTGGTCGATTGTAATATTTTTTTCATAGTCATCAGATGTTTATCGGGTCCCAATTACAATCTCTTCAGACGTCAAGTGCACCTGAGATCTAGTTCCCACCTTTCGACTCTATTATTAGATTACATAATACTGCATTGACGACGCGATAGCGTAGATGGAAATGGCCCTGCCTACGAAGCTAGTGGTAACGGGTTCGATACCCGGTATGGGCAAATAATTGTGTAATCGAGTGTTTGTTTCTGAGTCGTGAATGTTTTCTACGTATTTAAGTATTTATTTCTCTATATAAGTACTGATATAGTTGTAAATTTGTGTGAGATCGACCGTTGTTATTATTTATTTTATTGAAGATCAGATATAATACCGGGAACCAGTTCCAAATTGACTTGCAAGATTGTAACTGGATTGTAACTTAATAAAATAACACGTGAAGCTTGTAAAAAGAACTAAATTGCTTGAGTTATGGTTTCTGATTGTCATAAAAAATGGCTTTTCCATAAAAGTCTCCTTCAGACACGATAACACGTTTACGGCAATGAAACGCTTATATGCTCGTCACCGGCATGCCTATTTTATGTTCCACGCCGACGCATGCGACATAAGTATTGGTAACAGTTTTCAGCATTAAATGAATCTGACCACCTTATTTATTTATTTATTGGTAAGAAATCTAACAGTTACAAATACAACGTAATATGAAACAAGAATAGGAAACACAAAACCAATCAAAGGATTTCACATATAGTGACTGAGTAGCAATTTTAAAGTTTGTACGAACTTCAAAGGTACACGCACTTACACAAAGATACTAGCGCAACAAAAGCTAAAATTAAAACTATAGCTAAATACCAGCCAGAAGAAGATCGCCTAAAGGTTCTATTTACTATGGCAATTAAAACATGCTCAAACAACACATTTCGCTGTCAAACTTCGCTTCACGTAAGGGATTTTACAACTGAATATATCGATATCCAGCTTATTCAACCAATTATTCAAGGCTTTACCAGCACGCGTCAAGTAGCTGTTTTGTCTGTATATAGACTTCAGGATGCGGATATCTAAGTTATATAGGGGGATAATTCCTTTTAGATCAAGTGGGAATACTATCGAGCAACTCAGGACTGTCAACGAACTCATGATGTGTCTTGTGTTTATGTCGTTATATTTTGCAAACAATTTGCCGCTTTTCATGTAGAATACGATATTGTGTCATCTAGTGGGACGAGCGGGTAACACCTAATGTTGATAGAAGCGAGAGTTATTCTATTAGATAATTCAGTTTGTTTTAGTTTAGGTACTTATCAGGGATCGGATATTCGGTACGATGTTTACCTAAAGTTGGCAAAATTCCGGAAAAAGTTAAGCGAATGTGGCGCCCGCTTCTTAAAAATATTATTTTAATAATGTGTGGAATTCCGGCCAGGGATTCTACAAAATGTTTATATTAATTACTATCGGCCCGCCAGTGGCTTCGCCCCGCTGCAAATTTCCGACGTTCCCTGTGTTTTACCTTGTCCTGACAATAACGAATACAACAAAAAAGAAATCAGCCAAATCCCGTTCTCGAGTTTCGCGCTTAGCAACACATTTAGCGATTCATTTATATTATATAGATTTTATATGTAGGACAACCCTAGCCGTGAATTTGCTCCTCAAACTTCGCTAAGTTAGGCTAGGTTAGATGAGTTACTGGTAAATTAAATAACATTTGGTAAATCTATACATACAAAATAACTTCAATCAGTTAAAGTAAATACTTAATTATGGATTCATGTGGGCGTTATTTATTTATTCAGAAGTCGCGGGAATATTATTAATAAATTAAAATTGAGCCCGCCTCCATCCAACTGAACAACAACGCCGCCGCCAAAGATTAGGTAAATATCGTACGGAATTTCCGATCAATGGTACTTATGAACGTCGTGATATTGTCATTATGTGGCACAATCTGGCTCAAATTTGCCTCTTGCTGGTCGCGCGATACGTCTCTTACTAGTGAACAAAGAAAGCGAAGCACTAAGTGAGAATTGAGAAAAATATATTCTTTACCTTAGCTTAGCTTTAGCTTAGCTTATCGTTTTATAGAACACTGGGTACAGGACTACGGGACCGTGAAAAACGCCTTCGATTCTGCCATAATCTTACTAAAAGGGATCTAAATCCACAATCCACAAGTGCAATTTAAGCTCCGAAATAAACAGACAGGGTAAAATAAAATTGAACCACTAGTCTAAAAGGTTTTAGACAGAAAGTTACTGATGGCGCTCTAGCGTGTCTAAATGACATACAAAAATGTTAGTTCCTGGCACTGAATGTGGTATATTGCCCTACAGTAACAGACACCTTCGTAATAGAGCCTTTAGCAATTACATTACTTTCCTCAAAACAGCTGAGGGTAATCCAGTCGGAACATTTATATAAAAGCGACCTTATGCTAAATGGTTAAAGTTGGGTATTGTGTAGTGCAAGTGTGACCTTGAGACTATAGACACCCAACTTTTTAGACTCGTCCATTATGCTAATCACTACTAAATAGAATTTATGAAGTTCCAGTGTGTTGTTACCGAAATTTACTTAATATGGTGACTGGTGTCATGCTTGAGCAAGTGTTTTTGTGGGCTTAGGGTCTGTTTCACAATCGACTAGTGAACGAACGTATTCTATCGTTTGCCCGAATTTCATTTGCTATAATCGTATCACTTGCCATAATATTTATTTGCTATAAAGGCATTTATTCTGAAACCGTAAACCTTTTAGGTAATTTTTACATGCCATCATATAGATCCCAAAAGGTTAGGTTAGGTTGGGTTTTTAACAATTCTGAGTACTTCACGGTTTCAGAAAAAATGCCTTTATAGCAAATAAAAATTATGGCAAGTGATACGATTATAGCAAATGAAATTCGGGCAAACGATAGAGAACCGTGAACGAAGTATCTGCAATTTAAAGTTGGCTCTTTCCTTGACCATTTTCAAGTGTAGGAGAAAGGGCTAAATGTATCTGACAAGTATGCAGTATTTGTCGATTGTGAGGCGGTAAGGGTTTCGTATTGAAAGGCTAGTAAATACTAGTAACGAGACCTTAGCTTCCCAAGGGCCGTATTAATAAATTCATCGGCTGAGATGCTCGTCACAAGGTACGTTGAAGTAAGCGTCAGGCCATAGAAAACTGACATTTTTAACGCATCTTGAGACGAGTATTACAATCGACGATACGGGTCTTAATCTCGTAAAATTAGCACTTCTATTGTAGAACGGATATTTATGAGTCGGAATTAAGCTTAATTGTAGTAAGTTGTAGTAGAGTAATGTACTTTTAGTTAAATTATTCTTTGTTACTTTCTGTCAAATTCAAATGGCACAATGACACATAAGGACAAAACATGTTTCAAAGGCACTTCAGCTAATGCGCTTCTATGAATAAGAGGGCAAGAGAAGGCATGGTTTAATTACATGGAAAAAAAATCCGTGTATTTTTTTTACCACTCATCCAATTACAGAGTAGGTTTAAGGTTGATTGATTATCATCTTTATTTCTATAGTATTACGAATTGTTAAGGACACGTGCCCTGCGCGGAACCCTTAGGGAACCAGTCACACTTGGCTGGTTTTTTAATATCACGTTCCGCTGACTCCTTCGTAGGTCAGCGGAAAGGAAAACCTCGTGAGTCCTGACTCATGAGGTCGGCTTGTTCGGATAGAAATGAAAGATGTCGAATTTCATCAAAGTCATTCGAGTTGAGCATTTGATTCTACGGAACGAAGCAATATAGATTTTTGTTAACGTTTCATTGACATGATTTTATAGGGTGTATATACTATTAGGGCTTTATGTAAGTATCTACCATATCTGCGCGAGGCAGCAGAGCGGTGTGCGAGGAAAAAATCGACCAATAAGAGAGCTGAGCTGAAAATGATTGCTATGAAAATTAAGTAATCCTTTTGGTGGATTTTTCGTGGACCCTTATTATATTGTATTCAAGGCGTAATTTTAGCCAAGGAAAGCTGAATCCCTTGTCCTTTCTATTTTAAACCCCTGACGGAAATAGGGGGTGTTGTAAATTTAATGTGTGTAACTGAACTCTGTCTGGCTATGATATCGTAGCTCCCAAATAGATGGACCGACTCGGTGTTTGTTTTTTAGAAAATTAGGTTAATCAGGATTGTGCTTTGGTTCGTTTCTTGAGCGAGAAAATAGCAGATAGTTAATTGTTTGTGGGATAAGTGCCGTAAGCAGTATAAAGAGATGACCATTCGAACAAGAGGAGCTGTTACATACTTTTGATAAAATAATAAATACATCCTGTTGTCTTCACTGTCTGTCTCTACCCACTGTTGATTGTTATAAGCTGAGACGAGTCAAGGGAAATGCCAGAGATGCCAAGTTGGATATTGTTGTTCAGTTTGTTGGTTTTATATCATCACTAGCTTTTGCATGGGACTTCGTCCGCTTAGATTTCGCTTGTCGTTATTCTATTGGAAAAAATAATAATTCCGCGATGAAACGTACTTTTGTGTTAATCCAGGGTAAAAGTTGCAGCTTGAAGTGTAAACTAACACACAACATTTTCGCGTTTATAATATTAGTAGGATAGTAGGATTTTCGTCAATATTATCAGACAAAATTGCGTGATGCGATGCCGTTAGCCATTTTGGTAGCGACCTACGTTAGCGTTTCGGGGGTGGATGGTGGTGTGAGAGGAAATATCAATTTGTATGATGATTGATGAACGCTGTACGAGTATTTGATCTCGACTCTTCGATTTCTTGACTAAGTATTTTTTGTAATGAAAAAGCTGACAGAAAGTAACCACCATCGCTAATGATCAGAATGGTCACCTGCTACACCTGGGGTCCATTTGTCGAAACTTACTGGACCAAAGTTGTATTGAGTAAACTAGTAGGTAGTTTACTCAATACTTTCTACAAGTCTACTTGTGAAACGTACCGCATGGGATAATAGTATTAGTCTCGTAAAGAAACGGGCATCTGGAAAGGAGTTCTAGGTAGATGCGTGCTTATTCTTTCAGAAAAGATTTTCGTATCTAAAGTTTATTAGTCGTACTGATCCGGCAATACCGGCAAAAAAAGCTAGTTTTACCAACATTTGGCTTCGTAAGATTGTCCCTGTTTTAACCCCCAACTGTTGTGTTGGTGCCCAACGCAAACGGGGTGAACGGGGGGGGGTGAATTATAAGTATTATAACGTGTGTATCTGTAGCATTAGCATCGATCGGAAAGATCCATTCCGACGCGTTTTTAAATAGTAAGTCAATTAAGCAATCGGGAAGGTTCTTAGGGTGAAGCCTGACGAGCGTAATTTTGTGATTTGTGAGTCGCAGTAATTTCGGCTACATTCGGTTTCATACAAAACTCCTGTTTGGTTCACACAGCGACGCAAAATCATCTGTACTTTTATTTGCTGCAAAAAGTTACGCGTCCCACAATCAAAAAAAAACTTTCGTCTGGCTTCACCTTAGCTAGGTTTGATGATAATAGGTTGGGTTAGGTTAGGTTAGGGACAAACGTTTAAGAGACATCAGCTCTGAAATCGCCATTATATCGCTTCTTATCTATTTAGTGGAAATTTCAATTGATTGTCCTTTTCTCAGGCTCGAGTGCCCCGCCGTCGCCAGCCCGGGAGCACGACCAGGAGGTCCTCTCCCGCCTCAGCAGCACAGCAGAGAAGCAGCGGGCGACCCTCCGCCATCAGGAGTCGCAGCTGCAGGAGAAACAACAGCTGATCGAGAGTGTAAGTCACTCATTCCTTAAGCATAATAATCTAAGAAGCTGGGCAGGTTTATAATGGTCATATTTATCGTTGTGGATAAATGTGGATAAAACATCTGTCACTTTCTGACCAGTATTTGTGCAGGATGGATGCTTTTTCCGCATTGAACCATTACGACGATAAAGGCGACCATAAATATGTGGGCATGGCGAAAGTTTTGCTTAGTTTTGAAAAGGTACGTCCGCGATTGTCCCACAGGATAAAAGACAAGGGGATGGTGAGGTGACCGACGAACTGAGGTGAGGTATGTGACGCTTCCCTTCCCAGCTACACATATAGTAGCTCGCGCCAGCTAACGGCTACATGCCTCCCGTATGTCACCCTGTAGAACGATCGTGTATGAACTTGTTCGACCACGTTTGCCATAATTTCATCAGTCATAATGAGAAATGGGCAATTGCAGATAATATTTCCGATTTTGAAAATAGTTTAAACGTCCCACAGTTATCATCAGCCTAATTCTCCCTTTACTATTCGTGAGCTTACCGGATGGTGCCAGCGGAAGATCAGCGCTGGTTTTACAACCAGCAATATGCTGAGCTTTGTTCGTGACTTACTGAAACTGTAAAGTTTCCAGGAAAGTAACCATGCTAGCCCAAAATTATTATAATTATTGTAACGATGAAGGAAATAATGATTTGTGACTTTTGGAATTATGAAAAACAAAGGTCCAGGTGGTGAAAGGCAGAGCTATATAATTACTGTGGCAATGTCCCTTTCTCTATCTGGAATTGCGTGTTTTATGTTTTAATAGTTCATTGACCTGAGTTCCATTATCTCTACAGCGTCGAGATTGATCGGCTGTTGATTTCGATAGCTCTTGATTCGGAGAGCTAGGAAGCTGGTTTCTCTTGCATTATTATGAATCATAAATATATTTGTGCACTGTTTGACATACTAGATCCAATTCTATCAGTCTCTGTTCTCCAATTGCAAAGAGCTGAGAAAGATTCCAGGTCAAAAGTATTATTTTTCTTTAATAATACCCCTTAGTCGGTGTGTCCGCTTAATTAGACCCTGCTCTTTATTAAAAACCCAGTAGAATAGTCCCTGTTGTTAGAAATAACAATAACTTATTGAACAAAGGTCGGATGTAAAAATATAATGGTTTGTCGGTTTGACGTTGTTATTTGTTGGTATTAGATGAAATGATGGAATCAATTTACAGTTCCAACATAGGTAACAGTTCTTTAATTAGTCGTTATTCTTGATTTATTTCAAGCAGCATTACATTTACATTACAGTCTTAATGATGTTTGACTATGCAAAAACAATTTTTGAAATGTATTGCAGATGACAACACTGTTACTAAATAGATATGCGCAACCCTGGGTCACCTTATTAAAATCTTATTGTTAATAGATTGCTGAGATGAGTTTATAGCGTTCCACGTGTGATATTTGCACCAAAGTATCAGATTTATAACGCCTATAACATCACTGTCGCATCAAATTCACTGTTTACGGCACCTTTAAGGTTATTTCGGGCGACAGATCGCCGTAAAACCCGTATTGGTCCGTATAAAGGTTTAGGACTCGCTTGATTGCCCGCAGAATGTGCCCACAAGGTGATAGGATGCCATAAATATTTTAGATAAGTTTATTTTTGTACTGGGAAATAGTGAATAATGTGAATATTGTATGAGGAACTACAGTATACAAAAGAAAACCTTTTTTTGGTGAAATCTATATCTTAACATTCAATGACAAGTGATGATTTCCATACAAATTGGATTATTGTAGAAAAAATCGTTTAATAAGTAAGTAATGCGTACGGTAAAAATATAGGTCATCATCAGTGACTGTGCATTTGATATTAGTCATGATATGCGACTATTTTTCTATGAATAGATTGACTTGATTGCGGGTGGTAGGACCTTGTACAGGGTCCGTCCGGATCGCTACCACCATCTTATCCATTATCCTACTGCCAAACAGCAGTGTTCGCATTGTTGTGTTCCGGTTTGGTTATAAGACAGCCGGTGTAATGACTAGCATAGAGGAATTCCATCTTAGTCTTCAGGGTTGGCAACGCATTTGTAGTCTTGGGCTCGCAGTCTTGTGAATGCGAATGTCTATGGGTCACAGTTTCCAGTTACCATCAGGTGGCCTGTGTGCTCGTTTGCCTTCTCTATGGTATAAAAAAAAAACGTAACTTGGTGATTTGTAAGATATTTATACGCTGTGAAATAAATTTAAATGATCTTTGTTAATGAGCTAGGTAATTAAATAAATAAATAAATAAATATCAGGGGACAATGTCACACCAATTGACCTAGTCCCAAACTAAGCTCTAGGCTTGTACTATGGGTACTAGACAACGATATAAATACTTATATAGAGAAATATATACTTAAATACATAGAACACATCCATGACTCGGGAACAAATATCCGCGCTCATCACACAAATATCTGCCCTTACCGGGATTTGAACCCAGGACCGCAATGTAATTATCGCAACCCAACCTGTTTGTTTGCATGGATCGAACCTCGCCGGAGCGTCGGTGTGTCATAGCGGTCTGCCGGCCCCTAGTATAATGTTTCTGTGTGAGATCGCATGACTCATTCTACCGTCCGAAAGAAAAAGGCTGTATTTGACTATAAAGTCCATAGCGCATACCGCCATTTTGTTTTCGCGTGCCGCAAAAATATGTACTTAAAAGAACGTTGGTACCTATAGTATTATTTTTGATTTTTTTTTAATTTACAAAAAAAATACGTGGTAGTTTTTCATTTATTACAAGACCTCAATATTACACCGGTAGTATCTAAGGGAACTCCCGCCCGGCTGGATACGTAAAATATACCTAGAGTGTTACCTTTTTCAAACTTTACATTTTTAATACCTTATAACAAAACCCAATTTTTGAACACATTTTCATAACTTTGCTTCACTGACGCTGCAACAGGCCGAAAAAAATGGATATGATCGGCGATATCATTAAAATTTCGTTGAGTCAGAAATAATGTTTTTGAATTTTATTTTAACAATCAATGAACGCTTGTGAAATATATTTTTGTCTGCTTAGCCTGGGGACGGACAATGTGAAATTTCAACGCTAGTTTTTTTACTGACTGTCTTACCCTGAATCACCGGCATACATTATGCTGTAATTTGCACATTTAAACTGACAGAGGCAGTATTGTCAGCCGTTAAAGCCTTAAAAATTCTACGAGTATATGAGTCATGTAACTCTTTTCTACTGCCTGGAACGAATACAGCTTCTCAGTGGTTTTTTAAGTCAACCTTGTTTACTTCCCAGACAGGTTAAGGTGAAACGAATGTATTATTTCTATGCGCATCCAAATGAGTCATTATAATGTTGATGCCATTTTTACGTCATGTTGGGTCTCTTTGGTTAAATCTGAGTACCATGAGCGTTCGTTGAGACATCTAATGGAGCTATTATTGTAACGTTTTTTCACTTGCGTTGCTGATGCTTATTTTTATTTGCTTGGTTTTGTATCAGGTTTAAATGACGTAAGTTATAAAGGAGTGTTCAGTCATTGTCAACCGTGAATCTTTTAAAAGTCCATATCAAGCTTTTCTATATTTTTAACCGACTTCAAAAAAGGAGGACGTTTCTCCATTCGACCGTAGGTATATACAGATATATAATATTCTGATAACGTCTTCATTTATGACCCGATTTTAATGATTATTTTAATTCAGTACTCAGGGTTTGTTTTTTGCAGTCTTGCGATTGTCATCGTAGGACTGCAATCTTGAGGTGGCCTCTGTGTTAGTTCGCCATCTAACTCTAATCTCCATGCCATGAAAAAATGTCCCCCAAAGATTTATTTTTATCATTTTATCATTATATCCGTAGTTACTGTAGGCATTTATTTACTGATCAAAGAATATCAATATGTTTATCTAATGATGTCGCTTGCTATCCATCAATTTGGGTATCATTTCAATATAATCACGTGCTTCCTTTTTTTTCTACCAACCGTAATGATTGAATGATAAGATATTTAAAATAAATACAGAGAAGCGTAGAAAAAGTAAAAGTGAGCTGCAGATATCTTTGTTCTTTCACCATTGTTGAGATATCACGATTACACGATTAACCTCCTAAGGCCCACCATACAACGAAGTTTGTCAATGGAATATAAATCTACTGTGAATTAAATAAAGTCAGTTTTCTAATTGGTAATTAATCAAAAAAACAAAAGAAATTCCACTTTACTTCCTTTGTAACTAGATATTTATTTCAATGGCCGTATTATGTACCTACTATTTTTATTACGAGGGAGCTCAGGTGGGTTTGGCAGCGCAGGGGCACCGATGTTCAGAAGGTTATATTTCGATGACAAGACAAACGGGGAAATTACTATGAAATAGAGGTATTCGATCTGAGCCCTCAGAGTGAGCAACGCTTTTGAAACCTTAAGAGGCTACATATGCTGCCACTCCCTAACAAGAATCAAAATAGATGACTTTATGTGCTTTCGCGCGAAGAACGTGAGATGGAGATAGTTTGCGCACGCTTTGATTCAAGTAATTTCTGTTTACTTTAAGAACATAATGTTTATTAAAAATATGGTTTACTAGGATAAAGAAGTTGAGTTTTCTACTATTCAATCAAAAATCATCGTTAACGATCTTAACTTCTTTTTTTTATGGCATAGTGAAGGCAAACGAGCACACAGGCCACCTGAAGGTAAGTGGAAACTGTGACCCATAGACATTCGCATTCACAAAACGGCAAGCCTAAGACTGCAAATGCGTTGCCAACCCTAAGGACTAAGATGGAATGCCTCTATGCTAGTCTACACCGGCTGTCTTATCCCCAAACCGGAACACAACAACGTGAACTCTGCTGTTTGCCGGTAGGTTAATGGATAAGATGGTGGTAGCGATCCGGACGGACCCTGCACAAGGTGCTACCACCCGCAAAAGGGTTTCAAGGCAACCAAAAACATGCGGAAAAGGTGTCATATATGAAAATGGTTTTCCTCTCCCGTGGACAGAAACTACAGCTGTCTCGTTCTAGTTGAGTTTAAAATTAGGTTATTATGACTCTCAATGTATAAACCTCAAAGCCTGTATGCCCAGGTGGTCTTATTAGCTTACTCGAGCTATAAATTAAGGATCAAAACATTTTAATTATTTGTTCGTAATCAAATTGTAAAGGCTTATCGCCAATCCCATGGTAATAAAAACAACACAAAACTCAGAAATCTTATCATTTGAATCACAGATAGTTAAAATATTTCCTGTATTTTTCTAACACGTAGTTGTGTTATGTCTGTTCTGTTATGGGTTTTTAGCCTATGTTTGTTCGTCCGTCATAATCTAAGACTATTGTGGTCCAAACCGAACTGTACGCTCTACTCAGGGCAGTGCAGATCGCAGGGAAACACAAGGCGCAGAGAGTCAGCATCCTCAGTGACTCAAGATCCTCACTGGAGCTCCTCAAATCACCGGACACGACACACCCCTTGGTCCAAGAGATCAAAAATGCCACAACCCAAACAAGAGCAACGGGGACCGATCTCAGGTTCTATTGGCTGCGAGCTCACGTTGGAACGCCAGGAAACGAGAGAGCAGACGAACTGGCAAAGCAAGCAGCCCTTAGGAAAAAGACCGCCCCCCAATATGACATGGTGCCGGTGTCCTACGCCAAGAGGTCGATAAGACAAAACACGCTCGAACAGTGGCAGGTTCGCTACGGGGCATCCGGGACAGGTGCGACAACCAAGAAGTTTTTTACAACTGTGAGAGACGCGAACAGCATATTAAAGAAACTCAAACTCACAAACTTCTTGGTTCAAGCGTTTACTGGTCACGGAGGCTTCGTGTGTCTGCGACCCGACCCTTGATGAGGACATCTGGCACATTGTCTGCGAATGCCCGCGTTTTGGCGTGGAAAGGTTCGACCTTGAACAAAAGACCGGAGTCAAGGTTTCTCCAGATAGCTCAAGCTGGAAAGCCCTCCTGGGAACAGAAGCCAACCGCGAAAGCACGAAGGGTTTTATAGAAAAAGTGGTACGCGTAGCGTGTTTAAGGAACAAATAGTTCGGAGCCCGGACTATTGTGTAAAACGCTACGCTGAAATCTGACACCACGAAAACCCTTCGGCCACAGGACCCGGGCAGGATCCCACGCCGAAACAACCCCCCAGGCCCCTCCCTAAACCTTCGTACTCGTACCCCCCCTTCAAACCTCCCCCCTTCGCCGTATCCTGTTCAACATTCTTCTCCCACATAATCTTGTAGGATGATGCAATAAGTATTAACATTATAAAATCTTCCAAACCCTTACCCCCATCTCTAATAACCTCTGTTTTATCTTTCTTTGTATTAACGTAATTACATCTATTTTAACCCAGAGCTAGCTCTAAATTTCAGTGTATAACATACACTTAAGGTTAGAGTTAGATATATTCCTGACGCACGCACCTCCCGAACACCTAACGGGTGTCGGTAGGACGGGGGATGGGGAATCCTGCAGCCTCCTAAACGGGAGAATGACTTTCTCTCCCGGCCCTTCAGCACTGGCTGGGGTAAGGTTCCGCGCGCGATTCACTGGTCCCCCGTCAAATTGACACCGGCCCTCCCATTAAAAAATGTATAGGCTAAGTTGCAACGGAAGAGGTCACAAAAGAGGGCAGCGCAAGGAGACCCGCGCAAAAATAGTATCTCCAGGCAAAAGAGAAAGCCTCAAAAAGGGTAGCCCCACCCATAAAGATGGTATCAACAGCCACACAAGTGGTCCTAAAAGATCTCCGACCCAACCCTTCCATTGTCGGGCAAAAGAAAGGAAGCCCGTAGTCTGTAAGCATGCATGCGTCAGGATTTCCACTCCGCGACTCACATAGCTATAAGTCTCCCCCCCATCCCAACCCCCATTCCTATCCCCCCTAACCCCGCGGATAAGTAAACGGAGGAACGACTTTCTCCTCCGGCCTTTCAGCACTGGCTGGGGTAGTATCCGCGGGAGTCTAAATTCTAGTTGGTAATAGGGGCATTGGTGTTTTTAGCCGGTGCGAGCCCGGCAGTACCTGGGCCCTCCATTCCCAGGTCTCCGGAAGGGATTTTCACCTCTGCCCCTTTTTCTTAAAAAGCAAACAAAAGCAAGGACTTTTGTCTTTGGCCCCTCAGGCGATTACCAAAAAAAAAAAAAAAAAGACTATTGTGGTAAACCTATTTCAAATTGGTTTATTATTGTTGAGTGTTTTATGAGTTTTTTCAATTGTTTTTTTTTTTCAAGTAATAATTCAAACTCACGTTTATTTGTTTAAAAACTCTCTCTCTTTAGAACAGTCGATCGAGTTAGCGTAGAATAACGACTGGGGTCGCTCAAGGGGTAAAGCGGGCAAGCTGAGAATGCACGCCCACACATTTTGTTTTTCCGCTCTGGCGGGACAACTTCAACTCGCCGGTTAGTATTTGGTGCATCGAGTGAGTTTAAAGGTCTCTGCCCACTACACCGTATCATACCATGACCGTAATAGGAACGTATCAGACAAAAAAATATTCTTTGTATGGAAAAGTATGAGACCATGCCCACTAGACCGTTCCGTCACCGACCATCACCGTAGCGTGCCATGCACGGAGCGTCGTGAATTGTCGGAGGGAATATTTTGCCGGTCCGGACGCGCTCCTTGCCCGGCACGCGACGTTGTCAGACCGCTGCTCGCCGGCGGCGACACGGGTTACAACCGCGTATGATGACCGTTCTAAACTCGTTGCAACGCGTTGCCATTTTTCACTTGCGCTCTTGTCAGTCTAATAGCATCAGTTCTGTGAGTCACATCATAATAATTAAAATGGAAGACGAAAAACTTATTGAAAGTGTCCGAAAATACGAGTTAATATATAATTTAAAACATCCAAAATATATGGATAGCATCAAGAAAGACCTTGTTTGGAAGGAAATTGGGGAGCAACTAAAACAACCTGGTAAGTTATTATTAATGCATATATTTATTTTTCTTTCGTTCGTATTCGATATTTACGCATACTTCCGACAAAAGCAAACGTGAGTGTTCAGTTTGTGGCATTTTTTTAGTAATGTTAACTAGCCTATACCCTATACCCTTTCATTTTCATTTTCTTTAGTTATCTCTGTTGTATTTGTATACGTACAATTTTTAAGAAAGCCAGTCTAATTGTCCTTCTGACGTTTGGAAATAGTCAGCAAACTGATTGCGTACATTAAAAGCGGAAGAAATTGCATTACCCCCTTGATGGCGCAGGTTATTGAATCGAACAGTATCCGCTGCCGCTGGAATTGTGCATTCACCGCGTCTTATAAAATTATACAGGATACAGGTTGTTGTAACAACCTTTTCTGCGTACTCTGGTTTTAAATGCATTCGTCTATTGTAAATCCTAAATTTTTGGCTTAAGATCCCAAACGCATTTTCGACTACACGTCGAGCTCGGCAAAGGCGGTAATTAAATTGGCGTTTCTTAGGATCGGCTATTGATTGCTGTGATGGATAGGGTCTTAGCAAATTATTTCTTAAGGGGAAAGCTTCGTCTCCTAATATAACACATGGCGTCTTTACAGTCGACCCAGGAAGATAAATATCATCAGGAAGATTTAACTTATTTTGTATCAAAGCTTTTCCCATTTTTGATTTGGATAAAATTCCACTATCACTGTCTTTACCGAAAGCACCTACGTTTACAGCTATAAAATTATAATTTGCATCAACTAAGGCCAAAAGCACAATGGAAAAAGTTTTTTTATAATTAAAATATAAAGATCCACTATTTGGAGGTGATAAAATCACGACATGTTTTCCGTCAAGGGCACCGCCGCAATTAGGGAAATTCCACTTATTCCAAAATTCTTCAATATTTTTTTCCCATTGCTCTGTAGTGGGTGTGGGAATCATTTCACGTAACATGGTGTCTATTATAGCTCCACAAACTTCCAAAACTGCACGTCTTACTGAACTTAATCCCATGCGATAACTAAAAGCAATTGAAGTAAACGAATCGCCGGTTGCTAAGTACCTGTAATGAAGATAGTTTATATTTAAACATAGTTTGTTATTATACATTATAAAGTTTTTAAAAAATGGGGTAGAAATGGAAAATGAAAAAAAATTATAAAAATGCCTTAGTTTGTATTGGGTGGAATAAGCATGTATGTTTCCAAGGATAACAGCAATATTGAAGCGTGTTTTAACTTTTCATCCATTTTCCATTTCACAAAACAGTAAACTAATCGTAATTATGTAAAAATAGTGACGTTATCATACACTTTTGCGTAATTTAATTTGATATCTTAAAATAGCCTATTTCATAAAATAAAAATATAAAATCCTAAAGAAAAAAAATGTGTATACCCCAATTGCCAAGTGTCAAAGTGGAAATAATCGTACTCATCATTATTATACTTATGAATTATGAGCATTTCTCAAAAAGTTTGTACATAGTTAACATCCTGTCTGCTAATTGACACAAAAAATTATAGATTCCTAATTTGTTACCAACTTTTTAGTTTTTCTAATACATTTTGTTTTGAGATATTGGTTAATATTTCTATCGAGAGTTTAACAAAACCTAAAATATGTTTAAATTTGAGAAATGCTCTTATTATTCATGAAATGTTTTATTTTATCCGCTTGTCCATATTAATCAACTATAAATTTAACAACAATTTTATATTTCAGCTGCTGCTTGTAAACAAAGATGGCAATCCTTAAGAGATGCGTACAGGAGAGCTTTAAATAAAAAAAAGGGAAAAAGTGGACAAGCAGCTAAAAATATTAAACAATGGAAGTACGAAAATGAAATGGCATTTGTGGCTCCCTTTTTCATGGAGAGAAAAACTCAAGATTCCCTCGAACTTACAAGCGATGAAGAATTGTTTGACAATGCCGAAGACCATCTTATACGAGTACATGTTAACACTTTAGAAAAACCCAATACTGATACGGAGATTGTCGGTACTCCTGCAGTTGCTAATAGTGATGCTAACGGAACTAAAACCTCTGACGAACTTCGTCAAAATGAGCCACAACAAAATACATTTATTAAGAAGTCAAAAGCATCGAAGAGAAAAGCTGTCGAGCCACAGATGTCAGCATCTGCTATATTAATGTCAAAATTACTGGATGACCAAAACAAATCACAGCCATCTAGGGAACATGACGAACTAGATCGTTTTTTTTTAAACATTTCTGACACGGTTAAGAAGTTTTCGCCATATATTCAAGCACTAGCAAAAAATAAAATATTTAGTCTAGTGTCTGAAATGGAATTGCAACAGCTTGCCCCACCAAACTCGACTAGATACTCCTTCATACCGTCCCCGCAGATGGGAAGTGTTGCAAGTCCAGAAAACTGGAATGATCAGAATTGCAGTGCTGCAACGCCAATGCCTATAAGTCCTGAAAATTGGAATGATCAGACTAGCCAAGCTAATTCTAACTGGAATGACGAGACCGACAATGCAATGCAATGAGAAATTTAACAAATACTATATTTTCTTTCTTTATATTTAGTTACATTGTTATTTCATTATTTAGAAATTAAAGGAAAAAAATACAAAATAAATAAATAAATATTTGTTTCAACTTATAGTCTTTTTACTTACCGTAGACACACTGCTAGCTTTTCTCTTGGCGTAAGACTGTCTCTGAATGTGGTATTTCTTCTAGTGATAACATTTTCTACCTTTGTCAATAATTCATTAAATTGAAATGATGTCATGCGAAAGTACATGTAAAATTTTTCTTCGTCATCAATTAAGTGCTTAAATAATGTCCAGTATTCTCCTTCGACTTTTCTTTTCTTTAAAGCATCGTGAACCCAGTAACGTCTTGATTGAGATTTTTCATTGGCTTCCCTTTCTTCCTCATCCAAAATAATGGCAATCATTGCCAATTCTCTTGTCGACAATGTTCTTTTAGCCATCGTATAGACACGAAATATTGAAAACTGTTCCCTGTCTACTTCACGCGAGAACACTGATGAACTACCACAAATACACAGAACGGAACGCGAATATGACACGCGAGCTGCGACGGAGCAGGTACGCAGATTCTGCGGGGATGATACGCGGATGCTACGGTCACCAAACCCGTTATGTACGTGCGTGGAACGCCGTTGACACGGTATAATGGGCATAGTAGTCCGTATCGGGTTGTATTCCGTGCCTGACACGTTCCTATTACGGTCATGGTATGATACGGTGTAGTGGGCAGAGACCTTTAGAGAATCACGTAAGTACCAAATAATAATTCTCTCAAAATTGCTCTCTCTCAGAATTGCGTCAATTTTGTATGGAAATTAAAAGGCTTGGCACGTTAAGTAAAAATATCCAACGCATGGTTTCGTACATATTTCATCTATCTGATTATAACGAAACCGGAGTAGGGGGCGAACAGCAATTACATGGAATGAACACGCGAATCTTGCTAACAGCCTCTGAGATGCACAATATGTACTTTATTGCGATGACATTAGGGTTTTATTTATGATATCGAGTTTAACATTATCAAGTTACACAAAACGTCTTAGATTGTGACAAAAACAAAACACTTTGACGCCACACTTTCGTCTAAAAAACTTATTATGACTTAAGTATCAAGAAATGTTGTGACATTTTCGTTTGCGGTCGGTGTGTTTTGGGTCTTAAGTGTGTGTACGCAGGGTTGTTATTTCTTAATTGGCTGCTGTTATTACTGGCGTAGTTTCGCAAAGCAGATTATGTTTTTGTAATGGAATTTCTTTGTATCAGTGGGTTAATTATCGTATCTAATCATATAATATTAAGTAAAACAAGAAAAAAATTATACACTCTAATCTTTCTTTAGATTACAACTGTAATGTGTTTGTGTTTATAACAAACCCAATTTAGGATTCGCAAAAATGTAGCGACTGAAATTATGACTAGAATGTATTATGACAATCGATACATATGACGGAATTATTATAGCAAATAACTCTATAGGTACTGTATTTAGGTTCAAAAGTACTTCAATACAGATTATTCAATGATAGTACCAAATATTTAAAAAACGTATTTTGTTTTCTGATAACAAACACCTACAAAAACAATCGCCGAGCCTCTCCCCAAAGATATACATTGACATATCTTATCGAACGATACGCTAACATTTGGTCCACTTGTTGAAACGTCAAACTGTTATCATCCTTTACCAACCGATACCCATCAATACCTACATTTATTCTTGGTCTATCCTTTCAAAATCACGTGTGATATAACTATTCTTTTACAAGTTTATGAAGAGTTTTATAAAATGGCTATTTTGGATACATTGCAGTTGTCGAATCAAGTTGAAAAATTGGCACAAGTCAGTCGTGATCTACGGAGAAAGCATAAGCAGATACAGAATCAGGTAATGATAGGAACGTCTTGTCTTTGTCTGTGCTACTGTTAACTAAAGGAATTTTGTTAGCGCTGTCTCGTTCTCGCAGTGTGTGAAAGAGATAGCGGTGACGGAGTTTTGATTGTTTAAGAAAGATAAGAAGTCAATTTGACACCTGTCATCACAGTGCAACTTTTTTTCATTCATTAATGGCGTTCACTTTCTTTTTAACAAGGTGCCATTCGCCAATGTCGAGGTTTAGACAATCACCGTGAACTTGTTTGAGAAATAAATCCATGGATATCACACGCGAAGACAATATTGTTCGGTTAAATCTCTGATGTCTGAAGCACATTGGGTTAGCTCTACGCGCTTTTGTGAAGTAGCAGTGCTATTCTTGAATTTGAGGTTATTATTTGTAGAGTGACAGGTGTTAGAATTGACTTTTTTTTACTGTAGGTATGGTTTTGATCTGTCAAAAGTGTGCTTAAATAAACTTCATTTCCATTTTACTGCGAATATTCATATATGTTAAGTTTTAAGCAATTTCTTTTGAATGAATAACAAGTTTATTTATTTACAAATTGTTTTCGAAAACGTGGGCGGTTATGAATTGTTTATTTTACTTTAATAGAATTACACATGCCAGACAATGATATGACAAACATAGCGATTTAAATTCATATACTTCAAGCGCTGTGTTATGTTATGACCAAACTTTAGTTAACTACACAATTCTCCGCATGAATTTAATTTCTGGAAAGGCAAAAGGGGTCTATATTCTACTACGTTTTTTAACAGGTCGCATGCAGACAAGTCATTTAACCATGTCGTGAACACCTCAGTCCATTGACCTCATTACAACGTTAAATAATTCCTTAACCCCTCTTGCTCATCCATAAAGACTAATCTCGTATCTAATGTTTTGCTATAACGCTATCCATTTCCGTAATAAACTCGGACTTTTGACCGACGTTACTTACCTTAAAACGTATAAGCAAAGGTGGAATTCGTTGCACGATATTTTCTGTACAGATCGATTTTGCAGACTATGGATTCAAATTTCAGATTAAAATAATTATATACAATCACTGAAGCGATTAAAAACAAATCATGTAATTATATAACACTTTATTAATAATTTTGTGATTAATACTGGACGTTTTTTGTGTTGTGTAATTAAGTCTACAATACACGAACCTTAATTATATTAAGTATCCTAGTTGAACATCCGATCGTGATATATATTTACGAGTAATAACAATAGAAACAGGTCATTGTACCACACAATCACTAGCAGTAATACACTATCCAATGTTGTGCTCAAATACACAGGTAGTCAGATAGAAACGCTTGCGTTTTAATACGCATACAATTGCCGAAAACTACTTCGTTTTTCAATTTTGACAACATGTCAAAGAGTTCTCGTCCAATTTTATTGTTATTCTCTCGGAAACTTTTAAATTTTCTGGAATGAAATGTAGCCTATGTGTTAATACTGGGTATAAGCTATCTCCATTACGAATTTCATCCAAATCCGTCCAGCCGTTGCAGCGTGAAAGAGTAACAAACATACATCCATACATACAAACATTCCCGTTTATAATATTAGTAAGGATAACCAAGGGTTCAAACTGTATACTTACATTTTATCTCTATTGAAAACTAAGTGTTAATTATATGAGGATTTATGAAAATGATCTTTTGCGTTCATAGAAAGTTGTAAAAAATGTACGGATGTGTCAACAGTGTCAGCACTTAGTTTCGAAGTAGCTATTTCTCATGTTACATCATTTTATTCCTTAATTAATGATCTGAAGTAAATTGTAACTGGCAAAGTTGGTCAAGCAGTTTTTGATTAGGGGTCAAATTCGAAACGTGATATTTATAGGCAATCATATGGAATATACGGAAGTATTTCTAATTATGTCACTACCTATGTACATATGCTCTAATGCACCTGGTAATAAAGTCGTGTCGGATAATAAGCTATCTTTTTTTATGGCGGTTCCGTAGTTACGCTAATGTCAAGTGAGTGGAGCCGGACATCATTCAATCGGCCTTCTTTCCTCTCTGACGGTTTCCGAATCCATAAAGAGCTTGATGTTGGATATTATATCACCACTGGGGCCCTAATATGGCTGCGTTTATCGCGTGAGTAAATCGGGATAAAACATCCGTCACTTTCTGACACGTATATAAGTACGTGAGTGACGGATGCTTTTTCCACATTTTGTCACACGATAAACGCAGCCATACTAGGCCCGCTGGTGACTACGGTTACAGCTACCGATTTCGTATTTAAGTCAATTTGCTATAGTTCATTTAAAGACACTCGACGCAACGAATTTTCAACCTTTGCTAATTACCAAAAGAGCATTAACGGCTGTCAAAAGCTTGTCCTTAACCACATTAACCTTGCCGCCCATGTGCCCTTCTAGCTTCGTCTCGTCTGCGAGGAACGTTCGGAGCTAAACGCTATAGTACAGTCCCAGCAGAGGGATATCTCGGCGCTTCAGCAATCGGACGCGCAAAACAAGGTCAGTTCATCTGGAATATGCACGTACCTAGTTGCCTCTATTGGTGTTGTATAAGATTTTTCACCGTTTCAGCACGTTCGTGAGTAATTATGTATGAATTATATCTCGATTAGATGCGTGGCTTGAATGAAACCTTCGGTTGCCGATGTTTGTGAGGTTTTTTGGTTAATGTATTATGTTGTTCTTTTGTGTTGCGATTTATTTGGAGCGGCGATGAGCGAAGAGATAGTATTTTATTACTATAGCAGCCTTCAGATTTGCCCTAATTAGCCCTAATTAAGCACAAAATGCAGCACCACCATTTCTTTCTCTTATATAAATTAAGAGCACAATATTAGGTCTTATTAAACTTTCAGTTTGGTCCGTAGTAAGTTTAAAATTGACACTTTAGGCGTTGACCTGAAGTGTTAAGTGGTGTCAAACTTAAATGTATCTTAAGATGACATGTCCACTCTTGTTCATAACTCGACCTACTCTAAAATTAGATCCAAGCGCCAATCAGTGAGCTAGTTTTTTTATCGCTTGCATGTCGCACCGCTGCTGCGATGCCCTTACCAATGACGGACTTAAATCTATATTGTTATCAACTTATCATTATCATCATCTCGGCAGCCCACAGATCATTGCTATTCATAACCAGCATTTTTACTGCATGTAGTATCAATTTCCGATGATATTAAAACTATTAATGATCCATCTTCAAAGTTCAAAGTGATCGAGTCTTGACCTGGTTAAAGTAATCGTGGTCTTCAATGGTTTATTTGCATGTACTACATATTGTGTAATTAATTTGTAATGATACCCTCTGTTTTAATTAATTATTAACGACAAAACGTTATCGATATGGTTTTGTGGTCGCCTCGTGCCAGTAATACATGTTTGATATCAACACAACAGGTGTCATTAACGTGATATTAATATGTTGTTATTGTTATAACACTAATTATATAAATAATTTATTATGTATGAGATATTGGGATTTCGATTGTTTGTTTGTACACATTGTTGTGCGTAGCTTTTCAGTTATTTTTACTTTATATTTCGTCGTGCGGTATATTGGCCTGTGAATATTTCAGTTTACAACCCTTTACTTCAGCGTATTTCTAACCCGTAGTTTTTTTTTGTTTCTCTACTGGGATTTTCCTTAGATAATTTGAACGACAGCTCATTTAAACACTTTTTACTCTTATTTATTTAATTTTACATAAATACTACATCGGTACAAACCTAGCGACGCCGTTGAGGAATTTAAATAATTAATCGCCAATTTTTAAACACATCGTTTGTGAGTATAGTAAGCGTTTGAAATTACGAAATACGGCTGTCATTCTACATAGTCGGGCCATAAGTTCTGTTACTAAAGTTTATTACAATTTAAAAACTAAATTAAAGGAGTTTTACGTAAACCTGTATATTAATCAAAACTTTGATTTATAAAGAATAAAAATAAAAATAAGGTATTCTAAAACTATTGCAATTATTTGATGTACGAGCTTGAAGTATTACCCATTCGGGACTAGAAAATTATAGTTTAATTTACGCACGACGATGATACTGATAACAGCCACAACTTTTGTGAGAGTTCTTGTAGAGAGTTCAACTTTGCGTGACATATTGAATATACTTTTAGCTTTAAATTCTGATACAAATGTATTTCAAGCAACTAAAGATCCGCTTGTACACCGGTCAATCTTGATGTCTCATTAAAATGACTTTACGATTTCACGACAATTTGCAGTAATACGAAAAACACACCAAATCTCTTGCTTCATAAGCTGGAATTGAGTCTTGTTGAGAAATATAATGTTGGTCTCTAAACATACACAGAGATAGGAAGTTTTATAATATTAAACAAAAAAAGTTCTGTGGTTAACAAAAACTAACTTTTAAGCGTTTTTAAAAAGTGAAATTTACAAATAGTCATGCGTAATTTTATCGATCCCGGCTGTGATTGCTAAAAGATCGTATCAGAAATTGCGGTGAATATATAGAATGATTATTTGTTCTTAACAAGGTACATTAATTGAGCTTTTAATTTTTATACGAATTGAAATTTAAAAAATAACATTAGTTAGTTTTATTTGACTCAACCTTAGTAACAGAACTTATGGCTAGACTAGGTAACTATCTAACGGAAATCCCAGTATAACTAAATATAAATACAACCTCGCACAAAATGACCTAGCCCTGAACTAAGCTCTAGTCTGGACTATGAGCAAACCTAATTAAAAGGATATTATGATAATATATCGTTATAAGGGTTAAAGATGCATTCCAAAAAGCATGTTTTTGTTGTTGTTTAGAATCCTAGTTGAAGTGAGTTTCGCTGTGATCAAGGCCATCTAATATGTGAATTTTCAAACTGTGCTCTTCTGTAACTGCTGGGTAATGAAATAAAAATATTTGCATTTAATATTTGTAAGTGAGACTAGTTAACCGTTACAATACCTGTAGCAGATCTTGATTGTCTCTAGAAGTGCGCATCATGCGGCGCCTCGTCCCCCGACGGGCCGGACGACGACCAGTCGTCGAAGCCGACGTTCAGCGTGCGGGAGCTGCGGGCCATCCTGCACGAGCGCAACGAGCTCAAGCTCAAGCTGAGCCGCGCTGAGGAGCAGCTAGCGGCCGTGCAGGTGGAGTCGCCTCCTGACAGGTTAGTGCGGGACAGCTGTACCTGCTGAACGATTGTAGACTGATAGCGGAACCAATTTAGTTGGTGCCCAATAATTATTCTAGAACCAATTGTTGCCCAATCATTTTACTGGAAACAATTTAATTGGTGTCCAATAATTTTACTGGAACCAATTTAGTTGGTGCCCAATCATGGTGCACTGAATCAACCCGCTGAAGCTCCTTTTAAGTGGGGTAAAGGTGAGATAACGATGGTGCAGGCGTGGCCACTACTTAACAAGGCGGTGCAGGTGGAGTAGCCGTTTGATAGGTGGGACCAGGATAACTATACTGACCAGAGGTCGGCGACGGTGAGCTATTTTTACGTCATTAATGTCATGTAGTTGCGTCTTGTAGATATTAATATGGATAAGGTGTATCTATGAAGAAATACTAAAAGAAGACAAAACTTAAATTATTAAAATAAAATGAAAATGCATTACAAACCGAGTATAGAGCTTTTTCATTTCATTTTTAATGTCTTTTTAATATCCATTTATGGGTAGAAAAAGACCTTTCTCCATCCACTGCAGTCAGTGCAGTGTAATTGTACATATTTTTGTCCCCCACAAACATATTCCGTAGGTCCTAATAAAATTCATTTGTTAAGCTCGTAGCAGAAAAGCAGCCTAAATAAAATCATTTCATTACACATGGCATGGGTCATTTACCATTGAATGACAATGTAACCTGGACATGGTTATGCAAAACGAAAACGTAGTTAAATCGTCCCGCTTTTAGATCGATATATTTCAACTTCCCTCCCCTGTTATACGCAGATAAAATCTTACCGTATCTACGTAGTCTACGAAAGGCATTAGACCTCTTCAGTTAGACTTCTGACTGAATTTGTGTCAGTAAATTGCGTTCAATTTGTATCCGCAGCAGCCTCAGCTCGGAGTCTCCGCCAGCGAGCGCGACGGGCTGCGACGACGCGCCGGTGCAGGGCCCGCTGCCCGCGGAGCCCGACGACGCGCCCTGGAAGAGGAACAGCGGCATCAGGAAGTTGTGAGTACCACACACATGGTTCATTAGTACACCCTATAGTTATGTTTTATTTAGAAGTATGAACTGGAGGAAAGGTTTGGTAAAAAAGAGGTTGGCGTAAATGTTCTCTATTGGCAACTACGGCATTCATAAGTAAGTCACCAGCAATTTTTGGGTTTAAAGTGTGTTGCCAATCACACCCCCATCTTTTTAAACTCTTTTTTACCAATCTGCACGTTACGTGTTTAAGGGGGCTTCTAAACGAGCAACATTTTCACGGCAATGTGTGGCCGGCAACTATATGCATCTTGCTCTAACATACGAAGTAAGAGTAAGATAGTTGCCGGCCACAAATTGCAGCAAAACATGGCCCGTTTAGAAGCCCCTTTACGATCGCCAACGTTTAGGGTAGGGACTAATAAACTCACCGGCAGAAACCCGTCTTTTGTTCATACAATTGCTAACAATTTTAACTTCTTACATTAGAGAGTAACTTCAAAAATACTGAACTAATCTCGATGAAGTTTATAGTGTTTTGTTACAAATTAACCCAGGTCCCAAATGGCCACCCATTATTGTTTTTAAAGGACGCAACTCTTTCCAAAGGAACCCAAAATTATATATATTATGTTTTGTACGACTTACATATGGATCTTTTGGGTGCCAGAGGAAAGAAACACGTAATTAAAAAAAAATTGAGTGCCATTTTGAACCTAGGTTAATTAGCAACAAAACACTACAACCTTCAACGAAATTAGTTCAGTACTTTTGAAGTTACACTATAATTTAAGAAGTCATATTTGTTAATATTAGTGCAAGCAAAACACGGGTGGGCGAGTATTTTTGCCGGTGAGTGTATATCATATAGCAGCAGTGCGTTGTGTGGCGGTCTATATAAATTTAAATAAAAATATTTTGAATAGTTAAGAAACTATGTATAGTCTAGTAACTATGTATACACCGTGTTTTTTTTGATTTACGATAACTTTAAGGGAACGTTCTTTAGGTCAAAGTTAATTTCCCGAAGACAGACAAATGATAAGTCCAACGGTTTTAAAGATATTTAATTTTTCAATTTAATCAGGTAATCACGTTAAACTAGTGTAAAAGGCTCTTAATTGATAACAACAATTTTCTTTTAATACGTATGAGTAAAGAGTTTCCAATTGTTAGGTTTGTATACGCGTCAATCTAAAGTGACTTGTACCTGTCAAGTGTTATCTTTACTTGTGTGTGTATGTCACGCCAACATAAGACGTATTTGACACTGATTATTAGTTAGGTAACTCTAAAGGCCCTTTTAGAATGACCAAAGATAAAAGATTTCATTATTTTGTTCTAAACTGAAAAAAAAAATTTTTTTGCAATATTTAAAAATCTAATCTACCAGTTAGTTTCTATAGATATACCTAGTAATATGCCGAAGTTATCGTAAATCAAAAAAAACACGGTGTAGAAATATGTTACCGGGCTAAGTTGTCGTAAGTTTGTATACATGCTCTTAATCTCTTGCGATTGAGGTCGTGTGGATATATTTCAAACGCTTCGGCTGGTATCATATTTTTAGCCTTGAGTGTACAAGCATTTGTCCGACTCCATTCGTTATAAACGGTGTCAGTTGTGTAGAAAATGATTTATTTCTCATGGCAACCAGAGCTACCATAACTTAGAACTAAGTATACTTATAAAAGCGGTAAATAAAATGGAAAACGTTTTATAGGTGTTAATTATTGTTGTTATTGACGCTAAAAACTAATAATTACGCCGCATTTATTTAGAATCGAATATTTAATGATTAATGACTAATTAGACATGTAATTGGCAATTGCCGTTGATTACTTAACACTTTCCTGTTTTGTTTCATTATTTGGTAGCTTTAGTTACCCTGGCTGATATAGTAGCTAGTTTAAAAAAAAAGGAAGTTTGGTTTATGCTAGCGCTTTGGAAGCTGGTGGGTGAAAGTTCGGTTCACTTAAGGGGGGATGGAAAGGTTTCATGCATAATATTTTAAGGTTAATTTTTATGTGTTACCTAATGTTTTTTTTTTGTAATTAAATAATATGATGCCGGCGTTCTGTCTGCGTAAAGGTCGTTTATTTCCTTGGAAATTGATCAATTTTCCGGTATAAAAAATATCTGTCTCTCCCGGTTTTTGAGTTACCTATCTTTAGTCCGATTTTTCGTTTTCCGTTTCTTTTATTTTTTTGGGCTTTGAGAAGGCACGGGAGCAGTCAGGCCACCTGATGGTAAGTGGGATCTGAGACTCAAGAGACATTTGAAATCTCAAGACTACAATCTCAAAACTTCAATGCTAAGATTTCAAATGCGTTGCCAACCCTGAGGACTTAGATGAATTGCCTCTATGCTAGTAATTTCACCGGTTGTCTTATCCTCACACCGGAACACAGCAATGCGAACACGGCTGCTTATCGGTGGGTTAATGAATAAGATGGTGGTAGCGATCCGGACGGATCCTGCACAAGGTCCTACCACCACTAAAAAGCTTCTTTTGGCATCTAAAACCATTTAACTTTCTATTAGACGAGCATTATAAAATATACCAAAAAGTTAACGGTAACCTTTCAAAGCAAAAGAAACACTGCGAACGAAACTTCGGAGTTCCGATAAGTTACCGCGTTTAGGTTTTCAGTGAAAGCGTAGCAAACAAACAAACAAACAAAAACAGTTACTTTCGCTGAAAGTGGATTGTTCATGCAAAATAGTAAATATTTTTTCTGCAAATTCCACGAGCATCTCCATGACGCACATTGCGTGTTGTAAATCCATAAAAATGACGACCGTGAGCTCTGCATATGTTAATTATTAGTTTTTTTAGCCTAGTTTATTTATTTAATAAAAAAATTACAAAGTAAGTTTCGATTACATTCTTCTTCTTATAGTGCCTCTCCCAACTAGTGAAGGTTGGCAGTCAGCTCCGCATATTTGTCTCGGTCTTTGGCGAGGTAGAAAAACTCCCCTGCACTTGTGACTCCAGCCTATTCCCGAATGTTTCGCAGCCACGGTTTCCTTCTGCGCCCAACAGCTCTTCTTTCAGCAATTTTGCCCATCGATATTAATTGCAGAAGTTCGTACCTTGAGTGCCTAAGCAGATGACCTGGATAGGCAACTTTTCTCCTTTTGATGGTCTGCATTAGTTCACGATTCCTCCCAACTCGACGCAGAACTTCAACATCGGTCACTCGGTCTGTCCAGCTTATGGCTACCATGCGTCTATAAGCCCACATTTTAAATGCTTCTATACGTTTTCGGAGTTGCTCTTTGAGGGTGCAGGCTTCACATCCATACAGAAGTCTATTACATGTCAAAATTAAAAGTAAAAAAAAAAGCAACAAAATTAATAGCACCATTTATTTTCCAGTTGGCAGTTAAAAAGAAATACAAAAACAAGTTTTCTTGGTAACACTGTACTATTGACCTTATTATGTATGAAAACCTAATTGAAAGTATTAATATACCGGCATGTTAAAGTGTAAAACATAATCATAGTATAAATAGAACAGTAGTTTGTCTCCAGCCCTTTAGGAGTTTCTGTTACCTATTGCTGCTCGGGCGCTAGGGTTGGGTCTATGCCCGTTGCTTGATACTTAATACGCACGAGGGCGCGGGCCTGACCAAACCGGCTCGTTCCGTCCTGTTGTGCTTGCTTGCTTACAGTCGAGGCACGCACACATGATTGTTTGAAGACGAACTACTGTTTATACTGTGCCATAATGCCGTGTCATTATAACACTGTAGCTATATATCTATTTATTTATTACATGTATATATCGTTTTTAAGGCATGTGGCATTCCTCATCATCCAAATCGAAAGACGTCCACTGGACATGTGTGATATTGTTGTTATAAAATTTAAAGGTTTGTTGGTTTACAGATATTTAATAAGGACGCGGTGAAGGCTATATTGTAACGTACCTATAGTTGGGTCAATCTAGGGTGATTCATGTGACAGTTTATATAAACACGTATTCCACTTTTTTCGGGTTCGGTATTGAAACGTCAGTCTATCTTTGAAGTGTAACAGTTTGATTTTTGAAATTTTTACAATGTGTATTGTGATTGCCGCTATAACAACAAATAATAAAAATAAATTAAAAATTGAAGGGGGCCCTTATAATTTTGGTCGGATCTTTCCCTTTTATAAAATTTGTTAGCGGCTTTAATTAGTATTTGAAATGACGAAATACGACTGTCACAGGTATCTTATTAAATTGACCGAACTATAGTGTGATATTTTTGTGTATTTCAGCGTGTGTGATATGTAACATACTGTACATAATTATGTTCACTATCAATGTTGTCTTATGCTATTGTTCATAAATATCGGCACACTAGTAACCTATTGCGTTCACACTTTTATATAATCTATGGCTCTAATGAAAACAGATAAAGGCGGCTCAGCTTAAAATTAGAATACATAAACTTTTCACTATTCTAACGTTCACAGCAAGGTAGTAAAGTGAGTCGATATTTATCGCGATATTTCATTTATTGTGTGTCTTCTTCACTATAATAATGCATAACTATATTGCATCTTGGATTCTGTTATAACTTCTGTACATATGTTTCTTAAAAATAACAAAAAGCATGTCGAGTGCAGGATTTCTGGCTCGTATTAGACCAAATCCTTATACTGTAAAAGCTGGCTGGGCTTCAGGGAGTTGTCGAACTTTTTGAGCTTAAACTATGAAATGTATTTAAATCAGGTTGTAATATTCTTGGGGCTGGTGTTGGTTCAGTCAGTGTTAAGACATCTAAGCATTTATCAAACACTTATTGTTAAGGGCATTAGTACGTAAATAGATATTATTGATCACATCGAATGCTTAGAAATTTGACTCCGACTGTATATCCAGTATAAGGATCACTTCTTCTACAGGGTGTTTGGTTCTGGTACATTTTTTCAATTTATCGTTTGGACTGTTTGGGTATAAAGCATGAAATTATAAAATAAGTATGATTATTCAAAATTGTTCAAGTTATAGGTGTTTTTGAATGAAAAATGGCACCAGGGCCGAAAGAGATCAAAACCACGGACTCATCGTAACACGAAGCACGGTATCGCATGGAATATTGTGACCTATTTATTGCACTTGACTTTATTGCTTGTTTTGCTTGCCCATTCCCCATTTCCGTGTATATACTTTTATTTAAAGCCTATATACAAAAAATGCATTTTTTCTACATTATTATATGAATTTATGTACTGGTGCATTCTGCATTGTCATCTTCACTGATGTAAATCACTATAAGCACCTATCTTCTCTAATAATATAAAATGAAATATTTTGGCCTATCTTGGTTTGAAATGATATCACAAATGATTGGAAAAAGTAAAGCTCACACATTTTTATTGTTTTTTGTGACTGGAGGACACCCAACAACAACACACAACTTACAACCTTAAATTTCTATTGATTGCTAAAGATAGTTTTAAGGCATTAGGCCCTACATTTGACATGTCTTCATGACCTAACCGTGAAATGGGAAAATAAACTTAAAAAAAGGTTTTTTTTTTCCTTATACAGTATAATGGAAAATTTTATCCACTGTGCCTAAATCAGTTTGTAATCGTTGCCCAAACACTTCCCAATGTACTTATCATTGGTAACACAAAATCGTTTCTTCAATGTCTCAATAATAACAAAACACTGTCTTAAAAACATTTAAAACGATCCACCTATTTATTCGTGCACCATTTTATTATTTTCACCCTGTTACTAACTCCATTTTGTCAACTAAACGCTTTTTATCTCGCTGCCTTTACCCAGCGGCACCTTTTGTTTACCCCCCCCTCATTTAATGCGTGTACGCAAGGTTTTGGCTGGCGCTGTCGACGAAGGACGAGGGCCGACGAACTCCGCCGCCGAAGATCTCTTTCGGCCCTTGGTACTGAGGATGACGAGGTATGATGCGGGGGTAAGGATTGTAGGGACGATTGCAACAATGAAGGTGAATTCTGCCTTTCAAAAGAAAAAGACAGGCTTGAAATCCATATGCGCTTACTGCCTTATTACTTTAGTCGGAAAAATGATTTCATTATTAAAATAACTTCCGCATGTATAGTCGCCATCATAAAGGATGTTTACAAATATTGGGACTTGATGACACTATTGTTAAACGTTGGGAGGGTGTTCAGTTATTTTTGAACACCTTGTATTTTATATACAGGGTTATTGGTAAGTCGACCTATTCCCGTTAGGAGGTGATAGGGGTGACTATTTTCGATAATTTTTAACCCCCATATGCATTATGCAAAAGTGAACCATTTTTGAGTTATCGCGATTTTTAGTTTTTTTTTAAATTAGTCGGAAATTCAACTTGAAAAATTTATTACAAAAAAAGTATCAATTTAAATCTTTTTTTTTCTTCTGATTTACAAAAATGATTAAACACTGGTTATTTTTCAATATTAAAACAACAATTATCGGTCCAAATTTAAAAAAGCGAGACGGAATACGAATTTTTTTCAATATTTTTTGCGATCGCTTTCCACTAAAATGCCTTAAAAACAAAAAAAAACGTTATGAAACTTGGCTTGCAGATTATTTTAAAAACTTAACTGTTTTCTTAGCTCTCCAAAAATGCATAACAAGTAGGAAATTATTTGTAAAAAAACTGAAAAGAAAAACATCACAAAGGAAGCGGGCGGAAACTAAAGTCACAAATGCCACTTCAAAAATAAAAATTAAAAACATACCGCATTTAAATCAACTTTTTTTATTTGCTTTTGTACAAGATGAACTTGTTGTTCTTATGCAATATTAAAAAAAAATATTACCTATCTGTACACGTTTGAGAATGCGAGGCCGAAAACTAAAAAATACATGTTTTTTATCCAACTCCAACATAAATTACACGAAAACAGAATAATTTCAGTCAGCCAAATGTATTGGTAATTTTTTCTGTTTTCGTGTAATTTATGTTGGAGTTTGATAAAAAAACATGTAATTTTCTCTTTATTGTGCATTTTTGGAGAGCTAAGAAAACAGTTAAGTTTTTAAAATAATCTGCAAGCCAAGTTTCATAACGTTTTTTTTTGTTTTTAAGGCATTTTAGTGGAAAGCGATCGCAAAAAATATTGAAAAAATCTCGTATTCCGTCTCGCTTTTTTAAATTTGGACCGATAATTGTTGTTTTAATATTGAGAAATAACCAGTGTTTAATCGTTTATGTAAATCAGAAGAAAAAAAAAGATTTAAATTGATACTTTTTTTGTAATAAATTTTTCAAGTTGAATTTCCGACTAATTTAAAAAAAAACTTAAAATCGCGATAACTCAAAAATGGTTCACTTTTGCATAATGCATATGGGGGTCAAAATTATCGCAAATAGTCACCCCTATCACCTCCTAACGGGAATAGGTCGACTTACCAATAACCCTGTATTGATTGCCGATTATATATGGGAATACTACGAGTTCAATTAATTGAACGTATAAAGAGTGCTTACATTCATAGTATAATTTCTGTTAGTAGGGAATTTGTGAATGTTTCGCAGACTTCCTATTTTCAGGGATCAAGCCAAATTGTATTTTAATCCGTACCTATTTATGTTTTTCTTGTTTGACGCTTAAAGCTATAAAAAATATTGTTATGAAGTCCTTTATATATACTTTTTAAACTTGAATTTAACTATTTGACCACTTGCTACTAAGACTCATAATAAAGTCAAAAGACAGCTAAAATTTAAAAATTGGCGTCCTAAAGCAAATAATTTAAAGCGTCATTTTCCAAAACAGATTGTAATTATGATGAAACAGAACTAATCCGTGCGCTCGTTCCAGTTTTCGCAAACTCTTTGCTGAGTCTGACATCGCCGTGGGGTCCTTTCCGCGGCGCTCGCTGTCGTCGCTCGCCCACAAGGTGTCGGCCGGCGCCGGCGCCGCGTCCGCGCCCGCGTAGGCACTCCGCGCCCTCCGCGCGCCCCGCCGCCGCCAAGACCCGCCGCTACTCCGACATCAACAAGCCCAGCGCGCGGCTCGACTTGCGCCAGGAACTTCTCAACCTCAACCTGAACAACCAAGAAGTCGACAATTGGCTCGGCTCCAAATTTGACGAAACCGAAGAGAACGAGATCCCCTCCGATATTCCTTTGCAGAGATCGCTCTCGCTCGACGGTGGGACGGAAATATTCAATTATCTCCAGACGATAGGTTCGGATTGGTCGTTGGAAAGCGTCGCGTCTTCGTGGACGGTCCACTCGGCCGGGCGGGACGGCCGGGAACGCTACAAGAGCTTCGAAGATATCCCGGTTTCTCCGAGAGTGAGAAGCCGGCGCGCATCTTTCGATAACGATAACGCGTTCTTCGGCAGCGGGTTCGCTCTGTCCGTGCTCAAAGACAGCTACAAAGGTTTCGACAGCACCGGTAACATCTCTCCACAGATAAAGAAATTGCAAAGGAACTTCTCGGTGCACGACTCTTTGCAAGATTTCAAGGCGGCTGTCAATGTGAATGAAGAAGAAAAGGGAAACGACGTTCAGACTGATAATGAAAGTACAGAACTCCAGTTTCAGCGGCCGATGTATAGGAGTATTATGGTAGCGCCAGCTAGCGGGGACCTCGGGGAAAAGGATCAGAAACAGAGTCCACGACAGAGGAAATTCGGCATACCATTGCACAGGAACTTATCGTTTGAAGGATTGAAGAAACCTGAAGTGAACTTGAGGAAGGAGATTTTAAAACAGACTTTGCCTGATTTTAAGAGTTGCGGCGATCTCTTGTTCCAAAATAATATTAAAACACGTCGCGATTCTGCCGAAAACGTGTTGAAACCGGTTCCGTTGGGATTGACGATTTTGAAAGACAGCTATCAAGGCATAGAGCCTGGAAGCCCCAACATTTCCCCAAACATTCGTAAGTTAAAGAAGAATTTCTCTTTCTCGCTGTCAGAAGCCAGAGGCGCGGCTTCTGTCGTAGCCGACGTTGACCGTCGAAGCGATGCCAAACAAAATATTTCAACAAATACTTCCAATGTAGTAGCGTTAAGTAGTCATTGTGATTGTCGAATTTGTAGCGAAGACGACGGGAGAGACAGGAGGTCAGTGTGGCGTAGGATATTTTGTAAACTGTTTATAAAGACCGTTTCCAACAATGAGAGAAAGGCATATTGGGACGAAAATAACAATCTGGATGAAGGGGAGATGTACAAATGTGTGATGCACACGTTTAAGCTGCTGTTCGGTCTTTGGTTGAGGCATTTTGATCACAATTGACGTATTTGGAAACGGTTTTTTCGCTTGTAGTTCTTTGTTGCTTAGTGTTGTTAAAAGAATGTTATGCCGTGTAGGCGGATCCTTCATTGACGTTTTTGTACCTCACGATGAGAACTATGAAGGCACATTACGTGTTGTATGTTCGTGTTACGTCTTGTCAATTCCTGTCGCTAGCGTGAATGCGAATATTGTCTATAACATTCCATGGAACATCTCGCTACCTGAAGAAAGGTCAGCACGTTTGTGAAATGAAACGCAAGAACAATATATCTTGGCCTGTTCTCAATATTGGATTCAGGTAGTGCATAGACGTAATGACTGATATATTTTAGGGCTGTGGGCATATCGATATAATTTATGATATATCACAGCTTGGACGTTAAGCTTTGGGGTCTTTTTTACCACCTGAATTATAAACTGAAAATAATTACTAATATATATATATCACTTATCACCTAAAGCACAATTGTTTCTAATATTTCAAGATGGTAAAACTGGCCTATTAATTATAAATTTTAACACAAAACAGGTAAATACAGTAGCGCAACTCTTCACCGAGGCCTGAACTCGCACACTAATGGTACACGCGTAGTGCCGTGTCGTTGTTGTTAAATGATATTACTAAAGAAAGTTACATAGATGAGCAATGCAATTGTGTCCTTGAATTTAAATAGAAATCTTGACACGTAATGACTTATTTTCTCACCAAAAACTTAATCGTTATTGCGCCATCTATAATGTCTTTATGGTGTCAATTTTTCAGGTATCTGTCGCGTTTTTCTTGCTTATTGAATCTATGGTGCGATTTCTTGTATCCGTTTCTACAAACGCACTGAGGCGGCGGCGCGGCGCGAGTGTCCCGGTATTAAAATCGCCTTCGCCTATAAGTGCGACACCTTCCATTCAATTTGTAAGAATAGCTTTCCTACCACCTCGCACCGCGCCGTTTCGCCTCTGCATGTGTGCAGCTTTTAGGTATTTCTCACACTGGATGCGTTCTGCGGTTTGCGGTCCGATCAAGCATCTTGTGCCTCTATCAGTATACTAAGTTATGACAGAGATACAAGATACTTGACCTGACAGCAGACCGCAGAACGCATCCAGTGTGCCAAACCCTTATGTAGTTACCCTACTGTATGATCTACATTGTGATATAACTGTCGTTTTTTGAGAATGAGGGTGCCATTGTAAAATACTATTATTTATTTCTCTCCGCACCTTTAAACGTATTTGGACCAGATAAAACATATCTGTCAGTTCTGGAACCATTTAGTTAGTATAGATCGGATACGTCTTCATAGTATACTATACTACTTAGATTTAAGTCTAACCTCTTCGCCTCCACATACAGTATGTTGTTAATTCATGTTGCAATTTTGATGTTTAATTAATTTAATTTTAAAGTTGGCCTAATAATATTTTCAATTTATGTACAAATTGTACACAGGTATTTATGATCACTGAATTCATTCATGTAAAAATACACATGACTACATACATGACTTTGTTGCACATCTGAGCATAATCATTATAATCAAATTTCCAATTTTAAGTTACCATTATTAGGTTGTTTTGATGATTATTTGTCATTATACATACATTTTAATCACACGACAATAAATAAAAAAGATTTTAGACACATTTTTGAAGTGAACAAAATTCAATCCTTAGTCAATAGACGAGAGTAGTGATTTTAAATAGGTGATATAATAACTCCTTGAAAAGGCAGTTGGATATTTCAAAACTTGACGTAAATTTAACGAATTTGTTTAATGTATTATTTATTGTCCCAGTAAATGTCTTAACCGAATATGTTTCCACCTGTTTTACGATACATACCATGTGCGTTTAAAAAAAAGGTGATTTATTAATTAAGTTTAATTCTTAAAAGTCGCGTAAAGTGCTATATTGATATAATCTTACCCTTATATAATATCTTTAGTGAGCCATTGTTTCGCTCGCCATTGTACTGTGTGGAAACTTGTATGGTATACTTTTTACTTATGTATTTTATAAAGGGTGACATTTTCCAGTTTTTCTTATTAATTCTAGTCACAGTGCTACTGGGAACTAGTTAAGAATTTCACTTGTTTTAGAGGAATAATTAATATATTATTGCAATTTTGTTATAAGTAGGGGCAAACCGCTGTATTATGGGATGTGATAATATATTATTAAATCTTATTGTTAGGTACTTTAAGAAAAAGCGAAATCTAGAAGGTAGTCACAAAATAAAATTTAACATATTGTTTCAAAATTTTAAATTTAGTATTTTTGGTAACGTTTTATATGATATACTTAACATAATTAATTGTTCCTCTAAAATAATCTAAAAACTAAAATTATTTTTTCTTTTATTGGTTTTGGGAACACTCGATATGTTGGCTGAATACAAATTCAGCCATTACTTTTCCCTCTTATTCCCTTCTTTTTATTGTGTTAGTAGTAAATGTTAAAGACGAGCGGTACCTAATTATTGTATTATGTAAGTTGATGACGGTATCAAATATATATCTTTATATTAAGTTTAGTATCACTGTGTTTTATTTTACGACCCTATAACCCTTTTTTTTATAATTTAGTATGCTAGTGTCCTTACACACATGCGTTCTGTCCAGAATCCTAATTTCTTTCATTGTTTTGCAAACTGATAGAGACAAGATGTTCGACCAGACGCAGAACATCCAGTGTGAAGGTTACTTAAATATGGCCATTGTTCAATTACGCGAATATTGTGTTGGTGCCATTACAGACAAACGATGCCGGCGCGACGCCATTGTAAACTTACTATTATAAGATATCGGTAATGGGTAGCTGACGGATGCAAATTACGTCGAAATTAAAAATAATAACAAGGGCACATCATTAAACAATTTTTTTTTGCTGAAGTTAATAATCATAATTATTTCTATTTTACATATGTTCAGTCTATAGTTATATATATCCTTTTCTCGTTCACTATCCACTTGAGAAAATGACCTCTCTACATCTCCAATGATAACACCTTCAACAATATACAATTCAACAATATTCAGTATTCGAAAATTAATAAAAGTCGTCCATCTTATGCTTTCGTAGGGGCTGACTCGTGGTCACACCAGTTTGTCACACCACTGCTATTCGCTTTAGTCGGTTATTCGTCAGAAATCATTTTTATTCCGCAAAAGTAGGTAGGTTAGGTTCGTTAGGTATCTTAAGATGTCCGAAGGGCAAATCGCTCAGAAATAGGAGCCCTGCCATAGGCAGGGCTCCGTCGAAAGGCACTGGTGTGACGACGAGTCTGCACCCGGTCACTATATTGCATCCGTCAGCCTCCCTTTTGATATCACATAACGTGAATTTTCCGCGGAATGTTAAAAGGTGAAGTTACTAGCATAGAGACATTCCATCATAGTCCTCAGGGTTGGCAAGGCATTTGCAGTCTAAGAGTTTTTATGGTCGGATTCATAATCCGACCGACCGTTCGGGCTATCGTTGCATCGGTCTGTATATCATGACTCGTGCTCTGTTTTTATGTTTTAGACATGCAGTTAAAAATATAAAATAAATTAAATCTTTATTTTTACGTTTGAATCCGCAAAGGCACGTCCCCATACAAAAAAGCGGTCCCAAAGCGCACAGGCGTTTTTAGTATGAGACGCTTCCGCTCTCAGTGTTTGCGGCTTTTAGAAACCTTGCAAGTCAAAACGAACGGGAACATTTTTAACACATTGGCTACCGCCAAGAACGCCAACTGGTATTTGTTTGCAAATCTGATGTGCAAGGCGTGACGCGCATTTGTGTAAAAAAGAGATATCAAAACGTTGACAATACGATGAGAGATCAAAGACGATGTGGTTTTTATTGTCTACAATCTCGGCCCTGAACGTGTTTAGCTGTTTGGAATGCAGGAATTACAAACTTCCTTACACAAGTAAGTACATAAGTATAACTACGTTAAACTGATTTATATAAAACACTCGTGAGGTACATAAACTTTCCTATGATTTTATCTCGAATTTGACTAATACTGTACTTACATCTGTGGGTGGGTGAGTCCACTTAATAAATCACGATGGTTATCACCTTTGAAAACGTGTTATTGGATAAAAAATCACTAGGAAATGTCTGTCACTCACAAGTCACACGACTGCATTCCGGAGTTTGAAGTGAGCTTGTTAGTGACTGGTCAGGAATGCCTAATTAATTGTAGGCTAAAATATAGCTATTTTTCGACGATCTACCTCCTAAGACCTACTGTACAACGAAATACGTTAATGGAATTAGAAGCTATTGTCAATTTTCTAATTTAATCTTTAGTCATTCCACTTCCTTTGCAATAGACCTTTTTGGCCGTAGGTATTATGTTCTATTTTTAGCACTTAGGAGCATAACATTTTTGTATTTTGTAGTGTTTAGGTGAGTGGGAAATGGATAAGCAATTAAATTCCTGTGACTTCGCCAATGTGCCTTGGAACTTGGTAAGTTTTTTATCTTAGGGCTGTCGCGTTAGGTATCGCTGTCAGTTTGACACATTAGGTATTCGAGAGCAAAAAGTGACAGTGATACGAAACGCGCGACTGCATGGCCACAAAACCGCTCTTATTGTGGGCATTGTTAAAATTTAGCCTAAGCACCGAAGGATAATCAGGGGAAAAACTCGTGTATAAGCGAATTTGCGCACAGTTGTAGGGAGTGGTGTTTTAAACCACATACTAAAAGTACTGATGTGTGGGGGTGAAGATGACGCGTGTTTTGAAAAATCCATAACATTAGTAATATACAGGGTTATTGGTAAGTCGACCTATTCCCGTTAGGAGGTGATAGGGGTGACTATTTGCGATAAAATTGACTCCCATATGCATTATGCAAAAGTGAACCATTTTTGAGTTATCGCGTTTATTAGTTTTTTTTAAATTAGTCGGAAATTCTACTTGAAAAATTTATTACAAAAAAAGTATCAATTTAAATCTTTTTTTTTCTTCTGATTTACAAAACCGATTAAACACTGGTTATTTCTCAATATTAAAACAATAATTATCGGTCCAAATTTAAAAAAGCGAGACGGAAAACGAAATTTTTTCAATATTTTTTTCGATCGCTTTCCACTAAAATGCCTTAAAAACAAAAAAAAACGTTATGAAACTTGGCTTGCAGATTATTTTAAAAACTTAACTGTTTTCTTAGCTCTCCAAAAACGCATAACAAGTAGAAAACTATTTAAAAATAACCTGAAAAAATAATCATCACAAAGGAAGCGGGCGGAAACAAAAGTCATAAATGCAACTTCAAAAATTAAAATTAAAAAACATACCAAATTTAAATCATACATTTTTTATTTTTTTTTGTACAAGATGAATTTGTTGTTCCTATGCAAAATTAAAAAAATATATTATCTGAACACGTTTGAGAATGCGAGGCCGAAAACAAAAAAATACATGTTTTTTTATCAAACTCCAACATAAATTACACGAAAACAGAAAAATTTACTAATACATTTGGCGTGCAGATTACACATAAAACATTGACGTTTTTCCAGCTTTCTAACGAGCTATTAAAACTAAAATGCGTTTTGTTAAAGATTGCTGGAAAAAATTGATCACAAAGGAAGCAACAAGGAAGTCACGTCCGAACATAACTTAAAATTAACTAACTAAATCAATGAAAACTGACTGTTATACTCGTAAACACAAATAACAACATTAACTTATGTTCATCTTGTACAAAAGTAAATAAAAAATGTGTGATTTAAATTTGGTATGTTTTTTAATTTTAATTTTTGAAGTTGCATTTGTGACTTTTGTTTCCGCCCGCTTCCTTTGTGATGATTATTTTTTCAGGTTATTTTTAAATAATTTTCTACTTGTTATGCGTTTTTGGAGAGCTAAGAAAACAGTTAAGTTTTTAAAATAATCTGCAAGCCAAGTTTCATAACGTTTTTTTTTGTTTTTAAGGCATTTTAGTGGAAAGCGATCGCAAAAAATATTGAAAAATTTTCGTTTTCCGTCTCGCTTTTTTAAATTTGGACCGATAATTATTATTTAATATTGAGAAATAACCAGTGTTTAATCGGTTTTGTAAATCAGAAGAAAAAAAAAGATTTAAATTGATACTTTTTTTGTAATAAATTTTTCAAGTTGAATTTCCGACTAATTTTTAAAAAAACTAATAAACGCGATAACTCAAAAATGGTTCACTTTTGCATAATGCATATGGGGGTCAAAATTATCGCATATAGTCACCCCTATCACCTCCTAACGGGAATAGGTCGACTTACCAATAACCCTGTATAATATATAATAATCTACATAAAATTCTCTGCAAAAAAGATCAAATACACGTTTTTGCTGGGTTTTTTTTTCCATTGATAGTCAGTTTTTGATCTTCTATGGGTGGACTAATTACTGCTTAAGTTGTAAAGGAGGATGGGCAGAAATGTATCAATACTGGTGTAGAAACCAACAACAATAAGCAATATATCATTAGATATCTACACCGTGTCCCTGCTAAGGTTGTCTGCAAGAGATCTCTAATTAGCGATAAGACCGCCTCTGTTTACTCGTACTGTTTCTCTGTAATGTTTTTGTTTTGTGTTGATTTTTTAATTCTTCAACGATTTTGTGTAGCGGGAAATCTCAAATAACTGAGAAATATTTAGAAAAGCTTGAACATCGGGACACTTCCATAGACTACGTTATGCACTTTTAAACACCGCTGTCTTTGCAAGGCATTAACTAGTAATAGTTTTAATAGGTGACATATCATATCGCTTGGCCTCATTGGTCAAATAAGCCAATAAGCCCACACTCCTTTTATCGATTTATAGTTTGTAGAGAGGGAGCAGACACACAGCTCTGTCCCCATTTTGCTAACTTTGAGGCCTGGGGTTCTATTCAACTAGGTAAAACTATATCCCTTTGAGGAGATGCATATCGCTAACGTTAGAGATTTTCAAAAACTGTCAAATTGTATGGAGTTGACATAACGGCCGCCGGGATCCATAAAGCTACTGCTGGAGCAGAAGACAGCGCTGGTTTTAGTTGATTTTTATATTTCGAACTATTTGAATAGGTACATCTGTGTTTGTGCGATAGTAACGGATGCTTCATCTTCCTCGATAAAGGCGACCATAACACGAGTTAGACTGCGCGGCGGACATTAATTCATACGAGACGCCCCATCGCCACCGCGGCGACTAATGGCACGCTTAATACATCTTTATACATTAGTTTGCTACCGCAGCCGCTATGGCGTCAACGTAAAAGCCTCGAGTTATTAATGTCACAGGCAAAGCAGGAAAGAAAATAACCACCGTACGAGAGAAACGCTCAAAGCACAGCCTATAATTTCGGAATGATCAGCCCAGACCGGTTTCAAGTTCACGGCAGGTTGCGACCCACATGCTGGCTTTCTTAACATCTTATCGAGGACGGCTCGTTTTCCGTTGAGGATACAGATACTTTCACAGGTGTTCGATGATATTAAAGTTTTAATGGAAAATAAGTGGAAGTGTTTCTTGGGCCTCGCTTTCTTAAAGGCAGTCGAGATATTTGAGATCCTAATTTAGTTAAGACTGTTAAGAGTGTTCGAGGTATTTTAATTTGGCCGTTTATTAATAAAGCTCTTGTTCTTGAATTCGTTTGCGTGGATTCAGAATGCATGTCGAGCGAATCCCTACTAATATTATAAATGCGAAATTCGTGTCTGTTGGTTTGTTACTCGTTCTCACTGTAACGGCTGGACGGATTTGGTGGAAATCATTTTTTATGGATGAAAAATAAATGGACATAACTTATACCCTGGAGTAACACAGGCTACATTTCATCCCGGAATATTTAAAAGTTACTGAGCCGAAGCTAGTTAATAGTTCTCGTTAATCTAAACAAAAGAATTTAAACAAAGAACTGGTAGATACAGTAGTTTTTGCGTAATGCTCTCTTAACCAAACAAACAGTTAAGACAAAATGGTGGTGGTAATTTTTTAACAGTTTTACATCTGCGAATAGTTTCATTGGATGCTTATTATTTTCGGGTAGTTTACCTATTCCATAATATTATGGAAAATAGAGTCTCATCCGCCTTTCACCTAAGTACGTCATCTGCACCAGGTGAGTCTGTATATCCACAGCTGGACATAACCCTTGCTCAAGGATTGCCTCAAAGATCAGTCCCAGCCGTCCGCATTCTCTGAATTCCACGTTCGCCTATATTCGCTGCGTCTTTCATACACGGTTGCCATTTCTAGTCATTTCCTCTGCCGAAAAATTCTAAAGGCCACCTACAGTTTCCATAGTGCCATAAAATTACATAAGCTTTCATTCAAGCGATGCTTCGCAAGCATTTGCTAGGACATGATAGAGGACGGAATTTTCGTAGCGTTTTCAAGCTGTCGTAGGGACTTCGCGTTTATCGACTTCCGGATATACATTGTTTATCGATACATTATAAAACACAACATATTAAAAGAGCGATTTCTTTTAGATAACTTTTGAGTAGTTGAAAATGTGAAATAGAGATTTGCAATGGAAACAATCTATAGCAATTCTTGATTCAATTTCTTTCGAAAAATGTTCAAAAGGCATACGAAATGCACAAACTATTTTAAAATAAACAATTAAATATTATTGTTTTAATTCTTATCTTATCTCGAATAGATAGCTCATTCGTGATAAGACTACCTATAGCTTACTTCAACTCGTAATCATATTTTAAATATTGTATTCTGTATTTATCGATATATCGATATCGGAAGTTGATAGACGAGAAGTCCCTATAACAGCTCAAAAGAGCTACGAGAATTCAGAGCTCTGCATCATTTTTAAGATGATGATAGTGAATATAATGGGCAAGAGCAAGACCTATTATAGAATAATATTTCAGTCTCTGGTATTATTTACATAATTATAGTTATGTTTATGTTAAATATTGCATATCATTTTCATTTGTGATTAAATTGTATTTATTTCTATTTTTTATTTATTTATGGTTTAATTTTGGTTTCTGTTTTTTTTGTGATCGTCGAATAAATATTTTTATGAGTACTTTTTGCATAAAGTATGTTCGTTTCTTTGTTTTTTTTTATTTTTCTTTCAGTGCTCCAACTGTTTTAGTGTCAGTTTGATTATTTAGTCGACTGGTAAATAATGCCATTAGGCATTAAGTAATTCCTTTTTAATAAAGATTAAATGAATAAATTTAAAAAAATCCACGAAGATAAGGCGTTGTACTTTGAAAGCACTCAAAGTGCCGCGGGCGATCTTAAGTACAGTTATTTATTAGATATATGGTTATTACTGGTAATATAGTTATCTCCTAAATTGGTAATATCCATTTTAACGCAGTAACTCGCACTAATGGATAAGAGAAACTTTGTAAGCTAATAAGCATAATTTCTTTGATTATGAGAATAGGGCTCACAGTTACCTACTTTACTACTAGGCGTGGTGCAGCTTAGGTGTTAATGACGTTGCCTGCGAAGCTAGCGGTCGCGGGTTCGACTTACGAAATAATTTAGAGACGAGCGCGACTATATTTGTTCTTAGTCTAGGATGTTTCTTATGTATTCAAGTGTTTATTTCTCTACCTACTCATACAGGTCCTAAATTTTATGATGTCAAGATGCAAACGCTGCCAACGTTTTTGTTTTTACCAACTCAAAATGTATGGACTTGATTCGACATAAGCGGCCGATTGATCTGTCATCAGCTGACGTCTTCATCATGCTTATCATATGAGTCGAAAGTCGTCCACGGCTGGACATAGGCCTTCCCCGAGGATCTCCACGACGGTTTTGTGGTACTCACATCCATCGGCTTCCCGCGATCTTCACCAGATCGTCGATCCAGCTTGTTCCTTGTTTCTTGTGTTGCTTTCCGGTCAATCCTGTACAAATTGACGATTTTCGAATATCGCTAACTTAGCGTTAGATTTTTTTTTTGACTAGGCCCCCTGTTTTTAACATGTATTACAATTTAGTATGAAAGATTTCAACGGGTGACCAAACGCAGTCTATGGAATGAGCTTCTTTATGAACTATTTTAAATAAAAATCTAAACCTCATGTTCGCTCTGTTGGTAAATTCCAATTAGGAACGAATTAAGCTACTTCTCAGTAACCAAGTACGATTTAGACCAACGTACTCATTAAAACCAGCCTCAAATATTCAGTTAAACTGAACCTAACCGTAATGACCGACCAATTTTGGATGATGATAATAATTTGAGGTATTCATACGTTTTTTGCGTCCATCCGTCTTTGGCAGCATTTTACTAATGTGAAACAGATAGTTAGATGGAGCGTGAGGCGCGGCCGAATATCGAGGCCGAGATGGCGATCAGTCTTGATACTTGGTTGTTGGAATTCGTTGTTGAATAAGTATGTTTTGGAATATTCGACAGTAATAGTTGTCCTAGGATTAAAATTATAAGACTCCGGCTTGGTACTTACCATCTTACCCGGATTTATTTTCCCTAGTTTGGCTATGTCTGTATGTTTTGTTGACAACAATATGTAGCGAAAATTATACTTTTCGAGTTCAATATTTCCTAAACGGTCCTCCAAATCTAAAAAGTAATGAGTAGCTCTTACAGCAAATCAATATGGACATAATTATACCTCACTCGCTGTATTAATCTAAAAAGAAATAGGTACCTTTGCTTTCCATACAAACTCAAAAAAAAAGATGGCCAGTCGGGCAGACGAACATGGCGAAACTATAAAGGTTCCTTGTTGACTAAAGAACTATGGAAATGCTCTTATGTTACTATTCGGAGACGAAACCGGGGAAAATGTATGGACAGGAGCCACCCCCATATCCTCCAATTTTCTGTATGTAGTCCTTTGAACCGAATGGCGTTCAATTATCAAAGCAAGATGTCTCGTCCTACCTTTCTTAACTTTAAAAACCTAGCTTTGTTTAAAACCTTAAATTCCTAACGCTTACGAATATACTATAATACTTCTAATTTACATAAATATTTATTTCACACGATGATCATAAACATTTTCAGTCCTTACTTATTCAGTAAGATTTTAAATGGTGTTATATCAAAAAGTAAACTTACGAAATAACTGAAATAACAGCATAACAGTGAAAGTTTTTGGCTTAAACTTTATTCGTCTAAACATAATAGGTACTTCGGATAATGATTGTAAAGCAAATAACCGTCTAAAAAATAAATAAACATTGATGTAATGTCATTAATGTCCATCTCTAATTCCAAATGTGCCGCCATCAGCTAGCCATACAAAGTATCAACTCGTTCCGCTCACCGTATACTGAAGTACAGCAGGACAGAACTAATATGGCGCGTGGATTAAGCAATAATAGACTCTTGGTCAAAGGTGTAAGCGCTTCGACGCACGCCTTATTATTTGTGTCATGCTGTAAAGGTGAGCCTGCGCGGGCGCAGTGACGTGTCTTCACTTCTCTTCAGTGAGACGCGGACCGCCGCGCGAGACGCACGTATCACGCGCGTTTGTAAAAAGTTATTGGTGTTAATCCAGTGAGCTTTTCGTTTATAAATCATAATTAACAGTTAAAAATTAGTGTTTTGTTGGTGTTGTAAAAATTGGATACTGGATTGCAAGTTTTACTGGTAAGTTAAGTTAAAGTTAGATTTTTCTGAGACAGAGAAATTGCGTTGAAGTGTGCAGTTGTAGGTACATAGCGTTAAAAGGCTTTTGAATTTGTTTTCACTTGACTTATAAGATATTTAGAGCCGGAATTCATCTTAAAGTACTAAAATCTAGGACAAGTACACTGTACACTGCAGTAAACTTATCTAGCTATAGATTATTTGTACATGCTTCTAGCGGTGTATTTGGAACGGACCAACTGCGATCGTTTTTGAAGCTGTTTGTCAAATATTTTCGTCCTCTCTCTTTCTTGTGCTTCGCTTATCAAGAGACAGGACGAATTTTTGCCGTATGCCTAAAAGTTAAGTTAGTTTTTGCCCACTTCACTACATTGTGCATTTACACTTCGTGTCATGTTAACGTCCCGTTGGAGAGTGAAAAGTTTCAGTGCCATTGACTTGATACAGGGTCAAGTTGTTAAGAAATCGGGTGCAACGACTTATCAGGTTTAAAGTATAAAGAGTTCTTACAAATCGTTTTTTTGTGTTGTATCCCTCATAGACATGACATTTTTTATTAAGAATACCACTATACTTATTAACTAACTGGATAAATGTGCGAATAAAGAGTGTTAATAAATAACTTTGTTCGCTTTGAAAGTCGTTTAGTAATCCCAAATAAGTTTCTTTCCAACATGCATTTCACTTTCCTCTATTTCCCCCTCTTTCGTGACATGAGCCATTTATCCTGCGTAAAGTACCCTAGACTCGGAACAGAACAAAATTCTTTGCGTTGCACACCCCAAGTGTCTGGAAAGTTCATTCAATTTGTCTTCCGTTGTGATACCTACCTAGGTACAATGTAGGTATCTTACGGTCGTATTGGTAAACTGATCTTGCTTGGATTTCCGTCTCAAGACACGACCGAAATGACAATTTTCAATGACTTCACGTTTACTTTGACGTAAGGTATCTTGAGACGATCATCTCAGCCAAGATCAGTTGATTGATACAACACTTAACTTAACTATATGATGATTATCGATGAACTCTGCACAATTGGGATTGTTCATAATTTTACAACTATTCTATTTCGAAAACCATTTCGAGGAATAGAGTTTAACGCCGTTCAGCATTTTTTTTTGAAATGTTTATCTATTTCGTATACTTTGTCAAACTTTGATAACCTTTATTTGACTTTCGTTTTCGGCTTAAAGCCCTCCTAGGTGAATCCTACGGGTTAGGCGAAAATCGCTTGAAATAGTTACATTTTAATACACTATTACAATCACTTTTTATCATTATTCATTAGATATCATTTTATTGTTGTAATTTATTAGAAAATGAATAACTAAAAATAAACAAAGATATTAAAACAAAACTATTGAGTCAAATAAAAAATTAATGAAATAGGTCTCTTAAAATTACCTATTGTTAAGAATTAGTATATAAAAACTAATTCGAAAAAATACAACGAAGCTAAGAATAGGTCTAGACACGTCACATTGTATAAAACCGAGAAAAACCTACCTACCAAATAAACAAAATATGTTTAGGATCATTTAAATTCCACACAAATTTCCATGACGCACCTCGGGACTTCTGCTATCTCCAAGTTCTAGCAAAGTCTCCAATTTAGATGTGTGAGAGCACAAACAGACATGACAGCCAGAGAAACTAACTTTTGCATTTATAAAATTTGTAGGCATTCTTAGTTTTCTACATTACTTAGGGTCGTATTAACAAACTGGGGCATTGCATATAAAATAATAGCTTATATTATAAGTGGGACTACTAGTATGACAACTTACTAGGTTTTATGAAACTGGCCCCACGTCTCCGTCGGGCATCTCAAGTCAAGATGTTTATAAATAAGGCCCCTAATCATTATTAAGAGCTAATCTAACTTCATTAACTCTGCCAGTCGCTGCAACGCGGTGGAAAATCGCATCAGTCGTGCCGAATGAATTATTCGTGCAATTGCAACCGATTCGACACACAGGCGCTGATAACGTCAACAAAGCGTTGCGTTTATTATTAAAGCGAACCACCCTCGCCTCGCTCCAATATAAACCAAACCAATAGCAATAGCTTAGAAGTGTCAAGCTCTGTGTCGTATGTACGCGCTAAAATTTGATGTACGCTTTGATTGGACTACTCAAACTCGCCGGTTAATATGAGCTGTGTCCAGTTGAAAAGTCATACGCTGAAGAGAATCACACCGCTTATGTCTATCTAGTAACGTGTCCCTTTCAAATGGTAATCGGTTCTGAGGTTCCGGAGATTAGTTGTCGGGTAGATACATGCACAAAAATCGCAACTCTACTTATATAATGTTAGTGAAAACTATAGTAAGTATAGGTATTATCATATTGCACTGCTGTACTCGGATACGAGTATATAAATATGGTTCAATCTTACAGTGACGTAACTAGTCTAGAATAAGTAGTTCTCCCAGATTCATAAGCAACATACTGTTACGCAGGTCATTGTAAATATTTTTATAAGATAAATAAATAATCTCACTTGCACTTGTAACTGTGTTTTATACAAAACTATGATAACCAATAACTACGAGTATTAAAAAACTAGTAGTACGGTAACTACGGGTACTAGATAACGATAATGATATTTACTTAGATAAAAACCATCAAAGAGTCAATAACGCTAGCTTCGTAGGAAAGGTAGCTTTCGCGTCGTAAATTTTTAGTATCTATTTTATTTAATGAACACCCTCCATGACTGTTCCAGTATGAGTTGGAGTGTCGGCGAAATAACTAGCTTGAGGCATCATCTCTTATCACTAGAGAGCGGATTTGAAGAAGCGATTACAAGTTTAATATGGATATGACTCGTGCGATTGGTTAGTTAGATAGATAGATAGATTTATTTATTAGATATCATGTTTTTTATTGGTCTTACAGTTCAAAAAAAAAACAATTTCAATTTCTTTATTTAATAAAAGCACTTGAAATATAATAATACATAGTTTCAAGCTAGTAATGCAGAGTAACCTGCGAACAACAACGAGTGCAAATGGGCTATCTATATAGTTATCTTATTACTTATTTAGTTACCGCAATGCAATTTTATGGTTAATTAATTCAATAAATGTTATTCTTGCGACAAACTATAGGTATGTAAAGAAAAATATTTTATTTTAATTAAATAAGATGAAGAAGAAAAACATTTATTTACTACACAGAAGACACAAATAGACAAATGAAAGAAAACAATCAATGTGTGTGTGAGAAATAGCACGGAGTGTGTCCTCGCGGTAGCGAATCGGAGGAGAGGAAGGGAGAGAAGGAGTTTTATACAACTCAAACATAATAGATTCTATTTATTACGCACCTTTCTGATAGTTTCTGTCTACAATGTCACTGTAAACGTACTTACCTGTACTAGTCTTATCCATATTAAACTTTTAATCGCTACTTCAGATCCAATTTCTACTTTTCACATAACTCCCTTGAGGCTGACATTTCTGAATTTAATAAACGTCTATTGTGTGTATTGTGGCTAGGTTAGGGTAGGTTAGATTTTTAAAATAATTAAAATAAAACCATTTCTATTGTCGAAAGTCGTTTTAGTTCAAACGATTTTATAAGTAAAGATACGTTATGCGTAAAAAAAATATGCGATCCAATAGGGAACCTGAAAAAAATATGACAACCGACTTAATCGACATTAACTGACTCTGAGTGCGGCCGTTAGACTACGAACGTCACAGTCACAGACTCCTATTCCAACTCGTCGAATCCCATCTTGCTTCTATTTTTAACTGACTTAAAAAAAATGAGATTCTCAATTTGACCCGTAAGTTTGTATGTGTGTATGTTTGTCCGCAATTAGGTATCTCGCTGACCGTTTTTGACGCGGTTTTAACATTCTGAAGAACGTAGAACTGATGGACCTATTCCCTGTCATTTTAATTTTAAAAGAAGTATCTGTTCGCATTTTTGTAGCTAGTATTTGGATATTGTAAACATTTATTTTTGTAATCATATTGTATCATTTTTGGATAATGCTATAATGTTGTTACTGTTGTTACTGTATGGTTACGAGAAAAAAGCAAGATAGGATAAACCAACATAGTTCCATATATAATTCCATATGCCTTTTAAATAATGTGCGAGATTGTTTCAAGTTTAATACCCAGCGAGATGCACAACACTTATTGCTTAGTTTTAGCCGGTTTTGAGCGAAGACAAAACCAGTTTTGGGTTTTTGCATGAGCATAGTACAACTAACTGTTATGCATTATAAAATGACAAACAAATGACGTAAACATTTTTGTTAATTATTTTATCATTTGTATTTTACAATTAACTAGCGATCCACCCTCGCTTAACTTCCATTTCCATTGTATCGTACGTAACATCCGTTCATAAACCATATTTTTAACAACAAAAAAAAAAAAAAGTTCGACAAGTTTGAAAAATCCAAGAGTACATACAGTTCGTTGCATAGGTACTAAAACTTAATTAACAATCACGAAATAATGATAGCAATGATTTTGTAATCTTTACATAGTATAAAACAAAGTGCTTTCCCGCCGTCTGTCCCATACGCTTAGATCTCTCAAACTAACAACGCAACGGCTAATGCGGAGTAAGTACTCTAAGAGTTTTCATGTATAATAAATTCTGGATTATGTATGGATGTCACAGGGAACTCACATAAACCGAACCGAAGAGAAGAAACTGACTGACATGTCAACGCGCAGCCCAAACCGGTCGGTCTAGGGATTCCAAATTTGGCACATAGGTTCCTTTTGAAGTCTAAGGGTGCGCTAAGAAAGGATTTTCCGAAAATCCAGCTCCAACGGGAGGAATATGGGGGGTAACGGGAAAGTAATTATTTATTATTTATTTATTTATTTATTATAACAAACACAAATTTTAGATATTATACATTGTTCCACAAAACTGTTTACACAGTTTGACTGCGGAATCTTCGGTCCAGCTTGATGACAACAGATTACACAAAAGCGGTACATAATTAGATATACTTAGGGCCTGTTTCACAATCGACAAGTAAGTTTATCTGCCATTTAAAGTTGGCTCTATCCTTGTCTATTTTCAAGTGTAAGAAAGAGAAAGGGCTAAATTTATCTGTCAAATACGCTTTACTTGTCGATTGTGAAACAGGCGGTTATACTAATATTTTTATATTTATATATACCTATAGATGAGCATCGTATTCAAAATGAATCCAGCAGATGCCTATGTAACTTAGCTTTAAATCTACGTTTGTTGGTTTCCAGAACAATATCAGCTGGTAATCTGTTCAGGAGATAAGGTAGACGTTTTTTAAGTGTCCTGTCTCCGTAGTAGTTGGACACTCTAGGAACTGCAAACTTACCAGCCGATATTGCTCTCGTATTATGACAATGATTGACCAGACGCGTATGCGTATGAAGTCGCGGACGTACTCAAGTTAACATATAATGTATATGTAAGTGCGAGGCGTTGAAAAATTCAACTCACGATCAGAAACCGCTTACCCTTAAAAGGGTTTTCGTTAGGGTATATAGTTGACTGGTTCTTTACAAACCCTAACGGTGCGATAAGCGTATCTTCGACTTACCCCAATGAAAAGCTATCCCATACGATACAATTAATTCGACTAAGCGCTTGCACTTCCTTAAAACCCTCGTTAGGCTTTCCCTATGAAGTGTTTATTGAACGGCTTCAAGCTATTTTAATCTCTACGCGCGGTCCATACAAAATATTTTTGCATAATCAAACAAACAAAGTCAACGGAGAGGGAGAATGGATAGGGTAACAATAACTTAATGTAAGTGCATAAATCCGAAACCCTTACGAAACTGGTAACCTTAATGGTTGTAGTTAACAAGTTTGAAGCAGGTTCCATATCATTAGGGTAAACGTATCGATAGTGAGAGCATATGACGTAGTACCCGATTGATACACTTAATCAAATAAAGGAGTTTTCCGGTCCCTGCTCACGCAACCATAATGGGAAACCAGGACGGGGCCTTTTGGCAAAACCTAGGAGGCCTATCCAGCAGTGGATGGCATTCCGCTGAAATCATGATGACAAAACAGAACGAAAACAAATAAAATACCTCTCATTGTCACCTCTTAAATGTTTACCAACTGAACGATGCTTATAAATTCATTTTGCAGATTGTTGACAAATATAAACAAAAGATTCGAATTTTAAAAACAATCGTTTCATTTCTTTTGTGATGTTATATAAACATACTAAACAGTGAGGTTAAGTTAGAGGTGAGATATAAATCCAAATCATATTTGACCCGAGGGGCTATTTTGCCTTACACACTCGCATTTCGCACTTTCATTTTGAAAATCGAAGGCTTGTCTGCATACAAAATGAAATCAATTGTGCCGCTTTGAAGTCAATTGCGATTGCGAGTGCGTTAGGCAATAGGCCTGCTGTTATTGTCGAATATCGAATAATGTTTTTAATTCTATTTCTATCGTTACGTTGACCAATACGATAACATGGTAAAAGCATTTTTTACCGTGTTGAACAGAAGCCCACTTTTAAAATCTATTAAGTATCTGGCGAATCTATTTATCTTCTTCTTAAAATTTTAGAAATAATGATTGTACCCTGAAACATATTTCAGTTGATAGGACTAAATAATTTTAAGTTTTTTTTTTGTCCTGTTTCGTGTCCCACTGCTGGGCAAAGTCCTCCCCTCTTTTTCGCCACTTGTCCCTATCCAGAGCGCACTCTTGCCAATCCATCGCAAACGACTCTAGGTCATCCCGCCATCTCCTTCTGGGTCTACCTCTGCTACAATGTCCGTCGCGTGGAAGCCAATGAGTGTTTTTTTTTGGCCGATCTCCCATCGTGCATGCTGCAGATATACCTCTAGCCAGCCCAGTCCCACTTCAACCTTGCGGTCTTCACCCCAACATCAGCAATACCAGTTCTGGAGCGCAGCTCTTTATTCCTTACCCTATCGGATCTTCGGACACCCAGTATGCTACGCCAATATATATATTTATAATATTTCCAACATCTCACTTTACTTAAATCGTTATGAAGTCTTACATTTTTACTGTTTGCATATCAAATTGAACACGACAGCTAGCATAACTTCCATCATACTTGCATAATTACTGTTACACGCTTGAATACACATACATACATACACTACATCGGTCTAATACGAAAACAAGGTAATTAAACTTTCAAATGTCGCGCGTTGATGTCTTTCATATGGCCACGATGGACACTTGGTTTACCGATGGGATCGATAAAATTATTTCAAACTAATGCAGCATGTACAGTGGGACAGTTAAGAGTAGAAATTAAATGAAGGCGTCACTTTCTACGTAACTGACACATTTTTGACGTAAAATGCTTAAACATGGTCACAATTTAGTGTGGATTTTTTGCCCATTTTATTTAATTTCTTAATTTTTTTGACGCACTGTAACCAATTGTTAACTAGATTTATTAAACAATAAACATATTGTTTTTGAAGTATGTGTGGTTAAGAGGTTCTTTTCTACAAGCTAGAACGATATTGCCTTTGAAATGTTCTCGTATTGTTTTTCATAAAGCCGCCACTGTCAATTGAAGAGTGTTTTTTGAACTTAGCTATCATACATACATTCACCTTTGTACATTAGTTTAATAAAAAAAATTGTAGTATTTATATTTTTGTGCAATAAAAATAATAATAAGGGACCATGTCACACCAATTGACCTAGTCCCGATATAAGCTCTAGGCTTGTACTATGGCTACTAGATAACGATACATAGAAAACATCCATCATTCAGGAACAAATATTTGCGTTCATCATACAAATATCTGGCCTTACCGGAATTTGAACCCCAGCACCGCTACTAAGCTCGCCACTGCAGAATCCAGAATTTAAATACATACAAACATACTATAATAATTAGTTAATTCTCAGATTTAGAAGTTCATTATAAACATATCACTAAAAGAAACGTAGGTAACCTGATTTTTTTTTTTTTTTTTTTTATTTTTTTTTTTTTTTTTTTTTTTTTATTTATTTATCAATGTAATGTTACAATATAGATTGCATTGCATGTCAAAAAATACGAAATTACATTGATATCGTCAACAAAACATTAATACAAATTGATAAAATAATATTAAAATAATACAATAATATAAAAACACTCAAATAATCAAAAACAACAATGATAAACAAGTAATAAATGGTCAGTTTCCGATGTCAATACACAAAACTAATAAAGGTCAAATATCAATAATAATTTTACAATTTAAGTTGCATATATTCGTCGACAGAGTATAATGGATTATCCAATAAAAGGTTTCTCAGCTGATGTTTGAATGCTTCGTCGGATGTTACATTTTTAAGTTTAGCGGGTAGACGCTCATAGAATGTGGGACCGATGACACGCGGGTTCTTAGCCGCAAGTGCCATGCGACGGGGAACTGTTCTCAAACGCCCGGTGTGGCGGAGCTCCTTGCCAGGAATCATATCAAATTAATCCAGTTTTTTAATAAGTTTATTACACTTATAGCCAAAAATAATCTAACCTGATTGTGATTACGTAGCGTAATCAACTGTAAGTAATGAGTTAACCTACTTACTAGTTTTTTTAAATGATGAGTTATTGTTGGAAGCTTAATCGACTGGTAATCAATTGTAATAGCAAGTGTATGGGCTTGTTAATGACGTGGAGAAGGCACAGGACACCTGAAGATGGATCTTATACCCATAGACATAAAGAATTCTTAAGCCTACAAATCTGAGACGCCTAATGCGTTGCCAACACTGAGGACTAAGATGGAATGCCATATATTAGTATTTTCACCGGTTGTCTTATCCCCACGCCGGAATACAACAATGTGAACACTATTGCGTGGCGGCCTGTTAAAGGATAAGAACTGTACTTATATGACTAATAAAACACTCAATGCAGACTCTGCTAAGAAAGCTTATTAAAACAATCAAGAGCAATTGCTCTTTGAAAATGCACTTGTAGGACAACTGTTCTGATAAATGTCTTACAACGATTCCTTATAAACCTCTATAAGAGGACATACTAAGTGTCTGTTCTTAGAGTAGGTACAAAATATCATGCTTTTATAAGATGTTACTACTGTCATAGTCATAGACACATGTGGGTAAGTCTGCTGTAACACCTTGCTAGTGGATAGGGATTCGGACGGAACCTGCCCAAGGTCAAATTTTTAGATAAAACGTGACATAAATTGTACCTCAAGTTATTTTTCATATCACAAAATATTAGTAATTGAACTTACATTTGTAATGATTTTATTTGTGCTAGTTTCAATAATAATAATTTATTACTTTAATGCATTGTAATGTGACTCACTTTTAAGTATTATTGAAAAAATACCTTCTGCTGGAGTTTCTCGCGGCGCTTCTTCTCCGCAATGATGGTCTTGTCCAAAGAGCTAGTATATTCACTCCATATTACCGTCGTGTAAAGAAGCCTTCCTGTGGCCAATTTGCTGAAGAAATATTTTAAATCTTGAAAGAGAAGCGATTACTTTAACTGTTAGATAGTGTTTATCTGGAGATTGTAAAGCAAACCATCATTCTACCTCGCCAAGTATCCTCATCTCCACTTCCCTTATATTTAGCAATATTATATTCATATTTAATGCAATATTCTGCCAGTACGAGTATAAATTCCTCGCTTGTACGCAGTAATGGGCTACAAGTTGGAAAGGTTCAACGACCTCGAGGTGCCATTTTCGATTCGAATATGCATTCAATTCAGGATGCTACTGTGAATTTAGATGCTTCATTATGGCTCTTATGGCTCAATGTATTAAAATATAATAAAATATACATAAATAAAATATAAATATTGCTTTTTGTATCCTCGTGACTCCACCATACAACAAACAGGGAAAAAATTGTGAGTGGGAATTTGAATCTACCAGCAAGGAAATAAGGTTCTACTACGTTGGTTCTTAAATACTATTTTCAATTCAGAAACAAATAAATTTGAACTTTGTACTCATTAAAATATAGTTTAAAATTTTTAATTGTCTTGATTAACAAGGATATTATTGCTTATGTATGTGACGGCTTTATACTCATTTAAGACCGGAAAAGCTCGTATTTATCTTTCTTTTTCAGTCGGCTTCAGTATCCAAACTAACTGAGAGAACAGAAAGCAAAGACAGCAAGATATTTACGTTACTGTGCGATATTAAATTATAAAAAAATATTTAAAATATATATATATATATATATATATATATATATATATATACCCAAAAAGGAATTGATCCCAGACCTAAGTAGATTTAATATCCATCATGAATATATTTCTGTCTTTTAAGCTTTTTGTTGTGTCTTTTGCATTTAATGTAATAAATTTACACTAAACATATATTTAGATTTGTTAATAACACTTATTTGTATGCCTAACGGTAAAACATAGTGGTCTTTGTTAATATTGAAACATCAATGTACTTATAACGTATATTAAATTAATAAAACATGATTATTACAGTTTTCACATTTCTTGAGTTATAGTAACTATTAAGGTAGTTTTGTTCAACCCTAAGACTAGCTATTTTCCGTATTTTTGATCTTAACAGTACATTAATACAAATTATTAGTACCGCGTGACCTTTAGTCACTCCAGGAAACATTTCCAACGAGGCAATGACGCAGCTTGTAGCTTGTGACAAGTATATCTGAGCTCGCCCCCTGACCCGAGTTACATAAGTCATTCGAGAAGCATTGTTCACTCCACACTCAACTTAACGGGCCGATTGTGCCGGAATTAACTGTATGTAAAGTGCTTTACGCGAGGCTTGGCGGAAACCATTTGGTAATTAATATCTTGTGAAAATTGTGAAATACGTCTGGCTTATTATTAGTTAAACGTGATGCTTAGATGGCTGACGTTCTCAGATGTACGTAAGGTCAAACTTTTTTTTTTCCTTTTATAATTAATGGCTTTCATTGTCAAGTTATTAGACGACGCGATAGCCTAGTTGGTAGTTGGTTGGTAGTTGCCCACGAAGCTAGCGGTCCCGGGTTCGATTCCCGGTAAATATTTGTGTGATGAGCACGAGCTTTTGTTTCTGAGTCTTCAATGTTTTCTATGTATTTAAGTTTTGCCTAACCGGGGATCGCACGGGGTCCCACTAGCTTCCCCCATATCGTCAATTCTGTCTTAGAGTACAAAAATCACGACCAAGGTCAACACTCGCTCTTGCACGCAGTTTATAAGCGCTAGGGCAAATCAGAAACAAGTGATAAACTTTTATAACATAATACCCGTTTAGATTAGATCATAGAACTGCATATTATGCTAATTCATTCAAATTTAGACCTAATGCACGCTAAAGGAAGTGGCATTGTTCTCTGACGCGGCAGCGGAACGGGATGAAGACGCAATTAACTCTGTAAAGCTCAATCTGTACTGGGAGGCGTCAAATGCGTTGCGTAAAATCAACAGTTTTAATGTATAACCTACATAGATACAGTGGTGTACAGTTTTTAGGAGAGTCGGTGGCCTGTTGACTTAGAGGGTCAGCTCGTGATCGTAGGTACCGAGATCGAATTCAAATTGGTACATAGTGACCCCCGCGGTCACCATGTACCAATGAGATTTTTTACGATGAAGAAAAAACATCGTGAGGAAACCTGCACATTCGAATAGCTGAGTGTGTAAGAGGGTAATTGCACAAAACATAAACTGAACTGAAATATTTTTGGTCCAATGTAATTTCCCAGCTATATGTATTGTTTTTGTTTTGTTTTCGGAATTCCAAAACCGATTATTTAAGTATAAGTATCGCCGGTTGAAATGAAAATTTTAGAAATTATGCACGTGGCCAACGTTTCTGAGAAATTATACATTCGGCCAAAATATTTTGCTGGAACTGCACAGACCCATTTTTCTGGTATAACCTACAAATAGAACTTGACCCGTGGTCCTACTGCTTTTTCTCCCACAGCTATTCGACGGCGCCCTGCCTCGCGGGCTCCTATATCTGGGCAGTTTGCCCTTCGGGCAAAGATACCTACCCACCCTAACCTACCTACTTTTGCGGGGTTTCGGACTCGTGGCTAATGATTTCTGACAAAAGCGAAAAGCAGTGGTACAAAAAGTACGCCCTTAAGCCTAACCTAACTTATTTTGATCATAGAATGTCCTTTGTTTTTCAATGACCATAATATTATAAAAATATAATGTATTCCAATTATACCCAGTCTGTTTTGGTTTCTGTTAACAATAGTTCATCATTGAATTTGCAAAAAGTACACATCTGAGTCAACATAATATCGATTCGAAATCTGAGTGCGCGTAATCAATTTCTACATTCAAAACCTGAGAATTGGCTTTCGCCGTACCGAGGATGTACCAGTCATGACCGATGCATTATTTTCCATTTAAAGATTTCGATGGTTGAGCGATAACGAAGAGAATTTAGAGGCAGCATCTCAACTTGGATATGGAGTTATTCTTGTATAATATAAGTTAAGGTTAACTTCAATAGATCCCTTTAAGGAATAAGTTTGATATTGCGGGTGGTAGGACCTTGCGCGGGGTCCGTCCGGATCGCTACCACCATCTTATCCATTAACCTACCGCCAAACAGCAGTGTTCGCATTGTTGTGTTCCGGTTTGGGGATAAGACAGCCGGTGTAATGACTAGCATAGAGGCATTCCATCTTGGTCCTCAGGGTTGGCAGCGCATTTGCAGTCTTAGGGTTGCAGTCTTGTGAATGCGAATGTCTATGGGTCACAGTTTCCATTAACCATCAGGTAGCCTGTGTGCTCGTCAGCCTTCCCTATGCCATAAAAAAAAAAAGTACATTCCTGGTATATTTGTCTAGTTTATAATTGTAATTCTCCACTAGTTAGCTGATTCGGGTTTCTATTCTACTGGGCAAACTATTGCCTTTGATATATTATCGTATTGCCCTTAACCCAGCCGCCATTACTCTAAAAAAAAAAGGCGTAACGTTAACAATACAATAAATAGTCAAAAGCAACATGGTTTTACCCTATAGAATAGAGGCATTGATTATCTACTCTAGTGTTTATTGTACATTTGAACTAGTTAGGATGATCCGAGCACATCACCGTGTGATTCCTCTCTCCGTTTGTCTAAAACGGTTATGGTATTGGCTCACTGGACGCGACTTTCTCTCGCTCTCGGCCAATTTACTTTTAATTATTGATCGGTTCGAGCGTTTGAAAGTTGACGCACGATAGTTGTGTAACAATTAGGTTAGGTGATGCGTGGAAAGGGATGGCTGGGTTGGACAGAGATAATAGGATAGGATTTTGCTCGGTTTCATTGGTCGATAGCATTTTCGTGCTACATTGCATCGCTGCAATAGCTCCTAGCTCAATAATTTCAAAGGGACTCGTCAATGGATTGCTACAAGCATGCGAACGCTTGACACTGCAATGCGCCTTTTTATAGGCTTGGTCTAATTCTATACATAAAAAGCGCTTCAGTGACTTATTGACTGACGACACACCGCCTAAACCGCTAGAACGTAGGACTTGAAATTTGAAGGGAATATGTCTTGGGTACCTTAAGGGTGTGCTTAAATAAAAAAGGAATTTCCGAATATCGACTCCTAATGGGAAGAAATCTCTTCTTAGATATTGCTGGCATCCCAATAACTCGTTTAACACAGTAATTTGTGGTCTACTGAATGTACATTTCATATTTTCACCCGACTGCGGCAAAGCCCAAAAGGTGGGTTATGTGTTTGACCTGTATGTATGTCCGCATCTATGTTGCCTCGTTACTACTATACGGCTAAACCGATTTTAATACATTTTACGTGGTTATAGATTCGTCTTAACCACTAGTGTCATAGGCTATATTTATATTATTTGGTAATCAAAATGGCGGATTTTGATTTTAGATTTGTTAACTTGGTGGTATTATTTTTATAAACCAAATTAATATCCATTTACTTAAAGCTTAGTACACTGAAAGACAATAAACAATTGAAAATATTTTTCGAAATGTTTCCAATTTAGGAAATACACCTATTCTCCAAATTGGATTTTTTCTCTGCAATTGCTTATCTTTTACTGTGACTGTATGTCTGTGTATTTGAAACATCGTTGGTACATCTAGCTCTATGGGCACCCTAGGGAGCCTGTTCCTAGTCTATATTTAGCTCGGGAGCACTCACCTTGGCTTCTGATTGTAGAAGTACAAATCCTTTGCTAAACTAAATTCAGTTAAATTCTAAAACTACCAGCGATTGTATTTAGCTTTTAAATAATAAATATTAATAGGTATTTTACTAAACAAAATGCTATCGGAAAGAGATCGCTAATTAGCGATAAGTGGACCGCCTGTTGTTTACTTGTGTTATTTTTAATTTAACTGTTTCTCTGTAATGTTTTTGTTTGGTGATTAAAAAACTGTTTTTTATTTTGTTTTATTGTATTGTATTGTTCTTGCCACGGTTTGATTGTTTATGAGTTTCCAATATTCCGTTGATGGTGTCATCATCATCACGGCATAATATTACTCATACATCATTGTCATATTAAAAAACAATACAACAGAATAGAATACAAATACTCTTCATAAAACAATACAAAAAGAACACACGAAGTACATCTTAATAACAGGTAAATAGTGGTCTCTTTCAGACAACTTTGGTCATAAAAAAATGCTAAGCACAAATCCATCGCAGGCGGTGGAGCATAATTTTAACTAATTGATTGTATTGGTGTCATGAATGCCTCAGTAAATATTGGGAATAAATATAAGTCCTCGATAGAAGACCATTAGGTAACTAGCTAGGTTAACACAAGTATACTGTCAGCCCAATGGAATCCTGACCCACCATGGAACGGTGTCACAGTGACATTAAAAAACAATTTGTTTGACACTTCTTACTCTACCACTTGAATCATAACGTCACTGTGACGCAGTTCTATGGTGCATCAGGGTTCCATTAGGCTGATAGTACCTATTACCATTACATTTTTTTTACAATTCATATTTTTCGATAATATTACTTTATTCACTGTGAAACCTGTCAAATTGTCGGTAAAATAGGTGCCTCTATTCAACACCGTAAATACCATGTCATGTTTGAGCTGTTATCGTATTGTCACCGTTTTGACAGCTCTTATTTACTTGACAGTAATGACAGCTGACGTCAAAACAATTCCATAACAGGTCAAAGACGGTATGGTTTACCGGGAATAGAGGCCCTTATTGGATGGTCAGTACTTGAAAAAAAAACATGAACACATAAGAAGCCCCCAGCGGATGCGCACGCGCCGCGGCCGCGCGTCCGGCCGCGCAGGGAACCTGTACCATTTGTATGATAATCGCGTAGCCATGGCTAGATGTGGTGCCAGAATTGGTGTTAGGAAAACAACGGAAGATGGCGGTTTTTAAAGAGAAAACGTTGGATGGTAATAATGAAATCACTGAACCAATGATAGTCTGCAAAAGATATTTGTGTGGTTGTGATTTATTTTATTAAGGTATACCAACAGCTAACACAAACACATTAGAGACATACATACATTCACAAAGCCAGTTACAGGTTCTCACCGATAGTAATACAGTAGCAATAATGATTTACATCGCATTAAGTCGACATTGCTGCACCGCCAAGGATTTTTAATAGGTAGTAACAAATACATACACTTCGGCAGTAGGTACTACGGAGAAAGGGCACAAAGGGAAGGGTGTAGGGAGACGTAGGAGAAAGTAAAGTAAAGGTTTATTAAAGCACGTCTTATATAGACATAGTACAAATATAATCGAAGTTCGTCTTCACAAAGGTGTAATCGCACGGCTTGCAAACTCAACAGGAAGGGTCGAGCCGGTTCCAGTAGGAGCGATATGCGTGCGTATCAAATATCGTGTGCATCGACGCAAAAACGTTATCATGTAAATTTCATATGACGACAACCCTAGCGCCCGAGCGGCAGTAGGTAACAGGAACTCCTACATGGCCGGAGATGACCTACGTTTCTATTTATATTATGAAAAAGACCTTGAGTGCAATATTATCCACTTAGGGATATTTTCATTTGACAAGTTGTGTCAATATTTAAAGACCACTTATTTGACCGGCTGTACCTAAGGTTAGAGATATTTAGGTACATTACTAAAAAAGTTTAGCCAAGTGTTTCATGTAAGCAGTTTCACCATTTAAAAATAAATTTAAAATTTCGCATGCTCGTTTTAAATTTACTTAGGTTACATGCAGATTTTTACTATTATCAATTATTTAGAAACCGTAACTTGTTCACAGAAATTGTGTATCCAATTATAGACAATTATCCGTGTACATAGTTATTGCAAAATAAATCACAAACGATACCTATATTCAAAAATATTATGTAAACTCACTTACAAGTAAGGACCACCAGATTTATAAACTTAGAAAATGGGCAGCTAGGTAGGGTATACACGGTGTTTTTTTAACCGTCTTAGAGCCGAAGCCCACTTAACGTATCCAAAACGTACTTATCATTCGCGAAAAAATAAAAATAAAAATTAAATAAAAATACATATAAGTTCTTTATAATGGATACATTGAATGGGCTTCGGCTCTAAGACGGTTAAAAAAACACCGTGTATAAAACCGTGCAATAATAAAATCCTAATGTTCCAAAATCCCCTTTTTATAAATTCGGCCACAAATAATATCTTCCCATTCAAATATTTTAAGAAATTATTACTCATTTAAAAACCTTAAAACACGTAACGTATCGATGATTGTTGATCCTACACAAGACATAAACATGGCAAAAATCTCTGACCTGATCCTTACGTAATTAGAATCATTAAAATAATGAGCAGTCACCTCTCTCGCACAGTTGGAACCACCAGTGCCGAGAACTCAAATCTCATGCTCATTTTATATAAAACGAGGCACCCCGGCACTTAAGGTGTTGAGGACAGCGAGATTCACGTTAAATTGCATAATTGCACGTTTTCCTGTAACTCTGAACATGGCCAAGACGAGCTTTACATTTTTCCTTTTTTCCCATGCAGTACTTACATAATTTGTCTTTTTTTCCGCGCAGTACTGACGTAACTCGTCTACCCTTATGTGAATTTTGTGATTATTCTGTCTTGATTTAAAAGTTCCGTATTCGACTTTGCCTTTTTTGGTGGGGTTTTGTGATACGTATACTACCGAACGTCGGTCCAACATCCGTCTACGGATAACTATTACTTAAAAAAGTTTATAAGCTAACACGTAGTATTTAATAGAGATAAAACTATTTAATATTCGGATGATACATTAAGTACTACCTGTTGCCCGCGACTCCGTCCGCTTTGAAGTCGTTTATTGGTATTTGCTGGAAAACTGACCAATTTTCTAGGATACTGGGTATTCAACGACCTTTCCCGGGTTTCAAGCTATCTCCATATTTAATTTCATTGAAATCGGTTCAGCGACATAGGTGTGAAAGCGTAACAAACAGACAGATAGATGGTGTTTTCAAGACAAGAGTGAATACTCGAGCACTTGCCCTCGCTCGCAGCACATGCTGGGTCTATGCCTTTTGTCACACTTTTTTTTTCATTATTAAATTTTGTTTGTATTTTACTGGTTTGGTTGACAGTAAATACGTCTTATTCTTATTCTTATCTTTAATAGGGTTTTTTCTGAGTAAGCGTGTACCACCCTCGACCTCGTCGTCACTTAACATCAGGTCAGGCTGAGGTTAAAAACAAACCCATTTTGGATAAAAATAACAACTGTAGGTACTGCAGACAGGCAACTTTAGCTAATGTTTATGTTTATGTAGTTTTGGTAGATTGCTATTCATATATTTCCATGGAAGTAAGACCAGCATCTTATTTCCATGATAAAGTTAAAATTGATTAACCAAGCACAAGAACATACAAGAAAATATCCCATTTGTTCTTGTTAACGCCATGTCCAGACCCGGAACATAATTAATCTCAATTAATTACCAATTTGGTCATCTTATGTGGCCAGCGATTTCATAATTATAGAAAGTCGGTAAATATTCCAGTAAGCAGGTAAGTAAATACGTTTATGTAATAACAGAACCAACAGAACGTGAATCGCCGCGCCCTTTTGCTTCGATACCACTTGATGACTGATGACTTTGCGTTTATTTATGGTTGTTGACAGTTGACAGATTCCCATTGTTCGCTGATTTATATGATGTTTATACAGAGCTCATATTTATGATCATATTTTTTAATACTGTAGAAATGTGTATATAGCAAGGATCGTACAACCTTTCTGAAGCTCTCTTTTACTCGCTAAAACTATATCGTCTTTGACATGTGGTATTGATGAAGTAGTATTGTTTTTAAATCCATTACTGTCAAGTAAATGTGAGCTATCCGGTGACATGTCAAAAGCAATATGGTTTTTCTGAGTAGAATAGAGGCCTGATTATAATATTGATTGCGTTTTGTGTTGAACCTAAAGTTCCTGTTTGTTATGCGGTGGGTTTTTTTTATGAAGGTTTTACTGAGCATACATATATTAGTTACTGAAATCATCTTTATTGGTAGTCAGTGTCAATTTATATCATAGAAATTGAACTCACAAGTTCTATTTAATGTATCGATCTCCTTCACGATAAAGGTCAGGTGGGGCAAATGTATCTACGGGGCAAGTCCGTCTAACCAACGTTGTATTCTAGAAAATATATGGTATGTCGCAGTTGCTCCTTTGACAAACTTTCCCCATCTGATAATAATCTCCGTATTATAGACGCAATTTGCATTAGAATGCGATACACAAACTTTACGACAGTTTAGGGAGAAACTAATGCACCTGATTGTACCTGCATACCATCTCTTTACAAACAACCTTTTTACAAACAAGTTTGCAGGTAGCAGATGAAAACAGTACTACAACAACGCAAATGCCAAAAAATTGCAATGAATTAAGAGTCTTTTGCCGCTTGTGTTAGGGTCATCGTTCGGTTGTTTCTGTTATTGCGTCTTAAACCATTCTTAACTTCTCACAGAGTAAAATATTTCATAACATTAATAAATGTCAGGGGACATCTCACACAAATTGACCTAATGGTGTCGCGTTTTAACAGGCCCGATTTGACAGGTGTCAACGCAGTACAAAATATAACTTTAATATGTGTTTTTATAGAACGCGGCAACTATAGTCCCAAACTAAGCTCTAGTGCTTTGTTATATGGGTACTAGACTACGATAAACATACTTATATAAGTAGAGAAAAAAGTGGTTAAATGCTTAGAACACCTCCATGACTCAGTAACAAATACTCGTGTAGGTAAAAAGGTAAATACCTCACACAAATATTTGCCCATTACGGGAATCGAACCTGGCGCCGCTAGTTTCGTAGGCAGAGTCAATACCAAGTAGGCTTAACGCGACTTCAAAATATTGTCACTCAATCGCTGCGCATCGAGTATGCAAATCAGGGAGATGTCCACATTCATTTTATTTTCTTGCCGCATAAGGAGTGAAAGGTGAAGGTGTTTCTACACGAATGTTCCGACACAGTATAAACAGTAGATCGTCTTCAAACTCAGGTATGTCGCGCGGCTTGGATGTGTGCGTGTCTTGATCGTACGCGCCGCGACACCACAACAGGACGGACAGAGCCGGTTTAGGCGGTGCCGTGCCGTCTCCGCGTTTGATTACGTATGTATACTCATGACTGTTGTTGTTGTAGTTATGGTTTGTTCTGATTTTTTAGAAGTAAATTTGTTACTGTTTACATATTTAATTCGAGACTTTGCATGTTATTCTTTAAGTGAATGTGTGGAAGCTTGTAATTTGCTTTTAGATATAAGTGTGGTCGATCATTTTGTAGTAGGCAGTAAGCTTTCCGAATAAAATAAAATAAAATAAAATAAAATGTATCGAGTGACGCGCATCGACGCAACCCTAGCGCCCGAGCGGCAATAGGTAACAGAAACTCCTAAAGGACCGAAGACGAACTACATTTCTATTTATACTTCGATTTCGATTAAACAGCCACGATAACGTGATAACTCTGGCTGCCTAATCCCTGTTTCCCTAGATATATGCGAAAGTGAGTCTGTTTGTCTGTTTGAAACGTTTCTAAAGCTTCTGCACCATAGCTCGGATCATGTCAATCTGACCTCAGATAGACACTAGGCCAAAGTGATTACCTGACTCGAGAAGCATTAAATAATGTAAGTGCCACAATAAAACAAATGAGCACCGAGCCGGCGCCCGTCGCGGTCCAGATCGCTAGAAAACAAACACTAGATGTAGGGTTCATTCAAAGACTAGGGCGGTGAAGGAGATACTCTGTGACAATTACAAAATGGCTCTTTTTTATGATCGGTTTCATCAGTTACGTCGTTTTAAGAAGGCTGGTTAAGCTGAGGCGTAAGAATGCCTGTCGTTAAGCAAAATATTTCCTAAAATTTCTATTACCAGAAAGCATTTGTTTTTTTTAAATTCAGAATTAAAAAAACGTATTTAGTGGCATGTTGTCGGATGAATTAACCGGTGAGTTTAAGTTGTCCTGTCAGTGTACAAACAACATTTTAGGGCGTGGACTCTCAATAAGGTAGGTTAAAATTCGCTGATATGAGTTCGCTCACTCGATCAACCGTTCCTATTCTTAGTAGAATCCGATGAATTGCGAATGAAGCCTGATTGCTAAGCAAATAAAATCTTTACGTGTCATTGAAACTATGCATTGGTTTTCCACAATCATTAAGATGCATGCAGAATGCAACTGTAGACAGACGTATTTCCTTAACGATACATATTTAATTAACCTAGGAACCATGTCAAGTTTGACTTAATCTGAATCTAATTGGGTTTAATCTTGTGCTGAGGTTAACTGAGGTGTACGTGAGTGGAGCGGATGGAATACCACTCCCGCGACCTCGTCCAAGGTGGGAGAAGGAACAACTCAGGGGTTTTAGTTGGTGCGAGTCCGACATAACCGCTCGGCCCCCCCGGGTCGCTTGGTATCCATAATGGATTTCCCCTGAGGAAGAAAACAAAAAAGAAGAAAAAAAAGGCGTACGTGAGTGGACATCTTAAACTTGTTACGGCTGCAATGAATCGTTCTCTTTTTGTTTACATTGCCATATTTTTACTAAATGTTGCTACAATGACATACATAGGAATAAACAATATTTTTACAATCTGTGGTCACTTCTTAACAAGAATGACAAGATTATAAAAGTAATATTATTTTATTTGACTCTGAGTCAGGTCTTAGTATGACTGCCTCTATATCGCGTGTCAAATGTGGATATATCATCCGTCACGCTCGTACTTATTTAAGTGTCAGAAGGTGACGGATGCCTTATCCAAACGTTGTCACGCGATAAACGCAGCCAAAAAAAAAGACGTTGATATAAAACCCATTTATAAGTCTATTTTAAAATACACACTGAGCTGAAAGCTGCTATATGATCGATTTTATTTATAGATTGAAAAACATTATAAAAGCTTACCTACCTTGGGAAGACTACCTACTGTTATCATATATAAATATTTGGATTCATAAATGAAACTATTCATCGTATCGTTCGATATCTCTCCAGGATTAAGAGGAAAAAGAACTATTCCGACGAATTTAGATATTTACCATTTTCTAATTACACATCCGTATTGGTCGAGATCATAAATATGTCTGTACTTTATTACCTTGTCTATTTAATGTCATGTTCACTGCCATAAGTATATGAATTGTCACAGCGATTAAAGTGACAACGTACTAAAGTACACGACCTTCTTTTTTAATATACTCGAATATTTTTAAAGAGAAGTATTTTACAGTAGAAACATTTGAACTTTCATCGGAATTAAAACTCAGTATTGTAACAGATTAAAACGTTTAACGTAATATTAAAACGTCGTTATAAAAACGAAAGTGGTCCAATTGATATCGCCTTAAACGCAATCGAGTTAAATTCTTTTATGTTAAATGAAACATTAAAACCGAGCAAGAGCATGTCGGGCCATGCTCAGCGTAGGGTTCCGTCCGAAGCCGTTAAAAAAAACGTGAAATTAATATCTTTGCTAACCAGTGTGCAGTATGTTATACAACTGTAATTTTCCAAGTAAAACGGTTGATCAGAGTAGGTTTCATTTACTTAACCCATTCAGAGCCAAGAAGACATATGCGCTACATTTGCCTATGACGCACTCGGTGCGTTGTAAATACATCATCTAAATGACGGATAATGGTCTGCGTACCGGGAGACGCAGCGTGGGTAGGCCTCCAACAAGGTGGACTAGCAATGTGGCTAAGGTTGCGGGAAACCCATGCAGTCAAGCGGCGCAGGAGCAGGCCCGGGCCTTGTGTCAGACCTAGGGGGAGGCCAAAGTCCAGCAGTGGATGGCTATCGGCTGTAATGACGATGATGAATGATGACGATCATGGGTTTTGTAAATAGAGAATAAGTAGAGATTGATGTTGATCGACGTCCTTGATTGATTGATTTAGTCCCAAATTAAGCTATAGGCTTTTAGGCACTAATAGGTATTAGGTACTGGTACTAAGGTAGGATAGTAATTATCCAAGACTTAGGAAGTTTAAGAAAAAAGTAGTCATGAAGTGCCATTTTTAGATGTTTTGACATTTGCTTTGCGAAGAAAAGGCGGAATAGCCAGAACAACAATTAAGAAAAACCATTAACAATATCGTTCTTAGATAGACCAATCTCTCGTTTAATGTGAGCTTGTTCTGCTTGGAATAAAATGCAAATAGGCTGCAGTTAGTTCACTTTCCTTCTCGATACCATCTCAGAACACGCCATCTCGTTGGTGCTAATTAGAAACTAGAATAACTGAAATGGCTCACGTTTGTTCTTCCAGAAAGCTATAAGTTAAACAATTGTTCTGTTGAATACAAGTTTCATTGCAAACGTTGATTAAATTATTGTAGAAAGTTAGGTAATGTGTGTTATTAAATTAAATTACCATTGGCTATGTAGGACATACAGATTGTAGACGCTAATTACAATATTCTAGAATTAAGCAATTCTTAAATTACCCTTACTTTTAGACAGTTCAATTTGGTTTCATGTTCGACATATTGAAAGGTATCGTAGATTTTCCAATATAAACATTTTTGTTGAGTACCTGTTTCATAGACTCGAAGGTACCTATAGTAATTCAAGTTCATCTGAAATTATCAAGTCTTTGGCGGCTCCACTGAGGCGGAGACGAGCGGAGCGGAGCTGTGCCAATATTAACCAATCGAAGGCGCATGCGATCGCGTCGAGCGCACCTTACGCACGTTCGTTTAGATTCTATTGGTTAATATTAGAACAGCTCCGCTCCGCTCCACTCATCTCCGCTTCAGTGGAGCCGCAGCCTTAGGGCGGATTTCTTGACCGTTACATAGTAAACCCAACTAATATTGCTCGAAGAACTGATGGCCGTGTACGCGGGAAGGTTCTAGATTGGCGACCGTGGATCAGAAAGCGATCAGACCTTACACCTGGGCCTACACTCGCGGACAAATAATACGGGTCAGAGTGCCTTTTTCATACAAACGAGGCTATTTCGAAGCCTTGGTTAATCGCCAGGGCTTGTTTTGAGTGAGTTTTAATGGTGGATACTGCGAGGTTCAATAGAGGAGGTGAAAAGTTCTTAAGATACCTAACTGATAGCACAATCAGTTAACACCACAGCGGGAGAGTTTGGGTCAGCACTTGGATTTCCATACATTCTATTGCCATTTTAGGTGTTTTTCTGAACATGCACTATTCCGGCGTTAACCGCAGATTCATTCAGTTGGGTATCCTAGGCACTCTGGAAGTCCTGTATCGATGCTCGAGGTATTCATCATCACATTTCACTAAAAGCATTCCCTGGCGAGGAACCAAGGCTTCTAAATAACCTCTTTAGTATAAAAACGCACTCTGACCCGTTTTATTAGTCCGCGAGTGTATATTGGACCTGTTATCGTATTGTTCCTAACTCGCCGCCATTACTGTTAAGTAAACAAGAGCTATCAAAACGTTGACAGTAGGATAATAGGTCAAAGCAATATTGTTTACCATCGTAGAATAGAGTCGTGGATTGATGATATGGAGATTCTCAAAATGAATCGTACTGGAGAACCTTGGGAAAGGCCTATGTCCAGCAGTAGATTATTTTCGACTAACATCATGATTATAACTACGAAAAAAAAGACAATCGTTACAGTATTTAGGTAGCATTAACATTCAGTGCCAGCGATACCCCGAGCGTGTCAAAGTTGTAAATAAATACCGTTTGTTGGCAGCGGACGTTAATAACGAGCTTCAGTGGTTTAATTTGGGACATGTTTGATAGTTCTTTAAGCGAAGAAGCGGATTTGGTCAGGTTAGCGGGAAATCGCCGTTAGTGGGTAATTTCTCCGCGGCTAGAATGCGGAGTTCCCATCGAGGTCCGGGCGGCGTAGCACACAGAGGAACGGCAGTGTTGCAAGTGTTCAAATCTGGTACTGTAATCTTTATAAATATTGGATTTTGGAAGGACGAAGTTTTGTTATCATCAGGCGCTCTATTCCATAAAGTTCTAGTTAATCTTGCTTCTATATTTCAATCGTGTTGTTACAGCAAGGAAGTTTTGTAACTTCTATTTACGTGTAGAGCTGGTTGAATAATTGAGAAAGTTAGATTACTCGCAAAGTTTAGGGTGTTACCATCGTGCATCGGAAACTACCATTTTTTTCGGGACAAAGGGTACCCAAGGGTAGAAGGCTGTCTTAAGCCATGCAAGAGCCCTTGGACACACAAAAACTTGGGGGCCCCATTAGCAAGTAATAAAAGTGAATAACAAAACATGTTTTGTTGGAAATTTTGTAGCCCCTTGGCATGGTTCCCGAGTGCCCTTATCGTAAAGACGGTACTGCTCAGACAGACCACAGCTTGGCTCGGCCTACTGCTGCTTACTGTAAGTATAAGAGTACTGTGTCGCCGGGGGCGTATTACGAATGTACGTAAAAGGCCCGCCGGCTTTCTCCAGAGATGCGGCGAATACTAATATGAGAAGTGACGAATTTCGACACTTCTCGAGTTACTCGCGACACTCGACACATGGACATGATAGCTGTGGAAACTGTGTTCATCTTTGAGATAGTTATATTTCATAATTATTGTATTTGATCCTTGATGTTTTTCTTTTAACGTTGTTTTGTGTTAAGTGTGTCACTTTCCGTCTTTTCACCGAGCGGTTCCAACGGAAGACCAGTGCTGGCTTTACGGCTAGCGAATGCTGAGTTGGGACCGTTTCGCAACAATTTCTCTGAGTCTCGATCTTTTTGTACCTATGTAATGTGGTTTTGTTTTGTTGCGAATAAGTGTCTCTTTATCTTAAACTTATGTTTATACGTAGTAATGTCTCTTTTTCTCGATATCAACGATAATTATTCGTCGTTTTTTTTTTTTAAGTAATTTAAATACGCCGGCACACGAACAATTACCAAATAAGATACCAAAGTTTCGGGTGGTCCGACCTGATAGACAACACATAAATATTTATTTTTATGTAAGGTTTTAGGAAAGTGGATGAATAATTATTACGAGTAGATAAATAAAGCCCTCAATATAATGGTGACCCGTTCAGAGCTGATATCTCTTAAACGGCATCTTTTTCGGAACTAATGAATTTTCGTGAAACCTAGCTAAAGAACCAGCGCTAGAAAACCTGCTTTCAAAAAAAAAACTACAACTTAATCGGTTCCCCCGTTTAAGAGCTATGGTGCCACAGACAGACACGCACATAGCGGTCAAACTAATAACACCCGTATTTTTTTTATATTTTTTTTATGTCATAGAGAAGGCAACCGAGCACACAGGCCACCTGATGGTAAGTGGAAACTGTGACCCATAGACATTAGCATAAGACTGCAAATGCGTTGCCAAAAGCGGTCAAACTGTTTCTCCAGTTTTGTGGGGCAATGTTTAATTATTAGTTTTTATAATTGTACTTATTAAATAAATAAATAATAATAATAATAATAACCCTGAGGACTAAGATGGAATGCCTCTATGCTAGTCATTACACCGGCTGTCTTATCCCCAAACCGGAACACAACAATGCGAACACTGCTGTTTGGCGGTAGGTTAATGGATAAGATGGTGGTAGCGATCCGGACGGACCCTGCACAGGGTCCTACCACATTGCATTTTTGCGTCGGGGGTTAAAAAATGCTAAAAATGCAAAACACGCGAATGGAAGGGAAGTAGTCTAGTTCAAGATAAGATAAAAGATAAAAGTCATTTAAGTATTCAGTTAGTAGGCCGCACGGGCACTTTTACACGTCAAGAATTTACCAGCGCTTCCCAAGAGGAGACTGAGAAGAAACGCCGCAAGAAACTCAGCAGTCAGTCCTTTTTTAAACATATTTTTTTATTACAATGGTACTTAGTCTAAGTATTATATAAAGCTATAAATATTAAATTAAATATAATATCAAATAACATGTGTAGTTCAGCAGGAAATCATGCCACAAATCTTGGGAGAGAGATAGAGGGAGAAAAAAAAACCTACTTGTGTATATAAGACGGTCCAAGACAACCAAATAAAAGTTTCGATATGCTTTCCTACATCAACGGTGTCCCCTAGACAAGATAAAGTGTTTTTGCATTTGAACGAATTATTATTGTCTAATTTTCGGGTTTAGGCCATGCATTTTGGTCTGTTAGGTAATCCTCGACCCTTGAATACGCTTTAGACATTAACGACTTTTTCAAGTAATTTTTAAGTGCTGGAAACGGTAACACAATATTGACCAACAAATGATTTATATCTTTCGTTCGTTTTGTCTAATTGTACGGTAGGTACACCAAAAGACGGTTGTCATGCATTATAGAAGAAGTTACGTAAGTCACTTTTTTTTTTCTATGCCCCGCGGCGACTTGAACAGCTACTACCGCGGGAATATGGCGTTTCCACAATGAAGTGATTTCGCCAGTGTCAAGTATATATAAGTATAAATCAATATAGCAATAAAACACAATCCAATCTTCTCTAGGAAGATTGGTGGCAACGTTGTACGGTGATATGTAGGACAGAGGCCAAGATAGTTTTAATCTCTGTACCACTGCGAGTCCACTTGAAACGAGAAGTAAGATGCCAGGATACGCGAAATAAGTCCAAGTCTTCTATCACAGTGTAACACAAAGGCATTAAAAGTACAAATCACTAACAAAAAAGAACTTTGAACACCTAAATACACAAAAATAAAAACTAAAACATATTACACATTCGCCATCTTCTGACGTTACAAATGGCCTCTACGTAAGTCACTTAAATATAAATATGCTAAAATAAAGATTGTGACAACCATCCGGGTGACAATCAGGTGACTCTGCGCGTAGATACGACAGATTCCAAAAACAGCGACTGTTGAATAACGTTGTTTATTTAATTTTTACTAAGACGTGTCTGTTGTCAATGGATTGGTATTAATATACATCAATAACATAAATATTTTGAAAATAATACCGTTACCTAAAGTCCATACCAACCAAATACCAACTGACTTGTCTTATTTAGCAAACACCTTTATAACCTCAAAATGCATTGTTTTTGGCTAAAACGGTCGTTTTCTGGTGAATTAAGCAGCTAATCTAGAGACTACATTTAGCACTCTACTTTCCTGATTTTACATCGTGGATGGTTTTTTATGACATTTTTTTTAAGGTAGCGTTTTGAGGTTCCTTATAAAAGTGTTTACTAAAATAGTTTAAAAAAAAACAAAAACTGCCTTCAATGTATATTAAATAACATCTTATAAAAAAAAACTAATCGGTCCAGTGGTCTTCGAGTAATCGAGGAACATACAAAAAAAGTCCCCCCGAATTGAGAACCTCCTCCTTTTTTTTAAGTGGGTTAAAAATAAGACAAATTAGATGGTATGGAGTATTAGACAAACTTGTTTCTATATCGTAACGATTATTATTATCAATTATGGCCTTCATGGTAGATCTTACTCTCAAGTGAGAAAGAGCTACCATAATGTCGAAAACATAAAGACGGTGTAAAACAAGAGGACTTAGATGATAAATTTTATAAAATTTTATGAAAAAAAACTATGACAAGAATATTATTAACATTGTTTTTTTATTTTCAGATACGAGACAAACATACGTGTGATAGTAAGTATTAAAGGTCTATTATTTCGTATATGTTTGTTTCAAAATATTTCATTAGTCGCATACAAACAAATGGCACTACAATCGAAAGTGTAATTACCCTGTCAGTCTGTCCGTCCGCCTGTCACGAAGACAACAAACAAACATAGATTTTGAAATAACTAAGGTCAACGAGGTGAGCTTTGTGATAACCGTATCAAATTTTAGTTGACCGAGTCGAAGCCTTATAATAAAATCTCGGACACCAAGGCCGGCTTATCCAAGTGCAATCAACTGCCTAGGAGCCCCGCTTGCGTCGGCAAGGGGCTCTGCATCACCTGGGGGCTCCAATGTATTTTAAAAAGCAAGAAAAATTAAAGAGGCCCCAGAATTGCATTATCCAGCCCTGGACACCACAAATAGATTGAATGGATAAATGAGAGGTTTTCGATTCAAAAATGGAACTACGATTTGGACTACGAAAGGACGGTACTCACATACCTAATCACATTTAACATAATAACGTTCATTCCATTCATCGCAGCTTATTTACACGAACTATAAGTGACATTCAACAAGAAAACTCAGGCCTTCTTTGCTGGTGCAGACCTAAATATAAAAATAAGTACATACTTATATAGATACTAAACATCCATAACTCTAGTAGGTACGAATAAAAAATTACCCTCTTATTCATAAAAGAGCAATAGTGTGCTTGAAATATGCTCTGTGCTTATCTGTCATTATGGCATTTGAATTTGACAGAAAGTTACGAAGAATACCTTAAATAAAGGTGTAATCATTAGCTGAAATCCGTGGCATAGCCAGCTGGTTAATGGGAAAATCAAGTTTATCACCAAGTGGTGTGGTATGGCAGAGAAACCTCCAAAACGAGATCATTCTCATATTTGTTTAAAGTTTAACAAACCACGATTAGATTATAATCTGCAGTCGCACAATTAAACCAAGTGCAAGTGGTTCGAAATTCGGGACGAGAAGTAAAAGTCTTTTATTTAATTTCGCGGAGTAGGTCAACGATCGTTGAGAACTTGGACTTGGCCCATTGCGCTACCGTACATGGAGATTTGCATTAAAAGTGAAATTTTCTCACCATTAAAAATAAAACTTTTGGCACAATTTTTAATGTGATCCGAGGGACGGCTCATAACAGTTTTGGCTTCCTACTACACCAGAAAATATACAATAGAAATTAGAGTAGGTATGTATAGGTACATGAAGGACATCTTTTTTTTAATTAATCGTTTAAAAAGTAGTATACCTAGTTATCCTCTTTAAGGGAATGCCTAACCTACTCCTTCATTTAAGCCTGTTAAACAAGTGAACAACCATTATTTAATATATTTTTACGGAAATCAACGTTCCGTATAAGCCAAGTATATGATAAACACGGAACACTACGACTATCTACATCTTACCTTTATATCGTGAATAAATAAAGTGGGTATAGTTTAACATAATTTATCTTAATATCTCATCTGTTGCATCGTCCGTGGCTGCGACTGCGCAGACATCAGCCATTTATTATGTCATAAAACTTATATAGCTTCGAAAACGTGTGAAACATAAACATTTGTCGACGGTAGAAAGCCGCTTTCAGCCTATAACCGCGATGCAAAACTAATACGGCGTGATATCTCAAAATACCACGTGGATATACGCTCTCTTGCTTTCCAGCTACCTCACCAAATGGCGACCTTAATGAGTTGACAACGGAAATAAACGAACACTTTCCATTCGCGGACAATACACTTATTTTAAAGTTCCCGCGTTATTTTGACACCTGTCAAATTAAGTGATTATGTTAGGTTATGTCAGCGGATGCCGTGTTTTACTAGTAGCGCAATCTGCGCTTTTAAGGTCTTTATAAAGACGTAACAGTAGATTATATCAGATTTAGGTAAGTGGCTTACTATGTATACTTTTATCCACAAAAATACCTACTTAATAACTTCATTTAAAATGTAAGTAAAACACGTTTGCTAAATAGAAAAAAAACCTATATTCCTTATAAGTAAATGTTGCGAAGAACTTCTTCGTCTTGTACCTACTTGGTAAAATTTAAGCAGCATGAAATCTGTGCTTTGTGGCATCCGTAGGAACAGCTTAAGGGAAACTGATACACGTACCTTTTTCGCTCTTTTCACACTGTTCGTCTTACTGCACAAACTACGTGCGAACGATACATGACGAAATAAAAGAATACCAGTCAGTGAAACCTTATGGTAAGTAAATTATTGAAATAGTGACAACATTTGTTGACAATTGTTCGTCTACGACTCTGAGCACTCGTAAAACATGTAGGTAGTTGACTTTGATCGCAAGTGTCCTAACAGCCAAATATTTGCCTGACATCAAACAAGGCTTACTAAGCTCTGTTTACCATTCGTTATCACCGAGATCACGATAAGACTGCGCCTTGATAGTTAAGGCTAAATTAAACACTGTTGGTCTTAGGTCACTGTTATTACGAGTATAAGAGATTAATATGTACATAGGTACATGTCATTAATGGGTATCTTGCCTATTTATTGAGTCGAAACACCTTTCAACGAATGTATAATCGTACACATACTTACATAGAAATTTCATTTAATCGAATGGCAGAACGCGACCGTCTGGCAGCTTATGTCAATCCAATACATTTTCGATAACTAGGTATAACGTTCACAGAATGCGTTAATGCGTCTACGGCCAGTCTTATCTTCCGTGAAATAAATATTTAACAGAAAGTGACAAAGTATGCTTTAAAGGAGCGAATCCATCCACGGGACAAGTACTTAAGTACTCGTATAATGATTTATCGACATATGTATATGTCAAAGTAAAGTAAATATCAAACCAAGAGACTTATAATGTTTTGATTGGATTTCATTTAAAAAACATTTTTAAATATAATTTCCACAAAATATAATTCGAATTCTGACAGAGATGTCATCCCAGTACAAGTTCTAACCTCAAATATAAGAATGGGTTATTAATTCTAATCCGTTGTAGGATTGACTTCTTAACTTGCATGAACTGCAAAATAAAGTATCCCAGTAATATAAATGGTTGACTAAAAGTATAAACTTTAAGTTCAATTATACGTAATAACTACAGGAAACTATAGAAATAGTTTAAAACAATCTTGATACTTTATGTCGAATATGTAAGCTACTTATTTGATGGACGAGATACGGTGCCGATACCCTGTCAGTAACTGACAGCACGAATAGTTTAATCGAGGGTTCAAAAGATCATTATGTAGTGTAATATTATAGATGCGAGTGTGTTTGTTTGTATTACAGACGTCAAACTGGAGCAACACGTTGACATTGTTTTGAAATAATCGATGTGTCTGTCTGTCTACCTGTTTTCTATCGCCTAGGGGCCGAAATTATCGTTTAATAAGAGGATTTTTAATTTTCTGGCTTTTCGTTTGTGGATCTTAGTTTCATAAAAAACTCTAGCCAAACAACAGTTATTTTATTGGCTCTTAGATAGAAAACTGGCCATATTCCAGAGAGCGAAAAGGACACAGATAATATAACTGTTATATCCCGGCTTCTACAACAAGATCATTTCGAAGCGTTCTAAACATTTGTAATAAATACAGTATCAGTGTTCATTATAGATTGGGATCGGATCGAAAAAAAAGAATCTAGTTTAGTTGTGTCAAAATGTCAGCCTTCGAACCAGAATTAATACTTAACATAAATCAATGTTCGAAAGGGGAACAATCTCATCCAAATTGACCTAGTCCCAAACTGAGCTCTGGCAACGAAAAACATAACACTCAACACTCAGAAACAAATATTCGCGTTCATCACAAATATCTTCTCTTACCGGGAATCGAACACAGGACCGCTAGCTTCATAGACAGGGTCCAACTATGCTAACTGCGTCGTCAAAAACTGGACTTGCTAACAGCAAAGTGGCACTAAATTAAAAAGTGTGAACCCGACGTCATTTTATAAACGAAGCAAGGACACTTTCATCTTCAAGTGAAACAGAATGACGCGATAACAAAAACTGCTTCATTATGCCTAAAGCAGGGCCTAACCTTTTCAATGCCAACACCCGCAATTTACATAGAAACTAGACCCCTTATCGTGTCACCGCTTAGGTCAAGACCGAGAAAGCGGCAACCATTATACATACAAATCAATTGTTTTCACCGCATAGCGTGTATGTTAATAGTAAAAGTGAATCTATTGAAATGGAATCGCGTTCACTACCAGGCTTCCGATTTACGTTAAATACTGACACTCATATGAGTTCTTGGCAGTTAATAGATTATATGACGTCGCACGTTTAAATCTAAAAGATTGAACTTTAAATTAAATCTCATTTTAATTTGAGCTTTATACACACATGATAGGTTTGAATATGGAATGGTTGTTTTTACACTTATTACTATTTACATTAATAAGTAAATCGTTTCGCATGCGTGGATTTACATGTTAGATGAGCCGTGCGAAGAATCTCGCTTTGCAATGGTAAGTTTTAAGAGATTATGGGTTAGAATTAGCGATAGTGCTTTTAAAATTCCGACGCAAACGCATTCCTGAGCCTCTATTCTACTCGGAAAAACGTTTTCAACATGTTATCGTATTGTCAATGTTACGATAGCTCTTATTTACCTGACAGTACCTAATGGCGGCCGTGATAGAAAACAATACCATAACTTGTCAAAACCAATATGGTTTTACTGAGTGAGTCAGATTTGAATAGGGACCCGTCTAGTCTATGTAGGTAAGGTCTATCCTTTTAATGTACAAACACACATGCTGTCTTGGTCTCTGGACAAGATGCATAACACAAACGTTAACTTCTTTAAAAAATATATTTAGGAAAACAAACTGTAGGAATGTTATACAACATATAACGGAAGGACCTAAAGTTCCATCTATGAATTAAATTAAAAATCAAGGCGCCGACGCCATAAGAGACAGATCACGTGTGACGTGACCAGAGGGAGCCGAACTCGCTAAGAATGAGCATTACAGTCATGTGAGTATATACAATAGGGGAGGAAAAGGCATAATACATAATAAGACAATTACAAATAAAAGAAGACTTACATTGAGCCCCAGCATACTAACGAAGGACAAATCGTGTTCACAGGAGCGTAGATGTTAAATCAAACATGGAAAATTGAGTTGCACAATAAAATTCTATAACTACAATTTCAACGACGATTAAATGAATCTAAATTCGAAAAAAAACATAATTACGGCACGCTCGTCTTAAAAAGGTATTACGAGCGTATCTTGTGTGACAAAAGCTGACGTGAAATGTTAACGGATGACGTCAGGGGATATGACGAGGCGTTTTAAAGGATAATTTGCTAACAAGGTGCCGGTGAACATAGTTGTTAATCATTTTATATTTACGAAAATACGGTCAAGATATAGACGGCGTTTTTCGAGAGACGCTGAATCATGTCGTTTACTACTGGTAAACATATTCGAGTAGACCTGACCAGACCTGTAGTCAAGGGACTTCAGTAGTTTGCTTTGTATTTTTTCTAACCTAGATTTATGCAACTCATACTGGAGGCCCAAACAACGCTTCCAAACTCGAGAATACTACGCACATATGAAAAGTGCAATGTTTTTAAAGTAATCAAAAGCTTGAACTGTTTTGAAAGTCTTAGTAATAATTAACCTGAGTAGTTTGTAAGCCTGCGAAATAATATTATAGATTAGATTGCCAAAAACTGACTTAAAAATATCGAATTAACAAAAACGCATCCGTCACCTTCTGACACGTAAATAAGTACAAGAGTGACGGATGATTTATCCACATTTTCGACACTGACGCGAACCGCACACTTATGGATAAAGCTTCGGTCCTAAAACTTGCCATGCAAATTTATCTAATCTTATGATGGTAATCAGAAGTCTGCTAGTGGTACAAAAAATAGTATTTAAACCAATAGGTCACTAAAATAAAACCAAAGCGGTCTGCAGTGAAGAAAGGCAATAAGAAAACCAAATAATATATTGAATAGCGTTTTTCAACACGTTTTGTTTAATGTGGTTATTATATACCGCGATCAATACAACGTAAAATAATACAATCACTAGCATATCCATTGTAACTTAGCCTCTATTATCGTGGCAGTTATTAGAAACTGAGGACCACGTATAAAAAAATCTACATAATCATTTATCAACAATGTCATGAATAGTAGCAATAGTTTCTCGTTAACATCTAAGAATGTTCTTGTTTCATATAAAAAGAGAAATTCTCTCAAATGCTTCGGAATGTCCAAGGCTTTTTCTTTAAAAAAATGTTCTGCAACTTGCACATTGCTAGTTTGAAACGAAATTCTGACACTCTAATCGTATCAGTAAACTGATCTCAACTCTAACGCTCGTCTCGAGAAACTCGAGATGCGTCAAAAATACCAGTGTTATATGGTTTGGCGTTTACTTTAACGTATCTGGTGACTAGCCTCACAGTCAAGATGATTTTATTAATACGGCCCACACTCTTCTTAGGCCCTTATTAATAAACTGATCTCAGCTCTAATGCTCGTCTCGAGATGCGTCAAAAATGTCAGTGTTCTATGGTTTGGCGTTCACTTTGACGTATCTTGTGACGGGCCTTACAGTCAAGATGAGTTAATACGGCCCACATTCTTCAGTTATTCACAACAGAAAGGGACATGTCCCAACTTCGATCTTCAATATAAAAGAGCTTCAATCGATTATTTCCAAAACTCAGTAGGGTCTAATACTCTAATAGATTGGTTTATTAATTCGACATCAAATCTAATTCTGCTGTAGAGAATAAGCAACCGATGATAAAGCGATTCTCGTACCACAGCGGAGATAATTGCCAAGATAACGGGATAGTAAACCAAATATCCAACTAGATGACAGGTGACTTGATAAGTACATTCACAAGTTATTAAATGAACCTATGGCAATAAAACAGCTCAGGATGTACAGATGTAGTGCATAATTGTTTTCCTTCGTATTTTCACGGAAACGTACGAACGTGTCTAGCTATTTCAGTCGGTCACAGTACAAAAAGTACTGAGGGTGACTGAAGTAGCATGACACGTTGGTACGTTTCCGTGAAAATACGAAGGGTAACAATTATGCACTACACCTGTACGTTACATTATATTTACTTACAACGACCCGTTTTTTGTAATAGAGAGTTTATGGGTTTTACCGTTTACCGACAAAGGTCATAGATTCTGAAAATAATGAAAGTTATAAGATGTAAGAATAGATTAATAGGTCACCTTTACAATAGGCACAATTTAAAGCTATAGGTAAATCTCATGATTTTTTGTTTTCTGACTGATAGTGAAAATCATCTAAATCAGTTGCCTGGTTTAGGAGGAGTTAGCGGATATACAAACGAACGGACAGACAGACTAACGCGGAAAGCGATTTTTTTTTTGTAATATGTTATTTTACTCTTGAAAGAAAGTACCTATAGTTTCACTTAAGTTTAAATTTTAAATCCAAGACAGCTAGAAACTTAATCCTTATTCTTGCTTCGGACTACGATCTCGTATGTGTTTCCATGTATACTCTGTTACAAAGAGTGTAAAGTGCATTTTCCAATCTTAGATTATTCAGCTGCGTAAATATATTACTGTCTGTAGAGAAATCTAGAACGTTCGTGCCATTTTCTAGTAAGTGTGTATGTTGTATGTATACCTTATCTTGAGTATTCCAGCGATATGGAAGACTAGGAACTTGTCCTTCAAGTCTTCCTTATCCAGAAATCTATTTCGAGTTTTTTTTGTGATATAGGCAATCATTTGACCTCAATTTTCCCTTGTGGCAATTGTAGGTTAAAAGAGACGTTTTCATAAAAAAAGGCCTCGGAAAAGAAAAAAGTGTATAATCCGACCAAAATTGACAATTATTTCTTAGGATATGGCCCTTGAAGAAGATGGCAGACTCATTCCTTCAAAATTCAATCCTTTGGATTTCATTTAAACACAGGGATGTTTTGAGCATGCGGAAATAACCACCAGTTTTATTCAATATTAAAAAAGCATGCAGCTCAAACGCATACCTACAAATCCAGGCTAAACATAAACAAAATATTTCGTAGCCTTCCAAAACAGTAAACACTTTACCAGTAAAACCTGATACGCTTTTTTACCGCGTGCCCGTCTAAACTAGTTTCAAAAATATTTTAGTACGCCCATGCACGGAAGTGTTTCACGCACGACACTGAAATAATACTTTCCGTGCCACTGACACGCGTGGTATGTTTAAATTACATACAACTGCTAGCAGGTGGCATCTATCGTGTTAATACGTTACGCGTAACCTATGGTCTGATTCAGAATATTCTACATCGCGTTATTGTGGTTTTACGTGTAAATTTTTCAGTTTTTTGTTTCCTGAACGCTAATTGGCTATAAAAATGATAATAGTTTAAGGCAACACGCGTTTCACACTCGTGCTTGGCTCGTTTATGCTTTATGCAATGATGATAAATAAAGCAAACTGTTTTATTTCTTGACGTTTTTGTGATTTGACTTAAGTAATTGATCATTAATCAAAGTTTACGTGTTGATTTTTAATGATTGTTTTTATTAACAGTAACAAAATAGAAAAGTTACTGGGTTAAATTATTATTTGAAAGTACATAGTACGTTTTTAAACAGGCAACTAAAGTGTAGGTAAATGCCTAAATAATTACTTCGTCATTAATATTTTAACTTGAGCGTACGAAAGACATCGTAATTCTTCAAAATAAGACGACCGTACATTACGGCTTTGGAGTCTTGTACAAAATATAGAGCGCGAAGGACAGAGCATTCGACTCGCTAACGAGTACGGTAATTGTAACTCGTGGTAAGGTTCTGTCTGAGCCTTTACGGCTTGCGGCAGCGTGCCACGCCGTTAGTGAGCGCTGGTTTAATGGAAAGAAACTTTTGTCGACGATGTTACGTTACCTTCGGACAGGTAGGTGTGGCGCGGTAATGGTGGGATTCGATTCCTGATCGCGTGCCTTCGCTTTTTTACCCTTTTTGCTCTTTGTTGCTGTAATCTCCTTAGAGATTGTATTTTACTCGGAGGTATCGGAATTCCTGTACCTTTTGAGCCGATAAGATATGAGGGGATAGAATGTTGATGTCATTTTTTGAGATACACTTCAAAACATTTACAAAGGAATCTACCATCCTGTTTCTTAACTGAAAGCCAAGGGGGTTTTAACTAGTGAATCTTGTGGTTTATGACAAACTACTACTGTGTTTGACATTTTTTTCTAATATAATTTTAAACAAAATGAGGCTTTATTTATTGGATTTAGATTAAACTCGATATGGAGATAGCTTATACGCTAAATTAACACATGGACTACCTTTAATTTCAAAAAAAGAACATGTTATTATGGTCAACTTTGACTTAGAACTATTTAAGAAGCTAATGTACAGTCAACAAACTTCAAACAACTGAATTAAAACGGCACTTTGACAGCTCCATAGTGGCATATGATTCAAATTGGTGACTGCACAGTCTGTGAGCACTTAGAAGGTGCCTCGGTTTTGCACTGCTCCCTCACTCACTCTTAATAAGATCGTATAAAGTGGGAGACCACGAAGCATCTTCTAAGACTGTAAGTATAATTCTTGTTAGTGAATATGCTGTAATTGTTTTTTTTATGGCATGGGGAAGGCAATCGAGCGCGAGCGAGCGAGTATTAGAGTATTAAGAATCATCTTTTAAGGGACACGCATGTGCTTGTGAGACTCCATGTGAATTGTCATTTATTTGGACTCATTTACACACACATACGCTACCGCAAGGCTTAAGTGATTCAGCTATAATAAAGCAAACAAAAGCAGACAAATCGCAGGAATCGAATCATCGACCGATTTGTCAGGCACTTGGCCGACTTACGGTATCGAGTCGCAAATTACTACGAATCGATTCTTCCGGAAAATCGATGTAAGCGGTTGTGTAATACAGTGCAATGCCGCCGATGCCCGGCGGTCAACGATGGTGGCCGATGGTACCCGACAACGCCCGAAGGTTGCCGATACCGATAGTGTCGAAGTGATCAATGGTAGCCGTCTAGCCAATGATTGCCGAATGTGTGCTATTGAAATTTGAGACCTATTGCGTAATACGTCCCAATACCTACTTAAAGAGAGGTATTAAAATCAAAAGGCCGGGTCCGGAGTACCCTGAACCGACGCACGTGTATGAACATTATGAGTTTGGAGGAAGCGAGGGAAGTTTGTCTTTACCATAGCAAATTGGAAGGTAGTGGTCTCTGCCTACCCCTATGGAAAAAAGGCATGAATGTATGCATGTATGTCTTAAAACCATGGGAATTTTCCAATTTCCTCCAACCTATTTTGATCATACATACATATAATGTAATCATTAATCAAATTATTGACGTAATAGTAGCTTGTACTGTCGTATGAACGAGAGCTACCTGCGCCTCTCTTCTAGGCGGTAAAATTTTACTGTCAAGTAAATAAGAGAATACGAATACGATAACAAGTCAAAGATGATATGGTCTTTACCGCCAAGAATATTGGCCCTGAACTTCAAATGTTGTCATTACGATATGAAAACAAGACTGGCATCGGGGCCATATGCAACGTCAAAAGATGGCGGATGTGTAATTTGCTTTAGTTTTTATTTTTGTGTATTTAGGTGTTCAAAGTTCTTTTTTGTTAGTGATTTGTACTTTTAATGCCTTTGTGTTGCACAGTGATAGAAGACTTATTTCGTGTATCCTGGCATCTTAGTTCTCGTTTCAAGTGGACTCGCAGTGGTACAGAGGTTAAAACTATCTTGGCCTCTGTCCTACATATCACCGTACAACGTTGCCCCCAATCTTCCTAGAGAAGATTGGATTGTGTTTTATTGCTATATTGATGTATACTTATATATAGGTACTTGACACTGTCGAAATCACTCCATTGTGGAAATGCCATATTCCCGCGGTAGTAGCTGTTCAAGTCGAAGCTGGGCAAAGAAAAAAAAAAGACGCATCAAAGTGGGTTACAATAACTATGAGTTTGACTTCTAATGTTATTTCTGAGTTACCTACGCACGCCGCGCGCGCGCAGTAACTCTTGAGCGTTGCCAAAAATAACTGTTTTTCAAATTTGCCCACTACCAACCTCTTTAAAAACCGAAGATCTAACGTTTCGCCCCAATTCAGTTCTAAGCATTCGAAGTTTCGAATAAAGTGCTTCGTACTTGGCAACTATTTTGAATTGTAGCTACATAATCACATTAGCCCTTGAGATAAACAAATAATATTAAATATGTACTTGCGTTTAAGATTTTTTTTTACTTAAATTACTTGAATAACTTGGCTACTTAGTATCGCTACTCAAATTTACCTGTACAGTCCCTAGCAATAATATTAAAAAGCAGGCAGGCTATTTCTAGGCATAAGAGGGTGTCAGATAATTTTAAACGAATAAAATGAAGGAATTTATTCAGTATATGCCTATCAGGGTTCTTTTAAACTTTGATAAGATGGAGTGAATTTAGCAGCACTTCGGACAAAACCATAATTGCAGAGAAGAAGCGCTGCAAGAAACTTACAGGTGGTTAACCAAACCATAAAATACGTGACATGTTTTTGTGTGTTCATCGTACTACGGCCGCGTCTGCTCATGATTTGGGGCTCCGGACGAGCCCCAAAACACGACGAGCAATTTTCTACGTTATCCGTAACCCGTTGTGATCTTAATATGTCTGAGTCTCACGGAAGTAGTTAATAGGACGTAACTTCACAATGTTAATGCTGGTGACTGTACAGTCAGCCTAACAAGGTAAGCGGTGAATTGGCCAGTAACAGGGCAATTTTCTACTCCGACGCTTGACCTCTGGCGAAAGCCTGGCTTGCGAACTGGTAGAGTAATGTGAGAATAAAGTGATGTATAAACTGTTTAAACTACAGTAAAAGTGGAATCCAGAAGGTACTTTTCAACTGCAAAAGAGCAAGCAGTAATGTTAGGCTTGTTGCGTTCCGGTGAGAGAAGGAAACAACCGATGAAATTAATAGCATAAGTCGTAAAATTGTCATCATAAGATTACAAATGTCTGCGGGCTTTAGAGTCCAGTCACCATCTGTTGACCGGCTTCCTCTTTTACCTTCTCCTTGTTATATAAAAAGATCTATAATCAATCATTAGGAAAAAAGAAATATAAAACACAATTCAAGTCTTCACAACCTCTTACACCTTCTCTAGAACATTCCGCATCTCATTAATCCTGACTGCACTGATTATCTTTATCTACTAGATAACACGGTTTGTCTGTTTACACAACATGAACGGGTCATCCTTCTTTTAAATTTGTACGTACAGTGACCAGTTTTCATTGCACGTGAGTATCAACGTAGCTAAAGTGATGTTCTACTCTAAAGCCACGTAAACTGATCACCTTGCATTTAAATTAGTACGTACCGTGATTTTAATTCAACTTGCGTATCAACGCAAACTCAAGCTATATAGCATTGATTACTTTGTTCTTAACCTTGCTTTTAATGGTCTTGAACCAACGTCGGATTGAAAGTTGATACAGGTTTGCCGATGGCTACATTATGGAGTGTATTTAGTACGTTAGAGCATGGTTTGGGCACTCAATTTGTTGTACAATTGAGTTAAGAAGGTAAAATTAAGAGGTGCTGTTATGTGCCGCGTCCGCTCACATGTACTAATGGAACCAATACGTTTATAACAGGAACTTGTAATTAACTAACTAAAGTAATGACCTTCCATTTACTATCAAAACGAGCGGTATTGAAGGGAAATGCTCTCAAAAAACTGAGATAATGTTTCAGATAGCTTCAGATATATATAGTACCCGAGATGTGGTCTGATCGTGACATTTGAATAAATTCAAGAATTAATGGACGTACGAATAAATGTATACGTTTATGCCCTACGATATTTTGATCAATTTATGCCCAACATATTACGCATGGCTTTGGTTCCAAATGTTTTTTTAATGGTATGGAGCACATTGTCCGTGGTATGGAGAATACTATCAGACTACCTCATGTTTATTGGAATCTTAGACTGATAGACACTCTCAACCTCGATACTGCAATCCTAAGGCCCGTATTAATAAACTGATCTCAACACTAATGCTCGAGATGCGTTAAAAATGACAGTGTTCTATGGTTTGGCGTTTACTTTCACAGTCAAGATGTGTTTAAGGCCCTTACACTGTAAAAACGTTGCCAACTGTGAGGAGGACTGGCTTCAGTAACGCATTAACGTGATCTTACGCCTTTTTATTCAGTTATCCTCAAGTCTAGTCAAACATAAGCTTCGAAAATTTAAATAAATAAATAAAATGAATAAATATGAGGAGACAATGTCACACCAATTGACCTAGTCCCAAACTAAGCTCTAGGCTTGTACTATGGGCACTAGACAACGATATAAATATTTATACTTATAGAGAAATAATAATTAAATACATAGAAAACATCCATGACTCAGGAACAAATATTCGCGCTCATCACACAAACATCTGCACTTACCGGGATTTGAACCCAGGACCGCTAGCTTCGTAGGCAGGGTCACTACCAACTAGGCCAGCGTGTCGTCGATTGTGACATTGCTATTATGTTTTGCTAAAGCGTAGTGATAAAAAAAGTAAACATAATTCATAAAACTTCTATTTATATGTCCCTGAAGTATGAGCTTCTAAATAGTGACCTTACCAGAAGGTATGTTGCTACAATGCCATACACGTAACAATTTATTGGCTGTTCCAAATTGCACCAGACATGCAAATGTAATCTAATTAACGTATATCTAACTCTTACATACAAGACTTTCGCCTATTCAACCAGAATCTGTGGATCTGTACCATCTTTTACATTTGTTGAAAGCTGTTTGAGCTGCAGGTGTTTATGGTAACTGGTTTTCTGATAGTGTGAACCAGGATGGTAATGTATTGGTTCAATGACTAGTGCGGTAACGGACTTCTATTTTGTTGGTGACCTTAGAATCTTGTTAGGAGGTTAGGACTTCTTAGTTTCTTTTTTGATCATTTTTGAGAATAGAGAGGTGAAAGAAAAAGAGAAAGACGATTACCTTGGTTTAATTATTTTACCCACGTAAATGTCCAAAAATGGCCAATGTCAATGTCCTGAAATATCAGTACGAGAGAACAAAAGCTGGCAGAGAATAGAGAAAGCATGATGACCAGAGCATAATGTTTTAAGTTATATGTTGATGATGTTTAGTACATTATTGAGACAGGGTTCTATAAGAGTCCCGAAGCGAAGTTTAGTTATTGTAGATATACTAAGCTGTTTTAAGGGTTCGTACCCAATTAATATGTCTTCGCTGTCGGTCCATCGAACCTCCGCCCTAACTTTAAACAGCAGTATCTATTGAACCGTAATAAATAATGGGTTGAATATGTTTTCAGAATGTGTTATTACGGAGGATTTACTAAGAAAAAAAAATTACGTAATTTTTTTATTTTTTTATTTTTGTCGTAAATATTTGGTATGATTATTTTCCTAGACCACATTGTTAACGTCATAGTTAGAGTGGTTCTAATTCCCTTGACAGTAAAGTTACCGTATCTTAGAAAAACATGATGGTCAAAGTAAAGTGGAGTGGTGGAGTAAAGGCCACGAAGGACAATTTGTCAGTGTGAAGAAAAAGGAAAATAGTTATCTTGGGACCTAAGATTCTAGAAATCTGTCAAAATGTCTGATGAATGTCAATCCTTTAAAAAAATATTTTATTTAGCCAAATAACACTTGACGTACTGGCTTAGTTGGTAGTGACCCTGCCTACGAAGCTAGCGGTCCTGGGTTCAAATCCCTTTAAGGACAGATATTTGTGTGATAAGCGCGAATATTTGTTACCGAGTCATCGATACTATTTCTACATATTTATATCGTTTTCTAGTACCCATCGTACAGTCCAGTTCATAAATATGTGTACACTTTAGTACCCTGTCCATTTCATGTCATGTTTAAACTGCCACATACACAACGATTAAAGTGACAAGGTACTAAGGTGTGCAGATATATAGGAACTCGACTGTACAAGCCTAGAGTTTGAGACTAAGGCCCGTATTAATAAACTGATCTTGACTGTGAGGCCCGTCACAAGATACGTCATAGTAAACGCCAAACCATAGAACACTGTCATTTTTGACGCATCACGAGACGAGCATTAGAGTTGAGATCAGTTTATTAATACGGGCCTAAGTCAATTGGTTTCACATTGTGTGGTTGTCCCCTGATATTTATTGACATTGCTAGACCTACAGATAGGTAATATATTTGAAAATTAAAACGAAACGTTTGTCTGCGTTTGTATGTCTCAAGGCGTAATATAGCACTATCCATTGTTTAGCTGCCCTCTCAAGGTGAGTAGGTTGAGTGACCGGTCGCATTCCTTGCTCACTTCATTTCGTTCATTCGTTCGTTCATTTGATGAATGGTGAATGTATAGCTTTGAAGTCATAATGTCAATAGTTAAAGAAATGCAGTTGGTTATCAGTCGTTCGATCAATTCAAATAGTATCTAAGGTGATACCTTCGTTTCGATTCTAAAGTATGATTAACACAGCGAAACGAGGCAACAACCTGTCAACCTTTGTCTTGGGCTAAATTGTTTTGTACGGCCGAGATCAAGAGATTTAAAAAAAAAAATTTAGAGAAACAAAGACCCGTAACATATCGATAAAGATCCTAGCAATATAGTGTAGCGATGGATATCTTCTAAGTATTTATCTAAACTCGCACCTACTTAAGTACAATTTTAGACCTTAATTCCTATGTTCATAATCCCTAGTTTATACCCCTTAGTCCTTGGTTTATAGACCTCAAAGAATCCGACTGTGTGCAATATTGCGGTGTCGAGTAAAAAAAACATTTAGCTATTTATAGCCGTAAAAAGAACTACGTAAGTAGTGAGAGGCTGTCAAGGCTCGTTAGGACCGTAACTGCCGGTTTAGCTCTCGGTGAGACAATACACTGGAGGGCAATGAAACGGATCACAGTGTGAGTCAATTGGTTCCTATAGTGACCAGATTTCATTGCCCTTCAGTGAAGTATCGGAGGCAGCCATTATGCGGCTTAAAAAGGGATTACATCTACAGATCAATTTTTAGAGGTTAATTATTAATATTATTGCGAATTTTGTGTGTATGTGTGTGCGTGTGTGTTTGTTACACCTTCACGCTGCAACGGCGGGACGGATTTGGATGAAATTTAGAATTGAGACAGCTGATACCTTGGATTAACACATAGGCTTATCATCTCGACTAATTTAAAAGTTTCCGAGGGAATAACGTCAATCGAAATCAGCGCCGACGAAGTCGCGGGCAGAAGCTAGTGTTTCATAAGCTATAGCGTAGGAATATCGACGACGTCCTCACTAAAAAAAACTTACATTCACGCAACCATGCAACTTCAATATGTCAGGCGGGCGTGAAATTGACACTGTATTGCTCTATCAAAATCGAATAAAAAGTCAAAACGTGTTTTTTATTCCGGAATGTATAATTGCTTCAAGGTGTCGCTAAGATATTGTTTTAGCGTACTGGTGTTAAATGGAAATATCTTTTTTACGCTGTTGTGCTAAGTTGTCTAAAAAATGTACTATAGTTTAGGTCGCGCAGCAATGTAACTTACAGATCCTTCCAAGGTAAAACATGAATAAATAAGATCTTGGTAGAATCATTTATAAGAAATCTGAATTTACTTTAATGAGCCATGATCAACGCCGGCGACTTGTAAATAATGAAACATACTGTATAAAACCAACAGGATATTCTAAAAAATATCCATATAAAGAATTAACCAGTATGAAAGTACATCCGTTATTTCAGACCTTAAGGTAAAGAAAGTCCAATAAATTTAATCTTAAGTAAACTCATTAATAAAAGAATATAACAAGTCGAGCACATAGCATATTCCGGTCTTTAATTATTGAATTAAATGTCATTTAAGTTTTCTCTTTTTTATGGGTGCGATCGAAGGAGACAAGAACCGCAAGCATATGCTAATTTGTTTATGACGGAGAGAGATAGGTATTTGTGCCACAGCAAGGACGGAAAGCTATTAACATAGGTCTGTATGTTGAGGCATTGTCTCTTATTGCATGTTTGTCTGTCAGTTCTATGAGAATGTTGTATCATTGTCTGATTCCTGGATCATTAGGTATTGTTTGTGTATCACGACTGCGCCGTGGTCTTGGTGGTTTTAATACTTAGTACTATAACAGTGTGCTACCGTCTGTTTATTGCACACGTTTATAGCCAAAAGCGTATGTAAGAAACTAGAAGGCACACCAGCCTTATTCCACATTGTCTTTACCCCTTTTGCTATCGTATTGTCAACGCTGTGATAGCTCTACGGTAAAGAGGGCCAATTAAGTCATTTGTGATTCTAAAACATGCTATATGGCGTTTAGCGTAGCATCATTTAGCTAGTAGTGTTTTTTACTACTATTGATAATAATAATAACTCCTAAACTAATGAATATTATTGAAACATTTAATCTATACTCAGGACCGGTATAAAAGGGCTCTCTTACCCTTAATATTAACGTTAAATTCTGGGACATGCTGTATGTATATTTGGTTGCAATTTAGTTTTTTCTGCATATTATTATGTTGTTAATTCTTGCATGTTGGTATACTAATTTGCAAACGCTATGCCGATGCGACTTAGCTAAAAGGGCTGTGCATTCTAATAGCGGAACAGGTTCCTAATTCCACCTTTGAATGTAGCTAACGGTGACCGTTATACAGCCTATCTGATTGGTTTAGCGCTATAACGGTGCTATTAATATGATCAACACGTGCGTACCATTTATCATAATTGGCCCGAATGTTGCCATGGATTAACTAGTAATTAATAATGATTAATCATTTCATTTTCGTATTTTCTATTTTTAAAGTGATGTCTTTATCAATTTTGTGTTGGAACGAGAAAATTGCCTAGATTTATAAGATTGCCTATGGAATAGTTTAGATGTCACAGTACCTGTATAATTGGAACTTAGTACAAATAATCAGTCGCCAACGTAATATTGTGCTAAGTTTACAAAACTGATATTATTGGATTGTTCTCTGCCGTTTCGCCAAACAAAGTTGGAACAAGTTTGCAAGGTTTTTTTTTAAAACTAACGTAACCTAACCTATAGGGTCTACCCGGAGGTACAGAAATAAATCCTGAAATATTTACAGCTACAGAAATAAAAGTGGGTTGCCAAATGAAAAAGTGGCGAAACGATAGATTCGACCAAACGTATTTCGGCCAAAAGGCAGTACAGCATTGTTGGATAGATATTAAAACCATTATGTGTACCCTATTATATTTTTTTAAATTTGGGGTCTTAGGATATATACACCGTGTTTTTTTTGATTTACGATAACTTCGGCATATTACTAGGTATATCTATAGAAACTAATTGCTAGATTAGATTTTTAAATATTGCAAAAAAAAAATTTTTTTCAATTTAGAACAAAATAATGAAATATTTTATCTTTGGTCATTCTAAAAGGGCCTTTAGAGTTACCTAGCTAATAATCAGTGTCAAATACGTCTATGTTGGCGTGACATACACACACAACTAAAGATAACACTTGACAGGTACAAGTCACTTTAGATTGACGCGTATACAAACCTAACAATTGGAAACTCTTTACTCATACGTATTAAAAGAAAATTGTTGTTATCAATTAAGAGCCTTTTACACTAGTTTAACGTGATTAACTGATTAAATTTAAAAATTAAATATCTTTAAAACCGTTAGACTTATCATTTGTCTGTCTTCGGGAAATTAACTTTGTTTGACCTAAAGAACGTTCCCTTAAAGTTATCGTAAATCAAAAAAAACACGGTGTAGAACTCCAAAAGTGCCATTTGCCACATAAAGTACACCCACAACAAACAACAGTTACAATGTCAATTAAAAGTACACACAAGTACTAACAAAATTATTTGAAGCACATTCACATCACATACTCGTAAGTACATACTCGTATGACGAACTTAAAAACAAGCAGACTTGATTCGGTCGTGAGATACAGGCGGCTAACGTGTTCATACCTACTAAAAACAATCTAAAACCAAATAACTTCAAATAGAAAAGTCGTTCACTTGTTTTTTGGATAGACTTTTGTGTTTGTAGTAACGGCTTCGGAACCCTACACTGAGCATGTTATGACATGCTCTTGCCCGACATTTTCCTACACTTGTTTTTTTTTTTTTTATGGCATAGGGAAGGCTGACGAGCACACAGGCCACCTGATGGTAAGTGGAAACTGTGACCCATAGACATTCGCATTCACAAGACTGCAAGCCTAAGACTGCAAATGCGCTGCCAACCCTGAGGACTAAGATGGAATGCTTCTATGCTAGTCATTACACCGGCTGTCTTATCCCCAAACCGGAACACAACAATGCGAACATTGCTGTTTAGCGGTAGGTTAATGGATAAGATGGTGGTAGCGATCCGGACGGACCCCGCACAAGGTCCTACCACCCGCAAAATGTTTATTGTCTTTTTAACTGTGTATGCCTTTATTGACAGCCTTTTTACAGTAGAACAAATGCGATTAGCACAAAAGGTCAATTTTAAGAGTCAGAATTAATTGCCGCCCACATTTTTAATCATCTCCAACAGTTTATTCAATGATAATTCCGTGTAGGTTTTACTGACAATCTGCCGGATCACCGTATACCTGTCACGAATAAATTTGACGGTCACGACAATGGGCCTGTCGGGGTAGGCGTGTTGATTGAATTTTGATTGATCACTCGCCCACGGTAAGTGAATGTGTGAACGTTGAAGGTTGCTAAGGTATGCTCATTAACGTTAGGTTGCGTTTGTTACGATTGTGTTGTATAATAGAGGTGTTCTTCTTTTATGCGCTTGCTTGACCGTGTAACTAACTAAGGAAATTTAAATGGATTAAAACCTGCGACATGTTTTTTCGGGTTCCTTCCTTTGCCGTTCCTTTGCTTAAACCGTTCGAACGGCTTACCCGTTCATACGGTAAGCCAATCGTTTCGGTAACCTCTTCACCGGCTTACCCAACGATTAGATAGCCCTATTAAGCCGGGATACCCTAACCGTAAGCCTTTTGTAACCGCTTACCGAATGTCGTTGGGTTTGATATTTATTTGAATAAGCGCTTACCGTTCGGGTTAGGGTAACCCCTTCGCTCCCTTCCCGCGCGCCGCGCGCGCCGCTATTTTTACGTGTATTGGTATTGGCACGGCTTTGAAGCGCGCGCCGCGCCGCCCGAGTTTAGGTTTCTTTAAACGGTCCAATAATATGTCGTACGTAGTTTGTCAAAGAACTAAATTTGCTTGAAGGTATTTTAAGCGGTAACACATTCGGAGGTTTTGATACTGGTAAGCGGTAAGCCAAATTAACTCGATCGAATGGATTATCCGTTTAATGTGTGAACCGATTAAGCGCTTACCGAAATGTTCGGGTTTATAAAAATCAGCGCTATAAAAACCCTTTAAAAACCCCGGGTTAGGGTAAGCGGGTCCGGTCCCTGAGTCAAACTAGGAACCCTTATAGTTTCGCCATGACATGCTATGGATATGTCTTTCAAAAGGGATCCGTTTATGAAATATTAAGCTTTAAAACGCAAATCATGTCCCCCCCCCCCCCCCCTACAGCCAAATCTAAAAATACTAAAATTCTCTAAAATATCTTATATGAAAGCGCATGTAATAAATTTTATAGGAAAACTGTCACAACTAAGTAGACTTTATTGGTTCTTGAGTTACAAACGGTTTAAATGTTTATACCTAACAAAAACTTATTTGCGGTGATGGTAAACTGACCGCGACCTATGTCGATGTATGGGGATAACAGTTTTCCAACGGCATAGTTAAGTTTGTCGTGAGGCATCACAAGGTCTAATTTGTTTTTAGTAACGGCCTCGGAACCCTACACTGAGCATGGTCCGACATACTCTTGCCCGGTTTTTTTTATGTGAAAAAGGAGGCAAACAGCAAGCGAGTCACTGATGGTAAGTGATCATGCGACCCATAAACCCCCGCAACACCAGAGGAATCGCAGGTGCGCTGCCGGCCCTTGAGAAAAGAGTAGTCTTGTTTTTTGATGACCCCAAGTCGTACTGGTTCGGAAATACAGACCCTTTGGACCCTTTCTTGAGGTGATCAAATCAGTCCGGTCAGGTTCATCATCAAATCAGTCGAAAAACGTCCACTACTGGATATTGGCCTTCCCCAAAGATCTCCACGACGGCCGGTTTTGTGTTACTCGCATCCATCGTCGTCGGTCCACCTTGTGGTATGCCTGCCACTCTAGAACTTTTCCGCCCCAACGGCCATCAGTTCTACGAGCAAGACCATTTGAGTCTTTACTATTAACTATTACACAAATATTATAACCAATGGCACCATAACTATTACTCAAACGAGAATAATTTGGTAAAAAAACAATATTTTATAAAGATCGTGTATTGCGTAAGCGAAATTCTTTAACTACAGATTGCGATATGATAAGGAGCCTGTTCACTGGAGTGACTGAACCCTGTTAAAATCGTGTCACTGGCTCACAGCTGTCACGTTTTGACATTTATAATGACAAAGATAAGATTGTTAAGATTTTCGCATTTTTTCTACGTTAGTCATAGTTTCCTAATGTTATTATATATTTTGGAATGTAAAGAATCCTTTTGAAACAAACAGACACTCGACTTTAACATTGATTAATTGATCGCGGCTGTGGCTAAGAAGCTAGCAGTCCTGGGTTCGATTCCCGGTATTGTTATGGGAAAATATTTATATTTAATATTTATTTGCTGTGTTTGATCCTGAATTTTGAATGTTTTCTAATGTATGAAATGTATTAAAAACAAAATATTATTTTTCTATGTATGTATGTTGGTCGCCGTTGTCAGTACTCGTAGTACAAGCGTAGACATTTATTTCGGACTAGGTTAAATTGTTTTTATGGGTTGTTATTTATTTATTTATTTACTACAAGGTCTATAAACTATTTTAGAAAAAAATATTTTGTATGTACAGTCGGTCAAATAAGCAGTGTCTCTAACGTTCAATATCGTTTACCTTTCATAAAACAATCATGCGTCTATTAATAGGAAGTGTCTACTCTAGCTATTATTTTTCTATAGTAAGTTACCTATGTCTAATAATGTCTATTCCCCCTAATTATTGTTCCTTATTTGTCTGTCTGTACCTCAGCATTCAACACTCTCACGTTAAATCAACTTCGAATTAAATTATAATACCACCGTTTTAACATCAATTAATTTGAAAACACGTCCGATTAATTAATTGAACTATTCAGAGCAGCCATTGACCTTAGCAAACGAAATCGAATGTGCTGGCTCATTTAAATGCTACATTTGCCATAAATATAATTCGTTTCGTAATAAATAACTAATAAACATTAAAAACAAGAACGAAAACGTGGAGTAACAAATTGATCTGATATTTTAATCAAATAAATCTAATTGGATACCTTGAACTTTGAAATGTAATGTTTTTGTTAATAATAAATGCTCTAAAAATAAAAACGTATTTAAATTAATGTTTTAAATGTTATTAAACGTGTTTGACATCCCTGTTAATGGTATTTTAATTGTTTACATAGATACCTCAAAGTTGGTAACTACTTTTACATTAGCAATAAATGAATTAATGGAACTGAAGAAGCTATTTAAATGTCACTTAAATGATGTCTAGCGTACAATTTCGTTATAAAAATGTAAGTGTTTGACGTTAAAAGAACAGTTTCGTGACGGTGACATAACTCTAACAGGATATTTATTTTGAAATTTACTCAACTGGCCAAAAAACAAACTTCTACCTCTCACACCGACGGTATTTTTATTTATAATTAATTAATGTTTCTACTTTTTTTTTAAATCTTAATTTGGTAAAAAATAAGCTATCATTCTCGTACAAATTAATCTTAAAGAAAAGAGGCCAAGAAGGTTTTGAACACAATGTTAAGCTTTCAGTGGCGAAGCGTCACGTAAATAAATAGACAAGCCGGAGCAAAAAAAGGTGTATGGCGTGTGTCGGTTTTACGTTTTGTTTGTATACCTACTCTATGCATAGGAATTTTTGGTAAAGCCGTAAATAATCGGCTTGTACGAACGCCTCGCGACTGTAAGCTTTTATATACTTGACAGTAATGGCGGTAACAATATGTCAAAAGCAATATGGGTTTACCGAGTAGAATAGAGCCTTTGTATTCGTATCCATCAACTCATCTCCTGTAGTAAAAAGCTTCGTAATATTCAAGTTGCGTTAATGTCCAGAAAAACTATCAAACCCAAATCACGTTCGCTCATGACCGCATCGCTTTTTTGAATGCACCAAAGAATAATTGTGACAGAAGCGACGTTGGTCTGGTAGACTTTATTAAGTCGTTTTAGTGATGATTTTTCTTAGACAAGTGTGAAAATGTAACGACTAAATTGGACCTTAAATTTTCTCCAGATTTCATTTACGTAATAAAATTATTACGACGTAACTTTAATTAATTGGAATCACCTGCTTCCCTGGTAGCACTTGAGCTGCTGCCAGGGAAGTACCAATGTTAAACCATAGCAAATAAATGTAGGGCTTATATTGATACTAGATAGGGATTTAACCCCCCCCCCCCCCGCGCTAAGTAATTGTTGTACGATTAAACTTAATCAATGACATGACATTTTCATATACTTACATAATTATTGCGCCTATATTCTGGGCAGTAAACTCCAAATCGTATTTGACCTGTTATGGTGTTGGTTTTAACTCGGCCGCCATTACTGTTAAGTAAATAAGAGCTATCAAAACGTTGAAAATACGATAATAGCCCAAAAACGATATTGTTTTACTGTGTTTAATATATGTACGTATTTTGCAAGCGTAGTCAAGGAAGTAATGCTGCTATGTCGTAGAACTCGTCTATAATCTCGGACTGCTCTGACAATGCATCGCAATGCCTAGTATCTTATCTTAACTTGAATATACCAAGGCATTTTCATGTTTGCTAACTTGGAAAGGGTTTTAATTTTTTTGGTGTGGACAACAAACACCTAAGAGTCCTCTCTTAGGTGTACGATACATTAAAAAGGTATCCGTAGTTTCGATAAGTGACAGCACGTCTGTTGTTTTATTCTGTGGCAACACCTTGGCGGGTAACGGGCGCGGTCGATGACAGCGTCCTGTGCATGCGGCGGTAGCCTTAGACAAGCTTAATGGTCATTAAACTAGCCTTAGACTTCCCTACTTTTTCTACTCCACCGCCTCTTTGCAGGGAAAAAATAGTCTTCCGTAGTTAGGTGAGGTTAGGCTGTACTCAGGTCGTAGTCACGGATGTCCGCACAATTCTAGCGCATACACAGATAAGTAATTTAGTCGAGTTTAACAACTTTGTACAAGTTTTTATCGCTTCTATGGAATCATATTTTTGGTGTGGTCGCTCCTAAGATTAAAAAAATAACGTAGGTAATAACAGGGGCTAGATGAGCTAAAGCAAATTTTCAAACTACTTAGTTCAATATTTCTTAAAATATTGTCAATTAACTTTTGCCATACAAAAAGTGAGAAGAATAAAGTTTCACAATTTGGTAAGTTTTTTTACCAGTTCAGCAAATACTAAGAGCCGTATTAATAAACTAGCCTTGGCTGAGACGCTCGTCTCAAGACACATCAGAAATGACAGTTTTCTATGACAAAATGTGGATAAAGCATTCTTCACTTATATAATACACGTGTTAAAAAGTAACGGATGTTTTATCTACATTTTGTCACGCGATAAACGCAGCCATATTAGGCCCCCGACGTTTACTTTAACGTATCTTGAAACGAGCAACTCAGTCAACAGTTTATAATTACCGCCCTAATTGGAATAAACTTTAAAATAAAAAGGACGCATGCGCAATGTAATACTCCAAGCAAATTTAGCCCCGCACCTTAATAAATAAGGTCAGTAATACATGTGTGGTTCTATGAAACTTACGCCCTTTTAAGCAGTGGTTTCACCTTTTCAGCCTCTGTTGAATAAGTAACACCACTGACTAGACAGAGTCTTTATGCGTTTTCCGCAATTCACTAGTCTCTTGTGTTGCTTTCATGCACGCGTGGCCGAGCCCTGAACCGGTCTAGACCCAGCCCTGCGCCGGAAGTTGAGCCACGAACCTTGAATTCGATAAGGTTGTTAGTGACTCTTTCTATTCCCAATGATAGAGAGAACGGCTTGAGAGCCGCGAAGGATTGTAAGCGTCTGCAAGGTTCAGTACCCTTACCATGAGTTACAATAAACGTACTCGCTAGCGAGTTGAATGCTCTGTCCCTTGCAATCCTCTCGGTATTCTTTAGAGTGCGAGGGACAGAGTATTCGACTCGCTAAGTAGTACGGTAATTGTATCTCATGGTAAAGGTACTGTTTGGTTACGTTTCAGTTGTTACCAGCAAAACCTGCTTCAAAGCAATGTCATTAATGTCTAAAGCGTATTATAGGGTCGAGGACTATCTAACAGACAAAAATGCATGGCCTAAACCCGAAAAATTGTCAATAATAATTTGTTCAAATGCAAAAGCTATGTCTTGCTTTTTCTTGTCTAGGGGACACCGTTGATGCAGGAAAACATATCGAAACTTTTATGTGGTCATCTTGCACCATCTCATATACACATAAGTAGTTGATTCTATGTTTTCTGTTTTATTTTTCTCTTTCTATCTCTCCCGTAAGATTTTTGGCATGTTTTCCTGCTGAACTACGCATTTTATTTGATATTATATTTAATGTAATATTTGTAACTTTATATAATGCTAGACTAAGTAGTAGGGGAGGGGGGGGGGGGGTCAAAGCGGGGAAGCTAAGGAACAGAGGGAGTTAGATTCGGATTCATCTGTATAACTTACACGCAATCCAACTTAAATTAACTATTGGTATCTAAGGTATAATACTGCATGTTATTTTTTGCTCGAATATAATTAAATTTAGGTACATGATCAATTTTGACACCTAACATACTGCGCTCCATTGCTCGTTGGCAAACCTTCAATTTGGACTTTTGACTCTCTGTGAGTGACCATGTTTGGGCACCGTAGGTTAGGACAGGCAGAATGCACATGTTCACGAGTTTTCGCTTGAGTGATAGGGGAAGGTTGCCCTTCATATATTCCTTCATGGACCAGTAGCTCTTCCAGGCGTTTTCGACACGGCGTTCGACTTCTTTGTCTTGCCTGTTGCTGAAAGAGACTAGCTGGCCCAAGTATATGTACTCGTCAACATAGTGTATTGTAAGGTGTCAAAAGGACAGATCGCATCCGGAACACCACACTACGCTCCAAAACACGCATAGCTGACGTAGGAGAAAGAACCGCCAGGCTTAAGTGGGATTGGGCCGGTCACGTCTGCCGCATGCACCCGGACCGGTGGGCTAGCGTAGCCACCAAGTGGGTGCCGCAAAATGGGCGGCGTAAACGGGGCAGGCCTAGACGGAGATGGCGGGACGACTTGGACGCATTCCTCAACAACTGGCCGGAAGAGGCACCAAATAGGGACTCATGGAGATCAAGGGGAGAGGCCTTTGCCCAGCAGTGGGACACTCTTACAGGCTAGGAAAAAAAAAAAAAAAAACATGATCAATTTTATCAAAAGTGGGTTTTGTCCCGCTATGCCCCGTATATTGGGGTAAAGTGGGGCAGCATAAGGGGCATTGTGGGGTACTAAATGGGGCAGTGTGGGGTATGAAAAGGGACAATGTGGGGCTTGAGAAGGGGTTTAGTGGCGTAGTGAATTATAACAACTATTATAAACGAATTAAATCTTTATTATCAAAGAATATCACTTCTAACAGTAACTGTGGAGATCGTTAGTTAAATTTTACTTTAAATCCCAACAAATCATTAACATACATTGCACAGAGATTGGCTTTATCATCTTTTTATTGATTCTAAAGACCACGAGTGTTGATTCGTCGTCTTTTTATATGTTCGAACCGTTTTAGCTGAAACAAACGACGGTAGGCACCAATTAATAACACATAAGGTAAATCAAGCAAAATTAGGGGGCAAAGTGGGGTACCTATTAAGCTTGTTCCCACTATGCCCCATCACTTTAACCCCACTTGGCCCTACGTGCTGTCACATCGAAACATTAACGACCGACCGACGTTGAAATATAAAATCCTTCAGATCCGCCGCAAATCACAAAAAAAAAACCTTTACGAATTCAGTATAAAGGTAAAGAATGAACGTGAATCGAATATCAACAATATTTTTAAGGATTACACAGGTTTTGCAAATATTTGAAATATTTCTTACCGGCGTCAATCGGCTGCCTGCGAAGCTCGCGGAGGTCACGCGCTGACTAAACACCAATCACGGAGCCTTATTCAAATTGCCATGCCGTTCGTCCTTCGCCAAAAAGTACCGCTAACCCGCTATGCCCCGCTACCCCGCTATGCCCCCCCCCCCTCCCCTACCATTGTAATATGCAATATTAAAAAATGACTGACTGCTGAGTTTCTTGCGGCGTTTCTTCTCAGCAGTGGTCTCCTCTTGGGAAGCGCTGGTAGATTCTTGACGTGTAAAAGTGGGCACTTTTACACGTCACGTCGTGCGGCCTACTTACTGAGTAAATTTATTTTATCTTATCTTTTATCTTTTATGTGGAACTCGAAGAAATTTTAGACAACTTTAAGAAAAAAGTTCTGCAGAATTCTCTCTTGCAATTTGCGATACAACCAAACAAGAATATTCTTGAACATTACCATAGCCTTTGTTTATCGTTTCGTATGTTATATGCTAGAATCCACGACGTAGACTATTTGGGTGCCGAATTTTAAACATCCATTTAATCGTCAATGCGTCAGCAAACACATTTCCAAAAATCCTCACAAACTTTTGAAGATAAAAAATATCTTTAGTGGTGGAACAACCCCGGGCAAGGTCCAGCCGGATTGCTACCACCATAGGTATATTCCTTTTTCCTACCGCCGTGTTCGCATTGTTGTGTTCCAGTAAAGGGATAAGTATACCGGTGAAATTACTAGCATGACATGTCGTTAGGAATGGCAACGCATTTGTGGTCTGGATTGCAGTCTTTAGATTGTAGTCTTCAGAATACATATGTCTATGGGTCACAGATCCCACTTACCATCAGGTGGCCTTCTCTATGCCAAAACCAAAAACCAATTTAAAAAAATGGCACCAATTCCAGGTGTATTTTTTAGACGAAATATTTGTCAAACAAAGCAATTTTTTAAAGCGGTTCTTATTGTTAAAAACCCTTTTAAATTTGGGTGACACTTGCGTAATGCCAGATCCACACAGCGTGACAGATCCGAACAAAAAGTAACAAATAGATCGTAAGAAAAAATTTGTTACGAATCTTACTCACGAGCGATCAGATTCGTAACGACCACTCGTGTGGATCCGACGTTAGCTGTGACCTATAATTAGTTTTCTTTAGACAAAGGCGCTGTGGGCTGTAATTTAATTTCTATTTTCTTGTGTTAAACGCTAATATTAGTTAAAAGTATGCTATTAACGGCAGTATTTAACGCATTATGTAAGGAAGAAAGGAAAAGTGTTAATGGTTTTCAGTTGGAAGAATAAAGTGGAATGGCAAAAAAACATTCACTTGTTAAGTCCTATTTATTGAGAAACTTGCAAGATTGTAATGAGTTTGTAACATTGTGTGACTGTTAAACGGTTTTTTGATTGTTTTTGACTCAATCTCGCATGTTTGGATGAACAGAATTAAATAGATGAAAGGAAAGCAGCAGATGTCCCTATAGAGGTATAGACCCTAGTTGGGAAAATTAAGATGTACCGACATCTTGTCTCAAAAGATGTGAAAGGTTTATAAGGGAAAGACGACAAGTTCTACAAAACCGTTAACCTGAAGTTATTTTGAAGTGATCAGTAATTCACATATAGGGAAATATATGCAAATCAAATTTAAAAAAAAAATGTTTCTAGGGGTTAGTATAGCTGAATAACGGTTTTTTATTATGGCATAGATAAGGCAAACGATCACACAAGCCACATGATGGTAAGTGGAAACTGTGACCCATAGACATTCGCATTCACAAGACTACAAATGCGTTGCCAACCCAGAGGACTAAGATGCCTCAATGCTAGTTATTACACCGGCTGTCTTATCCCCAAACCGGAACACAACAATGAGAACACTGCTGTTTGGTGGTAGGTTAGTGTATAATATGGAGTTAGCGATCCGGACGGACCCTGCACAAGGTCCTACCACCCGCAATTTCTTGTTTTTTAATTGTAGAAACCAAATAACATGGCACAGTGATTTATGGTTCGCAAAAAAAGCGGATTAGACTATTAAAGACGGAGCACTCTTTGTTAATGCTCGTAAGGCAACACTTAAAGTATTTTTTATAGATAAAAGTTTTACTAGTAAAAGTGAGTCTAGTTTCAATTATTGATTTTTTGTCAAGATGTAATAGTAATAGCAGCTATAATATTGGTTCCTTACAATTTCGATTTCTGATTAAAATACCAAGCACAATCAAAGATATAAATGAATCTATTTCAGATCCGGAATCAAACTTTCGCCGTCCATCAGATATCTAAATTAAAATATACAACTTCATTTATGTGAATGCGAATCATCGCGGGGTTTTCACTGGGTTTTAGTTAAACGAGCGATGGGCGGCCAGCAATGGATGAGGAACTGTATTAATTTTGTCGTTTTGTTCGGAGTTTAAAATTGACTATACCTACGAGTACTTGACGAAGCTTTCTCGTTCACTGACTGTTGTATCACACATTTGACGTATTTAAAAACGATGGTCGCTTAAAGAGATGTTTCTTTTTAGGTTTTATATCTAGTGTAGAAGTATATTAGATAATTATTTTTTCTTTCTAAAATTCTTCTGTAGTTGAATGGTAAAAAGCTTATCAGAATTAAAACATTTCAGTTACAAAAAACAAGTTTTTGAAAGAGAAAATCAATAGTTATATGTGAACTCCTTTTTGTTTTTATTCTAACCTTACCTTAGGTTTCGTAACGAATGCTCAAAATAACCTGAAAACTTCGAGCAGAAATTGAAATGCTTTCGAAGAAATGAAATTCGGTGAAATGACACATTCGATGAAACGTTTGTCGATATTTACTTAGGTACTTACATAGAAAGTAAATATTCGCACTGACAGAAATATTTGCCCTGACGGGAACAGAACCAGGAACCACTAGCTTTAGTAGGCAGGGTCACTACCAATTAGACTAAACTACGTCATCAAATCAATTCAAATCCTGTTCAGTGTCCGACTGCTGGGCAAACGCCTCTTCATAATATTCAATCTGTTGGTACGAAATTACAAATAGACACCAATTTGCTAAAATAATTCTGTCCAAAATTACCAGCATTAGTTATGCCTGTCGGCCTGTCATTAAGGTTATTGCTCAAATTAGGGTAATTAACAGTTGGGTATCACGTTCGAAATGATTAGTGCGTGCCGGGCACCGAACCTTGGACCAGTTGCGAGCATGGCATGCCTACGCGTATGCGTGCAATCGTCTGTGATCGAAGTTAATTTGGAGTATGGTCAGAAAATAAATTAGAATGTTTTTTAATTAAATTTCAATGGTGTAGGTACTGCGCTACTTTTTATTTGCGAAGGAAGTTACAAGTGTGTGAGCAAAATCCAAAAACAGTTGTTAAGTTATGTACATATGAATGTATTCGTTATTACATGTATTAGCCACATCTGTACAAACAATTAGTCAACTATCACCAGTACATAATAAAAGGAACAAACATAACACCATATTATTAAACATACGATTATTTATTTTGGAAATCTATGTCAAATGAAAACTAGAACTGAACAAAAGTAGGTTATTTAAAAACAAAGCTCACATGTCGCAAACACAATACTATCCAGACAAAACAATCCAATAAAAACAAACAAACACTAAAACAATCAGGTCAATTATCTAGAGAATCTTGTGTTGTCAGTTTTCTGTTATAATACCAAAGAAGGCAGCTAACTGCATAGCAATAGTAGAAGCATTTTAAATTGAATGTCGTTATAAATAGAGTATATATTTCTTCAATGTTATTACGGCAGTTTTTTGACTTCATTAGAAACTTGTCGTGCTGTCCGTACGCACGCGATCCGCAGTTTTGTGTGAATTTCACAACGGCAAAGGCGTGGGTTGCTAGCTATAAAAATAATTGCGTTTAGGCCGGGCTCATACATGCTGGATTAGTGTAACAAGTGCTTGTCCTTCACAACATACGAAAAAAGAAGGAAGGTATTATTATCAACCTACTTCAAAAAATAATTGAATGTTCTCATGTTAACCCGTTTTTTTAAAATGTATTTTTTCCGGTTCATCATTCATGATTCATGTCAGCCGAAAGACGTCCACTGCTGGACATAGTCCTCCCCCAAGGCTTTCCACTCAGACCGGTCTTGTGCTTTTCGCATTTTTTTCAGGTTAAGTTAATAAAATTGAAAAAACTGCAGTTTAATCAGAGGCAGATTAGAGCTAGTTGCTGCCTTGAATGTTTTTTATTTTTATTTTTATTTTATGTTAAATTCATTGTTTTATATCATGCTAGGTTAAGCTTTATAATTGTATAATATCATAAGTAGTATTTAAAAAAAAACGACTGACTGTTGTGTTTCTTGCCTTCTCAGCAGTGGTCTCTTGCGAAGCGCTGGTAGATTTTGACGTGTAAAATTGCCCGTGCGGCCTACTTACTGAATAAACATCTTTTTTTTTTATCTACAATCCAACAGATAGAAAACATGGATAAGTAATTTAAGTTTTTGTAGGTATCAGGACAAAAAGGCCTGCTCGCTAATCGGGTCGCGTCAGAAACGTCAAATATGAGAATCACCATACGATCCTTAGTATGCTGCATAAACCGTAAGAACTTTAGTTCAAACAGCTAGACATATTAATCAGTAGCTTTCGAAAACGGAATTGTCATACGCGACTGATGCGACCGTCCGTCAGCCCACGTCAATCTACATTTTCTTTGGTTTCAGTTCAGTGGTCGTTTACATTTGCAGAATGCATCTCGTCTAGACTCGCACACTCCTTAAAAAAACAGTATTTATTTTTACTTTTTAGATACACGAATAAATGCCGAGAACTATTAAAACCTTAGTTGTATAACACTATGATTAAAATCGAATGAACATTAATTTAATTTGAACTCGATTCAGCCAGGAAACGGTTGTATGCCCGCCCTTATCTGCGGTCAACGACCTCGCCGATAACGCTACCTGTTTCACTCTATTGGTTAATAGAGGCTTTAGCTATAGGAGAATGTCCGTATTACAAATAGTTACGGTAGAGTTTGCTTTGGTAAATTCTCAATTTAGTTTGAGTTAGGACATAGCTGAAAAGTTCCAATGAATCCAATTAGGGAGTTCTGAATGTGATAAATAGAGATGTTTTGTCTCTTTCTGATCTTCCCTTTCTTAGCAAAGCAGAAGTAGGACGGTTACGTTATTGTTTAGATAACGTAAATTATAGGAAATTATGAAATATAGAAATATAGAGTATTTCTTGTAAGCTGTATATTACTTACGTTTGTTTTGTGAATTGTATTCTAATTTACTTTTTTTTTATTTTCAGGTTGTTCAGTCAACTAGAAAGAAGACTTTATTCTGGTAATTATAACAATTATTTTATTTGTTCGAGTATATATGTAAACTCAACAAGTTGACAAATTAATATACACACAGAAAAAAAATACGGGTAAATTAGCTTACAGTAAAAACTTTAAAGAAATACAAAATCTGACCTACAATAAATGTCGTCGTCGATCGTGATTAACCTAATATATAATCTAATGTACGGGCAATTAGCGTGTTTGTCTGATGAGCGCGAGTATTTGTTCCAGTCTTGAATGTGTCTTTTATGTATTTCCAAGTATATTTTTCCCGATCTAGTACTCATTGCACATACAATCCTAGAGCGTAAATAGTTGCGTATATACACTCAGGAGCAAAAATACCGGGTCAGAGTGCGTTTTTCATACAAACGAGACTATTTCGAAGCCTTGGTTCCTCGCCTGGGGTTGTTTTGAGTGAGGTTTAATGGTGGATACTCCGAGGTTCAATAGAGGAGATCAAAAGTTCTTAATAAACCTAACTGATCGCACAATCAGTTTACACCACAACGAGAGAGTTTGGGTCAACATTTGGATTTGCTTACATTTTATGGTCATTTTAGATGTTTTTCTGAACAGGCACAATTCTGGTGTTAACCGCAGATTCATTCAGTTGGGTATCCTAGGCACTCTGGAAGTCATTCATCATCAGATTTCACTAAAAGCATTCCCTGACGAGGAACCAAGGCTTCAAAATAGCCTCTTTAGTATGAAAAACGCACTCTGACCCGTTATTTTTGCTCCTGGGTGTATTATTTCATTATTTTTGTACACATTTTAATACCTCTTTATCGTCATACCTAAAAAGTCACACCAGCAAAAGACTTAAGACGCTGTGTTACCCAAGTATACATAATATATAGATCATTAGCATTACATTCTCCATCTTAAGCTCAAGCTTTGAAAGCACGAAAGCTAAGGAAGTGGTGACGGAAGTTACACAAGCTGCGCAAGATCATGTGATAACGATGACCAGTAACAATGTAATATATATCATTACATAAACTCCGGCTACCAGTGTAACTTGAGACCCAGCTTCACGATTCGTTACGCGATACAAGGGTCACGTCTTTCTGGTGCATTGGAAACCGTTCGTAGATATATCTCTATAGTTACTTACAGTTTTCAATCTGTAATGCATTTGATATAATCGTAAGTGGTTTCTTTGCTTTATAGTTTAAACTAACGAAACGGAACATGATGAAGTTAGCGGTCCCGGGTTGGATTCCCGGAAATTGCATTGCTCTAACTTGTCAGGTATCTTAAATAACTAACAAATTGAGATACCTAGACCGAAAAAATACTCACATTTTTACATTGTAATTCGAAAGAATAGGTAATTTTAGGAGATCAATTTCATTAATTTTGTATTGACCCAAAATAAAAAAAATAATAAATAATAAAAAATAAACTAAATAATGGTACATATCCGAAAAATATATCATATTAAATTAATGACAGGGTTAATTTTTTACTAACATTATTTCGACAATAATATCAAAAGACTTTTTATTTCCATGTATATTTTTGATGAGACCATTATTTTTGTCAATATATTGAATAAATTAATATTTAACTTGTTATTAAAGAATAATCACATTAATCACTTAACGTGCCACGCAATACACAAATAATAAAAGAAAGTGACTTCATTGAAGCCTCTATAAAAACTAAACTTCATGTTCCTTATTACAGAACTGAATTTGCATCGGCTCTCGGAAAAACATAATAAACGATATGTGCATAGCATGATATAAAGGTAATTGCTGTTCCGCTTGTTTCCGACTTTCGTTCGGAGTAGAAGACGGACAAAAAATGTCGGGTGATTCTACGGAGATAATTTTCCTATTCAAGTACCTATGTATCTACAGCGCCGCGCCGCTACAGTGGGTACAAAGAAGTCGCCGTGGAGCGCACAAAGCGGTGTTGGCGACTTCAAAGGGGTGTAATTTAAACGAACGAACAGTATATTTGCGTCATTGCATAAAGGTGGCTTATACAGAGATTTTTTAGAGAAATAATTGCCCGTCAGCAGTATGGATGTCATAATCTATTATACCAAATTATATAGAGTACGAATGAACATCCACCAGAGTTGTGCTAGGATTAAAAACTTTTGGTGGATAGTTACCCTCTAGTCGATCGTTAGCGTTCCCAATACCTTAAAAAAACATATTGCCATTTTAAACACTTTAAATAAATAACACACTTTGTGTCTGAAAATCTGTCATGCGTTCTGTTTTAATATACCCTAATTATGGTAGTGGTTTCACGGTAAAGCTACAAATAAACATCTCTAATTGAGCTCTTTTTTGAATTGGTCTATTTACTTTTTTTTTAATTGGTCCATTTCGTTTTCGTCGAAGATCTTCGACGTGATCACCTAAACATAAAGATTATATTTGATTGATTGAGTTAAAGTAGTCTTTGTCCCTTTTTGTCAAATTTATATTTCATAATGACAGAGAAGGACCGAGCATATTTCAATCACACTTTAGCTACTGCGCGTTTATGAATAAGAGGGGTAAGTATATAATTAAGTGAACATTTAAAATAAATTCGACTAAATGCGTTTGCAGTTGATTATTATTTAAACGGAAAAGTGTGTAGAAATGCCCGAGTGTGATCCGATCGCATGAGAACGTCTTGAATGAAGATTTTTCATTTTTTGTTGTATTTTATTTGCACCGGCGAAATATCTTCTTCATTAGAAATTAAACTACGTCGATCTTAATCATAATTATTAGTTATGTTATAACGATAATCATTTTTTTAACTCTTCCATTGTTATTAAGACATATCTTGATACTTTATTTTTTAAATTGAAGCAGGTCTATCAAGATAATAACCTAATTTATAATTACACCTACACGATGTTCATGTCTTATCTCAGACAGGCTGTTATTAATGTTTAAATAAAAAGTAACACAAACATACAATTGTAAGTTATTGTTATTGGATAATAGAAACATTTTAAAGTACAAATTAATGTCGTAAAAATGCAGCAATTTTAGGGTTATTTTAATAGTATTCAACTATTTTATGCTGACAATAATTGAAGAAAAGGGTTGCAGAGAATTGGCCTAAAGTTAAAAGTTAGCATAAACTGAATTTTGCATGAATTCTAACCTACAAAAGAAGTTTAATGAAAAGCAAGCTTAAAAACCTGACGTTTTTTGATGTTGTCGTCTACAGAATTATACAAATAATGTTTTCTTCCTATTTCAGCAAAACCACCGACCAAATGCATGTCGGAACATGCTCAGTGTAGGGTTCCGAAGCCGCTAAGTATGTACTTCAAACATAAAAACAACAAGTAATAACAAATTTTGTATTTAAAGTCATTTGGTGCCGTTTTAGATGATTTTAGTAGATAAACACTTAAATCCCCTGCGGCCGCGTACGTAACTAAGTTTTGTAACTAGCTACGAACTTTGAATTTTTTTCTTGGTTTGTAACCAAGTTACGAAAGAAGAATTCAATTTGATGGTTTTGTTTGCATACGTAACTAGGTTACAAACAAGGAATTTTTATTTCCTTCTTCGTAGCTGGGTTACGAACGAATAATTATTTTACCTTATGTCTCCGCCTCATAGTCGATCCTATGATTATGGAACACTCATACTGCAATTAGCACTTAAAAGAGTTAGATTATGAACATGAAAATGAGGTAGGTTTAGGTTATGTTAGTCTTGCAGCAGGCCCGGAGGGCCAAACCACCCAGAAACAGGAGCTCCGCTGACGCGGAGCTCCGTCGACACTCTTATTTCAAATCAATCAGACAGTGTCGATGGAGCTCCGCTAACGCGGAGCTCCTATTTCTGGGTGGTTTGGCCCTCCGGGCCTGCTGCAAATCTAACATAACCTAAACCTACCTCATTTTATAGGCAGTAGTATATTTTCCTCATTGACACCAGTGGCGGCGATAGGGAAATATATTCCTCATTGCCACCGTTGGGCGGCAATCAGGAACAAAAATCCGTATCGCCACCAGTGGTGGCCATCAAGGTAGTGGCAACCAGGAATAGAGGAAATATGCTAGGTCCTAGTAACTAGGACATAAGATAAAATAATTATTTGTCCGTCACCAGGTACGTAGAAGGAAATTAAAACTCTTTATTTGTAACCTAGCTACGTAGGCAAACAAAACCATCAAAATTGAATTCTTCATTCGTAACCTGGATACAAACCAAGAAAACAAAATCCTAGTTCGTAGCTAGTTACAAAACTTAGTTACGTACGCGGCCGAAGGGTTTAAATCACCTGTATCTCAATACCAGTGATGTTTACTTAGTCGTGATAGTTTTCCTTTTAAATTCGTTATATGCGCTTTCATTGAACATAATTATTCAGATGTTTAGCATTTGTAGTTTTGGCCGTGGGGGGGGGGGGGCACACTTAACTCTATAACAAAAATTTGCGCTTTAAAGCTCAATATTTCATAAACTGATCCCTTAATCGACAAATTGTTAAAACCCGCAATATTTAATAAAAGACCTATCCAACGAAACCACACACTACGGGCAAGACGAGAAAAAAAAAAATACATCGCCACGTTACGTGAAGGGGAGGTACAAAAAAAACAGTTTTTTCAAGATTTTTTTTCAAAGTTTGGCGTGACGTATATTCATGCCGATTTACAGCTTTCTAGTAATAATAGCCTCTGAGCTAGGCTGCGGACGAACATGGCGGAACAATAAGGGTGCCTAGTTTGCCTACGGAACCCTAAAAACGTGGTTCTGTTTATTCACCGGGGCGTACTCCCATCTCTGGATGGTTTACCCTACATTCCAAACCCACTGAACCTGTGTATTTAAACTAGATACGTGTGTATGTTCCTCTTACTAACACAGCAAAGGCGTGTCCACACAATGGTGGGTATTATACGACAGAATGCGGACGGAAGGCATTCTCCTTACCCGGCTATTGGAAATCATGCTAATGAACTTCTTGCGGCCTAAATACTTGATGGATTTGTTTCTAAGCTTGTCAATGTGGCATGACTGTTAAGGCTTGTATAATAAGTTAATAAGTTTGTTTCAATAAGGATATCCTTTGTATACTACGTAATATAAGTATTATCTTGTAAAATTGAATTTATAACGCGTTTAACCTAGTTGGTAGTGAACTTACGAAGCTAGCTGTCCTGGATTCGATTCCCAGTTCGGGAAAATATTTGTGTGATGAGCGCTGCCTTGGATGTTTTCTATGTAGTTTTTTTTTTAACCATACTGCTTGTGTGCCTTCAAAAAGAGCCGTTACTTTTTTCTTAAAGGCCGTCAGTCCATCTGCGATTCCTCTGGTGTTGCGGGTGTCAATGGGTCGCATGATCATTAACATCAGGTGACTCGATTGCTCGTCTACCTCATTTTCACAATTAAAAAAAACCGTGCAAACTATCTCCATCTCACGTTACTCACGCACATAAAACCGTCTCTTTTCGCTCTTGTGTGTTGCCAGTGTAGCCTCTTACTACACAATAGTCATTACACCTATGGAAACCCGTGACGTCACACAACGGAACTTGACATATGTTCACAGCGCAAAATCCCTGCGTATGCGCATATTTAGACGAAGGTTGTGTTACGCAACCGTTAGCGGCACGGTAACGGTCGCGGTACCGTTCGGGTCGTCGGGGAAACGCTTTTTATGTTACCATTGAGTTTGCGGTTTGTCTTTACTGCTGTTTGGGTACGTGATGCGATCTAGAGCTAGAGTTGCTATGATTGATAACGACTGCATTGCATTTCGTTTTTCATCTTCCACGTAACAGTCGTGTGTATAAAGGGTTAAGGAACCACGAGCCACCAAAAGTTGGTGGCATATCATGGTTCTAGAAACCATGGAGTTGCTATTTCCTTGTTGTCCATTAATTAATTAAACTGTTAAACCAGTTTAAATTTATTTTGGTACGGAAGATATCTCCGCTGTGAAAGCATTGCAAACAAACAAATGTATTGGTATGGATAAACCGAGCTAAATTCATTTTTCTCTAGTACCCATAGTACAAGCCTAGAGCTTAGTTTGAGTATAGCTCAATTTGTGTGAGATTGTCCCCTGTTTAAAAAAATAATGTAAATAGCTAATCTGATCATATGACCATGACCAATAGGCTATTTGACTAATTTTAGAAAACGTTTGTAAATGATTCTTTATCACATAACAAGCACACTACATTGATATTTCCTTGAGATTCTACTGTATTATCAATAAAAATGTAAGTTAAAGTTTAAATTTTCAAAACAACGCGTAAAACGCTATTTCTATCTATGGCGGACTAGTGTGACGTCACACGCAAGTAAACAAACAAGTTCATTTGACAGCTTAGCATATGAAGTGAATTTGGGGTTTGTTTTGTTTACTTGCATGTGACTTCACATCACAGATTATAAAGTATTTCTAACATCGCATAGCGTTTTTGCCACAGATTAAATTTAAAAAAAATATCCTTATTATTTCGTGTAATTTCCAAAAAAAATAGACATAATTTAATGTGAAATAAAGTGAAATACGTTATTTTACGCTAGTATCAGATAGGATGACCACAATTTGTAGTATATTTTCAATGTTGTCAAATAGCCTGTTATGAACGATCCATTATCATCATCATTCATCATTTTTTTAAATAATTTTTCGTGTTTGTATTTTGTGTCGTGTTTTGTATTGTCTGTTCATAGTTCATGTGTATGATTTAATTTTTTAATTTGTTCTTTTACTTTTGTTTGACTTATAAATACAATCATTTGTGTTTAAAAATTAGCTTTACTGAGCTCCACTCAAAGACTAGGTCCATTTTCATGGGATTTTCCCCATATATATTTTTATATAGATTTTATTCAAGCCGGTATGAAAAACCACAATAAGCTATTATTGAGTCGATCCTAACACTCAGATCTCCCAAGGCTCTAAAACGTTGACGACACTAAGCTAGAGTGAGAACCTCCTAACCCGATGGCCTCATTCCCTCTCTTTTATTTCGTCTTTGTTAAAGTATTGTTATTATATTTTTAAAGTCAAATAAACTCGGCCATTACTTTATTGTGCAGATATGACTTGTGATTCACCCATTGTGGGCCCAACTCGAAGATTCTTATAGACATTGAGTCATTATCGTGTGTTTGGTTCCGCATGTTTAGGACTTTTTAACATTAAACTAAAGTATTAACTGTTTATGTGAACTAAATCACGAAGAAGGTGCAGGTCTTGTTGTATAAAGAGGTGAAGGAGCTGGCAGAGAGGAGAGAAGATTGGACATTACTGACCAGACAAGAGCAAAGCTCTTTAATTAAGATAAAGATTAAACAGTTTCCATGATATATGTAATTAATTATTTGTTTGCAAACTGGGTTACTAAAATTTGACCTGATTTATTTCCTAACGGGCCTTAATTTATCAAATCAAAATGTATCAATGATTCCTTAGTAAAAACCATTTACAACTGACAAACAGCTAAATGACTCATCAACGGCACTTGCATTGTCCTGAATTATGAACGTGTTCTACCAATCATAACGGATAGACACCAGCTATTTAGTCACGTATGTCACCGATAACCGACCCTTCTATGACCTAATGAAGCGACCACGCATGTCAGCCGTACAGCAGTGACCGTTAGCGCCGTTACGACACTATAACAATGACATTACCTACAAGCACGATTAGCCGCGAAACTGGAGCGCTTGCAACTTTAGCACCGTGCTTAATGACGGCTCTTGCTGTATAAGAGCGTTGAAATATGCTTTTGGTAATCTGATTACTTTAATAGCGCAACTGAATGAGTTGTCGCGTACTATATAACGGCTTGGTTGATAAGCTTTATGAAATTCATTGACAATATTATTCGTAAGGTCGTATTTGTTTGCGGTTGAACAACGGAATTGTCAGTGGATTTAAAGATTTGGTGTCAAGTTTTAAGAATTAGGGGGATGTTTCAATCCGCCTTTTTTTAAAACTAATTACTCTTATTACTAATTTTAAATGTCGTAGGATGTGATTTGAATTATTATGTTTTGGTTTTGCATGAAAAGGGATGAAAAAAAGGGATATACGATTTCTATACCTCTATATCTTTCGTTGACTCGGACTGAACAGGATTCGAGAGACCTTAAATCTTTAATAAGCATAGGCAGGTACAATTACATCAACGTACAATGTAGCGATAGCCAATATTATCGTAAAACGAGAAAAAACTTATCTTTGAATATACATTTTATCCAAAATCATTGAATTAGGGGCTACAAAAAAAAAGAAATTGTTAATTTATTGCAAATCATTGCCAGTCAATATAAAAGGTTACAGGAAATTCGGAATATTCCCTTAGAGGGGTAAAAGTAAGCTCATTAGCGATAGATTTTTTTTATATGATACTGCAAGGGCAAAAGTGATTCGTTTCTGAGATAACATTTCTAACCTAATGCAATTTCATAGTGAATGTGTGTTTATATGTCAATGAGAAGGCACGCGAGCACTCAGGCCACCTGATGGTAAGTGGGATCTGAGACCCATAGACATTTGAAATCTCAAGACTACAATCTCAAAACTGCAATCCTAAGACTTCAACTGCGTTGCGAACCCTGGAGACTGAGATGTAATGCCTCTATACTAGTAATTTCACCGGTTGTTTTATCCCCACACCTGAACACAGCAATGGGAACACTGCTGCTTGGCTTGGAAAATTGAATGGTAGTTAACTTTGCAGATATCTAATTGCTTTCGACTAGGGTATAATGTGACGAAATCTATCGCATATAACTCCAATTCTACTCCTCCAAGGGAATGTAACGAAGTTTCTGTAGCCCTGTGCTGCTGAATAAAATGCAAAACACATTTTCTAACAAACTAGTAGACGTGAACACAGCAAATAATTATGCGTATATAATTGTACACAATAGCGAGTCCAATCGAAGGTTCTACGGTGCGCGTGATTACTTGATTGGAACGATTTGAAAGGTAAAAGTGACGTTAGGTGTGTGTTGAATGCGTTGATAAATTAACACGAGTTTGCTATGCATTTTTTTTACTTTGTAATAGTAACCTATCGCATTCTGAAATATTGTTAACCAACTGTTTTATTTGCCAATTCTATTTTTTCAGAAATTTTCAACTTTTCAACAACTTAAACATTGTTAGCTAAATGCCATCACAGTTAAATTAGCTTTTTATATAAAAAAAAAGGAGCTACCATACCACAGACTAATAAATAAATAAATATCAGGGCTTGTCACACCAATTGGCCTAGTCCCAAACTAAACTACGCTTGTGCTATGGGTACTACTTACATAGCAAACATCCATCACTCAGAAACAAATATTCGCGCTCACCACACAAATATATCTCCTTACCGGGATTTGACCCCACGACCGCTAGCATTATAGGCAGGTTCACTACCAGGCCAACGTATCGTCACATAAATATATACAGATAAAACACCCTTCTACTGGTTTCGGGGGTGCATAGAACCTTAAAAATAAATAATCGCTTCCTAGATGCCGAGTAAAATAACAAACACAGTTACTACGGGTATACAGTTAAATCTCGAAATTGATAAGCTTCTGATAATGTCATCCAATCAATTTCAAAGCAATCAATCAACAAAACAATGCAATTATACCCATGACATTCGATTGGCCGAATCTAACGTCATTTATTTCAACGGCTCTACTGACCAATTCTATTTTGGTGAGTACTGGAACGAGTCAAGTCCATTGTTGGCTGTTAAGTAATATGCTCCAGTGAAAGTTGTTTATTGTTAATTAATATAACAATACAGTAATACTGCGTCGGATGTCAATGAATTTTATTCACTTTAATTTGTTAAGATGGCTGCTTTTTAGGGTTCCGTGACTAAAGGGGAGCGTAATAATAAGCCTCCGCTGTCCGTCCGTCCGTCCTTTCTTTAAACAGCTGTTTATTTTTAAACGGTAATAGATAGCGGGTTTTTTTTTCTGAATGTGTTGTTCCGGCGTTCTATTTTTTTATGGCATAGAGAAGGCAAACAAGCACATAGGCCACCTGAGAACTGTGACCCATAAACATTCGCATTCACAAGACTGAGGACCCTGAGGAGTAAGATGAAATGCCTCTATGCTAGTCATTACACCGGCTGTCTTTTTCCCAAACCGGAACACAACAATGCGAACACTGCTGTTTGGCGGTAGGTTAATAGATAAGATGGTGGTAGCGATCCGGACGGACCCTGCACAAGGTCCTACCACCCGCAAAATTTACTAACAAATATAAAAAGAGAGTACCCATTTATTTTTGTTGTGTCGTATCAACGGATAAACGTACAAGCGTCCGCGTACGACACTTCCTACATCCCATACACTTAAGGAACAAAGAAGGAAATCTATGCACGTTTTTTTCTCCCCACATGGCAACTTCCTAACAATTAAAAATAAACACTAATCGCGAATTGTCTTCACATCAACACTTACCATTATGACGCAAGAAACTGTACAATGACATATTGTCATACGTTAGATACTATAATTAGCATATATTTACATATAATAGGTGGGTACATCCTTAATTTGTTTGTAGTTTTTGTGCGTGGACCTACCTACGTATGGGACCTACTTTGAAACCTGTATTTAAAGCTATAGTGTTGTGAAAATCGGCCTTCTCATTATTGGTTGACATTAGGAGTGTTTGCTTTCATACATACATAAAATTATTGTGGGTGGTAATTTGTATGGACGATAAAGATGCCAAGGGAATATTTAAACTTACTTCTGACCTCAATAAAAAATGAATGAACATATTTTAAAACAACAGTCAGTGCCAAATAAAAAGGGTGAAAAGGAAGTAAAAAAAAAAACCAGCTAGTTTTTTCTCACGAAAACCTGTGGGCCCTACGCACACACAACGCGCTCGTGCATCTACATACACAAGTAGTTATGGGCCGCTTTCGTGATTTAAAACAACGTAGGTAAGGTGGGCTAACTGCCTCTACGGGGTAAGTTCGTCAAACGAATAACACCTAGCTACTAAAAAATATACGATTTGTCCCACTTATATACGTACTAGCCAGCGTACAAGCTGCAGCTGGCCTAGTTGGTAGTGACCCTGCCTACGAAGCTAGCGGTCCTGGGTTCAAATCCCGGTAAGTGCAGATGTTTGTATGATGAGCGCGAATATATGTTCCCGAGTCATGGATGTTTTCTATGTATTTAAGTATATATTTCTCTATATAAGTATTTATATCGTTGTCTAGTAACCATAGTACAAGCCTAGAGCTTAGTTTGGGACTAGGTCAATTGGTGTGACATTGTCCCGTGATATTTATTTATTTATTTATTTATTTTACTTGCCCCATGAACGCACTTACCCCAAGAACAACTTAGCCCATTTTAAAACGACACCGACTTCGACACATTTGTGAAAAGTGTGTTTTTTACTGCACGATATATCACTCCAAATGCGTTGCGCCATTGACGGGAAAGGATAAACTGCATTTTAATAAGACTATTAGAAGTAGGTAGATATTTGTGTGTATAGATATATAAGGCCTGGGTTCGATTCCCGGTATGGGCAAATATTTGTGTGATGAGCTAGCTTAGCATTTGTTTCTGAGTCTTGCATGTTTTCTATTTATATAAGTATATATTTCTTTACTTATATATGTAAGTACGTATTTATATCGTTGCCTAGTACCCCTAGTACAAGCCTAGACCTTAATTCGGGACTCGGTCAATTTGTATGACATTTGCCAGAAACCTCGCCGGCCGCTTAATACCTAATTCGTTGACGTATTCAGAACTGAGTTGTTCTAATCACCTAACTGAGCAAAAAAGGTAAATCAACTTGTGCGAGCTGGAGTGACTTGCCTACTTATCGCAGCCATTCCGCTGCATTGCTTGAATTTTATGCGAGCAACATCCTTCTAAACTTTAACCTTATAGGGCTGCAGGCGGCGTGCGCCCGCGCTGACCGGCTGCGGTATGTAGGTAAACACTAAACGGTCTGCTACGTGATTACTGATTACAGTACTTCGATTTAAATCTACTAGATTTAGTATTGAAAAGTTTGCGATAGTGTTTCGAACTATATGTGAAATGAAAAAACATTACACTAACTAACGTCTCTATTCGTTTCGTTTTTAACCCAATTGCGGCACTGGTAGATGACGTGTACGAAGAGTCACGTGATTTACCATTGACGCGATTGGTTCAAAAACGAATGGAATGGAGGCGTTAGTTAGTGTAATACATCTTGGCTAGGGTTATAAATACTTGCACTTTTTTTCACTTAGTAAAAGCCATTCTTAAGCTATCTTGCTTTTATATTGTAATCATAAATTACGGCCCGCTCTCGCTTTACTTCGATAGTTTTCTGTAACACCAAATAAACCAGAATGTAGTCGTATTATACAAAAAACCTTTCTCTTGAATCGCTCTATCTATTGATTGTCGTTTGAAATATCTAAACTTACATACAGAGGGTCAGACGGGGGAGCGACTTTGTTTTATGTTATGTAGAGTTGTTGACGATCCGGTAGCTCTTATTTACTTGGTTATAAGGGCTATTATTACGTCTCGAAATGTATTGTTATTACGACATCCTCGTATAAGCAAGATGACAAGACCTAAACAAATCGACTGAGGCATTTTTTTTTTATGGCATAAATAAGGCAAACGAGCACACAGGCCACCTGATGGTAAGTGGAAACTGTGACCCATAGATATTCGCATTCACAAGACTGCAAACCTAAGACTGCAAATGCGTTGCCAACCCTGAGGACTAAGATGGAATGTCCGGCTGTCTTATCCCCAAACCGGAACACAACAATGCGAACACTGCTATTTGGCGGTAGATTAATGGATAAGATGGTGGTAGCGATCCGGACGGACCCTGCACAAGGTCTTACCACCCGCAAAATGCTTGCTTGGTGCTTGATTGATTTTTTTTTTCTTCTCTTTTTCGTCTTGGTTAATTATAATTGCCTAATATATCTTCAAATTATCTGCATTTGTTTAGTAGTACAGTCAACAGTTTAATATCTATTAATTCATACTAATATTAACACGATATTAACTTTGTCTGATCAACTAGAATAGAAGCTTGTAGATATTTTTGAAGTCATGGGAACGTGTAGGAATGTATTTATGACTGTACACGTTTAAGAAAGTTGTTCTCTACTTACAAATTACAGAAGAAAAGTATGTAATCGACTTATGATAAATTGAAAATGACGAAGCAGTTAGCCATGTTGTCTCTGTTTATGGTCCCGGATTCAATTCCCGCCGTGTGTTGCGCGCGAGTCTTTGTTCTTAGTTTAGGACTTAAGCCAACACATTGAGGTCGGAGGCGGTGCGGTTGCGGCGCGTTTCCATACAAAAAACGCTTCCGTCACGCTTTGGGCACGTTTTTTATATGGGAACGTGCCGCAACGCGCCGCCTTCGCGTTCAGTGCGTATGCGGCTTTAGGGCTTCCTCAATTCTACAACACTTAAAATCGTCTTTGACGTCGGCAGTGTGACCTCAACTAGTCTTTACCTCTAGTCACAGATCACACGTCTTCAGCAAACGCCGACACGTCCGTCTGACCGGTTTAGTACTGGCTGGGTTAGTGCTGTTCAGTTTTTGCTGGCACGCTACATGCCTGAGCGGAATTAGTGGGGTTCATTTGGTAGGTTCCCAGGCTTGGTGCTGATGACGAATGTCGGTACGGTTCTCGTGGTCGACATACAGGTTATTAGGTTTTTTGTGCAGGGTTTTTTATTCATTAGCATATAACTTGATAATAATATCACATTACGTTGATGACGTGTTTAGCTTAGTTGGTAGTGGCTACGAAGCTAGCGGTCCCGGGTTCGATTCCCGGTATTGGCATATATTTCTCTGTACAAGTATGTTTATCGTTATTTAGTAACCATAGTACAAGCCTTGTACTTAGTTTGGGACAAGTTTTATTAGTGTGAGATTCGATTCTTGATACCTGTTCGGACACATAGCGACACCTGTGAGCAACCTACATGAAGCAGCCACACATCGTCACACTCTACGTCACACATTTGTTCCATACATACCCCTCTCCTAAAACTTTTGTACAAGAACGTTCGCTACAATATAAGCTGCACGCACGTTAAGCTCTTGGATTTTATTTAACCATCCTTTCGCAATTGCCTAAAATTATTACGCAAATTAAGCGCCTGCTATCCAACATATTGATCCTTCTTCGCCGATCTACAAGAAACGGTACCTTTGGAATTAAAAAAAATACGCTTTGACTACACGTGTTGGTTGATGGGCGCGTTTGCTGTACTCTGAAGACACCCAAGGACACGCAAATTTGGGAGAGTTCGGATCTCGGACAAGAACTGGACGTCGGCACGAGAGTATACGCACAAATCTCGGTACGGACGGCCAGCCTTCCTACTCCAAAACCCTAGTCTTCTTTTGCTTACCATCGTGCTTAATATCATTTCAGTGAGCTCCGCAATCAGTTCTCGAGGTGTTCCGTTCCCAGCCGCTACAGGGTTCACACGTGAGTACTCCACATTTCACTGACTACCAAAATGAGCTTAGAAAAACCACGCGATAAATCTCCTTACCGAACTATTTGCGATGACAATAATGAGCCGTTAATCCGCGACCTTGTTAAAAAGCGCGGAATCGTTAAGTCTAGGCTCACAAAGTTTATAACCTACCTAAATAATGTTAATGAGAATCCTAATTTAAGTGCTCAATGCCGCATAGACTTAAAATTACGCGTTCAGGGTGCCGCAAGCTTGTACACCGAATTTAACGATCTTCAAAGTAAAATTGAATCTAACGTGGTCGATTCTAACCTCGAAGATCAGCTGACGAATCGAGAGCAGTTTGAAGATGGTTACTACGGTGCACTTGCTTTGGCCGAGACTATGCTTAACAGTAATGCCACACCGGAGAGTTCCACGAGTTCACACAATACATTAAATTTAAAATCAATTAAATTACCAACTATACCTATGCCTACCTTTGACGGATCATACGATAACTGGCTCGAGTTCAGAGACACTTTTCTATCGCTAGTTCATGAATCTACAGACCTTTGTGACGTTCAAAAGTTTCACTACCTAAAGTCTTCGCTAAAAGGCAGTGCTATACTAGTGATAGACTCGCTCGAGCTCACGGCGACCAACTATGCAGTAGCTTGGGAGCTTCTTCTTAATCGCTACAACAATAGCCGCTTGCTAGTTCACAATCACGTCAAGGCATTATTTACATTAGAACCACTTAGCAAGGAATCGCATATGTTTATTAGAAAGTTAATTGATACTACACACAAAAATCTACGTGCTTTAAAGATATTAGGAGAACCTACGTCGTCTTGGGACACTTTAATTATTTTTATAATCGTATCGAAGCTTGATAAAACTACTGAACGCGAGTGGGAACAGTACAAAGGCAGTTTTACTTGTCACGATTCTCAAATCAGGCTTAAATTGGATGATTTAATGCAGTTCTTAAAGAACCGAGCGGACATGTTGGAGACATTACAGACGTCACACACTACGCGCGATAAACACGAAGTTAACAAAAAACAAAATACTTCTAACTTCAATCACAAAGTTCACTGTAACGTTTCCACTAATAAACCGCAAAAATCACACGCTGTACCTAAGTTTACGTGTTCGATGTGCAAATTGAATCATCCACTTTATTCCTGTGTTAAGTTTCTTGAGACTGATTACGATTCAAAATTAAAATTAGTTAAAGATAACAATCTGTGCGAGAATTGCTTGCGCGCGGGGCATAAGGTTGAGACATGCGTGTTCGGGCCGTGCCGGAGGTGCAATAAGAAGCATAATTCGCTAATTCATCCTCCGAGCGATGACTATTCCAGCTTTGCCCCCGCCAGACCTCCCGTCCCCGCAACGTCCTACACTGATATGTCGTTCAATGCCCATACACAGATTGCTTTGCAATCCGCACACCGATATGCATCTAAACCGGTATTATTGTCCACCGCCCTTGTTGATGTGACGGACATAAATAATATTTGTCACACCGCTCGCGTATTACTCGACAATGGCAGTCAAAGATGTTTCATCACTAAATCATTAACGGAATTATTAGACACGCCATTGATACAGTCCACTCACGAAATTCGCGGAGTAGGTAACTCAGTTACGCAGTGCACGCAGACCTGCTATGTAACGATTAAGTCGCGCATTAATACCTACACCACCAATTTAAATTGTTTTGTACTACCGCAAATAACTTCTACTATGCCAGTTGTACATGAAAATCGCGCTAATTTCTGTATTCCAGATAATGTACAACTGGCCGATCCGCATTTTCTAGATTTCCAAAATATTGACATCTTAATAGGCGCCGATAAGTTTTGGGATCTACTTACGCAGGGTAAGATAAGGTTACGTAACGGACCTTACTTATTAAATACTAAATTAGGCTGGATAATTTCGGGTCCCGTTCATTTAAACGCACGCATTGACGGCCATATCCAGTGTAATTTAACACATTCGATTGACACTTTGTTACGACAGTTTTGGGAGATTGAGGAGCTACCCGCGGCTCGGGACGTGTATACCGACGAGGAGAAGGCTTGCGAGGAGCACTTCCTTCGCACCACTACGCGCAATAGCGAAGGAAGGTTCTGTGTTAGTTTGCCATTTAAATACTCACCCGAACTGTTGGGAGCTACTTATTCTCAAGCGGAACGTCGTTTTCTGTCGCTTGAAAAACGATTAGAGCGATCAGAAAGTTATAAAAAAATGTATAGTAACTTCATCCATGAATATGAGGATTTAGGACACATGACCAAAGTTACATCCCACGGTTCACCACACTATTTCTTGCCACATCACGGTGTCTTCCGCGAACACAGCACCACCACTAAATTGCGTGTCGTTTATGACGCCAGTGCCGCTTCTACCTCGGGCAAGTCATTAAACGATCTCCAAATGGTTGGTCCAGCGATACAAGGCGACCTCATCTCCATTTTGCTTCGTTTTAGGCAGCACCAGTTCGTAGCCTGCGCCGACGTTGAGAAGATGTATCGACAGTGTTTAGTGACAGACCAGCAATGTGACCTTCAGTTGATTCTCTGGCGCGATAGTACTGCGCTGCCTCTCAGCGTGTACCGGCTAAACACTGTCACATACGGAACCGCGTCCGCCCCGTTTTTAAGCGTACGTTGCCTAAAACAATTAGCCGCTGAGTGTACTAATCCCGATGTCCAACGAATCATTACGGAAGATTTTTATGTCGATGATATGATCACCGGGTCAGACGATAGGCAAAATCTATTACGCGTTTGCAAGGAGACCGCGCAAACACTGCAGCTAGGTTGTTTTCCGCTAAGAAAGTGGATATTCAACTTTAATGAGTCATCAATCGGTTCGAACCCGGGCGACTCACTTGACGCACAAAAACAGCTGACGCTCGATAGCAACTGCAGCTCTAAAACGTTAGGAATAGGATGGAACAATGTTGACGATATGTTTTACTTTAATTCTCAATTTGATTTCGTTAACAATGACAAGGTCACTAAACGCACTATTTTGTCCCATGTGTCGCAAATATTCGACCCTTTAGGTTTACTGAGTCCTACGATAATGCTGGCTAAGGTCTTATTACAACGTTTGTGGTTAATAAAATTGAACTGGGATGATGAAGTACCCAGTGACGTCACGCGCTCTTGGAACCAGTTTGCTAAGTCGTTATCAGCTGTTTTAAACACCATTCGTGTATCGCGTTACGTAATGGGCAGTAGCAGCAACTATACTCGCATAGAATTACATATATTTGTGGATGCTTCTCAGGAGGCTTATGGGACTTGCATCTATATTCGCACGGTAAATGATGACCTCGAAATATCAGTACGCCTGTTATGTTCTAAAGGGAAAGTTGCGCCTTTAAAACCCTTAAGCATTCCACGTTTGGAATTGATGGGAGCACTTTTAGGGGCTAGGTTGTATGACAAGGTTGTCAAAAGTTTGCACTGTCAGTTTAACGACATTTTATTTTGGACGGACTCGACGATCGTTTTGGGATGGTTACGCATGCCTCCCAATATGCTTAAAACTTTCGTGCAAAATCGTGTTGCCGAGATACACGAATTAACTAAGGACCTTCCATGGCGACATGTTAGCGGGAAACAAAACCCAGCTGACTTAGTATCGCGCGGTGTTGACCTGGAGCATTTGGTTGATTCGGGTATCTGGTGGACCGGGCCAAGTTTCTTGCACGATAGTCAATTTGATTGCGCATCTTTATTATTGATTCCTAATTCTAATGACGTGCATGTTTTGCCAGAGGTAAAATCAAATGTAAATTTTGCGCTAACTTCGGTGGCTGACGAAACGTGGTTCCCATTCAAAAGGTTCTCTCAGTTTTCTCGCATGATACATGCCGCTGCATACATATTACGATTTATTTTCAATTCACGCAATAAAAATAATAAACGTAAGGGCAGTATCAGCGTTGAAGAACTTGGAGAATCATTGACGTTATTGGCCAGACTGTCGCAACTGGAATCATTTCCAGATGTGTACAAGTTATTGGCTAATAAGCAATCATTGAAATCTAAACACAATTTAAGTAAATTAAGTTTGTTTATGGGCGAAGATAAAGTTATACGTGTTGGTGGTCGCATTAAAAATTCGCCACACTTTTCTTTCGAGAAAAAACACCCAATGCTGATCGCCAGCAAACATTATTTTTCAATATTATTATTTCGCAGCGAGCACAATAAACTTCTTCATGCTCCGCCTCAAGCACTATTGTTTAACTTACACGACAGGTGGTGGTCTATCGGGGGTAGAAATCTTGCACGTAAAGTGGTTCATGATTGTATTATTTGCAAACGATTAAGAGGAAAAACCCTTACGCCTCTGATGGGCAACCTCCCCGCAGCGAGAATAACTCCTACCTACCCTTTTCTCAAATGTGGAGTAGATTACGCTGGACCAGTTTTTATACTGAACCGCAAAGGCAGAGGCGCGCAAACGGTTAAAGCCTATATTTGTTTGTTCGTTTGCTTTGTGACTCGAGCTATTCACCTGGAGCTTGTGAGTGACCTCACAGCTAACGCATATCTCCTAGCTCTTAAACGATTTATATCGCGCCGCGGCAAGCCTTCGGATATTTTCTCCGACAATGGTAGAAACTTTGTGGGTCTAATGAACGATTTCCGCAGCTTTCTAGCCAGATGCAGTTCGGACATTGTTGATTACGCAACCAGTCAACAAATTAAATTTAGGTTTATTGTACCTTACGCTGCTCATTTTGGTGGTCTATGGGAGGCTGGGGTGAAATCATGCAAGCACCACCTACGTCGCGTGGTAGGAAACGCTCACCTCACTTTCGAGGAATTCAGTACGGTGCTAACGCAAATTGAGGCCGTCCTAAATTCACGTCCCTTGTCCCCCATGTCTTCGGATCCGCAGGATTATGCTCCGCTGAGCCCTGCACACTTCTTGGTTGGCCGATCCTTAACGTCACCCGCTAGCGAAGACCTCCGAGATGTCAACTCGCATCGACTCGACCGGTACCAGATGGTGGAGAAGATACGGCAACATTTTTGGGAGCGTTGGGCGAAGGAGTACGTCTCCGAACTACAGGAGCGATCCAAATGGAGGACGAGTACCGAAGACCTGCAACCTAACTCACTCGTCGTCATAAAGGACGACAATCTCCCCCCTTTAAAGTGGCACCTAGGGCGAGTCGTCAAAAGTTTTCCCGGCAAGGACGGCGTATCAAGGGTCGCAGAAATTAAAACCGCATCAGGCATCGTGAGGCGCGCATACACCAAAATCTGTCCGTTGATTTCCCAGACTAACAACGCGACTCAATAGTTTTGAAAGTCAGTGCTTTCAAGGCCGGGGGCATGTTCGGACACATAGCGACACCTGTGAGCAACCTACATGAAGCAGCCACACATCGTCACACTCTACGTCACACATTTGTTCCATACATACCCCTCTCCTAAAACTTTTGTACAAGAACGTTCGCTACAATATAAGCTGCACGCACGTTAAGCTCTTGGATTTTATTTAACCATCCTTTCGCAATTGCCTAAAATTATTACGCAAATTAAGCGCCTGCTATCCAACATACCTATTTGTTTATTATGTATTTATTAGATTAAAATGTTGAGGTAAAATCTTGACTAATCATTCTACAAATCTTATAAAATGTTTGATATTTTCGTTTCGATTTTCGAATTTTAACTTTTAATAGAGTCGACAACGAATCAAACTCCAAAAAAAGCCTTTAGTATGTAATTTGTAGGTATAACAGCTGTTATGATAAAGTCAACGCATATTAAGTTAGCATTCATTATCAAGGGAAATAAAAAGCGGAATATCTTGATTTAGTTCATCGTTCATAGTATTAGATAGAAACTTAAGTACACCCCCTTTTGCATGCACAAAACAAAACTAATACGGAATTTGCATCAAGTTTCAAATATAGAATATCGAACGGTCTACAGTCTGTGATCAAAAACGTAAACAAACAGACTGCCATCATAAAAAAAAATCTACGTGATGGTTAGTTTAATATCATCGAAATAAAAAATTAATAAATATAGGTAATATCATATCAATAATAATCAGCGTTATATATAACATTGTGTGAACAGTTAAAACTATTACACTTCGGTAAACAGTAAATATACTTTTTTTTGTTCCGTATTTATGTGGTTTGAATAAAATATATGGCGATTTAATTTATGCTACTGGCAATAAGTTTTAAACATTTGGTTCGTAATTATATTAATTGTAATGTTATCGTCTAATATTGAGAGTCATTGTTAGTTTTTTCAGTTTTTTTAATGTTTGGAAAACAAGAATGTATACCCCTGAAATGTAGCTTTGACATTGACAATTGTATGTTTACATCTTTGATCTCGAATTCGATCACCGACCTTAAACAGATGTTTACATGGAAGAAGGCTTTACTCAAGTTTTATACATATATGCACGTATGCTTCCATTAAATACTGCTGTTACGCATTCTCTTTTAAGGAAACTTGTTTATTTAAATTCTCTCTCGTTCAAGTTTGTGGTATTTCGCTAAAAACAAAAGCGAAACAACTCAATATGGACCGTTGTTGCATTTATAATCAGGACACTGTTTTCTTAAAGATCTAAACCGAACAACTCTTTCTTATCGAGTTGATTCTTTTTGCATGTAAGCAACTATATGTTTCGTTGTTCTTGTTATTCAATTTCAATCTTAGGCCAATAACAACATAAAAAATCTTGTATTTTACTTCCTGCTGAATTACAATTTAACTTGGTTAAGCGAATGTTTCATGCTATCACTTCGTTTGGCCGAATTTCATTTGCCATAATTCTATCACTTGCTATAATATTCATTTGCAATAACGACATATTATTTCTAAAACCGTAAACCTTTCAGGTAATTTGTACATGCCATCGTATCGAGCTCAATAGGTTAGGTTAGGTTTGTTTTATAACTAGTCACGTAACCGTTATGAAGCGGGCAGTTTGGTGGCTAACTAACATTAGTGTTGTGTAGACGCCGGAATTTGCACAATGACGTCACAATAGGGCAGTTTGGGGAGTAAATGAAACGGTGTTAATTAACACGACAACCTAGTCTATTGGTGTACAATGTTTTTTTTTAAATCAGGAATTCACGATATAAATTAACCTATAAGTCAATTGTAAATTGATTAATTTATCGACATTGTTCTTTCGTTAACTGACTAACACCGTTCCATTTACTCCCCAAACTACCCTATTGTGACGTCGTTGCGACTATCCGGGGTCTACACATCACATATGCTAGTTAGCCACCAAACTGCCCGCTTGATAACAGGGTCTAATTATAACAATAAAAAACAAGTGGCAAGTGAAATTCGGGCAAACGTTAGAGAACCTAAAATGAACCGCATGTTTCGCGCAACTAGTTGAATAAATAAAGTGCTTAATATTATTTCCCTTCCTAGGTTTAGGCAAGATCCGCCTGAGGTATAAGTAGCTGCACACTGTAGTACTTTGTCACTATAACACTGTTTTCACTGATTTCCAGTTAGTTGATGTATACCGCTCGTCATGTTGTTCTCCTAGTCAGTTATTGATCTTACATTTGTAACGATTTTATGTGTGTTCATTTTAAAATAACTATTTATTACACTATTACTTTGTAGTCTTACTTATTATTAAGTATTATTGTATTATATGATTGAATATAATGACTTTCTGTTGGAGTTGCTTGCGGCGCTCCTTCTCCGCAATGATGATCTTGTCCGAAGGGCTAATAGATTCTCATGTGGCCAATTGACTGTACAATATTTAGAATTTAGAATTTTTGAACTGCTGCATTAATTTATAAAAGGCCTCAAAGCAACAAGGTACAACAGTCTGCAACTTATACGTCCAACTGTGCAGCATCTGTAAATAACCCGTTAACTGGTCGCACCTTTTATACTTACGCTGAGTTTTTTTTAACACCTCGTCTATAGATATCTTTATCGTTCATCTCTGATTAATGGGATTTTAGTTTCCGACTGGTTATGACGAGCTGGTCATTTTTTGCGTCGTCTTAAAGTAAGTCAAGCAATTATAACAGTTTGTCAGCTGTCGTTTGCTTCAAAGGTTTTTTTATTCGTACAGTTATTTGTAATAACTATGCAACGGTAATAAATTCAGCCACATTTGCTTTTTACATCTGAATACCTGCTCGCTACCATCCATCCATCACCTCGCTTGCAAATCTCAATTACTCGAACGTATTGCTAAAGTAAATTGGCATTCACTGCGAACTGCTTAATGACCAGCATATTGTGGCATCGGTTTTTGAACAGTTATTGGGAGTCTAGAGAGTATTTTAGAATAGTTTGTCAGTGAGTCTGGCTTAAAGATTAACCTCCGTATTCATAATCGCACAATAAACCTATTTTACAAGCTTATATTTAACTTGCAATGAAGTAAATATGTACGGGTCAAATCAAAATATATTTAATCCACTTCCCAGTTTCTGATAAAGCTGAAATTTTGCATTCAACCTTTAGATTTTTTTTATGGCAAAGAGAAGGCAAACGAGTGCACAGGCCACCTGATGGTAAATGGAAACTGTGACCCATGGACATTCGCATTCACAAGACTGCAAGCCTAAAACTGCAAATGCGTTGCCAACCCTGAGGACTAAGATGAAATGCCTCTATGCTATTTATTACACCGGCTGTCTTATCCCCAAAGCGGAACACAACAATGCGAACACTGCTATTTGGCGGTAGCTTAATGGATAAGATGGTGGTAGCGATCCGGACGGACCCTGCACAAGGTCCTACCACCCGCAAGTTCTGATGACAATACAATAATATACAGGTAGCACCATCGAGCTGGTCTGATGATGGCGACGTAGGGTGGTCATAGAAACTCCTTTACACATGATATGTGTCATGGCGCGTTAGAATCGTCTTCGTAGATGATGGCTGTGCAAAAAAAACCTAGTTTTTTTTTTGTATATAGTTAGTACTGTATATGTACAGGTGGTACTGCTTAAATGCAATCATTACAACGTTTTATTACTCACGTATTTCTATCCTAGGCTTACCATAGAGTTATGTGTATAAAAACAATGAGCATTATCACATTTATCACCATTTTATGTTAGTGAACCTTCAAGTGAGTTTAACCGCAGTCGTTCACATGGCGGAGTCTTCACAGACACAAAAGTTAGTGAGCTCAAAATACGCACGGATGCTTTGAATGAAATAGTTTCTTCACAGGCAATATATTTGTCGTTTTGCAACGCGATGAATATCTTAGCCGTCGGAAATAGGGCCAAGTCTCGTAAATTCCAATTCCCCATGTCATTTCAAACTCATAAATAAATTATTATAAATACTTAGGAAATTCAGTCTGTTCACCTGCCGGCCAAGACTAGATGGTTGGCAATTTAGAAAATTCCAAACTCAAGGTCGGGTGAACGAGTTCATTGAATTGAGTGAGGCAATTAATGCGTGTGAAATTTCTTGTGTATTTTTCGTCTATCGCTATCTTCCTTTAAATCTTTAAAAAAAACGAGAAGAATTAGTATTATTTTGTTATTGCATTATTTTTGATAATATCAAACTTGGGATTGTTTTTTTTTAATATCATACGCTAAGGCAATTGTTTGAGTGATGTTAACGACTTTTTTTCTGAGAATTGGATATTTTCTAGCCCTTTTTTATTTTTCTATACATACATTTAAGTAGGTATGTATGTTATTGCCTTGTACCCATAGAGAAGCCAAGAGCTTAGTTTCAGACTAGGGCTCAAGAAAAGACGCATTCGGCAAACGAATCTATAGTTATCGAAAAAGGATTACCGTAAGCTGTCAGACTTATGTCTGTCTGCGCGCTTATGTCTGCGGAGCGCCAATGTGACGATAAAGGAAACAATTATCTAATCTACGGCACGTCAATTTGTGTAAATATCATAGGATATTTAATCATTCAAAGCGAGGCGTATATAGAGTGATTACAATTTGTTACGGTATGTAAGCACCAAGCCATCTCGCCGCCATTAAAAAAATACTCAAGGTTGACTAAGTTAATTGAGTGAGGCAACAGACGCGTGTGAAAATTCATAATCGCCATAATAAACGCACGTGTGGCCAGTGCCCTTATTTCTTACCGTTCCAATCATAATAGACCTTAAGACACCAGGTGGTTACGTTGTTCTTGCAATAGCTATTGTCCAAATAACATGGTAATCATATTCAGAACAGCGAAAACGCCAGTCGCCATAAGGTTGTGATTTGAATGGATAAGTTTAGGAATTTATGGCGTAAACTAATATATCTGTACATTTGTCAACCGTACGCCTACTTAATAATGAGAATGTTAATGTAGTAAGGAATTGTCAATGAGGTATGTAGGTTTAAGTATGTGTGAAGCACGATTGGGTTAGGTTGTGAGAGTATCTATATCATTATAATTATCACAGTTAACATTATTGTTATTGATTTTAATAACAACCGTGCTGAATATAACTTTAAAAAACACAAAAACCCCCGATATATCTACAGTTACACATAAACATAGATACACAGATATACAGCATTAACGCGTATAAAACGCGATAAACTTGTTATCTTAAAACAAGTTTTTTATTGCTCTACATATGAGTCATTAATTACCATACAAAGCTTTTTGATCATTATTTAATTGATATTACACTGGGCGTTCCACGGGTTAACTTATATCTTAGTACCTTGTTACTTTAAACGCTGTGACAATTAATCTAACTAAAGTGTACACATATTTATGAACTCGACTGTACAATCATCATCAGTAATATATTATCTAACGCGCTCATAAATATCTGATACGTCTAGTAATGTTGTCTCAGATATTTTTAAGATAAATGTTGGGTTTATTGTTGCATGTAATAACTGTACCGTCTTGTTAAACTCTTAAGAAACAAGACATTCACAACAATCACTTGTCAGAAGGCCTCAACTTTATCAAGTGAAAAAAAGTCATAATTCCAAAATTCGGAATGCGATGTTTTGATAGAAGACTTTGTTTTTGACATGGCTTATAACCGAACCCAACCACCGTAAAGCCATTAAATTATGCATTTAATCTAAAATAGGTCCAGACTAACATAGCTTTCGGGAAAAATTATATTCGGACAAACATAATTCAGACTTTGAAATGAAAGTGCTACCCTAGTTTTTTTATCCCTTGATATTTATTTGAACAAAACTTCCTTGTTCCAGCAAGCCAACAATGACATAGCAGCCACCATGGCGCTCCGACTGAAGAAGGACATAAAGAAAGCGTCGTACTACGTGTGGTTCCTCGGTGCGCAAGAGTCCCGCGGGCTGCGGGGGGAGGAGTTCGCGCTCCCGGCCATCCGGCTGCTCGAGGAGCGGGCCAGGGACTTGGAGCCGTTCAAGGTCACTCTGCAGGTACGTCACCAGGTCTTGCTATGGTATGAAGAGGGAAAAAGAGCACACAGGGTCGTGGTGGTAAGTGGCATCTGTGACCCATAGAGATTTACAATCAATAATCATAAAGGTGCACAGGTAACATATAAAGGTAATTTATAGCTGGCAAGAATTAAGGTGCTTTCGACCGGCGAGGCGAGACGAGTTGAGACGAGAATTGATATAAATCAGGGGACTATGTCACACCAATTAACCTAGTCCCAGACTAAGCTCTAGGCTTGTACGTTACTAGACAACGATATAAATACTTAAATACATATAAAATATACATGACGAACAAATATTCACGCTCATCACACAAATATGTGCCCTTATCTGGTATAGGCAGGGTCACTACCAACCCAGGCTACCGCGTTATCAAATTCGTCGTACATTTGTATTACTTAAAACAACCATTTCCACCAAAGATGCGCGTGGAGGGAACTGAATTGTTTCAATATGTTCAATTCTCGTCTTTCCTCGCCGGTGAAAAAGCGCCTTAAACCGGCTGCTTAGAAAGAATAGATGATGGTAGCGTTTTGGAAGAACTCTGCACGAGTTCCTACCATCGCTAAACCATCGCCAATATTTCATTTTGAATGAAGCTGCATTTCGGTTAGCACGATTGAGGGTCCGAGAGTCCATTTTTCAGTTACCCCCGTTTTAAACAATACGAACATCTAGACATCTGTGAAACTCGACTATTTCAGTGAGCCACCGGGCAAGATTCCCCCAGAAGTTCTAACAGTCACGTCTCAATTTTTTACTCAAATGTTGTAAGGCACAGCCTTTTGTGTCCAAACACAATGAAAGTGTTTTTTTAATATTCACAGTGGCTACACCCACGTATACGCGGGTCAGCAAAAAGTTCAGTGAAAGTCTCAGTGTTCTAATTGTTTTATTATGTTGTTAGATCGGATCATGCAACGGTTGTGTAACAAGGGTTATTGTTGGGCTTGTATGAAGGTATTTTATGGAGGTGTAATCAATTACCGATCGCCGTTAGGGCAACTATTGTTTAGAGCTGTTACCGAATACTGGTGTAATTAGTAGGAACTCGCCGTTCTTTTATAGCATAAAGTTACTGTTAAAAAAAGCGTTACATCATGTTATTATTCATAAATGCTAAACTCTCAATAAGTTGACAGTTGATCGCTTTACCACGATTGCATCTTGGCCCAACAGTTTGTGAAAAAGTGGCCGTTTAGTGAAAAATAACAGTGAACCTCTTACAAATGACAATATCAAAAATCCATTTTACGAAGTCAAATGTCTAGAATTCTATAAACCAGAAAAAACTGTTCTGATTTTCGAATGAAAAATTGTTTAAGTTCAGTATATTCTGTACTATTAGGGAATCCGAGGGACACCCCTCTGTACATGATGTGTACCTTTAAATTTCCGTCTTCACAAGTGCCACCTATACAATATTATTATAGAATACACATTTATCCATATCAAAACTCTATCATTTACCAATGTCTGTCCACAGGTGTCCCACAAAGGCTTGAAGATCATCCAGAATGTGACGGCGAAGGGCAAGCAGCAGACGATCAAGCACTTCATCCCGCACGGCAGCATCACTAGCGGGGTGGTGCAGGGCGACGTCGTGGCCTGCGTGCTGCTGCTGTACAACCCTTTGACTGGCTGTCCTGTCCATGTCCACGCTTACAGGTACATAAAGATAACATAGGTACAGTTAGGTTATCTTGTCCAAAGGCCGTAGCGAAGGTGCAAACACTACTAACTTTTTCTTTTCTATCACTCTAAATGTATGGGATGACAGGTTGACCACGAAGTTTAACGCAACGCATGAAATTATCATCCCATACATTTTGAGTGATAGAAAAGAAAAACATTAGTCGCGTTTGCATTTGGCTAGTTGTATTTTCTCGCTTATCGCTCAGTGCGTCTCTATCGATACGCCGATATAAAAGGAGATCCGAGTCACAAACAAGTCGCAGATAACCTTTGCTAGCCCCTCTGAGCCTTAGTTGATTCATACCCTAATAACGACGTAAGGGTTACGTGTGAAAAAGCCCTCAAGCAGCCATTTTTTTGAGCGTGTACTAAAGCTAACTGAGAGAGCAATTAAAATACGTACTTACTCGATATCTATCTATCTATCTAATCTAATACCTTTAAACGAGCAAATTCTTTTATATATATGTATAATCTGAATCTCGGAAACCGCTCCAACGATTTTGATGACATTTAAAAATCGATCTGTCAAGTTGTGATCTTCGGGAAATTTCGTTATCAACCCAAGCGACGCTCGGTCTTCCAGGTAGGTACTAACTATGAAATAGATGAAAACCTGTGGCATAATTGCGACCTCTACTTTCTGTAGGCTTAATATGGCTGTGTTTATCGATGTGGATAAACGAGGATAACGCACTTGTCACTTTCTAACCAGTATAGATGTGAGAGTGTGACGGATGCTTTGTGATCCACGTAAATCAGCTTTACTTTAGGCTAAATTTATAAAAAGAAATAAATTGCATTATCATAAACTACTCTCCAAATCCGAAGCTTTAAATTTGTTAATCATGTTTTAATTTAATGGTAAGATCATAGAATATAGCCAACCATGTTAACTATGTCTACGTATAGTAAAAACACTCTGAGTACGTGTGGAAAGTTCCGATATTGTGCCTCACCTATTGAACTTACATCAAGCAACTAACAACCGGCTGTTTCTAGGTCGTACTTAATGGCAAGGTGTATAATACCAGTATCAAACATGACCTAATGCTTAGCCTGAATAGCTTCCCAAACAAAGGTGCAACCGTTGGCAGTTGAGTGCTAGAAAAATATTATTTAGACATTTGACATTTCGCCTCGGAGGATACGCTTAGCGACCTTTGTAAATGCCACGTAAATACCTGCGCAGGGGCACAATTTAACTGCATTATTTTGTCTTGTTAGGGAAATGGCATTTGAAGTGATGGCTTTTGATGTATAAGCGGTATGTGAGGCTGAAAATTTCCATACAAAGTACGATAACGTGTCTCTCTCTCCCTTGGTATAGAACTAAACGTTATCGCTCGGAGCTGGAAATTGCTAAAGAATTATCAATTCTGATTTCATTTGTTTGGTATTGGTTTAGGAGAACTATCAATATCATATCATATCAAATGCTGTGTGTGTGAAACTACAGGCAAAATATATAAGTATGTAGGTGTTTACGCTATTCCCCCGATTTCTTTCATTTGGTAATAGAATTTGGAAAATAACAATCTTGGTGCACCCCTAGGGTCCTCAAGGATAATTCCTACCAAACTTCAAATGTAGGTTCACTGCTAGAGACTGTGCATTGTCCGTTAGTCAGAGAGTTACGTTAGTTTTTTATGTATAGATCTTGTTTTGTTTTTCGTTAGATAATATAAATATCGGTGAATATATTAAATACTTAGCAAGACCTCAGCCATCTAACATGTTCCTAATTAGGAAACACATTTAGAATCCGTATTGTTGCCTCTAATGATATTTTAATGTGCCTACTCGATTGTATTAAACTGCTATTAATATTGCTCGAAGGACTGTCGGCAAAGGGCTGAGAATGGCATTTAAATGTTGCAAAAGCATCAGACAAGGCTAAAGGAGCTTCTTCGTCGATGGTGCAACGTATTGAATAGATTTACTTGGTTGTTGGAAAAGCCACTAGTGCCTTCACACGTTTTGGGTAAAATAAAGATTCTGCAACGAGCTGAGCAAAAGTAGCTTACATATTTTTGGAAATGAAAAAAATACATTTTAGATTCAGAGTTGTGGAAATGGTGAGGTGCACTAAATATTTTAGTGAGGCTAAAAATAATTTAAATAAAGTTCGTCCGAAAGTTTTATGAATTTTTTAATTGTTCTCGGCTACATTATTAGCATTATTATTTTTACACGGATATAAATGTAAAGTTGTTATTTTACTTTACGTAATAAAGCACTAATATTTCCTAGAAAAATAATCCTTGCATGCAGTAGAGACTCTCAACATTACTTTATGGGATCTCAAGGATAAATAGAAAGCGATAAACAGCAACTTTTCTAATTGTGCTTTAGCTATTATTTAGTTCTCTGGCATTGCAGATGCAAATCGCAATGATATCTGAACTGAAACCGATCGGCATGTGGAAACAGTTGACATATCACGCAGCGCATCCGAGAGGTCACGGGACGTAGCTAAATGTGAATCCAATCCAAAATGGAACCTTCCAGCGGTTGTCTATAACGGTACTCTTCTCTTTTATCATTACAAATAACGACAACAACTTACAATTGAAAGACCTTTTACAATACTTAGGAATCAAATAGGAACCTACATATTACTACTTATGAATTAGCAGTCACTTATAAGAAGTATCTGAAGTGCAGTAGGTTAAATATAATGCAAAAGAAAAAAATATTATAAATCCGGTTTAGGAAAAGTGTCAAGTAAAATATAAGTTTTATAGATTTTAATATTCTAGTTTTTGTGAATTTATTTAGTAAGCATATTCGTTTAGGAATTGTTTAATTTGCTGATATTCAATGACGAATAACATAATTACTAAACGTTAAGCACTTGAGGTTTGCCACAAGCATTTAAAAAAATAAAATATTCAGAACGGGTAAGTATTATAAACATTAACATTCTTATGAAACGAAACGATGTTTGAGATATACTCGTAAGCACAGATATGCTTTGTTTAATTTAAAAGGTTTAATTCAGACGTCCAAGTTACGTAAGTTTTTGTAACATCAGGTAACATTGTAATATCCGTAACGGTATTAAATTGTTGGTTGTAGTTGAACAAGCGCGAACGGAATTTGTTTCGCCACTCAATCTTTTGTGAACACCTGACTTGACATGTGAAACGCCTTGATGTGCATTTCTTTGATTGATTCGGCAAAGGTCACATCACAATATATTATTATGTCTACATATACTTTGTAAGAAAGAAGTGGGCGATCGCAAATATTCGTGTTAGCTTGTTATTTCTAACTCTTAAATCGTATACATCTTATAGATTTATTAATGATGTGTAACCTTTTAAATTAAGTAACTGCGTTAGCAAAACTTATGTTCGTTTCGACTTAGTTTATCTGCACTGAGGCATTTTGTTTTTTAATAGTGGAACGAATTAAGTAACAGAAGTACCTATTTTAAACTTGTGTTGGTCGTGTCTAAGAATATAAAGTCTTAAGGGGTTTCTCAAGGATCTACTCTAGGTCACATCTTGTATCCTCTTGGTATATCTAGAGTAAATTTACCTTATTGATCGTAAAATAGTTAATTTATGTCATAAATATGCATAAACTCATAATTAATAAAATGTAAATGGTTTTGCTGAAGTGTAATATATAATTATCCTACGCTGTTCTATTACTTTTATCATCCAGTGTCGTATACTGATTACCATACCAGGAAACTTGAAACTAATATTAAAGATGAACTCGTGGCTAGCGGGTTAGACGCGATGTGTAATCACATACACCTTACAACCGGTTAAGTTAACCATCTCGTGTATGTGGTTCCGTGATATTTTACTTTAGCTGCTTATTATAAGATCACTTTGTGTACGTAGTCTGTAATTTAATACCCCCATTTACTCCCGTCAAGGGTTGATTATTATAACAACCTGCTCATCTACATTACTGTAATCCATTACGTTTAGGCAGAAAACAAAAAAAAAACAAAAAACAATTGACGTAGTACCTACGTCAACCAATAAAAAAATGACATTGATAGGTACTTCAAAACTGTTTTGGTTGGCTGCTTAACGTAGTTTGGTTTGTTTAAAATTATTTAAGTGGGTAGCCAAACTAGTGGACATAAATATTTTAAAATTCAGATTCCCTTTTTAGATAGGTTGTCTCTCTGTCATTTCAATACCTTTGACAATTTTGAGTATTTGGATGCATTATCACATTATTATACCAGTGCAAATATGTCTCTGATATTAGGGTGTGAAAGCTAACCCTAATTCTATGCTCATACACTGTTTGTCCTTTTACGTTTCCCATGGATCCCTAAGCAAGTTGAAGCCCACATACCAGCCGCAGTTAATAGATACAAAAAAGCTAATCGGACCGGTAGTTACAGCCAATAACCTAGACTGCAACCGGAGTTATTCTCTAACACGACTTACTTAAACCACTATAATTTAGACTCTAGGCTCAGAGCAACTAGCCATAGTCAGAGTTCAAAATACGATGGAAAGGGATCTGTAGAACCATCCAGCGCATTAGATCTCAAGTTGATATTAGTTGCAGCGGCTCTAGAGTTTCTAATAGAATGGTTTGATGAAGAAGTTCACCAAGAAGAAGCGGTAGATATTAAAACAGCAGGTCTAGCTGGCAACCCTTTATTTTATGATAACGCGTACATTTATGGGACCGATGACTCGCAATTAAAGACAAATTATACGGACGCAACCTCTTACATATTTTATATTAACGCGGGATATTTTCCGGGTTCGCAACTAGTTTGTTCGACAGGTAATTTTCTGCTCAGTTTTATTGGGCGTTTACAACGGGAGCTGTAACGGCACTGGAATGAAAGTTGCAGTTATTACAAAATTGTATTCTACTTTCTAGATGCAACACTTTCCGGGTTCAGGTTTATTGGTAACAACTAAAATAACCATACGGTTTTAACTTACCGTTGAGCTGAAAGATGTCCCTTGTGTTGATAGTTTGTAGTAACAACGCGGTTAGTATTGCCAATCAATTATGAAAACAACAGAAATTGAAATCAGTAAATTTGTTGATTTTTCATATTTCTCTTATTATGTCTATTTCTATATAAAACTTTAGCAACTGTTAAGATCTTTATTCCATGGTTTGGTGAGTAGGTAAATCTAACCGTTGACTTTTGAACATTACTTACCAATTTATTTTTTATAAATGTTATTTATTTCAAAACATTAATTCTCTTATTCATAAACGTAAAATAGCTAAAGTCTGCTTAAAGTATATAAATGTCACACTTTTACCTCATTGTAAAATTCATTAATTATTCATTAATATATATGTTTTCAACTGTTTTCAAATAAATAAATAAATCCGTCTTGCGTTGTTTTCCGAGAAACTTAAAAAAAAACCAGTTTGTACGAGAAAGTTGCCAAATTCAGTTGCAATTAATCATTTACTTTAATATATTGTCAAGATTCGGTAGCGTCAACAGAATGGAGTTAATGACTGCTTAAAAATTATATTTTTTAAACTTTCTAATGATTGAAAGAATAATCATTTCTTTCTCTAGCACAGAGGTCACTACAATGACCCTTCGGGAAACAATAATTATAGTTGCTCTGTGATTTACTAAACCAATCGCTCATCGGGTGTCTTTAACAGTATTTTTTTACCATACTTTCACCGATGACAGCGGTTTTGACATCTCGCCGTACTTTTTGACAGTTATTTATTTTGAACATCGAATTAAGGAAAAAATGCGCTTTCTCCAATGTTGTCACCTTTCGTGGGAGAAATATTCTGACAACAATAAATATTTTTTGAGTAAAAAGATAACTGGGTGACAGGTAACTAGGTGTGAAGTGAAAAATAACTTTTTTCTTCGGTCCGTCAATTTTTATGTCTAGGTATATTCTATATTTTACATTATGGAACTCCTATTCAAATTAAAGTTTGTATTGATTTGTATTTTAGCAGGTGGAGGTTGTGAGAGATGTTAAACGCAGTGCGTGATGTGTGTGGTAAAATATTCATCATTTTATACACATTTTCTATTTGGCATGTGTTCAAGACAACTTTCTGAAGAAAGTTAAAGATGTTTGGCGGCAGCCTAAGAGTTTTTAGAAACTGATGCAGCTGTTTTGATATGACCCCTCTTGCGATAAAAACAATTGGTAATTTTGAGGTTTTTATAGATGCCAAAGTTCTGTTATTTCATCCTCATGTTGAACATCTTGCGGAGGTTTATTAAGCGATGAGTAAATGATCATTTGACTCTGACCTAACAGTAAGCGATGACAAGGTCAACGGTTGAGCACAGTACCCAAAATTGCTTACTCATTAATTGCTTGCTCTTGACTTTAAGAAGGTTATAATAATGAAAAGATCCCGGAACCACAGTTACAACGTCAACTTTTCATTCTTCTTTCTTTTCAAAAAGGGTGTAATCCTAAAACCTGCAAAAGTGCTTCGTCCGCGTATAGAAGTCTTTTAACGCTTATTCGTCAAGAACTAAAAAAAACACTGTGGTAAAAAGTACCCTACGTGGTCAAAACACAAACATCGGATAAACCTTTCTCATTTAAAATAATAAATTATTAAGCTAGCATGTACCTAGCTCACTGTTTTTTTTGTTACATGATACATATTCTAGTTGAAAGCACAATCCAACAAAAACAAAATATCCTTATGGTCCGGAAAACAAGTAAACTACAAGAATGGATTATACAATGATTATTTATTTTACAAATACTAATCATGTATTCAATAATTAACATATACAAGATATCAAGCAGGTATTCCGTGACTCACACTAGGCTAAGCCTGTCCTGTGAGGCCAAAATGTGTAAATAGAGAAATGACATGCTTTTAATGATCATTTTATATTCATTATGATTGTACCCAAATGCGAGTGAGCCATTTGGTCAAAGATATTCGTTGTATTCCACTTTTTTGATATACCAAATGTAGGAGACAAATATTGTCAAATGGCAAATACAGTCAGATAAGTGCCGTCATAACATAAGACAGTAAAACATGACATGATGATGATGATGTTTATCCGTTTAGCAGTTACAAGCGTACATAAACCTCCTTTTGGGCTTTGCCGCAGTCGGGTAAAAAAAAACAGTTCATGCTATTCTCATATGTAGACGTTTAATAATACAATTTGATAAAACTGATATAGGGTTCTTTTTTGATATACCAAATGTAGGAGACAAATATTGTCAAATGGCAAATACAGTCAAATAAGTGCCGTCATAACATAACACAATAAAAAAAGTACAAATCCTTCCAGCTCGCAGTGATTAAATCGTCGTGCGTCTCGCATTGTAAACTTTACGGCCGACCTAGCCTTGACTTTAAAATGCCAGCATTCCTATTGCTTTCGAGTTTATTTTTAAATGATGATATCCAACTATGATATCATTTATTCAGTCATGTTATCGTGAGGATATATTAATAAAAGAGGTGCATGGCGATGTGTTGCCGCTGCCACCGTCAGGGTCTAATCAAGCGATCAATCGATAGGAAGATATACTTAACTTTGTGGTCCTCCTTAGATTTTTTATTTCACTTTTCATATGTCAAGTTTTAGCTCGGATTCTCACTCATTTCTTTTTTAATGCGTAATGCCTTCGCCAACGTCTATACGTAACACTAAAAAATATTGGTTACTTTTTTTTTTTTTACTAGCCTGTTTTTGTGTCCCACTGCTGGGCAAAGGCCTCCCCTCGTTTTCGTTTTTTTACTTAATCTTGTTTTTTTTTTTAAAAGCCGTCTCTTATAAAAGAGGCAAACGACCATGCGGGTTACCTGATGGGAAGTAAACACCAGCAACTCAAGATTGGTCGGTCCGATGCCGGCCCAACTTAAAGCATAAATAAAAATATATATGTTGTGTCAGTTTACTTTGACGTTACATCAATAATCAATAGCTTTATTCTGTAGCGAGGCAAATGCCTCTTTTTTCACTCAACAGAACTTATCTCTTAATTAAGCAAATTCTTGGTATTCAACGAGAAAATTATTCTTAAAGGAGTTTTTATGGCATAACAAAGCCAAGCGTCTTAAATAACCTTTCAAACTATTAATGTCAGATCAGCAGAAAATATATAATTTAACCAATTACTGTCCGTGTGTATTTTATAGGCAGATGCGTAAAATATCAATAATTCTTGACTTGCCCCCGTATAAGGTCGTCTTTATTGCGGCGGATAAAGCATCCGTCACTCTCGCACTCGGTTAGGATGTGACAGATGTTTTATCCACGTTTATCCACATCCACAAACACGACACGATCATGTTATTATTTATAACATTACTCTTATTAGCAACAACAAGGTCGCCATTAGTTAAATAATTCATGAAACAATGCTTATACAACCTGACTGACAGGTTACCTTTTAAATGCCAAAGAGGCTTTTAATGCATTCCTATTTGTAACAAGACTAACGAAAATCAAGCTTTAAAAAAACCCAACCGCCGTTTGGATCTTGTCGTCAAAGTAATGTTACTAATCATGTATTTATTTTTTATTTCGCTAGTTTTTCATTTAAATAATTTTAATATAGCCTATGACACTCTCGTGGTGAAGACGAATCTAACCACTTACTCGTATCATTTATTAAAATCGGTTTATCCGTTTAGCTGTTACTGTAGACGTTTAATAATACAACTTAATAAGACTGATATATGGTTCGGAGTTTTTATAGCACCGTAAGATAAAGGGAGCAGGCTGTAGAGTCGACATCAACATTAAAATTAAACTCTCACTCACGCTCATACTCATTTTGTTTATTTAATTCCAAAATGCTATTATATTCGCCCTAACCCCACGAGTAAAGGTGCTAAGCTAAGTAATGAAAATTACGATTATAAAAAAAATATGTAAAAATTATTGAATAGGTATTGTAATGAATATAAAAAGTGAAAGTTATCTATATTCATAATTAAAATGAAGTTACAAGATTAAAGGGGTTAAAGGGAAAAAAATCAATTAAATAAATGATACTCATTCATTGAATTATTAAAATTCACCTCTTTCTCATAATCATTCGTTAATGTTGGCTCCACAGCTCCCTTCATCTTACCGAGCTATGAAAGCTCCTAGACTCCTAGCTAAAATTAATTTAGCCGTCCGAAAAAGCCATAAAAACAGTATGTATATATTTGCTAGTTACAGTTGTTTTCTTTTTTACTTTAAAATAAATATTTAGTTGCGTTAGTTACAACTTGATATCAATTAAAAGTTTTCCTGCATTTTAGTACGTTTATTCTACTTCTACGTCTATGCTATTGACCAATATTGCTGTGCATGGTAAATTAATAGTTGCCTTACCATACTGCTTTTCAGACAAATGGCGGTATCTCCGACAAAACCCCTGTAGCAAGTGCAACCTAAGTACTAGCGAAATAGGATTGTATGTGCTTTGGCTATTGAATTTGACATAACGCCTTTTGGGTTGTGAGGAAAGCATATGCGTCTTTTATTTGAAACATAAAGTATAAAAACGCTCAAAAGATAAAAGTAAGAAATTGCAAACATTTTCACAGTATCGAAACGTTTCTTAATAGGTCAAACACAATAGAATCAGAACCTTATCGAGGGTATCACCGAGACGACGTCAAAATTACCATGACAATCAGTAACGCGCTGCATACTGTATATGTCAACGAGCGACACGCTGCTGCTGGAGATTGATGGCTTTTATCACGTTTAGGCCGTATTTCACCATCGCAACAGTTATAGGTGACAAGTGACAATTTTGCAATGTATACTGACTGAATTGACAGCTGTCACTGTCAAGTTTGCAAAATAGGAACCCGAGAATAAAGGTATGGGGGCCATTTGCAACGTCAAAAGATGGCGGATGTGTAATTTGTTTTAGTTTTTATGTTTGTGTATTTAGGTGTTCAAAGTTCTTTTCTGTTAGGGATTTGTACTTTTGATGCCTTTGTGTTGCACAGTGATAGAAGACTTGGACTTATTTCGTGTATCTGGCATCTTACTTCTCGTTTCAAGTGGACTCGCAGTGCTACAGAGGTTAAAAGTATCTTGACCTCTGTCCTACGTATCACCGTACAACGTTGCCCCCAATCGTCCTAGAGAAGATTGGATTGTGTTTTATTGCTATATTGATTTATACTTATATATATTTGGAAATCACTTCCCGCCATATATTCCCGCGGTAGTAGCTGTTCAAGTCGCCGCGGGGCAAAGAAAAAAAAAAGAATAGAGGTATCGAGTAAGTAGGTATATGTACAACGATGGATAATATAACTATTCGAAGTCAAGGATCTAGCATCACTACCATGCAATAGTACGGGCACTTAAATACGTCAAGCAGCAGTGTTTGCAAGATTGTGTTCCACTGTAGTAAGGGTCCGTTCACACAGACTGGCTCGGAGAGCATCGGCCCGCGCTCTTCTTTTCACACAGACCAGCTCGTAGGTATACCTACGCTTGGAATTGGCCACGAGCACGTCAGCCAGAGCACGTCAAGCAGCCGGTCGGCTCCTCTTATTTTTTGACACGAAGCGCGTTCAAGCATTTTTAATGATAAAATAATAATTATTAGGGTCAGAATTCTGTTTCCAACGTGATAAAAATCTGGTCTCCTCTCCAAGCCGGTCTGTGTGATCGGACCCTAAGACAGCATGGGAAATAAATAAGCATTTCATTTAGTCCTACAGACTTTGCAACGCCTACTTATCTTCAGATGGCCTGAACATGCTCATTGACCTGCACCATGCCTGAAAACCATACATATCCTCAATTATTACCTTTAGTACCCGGTAAGAAAACGCCTTAGTGATATAGTTAAATAAATGCCTAAGTAAATCAATACAAAAACAATTGCCGTTCATTCCGTATCTTAATTCGCGCGGCACTTACGAGTAGGCCTGGCGGCGCGCGGCGGCGGTGACAGAAGGCCTTGTCAATAATCGTTCAACTTTGACATTCGCGCACGCGCAGTGAATGTCTCTGTCTATCGGTTCACACATTCAATAAATTGGGCCAATGTTTTTGTTACATTGTGACTTGAGATAAGGGTCAAATTAGAAGCACACACACATAAAAGAGCTTTAAAAGCACACCTATAACGAAAGTTCACCTCGTAAATAGAATAGAATAACCTTTATTGACTGCTATTAGCTTTCCAATTATAAATTAGACAAAAAAACATTATTAGGTTTTTTTTCAAACGAGACGGGAAGGCAAACGAGCACACAGGCCACCTGATGGTAAGTGAAAACTGTGTCCCATAGACATTCGCATTCACAAGACTGCAAGCCTAAGACTGCAAATGCGTTGCCAACCCTGCGGACTAAGATGGAATGCCTCTATGCTGGTCATTACATCGGCTGTTTTATCCCCAACCCGGAACACAACAATGTGAACACTGCTGTTTGGCGGTAAGTTAATGGATAGGATGGTATTACATTATAAATAATTAAGTATGTACAATCAGCGTTATAGATAAGGTAACATTCAAAGTATTCAAATAGTTCGGCAGCTACACCATATTAATTTTATGGTACCTTATTATGACGCTGACTGTACATGATTGATTTTTGGTTTCATTAAATTGTTTTTTTTTCTCATTGTGATTATTATTCTCCTCTTCCCGTTTTCTAGTTCCATCTCTTGGGTACCATTCTGCTACTTCTTTGGTCCACTTGTTTCAGGGACCTCTTGTGATGTGTTCTGTCCATTTCCACTTCAGTTTTCTCAAATACGTTGTAGATATTGGAGATCTAATTATTTTGGTAGATTTGTCAATCGTATTGAATATAACAGAAACAAAAACTTGTTGTGTCACACCTATAAATGGCAAGTGTAAATTTTTCTGGGGCTCGATTCGAAATTTTGACATGTTATATATAATATTGTCCACGTTATGATATCTATTAGACGAGCCGAGCCAAACTGACTTAAAAAAATACGATACGAAAACCGGTGAAATTACTAGCATAGAGTTATTCCATTTTAGTAGTCACCATCAATAATGCACTATCCAACATTGGGCGCAAACACATCTGACGCGCTCTTATACCTCTAGTAATAAAGACTTCTCTTGTCTTGATCTTGTCAGCCATCGTAGTTCCAAAGTCAATCTGACATTCTACAGCGATAACGTTGAGTTTCCTATCAATTACAAATGACTTGGCAACTCTGATGACAATGACATCTTCAAGCAGATTTTCTTTGAAATGGGTAGCAAAACTAGCAAATAACTTCCGTGACCGTAGCTACTCAGGATGGCAACGAATTTGCAGTTGTAGAATTGTAGTAAATGTCTATGGGTCACGGATCCCACTTATCATGGCCTGTGAGCTCATTTGCCTACTCTTTAGCATAAAAAAGCGAATATTACTTAAGTTATTAACTTATTAGTATTACAATGGTCGCGTCAAGATGTTACAAATAACTGCGATCGTAGAAGTCGCTCGCCTCGCTCTCTATTTGGCAATATTGTATCTATTAATATTCAGAAGGGCACGGCGACATAGTTATAGGTGCGTTACTACATAGCAATTCACTATGTAATAATGGTGATTGATATTCGGTATCACGCAGCGCTGTATGTAATTGTTGGGCGGCCATATTGCACTATTTGGAAGTAGCACAGAGACTTATTAAAGTGATTTTTTAGTATGATTGAAAGTGCCAGTTTCTGGATAATGAGTATATATCGAGTTTGTATTGCAAGAGTAATTTTCGATATGATTTAGCTGTTTGCTTAACTATAATTATCTTTTCTGACGAAACGTAGGATGAGTTTGTGTGCCAACGCTTTTCCATTCTCGTTAAGATTCGTCGGTACGAAAGTTCGCAGGGTCTCTATTCTACTCGGTAAAGCCTTATTGCTTTTGACATTTTATCGTATTGTCAACGTTACGATAGCTCTTATTTACTTTACAGTAATGGCGGCCGACAACAATACTATAACATTTCAAAGGCATAATGGTTCTACCCAGTAGTTGGAATAGAGACCCAGTTTTATTGGATGAGCTTAGTTTAGTGTTCATAAGATATTTATTAATCAAACGCAAACTTTACTGTATTCTGCTGGGGAAAAAAAAGCCCAGTAGTTAGTGGTAACAGCTGGAAATTTTTATTCCCAGTAGTTACCAGTGGTAACAGGTGGGAAAAAAATCCCAGTTGTTACCAGTGGTAACAAATTGGTGGTAACAGGAGGTTATAACCCTGTTATTGGTATCAATCAAATTTGAACAATACTTATTATCAAATTAACTATATAAGTAAAATTAAAATTAGAAAACATTACATGCTACCAGAAAATATACGGCGATATAGCTCCAAGGCAACCAGACAACTTTACTTCTCAATTCTTATTGTATTTTTTCTTTGTCCTGCAGATGCGACTCAGATCACACAGCCGAGATGCTGTACACACACCTTCAAGCTCTAATAGACCGTCCAGAGAACCAGAAGAAGTTCGCGGATATTGAGAGGAAACTTCAGATGAGAGGCGCACTGCCAGCTTCCAAGAAACCACCAGATTCCTCCCTTGGCAGTGAAGTGTCCAGAGAATCCGACTCTGGCAGCAACGAGGAGAGATGCGTAGCCAACCTGTATGACAGTTTAGCTGCCGAACTGAAGCAGAAGTTGTCAACAGGTAAAAAGGGTATAGGTCAGTTTCATTTTCAGTTTTATGTAGGTAGTTGCTTGCGCGCACAGCACATCCTGTATCTAAGTATGGCGTTGGTATTTTGCATATTATATTTTACGTGTTTATGCTTTAGAATTAATTATATTTTAGTAAAGCTTTGTCTTATTCCTAATATTTGCAATATTGTACACATTACCATAACTAATAAGCTACTCGTATGTTGCAATTTATATAAAATCACGCTTAAATGATGAGAATGTGAGGATTTGGATAAAATTCGCACATAGCCTCGTAAAACCCGATACCTATTTCAGTAAGGTTGTAAAAGCAACTAAGTCGTCATATAAACTGTAGGGTTTCTTTTGTTTTCCATAAAGTACACGAAAATTCATGAGGAAGGGTAATTCACATCTGAAATTAGAACATTGATAACACTTTCCTCTCGGGAATTTTAAAAGTTTCCTAAGATTTGCATTTATTTATTGCGCATTGAAATTATTAAAAATATTTAATGCATTTTGATAAACGCACTGCTGAAGCTAGACCTAAATCATTTTTTTTAAATAAAAAACACGCCCCTTATCTAATGAATCTTCCACAGGCAAAAGTCCCATACTTTTACCTCCCCGGGACTACGATACAGTCCACCGTCAGAAGGGGAACCTCAACAACATCGACACCCGGCGTTGCTTGAACCAGAACATAGTGGGGGTGAACGCGAGGCGCAAGCTGGAGTCATCAGGGGGGAGCTCGGGGATCGGGAGCGACCTGGCTCCGTCCCCGGAGAGGAATGAGTACACGAGGCAGCATGATAATCATAGCACTAGTGGTGAGTCAAGAGTTTTTTTAAGGTTTTAATCAAGAAATTAATTTTCTCAAAATACATACTGCCAGTTTATTAAAAGGCTGCGGCGGCGATCGGTGGTTTATTGATTGGGAATTAGTAATTAAACAATGTTTCTCTTTTAAAAAGAAAGGAGGTTCTCGTCGAATAATATTTTACAAAAATATTTGTATAATTTTCTCACATTATTTGAGAATGCACAACAATGTCTGGGCAAAAAAGGTGATTGCCTAACTCGTATTTTATCAAGCCTCGCTAGAACTTGGCCTGCTAAGGTCACCACTTCACCAGGCAATCCCCTATTTTCCGAGCCTCTACAATAATGTGTTATTATAACTTTCGGCCTACAAAAACCCTTGGAAAATGGCAATGGAGTGTGTTATTGCCATGTTTCATCTAATGTCGCTTATGTGGTAGTAGGGTGTTGGGGTAGGAGGGTAGGGTTCCTTTCTTTTAAGATACATTAAATAAAAAAATGGTGTCACAAATGAATCGAATCTTGAAATCTAGGCTTGTGCAAATAGACGACAGTGAGTTTATTTATAGAGAGAAATACATTCTCAAATACCCGTGTGGTTGCCGGGTTAGAACAGTGCCACTCCATGTCTTCCCGTGGATGTCGTAAGAGGCGACTAAGGGAATAAAGGCTTGTAGCCCTGTTAGGCGATGGGCAATCCGTCATTAATACCCTGGTCTCTTCTTCTTCTTCTTCTTTTAATCTTAGCCTAATTGTGCAAAATATTGTTACAGAATTATAAACAAGTTTTTAGAGGTGTAGGTCATTCTTTAGCTCTTTCTCTCTCTCTCTCTCTCTGTCTCTTCTGTAGCCTACCCCTCTCTGGGAACGAAGGCGTGAATTTATATATGTATGTATGTGTATAGATAGCAACTATCGAAGACTCGCACTGCTCACTCATCCACTCAAATGAGAGTATTTTTGGTTCTATTTAATAAGATAACGTTGTATTCATTCATTTTCGATGATAGCAGACGGTTGTCACAAACATACTTTTGAACAGTTTGAACGAATTGTATTCGACAATGTTGGCGTTATCGTTAGTGGAATTCGTTTTTGTGCCATCTACTTAATTAGTCTACTGCCCAGTCAGCCAGTATCATTCTCAATTCTAGTAGCAATAAAATATCATGGATACGAATGAAAACAACCACAATAGTCTGATGCAAACAGGACAAGTGAGCGGCCGGTCACGACAAGTGACGCCATCGAGTCTAAAAATGTTTCTTTTCCACATTGTAAGCCTGGTTTTATTCTTTTGCACTGTTTAATGGACTGTGCAATAGGTTTTCAATTTAATGTAACGCTGCGTGGTGCTGCGTTCGAATAAATTCAATTTTGGAATGTAGTGACAGTTGAATGATTTTTTCATCACAACGACAAAAAACCCAGCATTGGATGCGGGTCCTTTAGTCGCTTAAGTGGCAGTACCAAAAATATTGTCAATAAAGGGGAATTTCATATCTCTGGATGTGAATCCTTTTGAACGATTTGTAGATGGTTTGATGATCCTTTCGTACGATAATTAACTTAAATTAAATCTAATCCAATAATTAATTTTGACAGGGGGAGATGGTACAGTAATATTAAAACATCTAAAACTTTTTTCGTTTCTCTGGGTTTAGAAACATGTGAGATAGTTTTGAACCCGATGTTTTATAATATATTATTGGTGGCGACTCCACAAATAGTAGCCCAGCAAAGTAAATAGGTAAGTAACGTAACACGTGTGTTTATTATAATTGTGGTTCTGTATTTACCAATTTGCTACAACATGATTAATTTACGTAACAACTATAGGGCCTGTATTTAATTTGTTTTGGTCATTTATTCTTTACACATTAATAATTATAACCAGATTTTGATAGAACACGCTCGTTAGATTGACGGCTTCGCCGATTACAAATAGCTTCTATTTCGATGCGGAAGACTTATTTTTTCGAATGGAACTCATCACGTAATCGTTGTAAAAAAAAGTACAAAACCAGCCGGATGGTGACGGAATCAATTAAAAAAGAGCAAGATTTAATATGATTATAATAATATTAATTTAAAAATGTTGTTTAATCTAGCCGTTGCCGGTTTATGTCTAGTGCTAGTTGTACTAGTAAAACTTCTTTTTAATCGATTAGCCAATCTTACTATCTTAACTAGTATTATTAATGCGATTTTTTAGTCGTCTGTATGTCAGTCTACATATTTAGGCTTCACGGTTTCGTCACAATATTTTGAGAAAAAAATATATTTTTTTAAAGTTTTCGATGAAAAGTCAATAAACAATAGGGTAAAGTCACCAGTGGTCAGCCAGAGACCTGTAGTCGACCTCTGCCTATACTTTGTATAAGTCGGAAGAGTACGGAAGATATAGTTCCCACTCTTCGCACTCATATAAGGTCGACTACTGGTCTCTGCCTGACCACTGGTGACTTTACCCTACTATTTAGCTGTCTATAAATTAAAAAATATTTAAAGACTTTTGCCAGATGTTTGGTAGTTTGTAACTAAAGTACGCATGAACTGCTAAACAGATTAGGAAGAAATTGGATAGTGCCCGAAGTAATAACAATAAACGAGCTTTATGGTCATAAAGTTCAGGGCTAAAGCTACCAATAATTATTTATTTATTTATTGATTTATTGGAAAACAAACTGCTTAAATGTTACAAAAAATATAAAATAATGTGGTTAATACGTGAGCCAAAACAGTTTTCACTACTAGATAAAACAATATAATGCTCAGAAGAGACATAATCGTTATAAGCAGATCACAACTTAATAAAAGAATTTATTAACGTAAGGAGTTGGAAAGCAAATTTGGAGAAAGAGGAAATAAAAATTAAAAGACACAAAAACAACTAAACAAATAATATTTACACATTCGCCCCAAAACACGTTAATAACTTGAATAGACATAGTCAACGGACGTGTCATTTTTAATAATGCATCGAATATTTCGTCATGCATAATGATAGCCCAAACATTTATTATTAATATTTATGAGGCTATCTTATAAAAAGCTTACTTTATGCTCTACTCACTTGGGCTCACTTTGTATGTAAATCATGGACACGGGCACTGAAAACGTTCACCGTGATTTGAATGACCAATGTCACTTCAATTTGTGGTTAGGCAAGACATTAAACTATTGATAATTATTTGAACATATTTACTTCAACGTAAATAAATGTTGTTTATGTGGATTTAAGAAAGGGAGTTATTAGTGATAAATGTTAAATACTAACCTTTATCACTAATAAACGTTGAGTAAGGGTCGCCCCACAGCTATCGACGAAGAATCCGCATTAGCTGATCAAAAATCTCTTTATTTTGCGAAACAAACGACAATCGGCTCGGCTCGGCCGGATTCGGCGATGCGAACGGAACGTCGTGGTTTTCGCTCTTATTGCATGGACATAAAGAGTGTTTTGATCATCTAACGCCGCCGTTTCCGCGTCGATAGATGTGGGGAGACCCTTACGCTAACTTTGTGCAAGGTTTTTTTTGTAGTGGCACAACTTAATATTTAAGCTGTCGTTCACTCTTATTAATTAGCTACAACGGGCCACTTTTTTTAAAAATAAATATATAAATATTATAGGACAATCTCACACAAATTGACCAAGCCTATTAACGAAGCTCTAGGCTTGTACTATGGGTACTAGACAACGATAAACTTACTTATATAGTAAAATACATACTTAAATAGAAAATATCCAAGACTCAAGAACAGATAGTCGCGCTCATCACACAAATATTAGCCCGTACCGGGGATCGGACCTGGGACCGCTAGCTTTGTAGGCAGGGTCACCACCAACTAGGGTACCGCGTCGTCAAAATAAAATAAAAATAAAATTTCTCCTCCGATTCATAATTCGAATTCGTAACACGAATATAGTCAACCCGTTAAAATTCCATCGACTTTTTACACTCTTTTTTAAGCATGCTCACATCGTGCCTGTCGGCGCTGTGCCTCTACTCGCCGGATCACCATCCATGATGGAAAAGAGTGTGGAGATAACGTGTTTAATGAAATACTTGTTTCACAATAGATAACACTTCCTTTTATTTTCAAACTGGCAGAGTAACAGTCACAGTTGTTAATACGAAGAAATTCAGAATATAAGTGGTCGTGAAAAGTGGGTTACATCGCTTTATATAAACTTTATTCTACCCCATCACGTCACGCTGTCCGGTCGTGACGTGTTGCAGTAGTATTCACAACACACTTCCTTATTTAACTATTCGAAGCTCAATAATCACTTTAATAAGAAATTAAGTAATTTAAATTTGTTAACATACTTAATAATTAAATGGTAATGTAAATCACAGCGATATAATATCATGATCATGACAATAGTGCATAGACTAATATTAAGTTTGTCGACATTATTGCTCAAATGAAATACTCTTAAAAATCACATCCTACTACCGTATAAAATAAATTACGATGGATTAACTATTAACACTATAGTATTAATTGCTATATCATTTGAATAATTAAAAATAACTTATATTAAAAATCAAGACACTTATTTACAAACATCATGGATTGCCGCCCACACGGCCATTCTGCTCCAGCGCGCTCCTCGCGCTGAGACAAAGGCATCACCCGTCCTGGGATCTAGCCGACACAGGCATCACTCACCTAGAGATCTAGCCTTCACCCCAGGCATCACCCACTCAAGGGATCTAGCCTCTTAGACCGGGAATAAGGAGACGCATGGTGGCCAGCCCGCGTTTAAGGAGGGAGTTAAGGATAGGTGGAACAATTGATTTATAAATAACTGAATAAATCATTAATAATAATCATAATCACATATAAAGTTTGTATAGTAAATTTCATTTTTGATTCATATCTATACTCTCATTTTATAACAACTTTGTTAAGACAAATATTATAGACAATCGTTATTCTACAGTGCCCTCAGAGCAGTCTTCATTTCGAACACTGCCACTCGTGTCACTATCCGCCCACACGACAGATTCATCAAGCTCATTATCAAATGGGTTCACCTGTCCAGTAGGAGCAGGTCTCAAAAAATCATGGCTAGCGATCTTTTCAGAGCTCCCGCGCAAATTTACGTGCTTTAGTTTGTAACGGTCGTTCGGTAATAATTCCAAAATTTCCATTGGACCCTCAAACTTAGAACCCAATTTTGTGGTATGCCTTTCGTGGCGACGCATTAATACGAAATCACCTACTTTGAAAGGTTTGATTTTGGCTTTACCTATATCAAACCTTATTTTGTCCTGAATAGATCGCTCGTCCATCCTTTCTTTAGAAGTATTTCTTATAGAAATTAGGTCCTCTATAGGTTCATCGTCGTCAACTTGGAGGAGCTTGATAGCCGGCGGTGAACATTTTTTACCAAGCAACAGTTCCATGGGGCTTTTGCCTGTGCTTTTAGAATAGGTACAATTTATTGCTAGTTGTAGGTCTTGAATAGCTGTATGCCACGGTTTATCAAGCTCCACCACTGACATGTTATCCTTAATTATTTTCATAATGCGCTCGACCTGGCCGTTTGCCCTACTAGCACCTTTGGCTACGACGTGATGTTGAATGCGAAATTTGTTACAAAAATCTTTAAATTCTAAAGCGGTCATGCTTTTATCTTGGTCCGTAATAAGCCGCGTAGGAGTACCGAAAATAGTGATTAACTCCTGAAAGCATTTTATCGCGGTTTGTGTCGTACGATCGTTGGCATAAACAAGATGGACGTATTTGGTAAAGGCATCTATATAAACAAACGCATACTCCGCTCTATTTCGCGTGCCGTTCATGCGTCCTGTTATATCGGCATGGACAGTATGAAACGGTACCGCGACTTTGTCAATCGGATGCATTGAGATTTGCCTAGCACCTGACACGCCCTTTCTTACTCTACAACTGACGCAGTTTTCAATGAATTTGCGTACTAATTTGGACATATTGGGAAACCAGTATTGTTCCCTTATTTTGGCTAGAACCTTTTCCCAACTAAAGTGTTGGAGTGTGGAATGATAATGGGCTATAAGATTCCAACGGTAGTTACGAGGGACAATAATAAGTTTTCTTGTTTTGTTGTCAATTTGAACTTTACGTCTAAGTAATTTGTCTTGTAAAATTACATAAGTATCGGCAATATTCTTTGCTATAGAGTCGGAATTTAGTTGGTCAACAATATTTTGTAGCACCGAGTCACGTTTTTGCTCTATAAGAAGCCAATTATGGTCAAGAGTTGTTGTGTTTACAGAGAATCGCAAATAGTTTGTCTGTGGTCGATCTTTATTAGTGACTTTAGATCGCACAGGTTGCGTAGCATCAATGGGATTTCTACTAAAATAATCAGCGTGAGCTAATCTCTCACCCTTGCGATATTCGACCTCAAATTGAAAGTTTTGTAAAAAGGCCCACCAGCGGTGAACCCTAGGTGTCAGCTCCCTTTTATGTCGTGAGGCTTTAAGCGAGTTGCAGTCAGTTACCACTTTAAAGGTCCGGCCATACAAAAAATGGCGGAAATGTTTAATGGCTTTGACGACGGCCAGTGTTTCAAGTTCATACGAATGATATTTACTTTCAGCACTGGTCGTCCTCATGCTAAAGTAACCGACAACATAAGGGATTTTGTCACGCCTTTGGAGTAAAATGGCCCCATATCCAAGGGAACTTGCGTCCGAATGGACCTCAGTCGGTAGGTCCGGGTCGAATATCGTAAGCAGAGGGGAAGACGTTAAGCGACTGATAATCTCCTGCCTGGCTTGTTCTTGGCGCTCCGTCCAATTCCACGGTACAGTTGACTTGGTAAGCTCATATAATGGAATCATTATTTTTGAAAAATTTGGAACAAATTTCCTGAAATACCCAGCTAATCCATTAAATTGCCGGAGCTCCTTTACATTTTTTGGTACCGGGGAGTTGGACAAGGCCTCAATTTTTCTAGGACTAGGCTTAACCGTTCCATTTTCTATAATGTTTCCTAGATATTCGGTAGATGTTTTCAAAAATGAGCATTTAGAAATATTTAAGGAAAATCCGGCGTCTATTAATCTTTGCAAGACAAGTTCAAGGTTACGCAAGCCTTCTTCGGGTGTTGCAGACATAATAAGTACGTCATCGAGATAGACGAGAGCTATTTTATCCCTATAGTCGCCTAAAGCTTTGTTTATAGCGCGCTGGTAAACGGAAGGCGCATTACAAAGTCCGAAAGGCATGCGCAAATATTCGTATTGGCCGTCGGGGGTCACAAATGCCGTTTTTTCGATAGAATCTTCGGCAATGGGTATTTGGTGAAACCCCGCGGCCATATCAAGGCAGGTGAAGTACCGAGCCTTCCCTAGTCGATCTATCTGATCAGCGATCAAAGGCAAAGGGAAATTATCTCGCACAGTATTTGCATTAAGCTCACGAAAATCTACGCAAAGCCGATCAGACCCATCTTTTTTTTTCACCAGCAAGATGGGGCTGCTGAACGGAGAAGAGCTGTCGCGAATTATGCCGTTATTTTTAAGATCGGTAATAATTTCCTTTACCTTCTCACGCTCTATAGGTGACAATCTGTATGGTCTGCGCTGAACTATTTTATCAGGGTTCTTAAGCCTTATTTTTAATTCACCGGTATCGACTTGTGAAACACGATTTCCTAACGTAAAGTAATCTTTATATTTGTCTATAATCTGAATCAGTTTTTCATGTAGATCGTTATTACTGATGTCAGTATTGATCTCAAGACATGCCTCTTTAAAGGTACATTGATCCACGATCAGATCGCGTTTAACTGAAATACCGTCCTTCGTAAGCGTAACACTGAGGCCAGGAATTTGCAAGAGATCATAGCCAATCAAAATATCAAACTGTGTTTGAGTATCTCCGACAATGTAAAATTCTAGCTCAACACAAGTTCCATCTATTTCTACCATAGTAGTAATACTTTGTGTTGACCGAACTGGACAATCACCTATTCCAGAGAAAGTCACATCAACAGTCTTTCTTTTCCCGGGAATTGAACCCGAGAAGCGTTCTCGCATCAGAGAACAATCAGCGCCTGTATCGAATAAACAGCTATAGGTAACATCACCAATCCTAACCAACGTGGTACTGCGGTTCGTGTTATTGCAGAAATTTATTGTTTTATTTTGAGACAAACGTTCATCATTCTGTTTACGAAAACAGTTCTTTTCTATGTGGCCCTTCCTCGAACAGTACTTACATTCAACGGACCTGTTCGAGTTAGGAACGGTAGACGAGTTCGATTTTGAATTTAAACGTTCAGGTTCGGAAATGGTCGACGCTTTACAATCGCGAAAACGATGACCCGGTTTATTACATTTAAAACAAATTGTAACGGGTTGATCCTGCCTACATGTTTCCGCGGGACGAGGTCTCTTAGCGAAATTATTACTGTTGTTAGGTTTTTCAACGGCATCAAATTTACGTTTACGGTAAGTTTTTAAAACGGAAACCAATTTAGGCAAAGACTCAGGTGTGTTCCGTAATAACTCGGATCTAATATGTTCAGGATAAATACCTGTTAAAACCGCATCAATGGCGTCGCTGTCGCTCGCTTCCGGCCGCACACGCTTGAAAAGAGTCCAGGCTGTAGTCGCATATTCCGCGTAGCTTGCCGCTTGGTCCGAAGTGAAGCTGCGCCATTTTTGAACATCATCAGCATACCGAAACTCCTTCGAAAATGTCTTGATTAGGTCGTCTTTAACTTGCTCCCAAGTAGTCGAGTGTAATGACCACGTATCGGCCCACACTTTTGCCCTTCCTTTTAACTGGAGAATGGCTTTCATTCGCGCCTCTTGTGGCGATATGTTAAACACAGTTATAGTTTCGTCAACATTAGCACACCAATCCCTTATATCATGAGAACGAACGTCTGGATCAAACGGCGGCAAATAAAAGTTCCCGCGTTCACGTGGGGGCTGCGAAGGCTGCGGCGGGTTGACGGACAGCGCCGCAGTAACAGCACTGGAGGCGACTTGCTTGGTGATCGTCGTTACGAGGCTCATTACTTGATCCATGGTAAAAGTAGGTTCCGGTTGGGCTGCTGGTTGGTGGTAGCCCAGGATAGGGGATTGTGATCCCACCGCTGCTGTCGGCGCTGTGCCTCTACTCGCCGGATCACCATCCATGATGGAAAAGAGTGTGGAGATAACGTGTTTAATGAAATACTTGTTTCACAATAGATAACACTTCCTTTTATTTTCAAACTGGCAGAGTAACAGTCACAGTTGTTAATACGAAGAAATTCAGAATATAAGTGGTCGTGAAAAGTGGGTTACATCGCTTTATATAAACTTTATTCTACCCCATCACGTCACGCTGTCCGGTCGTGACGTGTTGCAGTAGTATTCACAACACACTTCCTTATTTAACTATTCGAAGCTCAATAATCACTTTAATAAGAAATTAAGTAATTTAAATTTGTTAACATACTTAATAATTAAATGGTAATGTAAATCACAGCGATATAATATCATGATCATGACAATAGTGCATAGACTAATATTAAGTTTGTCGACATTATTGCTCAAATGAAATACTCTTAAAAATCACATCCTACTACCGTATAAAATAAATTACGATGGATTAACTATTAACACTATAGTATTAATTGCTATATCATTTGAATAATTAAAAATAACTTATATTAAAAATCAAGACACTTATTTACAAACATCATGGATTGCCGCCCACATGCCCTTAACATCAAATCGATTAGTCACGACGGAGGCAGAGGCACAAACAAGTTTGGTAATTGCCTCTAATGACTCGAGCCTTGACTCGCGAGTGTCATGTAAACAATTCTGTAAATCTATTTTTAATTTTGGAACGCCTTTTGTCTATTACATTGCTGGTAATGGTCAATTATAGCGGAATTGCTTGAAGTCTAAAGACGTAATGAAAACTTCAAAAATACGTGGTTGAGGGTGACTTCACTGACGATGGATATTGACTCTTGGATTCAAAGAATATGTAAATGGAATTTTAGATACATGATCAAAATATAAACTTAAACCCAATAACTGAAAGTAAGTTTAAGTGAGTCTTCGTAAGTGTTTTGTGAGTAATAAATAACGCACCCTCATAATAAAGCCACAATTTCGTTACAAATCATATGACACTCCATTTATTAAGATTGGGTACTCACGCAGAAATTTAATTTCATCAAAATATGTTTCTCGCGGAACCCTTCGTGCGTGAGTCCGACTCGCACATTTCCGGTTTTGTTGTGATAGTCCCAATAGTATAACCTAATCTAACCTAACCTAACCTACGTAATTAATGTTGAAGATGTCCTAAAAACATATTGGTTTCAGCAGAATCGCGATCGATGACATTATTCAATCGATAAACTGAAATCCGATAAACATATGGATAAAATTATGAGTTACCATTCAAATTCGCCCAAAACTTTAGGGCTTGGACTTAGAGTGAACTTCCGGCTTCCGATCTTGGTTTACAGTTTCCACAATGAACAATTATTGCAGATACATAGCGGCCAGTAATTTATTTTCAGTACTAACTTGCGTTTGTCAAAACAAATGAACAAAAGTTACGATTTATTCAATGTAAGCATCCATTCTACATAAACATACTTAACTCATGCATGCCTTCATTCCCAGAGCGGGATAGGCAGAGCAACAGAATTACCAATAAATCTAAAAATTTGTTGATAATTCTGTAACCACATTTTGTACAATTAGGCTAAGATGTTTACCAGCGTAATTAGTGACAGGTTGCAAGCCCATCGCCTAACAGTACTACAAGCCTTTATTCCCTTAGTCGCCTCTTACGTCTTCCACGGGAAGACATGGAGTGGCACTGTTCTAACCGGCAACCACACGGGACTTGCGCAAGCATACTTCTGTGTTTAACAGATCCCTGTAATATTCAAACTGCCAGATCAGACAAACAATAACACGATCTCACACTATCAATTTGTAATCAAGCCAACGAAAGAACAAGGAAGATGTTTACGGCCTGTCATTATTAAACGAATCACCGACATGCGCGGAAGCGTGCGCATGCGCAAAAACTCATAGTTATTTAACGCCAGGAAAGTTTCGACGCTTCTTTACAAGTACTAATTAACATGCGTGGTGAGAAACTAATTACTATTTATTAGTTTCGAGATCGAAGACGATATGTCTAGCCAAGTGGTTTGGAACTGGTTTGCGGGGACTTTGTTTTATTTTCTAAAAGGGGGACAACCAGTTTCGTTCCTGTCCCGTACAAATAAACGATTCTGTTGGTGAGATAATACTTTTAAAATAGCCTTTTTGTTTTTTTTTGTTTCGCAAAGTAGATATTTCTGTGATGAGCGCGAGTATTTCTATCTGGGACTTAGTCTTATGTACGTATTTCTTATATAAGTAAATTTATTGTCTACTACCCATAGTCCAGTTGGCCAAAAATGTGGGCTACCACCCTACGGTTGAAGTTTATTTGCACGTCATGGTACAACAAGTTCGATTTTTCTATCAGTAATATTGTGACAGTGTCAACCTTAGCGATAATAAAATCTCACAGAAACATTTGTCAAAACTGGTAGACTACTTATTGGCCGACGGTAAAAAAAAAAGATGATTTAAATTTATTGAGTAAGTATGCCGCTCGGGTACTTTTACACGTCAAAAATCTACCAGCGCTTCCCAAGAGGAGACCACTGCTGAGAAGAAACGCCACAAAAAATTCAGCAGTCAGTCATTTTTTAAACATATTTCATATTACAATGGTACTACTTAGTCTAGCATTATATAAAGCTACAAGTATTTAATTAAATATAATATCAAATAACAGTAGTTCGTCGTACAAGTCTAGAGCTTAGTTTTAGAGTAAATCGATCTGTGTAAGATTGTCTCCTGATATTTATTATATGTAGGTATAATGTACATATGTAGTCTAAAATAGTCCCGTGTGGTTGCCGGGTTAGAATAGTGCTACTACATGTCTTCCTGTGGATGTCGTAAGAGGCGACTAAGGGAGTAAAGGCATGTAGTAAGTACTGTTTGGTAATGGGCTTGCAACCTGTCACTAATTCACTGGTAAACATCTTTGCCTACTAATTGTACGAAATGTGGTTACAGAATTATCAAAAAGATTTTTTTAGGTTTATTCTTGGTAATTCATCTAAGCCATCAAGAGAGGTACTTTCTACATACCTAGTAGGTACGCGGAAATAATCATTGTTTAAACATTATTTGCTTTCTGGTACATATCCACAACCGCAAATTATACCTTCATTAGCGCTCTACAATTGCATTATTAAAAAGAAATAAACATAACAAAGCGGCACTTGTACAAGAGTTTCCAAGCCAAGGCCCACATCATTGAGTCCCAACAAAGCCGTCAATGAGATCTAAACTTCTTATAACAACACAATACACATAATATTCTCAAATAGTTCAAGATCGCCCGTTCACCTTCATGGTGTGAACTAACTATTCGGAATAGTCTAATGGCGCTTACGAAATTCACAACTCACAAGTATATTTATTCGCAGATTGCCTTAGTATTTAGTTATATTTCACCATTGTTAATAATGATAATTATTTCTTCAAAATACGCGTCAATTGTTCAGGTTTGTTCTAGTTTGCGCATTGAAATTAAAATGCTCTTGCGTTGCGCACGATTCTAAATTTGTTATGATTTTGCAAGCACCAGAAATATAGGTTATAAGTTTTTGTTGCACCGTAAGCTTTTGCCCGCGATTCCGTCTGCGTAGAAGTTGGTTATAGGTATTTAGGTTCAAAGAATCCTATGTCCTTCAGTCTTATCGCTATTTATGTACCTTTTACGTCCATTACTTGCGGTGTTGAGCAGTGACGACGGAACAAATTAACAAACATACAAAATGTATAAAATCTTGTCATACTTTTGTAAAACTCCTTTTGGTTTTGTACTACCTACTCTTTCAAAGGTTCTGCGACTCGCTTGGTAATGCACGTGTCCAAAGTCAGCGGCGTATCAGGTGACTCGCCAGCTCGTTTACCATTTCGTCCATAAGAACCTGCATAACTTCAATATGAGTTGAAAATTCATTAGCATATTATGCTAACGGTAGGCGAGCAAATCCAAATCGTATTTGGTCTGTTATGGAATTATTTTTATCTCGGCCACCATTGCTATCAAAACGTTGACAATACAATTAAGAGGTCAAAACGATATGGTTTTAACTGTGTTGAATAGAGGCCTTGATCAAAGATTCATGACAGCGTTGTCAGCGTTGCCATCTTATTAAAAATGACACAGATCTTAAGGAAACTACTTAGTGACATTTTAAAGCACCGCGTACCTTTTATTCCCTATTATACTTATACAATCATAATAAAGCATCCCTCAAAGTGATTCTGTATAATTTGTTTCTTACACCTTGTATAATTCAGTTATCGGCGTAAGTGAATTTGAAATGGTCTCTCCCAAAGTGGCCCGTTCAGTCAAAAACTTAATTGGCGCGTCGTGCTTTTTGCTCAACGTTCCATCAAATGGGCAATTTAGGCCTCTTCCCACGCCTCTAGTGGTTTAAAAACAATACTGAGCGAAAGGGACAGTCTTCTATGACTATGGGAATGAGAGAGACGAGCCTTGTTCCCAATGGGGAAAAAATGGCGATTGTTCGGAAACGTTTTCATTGTAGGTAGCTTCGCGACCTCTAGCGGCGGAACAATTAAAGTGGTTTTGTCTAGCTAGTAGGGCTTAGTGATTAGATGGTTTCGTCTTTGTTTGGGTTCTTATTCACAAACAATTAGTGAGAAGGTACCTGGATCGTTGAATTGAACGAAGTTTCCTCGATTCTTGCGCCTTGTCGTCTTAGGATCTTGGATAATCGCATGAATGATAGAAATGTTCAATCGTATATTAAATTCCTGGGCCCTTGTTTATCTTGGTCATATTTTTGACATGAAATCCATAGGTATGTAGGTAAAGTCTTACCCGCACGTTTCGTGAAATTTGCCCGTCACGTTTCCACAAGTACGGGTAGCACAAGTTGTATTTTCTCCCTTTTCGCTCAGTGCGACTTTATCGTTACAGACTAGATAGAAAGGGAGATCCAAGTGACAAACAAGTCGCGGGCAACATGTGCTAGCCCTCCTAGCGGCAGGTGATCGAGTCACTCGGCCTTCGGTAGTATCTACTAAAGAATTTTGACAAGTGGTTTTAGTCGCCTCTAGGCTTTGTTGTCTGTGTGAGTGATTGTGCGCCAAAAAACTATAATTATCTCGGGAAGTACAAGTCCGATCCTCAAAACTACATCTGTCTAATAACACTTTTGAAAATAATAACAACATACATTTAAACCAAAACTTTCAGACCGAATACCCACAAATCCTATGCAGAACGACCACAGGCCAGTATCGTTTGAGACTAAAATCAAGAAATCGTCACCCATTTAAAGATTGACGAAACCCCGTCAGCATTTTTACCCGACAGCGGCAAAGCCCAAAAGGAGGGTTATGTGTTTGTTTGACTTATGATGATTGATGTCCAACTCAATGTACACTTGTAACTACTAAGTGCGGCTAAACAGATTTTAATAAATTATACATGGTTAGATTCGTCTTAATCACAAGTGTCATAGCTATATTAAAATTAAATATATGTGAAATTGGCAAAATAAAAAATGAATACATGATAAGTAACATTACTTTGACGACATTATCCAAATGTCATTAATTTAACCGCTAAGCTGATAGATTCTGGTTTTACATTATTTTTATTTTCATAATTATACTATTTTAATAACTAATGGACGCACTGATTTTTGCGTTTAAAATATAAACAGACGAATTGAAAACCTCCTTTTGGAAGTCGATTAAAAACGCGAATAACTCATCAAGAATGTATGCCTCAAAAATCTGACGAAGTTTTGCAACACGCGATGAAAACATTGTGCAGATATTATAAAACATAGCGTATTCCTGTCATAAAAACAAAACAATTACGAACTAATCAGGACTTTCGAAACCTTGTCGCGCTGCCGCAATTAGATGAACACGCTCGTTTAAAAAATAATGATGCGATTCGCAATCATTATTACAATATTGTCTTAAGAGAACTAGAGCACCCACAACAATAAACGAAACTCAAAGTAAAGTCGAGAAACCCGAATCCCATTCAAACTAAAGCGCGCGCAAATAGAGATGGCGTTGATAAAATCCAACATGGCGGCACGTGGGAGCGGTTCTTTCTATGTCAATTTGAATTTAGAAACGAGTTTACTCATAAATAGTTTCAGAGATGTTTTACCGTTATTGCAAAGTTGTATTAGTGACAATGGGTCAAGTGGAATGCTTGTAAAGTAGCTCGCATACATTACGCGCTAGAACTGGGCTATTGGAGCGTATAACCTTTGGATTATGCAGATGGCAGCTAATTACATACGCCTTTTTGGTCAAAAACAAGGTTGACCGAGTAACCATAGGTTTTATTGAGGTTTATGTATTTGCCAATAATTATTAACCTACCGCCAAACAGCAGTGTTCGCATTGTTGTGTTCCGGTTTGGGGATAAGACAGCCTAGCATAGCATAGCAATGTGAATGCGAATGTCTATGGGGTCACAGTTTCCACTTACCATCAGGTGGCCTGTGTGCTCGTTTGCCTTCTCTATGCCTTAAAAAAACAGTATTTTTGGGGTCTGTAATCTAGTTTCATAGGCATTGGAACTATTGGAAGTGACCAATAATTAAAACAAAATTATGTTTTATTTACAGAGGAAGACTGGGCTGAAAGCACCGCGTACATGATGCACGAAGCATTCGACGCATCTCCGCGTCGCGCCGCGTCGCCCCGCCGTGCCTCACCCCGCCGCAGCTCACCCCGCCGCGCGCTCTCCCCGCGCCGCTACGAGCGCGACTACGCCGACGACTTCAGTGACCAGTTCCGCGACCAGCTAGCGCCCTTCCGTGAGCAAGCCGCCTTCGAGCGCCGACACCGCCACGAGTCCCTCGAGCGCGTCAAGGAAAAACCATCAGAGAAATTCGTCGAAGAAGCTCCCAACTACAGAAGACGATACGTTGCCGAAGCCAAACCGTCCAACCGAAGCATAGACAGAGTAGAAGACCGCAGATTCGGCAAACTACAACGGGGTGGAAGCGAAAGTAGCCTTAAGGTAGCCGAAGCCTCCCCAAAAGACCGCTTCCAAGTCGCCAAGGAGAAATTCAAGAACTTAGAAAGAGAAAGGTTTAACAGGGAATTGGAGCAACACATGGCCATCAGGAGGAGCATGTTAGAGAGGAATAGCCGCTCTACTTCTTCCCCAGAGGAAGAAAGAAGAGACGAGCGGCCAGAGAGGCACAGAGAATTGAGCTCGCGGCGAGAACCTGAGCGTTCTCTCCGGGATTTGGAGCGTTCTCACAGAGAGCCGGAGCGGTTCAAGGAACCCGAGCGGGTGCTCGACATGGACAGGGAACTGCACAGGGAGGTGGAGAGGCTTCCGCGCGTTGGGCGAAAGCGCGAAGACGTGAAACGCTTCGAATACGGAACAGAAGACTACCTGGACAGGATCGAGCCGAAGCCGCAAAGGGAGGAGTTCGACAGATATAGGGAGCGGAGGGAGCTGGATAGGCGTATAGATGAGGATGAGATAATCGAGCCGGTGATTGAGGAAAGGAGGAGGGATTGGAGCGATAGGCAGCGGGCATTCAGCCGTTCGCGGCTGTTGGACGATCAGAGGCAGTCTTACGCGGAGGGCGACCGGGACAGGTACTACGAGAGGGACTACCGGGAGTACCGCGACCTGGGCGAGCGCCAGCCGGCGAAGTTCCGCCACAGCTACGCGGAACCGATCCCGCGCGGCCGCCTCGGCACCGTCCGACCATACTGAGATGCCATAATAGAATAACGTGCCTGCATTACGAGAACGGCTAGCAAAGCTTGGATTTTCTCGCTTGTCTCTGAGTATCCCTTTAGCTAAAGACAAGAGGGACGCACTGAGTAATGAAAGTGGGAGGTCAGCTGTGCTAGCCTATTGAGGTAAAAAGGAAGTTAATGAGATTTTATAGACGTGTAATAATTTACTTTTTATAGCTCGTTGCTGATGAAGGGCCTTATCAGTTTCTCTGCTAATTAATTTACAACGAAGCATCATGTTTGCGTAAATTGATACAACCCCCCATCAACAACTGTTGGCATAAAGTCGTGTACCTATTTAGATTGTTTTAGTCATTTTAATAAATTGTAGGCTTCCCAATAAAACATATATTTATGAACACTCAGGTCATAAATGAGTTGCACCAAAATTTAACATCTAAGTGTCATCAGAAAACTCGTAGTGTCAAAAATAAATTCTAACATTTTGGTGCTAAAAAGCAGACGAGAATAATATATATTAATCGTATGTAAATAACATTTCTAAGTAGGTTTTTAAGGGACTTAATAATTATTTGTTTAAATGCTCTTGCTTCGTTTGCATCTGACGACAGAAGTTGCTGACTCAAACTAGAAATAATGAGCAGGATCTTTATAAAAAAAAGAATTACCGATGTTTTAGGGTTTAGGAAATCGTAGTGCATGTCTAAAGTCTGTACAAGGAACAAGGTTTTATTCTATGCAATTACGCAGCCTTTTCCATAGAGCTACCCCAAAACCCAATGAAGATATCCACATATTTAGGGGTATGTTTTAAATAATTGATTTATTCAAAGTTCTACTTTTATAAAAAAAAGGTAGTTCACGTGAAACAGAAAATCTAAATATGGCACAACTGTTTCATTCGTATTGATTTTAAAGTGACTAGACTAGTATGTTTAAAACGTCTTTATTATTTTGTCAAAAATAAATTTCTCTACTATTACTTGACTAAATGTGATTCAATAAAGTACCTAACGATGACATGAAATAAATATAGTATAATTGTTTTATGTCATGTATATCAAAATATAAACTTAACCCAACCGATCACAAATAAGTTTGACGACTGAGATTACATCTCAAAACATTTTGTTAATAAACTGTTATATTATTAATGTTCGATTGCGTAGCAGGAAGAGTGGCCTAACTCAAAATAAAATGCTTCACAAATACAGACTTAAATAAGTCTCGTCTATGGTTTAAACTAGAAGAGCACTTCATTAACTTGGGCTACTCTTCTTGATAAGTATTTTAGTATGTACTGGAAATTGAGAAGTATTTTTTTACTATTCCAGTGACGTCACTGCTTTATCAGATCCGTTCATAATATTATGTTAAATGATTGTAAAATATTAATAAATAAAGTTAATTTCATGCTCAGTTTCATTGTGCACTCCTTTGCTGAAGACCTGTAGGCCTAGCCAAGCTGCAAACGCTACCAACGTTTTTCTCTATTTGACATCGACTCGTATGTATTTGGCATAAGCAGTCGACGCGAGCTGTCGTCAGCTTACGCCAATCTCATACATTCGGTCGATTTTCAAAAAAATGCTAACTTACTAGAGCACAGACGAGAGATGAGATTGAAGGCTCTGCACCCAGATTGGATTCTATCGAAACTCACCAGTATTGTCGCCAGTGTCGTCCCTTTTGTTGGCACAGTCCTGATTTCTGTAGGACTTGACTTGGCAACACTACTCACCAGCCCAATTGGTATCATAATCATCATCATCATTCTCCTGCCCTTATCCTAAATTATTTGGGATCGGCGCAACATGTCTTTGTCTTCCATACATCGTCAGTCGTCATCTCGGGAGTCACTTCCTTTCAAGCCAAATCGTCACACAGTCCATCCATCGTTTCTTTGGTCTTCACATTCATATAACTATTAGTATACTTCCATATATTATTTACTAGCAGTTATATTATTCCCGGATCTGACCATAACGAATACAACAAAAAAGAAATTAGACAAACCGGTTCAGCCGTTCTCAAGTGATAGCGTGAGCTGGAGAAATTAGGAGTTCTTTATATATAGATTACATTGTAAATTCTAAATCATCATTTGGCCTTGTATAAACTACAAAACGTACCAAGGAATTTTAATATTTCGCAGTTTGACATATCTAATTAGGAGTATGTACATATTATTTTATACAAACTCCTTACAACAAGCGTAAGTATCATTACGCAGAATTTTAATTTCATCGAAAGGCATATCTCGCCGCATGAGTTTTTTTTTGGTAGGTAAGTCTAACCTAACCTATGTTTAAGATATTCTGACAACATCCTTTCAGAAAATAGCCTTCGCTGAAGTGAAGTTCGATATAATTATGAGCTACCCGAAATTAGCTGTGCTATACCTACATATCCCGACTAAATACGACACGTGGGAAACGTAATTAGTCACGGAAAAAACTTAAAAAAGAAAGCTTTAAAAACCCAACTGAAATTTTTTATATTATTAAACCCGTTTGTTATATATATTTGAGATGGTCACATTTAGACCCTCCAAATGATACCCATATTGTAATAATTTTAAGACTTTTTTTTGTTGACATAAGTAGGTAATTGACATTTTGAATTGACATTTTGGCATGGTTGTTATTTCAATTTTAACAGTTTAGTTGGAATAAAGAATTATTCATCATCATCATCATGTCAGCCGAAAGACGTCCACTGCTGGACATAGGCCTCCCCCAAGGCTTTCCACTCAGACCGGTCTTGTGCTTTTCGCATCCACCGCGGTCCTGCGATCCTGACGAGGTCGTCACTCCATCTTGTTGGAGGCCTACCTACAGCTCGTCTTCCGGTCCGCGGACGCCACTCCAGAACCTTCTGACCCCATCGGCCATCAGTCCTGCGAGCAATGTGCCCCGCCTACTGCCACTTCAGTTTAGCTATTGTCTACTGCGCTCGAAGTTGTTGACCTGAGTTGTTGTTGTTGATATTTACCTGGGACAAACGGTCCAGTTAGGTAGGTCCAACTTTGAGAAAGAGGTCACTCGTCGTATCCGACTCGGCTGGGCAGCGTTCGGGAAGCTTCGCAGCACCTTTTCGTCCAAATTACCGCAGTGTTTGAAGTCAAAAGTCTTTGACCAGTGTGTGTTGCCAGTGATGACTTACGGATCTGAGACGTGGGCGCTAGCAATGGGCCTCAAAGTCACTCAGAAGGCTATGGAGAGGGCTATGCTCGGGGGTTCTCTGCGTGATAGAATCAGAAATGATGATATCCGCAGTAGAACTAAAGAATTATTACATACATACATGGATGAACCCTGAAAACATTACACTTCTTTTTTTGGGCAGTCGTGTGAAAAAGATTCTTCACTTTTCGCCTGTATTTCAAGGCTCTTAAGGTCCTAAAGTGACGAACCTTTCTTACCCTGACTATACAACCCGGCAAACACGGATGGCATCAACCCGCTATACATTAAAATTCCTCGATAGTAGGTACGTACAGTACCCCAACGAAAATGTTAAGCACTTTAGTGCGTTGTCAGAGTAAACTTCAAACAGAACACCAAATAACACACATGGCAATGACAATGACATTCACAATGACAAGGTTTTTAGTATGCTCAACATTTTTATTGTGTGACTGAACGTTCGAACTAGGAAGTAGCTGAACATTTGACTACTTAAACTCTAACCAGCTCTCAATTCAATACGTAACTGAACTTTCCGGGTATATATCGAATTGTCTTCACGTCTTCGCTCTAGGGAGTCATTTTATATTCCTCAAGGTAAACTCTGTGTAATTTTTATTCAAGTAATTAAATGTGTCCACAGTTGAAATAAACTGAGACTAGAATTCAGTTCTTTATTTCATTTTGCGATTTATATTGCTACTTAATTACTCCACGTTCTCCGCTATGCATTTAAGACCTAAAAAGCTTTTAAACGACTTCAGTTGACAAATCGCCACAGGACACACCTATCCTAAATACCGTAGCTACACATTTCCAACAACTTCGGTATTAGTCGGTAGGTATGTAGCAAATGTAGCAATGCCACAGTTTACCAGTTTAAGCAATCTTACCTTAATTAGCTGGATTTAATTGAGAATAATTTAACGTCACCTAAATACCCATATGTAATAAGACATTTAAAAGCGTCATTACATTTTTCTACAGAGACGCTTGAACGCCCCAGAGTTCGTCAAAAAGCACAACGCTACGTTAATGATATTTGAAAAAGGATTGTGTCGACCGCTCACACGAGTATCAACTCCATACATTTAATTTTCGAATCGGTAGATAATAGAAACGCTAGCAGCCTTTGAATCGTGGTTATAGACGTAGGTAACCCTTCATTCTGGCACTTTATCTATTCGTTTTTTTATTCGTGGATGAATTATTAACTAGCGAGCCAGCGAGTTTTTGGTCATTGGTTTTGTCAACGAAGCAGCTAGTTTTTCCAAAGTGGGGACGGCTGGCAGCCGTAGGTCAGGCCTCACATACGAGTGCGAGGGAAACTAGATCGCCAGTTAATATTTCGTCGACGAATTGAAGGAAGAAGTTTTGGAAGAATAACATCCGTAATGGATTTGTTCGATTATATAAGTCGTCAATATACACAGGAATAATCTGATGGAAGAAGAATAATTACTAACAATAAGTCTAGACATTTAATTAAGGTCCTTAATTAAACTAAATTATTAGTGTATATAAACCAAACCAGCGGCACACCAGTGAGATACACCTTATTTAAAGGATTTTTATAGTGGAATACTGTTTTTTTTTTGAAAGCCTGAAAATTCTTATATCGCTATAATAGTGAGATAACATGTCGAAGACATCATTGTTATGCACTTTAATTCCTATGTTTTTTCTTTTTTTTTGATATTGACAAAATATAATCCGCCACAAGCTTCGTCAAAGAATCAAATTTAGGCCGGTCGTGGCAGCGAGGATCTCCACCCCTGTCCCACAGTCGACGATCCAACTCCCAAATAAACTCCTTGGCCTCCGCACCCCACCCCTACAAAGTCATACACCAGCTCCATTGCCGCGTATTTTGAATGCTTGAGCTTTCAGCAGCGGACCCTGCACCTTTCCCTGCATCGTTTGGTTCAAGTGGGACGGTGCAAATGTACTTTCGTTCATTCAAACACGTTTCGTCCCACAAGAGACAGCGACCCCCTGCGCCACGGAACTAACGTTAGGCCATCGGGAGTCTTCCCATCGGTACAACACAAACCCGGAGGCTCCAGAACGCAAGGCACATTACCCGACACCAAAGCCCTGCGAATCACATAATTAATGCAAGCGTGCTTCGTAAGCCGTCCCGCACATCTCTGACAACTAAGACCATGGTGTCCGGTCTCCTCCTCCTCGGACCCACAAGCGCAAGGATGTGTCTCGCAAACCTTACTTCCCAGTCTTAAAGCCAACCTCATGGAATGTCAGGTCCAGCCAGAACCCAACAGGGCTTCAACATTGTTTGAACATTCAACAATTCTGATGAATGTTTAAATAAATTAATAAATTAATTAATTTGTGTAAAACTAACCCTATTTAAAACCTATCTGGCACTAGTTAAGTTTTTTCTTTTGTTTTTTCTGTACTTACCTGTGTTACATGTAAGCAAATAAAGTCTTTTTCTTTCTTTCTTGTTTCTAAGGAAAATATCTTATGTTACATAATTAAATGAAAAATATTTACCTATAGTACTCGAAAAATCACAAATGCCCGTTTTCTTCGCATTTGGGTGTAAGTATACAGTCTTAAATTTCTTTACCAAAAATAAATAAATAATATTAGTCAAAACATACCAACACAATTAGAAATTATAGTGTTTAAAAATAAATGTCCAGAGGGAAACAAAACACAAGACTGTCAAAAATACGATTTTATTATAAAACAGATAAAAATATTTACATCAAAATATTGCATGTGGCGAGTGAGCCAGCACTTACGTTATTAGTAAATATTGCACTAAGATTGCACAAACTTATAGTATAGGGTAAAAAAATGCACCTCTTATCCCGGCATAGTTGGGACCAAAGGCCAACATTGGGCTGATCTTTGGGCCCAATTTAACATTGCCCCCAAGATTGGATCAAATGCATCCAACCTTAGGATCAATATAAGCCGGGTTTACGCTAAAATTACTCTTATAGACTACGTAATAGAGAACGCTAACAATTCGATATTTAGTTTAGTTCAGCTGTATATTACAGTCCTTTGTAGATAAAACAATGGAGAAATATGCTTAAATGTAGCCTAATAGGCAACCTATTGCAAGTCTGCTGTTTTGTATGTCATCTAGGTATTTCATTTGCCTTCGTAAGTTAGATTTTTTTATATTTTATTGACCACACCGAAGCCAAGAGAAACCTTACTCGCGTCAATTGCGTCACATTTTAACCCGTCTTTGACGCTGACCGATGTGGTCACGTCCAAAGGAACGCGTTAATTACTGTTTGAGATGTTGACGCAGCTCCTACGCAGCTTCAGCGTATGTAAGCTTTAGTGTGGTCGACGCTTTTAGCAGAAGATTTTGGCAAAACAAAGATCAGGCCTTTTTTGCCAAACCATACTATGTACAGTCAACCAAAAATGTGGTGTACCCCTACGGTTGAAGTTCATTTGCACGTCATGATACAACAAGTTCAATTTTCCCTTGCAATAATATTAGAAAAGTAACAAGTGTCAACCTTAGCGATATTTAGATCTCACATAAACTTTTGCCAAAACTGGTAGACCACTTTCTTGGCCGACCGTACATAATCATATGATAACCAAATTATCGTTTTGGGGATGATGTATTCTTAGATGGGGATGGAAACCATCCATTCTGATAGTTTGGGTATTTCAAGAGTGAAAAGTAAACTGCAGAAAATTTTAATTAGACGTATTTAAACTGCTGACTTGATATATCTAAGTACAGGAAAATACCTACATTCAAAATATTACACTTTACCCGTGGTAAAAAATACTTGACTCAAAAATATTGCACCTATGTATAGGAAGGTTATTCCGACAATAAATAACTTTTACATAGTTATATTTACTTAATCAATCGATATACTTAATATCCTTATTTTAAATAATAAGGTGGTATACGTTTATAAGATAGAATTGAGAAACATCGTTACAGGTAGTACCTAGTTGAGTTAGATATTGGTACAGATGAAGTTAGCATTGATACATTTTCTTGGCTCGGAAAGATTTGATCTGAATATAATCGAGAGGCGGGTCGTTTACTATAAACCGTTTGACATTCAGAGTTAGCAATTGATCGATTGTATAATTTCATCGAACTTCATTACAATACAGTCAAGGAATTTAATTCCCATACCACTTCGGACTATGTCAAAGTGACGTAATCAAACTTAAGAGACTTCTTATAATTTTATTTACAGTGTCACTTTGACATAGTGGTATAGGAATTAAATTCCTGGCAAGTACAACTGCTGGTCTGTGGGAGATTTTTTCAAGAGATTTTTTTTATTTGTGCGTCAACCAAAATGTTAAGCAATTTATGAAAAGATCGCCAATGAGTGGACTGGCCACCTGATAGTAAGTGGGATCTAAAATCCATCCACATTTGCATTTTCAGGACTACCATTTCAAGACTGCAATCGTGATACAGCAAATGCATTGGCCAACCCTGCCAACCTTGATACTGAAAATGCAGTCTCAGTCTCAGTTTAGTGCCTTGTCATTATAAACTTCAAAATTAAATGTCAACAATGATAAAGACAATTAAAAGGTCCTAAATATGCTTAACACTTTTATTGTCCCGCTGTACATACTTCCTATAAAACGAACGTGTCCACACAGTGCATTAATCCACGAAGTCGCGCTCTACCATTTAAGACCGACCACACGAAGCTTAAATTTCCTGACGCAGTGTTCACTCATCAATGATGTTTATGTTCCATGCGTCTTTTTCGCCGGTCACGTCCAAAAACACGCCATGAAATTACTTTTTGCGATTTTGACGCAACTAAGCGTATTTGATGCAGTTGTCAATCCTTTAACTGACGTAGCACGGTAGCATCAAAGTACTTATGTAATATAAAACATTGGGGCGCGATTTCATGGATTAAATCACTATTATGCCTTTGATTGATAAAAGCAGACCTTATCGAAGTGAGACTTAAACTCAAGCGCCTGGCTGTATTGTGATAGCGAAGATATTTTAGCTAATAACTCGATGTGCACCAACTATACTCAGGATCAAAAATATCGGTGTCTCCTTGTACAGCATTTCTTTACAATGTGACGCGATATTTTTGCTCGCCAGTGTATTATGGGATGTTAGGTCGGGTGGTATTGCTAATAAGGAAGCGCTCTTTATTAGCATTTGTCAGCTTTTTAAATCAGTATCAGCAATCTTTCAGCTTTTTAACTCAGTATCTGGAAAACATAGTTAATTAGGCACCAAAACTATAATTTTCTAAGCTTAATTTAAAGATTGACAAAAGCTAAAGAGTTTAGCGTTACCCAAGTTAACCTTATTGAATTAAAAATCAGTAATTTTCCAGTAGTTTCCTATTCCATTATCACTTCCATCCGACAAAACATCCCAGTCCTACCGATTCTTAATCATGGTAAGTACCCCAGCGTGTCCTCCAGGCTGGCGTTCCGGCTGAGCGGGCGGTGGTCGAACATCCGCGAGAGCGGCGCGCGCGCGGGCGGCGCGGCGGGCGGCGCGGGCAGGGGGGGGGGGCCGCGCGCGCGCGCCGCGCCCCGCCAGCGAGCGCACGTCCGTCCGCTGGGACAGGCGCACGTCGGCGAACAGAGCGGCCATCTCCGCCGACTTCTTCACGCTCAGGGCGTCTTGGGACCCGGCTCCTGTACTGCGAACTGAAAAGAATTGGTAGATTTACGCTGTTGCTATATGAGGACAAAGGTGTCGGAGATGGTAAGTTGTACCAGCTGGATGCAGTATCTATTTATTTTTTCAAAGTAATAGTAAGTGTCCTTTTCGTATATTTTACTATTTCCAATATTGAATAATAGTTTCCGTCCCTATAGCGTAATTTTTACACCCTAAATAGATGAACAGCTGTTACCAGTGAGTCGCTGCATGTTCCGGTCGGCAGGGCGCGCGCGCTGGTGCTGCAGCAGCAGCTCGTAGTCGAGCGCCAGGCTGTCGCTGGAGCGCGCGCGCCGCCGCTCCGAGCGCCGGGACTTCGACGTCGCGCTCGACCTGGGGACATACAGTCAAACACTTAAATTTGGTGCCACCTTAAGTGCAAAGTCATTCTGACATGCTACAACAATAAGGTTGAGTTGAGATACCTAAAAGTTACAAATGAATTGACACCTCTAGTGATGTTGACGACTTCAACAGGGTCGCAAATTAACGTTCGTGACCGTACAACACTCAAAAAACAACGAACAAAAAGAAAGGTTAAAAAACCCAACTGTTTCTAATCACCTTTAAATCGTTATATATCCTTAATGATCTTTCAAATTGAAAAATGATGAGAGAAACCCAAAATACCTATTCAATGATAGGTACCTCACTTGTCATATGTCGTCAACTTTATTTTTCTCTTTTGCAATGTGTCGTCTGGTTGCCACTATATTGAATTTTGATTACTGTAATATCTTTAGTGACACTCAAAAAAATAAGACAAATCTATTGACATACCTAAGAATGATCAAAATCGACCCAAGCGTCTAAGTTTCTAGAGCGCCACAAAAGAAGAAACCCACATTACATACATACATACATTAATTCGGCAGTCGGGTAAGTCCGCGCAACTCTCGGAGTCGCACTATCAGTAGCTGAAGAAGGATCAGTACACAGTTAGACTTGGACCTGGTCTGGGAGGGCACGTAGTCATTGCGCCGCTCAGGCCCCGCGCCGCAGTAGCACTTGTTTTTGTCCGCGCAGCTCTCGGAGTCGCACGAACAGTAGCTGAAGAAGGATCAGTACTCACTTGGACCTGATCTGGGAGGGCACGTAGTCGAGGCGCCGCTCGTTCCTCGCGCCGCAGTAGCACTTGTTGTTGTCCGCGCAGCTCTCGGAGTCGCACGAACAGTAGCTGAAGAAGGATCAGTACTCACTTGGACCTGGTCTGGGAGGGCACGTAGTCGAGGCGCCGCTCGGGGCCCGCACCGCAGTAGCACTTGTTGCTGTCCGCACAGCTCTCGGAGTCGCACGAACAGTAGCTGAAGAAGGATCAGTACTCACTTGGACCTGGTCTGGGAGGGCACGTAGTCATTGCGCCGCTCAGGCCCCGCGCCGCAGTAGCACTTGTTGTTGTCCGCGCAGCTCTCGGAGTCGCACGAACAGTAGCTGAAGAAGGATCAGTACTCACTTGGACCTGGTCTGGGAGGGCACGTAGTCGAGGCGCCGCTCGTTCTTCGCGCCGCAGTAGCACTTGTTGTTGTCCGCGCAGCTCTCGGAGTCGCACGAACAGTAGCTGAAGAAGGATCAGTACTCACTTGGACCTGGTCTGGGAGGGCACGTAGTCGAGGCGCCGCTCGGGGCCCGCGCCGCAGTAGCACTTGTTGCTGTCCGCACAGCTCTCGGAGTCGCACGAACAGTAGCTGAAGAAGGATCAGTACTCACTTGGACCTGATCTGGGAGGGCACGTAGTCGAGGCGCCGCTCGGGGCCCGCGCCGCAGTAGCACTTGTTGCTGTCCGCACAGCTCTCGGAGTCGCACGAACAGTAGCTGAAGAAGGATCAGTACTCACTTGGACCTGGTCTGGGAGGGCACGTAGTCGAGGCGCCGCTCGGGGCCCGCGCCGCAGTAGCACTTGTTGCTGTCCGCACAGCTCTCGGAGTCGCACGAACAGTAGCTGAAGAAGGATCAGTACTCACTTGGACCTGGTCTGGGAGGGCACGTAGTCGAGGCGCCGCTCGGGGCCCGCGCCGCAGTAGCACTTGTTGTTGTCCGCGCAGCTCTCGGAGTCGCACGAACAGTAGCTGAAGAAGGATCAGTACTCACTTGGACCTGGTCTGGGAGGGCACGTAGTCGAGGCGCCGCTCGGGGCCCGCGCCGCAGTAGCACTTGTTGCTGTCCGCGCAGCTCTCGGAGTCGCACGAACAGTAGCTGAAGAAGGATCAGTACTCACTTGGACCTGGTCTGGGAGGGCACGTAGTCGAGGCGCCGCTCGGGACCCGCGCCGCAGTAGCACTTGTTGCTGTCCGCGCAGCTCTCGGAGTCGCACGAACAGTAGCTGAAGTCGCCGTCGTATATGTCTCTGGAATTGATAGATAAAGTATACTTGTATGCTATCACCCTAGTAATAATCTATACTATGTAGTTAATATTATAAATGTGAAAGTAACAGTAGTAAAGTATAGAAAACTTTTAATTCCGAATAAATTAGACAGACTGAGGGAATACTGATATGCGCCTTGTTGATGGACGACGTCATACGCTAGTTACGTAAATTACAAAATCTTAGTAGAGTTTTCATAACATTATTTTGCACAATACAACTTGCGAGCCCTTCGAAATTCTAAGTAAATTGGAATTACTTCTCTCAATTACAAATGAAACTAGAAAACACTCCAACCTACTTTTCTATGTATGCATTACCAAAATTTTGAGAACTGGTCCATTTATTTGAATAAATAAACAACGCAGTCTGCAAACAGCGATGCTTACATGTCCAAAACGAATCACTTAAGTCACGTAACGCGTTCCAGCGAGCTCCCAATCAAGATACCTGATACACAGCAGATTTCTATCCACAGTCCGCAACTCAAGCGCATCGGGAGGAATTCCAAAAATCAACACCGTTTGTCTCATAACGAGTCAACCCAACTTCGGAATCCGCGTGATTAGGAACATTATGAATTCACAGTCAACTGTAAATAATTATAATTTGGTTCAGTTACTCATGAGGCATCGCAAGCCGCGGACGTGCTACGCTCTGATTAGCACTACACACATTTCATTTCTACAAGTCTCGAGTTATAAATAATGAATCGTGATCCATAATAAACAAGGCACATAATCCGTTGGAGCCGACGCTGAGGATTCTGAAAATGTAATTAAACCTGCACAATCACTCCGCCGAGATGCTTCTATTAGAGTTAAATGAAATGTTAAACGAACTCGGACGAAAGTGGAGAAATTTTGATGCTAGCTGTTTATGTTAAACTCATTCTTCAAATAATGACTGGGTTACGTATTAAGACAAGCTTCGGTACTCACTTTGAACAGTCTTTGCAGTTTTTACTCTTGGACAGGAGTCGCGTTTTTGACGGGCTTTTCATATCATTTTCGAAACAATAGCACTTGGATTTGGGATCTCCTTTTAAGGAGCAGTAGCAGCGATCTACGCAGCTTTCGGACTCGCATTCTGAACAGGAAACGTATCCGCTTGAGCTATTTCGGTTTTGGCATCCGAGTCGATTACTTAGTGTTAAAAAATCAGAGTCCTCAGAAGTGGACGTCCTCTCTCCCGGCCTAGAGCCTTTTCCATTTCGTTTGGAAACGTGCACGATCTTATCGCTGCGTTTGCGCTGTCTCACGGTCTGACGCTTCGGCGGCGGTATGGGAGGTTCCTTCGGCCTAAATTGTCTCAAATCGTAGCTCGACGTGGACACCGAGCTTTCCGAAATAGGATCCTTATTTGCGACAGTTTGTAGATCGAACGAGCCAATCTTATGATTCGTCTTCTCAATTTTCGGCAATTCCTTTCCAAAAGGCAACCTAAAAACCATCCGCAAACCACTGGCTCCTTTAAATATTTTTCTCCTCTTGTTTTGGAATATGCTGTTCCTTCTTAAGATTTTCTTTTTCTGTTTCTTCATTATCGCTTTACTATGTTGGAATATTTCGTCTTTCGTCAGTGTCACGGCCAATTTTAAAAGGAATTCTTTATAAATCGGCTTAAGATCGTTGAAGGACATCCCTTCGGCATCTATTATGGCATTTAAAATTTCATCCATCGAGTGTAAGTTTTCTTGGACTTTGAATTCATTAAATAGTTCGTTGAACCCTAATGGGGAACCGCCTCCCTTTTTCCCGTTGTTCCTGGAAAACAGAAAACATTGTAATTTTAATCATAATCATGAAAAACACTCAAGACTCTTGTTCTTGTTGAGTTAGAACTCGTTAGGTTGTAATAGTTGAGATTGGCAAAAAATAGCGCGGGTGTTATACTGGACCAGAGGAATGTAACGGACGCGGTTGCGTTGGCACAATTACTAACATGCAAGATGTCGAATCACTTCACTGAGCACACTCTGCTGCCAGCGCTTAGGTATTTTAGCATCAAGTGAAAAATCGAATCAAGGTGTAAACTGACAGAGATAAAAGGAAGTTTCACTTATCAAGTGCCACGATGTAGAATAGTATTTATTAAATTTTAATCAATTAGTACGTACCTGTGTCCAATTGATTTGTATCTGGTCAGCCCACCAGCATTAAGAAAACTGCCAGAACGAGGAATCGCCACCTTCGTCAGGATATCTCCAGAATCGTTTAGGGACTTCCTTCCACTGTGGGTTCTTCTCAGTGATTCTTTAGAAAACTCCGGAGAATCATGAGGCTTCGAAGGTATGGGAGGAGGCAAGGTCGGTGGTCTCTGAATGTTTTTCCGTTTTTCTAACTGTCTAAATAATTCGATTTTCTCTGAAACTTTACTTCTAACTGAAGACTCGCTGCTGCTCTGAGCTGGCAGAGGATTCGAGATCTTAACATTAATGGTAGGACTAAGTGAATCTTTTGCCATTGATTTTTTTGACTCTTGAGTGTCACTTCCACTGGTGTCGTGCTTTATGGAATCTAGTTTAGCTTTGACCTCTTCAACGGTTATTCTTTTAGGTTCGGCGGGAGAAATGGACCGTGGTGGTGACGGAATCCGGTAGCCTTCTGCAGCTAGGATCCTTCTTGTTCGTTCCAGCTTTGGCCTTTCGTGGAACGACTCGCTAGCTGAGAAACCATCCGGTCTATCACTGTCACCACTCAAAGAAGACGTGCTGCGTTTCTTCCGCGGCGGCCTAATCGGGGCATCATTGTGTGTTATACTACTGGTTATACTGAGGCAGCTAACTCCGTTTCGATTCTTGAACTTCTTCATATCACCGCTGTGACCTTGCCGGCTCATGTGTGACATCAGAGATTTGTATAGCGTGGCCGCTATCACGATAGCGTCCTCGGACGACTGACATACAAACCCATGACACTCCAATTGCTTGGCGACGCCGATCTTCCTCATCACAACAGCGAAAAGGGGTGAATGCGAGTTTTCGTTGCGGGAGAGGATATATTTTTTGTCAGGAGTTTCTAAACATTTGAACAACGCGTGGCGGTCAATGTTATCTGGATCGGTGATAAGAGGTAGGAAGGCATAGCTGAGGTCGTGGTTCTCTTTATCGGAGGGTTGCACGACGAATTTGACAGCGGACCAGACCGCTATCGTCGGGAAGGGGTTGAGCTGTTCTAAGTCACCTTTTTCTCCTTGGTATCTGACTTTGAGGCCAGCTTTTGAGATTTCTAGTTGGCCTGTGATGTTGTTTTTATGGCGGTAATTTCTTCTGTAGGCGAAGTACAGGTCTTTGAGGGGGGTCTGGAGGCCGGAAAGGCTGGTGACCTTGCTGCGCAGCGGAGTGGAGCCCAGGTAGTGCACGCTGAACACGTGCACGCCGATGCTCTCGATCGACTGCCGGGACTCGCCGGCCATCTCCGCGAACATCCTCTCTATGCGATCCTGAACCGTGTTGTTGATCTTGTTGATTTTATTCTGGCAATAGCTTTCATCTTTACCGTCTCGTGTGACCTGTGCAGAAAGAATACATAACTAAACTCATGAATATAAACAAATAAAACGTTAGCGAATGTTAATAAGCTCTAGTTAATTATGCTTTTTTAGTTTTAATTGTTTACCTTGGTGTCGGTGAGGAGAGCGGCAGGCGCGCACTGCGGCAGGCTGGCGACGGAGCGGGCGTCGTCGAGTGCGAAGAGTGCGTCGATCTTCTGCTTGTAGAGCGAGAGGGAGGAGACGGAGGGCGTGCGCGGGCGCCGGTCGCTCTCTTCGCGCGCGCCCAGCCTGAAGCCGTGGCGCGCGCTGTCCCCCTCACACGTCACCATCTGCAAATTTCAGGATTTTAGGATAAGCAACCAGTATATAAGCACAAACAATAACCAATAATTAGTAATTGAGACCGTCACAGCCATTAGCTGAGCCGGTTGAGTTTTACTTTATTTTATTGGGTGGTGGTTTTTACTACTCTATAACAGTTATACTTAGACGCAGGTTGAAAGCAAATTAGCTATGTCTATTCCGATACCAAATGATAAAATGATGAATAGATCATGAACAGGCTGAACAGCCTACTTGAATCTCACATAAAAAAAAAAAAAAAATTCAGTAAGTAGGCCGCACGGGCACTTTTACACGTCAAAAATCTACCAGCGCTTCGCAAGAGACCACTGCTGAGAAGAAACGCCGCAAGAAACTCAACAGTAGTTTTTTTTTTAAATACTACTTATGATATTATACAACTATAAAGCTTAACCTAGCATTATATAAAACAATGAATTTAACATAAAAACAAAAAATAAAAAATATTCAAGCGTAGCTTGAGCAGGAAAATGTGTCAAAACTAAGAATTTTCATAGGGAGTAGTAATAATATATATTTCTATGACAGTGCAAGACAACCACCACATACAAAGTTTCGGTACATTCTCCTACAGAAACCGTGTCCCCTAGACAATATACAATATTTACATATTTTTTATGCCTATTTCAAGTAACTTTTAAGTATTGGAAATGGTAACTTTAAAACTGAGTCAGGTAATTTATTATATAAAAGAATGCATTGACCTACAAATGATTTATAAACCTTATAAACTTGTTCCTTTACTGCCATGTTGAGGTGGTAGTGTAAATAGTAACGTACTGAAATTTGCCCCTAGCAAAATATAGGGCTGTTTCTTCGAAAGTGCCACTTCTTAATCTTTAATTTGTACCACAGATGTGCGATTTAGTAGATGTGTTCGATCATATTTTTCACTGTAAGTCGGATCTAGCCATAGAATAACTAGTTTAAATTACATTATGCGATCACGTATCTATTTTCTTAGTCGGTCCAGTGAGCGCGCGCGCAAAAACTAAGCGGCACGGATCCCGGGCTTCGGAACACAAATTAATCAAGTGAAGTGCTCTTACAATACGTATATACACTTCACTAATAATAAGAATTTCGTCTGAAAGTATACAGCAGTAAGTATTCAATAAAATACGGCAGAAGTTTAATTAAAACTAATCTTAAAATATAATCTCCTATACTATTACAAGAGCGACATAAGAGTACATACTTGCATGATGCCAATGATTCCAATGTGCAATTTAGGGGTACCTGTAAAGCTGTCATCTTAGGGAAAGTTCGTGTTCAACCCGATCGATGCTCGGCCTTCCGAGTCCAAGACTAATTACTAAATAAGAATTAAAAAAGAGTGCCCCTGTAGCACAGTACCAAAGATGCTGGCAACATTTCTTCGTAGAAGAAGCAGCTCTGTGGTCGTAGGTTAGTAGTGGATAAGTTATTGTGGTTCCGGCTGTTTGTGGTTTATCAGCATGTGGTTTACAGCTACTAAGGCGAGACGGGCAGGACAAGAAATTACCGACGTCCATAGAAAGTAATCTAAAGACTAAGAATCAGATAGGCATCTGGTGATGGAGTAGGGAGTCGATGAAAGGATCGTCGCCGCTGTACTTAATGTACCTACATCAATTTGAAATGGTAAGTGTTTTATTATCAAAAGGAATTTGATGACTATACTTTAGAGGCGATGTCCTAGTTGGTTGTGATCCTGCCTACAAAGCTAGCTGTCCTGGCAGATAACTGTGTGATGAGCGCGAATATTTGTTCCTGAGTCATGGATGTTTTCTATCCCCCTTACTAATAAACGTTGAGTAACGGTGGTGTAGCTAAACCATGCCTTGCCTTATCTGTCATTGTGACATTTGAATTTGGCAGATAAGGACAAAGCATGGTTTACACATACCCCCTTACGTAATTATCTCGTTCTTCATATCTATAGTACACACAGCAACACACTTAACTGCCCATTAAAGACGGAAGTGAGAAAATGTAGAAAGAGATGAATATAGATTTTCCATAAGAATGTCATGTGCACGACAGAGACATTTTCTCTCTGTTCATCTTCAATGGTCGCTCAGCTGTGTAGGCGACTGTACCAGCCTAGAGCTTAGTTTGGGACTAGGTCAATTGGAATTGTTCATATTTTTACAATTACTCTAATTCGAAAATCATTTCGAGGGTTTTAAAGCCGTTCTAAATTATTATTTTTTTGAAATATTTATCTATCTCGGATATTTTGATAAAAGTATATTTAACCTTTGACTTTCGTTTTCGGCTTGAGGCCCTCCGAGGTGTATCTTACGGGGTAGGCGAAAACCGCTTGAGATAGTATGTTTTAATTCACTATTACAATCACTTTGTATCTTTAGATATCATTTAATTGTTGTAATTTATTAGAAAATGCCTAGAAAATAATCATGTCATTCATAAAATGTCTGCTAAATAAATAAAGATATTAATTAAAACAAAACTATTTTGTCAAAATACTAAATGAATGACAAAGGTCACTTAAAATTACCTATTCTTTCGAGTTAGAAAGTAAAAACCGATAGTTCATTTTTTTGGTTTATCCCATTTGGTGTTGGCATTGTTCCCTGATATTTATTTATGTTTTTTTTATAATAAAATAATGGACTATTTTTAGAACACAAACTTATTGTTAATGAAAGAGAGAGATTTCGTTTTCTATAGTTAACTAGCCATTATGTTGTTAAGTAAACATTAAACTTTGATGCGATAGGCGATTTCAGCCGGTAATCACCCAGGTGTTAACGATTTATAGACGATTCTGTAAGCAACCCAGCGAGCGGTAATGTATACACTATTTTGTGCAATCAGAATAAATTACACAATGGACTCTGTTGTACCATGAATAAAAACCGGTGAAGTGCGAGTCGGACTCATGCGCCGAGCCTAAGTCACACTTTCAAAAGAGATAGAATAAGATTTTTTCATCTCTCCTGTTCGGAAAGTTTAATTTGAATGGGTGGATAGCCGGGTGGAAAATTGCGTTTTCATCTCTAGGGTGGAAAGTATTTTTTTTTTAATAGTTACCTTTGGCCACGGAGTCTAAGATAATTGAGCTACGTCATATTATTAAAATAAAAGATTTTCATATATCTAAACTCGGCTATACGTTAAACGATGTATTTATTACGGCCTATAGGTTCATATGAAAATCATTTTAAGACTGGTCTATTCTTTCGCAATTACAGAAACTCAACATTTAAAATTATTCCTCTATTCTGCTGCCCGCCATAATGCCGTGATAGCATAGCATGACACTTTTCTTTCACGTTTCGGCATGGCCATCTAGAAAATACACTACTGCCAACATTAGAAAAGTTTAATCGAGTTGGTCACGACCAATGAGCTTATTATACAACAAGGAGGTTGAACACCGAACATCCGTTCGAAACAAGAAATTTGACCTTTATTACGTCACGAATATATTCCATCTATTTCTTTAGTTAGGGTAAGAATGAGATGGAAGTCATGCTCCTTGACCGTGACCAACTCGATTTAACTTTTGTAATGTTGACAGCATGTGTATTTTAACTTTTTTATGAATTTAGAAAAAAAAAGTTTTTAATAGATAAAGCGGGAAACGAGATTAAATATATTTAGGTATACCGTGTCTTTTTTCCTCACAGTCGAAATGAAAAGTAGTGTCTTACTCGGGTGAAATTACCCATTTCCCCTCGAACTATTGGCGCTCTTACTTCGTTCGAGCGCCAGAAATATCTCGGGTGAAATGGGTCACTTTCAACCCTTGGTTATCAATCTAGTATTTAAAGTTAGGACTGACGGGCGGAAGGACGAAAAACGAAGGCTTAGAAAAGGGCCCCGTTAGGATACGGAATCATAAAAACAAAAAACAAAACCGCATTATGCATAGGTTTATTGATTCTATTTTGACACTTATGGTAGAGTTAACGAAGGTGACAACTTTTGCAAAACTACCCTCGTATTCTTTGTCTTTTCCTGTCCAATTCAAATGTCACATTGACGTATAAGGACAAAGCACAACGCTTACTTTAAGCACACTTACGAGAGGCCATTTGCAACGTCAAAAGATGGCGGATGTGTAATTTGCTTTAGTTTTTATTTTTGTGTATTTAGGTGTTCAAAGTTCTTTTCTGTTAGTGATTTGTCCATTTTATGCCTTTGTGTTGCACAGTGATAGAAGACTTGGACTTATTTCATGTATCTGGCATCTTACTTCTCGTTTCAAGTGGACTCGCAGTGATACAGAGGTTAAAACTATCTTGACCTCTGTCCTACAACGTTGCCACCAATCTTCCTAAAGAAGATTGGATTGTATTTTATTGCTATATTGATTTATACTTATATATACTTGACACTGGCAAAATCGCTGTGGAATCGAAATATCCTGCGGTAGTAGCAGTTGAAGTCGCCGCGGGGCAAAGAAAAATAAAAAGCACACTAAAAAGCAAACGCACACAAGTTTAAAAATCTAGAAACTGGTGTTCTAATTTCGAATTACTTACATTTAAGTAGTAAGCAGGTACTACTTATGTCTTCTCGCAAAACGAATTGCAAGTCTTTCCACAGCTCAGTCATGAGTTAATGACAATCTTAACCGACATTTGACCTCACACAAGAACCGGTGTCAGTTCTACATTTTTAAAAAAAAAATGGCAACTTTAAAATGATTCGTCACTTACCTCTTATATATTTCGTGGGCCGCGGGCCCCACACTTCTTAGCATTTTGACCCACGCTTGTCTGTAAACCGACACACCTGAAATAATAAAAAATATATGTAATGTTTCTGTCTTTCATTCAACCTAAATAGAGGGTATTAATCAGTAATGTTTTGCGATCTAGATCTTAAATCGAATAGCAACTAAGCGGGTTTGTTTTAGTACAATTTTAATCTGAATTCACTTTTTTATTCTTATAAAAGTGGAATCACGAATAGTAACAAAACCTCGATGATTTATATTTTTAAACATTGCTCTCTAACATTAATATCTTTAACGATAATTTGTATGTTTTTTTCAAATAGTAGAAACGGTAAAAAACCAATTCTAAAGCAGACAAATATGCGGGTAAATGCATATAATCATTATTTAAATCATCTTATGGTATGTCGCTGCGCAAGTCAAAAAACAATTCAGTTTTTTTTTCTCAAGTCATCCAAGATGCAAGTGCCATTATATTTAAATCACCTCATCTCGGGACACCGGACAAATGACCGCAAATAACGCTTAGTAGAGTCCTTACAAGGGGTTATTCCGGGGTATTTATTACCACATCGAAACGACTTTCAACGAAAGTATTATTACGCAGAATTTAGATTGCATAGAAAGGCATTTCTCCCCGCGTTGGTAAATTTTTCGCAGTCTCAAGTTTAACCTAACCTAATCTACGTAATGTTAAAGATCATGGATTACATCATGATGAAATAAAATTCGGTGAAATCATAAAATCGATGAAGTGAATTTCGGTAAAATTATGGGTAACCGTTAATCCCATCTGTTACCGCACACTTTTGCTGGACCCTCAAAGAGCAACTCCGAAAACGTATAGAAGCATTTGAAATGTGGGCATATAAATGCATGTTGGCCATAAGCTGGACAGACCGAGCGACCAATTTTGAAGTTCCACGTCGAGTTGGGAGGAAACGTGAACTAATGCAGACCATCAAAAGAAGAAAAGTGGCCTATCTAGGTCATGTGCTTAGGCACTCAAGATATGAACTCCTGCAATTAATAATGATGGGCAATGTTGCTGGAAGAAGAGCTGTGGAGCGCTAAAGAAATCGTAGCTGCGAAACATTCGGGAATGGACTCCAGTCACAGCAGCGGAGCTTTTCAACCTCGCCAAAGACCGAGAGAAATATGCGGAGCTGACTGCCAACCTTCACTAGTTGGAGAGGCAGTAGAGGAAGAAGAAGAATTACAGATGAATAAAGTTCAAAGGGCACCAAAAAACGCTAGGTGGTAGCAGGTGGGAATATCTCTTATAAGGCTGGAAAGTCGAGTAAGATGAAATTACAAGCGCTAAATATATTTTGTAATATCGACAAGTACCTGATGTATCACAATACTCTTGAAATGTCCTTGATTTTTTGTTACTTTCGATTTCACCGATTAATCAAGATTATAAAATATTTTTAAACCGTTTGTAGTTTATTTTCTTACGTATTTGGTCCAATACCGACTATAAGGTCTGTACGGCTACAAGTTGATTTATTTCCCAATTTCAATCGAGGAAAATGTTTAGTGCTTATTAGGGTTTCTTAAGAAGACTTAAAGTATGCAAAAATACTTTATAAAAACTTGACGTCCTTTAGCCTTTTTTTTTTGGCATACAGACCGCAACGAGCACACAGGCCACCTGATGGTAAGTGGAAAATGTGACCCATAGACATTCGCATTCACAAGACTGCAAGCCTAAGACTGCAAATGCGTTGCCAACCCTGAGGACTCAGATGGAATGCCTCTATGCTAGTCATTACACCGGCTGTCTTAACCCCAAACCGGAACACAACAATGCGAACACTGCTGTTTGGCGGTAGGTTAATGGATAAGATGGTGGTAGCGATCCGGACGGACCCTGCACAAGGTCCTACCACCCGCCTGTTCCATTTTGTATTAAACATATATAGTTAGTTATAGCTAACTTTATAGTCTTAAGAAGCTTTTCTTAAGCCAACACGTTAAAAAGAATGCAGTTTCGAATGTAAAATATGTAATAACAAAGAGGAATAATGTCTCTAATCATCGTCACTACGATTATTGTTTTTTTTTTATAAACAAATCTTATTATAGTTTTCTAGCAAGTAATTAATGTTTCTCTTGTTGAGCTAGTAATTATGTAAACTCACGCAACAGTTCTACGACTAATTTGCATACTAATGGAGCCATCAATCGTCGATAGGCGTCCAACGCGGTATCTTAATCGATTGACTCGGAGAATTAAATAAATAACTCACTGACAAGCTTAATTTATTACATTAAATTAGAGGTGCTATAATACGATGTAAGAAAACCGCTATATTGTTTTATTTGGTTAAATATGTTAAGTTTTGCGTTGAGCTGGCCTATGAATTCATTAAAACGATATATTCATAGGACAACATTGGAATTAATTTGCATTATGTTGCAATGCAACGCCCTAGACCCGCCCTCGCTTCGCTTCAATACATACATGTGTGTTTTGTGCACAAACCAGAATTTAAATTATCTAACTGATGGTGAAAACAGTAACTGCATCAAAATCCATTGCGTGGTTAAGAAGTTAGCGAATATGCAGACAGACGCACGCGGAAAGCTACCTAGTTTTATACTGTGTACGGGTAAATGTGCGAGCCGAAATTGTCCCGTCAGTGCGTGCAACAACAACACGGTGCGCGACCTTAGGTTTCGTCGTCGAAGCACCAGAGCGCCTTATCTTATCTTATCTTTATGGTGGGGTCCTTACGGATACACCTCGACCCTGTGGGATCTTTTGTGTAATTACCCCTCTTTTAGCACTTAATCCAATGCAGCCTCCACCCCTTCCAAAAAGCGGATAGTGGAGTGCAATGGCAGTGCCTTGAAATCGTTCGGTTCTGGGTATCCACAACCGAGGATTTTCATTCTTACTCCAGCGCCATCACATTCACACAATAGGTGTTTCATTGTCTCAGCCTCTTCGCCGCACATTCTACAATCTGTGTTGTCATAAAGGCCCATCTTTTCTAGGAGATATTTAACCCCGAAGTGCTCGGTAAACACTCCGATACCAGAGGGCCTAATATGACTGCGTTTATCGCGTGACAAAGTGTGGATAAGGCGTCCGTCACCTTCTGTCACGTTAATGAGTACGAGAGTGATGGATGCTTTATCCATATTTGACACACGATATAGCCGCAGCCATACTAGGCCCGCGGGGGTGTTTTTCTCTTAGGGCCGTTAATAAACTCATCTTGACTGTGAGGCTCGTCACAAGATACGTCAAAGTGAATGCCAAACCATAGAACACTGTCATTTTTCGAGACGAGCATTGAGATCAGTTTATTAATACGGGCCTTAAGAACGGCGTCACGTCACTCGAACGAGTGAACGCGGCACAGCTTATATAAATCGGCGAGTTTAAGTAGTTCCGTCAGAGCGAAGCACATTTTAGCGCGTGCATTCTCAATTAGGCAGCAGGGCTTCTGTTGAACGATCGAACGTATGTATAAGCTGCCTAATGAAGTATCCACGCGCTAGAATGTGTTTTGTAAGATGCGCTCGTTCACTCGTTCGGCCGCCCGAATACCGTTTTTAAGAGAATAGCACCCCAGGACAACAGCTTATCGGTTAGCAATTGGGATTGTTCATATTTTTACAAATTACTCTCATTCGAAAACCATTCTGCATTATTAAGTTTTCGAAAGATTTATTTATTTCGGATATTTCGACAAAACTATATTTAACCTTTGTTTGACTTTCGTTTTTCGGCTTGAAGCCCTCGTGGGTGTATCTTACGGGTTAGGCGAAAACCGCTTGAAATAGTATGTTTTAAAACACTATTACAATCGCTTTTTATGATTACATATCATTTAATTGTTGTAATTTATGAGAAACAGCCAACCCAAATTTAAAACAATCCATAAAAAATATGCTAAATAAAAAAAGATATTAAAACAAAACTGTTGGGTCAAATACAAAATTAATGAAATTAGTCTCTTAAAATGACCTATTCTTTCGAATTAGAATGTAAAAACCGTGAGTTACTTTTATTGGTCTATCCCAATTCATCGGCGAACACAAGGACGAGTTTAAAAGAATCAACGCCCCTAAATCACAGAACGATTAAACTTAACTATGCAAATGCCGCCATAACAAGCGAAAGCGAAAGTACCTTATCTACCAGCTAACATTGATGTAAATAAAGAGGAAATCACTTAGTTTGAGATCTGCTCAAACAGATTAGATTCATTTACGCGTCTTGTTGGTTTCTATTCCGATTCGTTAGTGGCCGCTAACGAGGAATTAAACGTTGAAACTGAACCGGTGTAAGTAGTTGAGTGATCTTGATTGTTCCGGTTAAGATGCGTAGGAAGAAAGAGGAGTTTATATTTTAATTTAATATAAGAACTTTAGCGCCATATTTATTAATCAACTGATCTTGGCTCAGCTGCCATCTTGTTGGAGGCCTACCAACAGCTCGTCTTCCGGTCCGCGGACGGCACTTCAAAACCTTCTGACCCCATCGGCCATCAGTCCTGCGAGCAATGTGCCCCGCCTACTGCCACTTCAGTTTAGCTATTCTTCGGGCTATGTCGGTAACCTAACCGGGCGGGGGGTCGGGAGTTTTAAGCTACCTAATTAAAGATGCACACCCCAAAATATTGTTTGTACGCTCTGACGGGACAACATTAACTCACCGGGTAATAACGGTCCGTCCAGTTGTAAAGTTATTTGGTTAATCAACTACCAGTCAAGATCAATTTGTTAATGCTTACAGCTTCTAATATTTAACTTAGAGCAAGTAATGCCGAGTAATTCGTTCCTTAGTGACGACGTTTCTAATGCGGGCTGTACACACTCGTCGAGATACCCCGAGACAGGCCAAGAGTGAGTGTGTATACTGCTCTCATCTTGTCTGGCTCGCTGTCTCGCTCGCTCTAGTCTCGTCTCGCCATGTCTCGGTCGCGGTCAGATTCAGCCCGAGAGTCTCGACGAGAGGCTCCCGACGAGTGTGTACAGCCGGCACATAAGTTTGAAAAAGGAACGAATAAGTTGTCTCTAAAATATCTCTGAGAGCGTTTGTATTCGTTTCGTTGTTTAACCAACGCGTCACTGGTAGATCACGTGACTTTTCGTATTACGTCATCTAACAGTGACGCGATTGGTTAAAAAATGAAACGCTAGTTCGGCCCTCTGTACCGCGGTAAGTATGTAAATCATGAATCTGTCATGCGGCCCTAAATAATTATGGCTGCGTATATCACGTGACAAAGTTTGGATAAGTCATCCGTCACCTTTTGACACGTAAATAAGCTGCAGAAGTTGTCGGGTTTTCATAGCTCGCTTTTTGTAAGACTTATTTGCTTTTTGGTAGGTATAGAAGCAATATTGCTCAGGACTAAACTTAAGTTCTCATAAGTAACATATTACGATTCAAATTAATTGATTCAGATAATTAAATATTACGTGCTAGATTAGCAAAACCACTTCCGCCACTTAGGTATCTTTTGCAAAATTTGATTTTTACTTCATCTTATTAAAATATTCTTATCCATTTGCTAATATCCTCATGAAATATTTATCGTTTTTTCGACTGTCTAATCGAATTATCGAAAGCTCGTTATCTTGTTTTATTGGTTGTAAAATTAAATAATAGGTGCGTCCTTTCAGATCAGTTTTGAGTTACAGTATCGTTCGGATGTCGCTCGGAGAAAATTAGAAATTTGATGCGTTCACTGCCCATAGCGCAGGAGGCATGTCACTAAGCCATACATTAATGAAATCTGTGGCACTGGACGGTATCTACGTATTCCAAATAAATGCGTGTCGCATTTGTATATGTATCGCAATATTATATCACGAGGTTGCGTCAGTTTCGACGCATTTTATCTTTAGGGAAGTCGATTTGGTGGATTAACGACTTAAGTGATGTTTTGACGGTTTTACGACCGTATAACGCGTTTATGGTTAGGTAAAGATTCGACCCACATATTTAGAAGTTAAACACAGCGGCACAGTTCCATTTCCACGTAGTGTAATCGGTGTCATGTAAATCACACAACTAGGATGTTTGTCACACCTTCATGCTCAAGGCTGGACAGATTTGGACGAAATTTGGAATAGACATAGCTATGAATTAACTCATTATCTTATGGGACACCATTAACCCCTAACAAACACTGTGGAATAATCATTGCGTCACGGGCAAAAACTATTTAAAAAAAACTTACCATGGGATATTATGTATACTTTTATTTTATTAAATCTTTTTCTATCATATTTGTTCCTTCTATTTATAGTCTTGGATCTTTTCTACGTATTTGTATTGGTTTTCTTTTTATAAAAGCTTACTTTATAACTAGATCAAGTTGTGTGAGATTGTCCCCTGGGGAGTATATTATGACATAGCTATGCAGTTCAGTTCACGCTGAGAGAATAGGATAGAGCCATACAACTGATATTAGCTCTTTCCTTTACGCTCGCCGTAAAATTAACCACATAGCTATGTCATAAAAACCCCCTTGATGTTTCTTAATTTATTCATTAATTAAAGTTTGCGTATGCGAGTGTATGTTTTACAAGTCAACAATTTGAGAGCCATAGAGTAGAAGCCCAACCATTCAGACTGAAACACGGCAAACCTCTTTGGTGACAGCGGGATGAGTTCTATTTTTGACATCCGACTCAAAAAGAGGGGTGTTATAAGTTTGAGCACTATGTGTGAGTCTGTCTGTTGCATCGTAGCTCTTAAACATCTGAACCGATTTAGATCCGGTTTTGTTTATTTGAAAGCAGGTTTTCTAGCTGTAGTTTTTAACAAGGTTTGATAAAAATCGTTTGAGCCGTTAAAGCGATATCAGCTCCGAAAGAAGGGATTACCATTATGTCGGGATATGTTATCTACTCGTTTCTTATATTTTTTTAAGAACCAGCGGGCCTAGTATGTTTGCGTTTATCGCGTGACATAATGTGGATAAAGCATCTGTCACTCTCTCGTATACGTGTCAAAAAGTTTTTTTTTTTTATGGCATAGGGAAGGCTGACGAGCACACAGGCCACCTGATGGTAAGTGGAAACTGTGACCCATAGACATTCGCATTCACAAGACTGCAAGCCTAAGACTGCAAATGCGCTTCCAACCCTGAGGACTAAGATGGAATGCCTCTATGCTAGTCATTACACCGGCTGTCTTATCCCCAAACCGGAACACAACAATGAGAACACTGCTATTTGGCGGTAGGTTAATGGATAAGATGGTGGTAGCGATCCGGACGGACCCCGCACAAGGTCCTACCACCCGCAAAAAGTGACGAAATTATATCCACATTTGTCACGCGATAAACGCAGCCATATAAGGCTCCCAGGAGAAAGTGGGGGGAGAATTTTGCCCAGTAGAGGGACAGAACAGGATCTGAATTACATTATAATGTAAGGCCTGTAAACATATTTTAATTAAATTAACATTTTCGCGACCAAATTTGCTCAGTCATGTACGCTAATGAGTATTTGGTTTGCCAAGCCTTTGGAATCTAGTCGGTTAAGGTCGAAGTGAGTCGTTAATTAAGATTACTTACTGGCATGCACTTTGTGGTTTAGAATGTAGTATTTGTATGGACTTAATGCTACAATAACCTTACCACCAATTTAAATGATTAGCAGAAATTATTTTGAAGATACAACAGTTTGTATCAATAGATAAAACAAATAATAATTATTTTTGTGTATAATAGTACATTGTGCATCAAGGGTAGTATGAAGGGAATTACTAACGAGAGTGTTAGAAGCCCGACGCCGAAGGCGGAGGGCTTTTAATGACTCGAGTTAGTAATCCCCTTACTACCTGTGATACACACAATGGTTTTCCTCACATTTGCGAGGAAAAAAAACAAAGAGAAAACACTTTAACTATGCAAAATATAAAGAAATAACTTTTGACTAAAGGGAACGTAAATGGAAACGATATTTTTTTTTGTGTCCTCTACCACAGATAATAACTGCGTTTAATTTCGACCTGGATTCGAGCCAGATTTAGCCAATTTGATAAAAATGTATAATTACTAAAATGAATGATAAATGTTGATATAAACTTGAAATAAATATAAAAATAATGAAGTTTAATGAAGCGTATAGGTTTTGTGTAATGTAAGTTAGTCTATAGCTAATTTTTAAAGATGAAATTAGAAACCGATTTAATTTTTGGCTGAAAATTAAACCTCCTTAGTCAGAAATGATGTACGAAAGAGTTGCAAATTTTAAAAAGAAAGTCATTACTCCCTAGGGATGACAAACTCGCCATAATTCCCGCGGGAACAATTTAGGCCATTGTCCTTCTGTATACAGGCATGGAATAACACCATTTACGAGCAAGTGTGATGAAAACAATCTTAATCTAGCCTTCTCAGGCCCATCATACAACGAAATTAGCCAATGGAATATGAACGTATTGTGAATACTTTTTATAATTCAATTGTTTGTCATAGAAACAAAGGAAAATCCATTTTAACTCGTTTTTAATCGATATTTTTCCCAATGGCCGTGCTATGTAAAAAAACTGTATGGCCTTACGAGGTTAGAGTAATATGTAGTTGAAGGTATCGCTCGTATGTACTCATCTCACTAGCAAGTAAATAAGAGCCATAACGATATATAGAAAATATAGAAGCAAGACAGGGTAAAAAAAATACGATTTATATACTGGCCACCTGACGATAAACGAACTCTAAGAACTAATGCTGGATATTATTATAGAAAAAATATCACTTTCTTACACAAAAAATACAGCGTAAATAACGAGCCACCACATAAATAATTTCAGTTCAACTTGACCACTTTATTTACCTGAGAGTGTACATAAATTTAACCAGCCGCTTCCATTGCTCAATACTCTAACACTACGACGCTCTTACAACATCACAATAAAACTTTTAAACAACTAGGTATGGGGGTTACCCCGCTTACACCTAAGTGGTAAAATCGGCTTGTAAGTGTGTCGGTAACCACCCTTATGCAACATACAAATTATGCAGAATTTAGAATAATTGCACAGTATTACATACGCGGAGATTAAACTTTGATGGATAATTATTGGTAGGAAATTGCATAGTTAAAAGGCAGTTTTAACATTAGGTATAGGTCGTTTTGCAAAAAGTACTATAGTTAAATACCGTAACCGTATGGAAGTAAAAATTCACCTAAGTTCACTGATCAAAACGTAGGTACATTCGTGTTTAGTCCTTTGTAATGATTGAAGTTAATGTCCAAGATCAATAAAAAACGGGTCATGGCATTAGTGAATGACGTAAGTATAAGGGGTAGATTCTGAATTTGACCGCTGTATGTACCCAAAATCACGTTTCACGTTTCACGTTTTTTTATTGCAAATATCAAAAAGGTATTAATTACGATTGGGGGTTACGACTCCGTTAAAGTTTCACTACGGTCACTAGTTTATCACATTTAAAATAAGAAATTTTAAAATAAAATTTTACGTCTAAAATATTGAAATTTGTAATTCACAAATAAATACAAAGCATTATAATTTTTACTTAGACAACACAGTCGAAAATGCCAGCGTTGTATTACAAAAATAAAACGAAGAATTAATTTAAAATAATAAATTCATCTTGCAAAATTTAAGTATGTCAAGAGGCAAATGCTATTTAATATTGCATTTGTAACTATTTACAATATAATTGAAACAACGACGAATTAATTGACAATATCTGCAATAAGTGACGAAATAACAAAATAAAATTAACAATCGATTGCTATCTGCATTTACATTCATAATTATAGGTAGTGTACTTATATAGTTGTATGTGTCTATAACTAATTACTTATTTGGTAACATCTCAATAGTTATTGCGTATCTCTTTTGCCCAAGACTATGCATACACGATTAGGTGAGTTTCTTACCCACTCTCTTTTGAAGTCTTAGGGCCGTATTAATAAACTCATCTTGACTGTGAGGCCCGTCGCAAGATACGTCAAAGTAAACGCCAAACCATAGAACACTGTCATTTTTTACGCATCTCGAGACTAGCATTAGAGTTGAGATCAGTTTATTATTACGGGCCTTAGTCGTCCCGTCAGAACATTAAGTGGGGACCTAGGGACCTCGTGAAAAAGGGAATAAGTCGGCTTGACTCTTATAAAAAAAGGGTGTATGCTGCCCTGCAAAGACGCATCTCGAGGCGAGCATTAGAGTTGAGATCAGTTTATTAATACGGGTCTTAGTCGTCCCGTCAGAACATTAACTGGGGACCTAGGGACCTCGTGAATAAGGGAATAAGTCGGCTTGACTCTTATAAAAAAAGGGTGTATGCTGCCCTGCAAAGATGCATCTCGAGGCGAGCATTAGAGTTGAGATCAGTTTATTAATACGGGTCTTAGTCGTCCCGTCAGAACATTAACTGGGGACCTAGGGACCTCGTGAAAAAGGGAATAAGTCGGCTTCACTCTTACAAAAAAAGGGCGTATGCTGCAAAGACAAATGGACTCTGACAGAACTCCCGTAGCAAGTGCGACCAAATTACCAACGGGAGGGGGTGGTATTGAGATGTCACCATCATATGGCTAATGAGGGCAGTATACATAAACGGAGTATACCAGACTTGAATCCTTTTTCACATGAAACCAAAGCGTATTTTTTTCCAGCTCAGATTTTGTGGTCTAAGTAGGTCGGTCAAAGCTATAGGTTCACAACAACGAAGTATAGTTATCACACGATAAAAAATAATGTTTTCTCTTAAATAGTGGTGGTAGGTGTTCGCAGTGTTGTGTTCCGGTGTGGCGATAAAACAACCGGTGAAATTATTCAGTAGACATTTATCTTAGTTGTCAGAGTTGGCAACGTATTTGAGGTCTTAGGATTGCAGTCTCGAGAATTCAAGTGTCTGTGGAACTCAGATCTCACCTGCCATTTAAAAAAGTTTGACACAGTTTTATAAATGCTGATTTATTCAAAGTTATAATAAAATAGATAATAGTATCGTTAGAAAAGTAGAGTCGGATAAGCTGCTAATTAACAAAATGTCAAGGTATTCAAGTTTTTTTTTAACATAGGTGCGTCTGTGGTTCAGGTTAAAATTAAAATAGGGTACGAGTTTAGATATATTTGGATATACCTATTAGTCTGCAGATTTATGTTAATAACATGAAGAATGACGTATTTTTCCATACAGGTAATTGAGTGAATCTTGCAGTTTGCTACTAACAAAAATAAGTGGATTTTGTTCTTCGTTTATTTTTAACGACGTTTTTATAAAATTATTTATTTTATTTTACCATGAATTTTAAGCGTCATGGGGATCATGCCGCGGGGGACCTGCTTCTATTGGGTGTTTTTTTTTAAGAGTTAAGTTGGAGGATAATATAATTAAGTTTTCTGTTCTATGCTATAATATACTTTGTAAATATATTTATAGTGTTTAATATTCAATAACAAATTATATCGGTGTAGTATTAATTATGTACATATAAAACAAGTATTGAGAATCGAAAGCTTACTATTTGAAAACCGGGCATGCTGCAGTACATAATGTGTTAACACTTCATTCAGGTATCTTTACACGGACATAAATAATATAACCAATAAATAACCGATGGAAAACAGACCAAACGTTTCAACACAAAAGCGACATAACTCAAAATTAATTGCTCTCGCATTTAAAATCATAAAGCATTTCCCATAAAATGGTCAAACGTATGGTATGTACTGTTAAGTTGCGCGCTTACAGTTACTCAACAAAAAACGATATGTGCATAACTAAAGAATTGCCAATGCATTTACATTTAGGTTAAATTAGCTCTTAAAGTACTCGGTTTTCAATTTGACACCGTTTTATTATTTAACTTGCAAGCAAGTGTTGTCTTGTCAGAGGCCTAGAGCAGTAGGGCGCTCGCCAAAATGCAAACGCTAGTAACGTTACTGTTTTCTATCGTCTTGTAATATTTGGAGTTGGGGTACGTAGTCTATATATAAAGTAATATATGTAAAGTTCAAAATACATAATGGTTTTATTTCTGAGACCGTAAACTTTTCAGGATTGTCTTAAACAAACCTAACCTAAGCTAATAGGTTCTATACAATGGCCTTTTAAAAAACTTAAGACATTGACAATTGCTCTTGATCATCTCCGGGGTGCTTTAAGGATGATTTCCACCAAACGGCTCGCATCGCATCGGATCGGAAAGGATACGTACGGATGCCGCGGCAGCCGTACGGCTCTATTGAAATTATTATTGTCTATTTATGACGGAGCCGATCGCGCGTCGCGGCATACTTACGGCGACGTACGCGTGTCGCGGAAGACGCCCGCGGTCGAGCTGTTGTGCGCAACTTGCTAATGTAGACTTAAAAACAGTACACATATGATTCAGTATCGTTTAAAGACTATAAAATTCTTTCCGATTCGATCCGATGCGGGCCGTTTGGTGGAAATATTACATTAGAGTCTACGAAGTCACATCACAAGACCATTTCAGCTCAATAAAGAAGCAATATATTTTGCGATACCATATTGTCAATCAATCGGTCTTTTATAGGCTAATCTAGGCTTGCCTAGAACTGGAAAGCGGATCTTTGAATTCATCATCACGGGTCAAGTTAGCCCAGTTCACTCAAGTTTACTCGCCATGTAGAAAATAATATTACTAGCTCTTGGCTTTACAGGAAAGTACGAGAGACATTAGTTCCAACGTTGTTTAGTTAAGTTTATGGAAAGTGTCTGAACAAAGGAACACGTTAAGTATTATTGCTTAGTTAGCGGGTACCGTTATGTACCTTACCTGTACAGGCGAGGCAATACGTTTGTTTTGAATGGTACAAAAGGGGAAGTAAAGTAGTACGTACAAGGGAAAAAAAGAACGCCACATGGACGGCAACTGACTTTTGCAGGCTTAGGCTTGCAGTCTTGTGAATGTGAATGTCTATGGGTCACAGTTACCACTTACCATCAGGTGGCCTGTGTGCTCGTTTGCCATCTCTATGTCATAAAAAAAAACTACGCAAAGGAGATTTACTTTTATTTTTGACAATAGTAACTGCGTTTATTAGAAATTCGTCTACCTTAACTGGGAATAGAAGTACCTAGTCAAATATGACAAAACAATAAAGTTGTGTTTTACTGTATTTATTTAGTTTAAAGGTGTATGAGTTATAGATATCACAGATAACTATCAATGACCCTTTCGGACTGTATCAAAAACACGACTGTAGTACTTTGTTCTTTGTCATATTCGACAAGTTTATCGCTACTCACGAGAATGTCATCCCATACATTTGAGTGATAGAAAAGAAAACCGTTAGTCGCGTTTGTATCTTAGCTATGGCCTGGGGTAAAACCTGGAGATCGCGCTGGCAGCGTAAACGTTTAGCTTAGGGTTGAAGGGAACTTATTAGTTAACTACCAAGTGTTTGTACTACAAATATTCAAGAAGAGTAATCTTGTACATTTCGAAGAATGTACCTTGCATGTTTTAAATTGTTTAAACCAAAATAAATAGCACTTACAGAGACTAAAGCTTGGAAAACCGGATTGCCCTATAGTAACATCAGAACTGAGAACTTAAAATTTATTTGCATAATCTTAGTTGAAAAACGTGCTGAACGAGTCTAAACTGACAGTTGCCAGGTTTCAAATAAATTAATGTTTTAGATATCCTGAAAACATCATGAATTCAGCACAAAATAGCTTAATGATACAATCAATGAAGTGCAATTCGACATAATTATTGGTTTCCCTTACACACCATGATGTTTAAATGACATTTTTTAGCAATATTCGAACTAAAAATAATAACAAACGAATAATAAAATGAAGTTTAAAATGAAAAATGAACAGTAAATATTACTATATAAACGGAGTAAATGAATGAAAAGCCAGTCGCATATAAATATGTAGGTATTACAAATCGCGGTACCCATCCATACGTAGTTAAAATAAAAAGATACCAAAATGTAACATATTGCTACACCCAGAAACCGGACGAATGTTTGTTACTTCATTCTATTCTAATTAACGTAATGGTATTTTGCGTTCAAAAATACATTTGCGGAGGTTTTCTGGTCATTATTAATGCTTGACCTGCTTTGTATGAAATTAGTTGGAGGTGTTAGTCATAAACTGTGAATTGTATGAGAAAACAAGTTTGATAACGGTTTAGGTCACCCCCCGAAGCAAAAAGACGAGAGGAACACGTCTATGTTTGCCGCCTAATGTCTGTGTGTCTGTCGGTGACATCGTAGATCCCAAGCGAATAGACCAATTCAGACACAGATCGGTACTTGAAAACTATTCTAGTTATTTTTAAACCCATAATAACTTTTGTCCTAACGCATCGCGAGTCCGAGTTATCGTTTGTCATAAACTGGTTTTCAGCAGTCACACTTTTTAAGATTTCAAAAAATACCAGCTCCCAGCGGTTAGGGTTGTACAACACTAAAAAGTTTTAAAATTTAGGAGCTAATTATTTTAGGATAAACGAAAATTCGGACTAATAATGCATTAGGACAAAATATGACGACTACGGATCACAAAATAGACCTAGCTAGACTATGAGCTGGGTCATTTAAGAATTATCAGCTGTAAAATGCGTCGCTAACCCTAAAAACTAGTAGGTATGGAGTACCTCTATATTACAACGCTACGGTTGTCTAGTCCCACACCGGAATACAACAGTGCGCACGCTACTGCTAGTGGAAAAAGTTGTAACGATCGGGGCAAACCGTGCACGAGGTCTAAAACACTTAACCCATCCCTATCTCTGACACAACCTTTCATTTCTAAGAAAAAAGAACATAGCATTCCAAAACTGATTTGAATTTGTTAATTTACCCTTGAATCACTGAAACTCATTTCATAGAATGTTGTACTTCGCCAATTTTCATTTGTTCGAAGCCATATATACACCTATATGAATTTTTTTAGGCCGCAGGTCTAACCTAACATAACCCATGTAACCCATGCATAAGATAACCTAAAAACAATAAGGTTTTAATAGAAATTAGCTTTCGATGAAACATCAAACGGGTCGGTTTTGTCAATTTCGCAAAACTTAAAAGCGGCAATAGTTGTTTTTTTTTTTATGGCTTAGGGAAGGCTGACGAGCACACAGGCCACCTGATGGTAAGTGGAAACTGTGACCCATAGACATTCGCATTCACAAGACTGCAAGCCTAAGACTGCAAATGCGCTGCCAACCCTGAGGACTAAGATGGAATGCCTCTATGCTAGTCATTACACCGGCTGTCTTATCCCCAAACCGGAACACAACAATGCCAACACTGCTGTTTGGCGGTAGGTTAATGGATAAGATGGTGGTAGCGATCCGGACGGACCCCGCACAAGGTCCGCCGCAACTTGATTTTTGCAGTCATTAGCGGTAGCAAAATTCAAATGTATCTAAGGCTACTGACCTTATTTATTTACCAATCTGTTGAAACATGAGTGAAGGAAAGTGTGAATGGTCCATAAAACTTAAGTACGCATTTCGGAACCAAATTCTCTTTCAAATCTACTAGAATCAGCTCGTAAGCGAAAGCGGTAGAAAACTGTCACATAGAGAGGTGTAAATGTCAGTGATTCAGCTTTATGAGATTTATGGGTTTATGGTGTGGATGGTGGACGGTGGACTTGTTGGTCAGTGACCACGGTACAAGACCATTTAACAAAACAAGTATGTGATGGATTGTTTTAAAGGCTGTTTTTACTTTTAAATATTTGAACGAGGTTTATATTTGCCTAGTGTTGACAAAATATATGCTTGCCTAACTTTTTGGACGGCTCCTCTATTATTTAGCTTGTCTGCAAAGATCGCTATGTAGCGGATAAGACCCATGTTTACCATGACACATTAAATTGTTATTATTTGTTTCAAATTGTAACTCTCTGTGGTATGCAATAAATACTTATAAAATGTTCTGTATATTATTTCAAAAGTCCCCTACAACAGACAAAGATACCTACGCAAAAACTGAAAATAGCAACGTTTAACAAACCTCATTATATTTTTCTACTTTTTAGGACATACAAATAAAAATAATTTGTTAGACTAGACGATACTCATACCCACTTCATAAGATAACCAACATATCAAGCTTAATACGTCGTCATTTAAGTTTAATTAGTACCTTCATCGGTAAGCTCATGTGAAACCTTTCTTCAAATAAAAAACTGCAGATGCCTCGTCCGGCGCGTCACTAACCACACGGAGTAACGGCGGCTTTGTTTTACCAAGGCTTGTTCTGCTGTTTGCTGATCCAAGTTCGATGAACGAGCTACGTGCCAAACTACTAGTAAATAAGAATAAGAGTAGAATGAGATTTGGTATTTTGGGCATCGAGGTCTATAATTAGAAGTTCCTTACAGACAGACTAATAAACATAACAATATAAAACGTTAAGCTAACACACGCAAGTTAAATGCAACAGTGTCACTATGCGAAAAAGGATGGCAAACAAAACGCAATTATTTGTAACCACAATAATGTTACTACTATTAAATGTTATCTTTTGTAATTTATTATTTATTTGATTTATTTGAACTTTGCACAGTACAAAAAGTAAGTACAAATGGCGGACATTAAGGCATTATCTACCAAACAGAGAATAGTTTCAGGTGGGTGTGAACATTTCAGCAAGACATGCGCGTGGTAGGTACTTGTGCAGGGTTCGTCCGGATCGCTACCACCATCTTATCTATTAACCTACCGCCAAACAGCAATGTTCGCAATGTTGTGTTCCGGTTTAGGGATAAGACAGCCGGTGTAATGACTAGCATAGAGGCATTCCATCTTAGTCCGCAGGGTTGGCAACGCATTTGCAGTCTTAGGCTTGCAGTCTTGTGAATGCGAATGTCTATGGTCACAGTTTCCACTTACTATCAGTTGGCCTGTCTGTTCGTTTGCTTTCTCTATGCCATAAAAAAAGAGTCTTTAATTGTGTTTTTAACAACGCACACATATGTATGTATATAAACAATAAAATATATACATTATACTTATACATACATGTAGTCGCACCTATCTACCTAACATCATGCAGAATTATATTCCTCAAGTTATTCAGTGCCACTTCTTTTGGATTTTACGTGCGACCGGATGACTAAACAGCGTGATCCTGTTTTGCTAAAGTTGCCGTCGCGGTCGCTGCTGGTAGGTTGCAAAATTTAGAAATTTCTGAAGCAAGAAATACAGATTCTACTAATAATTTTCATTATATTTTGAATTGGACTGATCCAAAATGGACTTTAACTCCAGTAAATGCCGTATCGTATGTTAAAGCAAAATGGAGCAGAGGCCCTATAATTCAAAATTCACTGCCCACTTAAAGTACAGGTCGAAAACGGTCTCGCGTCTAGATCATCTCAATGTGATAGGCGCAGAATTCAATCACGCGTCGATAACGGCCGGCGCACGCGCACCGCTAGCTACCCTTGTAGCCGGGTTTACGATACAGTTACAGCTCTATTTACCCTAGTACCCTTGATACAGGCTATTGCTAAATTGTTGTAGCGTTGCATTTGTATGCGTGCGCGTTATTTGTATGCACGAATAAAGTGGTAAGTTGGAACTAACATTCAAAGTCATGAATATAAATCGCATCTCTCATGTAATTTACGACTCTAATACTGCCTACTGGGTAAATCTACATTGCCTTTGATATGTTATGACAAACAAACTTAAATGCACAACATTTTAAATTGGCCACTACTGTCTACCTTGCTATGCTTGTCATATATGACATTTATTATGTTTTATCTACATCCATGGCATAACTTCCCTACAATATGTGCAGAAATGATAAGCAAATGGCCTATATGAAGAAACCTGTATCTGTGGTTGTATTTTAATGTAAATTATAATAATGTATGTCATTAAAGTATCGGTAATCGATGTTGTTGCATCTTAATATTCACATTAAAGTATCGGTGACCAATACTTTAATGTAAAAAATAAAATACTTGGGCAACCAAAGATACAGGTTTCTCACATATTGTAGAAAAGTTCTGATATGCATGTAGATAAAGTTATGTAAGTGACTGTACACATAATTAGGCATTAAAACACTCGTGTGATGTTATTATGAAACTAGCCTTTCGGCTCGTTTGACGTTTCATAAAACTAAACTCGTCCTCTCATTATGCACTGGTCACATAAACTACTTTTAAATAATTTAATTATACAACGTGTGAATTATCTATAGGTAATATTTATCTATATCTAAAGTGAAATGAACCCCACTCTCTAAACCTTTTCAGTTTAAAAATATTGTTGTCCGAATCAGGTAAAACAAGCTGGCTCTACTTACTTCGACTTCTCTTCACGACCGAAAGTATCTGGTCCTTGCTATCTAGGTGACCTTATACGGTGAGTGGACGACGGACGAGTGAAATGTGCGGCATCACCTAGTTGACATGGAAAAGGACATTGTGGCGTTTTTATTGTGTTTTGGGGTTTCACTTTTTGTAACAGAAATGAGTTTTAGTAGCGTCACGAAAAGATGGAGAGAAATAGTAAATTACTGCAGAGATCAAGAAGAAAGCAATTGCGTGAAGCGTAAGAGCTATATAAGATTGTTTTTCTTAAAACTGCGAGAAACTATGTATAACACAACTGTAAATATACTCAAGGACCGTCCTAAAATCACCTTTAAAAAAACCAAATTGAAATGTAATAAGAGTTCGTAAGAAAATTAAAACTGTAAGTTACGCGATATTAAGAGTAAAATAAACATGGGACATAATTACCAACAGCTCTAACAACTTGTTGTTACTTCTATAACCACATATTTCACAAACAGGCCAAGATGTTTAGTCCAAAAATGGTTTTATAAGGTAAAATAAAGAGGAGTTATGAAATCATTCGTTTTTTTATGCAAGCAAAAAATGCTTGTATCAATGAACGTCCCATGCTGTTTTTGCACTTCGAAGAAAAATATAGAGTTATTAACATTTCTTAATAAAATAAAAAGTCATTAAACAAAATACAAAGTGAACTCTAGTAGTAGTTGAAGTCTAATCTCAAAGCATGTTACATGCTATGAAGCCGGCGGTAATCCGACGTATATTTTCAATGCATTCACTGCCACCAACTAGCTATTGGATTAAATGTGGCATCGCCAGGTGGGTCGCTGGTGCTGGCAGCGTTAATGACGCTCATTAAATTGCCGCGCTTCATACAGCCGTAGTTGATTGATTCGACACTCCTCATTATCTGATCTTAGGAGCGCGATATCCTCCAGCAATAAAACTGGAAGAAGTTAATTTACTTTTACTTACTTAGAAGTAGCAAGATTGTGAAGGCATGGTTTTTAGGCAAATTGCTATGTAGCAAACATGGAAAAAACATCTTTGAAGTCGAACTCTTAGCTCCTTACAATAATTGCTTCCTAGCCTAAGTTAAGCTCCATCATTTAATGTTTCTATGTTTTATACCTCATTAAAAAGTTGAGATAGGTACTTTTATTGTTAGAAACTCAATTAGGCACGTCTCTAACGACATATTTCATACATTAAAAAACTACATGTAGGTATTCAACCTTGTTCTTCTGCACATGAACTCTACCTCTCCACTAGAAAAAATGCATCAACCTCATACTAGATCATCGCCTACCCACCAGGTACCTAATCAACTTCATATACAACCCAGAAACTCCTCTTGTTTGCAAAACACTGTTATTTAAACTTTAATACTTTATAATCTTATCGAAAACTAGGTTTAAAACTGGTCCAGTTCACCTAGATTTAGCTTTAATAAAACAACAGTGTAGACCAACAGTTACATACAAGTGCCCGTTAGTACAAAATGGTCAGTCGGAGTCTGCGCAGTGAATCAGCTCACTCCGTAATGGCGGCGGCACAGTCCCGAACGGGTTTTAATACCATTACTGTACGCGCATTATGTCGATCCTCTCGGTAATTTATAGTAATCTGTTATGAAGTTATCGCGAAATCTATATGGTTAAAAGTTGATTTGCGTTTGAAGGAGAGTGTTTTAATCTGTGGTCAATTGTTAGTTGAGTAAATGGAAACATTAAGACACTTAATGGTACCAAGCGGATGAGATCTCACAACCGTGAAGGTTCTGAATATTGATAATGTTGAGAGCAGTAAAATAACGCTAAACTTATCTGTCTAGGTTTTTTATAAGGCATAGAGAAGGTAAAACAGTACACAAGACACCTCATGGTAAGTGGAAGTGATCTGAGTAAAACCCAAAGATATTGGCATTCTCAAGACCGCATTCGCAAGATCTTTAGGCCACAATCCTTAGACTGAAAATGCGTTGCTAACCCAGAGAACCCTACGTACACTAAATTGTCTAAAGAGACACTTAATGGTGTGTATGATAAAGAACCTATCAATGACTCGAAAATTCTTTTCCGCTATTTCGTTTGTCCGGAATTTTCATTATTCTGAAAATCATTTTTCTCTGAAACCGTTTAACTTTCCTGGATTGTTATAAAACTAACGTAACCTAACCTACAGGTTCTGTTGGTATATCTCCAAACTCCTAATAACTAAAAAAATAATGGGTTCAGTAAACAATGATTCATGACAAATTAAAATTTTGGAAAAACGAAACAGTGGACAAAAGTTCTTCGAAACATTGATAGGCTACCATAAATGATTTAAACACGCAAAACCATACATTATTATTTATTTTTTAAAGTATTCCATTCGTTGTAAAGTATACCGTAGTATAAATGCAAATAAAACACATGGCCGTAATTAAATCAAAAAATCAAATGACATCGCGGCGGGTAACTCGTCAACGGATTGAAAGGCGAGAGATTAAGAGTTACCGAACTGAGCTCTCATCTTTGATAATTAATCAGGGAATCCCCAACCAATATTAAACGTTCTTCCCGCGATAATTAACGTTAATAAAAGCGTGCGATTCCTTTAAAAAACCTATTGTTTTTACTTTTTATACGTGATTCTGGATTCCAATTCATTTAAATACAATAGCGTTTAAATTGGAATCAGTCTAGTTACATTTACAATGACTTACGTAAAATGATTGATGTTCATTATAATGTTGATTATGTTGTTAACAATTATATTAACTGACCGATGGACATATTACGTCGAACCCGATGCAAATGAACTAACCGTTTACAAATCATAAATATGTTTAAATATTTATGGGGATTTAAATAACGTCGTGGTTTCGTCGGTTCAAGCTGTGTTTTTAGATCGGTTTGGGACATTAAAAATATTTTTCTCAAAAATGACAGGAAAAGTTGACATTACTATCTATATATTGGGATGCGAAGTACATAGTTTACTGACAGATCTCAAATTAAAAAAAAAAAACATTGCGTGCTCGCTACACAAGCACGCAATGTTGCATACAAATTTCATTACCATCTAGTATCTAACTTTTTAAAAAGTGAAAACGGCCTTAATAAAATGAGGGCACAAGTCTTATTACATCCAAATTTTGTTCGGAATATAACTTTTTTATCTGTATCTCGAATAGCTTGAGTAGTTTTAAAAAAAAAGCTTGCGTTTCTCCTTGTCATAAACAAAAGACGGTAAAGAGTAGGTAATAATATTGTCTGTATAGATTGTGTGGTATTTCTTTCCTTAATAAAGTACTTTACTCCAACATAATTTTATTCTTGCGATTTTTGAGAAAAGCACTATATCTGCCTCGGCAGGAACGGCAATTGCGGGCCTCGTATTTTTAAACGGACTCGCAAGCTCGTCCGTTTAAACCAATCCTCGCCCCGCAATTGCCTACTTCCGTGCCTAGGCAATAATGTACTATTATTATAGTGTTTTTAGTCCAAGGCGGCGGTGTGTGCACTCAATTTGGGTGTAGCGGGGCCATATTGGCTCATATTAAATTTGTAGTCCGAATGTATTGTTCCCGGGTTTTTATAAAACAAACCTAACCTAACCTAACCTAACCGAATCTAACCTCATTTATCAAAGATATTTCATAAATAAAAAACTTTATAACTTGCGATGACTATGAGTTATAATTAAACATTCGGACTACAAATTTTTATATGAACTTTGGAGCACCCGGGTGTAGCACGGATGCATACATACCTGAAATTGAGTTTTTTTATATTACAGAGAAGGCAAACGAGCGCAAAGGCCACAAGGACCTGTGACCCATAGATATTTGCATTTACAAGACTACAATCTTAACACTGCAATCCTAAGAGCGCAAATGCGTTGCCAATCCTGAACACCAAGATGTATTGCCTCTATGTTAGTTAGTTCACCGGCTGTCTTATTACACCAGAACACAACAATGCGAATGCTGCTTCGCGGTAGGTTAAAGGAGAAGATGGTGATGGTGAGGGAACGGACCCTACAAAAGGTCATAGTTTTTCAATCTTCAAATAGCACTAACTCTGCTTATACATATGTATATACTTATAAAGAGGCACCAGCACAGATACTATAAACTAACTTAAGTTACTGAATAAAGTATTTTTTATTTTAATATCTTAGTATTTTTTACTCGTACTGCTGCTGAGCTAAAAGTATATTTTACAACCAGCCTGATGTTTATTTAAATGAAAATCATATAAAGTATGAACCAAAAATTCGGCGAACAAAAATCGGTGAACATACATATAAGAAAAACAAATAAAGATGGGGTGTTCTTTTTATAGTGGTGATTATTATTTATATGTTTAATATTTGAGTAGCTTAATTTTATTTTACTTTAAACAAGTTTAGTTTTAATTTTTAATTGTATTAGTTTTGAAGTCTATTAGAAAACATTCAAACCTTAACTTTTCATGTTTATTAAAGAGTGTATAACAGGCCTGCTAAGCCTTTAAATATGGCAGATGACAGATGTCAATAATTTAAAAAAAGGTTTTAAATAAGCCCGCCGGCTTGCATGTAATACTTAATGGTTTTTTCCTCCATTTATCTAATTTTCTACGCAATCTCCCTTTTCTCTATGATTACCTAAATTACGAAACTAACTCGTGAAACGAATAGGTAACTATTACGCTCAATTTCGTATTAAGAACCGGCTCGGCGTCACAAATTTGCATTTGGATGTGTTTTCCAATTCGGCTGAGTAAAAGTGTGTGTGTTATAATCAATATTTCACCGATATTATAAGCCGAGAGAAAGTCAAACGTTGCGATATATCTCTAAACTTGGGTGTCGTCATTGATTGGAATGGTATCTTTCTTTGATCTCACCCGCATTGTAGGAGAAACAGAAAGAAAGAGAGAGCTATTGGACTGCCTTAGTGGTCCATTAGGCAACTTGTCCAATGTGCTGGTCGTGGGTTTGGATCCCATGGTTTCACAGCTATGCCGAATGTCAAAATCTGTATAGTGGTTTAGCCGTGAAATCATAACAGATAAACAGACAGTCAGACTCATTTACGTATAATATTATAGGTGTGGATAAAGGTGCTAATATGGAAAAATAACTTTAATACTAATTGGGATTGTTCATGTTTTTACACTTACTCTATTCGAAAACCATTTCGAGTAATAGGGTTTTAAAGGCGTTCACTCATATCATCTATTTCAGATATTTCGACAAAAGTATATTTAACCTTTGTTTGACTTTCGTTTTCGGCTTGAAGCCCTCTTAGGTGTATCTTACGGGTTTGACGAAAACAGCTTGAAATACGAGTAGTATGTTTTAATACATTATTACAAACACTTTTTATCAGTATATATCATGTAATTGTTGTAATTTATTAGAAAATGCCATCCTAAATTTAAAATAATAATGTCGTCCATAAAATTTTCTGCTAAATAAATAAAGATATTAAAACAAAACTACTGGGTAAAATACAAAATTAATGAAATTTGTCTCTTAAAATTACATATACACTCGATTGAGAATGTAAAAACCGTGAGTTATTTTTTTTGGTCTATCCCATTTGTTACCACTGGAAGAGAGTACCTACGTATCACAAATATTTAAAACGAGAGTTCGACCCTGTATGTTTATTGTTAAAATTATTTTACTGTTTTCACATTACTTACCAGTTTTTCGATTACCAATATCTTGTATAGAAGTTTAGTTTGAAGCTAGATCAATGAGTATACAGTACTTAATCAAAATATTCATTTATAACGTTATTACTTTGGATGACGAGGCTTTTTCCCACATTCGCAAAACACAAAATCATTAATTATGTACGTCAATCAGGTGATCTGCTGGTTATAATTTTTATCAGTAACAGTTTAAAAAGAATCGCCCTTAAAACCTTTTTGCTCTTAGCACTGGCCGGCGCTAATGTTCCTGGCAACGGGAATTTAATTCGCATTTTATCAACTCACCTCATTAATATCTTCATTACATTTACTCGGTCAAGTAATCAATATAACTTTCACATTTTATTAAAAACATTCGCAGGTATTTATTGTTTTTATTGGTGCATTTCAGAAGCTGGGAGGGCAGCATCGCATACGATAAGTACTTAATGAGATGAGGAAAAAGAAGCTTTGGTCCAGTCATAATATTCTAGATTGAGTGGTTAAGTCAAATTATAATTAAGTACAATCGAGGAATTTGGATGTTTCACAATTTGACGTGATACGTGAATTTGCCGAGTTATACATTTTCCACGTGTCATATTGGTCGACAGCTTAGGTCGTTAGCTTTCTTATTTTTCTCAATTACCCAAAGTTTAGTTGGGAGAGAGCTCGCCTTTGTACATTTCAGTTCTGTAAATCTTGTTTCTGAATTTCTGTAGTTCATATAATAAAGTGTTTACATATGTACATACAAATGTAACACGACTAATTTACGTATTATGTCAAACTACTAAACGATCAAACTCCTCGATTGTACATTAAAAAAACTATATGTGCATATAGCCAATATTAACAATGGGGTGGTTGTTTAGATAGCTTGCGGTTGTGCCGATATGAATGCACTAACTGTTATCGTGGTCAATTGATAACAAAGACCGCATTTGTGAGTTTGCTATAAATATTGTGAAGTTTCCTTTGTATTCATTTATTTGAGTGCTGTTCTTGCTCTATTTGTGACAGTGGTAACAGAGCCAGTGACTTTCCTAGTGTGCTACAGTTACTTACGTTTTTAGGTTACATAGCAGTGAATGCGTTTAGTTCCTCGCCGCTCATTAATTGTCATTGAATAATTTAAGCGGAGTTCTACAATGTTTCGCAACCGAATGACCACATGGAAAATGGCAAGACCACCAAATTACAGCACCAATATCAATCACATATATCCCTACTCCGAGGTGCCCTACATCGGCGAATACAACTTGGTAAGAATCCCGCTCTCTTCCACGATTCTAATAGAACATGTTGACTATTGGGGCGAAGGAAAGATTGAAACTAAAGCCGGCGCCAGCGGGTTTACTAACTGCTATAATGTTAATCATGAATATCAGCTTGTGAGCAATGGTACAGATACCGATAAGAAAATACCCAATCGCATCCCAGTCATTAGTTATAACAATTGCAACACTAACAGCTACATCAAAGACAACTCCGTCAAACTTGTGACGCTAATGGGGGCTCCTATCAACAAGAGTTGTGCTCGGGATATCGCAAGAATGGTCAACATTGATGCTGGAACCGTGGTCATATTCGGTTTTAAAGAAGACCAACAAGATGTTAAGAATCTTAATGATGAACTGAAAGTGAAAGGGATGCTTCATTGTCACGGTTACGAGCTCACAGAGAAGATGCAGGGCCTGACGTTGTTTGGAGATAATAGTCACAGAGCTTACACTAACGTAACGCAAATGAACGAGGAATTGCGTAAACGGGTAATTGCTGGTGCTTATGACAGCGCTGTGAATATAAGTCTACTTTTAGAAGAAACCAGCAACGGAGCAGTCATCACTGATGCCGTTAGACAGCTGTTAGAAAGAGGCATCAAGAACATAATGGCTTTCGCCTTCAAAATTCCAAATAATGCTTCTAATATTATAAACAATCGATTTCCCATACCGTTCAAACAGATTTTTAAAAACGGCTCCGTTAAAATTATGAACAGGAAGAACTTCAAAACCATAAAGCTGGAGGAAAGCGTTGAAAAGAAGAATGAAAGGTTTGCCTTTGGTGACATTAATGACAAGATAAGTGGAGCCGTGCGCTTTGAAATATATCCCATTTGGGAAAATAACAAGGTATTTTTCAAATTTAAGAACGTTGAGCACAGTTTGTTCCTGAAGGTCTCTGATACTCCGATTGAAAATGGAGACAGGAAGATTTGGGGATCTACAGATTCTACCGACACTAACTACCAATGGGCTCTTGAACCTTTAAGGGTAGACGATGACTTAGTGTTTCATATTGTAAATAAGAAATATAATCAATGGTGTAAGGTTGACGCAAGTCCGGAATCTTATCTTTGCTGCAGTACTCCAATCGATGCCAATCTTGATGAATTCAAATGGTTCATAGCCCCATGGGAGTAAGATAACTTCGAAGATCCTACGTTAATTAAAGATCAATCACTAATAGATGAGAAAACATTAAAAGAACGCGAAATAAATTAAGAAAGTGTTATGAAACGGAAGTTCTTTCGTATAATTGTCCACATTAACTAAATCAACATTATCTCGCCACAGAATGCTAAATAATTCATAAGGTGCTAAATTAGACTACTTTCTTTAAAATTTAATGTGTTTTAAGGTATCTGCTCATTAAGTAACATAACATCATATGATGGCATATTGAACATCACTTTAAGCCGCCTATTTTCTCTTTTTCTAACTCAATGTTTTTTAACCGAACATACATAATTTAACCTTGTAGAGTATTTCACCGATATGTAGATTATCTACTCTTCATGATTCAAGAAGTGCCAGTGACCCAGATGCATTCTAACGGAAAATATATTGTAACTAATTGGTTAATGGTATCACTCACGCAAATGAATTTATAGTGCGTCGAACATAGAACCTAGAACCGAGATGACACAACAGTTTCAATAAACAAGAGACAAAGTTAATGGAGAAATACTCGTATAAGGATAGAGAAAGAAGAAATAATTTCAGCGTAAAAATGCTCTTTCAGAAAATGCTAAAATTATGGTTGAATTGTGATTAGTAACTATAAATAAAAATCAGCTTCCTCGCTCAATGTATTATACCTATACAACGAAGAATCAGAGCCAGGTTTCGGTAGCGTATTAGCACCTTAAATACATTATGTTTCCGTAAGTTAAAAGATTATGTTATAATAAAGTGTATTGAGTCTCATCGTGAAATCATTTCACTTCAATGTTAAGTCAATTGTATTATTCCCGTAGGCACATTCCAATAAACCAAACCTCTATTCTTCGAAGTTCTAAATCGTTATATTTCAACGTTATAGTAGTTTGTACTGTCAAGTAGATAAAAGTCATCATAACGTCAAAGATACGATTACCATACCGAAGCAATGTGCTATAACAAAACGTAATAAATAATTATAGAAACAAAGAAAGAAAGATTATAATTTTATTTCTGCAAAATGATACATTTTTATTTATAGCTAACCTAACATTCTGTAAAGCTATAAGCCCAGTTGACCTTGACAAACATTATATTAACCAAAAATAATATATAATATGGTAAGTATGTATTCAGTTGCTATGCCAATCTATAGTGTAAAGATACAATCAGCCATAAATATAATACACGTATCCGAGATGTCAAAAATATCTACACGCCTCTACATCACTGACTATAAGGTCCGTGTACTATATTTGATGCTATAGCTATATAGATATTTATGCTTTTGACTGTACCTTACGTGGATATTATTGTTCATTCTTCTTGATTAATGTATTTTCTAAGCCTACTGATACGGGGTTCTTGCGTTAAGAGAACGCGTTCAGTTTTTGCGCAGTTCATAAAATATTAGCGTTACAAAGAATGTTACATATGCTGTTATTAAATCGACATCAATCATCTGTCAGTACGCCTTCTACCCGAGCTTTGGACCTTATGTCGGTCACATAAGAATCACAGCTGATTGGGTATATGGTACATCGCACTTGATAACGCTTGTTAATCACTGGTTCGTACGATTGTACAATCGGGGAAAAAATGCAAATTTACAATTAATATTCTTCAATGAATAATATTTCTGACAGCTGTTTTTTTTATAGGCGGCATCGAGCTCCTGACCTGGTAGGTTATTCATTTGAATGTTTCACCTCTGAATTATTTAACGAATTATTAACCGGTAACTTTAAGTGTTTCGTTAGGGCGTATTAGTGACAGTTTAGTCATTCAACTTCGTACAGTAAAACCAAAGTATTAATCTTGACTCTCTATTGCTCTCACATTCTCTTTGGCATTTAGAATACTAGCTTCTGCCCCCGCTTTCTTCCGCGAAGATTTTAATTATCCATATACCCTCGTAGCTTATGTGAAAAAAAAACAGTAAGAGCTATTCCTATTCCAAATTTCATCCAAATCCGTCCAGACATTACAGCGTGAAGGAGTACACACAAAGTTTCATATTTATTGATTTATTTATTTAAACTTAATTGCACAAAATACCATAATGTACAATTATAATATTAGTGGGATGGCAGACGAAGCTAAGAGTACTAGATAGTATATAGAGTAGATACTATATATTCTTTAAAATAGCCCGCACAATTAAATAACGTTGAAGTAGCTAGTATTTAGTAGTATTTATATGTATAAAACGCTAGCAGCAGCTACCTGATAATACCAACGGAGGCAGTCGTACTAATTCCGTAAGGCAATAAAATTATTTCTTCACTATCTCTAGTGTTTTAATGGCGCATTTGTATGTTAATAGTAAACTTAACTATTACTTAAGTAATTAATAATTTCTTATTCAACACGCAACTAAACGCCATAATCACTCATTAAAAGTCAGGTACTTATAGTAATTAATTTTGTCACTGAAAAACAAAAAAAAAATGTCGACACAAGTCTTATAGCAAATTTATTTAAGGCAAGCTTAGAGTTGGCATACGTCGACAGTCACCATATCTCACTAGTACAACAAGACACGCTCATATGCCTCTAGTAATAAAGATTGTCTGATATTTTTGAGCTATCTACCTAATCATCATCATCATTATCAGCCGCAAGACGTCCACTGCTGGACAAAGACCTTCCCCAAGGTTTTTTTTCGAAGTGTTGGCAGACCTTCCACAAGGTAGACTGACGATCTGATAAAGGTCGCGGGAAACCGCTGGATGACAGCAGCAGAGGACCGATCTACCTAATACTTCTTACTAACTAGGACACTCCGGCCTCTTTGACTTCTATACTCTACGTAAATTTTTGTTCAGGAGGATGCACTACGCTAACTATCGTTTCTATAGTTTACAAACGAAACGAATAGAAACGCTAGTTAGCGTAATGCGTCTTGGCAGGGCCTCCGGCTGATTTACAAGCGAATCCCTCTTCTAACAGGTTGTTTCGGCGAAATATGTTTGCCAAATGTATCCTTCCCAACCGTTTCGTTTGCCAACCCGCTTTGTTTTCTGTAACCGTAAATATTACAGGAGTTTATAAAAACTTACCGAACCTAACCTACAGGGTTCTACACGATGGTACTAGGTCGGCAACTGAAAAATTTTGGAAACATATTTTGGCCAAACGGCAGGCTCCCAACAGCTTGACTTAGGCCCGTATTAATAAACTCATCTTGACTGTGAGGCCCGGCACAAGATACGTCAAAGTAAACGCCAAACCATAGAACACTGACATTATTGACGCATCTCGAGACGAGCATTAGAGTTGAGATCAGTTTATTAATACGGGCCTAAGGGCTGATTTATCAATCTCCAGATTAATTTATCTGACAGTTTATGTTATCGCTATTCCTTTTCTTTGTTATATGAATGAAAAGGACAGACTTGAACTAAATCTGTCAATCTGGTGATTGATAAATCAGCACTTAGGCCCGTATTAATAAACATGACAATACAATACTTAGCTTTATACTTCATTTCATTTCATTTCACTATCGTTAGCCAATAGAAACAGTCAGGGAGCAAAGATGGCCGATTGAAAAATGATTAGATATTGATATGAATAAACAGATTATAATTTCCTTATGTTTGTAACGAAATTATAAAAAATCTCTGATCTGGAGAAAGCACTGTTTTAATCGTTTGTTAACTCTTTAATTGACCGCGGAGCTGTTAGAGCCGTATGGGGATTCGATTCGGATATCTTATTTTGATTAGGTTTCTAAAATCTGTAAAGTGCCGACTACTCTATACGGGGTTTATTTTGCATAGCAATTAAAAAGCTTGGCACCGAAATCTTTTATAGGTACAGTACTACAATTTCCTTGATTACCACTGGCTATCACTATCTCACTCGTACTTGCACCTGACAGTATATTTGTCACTCGTGTTGCATCTCACTTTATTATACATTATTTTTACATAGTGTGAATGTAACGTTTCCGCGTCTGTCGGTAAATCCGTTACCTCCTCCTGAACCACGCAACGGATTTTGATCCGGCTATCACCATCAGTCACCATAATTTTCATGGAATGGTTTTACAATAAACTCACATAAACCGAAGCGAACCGAGGGCGTCGCTAGAAATAAATAAATAGAAACACGAAGAAGGCCTAGAGCTATTAAAATAATGGTTCTATAAGAGCTTGAAAGAGGAGTGGAGATCGCGACTCGGTAAACTTAATGTTAAAAAGATGTTTATTCAGTAAGTAGGCCGCACGGGCACTTTTACACGTCAAAAATCTACCAGCGCTTCGCAAGAGACCACTGCTGAGTAGAAACGCCGCAAGAAACTCAACAGTCAGCCGTTTTTTTAAATACTACTTATGATATTATACAATTATAAAGCTTAACCTAGCATTATATAAAACAATGAATTTAACATAAAATAAAAAATAAAAAATAAAAAATATTCAAGCGTAGTTAAGACTCCTCTCTCAAAATATGTCATGTCTCGTAAATAATTCAAGATCTGTAGTCCTAGACAAGACGCATTCGGTGAACGCCTTCGCTTTTTTTTTTATTGACGTAATACTCGTAAGTCATTTCCATACATTTTGTCAGTTTTCAAAAAACGTTCACGTTACCGTTAAGCAATGCCCAGTTTATAAATTCGGCCGAAATAATTATGGTAAATCACATATACCTAGCGTATGTGTACATGCATACATAACTGAGAAATGTTATACAAGCACGGTAAATGCGTTTTTTTTCTAAATTACTGAGTTGACTTTATTACCACACTTAAAAACTTCTCATCTCACCTATTTTAGAATACGACGCACATTAAAATAACCTTACTTTCAACCGCATGACAATTTCATACTAAGTTACGCCTCAAGTGCTTATTACCGGAGTCATGTAGCGGCTATTAAGTTAGTAAACGATGATAACTTGAATCTTGTAACTTGTAAAATAGTTTTCTATGAAATGAAAATTCTTTGAAGTAATAGTGTCTATGAAATGTTTGTCTATAAAAGAAGGGGCAGCCATTAAACACACACGCACTCACATATACACACACATGCACAAACACACGTACATATTGGCTCACACGTTTCTAGTCATCTCTTTATTGTATAGACTTTTTTGAGTTAATATGTACTGTATTTTTGTTTCTTAATTTAATTCCTACTCTCTCTCTAAACTAATATTGGCCTATGTTAAGTATTTAATTATTCTAATACTTTCTTTCAAATGTATGGCTGTTGATGATTAAAAATAAATAAATAGGGGCTGTAATTTCACTTAAAACTGCACTATATCCACTCGTGTCAGAAATTAATAGAAAACATATTTTTATATAATAACAAGCACGTTTTAAACAAGCGTGCTAAACAACCTGGGCAAAATAGACACTCTCTAAAAACAAAACAATCCGAACTTTAACACTATAAAGAGCAGAAGCTCTAGTACTCGGTAACACCTAGTTGCTTGTGAATTTCTATCGTATTTTTTTAACGGTTGCCATTACTCTCTACTAAATAAGACGTTGACAATACGATAACATGACAAAAGCAATATGATTTAATTAAGTATAATAGAATACTGAAACGTGAATTTTATTTCACATTGTAATTACATTACTTGCCATATTGTTAACTTATTCAATTGACAGCGGCCGCATCGAAAGGTTTCGTTAAGTTTAATAGCCTGGTAAACATATTTACTTACTGTTTAAACTGAATCTATCAATCACCCAAGAAGAGAGGTCTTTGTCCAGGAGTGAAACAGTTCCTCACTTTACCAGTATTTTACGCAAAAAATGTTCTGCTTTGTATAATTTATTTCCATTTGTATAAGTAGTAGCCATTAATCTAGTTCTAAAAAAACTTAGTTTACACCTGGTTATACGTAGTTGTACTCTGACTTATAATAAGAATTTAAATGGTAAATTCCAACTGTATAAAAGTAATGGCCTAAGAAGACTTTTTACCTCGCCTGTACCGACCACTCATTACACCACTGTTTCCTAGTTCCATTCATAAATGAAACAAGGAACTAGCTAAGGGCGTGTTCCTACTGTTCCTAGCGACAAACTGAGTATTCTTCGTTTTTCTTTTACCCATTTCTTACGTGACTTGACGGTTTTTTTTTTTTTGGAATTGGCAGAAATTTCAAATTCCAATCAACATGGCAAAGCTGCCAGCATTATGAAAACAATGCCCACTGATAGCGGTTTGTTAGATTAGTGTATTTTGTAAGTTCGTTGGTTTATTTTTAATATTTATTTTCCACTTACCTAGATAATTTGAAAAGAAAAGGGACAACGAAAATATAAACATCAATTACAAAGAAATTACACACACTCGAAAATATAAAACCTCTTTATAATATTAGTGTAGATAAATAGATAGAATAAAGAACTCCAGTTTTGCACTAACCCGGCATTTTAAAAGCAAAGTAACAGTAAGTACTTAACTACTTAGACATAAATAATCATGTCGGGTCAAAGAGTCGAAACACTAAAAGAGCCATAATGTCATAAAACCGATGGAGCTCTGGTCTTTATGCTACCGCTATATAACAAACTGTCGTCTCGCAAAAGCAGGGTTCTGCAGAAAATTAATCCGTTTTCAGTGTCTACAACTTTAAAAAATGATTTAAATTTAATCAACCCCCTCTTGTGTATAAATTCTACTAATATAATAAAAACGAAAGTTCGTGTGTGTGTTAGTTTGTTATTCCTTCATGCTGTAACTGCTGGAGGGGTTTGAATGAGATTTTAAATGAATATAGTTTTGACCCTGGATTAACACATAGGAAGGAATAACGATAATCGAAATATACGCGGACGAAGTCGCGGGTAGAAGTTAGTTAAAGATAAATTTAAGATGTTTATTCAGTACCTAAGTACACATGTACACATGTACCTTCCTATGTCACTAAAGCGGAAACTCGTTAACGTGTGTATCCTGCCTGTCCTAACCTACGGTGCCCAAACCTGGTCACTCACCGAAAATCAGAAGCTCAAACTGAAGGTTTGCCAACGGGCTATGGAGCGAAGCATTTTAGGTTTTAAAAGAACGGATCGCGTTCGGAATACTACGCTTCGCTCCAGAACCGGGATTACTGATGTTGGTAAAACAACTGCCAGAATTAAATGGGACTGGGCTGGCCACATCAGCCGCATGCACCCGGATAGGTGGGCTACCGTTGTCACCAAATGGATGCCGCAAGACGGGTGGCGAAGACGAGGCAGGCCCAGGCGGAGATGGCGGGACGACCTGGACGCATTTCTTGACAACTGGCCGGACGTTGCCACTGATAGGGATTTGTGGAAATTAAGGGGGGAGGCCTTTGCCCAGCAGTGGGACACTCAACAGGCTGACTAAAAAAAAAAAAAAAAGTACACATGTCAAAATCCTACTAGTGCTTCCCTAATGGAGACTACGGCTGAGACGAAGCGCCCCTCAAGAAAGTCAAGAAACTCAACAGTCAGTCGATTATTATTGGTATGACATGACATGCCACATGTTGTCAGTAGGTCCTTATACAAGGGTCCATCTGGATCGCTACCATTACCCGTGTACGAACTGTAGTGTTCCGCTGTATGGGTAAGACATCCGGTGGAATGAGTTGGCAAATAGGGTAAAGTCACCAGTAGTCAGCCAGGAGACCTGTAGTCGGCCTCTGCCTGTAATTTGTATGAGTGGGAAGAGTACGAAAGATATATTTCGCACTCTTCGCACTCATATAAGGTCGACTACTGATTTCTGGCTGAACACTGGTGACTTTACCCTATACAAGTTTAACAAAAAGCCAGCTTTGAAAACCAAACTGATGTTTGTCACGTGTATACGTTTTATTTCGCCAATTTCCCTTTTTTTTAAAGTACCCAGTATCATCTGCGACCCTAAGAAGAATGTAACAATACCTCGCTGGTCGAAATCGAGCCATCCTTTCAGCCTTTACAAGCGAACAATGAACCATACATACTCGTACATACAGGTAAAAATAAAACACGAAATTGCAAACACTATGCGTCGGGGACAGAAGACGCCCAAATTAACAGCTGCCAAGCCTGTCAATGCAGTACAAAATATAACTTCAAACGTGACTCAAACACATATAGCCTCTTAGAACAGCGCAACTATCGTTAAAATTACCGTTTGGCGCCAGAACCCAAAATATATTTAAAAGAAACACAATTTTTCATATTCATATTCGTGTCCAATTCAATTCGTCTGACCTTCACTTTGAACTTTTTGTTTTGATGACCAATTTCAATTATTTCCGGTTTTACACTCAGTGAAAAAAGTTTCTACTTTGCTTAGAACAAAATTGTTTTCACAATGTCAATCTGAACCTTATACAAAAGTGCAGATATTTTCACTTTTAAGCCAATAAGCAAAACCAGGTAAATAACTGCTTCAATATCATCTAAGTATATTTAAGTCGATGTAATGATATATTGCCTAATGTCAATAAATGCCATTGGTAAGTGCAGTTGACGCAGGTGGAACAATTGAGGGCCGAGAACTCTGCCCTGTGGCAATGGCCTAGTATCAAAGAAGATTTAAATACGGCCTTTCTAACCATCACAGAAGAACAGGCACAATCGTCGCAGGAATTCAATTAAAGATGCAAACTTATACAGAATGGAGTAGGGTTTAAACTGGCTAAACAAACCAAGTGGCACAAACTTCTTATTGATCAATAGGGATTTGATTAGGCATAGTAATTCGTTGGCAAAAGCCTTGTTTATTTATTACAACAACGGAATCTTTAACGCAATTATCTACCGCTACAATTATGTAGGTGATTACACCTGTTACCTTTCGGCAGATGTTATCGACAACCGGATTCGAATCGATCTCAATAACGACCTTGGTTTGGAAACTTAATAACCCCCAATTTACATAATACCCATGCAATATGTTTATTAAATGGATGCTATAGGAAAGTAGAAATCGATTGCTTTGTTAGTGTTTGGACAATCGGGTCCCTTGGGTGTCTTTGAAACTAGAATTTAAATCACTTTTCTATTTTCTCTAAGCGAAATTGGACCTATGAGGAGGATATATCCGTATTCTTACCACTTTTCTCTTTAAACCAGTGATCCCAAAGTGGTAAATATCGACCCCCAGGGGTCGACGTCGATCAGCAAGGGGTTCATGTGACTGGAAAAAAATATGGGGGACCATGAGATGAAAAGGGGGGTATGCAATGGTGGTTTAAGCAGGTCGTTACTTTAATTTTGGCTTTCCATTAATGGAATAATCCATATTCATACACTGGTAGTAGGTACCTACTTACTTACGTAATACTTTCTTATAAATATACAAAAAAACACATGTCTCGCTATATAAATTACTTTTTTTTTAATAAATTGTAACCTGTGTCAAGTTTTAGCCGGTTAGACCCATTTTATCGCATAAGAGCCTGTTTTTTGACATTAAGGTAAGTTGGGGTAGACCCAAAACCGAAAAAATTGCTAAGCGATCTACGAGACAAATCAAAATCAAATAGATGCTTTCATAGTGTTTTCAACCCAGATAATGGTGGAAAGGGTTCTCTGCCGTTTAGCCAAACAACTACATACTTTCGTATCGATCTGTCATATGTATATAGAAGATAGATGAGGATTACAATCAGGTTACCTAATATTAAACTAGTGGTTTACCTAAATATCAAACCCACAAACTATTACTAACTAATAAATCCCGCGCAAGTAGCACGAGTTAACAGATTCGAGAAAACCAGAGAGAGAAACACCGTCTCTAGATTTAATACAAAGAGAGAAGAGGCCAAATTAAACGTGGGTTTATTCTACTACAAAAAGATGTCTCTTTTTTTTTTCTGGCTTAGAGGTGGCAAACTAGCACACAGGCCACCTTACGCTAGGTGGAAACTGTGACCCTTAGACATTCGCATTCATAAGACTGCAAGCCTAAGGCCCGTATTAATAAACTGATCTCAACTCTAATGCTCATCTCGAGATGCGTCAAAAATGACAGTGTTCTATGGTTTGGCATTTACTTTGACGTATCCCCTACATACGCCCCTAAGACTGCAAATGCGTTGCCAAACCAGAGAACTAAGATGGAATGCCTCTATGCTAGTCATTACACCGGCTGTCTTATCCCCAAACCGGAACGGGTTAATGGATAAGATCGTGGTAGCGATCCGGGCGGACCCTGCACAAGGTTCTCCATCCGCAAAAATTAAATTATAAAAAAAATAACTGTAATAAAGACCAAATCATTACATTTACAAGTCTTTAAATTTAGTGAAAAAGCTTATTCAATTAATTATTCGCATCTTAAAAAGAAGTACGTACTCGTAATTTTCTACAACATTCATTACCGTGCTAACTTAAGTTTCAATACATCACGATACTGTAATTAAAATACCAGTAACAAACATACTATGGTTCAATTTACAGTCACGTAAGAGCTAGGTTTCCTTATCGATAGATAAACTTTTTCCGCAACTTTGTCTGCGTGGAATATATGTATTAAAGTACTGAGTTTATACTCCAGTCACTCCAGTTCCAAGGCTACAACTTAATCATACAAAATCTTGCTATCCCTGAAATCGTTACAGACATATTTCGTTAATAGTTTGGTAGGTGTACTGCCTTTTGGCCGAAATACGATTGGTCGAATGTATCGTTTCGCAACTTTTTCATTTGGCAACCCACTTTTATTTTAGTAGCTGTAAATATTTCAGTATTTATTTCTGTACCTTCGTGTAGACCCTATAGGTTAAGTAAGGTAAGTTTTTATAAAAATCCTAAAATATTTACAGTTACAGAAATAAACGTGGGTTGCCAAATGAAACGGTTGCGAAACGATACATTCGACCAAACGTTGTTTGGCGAAACGGCAGAGAACCAGTTTGGTATCTATAAAAACAGTACCTAACAGAATAGAGATTGTACCCTCGCCCATCCGGCAAGACATATCAAGAGTAAATCCAAATAAGAAGGGAAATAACTGTCATCGATACAAGTCGGATATTATACGACTATAACATAGCACCGGGGAGATCTGGCGGAGAGTATTAATCTTCTAGGCTAGAAAGTGGTCGCCATAGCTCTAGATATTACGGACGAAGTTTACTATGGCCGAGTTGATTGGAACACTGGAAAATTGTATCAGACGTTGCATCAAACCAAGTTTCTATAACACGAGAAGAAAGTAGACATGTAACAGATGACTCGGTTTATGGAGCAGTCGTGGTGAAACTGGGACTGTCGGTTCGAATCCTGGAAGGTGCCATTGATCTAAACTTAAAGTTGGATTTCCTTCACTATATTTTCTTGCTCAAGCTTCGCTTGAATATTTTTATTGTTTTATTTTATGTTAGATTCATTGTTTTATATAATGCTAGGTTAAGCTTTATAATTGTACAATGTCAAAAGTAGTATTATAAAAAACGATTGACTGTTGAGTTTCTTGCGGCGTTTCTTCTCAGAAGTGGTCTCTTGCGAAGCGCTGGTAGATTTTTGACGTGTAAAAGTGCCCGTGCAGCCTACTTACTGAATAAACATCTTTTATCTTTTTTAACTTTTTATCTATAGATATACTTAGGCATCATGAAAAATGAATTTAACCTAGAGCCAAACTAAACTAGGCTTGCACTGTGGATACTAGATAATGATAAACTTACTTATATAGAGAAGTACATACCTAAAATACTACAATCCTAAAATCGCAAATCCCCTGTCAACCCTGCGGGTGGATGCAATGGATGCTTCTATCAATGATTGTAATTTCACCGGTTGTCTTATATTATGTACTTGTATAAAACAAGTACCCCCATCACACATATTTGCCCTTACTTTATTCTTTGACCTACCTACAAGCAGCAGTGTTCGCATTGTCATGTTCCGGTTTGGGGATAAGACAACCGGTGAAATTACTATCATAGATAGAAGCGTCCATTGCATCCATCCACAGGGTTGGCAAGGCATTTGCGATTTTAGGATTGTAGTCTTTTGGATGCAAATGTCTATGAGCATCAGATCCCACTAGACATCAGGTGAACTATGTGTTTGCCTCCTCCTTGCCATAGAGTAAACCTCACCTTAGATAACACGCAGTTTAATCCACAATGGGTTTCATTTACAACATTTATTGATTATTGTAATTTAATAACAATACCTCTTAGTAAAGATATAGTTATAGCTTAACCTGTTTTTTGCCATCCTCATGCGTTGTGCTCACGAGATAAGTTCGCGTTATTTTTGTGCAATAAAGACTTTTACATACTTACCTCTTTCTATCTATAAAATAAATAAATAAATAAATAAATATCAGGGAACAATGTCACACCAATTGACCTAGTCCCAAACTAAGCTCTAAGCTTGTGCTACGGGTACTAGACAACGATATAAATACTTATATGTATAGAGAAATATATACTTAAATACATAGAAAACATCCATGACTCAGAAACAAATATTCTTGCTCATCACACAAATATCTGCCCTTACCGGGATTTGAACCCAGGATGTAGATAAACATGAAACAAAGAGTGTGAACGTTAGAACCTGTAACTTGAAATTTGTCCCTAGCGTGACTTGAACATGTGACCGTACCATAACACGTAACCAGGCCGCAATACTACTGAACTTACTTACAAGACAATCCGTATTCATATTCAATGTTAATCATGACATTGCTTTTTATCGGGTCAAGACCCGTAAGAACTTTTAATCACATATTGAACAGAACACTACCTACAAAGATAAAATAACTGTGTCCAAATAAAAACACTATCGATTTCGTATCTCTGTTAACTAAGATATGAACAAAACTTTCACTGATGCTACAATGAGAAATCTAAGTAACAATATAGCTAAGTCATTATGTCATGAACTTGGGATTCGAAAGACAGATCGATCCTTGACCAAAAATAACAGTCTCATGACTTGACATTTTAAATTTTCCCAAGTGCGAGTAGTACTCGTGCACCTGGGGTTCCGCATAGAGATGGCAAACCAGCACACAGGCCACCTGATGGTAAGTGGAAACTGTGACCCATAGACATTCGCATTCACAAGACTGCAAGCCTAGGACTGCAAATGCGTTGCCAACCCTGAGGACTAAGATGGAATGCCTCTATGCTAGTCATTACACCGGCTGTCTTATCCCCAAACCGGAACACAGCAATGCGAACACTGCTGTTTGGCGGTAGGTTAATGGATAAGATGGTGGTAGCGATCCGGACGGACCCTGCACAAGGTCCTACCACCCGCAAAAACACGCATAAACTTGTATGTATGTAAAATAGTTGATCCATGTAAACCACTGAAGGTTATTTATTGTAACGGAAACAAACTGGATTAAGGGACAAAATTAAATTTACCGTTGAATAACTGTTGTCCCCATACATCGACATAGGTCGCGATCAGTTTACCAACACTGTAAATAAGATAAAAATCACAAATGTTTGTACTAGCTGTCAATCCTAAAGGTGCAAGTGTCAATATAATGTGGCATAAACGGCCGTAGCTTTTTATTGCGTTCTCTTAGAAGTTTGATATCTTTGCAGCTCCAAGGGATTGCACAAATTAATATTCTATATTCATTTAAACGCGTTGCTGAGAAAAAGGGTCTTGACAGACGGATAGATGGGCAACTAACTGATCCTATAAGGGTTTATTTTTATTTTTTAAGTTACGGAACCCTAAAAAGGTTTCAATTGTGACCTGTGAGTAGATGTGATAGAGGTTACAAAAGAAAAACAAGTTAGTGAAATGTGCTTGCAAAGATCTTTCATTGTCTTGTTCGGTTTAGTACACAATCGATTTTCATTTCAGCAGTTTTTAAAACCGCATCGATTCCTGTTAATTAAGGTCGTTAGAGGATGGTTTTTTAACCTCCCAAGCGAAAAAGGGGAATGTTATATGTTTAATTGTCTGTATCTGTCTCTGTCCGTTTGTCATTCATTGCCTAGGACTAGGACCCGATACATAACCAGAGCCCCTCGACAAGATGCATTCGGCGTTCGTTATCGTTATCCAAAATGTAAGGATTGACGTAAGCTGTCAGATGGTCGCGTCGAGCGCCTACGACAATTCCATACATTTTGTGAGTTTTCGAAAATCGTGTACGTTAACTTTAGACAACTTGTCTAGCCTCACTGATGATTTTTAATCGTGCTTTTTAAGTCAAACAGTGTATTTCGGAGCTGTTATCAATATAAGTTAATTAGTTCCAAAACAAGCATGGGTGGTTTTTAAAAATAATTGACGACTATTTATGCGTATGCGTTGTAACATAGATGAAAGGCTTCTTTTCACGAAACAGTAACAGTGAGACTTGGCAATCTAAAATGTAAATCAAAAGCTTTACTTCAAGCAATGAGGCCCATAATAACAAATGTAGGCACAAACTAACATGTAAAGCTAGCACAACGAATTAACTATTTAAATAGATTAGTGTCAGCTGGCCGGTAGCCGGGGAATTTGACAAAATATGACCCCTCGTAGCAAGAATTCCTCCTGTAAATACGACTGTATAGAGAGATAATAGGGATATTGTTTTCGTTGAAGGTCAGGTTTCATACCTTCTACATGTCAGCCGAAAGACGTCCACTGCTGGACATAGGCCTCCCCCAAGGCTTTCCACTCAGACCGGTCTTGTGCTTTTTGCATCCACCGCGGTCCCGCGATCCTGACGAGGTCGTCACTCCATCTTGTTGGAGGCCTACCTACAGCTCGTCTCCCGGTCCGCGGACGCCACTCCAGAACCTTCTGACCCCATCGGCCATCAGTCCTGCGAGCAATGTGCCCCGCATACCTTCTAGCTCATCAACATTACTCTATTGCCTCTATTCTACAGTGTAAAACGTATTGCCTTTGACGTGTTTTCGTATCGTGTTTAACTCGGCTGCCATTACTGTCAAGTAAATAAGACCCCTTATTTACTCAAAACCAAGACGTTGACAGTACGAAATATGGTTTTGCCCAGTAGAATCTCGGCCTAGGTGGCAATGTATATTGTGTGTTTGTGTTGGAGTTTTAAATATACTAACTACAATTTGTACTACTTCTGCGCCTACCAACTTCTGATCACAGTGAATAAATGAATATGAATATGAATATGTAAATAAAGTGACCCATTTCTCATTTATGTGTAATTTAGGTTATTTTCCGCGCACTAACCCACTGCTCGCTGTTAATTCGAAACGTTTACAGATCGCACGAGGATCGCGTGACGGTCAGCTGTTACAATTACGGGCAGATGCTTACGAAGAAATTTCTAGAAACTTATTAACTGCTAAAAATCTGAGATATATTTACTTTTCCGTAACATTACTGGAATAACAGCTGTCTTGGGCCTGTATAAAACTCGGTAAAACCAGATTGTTTTTGACGTGTTTTGGTATTGTTTTTATTCCGGCGCCATTACATTTTTGTGCGTCGGGGATGTTTGCAGATGCTCACACAGATGGTTTTACTGCTATACTACGCAAAAGAGTAGCATCCCGGTTGCACAGATTGCGGAGCAGCCCGAATAGCATGCTATGTTCCATTGCAGAGAGGTTTCATGGCTCCTTTCAGAACCATTGGAGCAAACTTCACCGGCCTTCTGCCAAATAGAACTTGTATTTTAATTATTATTTTAGATACATATTTATTTAATTTTCTGTAAATTATTATTATTATTTTGTGTTATGTATGTATATTTGTGTCTTACCGTTATGTTCAATATGTAAAGAAATTTCTGAAATAAAATAATTTTGATTTTTTGTTTTTTTGAATTTGAAATTACTGTGAAGTCAATAAGAGCTATATCAAAACAAAATACAGAAACAGTGTTATAAGGTTTTACCGTGTAGAAACAGCCTTGAACTTTTTACCTGATTAGGTAGGTACTCAGAAAGTAGGATTATAAAGATTAAAGTATTGCATGTCAATATAGAATCGGTTGCATCTTAATATTCACATTAAAGTATCGGTGACGGTGATGTAAACATTAAGATATAGTGTATTTTGCCTAGTGTCTATGCATCACTATATAGTTCGTTCGTTCAAATAGTTTGTTTGCATGCTTTGATGTGCCGCCACAATGGGCACAAAGCGGTGTCGTCAACTTCAAATGGTTCCAATGCAAACTATTTACGAACGAACTGTAAATTAAATCTAATATAACCTAAAGGCATTACTCTATAGTGCCCCGCCGATAACAAGTCAATCCTGACACCTGTCATTCCAGTACAAATTATAACCTCAAACCCAAGAATAGGTTATAAATTGTACTGCGATGACAGCTGTCAGGATTGACTTCTCAACGGCCGGCCACTAGAGTTTCCTCTGATATTTATATGTATTTACCAATCACGTGACTATGGGAGCCTGGACCTTTGGAAGGCGTACATGGAGCCGAAGCCAATGCGTAGGAGCCCTTTAGACAAGTTTAATTTAGTAAAGTGATGGGACACCACCCGCCGATTATTCCTGAGTTCACACTATGGAAGGCAAGTATCTTATTATTTCTTAATAATAAACCTATCCTAGACCTTAGTTTAAGACTAGGTTTATTTGTGTGAAACGGTCCCCGAATATTTAGTTAGTTAACTCAAAAAAAATGGTCTCATTTGATTTCACCTGTTAACATATATTTTTTTAATTACAGTAAAAATGACATTTGTGATTGTGATTGTAAATACACTAGAAGTGTTCATAATCATACAGACATAATCTAGTAACAAGCAATTACAACACTCCATGGCCCATAAGACTTTTTTACTCTCAAGACTGCAATCCGATGCCAAGCCTGAAGACTAAGATATAATGCCTCTATGTTAGGAATTTCACCGGTTGTCTTATCACTGTTTTTTTCAGATGTGTGTATGCATTGAATAAATTATTTATATTATATTAATTCTAACGTGTCTAACATTCAAACCGAGGATATAGATTGGATTACTTAGAGTTTAAAGTTGGCGGTAAGTTTATATCAGTATTGTCTTCTTTTCTCCCGGATGATTTACATGAAACACATATTTTATGCTCAGTTTTTTTCAAAACTCAGCTTTGAATTAAATACGTTAATGCTAATTTCATCACTTTTCTCCAAAGATTAACTTTCACGATACAGATGAATAAACTTCAAAGATTTTGAATTATTAATAACTATTAACCCAACGCTAACACCAAATATAGCTAGTCATTCTATGAAAGTGTGGTAAGACACTACAGTGCTAAGCACCCAATATAAAGTTCATACGTTTACTGAATACATGTAGGTACAGTCACCCGCAAAAAATATATTATCCTACATTGGACGCAAAAATATCTGAAACGCTCTTATACCTCTAGTAATACAGACCTGTCAGATATTTTTGCACCTAACGCTGGATGATATATTATCGCTGGTGACTGTACCATAACAAAAAAAATAATAATTGTAAAATACCAATACACAAAGTTTCAAAGGTGACTCTTCAATGGCCTCTCCAATATTTATCACAACTAAATGAGAACCATGTTTAATAAACTGGCTTTTAATTTAAAAAATGCGAGATCACTACAACCTCTTTGGAACAATGAAGCCTTAGTCAGACGCACAGATAATAAAGACTAAGCTACGAACTTACAACGCCCCTTATTTTTATTCATGATCAACAGCGCACTCGCCTCTCCTATCGCAAGGATTTTCATTACATGCATAAAAGCAGATGGACCATGATGGATGTCTGTGAACCTAGCATATCAATTTCTAGAATCTCAAAATTTAAACACAGTTCTAGTAGCATCCCCAATAGTTCTACAGTTCTACATATTTATTTTCGATAGTGCAGCTTTTTTTTCAGAAAAACCATTTTTTTTTAAATGAGATGCTAGGTTCACGTTCTGCCTATTAGCATCTCAGCAGTTCTCGATGCCAGCCAAGCCAGAGAAATGAAATGAAAATGAATGAAAATGAAATGAAAAATAAATTATTTGGCACATAAAAAAAACACTTTACAAGCCAAATGTCTTAACCAAAATACATTTATGTTTTATTACGGCCAATATGGTCTCCGCTCAGCTTTATGCCTCTGAATGTTGTCCTCATTCACAGGCGCTGGTTTTCAGTGATACCAGGGAGATTAGATATGGCAATCGAAGGCGTTAAAATTAAAAAGAAAAAGTAAATGAAAAAAGACGCTTTCTATCAGTGATAAGTGATAACCTACGAAGGACCCCACGTCAGTTAGCAGTTGCAAGTTGGCAACTTCACGCATTAATTACCTCACGACGAAAACTTTCATGGAAAAGGTCAATACGATCGCGATTATTTCGCCAATGATGTTTTTTTTATGGTAAGAAGGCAAACTAGCTCGCCGGACACCTGATGTTAAATTGGACCTGAGACTCAGGACACTTGAATTCTCAAGACTAATCCTCAGACTGCAATTCGAAACTGTGCAAGTAATTCCATTCGTTGTCTTATCCCCACACTCGAACATAACAATGTAAACACTGCTGCTTGGCGGTAGGTTAAGGGATTAGATAGTGGTATTAAATTAAGGGAAATAATAAAGGATATATTTACGCGTCCAATTCACAAATACCGTGCTTCTAGTAAAAATGAGATATAAATAAATAAATATCAATTGACCTAATCCCAAACTAAGCTCTAAGGCTTGTACAGTCAACAGCATAAATAAGTGATCATTTATGTACCTTGTCGCTTTCAATCGTTTCACAATTTTTTATGACATTTCAAACACGACGTTAAAGGTACATAAATGATCACTTATTTATGCTGTGAATTGTACGTGTACTGGGCAACGATAAACTTACTTATATAAAGAAATATATACTTAAATACATAGGAAGCATCCAAGATTCAAGAATAAATACTCGCGCTCATCATACAAATATCTGAATCCCGGTGAGGGCACCGGCATTTCAACCTGGGACCGCTAACTTCGTAGGAAGATTCGCTCCCAACTAGGCTAACGTGTCGTCGTATAATTCTTCAGAAGTTCAAGTGCAAAAAGGTACAAGTCTTCTGTGATTTATAACATCTTTATATCTAGGTTTTTTTTAAAGGGACCACAGTAGCTGGTCTCATATAGTGATACTAAATGAATCTGCGTCCACTATCAGATCGACATTGGCTCCTAAAGCAGACGCGACTATTTTCGGAGTCAAATGTCTAATGGTTTACTCCATCTGTTATAACTTCTTTCTCTTCTCAAAACTAATCAAAACTACAAAATTCCAAAGACATAAGCGGACAACTCAATAGCAAAGAACGGTCAAAGAGAGAATCTTTACACCGGCAGCCTCATTATACTGAATTATTTGACGCGTTGGCGGGGCCATTTCGTTTTCGCTGGCGACAATCCGCAAGTCATACAACTCATACAGTCACACACGGAAAGTATGTCTTGTTTCGTGTTAATGTGGGGCGTGATTTGCAGACGCGCGCTACTCGAAAAGTAAAACGTTCGGCTTTTATTATGGATTTCGAATGGTCAAAATTGTTTTGACAGCCGATGTTTGCATGATTTGGAATGAATTGAATGGTGAAACTTAAATAATAATCAATGGAATCGTATCAACAATACAATGAAAAGTCTGAGATAATTTAATAATATACTGAGATGGTGTGGTACCAGAAAATTACGTACTGACTAAGTTCAAAGAGCCTCTATTCGTCTTGGTAAAATATTATTGCTTTTGATATGTTATCGAATTGTATTCGGCCGTCATTGCTGTCAGGTAAATATGAATTATCATAACATTAACAATACTATAACATGTCAAAAGCTTTATTGTTTTACCGCATAGAATAGAGGCGCCGTACACAAACATGTTGAATCTAAGTTACCAAAACATTTACAGCACCCTTCAAGTATTAGGACCTTGTGCAGGGTCCGTCCAGATAGCTACCACCATCTTATCCATTAATCTACCGCCAAACAGCAGTGCTCGCATTGTTGTGTTCCGGTTTGGGGATAAGACAGCCGATGTAATGACTAGCATAGAGGCATTCCATCTTAGTCCTCACGGTGGGCAACGCATTTGCAGTCTAAAGCTTGCAGTCTTGTGAATGCGAATGTCTATGGGTCACAGTTTCCACTTACCATTAGGTGGCCTGTGTGCTCGTTAGCTTTATCTATGCCACAAAAAAAACAAATCCAATTAACGTACTTAATCTAGCTAGCGAGTCAAATTACTGACCTCGCAGTATTCTCATAGAATGCGAGGGACAGAGCATTCGACTCGCTAGCGAGTACGGTAATTGTAATTCATCTTACCCTAGGAACTGAATCTATCAGTAGCACGAACTCCAAAAACAAACTCCCGTCTCCGTTATCAGATTTTAATACTTAAACGGACAATCGATATATACATTTTCTCGATGACTATTACGATAACTATAGAATCAGAAATGATGATATCCGCAGTAGAACTTAAGTTACCGACATAGTCCGAAGAATAGCTATACTTAAGTGGCATTGGGCGGGGCACAATGCTCGCAGGACTGATAGCCAATGGGTTCAGAAGGTTCTGAAGTGGCATCCGCGGACCGGGAGACAAGTTGTAGGCAGGCCTCCAACAAGATGGAGTGACGACCTCGTAAGGATTACGGGAGCGCGGTGGATGCGAAAAGCACAAAATTGGTCTGAGTAGAGAGCCTTGGGGAAGGCCTATGTCCAGCAGTGGACGTCATTCGGCTGACATGATGATCGTGATGATACGATAACGACTCTCACTTGATAGGAAACAAAAAAATGTGTCCAATGTATTGGAAACAACCTGAAATTAAATAGACCAAAAGAACATCACGATCGGCATTTAAAACCACGCATAAATTACCTCAAATAACGAATGGTTTACACTATCTTTTACATATTCTCCTTCATATTGTCATTAGTCTAGATAATAGATAACCTCCCTGTAACGAAACTCATCGATACTGCAGTATAGAGTTCGAAAATAATTATAAAAGGAGCTATTACGTTCTGCAACAAACGACTGCTCTATCAGTATTAGTCTAGACTGGCTATGAATAGAAAGCGGGATAGTGTTCAAACCCTGTCAAGATCAATCAATCATGTCGAATGACGAATCCTGCATCGTTTAACGGTCACGAACGACGCTTTATAGCCGAATATCTATTGACACGCGAAGTCTAAATGATCATGCGCTAAATTCCAACCATTATCATTCTGTAACAATAATATTTTCAATGCTAAATTTTTCATACACTGACATAGTGCAAAGTCAATCTGTCACGGTGCCATCGTAGGTTAAATATACGACAGCTAATTTAATGTAATGACCTGCCTTTTACAAAATTTTAAAACGTTGATTACTATAGAGGATGCATTAAATATTAAATAAATTAAATAAATTATCTATGTCTATCAATATTATAAAGATGTAAAAGTTTGTGACGTTGTAAGGGGTAAACTCTGGATCTACTGAACCGCTTTTGAAAATTCTTTTATCAATAGAAACCCATGTTATTTGTGAGTCTTAGGCTATATATTAACTCGAAAAATATAAAGGAAATAAAGAAAAATATGTATTTCACTAAAGTAATGCTCTCCGCTACCAGCCCCAAAAAACAATTCCTGCCATGAAATGGTAGAAATAGTAGAAAATAGTAGAATACGACTTCAACCGCGTACTTTTACTACTAGTAGGCGTCATTCAATTTGAATAAAGTTAGCGGTAATTAAAACTGACCATATTCATCGTACGATACGGAAAACATAATTATTTTCGTGGGTATAACATATAACACGACTGGGTGGCCGTGCTCCAAGTCTAACGGGTTCCTCCAAACGCACGCCTCAGACGCGGCGAATTTTTACTTTCACTTCATTTCAATAATTCATGAACACCAGGTTATAATAAACAAAGCTTCGATAGAAAACGAGAGTGGAATTTAATTTATATTAATATTATTATGTAACATTTCGGGTAGGACTTGCTTTGGATTGGATTTTAGAAAATGAAATTAGTCACTAAATTTCAAGTAAAGAATCTACATCAATTACCATTAAGCAAATTAAGATAAAATGTAGATTAAGGTTTAAATATAATAAATATAAATATCACTCTTGAATATAGTTTGGCGGGTGGTAGGACCTTGTGCAGGGTGCAAAAAATCTTTTTAACCTACCGCCAAACAGCAGTGTTCACATTGTTGAGTTCCGGTGTGGGGATAAGACAGCCGGTGTAATGACTAGCATAGAGGCATTCCATCTTAGTCCTCAGGGTTGGCAACGCACTTGCAGTCTTAGGCTTGCAGTCTTGTGAATGCGAATGTCTATGGGTCACAGTTACCACTTACCATCAGGTGGCCTGTGTGCTAGTTTGCCTACTCAATGACATAAAAAAAAAAAAACTTTAACAAGATTTATCTTTTTTATGTTAGTAAATTGTTTTCAAAAACTTCTCATTTTGACAATATTTCAACTGCATTGTTAAGGCCACGGAGGATAGGCAAAATTATAACTTACGTATCCGAACATACGATAACTCAAAAAGTTTAGTTTTAAAATTATATTTGGTCAAATATTTAGGGTGCTCAAGAATTTCAGAAACGTCAAACTCGATTCTTGTCTAACTAGAATAAGGTTTAACGTTTCTTATGACACAACCTTTTGAGATCAGTTTCGTATTCATATTCAATCAGAACGTCCCCAAATTCCGCTAATTCCATTTAACCTTAGGTCAGATATAAGCGTAAATCATGACGTTTATAATTTCTTTTAGTTCTGAGAAAGTATTATTACAAGACAAACTACAGGGCTATTAATTCTTCAGGTTAAAACCATATTAACTTTGACGTGTCATCGTTTATTTGTCATTACAGGGCCCGTAATTTTCATGCCGTTGACGCAAAAATGACGTCACGCTACATAGAGTATGATTCCAAATGGATTTATTGTAATTATTAACCATTACTCGTCAATCATTTAATCATGTACAAATGAGTTTAATCTATTGATGCGTAGGAAAATAAATATCTGCTTTATACCTATCACGTAAATTAAACTATTTGATTGAGAAGGACCGTGGTTTTTATGTTGTAATAAAAATGTATACGATTAAATAGTCATACATACAATTATCGCATTGACATTCATAAAAGAAAATTGTCTCAATTTGCCATTTTTAGTAATAATTGGTGAAAAAAAATATGATGCTGCCTTGATCCGTATTTTGATTGGGATTAAGCTGTATTTAACTTCAATCACTTTGCCGTTTCTTATTATTTTATTTTTTGTACCAGATAAACATACCGGCACCCCTGCCAAATGAAAGCAGAGCACCCTGTATGTAAAATTACGTCATTTTGACGTCATCGGCATCAAAATTACGACCCCTGTCATTACTAATGATTTTGAGATGGTATCATATTGTTTTTACTCGGCGGCCATTACTGTCACGTAAATAATAGCCCGTTATGATTACATATAAAAGGCAATATGATTTTAGCTTGTGAATAGAGGTCCTGAATGGGAAATAGAAAATATATTCAAGGGCTGTTATTTAAACTACGTTTACTTTATTGACAACCTTTAAAGCTAACATATTTTTCCCTAATACCTCATCGTTAATTGTCTGTCCTAGCCAAAACCAGGTGCTAGAAAAATCAAATTAATACACCCAAATCAATCATTTAATACATTAAACTTAGATTAATTACGTGAGGAAGCCATCACTGTTTAAAACTGATAGAAGATACGTTTTGTAATATATATTGAAGGTAATTTATCTAAATCGAATACGGCTACAGCGAGCACTTCTGGTATTTTCTTGCTTTTGGCGCAGTGTATCTCTTTCGTTATTTACAAGTTAGAGTGAGATACGTGACAAACCAGTCGCGGGCAAGTGTGGACCCCTGGTGGTTAATTTGTTATACAGAAAAGACATATTCCATCGAAACTGACTTAATCTGACCCCTATATTCGCTACCATCGCGCGTAAACTGGTGTCTACATCACTGGTTTCAAGTAACATCAAAGTGAGAACTTCACATGTATTGATTAATAAACTTTTTTATCACTTCAACTCTATTAGTAAAACATTAAAGTCCAAAAGGGAAAATAGTTTTTTATGGACATTGAATTCCAAAAGAAAAAGGCCGTAAAGGTATATGAAGTGCATATGGTATGCTGGCTTTTTGCCTTGGTTAAATGCACCTAATAATGTTTATTAATGACTGTGTTGTTTTTATTTAACAGGTTTATCTCTACATGTTATTGATTGGTAACAGATGTGACGCCTAACGTCGTCATTTGTCACATTAAGTGACGCATTGATTAATCATTGTGATTAATAAAAACATCGAGATTATTGAACAGAGCTGTTCGAAAGGTGTTTGTTATTTATGTTTTGTGCAATTGACAAACGTTTTTTGTTTTTTAGAACATCTTTTGAAAAGGTTACTGTTGTTAATTGGCCTTGAAGCAAAATAAATAGATCATCTAGATTTGTTTGTAAATTTGGAATTGGTAATATTAAATGAGTAGAGTGGAAATCTAACCAATACTAAAAGCAAGAAATACATTGATTATTTACACAGTAAGCCTGCCCAAGGTGCAAACGCTTGCTAATGAGTATGTTTTCTGTCGAAACATATGGATTTAAGCGGTCGTGGCGACGTTTCTTCCACTTACGTCAATCCCATAACAAATTGTCGATTTTCGAAAATAGCTAACTTAGCAATAAGTACTTTAACTAGGCCCCCAGTAGGCCTAGCCAAAAGGCTGTTTTCTATTTACTTGAAATATACGGAGCTTGCGTCAATGCTATTGGCTAATTTAACGTTATGAGCCTTGCCTACCCCCCCCGGTTTCACTATACACAATGAAACATAACTTATGCACTAACCAAAAAGCGAAATAATAGTACGACTAAATGCAAAACGGGTTAGCAGGCTGAAGTGGCAATGGGCAGGCCACATTGCTCGAAGGACTGATGGCCGCTGGGGCAGTAGAGTTCTCGAGTGGAGACCACGTACCGGCAAGCGCAGCGTAGGGCGACCCCCCGCGAGATGGACGGACGATTTAGTCAAGTCCGCGGGGACCCGCTGGATGCAGGCCGCTTCCAACCGGGTGAGGTGGAAATCTTTGGGAGAGGCCTATGTTCAGCAGTGGACGACCTATGGCTGAAATGATGATGATGATGATGATGAAATGCAAAATTATGTATCGAATGAATCCTCTCATAAATATTTCACAAAGTTCTTATTACACTGGAATAAGGTGCATTGGGACATATTTTTGAGATTTTGCGTTCACAGTTAAGTTGCTGTAAAGCTGAGAGGGGCCCCTTTCAACGCCATGTTAAATGTTTCGTTCTGTTTGTCATCTGTTTGTTTTTCAAACGTGTGTATGCTATGTATAAATTATTTCTATTCTATTCTATTCTATTCTTAGTTAACTGACCACTAGTGAGCCTATTGTCAGTTAACTGTGCTACCGATAGCACGCGTAATGCCTCGGTACATGATAGCATAGCCTTTTAACTATACAGGAAAGCATCGAGGAAGTACTAATTAATCACTTGGTTTGGTAAGCATTTGTTTTCCTTCAGTCGTCGTATCATTCATTAGTTACGGAAAAGAGATAGTCGTTGGATTGCAGTTAGCATTTCAATTATCTTTACCCTTACCCTTACTTCTTCCTTACAAATGATTGTATTTGGTCCTTGATGTTTTTCTTTTAGCATTGTTTTGTGTTAAGTGTGTCGCTTTCCGTCTTTTCACCAAGCGGTTCCAACGGAAGACCAGTGCTGGCTTTACGGCTAGCGAATGCTGAGTTGGGACCGTTTCGCAACAATTTTTCTGTGTCTTGATATTTTTGTATCTATGTAATGTGGTTTGTTTTATTATTACATAGTATTAAAAAAGTCTGTACAGAAAACTCACATAAACCGAAGCGATGCGATGGCAGGTCTGCAAATATATTATAAATACAAAAATGTGTTTGTTCGTTGGTTCTGTCTTCACGGTTCAACGTCTTTATTGATTGATGTTTTTAGCTCTTAAAACGGACAAATATTATACCTATTATCCCAAAAACTTGCACAAGAAAATATCATTAAACAACTACTGGATTCACAAGCTAAAGCTCGTCTAAAAAAAAATCCTTCATTACCATGTCCAATATCCTTGCTAGCTCCATAGCATAGTAATTATCAAAGATAGCAACTACGCCTGACCATAATGCCAATGATTTATGAGTTTATGACACTAACATGCAACAACAAAGTATATTTAGCTTGGATGATTAATGGTACAATTTGAATAAGGACCATAATATGCTGGCTGAACTTGACTAAATGAAGGGTCCACGGAAAGAACATGTATAGTCACATTTTTTTTAAAATGTGATTTGAATCTCCAAACGTAGAGGACGAAATGTATCACCTACCAGTTTTAGATATAAATCTTCATATAACTTGTATTTTTTTCTATGTTAAAAAATCTATACACGTAAATTATCTACAAAATGACATGGTTCCTAACTTTCAAATCGCGATATCTCAAAAAGTTAGTCTCAAGTGTAAGACTTATTCCTAAGCTAATTCTACGAGTCCGAAGGCGCAGGAGTCATCTAGTTATCAATAAAAAATATTTACAAACGGATCCAGAAATCGTCTTGACTAGTATTCGTTGTTATTTGTTATTTTCACTGGCAAGTGTGATCGTCTACATTGTCACGATCGGGCGGTCAAGCACCGCATTCTTCAAGCATTGACAATCGATCGTTTTATCATTTTATGACGTACTCATCATGGTATCAAATAATAAGTCAATAATTTTATACATACATAGGCGAAGATGTGGCCAAAGACATTCGAAGAATGCCTATTCACACTTACAGTTACATTTTCGGGGGTTGTGTTTAAAAGCGCATATTTTTGATGAACAGAAGAAATAAACGAACTCTTCAACAGATTAAATTAAAGTTATCTTTTTACCGTAGGAAGTTTAACTACATAAACAATCATGTCAAGGTATAAGAAAGTATAATTGAGATCGTCAATAACATTTACTTGTAAACACAAAAACCACGAAAAAATTATGCCGCATTTGTATGTGGAATAATTTTTATAAATATTATATTTTTTTAAATAGAAGTAAGAGATTATCACCATTTAGGATCGTCATAACAAAACATCATCAACATCGAGTTTGTCAGAAACGAATTAATAATGTATCAGACAGACGGACAGTAATAAAAACCACATAATTAAATCAACTATAAAGGTTACAAGTGTTACAACTTAATCTTAAAGTTACTACTAGTTAATTGAAACGTTTTCTAGCCTTTCGGAAGGTGTCGTCAAATGGTACGATTATAAGTTTGGAGGGCAAATGCTTATAAATACCAAGTAAACCCTATTACGAGCGGGTTCTTTCCTTCAACTACCATGCGACGGGGACTTCATTGTTTCCAAACAATCTGACAAACTTTTGTAATAAGGTTTATACCTTCTTCTTCTGATATATACTCGTAAAGTGAGGAGTGCTTCACTATGCGGCGCTTATAAAGAGATCTCTGCATGAGCGCAGTTTCGGTTTCACCCCAATGCGTACGGCACGTTTTTGCGTTAGCGGCATAATATTTTCATTCGTGCGTGGTTTTTCCCATATTTTCCTATGAGAGTATAAATATGCATTTTATTACTGATTTTTCATAGATGAATCTCCAGTTTTCACAACGCAGTCACTGTATTACACACTTCCAATGACCATCTCCAATCTGAACCACGGGTATTCTCCTACGATTTCTTTTAACTGAGAGAACCATCCAAAAGGTGCGGTAAAAAGTTTACAAACGGATTGCTCGATTGACCATTGAGATATTTGCAAAGACGGTAGCGGTAGCTGCTAATACTACAATTTCTGAGAATGCCAGGATCTTACACAAGAATCCAAGCTAATCACCACTACCACCTTAACGGTCTACCGTGCCCTCAAGCAGCAGTATTCGAAACCGTTTTTTTCGAATGACTAACAGAGAGGCATTCATGTTTGGCAACGCGTGCAATCTTGACAGACTTGTGAGTTCGTTGGCTACTTAGCCATAAAAAAAATATTATCATGTTTACAAGGATCACTTTCAGATGTAATTATAATCAACAAACGTAGGTATGTAACGTACGTTGCATAACCGAGTAATAGTAACATCTGCCGAGGTGTTACTGTGGTCCGGTTTGTCTTATGAAAATAATGATGTGAAAGGATCGGGAAAGTTTATAGAGATCTAAATAGATCGGAGATAAGTGTCGTTAACTTGCTGTGTGGTACTGGCTACGGTTATATATAATGTTAAAGCTACTCTAACTTATATCATGATACACAAAATCATAGATAAAGTAAGATGTTTGAACATTGACGCTTAAGAAAATTGTATGTCTGTGGTTGTTTATCCCCAAGAAGTTGTTAATTCACGAAGATGCGCCCTACTATTCAGATTGACGTTGCGCGGTTGCGGTAATGTACGCAACTGAAGTAGTGGGGCGGGTCTTTAGATTAAAAATACAATTATGAAACGGACAGTTAGTTACTAAGAAAAATTGGGGACGTACGGGAATTATTTTATTAGTGTTCAAAATAATGACCAACATACCAAATTTTCAATTTATTATTAAACAGTTTTAATTTAGTTATATTTCAAAAAATAACGAACTCGAACAACAGTTAATTACTACTACTTTACCAAAACATTCTTCATACCCACTTATGCAAACACCTCAGTAAGAAACCGTTAAACGTTTTGCACCAGTACATATCAAAGCGTGATCTCAATATACTTCAGATTAAGTCTTAAAACTCACCATGGCAATCCGTGTGTGCGCAGCGATGCGACAAATCCGTTTAATAAAGTAATGTATCCTTTATTCCCAATACGGAGCCGCCAACATAAAAACACCGTTAAGTTTTTAATTTTTAAAATTTTAAAACAAGAACTCGCCGGGCGGTTTGCAGTTTCACTGAAAATGACACATCACTTCCCGCGTAAAAGGCTATAGACAATTTTGTTCTTTTTTATCGCGTGCCTGTGTTGTCGGGTGCGTGCTTCGGACGCGTCGGCCGCTGGTCAACTGAGTGCATCGCGGAAGATTTCCGATGCGATGGGCGAGAGCTCAAGAAAAAAGTGATTCTCGGCACGATAGAGATGAAGATTTGAGATGAGATGAAGACTCTAGTGCTTGTCTAAGTCTAATAATAATATTAAATCAAACAAAGGCAATCTATTGTAATTGGGGTTGGGGATACACGATATTTTTACAATGAATTTATGGTCCTTCAAAAACCATTTCGAGGAATAGACATCAACGTCCTATACTCGCTTCATTCTAAAAGTCCCAATTTGACAACTCAGTACAAAATTTGTGCTTGAAAGGGGCGACCTTGTGAAATATTAGCTAAATAAATATAAAGCTATTGCAATGCGCAATTATTGATATTAGTTTCTTAAAATGGTCTTTTTTTTTAAATAACGTAAATCTCGGGGTTTGATTATTAAAGTGTACCTACACCAAATTCGTGAGGCTTTATTAATTACTACCTATATTTTTATATTTTGGCAGTGGTTTGACACGAGACCAATTCTTATTTTTACAAATTTCGAATGTGACTTGATCTCTATGGTTGAGGTTGCAACGCACGTAGGAGGATTAAGGTCGAAGAAGACATTATTTAAACAAGGAAATTGGACAGGAAGAGTATGTACTTTCACCGTAAACGTTTCAAGAAAATATCTCGTAAAGTATTTAATTCAAAGGCAATGTAATATTTCAAACGAAGTTGCTACCAACCAAGACTTCGCTTTTGCTTTGACCTTTTAAGTCCGGTTTGGATGTCTTTTAAAATCAAATTAAGAAATCTCTTAGTTTTTGCTATGAATACACACATTTACGAAATCGACTTGAAATTTAATCATTTGACGACATGTTTAGCCTAGTCGGTAGTGACTCTGCCTACGAAGCTAGCGGTCGAGTATTTGCTCCTCAGTCGGATATTGTCCATGTTTTTAGTAAATATATTTCTCTTAAGTATGTTTATGAAGTGGCAGTGGGCGGGGCACATTGCTCGCAGGACTGATGGCCGATGGGGTCAGAAGGTTCTGGAGTGACGTCCGCGGACCGGAAGACGAGCTGTAGGCAGGCCTCCAACAAGATGGAGTGACGACCTCGTCAGGATCGCGGGACCGCGGTGGATGCGAAAAGCACAAGACCGGTCTGAGTGGAAAGCCTTGGGGGAGGCCTATGTCCAGCAGTGGACGTCTTTCGGCTGACATGATGATGTTTATCATTGTCTAGTCCATAGTACAAGCCTAGATTACTTTGGGACTAAGTCAATTTGGGTGAGATTGTCCCGGATATATATTTGCAGAATCAAAAACCCTCCTCAACATTTACTAACGCGTTAAGGGTGAAATAGACATGCAATAAATTTTGCAGAGTTTGATTGCTGTCTTGCTTTAACTTAAGTTCTAGAGCAAGAAGCACAACATTCCTGTCTTTTTCTAACTTTAAAGTTAGAGTAAGACAGCAGTCAACTCCAGCAATTTTATTGCTTGTCTAAACCTCGCTTAAGACTCAGTGGGTAAACTACAGAACTAGGGCAACTGTAAGTACACATCACTTGCCCCCGAACCCCCTAAGGAGTCGATTTTATATACAAATCACAGAGCATGGCGCTGACTATGTAAGGAATCAGCCGCTAAATCTAAACTTGACTTTATTGGCGACATCTGAAGTGGCTACTACCGGTGAAACGGGACCGGTTTCCTGTCCATTGGTCCGCAATAACCATTATTTACTTAAAGCGGCAACACTGAGTCCTAACTTTAATTAAGTGAATAATTATCCGTATTTTTATGTTATTAAAAGGAGGACGATGATTATTGAACAAAGTTGCAGGTAAATTCTACGAATTGGGTTAGATTAACCCTCTTATTCATAAACGCACAATAGCTAAAGTGAGCTTAAAATATAATATACAGATTTAAAAAAAGACAACTTTAACTAAAATACGTTTATAGTACGTTTATGAATAAAAAAGCACGTCTCTATAATAGGTTTTACGGAGTAGGTAGTATCCTACTATCATAGTTAATAAGTATTTCACAACGATACAAATGTAAGGATAGCTCTTATTTACTTGACAGTTACAATAACACGTCAAAAGTATATATATATATATATATATATATATATATATATATATATATATATATACCTATCAAAATAACACCGGAGACTACAATATATTCCATGATGGGTCTACGCAACATGTAGTTCCAGCAAATGAAAGAAAGCCAGACTAAGGGTTCGTCTAAAATAAATGTATGGGATGGGAGCGCGAGTAACATTGTAACTTATATAGGCCTACTGTAGTCCTGCCTGTTAAAAATAGACCTGCCTACCACAGTACGGCACGGATCGACCTATTGACCAGCACGTAAGTGAACGTAAAAATGATTTGTTTTACTTTTATGGAAGCCATTGTCAACGAACATTATCGGTCGGGATTGCATCATTATGTACTTTTACTCTTATTTCATAGTCTCAGGAATGTCGTTAACGACCTTTTTAACCGACCACAAGAGAGGATAGCGTGTATCCATGCAAAGTATGTCATAATAGTACCGACACACAGAATATTTAAATTTAAATACGTATTTTTTGCAATCTTTGTTTCCTCGTAGCAACTTCATGGCAATATTTAAAACGTGAATCTATTTACGATACTTCATTTTAAATATTTAACACATTTTGTGCATGACATGTGTCAATTTCAACTGTTTTGCGTGTTTTGGAGCGCAGCATAGTGTTCCAGATAGTTCCAGTTGCGATCCAATCCATAAACACCAAAATCGTGAGCATTCATGCCTGTTATCAAACTTTCAATAATGTATTTCTAGGCCCGTATTAATAAACTAATCTCAACTCTAATGCTCGTCTCGAGATGCTTCAAATATGACCGTGTTCTATGGTTTGGCGTTTACTTTGACGTATCTTGTGAAAGGCCTCACAGTCAAGATGAGTTTCTTAATACGGCCCTAACTCTCTGCTAGCGTGAGCGACCATGTTAGCAAAGAAGAAATTACTTTACAAATGTCTATGTCTCATCTTATTTATATTTGACTTCTTCCTTCTCTTTACATAGTGGTATAAAACAAAGTTGCTTTGTCCGTCTGCCCGTCTATCCGTCTGTCCGTCTGTACGTCTGTCCGTCTGTCCGTCTGTCCGTCTGTCCGTCTGTCCGTCTGTCCGTCTGTCCGTCTGTCTGTCCGTCTGTACGTCTGTCCATCTGTCCGTCTGTCCGTCTGTCCGTCTGCCCGTCTGTCCGTCTGTCCGTCTGTCTGTCTGTCCGTCTGTCCGTCTGTCCGTCTGTCCGTCGGTCCATCTGTCCGTCTGTCCATCCGTCCGTCTGTCCATCTGTCCGTCTGTCCGACCGTCAAACTATCAGTCTGCCTGTTTGTATCAACATCTACAATTAAGTCTGTGTTAATTTCCAAAGCCTGCCTACTTAACTTACATTACGGTTTTCATGTTAAACACGCTTAAGTAAGAGGTAGACAAATATTAGCTGTTAATACGTTTGAAAGTGGCCTGACACGTCTCATCTTTTAAGTATAATGTTATTATCATACGTGACGTAAGTTTCTATCTAAAGTTATTATTAGATTATGCAAGTAAATAAGCCTCATTATTTATCTTTCTCTGCATTGTTAGCCAGGTATTATTTAGAGTGAAATGCGGTGTCGCTATCGCTGTGTGCGTTATGCAATAATAGAACTTAATCTATGTAGTATAGCGTCGGTTTCAGATTTAATAATTGAACTTACTCTAAGTACAAGTTTGGCCGTTGGATTTCTAGTTTCTATCACCGTTGGATTATTTCAATCATATTCAATTCAATTTATTGCATTATGGTATTTACAGTGTTCTTACAGCGTAGTATAGTGCTAAACATGGACCCTATTACGGTATAGCAATATAAATTACGAAATAAATGACTAGCATAGAGGCTTTCCATCTTAGTCCTCAGGGTTGGCAACGTATTTGCAGTCTTACGCTTGCAGTCTTGTGAATGCGAATGTCTATGGGTCACAGTTTCCACTTACCGTCAGGTGGCCTGTCTGCTCGTTAGCCTTCTCAATGCCATAAAAAAAAAACTTTGATGTAACAGAGTTATAGTATAAAATCACATGATACTAGTAAAGAATTAAAGAACTTACTACACCAAGGTCCAAATCATTTTTCTTCTTCAATTTGAAAAACGTTATTCCCTCTTAAATAACGCCAACACCTTACTTTCTGATTTTTTTTAAAACTAAACCGTTACTCATCAAAGTTGATTATTCAATTTTAACATACTTTCTTTTCAAACCAATTGCAAAAATAAACAAACTAAATAAATAAATAATTATCAAACTAGCACCTATTGACCTATTCCCAAACTAAGCTCTAGGGTTGTACATACTATACCAGGGTTGTAGAGTTCTTGACAAAGATATAAGAATACTTATATTATGGAGAAGTAGAATTAAACTCCAGCATAACTGTATGTAATATAGACCTATCTTTAATTTTTGTTTCCAATGTTTTGTTTCGTTAGTTAGCTAGCAACTTGGGAAGCTAAAAATCTCCAGACAAAATGTGAAAACGTACAAAATGAATATGTTGTAAATATCTTGAAAAACTACGTCTGTACGTTTTCCTTTCCAAGAAAATATTTCTATGAACAAAACAAATTTAAAGACTAAAAATCGGAAACGTACAGACCTAGGTCTTTATAATAACTACAACATATTCAAAAATCGTGAACATTGTACTTGATTTGGGTGAGAAACGTTTTCGTGCGGAGCTAAATATGTATGTTTTTTTTTTGACAATTACGCGATTTTAGCGACGCTTCACAATCCTCGTAAGATCCATAACAACAGGTAAATTAAATTAAATTTACTTGTTATAATATTATTATATATAATTTATTTGTAATTTAAAAGATGAAAAATAGAGACCACGATGTTGGTTTAGCGTTGATGTATTTTGTTCCGAAGCAATACATAAATGTCTAACATTAACTAATACAAATAGCTTTTCTAAAGATTCATATTTTATCAGTCAGCATGCATATATCCTTTGTAATAGAAATATGACACTTTATTAGTTTTATTACTAAGTTATTTTACGGTTGTCTTAAAGACATTGTTATAATTATTAAAATAAGTAGTCTGTTATCCATCTACAGCTTGAAAATGAGTTGTTCCTTTCTTCTTATGGTATTCACTAAAATGTTTTTATATTGTATTGTAGGTATATGGTATCTAATAGGAACTTCGTTTGATGCAATTCGAAATTGCGTTATGTCCAGTGACTACCGCCATCTATGTAAGACGACGCGCACTACTTTGTTTCTGCAGACCTTTCACTTCGCTCTAGCGAACGTGAGGCGTAGCTGTGGAGTGTATTTAGTGCCTGTATGACTTAGTTTAGTTGTCTGATCGTTCCCAGAGATGGCGTTGTTTGTTTATATAAAGAAATTTGGCACTTTCGGGCATGTTGCGCAGGAGGTTTGAACCGAAGTTACCGATCAAGAAGGCTAATTAAAAGCAATCTTTAAATACCCGACTAAAATTTTTGATATTGTCGTCTACATAAAGTATATAACCTGAAAAAAAAACCCGTCTCTCATTACTTTAAAATATTACAGCCTATTGTCACTCCCATCCCAAATCCACCAAGCTGTTTAGGCTGCAGAGCATGCCACAAAAATTAATGCTATCGTTTTTTCTTTTCTATTACTTACAACTTATGAGATGAGATTCTCGTGCGTTGCGAGTTGTATAGACGTCGAGACGTAGTCAACTGTCATCCCATACATTTTGAGCGTTAAAAAAAGAAAAACGTTAGTATCGTTTGCGTCTTGGCTACAGCCTCTGGTGCCCTTTGGCTCTATTCTACAAACCATATTGCTTTTGACATGTTATCGTATTGCCAACATTATTATAGCTCTTATTTACTCGACAGTAATGGCGGCAAAGTTAAAACCAATAAGATGCCATGTTAGAGAAATTAGGTTTGAGCGTACCTCAGAAGATCAGGCAGGTTCCCGAAAAGGTTATAGCAAATTAAAAACCTCTTTACCTTTAACGACTATTTATTAAATAAAAATAATCTTAATATGGATTGAATACATCGTTGTTTATTCGTTGAAAAGAAAGATTATCTAATTATCTATATACAATGGAATGTTTTATACATTGCAAAACTTAACAAGAAGACGATTAAAATATATTTATTTTAATTAAACTTAAAACCCAACGAATAACGTTAATGGCACTCATAGCCTAAATGACACTAAATTATTTATTTAATATGGATTATTCGAGAATTATATACATAATTACCATCTAAAATATCTTTCACATAATCATATAATTCATTTTAAGTACGTTTCATTTATGTTTACGATGATCATTACCAAAATCGTAAACGAGCTTATATTCTGTAAAGTAGGGACCACACCAGCGTTAATGCCAAACTGACGCGATAGTCACCGGCGTCAACATTAGTGTGGCCCCACCATAAAAATAAATCGTTGTGGTTTTTTGCGTATTATAACAAATGCAGTTCACAACAATTTATATAACATATAGAAATACATTAATTTATCTAGTCTTTGAAATAGCTAATTCAAAACTGGCAACACTTATGTTATCTTTTTATTTGGTTGCCATCCGAGAAAATTGTAGTTTTTCGTGTCGCCAAATCAATACTTTTGCTATAAAATTTTCCTGGGCCATTATTCCACATTATATTAGTCCATCTTGCTTCTTTATTGAAACCATGTTGTCTGCTTTATGAAAGCTCTCAGTGCGGCCATAAGTAAAACTAGTAACGAGTCAAAAACATACGATTTTAAGACAAACTGGTCTAACTCGAATAAAGTATAAGGTAAAGTTGTTTATACAGATTTTTTAGCCATTTCAAATACTAGATACATATAAACATGCACCATACCCTCAAACACTATTTTGTACAAACTTTTCACTATCCTAACATTACAGGTTGTAAGACAAAAAATTTTTAGTGACAGTTAGATAACTGAGTACAGGTGGAATTTCGACCTTATTTGAGGTATAAATACACATAAATAAGTTCAAAATATTTTCGTGACTGATACAGAACTTAACCTTTATAATAAGCAGATCAATTTTAAAGATAACATACCTAGGTATTTATTATTTACCCGGTTGTACAGTCGGTATCAAATTTATCGGAGCGGACAAGGTAATCAAAAACATCTGTAGTTTCATGAAGACGGAGACTACTAACTTTACTAACCTCATCGGTATAGAAACAAGTTATAGGTTATTATAACTACATACTTAGATCAACATACACATTCAGAAAAATTCTAGCAAATCAACGGCCAAACTGTTAAAATAATTATATTTAACCACCGATTTGTAAAAGGTTTTGTACAGAGTTCAAAATTAATATGTTACTATTCTTTCGTGATCATTTGTCATCACCAAATATTTGCTCTTACCGGGAATAGAACCCGTTACCGCTAGCTCCAGACAGGGTCACTAGTGACACCAACTAGTCAAATGCATTCCTGAACTGACTCAGCTATAAACTGTCACTGTTGTTTCTCGCGTCTCACTGTTTATAATATTGTTGATATTTACGAAGAGACTCAATAATATTTAGAGTTATAATTAACAATGTACCCTATCTAAATACTAATACGTTACTATTTAATTGGTTGGCATCGGTTCATTATGATCGAATTCTCACCAATCAACGAGGATTTTTTTAAAGGTTTTTTGACAAGGACAGTTCACACTAAGGTACATAAGTAATGTCAGGCGGGGCAATTCCGAATGCGGGGTAAATGCGTGACGTAATTTTTTTAAAGGAGTTTGAGTATCCAAATTTCTATAAAAGGAAGTAAAAATTGTTTTAAAACGTTGCATTCATCATTATTTACCCCTCTTTCGGAATAGCCCGCTCTACCTTACCACAATATATATTTATGTCACTCACGTTTCTTAAAAATATGGACAACAAGCATTTAATCATTTTAATTCCTGAGCCACTATGCCACTGGGCAACTATGCCAATGACATTCGTCAAAGGCTATTTAGGGTTCCGTAATCTGTGTACTATGTATTCTGCTGGGCTAGACAAGATGCCATCGAAAACGAACGCTAGCTTTTGGTGATCACCTGTCACTTACAAAAATGTATGGAAGTGACGTAGGTAAGTCACGTGATATATCACTCGTTACAACTGAAATGCTGTAATGTGATCACTATCACTCGCGCTAATCGAATTGTGATAGTTTTGTCGTTTTGTCGTCGTTACGAATTGAACACGAGCACTATCACGATATATAAACGTCGGTATCTAAGGGCAACTTGGCTATCTTCTTGACAACGCAAAGCGACGTGTGATCACCAAACGCTAGCGTTTGGATTCGATGACCACTTGTCTAGCCCACTGGTTGATTATGTATTCTGCCAACATAGTTGTTAAATAAAATCTTGATTATGTTTTCTGGTATCTCCCATGCACATTCAGGGATCATGCGAGAGTCAAGTGTCCCACCCCACCCAACAGCTAAACCGTTATTGTTAGATTTGTGTTTTTTTTTTAATATTAAAGTCGAACAAATTATTAACGGAACCCTACACTGCGCGTGGCGGTATCGGTATCGGCCGGTGTAATTAAACCATATTTCAAATTAAATTACATTCACTTCATTGTTTCTTAGTGACATACGAGCCAAATTAATCAAACGGTGCATTTCTTGGAAGTCTACGAAAATCTATAAAATTTGACATACTCGTAAGTCTATACAAAGTATTAAATATTAAGAAAATTAGTTTACCACTTAAGCCAAGAAAAAATACACAGACTATACAACCGAAAGTGTTCCGATTCACAGTTTGAAAAGTTGATTGAGTAATTCGACCGTTAACAACGAATATTCGCGATTAAATTCATGCCAACTGACCATTATAATCAATCGATTTAACCATCCATATTCTAATGCCGTAAAACTACAGCCATTGTACAAAGCAGTTTACACTTTACTGCACAGACTTAGGGCTCGATGGACGAAACGTTATTTGATTGGTGTAATCGAATTTCGAACCATATCGAGGTGAATTGAGCGTCGTTTCCGGCGCACGCGCCGTCCTGTAGAAAGTTCTTCATTCCGCCGGTAGATGTCGCAAGTGAGGTCGTGTTATCTGGAATTAACAAAAGAATATGTCAGCTGAATGAAAATGATAATTAGGTAACATATATTTATTTCATCGGATACACCAATACAAACACTTAGTAAACAATAATCACAGAAAAATCTTAGGATAGGTAGGTACATACATATCTCTTACAGACTACAGGTACAAGGATCGACGGAATACCTACTAGTCCTCTAGTAGCAGAAAGATTCGACAGAAGTGTTCCTCGGTACAAAGACAGCTGAATGGCTAGAATAACCTGTGTATGATATAATAATTGACATTCCATAGCGAAACCCATGATGTCGTGTATGTAACTAATGACGATAGATTAGGTACTAGTTTTTTCCCGCAATTCCATCTGTGTAATTTTCACGTGTGCGTCTATTTTATTCTGAATCATTGTTGAATTGGCTTTACCACAACATACAAAGACCGCGTCCGTATAGTGATTTACCTTATTGCGTGTAACTGTACAGTTTGTACTTGTACAGTCGGCTACAAAGAGATGTATCCACTTTAGCGGATTTAATATGGTCGTGTTTATCGACATGGATAATACATCTGTTCCTTTCTGACCAGTGTGTAAGTTCGAAGGTGACGGATGCTTTACCCACCGCGATAAAGACGACCATAATACGGTCCTTATTACAATGCAATAAGATGGTAAAGTGGATCTCTTTATAGACGGTACGTTAAGTCGTCGGCATACTAAAATTATCACCTAGCATTCGAGATGTTAACGGTGAAGAGTGATTAACATATCGAAGATTTTTTTCATCGCATGTAGACGGCAAACAAGCATACACCAGACACCAGGGGCCCTAAAATGGCTTCGTTTATCGCGTGACAAAGTTAGGATAAGGCATCCGTCACCTTCTAACAAGTAAATAAGTACGAGAGTGACGGGTGGTTTATCCACATTTACACGTGATATAGACGCAGCCATACTAGGCCCACTGATGGTATTATGAAATCTAAGACGCATATAGACATTTGCATTCTCAAGAGCACATTCCTAAAGGCCGTATTAATAAACTCATCTTGACGGTGAGGCCCGTCACAAGATACGTCAAAGTAAACGCCAAACCATAGAACACTGTCATTTTTGACGCATCTCGAGCCGAGCAATACAGTTGAGATCAGTTTATTAATACCAGCCTAAGACGGCAGTTGCCAACCCTGAAGACAAAGATGGAATACTTCTATGCTAATTATTTCATCAGTTGTTTTATTCCCACACATGAACACAACAATACGAACACTACTGCTCGGCGGCATAAAGGTCACGTCTCAGGTCATCCACCCGGCACCTGACCTGACCCGTACCGCCTTGCCTCGAGGAAGCTAGTATTCTTTATATGGATTTGTCTTGGCATGCCTTCAGTACATCAACTACGCTACTTAACGTTTTTAATACTAGGTATGTAGCTAATAGAATATGTAAGGCGAGTTAACGATATCAGTGGTGGGCGGTGCGAGCAAATTAGTGAGCAAACTTAACCGTTACTTCGAGCAGCAACTTTAATTTCGCTGTTTGATCAGAACCGAAATAATATCGATTCTGTTCGAGCGGAATCGATTTGAAAATGGAAATGAAAGTTCTCTATTTGAAATGTATGGCGTTGCTGACGAGCTGGTTAAAAGCCTGAAGCCCTTAGGGTTGCAGCGAGGGTCCAGTGGCGCCCACATTACTACGTATTATTTTGTTTTCTGATAAACCTAAGTATGATCTTGAAATCGTAGGATGTTTTTTTACTGTACAAGTGAATACACAATGTATACCTACCATATATGTATGACAAAGTTTAATAACCTTTAACCATCGCGTAAGAAAAAGATGGCCACTTTTTTCCATTAAGTTACCAACTCATAGTTCAATCACATACATATATATTAAAGAAAATTATTTACTTTTAAGAAAACACTATAATGTACGGTCAACCCAACTAGTACTTAATACGTATTTTTTCCAAACAAGGAAAAATAATGAAAACGTTTTCGCAACTCAAACGAGAATTCTAGAAATTCAAAGAAGTAACCTTCTTCAAGCAATTATGAACTAGAATCAGCATGATTGGACAGACAATTATTGAGTGTTTAACTCCGTTCTTTAAGGAAACGTGTGCTAATTTCACGTTAATTATTGTAATTTCTAAATTAACTCTTGACACCATTCACCTTTAAAAGTGTTTAGTTTTACACGACTGCGGCATAGCGACTACGGTTATAATTTAACAGTCTATGTATGTTAGTTAGTATGTTACGTACGTTACAACGCTTAGTTTAGTTGTTAGTGACCCTGCCGATGAAGCTAGCTAGTCAGGGTTTGATTCCCACTCAGGGCAAATAATAGTACGAGTACGTATCATAATATAAAGTTTTTTCGGAAATTTTATTTTTTTGATGATGAATAATGTTATAAAAAAACCGGCCAAGTGCGAGTCGGACTCGCGCACGTAGGGTTCCGTACAACTATACATCTAAATAAATGTTTTTCTTTATTCTTTATTATATTGGAGTTGATTGAATGAAAGGTAAAATGCGGTTTACGATTTATAACGTATTAAAAAAAAACTAATTATTAGATCTCGTTCAAACCAATTTTCGGTGGAAGTTTGCATGGTAATGTACATCATATATTATTTTTACATTTATCATTCCCTTATTTTAGAAGTTACGGGGGGGGGGACACACATTTTTCCACTTTGGAAGCGTCTCTCGCGCAAACTATTCAGTTTAGAAAAAAATTATAATAGAAACCTCAATATCATTTTTGAATACCTATCCATAGATACCCCACACGTATGAGTTTGATGAAAAAAAAATTTTTGAGTTTCAGTTCTAAGTATGGGGAACCCCAAAAATTTATTGTTTTTTTTCTATTTTTGTATGAAAATCTTAATGCGGTTCACCGAATACATCTACTTACCAAGTTTCCACAGTATAGCTCTTATAGTTACGGAATAAAGTGGCTGTGACATACGGACGGACAGACGGACAGACATGACGAATCTATAAGGGTTCCGTTTTTTGCCATTTGGCTACGGAACCCTAAAAACGAACCTGTTTTTTTTTACTGAGATGATATGTCATTACGCATCGTCCCCTCCGGCTAGGGTAGGGGAGGTATGACTGAGTCTCGACCACCTTAGTCTACTGAGACAGCTGAGGTGGAATCATGCCAACACTCCAAACCCGTTATAAACGAACCTTACTTAAAATAATGGTTTATATAAAAAGTCACGTACGGTTTTAGAAATAAAACCAGTATCCGTAGGATTCTCGTAGTTGGATTTTAGTACTAACTTTACTGATAAAGATCTCAATACAGACAGGATATCGGTTGTTGCAATATTCAGCCGTGTTGCCTTGGGATACCGACGCAGCTATTAGCCGCGCTCGACCGGCTCCAGTGATTAGCTGAACTCGTTATTTTGAAAACAAATGAGTTAATTGCTTCTCGAGGCATTGTATTGTTTTGTATTGCCATAGTCGCGAGTTCGCCAAAGAATTATAAAAAGTATGATTGAAGTGCAAAAAGAATGAAAACAGTTAGGTACAGTCGAGTTTATAATATGTGTACACTTTAGTGCTTTGTAACTATAAACGCTGTGACAATTCATGTGTGGCAGTTTGAACATGACATTAAACAGACAAGGTACTAAAGTGTACACATATGAACAAAATCGACTGTACAATAGCCTATACTCAGCAGCAATGAAAACGGGTAATTTTCTTTGGTAATTCAATACAAAGTGACCCGTTTTTATTTCCAGGCTCGTAACGGGGGGGGGGGGACACCTCCCTCATCATCACTCATCAGGCCCTTTCTGCATCATCTCTCACTTCTTCGCTTCTAACTACCTTTGTCTATACTACTCATGTATTGTGTCAAGTTACCTAGGCGCATGTCGAGCTCGAATCAGGTGCGGGGGCACCTCCCTCCTCTCCAGCTCGTCTGGCCCCAGCTGCAGCCCCGCCACCAGCTGCATAATCTCTCGCTCTTTCTTTAGCTCCTCGCGGCCCGTCTCCACCTGGAATGAGAGGGATAACCGTGAGGGCTGGTTGAAACTGCTAGGGGCTTTCATGGGTTTTCACCTTGAAATGAGGTCTCAGATCGGAGATCTTTAGCTGACAAATTGATGTTTCGAGGCGTTCATTGTGACCTATAGTTAGGCAACCAAGAAAACGATTCACCTTTATGACATGGCAAACGCAAACGAACACACAGGCCATGTGATGGTAAGTGGGATCTGAGACCCATATAGACATTTCCTATCTAATCCTAAGACTGCACATGCGTTGCCAACCCTGAGGACTAAGACGGAATGCATCTATGCTTATCATTTGGCCGGTGGTTTTATCACCACGTTGGAATACAACAATGCGAACACGGCTGCTTGGCGGTAGGTTAAAGGAAAAAAGATAAAAAGATAAAAGAAATTTATTCAGTAAGTAGGCCGCTCGGGCACTTGTACACATCAAGATACTACCAGCGCTTCCCAAGAGGAGACCACTGCTGAGAAGAAACGCCGCAAGAAACAGATAAATGGTGGTAGCGATTTACACGGAAGCAAATCAAATCAAATCAAAGTTTCTTTATTTGCATAAAATATGGTACCTACAATAGCTGGTAAAATATAAAACAATTCCAGTACAAAGACATGTTTTGCCAGAACCTAGCGTGCAAAAATACTTAGTCATAAAATTTATGTAGTGTTTATTATAAAAAAATACATTATGTTGAGTTCGTGTTGAACAGGGCATTTGTCGTATAAAACATCTGTTCTTTAAGCCATCGATAAAAATACTTTTAAAAAAGTTTAAAAGCAGAGGCTTAAAGTCGTCTGGAATGGCGTTAAAAAAATATATGCACATGTGTAACTGTTTTTCATGACATATCTAGTACAAGTCTGTTCGGGTTTCTCGTGCTTCTTGGGTATACGTCAGTGTAGCAGCACAATTGTCTTCGTATTTCTTCTTACGAAACAAATGAAACCGTGCTTAAACTTTTAATACTATGTTTCACGAGATGCAAATAGTTATGAAGTAGTAATCATTGTAAAAGTTTATCTGAGCATTAGCCACGGAAAGCCTAATGCTCTGTGGTTAGCACATTCACTGCCGTCTAACCTATAAATGTATGTAATTCTGACACACCAATTGTGTCATTGGCACCGAATATGTTAAGAAAGTCACCGCTAACTTGTCTCGCGGTTGACAGCGTTACATATAAAGTAACACGTCAATATCGAATCGTAAACGAGTCAACGCAACGTGTTACATAAGGCGACGCAGATGGATGTTTCCTTATTGAATCTTACGTATTTATTTTCCTGGTTTTTATGCAATCTTAAAGTAATACGAGTTTTTTTTAACACTGGAGGACGCACGCTACTTCGCACGAGTAAATAAGACCTATCAAAACGTTGACAATATCTATTCAACACTGTAAAACCATATGGCTTTTGACGTGTCTCCGTATTGTTAATATTTATTAGTAATAGCAGCCGAGTTATAAACCGAGTTGAATGGAGGCCCTGGGGCCGTAGCCAATATACAAACACTACTAATGTTTTCCTTTTCTATCACTCAAAAATGTATGGGATGACAGTTGACCACGTGGCTTATCCCTGCGCACGAGAATGTTATCCCATACGTTTTGAGTTAAAGGAAAGAAGAACTTTAATAAAAATAAATAAATATCAGAGTACAATGGTACACCAATTGCCCTAGTCCCAAACTAAGCTCTAGGCTTGTAGTATGGGTACTAGACAACGATTTAAATACTTACATAGATAAATATATACTTAAATACATAGAAAACATCCATAACTCAGAAACAAATATTCGTGCACATCACACAAATATCTGCCCTTACCTTTCCTTAGCTTCGTAGGCAGGGTCACTACCAACTAGGCCAGCGCGGCGTCTGGTTAGCATATTAGACCTCTGGTCAAAATCAACATTGGTCGTCGTCGCAGAATAGAGGCCCCTTTGCTGTGTGCACAATAGTTCTATAACGTTTAATTATAAAAACGCCGCCAGGTGACATGGTGCCAAGATATTTGCATTGCAACAGCTGAACCTCCTGGTTACGATGTACTTACGGCTTGCAAGAGTTGGCTAGTTAACAAGTAGGTACTTAGTATTCAAAAATGTTCGCTACATTCCAGTACTAAGTATTGCATCATCTGGAAATGTCATGCTATTTACTAAGTGAAACGTGAAGTGTTTTCTTTGTACCGGTCCCGGATTCGATTCCCGTGTGATATTTTTGTGATAAGTGCGAGTATTTGTTCCTGAGTCTTGGATGTTTTCTATGTTATTAAGTATGACTTTTTCTATGTAATATGTTTATCGTGGTCTAACTATACTGGACTGCAAAAGTAAATCACACTTTATATGACATGTTCTTTAAAAGTATGATTCTTAGTTTTGCGGTCCAGTATGGTACCCATAGTACATACAAGCCTTAGCAGAGCTTTGTTTAAGACTAGGTCAATTTGTATGAGGCCATAATATATTACCAAATATAAAAGACACCAAGCAAAAAAAGGCAAAGGTGGCTTGATTAAGTCGACAAGGTTCAGTAGCCATCTCCTGATAGTTAAGTCGTTCCTTAGTGATGATTTTTCATACACAGGTTAGAAAAAGGAACCAGTTAATTGTCTCTCAATTGCTGAGTACGCCGGAAAGACGAAAAGTTCATTTTAAAAAGGTTGGTAATAGATAAAATAGAAGAATCAATATTTACAAGCATTATATCAGAGTAAATGGGAATGTTACAAGGGGAAGGTCAAAGCGCATGTTCCACGATCTGATCGGGGACATATTAAGAAAGGGCTAGGTCAGGAGACTCAGGAGTACCCTAAACCGACGCACGTGTATGAAGCGTGTTATGTGTGGAGGAAGAGACGGAAGTTTGTCTCGATGGTAACACGTGGAAGTAGTTGGTCTCTGCCACATAAAGTAGTTTTTCCATACAAAGTGAAGTGATTTCTTTAAAAAACTGAGAAAAAAACTTCGCTGATTCGTAATGATTCTAATTGCGTAAGATACTACTAAAAAACTTATGAAATAAAACATGAAATTGGTGATTTTTCGTGACATGGATATACGGGATAATTACTAAAATTTAAAATAATCAATATCTCCGCAACTAGTAAAAATCGCTGAACATACATAGGGGTTAAATCGATAGCTTTTTAGCTGCTCTATCAGCTGAGACACCCTGTATGTATTAATTAATTAAAATAAAATAACTACGAATAAGTATCATTATATACATTTTCTCACATAAACAGTAACGGCATTGCCGTTTATTTCGCGCGCTGAAATCCCCGGAATCTAGAGAAAGTCCGCTGGTTAAATGTCAGCGAGACTGTATTGCATTTTAGGAATCAGTTTAAAGGCCATTTGTTGCGTACATTTCTAGGTAATCGAGAACGTTGTTGCGTCCAAGAACTACGAGTACCTATATCCTAGTCTATACTGGGAATTCACTCAACACGCTCTATCTACACTTCTTCTCCTTCATAAGTTATTTTCATAAAGTTTAATGGCTTAGGCAAATTATAAGAAGGCAGATCAGTTTCAAAGTCTGTCTGTTTGTATATCGTTCTAATTGGGGTTTATAGAGGATTCTACATCGTAAAACCTTACTGTTTTTCTTTTTTCTTTGCCTTCGGCGACTTCAACAGCTACTACCGCGGGAATATGGCGTTTCATAAAACCACACTCGTGTATTAATGCCTCTCATTATGCTCCAGTCACATAAATAGCTATTATTACTTAGATAGAAATGTCCGTCGTTCTTGAACTATCCTACAAAAATGTCAAAGACGTAAAAACGGTAAGGCACAGAAAGCGAATATACCGATGATGCCTCCATTGATAATGCATCAATGCACTATGCAGCCACAGTTACACCGGTAGTTCGGCCCGATGCCACCCATGGCAATAAAGTCAACGGCGGATGTTTAAGACATCAAATTGCGTGGGAATTAGCGCTTGAATTCGTGGTGAAATTTTATCTTTGGTGAGAATGGTATTTAAGAATGCTTGGGTTTATAACTTGGTTACAAGAATGCTGCTTTTAGTAGCCAAGGGCATGACATGTGTGGGTGTGGAAAAGATCTTGGACGTCTACACTTTTATGTCTAGCAGCTGTCAGCTGTCAGCTGTCTGTCAGCGTAGATTCCGATTATCGCTATTCTCTCGGGCACCTTTAAATTTTCCGGGATGAAAAGTACCTAACCTATAGCTTTCAGGGTATAAGCTACTTCCATTTCAAATTACATCCAAACCCGTCCAGCCGTTATCATTCGCAATTATAATATTAGTAGGATTGTTACGACCCTAAAGGGGAGGGGGCTTTTTTTTTCGAAATTATTTTCAACAAACGATGTAATTAAATTCGATGAAATGGCACTATCAGCCCAATGGAAGCTTGACCCACTATAGAACGGTCTCACAGTGACATAATAAAAAAAAGTTAACCACGTCTTACGACTTGAAACAAACGTCAGTGACTCAGTTCTATTGTTGGTCAGGGTTCCATTAGGCTGATAGTACGATGGATGAAGTGAAATTCCATAAAATGATGGGTTCGGATAGGCAAAACAATAGATTAACAATCTCTCGCCAAAGTTTATTTACTCTTGATTACAACAGACTTACGACATACGGTTATGTCGTGTGCAAGGTTGTTTCGCTGTTTTCCTTCAGCTTGAGGCCAAGTTCAAGCATAATCTGGGTAAATATCCACAATAAGAGAACGCCATTAACGTCGATACAACAACGTATTATTCGTGTTAAAGTCTCTTTCTTAGTTTATGATTAAGTAAGAGATGCCATCAAATCATCGGCAAGGCCGCAGTGTCCACAACGTAACTTATTCATTACCGCCGATACACAGGGTGGAAAGTTGAGATGGGGCATTAACGGTAGCTACCAGATCCCTTGCTGCTACGCTAAAATGATCTTAGGAGACCTTTTCCAACTTTCAGTCACCGAGAAAATCATCCAAATTGAGTAAATTATTTTTAATGCCAACCGATCCCATTCATATTACCCTACTGAAATGTATGTAAAAAGTTTTCTTTCATTTGTGGGTGTTCTGGTACTCTAACCTCAGTTGGTGTCAAAGAGTGTGTTAATCCTTTATAGGATTGGGATCGGTTGGCATTAAAAAATAAACTCAATTCTGACGATTTTCTCGCTGACTGTACATTTTATCAAAAATCTGTGAATGTCGATTGTCATCACTCAAAAAGTTGGGAAATGTCTCCTAAGATCATTTTCGCGTAGCAGCAAGGGATTTGGAGCGCAATGAAAAAAACGGGTCACTTTGTATTGAATTACCATAGAAAGTGAGCCGTTTTCATTGCTCTTGAGTTTATAATGGCGGCTTCTACTTTCAAAGCTAATATCTCTTAAATCCAATTAATTGTCATAAAATTTGCCTAAAAACCAACCAAGTTTAACGAAGTTGTTTATAAAAAATACTAAATCAACATCGGCGCATCCATTCAAAAGCAACTATGGCACAGACAGACACTTCTAAGCTGTTAAATCAGTGGTTAATAACCCCGCTAATGCTTCACAAAAACTTCTAACCCATTTATATTGTTGGATACATGTGACAGTTGTTATAGGTGATATAGCAACATTAATCTCAGTCTAATTGCTGCGTGCAGGCGCGAAATGCATCCACTTATCGCATGCACACTTGTAATTGTATCCCGGCGATGTTAACGCGGCCATAATCTTTAATTAACACTTATAACATTGCGATATGAATATTTCATTATGAGCCTAGCTGTTTAGTGTATAGTTGTATACATACTTAGTAGATAGATATGTATACTCGGTATTTGTTTGTAGTATAGAGCAAATCCAGACACTGTCGTAGAAAGCAAAACAGACACTATACTATACTGTCTATGTATCTGGTGATAAATAAGCTCTGAGGAACATGGATTTCTATTCTTAAGATGGCAAAACAGGTTAAGAGGGTCATGGTCCTTCCTAAAACCAAGAATTGGGTTGAGGGATTTTTAAAATTAGAAATGTTTCAAAACCATGAAATAAAATGAAATATTTTATTGAATGAATTGACCATATTACGACTCTTTTACACGTCGGTATAGGTGAAAAACGTAAGTAAATCACCTGTTGCATGTAGTTGTGCACAAAACTAATATGGAATTTACGTCAAATTTCAAATATAGAATGTGAAATGGTCATTTTTATAAACCATAAAATACAATCATACTTAATAGATATAAGTAACATCACAAAGTAATAAATATAATAATAACTACATTCACTACAGTAAACTAAGAAAAAAGGTATTTTGGAACATCAACAAATATGTCATGAAGAAATTGACATAACCTTAAGCGCGGAGGGTATACTGAGATGACAGCTTTCAAATCAGAGCAAACTAACCTCAAGCATTTTAAATACCTACTAATCAAAGTTCAATGAACCCTTACACATTAGGTCCGAGCTACAGCGTACTTTCTAGCCAGCAACTAAGCATACAGCCTGTGTTTGCGCTTGCGCGGCGCGTAATCGCATAGCTGCGCGTGCGGCGGTCACGTATCGATTTGAATGAGCCCAGTTTGTTTTAAAAGGCTTCGAGAAAATTATTATAATTTGTCCGAGTTCAATTTATGAGCGTTCTGACTTATCTTATCTGTGAAGACTAGAGCGTCCAGTGGCGCCCTAATTACTATTATTGTGTTTTCTAATTTAGTAACTAAAGCATTGTCTTGAAATCGAAGGATGGTTTTTTGTTGTACAAATGAATACACGATGTATAGCATATATGACATAACTTAATTAAAATTGGACTATGTTGAATGTTATTAAACATTGTCATATATGCTTTATATACATTGTGAATTTATTTGTACAACAAAAAACCCTTCGATCACAAGACAATACTTTAGTTTGTAATAAAAACAATATTAGTAATGAGGGCGCCACTGGACGCTGCTTGCTCTAATTAAAAACTTTATCCATCCGTTTAGTATTCATATTACACGGGTAAAATCAAGAATCCCTAATAACGTTTGTCCTAACGCATCGTTTCTCCTAATCATTATTTGTCATAAACTGGTTTTCAGCTGGGTCAGATAACTTATTGAGTTTTCCAAACATACCTGCGGTTAGGTTAGGTTAGGGTTGAATTATAACAACACTAAAAATCTAAATTAAAAGCGGAAATGGCTTTAGGATAAACAAATAATATGACAAACGATGCATTAGGACTAGGGTTCAGGGGGCTCGGAAACGTTATTCAAAATAACGTTTTAAAAACGTTTCGAACCGTTCTTTGTTCAACATTTTGTTCGGAACGGAAACGAAACGAGAACGTTATCAAAAACCGGTTTAATCCACGGGACGCGGCCGCGCGCGGCGTTCGGCTACAAAGCGGCGACAAGCATGAACTTGTTTAGTAATGTTAGATACTACCGAACCCAGCAAATGGAAAAAAACGGTTAAAAACGTTATATAGATCAAAAAATATTTAAATTTCGTTATTGTTCAAAAACGTTTTCTATAACGTTATTTGCGAACGAAACCGAAACAAATCGTTAATTAGGCATTTAAGACGAAACCGTTTCGAAAAAAATACCGTTTTCCGAGCCCTGCTAGGGTTTGCAATATCCGCCCAGTTTTTTAATATTCGGATAATTGAATACTTCAATATTTATTATCCGAATATTTGGATATTTCAATAATTTCGGATAATTTTGGTATTTTATAAAATAAAACAAAATTAGCGTATTTAAAGGTGTGTAATGCATAAAATCAACAAGTCAAGTAACAGAAAACCTGAAAATTAAAAATACAACATGCTTTTATGATCATTATATGAGTTGTCATTATCGCACCACGTATTTTGTATTTTTTATAATAAAATAAAACTGCAAATCACATTTTTTTAAATACCACGCGTGACGCGACGAGAAACAATAACAGACAACCTACCTTCTATAGATACAGACTGACTGACTGACTGAGCGAATGGGTTCGTTGTTCGGTCGGTTCATAGTAGGTAGGTAATACCAATAATTATTTTAGTGACAGGTAGAAAATCCACCTTATCTGCAAGTGTTTTCGTTGCTCATTTAAATACCTAATAATAGTAACATTAGTAACAAATTCGTGTCTGCTAGATTTAATCAATATATTATGTAATTTATGTAAGTTGGTATTCAGATACTTATTTAATAAAATATAATACTTAATATGGTACATTTGTCTAAACACCTTATTTGGGCAATACAGATGGACATATCAGATCGTCAGTCCACCTTGTGGAAGGTCTGCCAACACTTCGTCTCCCGGTTCGCGGTCGCCACTCTAGAACCTTTCCGCTCCAACGGCCATCAGTTCTACGAGCAATGTGCCCCGCCGAAACAAAACAAACCAAAACCGCTGGATGACAGCAGCAGAGGACCGATCGTTGTGGAAAACCTTGGGGAAGGCCTTTGTCCAGCAGTGGACGTCTTGCGGCTGATAATGATGATGATGATGATAATGGACATAAAACGTCATTAGTCATTAGTGTTTTTTCTCGTATTTTTTTTTGATTTTTTCCTGCTTATAAATGTATTTATTAGTGTTTTCAAAATATCCGTTTATTCGGATAATTCGCGGTTTAGTATTCGGATAATTTTGAATATTATTTTCGGCGGATATTCGGATAATTGAATATTCGGATTATTCGGATTGCAAACCCTAATTAGGACAAATAAATGACGATTAGGGATTCCAACATATACCACCTACATCCCACCAGCTTTTGAAGTTAATCGTAACGGAACCCATTCTGATACAGTACACTTATAAATTTATCTTTAATCATTAACGTTATCTGGCCTTGAGTAGATTGCAATTAAGCCTTGTCTAATCATTCAAAGGTCAATTACCTAATCAAGCGCATTCACAGATTTGTTAACACTAATAATCGAACAATACATATAAGCACAGAAAATACATTAAAAACCTACCATCAAATCTGCATTCAACAATGAAAACATAGATATTAAAAACCGACTACAAAAAAATACATCTTTTCACCTCCTCATGATCTCTCATTCCTTTTCTCTATTTGTTTGTATCCATTATATGTATTGCAGAGCAATGGTTATGCAAGTCATCCAGTGAGATTTAACATGACGTCATGAATTAAAAGCCGCGTTAGTAATCTAATATTGAGTGAGGATGGCGTCTCAAGTCTCCTTTGTTTTGATATCAAATTGAATATAACGTCACCTAGTCACACAGGAACTTAATGCCGCATTAGTAACCTAAACTTGAGTGAGATTGCAGTCTCAAGAGTTGATATTAGATTCGAGACATCAGTAATTTATTCTTGTGTGAGAATACTGTCTCAAGACTCGTCTGAGTTGATATTAGATATAACATAACGTCATCTAGCCATACGCGGAACTTAAGGCGGCATTAGTTATCTGATTTTGAGTGACGATGCCGTCTTAAGACTCGAGGAGTCGGTATTTATTTCGACGCGTCTAGCATCTTAAAAAACACATCTCACAAACAATCTTCACTCATTATTAAATATAGCTTACGACAGCTAAGAAGAGTTAAATAAAGAGGTGAATTATCATTCAAATTACTAATCAATATGTGTAGTATAATAAAAAGTCAAATAAATTATCTAGTGTGAAACGTATCCAAGATTGGTCCAACTATAATTACATACATTTACGTAAAGGGGTAATAATCATAATAACAACATATTCAAGATCAACATTCTAAACTATTAATTGAGAGAACTAAATCACAAATTAAAGAGAATTAAAAAAAAAAACTCATTGCATCAACCCCTCTTAACCAGAATTCCGTTATCGGAGACAAAAATGGAGCCGGTGATGCTTCTTGCCTTGTCGCTCGCCAGAAACGCGATGAGGTCTGCGATCTCTTCAGGCTCGCCCACTCTGCCCAGCGCAGTCATACTGGCGTACTTGTCCCAGACAGCGTCCCCGCCCCCAGGCGCGGCCTGACCGGAGGCCTCCACGATGTCCGTCCTAACGGGACCAGGGTTCACGCTGTTCACTCTAACGCCCGCAGCCGCCAGCTCCAGAGCAATGCACCGCGTGAAGTGATCCAATCCACTCTTCGACACACTGTACAGCAATAAATCCTCTCGGATCACGGCATGCGCGGACACGCTCGACACGTTAACTATATTCCCTTTCGAAGCCTGCAGATAAGGAACAGCCAGATTCGTCAGCTGGACAATAGACCGCAAGTTAGTGTTGATGTTTGCGTCGAACGCTTCGAGAATGTCTGGATCAGCGATCCTAGCGTACTTCACCATCCCCGCGTTGTTTACAAGGACGTCTAGCTTCCCGAAGTGGTCTACTGTTTTCTTGACGATGGTCTTTGCTTCTTGTTCTTTGGTGACGTCGGCCTTGATGACCAGGGGGGTGTTGCCGGCGGTGGCGCAGCGTTGCGCGACGTTGCTGAGTTTGGTCTCGTTGCGCCCCACGAGCGCGACGTTCGCGCCTTCCTTCGCGAACAGCTCGGCAGCTGCAGCACCAATGCCTGAGCTGGCTCCCGTCACCAGCACCACTTTACCCGAGAAACTCATAGTTAATGTGTATTGATGCCTTAGTCGAGATAGAATGAACGATCGTAGGTGGATCCGTTTATATTTATAATCGTTTAGGGTTCAATCGGTATGTAAAGGGAACCTTACAATCTAAAAATAGCCGTTATATGCGGGCTGTACGCACTCGCCGAGACATCCCGAGACAGGCCAAGAGCGTGTGTGTACATACTGCTCTCGTCATGTCTCGCTCGCTCTTGTCTGGTCTTGCCATGTTCCTGTCGCGGTCGGTTAAGGCCCAAGACTCTCGGCGAGAGGCTCTCGACTAGTGTGTACAACCGGCATAACGCTTACGAGCGGTAATTGGAGACACGATAATAATTCTATTGATAAATAACATTATCATTTTATCAACATTATTATGCACCTGTGCCATACACTTGTATTGACTCATATACAGCTCATTTATCAAATGGCTGTAAGGGGTGAATGAAATGCCTGATTCACCTCTTTATTCAAATTACCAATCAATAGGTATAGTATTAAAAAAAAGTCAAAAAAGTTGTTTAAACGTTTTTATAATGAGCTGTCATAGAAATCATCCTAGATTCGCCAAACTATAGTTAAAGTTTTTACGTAAACGGGTACTTTGTTATTAATTATTATTATGAATAACAATATATTTCAAAGTTAATGGTATATTATAATATAAACTTACGAGTCAATAACTCTCACAATAAAGTTAATAATATTTTAACACCAAAAAAAGTGCGCTTCAACCCCTTTTAACCAGTACTCCGTTATCGGAGACAAAAATGGAGCCGGTGATGCTTCTTGCCTTGTCGCTCGCCAGAAACGCGATGAGGTCTGCGATCTCTTCAGGCTCGCCCACTCTGCCCAGCGCAGTCATACTGGCGTACTTGTCCCAAAAAGCGTCCCCGCCCCCCGGCGCGGCCTGGCCGGAGTTCTCAGCGATGTCTGTCCTGACAGGCCCAGGGTTTACGCTGTTCACTCTAACGCCAGCAGCCGCTAGCTCCAGAGAAACGCACCGCGTGAAGTGATCCAAGCCACTCTTCGACACACTGTACGGCATTAAATCCTCTCGGAACACGGCGTGCGCGCACACGCTCGACACGTTAACTATATTCCCTTTCGAAGCCTGCAGATAAGGAACAGCCAGATTCGTCAGCTGGACAATAGACCGCAAGTTAGTGTTGATGTTTGCGTCGAACGCTTCGAGAATGTCTGGATCAGCGATCCTAGCGTACTTCGCCATCCCCGCGTTGTTTACAAGGACGTCTAGCTTCCCGAAGTAGTCTACTGTTTTCTTGACGATGGTCTTTGCTTCTTGTTCTTTGGTGACGTCAGCCTTGATGACCAGGGGGATGTTGCCGGCGGTGGCGCAGCGTTGCGCGACGTTGCTGAGTTTGGTCTCGTTGCGCCCCACGAGCGCGACGTTCGCGCCTTCCTTCGCGAACAGCTCGGCAGCTGCAGCACCGATGCCGGAGCTGGCTCCCGTCACCAGCACCACTTTACCCGAGAAACTCATAGTTAATGTGTATTGATGCCTTAGTCGAGATAGAATGAGCGATCGTAGGTGGATCCGTTTATATTTATGATCGGTTAGGGTTCACTCGGTATGTAAAGTGAACCTTACACCCAATGTAAAAACTGCCGTTAGGTACGTCTGGTTGCGATCGGTGATTGTAAGACACGATAATAATCCTAATGATAAATAACATTATCAATATTATCATGCATGCCTGTAATATACACTTGTGTGGACTCCAGAGGTACATAATATTTGGACACTGTAAAATTCAAAAACACATTCGTGGTGGAATAGCGTAGTCATGCTGACCACCAACTAAAGTTTTTACGATGAGGTCACAACTTTAAACCTTAACTTTTACCCGAAATATCTGATAAATAAATAACCTATTTAAATTTTTACTACATTATATCCATTATAGCTCGTTCATTATTTTACCCTTAGGTATTGTCCAGGTTTCTGGGATTCAATCTATTTAAAAAACTGATTTAGCCCTGAGGTGTCACAAAAAGATAGTTGTGTGTTCTGGACAATCAGGTACTACGAGTATAAGTTTTTATTGATAAAATCCCCCTGATATTTATTGTGTAAATTTCTGAATTATTATTTAGTCGACTGACAGAGAATGGCATTGGGCGTTTAGTCCGCCATTTGTACTTGCTTTGTGCTATAAACATTAAATCAATTAATAAATAATGCATCTTGTCAAGCTAGACGAGTTGCCTAGGCTTAGGAATCCTAATAGACTCGTTCCCGACTCCCACGGCGGCGTGCGCGCAGCACGACTCACCGACCGGCGCCGGCGCACCGCGCGAGGACTGGGGAATGAGGAACGGCTCACAATTAGAATGGACACTGCTTCCGTGTGTTGCTTGCTGACTTACGAATATGATTAGTGATTATAACGATATCAATCGAAAATTAAAAACATATCCTTGAATTCGCTGCATATATTTCTTCCAAAAATCCCACTTCTGATTTTTTTTTATAATTGAATAAATAAAGACAAGGAGCTACTTATGCCTTTTTTAGGGTTTCATAGTCAAAATGGCAAAAAACGGGACCCTTATAGTTTAGTTTTGTCATCCGATCCGTCAATTGAAATTGATGAAGTTTAGAGTTCTTAAATAAATAGAATAAATATATCTAGGGGCTCTATATGTATGTAATGTAACAGTTTTTTTTTTTCAGAAATTATTTACGAGCGGTACATAGTTTAAAATTATTGAATAAGTCAGTTAATACTCTCGGAAACAATAGCTCTGAAAATAGCATAAATGGTTTCTGTAATTCGTTTTTTTATTCTTATTATAAACTTAAACTTAACTACTTGAACACCTCACTTTGTTAAGCCTGAACACACTCATTTTATTCATCACGACAGTCATTGCTTTATAAAGCACGCACGATGGTAATTTAATTAAAATAAGTCAAAAGAATTCATATTCAGCAGTTAGTAGTAATTCGACGACACGTGATTAGCCTAGTTTATGAACCTGACTGCGAAAATTGTGGACGTAACTCTTAGGGCCGTATTAATAAACTCATCTTGACTGTGGGGCCCGTCACAAGATACGTCACAGTAAACCCCAAGCCATAGAACACTGTCATTTTTGACGCATCTCGAGACGAGCATTAGAGCTAAGATCAGTTTATTAATACGAGCCTTAGAGTCTGGCAAATGAAACATGAGAATGAAAAAATGGCAACACTGTAGTGTCGTCACTTTTTTCTTAGATTGATTTGAAAGGGACGACACTACAGTGTTGCCATTTTTTCATTCTCATGTTTCATTTGCCAGAGTCTATCCAATCTGTACTAGCGATCCCGGGTTCGACTTCAGGCTATATCAAATAGTTGTGTGATGAACGCGAGTAATGGTTCCTTAGTCTTAGAGATTTATATGTGCTAGCCCAATAGAACCCACCATAGGACGGTGTCACAGTGATATTATAAAAAGATTTGTTTGACACTTCTTACGACTTGAATCATAACGTCACTGTGACAGTTCTATGTGGTGCGTCGGGGTTCTATTGCGCTGATAGCACATGCGATTCCAATTAAGCGTGTTTATCGTGGGCGTAATTAATATTGTGAATGATTATGAACAAGGGGCGGAATATTCATAGCTAAAATCAAACGTAAGAGGGATTGACCATTATGTTTTATCGACTATCCCAGTTATCGATTTTACTACATATGATTCCGGATTATGACAAAATTCGCGATTATGCCAATTTAATAGCAAAAAGTTAATATGTACTTACAACAAAAATGGCGTTATCGAGAACTACAAATATGCTCCCGTTACTTCAACTAAAGTAGAACGCTCTTTCTCATCGTATAAATAGATCTACAGTGAAAACAGGACCAGTTTAAATGACAATGTAGAGAAAACAGTCACGATTCTTTATTACTAAAGACAAGATGAAACTATAATCAGTACAGATATAGACTTCGATTCTGTTGTTTTGAATGAAGGTTAGTCTAATATCAGTTATACTGCAAAACAAAATAAAACTAGTTCCCGTTTTATTAATGTATAATTTTGTTAACCTTCATACACACTTTTTTTTTCGGCAGCTTATAGTGTCCCACCCCAGCCTCCCCCATTATAGGTCTAATTTCATTACCAGAAACGTGTAGCACATGTTTCTGTTCTGCTAATGAAGGGACAGTAAATCATCGATAGTCGATAAAAGACATTGGTCAATCCCTCTTGACGTTTGATTTTTGCTATGAAAATTCCGCTCCTTTATTATGAAGGTTTATTAGGTCATAGATTGGTGGGCAGACCATCAGCTGGTTGGTCTGATGACATTCGGCAGACAGTTGGGAAAGGATGGATGGCGTTAGCACGAGACCGGGCAAAGTGGCGTGTACATGAAGAGGCCTTTACCCTGCTGGTGGATGTGGGCTGAAATGATTGATGATGATGTTTATCGCTGTCTATTAGTACAACGCTAGAGCTTAGTTTGGGCCTAAGTCAATTGTGGATACTAAATACGTTTGAAATAGGTAAAAAAAAATCTCGCACCGCCTTTTTTTTTTTCAATCTGTCAAATGACTTAAAACCGCACGCATGCTTATTATTTGATCTAATCACCACCCACAACTGGACTGACCCTGGTCTAAATAGTAATTCACCTTGCTAAATAAATACCTACATAATATAGAACAGGTCTTCCTAGATCGTGCTATGTGGAGTAATTATCATTTCCTACTATCTTCGTATGTAATTATCGAGTAAATATCGACATAACATAAACATCCTGTTATTATGGACGTACAGTCAAACAAATGGATTCCTGTTCCAGTATGGAACTATGTCAAAGTGCCGTCATCAATCAAATTTATTTATTTATTTCTAGGAAATCAAACAGCTACAATGAAAATAAAACATGCTCAACCAACACCAATACATTTAGCTATCAAACTTCGCCTAACTGAAGCCATCCCCAAATTCCTAAGATCCTAAGATAGTTTTTAGGATTTGACATACTGCAACACTTTGATGTAGTTCCATAATAGCCTAGAATTATATCGGTTTCACTGTCATAAAGACAGCATCAAGTCACGAAAAAATACGTCAAAATTTCTATTTAGCTTTCTGAGAGAGGGTTCAAGGGACTTGAGCCATCATATACTCATCATCTCAACTATTCTCGACTGAGACGTATGTCACAAAATACAAGTCAAAGAAAACGGTTATTTAAGACACATCTTAAGACGAGCATTACAGTCGATATCAGTTTAATGATACGGCCCTTAATCGTCATTAATTTAGGCCTTTACTGCGTTAAAGGGCCTACTATTAAACTCAATCATTTTTTTGGCGTCATAGTGTTGTAGTCTGTGGTTCATGGATCCCCGAGCCAGCTGATTGTGTGAAAGCTGTAACCTTGAATGGCGCGTGAACGGACGGCGCGGGCGACCTACAAACGTCATATCGAACTGTATTCGATGGTTACCGGTGCAATGTGACCAGTGCTAATCCGTTCATGACTCTGTGACGTTGTGACGTATTTGATTCTTCTGAGCGATGGTCGTGTCCGAAGCGCGAGTAGATTTATTCCATATTACTGACGTGTAAAAGAGCATTTACACTCTGTAACAGAGCACAAGGTGAATAAACTTTTTGAATTTCGAATTTTTAGTTGGTTGGCAGAAATGGATAGAATGAATGAGGGTTATGTTAACATGAGTCATTCATTATGTATCGTAATTTTTGTTTTTATGTCGTTATCCTTTTGATATAACTGGAAACCGGATTAATATTGGATTTCTTCTGTCGTGTCGTGTCATTTTCATTAAATTGGTATGGTGGATTTCCATTAGTGTATCGCATTATGTCGTCATGACATGTATCGTGTTGCATCAGAGAACATTCATAGGTAGTCGAGGCACTGAGGCGTAGACGTCGCGGAGAGAAGGCGGGAGAACATCGGAATCAACTCATACAAACGTAAATTTGCTTTAGGCCCTAAAAAGCTGGTAGCATTGAATTACCACGTCAACATCGTCAGTCTGACATGGGATCGGCATATTAAGCATTTCTAGCAATCACTTTTATAGCTAGGATGGAAAACCTTACGGCGGTATAAAAAACTGATCCCGACTGAGAACGAGATTCCTGCCTCGAGATGCGTCAAAAATGATGGTTTTCATTGGCATCTCAGTCGAGAAGGGTATATTAATACCTACGGCCCTTATTTTATTCGTCATAAGTCTCAGTTTCTGTTTAAAAGAGTTTTGCAAACATAGCCATTTTTAAAAATCACTAGACGTGAATGAATTCATGATGAAAATTAATGAAGGTCACGCAAAAAACTTGTTTCATTATGGCGTATTAAAAATAACAAATAACTTATGTTCTGGCGCAAATGTAAACCTAAATTTGTGGTTCCGTAACGTTATTTATATTCGAAGAGTAATATTGTTATTTGCAAGCCTCCACCTCCATACAATACCTCTAGGGCTAAAACAATCCGACAAAGTAAAAGATAACAAAATATCTTATGAAACTAACGGTATATCTTAACTGTAGCGTATCAATTTATTTACGAGAATATTATTTATGTTATTTAGTAATTAGATTCGTTCACCAAAAACTGATATATAATTTAAATAGTAGAAATGAAAATAAAATCGCTATTCGAAAATTCCGTGTCCGTAAAGTATATAAATCACTTGTTGATCAATGCATTCATTTCTATAATAAATTAAATGCCGTAGTTTTAGTAACCCTTTCCATCACTATGTCTAAAGCGTATTATAGGGTCGAGCATTCTCTAACAGACAAAAATGCATGCCCTAAACCCGAAACTTAGTCAATAATAATTTGTTGAATTGCTAAAATACTTTATCTTGTCTAGGGGACACCGTTGATGTAGGAAAACATATCGAAAGTTTTATTTGGTCGTCTTGCACCGTGTTATACATATACACAGAAGTAGGTTTTTTTGTAGTTTTCTCCCTCTGCTGAACTACGCATGTATAGTTTAGTTTAGTTTAGTTTATTTATTTATCAATGTAATGTTACAATATAGCATGTGATTTAATATTATATTTAATTTAATATTTATAGCTTTATATAATGCTTAGACTAAGTAGTACCATTGTAATATGAAATATGATTAAAAAATGACTGACTGCTGAGTTTCTTGCGGCGTTCCTTCTCAGCAGGGGTCTCCTCTTGGGAAGCGATGGTAAATTCTTCACGTGTAAAAGTGTCCGTGCGGCCTACTTACTGAATAAATGACTTTTATCGTTTAACAATTTGCTGCTGAATTCAACGGTTTCAGCCTGAAGCGATCGTAGACCGCATCGCGTTCCTAGCGAACGACAAGGCGAGGGGCATCACTGGCTCCTCCTTCGTCCCCGATAACGGAATTATGGTTAAACATGGATGGTCGCCAAGGTTTCTCTCAAATTTTTTTTTTTTAAACATAGGTACTTATAAGATGGAAGCGTCAGGTGGAGGAGGTGGGGGAGTAGAGTAGTGAACTTTAAAAACCACACCCAAATGTGTCGTGTCACACAAGGTTTACAACATTGTTTTTTTTTCCATACTTTGAATAGGGACATAGAATTACTCAGCTAGGAGATGCAATGTTATTTTAGATTTTTATATGTGCTTGGTTTTAGTATAGTGTATCTAATCCACGCAGTGCAGTCCCGCGTCCGCCACAGACTTCTAAATATTGCGTTAATTGACGTAACTTTGCATTCATTTCAAGTGGCTGGGCGCGCCTTCGTGGAACAAAAATATAAATTCATGGGATTCCTGATGGGTTTCAGACCCCGGGGCATGTGACCACGTTTGCATTCTTGGTCCAATGAAAAAAAAAACGACTGGCGCGATTTTAATCTCACCCAAAATTAATTTTAATAAAGACATTAGTAAACGCATAACGGCATTATTTTACTAATTCAAATTTTCGTATTTACGTAACTAGTTTTTGAAATTGGCATTCGAAGCTTGTACTTTAATCATAAATCTACTTAGTCCAATTTGGGTCTTATGCTACTTTTTCATCTATATAATTAAGAGCCAATAGCTTTATATCGGGTCTTCTGTAAAACAGCGAGCCAGGCCCAGAACCTATTAATTAAACAGTATTCGTGCTGTAGCAGCATTTGTCGTAGATTTAATCTCGGCTCGAAACATTATTTTAACTCGACAATAGCCCGATATCATCTACAAGCCACTTTTCAATTTAAAACTCTTTAATTTATTATCAAAGGTGTGTTCCCAAGCCTCTGAGATTTCAGGCCACGAGAAAGTAAAATACACAAAAAAGTCGTACGACGAGTTTCTCCCGCCAAAACTGAGAGCACTGACCGATTGACATTCGATTGGGCGCGCGACAAGCGACCATCGACAAGATGACGGAATGGCAACTTTTTTTGGCTGCAGTAGGTTATTAAGAGTCACCACATCATCGTCACGGAGCGTTCAGGATAATTTACATACAAATCGAAATCTGTATATTTATGTGCCTAAATTTTGTTTTATGTTGGGATCGCAGTGATTTATGAAAGACGATGTGCAGAGACAAGTTTTATTTAGACACGGAAAATAATTCACATATTAAAGGCGTGAATATATGGTCGACCACTATTGCCGTCTTACTTGTACTTAGTATCTAAGAAGAAGACGCCTATAACTGCCACAGTCTTGTAAATGTTGCTCATATAAAATTACCTGCATACATTCGCCTTATACGATTATCGATCCAAATGAGATCCATACATTTTAAGTGAATTATCGCTTTAATTTATAACTTAACACAACAACCATAACCATGGAGCTTGAAATATTGGACAATCTGTATGTTATCAGTTATCATTACTTAAAGTTCCCGCCGCTTTTTTTTGTAAGCATGTTGATTTCTTTATAAAATCTCCCTAATAGATATTAATGCAGTTTTGTTCGTAATTTAAAGACTCGAGGACTCTACTGCTTTCTTACATTTATATTTCACACAGGCATAACTGCTCGTTACTAATTTACGTAAAACTAGCGACCCATCCTCGCTTCGCTTCGGTTTATGTGATTTTTCTGTACTAAAACCAGATTTTTTTATACATAAAAACGATCCTCTTGAACTCCGCAGTTTGAGAGATCTAAGCATACATACAGAGGAACAGACGGTGGAAAGCAACTTTGTTTCATACTGTGTAGAGATAGTTGGCAACCCTACAGTCTGAAGTATTTATAAAAATACGTATCTATAGGTAAGAATGTATTAAATCGAAAGTAAAAACTCTCCCGCAAAAGCAATATGCCGTAGGTATGAAACTTATCTTCGGTAGTTTAGAAGAAAGTGCAAACAACGCGGATTCGAGAATACCGCTAATTCCACTCTTGCGCATTGGGTTTCGTGACGTGAGAATGTGTGTACAGTCCACAAAATACACACATACGAACACTGTAAACAAGTACATATCTGTGTGGGAAGATGGAGTCTTGCTTAATGAACGGTTTTAGTATAAAGTGTGTGGAATGTCGTTCAGAACTTTATTGATATGGAGGTGTTATGTCACGAGACGTCACGAGACGTTTTGGAGATGTATTTTTTAAGTTACGTTTTTTTAAATAACATGAAAGGGCCAAATCAGGTTTCGCTAGACAGAAGCTAACCTAACCTAACCTAACCTAACCTAACCTAACCTAGCCTAACCTAACCTAACCTTTAGGTCCGTGAACCTAACGTGCGGAGACATCTTTGAAAAATCTGTACGTATTCTATATTTGTCGCTGACTGGATGGTCTAAGAAATAAATTAAATCATTCGAGATATCGCTCAACACTAATTCCTCCTCCTAAATCATTATTACTCGATAATCACGTGCTTTTAAGGATCAAGTGAGGTCTTAGCAATGATTTATACACTTGATCTTACTTTCAAATTCAGTTATTAAATAACTATTAATCATAAGTTTTTGTCAACAACACACACATTGAGTTCATTGAGTTCAAGTTAAAGTTATTTTATTTCTCGAAATGGCTTCTGTCCATGTGGACAACTTAGCCAGTGTCAGGGTTTGAACCTACAGGTGATCGGTAATTTGTTTTCCGTACAGATTAAAAAATAAGCACTCAGTTGAAAAACAAGACAACATGAGAGTAGTAACTACAAAAACTACTTACTAAAAGAATTAAATAAATGTTATGAGAAGAGAGCATGCACATTGAAGCGGGAATAAAGAGGACAAAGCAGTTGGCAACAGGTTTACAATTTAATGTTAGAGTCGGTAGAGTATTTGAGGATTGTATTGTGTCAAAACTAATTTGTTCACGTGTTTAGCAATTTTAATTGACACAAACTAGTTATATACTATGTAACACAGTGTACAGATGTAGTGCGAACGTGTCATGCTACTTCAGTCACCCTCAGTACTCTTTGTACTGTGACCGACTGAAATAGCTAAACACGTTCGTACGTTTGCGTGAAAATACGAAGGAAAACAATTATGCACTACATCTGTACTCGTAATAAAGATGACACAAACATTATCGAAGAGATGTACCTACAAGGTTCATTGAACATAAAAGCAAGGAAACGTACATAAAGATAAACTACGACGTTGCGTAGGCTCTAACTAGGTCTTTGAACTATGATTTTACAGCCCTGACTGGTTTCACACTGAGTCCGGTTGTATTTATTGTTTATTAGCCGTCGTCTGCGACTTTGTCCGCATATAATTCATTTAAAGTTCTTTTACGGTGAACGGCCGAACTGTGTTACAGTGCCTCTATACTGGGTAAAACGACATTGCGTAACATGTTAACGATTGTCAACGTTAAAAATAATGCAATAACACGTCGGCAATATGGTTTTACCGAGTGGTACAGAAGCACTAATAAGAAGGCAGTTCTGACACATGTAGATCACTTTTTTTTTATTATTACCATTTTTTTCACACGCATAAGTTTAGCATTGTTTTACGTCTGTCAACATTATCAATATTTGGAAACTTCATGATTGCGCAATGGAAAAGTCAATGCTGACGGATTGAGTTCTTATCTGTGTAGGTAGTTCTATCGGAAGCTGGAAGTACTCTTAACACCTAGATGATAATTATGTTAATATATTACGTAAGTGAAGAATAAAGTACTCCTATCATATAAGCGCTCTCACTAGTTTATAAGTTGCTGTGCCCTACAGGGTCCATAATAATCTCATAACTTTTAAGTTTATTTAAATCCCACCTTTGTATATTTTATGGAATGCAATAAAAAATGGAGTATTGAGTATCGAATAAAAGATGTACCTAATACAAGACGACGCAACCATCATAACTCTTGAATACCACTTTTAAATACAATTATAATTCATACTGGGTGAAGCCAAAACAATAATGATTGTCGAGTTCGACTTCGTGTAAACATTACTTCATCATATTTACAGCAAATTATTTCTCAACTAATGCAATTTTGCGTTCGAGAATCGTGGCGAGAAATTGCTTGTTACCAATGCTTGTTACGATGTCATTTGATTTGAATGTTGTTTCTTTTTTTTTAGAGACAACGCGGTTTGTCCAATTATCGGTTCCGGACTCGTTCCCCGGTAAGTGCAAATATTTGAGTGAAACAGAAGGTCAGGTATTTTGTGAATGACAGTTCCTACTCAAGAAAAGTACCTATCTACGGTATTGACTTATTCAAAGTCTACCAAAATAATGACACTTTGCTGAAAGCACAAGTAATGGACACTTTAAAATCCAGTACAAAACAAAACATAAGCTGTACGATAATGAACACTTAACTCTTAAGGCAAAGATTATACGGTTTTAAATTGATTGTCGCAAAACAAATTAATAACAATTATTTTCTAAAAATTACAATCAAGACTCTATCATTATCGTTAGCTATCAAACCTTAACACCAATCACCAACTTACAACTATCAAAGGTCAATCTCTTAATTCGAACCTAAACCTTCACAGAAACAATTTAAAGGTCATAATTGATAGATTTGCCATCGCAATCGTATCGCTATAACAATTTGACCTGTATTACATTATAGATAGAGTTAAAAGTTACTTGTAAATAGAACCCGCATACCAGCGTGCCAGTTAGCTGACATTAAATTTGCATTGCGTGAGCGCAGCCTGATTTGCTATGTACAATCGCAGTATAAAAATGCTTGTCGATTTTAAACTCTATTCTAACGCTTTTAAGATTAAAAAGTGACTAACCGTGTACTACGGCAACCATACCTATAGGCATAGATAATGTAGGGCCTCTATTTAAATTCGCTTTAGCGTCTTGCTTTTGTATCGTAGTAATATTGCTGACGTTACATAAAGACCCTCGCGATGTTCCGGAGCTTGAGGGGTATTATAGTCGCGCCGTTTTAAGACGCCTGATTTGACAGCTGTCAACGCTGTCCTCAAACACATATTTTGTACTGAGTTGAGTTGACAGCTGTCACATTGGGCCTTTTGGAATGGCACGGCACACAGCTACTACCGCGGGGATATGGCGTTTCCACAATGAAGTGATTCCGCCAGTGTCAAGTATACATACATATATAAGTATAAATCAATATAGCAATCAAATACAATCCAATCTTCTCCAGGAAGATTAGGGGCAACGTTGTAAGGTAATATGTAGGACAGAGGTCTAGATAGTTTTAACCTCTCCACCACTGCGAGTCTACTTGAAACGAGAAGTAAGATGCCAGATACACGAAATAAGTCCAAGTCTTCAATCAAATCACTGTGCAATGTGCAACACAAAAGCATAAAAAACACAAATCACTATCAGAAAAGAACTTTGAACACCTAAATACCTACCCAAAAATACAAAACTAAAACGGATTACACATCCGCCATCTTTTAACGTTGCAAATGCCCCCTGGGCCCCCTATACTGGTAACAGATACACTAAAATGGCACATGTCAAAAGCCATTGTATATCAAAAAGAGTAAACAAGACTGCTTGTTTCATGAAGTTTATTGTATTTACATACAGTTTTAGCTTGATAATGCCAAATAAAGTACAAAGCAAAGAAAACAAAAGTTTTCCGAAAAGAAAATCAGGATTAAATAGCATTTATTTAAATAATAATTTAAGTTGACGTGTCAGGTATTGCCATTTTACGTAAGTACCTATAGTGCGGTCGCCTTAAATTGGTAAATCGTTGTTTTCTTTTTTCTTACGCCCCCATGCCAATGAATCCCGAAAGTGCTAGCAGAGACGAGTAGATATTAACTCCATGAAATTCCTAAACCGGTAGGAAACCAATCAAGCGAGGCGATAGATTTACTCATAGATTACAGTAATTGTTAGCTAGATGATCAACACTACCCGTTATTATCCATATTTGATACATGCACCCTCTGAGCAACGACGCACGAGCGGTTTTAACACTTTCGCTACCGCTAGCTAGGAATCGTATGTAAGTGTAGTACGCCTGGCGTGTCGCCGGCATTGAAGATGTCAACATTAAGCAATTAAAACGCATATTAAAGAGTAATGTATCGTAAAAACGTTTAACTTTATTTCAGATATGAATAGTTATACTAAGTGTTTGATAATAAAATACACAGGTATGTGGCCAAGTAACTCAATTATCTCGAGTTCAATTAGAACAGTAGAACTACGTCAATTTACCTACCTTTTTAGCGCCATTGACGGAATTATATCCGTGCCACTGGTGCCGCCAAGGGCCGATTAATCCGTACCAGTGGTGCCACCAATTACGGATTGATCCGTCACGGTGCACAGCGAAAAGTTTACTATTAAGGTTAACATCTTTTGATGTGTAACGTTTAAATTTGCAGGGTGAGTGACAACTTTTGTATTTTGCATAGCGATTAAAAGATGAAACAAAGAAACATAAACCCTAACATGATACAAGATGGCGGATTCCATTTTTAGCGATCCTGAATTGTAAATAGTTGTGCATCTCTGTCTGTCAAGACTTGTGTGAGCAGAACAAAAACAAAAAAGTAGGAACCACTAAATCTACGACACAGGTCCAAAACGGTCTTCCATCGCAAATAGTTAAAAAATAAGTCTTAGCACTTTAAATATAACATCTAAGTAAAATTAATTAATATTAAGTTTCGCATCGTCGATAACCCTACGTCGATTATGGTATAACGTATAATAAATAATTATTACTTTAATACTTTTTAGCAGTTAAAGGTGTATGCATCCATTGTGTTTGTATAGATAAATCATTCGTCATTTTAAGCGTTCCATAGTCAAAATACTATCAAGTATTTTCACTTTATTATCACTTTATTCGTTTAGCTTACTGTCCGCCTGTCACACTCGGAGCTGGCTGAAAATCAGCGCTGCAGGTGTTTAACACCTCAGCACTATGCTGAGCCAGTGTCCGATTCACTGCCGCGAAGACACACTCACTACTTGTTTATTGTTGTTTCTGTTTTCACTTTTTATTTATTTTCTGTGTTTCTTGTGTGTGTAGTGAATAAATGTATTTTTTCTTTTTCTTTCTTTCTTTCTTTCTTTCTAAAATAGAAACCCTTATACACGATGGTAATGGACCAGCGTAAGAGCGCATTTATACCCTAGAGTGATGGAAAGGTAACATTTTCTTGTATCTCACTCTTAGGCATTAATCTGTCCCTACGCTGGCCCATGATAGGCTATCTGTATCAGGGGACATGACGTTTCGCCATGAACCTACTGCCTGTTGTTCTGTACGTCAGGTCACTTTTTGACAGAAAATACAACTCCCTAAACCTTAATTGTATACATGACTATGGACATGAATCCATAGATATTTATCTGGCAAACCAAAACCAATGTAATAAACACACGTGACTTCTCGATTGGACTGAGAATCAAGAATTGGAATGCTACCAAACGACTTTAAAAGTAACTCCCCGACTAATGCAATATTGCAACCAAAAATCGAAGTTTGACATCGCCCTATCCCTTTCTTACCTTCGCGAAACAACTGTAGAGTGAAAGGAATGCTTTCGAAGGTTCGTGTTTAGTTACCAGTAACCCACGGGCAGGTCCACACGAGCAAGGAAACGTATGTAATTTTCGCAATCTTCGACATTCCTCTCCGAGCCGAGCCCACAGCTGGCGGTATGCGCGCGAAAGTGACAGCGAATCTTTCAAACTTGGAACACGATGATCACAGAGTGCAGAGGCATACGTTTTTATTTTTTTTATTTCAAATATGGTTTAAGTTCTGAGTAAATTGCAAGGCATATGTTTATTCTTAATCTCTGATTGGGTTCGAGTTCTGAGTAAATTGTAGCTGGTTGGATAGACATGTTTAGTTGTTTTATCTTACGAAATCTATTGTCAACGGTTTTGTTTTCTACACTACCGTGTTCTTACTAGATTGAATTAATAATAATAATAAATAACTACAGTACTTACGGAGCAATAGATGTTAAAAGAACCTTAGGTTAGTATTTTTCACTCGCTCTCATACGAAATGTTAGTCTGGCAAGTGAAACATGAGAATGAAAAAATGGCAACAATGTAGTGTCGTCCCTTTTTTCTTAGATTGATTTGAAAGGGACGACACTACAGTGTTGCCATTTTTTCATTCTTATGTTTCATTTGCCAGACTCTAGTCTAAACGATTACCCAAAAGACTTAGTACAGGTATTTGCTCTGGGCCTCTACTCGTATTCTAGGACGCCAAAAGTATCGCCCTTGGCCTATTATCATATTGTCGTTGGTTTTGATAACTCATATTAACTAACTTGACAGCAACGGCGGCCGAATTAAAAACATTATCATAACACGTAAATAGCAATAATTATTTAACGTCCTAGAAGAGAGATTGAATCCTCTCCTCTTAAGTAATGAGGTTGCGATTACGTATAATTCCGAATGCAATGATTTAATAGAAGACTATTTCTCGATATCTAGACTAATATTATAAAGAGGAGCGGTTTGATTGTTTGTTTGTTTGCATTGAATTGGCTCCAAAACTACTGGACCGATTTGAAAATTCCTTTCACCATTAGAGTCCTACATTATCGCTGATGAACATAGACTGTTTTATTTTTCTGCGCGGATGGAGTCGCAGGCAACAGCTAGTCACTTATAAATCAAATGTAACCTAACCTACGAATAGCAATTAATTTATGCATTAAGTAAACTAAAAAAAAGCTCCAGCATAACATACGGATTTTTTCGGTGCTTCCGTTTTATTAGCAGGGCAGAATTCTTATTACATTGATAACTTTACGTTATGATAAATAAATAGTCTTGTTCCACAGTAATTACTCTATCTATGCCTATTGTTGAAGACGTTGTATTCGTAACCTTTTGGGATTAGACCACACTAACTTCTCGTAACTTGGTAACGTCACACCGGAAAGGTAAACAAAGGTCAACGTCATACCGGAACAAAATTCTATCCCTTTCTAGCTAGCAAGTGGGAAAGCGACAAATGCTTGATCGGAACAATAAACGGCTGGTACCACAAAAACGTCGTTAACAATGGCCCAATGTCACGATCAAGTCGGTCTATTATTCGCTAATTAGTTAATTTCATGGGAAGATTAGCACTGTGCTTTATCGATTGATACATTGATTATAGAGACCCTAGACAAGATGCATTTGGCGTTCGTTATCGTTAACAAAAATACGATCCAAGCATTTTGACAGTTTTCGAAAATCGTTTACTTTAGCGTTAGGCAACTTGTCCAGCCTCATTCAAGTTGAGTCATAGCTTTATACACTTGCAAATTATACCTGCGGGCCTATTATGATCGGGTTTAGCCAGGCGGATCCCTTTCTGACCAGTATGTAAGTGCGAGAGTGACGGATGCTTTATCCACATTTATCCGCCGCGATAAAGGCGAGCATAAGACGGCAGCAGGCTATCAAATTGCACGCTCTAAGATGTTGCTTGTACCCTCTGATGGGACAACTTAAACTAGCCGATTAATAATACATGCGTCGAGTTGTCAAGCGAATTGGTTAAGAGAATCACCTACCATTGCTTTTGATGTTTTATGGTACTTATGGTATTGTTTCTCCTAAGGCCCAAAGTCCTTTTAAAAGGCCTTCGTCCGGCCATTCAAATAAAGGTATAGTGCAAAGAAAGTAAGGTGGATTTTCTTTTGTTTCTATAACTAATGATCAAATTAGAAAATCGAATTTATTTCATTCACAATAGATTCATATTCCATTGATTCATTTCGTTGTATGGTGGGCCTTACGAGGTTAACTCGGCCGCGATTACTGTCAAATAAATAAGAGCTGTCCTGACATTGACAACACGTTAACATGTCAAAATAAATTAGATTTTACCGAGTAGATACAATAGAGTCTCTTGCTCGGAGCACTCTGTACTGCACTAAGTTGCATCATTGCAGGGTCTGCAGGTGACTTTTGTATGGGCTGGGTTGCGTGCGAATGAATACGAATTATGTGTTAGAAAGGAAAGCACAGAGAAGGCACGTTCGACCTACATAACCGCTAAGAAGAGCGCCTTCAAAGTTTTAGGTTCTATTTATACTTTGTGGTCTAACTCGACAATTGCAATCTCAAGATTGTCAACTTACGATGACAATCTTAAGAGTATACTGCTCTTGCACACTCAACCTTATTATAACCATGAGAGTTTAATCTGCTTCTATGAATTAGTAGCACATGCTCCTTTTCTCCGTAGGAGGGCAGTTCATTTGACTGTCAACCCTGAGGACTAGATGGAATGCGTTTACGCTACTTATTTCACCGGTTGTCCTACTCCCACACTAGTACCCTTGCGCGAGTCGATTGCTGTCCCTCGCACCCTATAAGAATACCGTAAGGTTGGCAAAATTTTGCTGCTAGGCGCCATTTATCCCGCCGTCCACTGCAAGCGGAGCGAACCCGAGACTCTGTTTAGTACAACGACGACTTCAAGAGGTTTGCTAGCGGTGGAAACACTTGTAAGTCACCGTTGTAAGTTAAACGGTCCCTGCACAAGGTTCTTCCACCATTAAAATTTTCACTTACAATATATGTTTATGAAATGTAATCACAGAAGTTCCGTAAAATTCAGACCACAATTAAACTATGAAATAGAATAACAGTTAGAGATAATAATCTATTTAGTTATTAATTGTTACCTGACCTCTTCTTTTCCTAGTTTATCGCTATTCTAAGAATGCTACGTGTTCTCGAAACTCGATTTCTATTAGAACTATTTCCTCAGGTATTTTCTCGGACGTGTTAGTGATTTAGACATGTTATGAAATCACGTACCTATAATAAACAATAGAACTAAATACTGTATTTTCCGTAGTAATACTAAAGATATTGAAAATAAATGTGATGATATTTAACTGTTTGTGACCGTGATGGAAACACTTGGGAACAACTGTGTCGCTTTAACGCTACGCTTCAACTGCTTTGAACTACCATACGAAAATTATTAAACGCCTTAAAATGACAGGGTACTAACGTGTTATATTTAAAGTTATGCTGAATGTTGCTACGTCTTTTATTAAGACGGAACACTTCTCGTTGCAAACTCGATTAATTTTTCCTAGCACAATATGAGGCATTGGCGTTTTTTGTATAAAAACCAAAAGTTATTTACCGTAAATCGACAAAAACTGGTGTTTTTTTTTATCTGACTATTAGATACGGATCAGTAAGGCGAAATCGATTTTGGAATAAAATCTTGGGAAATATCTACTACCTACTTATAGGTTGTGGCGGCCTCTTTTCCGCAACTCGACGACTTAGATATGCGCCTATTTTGCGCTCACTCACACAAGTTCGCTAACAAAGTTAATGGTGTTAATAATAAAAATACATGAACAATGTCATATTTTTGCTTTATAGCAAAGTAAACTTCACGGATGGTTCCCGAGCTCGACAATCAACGACGTGCAGAGAGACCATTTTAGCCAAGGCTGTGGCCAGATCAAAGCGAGAAGCGTAATGGTACGGTACGAGTATTTCTTATCGTTATAGCAGGTAGAAATGTTTCGAAAGCGCTATAATTTGGCCTGTATTTGACATTGACTAAATGGTCTCGCCATTTATTTATTTTTAATTCTATTTTGTTTTTATCCCTATTGCAATTGAAATTGTTTGCGACCGCCATTACTGCCAACTTAATAAGAGTTATCATAACTTTCACAATGTAATACATAATAACCAGAGGTATAGACAATGTGGAACATTGTCTATACCTCGTTAACGTTTTTTTATGGTTAAGTTAGCTTTTGTTTTCTTTACAATTAAGGTAGTAGAGTGTGTAGTCAATATGAATATAGCTAAGCACCTTGGCTAGGCCTACAGGCTACAGTATCGCAAAAACAGCAAAATCATACTGCCGTGTACGAAAGTGGATAAAAGTCATAAAAGCCCAAAGTCAAACAACCCATTAAACCCGCTTTTTTTCTCCGCTCACGTTTATCCTCAGCCTTAGTAGCCGTAATTGAACAGAATTATAGGTCGTTGACAAATAAATATAAAAAGATACGTAACAATTGGCATCTTGAAAGTGAAAGATTAAGAAAGTCGGCATCGGTGTCTTGATCCGCGTGTTTAATATTACAAAAGTATTACTACAGTCGAGCACAGACATAGCTGTATATTGTAGTACCTTGTCGCATTAACGTATCAAAGTGAGAGTGATTAGAATTTAGTATATTTTAATTTAGTATTAAATGTACTTTTTGTACGACACTAGTGTAATATCTGGTTCGAAACAAAATTTCTACACAAACCCCGTTTTTTTTAGTTAATATGAGATAAGTGCGACAGAGAGACACGGTGCGAAAACCGAAGGAAGGTTTTTTTTTTTTTAAAAAAGCTTATTTAGTTTTAATTGTTGTTATAGCTAGGTTTTATTGAAATCGGTCGCGCCGTTAAAGCGATATAAGCATCAGCTCTGAAAGAAGTCACCATTATCAGAAGGTTATATCTATTTTAAATAATAAATAAATAAATATCAGGGGACAATGTCACACCAATTGACCTAGTCCCAAACTAAGCTCTAGGTTTGTACTATGGGTACTAGACAACGATATAAATACTTATATAGAGAAATATATACTTAAATATATAGAAAACATCCATGACTCACGAACAAACATTCGCGCTCATCACACAAACATCAGCACTTACCGGGATTTGAACCCAAGACCGCTAGCTTCGTAGGCAGGGTCACTAACAACTAGGCGACGCGACGTCTATTTTACTGCATGATATAAATCATACATAATAGGCGTGTATGGGGCCATACATCGCCCTACCATACTCGCTAGTTAGATTAGCGGGCCGTTGACAGCCCGTTACCGCTAATTGGCTTCGAAAACCGCGATACGCGCCGTTGTTTTGTGGCACAGCCTTAATCCGCGTCAATATAGTCTAGTCAATACGCGCACCAACGGGGCTTGAGGAGGCCTTTTTTAATGGCGTATATGTACACCATTAGTTTCACCATTGCTATGCCATTCACTTTAAAAATGTTTCGCGAAAGTATGTATGTAAAATACTTTATTGTAAATAGAAGGAACACAATAGGGTTCTCTTTTAGTTTACCTTTGAACGATTGGGAAATGTTTGATAACATTAAATAGCCAAACGTATATTAATATTAACGTAAATTACATTAATATTAAATAACCAATTTAAAGTGCTAAGATAAAATAAAATAAATATGAGCTAGATATAAATATTAGAGGCGTAATAAGATCCAGGCAGTGACAGAGATAGAGTTCCATAACTTATAAAGGTCTCTTATGCTAACTGACACTTGGCTTTAAGAGTTCATAATACGACCTCTGGGCTCCCATTTCGCTTTGTTTTCATTCTATTGAAACTAACTTTTTAGTTCAGTTTATTTCAACCTACTATAATGTAGAATAGACGACCAAACTCAGATTACATTATCAAATTCAAGAGATGGCTACAGCTCTTTACGGAGAGATACGACTACAAAACTGGGCCTCTATTGTAAGCAGTAAAAACTAACATTTTGATAGCTCTTAATTATTGACAGTAATGACGGCAGAGTTAAAAAAAATACCATAACACGTTCAAAGCAACGTTGCTTATCGTCGTAAAATAGAAGTCCTCAACTCTTTACTTCACAATTAAGGATGATTTCCACCAAACGGCTCGCATCGCATCGGATCGGAAAGTATACGTACGGATGCCGCGGCAGCCGTACGGCTCTATTGAAATTATTATTGTCTATTTATGACGGAGCCGATCGCGCGTCGCGGCTTACTTACGGCGACGTACGCGTGTCGCGGAAGACGCCCGCGGTCGAGCTGTTGTGCGCAACTTGCTAATGTAGACTTAAAAACAGTACACATATGATTCAGTATCGTTTAAAGACTATAAAATTCTTTCCGATCCGATCCGATGCGGGCCGTTTGGTGGAAATATTACTTTAGACTAGCTAATGATAAATATTCTTAGTCTAGGAGAGCTAAAAACACAATAATAGAAGCTATTCTTTCCTTTATTTTGTTACCTAGGATATTAAGGAATAGTAAAAAATACCTTTTAGAAACATGTGTTTCAAAATGTAAATATTTCGTAGTAATAGTTTTTATGCCATAATCAACTTGAAACTAGATTGTTTAAAGCTAAACCTCGTGACCAATCAAGTCTTGTAAAGAAACTCATACAATAGAGGTCAGTAGTGATGTTAAAAGGCAAAAATGATGCCATTATGACATCACAGATCACGCGCACTGACGGTTTTTAGTATACTCTTAAGAGCCCAGTTTTTAACTTGACGGACTAATAACAGTTTATGTCATGCATTTTGAATTAAGCTGCTTAACCTTCTATAAGCTTACTCATATTAGCTTTTCGCTTGAACGACCGAACGACAAGAAGCCTTTAAGAATCAAAAGAAAAAATACCTCTTTTCATAATAGGTGAAGTTAAAATAGGTTTCTAAGAGTTATAGGTAGATAACATGAAGGAAAGGTTTTCCTAATTTGTAACGTAAAACAAAGACTTAAATTAAAATTGCATTTTAAATATTAAGGACACTCAGCCCGCATGTTTTTTCATACCTACATTCAAATAACATAGCGGCTTTAAAGAAACGTCGGCGATTTAAAATACGGGGACACTGGCCCTTTAGGCGTTAGCCATTATACCTTACATTCTCACCTTTCTTTATATTTTTTTGTCTCGTTCTGAATAAATTTTACCTTTTATTCGAAATCTCGGAAGGTTATACTCGTATTATAAAACACAATGACTTCCCCAAACTTCCGTTGCAATTAAGCAGGTAAACTTCTTTGTTGAGTTAAGCACATTTTTTTTCTCTACATATATTTAAAAGGCAAAACTGACTGACTTATATATCAACGCACAGCCGAAACTACTGTATCTAGAAACTTGAAATTTGGTACAGGGTTTCCTTTCATGATGTGAGTGAGCACTAAGAAAGGATTTTTCGAATATCTACCCCCAACGGGTTAAAAATTGGGGGAATAGCGGGAAACTCATTCTACGCGTACGAAGTCGTGGGCGTCCTCTAGTTTATATATGAAACTAAAAGGGCACGGCCAGACATAAGCCACCCAGACAGACACAAAAAAAATCGGCAATAGACCTTGAGGCCATTACATACAACTAATGAATGTTGCAGTAAATTATTGCCGAGCATATATATATATACATATAAATTAGAAAAAATAGTTTTAAGAATGGACTATATACCTGTAGATATGGAAGAGCGGTGCCTCCTGGCACAATTTTTTTATTTAGAAATAACCAATGTTGAATTGAATTTTTAATTTGAATTAACGATAACCTTAACGATTTTCGCAAACTAACAAAATAAATGGAATTGACGTAGGCGGTTGACGCGACCGTCTGACAGCTTGCATCAATCGTATACATTTTGGATAAGGATAACGAACGCCGAATGCATCTTGTGGAGAGCTCTGGTAAGCATATAAATGAAAATCCTAAGCTGTTAACTATATCGTGACCCCTTGTGGTCATTAAAGGTCGAAGTCCTGATGACCTCACTGCAATAAATCGCAGTTTAATGACAAAAAAGGACGCAAGTCAAATACAAATACTTTTCGATTTCAACTGTATTTTATCTGCGTTTTGATTTATAATGTAACAGCGCTTCTTCTTTACTCTTGTTTCTATTGCTTTTTGTGGTTTAGAGCCAGTGACACGCCTGCGTGTCAAAATTGCATACAAATGCTATTTGGATGGCATCGAATGTAACTAAAGAAATAAAACGTATAATTATTGAAGTCACGATACTCACGATACATCGTAACATTGCGTCAGTTCAAAGGAATTTTACCTGAGTGCCGCAGTGCAGCGCGAATAAGGATTCATTTTATCCCGTTTATGATTTATTATGTTGATCAACACTTGTTTTACTTTAATATATATATAATTTAATATAATAACCTAACTTAAGTACACTCAGGAGCAAAAAAAACGGGTCAGAGTGCGTTTTTCATACTAAAGAGGCTATTTCGAAGCCTTGGTTCCTCGCCAGGGTATGCTTTTAGTTGAATGATGATGAATACCCCCGAGCATCGATACAGGACTTCCAGAATGCCTAGAATACCCAACTGAATGAATTGGCGGTTAACGTTGGAACTGTGCATGTTCAGAAAAAAATCTAAAATGGCAATAAAATGTAAGGGAATCCAAGTGCTGACCCAAACTCTCCCGCTGTGGTGTTAAGTGATTGTGCGATCAGTTAGATATCTTACGAACTTTTGACCTCCTCTATTGAACGTCGGAGTATCCACAATTAGGTAAGTCTCACTCAAAACAGCCCCTGGCGAGGAACCAAGGCTTCGAAATAGTCTCGTTTGTATGAAAAACGCACTCTGACCCGGTATTTTTGCTCCTCAGTGTAGTTTAATTTCAAGAAGATAAAAGTTGTTATTTTTTTAGAAATACAACCTAAATTGAATTTTAATTTCATAAGAATCATGAGTGGTTTTTTTACCGACCGACGTAACACTTTTTGTAATTACATACCTCCTTACACAAAGCTACCAAACATTTACAACATTAAATAAAAACAGTAACACTAGATTTTATTTTTTAATAATAAGATGAATCTGTAACTTTTAAACGCGTTACATTCTTGCAAGTTTTTTTTCTAAATCCTTTACTTTACATGACTTACATGAAAATTCGCTCGAAAAAACATAACAGATACAACTTTTGCTAACTTACAAACACGACATGGAATTAATTGGCAAGGAGAATAATTGGGCATCCTGCTTCCCTCTCTTTACCCCTTTAATCCCTCTCCATTTGCTACATAAAGAAAGCGATACAGAAGCGAGATCATTTAAACAAACGAATGTAAGTAAAGAAATACTATAGATATTGATATAGCTAATTCAAACCACTCTCACTGTAATAAGTTAATGCGACCAGGTATTAAAATGTACAGGTACTTATGACTTCAACTGTATTCATAATAATAATTTGGTAACCGCGTCTTGCTAAACACTCCGTTTCGAATTGCGAGAGAGGCCTTCAAAAGCGGTAAACAAAAAGATGGTACGACTAGTACGAGCGTTTGCATTTCATGCGTGTTTTAAAATAATTATGAAAGCTGTCAAAAAACCATACAAATTTAGCTCCGGGCGATAAGGTCTCTCATCCCCTATATTAGCAAAAAACTAGGTTTGTTTCATCATCATCATCATGTCAGCCGAAAGACGTCCACTGCTGGACGTAGGCCTCCCCCAAGGCTTTCCACTCAGACCGGCCTTGTGCTTTTCGCATCTGACAAGGTCGTCACTCGATCTTGTTGGAGGCCTACCTACAGCTCGTCTTCCGGTCCGCGGACGCCACTCCAGAAGGTTCTGGAGTGAGGTTTTTGTCTCCATTTTATTCTATCCTTTTCTTTGGAGGGAAAACATAATATCTGTTATATAAGTAAAAATGGAACTTTGTTTAAGGGGAGAGGAAAGTTATCGCATTTCGCATAGGATTTTTCAGCTTCACAGTCCTCTTAATATAGACAAAGAGTTACATAAGACCAATCTATTCCGATATGATATGTATCTGCTAGTTTTTTGCGGTACTTTTAAATTATCACAATTATAGTTCAAATTGTAACTTACTCCGCCCTGGCTTCGCTCGGTTTATGTGACTTTGCTGTAGCACCCGTACATAATTCAGATTTGTTTTATACATACCTTCCTCTTGAATCGCGGTATCCATTGGTGAAAACTGCATTAAAATCCGTTGAGAAGTTTAAAAGATGTAAGCGAACAGACAGCGGAAGCGACTTCATTTTATACTAGGTATGTAAAGAAGATAAAATCTTAGAAGTCCATTTTAACCTACTACAAGTCCGATTGACATGAGATTTTGAATACGTATGTAATATACCATCGAGTTGGTATGATGATGAACGCCAAAGGTGACCAAGAGCAATCGTAACGTTGATAATAAGATGAAATTTCGAAAGAAAACGTATAGATCTATAAGAAATCTGCCTACCCAACTCAGGGAATGACGGCGTGAGTTTATGTATGTATGTCGAAAGAAATATAGTTTAACTTATCCAGACTCGTTTCTCGTAAGCACGGTCGACTGAGGTGTATCCACTTTATCACCTTAGGTGTGAAATACTCAGAAGCCGCGCGGTGCAGGCGCGGCGCAGGTAAGGCGCGTTAAGGCGTGGAAAAGTCGCCGGCGCGAGGCTAACTTATACAGAAGCGAGCGAGAGGGACCGCGAAGGAGTGACGAGGGCGCGGCGAGGCAAGGCGAGGCAAGGCGAGGCGAGGCGAAGTCATACCTTTTCCGCGCATACGCCGCGCCTACGCCTTGCCCGTACCGCGCCGCTTCTGTGTATGTGATAAGATCCAAAATAGGGTATACCTCCTTGTAGTCCCCTGTATTACCTACCTACTGAAAAGTACACATACATACCGTCTTCCAAGGTTACTCAACCACCATCAGGGCCCAACGCCCTCAAAGCCATATAAATTGGACCCTATTTGGAGCCGCTGGCCCAGAAAGTATTGGACATGGAAGAAGCCAACCATAACGAAGTGAGAAACAATAGCGTATTTTATTGTGGTTTAATAGACGGGCTTCGACAAACACTTTCAACTTGTAGCTGTTGGGAAACGTTGATTGGATTAAGTTAGCGGTTATTAAGTTAAATTAAATACACACACACACACACACACACACACACACACGCACACACACACACACGCACGCACGCACGCACGCACGCACGCACGCACGCACGCACGCACGCACGCGTTTAGCAAGGCAAGGCAAGCAAGGGCAAAAGAAATGATAAGGGACCCCGATCACTTCGTTTGCCCTAATTAAATTTGCCCTAATTGTATAACTTGCTATAATATTCATTCGTTATAAAGTCATTTTTTTAACCGTTCAGATAATTTTAACAAGCCATCGTATAAAGCCCAATAGGTTAAGTTTGTTTTATAACAAGAATAGCAAACGGTTTCTGGAAAAAATACTTTATACCAAATTAATACTACGGCAAGTGATACAATTAGAGCAAATGAAATTCGGGCAAACGGCATAGAACCGGTGGGACCATGTCCCCAAAACAGGGCGAATGACTACGGAAATGCCAGCCAGCGGAAGCTTCGCAATAGGGTCCCGTTCGTTAGCACCCTTTGGGTACAGTAGGTACCCTAAAAACCACAGTTACTGACCCACCTATAGCAGACAAGCGTCTTTATATCGCCTATTCACGGACTCGCTTCCCAGTCTGTTGACCGCGGCGTGGGACTACCACCACACTCCTAACATAAACCTATCATACACCTTATCACGATTCAATAAAAACCATATTACTTCAACTAAGCTGTATACATAAATTTGTACAACCACTTTATGTATTCACCTGTTATGGTCTTTATTGCTTTAAGTTAAGGTTGACATGCGCATGCGCAGGTGTTTGGGTATCCTGGGAATACTACAATGGCAACATAGTGACTCACGAAGTGAACTAGTGCAGTGTAACTGTGGCTTGGGATACAAAAACATGTACAAAGAAATGTCGTATTTTTTATTAGACGAAGTTAACTGACAGTTGAAAGATGTTCATATTTAGATTTAAAAAATGGTACACATTGTGTTCAATAAAACGCAAGCTTTGAAATCGAGACTGCATGTTTTTTTATGTACGAACAGTACTACAACATTTGAAGAGCAATATAGTTTTACTGCGTGGAATAGGGTTCTGTTGTTTTCGAGTTGAACCTAATTGCTTTTGTCTTGCTATCGTTCAGACACCCAATAAAAATGTTAAGCATACTTAAAACATTGTCATTGTGCATGTTATTGTCATTTACATGTGTGTCATTTCAATTTGATGTTCTGTTTGAAGTTTACTATGACAACGCACTAAAGTGCTTAACATTTTCGCTCGGGTACTGTACATATTTTTCATCACACTTGCTCGTAAATGGTGTTATTCCATGCCTGTATACAGAAGGACAATGGCCTAAATTGTTCCCTCGGGAATTATGGCGAGTTTGTCATCCCTATCCCTGTAATTTGCAACTCTTTCGTACATCATTTCTGACTAAGGAGGTTTAATTTTCAGCCAAAAATTAAATCGGTTTCTAATTTCATCTTTAAAAATTAGCTATAGACTAACTTACATTACACAAAACCTATACGCTTCATTAAACTTCATTATTTTTATACCTATTTCAAGTTTATATCAACATTTATCATTAATTTTCGTAATTATACATTTTTATCAAATTGGCTAAATCTGGCTCGAATCCAGGTCGAAACTAAACGCAGTTATTATCTGTGGTAGAGGTCACAAAAAAAAATCGTTTCCATTTACGTTCCCGTTCGTCAAAAGTTATTTCTTTATATTTTGCAGAGTTAAAGTGTTTTTCCTCGCAAATGTGATGAAAACCATTGTGTGTATCACAGGCAGTAAGGGGATTACTAACTCGACTCATTAAAAGCCCTCCGCCTTCGGCGTTGGGCTTCTAACACTCTCGTTAGTAACTCCCTTCATACTACCCTTGATGCACAATGTACTATTTTATACTTATTTACTTGACAGTAATGGCGACTGAATTAAAAACAAAACATAAACGTCCTCGGTGTGGTGAATAATCAACGTATTTTTAATAGACTTCCGAAATAGACGTTCTCAATTCGTTGACGTGGACATCTTTCCTTTTTATATACAATACCTATGTTCCCCGATTACTCCAATACGGTGACCGTTTTTTTTGGAAAGAGTATACTTTCCAGGTGGGATGGTCATCAGGTCAGGATCTGATGATGGGATCCTGGAGGTAATGAGGGAACTACAAATATTAAACTAGGTTTTTTTTGTAAAATATAAAATGTATTATCTAAATTTCATTCTAATCTGTTCAGCCGCTTATTGGATAAAAAGCTTACTAAAATAGCTCGATATTTTAAATGATTTTTGCTATGAATAGTTTACTGACATAAACACAACACAATAAAGTTTTAATTTAGACACACACTCTCAGTAAAACAAAAAAAACATGCATTAAAATTCGTCCCTTCTAGAACTTGTATGAAAAAGACTTCAACGGGCTTTTAGATGTAAAAGAGCCGATATTCGACGTGACCTAAATATTGTTGTCAACCAACGTTTTCTACCACAAATCCTCCATTCCACTCGGTAAAACAATATAGTAGTAGAAGATCCTGTTATGAGCGTATTCCTTCATGGAATTTTTAAGGTAGCATAGGAAGCTTACCTGAGTTTTTTTGCGACACGACCTATACGGCGCAAATTAGTGACGTGGTATACGAAAAATGACGTCACAGGTACCTGAATTGATCGGTGTGTGTGCGTGAATTTTGGTTTGTATTATTGTTATGTATTTTTCTACTACAATTCATGGCCTAGAGGGCAAGCAACATACAAAACGCTACCGTAAGATTCTTGAAAATCGGTAAATAAAGTTACGATCTACTTCATTTGGTAAATTATAAGTTGCCAAAGGGAATATAATCGTCAAATAGCATCAAATAAGGAGCCATGGTAGCCACCCTCATTTGCCAGGCTAAAAATGACCTACGTTTAGTAGAATTAATTAAAAACAATATTAAGAATTTAATTTAACTTCAACAATTTTCTCATAAAAAACTACAATTACGTGCTGATTAAATCATACATACATTATGCCGCGGTTTTTGCTTGTTGCTTACGTAACTATGAGCTCATGCATAATTATTTATCACAAGAAATTACGGGGTCTTTAACGCCACAGTTGGTGCCTAAGCTATTAGAGATGTAATCCGATTATTTCACAGACCAAATATAGTTTGAAATTTATATTTTTCTAACGCATAATAGCATTACTGTGTTATTTTGTTTTCTAATAAACTATAGTATTGCCTTCAAATCTAATATGTTTACCTTAAACCAGCCTTAGACTAACACGATTTTCACACATACCAAAACAAAATCGGGAGTAAGCTGGACTTAATCGTGTAATAAAATGAACATTTACCTCGAAGTTTCGACTGTGTTACAACAGCCGTGGTCACGAGCACGGCCGGCATTTGATCTTGTTTTTCTTTATTCGGAATGTCATCATACCACACAACACTGACAACATCCGACGATGTATCCGAAGATACACTTCCTCGCTTACATTTACTGATGACTGGATTCCACGTAGTTGGCAGCCTATGCCCATGTTTTCTGTTGAAATTTCGATGCATCGAAATCGGAATTTAAACTTCACGTGCCATTCTCGTATAAAATTATATGACAAAGTTTAATAACCTTTGTGTACTCAACTTAAAGGAAAAAGATGGCCACATTATATAGTTCAATAACTATTAAGTTATGTTATATTCCCTATGAACTATTTTACAAGAACTATTCATTAGCAGAACAAAAACCATCCTTTGATATCAAGACAATTACTTTAGTTTATTTAAAAAAAAAGGAATGAGGGCGCCACTGGCGCTCGGTGCACTCTTGAGCGTTCTTCTTTTAAAAGTACTTAACTAATTAGCTGTGTTAAAAGGTTAATTATTTAGTAAAAAAATATCTACCATATCCGTTTTGAAATGAAAGACAATTTTGTATAAAATCATCCATAATGTATGCAGCAGCGTGAAAATATTGCAAGTTTCAAAAAAAAAAAAAAAGTTTTTTCAGTAAGTAGGCCGCACGGGCACTTTTACACGTCAAAAATCTACTAGCGTTTCGCAAGAAACTCAACAGTCAGTCGTTTTTTAAATATAGCTTATGATATTGTACAATTAAAATTTTTTGTTGAAAGTTTCATAGTAAAAGAAAATCGCGATCAATATATGTCATGGGAAATCGATTTCCGACTTCGATCATATATATATACTCATCATATAGGTATACTCGTATTTTTTCTGTGTTTGACTGATAGACAACGTGAACCTAAACCGCTAAACCTAGGGTTGTGCAATTTGGAGGGATGACCTTGGGTACACTAGGAATGCACTGAGAAAGTATGGAACGGGAATAAATAGGAAAACTAAATCTATTCGTAAAAGGGCGTCCTCTAGTCAAGTATAAATAAATAAATAAATATCACGGGACAATGTCACACCCATTGACCTAGTCCCAAACTAAGCTCTAGGCTTGTACTATGGGTACTAGACAACGATATAAATACTTATATAAAGAAATACATCTTTAAATAAATAGAAAACATCCATGACAGGAACAAAATTAGTCGTGCTCTTCACATAAATATCTGCTTTTACCAGGATTTGAACTCGGGACCGCTGGCTTCGTAGGCACCACCAACTAACTAGGCCACCATTCGTCAAATCAAAACGCGGAATCATAAAATCTTCACATTCCACAATCACAAATCACACAATATAATTTGCTTACAGATGCTTCCGAGGTAAGTTTAGGCGAAGTAATCGCCCGGAATGTCCTCCTTAGCTCTAGCCGCCGGCACATTTCTAACAGGTTTGACCGCGACGGGTCTGATGCCATCGGATAGCACCCGCTGTCACCCGATGAGCGAACTATTACGAACACATAACTGTGGTGTTTCTCTTATGCGGCATAGATGAGTTAACTCAATCGAGTTGGGTCTTGTGATTATAGTCTTGAAAATAGGAATCTATTATATCTAACCTACGTAATTAATGCTAAAGATATTCTGAAAACATCATGGTTTCAGCAGATAAGTGCGTTCGATCATGAAGTGATAAAACGATTGGTTCATATAAATACACATACAACAGACGTGGTACCAAAAAGAAGAAACAAGATTAGGTCACAGATGTTTTTAATTTGTCGGCGAATTATCTACAAGCGAGCCTAAGTTGTCAAGTATTGATATTAATATTTTATCAATATTTTAATGTGCCGGCAAATATTTCATCGACGAATTGGGAAGCGAGTTGTTAAGGAGAACATCACCAGGAATGCCTTGGTCATTCGTTTCCACAGCTTAAGAAAAAAGTCTAGAACTGGGACTACAATTGAATTTCCATACAAGAATCTTGAATGTTAAAGAGTGGCTATACCAACACGCTTTTTTATAATGATACCTGTTATCTATTTTACAACGCTGTACGAAAAGATTGCATTACAAATATTTTGCACTGAGCGATGCGGATTCGATCCTGGCGCGGGGATCAAGTTAAACCAGTTCGATAGAGCAAGAGCTTTTGCTACGTAAGATGATAAAACCAGTGATGTTATATCCGGATGCTTCTCGCTTAGGCTTAGGAGCCTGATTTGCGCAAGAGTTTAGAGATTCGTTGAAAATCAATGCGGGATGTTACGATCAAAAACCTCGGTTGGGACTATTGATGGAAGTTGGATTATTATTCGAAGTTGCGTCTCGGGCAGCTTCATTTAAATACAAATTGTTTTATTTTTAGACGTCGTGTCTTTGATGATTCTAGCATAGAGGCACTCGATCTTGGTCCTCAGGGCCTTTATTCAACACGGTAAAAACCTATATCTACCTAATAGCTCTTATTTACTTGACAGTAATAGCGAATGACGTCAAAACAACACCATAACAGATCAAAGAAGATGTTTTATCGTCGGGTATAGAGGCCCTGGATTAGCAACGTATATGGAGTCGTAGGCCCGTATTCATAAACTGATCTCAACTCTAACGCTCGTCTCGAGATGCGTCAAAAATGACAGTGTTCTATGGTTTGGCGTTTACTTTGACGTATCTTGTGACGGGCCTCACAGTCAAGATGAGTTTATTAACGGCCCTTAGGATGGCAGTGTTGAGATTGCAGACGTAAGGTGGCCTGTGTGTTTGCCATAAAAAATGAATTGTTTATATTTTGTAATCGTACATTTTTCTTGCTTCTTTATAAAGTAGATAAAGAATGTAAACAAATGACCGTTACTAAGTTATATTGCGATAACGAGCGATTATTATATCTGTCCTTATTTCTCGTGAGCCAATAATATCTTCATATGGTCGATGACGGCTGTCGTTGCATGATGTCAGATGACAGAAGTTGTCAACATAAGAGCCGCCATTTTGTGACGTTCATTTTTGTCAAAAATGTTTTGAACTGCTGAAAGCTTGTTTACATTATTTATCTCGTCTCGTTGGCCTTACTTTAGTATAAAAGAGCGAGGATTTGCAAAAAAAGCAACTTTACAAATCAATCTGTCTTCGTCATGAACTCATGACACATTCGCCGACTATGCCGACACTATCCAATCGATGCCACGGGCAAAATTAATGGTAATCGATGTTGTCAGTGCCTCATTATAATTGAATAAGAAATAATGGCAGATACAGTTGCCGCAATTATCTTTAAGTTCGCTCGGATGCTCCCACACTCGTAGGCGAAGCATGTTGAACAGAGACTTACCATTAAGTTGGATACGGCGTATTAAGTTGTTCTTAATGCCTTACAAATACAACAATATCACTTATATTTGTGATTCGAAGAGTTCTTGCGACATTGTCTGAGTTGAAGTTCTTTTTGTTTAGGACAGTGATTCCCAAAGATATATCGACCCACAAGGGTAGCGGACGACCTGCAAGAAGGCCATGTGAGCGGAAAATAACAATGAGATGATAACGGGGGTCCGCGACAGGGGTCCCATTTAAGCATTTTGGTCTTCCATTAGAACAATCCATAAATTCATAGACAAATGTTAGGTATCTACTTATATAAATAAACACATATCTATCTTTATAAATTACATTTTTATTTGTAGTCTGTGTCAATTTTTAGCCGGTACTTACGATTGGACATTAGGATAGTGTTTCACTTTTAACACTGCCGTAATACCAAAGAAGGTATCTAACTGCATAAAAAGCATTATTAACTTTTTTGGTATCCATTGAATATGGTAACCATTGAATGCTTCCCTCCTACCTATCCTATATGTAACCCGGCTCATGTGTTGACCACCATATTAATACTGGGGTTCTATTTCAATATATTCGAGACTATCTTGTTTTACAATATATAGCTACTAAGCTAATAGTTGAGTTCATAAATATGTACACATACACTTTAGTACCTTGTCGATTTAATGTCATATTTAAACTGCCATATGTAAATTGTCACAACGATTAAAGTGACAAAGTGCTAAAGAGTATACATATTTATGAACTCGACTGTACGTCAACGTACCATATAGAATCAGATTAGGCTGATCATGAAACAGGACACCCTAAGGACTTTTATAAAATGCCGAGACAGCAAAATTGTATCACACGGTGACCACTTTTTTGGTTGATTGTACTGTGCCTCTGTAACGTGGTTGGCATGTCACATCTTTGAATATTGAGAACGAACATTACAGAAAATGTTTTAATAGTTCCGAACATATAACACTATTTTAATGTCGATATAAATAGTTTCAGCGCTCGATGAGGAGCTATAAACGGAGAAACAATACTGAATACAACACTTAAAATGATTCATTATTCAAATTGAGCACAGGTGGGCGCGCAGCCAAACAACGTAGCTTGGGAAAAACAGTGACATTTCGACACTTTAAACAATATTTTAAAAGAGCAACAACGAGATTAACAAGAAACAAACAAATAAAGAACGTCCATTCAAAATCCTCATAGGTACATAACATAACAAGTTATGTACCAATTCAGATCAAGACAGCATCGAAATACAATTAATAGGTATTTTATTAAGTGAGCAAATGTTAAAAACCGGTGTTTTGGCATTATCAAACTAATTACATACTAAATTACTAGTTTTTCAATCATTAGGTAGTGTAGCAAAATAAGTAAAACCAAAAAAAATTAATAGTAAGCTGAGATGAATAATTATCTTTCTATAATGTTTTTGAGTACCTACGGCGGTAAAAGAATCCCCTAACAGAGTGTCGAGAGATCGACGCAAGCGCATAATGAATGGCGGCTCTCAGAGTGTGTCGAGGGCCGGTCCTGTGACCTCCGCGCGACCGGTTGCCGGCCCCTGATTCTTCGCGCACTGGCTCGTCCGTTTCACAGTTTATGTTTACTGAAAACGTTGCCTAAAGCACTAGGAATTTTAAAGGGCAAAAGGAAAATAAACAGTTAATTCTGACAGCTGTCAAAACAATTTATAACCTCAAACCTTTCTTTTAGGATATTAGAATACACGATTCTTACAACGGTTTGAAAAATAACCTAAAAAAATAAAAATATGTGACAACTTTTTAATTGCGTTTGAACTTTATTTTAATTATTTATATATGTAGAAAAGACATCAACGCGTCTTGACGGTGTACTCTTGACTTGCGAATTAAGAAAAGTAACAAAATTTGTAATTGAAATACGAAATTACAGAACTGTCATTCCATCCCACCTACTACCTACCATTATTGTTTTTTTATGAATTCGCAGCCCAATGGAACCCTGAACTTCCATAGAACGGTGTCACAGTGACATTATAAACAATTCGTTTGACACTTATTATAACTTGAATCATTACGTCACTGTGACACAGTCCAATGGTAGATCAGGGTTCCATAGGGCTGCTAGTAACTATCAACTAATTAATAATACTTACCGCTTCTTAGTTGGCTACGCTGACGAGATAAAATATGCACCTACCTACATATTACCTATGTAGATATTCGATTCTATTTTCAACAATTGCCTCATTGACATCTGACATCTCATTCTAGTGGTCCTAGACAAGATGCATACCGCTGACGTAAACGATTTTCGAAAACTATCAAAATGTAAGGAATTTACGTCAAGCGTTTATTTTCGATAACGATAACAATTGAAGAATGCATCTTGTAGTACATAGGATCACAGTTTGATGCCAACTATTTATCCAGACCGTCAAAATAAGCATCTAATCATCTTTTTTTAAGCAAGTTTGTAAAACAATGTCAATCGTTTTGTTGTTCCACGTGTGACTAAAAAGTAAGTGAAAGTTGTCGTTTCTTTGAGCAATAATTACAGAAGATCTGGGTGCGTTCCGGCTGATACAACCCAATCGTCAGATTTAAATGAAATACCGCATCACTGTGACTGACCACTAGTAATTAAGCCTTATTGTCAAGTGACAACATTCACAAATAGTTAACTGTGTACCGTCGTTTTATTACTCGTTCTCTGTCTGAGGTTTGGAATTTGGATTGTTGTCAATGTTATTTACCTGAACTTTTCTTTACGTTACTTACTCAATTCTTAGAAGAATACATTCTAGTCTGTTAGCATACTCTTTAACTCGAATAAATAAAATGGTTCTGAACAGTAGCTGATAGTCACCTATTACAGAGGGTATATCGTGTCGATCTGATAAATACGCGACATTTATACACATGAGGAGGGTAAACTATCACTTTCTTTGACAAGTACCGCAATCCGACTCCCCTGTTTCACATGTCTGAGTGGAGACATTACATAACCAATCGCATCACCGCATGATAATCACGATAATGTTCATTGAACGATTGCGCGCCGCTCACTTTGTCACGCTAACTTTACGCAACGCTTTACAACACCGCTGAAAAACGAGAGCAACCAATAAACTCACCTCGGGAGTCGCGGCGAACTTGAGGTTGGCGAGGGATCCGTGCGAGCGGCTCCGGTGCTCCTGCCTTATGCTGTAGGAGAACGCGCGCTCGTTCATGTGGCCCTTTTTCCTGTAGATTCCTCCGGCCTCGTCCGCGGCCTCGAGCGTGGTCATGCTCTGGGCCGCTTTCATGGAAGGCGGTTGCGGCTTAGAGCGGCGAGGGTCGACGGTGGCGTACTGCAGCCGGCCGCGGGCCGGCGGGCCGGGCGGGCCGGGCGGGTAGCCCCCGGAGGCCGGGCGGCCGCGGTGCGCCAGGGTCGCGGCCCGCGCGTGCGGCAGCGTGGCCGCCGGGTGCGCCAGCAGGACCATCGGGTGCGGAGCCGCGGCCCAGGCGGGCGGCGCGCGGCCCAGCGAGCGCCCGTTCATCATGTGCGGCGGTCCCGGCCCCGGCATCGTCGCGTACAGCTCGTCCGCGGACGCCGACGACTTCTTCTTAATCTTTTTGGTGATCTTCTTCTTGGGCTCCTCCGGGGGCGGCGGCGGCGGCGGCACGGAGGCCGGGCGCGCGATCTGCCGCGGGCGCGGCGCGCGTGTCTGCGGGGCCTCGTCGCTCGCGTCGTCGCGCTCCTCGCCGATCCACACTTTGTGGTTCTCGTCGCCGTCGTACGCCTCGAGCTCCTCGTCCTCGGGCGGCAGCGTCGTCGGCGCCCGCTCGGACTCGAGACGTTTCGCGTAGGAACTGTCCGCGTACGCGTGGAAGCAGCACCGCACGAGAGCGTTGGCGGCGGCCTCCCGGCGGCAGATGAAGGCGTGGCACTCGAGCACCTTGATGCCCTGCGTGCGGCGCAGCACGGCCGCGAACAGCGGCGGCCGGCGCGGCGCCGGCGCGCGCGCGAAGGGCGAGTCCAGCGGCAGGAACCGCGGCGCGCCCTCCACGGTCACGCGTCGCACGGCCGCGCAGTAGTGCAAGCTCGAGATGGGGAAGAACCTCGCGACCCTCGACCCGCTCTCGTCCACATTCTCTAGCAGAATCCCGTTGGACCACACGGACAGCCACGAGTCGATGCCGCCGCTGGTGGCCCCTTTATCCGGATACAGCTCCCGCAGGGGTTCCTGGATGCCCTGGAGGCCGTCTTTGCTCTGCTGCGGGACCGCCGAGCCGAGGTACAGCACGCGGCACCGGCAGATCGGCGTGGAATCCATGGCTACACAACACTAGATATCACCATCACAGAACACTGACGGAGGCTTACGCGGACGTGCGTCGGCCGCGAGACGCGCGCGGGCTCTGAGTGAGCGGAATTCAAGATGGCGGCGGCGGGGGCAGGGGGGTTGCGCCCGCGCACCTGAGGGCTCCGATGAACCGGCATTGTGTCAATGGTTCGTTGCCAATTCGGCCGCATTTCTCCCGACGTGACGGAATGTCACACTTTTGTTTGAGAAACTGAAGGTCGATCGGCTGATTGGGAGATAACTGTTTTCTCTTTCCGACATCAAAATCTACCTGGTATTTTAATAATTTTAATATCCGATGTCAGCAAGGTTGCGTTAATGAGCAATTTCTAGTTTTATAACTCTGATGGCACAATAATGAATTTTAAATAGGCCGTAACGACTCGCATGTTACCTAACACGTTTGGTAATTTACACCTGCAATTTTATTCCGAAGTGATTGGTACGGCGTTATGAGAAAATGAGGACTTGAATATTAAGTTTTATCAGTTTTTGTTAACTAGCCAGAGCCTCAAGTTCAAATTTATATAAGCTTTAACTATTTACCGCAACGTAAACAACTCTCTTATCGTTATTATCCGAACACTACAAAAAAATCTTGGAAACATTACCCTATGACTACCACCGGACCGTAACTCTACCTATCTCAATACCAAATTCTATTTAAGTTCAGCGGTCACGCCGCAACACCGTAACAAACCCGATAGTCACACTTTCGCATTGTTATCAGGTATAGTCGTGTTTATCGGTGTGTATAAACGTGGATATAACATCTGTCACTCTCTGACCATTGTAAGTTTTATGAACCGCGATACAGGTGCCATAATACGGGCCTTGGAACACCAAATCTATTTACTTGGATACAGAAAACAAACCGCGTACAAATTATGCTAACCGCCTTTTTTTAAGGCATGGAGACAAACTAACACATAGGTAGGCGATTAGATAGTAAGTGGAACCTAAAACCCATAGCCATTGGCATTTGGCAGACAAGACTAAAACCGCGAAAGCGTTACCAACTGGACTCTTATCCCCACATCGGAACAACAAAGCGAACACTGCTGCGTAGAACTATATTTAAAAACTGTCCTCAATATAGCGACATTTTTTTTTTTCTTTGCCCCGCGGCGACTTCAACAGCTACTACCGCGGGGATATGGCGTTTCCACAATGAAGTAATTTCGCCAGTGTCAAGTATATATAAGTATAAATCAACAGCAATAAAACACAATCCCATCTTCTCTAGGAAGATTGGGGGCAACGTTGTACGGTGATACGTAGGACAGAGGTCAAGATAGTTTTAACCTCTGTACCACTGCGAGTCCACTTGAAACGAGAAGTAAGATGCCAGGATACACGAAATAAGTCCAAGTCTTCTATCACTGTGCAACACAAAGGCATAAAAAGGACAAATCACTAACCGAAAAGAACTTTGAGCACCTAAATACACAAAAATACAAAACTAAAACAAATTACACATCCGCCATCTTTTGCCGTTGCAAATGGCCTCTAAGCGACAATTGTCTGTTAAGTAAACAACAGTTGACACAGTTGACAACTATTCCCATAACAACCAGTCATCAATATGTATAACCGCAGCATTGTTCTACATGTCAAGTCGGAAGTTATTTACAAACAAACAAACTCATTTCATTCTTATATTTTATTGTGTATTCTATTTACAAGGGAAATTCGCTATATCTATAACTATGGAACAACTGTAGACATTTTTAACAGATTATAAAAAAAAAAATACAGCCCTCTTGTATGTAGTTTTATACTTAACACCTTCCCTGTGCATGATATATGATGCATTTTGTGGGTACAACGACACGTGAGTGTATCACATGTGAGGCATAGCCCTTTGCAAACTTGAAGGGTTATAAAATATGCACGTGTGAGCTAAAGCATTCTAATATGATTGCACGTATGAACTAACATACTTACAAAAAAAACTGCACGTTTGAGCATGTATATATATATGGGGCATGCACAGGCAACGTGTTAACTAGTATGGATTTAAGTCGAATTTCAAATATAGAATGTCAAACGGTCTATACAGGAGGCTTAAAAAAATGTATAGAATTTAAGATGACAGATCGCTCGACCGCTTATGTCAATTCCATACATTTCGAGTCGGTAAAAAAACATAACCCTCCTTCTGACGCAGTCGGGTAAAGAACGGGGGCCGTGGCCAAAACGCTAACCCTACTAACGTTTTTCTTTTCTATCACTCAAAATATATAGGATGACAGATTGGTGATGATGATACGTGGTTTAAATTAATTTAAATATTTATTATTATTATTATTTTGCACAAGAACGTCATCCCATGCATTTTAAGGGCCCTGCCGAGATGCACTACGCTCACTAGCGTTTCTATTTGTTTCGTTTTTAACCAATCGCGTCACTAAACTCTGCTCCTATTGAGACTGCCAATGAAAATAACAAGTTTACCTGACTATTGTCTTTAGATAGAGGATGAAATAGCAATGAGAATAATGTTTCCTCTAATTAGTTTATTAAAAAGGTTGAATATATATTCCTTATCACCATCGCAATATTATGCTGGGTGCGACAGAGACGAAAACCTATTATCAATTAAATCTATTAAAACATCACTTTATTTTCATTTCAAAAACATTTCGGATAACAAAATGTATATGTCAACCAGGGATGTAACAGAGCTCCGGTTCCGCTTCCGTTAAGTCGGAACTTCCGTTTAGTTTTAAACATCCGCTTCGGTTCTGGTTCTGTTACTTCCAAAACGGCTTTAAAGGCTGATGATTCATGTTTGGAATTTTTATTATGAATAGATAGACTTAGCTTAGACCTACCCTTAACATCTCATCCACCTCCATCCAATCCACCTATCCGGGTTCCGCTTCCGCTTCTGGTTCCGTTAAACTAAATTTAAAACATCTGGTTCCGGTTCCGGTTCCGATATAACCACATCTGTTACATCCCTAATGTCAACCACCAGTCAGTGCCATCGTATTTTACCAAAAGTGCTTTTCACATCAAAAAATACAAGGTTAAATAGAGATTATTACCTCAAAATAAACACGAAGCCAATGATTAAGTGTATAATAAACAATATGACTTTGCTCAACCTTCAACAGCACGCACATATGGAGTTTAAATGGTAAATGGATTTGTTTATAAGAGAAACAGACTGTACGTTGCTTGGGATCATAATTTTAGAAAAAAAAAGGATTCCTAATATGACTCTAAAATAAATAGATAAAACCGGACAAGTGCGAATCGGACTTGCCCACCGAGGGTTCCGCACATGAGACGGTTAACTCAATCCAATATTTGGACCGCCGTTCCGTGCATAAACATCCTGTTTTTTTGTAATTTAATTTAAAATGTAGATTTCAGATTTTTCCCTATACTTGTAGTAAAAGACGGGAAACACATGTTTTTTGCGGCATACACGGCCGTATCTTTTTTTACGTTAATGTAGAAGTATGATTTTTGACAGCTTCAAGGGAATGTAGACCGGAGTGTATGGTTTTAATTTGAACTCGATACCTCCACGCGTTCCAGGGATAAAGGGTCTTGACAGACAGACAGACAGACCGACAACAAAGTGATCCTACAAGGGTTCAGTATTTTTCCTTTTGAGGTACGGAACCCTAACAACACTGTTTTAATAAGCGACCCCTGTTTTAAGGCTGATAACTCTTGGCCCCAACAATTTTCATGAAAGCTAGCTACCGATTACACAGCTATATTTTTAAAAAACCGCGTCATTAGGACCGTCCGTTTGAGAGCTACGATGCCGCAGACATACAGATACGTTAAACTTATAACAGGAGTTGAAAGGAATTACCAGAGATGTCCAGAATGATCGTCCCAACCAGCGTATTTTTTTTTTCAATTCCAAAAGAAACCCGTCTCATTTTTTGATACTCAGTGGGCCTAGTATGGCTGCGTCTATATCGCGTGTCAAATGTGGATAAAGCATCCGTCCCTGTCGTACTTACTTACGTGTCAAAAGGGGACGGATGCCATATCCAAACTTTGTCACGCGATAAACGCAGCCATGTTAGGGCCGCTGAAATCCAATATTCGTATTTAGAAGTAAATATATTACAGATAGCAATATTCAATATTACATACAAACACTATGCTAATATACACTCAGGAGCAAAAATACCGGGTCAGAGTGCGTTTTTCATACAAACGAGACTAATTCGAAGCCTTGGTTCCTCGCCAGGGGTTATTTTGAGTGAGGTTTAATGGTAGATAGTCCAAGGTTCAATAGAGGAGGTCAAAAGTTCTTAAGATACCTAACTGATCGCACAATCAGTTTACACCACAGCGGGAGAGTTTGGGTCAACATTTGGATTTCCTTACATTTTATTGCAATTTTAGTTGTTTTTCTGAACATGCACAATTCCAGCGTTAACCGCAGATTCATCCAGTTGGGTATCCTAGGCACTCTGGAAGTCCTGTATAGATGCGAGGAACCAAGGCTTCGAAATAGCCTCTTTAGTATGGAAAACGCACTCTGACCCGGTATTTTTGCTCCTGAGTGTATTTGGATTATAAGTTGTCATCAACTCGCTAGCTTTAATTTAAATAGTAAGTTAAGTATTATTTTAAATTTCATTTTTACAACACACTTTACTGCCGACTGTGCTAACACCTACAATAAACTTACTACCAAAATAAGTCACATCAGTCCCAACTCCACGGGTTTAATTATTCGCGGTAGTTCATGTGGATGTTCCTTCGAATCAACTATTGCGTTTTTATTTCGCACTAGTTCCTTCACATGAAATGAAGTATGCATGTACTGCGTTTTTTTTTTCGCCTTTGTTCCTTTGTTACTGAAGGTACTACTGCGACATTTCCTTCGCTTTTGTTATTTTACAAGAACTGAAGGAACAACCGAGACATTTTTTCGCATTAATTCCTTTAGTTTTTTACATGCGTCAGTTAATTATTTGCTTTCAGCAACAAGGTCCTATCTAAAATGACTTTCCCATCAAAGTACCCGACCGTACAACCGATCCAAATTAAACACCTATGCTTTAAGATACCAATTGCAATGCTTGTCGACTTAAAATCCAATTTCACATTATTCCGTGGTTAAAATGGATATTAAACAATCAACATAATATATTTTATAATATAATAAGTATATTCCATCCCATTCACTGTCGGCAACGCATACAAACATATACGTGTTTCTGACTGTCACGCTGTGCCTTAATAACCAGGGCTCGGACAAGTCATCGCAAAACAATCGCAAGACGGCAATAGAACAAGATCAATAGAATCGCATTATGTACAATATAATTTAATTATTTCCATAAAATTTTTTTTTAATGCTGATGGTTGCATTGCACATACGCAACCATTAACTTCTGCATTGTCTGGAACAAACCGATGACAGATATGCGACTAAAAAGGTCAAATGTTAAATTATAAATTACGATAATAATATATCAGCTTTAGATAATAATAAATAATAATCTTAAGTCGCGACTCTATAATAGTCTTGTCCCATGTCCATATCAGTTTCTGCGATGACTTGTCCGAGCCCTGTTAATAACAATAAATTACAGTAGGTACATTTCGCTTGTTTTATGTTCATCACTAACCCTTCGTATGTGTTAGTCTGTCCTGTACCCGTCTGTGTAGCTATGACGTCATCGGTGTCACGTGACCGACTTTAAAAGGTCCATAGAGCTCTCTATGTCACTTGTTTTCTAACAACTGAATATTATGTTTGTTTTTTTTATATATTTTTCTACAAGCAAATTAGAACCCTATCTCAAAGCTGGTAAAGTCCAATTTAAATTAACACGAATAATCCCTTTTGCACCGATCCTCATCATACACATACAACGGGTCAGTCAGGATCCATACAATACAATAATATACAATAACAAAGACATACGAAGGGTTAAGTTTAAAAATACGACTTATTTTATTTCTTTACATTTGACAAAAAAAAAACGAGAATTATAGTTTACAGCTACTCCCCTTACTTCTTCGATCGATTTGCGAAGAAATCTTTCTTATTGCATGACCAGAGGACCCAAGATTCCCTGCGAATTTGAATTCCCTGAAACCAGCTGTTTAGAATTTGCGTTGTCCGTAAGTCATTGATTTTGTCAAGAAGGAACAGATTTTTGGAGACAAATGGGAATTCTTTTTTTATCATCCAAAATGATACTCCCTGATGGTAGATTATTTTCCAAATGTGAAGAAAAAAATCGATCCTTTTTTTAAACTTTCAATATAAGCATAAGCATACCACTTAAATAAAAAAAAGAACACTTGAGATACAAGTCTATTTGTAACTTTAATATTTGGGCGTCTTGTAGCCGGGCTCGTCGCCGCCGCCCGCCGGAGCTTTGCGTTTCTGAATTATATTCTGAATCTGAAAAACAACACAATCATTCATATTCTTGTTTTATGGGCACTATCGACTAACAAATTAGCTACAGACGTGTGTAGGACCCCAATTTTATTTTTTTACAAATTGCATATTTGCCATTTTAGATTTTCCTTACTCGCAAAATTTCCCATCGTAATTAAATCAAAATAGATCGACATAGGTAGATAGGTTTAGGTTGTTAGTTTTGCAGAAGGCTGATGCTACCAGAAATAGGAGCTTCATCAACTCAGTGAAGTTGATTTTGAATTGGGAAAACGTGTTGGTGAGGAAAATTCTAAAATTAAAAATGTGCAATCTGTAAAACATTTTAATGGGGAAACATGCGATTACCAAAAAATGCGAATGGAAAGTTTGCCATACGGAATTACACAGGGTCTCTATTCAACACGTGTCGTCAACGTTTTGATAGCTCTTATTTTCTTGACAGTAAGGGCGGCCGGTTTAAAAAAATACCATAACAGGTCAAATACGATTTGGATTTTATATTAGAGGCTATTTTATTAATTTATGTTATTTATTTATAGTGTTTACCTGCTGCCACTCCCGGTCGAGTTCGGCCTTCTCGCTCTTGTCCTTGGTCTTCCTGGTCTTGCGGCCGTCCTGCGTCTTGACGCCATACTGGAACGCGGCCTTCGGCAGAGCCTCTTTGCTGCTCATGTACGCCGAGTACTCTTCCTGGGTGTCGAAGTCCCAGCGACCTGTGTAATTAACAGTGTGAATAATTTCACTAACGATAAGCAAACGTCGCTATCGCGGGAGCAAAAACGATTTGACAGTACTGAAATATTATGTCAAATTGGTAATATAATAAATAACAGAAGTAACACTCGAGTTTATAGCTGCGCCGAAATTAGCGTAAACATAATTTTACGTTTCTTATCTACTATTTTTTAATAATCCAATTTATTATTATTATTAAAAAAAAAAAAACATTTATTTCCCCATTGGCATGATGTGGTTATGCCTGTATAGTGAGCACTGACCGATGGGTCCCTTCTTGTTGCCGGCGTCCATCTTGGTGTAGTCGACCTCGTCGTCGGAGTCGTCGATGGCGTCGTTCATCTCGCGCAGGCCGGGGTAGCACTCGGCGTAGCCCTCGGGCTCGGCCGCGAGCCGGGACAGCAGCGCTGCGGACCGCTTGTCTCGCTCGTCCGGCGCTGGCGCGCCTGCGCGTCGGGCTAATGGCCCGGGACCTTTAAAAAAAATGGACATTGAATTTAAACACTAAATTTACACCAGTATAACAAATAAGAACGAGTAACAAAGCAATAATTTCATTTTTCATACGAGTACACCTAAAGTCGGGGTCAATAGAAATGACAAAAGATGTAAACAAATCAGTACTGTTTGACACATAACCTCAATATTTCTGCAAACTAGTTTTGATTAAAAAAAAACGTATGGTTAATAGTTATTTTATCTTGAACTGAATGTAAAAGTAACAATCAAGCGTGTCCATCGTTAATATAACTCACGAGATGTCTAAAAGTACATGATAATGGTGTAATAATGGTAAATACGTCCGTTTGGTTTTGTTTACATCTTTTGTCTGTTCTATTGACGCCGACTTTACAGCATTATGTTTCTGGGAGACCGTTGTTTCAAATATTTTTCTGATCATAATTTCTTCGTTTACCTAATATTTTTAACGTGAACTGAAACCGAAATTTTCCAATTTTTCTAAAATATCGAATGTTTAAATAAGCAAGCAACGAGTTGGGTTAGGTTTGATTTATAAAAATGCTGAAAATGTTAAAATTTCTTGAAAAATACCTCATGACTGAATTGTTACTCAATATACACCCCCTCTTTTCTCGCTCGCTCGTCGTCACGCTCATAACTACTTTACCTTCTTCTTTCTCGGGCTCCATCGGCTTGTCGAAGTACGTTCTCGGGCGGTCGTCCCTTCTGTCTCGATCTCGTCTGTCGCCCGCCACATAATCGCCGATTTCGCCATATATCGAGTCATCGTTGCGTCCCTTATCTGTGATCTTATCCTGTGGACAGAAAAATAATATTTCATGACGTTACGCTTTCAACACGAAAAGTCAAACCTAGACTAGTGTTAATAAAGGTTTCAAAGTCCTCTACTTTCCGGAACAGTTCAGTTTTTGTCAATGTTTTTATTCCATCTGAAGTGATGAATGGAAGATACTCATTAGACGTTACTAGATACTTACAGAATAGGAAAGTAGTAATGTTTAAGTAATACACATGCACATGAATTAAAATCTGATACAGTAAGGTTAAAAGGAAAAGGTCCAAATAGGTCCAGCCGCTTGAAAAAATATATCGGACAAGTGTGACTTAAACTCGCGTGGAAACACTTCCTACGTACGCTTTGAGAAATTTCATACATTACTTTAAGTACCTACATCTTATAAGTTTTCTAGTAATCTGTAGGTAAATAATTATTATCATCTTACTTCTCACCCTATTACCTACTTGTAGTGTACCTTTCAACTCAATCGGTCCAGTAGTTCCAAAGCAAATTGGATGTGACAGACACACGCGACTGACCCTATAAGGGTTCCGTTTTTTTCTTTCGAGGTACGGAACCATAAGGGTCCTTTCACAGAGACCGGCTCGGAGAGCATCGGCTGGCGCTCTTCTTTTCACACAGACCGGCTCATATACGCTTGGAATTGGCCACGAGCACTTCAGCCAGAGCACGTCAAGCAGCCGCTCGGCTCCTCTTATTATTTCACACGAAGCGCGTTCAAGCATTCTTAATGACACATGCAAAAATATAAACCTTATTACAATGACTCAAGACTGTTTCTAACGTGATAAAAATCGGCTCTCCTCTCCGAGCCGGTCTGTGTGGACGGACCCTAAGAAGATACCGATGGAGTTTTATTTGAAGCAGGTTCAGTGGGTGCACCTTGGGCTTCTTCAGCTTCCTGTGGCGGCCGTGGCGCAGGTAGGAGAAGATGTGCGCCAGCTTGTCCAGCACCGCGTCCGTGGCGCTGGCGGCCAGGCTGCGCTCGTCCGGCTGCGGCACGTCCGCCTTGCTGCGCGTCAGCGTCGTCGGGATGTCGCTGTCTGCGGGCAGGGGTTACCAGCTAACGCCAACCGAACCATTTCCGAGGGACATTACTATGCTAATACCAAACATAAAATAGGTGCACTTGCCGTTCCCAGGCAAGGCAATTTTTCTATTTTTCCCATAAAAGTCTATGGGAACGAATTTTCGGTAATTATTCCTCCGTGGTATGTCCGATTTTCAATTATACTTTCTTAAACCATCTATACTCGAAAATCCAATTGAAGACCAATATCTGAAAGATCCCATATTGATTATTTAGTTTTATTAACATTATTGCATAAAAACATAAATGAGAAATGAGAACTCATGTAACCAGTAATATTAGGGTAAGTTTTAATGATAAAAATACCTACACTTAAACGAAAACGCAGTAATCACAGTGAATGCGCGCCCGTTGAGTTTGGGATTTTGATCTCCAATTAAATTTTCGAGTATGTGGCGAGAGGCTAAATTTGATCCTGATATCTAATAATTTGGGAAGAGTATTCGGACAAACGAAAATCTGAATAGGGGAAGAATGGAACTTCGCTCCTGAAAATATGAGGCGGACTATGTCACACAAATTTTCCTAGTCCCAAACTAAGCTCTAGGCTTGTACTATGAGTACTAAACAACGATAAACATACTTATATAGAGAAATACATAGAAAACATCCTAGAGTTACGAACACATACTCGCGCTCATCACACAAATATCTGCCCTTACCGGAATTTCACCCCGGGGCCGCTAGCTTCATGGGCAGGGTCACTATGACACTGTCGGCTACAATACGATTATTTCCACTTTGACACTCAGGATATTTCGGTTTCTCGTGTTTTCACATAGCGTATAAAATCGTAGAATATACTTGCATAAAAAGATTCAAAAATATTTAATACAATTAATAATAAAACCTCAACCTAAGTATAGAAACGTCATTAGGATGAAGACACATATATCAGCATCGAATCGCATTTAGCTGGATGATTTTGGACACACTATACGCATCGGAAGTTAAAGTATGCTATTACATGTGTTCAGGTTATCATGAATAAGCATTCTTAAGTATGTTAAATGGATAGCTACACTTATACGCATTTAATGCTGAAGCTGAATCGATGCGGAAGGGTGAATTCATGCGGACGCATATCCATACAATATTGCGTTTTTGTACTACAAAATGCGATTCAATGCTGATATATGTGTCTTCACCCTTAATCTTCTCAATATTCAAATAGGCTATAATAAACTTTTTACGATATATGTGAGGGTTAGCTTTCAAAATCAAAGGAATTTGCTTGCAATACAATTGTCTGTAATTTACATTTACTAATTTAATATCTGCGTTTTTTTTTTAATAATGCGATGTAATAATTAAATCAAGCCACATCTGTGTTATTCATAGGTCTAGGTGGCATCACTTATGAGAACAATTAGATGCTCACCTATCGTGCCTTCTTCGTCGAGTTCAACCACGTAAGCCATGCGGCCCGGCGCGAACAGTTCGTTGCGGCACACTTTCTTGTTTCTGAAACATAACATTACAATGAATTCATTAAAATCCGTGAATTTAAAATCTTGGGAACAAAGCCCAATATGGTAACGATATATTACACTATAGTGCTAAGCAGATAAAAAGTCAATTCTGACACATTGGACAACCATGACATTTCTGAATATTGATAATGTTGACAGCTGTCAAACTATGCTAGACTTACTTTTTTTTTATGGCAATGAGAAGGCACGCGAGCACTCAGGCCACCTGGTCCCAAAACTTCAACCCTAAGACTTCAAATGCGTTGCCAACCCTAAAGACTGAGACGGAATGCCTCTATAATAGCAATTTCACTGGTTGTCTTATCCCCACACCGAAACAAAGTAATGCGAACACTGTTGCTTAGCGGTGGGTTAATGGATAAGATGGTGGTAGCGATCCGGACGGACCCTGCACAAGGTCCTACCACTGCTTGCTGTGGTTTCTGTGTATGAAGGAATAGTAATAACAGGATTGTTTGACTGCTGTCAACATTTACAATATTTAGAAACTTCATGGTTGTGCAATATGTCAGGATTGATTTGTTATTTGCTTAGTACTGTAGTGTAGTTTTAAGTAGGGCACCGAAATGTTTATGTTGGTGGTTTTTTAAATCATTTAATGTTTTAGGACGGAATCACACTTACTTCTGTTCCATTAGCATGTTGTAGATGTTCTTCCCCATTGGCGTTTTAAACTGAATTTCTTCTTCCTGCTAAAAAATATAGTATCACTTAGACCAAAGCAGTATGCAGTAAGTAATTGTCCTGGATAAAATAATAACAATTCCAATTAGTCCGTCAGTAAGATTATAAAAAAAAATTAACACATCATTTTTTCTTTATCAAATCAATCAAAATTAACAAATATAACGCGCATCAAAGTTTGGGAGTGGAGGCTCGTGACGTCACAACGGGGCATAAAGAGTGCCACGGCGTGACGTCATGCGAAACTTCCAACCAATCTTCGTAATCTTTTGTTTAATTGACAAAAGATAAAATACGTTTTCAATATTTTTTGATAGTGTAAATGACAGACTAATAAGATTTTTTTAGGAGACTAGTTTATTGGGATATATATTATTTTATCGAAACACCTTCAATGAGCTTCATTTCATCACAAGGCGTTTTTCTCGATAAAGTGAAATTCGATAAAATATTGGAAGTGCCAAGAGCTTCGCTAAATATTAAACTTATTGTCGCCATTACTCAAACTATCATAAAAAAAAAAAAAAAATTATTCAGTAAGTAGGCCGCTCGGGCACTTTTACACGTCAAGATACTACCAGCGCTTCCCAAGAGGAGACCACTGCTGAGAAGAAACGCCGCAAGAAACTCAGCAGTCAGTCATTTTTTAAACATATTTCATATTTCATATTACAATGGTACAACTAAATCTAGCATTATATAAAGCTACAAGTATTAAATTAAATATAATATCAAATAACAGTAGTTCAGCAGGAAAACATGCCAAAAATCTTACGGGAGGGAAAGATAGAAAAGAATAAAATAAAATAAAATAGAATCAACTACTAAACCAACACGCCTCCATAGAAAACGTTTTTGGTATGGCAATCGTTTTTACGTTCCATAATAGCAGAATAAGGCATGCTTCTCGATTTATTTCCTATTTTAGAAATATTATTCGCACATCTTTCACCCACAAGCGATCGCGGCAAACTGGAGCTAGGTTGCGCGGAACTCCACATAACCATACCACGCTTGACACGCCTACTTCACACTTCTACTGTTTTATCTGTTCTGTGGGTTAAATACCATGGTATTGACATATTATGACGGGACTGTCTGGCAGCTTACGTCAATCCTGGGCCTCTATTCCCGACGGTAAAATAGTAGATTGTACAAGTGCATAAAACGAGCCATTTTACCCAAGATGTGCATATAGCTATATGGATAGTCACGTCGAGGGTAAAATGGGTTTTATGCTCGAATTTTACACTCTGCTTTTCACTTCGATTGCAAGGAAATAAAACAAGAAGCACATACTTACAGGATAATTTATTTATTTTTTATATTTAATGTAAGTAATTAAAATGTTATGTTTGCGCATGGCTGTAAGGCCTGATTACCTTCTTAACTTTTTTTTTTAATTTTCGACTATGTGACGTTTGACAGGTTTGACTATGGTCTGATGCTTAATGCCAAGTTATTATAAATATTTGCGTTGTATTTTTTTACCGTAAATGCACGCCGTAGGTATTATTCGTAAATTTGTATTTAGATAGTTATACAAATGTCATAATTAATTTAATTATTTTTTTTTTTTTCGTATTGGGGGAGGCCTTTGTCCAGCAGTGGACGTCTTTCGGCTGACATGATGATGATGATGATGATGAAATTAAGATGTAACCAAAATCTCATAAAAATATATCAATTAAATGAAGGTGTATTGTGTGAAAGCTGTAAGGCCTGATTGCCTTAGTCTTAAAAGAAGAAATTACTTTATGCACTAGTGCATAAAATGCGATTTTATGCAGCCTATACCCAGCATAAAGAAGGACTTACGAGCATGAGAAGTGAAAAACATATTGTCTTTGACTTGTTATGGCATTGTTTTGACGTCTTTCGCCATTACTGTCAAGTAAATAAGATAGTAAAAACCAAATACTCTGTTATCGTATTGTCAATGTTTTGATAGCTCTTATTTACTTGACAGTAATGGCAGCTCAGTTATAAACAATACCATGCCAAGGAGGGAACCCCAGATCTCATTTTTTTCAATTGTCCCAAAATTCCAGTTTCTTTATATAACTTTCTTCCTGACTTCATCTTTCGCCCAGCTAGCTTTAGTTATGTCCTCACTTTTGTAAATACTTCATTTGTATATATTTTAGCCAAGTTTATTAACGATTTTAATATTAAGTTGTAAGTTGTCATTTTAGTTTTAGTATTATGTAGTTGTAGTTAATGTACATAATTTATTTTATTTTTAGATTTCCCAACTGATGAATCAGCATCTGTTTCTGGAAAAGCATTTTCACCGATCACGTGTAACTTCCAACCTTGACACTGGCAGAATTGTCCCACTGGACAGTTAGCCATTTAACAAAGGATTGAACTTGAACTTGAATACCATACCATAACACGTCAAATTGAATATTGTTTTTATCTGAATCTCGGCCCTCTACATTTTCAGTAACAATAACAATCTAGCAATGCATCTCGTCTAGAACTTACCGGGGCAACTTCTTTCTTCTCCTTGACGGGCTCGACGGGCTCCTCGGTTACCAGCCGCTCCATCTCAGCTTCTTGTTCCAGCTCACGGGTCTGGATCTCTGAACGAACCTGATAAAGGAGTTTAATATCCATTTATTAACGTGGCAATTATCAATACTAATATCATACATTCGAAAGTAACTTTCTGCTACGATTTCGTTGAAATTCGGTATGGAGCTAGCTGAATCACAAAGGAAGACAAAAAAATAAACGACACAGCCGTGGGAAAAAGCTAGTCTTACATAAATTAGGTTGTTAGCTAAATAAGTTGACTTTCAATTTGGAAACAACTTACTATGAAACACAAATGTCATATGAGAAGGACAGATTTTAATACAAAGGACATTATTGAGCATATTACTTTAGAGTGTGCTAACAAAGAACCTAACTAAGCAGATAGGGTGGCAATGCAGATTTGACTGACCGTATAAATTACCAAAATTATCTGTTTATTTAGACCTGGGACCGCTACGGTAGCGGCGCTACCTTCATAGGCAGGGTGCCAACAAACTAAACTAACAATGTCACCATTTACAAGGTATCTTACCTTTTGTAGTAAAGCATAGTCAAGCCCTTTCACCAAATGGGTGTGTTCCATGTCACCTCCAAGATATTTTGATTCCTGAAAACAATTATAGTTATGGTTAAAATCACTATCAATCTGTTACTTTTTGTTATATTTGACATTAACACGTTCATGGACGTGCATACTATAGCAGTCGTTTATTGTACCAGCTATCAAACTATCCAATGGTATAGTATGTCTGTCGATGAAAAATGAAGTTTGAACAAGTCCTTTTAACCTTTTGAACACCATATGTCATATGCAAAATGTGTCACTCACACACCAAACATTTTTGCTGTGCTTTGCAAATTACAATTTGATTCAAACAATACAACATCTAGTGCCTGCTGTGACCAAAGGTAGCATCAGCAGCACGACTTTCGACTGCTGGCCAGAGTCGTCTGTGGCATCCAAAAGTTTAAAAGGTCTTGGTGTTACGAGGATATGACGCTGACTGTATGAACTCAGAACTAGAGAAACCGGTTAGTAGTACCTGAATGAGCTGCCTCCTTCTTTCCTTTGCATCCATTCCCGATTTAACATCTGGGGCCACCGCTCTGAAAACACAAAGAAAACAAAATTATAGAACTCCAACACACATTCTGATCATCATTACTAGTTTTATTTCATTTTCTAGAAACAAAAGATAAATTGAAAATATGACTTGTGGCCTTAGATTTCATAGACATAGTATTCTTTATCTATCTACGCCAACTACCTAAATAAAGGAACAAAAGAAATAAGTTATAGGCACATATTTAAAGATTGAAAAATTACTATACAATAAAAATATTGGCCAATACCAAATTCAGTTGAGGCTATTCACAGCTCCATAAAGGATTCAAATAACTTTTATGAAGTAGTTAGATTTGTGAATTTGACATGTTTGTCATCAATATAACACAGCCTGACTCAATATTAATCTTGAAAGACTTTATTTTGATGATTATAATCAATTTCTAAAAAATACTCATCTTTAGTAATGAAAATATTCTAAATACTAACTGACCTATATGCACTACTTGTATTACTAGTGGGATCAGTAGGGCCCAGCTCGTTAGAGCCGTCCCGCCTCTCCCTAGCTCTGTCTCTGTACTTCTCAGCTAACTCTGCAAGTTTATTGTCTTCTTGTTTTTTTAGCGCGGCATAATATGACTTCTTCTTGCGGCGAAGTTCACTCTTATTTTCTGTAGGTGGTGGCATGGATCTGAAATAGGAACGTGCATTGGCTTTTGATCTTAGGAGCATAAATTAATGTCTTTTAATTAATTTAAAGAGCTTCTATATCAGTGTTTGAGAAGCTTAAAAGATATTGACGTCGTGTTTACCCTGCGTTTGCCATGGCTTCACGCACGGAGCCAGCAGGGTGCGCGCCACCTGATGGCGTAGCCCTGGGTGTCATGAGCAATTTTCTAAAGTCTTCATTAGTAAGTCTTTGAGACATCGGAGTGTCTTCCACACTGCGTTCCTCCATGGTTACTTCTTGCTTGTTTTCTTGTTCTTCAGCAGCAAAGGGTTCCTACGCTATTATTAATAAAAGTTCTAAGATACTTGTGTACTAGTTCTAAGTTCCTAAAGCGTGATTAAATACACAAATTAACTTGTGAATTGAATTGAATTTATAGACTTCTACCAACACATTACACAGGGCCGTTTGACAGTAGCAGCACCACAGACTACTAAGAGATACTAACATAAACCACAGACTATGGACTATGTCTATGCTGTGCGTTGTGCTATGGATGGACTTATGATTATGATTATTATGGGCAAATTACATTCGCGTACAATTCGTGGCATTCGAATCGCAGCGAGAATTGCGTGTGAACTCTTATTAGGTCACTGAACGATATATTTAGGTCTACATTAAAACTAAAAAGACGAAGATGTTGCATGACGCGTCTTCTACGTAATAGAATAAGGTTTGTAATATTTTGTTCAGTGTTAGTGGTACTGGGCTAAGGTTTTATAAAAGTAACACGTGAATGTGAATTCTTGTTGTGTCCACACAGCTTTCGCGCGTTCGCAGGCTCTTTGACGTGGGCCAAAAAACCGACACAATGTGGGTAACAAGGCGCGACCCGCGAAAAATATGTGAATGGGCATTCTCACTTTCACGCGTTCGCGCTCAGTTTTCGCGCCTTCACAGCGCCTATGAGACTGATGATAACGTACCTATTTTATGAATTTATTACGAACTACTATAAAATTATAGGATTGATTACCAACGTTACGTTACGTTACGTTGACTCCATCCTTTTATATATCTCGAATGACGAGTGACAGGGATGTAGCTAACGTAACTTTGAACTTGGATTTTCAAAGATGGGCCTCGGAAATAGAGATTTTATGTCTAAAGCTTATTATAGGGTCGAGGATTATCTAACAGACAAAAATGCATGGCCTAAACCCGAAACCCAATAATAATTTGTTCAAATGCTAAAATACTTTATCTTGTCTAGGGGACACCGTTGATGTAGGAAAGCAAATCTAAACTTTTATTTGGATGTCTTGCACCGTCTTATATAGACAAGTAGGTGTTTTTTTTTACCTTTTCGCCCTCTATTTCTCTCCCAAGATTTTTGGCATGTATTCCTGCTGAACTACGCATGTTATTTAATATTATATTTGATTTAATATTTATAGCTTTTAAGTAGTGCCATTGTAATATGAAATATGTTTAAAAAAATACTGACTGCTGAGTTTCTTGCGGAGTTTCTTCTCGGCAGTGGTCTCCTATTGGGAAGCGCTGGTAAATTCTTGACGTGTAAAAGTGCCCGTGCGGCCTACTCACTGAATAAATGACTTTTATCTTTTATCTTTTTAAGAGTAGTAAATAAATGTGTTTATAAAGAAGAACGAAACGTACGTTTTTCTGAAATTTTTGACATTGAATGACACCTGCGACTAATGACAGATAAAAATGATAATGACAGTAATTAGTGGTGAGTGCGGTCCGCGTTTCTTTATCAAAGCTATTGAATGAAAGTAGAGGAGTTAATTTCATTTTGCGGTCAACTCACTCAACTCAACGCACGTTAGAGCAGGTAGTTACAGCACTAACATTAAATATAAACTTCAATTCCATTTCTATAGCTACAGATCCTGTCGTGGTAATCTGCCGTTGGTAATGTGATGCAGTAAAACATAAATACATACTGAACGGTCTTTAGCGTGTTATACCGTTTTGTTTTAATATTTTTTTACTGCTTATTAAACAATGATCGTTCATGGTTGTTTCAGTTAGCGCATTAGCAAGCAGTCATGCCGCATCTCAGGATTGAAACTAACGTGCCCCGAAGCAAGATCCCTGAGGACTTTGTTTCAAAAGCTGTGCCGGTGCTCGCGAAATCTGTCGGTAAACCCGAACAGGTAAGGTAGAATTTAATCCTAGAAGTTCAATATTTATTGTATTACTAAATGCTAAATATTTTATGAAATGTGTCATGTTATTTCATTTTCCAATCAAATACTTCTCATGCAGCAATTTGCAGACCAATGATTTAAGAGAGAAGTTTGCATTTATAGTCTGAAATCCATTTACTCATTTGTTTCTCAAAATTGAAGATTTTGTCCGGCTTTTTAAGGTTTGTTATTGCAAAAACCAGCCTACTATAAAGTAATTCTTTTTTTGTGCTTTATATTACAGTACTGTGTGGTGTCTGTTATTCCCGATGTCCTTATGAGCTTCGGGGGCACAACTGAACCTTGTGCTATTGGCAACCTGATGTCCATTGGAGCGCTTGGAGTGGAACAAAATAAGAAACATGCCAAAGTTCTCTATGAATTAGTAGAAAAAGAACTGGGTGTGGCTTCCGATAGGTAACTTTGTTTTTGTTTTAAAACATGCCTTTATGAGGCAAGGTCACTAAACATCCTGGTATTCATGTGGAATTAACCCGGGTAGAGGGATTTTAGCAATAGTGTTAGCTTTCGCTGCCTGAGATACACCAAGGCAGCTAGCACATATTGTCTGCTACTTCTTTGGCGCTTGGATCCCCCTTTCAGACTGTGTAACTGGTCATTTCACTAAGCAACAAACGAGAATATTCAAATTGCGCTAGCTGCTCCAGTGTATCTTAATTTGCTAGTTATTAGGCTGTATGCGGGGTAACAGCTAAAATTAAACCAAGGTTATATCTTTATGACTGTAAGTACCTTGATTAGCTAAAGCTTGTAACAAAATGGGTAAACAGGTAACTTTTGAGTCATGGAGTGCCTAGTGATAGTGTTTTCAAGTTGAGTGGGTGAGTAGGTTGATAGACAGGTTATCTAGGTGTCATTAGCTCTGCCTTACTGCTTCGCTAAAAGACGAAACATGTGACAAAAAGTTTAGGCGAAAACTTGAAAACCATTTGTTGACATACCTGTTGTACTCAGATAATGAGTACTCGGAACTATTATTTTTAATAATATTTTTTAATTTTATGTTACATTTCAATGTTGTGATACTTTTTCGCCTTGGTCATTTTTATTTTATGATGTTTTCTACATGTGCAATTCGTAACACAATTTTATATTGAGCAATAAATAAAGTAATCTAATCTAATCTAATCTTTATGATATTTCTAATCTCTAATTCTGGCACTGTATGTTAAAGTGCCTCTTGATTGGTTAAATGCATGCATGGAATGTATGTTAATAAATGTTGAGTCATTCAATAATTCTATCATTAATATCATGATAATAGTTATCATTATTTTAACATTGTAGTTATTTAGTTCTTAATTATAATAATGATAATACCTACTTACGACAGGAACCATGACTCTTTACATTGAACCATCCTCACTATAGGTGTATTCATTTACTCTTTATTGTGCTTGGTCCCTGATATAGCCTGTTAAATTATCCTTAAATTAGCAACCTGCCGCACTCAGACACGTCAATTAAATGTAATGCTTGATTAAAGTTGCTGCTGTCACTTACTTTGTTATAGTAATAGAATAAGACAACAAGTCACTAAAGAAACATTATCCATCGCTGGTGTTAAACTTGTAGTATGGATATATCAGTCATTGGCCTTGTAAATAGAGGCAGTCCATCTTGGTCCTCAGGTTTGGCATGGTTGGCTTATGAATGTAGTCTTGAGAATGCAAATATCTATGGGTCACAGATCCCACTTACCATCAGGTGGCCTGTGTTCTTGTTCGCTTGCACCATATCATTAAAAAATATTACAACAATAAAATAAGTTTGCTGATTATAATTTTATTTTTATTTTTCAGAATGTACATTACTTTCCAAGATGAGCCAACCGGCAATGTTGGATTCAAGGGGACTACCTTCCATTCTATCTTCGGATAAATCTGCTTTTCTGAGTTTCTTCATAAGGAAAATGTTATATTAATTATAAGAATACTGTTTATAGCTTTTTTAATATCTTTTTTTGATTATATACCATGGGATAGATTTTTTTTATTTAGTGACGGTTTAATAGCTAATCACACTTATTAAAAAAATGTTAAATAAAAATGAATGTTGTAAATCAAACACAATCCCTAATTCAATTAATGTACTAAAACACCTTGACAATAGAAAACTTACATTATCTAGTAATTGTGCCTAGATTTTAATAAAAGTTATGTCTTTTAATCAGAACAATAACATATTATAAGGGCACAGAATTATTGCTTATAGTACTCTGATAACAACACAAGTTTACACAATTAGGATCCGGATTCAAATACAGAAAGTAAATATCAATATAATTATTAAAGTTTGTTTATACTTTTTATGTATGTACTTAATAACATTTCAAGAAAGGTTCATGTATTTACAGAATTTGTATATGTATAGAATGCCCAACTTTATGGACGTTACCCATAAAACTAAACTAAAACTGAAACGGTGGAGTTGTCCCGAGAAGCCAGAATTATTTGCCCGCTCAATTGCTAAACTAATTCGAGCGAGGAACCTAAATATAGTTTTTCGAAATGGTCACCCAATTTAATCAAGGTCAAGTTGTCTTCTCAACTTCGATTAACAACAGTAACTTTTTGCGAAGGTGTTCTGGAAAAAAAATCCTTATGCCCTTTGTAAATTGAAGTTCGAAGTTACGTTACCTCCATCTCCATCCCCATCCCTTTCCGCCAATTTAGTCTCGAATGACAAGTGGAAAGGATCCGAAATTTCGAATTTTGTGCTTCATAATAACCATCGGCAGAATTTCTTAAGTGGCGATAGCAATACACCACAAACAGTAGATTTACATCACACTCATTTGTTTCTCAAGAACAATAGCATAAATTACTGTAGGTATACATAACAAATCGTTTAGTTAAACAACTTAAGTTTGTGTAGTGTACCTATGTATGGTATCGCTTATCAAACCGAGACCGCAGGACAACGCGTAGCTACCAATCACGATTTGAAATCGTACCTTATTTGAAAATAGAAAAGCCCAAAAAACAGTTTTCGGGTGCGTCATGTACTTTACTCCTAATTACACCTTATCTAATCTTATTTAACGGGGCCCTTACGGATACACTTCGACCCTATGGAATCTTTTTTTGTAATTACCCGTATTTTAGCGTTTAGGAGCGGTTCTAGAAAGCGGATACTGGAGTGGAACGGCAGTGCCTTGAAATCGTTTGGTTCCCTAAACCCACAACCAGGGTTTTCAATCTTATTCCGGTGACGACGTCACATCCACACAGTACTATGTTTCATTGTCTCCAATACTTCGCCGCACAATCTACAATATTGTGTTGGCATTGGCATGAAGATGTTTAACCTCAATGTGTTCTACTTCTGTGAACACTCCGATAATGCACCGGAGTTGTCTATTGTCTTATTTTAGATAGAGAGAAAGTTAACATAACAGACATTAGCATATTTATCTACGACGAAGTAGGTAATTCCCCTTTACCATTAAACCATAGAGGAAATATAATATTTGATTGATTTATGATTAAACTATTGCGTGCTGACTGCTGTTGCCGCACTTTGATCCTATGCTGATATTATCTATATTGTTTGTTTGCCTTATACAAACCGATTGATTCGTAGACAGAGTATTTAATACCTACGGACAATGATATTACGTATAAACAAGAATATATTCATTTAAACTTTGTCACATCATTGCCTACGGATCAATTCTTATTTAGAAAATAATCAATTCCAACGCATTCACCAGCTTGACGACATCAACAGACTGGTTATGGCTCGAGATAAAATCGGATAAAGAGATAAAGTCGCATGTGAGATTTGATGTTAAACTAATAAAATTGTCGCTGATTTTTTTTGTCCCGTGCTAAGTTATAATTGGTTAAAATCATCGCAACACGTATAAATCATATTGATATGGACTAGAGCCATCTATCGAGAATAAGATGTAAACTTTTAAAGAACGTAGTACAATTACGTACTCTGTGGTCAAAGTGAGTCTACATTGTCTATAGCTGGTTCTTTCCGGGAATACTTCATAGTGTTTGAGTAAAGTTAATTATAATGTAAAGAATTTATATCGATAGATTGAGATGAACAGTCTTTTGAAATATTCGAGTTTCACAAACTGACATGACATCTGACATGTTTTTTAACAAGTTACTCAACTTGTAAAAAAATATCGTGTTTTAATGGAGTTAAATTGAAAAAGATGGAATACAAAATTTGATCTTTGAATGATCTTGGTGTCAGGATCTTTCTTCAGAAAAGGGTGCTTAATAGACCTGAACAGTTAGAAATACATGTCAGGGAGACGTAGGTGCGCGTGACTCGTAGCTTATGCTACTCTTCCTACTTCGTGCTAAAATAAATGTTTTTTTATGTACCAACACAAAACATTAGGTTACATTAGATAAAAAAATGGTTTTATAAAAAATGTTAGGTACATACTTAGTTAGTGTGGTAAAATGGATATGTGACTCAGCAACACTGATGGATTTTAGTCTCACAGTTTTAGTGCACAGTGTAAAAACATTCATTAAAAAAATGCTGTAAGACCTATAGTGTAAATACTCGATATCGACACTTGCAAAACAGTTACAACACTACAGAGTGCAAAGCAGCCAAACACTCAAATGTCATTTCAGATTATAAAACAACACGTGAGTGATTGCATAGCTTCACTTCTGCACTTCATTTCATTCATTCCTTCCCGACCGTTGGGCAGTGGTTGGGCATTAAGAGCAGCTTTTCCTCTCTACCGTGTTCCATTTTATTTAAATACAGAGTAAACTTTTTAATTTCATCAATAGTTTCAGTGACTCGACTTCTGTGATAAGACTGATAAGTGTCATCCAGCTAGCAAAAATGGGCCAAGACAGTTCCAAGAGCGAAAGGTAAGCGCCATATTGGTTTGTTTATGTAAACTACGCTTTTCAATGTTAGATTTTTATAATAAAAATGGTATTTTATCAAAACCAATTGAATCGTGAAACAATTGAACTTTTATTCAATTGTTATTTTAAATTACATACCGAGGTACTCGGATTTTTACTGTTTTTGACGTTTACATCCTTTGTTAGAATAATGAGGTAGTGGACTAGTGAACCTAAACGACATCCAAATAGAATCGAAAAGTGGTTAATTGTGGTTGGTAGGTTATACTGTAAACCTTTTTTTTTTAATCATGATCATTTCTTTGCTATAAACATAGTACAACAGAAATAACCATCAAAACCACAACCAATCAATCAATAACAACGCATAAACAACACAACATCTAAAACAGACGCGGTCGTGCGTACCAAAGTAGTAGGTACCTAGGTACTAAAATGAAAAAATCAAAATATGTTTATTGCATGACTGTAGGTATCACGTGTAATGCTTATATGCTATACGAATCTTAGCATTTGTTGACATAAAGGAGTTTGGCGTGGCTTGGTGATAGATGGAGCTACGATATTTTCCAGGGGCAACCACAACGTTCTGAAACAGGTCGAAAATCCCGAGCAGCGCCCTCTTTCCTTTTTACCCGATTCCTGAAGAAACGTACCTTTCTAATGTTTTAGACCTTTATGGTAACTTTGTTCCCTTGTTATTGTAAAGGATGAACTGACGGTCCGATTTCAAAAGCGAGGTGTCTTAAGATTCGTCTTATGGTCCCTCTGCACGTTGGCGGATCATGGGCCAACGTAAGAGACTCATTTACACCTTAGAGTGAGCAACATATTCTTGCATCTCACTCTTCCTTATTGCTCCGTCCCTTACATTATTACCATTATGCCGTATCCACATGCTTGGTGTTTGCCGCAGGACGCAGCTATACGCTAGAGTGAGATCGAAATACATCGTGCTCACTCTAACGTATAGTTGCGCCCGCAGTGTTTGTTGCCAGCACGAAGCATGAGGATGCGGCCTTATCATCGCGGGTGTCCTATGTACTTATTTTAAATATGTACAGACGACATGAAAAAAATACATGTCTAGCTTCTGCTCGCGACTTCGTCCGCGTAGAATTCGATTATCGTTATTCCCTGTGCCAAGTTTGGTTGTGCATCCAGTGGTTAAGGCTTGATTGTGTAACAAACAACCAGACTTTCTCATATATAATATTAGTAAGAATTGTAAGAAAGTAAGATAACTAACATTACATTGACAAAATTATCCAAACAACAGTTGGGTTTTAAAGCTGGCTTTTTGTAGACTCGTTTCCAAACAGCCAAGCTAGGAAGGTAGGTATAGGGATGATATTGATAAGCAACGTAGTAGGTAGGTAGGTACCCACTTTTTTTTTTTCTTTTTGTGTCATAGAGAAGGCAACCGAGCACACAGGCCACCTGATGGTAAGTGGAAACTGTGACCCATAGACATTAGCATAAGACTGCAAATGCGTTGCCTACCCTGAGGACTAAGATGGAATGCCTCTATGCTAGTCATTACACCGGCTGTCTTATCCCCAAACCGGAACACAACAATGCGAACACTGCTGTTTGGCGGTAGGTTAATGGATAAGATAGTGGTAGCGATCCGGACGGACCCTGCACAGGGTCCTACCACCTGCTATTTATTTATTTATTTATTTATTGTTCAATTGCCGAATCAAGAGGGATGCGATCGATGTTTAAAGTAGGTAGGTCCCAGTCTCCCAGTGTCGACGATATGCCTGGCGTCAAATTACCTAGGTAGGTACAGATGTAGTGTATAATTGTTTTCCTTCGTATTTTCACGGACAAGTAAGAACGTGTCATGCTACCTACTTTAGTCACCCTCAGTACATTTTGTACTGTGACCGACTGAAATAGCTAGACACGTGCGTACGTTTCCGTGAAAATACGAAGGAAAACAATTATGCACTACATCTGTAGGTATGTTAGTTGAAAATACAGTTCCCAGATGTTATTAGTAAATATGCTAACCCTGCAGTCTGCAGTAACTTGAGCGGTCTCCATACTAGACTCACTTCAGAGGTCACTTTCATTACCTGTACCTACTGATAGATAATTATGTATGTATGTAAACTCTTTATTGCACATAAACAATTACAAAACACTTTGCATCACTATAGATAATGTATTAATGTACATAGGCGAACTTATGCCATATGGGATCTCTTCCAGTTAACCTTGGAGTAGAATAAGCAAGGACAATGCAAGAGGATAGGCAAATTTAAAAATAACAGAAATATAAAAGAAAGTACAAGAAAAATACTAAAAATTATGCATTTAAAAGTCATCATAGGTATCTAATGAAAACAGGATAGGAACTGTTAAGACTGGCTCGCCGCGGCGAGTCTAATCCAATCGAATCGAAGTAATTCGCCTTCATACATTTACTATGAAAGTGCGTCGATCGACTGACGCAGAGCCGCGGCGTGCCAAATCGAATCGACCGGCCGCGCCGCATCGCTCGTAAGGCGAATTTTTGCACCGACGCACGACGCGTTTCGACTCGAATCGGCGCGCCGCAGTCGACACAGGGTGGCGGATGAGAGCAGGTGCATAATTTTTGACTTTAGTTTGCTATTTTGGAAAGACGGTGAATGAATGAAAAATGAAAAACTGTTGATAGCACCAGTGCAAAAATACCCAGTACTGTATGGACCTTGTAGATGCCCGCTATCATGGCGAGCAGCGCAGAATGAATGTGTGGGAAGAAATATCGGCAATAATGGAACAAACCCATAAGTAACTTCACGAGTCCAAGGATATGTAATAATTCTTTAAATTTGTTGCATACGAAAATATTGAAAAATCGGTCGTTTTTGAGATCCGAACATAAATGGTGAAATTCGATAAGTTAGGGTCTAGTCACTTTTCAGTACTTTGGAGGTCAATTTCTCCGAACAGGTTGAGTTTGGGACGCTAAAAAAAGACGTCTCTGTTATTTTAAACTACTTTCTAACATATATCAAAATCAACAAAATCGGAGCCGGGCAGTCGGGTACCTTTCATTGTGAATCTGAATTGGCTACTTTCTAAGTAAGTACCTAGATATAGTCACCATCGTGAATAGGGAACAAACAAGAATAGGGAACTGTAGAAATACACGGGAAATACCTAACTATTAGGATAGATAAAAACCCCTGATATAATGGGAGTAAAACTTTGAATAGAAAATATACCTAAGTATTCGATTATAATTACGTAAATACGACAACATCGACGACTGATAATCGAGCAGTAATTATAACTTTAATTCAATTCTTCTTTGCCCCGCGGCTACTTCAACAGCTACTACCGCGGGGGTATGGCGTTTCCACAATTAAGTGATTTCGCCAGTGTCAAGTATATATAAGGATAAAACAATATAGCAATAAAATACAACGTTATACGGTGATATGCAGGACAGAGGTCAAGATAGTTTTAACCTCTTTACCACTGCGAGTCCATTTGAAACGAGAATTAAAATTTTAACATCTTAATTTTCATCTTAATACACGTAATAAGTCCAAGTCTCCTATCACTGTGCAACACAAAGGCATAAAAAGGACAAATCACTAACAGAAAACAATTTTAAATACACAAAAATGCAACGCTAAAACAAATTACACATCCGCCATCTTTTAAGGTTGTTGCAAATGCCGTGAAGGGATATTATTAATAAGATAATAATTAATAAATAATTAGATAATAAAGAAAATGGTTACGGGAAGCAATCAAAGAGAAGAGGAGGGGAAAATTGACCAGAGGGGTGCTGCTTCTTCATGACAACGCCCCTGTGCATACTGCTCATGTTGCCAAGGCTGCTGTTGTTGTATCTGGGTTCGAAACTATTACTCACCCGTCGTACAGTCCTGACTTGGCCCCCAGCGACTACTTTTTGTTTCCCAACCTTAAAAAGGATCTTCGTGGACATCGATTTTCTAATGATGAAGCGTTTAAGGCAACGGTGGTGGACCATTTTGATACCAAAGACAAAAAATATTTTTATGAGGGGTTAAAAAAACGAATTGACAGATTTTATAAGTGTATAACATGGAGTGGGAATGTATAGAAAAATAAAATTAAAACACTAATCGTATGCTTTTGTTTTCGTTCTCATACCGAGATTTTATTGAACGCCCCTCGTATATGCTATACTGTGTATTCATTTGTACAAAAAAAAACCATCCTCCGATTTCAAGACAATACTTAGTTTATTTTAAAACACAATAACAGTAAGGAGGGCGCCACTGGACACGGGTAAGCGCTTCAAAGTATGTCTGTGAATTCTGTGATTAAAGTTTTGCTTTGACGATTCAGAGAAAGTTTTAATAGAAAAAACAATAAGCCTAGGTAGGTAGTATAGTACTGCGGGCGCCACTGGATGCTCGTCGGATTCCTAATTGAGATGGTCAAGTTATTTGTGAGCACTTAATTGGTCGTTGCGCGATTTTGTTGATGTATGTACAGTCAACAATTTTAAAAACATTGAGCATAATCAAGTTAAAACCGAATAGTACCCGTAGGAGGTATTACCTACCTATACATATACCTATCTCGTTAGTAATCTTCATTATTAATATTTAACGAGGTAATTAAATAATAGTTTGTATCGCGTTAAGATGTTTTACAAGTTTAAAACTGTTTTATTAGTCACACGTAACAGATTTTAATAAAGTTTCGTCAATAGATAGTGATTTAATAGGAAGGTTTCGGATTCTGTACGTACTGGTGTTACAAAAAATTCTCTTAAACCGAAGCGAAGCGAGTTTACGTAGGTATACAAATGGAAGGCGCTTTAGGTAGGTAGGTCTACACGTGCTAGTGATACGTGTCATGAAGTCATGCTATCATTCAGTTCCGGTTAGTCAGGACAGATGTAGTGCATAATTGTTTTCCTTCGTATTTTGTCGGAAATGTTCGTATTTGTCATGCTACTTCAGCCAACCTCAGTACTTTTTGTACTGTGACAGAATGAAATAGCAAGATACGTTGGTACGGTTCCGTGAAAATACGAAGGAAAACAATTATGCCCTACATCTGGATTGTGTTATTATTCTATTTAGAAGGACAGTCACAATAAAACGAACATATTTCATCTAGGCGAACTACAATCTCAATACAATATTTGTGCAAAGGCGAACTTGGGATCTCCTTCTGCAACCTCTGGGTGATTCCTACGTATTTTTTTTTTTAAGCTTATGCAGTTTTCCATTCTATTACATTAACCGATTTAGCGATTAACCCTTAAAAGCGTAACAGACAGACATACAGACACATATACTTAGGCCTACCTCTATATTATCATACTAGACGACGCCCGCGAGTAGAATGCGCATAGAATTAGTTACCCGCTACTCTCTCTATTCCCCCTTGGGGGTCGACTATTGGAAAACCTTTCTTTTTCTGCACCCAAAGAATACTCCCCCCAAATTTCAGGTCCAGCGGTTTAGGGGGCTGTGCGTTGATATGTCAGTCAGTTTCTTTTATTTTACTTTTTGATTTATATTTTCAGAGATTCTCCTCGACAAAGCCGCCAAGAATCCTGGCAGCAGCAGAGCCGTAACCCTCCCCCCCAGACACAAACCATGTAAGTCTTCAAGTCATGGTAAAACCGTTCTTAATATAATATTTTTCATATCACCTACTCGGAAAGGGGACTTTTCTTCCCTGCTAGGAGGGATCAAAGTGGCACTTTTCTGTTCAAGGACATTTTGTTGCCAAATTTGATAATTGTTGTGAAGTGCGATAATTTCCTGTTGTTAAATTTGATAATGTCAGCATTTCTAGAATGTGTGAATAATTAAATTTGTTTCATCACTAAGATCTTTTATTTTCCTCATAGGTGATGTGAAAAGCAGTATGTGTCACACGGTAGCAAAATTATTTCCACCTTGGGCGTTAACACTTGAATCCCTCACTACGCTCAGGATTCTATTTTAGAATCCCTCGCTACGCTCGGGATTCAATTGTAGAACCCTTCGCTTCGTTCAGGATTCAATGTACGCCCTCGCCTTAAATATTATTATGTCATTTTGCTCCCTTGTGAAACAAACTACTATAGTTGCACAAAAGTGAATTAAAAGACATGCTGTTTTCGGTTCAAATGTGACAATGCGGGCCATAAAGAAATAATGCTATATTTACTTACTTATATTATACAACCCCCAAATACTCTCAATGCGCGACTCTCATGTCATAAATAAATAGGTTTGAAACCACCGCATCTTACCAGGTTTACATTCATGTTGCATAAAATTTACTGTCATAATTTCGTTTTGCATAGCAACCCTTGGCAGAATCATAATTTCGCATAATTACTTTTGGCATAATTTTTTTCGCATACTGTCATTTGGCACAATTGTCTTTGGCAGAATAGTATATTGGCATAACGTTGATTAGAATAATAGTCGTATGGTAGAATAATTGTTTCGCCGAATTTTGTATGGCATACATAGTTGACATAAAGTTATAAAGTTGCTAATTTAAGATTAGTATAATTATTTTAAGGAATAATCCTGAGTTGTCTTTGTAAGTAATGATTACTTTGCAAATCAATGAAATTGCATTTATGTGTTCTGTCTTTATTTTTTTGTGTATTTCGGACAATCTATATTATGCAAGATGAAGGGAACCCCTTATTTATCCCACTGCTCCAACTGCAATGCGGTCCTGGCGCTTCGCCGGCCGCTGCCGCGGCACGCTCGCTGCGCTCGCTCGGCTCACGCGCTGTTATTGTAGAACTTCTAACCTATTTTACTGGTAGCAGTTCATTACTAATTATTATGCTATGGTACAATTATGCCATAATAAATTCGGCGGAAGGTATATTCTGCTACATAAAACTCTGCGAAATGAAAGTCGGCGATATTAGTATTCTGCTATTCAAAATTCTGCCAAATGATTGTTATGCGTTATGACAGTTATGATAAGTATACTATTATGCTAAAGTATCATTCGGCTAAAAATGTTTCTGCGATAACTCTTATGCGAAATGGATTTCGGACAATCGATATTATGCCAGATGAAGGGAACCCATCTTACCAATATAATGTTCAAATATGTAAAACGGTAGATTCATTTGAAGACTTAATAAGACAGCTATACTGCAAATGATAATTCTGACAAACGTTTATTAGGGATTCTAACGTACCAATTGATAGCTATAAAGCCTCTTTCCATTTCAGGGTCGAAAGGCAGCGCAATCCATACAGATACACGGGAGAAAACTTGCAAAACACTCTCAGACCGGCAAGTGTGTACCCTGATCTAAGCAGGGTGCACACAGCCACGACACAGAGAGATGCTGCCCACACTGTCAATACGACAACGGCACAAAGAGTAGCTTTCCCCACTGCCAATACAGCTGCTACGCAGAGAGTTGCTCCCCCCACTAGCAATTCGGCTACTACACAGGGAGTGGCTACTCCCACTGTCAATACAACGACACAAAGAGTAGCTTTTCCCACTGCCAATACAGCTGCTATGCAGAGAGTAGCTCCCCCCACTAGCAATTCGGTTACTACACAGAGAGTAGCTTCCCCCATCATACCGGCACAGAAAGATGCTTCCCCCGCGGCCAGAGAGGGGCATTTAAATTGTTATAGAGGCGCTAATGGCTCCTGCGCGAGGAAAGAAACAGTGGAATTCGTTAACAACTACGGACAGCAACAGTAAGTCTTATGTTTTATTTTTACCACGATCAATATGGAAACTTAACTTATTTAATCATTTTTCATTCAGTTCATTCGGTATAGTCATGTTTTTGGTTCAGTCAGTTTACACTTTACCTGTGTCTCTTTACCTTTCGCATTTCCCCATAATGCCCAATTTAAAAAATATACGAGTAGTATAGCTACTCGGCCCGCAATGACCTTTTTCCTGGTCTCTGCAGTAATGTAATATTACATTCATAACTACCGAAAATACCACAAAATAAAATCAGAAATTGAAATGTATTAAATTTAATTTGAATAAACTAGGGTTTAAATTATAACATGTATCACGCTAACAATACGTTAATTCGGCAATTTATTTATATGCAATAACTATGTTTCAAAAAAGTAAAACTAATTGATACATTTTTAAATACAGTGCACCCATTTTCGTAATAGCGATCGGCAATATTCGTTTTTCAATGACACACGAGTGACAAATATACTGTCAGGTGCATGTGCAAGCGTGATAGCATTACCTAGTCGAACGCTATTAAGAAGCTGGGAGTACTGTAAGCTCTAATCGCAGTTCGTAAATGTTTAAGCTATTTAGTCTATTTATGAATGACATTTTACAAAGATCGAGTGTTTGGGCTATGCTGTGTCGGCGTGTCGGCTGTATCGTATGTTATCCTAGTCCAAAGTTTAAAAAAAAAATGAATTTTCGCGGCCAATATTTTTCTTTTATACTTGGCTTGGTTTAGAACGCAGACTTTCGCGGGCTGGTTTTACAACATTATCATAATCCGCAGGTCCCAGACTCCGATGCCCTCCGCCCCCCCCGCGCTATCAGAGCCCCTCTTCGAGAGCAGCAAGATGAGGCCGCCTCGGCCCTCTCCTCCAAGGCAAGTCTTTTAGTTCCGAAGAAATTATTAAAAAACAAGAAAAACCGACAAGCAGGCAAAATATTTAAAAATAACATCGTATTTCTAGCTTTGATCAACGTATTATAGTCACAAATTAAATCATGGAAACCTTAAAATTCACACACAAAGTTAGTCATAAAACTAAATTAAAACGATAATGATTTAAAACTAAAAAATACTTTTTAACTTATGGCAATAACAATTATAAATTTTATTTCTGTATGTAAGCTTAGATCTTCGCAGATGGCGGCAAGCGACTTTGTTTTATGCACAGATTCCTAGTACATACGGTTTAACTCATTTACTTAATAATTTATTGATAATTAATATTATTTATTAATGTAGGTAGTCAATATTGTTGATACGCGAAAGTGATATTTACCGATATCCATTTCTGTGTAATTGATTCATTACTTAATGTCGCTTAATGTGAATAAATTATGTTAAAATAAATTGATAAAATAATAATTTCATTTTATTTTATTAATAGTAAGGAAGTCTACTGTACCGAACAGGGTTTAGTTTTTGTCAGGCGATTTTCCGAGCTTTGGTACTATTATCGAGATGCGCAATCAAACTACCTGTTTGCGCAACTCTGCCCCGGTAACTAGGTTGTCGTCTGATGCATCAAATTCGATGTCGACGAAGGAAATAGTGTTGATACCTACGACGACGGTCTCAAGTTTCGCGCATGCGCTGACGCAGCACAGAAAGAGGATCCAGTGCATCAATCACGTCACCTCGGCGATAGTTTTATATTGTTATGTATTCAATTAAACATTTGTAAAGTAACCTAACTTATGTCAACAGAAACAACGAAATACTAACGTTAGAAAAAGTTTTTTTTATGCGGTTGGATACATGTGGCCTATTGTGGGTTGGTACCACATGTTTGACTCAGTAAACCCAACTATGCATGGGTATCGACAACTTATTAGATGCATGCCGAATGTTTAAGTGACTGCAATATTTGCCATTTAACATGCGTTAGGCGAATTGTTAAATTAAAAATGAACCACACTGTTTTTGGAATGAATAATTTAAAAGAATAAACCGTTCTAGGACGCTGGCGAGTCAGAACAATGCCAGCCCGATGGGTGCTCCGGCGCAGCCGGCGCAGAACAACCAGAGATCCAGATCGGTATCCAGGTAGGTCTCACTACGGTTGCCGTGTATAAGCTTTTTAAATTTTTATTTATAAACAAAGAATCACACAAATAACAGGTTTTGAAAGGATAATTATCATGATAATTATAGTGATAATAACAGATGGATAATTATCAATTGACAATAACAAAAAGTTGAGCATGTAAAAGAGAACTGTATTAATGAATGTTGATTTGTGTTGGATTAATATCATCGTTGACGTTTGTGCATGCTAATAATTCATGGTCGGTTGGCGGATGCAAATTACGTCAAATAATGTCCAACAATATCCGTATTATGGCAATGACTACTGATTTACTGAGTACTCGAAATTTTATAAAAGTTTTGTCCATCTCATGCTTTGTCATCGTATTGTATTCGTCAGCCGCCCTTTAAAAGAAAGAAATAAAGAAAAATGCTTTATTGCCCAAACAGCTTTGCGAATTGTGTTCTTAACTACAAAAGTAACACTAAACGGTTAGCTAGGGTAAAAGGGTCAGGCTTAGTGCGAGCTGGCTCCTGCTGATGCAGAAGACAGCGCAGGTTTTCTATTCGACCCTTTTGTTAACATCACGAGGTTTGTGTTGTTTTTTGTTTTGTAAGTGACAATGACACCATGTTTTCAGGGTCCGCTCCCCTGACGACAGATTCAACTGTCCCACGTGTGGGCTCTTGCTGGGGGTGACCATCTTCTTCTGCCAAAGGGGACACAGTGCGTGCCAGGAGTGTCAACAGGGCAACAGGCTTTGTGGGGAGAAAATCAGGCCCGGAGAGCTCTGTCGCACTCCCATTGGGAACATACGCAACATCTCAGTAGAAGCTATGGTGGCTGACGTAAGTCGTTGTTTTATGTTGAATCACCCGTGTCGAGCAGGGTGTTCAGAATTTTCCCCGTATCAGTCTAACAGTGTCTATTTATATCGATAACTATCTTGAAATATTTCGGGATAGGTGCAATATTTAACCTTAATTAAGTCATTTGGAACTTAGGCAACTCTTAACTTTTTTCCCATAATAAGTAGTAGCTCCTTATTAAACAATTTCGGACTTTTAATGCATGGGTTAACTATTGAGACAGCATGCCACTTTGGCCTATGGTTGGTACACTTCAGTACAGGGAATCAAAGTTGTTGAATGAAAAACGAATAAAACTGCTTCAGTGTCGTGAAAAGTATGAATAAATTCATAAGTGTTAATTATAATTATAAGGATTAGATTTAGTTAACACGAATTATAGCTATTTTCACCCAAAAGGTAACGTAAAAAGTCTCATACAAACAAAACAATTGCCTTGCTAATTATCATTGTTAAAAACGCACTGTCGTTCCTACAGCACCTAATCCTCCAGAGAAGCGTGTGTCCCAACACCGGCTGCACGTTGAGCTACAACATGGCGGACATGGCGCAGCACCAGCGCGTGTGTCCGTTCGGAGAGACCGACTGCCCCATGGGGACGCTCTTCGGACAGTGCCAGCACCGATGTAAGTCTTATATTTGTTAATTAATGCGGTTCCGTTAGCACCTAGTACCAGAGGAGCGTGTGTACATGGCGGACATGGCGCAGCACCAGCGCGTGTATCCGTTTGGAGAGACCGACTGCCCCATGGGGACGCTCTTCGGACAGTGCCAGCACCGATGTAAGTCTTATATTTGTTAATTAATGCGGTTCCGTTAGCACCTAGTACCAGAGGAGCGTGTGTACATGGCGGACATGGCGCAGCACCAGCGCGTGTATCCGTTTGGAGAGACCGACTGCCCCATGGGGACGCTCTTCGGACAGTGCCAGCACTGATGTAAGTCTTATATTTGTTAATTAATGCGGTTCCGTTAGCACCTAGTACCAGAGGAGCGTGTGTACATGGCGGACATGGCGCAGCACCAGCGCGAGTATCCGTTTGGAGAGACCGACTGCCCCATGGGGACGCTCTTCGGACAGTGCCAGCACTGATGTAAGTCTTATATTTGTTAATTAATGCGGATCCGTTAGCACCTAGTACCAGAGGAACGTGTGTACATGGCGGACATGGCGCAGCACCAGCGCGTGTATCCGTTTGGAGAGACCGACTGTCCCATGGGGACGCTCTTCGGACAGTGCCAGCACTGATGTAAGTCTTATATTTGTTAATTAATGCGGTTCCGTTAGCACCTAGTACCAGAGGAGCATGTGTACATGGCGGACATGGCGCAGCACCAGCGCGTGTATCCGTTTGGAGAGACCGATTGCCCCATGGGGACGCTCTTCGGACAGTGCCAGCAATGATGTAAGTCTTATATTTGTTCATTAATGCGGTTCCGTTAGCAGTGTTAGCACCTAGTACCAGAGGAACGTGTGTACATGGCGGACATGGCGCAGCACCAGCGGGCCTGTCCGTTGTATATTATATTAACTTTTAGAGTGTCTTAGACGACTCATCTAAGACACTCCAAAAGATAATATTTAAGCATTTGTTGTTTATTATTATTATCATCTATTACATAAACATACAAATATTTAAAACTATTTCGTGACGGACTGACAGGCAACGTTTAGTGGGTAGGACCTTGTGTAGCGTCCATCCGGATCGCTACCACCATCTTATCCTAATGGATAACACCCACGAGCCAAGCAGAAGTGTTCGCATTTCAGTGTTACCGGTGAAATTACTATCATAGAGGCATTCTATCTTAGTCCGCAGGGTTGGCAATGCTTTTGAAGTCTTAGGATTGCAGTTTTGAGATTTCAAATGTCTATGGGTCTCAGATCCCACTTACCATCAGGTGGTCTGAGTGCTCGCGTGTTTTCATTGCTATAAAAATAAAACGCACAGCCTGTCGCGTACATTATTTAATTGACTGGGTGTAGTAGGTGATGCCATAATAGTAGATTATACACCGAGGGGATAAAGCACTGTTTTATGTCACGGGCGCGATATTGAATCCTGAGCAAATGAGGGTCCCCAGATTAAACTCCCGAGCGCAGCGAGGGTGTTACGAGTTTATTCCTAAGCGAAGCGAGGCAATTAAAATGGAGTCCTGAGTTCAGCTGAAGGATTCAAGCTCGCCCAAGACGAAAACAGCTTTATCCCAAAGGAGAATACTCTACTTTTCTCACCTTTTGCGAGACAATAAAAAGCAAGGCTACATACTAGAAACAACGTCAAATCCCAAATCACTTTCGCTTTCGTCACTCGTCATTTTTATTCAAACTATAATCTTTCAACTTCAACCTCCTGCCAATACTGCAGCGTTTTGCAACACTCAAAGCTTTTTTTTCTTTTCTTTGTTTTGCATATATGGCTTGTGGCCAGTTCGATTTTCAAATAAGTTCCATAGAAACCTTTGGTTTAGGTTTCTATGGAACAATTTTTCATACGAATTAAAATCTCATTATTAACCAGCGGGTTATAACCCGCCAGTTTATAATATCGTACTGAATCTCATTATAACCCGTTGGTTAGCCAATGGCTATAATGACTTGCTTTAGGTGAGGTTAGCATGATACATAATTGGGCAGTGTAAAAAAAGTTATTTTTTAATTGAGTAGCACGTTTCATTCAACATTTTATTTGGCTAACAACTACATAGTTCCTCCAACTACATAGTCCTACGTATATTTTACTGAAATCTGTGGAAGTCTGGGTACTATGTTTAATAGTGTTTGACAATCGACGACAGCCTAACCCGCTGAACCGCAGAATTTTAGAGAAAATATTCTTTGGGTTACCCTAGGAGAGCAAAAAGAAAGGATTTTTAGAATATCTACTCCCAATGGGAGGAAATCGGAGAGAGCGAAACCAATTCTTGTTGCAGTATAATTCATTTTATAAGCTTATGTTTATTTTGTAGACAACGTTGACGCTATGGCGTCCCACTTCGACGCATTCCACCGGGAGCAGCGCATCGCCGACTTTGGCAAGGAAATGTTCATCTTCAACTGTATGGAGAGCCAGAAGATGTTCCTGATCAAGAACGGTCCGTACAACTTCTTGATACATGTCAAAGTGGCGGAACATGAGCGTAACATTTATATGACCGTGCAATTGTATGGCACTGCGGTCAGCGCATCGAAATGGTCGTATGAGTTCCACGTTTACAATAAAGGCCAGCCCCGCAGGAAGTTCATGTTTGTCGACAGCTGTCATTCAGTCGCGACCCCTGTTCACGACATTTTCAAGGAGGCCAAATGCGCGGCCGTACCGCTCAATTTTGCGATGACGTTCGTCAACGAGGGCGTCTTGACGTATAAGTTCTATGTAAAGAAAACAGAAATGAATAAACCGGTACGACGCAATAATTGGAAGCGTCAGAATCAGCAAGTGTAATTGTTTGCTCATGCTATACTTCTTTTTTTTCACATGCGAAATAATAATGGTCAAATTCTTTAGCGTTTATAACACAAAAAATGTTTTTCTATCTTTTCTTATTATTATTATTAATTATTTCTAGCTTTAACAATGTTCTTCCATTTCTAATTTCAAGATAACGGTCATTTATTCTGATATGAAAAAAACGAAGTGTAAGTTCGCTTAGAATCCAGTTATTATTGTTTTTGCGTTCTGTTTTTTATAATGATGACGGTTTTAAAATATCTAAACAGGCAAGCGCTCATACATTCGGATACTACCTATTCTAAGGAACTTCATATAAGCATGTTTGCTAAAGCATTTAATCGGTTATCGATTAATGGCTTGCATCATCGTTGATCGTCGATTGTTATAACACCTGGCCCTACACATGTTTAGCGTTAACGTAAACGATTTTCGAAAACTGATGATCGTCTGGCAGCTTACGTCAATCATATACCTTTTCGCCTTTTCGATAATGATAACATGAGCCGAATGCATTTTGTCTAGGGCCACTTTATTTAGTTAAGGACCCATACGACAAGACTTGTCAATATGAGAAATTCGATTTATATTTTTTTAAGATTTAAATTTGCACATGCATTGTTATCCTTTCAATTATGAATAATTCTGTAAACATTGAAAAATAATGATTTGAACTTAGTTATAATTCAATTTTTATTAATAATATGCTGAAGTTAATTTGTATGTTGTCATAGGTTTACCAAGAATACATATTATAAACGTCGCTATATCGTGGAAGAAATATATTTTCATTAGAACTCGTGTGACATCTTCTGGAATAGTATTAGTTCTATCTACATAAACGCTTTGATTGACGCTGATGGTTTTTTTTTTATATTACATATCTATATTATCAAGATTATAACATTTATGTTTGTATGTAAACATAATCGTGCTAATTAACTTTGAATAGAAATTGATGTAAAATAAAAATAAAACTATCAAAAATCAAGCTCTTTACTTTGTACCTAAAAAATATTTTAAAAACTATCGAATTTAGTTTACCTATAATTACTTGCGAATTTAACTAATGACGTCCGGTTTTCATTGTTATTTAGCTATTTACATTTTTTCCACATTGTATTAGCCCATCATGCTGCCATATCGTAATAATATTGATGATGTTATGACAGCTCTTATGCGCTTGGCAATAAGAGCTGCGATATTGAAGCAAAATAGTCTAAACCAAAGTAGAAAAAAAGGCCAGTCATCGTGTTTACCTAAAATAATGTTTCATGAGATATTTTAATCATAAGAGTATTGATTATTGTGACTGACTAAGTTTCGGCAATGTTGTTTCTTCAATGAATGGCGAGTGACAAATATATGAGTGCAAGTATGTTAGCTATAGCCACCAACCTAACGATTTTAAGAAAGTAGTACATACCTTATATAGCATTTACGTTGTCACAAGTTAATGACATGAAAACGTGCTAACTTGATGAATATTTGTATGAGTAGAGATTTTAATGGTTATTCCCACCTGTTACCACCAATTTGTTACCACTGGTAACAGCTGAGATTTTTTCTGGCATATTTTTCCCATTTTATTATTTTTACCACTGAAATAATTGGTGATAACTACTGGGAAAAAAAAGCCAGTAGTTCGTGGTAACAGCTGGGAATTTTTATTGCCAGCTGTTACCAGTGGTAACAAATTGGTGGTAACAGGTAGGAATAACCCGATTTTAACATTTAAAAGTTGTATTTACGGCACATGTAGGAGAGAAGTTTAAAATCTACCTAGCATTGTTAATTCTTATAGCTATTAAGGATATGTTTATGGTTATTACTTAGAAACATAAAAATATATTGATGATTATTAATAGTGATTACTACGTCCAGAATTAAGTTAAGACATACTTAATAATGATTACTGTTACGTTACGAATAAGATTACGGAGTATAATAAGGGAGATAATAAACGCACTATTGTCAATGTGGTCATTACTGACCTTTGAACTATATGATAATGTGTCTAAGGACAGATAGGAGGAGACGATAAGAAGCGAAACCTGGTTAGTGCGTTTTTTATTTTTAATGCACTATTAAAGGTAGACTTCGCTTAGGCTGCTGTGACAGTATCAAGAATTAAAATGTGGGTAGCGGCCGAGGACTATTGACTAGTGCGTCAGTAGCATCGGTTACGGCCCACTGAATTCTAGTAGGATGGCGTCAGATTTGACGGACTCTTATCCTTCACAACGGTTTATGTTAAATCTAAAATTTGGTGAAAATTCCTTGACAAAGCAATTCTTTTTGAGCGATTGGACCCTTACGGTCAGTCTATCACACCATTTTTTAAACTTATTACAATACGGGTTATTCCCATATTTTACCACCAATTTGTTAGTGGTAACAGCTGGGATTATTTTTCCCACCTGTTACCACCGGTAACTACTGGGACTGGGCGTTTTTTTTCCAGTTGTTATCACCAAATATTTTAGTGGTAACAAATGGTAAAAATATTCCCACTTGTTACCACTTAGTACTTTAGTGAAAAAAAGTTCCGGCTGTTACCAGTGGTAACAAATTAGTGGTAACAGGTGGGAATAACCCTACAATACAACAGGTTTCCAAAGTGCTTAAAGTGGGCAATTATTATTTTGCTTATCTTTGAGTAACTACGTATTGAGCAAAATTTGTATTTAAGTGGTAGTAGGACCTTGTGCAGGGTCCATCCGGATCGCTACCACCCATCTTATTCATTCACCCACCGCCAAGAAACAGTGTTCGCATTGATATATGCTCCGGTGAGAACCGGGGAAGTTACTAACATAGAGGCATTCCATTTTAGTCCTCAAGAGTCTGCAACGCATTTGAAGTTTTAAGGTTGCAGTCTTGTCTTGAGATTATCTTGAGAATTCAGAGTACGAGTACTCATGTGCCTTCTGTTGGTTATAAAAAAGTATCATAAATATGAAGTAGATGAAGTCTTAGTCCTTCAGCTGGCTCAAAGGGCCGAAACAAGTAGAGTTCCATCAACTGTTTTTTTTTATTTTGAAATAGAAATCATTGGGCAGTGGAACTATTGAATTAGGACCACCGATAAAGAGGGGTTTATTTAAACCGAGTTCATTTGACGTGAAAGTCCAGCTATTATAGGCATTCACTGCTGCTGTAGGAATTGCTGATTGATTAGTTGTTGATCTAGAGAAATACTTAACGGTAATTTTTAATCTAGCATGGCTTGAGGCTTTTTGTTAGCATTCGCTTTAACCTAGGGCCGGCGTATCGATTATTACTAGGTACCTACCTGTAATTAATTAAGTAATATTATAGGCGCTGATAAAGCGTTAATTTATATAGGGCTTTGATTGGTGAATTTCCTTGAGGTTATGGAGACAAGTTATAAGTTGATGGTTTTTATAGGTACTTGTTGCTTTCACTCATTTGATTATTCGATGTGATAGTTCCTTGTTCAAAAATGATGTTTAAGCAATAAATTAAAAAATAGCCGATAGCGATTCGAACTTTGGTCGTATGTGACCAGTTCTATCGTGAATAGGCTGGTCTTAGGAGGCCGGCTTATGCTGCCCCGCCCACACAAGAATCCAAAAGGATGGCTTTATGTGCTTCCGCGGGAAGAACGTGAGATGAAGATAGTTTTAAATAATTGATGTTTACTTTAAAACAAAACATTTATAACAAATATGTTTTACTAGAATTATGAAGTTATGAGTACTGAACTATTAAATCAATCAAATCCATATAGATCGTAGGGTTTCGAAAATTCAACTAAAACATTCGTAAATACATATTTGAAAAATTAAACCATCGAGGATTTTGTTTCTAATCGTGTTTTCTCGTTTAACAGTCTTTAGCAAGTATGACCAAGTTAAATAAATTCAAACAATAGACACAGGCTTTATGGTTATAGAGATTAAGATCGCGGAACACTTCCGACTTTATAATATGCAGTCTTAAATCAGGGTTTTATAGTCATGTAGTAAGTTGGTCTGAAATTTCGATGTCGTATAACCTTGCCACAGGTCCCCTTAATTAGAAAGTCCATTCACGTCGCGATCGATGTTTGTAGGACGGACTGATGGTGAGAACGTCTTAACGTGAATGGCGCCTTTAAGTATGTACAGTCAAACTTATAAATATATAGGGTGACTTCAAATGAGTTATAACAAAATCAATGTTTACACACATACTTCCTAAGCAAATCCCCTCCTAAGTCCCATGTTCCTAATTTAATTAGAAGTATTTTTTTCTAAGTTTTAGTTAATCCCTTTTGCTTAATGCTTTTTCCCTACCACTATGTTTTGATTGTTAACATTACGGTGACGGTGACAGGCTTGACAGTTAGGTGTTAAAAGTAGGGTAATTAGACACTTTAATCTTCTATCTATATATATGTATAAAAATGAATTGCTGTTCGTTAGTCTCACTAAAACTCGAGAACGGCTGAACCGATTTGGCTGATTCCTTTTCGGTTGTATTCGTTATTGTCAGGGCAAGGCAAGGAAAAAAAACCACCGGGAACGTCGGAAATTTGCAGCGGGTGAAGCCGCTGGCGGGTCACTAGTTATTAATATTATTACAAAATTATCGATACGAGTAGTTAAAGAATGTGTTCAAAGTATTAAACAACTGAGTTAATGTAATACACTATTCTTCATTAACTGAGCCACGATTAAGTGTTTTGTGTTACCAATTTGAAGTCGCCCTAGTTAAACGTTTCCAAGACGCAAAAATATCTATACGCCTTTATGCTACTTACAATAAGATCCGATTTGACGCGATGGATCTATAGATATTTATGCCTTCGACTGTACCTACTAGGTAAGATATAAAGCCAATATTTAAGCAAAGTATCCATAAGACTAGGATAAGAATTATTAAAAGCTTAAATTGTCTGTAGTTAAACTTCGTTGTTATCATGACATTATTATTATTTTTACTTGATAAATGATAAGATACACATTCCATGCCAACAACCCAATGTTGAATCAATTTCATGAAAAATAAGTACATAAAAAATACATACCTACATTTTTAAAGTAATATTGACATTTATGGGATAAGTACCTACTTATCAAGATGTGCAGCGAAGTTTTTCTTTATTTTTTCTTTGTTCGTGTGAATTATATTATATAAATATTTGAGTTTGTGCAACATTTTATTTCATTATAATCAATAAAGCATGCTCTGATTCAATCATCGTTTATTTTTAGGGTTCCGTACCAAAATGGTAAAAAGGAACCCTTATCGTGAGACTTGTTTGTCTGTATGTCCCGGTAGACTTCGTTGTTTGTCTGTATGTCCCTGTAGTGCTGTGAACTTGAAATTTGGCATAGTTGCTTACCCGCATTGGTTTTTAATAAAAAAATAATCATTATAAATAATTAGCTGCTTAAATACAAAAGCGCACAAAAAATGAAAGTGGTTTGAAAAGACTTAGTCTGCACCTTTCAATACTTTTTATTTCCTGTAATGTACTCTTTGATTTATATCCAAAAAATTAAAAATATGACCGTTCCCCCCCATTATCTCCGAAGTTTATTAAACGAAAAATCTGAAAAAATCCTGACGTATAGGTAATTAATATACTAAAAATAAAATGAAGTACTTATTCGTTATTTTCAATTTGAGAGAAATAGGAAACAAAAACTTGGAAAATCTGTATTCAAATTTTGGCTAGTGACAATGGACCTTATTGCATAAAAAAATAAGTTAATTGCAAAATAATCATTTTCTTTTGCGGTTACCAAGCATATTATCTTAAATACGGAACCCTCGGTGTCCGTGTCCAACTCGTACTTGACCAGTTTTTGTTTTTAATTCAAAATTTCTTTATTTGCTAGATTATGGTAACAGGATAGGATCTTAAGGCTAGGTTTGTTCATGCATATTCAACCTGCAAGCAGGTGTGCAAATTATTACAATGTCATAGCTAATCTTTAGTAAAAACACCCTCCATAGAACTTATAGTCGACAACCTGTATCAAATACAATATTAAGCTAACATTCTCCAAGATTCTCTAAGTCGTCAATTTATAACATGTCAATAAATATCAAGTCCCTATATTTATAAAAATATCAAATAATTAATTAATTATGTCAACTGCCAAATATTCTCTTACACTATAAAAACATTTATCCTGTAGCCATTTTGTCAACTTATTTTTAAAAGAGTTCTTATTTTCTAATTTAAGGTCATCAGGCAAAGTGTTATAAAGGGTTATACACACATGTTGTAGCAATTTTTTTTATAAATAACTTCGGCTGGGAGGCTGGTATAACACATTTCGGTATTGAGCCCTTGTATGTCTAGCACTGGAGTCGTATCGATTTGTGAAGAGACTAGGATTGTCCTTAACAACGAGACATGCTTCTTTTATATAGAGGCATGGAAACGGGAGTATATTAAAACATTTAAATCGAGGTTTACAGCTTTGCAGAAACCACGCAATGTCCAAAGCTCTGATGCACCTTTTTTGGAGTCGAAATGCTCTATCTGACTACGGAATTTATTTATGAGTACGAAAAGCGATACAATACACGTATATTAAATCTACGGGTGACCCTCGGAATCCCTCGATGACGCTTGTCCTATAACGCAACTCGCGCAATCTTTGCGAATGCGAAGTTACGGATACTTAGTTCAACATACCTACACTCGGGAGCAAAAATACCGGGTCAGAGTGCGTTTTTCATACAAACGAGACTATTTCGAAGTTTTCGTTCCTCGCCAGGGGTTGTTTTGAGTGTGGTTTAATGGTGGATACTGCGAGGTTCAATAGAGGAGGTCAAAAGTTCTTAAAATAACTAACTGATCGCACAAGTTAACACCAGAGCGGGAGAGTTTGGGTCAGCACTTGGATTTCCTTACATTTTATTGCCATTTTAGATGTTTTTCTGAATATGCTCAATTCCGGCGTTAACCGCAGATTCATTCAGTTGGGTATCCTAGGCACTCTGGAAGTCCTGTATCGATGCTCGGGGTATTCATCATCAGATTTCACTAAAAGCATTCCCTGGCGAGGAACCAAGGCTTCGAAATAGCGTCTTTAGTATGAAAAACGCACTCTGACCCGTTATTTTTGCTCTTGAGTGTACTACGTCCAGAAATAATTATAAAGTACTGTGTTTACGAATTAGATAACAAAGTATAATAAGACAGATAATAAATGCACTAAATTGTCAGTGTGGTCATTATCATTACTGCTCTTTGAACTATATGATAATATGTCTAAGGAGAGGCGATAAGGGAATAGATAAGGAGAATAGTTTGGACGAAGTTAAACCTTTTGGTTCCTGCGTTATTTATTCTAAATTCCTACTGTTTTTGGCACTAAATTGTGCCTTATTTTATTATATTAAATCAATAGAAGCTTTTTAAATAAAAAAATGTGCCCTGGACCTCTGGTGATCTTTATCATATTACTTCCTGTTCCTGATTCTGTTCTGGTCATACCGTGACATTGGCTCCCAACGTGGGCCTGGGTGCCGTGGGGTAAAGAAGGCTGAAATTTTGTACCAATCGATGTTTATACCGCGCATCAATATTGAATTAACACTTTTATTGCCGCCGACCCGCTAGGCGGGTCCATTTTGTATGAAAATTAGAGGCCTTGGCAATGAAAGTGAAGAATAATAAGAAACAGGAAAAGCCGGTAAGTTTAAGCATGTGGGGTTTTTTTACTTAGGTACAACATAGCATAAGAGGTATTGTTGCATAGCACTTAAAAACCCTAATGTTATTATCAAATTCTTTCTTTTACAAAATAACTCTAAAAGTGTCATTTTCGCTAGAGTTGCGTGTCCCCACCCAACAGCCCAAACTACAGACACGAAAAATATAGCAAATATCTTAAATACCGAAAGTATTCTGTTCAAAGAAGTTCCATATAATTAGCAAAATGGTCCATTGTGGGGGGCTTTTCCCTTTAATACACTCACCGATGCAGTTACAGCCAAACATGTTACATGGGCCTTTTCCACAGTAAGAACCAGGATCCGTATGTCCATCGTAGCACACGCTGACCCAACACTTTGGACGTCTTTTATATAACTTCCAAAGAATGTCGCCTACTACTTCTTCGACTACGTCTCCTTTCTGGTTGCCACCGGATATATCCAGGTCGCACGACGAACATAAAACAATTACTCAAACACATACTTACAATGGAATTTATTGGCCCAGACAATATCGATATTATTGTAAACAGTCTATTTCTAAATTTCTATTATTTAACTCAATATTTATTAAAGAACCATTGAAATATGTAATTTACAAATACAAAGTCAAAGAAAACTCCTATTGTGTCTTCTAAGGTAACCAGTTTTCATATTCCGAAAGAAGCCGCGCTCGCCTCACATCTTTGCCATGTAGTTCCATAAAATTTGCATAAGGGTCCATTGTAGGGAACTTACTGCCCTTAATACATCCACCGGTGCAGTCACAGCCAAATATGTTACACGGACCTTTTCCACAGTAAGAGCCAGGATGCGTACGTCCATCGTAGCACACGCTGACCCAACACTTTGGACGTCTTTTGTCTAACTTCCAGAGAATGTCGCCTACAACACCGTCGTTGTCCACGTCTCCTTTCTGGTTGCCATCGGATATATCCAGGTCGCATTTCTTCACACCTGCCGGTAAACTGTACACAATCGTATAAGCGGCACAACACTCGCTTTTTACGTAAATAAACGTTGAAAATAAAATAATGTTGAATAATAACAATACATGCATCTTTCTTGTTATTTTTATGTTTAAATGACTACTAACCGGCACGCGAAGACAAGTTGTGTGACTTTTGAAGTATTTTGAGAGTTTATATAAGGAAAATTTCGACATTTAAAGTGTAAATTATGCCTGTGTGTGCCTTTATGATAAGTAACTTGAATTTTATTGCATTTTAGGAGTGCGTTTCAATCAGTCTATGAACTTTTTGCATAATTTCATTTAACGCAATACAAAATTTAATCATCATCATCATCATTATCAGCCGCAAGACGTCCACTGCTGGACAAAGGCCTTCCCCAAGGTTTTTCACAACGATCGGTCCTCTGCTGCTGTCATCCAGCGGTTTCCCGCGACCTTTATCAGATCGTCAGTCCACCTTGTGGAAGGTCTGCCAACACTTCGTCTCCCGGTTCGCGGTCGCCACTCTAGAACCTTTCCGCTCGAATCAGGAATGAGGAGATTCGCAGGAGAACTAAAGTAACCGATATAGCTCACCGGATTGCAAACCTTAAGTGGCAGTGGGCGGGGCACATTGCTCGTAGAACAACATTTAATATCAAACCTTAAATACAATATGTATGCTTTTGGTAGCAAAACAATTAAATAATATAACACAAATTTATTTTAACAACATTTTGTGTAACATTAATTTAAAATAAAGGCATGTTTTATGAACATAGGTATTTAATGAATATTAACGTGGGTAATGTAAACTAATATCCTAAATAAGGTCAATTTTACAATGAGGTTAGGTAACGTAGTGTCAGTCGCGGAGCACGTTAACCACTCGAAACAGGAGCTCCGTCGACTTTGTCGTACCTGTACTATAACTCCATACTTACGAGTTTGTCAAATGTATATTATGTATTTAAATATTATATTGAGTAACTATCATAATATTTGTTCACTACCTAAGCCACCACAGATTATGGCAACTGATTATTGTTTAGGAGAATTATAAACTCGATACAAAAAACTTATTTTTTGTTTGATTTTAATTGTTAGGTGGTACGGAACCACTCGTATGCGAGACCGACTCGCACTTGGCCGGTTTATTTATAGGTAACGCTTATGAGGCATATTAACATGTTCAGTTGTTGTGCAGTTACTTGTAAGGCTGACTGTATGTATTTTATGTTTTACACATAAATTATTTGAATTTGAATTTGTATTTTAGGAAGCATACGACTAGAACCATGGCCCATCGTTTTACAGCCAAAACCGAATAAAATCGTTACATTTGATGATTTTAAACGTAGGTGCCCACCGGTCGGAAACGTCGCAGTTTTACGAGAGCCCGTTTTGATATGTCGGAGAGGCAAATTTTGTCACAATAGGTACCTGAGTCTGACATAATTAAAAACTAACATACGTAGAGGTCGACGTTTTATTTTGTCAGATTCGCCAAATTGTCAATGCCATCTAAATATATGTCGAAAAACGCATCCTTCAAAATTAAAAAGGGAAAAAAGAACATCTTTAAGGCCCGTATTAATAAACTCATCTTGACTGTGAGGCCCGTCACAAGATACGTCAAAGTAAATGCCAAACCATAGAACACTGTCATTTTTGAGGCATCTCGAGACGAGCATTAGAGTTTAGATCATTTTATGAATACGGGCCTTAGAATGTTAACAAGCGGGCCTAGTATGGCTGCGTCTATATCGCGTGTCAAATGTGGATAAAGCCGTCACTCTCGTACTTATTTACGTGACAGAAAGTGACGTATGCCTTATCCACACATTGTCACGCGATAAACGCAGCCATGTTAGGCTCCTAGGTCTGTGGTCGGCTTTTGGTTAGTAATTTTGAGGGACCCCAACTTTAGTTTGCCCGTCCTACCATTTCAAAAGACGTTCTTTTTTTGCATTTTTGATATTTTTTCTTTTTAGTGATGCTGTTATGTAGTCCCACTGCTCAATTAATAGGAAACTATACGAAATTTTAAGTTCGATGCCAGCAACACCGCGGGAAAGTCATAGTCATATATTTAAACCATTTAACTAAGTAAATGTGCTTCGTCATAGTCGCTCAATTATCTTATCGATACCCTAGAAATAGGTACCGTTAAAGATTTTCGGTGGCCATCTGGGGTCTTCATTACCAGTTACGCTTCATCAAATGATACTTCCCGAATGAAAATGCTGGAGTTGTTACTGAAAATAGGTACCTGGAATCGCTACATTTATTTAATTTATTTTGTATAATGTTTGAGAAGTACTCGCAATTAATTCGTCACGAATCCCTTCATCACATACCAAATTGGTGACAGTGGGAATACCTCGAAAGTATATAATATATAAAGTATATACTCATCATCATCACTCTCCTGCCCTTATCCTAACTTATAAAGTACTTACTACCTAATGGTAACTTATAATACTATGATAGGATTTTTTTTTATCTCAAAATCAGTCCTCAGTCAACTGAGGAGAATTCGGTAAACTTAAAAAAGTATAAACAGCCGAACATGAATCGCCTCCTCGGTTAAAAATGTAAAAAAACGCTTTTTGTCGCCCATATCCATAAGTTCACTACAAAACTACAACGCGGGCGGGACGCTTTTGCGACCGTTTTTTTTTTAAATTATTATTATGAGAATTTTGTCATGACATGATGCTAAGGATCTTATATTAAAACTGGATAGAATACGTACTTGCCTACTACTAATTGGTCATCAAAATTGAAAAGTGGCCTGATTCCTGTTCGCTCACCCTTTCATGTAAAAACAATGTATCCATCAACTAATCACAAAGTAGAAAGGTAGATATCAAAATAGCCTTTTATTGTTTTTACTACCATCCTAAAACAATACCTATGTTCATTCGGAATAATTTACTATCTGCCCAATGAATGGAACCCTGACCCTCCATAGAACTGTGTCACGGTGACATTATAAAACATTTTGTATAACACTTCTTACGTTTTGAATCATAAGTCATCATCGGCTGATGAAAACTTTAAATTGAACCCAGATATCGCGGCCGTATATTCCATTCGGGAACTTCGGCAAGATTGGGACCAGTTCAGTTCCAGCTGAACATTCGTATTGGGCTGAACATATAGTCTTGACATACCAATGGAAACACGGAAAACAAAGTCATCTCATGAGAATAAAAAATAAATAAAAATAAGACAGGTTAGGGTAGGTTAAAAAAGTGCCTCGGCCAGAGGGGTCGGGGGACCACTTCGTCCATGGTGGCGCACCGAAAGTCTGAGGGTGTCTTAGTAAACCAAGGCAGGGTGCCTGTTGTCGGCTTGCCACCTGGCGTGGCACCTCCCTCAAGGACACAGATAGCACTGTGTTTTTAGTCGGTATTCCGACCGCTCTCCGTTGGTAATTTCCTCATAACCATCCCGGATCCCCAGACCTGGACCTCCCAGCGAAAAAAAACGGTTCTCTACTACACAATTCACAGTGTGGTCTGTGGCCCTGTGGGTTACCTACTTTGAACTGTTAAGTTTTACGAAAGGTTCCACATATAATATTTTTTGTGGCCAAATGGACTATCACGACTATTATTTACGTAAACTGTACTGCCTATTAAAGAAATGTTGTATATTCGTTGATAGTCAAATATTAACATGCAAGAAGAGGTTGATGAATGTAGACGAAACGAGAGTTATATGTGTAGTTTAGACTTCCAAACTTTAGACCGGTGCACCTGCCGTTCCTTGGTCTCTGCCTGCCCTATTGCGACATAGGCTTGAAGGTGTATGTATGTGATTATGTAGTTAAATAAAAAAAAAGGTTGGTCAGTGTGTTTATTTCTTAATATTAACAGGATTAAGGACAGTGTTTGAATAAAGGAAGATGAAGGGAAGTAATATTTGGAAGAAATACATAAAGATAACAATTGGAAACAATATTCTCCAGTCATTGTTAAATATAGCGCCTATGATCGTTTTTAGTACATATGTATTTTAGTTGTGCAAAAAAAGCCACGATATAGCCCAATCTTTTACATTTTACACGATGTAATACAGAATATTTAAGCCCTGTTGGACAAGCTAAGGTAACCAGTTTTCATATTCCGAAAGAAGCCGCGCTCGCCTCACATCTTTTTTATGTAGTTCCATAAAATTTGCATAAGGGTCCATTGTAGGGAACTTACTGCCCCTAATACATCCTCCATCGCAGTTGCAACCGAATATATTACACGGGCCTTTTCCACAGTAAGAGCCGGGATGCGTACGTCCATCGTAGCACACGCTGACCCAGCACTGTGGACGTCTTTTATCTAACTTCCAGAGAATGTCGCCTACTACTCCGTCGTTGTCCACGTCGCTTTTCTGGTTGCCTTCGGGTATATCCTGGTCGCATTTTTTTACACCTTGCGGCAAACTATACTCGATCGTATAAGCGCCACAACATTCGCTTTTTACGTAGACAAAACTTGATAGTAAAATTACGTTGAAATAGAGTAAGTGCATATTTCTTGTTTTTTATATAACAATTAGCTTGCGTCGGTCTCCAAGTTGTGTGGCTTTTGAAGTATTCGAGGCGTTTACAAAACCAATAATCTTCGCTTTAATGTGTAAATTATACTACCTGTATCTCGTTCTGGTAATTAACTTGAAATTAATGTTATTGCTTTTATTTTAAGCAAATGAATATGCCCGTGTTAAATTATTTGATTGTTCTTATTGGGGTTCCATAGCCGAATATCAAAGATTGCATCGTTATGAATTTGTTACTTTTGAATTTTGAGCCCTTTTGGGCTTGGTAACCGCGACTCTTGAGGTTTATGACGGATAAAAATGAATAGTAGTTAATTGAGTTGTTCTTGCTGCCAAAAGAAATCATTTCAATGATGACGCTTTATTTATATCACTAATTACTACAACTATTCCAAATGTCAGTCCGCAAGCTTTAACCGTTTCAGAGGAAAAGAGTCTTGACAGACGGGCAACGAAGTCATCTTATAAAGGTTCCGTTTTCAGTATTTGGCCATCATCATTTACTTAAGAGCTAAGCTCATCGGTGGAGTACTCGTAATTTCCATTCTTATTCCAAGCCTTCTCTTCAACGCACTGATACGGCACGACTCCTACTTTTTCTTTTAATCATTCCAAGTTTTTCTTGGTCATCTTTTTCACTGCGCTCGATTTTTTATCAGTACTGAGTTAGCACGCTAACAAGATGGGTGTCAAGGGGACGCTCTTATCCCCTGCAAGCCGGTCTAAATTTAGTCAAGTGTAAAGCAGGCTTTAGTACTTACCTAAATTATTCGCTTTCAAGTTTATCTATAAAAACGATATACTTATAATAAGTCATAACTAGTTATGTCTAGAAAATATCTTATTTTATTTTACTTGTAAAATAATTATTATTTCGGAGAAGGAATCGTCAGAAGAGCAAAGAGAAACTAGTTATGACTAGCGATTATACGAGTATGATGTAGAAACATTTTCGGGCTTAATAATCGGAGTTGAAAAATTATGCGCACCCGTAAACTGATACAGCAGTGTAGAGAATAAAGAACCACCCAATTACATATTTCCGCCGATAACATCCAATCCAATTAGGTACATACAGGTTTCCGCCAATAATACGTTATCTCCTGTAGCAACTCCCTTGAAATAGGTATGTACCCAACCCCCCCACCCCTCCGCCCCCCACTAATGCGTAAAGCGAGTAGAAGGGTCATGTTATAACGCATTTCGAGTCTATTACAACTACCTAAGTATATTGCCAAGTCATCTAACAGATCGTGAAAACCGCATCAAAATTCGTTGCGTGGTTTAGGAGTTAGCAGCTATATAGACAGACAGATAGACACGGAAAGAGACTTAATGTTATCGCTCTCACTATATGTAGTTTACGTTTTTGCAGTAGTATTGCAGTAGTTAATTTAAGTAAGGGTGCACTAGTGGTTTGAATCTGATACATCAATAGATTCGACAAGGTTCTAAAATGTGCAGCAGAGCTACTATAACGGCTTTCGAGAACGGGATTACAAATGTACCTACATTAACGCAAATATTGCTCGTTTTATAGCAGTTGCACATTTTAGGACCTAGTCGCATCTATTGATGTATCAGGTTTGCGGGGACGAAAAATCGATCTGACATCTTCGGGAAAATTCGTTTTCAACCCGAGCGACGCTCGTTTCTCCATGCACTAAATAATTGAGTATTGAGTAGGGTGACGGCACCGGGTGAGTTTTTCTAACTTAAGTGCATTACCGTAAGCTTTTACAGTGAAGGATAAACATCGTGAGGAAACCTGCACATTATATCCGAAAGGGCCCATCTGTAAGATAAGATAAGATAAGGGTGACCGCAGCATGATGGACACTTTTAGCTGACAGGTACCAGTAATGGACACTTCACTCTTAATTCAAATTTCATATGGTCATAAATTGATTGTTAAAGAACAAATGAATAACCCTTAATTTCAGTAAAATAATTATCAAGTTTCCATTATTGGTGCCTTGACTAATTAATAAGTAATTAATTAATAAGTTATTATTAAGTAATTAATTAAATAAAACCACAAAATTATTTTCAAACGATTTATTATCATCGACAAAACTAGTGGTGACGTCAGTGAAATATTACAAACATGCTTGAATACATTATTATATTATAATACACATTTTTCTATGAAACCCAAATAAATAATTCCTTTAAATTTCCTCCTTCAATTTACCTTTGGGGTCCAAACACCGAGGAACCTCTTTCAGTACCGCATCTCTTTTTTGCACAGAAGTAGTCAACCTTTAGGCTGCGGCTCCTCTGAGGCGGAGACGAGCGGATCTGTGCCAATATTAACCAATAGAATCTAAGCTAACGTGCACAAGACGCGCTCGACGAGACCGCACGCGCCTTCTATTGGTTAATATCGGCACAGCTCCGCTCCGCTCGTCTCCGCCTCAGTGGAGCCGCACCCTTACGAGGCCATAATTATTACGTTGGTAGGATTCCGTTAGCTGGATCTTAATAACCTTAACGCCTACGTGTTTGTTCTTGGGATATATCGTCGGCTTAGTGCAAGAAGTCATTAAAGGCATAAAGTTACTAAGTACAGGTACAAACACAGGCGGATTCGCCACGACTTACTCTTTCTAACGCACTGACCCATTTCTTTTTACGTTTAGTAATTTCGATGTTACAGCAATGACATTAAGTCATTAATTTCAATTTTTGCTTTATTGATTTGACGGAAATGGTTTATGACCATTAGTTACTTTAATCAAAACATCTTTTTTTATTTTTACCCATTTTATTACGTTTGAATATTCACTAATGTTACTTATTAACTTTAAAAAATAAAATAATATGAATATCGCTCTGAAAGTATTTGAGCTAGAATTCATTATATGCATATAGTTACTTTTAGAAAACAGTAAAACGAAAAAAAATGTTATTATAACGCTTTAATGATTTTTAACAAAATAAGCATTGGATGCATATTTACTACTTTAACTTAAGTATAAAATAACTAAAGTACATTATACAGTTTAAAAAAAATAGGAAACAGCATTAATGGCAGCCAGAATGATTTTTTAAAGTAATCAATGATAGTTATCGATTTTAGTTGTGTCCAAAGATACGTAATTCAAGTGATTAAATTATGGTTAATGACTTTTGACAAATAAGTTGTTTCAATTTGAACACCTTTAGTGAAATTATTCTTGCTCTGATAAGTTCATATTTCAACTCTTTTATGCCTACCTACGAGTACGTCTTGCTCTCGCGGTAACCCGCCACTCGTTCGGTCATCGCGATCGAAGTCATACCGTTGCAGCTGCGACCAGGGATGGACGTTATGCGAGATGGTAGTGACTTCTTACAAAATTAAGCGAAATAATATTAGGCAGGACGAGGATCTTTGATGCTAGAAAAGATTCTAAATAAAGCGAATGAAGAGCGTTTGTACCTATTGTCATTAAATTATAATAAGATACGTTCAAATTGCTTATGCTGTTAAGTTATACTCGTAGTGTAGGTAAGTAAGTACTTAGTTAAGTATTTCATTTGCAAAAGACTGATTTTACACGATGGGCGAGATTTTGTATAGGTACCTAGGTTTTGTTTTGACCATCACCTGAGGCGAATAGTGTTTATTTATATCTCATAATAAAGATCACAAATGCGGATTTAATTACTTAAAAAAAATGTCGTCCCCCTACACGTGCACATTCATCAAAACGGAGCCTCGCGTTTTGTACCACTCGCAGCATATTCTGCGTAATGTTGTTGATTTCGATAGCAATATTTTTTTGGAAATCACCTATATTTAGACCGTGGGTTGCTATTAAAAGCTCTGGTTTTGAGATACCCCCATCGAAACAAATCCATAGGGGTCAAATCGGGCAATCTCAGCGGCCACGGATTTCTCCAAAGCGGTTTATCAATTTTCGAGGGAAATGTTCGCGAAGCACGTTCATCGACACTGTGGCCATGTGTGGTGTAGCACCATCCTGCTGAAGCCAGGCGTGTGATGAATAGGACGGATGTACAAGCAATTTAGGCAAAAATTAATCAGCTATCATTTTCCTATAGTTTTCACTACCTATTTACATTTTACTGCTAGGCATTTTCAAAAAAATAACCCCCAATAATTCTATTCAAGGATGAGGTAGACCAAACAGTAACTGTTAGACAATGCAAAGGTCTTTGGTGTTTTAACCGTGGATTAGACGATCGCGGGCCCCAGTAGCGACAATTTTACTTTACTACATGCTTGTTGACATGAGTACTCAAGTGAAAATGGGCCTTGTCACTACAAAAAATGCAATTTATGGTACGAAATCTGTGCAACATTGTGTCACAAAAAACTTTGTGTTTGGTTAAATCACTTTCATTAATTTCTTGAACCAGTTGAGTCCTATAGAGATGAAACTTCAATTATTTTTTCAATATTTCATGCACTGAGAACTTTAGGAGTCTTAAAGAGAGCTGCTCTCTTCCGCACTGAAAGTCGTGGATTTTCCTGTAAACTCCGTTGCACACTCAACATGTGTTCCGGCGTCCGTGTGTGCTGGGGCCTGATCTCGGTATATTATGTGCCGAAGAAGTTTCTCGGAACCTTTGCACCCATGACCGAATAAATTTTACACTCGGCCCGTCTCTTAACGAAATTATATAGCGTGCAAACGCTTCAACTGCATAAGAATGACGGCGTTCTGACCATTGAAACAAGATGAAAATAAAATTCGCAATATTGAACCGTGTAATCCCGCCAAATGTCAAAACCCATTTTTTTAATTATAAAAATGACTTTTTGAAAATATAAAAAATCTGCCACCGGCCACCCTGTATAAAATGTATTTTACTTTTGATCTTAATGGGTGACAATCAGAATGCTGATTTGAAACTACAGTCTTTGTCGGATATTAAAAATGGCTTAGACCCACTGACCTAGACACATTCAAGCACAGAAAGATACGCCGCCAGTCCTTCTTACGAATATTAAGGAAGTAGAACAGTTTACGGTTTGCTAAAAATGTGCAATGAAAAAATAATACCCGCGGAACTTCACCACTGGTACCGGAACTTGCCAGCCAAAGAGTGTCGTGATTATGTCCCTGAAGAAATGTCTTCTAACTCAGAAGACGTAGAGTAAAAAAGATGGACGTCAAGGATTTTTTTTTACTCTTTTTCGTACCTACTGTATTAGTTCAATCAAAAGCTGATGTCTTTATTTAAATTTTTAGAAGTTATCACGTTTTACCTATACTAATAGTGCTTGCTGTTGTCTGGAATTATTATAATATTAAGTTCGTCTATCAACAATGAATATTTCATTATTATTTTAGTTTGAAGTTAAAAATAACGTCATTACGAGAATTTTGTGTTATTTTTGTGGTCTTGCAGACTTTATAATCTGTGAAGTAGAATTAAATAAATCTGTTTATTCGTTGTTGATTAATAAGTAATATTTATAATGCTTCTAAGTTAATAATTACGACTGATTAAACCAATTTTGTTATAGAAAACTATGTTTCCCGATTTATTTGTAATGAAAATAAAAAATAACTAATTGTAAGTTCCCTTAAGAGCGAGAAAGACCAAAAGTCACTAACTACATATTTAGGCTTTTAAAAAAGTTATTTGACTTTATTGTACAAAGTTTTTAATTGGATTTAATAGTAAATACATTTAGCTAACCATTGATGTTTAATTTTTAAATCTAGAACCGAACCTATTACAATTATGGTCATTTGACTGTGTCAAAACTTTGAGCCCGTTTTTCTCCGACTTGACTTTTTGTTAGTTAATGACTTCTTGCACTAAGCCGACGATATACGTATTTAACTTGATCACATTTCTTTGAGAGTGTTAAACGTAAAAACACGATTAGATAGAAGCAAAATCTTCGATAATTTTATTTTTCAACTGTGACACCGTTTTATCATATTTTTGGTTGAATCTTCAAAACCCCACGATCTTTAACGATGTTTATTGATCGAATAGTTGATTATTAATACAACTTTTTAATCCTGTTAAACCATTTTGTTTAATAAATGTTGTGGTTTTAAAGTGAACGGCAATCACAGCAATTATTTGAATTTGACACTGCCATCAAGGCACGCGCAAACTATTTCCACGACTTGTTCTTCGCGTGGAAGCACATAAAGCCATTTCATTCGAGCACGGGCGTGGCAGCACATGTGGCCCTTTAAAACGTTATATTAAATACAAAATTATCACTTACACGCTAACAACGGCTGAAAAAGCGCGTATTTGAACCTAACGGGTACGTATATATTTGAATATTTTATCACACTTTGGAGTGACAGTTAAAAAGAATAAATATTTCAAACAATTGAGTATGTGTAACGCGTCTATATAACTTTGAATAGTTACATCAAAAATCTTTACTGAGCTATACCTACTCCATTTTCTTGGGTATTAAACTAAATGTAAACAAATAAAACCAGGCAATACCTATTATAGTTAGTCAGCCAATAGAAGCAGACTGATACGTCAAAGTTCAACAAAACGTTTGGGGCGTTGAGATAGGCCTTGTGTGCCGCTTCGACCATTGCTGATCATTTGTGGCAGCCCTGTGTTTAGATCGCACCGCAAAGGCCCGATGCGTCCAGGTTTTTTTTTTCATGGCAATGAGAAGGCATGCGAGCCCTCAGGCCACCTGATGGTAAGTGGGATCTGAGACCCATAGACATTTGAAATCTCAAGACTATAATCTCCAAACCGCAATCCTAAGACTTCAAATGCGTTGCCAACCCTGAGGACCGAGATGGAATGCCTCTATGCTAGTAATTTAATTGGTTGTCTTATTCTCACACCGGAACACAGCTATGCGAACACTGCTGTTTCGCGGTGGGTTAATGGATAAGATGGTGGTTCAGAGGCTTTGGGGCAGTGAAGAGTTGTATCTCTCTTGTGGGTTCATGATAAATGGATATGTCGCGGTAGCTACCTTCTCTTGCGCATTAATGGTCCGCAGAGGATAAGCATTGCTGTCTCTTCTATCTTCTCACAGAACCTGCATGTCGAGCCTTGTTTCATACCCATTAGAAACAGATGCTTCTTCAGTTTGCAGTGGTCAGTTAGAATCCTAGTCACTGCGCAGGTTTTTCTCTTTTGAATCCTAGAGCCTCTTTGGAGTTTGCTTTTGAACCCTTTAATTAGTGATTTCGAGTGTGTTTGTCCTTCAGGCGACTTTGCTCTAGACTTACATAGAATTAGCAGGGAATAGGTTTTTCATTTTGTGATGCCACAAAACGGCTCCAGGCCGACTAGGGGGTTGTCAGCACCATTCCTAACCAGTTCGTCTGCTATTTCGTTTCCACCAATGCTAGAGTGCCGTGGTACCTACCAAATATTATCTTTGTTGAAGTTTTCTAGGGCATTTAGGTTTTCTTTGCAGTTTTGGCTTAGTTTAGAATTTAGTTCATATAATGTGACGGTGTCTACGGTAATGGTGAAGACTCCGCTTGGTAAATTGAGGCTTCCGTACCCATGTTGATCAAAACGTTTTGGTTGGCTGCTGGACAGAACCACGTGGTATGCTTTGTTTACATTATACATGTACCAAAACAAAATGGAGTATAAAGAATCTAGCTAAATACATTCCGCACTATACTGCGAGTTTTAATGTAATTGTACACGTATTTTGAGTATTAGGGTTACGATTTCAATTAATGATTTTACCTTGATGTCTAAGATTTTTAGAGATGATAGATATGGCACCTAGTGTTACCAAATGACTTTCGTTCTATTCTTTTATTTTATCTACTCTTTATTTTAATTAAGTTCCTGTGTAGTGGCTAAACCGCAAAACCGATGCCGTGTCAGTTTATTCTTTACAAATTTATTAATTTAATAACAGTGTATTTCAGGGGATATTTTAAACAGCCTAGTTAAAAATAAACAATTGAACACATTCACATTTAAGTTCGGTATTTTAAAATATTTTAAAGCAAGGGAACTTGTTGTCACAAGTTTTGGACGGCATTATAACATTTCTTACATATCTTTTTTTCAAGTGTCAGACATGCAACAATCATGCACTTTTTATGTATTTTTGTATACTGCTGTTTATTTTTGTTCGCCGTCACATTTCCATTTAAGTAGCTTCCCTTTAATACGAGTGTATAGTACCCGTTTCAAATTGCTTTCAATTTTATGCCAATATAATACTTAAAACAAGAAAGCACTCGAAATTTATTGTTATTATTTTCCCTTTTTTATCATCTATCAAAGAATCTTAATCAGATCCTTTCGTTGTTCTTTCCGTCTGAATACCGCTGTATATATAATTTTTAATTATAAATCAGATCGATGATTTAAACAAGAATTTATTTAGGCAAGCCGCCACGTCAAAATGTACAAATATAATAAGTAAGATGACTGTCAATATGTAAGTACAAAACATACAGTTGGACTATCATTCTTCTTTTTTTTGTTCCCGTACTTGTCATGCCGTTGACACAAAAATGACGTCACGCTACATAGAGTGGAGTCATAACTCCAAATAGTTTTATTGTAATTTTAACCGTTAGTCGTGTAATCTATTGATGCGTAGAAAAATAAATACCTACTTCATACCTAAAACGTAAATGAAACTATTTGAAGGACTGAGGCAAGAAACTGTTTTTGTGTGGTAATAAAAAATAATATGATAAAACAGTCATAAAAACAATTATGGCATTGTCGTTCGTAAAAAGAAAATTGTCTCAATCAACCATTTTTAGCAATGTGTGAGAAAAAATAAGATGCTTCCGCGATTCGGATTTTGACTGCGATTAAGCTATATTTAACTATAAAAAATGTACGTTTCTTATTTTACTTTTTTTTTATTTGTGCAGGTAATACATACATAAACACCTGACAAATGAAATCAAAGCACCCGGTGTGAAACATTGCGTCATTTTGACGTCATCGGCATCAAAAGTACGACCCCTGATCATAAACAATGTGTTTCCAGCTTATTCGGTTCATTTGGTGTCAGCGACGTTTGTCTACTTCTTAATTCGTCATAACTATAATTTGCCAACTTCGTAATTGGTCTATTTCTCAGTTGGCCGCTATCTGAATTCGTTCGTTTAGTAAATGGCCGAATTATTATTTCGTCAATATCGTAGTTCGTCAACTTCTTAATTCGTCATAATTATAATTTGCCAACTTCGTAATTGGTCTACTTCTCAGTTGGCCGCTATCTGAATTCGTCCGTTTAGTAAATGGCCGAATTATTATTTCGTCAATATCGTAGTTCGTCAACTTCTTAAATTTAGCCTTATTGCCTCCCAACTACATACCAGAAGGGTGGTTGCACTTTTCAAGTTTTGCTCCGGAAAATAGTACAGAAATAGATCAATTCAATAAGTATTTCACAGAATAATGGTTAAAAAAATAACATGCAATATGTGGAGCTGTAGTCAAGAACGCCATCGAACGACGAATTCCTTAGAGGGTTGGCACTGTCGTCTCAATGTAAAGGTATCAAGGAAGACTAATTTATTCCAACTTATAAAAGTATTAAAAGAAGAGGCTTTATACTTTGTGCACAACTATGACCAAGAACAGAAATTCAGACATGTCAAAAAACGAAGGAATAAGTACGTTATTAGAGATAGTAAGATAGACAATTACATAGATCAATTATTGGGAGAACTTTTATCGACGGAAAAATGTTTTAAAATGCTGTCTTTATTTAAAAAATAAATTTCTCTGTTGTCTCAACAACCATTATTGCGAAATAACAGATTTTTCGCACACTTATGTATTATGTATTAATAACAGTAAAAAATATAGGTATTATACATATAATGATCCAATAAATAAATGAATGTAAATTATGTTTTGCTAAATTAATTTTCCTACGATAATACCTACCTAAAGGTTTTTGAAACCCCGCTTAGCTTATCTGCCTTTAGTTGTATGTATTTATTAATGACCTTTGCAATAATTTGTATCTTACTAAGTTTTACTTTGTTTTATTACAAAATTACAATTACAAATTCTAATATACGAACAAAACTCCTCCGAAACGGCTTGACCGATTCTTATGAAATTTTGTGTGTATATTCAGTAGGTCTGAGAATAGGACGTAAACTATTTTTCATAAGGTATGTATTTTTTTTAAAAATTTCGAATTAAGAAGTTGACGAACTACGATATTGACGAAATAATAATTCGGCCATTTACTAAACGAACGAATTCAGATAGCGGCCAACTGAGAAGTAGACCAATTACGAAGTTGGCAAATTATAGTTATGACGAATTAAGGGGTTGACGAACTACGATATTGACGAAATAATAATTCGGCCATTTAGTAAACGAACGAATTCAGATAGCGGCCAACTGAGAAGTAGACCAATTACGAAGTTGGCAAATTATAGTTATGACGAATTAAGAAGTAGACAAACGTCGCTGACACCGTTCATTTACACTTCATTTCGAAACAAAACACCGCGCTTTAATTTCAGAACTTGTGCTTAGTTCGCTTTGCTTCCAAAGAGGCACGAAAATTTAGGCACGTTAGAGCCTGAGAAAAATGACTAAAGCATAGATCATAGATTAAAGTAGCAAACGATTATTGAATTACAGTATCATAGAATAATACTAAAGTAATTCAATCTTAGTGGTATTGTTTAAATATGTTAGTTGAAATTATTTGAATCGTTGAAATAATGTTAAACAAGTTGTGTTTAATTATAACCAGGGGTCGAACTTGTGGTGCCGATGACGGTAATCTGCGTATAGGTGATTAAAAACGAAAGACAGCCTAGTAATGAAAGGTTGAAGTTTGTTCCAGGTATCGCGGAACCAGTCCTGCGTAAACCCTTATTAAACTTTCTAATTTCATCGAGCAAAAACCATCGAGTAACAAAGCTATTCATATGTTGTAACAACATTATATGGATTACTATTATTTTGGAATTATTATTTTGACCAGTTTTACATTCACAAAAGAAATTTCATTCAATTTGCCATTTTTAGTAATATAGGGTGAAAAAAGTCATCTGTATCACCTAAGCTCTGTTGATGTTAGCGATTTTTATTATATTTTACATTTATTTCAAATAGTTAATGCCTAAACAGCTGCTAAATGAGACCATCCTGTGAGCAAAATTACGTCATTTTGACGTCATCGGCAAAAGTTCGACCCCTGTATATGACGTATTACGTAACCTATTAGACCTTAGAATAAACACTCTTTTTTAAACACTAGTAACATTAACACCCTCATTCACAAACAATATTAAGGGATCCTTCACAGAGTTAACGCACTGCGCTCAATAAAGCTCTGCGATTGGTCCTTTTTGACCTACCTTTAGTATATGAAACGATTTGAACCACCCTATGCGTTCGTGAGCACTGTGAGACCTCATAGTGACGTTCGTGAATACGGGTGTGGTCGCCGTGTATGCTTTAGTCATTGTTCTCAGTATCGAGTATTTCTTTCGTGTTACAACATACGCATTTTAAATATAAATACCCTTTTCCATTTACCGTTCCCTGTACAACGTGTTTTTGACGCATTTCAATTGTATATTATAAATTCACAAATCTTACTTGAATGACTAGACAATTCTGGTAAAGCACACATTATAACATCGAAAAACAGGGTGTTTCGATGTTTCTATTTCTCTAAATCTAGGGGATGATGTTTTTTAAGCGATAGGTCGACCCTTTAATATGTGAACTGTCGACATCCGAGGTAATTTGTCGTTAGTATTCAACCTCATTTAGGGCAGAAGCAACATTCATGCCAGAGCCGAACATTTCTTTGGTATTTTTTTTTATCATTCTAATTGAACAACGTGGAAAGGAAATAGAGAAATAGTTAATTAACTTTCAGATACTGCAATCAATATTTCAGGCTATTTGCCTACGAAATCTATTTTCTACACAAAAACGACATTGTAATAGCCAACAATCATTTGAGAAGCCACTCTTAATTCATAAATATTAATAAAAAACAGGTGAACATCAAACATTGGGTGCTCTAGTGTCAACTAATGAAAACTTTATACCAAATGCACTTAGATATATAAAAAGGCTTTTCAAAATGTTTCTCACAGATCTAGTTTCCGTTTATATTATATATAGATAATATTAATTGAATAGTCAACTAGTCCTATGTTAATGTAAGTACATGTTATGGAATGCTTTATAGTTATATACGTAAGTATTGTATACAATTAAATATTTAAAATTATTACTTTGAACACATTTATAGTGAAATTATTGAGATATAATTTTATTCAGTTCTTACATTTGAAACGAACAGCTTAAAGCCTTTTTTACTTTAACTAAACATTAATAAATCTGAGATCAATTTTTACACAATAGTGTATGGATTGTATTCCGTTCCGTATTAGATACTGGAATTTTCAAAAGATTGCAATAAATGGTGTCTATGACGAAATAAAATTTGCAATTTCAAACTTTATAGTGCCGATTGAAGAAATTTGAGGAAACTCGAAACAAATGGTGCACCGTGATATTTAGCCGTTGATACCGCCGTTGTAAGCATAATCGGCTTTGTTGTGCATTACCAGCTCGTTGTCCACGAAATAGAAACTGTCGGAGCAAGTTTCAAACGGGGCCACGATCATCTCTTCAACTGAAACACAAACGCATTATTTTGTAGGTTGTGTCTTGCCTGGCACGAGATTTTACAATAGTTTTCAATAAAAAAAATTTGTATTGATGTATTAATAAATAATAGTACAGCTATTTATTTCCAATAGATTTGCTTACAATTCATGCATAAAACAGTTTAATTTAAATAATGAATATTATTATTTATGTAGTAATATACAAATACCTAGATCTGGCGGCAGCGTAGGAAACTCATATATGTGTTCACAGGTGTTCCTTGAGAATGGAATGCAGAATCCAAACTCAAAGTCAAACGTCTTGAGCAAGGTGTCCCGAAAGAAGTGCTTTTCAATCATCCTGAAGTGGTTGACGGGGAGAGCTCCGACAGTAAACTCCACTCTGGAAATATAATATATTTCATTCATAATTATTTACAAAAGCTTGATATCCATAAAGTAGACCTTTAGGAAGGTCTGTAGCATGGGGCAGAGGAACTGTCAGCTGCCGATATTGATTGACATTTATTGTCACATAGACCTACAGTGCTAGCTTTATACCTTCATCATACATAGATTTACGATAATTGTCAATATTTAATCAATTTACAAATAACTTAATTTCATTCATCATCGTTATTGAACTCCTCTAAACCTTTTATTTTCATTTGTGCATGTTTCATACTTTTATATGATTTTATTAAAGATGAATTTATATAATGTAACAAAAGTTGAATAACCTTGGACACTACAAACCATACCGTATTATAATTCGTTCAGAGATTACGCAGTATTTGTCAGAATTTGCCAATTTGGAAATGAGGGCTCAGGGTGACTTCCTCCACAGTCATAATTTGTCACATTCTTAACCCGTCCACAATGCCATATGGCCCACTATTCCAATTCGTCTGCATTCCTATATTGTCACCTTCCTAACTTGTCTACTTTCCTATATTGTTACCTTCCTAACTCGTCCACAGTCCTACACAGTGCCAACTCGTCCACATTTCTATTGTGTGGTCTACTTCTTCAATATTGTGTAGACATAGTCGACTTGAGCCGTAACAAGCTAAATAGTCAAATGCTGTCTTTGTGACCATTTAAATGACATGCCATACAAGGATTTAAGGGTTTAGTATTATGCCCTGATCACCTGCATAAGTAATATACATCTCAATGAGTAATGTAAACAAAGATAATTTCTTCTAACAAACAAATTGCATGCTCTTCCTTAGCTAGCCACACTGCATATAATGCAATTTCAGAGATCACAAAAACAACCATATCATGTTGCACTGCATAACATTTCAATACTAACTAGTACATTCTCTGAATGAATGTAAAGCACAAATGATGCTTTACACAAATTGAAATTTAAGGTATCATTATGTAGCTTGGTTTGGGACTAGGGAAATATTATGTGAAAGATTGTGACAAGTATTTATTTTTAAATTTATTTCACTAACATGTGGATGTATGTATGCAAACTATTGCACAAACAGAAAATAACAATTTAAAAAAAGATACAGAAACACAAAAGGTATGTACAAAGCGAATGTATCCCTTTGAGAGATTTTTTCCAGTTAACCTTTGTTGTTAAGCATAATTATTAAAGTTAATGCTGTGTAAATATATTTTAATACTCTATTTTGTTGTTACTTTACAAGTTTTAACAATAATAGTATATGGTGTTTTGGTAAATTAAGCAAAGCTATGGGTTATTCCCACCTGTTACCACCATTCTGTTACCACTGGTAACAGCTGGGTTATTTTTTACATCTGTTACCACTAAGTACTTGGTGGTAACAAGTGGGAATATTTTTCCCAATTTTTACCGCTAAAATATTTGATGATAAATACTGGAAAAAGATAATCCCAGTAGGGTAAAGTCACCAATAGTCAGCCAGATACCTGTAGTCGGCCTCTGCCTATACTTTGTACGAGTGGAAAGAGTACAAAACATATATTTCCCACTCTTCGCACTCATATAAGGTCGACTACTGTTCTCTGTCTGACCACTGCTGACTTTACCCTAGTAAGTGGTAACAGGTGGCAATAACCCAAAACTATGAGAGCAAATAGAGTTAAAAATGTATTTGAAGGAGATCAGTAAACATCAGCGTGAGATGATGGCTTTTTGAAAAATGACCAACTTATACTTTTGATTTATTTTCTTGACCGTTTTATACTCTCATTCACTTGACATTGGCAAAATCACTGCGGTACCACAATGAACCACCATTAATAAAAAATAAGAAATGTATATTTATTTTTTCAACTCTTCATTGGTAAATGATAATAAAGTATTAACATTATATTTATCTCCCTAACAAAACAATGTTCGAGTAAAGCTACATAAATAGAATTACTACAATAATCTTTTATACAAAGATATAAGACTTACGTTGCTCCAACAGTCTTCAGTTTCAAGAACTGAGGCGTGAACTGGTAGCGCACGAACCTGCCAGCATTCGGGTCGAGCGGCTCCTCAGCCGCATCCTCAGCACCCTCGCTGTCCACGCCGAAGTCAGTCGGCGGCTTCGCGATCTCAAACAGCACTGTTCCAGTTTCCAAATCCCGAATCTTGAACCGCGTAAAATCTATATCGTATACGTTAGCCTCCGGGCTACATAGATATGTATCAGTAATCCTCTCCAGCCGCAACACGTCCTCCGGAGTAATGTCACTTGGTATTACGCCTTCACTATTCGATTCGAATATTGGATCGCACTTCTTTCCTACCAAACTCATGTTGCTGCCCGAGATTCTTTGTAGTAAAGTTGAATTTAATAGGCACAAGAACTAATTTAATTATAGTATATGCGTATATAAACTTTTCAACGCATTTTCTTTGGAATTAAATTAGCAATCGAATTATAGAATAGGTAGTAGGGATCATTGCTCGAACAAATTTGTTTGCTTAACACACGTCATACTCTTCCAACGTCAAAGAGTAGGGTCAGGGAGGGAACAGTAGCTCGGTGGGAACAGTGGCTCGAATGTGCTGTACTCGAAAGGGAAAGATCTATATTCCTGTCTTCTACATCAATCGGAAGCATTGGGCACCCGATCATGCACGAACTAGTCAGAGACCCACTCCGGCGCCATGCGGACGAGTTGCGATGCGTTTTTGTTTTAACCCCTGACAAAACTACATTTTCAGGTAAGTTTCACTTAACTTTTTTCTTAACTCGTACGAAATTTTTGATTAACTATGTTTTGCACTAAGAGTGTGTCTAATTGACTTAGTATTGGCTGATAATTCAAGGCCCTCAGCTTTGGTGTTTGCTTCTAGTTTGATCTTAAATCCAAAATGGCGACAGGGACAACAGTTGTTCGTTTCGGGAAAGTACACAGTCGCTCTCGAACCACTGTGTACCTACATGCAACTCTTTACATTACAGTATTATTAAAAATGTATTAGTAGGTAAATGAGTTCTATGGCAAATAATAGGTGAAGGTCATACTATACTATGGTTTATTGGCTTAACTTTAATTTGATTTATGATTTTAATGCAGCATTCTGAATTTTACTGTATTTATAATTTACTTTTAACATTTTAAAATTGGATGTTATTTTTTGGTCATTTATTTACCTAATATTATAAAATTTTCATTTGCTGTTCATTGCTTATAATATATTGTACCGTCAATCAAACCCTCCAACTTTGCCTTAATTTGACGCTTTTAAGTTACAAGAATATTGATGTTCTTTTTATTTTTGCCTTAAGAGGTATGGCCTGTACAAGGCGCTAAAATGTGATTTAATTTTTATGAAAATTATTTCTAAATAGGTAGTAAGTAGATACCTAGACATTACAACTTTAATAAAAAAATAACAACCCTTATCATTTTTTAATTTTTCCTAAAGATGTCAGAACCTATTTGGTCATTGAATATCAAAACGTAGCCATTGTGTACTGTAAGAACCACTGTATACTAGGGAGTATACACAAAGGTTCGAGCCACTGTGCACTGTTAGAACGACCTTGTACTTGGGGGTGCTAGTGACTGTGTACAGGTCGTGGTACATAGTCGATCGATTCCCATTTTTTTAAAAAGACTAGTTATCTCTTTTTTTGTAAAAGTAATAAGAAATCTATTTGCTACATATGAAACTTCAATAATGCACTGTGTTTTGTGCTTGCAATAACTATTTCAGGGATATATATTTTTCATGCAATAGCCTGTTGAAAAAATCCTAGCCACTGTTCCCTCCTTGACCCTACCACAGATAAGGCTAAATGCTACTCGGGATTTTAGATTTTAGTATGTTTTTGCCATTATAACTTATTATAAAAATATTTAAATACTCTATTCAAAACAACTCAAGTGTTAAAAGTAAACAATATTGAATACAATATTTCTTCTAACCATTAACAACCAATTCTTGAACGCTTCGTAAAATGTTGACGTAATATCCGTTGCGTCATGAAGCATGCGCCCTGTCATAATTCGCTCGAAGAAGATTGGTCATAGATTAAAATTACAATAATCGGGCCATCGCTCAAGTCTGGTTCTGTGATAAGTTAATTTGTCGTGAGAGTGGACTGTTCGGTCTAATGTGCATTTAAGTGAAACATAATAAATAGACAAGATGCTTATCAAAGAATAGTAAGTAGACTTTGTCAAGGTTAAGTGTAGTTCTTGAATAATAAATCGATTTTTGCAGAATTCGTGGCACGGATTTTAAGGCAATGTTTCCTTATCAGTAGATATCACTATGTAGCTTAGTGTACAAGTCTTAACAGCCTTAATTGATGGTAAATTTCAATTAAATGAGTTACGGCGAGATAAGATTTCTTGACAGTGACAGACCTTAGGTCAAGGCTTGGGTGACAGATGGCCATTTCAGCAGTTTCAAGACTCGCGAATTTATTTTTCCTTTTATAGCTACGTGTCTTACTTTGTGCGAGTTTATTATCTCGAGCTCGTAACTTCATATCTAATTGCCTTAATGTTTCTAAGCAAAAAATTTTTTTTCTCAATAGGTTATTGAGTATTACTAGATTTTCCTAAGTGAAATTGTCCGTCAAATCCTATACCGGTGCCCGAAACTGCTTAATAAAAATAAGATTATAAGTTAAAAAGGCTGATCTATAAAACTAAACTGATTTCTATGTATGTTACATGTATAGTACCTATGTAACATAAGTTAACTTTGCTTTCTATTAATATAACTGAGGGTTTAACTATAACCATCCTGGTATTTAAATACATTAAAGGTTAGAACAAAACAAAATCTATACTAAAAAGCCTGGAGTACTGTACCAACCAATTTAGTATACGGGATATGTGATACATTTGTTTTTTTTAAATGGCTGGACACAAACAGTGGCCTTTTACAAGTAAAACATGTGTAACTGTGTGTGGCATTGTAGTTACCAAAAGTACACACAATATGATAATACAAAAAATATTGTACAGGTTGATAAAAATAAAAATAAAAATAAAGTAAATGAAAATTGGTTGGACTGTTTAAGATTTGTCAGCTCTAAAAGTACGGGGTGCCATTAAACCAGCAGTTTTTAACTATTTTAAAATTGTATGTCATTATTCCATTATTAATTGTAATAAACCTCCCATTGGCTCTATTCTACTGGGTGGGTTTTAACTCTGCCGCCATTGAAAATACGACAACATGTCAATGCCAATATGGTTTACCCAGTAGAATAAAAGTCCACATTGTATGATTTAGGACTGTACAGAGTACAGACAGATGCAGTGAATAAACCTTAAGACTGCAATCACAAAAAAAAACTTCACATAAGTACGTGTAACTAGCAGTTACAAAGCTATGTTTCTACGTAAACAAATATTTTTATCCGTGATTGCAGTCTCTAAAAAATGTAGTGGGTAATCACTGGTCGCGGGCAATAACAGTATGGTTTACCCTCCAACAAAAAATTATAGGAAAGGATTGTTCACTACATCTGTACACTATTGATTAATATTAATAATGTTTTTGGATCAATTTTGCATACCTAATTTATGCTGTTGAAAATTATTATTTAGCAGGAAATGATTGAATTTTGTTTTTCATAAAGTTATCAGTGAATACATAATCTAATCAACCTTTGATATTTGACACAAATGATAGTAATAAATAAGATAATTAAAAGAGAGCTTTGTTACGAAGAATGAGTTTAACATTGTATATTTGGGTGTTTTAACTGCCTTATATTAAGAACATACTTAGGTCCAAAATGGTGATCTAATAAAGAAAGTTGAAAAGTAATATTATTGTGACAGTGAAACAATGACTGGAAATTTATTTGGCCCCTAAAATGATTGCAATATGTTGCTTTAATACTTAATAGCGAAGCAATGAATGTCTGTAAATAACATTGATGATCATTTAATTTGTTTATCATGTGATTTTTCACTCTTGTTTATGTGGTTTACTTTGTGTATTTCATCATCATCATCATCATGTCAGCCAAAAGACGTCCACTGCTGGACATAGGCCTCCCCCAAGGCTTTCCACTCACACCGGTCTTGTGCTTTTCGTATCCATCGCGGTCCCGCGATCCTGATGAGGTCGTCACTCCATCTTGTTGGAGGCCTACCTCGAGCTCGTCTACCGGTCCGCGGACGCCACTCCAGAACCTTCCTGTGTATTTATCATGTTCAATTCCTTCATAATATGTCTGTGGTGTAGTGATAAAAATATAATTTTAATACCATATTAGACTAAAGTTTTTTTTTCTTCTTTTCCAGCCGTGTAACACTGCCCCTAACAGTAGAAGAGGTAAGTCAATACTCAGTTATATTTGTATCAACCAACGCCTGTAATATGGTCGACTTTATCGCAGTGGATAAAGCATCCGTCAATCTCGCACTTAGATAGTGGTTAGAAAGTGACAGATGTTTCATCCACATCAATAAAAACAACCATAATACACCCATGAGTCAAAAACTAAAGGATGCTCACCGCACAGACCTGGCCTGATTATGAAATTTTAAATAAGTATCAGTTAATTCGGGACACACACACAGGTGACCACCTGTGTGTGTGTCAACATTATCTGTGATTGAAATATGGACATCCAAACACACACATTTATAATATTAGAGTATGTACGCCGCATAGTAGGAAAGGAATGCTTGGAGGAGCAATCGAGCGAACCGATATTGACGCGGCATTCAATGTCGCTACGCTCGCAACCACAATTAAATTTTAATGTAATGTTCACCAAGTAAAGTTATCATCACACTTAGCTGAACAACATTAATCCTGTCTCGCTGCTAGGCAAAGATCAAGGAGCAAAATACTGAACGCGGGCACGGGTCGGGTGGCCTGGCGTCGCCCCGCGCACGCCGTCCGTGTGGCACTTGTCATACTGCCGACGATGAGCGAGAAGCGAGTAGAGCCAGCAATCAACTATTAATATATGTCTCTTTTATTGACACGGGATAAATATCTTTTTTTGGAGACAAAATTCTCGCTGGCAGTGTGAACAGTGAGCAATGAACTATTAACACCACCACAGTCCATGCAGCGCCCCATATATGGGTCACGACGAGCTAGATCCACAAGCCCGTGTCCCACATATGGGTCACTAAGTAACGACCAGGTACGTGCTGGAGTTATGAAATTCCTTTCGGTACCTGTGTCCTAACTCCTCTGATCAACAATTCCTAAAATTCACATAAGGTTTATTTAACGTACTTATCACTTTGGACACTTCCTAAATTCCCACTTTCATGTAATATCTACTTCCTAAAATTCCCACTTTTTCAATTCATCTCTTACTCATTTTCTATTAATCACTACTGCCTATAAAATGAGGTAGGTTTAGGTTATGTTAGTTTTGCAGCAGGCCCGGAGGGCCAAACCACCCAGAAATAGGAGCTCCGCGCCAGCGGAGCTCCGTCGACACTGTCTGATTGATTTGAAATAAGAGTGTCGACGGAGCTCCGCTGGCGCGGAGCTCCTATTTCTGGGTGGTTTGGCCCTCCGGGCCTGCTGCAAAACTAACATAACCTAAACCTACCTCATTTTATAGGCAGTAGTGATTAATAGAAAATGAGTAAGAGATGAATTGAAAAAGTGGGAATTTTAGGAAATGACATTTATAGGCAGTAGTGATTATAGAAAATGTGTAAGAGATGAATAGGTATTTTGGTAAGTGTGAATTTTAGGAATTGTTGATCAGAGGAGTTAGGACACAGGTACCGAAAGGAAGGAATTAATAAAAAATATTTGGGACTGTTAACGTGTTAGTATATGTGTCTCTTTTATTGACACGGGATCTATATCTTTTGTTCGTTTCTTGAGTGAAAAAATAGTCGATAGCTAATCGCTTCCGTGCCAGCGGTGGGTTAAACAAGTGTCTGTAGTCCTTCATTTAGAGATACGCGAATAGGCTATTTGACTAATTTTAGAAAACGTTTTTAAATGATTCTTTATCACATAACAAGCACACTGCATTGATATTTCCTCGAGATTCTACTGTATTATCAATAAAAATGTAAGTTAAAGTTTAAATTTTCAAAACAACGCGAAAAACGCTGTTTCTATCTATGGCGGACTAGTGTGACGTCACACGCAAGTAAACAAACAAGTTCATTTGACAGCTTAGCATATGAAGTGAATTTGGGGTTTGTTTTGTTTACTTGCATGTGACTTCACATCACATCACAGATTATAAAGTATTTCTAACATCACATAGCGTTTTTGCCACAGATTAAATTTCAAAAAAAAAACCTTATTATTTCGTGTAATTTCCAAAAAAATAGACATAATTTAATGTGAAATAAAGTGAAATACGTTATTTTACGCTAGTATCAGATAGGATGACCACAATTTGTAGTATATTTTCAATGTTATCAAATAGCCTATTGTCCCGCCGTGCTCCCGACCTGGCCCGCGCCCGAGTTCTGTGTTTTGCTCAAAGTCGGACTCGAATCTTGGATGTTGTCTATGTATTTCAGTATGTAATTTTTCCATAATAAGTTAACTATAGTCGAGTTCATAAATATGTATGTACACTTTAGTACCTTGTCATTTTAATCGCTGTGATAATTCATACATATATGCGTAAGCCTAGAGCTTGGTTTGGGACTAGGTCCATTTGTGTGAGGTTAACCCATGATATTTATATATTTATAGTGGCCGAATAACAAACTGATCTCAAGTGAGATTCACGTCGTAGGACAAACCAAACGTCAAGTCATAGAACACTGTTATCTTTGGACTAAACACGGAATCTATATCTTTTGTTTCGACAATTTGTATCTTTTATTGACACGGAATCTACAATCTTTTGTTCGTTTTTTGAGTGAGAAAATAGGCAAAAGCTAATTGCTTCGTCGCCGGCAGTAGAAGTGCCATACCGAAGCTTAATACACGCTGGAGCTGGGTTAAATTCGCAAAAAGGAATTAGGTACACGGCGGCGTTCGGACGTGACCACACCGGTCGGCGTAAGACGCAATAAGAACGCGTGGCTGTCAAAATGTTCCATACTTATCTCATTTCCACGATTTTTGAAGATGTTGCAGGTATTATAACGAACTAGGTTTGTATGTTTCCGTTTTTTACCCTACTGAATGAGGAGGGTAATGTTTTTGAACCTGTATGTATGTATGGTTCTTTGTTCCCATGTAAAGGCTGAACGGAGGGCCTGATTTTGGTAAGCGAGAATTTGCACTCGTATTAGCGAATGCGCACACCCTCGAGGGTGTCACTAAAAATCTACAGTCAAGGAAATTGATTCCTAGACCACATAGGACTGTGTCAAAGACAAACTAACATTACATTGATGACATCATCCGAACTGCAGTTGGGATTTTTAAAGCTTATGCTTGTGCTTAAATGTGTATCACCTAGAAATATTTTTAGACCTACGCATGTCTAGATCTAGTTTTTATAATATCTGAGGACCTAGTTTAAAAATCGGCGTTCGAAGTTACGTTAGCTCCATCCCTTTCTCTCGATTTAGTCTCGAGTGGCGAGTGACGGGGACTCGGTACCTACTGGAATTGGAATTTATGGCACTTGGTAACCAACCTGAACATATGCAAATATGAAAAAATCGGACTAAGTGGGGAGAGAAATGTTATAGCATTTTATATAAACATTTTCAGTCTCGTAATCCTGTTAAAACGTGACGCAGTAGACGCGTCACTGCGTAAACTTTGCGTCATCTCTAAGCTTTGGTGCGAACGATCCGTAAGATGGGCATCTTCATCAAGATTAAAAAATATAAGAAGTGAAAACCACATGCGCAACAAAACGATTGTTTATTAAATTGGTTAAAGCATTTTGTTTAAAAGCCAGACATGTCAACGTTAACGTAATCAATTGATTGATTATACCTTGACCTCCGTCCCTGCGTGCGACCCTGAACAGATGGGAGAAACATTACTTATTGATTGCGTACGATGTGACACGTTGCCAACAACGCGATTTTGCGTCAGTTTTGTGTATAATCCATCCATACCAAGTCAATAAATGTGAAAGTAACTGTCTGTCTGTTTAAAACGCGGAATCGAAATCGATAAAAATTGATACGATTTATCTTGAGTCCCGAGGAAGGAGGTGGGGTACATTTTATTCCAAAAAACTAGACAGTTCCCTAGGGAAGAGCAATGAATGAACGTCTCCAAGCCGAAGGAGTCGCGGGCAACAGCTAAAAAGATAAAAAGATGTTTATTCAGTAAGTAGGCCGCACGGGCACTTTTACACGTCAATAGTAGCTTAGCCTTGTACGCTCGGCTTGTAAGTAGCAGCACACTTAAGTGCTTTGTCACTTTAAAGTCATGTTTGAACTGCTGCACAATCTATCAAAGGCGTTAAACCGACAAGGTATGCATACACTTATAATGCCGACTGAACTGTGTACAAGACAATATACATATCTACTTTTTTCCTTAGTAGCCTAGACTAAAACGTAATTTAAAAAAAAATACCGAGGTCAATTGCTGTGATATTGAGTGGGTGGGCCTAGTCTTGTACTATAGGTACCAGAGAACGATATTAATACTTATATAGAAATAAGTGGAACACATCCAAGACTCAGGAGCAAACACTCATGCTTATCACACAAATATTTCCTCATACCCGGAATTTATTTGAGCCATGTTGAAATTTTAACAGAACAAACGGTAACTAAAAGTAAATATTATCATAAACACAAATCATTTCGCTGGGTCATGTTGTCTGCCAGGTGATCGAGAATGTGGAACCTTGAACTTGGAGGGGAAATACTCTAAATATTTAAAATAGGAAATGTTACGCATTGGAATTACTCCTTTATAATTGCAGTCACAGATTTTAGAAGAATTGGTTTCCTTAACCGCTAATAGAATCACAGAAATTGCAGAAGTCTGCTAACTACCCCATGTCCTTGGTAGACTTAATGATCTTCCCTTTAGTAGTAATGTTTATTAGACAAGTTTGATCCTTACGAGGTCAGCTTTTGCTTATCTCATTATCTTTAATTAAACGTACTTACAATAGCCCTTTTATGTCACATTCTCTTTTTACACAACATTTCCCTACTTACTCACAAATATTCTTAGTCCATGTCCTGCTATGGCACACTACTTGAAAAACGCGTTTTCAGACTACCAGTTCCAAAGGTACTTTCCGCCTTCGGTAAACGTTTTGGGGATCACGTCCGAGCTTCTACATTATAATGTATTTTTCAAGCACTGTAACTTGAAGGGCTGTACTATAAGTGAAGCTAAAAAGCGTATACTAAAATTCCTCCTCTCATTAAATTATGCCGAGACTGAAGCTATTCTAGATAAGATATTTTAAGTTTAATACATTTACATTTTTAGAATCATGTTAGATAAGATAGTTTAAGTTGAACACATTGACTTTCATAGAACAATGTTACTTAGCCAACTAGAACGTAACTAATTTCTGTTGTTTAATTTTTAACTGGTTCCCCGCGATACAGGCGTAGCGTAGCGTAGGGACCCCTGGTAATTATTGTAATTGAATTTGCTTTAATAAATGATTATGATTATTATTTTATTATTATTTGCACTGCCATTGCCTCCCCGTTGGCGCTGTGGTAATATTAGATTTCTAATGGCTAAAACCCCCCAGGGATTTTCAGTAGGGTTTCTATATGTTCGTCGTCCGCGACTCCACAGGCGGTCGACAACTAAGCACTCACGAGTACCAACAGAAAAATACTTTTAGTTGACATACATTTAAAAAAAAAGGTCAAGTGCGAGTCGCAAGGTTCCGTAACACCGTATAATATCATGGTTTTTTTTTGGCTATTACTAGTTGCTATTACGATTCTAAAGATAACAGACGGACGAACTTTGAGAATGGAACCCTAAAAAATATTTATATGTATGTATTTAAACACTTAATTATACAAAACAAAAACAACACAACTAACAAATGAATCGGTACGGTTTTGACCATAAACAATCATAATCTTGCATTTGTTTTAATGCCGGAGATCTATTTACTGCTACCCTGGCAAGCGCACACGATTTACCTAATATAATGGTTTCCATGTCAAGCTTTCGCTGTGTCCGTCCGCGTAGAAAACTTACCGCTATTTCCTTTAGGTACTGTTATTTATCCTTCCCGGCTATTATAAACAACTTATGTACTAAATTCAAGTCGATCGCTAGTGACTTAGAACTAAAAAAACGGAACGAACAATCACACTTAAGCATTCACAATATAAATAAATAAATATCAGAGGAGAATCTCACAAAAATTGATGTAGTCCCAGACTATACACTAGGCTTGTACTATGGGTACTAGACTAGACAGGTGTTGTAAGTTTAATGTACCTATGTGTCAGTAGCTCCGAAAAGGGTAGACTGATTTGGACGCTTTAAAAAAAACTAATTTCACCGCGCCCTTGTCGCGCCCGCGTCCTTATATTATATCTGTATGTGTATGTATAATAGTAGTCTTTAGCTTCTATATATTTTGGTTGAGAATTCATTAAAGGGGTGCCGTGACGCCGACAATCCCGTCTTACGTCTCTTATGACTGGCCCGCGCCTTAGCTAGATTTGACTACCTACAATCGGTTTGGCCTTCAGAGAGATATCAACTCTGAAAGTAGGGTCGGAATTATTTCGGGGTTTATTTATAAATGTAAAGTATCTAACTATGTCTGTTTGTTACGCTTACGTTACGTGGATAAACCGATGTACCGATTTCAACGAAATTTGGCATGGAGAAAGCTTCAGTCCCGGAGAAGGACATAGGAGAATAGCGATAACTTCCACGCTGACGGAGTCGCGCTAACAGCTAGTAGCTAATAATAAACGGTCACTCAAAGATATGTTTCTTTTCAGTATCAAGTGGCTCAGCTGTACTGCGTGGCGGAGCTGTCCAAAAATGAAACCGGCGGCGGGGAGGGCATAGAGGTCGTCAAGAACGAGCCCTTCAAAGATTTCCCTCTGCTGGGTAAGTACCAGGCATTACAGTTATCTATATCGTTACAGTATAACTCCTTGACAGGTTCAAGTTTTGGAATCGGTACGGCTTAAACTCGGTACAGCTGCAGTTAGCAAAATATATTTGCAGTTGCAGATTTATCGAAATATGAAACGATCTCGCTTCACTTCTTCATTCTTAAACATTGCAGAAGTTGGCCTTATTTAGACTGGCCAGTAAAAATTGCAGAAGTTGACTTATCATAGAACTTATCATACAACTAAAATGCGGCATATGCATGCATACTGTTGCGGATACTTTCAGTACTTGTAAGAAACCCAGACATGGCCTTAAGGGGCTTCTAAACGGGCCATGTTTTGCTGCAATTTGTGGCCGGCAACTAGTGCTATCTTACTCTTACTTAGTATGTTAGAGCAAGATGCGTATAGTTGCCGGCCACAAATTGCCGTGAAAGTGTTGCCCGTTTAGAAGCCCCTTCGTAAACGATTGTCGGAAACTAAGCTCTCGACGCGAGCGTGCGGCTAACGTCAATCCTATTCATGGGTTAGTATCATGTCGTCTAAAACGCAACTGGTCTACGTCAGTAAGCGGTCTAAAAAGCAGCTCATCCTAAAGACGTATTATCAAGCCGTCCAAATTGGAAATGGTCTAATTAGCAAGTGGACTATAATGCAGCTGGTTTAATTAGCAAGTGGTCTGAAACTAAGCTAGGTAGCATTAAGTCTTCAATAATTACAAGAGGCCCGATCTGCAGTTCAAAATACACAAAATAGATAGGTTGGGTTCGTTAGGTAACTTCCGACGCCCGAAGGGCAAACCGCCCCGAAACAGGAGCCCCGTATAGCGGGTATCCGTCGACTTTTTGTATAAGAGAGGCATTTTGAAAATATATAGGGCAGTTGCAAACTTAGACCACCTGGTACATAAGACCAGCTGCGATTTAGACCACTTGCTACTTAGACCATCTACGTTTTAGACCGCTTGCTACATAAGACCATCTGCGTTTTAAACCACTTGCTACTTAGACCAGCTGCGTTTTAGACCATTTGCTGCTTAGACCAGCTGCGTATTAGACCAGGTGATACTAACCCCTATTCATTATCGTTATGGAAAACCTTCGTTGAATAAATTTGTCTAGGGACATTTAGTAGTTATTCCATACAGCAACGGCCATATTAAAGAGTTCTAAACCGAGGTTCTCTGTGAATCCGATAGCATTTTAAAATAACGCTAGCAGTATAATTTCCGGCTTCGTATAACGTTTTTCTCAATGTAGCTTACACAGAAAATGTAATAACAAATAATTTCGTTAAAATATGTAATGTTTTTTTAGGGTTAACCAAATTTGTGTCGTGATTCCTGAACCCCACTTTTTTTTTTACTATGCTACATTAATTGGAAGTCAATGAGCTGGAAATTATGCTTATAACTAGTTAGAACCTAACGTGCACAAAAATATGCGTTTCAACGCCGGCAAAGCAATCTTTATTCCTTACCGCCTGTTTCATAATCGACAAGTAAAGCATCCTACTTTAATTCGCAATTCACACAAACCGCGGGTCGGGCGCGGGAGCGGGCGTATCGCCGTTACATTCTGCGCTCTGTGAGAAGGCCTATCGGAGAATGCGTGTATTACGAGCAATACGCCCTTCCCGCGCCCGACCCACTCTCTGTGTGAATATGCGCTATTACTTATTATTGTAGATTGTGAAACAGGCCCCTAATGTTTTTAGTGTTTGTCTATCTGTATATCCTCACCTAGGGATAAAACGGGCCAGGCGGACAGATTGCAATTGACAAGAGAAATATTTTACCAAGTGTTAAAAAAAAACATGCTAATTAAACGTTTGTCTCAAGAGCCAACTCTTTTTTGTTTCATAATTTACTGAGAAAATAAATAAACATATTTCTGCTAATAGCTAAAGAGCTTAAACGCCACAAGGTCTTTTTTACGTCACAGCTAGTGCAAGACTTGAAAGAATACAACGCGGATACAAACAAAATGATGTCATTCCGACCACTAGTCCAAAGCGGGCGTAGCATCTGTTTGATGATATTCAATATTTTTTCTCAGTTAACAGCAGTAAAAAAATTGGAAAAAGAATAGTATGCTTCTGAAATAAACCTCTCAGCATGATTTTTATCATAACACCTTTTTGAAAAAATCCTGCTTATTGCATTATAATTGCAGCCTTCTTTATTTGAAAGCTTGTATTTTGGCGGTGGTTCAAAGCTAAGTTCCTTGGAAATCGAAGGTCGAAGTTACTACGAGTACGTTATTGTTATCCCTTTCTCTTGCTTTAGTCACAAATGACGAATGAAAGGAACGGAGTGTAAATTTCCGAAGTTTAGCCAGCTACTGTGATCAAATGATTTGAAATGTATAGAAAAAATGTCTTAAACACTTTCTAAAAGCAGGTACTTTTTGGAGCAGATTACATGCATCCTTTCTGAGTCTAAATGTCTTACAGACTACTCTTTTTCATAAACACACAACAGCTAAAGCTTATTTGAATATTCATTTGCCTTGTCCTTCGTCAAGTTCAGAAATTGTCTCACGTTGGATATTTGAATTTGGAACTCTGAGGGGTTCGAAATAATATTGGCCACATCTTGAGATCGTTGATCGTTGTTCAATAGTTATCGCCAAATATAATGGAGGAGGTAATCCTCCGGGCCAGTCTTTATATTTCACTTAAGGTCAACAGTACGCACGTCTTATTTTATTCCAGAAAAGTCGAGTAAAATACCTATAAATTGCCGTTGAAAGTTGCCAGTTGCAATTGTCGTTTGTAAAAACTAGTCGAGAAGTTAGTCAAATTAGTCGGCTCGGACCCAATTGGCTTAGTTGTTTGATTTTGTAAGTCTTTGTGCGTATTCCCTAGTTACTGATAATACTGAAATTTAATAGCGTTGTTGGTTTGTATGCTCTAATACTGAAATGGTGTCATATTACGGCACGGTCGCGTTTCAACGTGTTTGGCTGTAATTAATCATTTTTACTTACCGCCTATAAAGTATGACGGACATGCTGTAATTACTGTACCCCCTTTTCATAAGTTTTAACCCCCGATACAAAAAGAGGGATGTTATAAGTTTAACATACACGTGTGTGTGTGGTATTTTTTAGAAAGATACTTTGGTCGGAATGCTTTTTAGCTAGGTTTCATGAAAATAGATTCAGTCTAGTTTGAGAGAAAGGGACAGAGTAATAGTAGTTATATAGCTCTGTCTCTTTCTGTCAACCTAAACTAGATTTAGTATGTCATAGTGACACATTGCTCTAAAAGTAGGAGTCGCCCAATATCAGGGTTTTGAAATATCCTCTAAATTAAATCAAATGTCACACTACCTAGTTGGTTACTAAGTTCTGTTACTAAGGTTGATGCAAATAAAACTAACTTATGTTTATTTTTTAATTTCAATATGTATAAAAATTAAAAGCTTAATTAATATATATTTTGAAAAACAATTAATCATTTTTCTTAGTTTCCGCAATTCCCGATACGATCTTTTAACATTCACAGCCGGCATCGATGAAATTACGCATGACTTTTCTGTAAATTTCATTTTTTGAAATCGCTTATAAGTTAGTCTTTGTTTACCAAAGAACTTTTTTTGTATAATATTATAAAAAATCCTATCTCTGTATATGTTTAGAGTCCAAAATTATATTTCTCAACATGACTTAATTCCAACTTATGAAGCAAGAGATTTGGTGTGTTTTCGTATTTCTGCAAAATCATGTGAAATCTTAAAGTCGATTTAATGAGTCATCAAGATTGACCGGTGTCCAAGCGGATCTTTAGTTGCTTTGAATACATTCGTATCAGAATTTAAAGCTAGAAGTCTGTTCAATATGTCACGCAAATTTGAACTCTCTACAGGAACTCTTACAAAAGTTGGGGCCGTTATCAGTACATCGTCGTGCGTGATTTTAACTATGATTTTATCGTCCGAAATGGGAATACTTCAACCTCGTACATCAACTAATTGCAATAGTTTAGAATACATTATTTTTATTATTATTCTATATAAATCATAGTTTTGATTAATATACAGGTTTATGCAAAACTGCTTTAATTTTTTTTTTAATTGTAATTAATCTCAGTAACAGAACTTAGTAACCGACTAGATAGACTTAAAACACTCATTAGCTACTGGTACGTTTATGAATGACAGAGTATATACGAGTATGTATGTACAGTCAAATGTAAAAATATTGGAGAACGCCACATCTCAAAAATATGTCCCAATGCACCTTATTCCAGTGTAATAAGAACTTCGTTACATATTTATGAGAGGATTCTTTCGATACATATTTTTGTACTGTATGTACACATGCTTGTTTCCTGGTTTGTGATAGCAGTTTTAAGATTATATCCTAATATTTGACTCTCTGAAATGATCTCAGCCTGCAAGTGCTAAATGAAAATGAAGTCACCCAAAAAGCAATATGATGTGGCGTATCGTATGTTACCTGACTCATTATTATGCTAGAGTAAGGACTTTTGGTGGCAACTCGTGGTTCCAGAATCCATGGAGTCGCTTTTTCCTATTTATAATAATACATACCGATACTTACCTTCAGTATTATAATATTTCAAAATAATTTAATTAATTTAACCGCTGAACCAATTTCAATTAATTTTGGTATGGAGGATATCTCCGTGTTCAGTATGAAATAACCGAACTAAAAATGTATTTAGTTCATTTTGGAATATGGCAATACTGAATGTTAAAATCAAAGTGTTATGTATAATAATTAAGAAAGAGCGACTGCATGGATTCTAGAACCACGAAATGCCACCAAAATTCTAACCCTATATGACATTGAAATCATGTCATCAGATCTGTCAAATATTTTCCTAAAAACGCCCATAAAGAAAATATGGTTGAATTAAGGAACTCCTCCTTTTTGAAGTGGTTTAAAAAAGCGATATCGTCATCTTATCATACTAGTTATATTTATGCATTCTTTTTGTTCAAAGTGGAGATGCAAAAAAGGAGTAAAAGACAATTTTTTTTCTATTGATAGTATTTTTACCCGTTACTATCAGAAATTGTTTCCCATGACTATTTTGTTACTTTATTAAACTTATTTTTATTATTTTATATCTAAGCATGCCTTTCATTCTAGAAACTGTAAATAAAGAGCCCTGCAACAGTATGGCCACCTCTGAGTGTACGACTTGCCCCGCCTGTGTGGAGAATGACGGTACCGTCTATGGTAGGGGAGATACGCCATGAAACGGACGTTTAACTTTGAAGTAAGATTACATACTGTAGTTAAAAACTTAGGAACTCGTTAACTATCCTTAAGGAATTTGGATATGCTATTGTATAGTTATGAATATAACCATATTTTAAGGAACTTCAATTTATTGTAAGAAATATTATATTTATTTTATTTCACTTTTGTCCGTTTCATAACACAGGTGACATTGAACAGGACAATCGGTGTCTTGAAACGGACTGGGAACCAATGCCATACTTTGAGCCACATGAATACTCAATGTTTCACAAATTCTTTGATTTTACACAATAACTTTGATTTAAATAAGTCAAACATTTTGGTACAGCTGAGATAATAAAATAAAAAAAACAACAAAATAAATTAACTCTAATCGTTAAATTTGGCAACAATTAAAGTTTTTTTACACAATAATACTTATCAAACACTTTGGTAGAACTCAAACTGAGATCATGGAATTAACAATTACATAAAGAAACATAAAATAATTCAACTTCTTAGTCTTGGTTTCTTCTTCTTGGTCCGTTTCAATGCGGTGTTACATGCCCGATTAATTGCGAATCTCACCTAAAAACATATTAAACAAATTCCAAATAATTAAGTATTTATAAGATTATTTATAATTTAGCGTTCCGTATCTTGAGAATATGTCACAACAAGTACAATTGTAGCTTAAGTTGTCATCGAGTTTTAAAACAACGAGCGAAAAAGTGAACTAAATAATAGCCGCCGGGTTCTGTCAACATTGTGGGTTTATCTATGGTGATCAGTGTTGCCAACAACTAAAAGACATGAATATTTTCGTTCAGATTTTTTCAAGATATCAAAAGTGTCCGTTTCATAGCGCGTCTGTTTCATTGCGTATTCCCCTACTGGTATTTTTTTAAATGTACTTTTAGGCACATTTTCATGTGTTTTCCATGTTTTTGTTGCACTGTGCGTTGTTTTGTTTCATTGAGGAAAGTTGCTTTCAGTATTTTGTTTATTTCGTGTATTTAGTTTTTTTAAACTTTATAAAACCTTTTTTTTAAAGTTGATTTAAATAAGGTTTGAATTGAGTTTGCTTAAAGCGCACGCTTTAGTTAGTAGTTATATAGTCATTATGTTACAAAACACCGCGTAAATCTAAGACCTGTTTTTTTTTCGGAATTTAAAGAAGGTTCTCAACTAGATTAAGCATTAAGCATTTTTGTACCTTATGCAGTAAGTATCTTGTCCTTTTTTTAAGAGCATCTTGCAGGACCGTTAGTGGATTATCTTGAAGACCTTTTTTTATATGCTCAATTGCATATTTTATTAATTACTTAGATAGAAAATTTATTATTATAGAAAAAAAGTGCGTTGCCGAATAAAAAGTTGACTATATTGTTGTTGTTTATGCAACTGTCACATAATGACATTGACATTTGACATTCATAGGTGCATTATATTATGCCTAAATTGAAGAATAAAGAACTTTGACTTTAATGATGCCTCCATAAGATCCGAGTGACGGAGTTACAACTTAGTTTTCATGGCATGCACGAGTATCTTCAGAGCTAATTATTTTCCTACCTTTGCTACATAAGTTTATATACAAGCCTATAGCCAACGGCTTTTTTTTGCTAATAAGTCAAGTTCAAGTCGTATGGTGGCTTTAAAGCATCGTACAAAAAAAGTTTTTTTACGAAGAAAAGTAGAATAAAATAAAATAAATATTTATAAAAGCAGTCGATTCTACCAAACACAGGGATTTTCTTGTTGACTAAATAATATAATGATGTTTAATTTATCACCATGTTATTAATTTAATCGCATATTTTTAATCTAAATTTAAATTTTAGTATTATTTCTTTAAACAGTTCTTTCAATATGATGTAACATTGGGATGTCAATGGTTCACTAAATGACATTACTGATATCCGTGATAAGCTTAACAATGCTGTAATGGTTGAAAGGTTATTTTATTACAGTACTGTTATTACAATGGCAACGCCCACTCCAGAACTATAATCATCATGCTAACCCTATGGGACGCAGGCATTACGAGAGAGAGAAAAAGTGTTGAATTATTCATACATTTTAATTATAAACACTTTTCTTCCCTACATTATAGTTGCCACTTAAAGAGCGATAAGGACAGCAGTTTTCTGCGTGAATATCATTATCAATTCGTTTGATAATATTATTTGTATTGTTCGGTAACACGCGCCCAGTTCTCGAATTCTATACTGATAGTCGCGGACGGTATATTTTCACGCGTGATTCATTGGATTGGATACAATTTACTCCATTGTGGCATTATCTCAACTACATATGCTGAATGAATCACTTAAATAGAAGTAGTTAATAGTTACCTTGGCATAATATCAACCTTGACTTGTATGCGACTACTATACTACTTGGAGACAGTCAAGAGATGAGCATATAGATACGTTTCTCAAAATGGTGGCAACGCATCTGGGTCAACGGTGGCGGTGATCACATCGGCGCTCGCCGACGAGTCGAATGCTCTGTCCCTCGCACTATAAGATTACGAGGTCTGCGAGGGACAGAGCATTCGACTCGCTAGCGAGTACGGTAATTGTAACTCCTCATGAGTACAGGCACAGGTGATTCGTTAGCACGTTTGTTTCCCCATCTTCGCAAAAAAGAATACGACAGGCAAGAGTTTGACAGGTGGAGGTGCCAATTTTGCTCCGAACCGCGCCCTCATTATTTCCAACATTGTGACAACCTTAAAAGAAGAACGTAGTCAATGATTATGTACATAATTTAAAAAAAATACGTAGAAAAATGTTTATCTATTATAATATTTTAAAGAGCTAAAGTTTGTGATCTACAAAACCGATTTCGAACATTCTTTTGCTAATAGAAAGCCACGTTATTTGTGAGTGTCATAGGTTATATATTAACCCAAAAAAAATGCCATAACCATCAGTTACATATTAGGTATTTCACGGAAGGTTTTTTTTATGGCATAGTAAAGGCAAACGAGCACACAGGCCACCTGATGGTAAATGGAAACTGTGACCCATTCACAAGACTGCAAACCTAAGACTGCAAATGCGTTGCCAACTCTGAGGACTAAGATATAATGCCCTATGCTAGTCATTACACCTGCTGTCTTATCCCCAAACCGGAACACAACAATGCGAACACTGCTGTTTGGCGGTAGGTTAATGGATAAGATGGTGGTAGCGATCCGGACGGACCCTGCACAAGGTCCTAACACCCGCCCGGTTTGTGTGTATAATAAATTCTTGTTTACGCACGGGTTTTACAGAAAAACTTACACTGAAGCGAAGCGAAGAAGGGTCGCTAGTAATAATATTATAAGAAAACAATACTCGTATAAACTGGCGGGTGTAAATGCAATTTTTAGCGTAAACGAACGCAGTTTTAAAGGGTGACGTCAAAGTAGATTTACACAGTTGTTGTTTGCTAAGTCCAACCGTACGTAGTTACAATAAAACAACCCAACCGACAATACATGCATCTTTAATATTGAATTCTACAGCTATCGACATAATGTTAAATATGTCCATTGTTTGTGGATTGGTATCTATATCCTACTTATTTTACGTTTAAATTGAAAACGTTTGCCGATAGTGCTATTGTTTAAAACTATTTCGATGAGCTGCGTCTGTATTCTACAGGGTTATTATTATTATTGGGGGGTTGAGGCGCCTTGTGTGTCGCTTCGACCATTGCTGATCGTTTGTGGCAGCCCTTTGTTTAGAGTTCATCGCAAACGTCCGTTGCGTCCTGGAATTTTCAGATGCTTTCTACAGGGCTAAAGCATGTTGCCTTTGACAGGTTATCGGACACAGACGCGGAGACGAGCGGATTGGAGCGGAGCCGTGCCAATATTAACCAATAGAATCTAAACTAACGTGCGCAAGGCGCGCTCGACGTGACCGCATGCGCCTTTTATTGGTTAATATTAGCACAGCTGCACTCGTCTCCGCCTCAGTGGAGCCGAAGCCTAACGATAGCTCTGATTTACTTGATAGTAACGGCGTCCGAGTTATAAAAAAAACTATACGATTACATTGTCAAAGCCAATGTAACACTTCTAAATCTAACCCAGTAGAATAGAGGCTCTGACAAACGTTATCGCTATCGGCAATACCCTTGCTACGCCGCCACAATGTCATTAATCGAATAATCGCTTACAAAGAAAACAGGCATTAGGCGTAAGTGGAAACTGTGACCCATAGACATTAGCATTCACACGACTGCAAGCCTAAGACTTCAGATGCGTTGCCAACTCTAAGGAATAAGATGGAATGCCTCTATGTTAGTCATTACACCGGCTGTCTTATCCCCAAACCGGAACACAACAATGCGAACACTGCTGTCTGGCGGTAGGTTAATGGATAAGATGGTGGTAGCGATCCGTTCGGTTCGGACCCTGCACAAGTCCTACCACCCGCAACTAAGTAACTAAGTAGTTGAAATATACTGCAATATTAAAAAAACGAATGTGTTTATCAAGACATAGAATAAAATAAAGTTGAGTTCAGCGTATGTCTGTGTGTCCGCTAACTAACTTGAGCCACACGGTGGATTTTACTGCGGTATTCATCATCACCACCACTTACATGGATAATTTTTCACGGAAGGTTTTTAGGTAGGTATCATAAATACTGGTTCTTATCGAAGCCAAGCAAGTTTCGGGAGCTTTTTATTTATTTAAAAATAAACGACCCCGCCTCACTTTCCTACTACGAGTATTTATGCAAATTTTCTGCAGAAAAAGGTCCTATCCAAGAATTAGTAGTTTATCTGGAATACTTTAAACATGTACACTTATAGCAATTTCTAATATACTTAATATCATTAAAATTATCGTCGTCACCGTGGCGTGTCAGCTGTCCAATGAGATATTAAAAAAGTCTATAATTTAGCAAATCATGGAATTGTAATAAAAATTGGTTAGCAAATTTCCATAAAATCTTTAATAATGTAATATAATATAGAATACGACGCGTAATATCTTTATTATTTTTCAGTCTCTACTTATTACTCTCCAAAACTTTAATAAACAATACCAATAAATCTGTACATTATCTATACTTATATCAGGAGTAAAACACAATTGAATCAGGCCAACTGTAATGGAACGAAGAAAGCTAGAAACCTATTAAAATAGGTCAAGTGATTTCACTTGGCCCGCACTAGATAGGTCAAGCTTACTCTGTTGTGTAACCGGCACCTACACAATTAACACGGCCACAGCCTGCGACGCACACGATGCGTCGAATTCATTTAAATGTCAATTTTAGAGTTAATTTATACATGTTAAAGTAGGAATAATTGTACTGCCTTACCAATCGTTACTGTTATTTGTCTTTTTAAATATTTTTTTATTACAATCCGTTAGATGATAAGTCCAACCTCTGGGATGCCAAAACCTTTTTACGTGTGATGTGGTATTATATAGTGTTCTCGTTTTCGTTTAAACTGCGAATCTGGCAGAAGGCACACGTGGAGCTATTGCGTATTTAAGAAAGTAATACCATTTCAGACTGTAGCACTGAAATATCTACTAGAACTGTCGTTGTCTATTGTCATAATATTTATCCCGTTCCATTACAGACGGAAACGTTATATCTTTACTAGTGTATTACCTCATAATCTCGAACAGCTCTTGAGTTAATAACGATAGACAACTTCTACGCGAACAGCGTCACGGATGCTGGTTGAAAAAAAAGTCATACCGATGTGTAAAATTGTTCACTGATACTATTGAACTAATTTAAACGCTATTGTATTTACGTGAAATGGAACTTGCTCTTAAGTTAATCCCCCAATACCTACTTGCAGTACAGTCGAACTCATTTCACTTCAATATGTTATTGCGAAAAGGTACTGAAATGGACAGCTTCCTGCTGTCTGTCTGTGTCTGTCGACCGTACAGTTAAAGTCATAAATATGCCACTAATGTGGAACCAAGGCGTCCAGAATATAAGATTTAGCGTGATGTCCATATATGCTGTTACGCATAAATGTGTCAATCCACATCTATGTACCAATAAAATGTCAAACCCTCGATACAGATGTAGTGCATAATTGTTGTCCTTCGTATTTTCACGGAAACTTACGAACGTGTCTTGCTATTTCAAGTAGGTCACAGTTCGAAAAGTACTGAGGTTGACTAAAGTAGCATGACAATTACGAACATTTCCGAGAAAATACGATGGATAACAATTATGCACTACATCTGTACTACCGTCGTGGGTTGACATTTTATTGCTAAATAATTGTGGGATGACACATTTTTGCGTAACAGCGTTTTTATTAGTGCTTGAGAATCATCATTTAACTTAAGAGCTAGGCTCTTGTCGGCGGAGTAATTGTCAATTTTCTGTTCTCTGCCAGCTTTTTCACCTCCTGATACGACACAAAATTGGCGTTCTGTCTTATTTGGCTGAAGTAAGTAAACCTTGGCCTTTCTCTTCCTCTTGTACTTCTGATCAGTACTTCATCAATGCACTATCAGCCCAATGGAACCTTGACCCACCATAGAACTGTGTTACAGTGACGTTATGATTCAAGTCGTAAGAAGTGTAGAACATATTGTTTTATTATGTCACTGGGACACGGTTCCATTTGGCTGATAGTAGTGCCAAAATACTTAAATGTCTCTATTTCGTAGGTTTTAGAGTATTTATACCATTATGGCCTGAGTACTTGTTTGCCTTACACGTGGCCATTAAAAATTTCCTACTCAGCCACTTAACCGATCTAGAAATACGATCTGTAAAACCAACTGGTTTTAATAATAATAAAAAAAAAAGTATGTGAACTGGCATGCATTGATTGTTCTAATGTTTCTGTCTACGTTAAACTGTTTGGTTAGATTTCCCTCTGTGATACAGTTTCCTTCAGTTCTATCGACTTTCAACTTTCGACCTCGCTATTGGTTGCCCGACGGCCGTCGCAACTTGCCCGAAGGTCTTCATCTCAGCTCTATTTATACGGGATTGTGTTAACTTGATCTATTTCTGAGCCAGACCAAGGCCGTGTTATACAAAGACACAAAGCCTCTCTTTGCTTTTTCTTTAGAAATACAGAATATTATGATTAATAGTACTACAGTTGTTCGCTGCGGCTTTGCGTTTTTGTGTGTGTAAGCATTTAGTAAATGATGACATTGATTGACAATAGCAACTAAGATTCTATCCCATATAAGAACCGTGATCTAACACGTGTGTGCGTGTGTGTGTGTGTGGCAAGTTTAGTCTGAATCATTTATGAATATATGTTTGTTCCATTCGGCGTCGAGACCCTTGGTCCGTGGGGTCCTAGCGCTCAAAGCCTCTTCAAAGCAACTTCGAAGAGGCTCATTGACGTCACGGGAAACCGAAGAGCTGGCAGTTTCCTCGCTCAACGTATAAGTTTAACTGTCCAGCGAGGAAATGCTGCCAGCATCTTCGGGACAATGCCGCAGGGCCCTTATTTAGATATAGCTTTGCAATTTTAAAATAGATTAAGATTTAAAAATGTAATTTTAATTTTGGAATTATCATCCCATGTAATTACATGTAAATACAAATTATATTTCTGAATAATTATTGTGCTTTAGCTTTAGTACCTATAAATTGGGTGGCCAAATTACTAACTATAGTAATGAATCTTTTATTTAGAGATTTTTCTTACGGCTTTTGAATGGTTGGCAAAAAATCATAATATACCGAAAATATAATCTTCTTTAGAAAGCAGATAACTTTTCAAAGTGTTAAAACATTACGTTTAGGTACGCAAAAAAATATAAAAATGGGACGAAAGGCATTTCTTGTTTGCTACGAGTTTTTACTACCTGCTCCTAATAATTTGTGCCACTAACAATAAACATTGAGGTTACTAATATGTATAATAATATTACCTGGCAGACTTATCGATTCTTGAACAGATTCTTAGGTACGAGAGGCACAGTCCTTGCAAACTTCCCACTCCCTCCAAAATCAATAGATACAATAAATAAGTAGATGTCTAGAGTGTCGATCATAATTTCCGAAATTCAAATTTTATTGGGTGCAGAAAATTGCAAAATTTTCCACTTATATTTAGGTCGACAAAGGAAGGTAGGTTTAGGTTATGTTGGTTTTGCAGCAGGCCCGAAGGGTCAAACCATCAAGAAATAGGAGCTAGGAAAAAACGGGAATGGAAATTCTGCTACCAATAAAATTTGATTTTTCGGAAATTATGGGCCACACTCGATGTTTAACATTGACGACTCAAATTCCCCGTTAACCCGTTCAGCGCCCACGATAGTCATTTGTATGGATGACGCACCGTGTGCGTCATGATCGTTAAGCCATATTTCCTCTTTTAAAGTTGTCAAAACGATAATCACCTATTGTTTTTAACTTTATTAGACTTCTTATACCTAATAAACCCGTATTACCGGTTCTATATGTGCTAATGCACGTTCTCACATTAAAGACGAAACTGTATTGTTGGTAACTGTAATTAACACTCGGTTCTAATGTTGCCTACCTTGAGCAATTTGCGTAGATCGATTAATACAAGCGTTAGGAAACACGAGTGATTTTTTCCTTTGCAAACGTCGATGTTAAATGTAATTTGTCCTTGATGATATGACTGTTACTATGCACTTGTTTTCGCCAATTTAAATATTAAATACATTTGTATCTTCTATGAGTTTTTAAAGGCAATAATTAGAATATTTAAACTCATCTTTTCCCCTATTCCCTAATACAAATACACATTATTGAAAAACAAAAAAAAACAGAGAACAGTAGATTTAGATTATAGGTATATTTCTATCTACGTGTTATTATAAGAAATGTGGAAGAATTTGACACTAATTAATGTAATGTAAAAAAACTAAATTAAATCAACAGAAAACAGAAACAGGAATTTGTAAGACCACGAAGTGTACAAAGCGGCAACAAATATAAAACCCCTTATATCCGAGGTTAGGGAAACATTCAAATCAAACAATCTTGAATAACGTCACACTACACCATTAAGCTACTATTTGTAAACCTTGAACGATATGAGAATACTAGTTTAACATGACCGTTGAACTTGGCAGTGTAACGAAACCTGTTTTAATATGTCACTAGCGACCCGCCCTCGCTTCACTTCGGTTTATGTGAGTTTTCTATAACTATACCATTTATTATACATAATAAACCTTACCTGAAAAATTATCTAACTGTTGGTAAATATCTGTGCAGTGGTTTTTGAGATTATCGCGAACGTACAGACAGATAGACGCGGCAGGAGACTTTGTTTCATAATGACGACGTAGTGATAGTGAGGGTCCATATTGGCTCATATAATTATTTTTACTCATAACGTATTGTAAATCATAATCATCGCAACTCAACGTATTTTTTCAGCAACTGTTACATTTTAAAAAAAAATATAAATCAACCCTAACCTAACCTAGTCTTATCTACACATTGAATATTTCAGAACATCTGCGGAATAATAAAAAAAACGGTTTTCCAAAAGATCTTCTATAACGGCCGTAAAATTAGGGTGATCTTAGCTGAGGTGCCCGTCTAATAAAATTCGGCAAAGTAAACGAGAAGATATAGAAAACTGGCCTTTTTGCGGGCATCTTAACTAAGATACCTCTACTAATATGGCCCTTTACAACGTTTTCTTACGTATAGCTTTAGAAAGATAAAAAAAACATCTTTCATGTAAGTGCCTACATAAAATGGATGGTATTAAAGCGTCGTTCGTCGACCGTTGCATTCCGACCTCCGCAATACACAGCGACACTTTGTAAACGTCATGTAATAATACACTGTTGTCTTGTAATTACTAGTGTAGTGTTTTATGAAGCGTTAAAATCCTGCCAAGTTCCATTCAGAGAGGGGGACACAGCTATAGATGTCATATACCTATATCCCATTGCTTAGAACTGGTCAGATTTGACAGCCCAAAATACAACGTCAATAAATCACATAAGCAGCTGTTTTTAACTATGAAGTAAACACCAAGTTTTTAGAGTTTATGGTAATTATGTATCTCTGCCTACCCCACTCTGGGAACGAAGGCGTGAAGGTGTCTATGTATGTACATATGTACGTCAGCAAACACTTCAAATGTCGTATCCACGCGTCATCAGACGATAAAAGTGTAACGTATAACTACATTGCCTTTCTATATGTGCAAGTAGTTATCAACGCAGATTAAAATTAATCGCCTATTAGTAAGGTCGCATTTAGAATACGAGTTCGTGTTTTATCGGCGCGCGTATGGTCGGATAGACGAGACGGGTGGAGACGTGAGCACATGAGAATTATGCGGCGGTTTGTATAGTATAGTCAACCGATTTGATTCCTGGGCACTATACTAGGTACTATCGTCAAGCAGCAGTATTCACATTGTTTTGTTTTGGTGTGGGGATGAGACAACCGGTGAAATTACTAGCATAGAGGCATTTCATCTTAGGGTCTCCCTAGACCTGTAGTTGCGGAATCGGCTTGACCCGGTAAGAAAAAGTTTATGTCCATGAAATAAGAGCGAAAACGACGTCCTTCCCTTCGCAACGCCGAATCAAGCCGTGGTGAGCCGAACGGAGCCTTTTTCGCTCTTACTGCACGGACATAAAACTTTTTCTTACCGGCTCAAGCGCGTCGAAGGGTCTGGGGAGACCCTTAGTCCTCAGGGTTGGCAATGCATTTTCGGTCACAGACTTGTAGTGTTCCGATTGCAAATCTCTGTGAATCTTACCGTCAGGTGGCCTTTTTGCTCGTTTACGTTCTCCATGCCATAAAACCATGTTAAAGTGACGTAATAAATCAAGTCGTAAGAGCCATTTCACGATATGACTTCCTGTTACTTTAGCGTACTTGCATAGTAGCGTAGGAAATGAATTGGTTATGACAATAGCCGAGATATGTCGGAACGGAAACACAGTGGTGACCACATAATTAGTGACGCTTGGGCATTTTTCCATAGCCTTAGTTATAAATTTTAATAACCGATCAAAAAGTACTTGATAAATTTTATTGCTACTAAGGCTTAAACTGTTGTACAGTAAACTGCTGTAATAAAGTACTGACGCGTCCATACAAAATCCTCTAACTAAAGTTTTTTGTACAAAATGATATTTGTTTTAAACAGAGATTTACGATTTTTTTAACCTTGGTTTATAAGTTAACGATAAGTGTAACTGACTATATAATTAGTCAAGAACTGTTTGATTGGTTGTTAGAATGTATCTTCTTCTATTTGTAGGCAATTGAATAAATAAAAACGAAGGCGTTCCTAATTAGACCACCATTGTATATGTATATGATGCTGATATCTGTAATATTTTATATTATACTCGCATATAAATGAGTATTTTAGTAAACTTACAGCATTTCACACCACATAAAGGTACTTTTTTTAATGAAGTGTCCATTTGACAGGTGGTAAGTACTCGTCGGGCCAGTACACGTACAAGATTTACCACTTGGCGTCGAAGGTGCCGTCGTTCATCAGGCTGCTGGCGCCCAAGGGCTCCCTGGAGGTGCACGAGGAGGCCTGGAACGCGTACCCTTACTGTCGGACCGTGCTCACGGTTAGTACAAACTTAATAAATAAAAAGGAATCTTTAAAAACTAGAATGCATTTTTGATACTGTCATGGATATATGTGACGGTGTACAGTGACACTTGCGCCATCAAGACGAATCTATGACGTATCATTTATCAAAATCGGTTTGTTCGTTGAGTAGTTACGAGCGAACATAGGAACAGACATACATAAATACAGGTCAGACACATAACCATTTTGGGCTTCGCCGCTAGTCGTGAAATGTGAACAAATTTGTAGGAATAAAACCAGTATTAACTTTATAAATTAATCAGCCTGATACAAAATTTAAATTGTGTTCCTTAATGTGTCGTTTTTGCATTAAGTGCCCATGTAGCATACGGTGCGTCATTGTTCTGAACAAATGACTTACATATTGGTCTAAATAAAATTCATAAATATCGATAAAAAAAGTATTCGTAAACGACTGGTACAGTAAAATAATTCCAACTTCACGTTTGTAACGGTTTGATAAAAAAACGCATTCACGGCTCGTGACACACACACCGCTTAGTAAATTTATACAAATAACGACTATGGGCCCGGATATTAAACGGTTTCTTGATCTAACGTCTCGCTCGATAAAACTTTATTAGATAAATGAAAAATATGGCCGATCTTAAGTGAAATAGCTGTTATTTTAGTCAATAAGGAAGTGTCAAGAGTTGCGGCTTACAAAGATTTTAATATTCATAATTTACAAGTAAGCAAACATTATACTACTAAGACTTTTTACAAAAAGTCAACATAACAACGCGTATATAAAAAAAACACGTGTGTCTATAATTATTAGGCAGGTTAGGTATATAGGTAGTCATGTTTACTTGAATTTTGATTTGTATACGTAGTTTGTATGGAGTTGAACTGTCAAGTGGATATTATTACCATGATATGGAGGAGACCAGCCAGAGATAGAGAGAGGAGACCGGCCTACGCCGTTGAAGTGGCTTCAATTATAAATAAGAATGATAGTACAAATTAAAGACAAACTTTAAAAACAAAGTTTGCATGCCAAACCATGTATTTTATAGAAGAATTGATATAGATAAATAATAACTATAGAGATCGTGCATGATTATTTCAAAATAGGCTAGGGCGTTAATAAATGAAATGTATTATATATTTGGGTGGATCAACTTTTTGTTGTTGTTATTCTGTCCCGTAAGCCAGGAGACAACAGTGATAGAGTTCTTTAGAAAACATCTTATAATATATACTTCTAGCACACTCATGAAGGAAGGCCATAAAAGGATAGGTTGTAATTGCCAATAAAACTGTTTTTAGTGAACTTATATCTTTTAAAACCATAGTTTTAAAGAGTGACCCAGGAAACGTCACCACGGCAACGAGCTACAAAGAAAAGTTGATTGACCCATTTATAAACTAAATGGAAGGGAAATATTTTTCTAGAAAACTACCAATAGAATTTCATAATATGCATTTTAACATGGTTTAGTTTCTTATACTCAGAGAAATTATTATTGTATTGTATGGTAGAATAAAAGTATTTTTATTTTATTTTATAATGATGTTTCGTTGTATTAAACGCACTATATTCGCAAGCGAGGCGTATTAAAAAAGGTGACTAGTCATTTTAACCACTGCGGCGACGCAAGGTTTGCTTCAATGTCATTCGAATGAGTATTTATGAAATGTCATTACAGGGATCACTCTAAATCAACATAGGTGTTATTTTGCTTAAAATTGAAACTAGATTTAAGTATCTTTTAACTTTTAAATGGCATGTTGCTCCTTGAAAATATAAATATATACTATCCTTCTTAATCACAACCGCAAATAGCTAAAGTGTGCTTGAAGTATGCTCTGTCCTTATCTGTCATTATGATATTTTAGCTAAAATAGGTTTATTGTACGGTTATGAATAAGGGGGCTGAACTTTTGTTAAGCAGTAAGTAATGTAAATATCTTATCGTTATTTTCAGAACCCTGGCTACATGAAGGAAAACTTCGTCATCTGCATAGAGTCCCTACATTTACCAGACGTTGGGGACCAAGCTAATGTAAGTATTTGTATTAAGATAGATCCTCGGGTTAAAGGATACAAGTGTGGACCAAATTGACAACGGGATTTTTTAAAAATCTATTCTGGTAAAAATTATGCTCCTTGTCTCAATGGCACATTATTTTGTTTTATTTAATTATTTTCATTGCTATTTACTGATTTTTTTAAATATCTGTGCTACGCCCGCTTTGGACTAGTAGTCGGAATGACGTCATTTTGTTAGAAACCGCGTTTTATTTTTTCTAAGTCTAGCACTAGCTGTGACGTGGAAAATACCATGTGACATTTAAGCTCTTTGTTTAGCCATTAGCAGAAATTTTATTTATTTTCAAGTAGTTTTGTCTTTTTCTTATCTATTTTCATAGTAAATATTTACAAAAAAATTAAAACGCTTTTTTTTGAGACAAACCTCTAGTCTAAATATGTTCTTGTTGCCAATAAGATATTAAATTTATTCAGAGAAATATTAACAATAATACATAGTAAAATTTACTTAAACATGCTACAGAACGAATTTATATGACATAAACTCAAACTCAAACGTGTGCGAGTACATGATTTTAATATTTTTAATTGCCTTTATTTTTTATTGCTAATGCTTCCGTTGAAGGCGGTTTTTTCACATTTTTCAGTTTTTCCCATCCGGTATTTATCAATATATGAAATACCCGTGACTGTATTTATTGTAAAATTCTTGACGCACCGTATGCGTCATGGGCGCTGAATAGGTTAAAAGTATATTTGCCTTATTATCGGTGTTATGAATCTTTTACATCCACATTCGGAATGAAAATCATCTTTTCATAGTATAAAACAAAGTTGCTTCCCGCCGTCTGTCCATCTGTATGTACGCTTAGATCTCTCAAACTAAGCCACGGATTTTAATGCGGTTTTCATCAGTAGATAGAGTGATTCAAGAAAATGGTTTTTATGTTTAATAAATTCTGGATTACGTACGGGTAATACAGAAAACGCACATAAACCGAAGCGAAGCGAGAGCGGGTCGCTAGCTTGTAAATAAATAAGCGCATCCGGAAACGGCACAAGGTTATACCAAGGTAAACCAGTTATATTATTACTGGAAAAAATATTGTTCCAAATTAATGTAATTGTTTTTTCATTAACGTTATATTCGGACGTTATCATTAATAACTGGGGTTTTTGACCTCGTCTTTTAATCTGGTTTTCGCGGTTAAGAGTCAAAACCATTCGTTCAATTATCTTATCGGTTATCACTGTATCAATTAAGCTTTACCTTTTTATAGCCGAATTTAAGGCTGTCACAGACTATATTATCAACGAATACATATTACATAATAACTCTTTTCGAGTTGGGGATTATGAAACACGTTTATCCGACCTTCTATGACCCTTGGATGCTGGTTTATCATGACGCACAATCTTATACACGTTAACGTTATATTTGTATTAGGTATGATTGTTTTCATGTAATGAGGAATAAATTTTAGGTATCTCATTGAATTCAAATGACGTGTCATTTTAAATTAGTTATTTATAATTTTCCGCTGTTATAAATATTCTACTCTAGCTTACTTTGTAACTATATTTTTTTGATTAACCAAAAGTATTTTTTTCGGACGGAGTGGTTTCACTCATGTATTCACAAATTTACGGCTGAGGGTGACTTCGTCCACAGTGCTAATTCGTCACGTTCTTAACCCGTCCACAATGCCAAATGCACACTATTCCAATTCATCCATTCCTATATTGTCACCTTCCTAACTTGTCTACTTTCCCGTATCGTCACCTTCCTAACTCGTCGACATTTCTATTGTGTGGTCAACTTATTCAATATTGTGTGGCTAACTTGAGTTTACGCTGTGGACGACTATGAACAATATAGGAATGTAGACAAGATAGGAAATTGACGATATAAAAATGTTGCCGAGTTAGGAAGGTGACAATTTAGGAATTACATGCTGGCGACATGGCATTGTGGACGAGTTAGGAAGGTGACGAAATAGAACTGTGGACAAAGTCGTTCTGAGCCAAATTTGCGATGCTCTTTTTCTTTATTCTAAAACAGACGACGCCCTTCCTCTATCTCTTATAGTTTCAGACTTTCTTATACTGAGCATTTATTTGAATTGCTTATTCTGGGTAATTTTGACTATAGCTAATGACACTTTAGCTTATTTACCCTGCCTGCAAAGCTAGGCTTCAACTCTCGGTTACGGCAGTTATTTGTGTGATTAGCGCTAGTATTTCTCCCTGAGTCTTAGATGTTTTCTATGTATTTAAGTATCTCTATATAATTAAGTTTATATCTGTTAAAATATCTCCCTTTACCATATCAGTGAAACACTCTTGACAATAGCTGTTTATTGTTTATCAAACAATTCTTTTACAATCAGCGTCCTTTTGTATCTCCTCTTCAGTGACAGCCAGCATAGATAACTTACAAGAATGATACACGCCGTGCTGTCACTGTTACATTGACTTTAGTTTTTTTTGGAATAAGCATCTGAGTTTGTCATTGAAACATAGATATTAAATAATTCTGGATTAAGCATTCTACTGACAAAATTACTAGTTATTAATTACTATCAAAATTTACTTTTATTAAGTGATATTGAATAATGCTAATATATCGTTGTTTAGTATCCATGGTAAGCCTAGAGCTTAGTTTGGGACAAGGTCAATTTGGATGAGATTGTCCCCTTGAGACTTATTCATACTCTTCCTGTCAACACGACTAAGTCTTTTTTGCTATACAATGTTCGCTTTATCAGAAAGCGATAATTTCAAGTAGGTTTGTAACTTACCGCGGCTTAATACTATCTGAAAAATTCGCATAAAATGAGTTGTTATCTGGGCTAAAGAAAATTACCGCTCGCATAATAATATGTACTGTACGTCCTTGGCTTCAGATTATTAAAGATAACGAGCTACCACTCGACCGTAGGTTACTACGTCGCCTATATGAAAGTATAGTGATTAAATAACTTTTATATTGTATAATTTTATTTTACTATACCTTTTGCGCTGGACTTATACCTCGCATATGTTGTGTGCCGCTATTCTTTCGGGAAATGTAGCACCAAGGTCCTAGTGAAAAGGTTACAAGTCGAATTACCCCTAATAAAAAAATCTATAGACGAATTAAGTCTATTGATGGACATACGGTTTTGTTCAACTCGCATCCTTCGGCTTCCCACGATATTCACCAGATCGTTGGTCAAACTTGTGGCAGGCTTGCTTACAACTCGATTTCCGGTAGCGGCCGCGAAAAGTAAAATGAACAAAACTTGTTTATATGAAACAAGCTGTTGCCCGCGACTTCGTCCGCTGATACGAGTAAGTCGTTTCCCTCGGGCTGTCCAATTTTTCGAAACAAAAAGTACCCTTTGTCCTCCGGGATTCAAGCTATCTTCATACCATTGAGTAACAAACATCTAAACTCTCGCATGTATACTATTAGTAAGATTAGTTGATAAATAAATATCAGGAAACAATGTCACACTAATTGACATATACCCAGACTAAGCTCTAGGCTTGTACTTGGGGTACTAGACAACGATATAAATACGTATAAATACATACAAAACAACCATGACTCAGGAACAAATATTCGTGCTCATCACACAAATATCTGCCCTTACTGCCAGCTTCGTACGCAGGATCACTACCAACTAGGCCAGCTCGAACGGATGGTACGGATTAGGATAATTGTGTTTTAAGTTTTCAGCTTTATCTGTGTCTTCTTTTTCTGTGCACCCACTATGTAAATTTCTGTTTGATTATTTGGTCTACTGGTAGAGAATGCCATGAGGCATTACCGCCATTTGTGCTCATTTCTGTGCAATAAAGATTAAATAAATAAATTTGTATTTGCCCGTATTATTTACAATGACTGGTCAACTATTCTCCATTGTTATTAAACTCGCCGGACTGATTATCCTCCATAATTATATGTAACGTAATGTGCTGTTAATGATATAATTGTCCAATAAACGTTTGCAATAATATTAAGTTAAGACAGTTGAGGTTTTTTACACGTTACCGCTGATGATTGTAATTTTAATTATATTGACGCACCGTGTGCGTCGTGCGCATTGCATGTGTTACTATGTAACTGTTACGTGAAAAATATCATTCGCAAGATCTTACATTTTCTAATCCTAGATAGTGGTCCCCAATCCCCATAACTATGTGTAGTAGGTGTGGAAAATTTGTTACCTATTTCGTCTTTATGTTATCTATGTTAAACAAACACTATTGCGTAATTAAGCACACAGATGGACGGATAGAAATAGCGTTTTGTTTTATTAAAAGACATCGTACCTTTCTTTACGTCGTATCTGATCGTATAGTTAGATAGGAAAGTAGTCTTTATTCTTTAGGGAACATGAGTGCTTTTCCGATCTAATCATTCGATCAGATACGAGGTTGAGAAAGTAAAGGGACAATATTTAAAGGCCTGTTTCCAATCACCAGATAACTCTTATCTGTGGGATAAATTGTAGCTCTGTCGTTATCTTTTGTATGACAAAGAAAGGGAAAATAATTTTAATTGGCAGATAGTGAAACAAACTAAGTTTTTTTTAAATCTTACTACGAAATTTGTTTCTGTAAAATTTATCTTAGTATACGTATGTATAAGGAAAGAGAACCGTAGTCGTGATGGGACTTAGTCTATACCCGGTAGGTATTGTTTTTTATAAATATTTCAAGGTTTTCTTTCTATTGTTCAGTTAAGCGATAAAAATAATCACGTGTTCGATCCTTCAGTTGAGCTACTGAAGATGCGACATTAAAAAGATAAATTACAAAAAAATATATTGAGCTACCAATGTAACACTCGTACACGTATTTCGAATCAATGAAATAAGCAGCATTAAACTGTAATTTATTGCCGTCTATACTCGAAAATCTAAATAAAAACCAAAATCTGACAGTTCGAAACATGTATGAGAACTCGTGTAACAGTAATATTAGGGTAAGCTTTATTGATAAAAATACCTACACTTAAACGAAAACGCAGTAATCACAGCGAATGTGCGCCCTTGAGGTTAGGATTTTGGTCACTACCAATGCACCGATATTCGTATTGTAGTCCCACAACGGGTAAAGTTACTAGCATAGAAGCATTCCATCTTGGTCTCAGGGTTGGCAAGAACAATCTCACAAAAATCGTCCTAGTCTCCAACTCTATGCTTGTACTTGTATAGGTACTAGACAACGATAAACATACTTATATATAGAGGAATACACAAATACATAGAAAACATCCTCATCACTCGAAAAAAACCACTACTAACTAGGATAAACGCGTCATCAAATGTTTATGGGTCTCATCTCACTTGCCTATAAAGTCTGTTCCAATTGAATTTGCAAATATGTAAACACAAGCAAACGAAAAGAATATATGGAATATAAACATGACTAGATTTTTATTATTATTTTTAGCTACTGACTAAAATGGACTTAAAGTAAATTTTATTTAATATTTAATTTTCTAGAATTATTAGGACTAAGTACTATAATTATTTTGCTTATTTGTTAATATGATTAAGTGAATTGTGTATACATCTGTAAAGATAGAATTTGGTGATACTAATAGTTAAATGTGTGTAACAACCCATGTATAATACCCAATTTCCATACACTTGACTTATTTAAACAATTTACCATTTCAAGATCAAGATCACGTGAGGTCTTAGCAACTATTACACTTGAACTTTACTTTCAAATTAAATTTAACATTAAAGAACGATTAATTTTGCGTTATTTTAAATAAAAGAACACGCTTGATGAATATTTGAGGTTATGTGTCAAATAGTACTACATAATTCGTTAAAATCTTTGTCAATTTCAATTGACAATTGATCCCGCTTATTTCAGGCTGCCTGTTCTCGTTTCCTTTGCACCATTTTTTTTTATAAACCATCCCTATCTAATTTCTAGGTGCACGAGCTACCTCCGGAGAAGCTTAAAATACGCGAAGTGATCCACGTCGACATCGCCAACGATCCCATGACCCCAGCTGACTACAAACCGGAGACCGACCCGACCCTTTTCAAGTCCACTAAGACCGGGCGTGGGCCGCTAGTGGGGGCCGAGTGGAAGCACCAGGTCAAGCCGGTCATGACCTGCTACAAGCTCGTCACGGCCGAGTTCAAGTGGTTCGGTCTGCAGGTTGGTGCATTTTGATTAATGAAGCGTGAAGAACGAGGTTTGATAGGCGCTTGGAGTGGAGATGGAATAGGGGGATGATGAATGTCATGTCAGTATGTAGTCAGGTGTAGGTAGTTGGCTTTTGCTTTGGGGTAGGTCAGGAATTTTGGAAGGTATCATCAAACAATAGCCGGTCTGCTCCAGTCTCCTGAATTATCCTGCAAGTATCCATGACCTGAGATATACAGATTATAAATAGTATACAAGCGGGTCACACGAGTATGTCAAGCGAATTACTAAAATGCGTAACCCCGGCGAAAGTATCAGTTCAAACCGGGCATGACCAGCTACAAGCTCGTCTCGATCGAGTTCAAGTGTTTGTCGTCCTGCAGGTTGGTCCTCGTTTTTGAAGGAGAAGCGAGTAAAGGGTCCTTCCAACTCCCGGTTTAGGGAGGTAGATCAGGGATTGAGGATGGTATAATTAACCAGCTAAATGTGTTAAAGGCAGGAAATAGGAGCTTATGGAGATCAAGGGGAGAGGCTCGGTGGGACACTAGAAAAAAAATATTGAAGGTTAATTATTTTTTACAGCGAGTATTGAATACGTAATGTGAATACTTACCGTGATTGTAAGTTCTAAAAACTGTTTCGTAATGGCTAGAGTTGTTCCTTATGTTAAATAAAACTAATTGATTGACAGTTGTATACTTACATAGCTAATTGTTTACTTATGTAAGATGTCTCGACTATTGTCATGGTCGCTGTTTTTTTTAGCATAATTAATCATCATCCATAATAATTTCTATGCATTCCTGACGCCTGGTAATTTTTTAATGGACAGTGAATAAGTAAATTATTGTCTTGTGACGATTCGCGTTATAATGCGTATCGACAGACATTATTGTCCTATTTTTTCATCAGAAAACTTTTCCATTTTATTAATTTAAAACCTTATGCGAACAATTACAAACATTAAAAAACTGCCCTGTCGTTGTCAAGTGATGCGCTAACTAACAAACACCATTTTATTATTATTTAAATAAATTGTTTTTTTCTTTTTCAGAGCAAAGTAGAGAATGTCATCCACAAATCGGAAAGGCGGTTGTTCACCAATTTCCATAGGTAAGGATATAAATAGACACTGGGATTTACGGAACTAAGTGTAAATAATGTATGAAACACAAGTATCTTATTATTAATTCTACTCCAATATGAGGCTTAGTTTTATAACTAACAGTTAGGACCTTGTTCAGGAAGAATTTTGGTCAGTTTTGTTCTAGTCAGTTTAGAACGTATGCGGAATAAAATCTGGACAAAGTTTGAACCTCTGTTTAAAATATTAAATTCCTTAAAAAAGTACAAAAATGAATTCTTTTGTTTAACAACTCATCTTCAAATAATTATGACTTATGACAAATTTCATGTCATTTCGCGTGTTTGCTGGTCGAATGCGAAAGTCGTGGAGCGTTTTACACAAAAGGTTTAGAGTCAAAGCACAGTTTATAGTATTTTAGCGTCCTACCCACTCAGAAAAACGAGCAATGAAAAATGGCAAGGTGATTATTATTTCAAAAAACACCAAGTACCCAACTGAAGTAAACGTGAAATCGTGCGATTAGCCCTCGCGGTATGTCTAACGCAGTTTTTTTGAATCTGGGTTAGCCGTTTATGCCGTCCGATACATGGAGCAATGTTTGTCAATTTTATAAAATGGGAACATAGAGGAGCTAATATAGTGGTTTAGCCAAGCCAGATTTGAAAGCCACTCGCTACTTAAAAAAAAGTTGCCAAATCGACGCGCTAAAAATCCCGTACGTCCCCAAATTAGCAAATCCACCTAACGCCCCAGACCTTGGCCCAATCGAAGATTTTTTATCTAATCGAATAATTTTCGTTTTTGGAATGTAGTCCGACTTCTGCGTTTCGGGCAGCCATGGACGAAGTTCCACGGAACTGTCCTAAAGTAGCTAGCAAAGAAGTACATTGTTTTTTTTTCCTTAAATATTGTTAATAATACTATTTTATTATAAACATTTTTAGCAAAACAGAAATTAGACTAGATTTCATTCCGCATAAGCTAAGTCGTCGACACGCTAAGAAGAAGTAAGGTTGAAGTCAAAGTAGCTGCACATTATAAGGATATTAAGGATTGTAGAGTTGATTTTCTAAACAATAATAAAAACAAGGGACGCCTCCTCGTCGTCCTTTTTTGCCATGGATCTTTACTTCAATTATTGTACGCGGCGCTTTACGAGGTTAAACCTAGTCCGATTACTACGATATTAGGTAGTATATTATGAAAATGTAGGAATGTACGCTTTCCTTTCCAATCAAATATTTCGTGGAATAAAACAGTTTAAAAAATAAAAAAACGTAAACGTAAACTAATACGTACGCCTTGCAATCTTCTTAAGTTAATCGCTATTGAATCATATACTAAATTCAAACGAAACCCACTTTAACACGTAACTATGACAAGGTACTAAAACGTGGAGCTTCTTTCGACAGTACAAACAAGTGCTGCATCACAATGTGCTCATATTGCTCTAAATGACTGGCGTATGCTCTTTACCACTGACTGCTATCGTAACCCATACTCTTAATATAACCCGATTAATGTATATTTCCAGACAAGTATTCTGCTCCATGGACGATTGGTTCGGCATGTCGATGGCCGACATCCGCGCCATCGAGGAGCGCACCAAGCAGGAGCTCGAGCGGCTGCGGCGCGAGGGCGAGGTGCGCGGCATGCGCGCCGAGAACGAGTAGGCCACGCGGCGGACACAGCGGCCACGCAGCGGACACGCGGCGTACACGCGGCGGACACGCGGCGTACACGCGGCGGACACGCGGCGTACACGCGGCGGCCGCGCGGCGTGCCCGGCGGGCGCGCGCCCACTCAGTGCAATCACGGAGGCTCAATAACTACGGTCGAAATCGGTAAAGCTCAGTTGAAGTGAAACGCGTCTTTTTGACTTTTTGAGGAGCGTCTGCACCGTAAGCTCTAGCGAACATTCGTCAGCGAACATGAATAATAGGCACCAAACACTAACAGTCCACCGATCGATTTTGGCCTGTCAGTTTATCATATTTATTATTATAACAGATAACTGCGTCTTCTCGGCCTGTCGGTCCTGGCGACTGTTAGTCTGAAGTGGCTCGTTTTGGTGTCTATAGTGACCGAAGTCCGTGCGTGTAATCTGGATAAATGCATAGTATCACTTCACCGCGGCCGCGGGGACTCGTGGCATGCTTTCAACATTTCTATGCATTTGTTAGTAACCGCTTGTCGCTCGTCGAGGCCGGACCGTTCGAAGATTCGATGACGAATGCTTAGCACACAAGGCACACGTGCAAGCCGCGTGTCTTAATGTTTGAAGACGAACTACTGCCTATACGCTTTCGGTGAAGACGCCCCTATAGGTGACTGGGCTTTTCGACGCGCGCGTCCCCGCCGACTGAGATTGTCCCTCTCATTTTGAAATTACTTAAATGTTGTTTGAATTCTCTAGGGTGATGTCTTTCCGTTGCAATCTCAGTATACGCGACGGCATTCGATTACCATTAGAAAAGTAATGTCATTGAAATGTGGTCATAGATAACTATTTAAATGAATAACTAATAAGTCGATGTAGTCAGTGGTTTGAAGGTAGTGTTGTCGTTACCTATTAATAAATTATAAATTCTAGATAACGTTTGGACGACTATTCCTTCGTTTGCAACGAGAATTGGTTATACCAAGTGTTTATCATGAGAATAGGATGCGGTGGAAGTCGAAGATTCTAATGATATTATTGCGGTTCTGTTCTCATGGTAAACACTTTAACAGTAATGGCTGTTGTATCATAATAATACATTTTCTCCATTTCGTAATACACTTCGGTAACACTTAGTAGGAAATAAATTGTTCGGTGCAATATTTGGAACGCTGAGAGCTCAGGAACAGTGGTCGGGTTAATTAGTTAATATAGGGTGTTGCAAGATGAATTGTGCACTAACACTAGTTTAAAGTGACATTTGGTGATGTTCGGTCGACTTGGTTATTGTTATTTTAATTTGGGTTCACGTTGCAACACCTTCGGATAAAGATTGTATATTTGTATTGTAAGATTTTGTTGGTTTACAAATCAGTATTTTAATATTTGTGTGACATTCCAGATTAATGGTAACGTTTATATACAATTAGTATCATTTACCACAGTTTCCATTTTGTAATGGCTCTCTTGATTTTGCAGTCGCGTGCGTAGAAATGCCGACGTGGATGTATTTAAGAGTTAGTACAATGTATGTTTTTTATTTGATTACTCCACATTCTCAGTAATGAAATCAGTTGTATTTATGTACGTTTGTTTGTATTTACATTTAATTGTGTTGTGGCCTTGTTTCTTTATATATATATTGCTGCTTTGGGGCAGTTTTTGGCTTATTGATATTGCACTTTATTTAATTAAGTTTTTTACTTTGTTGTGTAATAAGTTTTACATCAAATACAGCGTGATATATATTTGAGAGTAGTCTTTTATTAGTCGGCGTTCGTCGCAACCCGCTTGTAGGTATGTCTAGAGCATGTTTCGATGTTGTTTCTTGCGATATAACATGTACTTAAATATATTTGTGTCCCTGAAGGAAACGAGCACAATTTTGTTCCTCATTACGATAAGATAAAATGTTTTTAATGTTATCTTCCCTTGATCCATGACAATATTTTGTAGGTGGCTGTCTAGGACCAAATTAGTACGAGCTACTACTCTCGCGACGCACGTCCTTATACTAACTGACGTCACGCCAAACCGCGCGGCGTAAAGCAATGCCTTCTCTAAAATTGTTATAACTTAGTTGTTGCAGTTACCAAATAAATTAAGTACACACTTGAAAGATCTTTTTATTTTTTTTAATCGCCTACAAATATAAATTAATATAGTTATGTCATTGAATGTTCTAGAAATAATAATATATTTAAATGGAATAATGCATGTTTAATCAATTCGGTTTAGTTACGCTTATCGTATAGTTCTTCCAGCGGAGTCGCGTATGTCTACTGTTGTAGGTTCGTCCGTCGTTCGGAGCGCGACTAGTCCACCATCTACGTAACAGAACGCTGAGATTGTCAATTTTTAAATGTTTAGCTAATTATTAAAAGTTTTGACGGGTTCTCACATTGAAATGTAAGTACTATGTAATTAATGATAACATTTGTTGTAAAATGAATATTTTGATGCCAACAAAAATAAAAACAATTTAACCATTTATCACTTGTTTGGATTGTAGTTAGGACCTGTCTGGCCACTTGTATAATTAATGTAACATAAGATTGCTAAAATATAATCAACTGTATAGGCGGAAGAAACTAACAATAATAAAAACAGCAGCCAGTATTTAATATTTTATTGCTAAATGCAGCGTAGGCAATAAATAATATTTGTTCGTTATCTAACAAAACATAAAAATCTTTAACCTCGTAAGGTTAAAAAAAATATACATATCATGGCCATTGGAATAAAGATCCATTGCAAAGGAGATAAAATTGATTTTCCTTTGTTTTTATGATTGTCAATCGAATTAGGAAATTGACTAGTACAATAGGTTCATATTCCATTGGCAAATTTCGTCGTATGGTGGGACTTTGGAAGTGCATAATAAATAGCATTCGACCTTAAAGGCATAAAAGCTGCAGTAGTTAATCCAAAATACAAGGACATTTTCCAACGAAATCGAGTCCACTCAAGTTAAGACCACTTGGATACACTGTGACCCTGAAATCTATCTTAAGGGTACTGCATTATTTTATTCCGAATTGATTCAAATCCCGAATGTTCATAATTCCGAATGCAATGCTTTGATAGAAGCCTTTATTTTTCGATATGCCTTATAAATCCTACCTAACATAATTTATAGCAATTATGCATTTAATTCAAAATATTATTATTATTTTAATTTAAATAGCTCCAGCATAACGTAGCTTTCGGAAAAATGAAAATTCGGACTAATTAATACACTCGGGAGCAAAAATACCGGGTCAGAGTGCGTTTTTCATACAAACGAGACTATTTCGAAGCCTTGGTCCCTCGCCAGGGGTTGGTTTGAGTGAGGTTTAATGGTGGATACTCCGAGGTTCGATAGAGAAGGTCAAAAATTCTTAAGATACCTAATTTATCACACAATCAGAACACCACAACGGGAGAGTTTGGGTCAGCACTTGGATTTCCTTACATTTTATTGCCATTTTAGATGTTTTTCTGAACATGCACTATTCCGGCGTTAACCGCAGATTCATTCAGTTGGGTATCCTAGGCACTCTGAAAGTCCTGTATCGATGCTCGGGGTATTCATCATCAGCTTTCACCAAAACTATTCCCTGCCGAGCTTCGAAATAGCCTCTTTAGTATGAAAAACGGACTTTGACCCGTTTTTTTGCTCCTGAGTGTAGGTATTCCGAAAAAACGGAATTTCTAGGTGTTACTGGAATAAATTTACTATACACCGAGACACGGGAGGGTGCGGAGACCAATGGATGGATAATAGCGTTCTGCGTCGCTATTGCTTAACGCACTCGCAATCGCAATCGGCTTCAAATCGGTATGCAGACTCGCGTTCTGTTATAACCTCCACCTTGTATGCCTTCTAGCTGACCAAGCAACCCCATCAGCAGTAATCCCCTCCAACCGACTCTAGCTTCTCTATCCTGCCCAGTCCATCCTCAGTTGTTCCCGAGCCGCGAACCGCGCTATACCTCTATTATCCTAAAAGGTCGTGTACTTGTCTTAGTTTAAAGTGTGTGTTTAATAAATATCTTTTTTAAAAAGACCTTGGTGTTTTCCATTATAACAGTTCGTACTGTCGAAATGAAAAGGATTACGATTGCGAGTGCGCTAGGCAATAACCCCTCGGGTCCAAAGTGCCGTATTAATACACTTATCCTGGCTGAGATACCTGTCTGAAGATATGTCAAAGTAAGAGTATACTTATGTCAGAAGTGTGTTTTGACGCAACTTGAGACGGGTACCACACAATCTCACACAAATGGGATATTCCCACCTGTTACCACCAATTTGTAACCACTAAAGTAATCGGTGGTAACAAGTGGGAATATTTTTCACATTTGTTACCATTAAAATATTTGGTGATAACTACTGGGAAAAAAAATCCCAGTAGTTAGTGGTAACAGCTGGGAAAATTCATTCCCAGTAGTTACCAGTGGTAACAAATTGTGGTAACAGGTGGGAATAACCCACACAAATTGTCCTAGTCCCAACCTAAGCTCCAGGCTTGTTCTATGAGTACTAGGCATTGAAAACATACTTATATAGAGAAATAAATACTTATAAATATTAATAGAAAACGACCAAGAATCAGAAACAAATACTCGCGTTTATCACGCAAATATATGCTTTGTATATACTGCACTAAGAGACGTATACACTGATCTTGCCTGATTCAAGATGCGTTGGAAATGACTGACGTATGTTGTGACTGGTATCCAGGCAGGCCGAGATGAGTTTATTGCGGTCTTATACTTCGTTTTTTCAGATTAGAAATAACCGATTTATTGTAAAAGTTTTCGTCTTAAAAACTAAAAATTAGGAGTTTTTAAAGTTACACACGTATCACTATTATCGCTTTAGGCGACTAATGTCGAGGTATAATAATGCCCATTTTCCAAAAATAAAAATGTCAAAGTATAAAAATATCGAGTAATAATAACGACGAAATATAAAAATGACCAAGTATAATAATGTCGAAATGGAATTAAGACGAGGAGGTGTAATAAGGGATAGGTGGAACAGGGGCTAGATAGGTTTAGGTTATGTTAGCTTTGCACAAGGCCCGGAGGGCCAAACCACCCAGAAATAGGAGCTCCGCGCGAGCGGAGCTCCGTCAACACTGTCTAATTGATTTGAAATAAGAGTGTCGACGGAGCTCCGCTAACGCAGAACTCCTATTACCTACTGGCAGGTTTGGTCCTGCGGGCCTGCTGCAAAACTAACATGACCTAAACCTACCTGTCGTCATTTTTATACATCGACAAAAAACAGATGGTCATTATTATATGTCGCCATTTTTATGCATCGACAAAAATAATTATAGTCTTAGTTATTTTTCGACATTATATGTATAAGGTGACGATATTTTTATACCTCGTCATTTTTCAATATAGATATTAGTCGCCTCCTCTTATTATCTAAGGAACTTGAGCGATTTTTATCGTGAATTTTGTCGTAATTATTCTAATGTGAAAAAAACGAAGGATAAGTTGTTTGCAGACGCGACACTCCACTCGTCGGGCCCTGACTAATCGTAAGCAAGCCTCAATAATGTCTGAAGCGCCATCGACAATAAGGTCCCTTTTCATAGATAATGCCACATATTTAGGGGAACATATCTGATTATCGAAAGTTAATACTTATCGAACTTTATGTATAGATGTATCAACCTTCGATATTTGATTACATACCCTACAAGTACGTACGATATTTTAAACATCGGCTTAATAGCCTTTCGATGTTTTGGAGGTGTATTGCCCGAGGTCCCACAGCGTCGTACTACTGACCAAAATTAGTATCATAAATATGAGGTAGCTTTACGTTAAGTTAGTTTTGCAGTAGGCCCGGAGGGCCAATCCACTCAGAAATAGGAGCTCCGCGCTAGCGCAGCTCCATCGACCCGTTTCATTTGATATTCAAATAAAATCATTGGTCAGTAGTACAACGCAGTAGGAGCACGGTACAAAAGGGTTTTGGACATCGGTATTTTAACTTTAGAAGAATCATCTTTCGATATTTGAGTACACCAACAAGAACGTTCGATATTTCAACCATCGGCATAATAACCGTTCGATATTTCAACCTTCGATGTTTTGTACTTCGATATTTTAACTTTAGATATATTAACTTTCGATATTCAGATATTTACCCCTTATTTTACGTATTAGTTTTAATAACAACAACAACTCCGAATTCTACAATTTGATTTTTTGCACAGCACATTATTATTGCAAAAGGTTTTTAGTCAGTCATTTTTTTCAAACAATAGGTACGAGTATCTTAAGGAAGTTTAATGTAACAAGACGGTGTATTCTTAGATTAACATGTATACATATTATATTCTGTAAACACTTATTTGAACATTGTTTTTTTTAAATATATTAATAAAAACATAATTACAATTAACATGACGTCATATTATTATCTGCTATGGTAGACCTGGAAACTGTATAACCTAGTTATGGCATCGTCTGACAGAACATTGTGTTACATTGTAGAGTGCTTACTTAGCTACATCATTTTGTTCGTATTTCCGAAGATGCACGACAATTTCCGGAACGCATTATTTATGGCTCAATACTTTACATTATGTTGTAGAAACATTCAAATAAATTATATAAATATTAAGACTGATTTGATTTTCTATAATCGTTAGTTATTTTGAAAAGCATTAGCTAGCAACTTTGGTCTATTTAGCGGAAAAATATCTAAACTAAAGTTATCTACTTTTCATCTTCATTGACAGTTATAACTGCACCGCCGGTTCAACTAATAGTGACTAACATCTATGACGTAAGGTTAAAATCAACTCTGGTTTTCAACTGTCACCGGCGTATAAATAAGATGTTAAAAAGGTTCAGATAATTAGGGTCTAATAATTAAACTCAATTGACTGTTTCTCCTAGTGTCCACCGATTCAGATACGTTTGTATTAGTTATACCAATACACTGTGTTTTTAACAATCCTTTCATGGACGCATAAACGCAACGCAAGCAGTGATCCGGTATATCAAATGCCGGGTCCCTCTCGAATAGGAAAGCTGTTCCAAAGCGTGGCGGAGGCGTTTTTTGTAGAGGTAGTAACGCGCCGCAAGTGCCTCAGTGCGTTTGCGGCTTAAGGTTCACGCTCGGTCGTCCAGGTACTAATAAGATTAAGGTGTGTTTTTGTCTCGCATCGTAGCACCCAAACGGATGAGCCAACTTGAACGCGGTTTTTTCAATACTAAGCTAGTTTAACCGGGATATATTTTAGCTAGGTTTGACAAGAAATGGTCGGGCCGTTTAGCTGTCAGTTCTGAAAGTACGTGCCGCCATTATAGGCTATACAATAGTTATCAATTATGAATAGTGTTACCAGACGTCCCGATTGTCAGAGGCCGTGTGGACACGTCCTGTTTTACCCTTGATCGGGACGCCAATTATCACTAGAGCGATCATGCATAAGATAACAACTGGAGCTCAAAAAGATACGCCACATTCGTCGTTGTAAGACGTTTGTACGCGCGATTTGAAAGTGTATTAATGGCCACACACACGTGTAAAATAAGGTGATGTTGCGCAAACAAAAGAATGGATGGCGTCCATTTTGACGGACCTTAATTGACGCACCGTTAAGCTCTGGTGAGGCGATGGTCAGTCGCGATCGAGAAGAATTACTATTCAAGATTCCATAGAAGTGACACTGTCATTCCATGCAGATTCGCGACAGATCCTAGTGTGGTCGCTCCCTTATTTGTACTATGCCGATTTTTATTAGCACACACCCGCTTTTTATATAAACCTGGCAACATTTGTGAATCCGCACTGATAGAGCCCGTTAATAGAAGAACCTAGGTACCCTGCATGGTTCAGTCATCTACTTCGAGCTCCAGCTCTATGTCGGCCAGGCTGATGCGGCGCAGCGTGTTGATGGCGATGTACCGGGAGAACAGCACGTAGAGGTGGCGGAACCACACCATCTGCGAGCCGTGGCGCTTCATGGCACGCACCACGCGCCGGCTCTCCGTCCAGCGGAGGAAGTATCTGGTGGGAGAAAAATAATCCCAAACTAAGCTGTAGCGTTGTGCAGTCAAAGACGACGTACATCGAGGACGCGTTGGCCTAGTTGGTAGTGACCCTACCTATGAAGCTAGCGGTCCTGGGTTCAAATCTGGTATCGGCAGATATTTGTGTGATGAGCGTGAATATTCGTTCCTCAGTCATGGATGTTTTGGTTAAAATATATGTATTTTCATCAAAAATATCTACACGCCCCTACGCCACTAATAATTGGTCTATGTTTGTATACATATATACTGTGATAGCTTCATGGCTGCTATAGTGTATTTGACTGTACTATAATACAGGTACTAGATAACTAGATAAATTCACCTTTGAACATAACCTGTGTTTCTGTTTATTTTCTTGTTTGTACCATGAGGTTTGTATTTTTCACACATACATACATACATTAATGGCTACATAAGTTATTTCAAGGTTAAATATATTTACTATCACAAGGTGCCATATCAGGTATTTTGGATGGCAACTGCTACTTGTGCTCATCACAAAAAAAAAGCCCTTAATATATGTTTTGTCCTTATTTTTATAAATAGTTAAATGTTTACACTATCAAGTTTTACCTGAAGACATATTTTTTACAACTATGTATTATTTAAATATAGGAGATGTTATTATGACCAGTTAAAAAAAAAACAAAGTATTAAGTACTGAGGAAATTTAAACATTAATTAATGAAAATTGTGACACAAACAAAAAAAAAATTGTGAAATGAAGTAACATTCAAGTTCTTACCTTTTGGAAGACAAAACAAAGCTAAGCGGAAGATCTAAGAAACCCCAGTACTTCCTCAATATGTTAACAGTGTCTAATGTGTAAACAGTACACTCTGAAAAAGAAAATGCAGGGTTACAACTTAAATAAAGATACAAGTTAAACTACAGATACAAAATCAACAAGAAAAAGCAATCAAATAGCTAGGAATTTAACTCTGAAAATTTCTCTCGCTGTAAGAACACTTCCAATTAAGCTAGTGCAGCATCCGGTTTTAACATTAAGTTAGTCCGTGTGTATACTTACTCTTAGGCATAAGTTTCTCGACAAACATATAAGCAACAGCGTAAAACACTGCAGAATGATTAGGGTGAGATGACACCCCACCCCTGTCAAACGACACTAGTGTGTCGATATCTAAAGCCTCTAGCTGGTGCTGTATGAGCTTTGCGATGACAGACACCGGCCATTGCTCCTTTAATCCGTCTTTGAGACGCGTGTCTGTGATCAGGCAGATGTTCTGGTCAGGTACTCCAAGCTCGGAACATGCTAGCCAAAGCTCTTTACGGCGCTCTTGTCCTCTGCCGTCATGGTTGCCTGAAATGTATTTATAATTAAGTCATGATTTTTGAACATTGTTGAACAATTTTCCTAGGTTAGAGGTTTTTTATTAATTATCGTATGAAAAATTGCAAAGTAAAATATATATGCATTTGCTGGGCATGGTAGGCTTAGTACAGATCATTTTAATTTATAATTGAAACTGGATTTGATTTATTTCTGTGCCATTATTTTCTATTAAAAAAAACTTTGATCAACAGGATTCTTAGATTGGAAATAGGGTGGTAGGATGTTGGTGATTATCTACGCAGAATTTTACACTTTGTTATAAGCGTTCGAAAAATTAAGCATGTAATTATGGCCGTAAGCTTAATTTCAGTTGTGATTATTACCATCTGATAAACAAAGTATATGAACATCCGCATCCTGCTCGCGCAGTCTGAATATTGTAGGGCCAAAAAACATACACTCATCATCGGGATGGGCTATTACGACCAACACTCGCTTTGCTCGGAGCGCCCCGCGAGTCCGCGTAGGCAGCCGCCTGGCGTACCGCCGGTACACCACACAACATACCAGCAGATAACCCAAAACCCATATGCTAATATACAATGCGAAATTCCGAAAATATAACAAAGACTCTGCTAAAAACCGCACATAAAAATTGTTAATGGAATCGAGGTCGTAAGACGACCCACTCAGGAACATTTCTGACTAGAATGTAGAAAGCTTTTATTATTAATAAATAAAATATGCTATAAATGAAATAATGTCATTGAAATTATTTTAATTTAGACGATTATTATAAAGTTTTGAAACATTTTATATGAACGATACACAATCATCGCCCGTATTTAGTATTTATCATGTCATGTCATGTCATATATTTTAATGTTTTTGACACATGACATTTATTATAACAATATTGTTGCACGAAGGGAGATGTGCTATACTGCCAAGTCTGATGTTAAAGATCACACACAGTTGAATTCAGTCTTAAAGTAATGAAATGGGTGATCGTGCTTGCCACCGTTTTGAAATGGTTTTGAACTTTGGACCCTTAACAAGGGTGAAAATCAGGAAAGAGAAAACGTATCTTTGCTTATGGGCTCTATTTTACTTGGTAAAACCTATATAATTATTTTCAATTTCTTATCGTATGTTTTTTAACCTTCCGGTAGGGCCTACATTAATGTCAGAGAAATAGAGTGAGATGAGTAGAATAGAGGCCTTTAACGACAATAGGCTGAATCTCGACTAGATGTCCGGGAGTTTAAAAACCATGTCGATAACAAATTGAAAATAATTATATAGGTTTTACCAGCCGTGATTGCCAATGAACAGCTGCATTAGAACCCCAGTCATGTTAGCCAACATTCAGAAAAGTGAAAACGATGACAGCTGACACTGCACCATATTAGTATCTCTTAGTAGTCTGTGACCATATTATTATTATCTGTCAGTCGGTTGTGCCAGAGTAAAATCACAATTACCTAAAGAAATATATTTTCGCTTATAACGCACTGTGTCTCTTGAATTTAGTGATTAAATTTTTATAGTTATGTGTACAACTATCTCGAAGATTCAAAGTTTACTTAAATCTGGTAAAACCGTAGGTAGCCTTTGTTGATCGCCAATAACAAACCAGCAACAATGATTCAACCGGACTACGGCTCGGCAATGGGCTTGCTGTCTCATCTTAATTCAGATGAGTTAAAAGAGATATTAAACGACGACGCGAAGTTTGATTCAGTGCTGAAAGATGTCAAACAGGTAAGAGAAATAAGCCTGTTAAAAAATATACTTGAGTGTAAGAATTTGATGTTTGGACAGTAACTTCCTTCATTATGATTATGAGTCACTGTTTGATTGGTAACCAACCAATATTATGTTTGACCCTACTGATAATGGGGTCAAGGAAAGCAAAAGTTACTGTTTAATATTGATAACTTATCTGTTGTAGACTAAGACACTTTATATTCCAAAAAATATACAGAATAGAAAAGTACTACCACATCCTTAGCATAAATTTCTCTTGTAAGAATATTATGTTTTACATGGCATTATATAGAAAACAATGTAATGTCGACACGCTGGCCTAGTTGGTAGTGACCCTGCCTACGAAGCTAGCGGTCCTGGGTTCAAATCCCGGTATGTGCAGATGTTTGTGTGATGAGCGCGAATATTTGTTCCTGAGTCATGGATGTTTTCTATGTATTTAAGTATATATTTCTCTATATAAGTGCTTATATCGTTGTCTAGTACCCATAGTACAAGCCTAGAGCTTAGTTTGGGACTAGGTCAATTCGTGTGACATCGTCCCATGATATTTATTTATTTATTTTTAATGTGAGTGCTATTTATTATAGTTTTTTTAGTAAATTCAATAAAGGGATACAAGTAATGATAGAAACCAGTTATGCGTCATAAGTACTTAATTGTATATTATTGTCTCAAATTTTACAATTTGGATGGCAAAAATACTTTGCTACAAACAACTTGACAACTTGACTTGACATGCTTCAGAAATGGTCAGTCTTTTTCTATTCCAAACTGACTGTTTGATTGAAGCATCGGACATGTCATACTATAAAATAGACGGTGGTTTGTGTGACTATTTTTGTTGACACTTTACCATCAATTTTTTCGGTAATTATGATGGTAAAATCATTCACTTTTCCATAACATAAAGCCCCTGATAGGTATTTTTATTTCTTGTGATTTTAGACTACTGAAGTAAAGCAAAGAATTGAGGGATAAAGTACGGAAAGAACTTCACAAAGACAAAACACAAAAAGCCAGTGATTCTGATTGTATTGAAGTGGTTTATCACTAGTGTCTTGGGTAATATCCCATTTTCTGGCATAAAGAGTATGCCATTTCGGTATCCATTAACTATCCCTGTACAGTCACCCGCAATAACATATTATCAAAATATGGGCGCTAAAATATCTTGCACGTCTTTATTACTAGAGGTAATAGGAGTGTGTCAAATATTTTTGTAGTTTCACCACATCTCATCTTCCGATAAATAAAATTGAAATGAACTATAACAATGAGTAAAGCACATATCACCACCACAAGTCATTTGATTTCACTTTGCGATGGGAATCAACAATATATACTTCAATCATTTCTTTATCTTTGCACTGGTGACCTGACAGAATCCACAAATCCTCAACTTTATTGTTACTAAACTAATTATTTAATGTTTAATTTTGGTAAAATAATGCATACCCACTAAAATTGCAAACAAGCTCTGTGAGTACCTGCTTCACATCTCTACGCGCCATCTATTTAGCACTGGGGAATACCTTATTCTATGTTACCATGGGCATCTCAAATCTCTACTACATTTATTAAAACATTGTCCTTTTAACTTGCGTGTCAATTTCTTTTTAAGTTTATGCCTGGAGCACACGAAATGGGTTGAATCCAAAAATTTGAACTTACTAAAAATTCAAAACAATGCAGTATTTCTGTTACAGTCCAGTTCGGTTTCGCTTTTGCGGCAGTGTGCTACAGGCGTTATACCTACCTAGTTGTAACAGAACGTAGTGACATTTACCTTCGGTTTACATGTATTCGACTACAGCCTGCAGGCCTATTGCAACGCAGTCGCAATTGACTTCAAATATGAACAGTTTGTTTTCATTTTGAGTGCAGACTCTCCTTTGGAGTGTCAAAATACTTTCGATCAACGACAAGTGTAAACGGTTTTTACATGACTACCTTCTAAAAAATGAGGGTAATGAGTTTTAGTTTTATGTGTATCCATGTTACTTTCTGGCTAAACGCCTTGACGTATTTTAAAGTGTTCTCTCAGGCTATACTAGAACCTTCCCAGTCCTAATGCTGCAGAGCAGTCAGGGTTTTAATGCTTGCTTTTTTTTTCATAGTAACGAATCCGGTTAAAACGAATGCGGCTGCGTTCAGGCACCGACGTAATGTAAACGCGCCGTTAATGAATGTATCTATAATAGTCAAGTAGTGCGGGAAATGCCTTAACAACACGTAGGCGTCCGGTCTACGCAGTAAACATTTCTTTGACTGCGTCTTTGACAAGCCTAAGTCGTTTAACGAAGTACAAGACGACTGCGTTGCCAGCAAGCAATGGCGGGGCAATATTAATTTCATGTGGGCAAGGTATTGTTGGCCTTATAAGTAGCGGTACACTTTAGTACCTTGTCAGAGTTTATCAGATTATTGCAGCAGTTCAAACATGACGTGTGACGAAGCACTAAAGTGTGTAGCTCCTTATACAGGGTGTCCCAGAATTCGACGTCAACTCGCCTAGGGCTGATAGGACAGCTAAAACTATCCATTTAACCCCTATGTATGTTGATTTTTACTAGTTTCGGAGATGACGATGTCGAGATGACGGGACACCTACAATGGAGAAACAAACTTTAATTACCAATATCTCTGAAACTAGTAAAAATCGCTGTACATACAATCGTTAAAGAGATAGCTTTCAGCTGCTCTACGAGTTCAGCCCCAGGCGGATTGACTTCGGTTTCTGGGACTCCTGTATACATGTCGCGAGGCCCGCGGGACAGCGCAACGTGATCGCTACGTGTGCGTCACGTCGTCGTCGCGGTTCAATCTGCTACATTGTCGAGTGTACATCATGGTCCATGGCGTCGTCTGCGCCACAGTGTCGCGACGAGCTCTGCGAGTACGCTCCCTAATCGAAACCACTCGCAATAGGCTATTTGACAACATTGAAAATATACTACAAATTGTGGTCATCCTATCTGATACTAGCGTAAAATAATGTATTTCACTTTATTTCACATTAAATTATGTCTATTTTTTTGTAAATTACACGAAATAATAAGGATTTTTTTTTGAAATTTAATCTGTGGCAATAACGCTATGTGATGTTAGAAATACTTTATAATCTGTGATGTGAAGTCACATGCAAGTAAACAAAACAAACCCCAAATTCACTTCATATGCTAAGCTGTCAAATTAACTTGTTTGTTTACTTGTGTGTGACGTCACACTAGTCCGCCATAGATAGAAACAGCGTTTTTCGCGTTGTTTTGAAAATTTAAACTTTAACTTACATTTTTATTGATAATACAGTAGAATCTCGAGGAAATATCAATGTAGTGTGCTTGTTATGTGATAAAGAATCATTTAAAAACGTTTTCTAAAATTAGTCAAATAGCCTAATCGCTAGTGTGATAGCGCCCTTAGTGACCAGACTACAGGCCAAACTGCGATTATCGCGTGACAAAATATGGATAAAGCATCCGTCACTCTCGTGCTCATGTGTCAAAAAGTGACGCATGTTATATCCATTTCCCTGCCCCAAAATTATAGGGTTCTAAGTATGTTGCACTGTTATCAACTTGAAATGTGAAGTTTGTCAGAGTGACACAAGGTCTAAATTGAAGTACCCCAACAATGTAACATAGGATCCTATAATATTGGGGCAGCGATTTGTCACACGATAAACGCAGCAATATTAGGTCCCCTGGCCGTAATCTTATCTTATCCTGTACAGATGAGCCCTATTGGAAACTCTTCAACCCTGAAGGATATTTTGTGCAATTACTTCTCTGACACACGCAGCTATCCGAATATGCAGGTTTCCTCACGATATGTTTCTACACCGTAAAGGTGCACTACACAGGTATTTTTTTGAGCAATAATTGAGCGTTAACAATAACTGTCTTACTCTAATTCGGTGTAATAGACTGATGCGTACAATGGACGAGCGATTATTATTCATAAATTTTCCCGTGTAAGTGTTACTTAAGATGGACTATCCATAAAATTATGTCACATGCTCCAAAAATCTTGAAACTCTCGTGATATAGTTTTTGGATGGCCTCAGACTGTTGTATGTACCTACTATACTTATATAGAAAAACTCGTTGGTTCAGTCAAGGGTCAAATAAATATCCGCACAAAGTTGCAAACATGGTATCCTGCCTTTTGGCCAAATATCATTTGGCAATGTATCGTTTCCCAACCGTTTCATTTGCCGACCCGCCTTTTTTCTGTAACTGTAAATATTTCAGGATTTTTCTAAAACTGACCTAACCTATAGGGCTCTACACGATGGTACTGAAATAAATCCTGAAATATTAATAATAACATAAAAAAAGCGGGTTGGCAAATTAAACGGTTGGGAAACGATACATTTTGCCAAAAGGCAGAGAACCTGTAAAAATATGTACCTACACTTTAACTGTATTCTGCCATCCTAAGAAGAAAAGGCACAAGTGCAATTAATTCGTAGAAGCATATTAAACTCTCAAAGGTTATAATAAGGTTCGAAATGCAATAGAATTCATATAGTAGGTGGGCTTCTTAAGGTCAGCGTACATATTTTTGAGGTTGTCTGGTGCGTATTGGTGGCCGTCTCTGTATTTTACGATCACGAGACGGCATTCTTAGCTCTAGTACTCCATTGGCCTAGTCATTTCTCTATTATTATGTATTTTCCCTTTATATTTATCATCACCATGTCAGCCCGACTAAAAGACCAGAACTCTGAAGTACTTCGAACCTATTTCGCTAAAGCGGGGAGTCAGACAAGAGATGTCATCTCCACAGCTCTTTACCGCTGCGCTGGAAGATGTGTTCAGGGTTCTGGACTGGAAAGGACGTAGCATTAATGTAAACTGCGAGTACGTCACCCACCTACGGATGCCCGTGACATGTTTATCGTTGTCGAGAACCCCATCGAGTACCCATATAGATAACGTTTGAGTTGCTATACACTCAGCAGCAAAAAAAACCGGTCAGAGTGCGTTTTTCATACTAAAGAGGCTATTTCGAAGCCTTGGTTCCTCGCCAGGGGATGCTTTTAGTGAAATCTGATGATGAATACCCCGAGCATCGATACAGGACTTCCAGAGTGCCTAGGATACCCAACTGAATGAATCTGCGGTTAACGCCGGAATTGTGCATGTTCAGAAAAACATCTAAAATGGCAATAAAATGTAAGGAAATCCAAGTGCTGACCTAAACTCCCGCTGTGGTGTTAACTGATTGTGCGATCAGTTAGGTATCTTAAGAACTTTTGACCTCTTCTATTGATCCTCGGAGTATCCACCATTAAACCTCACTCAAAACAACTCCTAGCGAGGAACCAAGGCTTCGAAACAGTCTCGTTTGTATGAAAAACGCACTGTGACCCGGTATTTTTGCTCCTGGGTGTAGATACCCGGTCGTTAAATGCCATGTTGGTTCACCATTGAATCACCGACACTCATTTCATAGAATGTTTTACTTCGCCGGTGTTTATTACACGCGCATGAGTTATAATTTTTTGGTGGTCACAGGACTAACCTAACCTAACCTACGTAACTCATGCTTAAGATAATCTAAGGACAATAAAGTTTCAGCACAAGTTATACTTGTTTCAATTAAATAAACTTAGATGAGATGATACATCCAATCAAATGAGTGTCATTCAGGGTTATGTGGTGGCTAATGTTACAGTATAAGCAGAGTATTTGCTTTCACACTCTCTCTTGCGTTTCAAATGTACTAACAGATGCCAGATAAAACGTGACAGCAATACTCGACCAAATCAGCAAAATTAAGTGGCGAGTCGGGCAATAAACGTTAGTTACCTTCCTTTTTGTGCCTACCGCTGCCTGCACTATTGTTGCACGGCCCGCTCCATAAGGCCGTGCAAGTGCGAAAGATATAGCATGATTCCGATGATTTATGACCCGACACGCCACTTAATTTTTCGGATACCATAGTACTTATTATCTTGAAACTAGGTGAATCAGACACTTGTCCCACCGCCGGCGAGGGAGCGATTAGCTATCGACTATTTTCTCACTCTAGCAGCGAACAAAAGATATAGATCCCGTGTCAATAAAAGAGACACGTATATTTATAGTTGATCGCTGGCTGGTTACACTGGCGGCGAGAAATCTCTCCACTAGTTGGTCGAACCAAAACATATGTATCTCGTGTCAATAAAAGAGACACATATATGAATAGTTTGATCGCTGGCTGGACTCGCTCGGTCGGTGGGATAAGTGCCTTACTGTGAGACTCCCTAATATTTATATATGTATCCCCTTCTTTCAGGTAAAAGACTGGGAGACGGAGAAAGAAATGATAATTGCGAGCAACCGGTCGCTGGCGGAGTTCAACTTGCGCGCGGAGCCCGAGCTGGCGGCGCTCAAGACGCAGGTGCAGGAGCGCTCCGAAGAGGGCGAGGCGCTGTGCACGCGCATCCAGGAGCTGCTCGACGAATACAGTCAGTTACTTAATTATTTCTACTTGACCCGACAAACTTTGTCCTGTCCAATAAGTATATTTGTCCCGGGAAACTTTTCTTTTTTCCTTAACTAACTTGTCCCACCGACGACGATGAGCTGGAAGTGAGTAGAGCCAGCGATCAACTATCAATATATCGACGGTTCTGTGACTCAACCTCGTATATTGAATAATGTCCAGTGTAATCTGACACGCACTAAGTATGCACTCTCGTACTTAGTGTCAGTTTATACTGGACATTATTCAATATACGAGGTTGAGTCACAGAACCGTCGATATATATATGTTTCTCTATTAATGACACGGGATCTATCTTTTGTTTCTACATTCTAATGGAGAGAGTTCTCGCCGGCGGTGTGGACAGCCAGCGAATCTTTCATTGACACGGGATCTAATCTTATGTTCTTTTGTTGTTCGAGAAAATAGTCGATAGCTAAAAGCATTAAAAAAAACATCAGCCGGTCTCCATGTATACATACAGATTATTCTATTTATACGCGCATAGTTTTGTGATTTTATTTCCTCATAAATCACGTTACACTTCTAAATATAATTGCGAGTTTTTATGTGTATAAATTAGAAAACGCCTGGAAGGATTGGAATTACATTTGATATGCGAATTAATAATTCTACGCGAACGAAGTTGCGGTCAGAAGCTAAAACTAGCTTTTCTCTTTAATAAATACTAGTTGTTCCCGAGCGGTTCGTTGGACCATTTTTTTAGTAATATGTAGCCTATGACATTCGCAAATAACGTGGCTTTCTATCGGTAAAAGAATTTTCATAATCGGTTCAGTAGATCCAGAGATTACCGCTTAATACGTCACAAACGTTTACCTCTTTATAATATTAGTACAGAGTAGAGTTATAGGTTTCCGCGTAGATTTTTTTCTGCCCATTCATAATTTTACCCCATCGGGTATTTACCGCTATGAATTCCTGTTAATCTCATTTTCTATTTTCATTTGTTATTATTACAATGGAATATATTACAGCAGAAGCGGAGCCCCAACAATTTTGTTAAATTGATATTTGAAATGGACAAACACGCGGAAATAGATACAACTTAATAAACTGCTAGCACCATCTTACCTTTTAACCTACCGCCAAACAGAAGTTTTCGCATTGTTGTGTTCCGGTGTTGGGGGTAAAACGACCGGTAAAGACAATATTTCTAAAATGAATTTCGTCATGATAAGGAACAATATAAAATTTTATGCAACATTTACGTACTTTAACCTAGTTTATAATTTCGATGACGCAGACACTAGCATTATGTTATGTGCAACAAGTTAGGTGCAAAATACAATGTAGGTAGGTACACTCGTTTAAGCGTCCTCATATTTATGTTATTTAAATTACTGTAAGTTCTAAAAATACCTTCCATAACTAACTATATTTTGCATTTAAGGGTCCCCACAGACCTATCGACGCGGTATCGGATTGAGCCGGTAAGAAAAGTTTTATGTCCGTGCAGTAAAAGTGAAAAAGGCGTCGCTCGGCTCGGCTCGATTCGGCGTTGCGAACGGAACGAAGTCGTTTTCGCAATTATTGATACAGGGACATCCTAGTTCAGGCATGTAATTTATAAGAGATTAATAACAAAGGGTTGACAAAGCATTTGCGGTCTTAAGATTGTAGTCTTAAGAATGCAAATGTCTATGGGGCACAGATCCCACTTACCATCAGGCGGCCTGTGCTCGTTTGCTTTCTTCATAGCATAAAGAAAGGAAGGAGTAGGATGCGCCGCTATGATTTAAGTTAACACTAAATTCATCAAATGACTCGTGCTCTTTTTCAGAAACAAAATCCGCGGGAATTTCACCGGACACCACACAAGCTTTGCTACAAACGGCCGCGGCGGAATCCGAGGAACAATCCGAGGAGATAGCCCAGGACTACCTCAGTGGCAAGAAATACGACGTCGAACAGTTTCTAGAATCATTCGAGCCGCTACGCAAGAAAATGCATCTAAGGAAGTTCAAAGCAGAAAAAATGGGCGAGCTACTTAGGAATGGAAGCCGGAACTCGTACGGAAATGGGCACTCGAAGCCTTACCTACCGTACCCTAGCTACGGCCCCGGCCAGAACCCGCCCAGCGTGCCATACCCCATGGGCCCGCTGAACATGCCCATGCCCGGGATGTTCGGAAACCATTTTTGATGCGTTGCTATGGTTACCCGGCAAATTTGTTATTTTGTTTATTCCGCCATAAAATTATATGAAAAATTTAAAATAAATCGAGTTAGTTTTTATTTATAAACAATTCGCATAGTTTAAATAACTAAGGAAAATGAACTGTTTACTTATTTGCTTTATCTTATGCGGGTTTTTTCGGGTTAGTTAGTAGGCATTTTCCCCCATTCTTAGTTAGGTACAGCCGAGTACAAAGAATGTAGTAAACATGTTTTACCGTATTTTATTAAAATAAGGGGCAAAGTTGTATACGTCTTTTTGTACTCGACTGTACCCGAACTAACTGACGTTATGGAAATGCATATTGAGCATCTCTAAAAAAGTTTCTACAATAAGACATAATTTTTCCTATTTTGTTACCACCACGCCACCACGTTTATATAATTTTACATCATAAAAAGTTTGTTTATAATCGATAAAAGTAAATAATTCAATAACATTTCAATTAAAATTATTGAAAAACGAAGTAACACAATGGGAAAAATAACGACCGTTTAAAAATGATGTACTTACAAACTTTTTTAGGAATGTACTTTTACTTTTTTAATTTATATAAAATGAATTTAATTAATAAATACAATAGCAAATTTGCCGAGTAAACGGTGTTTTAAAAGTCGTCCTTAGATATAATCTGGTTCTATTAAATCATAATAAACATTAGCTTACCATTGTCATTGCCATATAGACTAACTCAGTTCAGTTATTTTATGTATGGTTTGCAAAGAAAAAGCGCCTTTGGAAACATTTATCTAAGTCCCCAAGGTTGGCAACGCTTTTGTTGTTTTTATATTGGCGCCGTAAGATCGCAATCTAAAGAATGCAAATGTTTATGGGCTTGAGTACACTTCTGTGCTCGTTAAGATAAGATAAAATAAAAGATGCCTTATCACAGCCAAAAAAAATGCGTAGTCACCAGCAATAATATCTAGAGGTATAAGAGCGTGTCAGATATTCTTGCGCCCAATGTTGGATATATGCCAGTGACTGTACCTACTTGTTGAAGCTGCTGTTGGGTTGTTGAGGCCTGACGAGAGGGTCAATTTGAGCTGCTTAATTCACGTCAGTCATTCATTTCAGACACTTGCGATATGGACAAACAGTTACAGTAAAACCATTGTGTTAATAGTATGTAGCTGTGTATCGCTTTCACGCTCTCTCTCTGTCATAGCAAATATACTGACAACCATCGCCTCTACTCTAGCGGTAAAATCCAGATCGTGTTTGAGGGCTTATTGCCTAACGCAATCGCAATTATTTTAATTTTGACAGTCCGAACGCGAGTCTGCATACAGAATGGAAACAATCGTTACACTTTGATGCCGATTGCGAGTGCATAAGGCAATAGTGACGCTGTTACGGTATTTTTTTTTAACTCGGCCGCCATTCACTGTCATGTAAATGTTTTGGGCTTTAAACCACTAATTTCATAATACTTTGTTCACTAATACCCCTGATTTTCAAATTACCATGGGCTCATAATACCTAAATGTCAAATTGTATCATTCTTAAAATGAACGAAACTCATTATGACTGACCTAAAACGTCATCTTATTATTATTATTATTAAATTAAATATATAAAAGGAGAAACTGACTGACTGACTGACATATCAACGCACAGCCGAAACTACTGTACCTAGAAACTTGAAATTTGGTACAGGTGTTCCTTTCATGATGTAAGTGAGCACTAAGAAAGGATTTTCCCACTAAAAAAAGGGGGAGTACTGGGAAACTAATTCTACGCGTACGAAGTCGCGGGCGTCCGCTAGTATTCTCTAAATCTCTAAAGATCGAAATGCACAATTGCTTCAAATACCGAATGACAGAACTGACAAAATATGAAATAATAACTGCAATAAATTAATGTGTTTTGAAGTTTAGGCATTATGAGACTAAGCTGTTTTAAGAAAAAAAAAATGGCGTTCCGCAATTTAGGTATTCAAGACCAAGATGTTTTGGGATCTGGGAATAATATAAAGAGGGAAAATGCAGTTTAGTTGTTATAAGCCTAAAGCATGTAAATAAGAGCTATCAAAATGTTGCCACTACGATAACAGATCAAAAACGATTTGGTTTTTATCGTGTTGATTATAGAGGCGTTAGTGGGGCGGCGAAAGACAGACGAGTACCCCTCTGTCCACTTGGATCCACTGCGTGGCTCCATTGATGGATCCTAGTACACTTTTTCGTCTACCTGAGTCCATCGAACCCGTCACTTCCAAATAATGGATTCTAAGACACTTTAAGGTGCACTTGAATCCTCCGAATTAATCAAACGAAGTATAATTTAAATGGCCGTTTCCTCGTGGTCCTACTATTTTTGTCGTACTGACTTTCGACGGAGCCCCGCCCCGGGCGGGACTCCTACTTCTAGATGGTTTTGCCCTTCGGGCATCTGAAGATACCTAACGAACCTAACCTACCTACTTTTACAACCATAATTAGTATTTAAGTAAGTGGAGGATCCAAGTGCACCTTAAAGTGTCTTAGAATCCATTATTTGGAACTGACTGGTACGATGGATTCAGGTGGAGGAAAAAGTGTACTAGGATCCATCAATGGAGCCATGCAATGGATCCAAGTGGACGGCACGGACGAGTACTATTAGTTGGTTTTATCATAACTATAAGCATAGAGCAGGGTTGTGATTCTTCAGAGGATTGTGAGGCAACACTTAAACAAAACCTTGCAAACTCAGCTCCGGGCGGTAACGTTTCTCATCCCCCTAAAACAAGTCCGAATTCCACGATTTTTTTAATGTAAGTAGTTGTTATAAAAATCTAGGGTTGTACGGTATCTAATTTTTATTATTTGGTTTCCTGGAAAGGACACATTCAAAAATAGTAAAAATCTGACTAGTTTAAAGGGTTAAACGTTATCGCATTTCGGATGTTTTTTTAGTTTCACGAGATAATTTGGAACAGGCTTTCTAGTGAAAGTACCAGATCAACGCTTAACCGTATTACACCACTGTTTTGACATATTAATGTCTTAAATGTACAGCCAAGGAATAATTTCCTATACCACTTTGAACTATGTCAAAGTAACACTTTAAATAAAATCATAAGAAGACTTACGTTTTGATTGATTACGTCACTTTGACATACTCCAAAGCGGTATAGGAATTGAATTCCTTGACTGTACACTACGAGTTGGTGCTTACATAGTGAAATGTGATTAATTCTGGCCCCTATTTTACAAATGCCGACATTTGACAATTAAGTATATATTACACTGTATAGCTGCCACAAAACCCAGTAATGTCAACTTGTCGCGTTTGTTAAATAGGAGTCTTGTATTCTATAATTCTAGATTCTAGATAGGATCATGGAACCAGTTATGGACAAGGCATCTATAATTGACACTTGATTCTTATTTTACAAAAGATAACCCTTGTTATTCGTTTGTTTTGCCACAATCAATTTAGGACCCTATGGATATTGAAATACCTACACGTTGAAATTACTAGCATAGAGGCATTCCATCTTGGTCCCCAGGGTTGGCAACGCATTTAAGGTCTTAGGATTGCAGTCTTGAGAATGTAGTCTTGAGATTTCAAATGGCCTGAGTGCTCGCGTGCCTTCTAACTAAATAAAATGAAGTGTGAAGTGTCCATTACAGGTGCCTGTCAGCTAAGTGTCCGTCGCCCTAATATGAGATGTATTACGTAATTATTATTATAGTAAAATTATATTTAGCGTCAATATATTTGCCGAGATGAGAGTAAGGTAAAATTAAGGTATCTATTACATTTTGTAACTTTAGATGGCTGAAGCTTTAATTTTCTGTCTCTCAAATAAATCATACATCTTTTGGTTGTATGTAAAACAAAGTTGTTTCATTGAAACAAACTATATTTTATACCTACATTCACCACAGCAATGGGCTAAGGTGTAAAAGTTAACCTATAGGGAAATTCAATACACAGTATTGGAAATACAGTAAAACCAGACGTCAGAGAGTGAAAACGAAAGAATATTCTGGTTCTACTGTACAGTCAGCAGCGAGCCTGTATTGCTCGTGGTCCAGCTGATTTGTTCACATGGGAATTTTAGCAGACCTTAATGAAGTCGACGGAGCTCCTATTTTGGGTTATTTTGGCCCTTCGGGCGGTTGGTTTTGTCCGGTCTACTCTCCGTAATCCACATAGGTAGACCACGGGCAATACATCAGCGCCTCTATTCTAGGCGTTAAAATTCAAATCGTGTTAAACCTGTTATTGTATTGTTTTTCACTCGGCCGCCACTACTGTCATGAAAATAAGAGCTATCAAAACGTTGACAATACGATAACAGATCAAAAACGATATTGTTTTTACCGTATTGAATAGAGGCCCAGAGTTCCCACTTACGCCCACTTAACAGGCGTAGGATCCGTCAAAATATCAGGTGTTCTTGTGTCAATACATTTCTAAGGGTCCGTTCACACAGACCGGCTCGGAGGAGAGCAGATTTTTATCTCGTTGGAAACAGAGTTTTGATTCATTATAATAAGGTTTACTTTTGCATGTGCACTTTCTTTGTCACTACGTTAATGAGAAATCTGCTCTCCGATCCGGACCATATGAGGCTGTTCACATCAATCTGTGTAGGATGGAAGCGGGAACCTGCTCCCAGGTGTTCTATTCCAGTTGAAAAAATATACTGCTGTTGACATGCTATCGTACGGTCAACGTTACGAGAGCTCCTATTTACTTGACAGTGATGGCGTCCGAGTTAAAAAACAATAAGATAACATGCAAAAACCACAATGGTTTGACCGAGTAGGCGCCCCTATACCTACTTACTATTATAGATAGACTTATACTTAAGTACATAGTCACCAATATCCCGCTCGTAAATATCTTTGGCATGTGTCGGTAGTACCATTGATGGTACAAATCAATGGTACCAAATGGTACTATAGACGGGCTATTCCCAGTATTCCGCACCTCGTAGTTCGCACTGCGAACTACTGGGATTTTTTTTCCCACTAGTCCGCACCTCCGGAAAGTGGTGCGAACTACTGGGAATTTTTATTCCCAGTAGTTCGCACTGCGGACAAATGGGAAAATCAAAATCCCAGTAGTTCACACCACTTTCCGGAGGTGCGGACTAGTGGGAATTTTTATTCCCATTTCATATGGTATTATTATAGGAGCAGGAATTTGAACACAGTTATGTTGAATTAAACAGTGCGAACTACTGGGATTTTGATTTTCCCATTTGTCCGCAGTGCGAACTTGCCGTACCGCTTGCCGGAGGTGCGGACTACTGGGAATAGCCCCTATAGGGGATAATGCAGAACTGTAATTTAAAGCCAAAAGTTGACCAAGACTATTACTGGTGACTGTACTTTGCTATGATACTACCCTCATTCCACTTGGTTTCCATTCTTTTAACTTTATCAACTCCAGAGGCATTTCATATTGGTAAAATTGTGTTTGTATGCTAGTGGTAAAGCTCTGGAAATATTGAACAGATTATAAAACTATTTCGCTAATAGGTAGCTACATTATCCTGAATATAGACTATAAAAGTAATCAACGAATATTTCATACGAAACAGGATCTGGGACGCAACAATGAAAGAAGACACCAGCGACTGTAAATAAATATATTTTTTTTATTCGTTAAGTTTTTATAGTAAACTGTATCATTCCCCTTTTGCTACTAGCAACGGCGCCATGCATTCATAAATGTGTGAAGTCGTGTACAAACAGAAAAACGAACCGAATATTCAATGTCACACAGATACGCGTCTATTTTATTTTATCAGTCAATGATGTACTGGCTTTAAATTCAGGGCACGACAAACTTGAACTGCGTTTGTCACGGCCAACTCCGCCCCTCGTATACCGTGAAAATATTGGATTGGATTTGGACTGTCACGGGGCATGACCAACTCGGGACTGTAGGTAATCTATGGTAAGTAGTCCTCTGAGTGACCTACTTATACCAAGCATGCTTCAAGCCATGCTTGCGTCATGGGAGCTACGCTCCGATTGTGATCGACGTTATTTTCACTGTCAAAAGGGGAATGCTACAATTCAATTATATAACTACTCTCCTCATTTAGTTCGTGGGCTGTCAGTTTCTTTACCATCGCATCACTTTACATTTATAGCTATACTGTAACTGTACAATATATACAAACAAATCAACAAGAACAGATTCATTATTAATTAGTGCAATCGTTTGAACTATTTGACACCTAAATTATACCCGTATTGAACTAAACTGAACTACTAAAATTAACTAGGTAGTCTGGCGCACGAGAGTAGAGACGAGATGTTTCTGAAGCATTAAAGTTAATTCAAAACTTTTTATATCGGATCAAAGTTTAGTGAAGCTTTTTTTAATTTTTTAAACTAACATCGTTTGGCGCGCCATCTATAATCAAATTTATGGACTCTTGTAGTAAACGGCCAAGATGTTTTAATATTTTTCTTTTTTTATTGCTCCAAATATAACTTATGAATAATAACAGGAAAATCAAGCGAAACACTGTAATGACTTGAATACAATTGTAGATAATGTATTCATTGGAATCACAAATGTAAAAAAAAACCAATGACTCAATATGCTAACCAATCAAAACAAACCACAGGTACTAAATACAATATTTATTGGTCTGTTAAATATATTTTGCATCTGTGGCCTGTCTCGAATAGTAAGCTTTCTGAGTCACGCGGTTTTCTTTATTTACGTTTATTTAACTACCTACTAGGGCATAGTACAGTCGAGTTCTATCCAGATACACGGTAGTGCGTCAAGCCAAGTTCGTGATCGAATAGGGCGATTTTTAGTACTTTCCCAGCCTCCACTTTCATGTACCAGACTAAGGCGTTTCTTCTGTCGGACTGTCATTACCGATAGGTACTGTTTGTTTGCGGCGTGGCGTGGAATCCAAGTCGTAATCCGATTTCCCGCGGAACACAAGCGCCAGAAACAACCCGGTTAAGGCGAACAGGAGGTAAATGGTTGCCTCCTGGCGGATGGCATTTGCCTTCTCGATTTGCTTCTCCCTACTCTTTCGTATAAACTCTCTATCCGATTGAGATTTCTTGAACACGGTTCCATAGTGCTTTTGGGACCTGGAATTAAGGGCAATGTAAGGTGAGCAATTGTCTTCTAATGTAATAAGTAGTATCCCAAAATAAATCAAAGCAGATTTAATTTTCTATTGCTAGGAATAAAGTGATGGCCGATGGGGTCAGAAGGTTCTGGAGTGGCGTCCGCGGACCGGAAGACGAGCTGTAGGTAGGCCTCCAACAAGATGGAGTGACGACCTCGTAAGGATCGCGGGACCGCGGTGGAAGCGAAAAGCACAAGACCGGTCTGAGTGGAAAGCCTTGGGGGACGCCTATGTCCAGCAGTGGACGTCTTTCGGCTGACATGAGTGAGTGAGTGAGGAATAAAGTTAATATTGCTACTGGAGTTTTATATGAGGTAGTGCCTATTAGTTCAGGAGGGTAGAATTGAACTATTAATGTAGGTTTAATAAATAAATATCAGTTGATGTGGAATCTCATACAAATTAACCTAATCCCAAAGTAAGCTCTCGACTTATACTATGTGTACAGTCAAGGAATTAAATTTGTCACCCACCTTAGTTCCAAAGGCAATCTGACATTCCGCAGCAATAACGTTGAGTTTCCTATCAATTACAAATGACTTGGCATCTCTAATGACAATGACATCTTCAAGCAGATTTTCTTTGAAACGGGTAGCAAATTAACGTCCGTGAGCGTACAAGGGTAGGGGTAAAATGATAAACGCACATACATAGGTATATAAGAGCCGTACTGACAAGTCAATTAATTAATCTTTGCACGGCTGAATGCAGGCTGGACCATGTACGGTCACAGACTATAATTGATATACCACTATAGAACCTTGTCGTATAAAACCTACGATTATTTCCCATGTAATTTCTATGTCGTCACTTAAAGCTGTCATTATGGCAAAATTTAAAATATTTATTCAGTAAATTGACCACATGAGGACCCTTTTACACGTCGGTAATATGGAGTGAATCTACTAGCGCTTCGGACAAGACCATCATTGCGGAGGAGACATTTTTTCCAATCATAAAATATACAATAATACTTAAAAGTAACATTACAAGGTAATAATTATTTTAAAACACAGGGTTCCATAGTGGCATTACATTTAAAGTCCGTGACTGTACAGCTGTTCTGCAAATAAAATATTTAACAAAATGCGGTCAGCAACCGCAGTGTAGGTATTCAAACCACAGGTAGGTTTTTGAATCTGTCCCATGAAAAGTGAGTGCTCTTTCAAAGGACGCCAGAGGGCGATTGTGCCGTAGTTAGTGCACATTATTTATGTTATTAACAATTTAGATTCTTTCACAAAAAACTCTGATATACATAATTTAAATAAAACTAAAATCGCTATTCGAAAATTCATTTCTATAATAAATTATCTGACGTAGTTTTAAAGTTACCCTTTCCAGCACTTCTCAGCAGGGGTCTCCTCTTGGGAAGCGCCGGTAAATTATTGACGAGTAAAAGTGCCCGTGCGGCCTTCTTACTGAATAAATGACTTTTATCGTATCTTAAATACTTATGCTTACCACGCGTCATAATCAAATATGGGTATTTTCCCGTCCATAGTGGGAGCGACATGCCGCGTCGCTCGAGACTTATAGAATTTGAGCGTGGGGTCGGACGGCTCGGGCTCCGGGTGGTACGAAGTGGAGCGCTTGCCAGACGTGCCGGTCAGCAGCCCTGGAATCACAACACAGTAACAAACTTGAAGGTTTCCTATCAAACAATAACAAATGTACTGTGGAGCTAACCTCCATAATACTTCTGTTTAGTCCACAAGAGTAAACACTCTTTAAATAAACAGTAGGCTTGTGTCCTAAAAAAAATCCAATTAGTCCATAATTTACATCATCAAAAAACATGGAACACAATATTTGTTAAGTTTCGCGTGACGTCACGCCGTGGCTCACCTTAACCACGTTGTGACGTCACGAGCCCCCTCTCCCGAACTTTGATGCGCGTTATATTTGTCAATTTTGATTGATTTGATAAAGCAAAAATTATGTGTTCAATATTTTTTGATAAACTTACTTACAGACTAATTAGAATTATTACTTATCTTTATACCGACACGTCCTTATTGTCCTCGCGTGTGATATCCATGGACTTGTTTTCTCTAATAAGTACATGTTGACTATCTAAAACTCGTGGCGTATTACACATTCAAAAACAAGGATAATAAAAATCGAATGTGACTTAACCTCGTAAGACCCGTTGTGCGTAGGTTGTAGGTACATATTCAAGGAAATTTAGTACTATAGGGGAAGATGGGGTGGCCTCGTACACTTTTTACTTTAAGAATTGTTACAAAAAAACTAACTGCTATTTCAAAATGAGATGAATGTTACTTTATCATCCACTTATTTGGCTATAATAATTGTATACTTCAGTTTGGATACAAAGCAACTGTGCCAAGATATAATAGTTTTCCCAAAAAATGAGAATTGTACGAATGCACCCCATACGTGGGGTGGCTTCGTACACTATTAGTTTTTCCCAGGATTTATTAGATTTTCAGCTATTTCACCTGTTTCAGTCACCTTTTAGGCATATCTTACTGATCTGGTTTTGTGATTATAATTATTCTTGATATACATTATTTTAACTTTCATGGGGTGCATTCGTACAGTATATAATTACATCCATTTTGACTGTACGAAGGTACCCCAACCAAAACGAACCGAAAAAAAAACTAAATAAAAAATAACTGTTAAAGTAATCCCAAAACTATTGTTTACATATTAATCTCAAGCATCTAATTACAAACTATATATATATATAAAAAATCTAATACGAGTAAAACTTATTAGAGACAGACACATTAAAAGGAGAACCAAAAATTACTTTCGGGTCGCGAAAACACATATTAATTATTTCTGGCGAAAGCTGCTGCCACACTGCCATCGCTTTTTGAGGGTAGCCTACGCATATGAGCGGCAGTCACGCATACAAATATGAACACTTCAGCATGCTGCATAGTCGAGATATGACCACTGTACGAATGCTCCCTTTGTACGAAGCCACCCCATCTTCGCCTACTTCAGTGAATATAAAATTCATATTTGTTTCAAAATCGAAAAATAGCATTTAAGAGTTAGTTAAACTTTGTGTCCTTCCTTTGTTAGATTCAAATCTTCATATACAATTATATTTTTGTGACGTGACGAGATAATGCGGGGTAATGTATACATAGGTAATTATAGCTAATAAAAAATGCTATAAAATAAATTATAGGTAATTTATAATTTATAATAGTATTTTTTGTAAAGAAATTATTAAAAAAAATGTTTAGGAATAAGATATTGAAAAGGAACTTTCAACTGGTGCTTTATAAAATGCACACATCAATCACATGTAGAAAAAAATAACCATTACTGTGACATTTTACAATGTATCATAACAGATTTAAAAATATCAAAAAATGGCAGGGGTATTTTTGTGATTATCCGTTTTTGATATATACCTTAGTAATTTATCAATTAACTATTAACATCAAATCTGAAATAGATATATAGCTTTCAATTTTATTTATTTACAAATAGTCAAGTTTTATTTTGTCCTCATAGTTACATTAACATATTCACAATTTCTGACCTCACAACACTTTTGCTAAATAAACAGTAGAGTTAAACATATCCAGTAACCGACAAGGACCAATGATCCGACACCTGACTCCTACCTCACAGAAGATAAGGGTTATTCATTTGTATAAACTATTGTTCACGCCGCTGTCGCTACGTTTACGGTCAAATGGCCTTTAACTTTATATAAACTAGAGTCATAGTTGCAATGTATACTTTCTCACCAATTAAAACACTCGCACATCACGCGATACATTTACTCACCCAATCACAGACCCTTACACACATACGTCACACACTCGTCATACATTATTACACGTCCTCACTTCCAGACTTGCCTTCTATACTTCAACCAAGCAAACCAACTTGTACGATTTTATTGTAATAAATCAAATTCAGAGATATTCGAAGTTTTAAATTATCTCTCCTTGTTCCTGAAAGGAACAAAGTGGCGACCGTGACAGGACCTGCAGCAATAATTAAGCGGTTCCTGAGGTCTCAGTTGCAGATCATTGTTCTCGAGCGACTTATAGCGGTCACCGCCGCGATTACGCCGTGCAGCGTCTAGATTGCTGGACAATTAGCCAAGCAATCAGCTGCGCCTACATCGTCATCGTGCAGTGGGACCCGCTCCCGAGCATAACCGGGCCGCGCCGCAGCCAGCACCGCCGCAGAGCCAGCGCCGCCAGCCACGAGTGGTGGACAACTAGAGTGCCCAAATTGCCCTGCCTGCCCCATCTGACAAGTGAGCCCGTTCCTGTATATTTCCTAGTTCATTCCTCTTTGATTTGTGCAATTTGTGTTTATGGTTCCGCATTTGTTCTCTTTGTGTTTTCTGTACCTATAATAATTCTCGCTAATCGCACTTGCTGAGCGCTAAGCTTGCGTCAATCGCCAGCCTACTTAGTCTAGCTTAAGCAAAGCTCGAGAAGCCTAAATAATACAGACACATACCTGGTTAGAAGTGCAAGTCATTTTACATCTCCAATCCTACGCCAATCACTATACTGAGAAACCATTCGCCCTTCTTCATAACCTCTAAACTATAATACTTAGCGCTAAACGCATTATTTTTCCGTAAACCGTCATTTTAATTGCTTCAAAGCTTTTAACACGCTTTAACACTATCTATATCTTCCACCCCACATAAGCCTAGGTGTATCCAACGTTGATCGCACTTAGACTTTATTAAATAGCCGAAAACATCCCGCTTGCCATTATTTCTATCAGTTATTTAGCCGTGCATAATTAACTAATTCCAGGCAGCCGAGAGCCACGTCCGTCGCTCGACGCATTGCATCGGAGTGCGCCTGCGCCGGCTGATAAGAAACCGGTCTGCGACGGCCGGCCGCCAGCTGATCGACGAAGCGAGGAGCGTATTGTACCTTTGCATTCATTTGTTTACTTCGTAGTTGCTTGATTTATCTCGATAGTTTACAATAACAATGTCTTTGCCTTTAGAACAAAAAGAGTTAAAAGGTAAACGTAGTTACATTAAAGGACGTTTAACGAAATTTAAAAATCATTTGGATAGAACCATGTCATTAGAGGAAATTTCTGACGCGGACATTAATCAACTCTCAATGAAACTAGCGAGATTACAAGCATTATTTTGCGAGTTCGATGAGGTGCAAGGCCAAATAGAGATTTGTGGTGAGTCAAACCAAACTGAGGAACTGAACGCTCGCGATTCAATCGAACAGGATTTTGACAATTTTATCGCTATTGCCCAGATTTTTATAGAAACGCATTCGACCGAAAAACCAATTAAGTCGCCGTCGAGTAATGCGAGTGGCACTTCCTCTAACTGTCACCACGAGAACTGTGACGTTCTAGGTTTTAAACTGCCGGTGATAAAAATCCCAAATTTTGATGGCACATATTTCAAATGGCTCGAGTTCAAGGAGATTTATATTTCTCTAGTTCACGACAATAGCAAAATTAAAAACATTCACAAATTTCACTATCTTCACTCTTATTTAGAAGGTGAAGCTGCTCGTGTTCTCAGTAATTTTGAAGTATCCGATGCTAACTATTCCGAGGCTTGGCAATTGCTTTGTAAGCGTTATGATAACAAGCGTCAGCTAATAAATAACCACCTTAAGGCTTTGTACAGCATCGAAAGCGTGCGAGAGACCGACAAGTCACTTCGTTTTATTATTGATCATATTAATAAGAACTTGCGGGCTCTCCGCACTTTAGGGCTGCCCACTGATCAATGGGATGTCCTAATTATTTATATGGTAACAGCAAAGTTGGACAGTAGTACTTGTTACAAATGGGAAGAACACCGAAATACGCTACCGGAAATTCCCACTTTGAATCAATTCTTTGACTTTTTAAAGAGTAGGGCTGACGTTTTAGAAACTGTCAATAGACAACGTCACGACAAAGCTAAATACCAGCCGCCACCGCCCCAGACCAAGTCACAAAGTAAGTCTTTCGCTCTAACGACTAAACCGACCCCGTCGTTCTCGAAATCTACTCCTGAATGTTTGATGTGCAAGGGTTTTCATCGCCTTTATGAATGCACCACGTTCAAAACTAAATCACCTGAGGATAGGGTTTCGCTAGTAGGAAGTTTGAATTTATGTGAGAACTGCTTAAGGGTTGGTCATAAAGTTCAAAGTTGCAGGCTGCCGGGTTCGTGTCGTTCGTGTAAGCAAAAGCACAATACTCTTTTACATGTCCCAGACCATTCTGCATCATCTAATGCTAGCCCAACACAATCTCAAAGCTTGGCTGCTATCACAAATTCCGATGTTCTATTGTGCACCGCCCAAGTTCAGTTGAAGAACCCTAATACCAACAAGGTGCTCACAGCACGCGCATTACTAGACAGCGGGAGCCAGTCATCATTCATTACCGAAAGGGTTAAACAAATTTTAAACTTGACTCCTCAGCCATCAAATGTCAGTATAGTCGGGCTGTCGGACACTCTAATAAAAGTCGACACGAAGCGTTGCGCTCTACAACTTCAGTCTCTTACTGACCCATTTAATGTCAATTTGACATGCCTTGTCATCTCCAGTATTGCTGACAAAATACCAAAGGTCACGCTCGATATAAACCAGTACGACTTATCCCATTTTCAACTAGCGGACCCCAATTTCTTTGAAGCCTCCTCTATCGATATGCTCATCGGTGCTGATCTATTTTGGGACCTAATAGGGTCCTCTCAGCATTCGTTAGGAGCTCATAATCCTATCCTTCGCAGCTCTAAATTAGGATGGCTCATTGCAGGTCCTCTGCCTATCTCACCTAATAAAATAAAACCGACAAACAGATTTACCCACTGCAATTTCCTATTTAAAGAACCTAACTTACCTACTATCCATGATGAACTGCAAAAATTCTGGGAGCTAGAAAACATCCCACAATCTCACCCTTACTCTCGAGAAGAAAAGCTCTGTAACCAGCATTACCTCGATAATACCTACCGTTTGGAGAATGGTCGTTTCTGTGTAGGCCTCCCTCTTCGCGACGAAGGGGACTGCCTAGGCGACTCCTACTCGCTGGCTAAGAAGAGATTTCTAAGCCTGGAAGCTCGCTTCAGAAAACAACCTGAGCTAAAGGAGCCGTACTCAGATTTTATTCACGAGTACGCACAACTCGGTCATCTCTCAACTTCAAAGATCCCCAGACCTACTAATGGTTTTTTTCTTCCTCACCACCCTGTCATTAGGACCAAAAGCGAGTCGACTAAGCTCCGTGTCGTATTCGACGCCTCGGCACGCTCTGTTTCCGGTTTCTCGGTTAATGACCTACAGATGGTAGGTCCCGTCATACAGGATTCCCTATTTAATATACTTCTACGTTTCCGCCAATACAAATACATAATGTCAGGGGACATAGAAAAAATGTTTCGCCAGGTCCTTGTAAGGGAATCAGACCGAGATATGCAGCTTATTTTATGGCGTGAGAACGAAAATGAATCTCTTCGCACGTTGAGGCTGAATACCGTTACCTATGGCTTTTCAAGCGCTAGTTTTCTCACTACGAGGTGCATCTGGCAACTGGGCGACGAAGCTAATGACCCAACTATAAAAACAATCATCCAAAATGATTTTTATTGCGATGATTTACTCACTGGGGCGGACAACGAAGTAGATTTGAAGTACATTCAGCGCCAAGTGTCGAGCGAGCTGGCTAAAGGATGTTTCCACCTAAGAAAATATAGGTCAAATCTGACAAATTTACTTGATACTGCCAATGTACCCAAGGAAGGTAACTTAATTATAAGTAACTCGACTAGTACGTTGGGTATAGGCTGGTGTCCCGAATCCGACATGCTTCAATTTCAAATCGAACATACGCCCAGCGCTAATTTGACTAAAAGGTCTATCCTGTCCTCAACCTTCAAGATCTTCGACCCCCTCGGTCTTCTTGCCTTGTGCACAATTAAACCTAAAATTTTACTTCAAACGTTGTGGACGTTAAAACTAGATTGGGACGAAGGAGTCCCAGACAATATCAAAAGGTGTTGGTCGAAGTTTACACAATCTTTAAATACGCTCTCGTTATTGCAGATTCGAAGACGAGTGCTTATTAACAACGCTGTTCACATAGAGATGCATTGTTTTAGTGACGCGTCTCAGCAAGCTTTTGGTTCGTGCATTTACCTCAGGTCGAGAGACGCCGCAGGGAACGTGCTAATTAATCTATTGTGCGCTAAAGCTCGCGTCGCGCCTCTCAAACCTACCACTATCCCACGACTCGAGCTCTGTGGCGCACTTTTGGGGGCACAGTTAAGCTCTGCCGTGAAACAAGCTCTACGGTGTAAAATACATCGCCTCGTCTATTGGTCCGATTCGCAGGTGGTTCTCGGTTGGCTTAAAACACCTAACAAAACAAAAACTTTTGTCGCAAATAGAGTTGTCGCCATCTCGGAACTTTCTGACCCTAATGACTGGCGGTATGTGCCAACAGCTGAAAATCCAGCTGATTTATGCTCTCGCGGTGTAGATCCCCATAACGTCATCGGTGCCGATCTCTGGTGGCACGGGCCAACGTTTCTAACTCAGCCTGAAACTTCATGGCCAGCGTCAGATTTCAAGGTTGTCCAACTACCGGAATTAAAAGCGTTGCCTGCTTTTGTGGCGGAGACTGCACCTTCGGCACCGCTAGTAAATATAAGCGAATACTCAAAACTCACTAAATTACAAAGGGTATGTGCCCGGGTACTTAGATTCATACATAATACTCGATACCCTAAAAACAAACATAAAACAGATTTTCTATCGGTTGACGAGTTACAACAATCCTTAAACCATTTAATCAAATGCGCTCAAATCGATTCATTTCCCAATGAATTTGCTTGTCTTCAAGGTAAAAAGCCGTTACCATCTAAATCTAATTTAAATTCCCTTAACATTTTTATTGACAAGGAAAACTTAGTTCGCGTCGGCGGCCGAATCGGCAACTCAAATCATCCCTATGACAAACGACACCCTATTTTATTACAAGGTAACCATCATTTGACTAAATTAATATTTCAGCATGAGCATGATCGCCAAATGCACGCCCCACCCCAACTGTTGCTGGCCTCTGTTCGCGATCGGTACTGGCCCATAGGCGGCCGCAAGTTAGCTCGCGACGTCTATCAGCGTTGTTTTAAATGCCGCAGGTTCAGAGGCAGCGGCATGACGAATATTATGAGCGACTTGCCACCGCACCGAGTGGAACCGGATTTCCCATTCAGCACTGTTGCCACTGACTTTGCTGGCCCATTTTTGATCACCGATCGCAAGGGTAGAGGGTGCAAAATAACAAAATGTTACTTGTGTATTTTTATCTGTTCTCGATACAAATGCATTCATCTAGAAGCAGTTAGTGAATTAAGCAAAGACGCTTTTATTTTAACGCTTAAAAGGTTTATTGCTCGTAGGGGGTTGCCTAAACTAATTTGCTGCGATAATGGCAGAAACTTTGTGGCTGCTGCCAAGGAAATAAAAGGGTTCCTTAAGTCTAATAACGACTCAATTTGTGACTTTGCATCTCAACGAGGCATAGAATTTAAATTCTCACCGGTGTACGCTCCTCACTTCAACGGACTAGCTGAGGCCGGAGTCAAGTCGGCTAAATTTCATATACGTCGTATATTAGGGCAAACACATTTAACATTTGAGGAGCTATCTTCTCTCTTTGCTCAAATCGAAGCCATCCTAAATAGCCGACCCCTGTGTCCTCTCAGCCCATCACCCGACGACCTCCAACCCCTCACACCGGCTCACTTTATAATCGGCAGGCCACTTACTTCGTTCCCGTCAGCGTGCTACGGAGACTCCGACGCCCCACTCCGCGACAGATTCCAGCGTCTAGAGCAAGTCCGCCAACATTTCTGGAAGCGCTGGTCACGAGAGTACATCGCAGAGCTGCAGCAACGTACAAAATGGCGCCTCAAAGAAAAGGATTTGCGCCTAGATGACCTAGTGCTTATAAAAGACGAAACGCCGCCTCTATACTGGCGGCTAGGTCGAGTCAACAAGCTGTTCCCGGGACCGGATGGAGTCCCACGGGTCGCAGATGTGATCACCGCCAGCGGGACCGTACGTCGAGCCCTCAACCGCCTGTGTTTGCTGCCAGACGCGCGCAACTGTTGAAAGCTGATGCCTGATGAAGCTTTCAACGGCCGGGAGGATGTTCACGCCGCTGTCGCTACGTTTACGGTCAAATGGCCTTTAACTTTATATAAACTAGAGTCATAGTTGCAATGTATACTTTCTCACCAATTAAAACACTCGCACATCACGCGATACATTTACTCACCCAATCACAGACCCTTACACACATACGTCACACACTCGTCATACATTATTACACGTCCTCACTTCCAGACTTGCCTTCTATACTTCAACCAAGCAAACCAACTTGTACGATTTTATTGTAATAAATCAAATTCAGAGATATTCGAAGTTTTAAATTATCTCTCCTTGTTCCTGAAAGGAACAACTATTATTTATATAAACCTCCAGCTCGCAAGTACATATATAAAAGAAATGTTTTTAATATGTGCATTGTTATATATAACAAACTACCCATTAACCTTAAAACATTAGAAGGTAACGATTTTAAGCGCTCGCTCACAAAATGGCTTCTGGACAATTGTTTTTATAGTGTTAAGATGTACCTCGAGCATGATAGGAATTAAGTTGACATTTTATTTTAATTTTTCAATTACATTTTATAAGTATAATTTTTGACATTATAAATTCATGTTATTATTAATATTTTGCACGCCTGCATGCAGGCTGGATACACTGTACCCTTCTAAACATAACACCTTTGTAACTGTACTCCAGCAAATAAACGCATTTTGATTTTTTTTTTTTGATTTTTGTTTTTAACACTCTATTTATGACCATATGATCTTTGAATTAAGAGTCAATTGGTGCATGTCAGCTTAAAGTGTTGAACACTGGTGCCATTACGCTATATACTGGCTCACAAATACTTAAAATATGCTAAGTATGAGCACAAACACACAGTCAGCACTGTGGAAGGTTTACTATTTGAAATTAATAAGAAATTGGATTAGTATCTCACAATTAATTGGAATTGAACCTGGGGGCAATCGCTACCGGGGAAAATATTCCCACACATTTGAATTTGAACTTTTAAGTCACAATAATAAAGATCTACCTGATTCACGAAGCTAAAAGTTACAAATTACAAGCTCAAGTCTCTTTCAGACTCCTTTTGCTAGAAAGAGACTTCAACTTGTAATTTATAACTTGTAGCTTTGTGAAATGGGGCACAGGTTAATATGTATGCTTAATATCCTCAATAGTAATAATTAATACTTTTTAATGAAATATTATAATTTATGGATGAGCATTAAAGAAAACTATCTATTCTATTCTAAATACTTACCTTTGTCATACATTTTTTTCAATTTTACATTTCCTAATACTTCATATGCCTCTGTTATAGCTCTAAATTTCTTAGCGGATTCTTCATCCTGAAATGTTATCAATAAAAGTTATGTTTCTTGTTGTTTTTTTTGGAATTTTAAATTAATAAAAGAAATAGATTCACTTTATATTCTTATGGGGGATTCTAGGGTTCACCTATTTTACTTCTGTTAGTCTCAAGTTGATTATGTAAAAAAAGTTTGGTTATTCATTACCTTTAAAAAATGCTTAGATTAGAATTAAAATACATTTATCAGGTATCATTTGGGCAGCATATTCATGGACCAAAATTCACAATTAGTTGACTTACACTTGATATATCTGGATGATGCACTTTTGATAATTTGTAATAGGCTGATTTTATATCATTCTGCGTAGCTTTGGGTGTAATTTCAAGAACATCATAATGATTAGCAAAGACTACAGGCGTAGTGTTCAATTTTCTCACAAGGCTAATTATTAATCTACTTATTCTTTGATTAAGCATCTGTAACATAAAAAATATAACGATACAATGAGCATTGTATTAGCTTTAACATGAACAAAATATAACATGAAGAAAACCACTTAGCGAGTAAAGCAATTAGTACCGAAATATTTTTATATGAAAAGCAATGTCAAGGAAATGTATAATTACAATTTAAGGTAAGTGTGGATGATTATTACAAGTTTATTATCATTTTGGAAAAAATCCTTTTGGCTATCCGTCGTAATAATAAGATTGACAGCAATTGTTTTTCGTTACGTAAAGGCAGCTCTCATGTGAATTTTTTGAAACTGTCATAGCGTAGGTTAGTTAGTTTGACAGGTTTGACTGTGAATAGTAAATTTTATTTTGAAACTTTTAAATATTACAAAACCGTGGGTTTGTCTCATTCTGACATATACAAGCAAAAGCATCTCACTCTAATGTATAACTTTGCCACTTTCATACTGATTCACCACGGCCCATTGTTATACGGCATGTGATGTGTGTACAGAGGCCCTAATTTGAAAATAGGATTTCGGAGTTAGTTCGCTCCATTCCTGTCTCTCGTCATTCGAGACTAAATCGAGAGAAAGGGATGGAACTAACGTAACTTCGAACTTCGATTTTCAAAGTAGGGCCTCAGAGTCCCTTTCCCATCGAGTGTTGCCACTTTTGAATTAATTTTGTCACTTTGACAACTTACTAAAATAAAAATTGTGTATGGTAACATCGTCGATTAGTCATTTTGATTCAGTCACATAGATTTTGTTTTCCTGCTTGTTTTCCGTTAAAAACGGCTGTATTCCCTTCAATAAAGTGTTATAACAACTGATGTAAGTATTCTCGATGGTGTCTGTGTATTTATGACATAGTGTTAGAAACAGATGGTCTCGAGTAAAATGTACATCCATGTAAGGACATACTTGGTTTTAGCCTTATATGATTGACACTGTGTGCCCTACATTTAGGAGTGGATACGAAGTCTGTGCAATACTCTTCATGACTCATATTCTCTTCGCGTTATTTGAGGTGACGATAGGTTGAGTGACACGGAGTTAAACTCAGCTTCATCAGTTTTTATTTATAAACTGGGTTTGCGTTTGTCCAGCGTTTTCATTGTGTTCTTATTAGACGTCACGCGTGAAACGTCGCACGTCTGCCGCACCTTACAGGTAATATAATCGCTAAAGTTCGTTTAGTTCACTGGTTTATACATTGGAAGAAAATAAAATGAGTTAATAAGAGTTTATATAACTAGGCAGGCTTATAATACTTAATGTTAATCTATATACGTAAATGTTATTTGATTTGAATCATTTTCGTATATTTTGGAGGGTGACTTTAATAATAAGTTCTATCATTATGTTTAATTACTTAGCCATCCCTCTGTACTAATTTCAAACCATTTAACAACTCTAAACCAATTCATAAGTTTGTTATTTATTACAGATCTAAACAATGTCCTCCCGCAAGACCGCCGGCCGCCGTGGCACGAACAAGAAGCGTGCCCAGCGCGCCACTTCCAATGTCTTCGCCATGTTTGACCAGGCGCAGATTGCTGAGTTCAAAGAGGCCTTCAACATGATTGACCAGAACAGAGATGGATTTGTAGACAAGGATGACTTGCATGATATGCTGGCTTCTCTTGGTGTGTATATTTGTAATTTAAGATGTTTGTTACAGTATTGGGTGGAAATAGACCAATATAAGTATGGTTAACTATAGTTAAATATCTTGCCGCCGTAAAGGTGTTTAAATGTTTTTATAGTGTGCAAGGAAAACAATTTTATAACCCACCTGGTTCTTGATTCTGCTTCATTTAGCCCATATTGGTTCTGTTCGGTATCATAAACAAGATACCTTAAATTTAAATTCACATGAAGCACAAATGAAAATAAAATTATACAATTTGATATTTTAGGTAAATCATTTAGGTGAATCATCGTTTGTGCTGTACATGAATTGAAATTGAAGGGAAAAATATTGTTGATGATAAAACTAGCTCCTAACGTTTTAATGTTTATTTTGGCACAAACAGTACAATAAGACTTATAATACATATTATTACATATTATTCAAAAATACATTAACCAGTAAAGTTGCCACAGATTACTATAACATACAATAGGCTAAATATGCAAGTAGACCTGATTTTGAAAAAAAAGAATTTTAACTTACTAACTAAATAGGTGATATCAATATGAGGGATACTCGTATTCGTGAGGCAATTGAAGTTTGAACTTAACTAATGAAAAATGGAAAATATTAGCTTGGGAATATTTAACATTGTACGCTCTATTTATGAAAGAGTTGGACACAAAAACGAGAAAGGGACATGAAACAGACAATTAGCTTGCCGTGTGCCAAGACGAGATACTCTGATACCTAATTTACTTAATAAATACAGGGAGTCGATATCACTATGCAACTATTTAAATATGAAAACTTGATTGTTCATTGCTTTGTTGCATGTTAAGTTAAATAACCCCTGCCTTAATGTCAGTAGTACAAAAATCTAAACCAGAAACCAATTCCTATCTAAATTGTGTAATGAAAATGTGGAAAAATTAACTTTAGTCAGTAGTCAATAGCATTAGTGAAATCAAAACACAGGTCTAAATTATATTATAGGAACAAGATGATTTAAAATGTAATAAAAGGCATTGGTTCTGAAGACTACCAAGGATTTTTTGCTTTTGCACCACGTAAACTATTTTATCTTAATATACCATTAGTTAATACAATTGAGACTATACCTAGCTACTACCTAGATAGGTACGTGTATAATAATTTCCATGTTCCTTGTACAGTAGCTTCATTAGCATGGCTATCATTCTGATAAGGGTTTTATGTAAAGAATTGTGTTCTAGTAAAGAATTGTTAAAAAAGGAAATTGTGTTCTTTCAGTTCAGTTGTCATAACTGCCTGCCTGATAATTAAATGAAAATTAATAATGTATGTTTTGTAGGCAAAAACCCAACAGAGGAGTACCTAGAAGGCATGATGAATGAGGCGCCAGGCCCCATCAACTTCACCATGTTCCTGACCCTGTTTGGAGAACGCCTGCAGGGCACGGACCCAGAGGATGTCATCAAAAATGCTTTCGGGTGAGCTATTCTGCCCCTCAAAGACAAATAGTGGTATCTCAGAAAAGTCCCGTGGGAAAAGAATCTGCACTACCAATGGAAGAGGTTTGAATCTGCTTCGGCTAATGAATTTGAGATACTGCCAATTGGCTCATGAGGGCAGAATTTATTATTCCAACACTAGGATTCAAATACAAATGAGGGAGATTTCTCAAAAGTTAAATAACAGTAGTTTCTGAGATTTGCAGGAACAATTACAGATTCCCATAACGTAAGCCGTAAGCCTAATAGAATCTGTTACATTAAAAGATGATTTGTTGTAAACCCAATGTTCACTATTTCTATAACTACAAAAAAAAATCTTAGATGAAAAAGCAATCCATGTACTACCACTGCCTTGAGGTTCAAGTGATATCCATAGCAAATTTCATCATATTGGAAACAGGCAGAAGACAAATTCACTTTCACAATTGTAATTATTAGTAAGAATAAAAATATCAAAACTAAACATTATCAATAAAATATGTGTGTACCTTTAACCAATCTAACAATAACCCTCTAGATGTTTCGACGAAGAGAACAACGGCGTCATAGGCGAGGAGCGTCTCCGGGAGCTTCTCACCACCATGGGCGACCGGTTCACCGACGACGACGTCGACGAGATGCTGCGGGAGGCGCCAATCCGGGACGGGATCTTCGACTACGTCGAGTTCACTCGTATCCTCAAGCACGGAGCTAAGGATAAGGATGAGCAGTAAGCTGGTATAGTGGCACAAGTCATATCAATGTAATGTATATTGCGGGAGGATCTAACTATACCATCTGACGCTCGTGGCTAATTCATCGGATCCTCCTTCTCTCCCCCTTGTATAGATTACATTTTTCCGGTGTATATTATATTGATATGTTTCCTGTCTCAGTGTGTAATGAACTTGGCAGGTTGGATTGAATGCTATAAGTTAAAAAAGTGTCATTTAAAACAATCACTTGTTTATACCGTACCAGTCACACTTCTAACCTTTTTGTTTCCACAAAGAGCATTTTTTAAGTAACAGAATTGTCATCAGTCTACTGTGAAACTTGCGCAAATGAGCTTATATTGAGGTGTTTTGGCTACTTGAAGAAACAATTTGGCACGCAGGTTTAATGTGTATTGCGCAAGTCAAAATTGCTTCATTCTTCGTCATAGTATAAATATAACAGTAGTTTGTCTTTGGCTCTTTAGCAGTTTCTGATGCCTATTGCCGCTTGGGCGCTAAGGTTGTGTCGATTCTCGATACAATACGCACGCAACTAATCGTGGCAACGGCGTGGCCCTGACTAAACCGGCTCGCTCCGGCCTGTTGATGTTGCTTGTGGCTCGCGGCGCGTACGGTCGTGCCACGCACACATGCAAGCCGCGCGACATACCTTTGAAGATTAACTACTGTTTATACTGTGGCATAGTTTATGGTGTTTATAAATTCGCACGTTTTTAAATTATAGCTATTATTTTCAACCTGCCATTGTAACCATACTCTATTAGATTTTTATATATTGCCAAACTAATAATGTTTTTTTTATAAGACAGGTAACCCTTAGTTAGTAAGTTTAACTTGATATGGATTATAAAATCTCGAAAGGTACTGCGGTGCTAACTAACTAGTACTTATGTCTGTTGCATTTTGTGTATATTCAATAAAAAATATTACTTCCGTTTTTGGACCATTTTGTATATTAAGTTTGGCTGAGTTTCGAACATTTCCATTTTATTGAAGTTCGCGCTTCTATACGATTGAGTATTATAATTATGAGATCATTCCTAGAAATGAGGTATTTGTTTAGTTAAGTTATGTTTCAAATTATGAATTATTCTCCAAGAACCAACGCGCGTGTATTGACTGTAATCATGTACCATGTATTTATTTTGTCTTAACCTAATAAATCTCTTCCAATTAATTTTGTTTTATTTTTGTCGTCCGTCAGTCATCTCTGCGTTAATGAGGTTGCGTTTGCGCAGGTCCTATATTTGGGTATTTGACGTCAATGGCGATGGAGCGTTATTTTTGTAATAACCTAAAAGTTAATTATGACTAACTTTAAGGTTCAATATGGTATATTAATAAAATGCTTCAAACGTGACAAACGCTGGGGCTCTTACTAGCATAGTAGCATAGCATTCAATCTTAGTCCCTAGAGTAGACAACGCATTTGTAGTCTTATCTTGACATTGTCTTCGTAAGATTGCGAATGGGGTAAGGGGTTCATTGATTATAGCAAACGGGGAGTCATAAAAGGGCTCAATCTGCAATCAAACCTACTTTTTGATTTATAGCCATAATGACCCCCCCCCCTATACAAAAAATGACCCTTCTCTCATTCATTAAGTTTATGGACCAATAATTCTGAAAAAATCCTATTTTACGCGAAAAATACAACGTTGTCAAATATATAATTACAATTTTGTTTTTTTTTCCGAAAATCTTGAAGAATCTGTATTAAAATTTAGGCTCCTGAAAATGGGCCTTATTGCATAAAAAAAAAGTTCATTTATAACAACATGAGTAGGTACCTATTATCTTTGGCTTTTGGCTTTTTCCAACAATATTACCAAAGGAACTAAATTTACATTGTAATATTACATTGACATAGCCCGAAGAATAGCTAAACTGAAGTGGCAGTGGGCGGGGCACGTTGCTCGCAGGACTGATGGCCGATGGGGTCAGAAGGTTCTGGAGGGGCGTCCGCGGACTGGGAGACGAGCTGTAGGTAGGCCTCCAACAAGATGGAGTGACGACATCGTCAGGATCGCGGGACCGCGGTGGATGCAAAAAGCACAAGACCGGTCTGAGTGGAAAGCCTTGGCGGAGGCCTATGTCCAGCAGTGGACGTCTTTCGGCTGACATGATGATGATGATGATTGATGAAAGAATAAACTAACATTTATTTGATAAAAACAACCACAAAACAATAAACGTAGGTAATTATTTCTCATTGTCTAAATACATATCAAGGTAGCAAGCCCATGAAACACATGGCCACCAAACCTAACCCTTTCCACTTCCTACTGTACAGTGCCGGATTAAGCTAGCGCGGGGCCCGTAGCATTCTATGTATAAAGAGACCCTTGGTTTGTTCTTGGTTATATCTTAAGTGTAAGTTACTAAATAAAACATAAATGGTAGAATTACATGTCAGGGAGACTGGTGCGCGGGGCCCTTTGCTACTCTTGCTACTTGGCTAATCCGGCTCTACTATCCTAAAGCTTATGACGTGGTGAGAGTCCGGAGGTTACTTCCATCACTTCCAAGCGCTCTTGATGAAGTCGGCGGCTCTCTCAGCGACCATCATGATGGGGCCCTGCGGGTTGCCGGTCACTTGTGTTGGCATCACAGAAGCATCGGCCACTCTTAAGCCTAGAAAGAAGAAACATTCATATCCTCACTTTGTATTAAAAATGCAAAAGTGTGCCTTGGTTTGTCCTTTTCAAGCTGCCTATGAAACTTTTAAAATAGAGGCATCACTTAGTTCTTTAAAGCTGTAGAACAAAAGGAGTTCCATTCGGTTATTAGTTTAGTAGAATCGATACGTACTTAAATTTAAAGGCCTGAACTCAAAGGAACTGTATTCAGAAGGCTAGAGAGAGTGATGTGAGAATGATAGGCATACTGGTGGATTTATTCCTAGGAATTACACAAATCCATTGGGCGGAGTTGCCTACTCAGATTATAATATGAGTAATTGAAACTTGTTAGATTATTAATAGGTAGGTAACTAGATTTTGCCCGTGACCTCGTCAGCGTTCGTCTTGCAACAACAAAGAATTTGGTACAGTCAGCCTTATAAGTAGCTGCACACTTTTGTACCTTGTCGCTCTAACGCCTTTCACAGATTAGTGCAGCAGTTCAAACATGACGTTAATGTGACAAAGTATTAAAGTGTGCAGCTACTTATGAGGCTGACCGTACTATAGGCATTGATCTACGTTAAAGACTTTGTCGTAGATTGTCGTCCTACTTGCTACTAGATGTCGCTAGTATCAAAAACTAAGACTACCCGCAAAGCGTACCTCTAACACGGTAGACGCGCAACTGCGGGTCCACCACGGCACCGATGGCGGCTGTTCCGAGCTGGTGGTTTTGTGGGTCGGTGTGAAACCGCGCCATGCACTCCACCCAGGGTTCCGACCACTTCGGGCCCGCGCCGGAGCATTCCGAGTCCATGGTGTTGTCCAGTACGATGCCGAACTGTTCTTGAAGTATCTGCAAGAGTCACACGGTAAGGTTGGTTGATGGTGCTAGTGACCTTGCCTGCAAAGTTAGCCCCGCTTAGGATAAATATTAGCGTCATATGCGCGAGTATTTGTTTTACGGGATTAAGATGTCTTCATACCAAAATTCATTATTACCGATTCACTGATAGTTAAGCTGTGAAAGCCGAAAAAGACAAACAACTGAGTTTAATTTGGTTTTATAATATAAGTATGGATTTATTGTTAACAGCATTTATTTGTTACCGGATAAAACTAAAATTTAAAGTGACTGACGCCCAAAGTGGGACTGTTAAAATTGGATATAACTTACTTTGCTTTCAAAAATCTTTTGCATGTATTTTACTCCATCTTGGATCATGATTAGGTCTTCAGGACGGGAGAAGTATCCAGGGTCGAAGATCGGAGGGTCCAGGGGGTTTCGGGAGTTGAGGGTCAACTGGCCGACGCTGCGAGGCAGCAGTATTACCACGTTTGCACTTGCAAAAGAAAATAGTAACGTCAGCTTTGGTTTTGATTCAATTCACATGCACGTTGCGCGTCTTTAAAAATCGATACGTTCGCAAAACGACAGTGTGATATTAATATGACTCTTACTCTATTCAAAATATTTTCTTAAAGCGCAGTCAAGTGAGTGAGTCTTTTTCGTTTTGGACTCAGTGGACTAGTTAAAGAACAATGCAGCAGGGAATTTGTGCTGCTGTTTTATGTGATTGTGTGAGCACCTCAACACTTTATTGTGTGACTGATTGTGCATATAAAAGTATTTTGTGTGACAGCGTGTAAATCACTGAACTGTTTATGTGACAGCATGTGCATCAGTAGATTGTTTTGTGTGAACTGTTTTGCGCGACTGTTTGTGCTTCAGAACACTGTTTCACGTGACTCACGATATGTTGACAGCACTGGGCACGGCCGGCTCGGCGATCGCGCCGGTGTCGGACTGCTCGGCGTACAAACCGTTGAAGAACACTTGGATGTCTGGCTGCTCACGTGTCCAGTCGGCCAGGGACGAATATAGGACCCCTGTCAACTGAACAGAGACAATAGGATAGCTTCAGGGGTACAGTCAGGGAAAAAGTAGCTGATCAACTTTGTACTTCATCGCATTAACACATTTGACAATCTTATTTGACATTGCTTACGTTCCTGTAAAGCGACAAGGTGCAAAAGTGTATATATACTTCTAATGCTGAACATAGTCAGAGAGAAAAGTAACGTGTTTTCACAGGAAATCTCTTAAGAGCCCATCCCTTGTGATGTCAGAATGATATCGGTGTAATGCAAACCAACATAACTGACATGGCAACAGTGTTTTAAATACACGATTTTCATACATGCTAATGATAAATATGGGACTTCATTGTTATATTAATAATGATCCATTTGCCACGACGTTTCAACTGTGAAACAACAGTCGTGGGTGATCACAAAAAGAAGCTATGCACTTGTAAGTAGTCATTGATATAAAATTACGCGCCCCCTGTCGTATCTTTTCGCGCTTCCCGTTGGTAGCGCACCCCCCACTTTGAAAACCTCTGATTTAGACAAATAATTATGTGGTTTATTAAGCGGATTTCTCATAACTGATACCTGGGTAATAGATGTGCTCGTCATAGGCCCCTCAGCATTCAACAGATACTCTGTCAGCACGGCCCAGTCCAGGACCTTGGTGTTCCTCATCTTAGTGAGGAGGAAGTACAGCGACACGCCGTAGTGGTTCCTGAGGTTTGAGCCCACTGGAAGGTCTACCAGCATAGGAATATTGAACTTCTCCAGCGTCGCTCGGGGCCCGATGCCCGAGTGCATCAGGATGTGAGGACTGTTAAGGGCACCTGCACATAGTATCACCTGAAATTTTGAATAACAACACAATTTAGTGGCGGGATCTTGTGCAGGGTCCAGTCGTATGTTTTCTTGTGTTCCTATATGGGGATAAGATAACATTCCATCTTAGTTTTGAGGGTTAACAACGAATTTCCAGTCTTGGGATTGTAGTCTTGATAATGAAATGTCTATGGGTTTTAGATCTCATTAACCATCATGGCCTTGGTCGCGGGAAGCCGCTGGATGACAGCAGCAGAGGACCGATCGTTGTGGAAAACCTTGGGGAAGGCCTTTGTCCAGCAGAGGACTTCTTGGGGCTGATGACGGTGATGATGATGGTTTACTTGCCTTTATCATGCCATTAAAATAATACGCGTTTAGTCTAGTTGGTGATTTGAAAGATCAACTATAATTGTTTTTGTAGATAAAGGCAATAATAACTTATCTCTGCATTCAAGCGTAATGCAATAAAAAACAAAAGCAAATATGTAGAATGATTACATGTTTTTGAGGTCAAGGTCGAATGTTGTGTAGAGGCAACAGGCAAGGTAACGTATGAAATAATACTGTTGATAACGATGGAATTGTCATTCCAAGGTAAGTACTGTCAAGGACTTTAATTGTTATGCCACTGTGGAACCCTGTCATAATGACAGCGTGAAGTGACGAGATACAAATTACATGGGAATTAATCGTAGGTTGGGGCCATTTGCAACGTCAAAAGATGGCGGATGTGTAATTTGTGTTAATTTTTATTTTTGTGTATTTAGGTGTCCAAAGTTCTTTTTTGTTAGTGATTTGTACTTTTAATGCCTTTGTGTTGCACAGTGATAGAAGAAGGTAGTTTACTTGAATCAATACATATAGAACGTTGTCGTAGAAACTACATGTATAATTTTGAAGTAACTACAATTGAATAAATACGCTTTGTAGCCAAACTTAATTATTGAAATACTTACAAAAACGGCGGAAAAACCATATTTCTTGTAATTTAATTTATACTATGTTGCTGTTATAGTGGCTTTTGTAGTTAATACACACTGAAAATTACAAGTGTCTAGCTTTTACGGTTCGAGAGATAGAGCTAGAGCTGACAGATCGACAGACAGACAGGACGGACGGTGACAGAGTCTTAGTAATAGGGTCCAGTTGCCCTCCTTCGGGATTTTTTGGTAATTTAACGTGGTAAAAAAATTACACGTTACAATTTAAAACTTTAAAAAACCTTTATCACAAAAAACCGGGCACAAATATGCGAAAAACTGATCAAAAATGCATCTTCTAAATCTATCAATTAAATGTGAGTTCTTACTGCTATTCCTTGAAAAATACCATACATGAGGCCGAGACAAGATGAGCAACATTAGTTAACGTTAGCGTTTTTCGTAATAACTTAATAACGTAATAATCTATAACTTAAGATAGACAAAAACCACCGCAATAATGGCGACCCCTTATTACACACGCACGCCCCCGCACGCACATGGGTACATTAGATAATTCCGGAAGAGTCATAATTCCGAATTTCCGAATTGATCATAATTCCCAACGCTTTTTTGATAGAAGACTTAACTTTTCGTTATCGCTTACACATTAAACGTAACCTTACCTCTACCTAATATGACAATCACATTATGCATTAATCTAAAATAGCTCCATCGTAACATAGCCTTCGGAAAAAATGAAAATTCGGACAAATAAATATTCGGGAAAAAGTATTTGGGAATTTAAGGTGCTCCCGCACGCCGCACACACACACAAACACACACGCGCGCGCACACACACACACACACACACACACACACACACACACACACACACACACACACACACACACACGCACATACACACACACGCACACACGCACGAACGCACGCACGCACGCACGCACGCATGCAACATGGAATTTAGATAAGCGGCCGATGCTATACTTATGGATCGCCAACTTGTGTATCCTAAGTGTTGGGCAAAAATTAACTTGAATAAGAATAAGAATAAAACACAAAAGTTATTCTCATTCAAATCGATTTGAATAAGAATAATTCTTGTCCCTCGTTAGTTGAAATAAAATACTAGTGAATAAATCATGGTACTTTTATTTTAAATGAAAATAAAATTTGAAATAACTATTTTGGAAATGGGATTATTCTAACTAACGTTTTATTCAACTAACATGTTATTTGGAATAAAATTAATTTTGTAGTACAATAAATATTGGTTATGGCACATTTTTCAATGTACTTACGTGTAAGTAAGTTTTATGACGTTTTTTTTTGGTACCTATAACACGATGGTGATGAAGTGAATCCCGGAATTATTTCATGGCTTAATGAACCCTTCGCATTAATATATCTTAAGTTTAATATGTTTTGTTTGTTTACCTATATGAGTCGAATACATTTGATGTCATTGGTTGTCATTCCTACCCATCCCCACCGTTTTGTATCTCCTTCACATTTGCGGAAAACATTAGAGATAATAAATGACGGCAGGTAGCAAAAAACACTTATGTGGACCACGCTTATCACTAAATTAGCAGAAAGTCGCGGCATTTATTTATTTTAACTTGTTACAACCTATGACTCACAGGTATTAGCAATAACAATAGGGTTAAGCCGTGGCGGGTAAATTCTTTGAATCTTTGTAAACACGTGCAGCAGGCGGTGCTTCTTATGTGCAGGTGCTATTTATTTTCTTTTGTTATCAATATCATACTGTCTAAAAATACGAGCAAATTTAAATACAAGAAAACCACCATGCTCTAACTTTGTAATAAATGTTGAAAGCAACACGGACAAAAAAATGAATCGTCATAATTTAAATAATTATTAAGTAAGTACTTTGATTTCTTGCTTTAATGCAAAGTAGCCAATTATGAGTTCCACTATACAGTCAAGTGAAGGTCAGTAACGTATACTATACAATACGTATACTGCAAAAAAGTCCATAAATATGTATAGGTACATACTTTATGGCTACAGCATGGTTACAATGGTTCTCAATGTAAAAATAATACGAGGACCAAAGCATATAACGTTCGATTTACAAGATTTAATTAAGATAGCATAGTGGGTATAAATTAGACCAGAGTCCTAGGGTTTCTACCTGTACTGTACGTAAATATTACGTAAGTAACATTATTTACCCACTGTATTTTTATTCAGATACTTTTATTCAAAATAAAAAATCATGATTAAATGTAATTGACTAAGAATAAGTTATTTTTATTAAATTTTTCCAAGTACAAATTATTCCCGACGAAATTATTTGAATAACTTTGACAAGAATAAAATCGAAATGATTTTATTCTTACGAATCTTCATTCAAATAATGATTTTATTCTTGAGTGCCCAACACTTCCTAACTTAAAGCGTTGAGCATCTTGATATGCTTGGTGTCTCACCTCTCTGCCCGCGCGCACTGTCCTCTTCAGGCCTTCCTCGTCGACGTACTCTACACCGACGGCGCGGGATCCTACGAAGAGGACCCTGGTCACGTGGCTGTTCAGCTTGACGCTCAAGTTGTCTCGCTCCGTCTTCAGGTAAGCGCGCGCGGTTGTCCAACGTTGGCCTTCGCTGGTGGAGAAAATTCGTATACCTACCATAATGTGTGGTACAATCGAAGTCTGTTAATTATTAGGGGTTTTATCCTACTCGCTAAAAGCTTATTGCTTTTATCATGTTATCGTACTGTTTTTCACTCAGCCTTAGTAAATAAATTGGTTCGATCCTCGGCCTCCCTCATCCAACCGCTCCCAGCAAACGTCCTCATGTCGTCCGTCCATCTAGCTGGCGGCCTACCACATTACGCTTGCCCGTGCGTAAAGTGCTACCGTAACGTTGCAAAGACGATAGCACATCAAAAACAAAATCGTTTTACCGAGCAGAATAGACTCCCTGATCATTTCAACTAACTTTTGTTTGACGGTAAGGCCAGCCAGTTTGGAGCAGACCCTTACAGGTTCTAAACTCCTGGTAGGATAACAATAAACACCCTCTCTCCCTCTTCACCGGTCGTACGGTTGGCTATGTCCAGTTGACCAATATTTATATTTCAAAATCATATTTAACAGTCAACGGAGCTCCGCTATGGCGGAGCTCCTATTTCTGTTTTGGTCCTTCGGGCCGGCTGAAGAACTAAGATAACCTAAATCTACCTCATATTTATGGTACCTACTTACTTATTACTGAGTGTTTTGGTTAACCGAACATAGCATACCTTACCACGGGGCAAATCGAGAGGGATTTGACTCTGGTTATCCGAATGATTGTCAAACCTGAACTTCTTTCTTGTTGTCATTTGTATTTGAGCGATCGCAGCACTGGCGGAGGTTAGCGGAGCGAGCTAGTTTTTTTTCTTCTGCCGCTGTCCACCACTGCAACCACAGCCGCACAGTCTTGACCTTCTATTTTATCCGCTGACAATACCAAGGAATCTGTGATAATTTAGCGTACCTACTACCATAATAAACTTCAAACTAAACATCAAACGATAAGCGTGACAATCACAATGACAAGGTTCTAAGTATGCTTAACGTTTTTATGTTGGGTGACTGCGAATTTAGGTAGCGTAGCTTATATGAAGCCTTTATACCTACTATAAATATATCCATTCCTACCGTTCCTATAAATTCCTATTAATATATCCATTCATTTCCCGTCGTTCTTGTCGGTGACTGTGATCATGCCAGTCCGGACAGCTTTCAGCGGTCATGATCATAGTCACCGACAAGAACGATCTACAAATCACTGACTCGTTAAACGCCTGCGCGAGACAGAAAACCTCGTGGTTTACTAATGATTCGGCGAAAAATGTATCGCAAAGTATCACTTCCCAAACATTTTGTACCATATTTTTTCATATCAGCAGTGATCACTTGGCAAAACCACTTTTTGCACTTTAAGTTTTCGAACTGAATAAAAATTTTCAATATGCCATTTTTTAGCATAATGTTCCCAATATAAAGTTTATTTCCCAAAATGTGCTAAGATTCGTCTGTCAGAAAAAAGAGCTGCGATAAGTTAGTTTGGAAAAGATATTAGGCGAAATATAACTCGCCGAAACGGCACTACAACCTGTCCTTCACTCACTCGTTAAACGCCTGCGCGATACAGAACCCCTCGGGCGTGTTCGGGTTGTTCATGTCGGTGACTATGGGCAGGCCGGTCTCGTTGATCGCTGACAGCAGATCGAAGAGGAACGGAGGCTGGTGACGGAACTGTGGAGGGAATATTTGATCGCTACCGTGAACTCGACTTCAGCATTGCTGTGGGCCACAATTCTAGTGCCACTGAAGTCATGTGTTTCTTTTAAATCATAAATGGGTTTGCGTTTAACCTCAGTCTCACCTGCTGTTAAGCGACGACTGATGGTAAATAGCAGAATATTAAGTTGGTAACAGATTCAAATTCTCGATATTTATTTTTAAACATTATTTGAGTTAACTACATAATTAAAAACTCTACTTACGATAGCGTTAGCGATTTTTAAAAAATATCAAAATTTTATCGTTGACGTAAGATGACAGATCGCGTCGACAGTATATCTCAATTCTTGGCCAATTGGCTAGGCCTACAACTCGACAAACGACTTGTTGGCGAAGGTTTTGCTCATTTTTAACTCTGCCTCCGACTTCGGTTCCGGTTCCTGACTCCAAAAAACCAAATTTAAAAACTCCGACTTCTGCTCCGATAGAACCAACTCCGTAACATCCCTATTCTGATCATCGCCTCAGCTCTGTGAGGAGCAACCCCCTCGTTCGCTCAACAAGGTACTACTGCAGTACGACCTCACCTCACCTGTTGAATCGGCATCGGCCCCGCATCCGAATGGTATTCCCCGCTGACTAGCGACCCGATCTGCCGGTTACCCTCGCTCCTGGCGAAGAAGGGCAGGTTCTCGTCCCAGCCCCAGCCCCGCGCGCCAGCCTCCACCCAATCCTCGTAATCAGCCTTGTGGCCGCGGTGGTACATCATGCCATTCAGCACGCTAGTGCCACCTACAACAAAAAGGTAGTCGTGTCCAGTCCAAATGGATTTAATCGCATTGTCAATCAGTTTTATTTCGCTGAATAAAGTTTATATGGACATGTGAAAATTTAAAGATGAAAAGATAAAAGTCATTTATTCAGTCAGGCACTTTTACACGTCAAGAATTTACCAGCGCTTCCCGAGAGGAGACCCCTGGTGAGAAGAAACGCCGCAAGAAACTCAGCAGTCAGTCTTTTTTTAAACATATTTCATATTACAATGGTACTATTTAGTCTAAGAATTATATAAAGCTATAAATATTAAGTTAAATATAACAAATTGTTATTGACTAAGTTTCGGGTTTAGGCCATCCATTTTTGTCTGTTAGATAATCCTCGACCCTATAAATACGCTTTAGACATTAACTACTTTTTCAAATAATTTTTAAGTGTTGGAAAGAGTAACTTTAAACTACGTCAGGTAATTTATCATAGAAATGAATGCATTGACCAACAAATGATTTATATACTTTACGGACACGGAATATTCGAATAGCGATTTTAATTTTTATTTAAATTATGTATATCAGAGTTTTTGGTGAAAGAATCTAAATTCTTAATAACATAAATAAACTTCTCATAAATAAATTGAGACGCTACAAGATATTAATTTCTTTAAAAAGTTCTTAAAAGAACTTTGTTCCGTGACTCCTTGAAAGGAGTCACGGGAATTTAAATTGTAAATAGAACGAATGGCCCTTTTTTGGAAATACGATGTATTCTTAGTTTTGATATGTAAAAATGACAATCAGCCAGCCTCGAAATACTACTCGTAACTTATATAAAAGTCACCGTCTATTTTTTATTTATAAATCAAATAAAAATAAAAATAATTATGATATGTTTCGGCGCGACCGAAAGGTTCGGCACTATTTTGACCGAGACATGATTTTTATGCCGAAATGCACTCGATAGCGAATACGGTACCTATTTGTAACTTATGGTAACGGTACAAGAGGCTATACCATTTCTTACCAAGGACCTTTCCCCTCGGCCAGATGCACCCCAGCCCCCCCTGTTCCAGGCAGTAGTCAGCAGGCTCGGTGCGGTAGTTCCAGTTGAATCGCTCGTCGTTCGTGAAGGCCCGGTACATGGAGGGAGGCCGGGCTCCTAGCGGCTCATCACCCCCAGCTTCAAAGAGGAGAACCTAGAAAGACAGTACTGTCAATCGGGAACTCTGATACAATCGGCGCGCGTCGCGAGGTTAGGTGATTGTGAAGAAGATGGGTGTGTGCCGAATCCGCCCGTCGTATCGTACCCCTTCTCTTCCAGGACGAGGAGTTGGCCTTATCACCTTATTTGGCTATATCATAAGTACGATGCGATGGGTGGGCGGGGTATGTCCCATTTGTTCCATGGAACTACGAACTTTTTATTGAATTACGTCATAGTTTAATACAGAATGCGAAGTTCCATGAAACAAACGGGACGTACCCGTGCACATCTGTCTCTAAACCTATTAACTTTTCAAAATGTTTAAAGAGATACCTACAGAACTACGAACTTTTTATTGAATATTACGTCATAGTTTAATACAGAATGCGAAGTTCCATGAAACAAACGGGACGTACCCGTGCACATCTATCTCTAAACCTATTAACTTTTCAAAATGTTTAAAGAGATACCTACAGAACCTGTAGGTTAGGTTAGGTTAGTAGTACCTATAACAATCCAGAATAGTTAAACGGTTTTAGAGAAAAAAATTTTTCGGACAAACGAAACAGCGAACCAAATTTTTGGATCTTAGTTTACTAGGTAGGTAACCTATTTTGCTCCTTTGTGTCTCTATAACTATACGCACCTTAACGTTATCTTCGCTCAGCCGTCCCGCAACTATAGACCCGGCGCTCCCCGCTCCCACTACAATATAGTCGTACTTGGGCTCCAGGGCGCCGGCGGGGCGCACGCGCCGGCACGGGTCGTTGAGACCGCACCGGCCCTTGAGCATGCTCTCGAGCAGCGTCATGAAGAGAAGGGCGGTGCCGGCGTAGTGGGGGGAGCCCCGGATGGACTCGGGAAGATCGATCAGAGGACACTGGCAATGCTACAACATTTTATTTATTCATATGTTTCTATGAAATTCAACACTTACAATTACAACAATATGTAGCAAGAATAGGAAACAAAACCAATTAAAGGATTTCACATTTGTACACTTACTTATATAGTGATATAGTATAACTTTCATTTGTAAACTCGGAATGACGTAAAATAGTAAAGAAAATATCAGAGGAAAATCTCACTTCTTTTTAAAAGCAAAGTGTGGTGGATTCAATTTTAGTAGCCCCACGGTTGGGCGCCAACTAACAAATTTTATTTTAACCTAGCTCTAACCCTATATAGCTACAGCTATAGCTATAGCTCTATAGCTAAACTGAAGTGGCAGTGGGCGGGGCACATTGCTCGCAGGACTGATGGCCGATGGGGTCAGAAGGTTCTGGAGTGGCGTCCGCGGACCGGGAGACGAGCTGTAGGTAGGCCTCCAACAAGATGGAGTGACGACCTCGTCAGGATCGCGGGACCGCCGTGGATGCGAAAAGGACAAGACCGGTCTGCGTGGAAAGCCTTGGGGGAGGCCTATGTCCAGCAGTGGACGTCTTTTGGCTGACATGATGTAGCTCTAATCCAAGGTCTAGGCTAGACAACGATAAACAAACAATAAAAAATACACAGAAATACTTTTTTTAAAACATCAAATATTCGGGCTAGCCGGGAATCGAAGCCAGGCCAGCTTTGTAGTCAGCTTCACTGTCAACTAGGCTTACTTAAATACCTATATTGGAATAACCGCGTTAAGTTTTTTACACTACGGGTATATTATAGGTACTTTACTTATCTACGAGTAGATAGACGACCGGCCGCCTCGTTGTTAGTGGGATCTGACCCCACCCATAGACATTTGCATTTTCAAGACTACAATCTTAAGACTGAAATCCTAAGACTGCAAATGCAAAGCATCCCTGAGACGAAATGCGTCTGTGCTAGTAATTATATCTACATACCTATCATAAGTCCTCTATTATCGGTAGGCCAAACTCGTTCCATTCAAACATTATTTTCAAATAAGGCTCATAGTATCAAAAAATATAATAACTTAAGAATTCTTGCGTATGTCATAGTATGAAAGTCTCTGTTTATTAGATAATTATCCTTCTTACCTCTGGAATTAAAATCATTTCGACGAGAAGTTTTTAGTCAGCGGACCCGCGTTTCCGTGGACCTTGAATTAAGACACAAAAACATGAGAAATTATATCTTCGGTAGTGTAGTGGTAAGTATCCCCGCCTGTCACGCGGGAGACCGGGGTTCGATTCCCCGCCGGAGAGCCATTTCTAACGGTAGGATGGTAAGTATCTGGGAGACTTAAATAAATCGCATTCTTCAAATATTATATTATGGAAATCGAAAGATTTACAGTTCTATTCTTAAATAAAAATTAAATTAAATATAATGAACAGCGAAACACGGGACCCGTGTCTGCGCTTATCGAAATTTTCTCTGGAGACTCAATTATAGATCCAAATACCAATAGATCATTGACAATTTTGAATTTGGAAAGAATTTAAACGAAATGTAAAAGTGGCCAGGAACGCAATTAAAACGGAGGTTGTAACAACCTCGTTACAACTAAATGCCAAAAAGTTTGAGGAAATACGAAAAAATGCCTTTATACAATTTAAACTAGAGTGAGCCGGGTAATCGGGCGTAGATAAGCACTGCAAATGCTTTGAGATTTTATTGGAACATCTTTGCCTACCTATCTTTGCTCTTTGCCTTAGAACTAAACAAATTTATTGCCCAAAGTGTATGCTGCCAAACAAACAAAAGACTATATAGTCGCCATCAAATATATTAGCACATACAAGATGTTAAACTAAATAAAAAAATGTTAAATGTTATTATACATAGGGTGTTCAAATATTTTGAGCACCTTTGTTCCAGTGTTATATTTGTTACTTGATATACACTTGTTCGCGACTATTAGGCGCAAGAGCAAAGGTGGTCAATTTCAGTTGATTTTATGATGTCCCAAAAAACACCCTCCACTTTAATATAAAAAAATATTCAAACAACTTCTACATTTTTTTCCGATATGGTAAATATTTTGCAACGTTGTATTCTTTGATGTCGTTAGCCCCATAAAAATTCAAGGTTACTTTCTACTACTTTTTCGGTTATCATGATCACAATTTTATGACAACGCAAAGTAATCTTAATATAATAAATACCATCTTGTAAATGATAAATGAGACAACAAAATAAAACGAGACTTACGGTGTCCAGCGATCTCGAAGTGCAGTTAGCCGGTTGGGTCCAGGCCAGGCAATAACAAAGCTCGTTTTTAGGATATCGACCTCGGGGTCAAGACTTACGGAATACCATGTGCCTCGCAGATTCACGAAAGAATAACGTCTAAAATAATGCTCAGTAATGAACGAATAAACATCTTATATATAGGGAGGCTTTTATCTTATATGAAGGTAATTGTGTTATTAAGTTAAATATACAGTATGATTCATTTTAAAACGAAAAAATGGAATTGGGAAAAAGTAAGTTGGTGAGGCTTTTTGAGGACCTTTAAGATAGTGGCAGTAAAAAAGCATTTCTGATATGACCCTAATCGGGTCAAGTGCGAGTCGGCTCGTGTACCGAGGGTTCCGCAACTACGTGTTATTTTTATAAAAGTTTAGGAATCCAACTCCTGCTGCCGCTTGCGCTAGGTATCTTGTTGTAGTCTTGTTTTAGAAGCCCCACCAAACTGAACATATTTATCGCTCTTGAAAATAAATAGGATTCGTGACTTCCATTAATGTATTATTGCTTTATCAATAACTAGCGACCAGCCCTCGCTTTGCTTCAGTTTATGACACATTTCTTAAACACAAATACATAATCCTGAATTTATACATACAAACCTTCCTCTTGAATGACTCTATATATTGCTGAAAACTGCATTAAAATCCGTTGCGTAGTGTAAAAATTCTAAGCTAACAGACAGCAGAGGGCCCTGCAAAGATGACCTACGCTACGCTAACTAGCGTTTCGAACGAATACGAATAGAAACGCTAGTTAGCGTGGTGCATCTTAGCAGGGCCCTCTGGAGCGACCTTATTTTATACTAGGTATGTAAAGAGAAGGTACAAAGTTTGCCCTGTCCCGGTTTTTTTTTAAACTATTTGTGTTAGAGCAGTAACTTATTGTATTTTATGTAATTTGTAGATTATTCCGTCTATGTATTTTTTTGAGAAACTTTTCATAAATTACATTGAGGTCGTCAGGATATTTGTTAATATTAATAAATAAAATAAAATTGATCATGTAAAACAAACCACAAAGTAATGCACTATACTTAAATAAAACAACAGACTTTACAACCGAATAAACTGCATGCTTAGTGCGCCTTCTTATCCTTAACTGTAGACGTACATTTGCATTACAATAATACGGCAAAGAACATCGTTTAAAACTAAACTTGCAGTCAATTTGCGTTATCAGAAGAGAATACAGTTTTTAAAAAAACCGGGTATGAGGTATGACAAAATTGGACCATGCTAAGTGTAATGTTCCGTGGCCGTTACTACAAACACAAATAAGGAACCCTAAAAAAGGTGTCAACCCCTTGATTCACCGACACTCACTTCATAGAACGTATCACTGCGCAGAATTTTTATTTCATAGAAAACTAATTTCCGCTGAACCCGTGTTGATTTCAGGTCATCTTAAATGTGATTCATGTAGGTTAGGTAAGACTGTAACCATCACAAGATAACCTGAAAACAAAACGTGTTCAGTAGAAAATGGCTTTCTATGAAACGAAAATTCTGCGAAGTGTTAAGTTCTATGAAGTGAGTGTCGGTGAAACAAGGGAATCCACAAGAAATATTTCCTAAACTGCAAGTACCTATGAGCTAATTTTGTATTTAGTACTTAGTTATTTAGTGCATGATTTTCAGTAAGCATATACTTTATCTTCGCCTATAGGTAACCTAGGAACGAATGGAGTCGACTTAGTCATGATATTTTTCCTTTCTATACTTATAATATGCTTTAATTATGTTACTTACTTCTTTATTGATATTAGTGCGCGAAAATAATATTTACATAAGTACAAAATTTCTTCTTTGCAACTTTTGTGGTTTATCATACATATAGATGGACATGGAAAACTATAAGGGTACCTAGTTTGACTACGGAACCCTACAAAACACACACACAATTCAGTTTTTTACATAAAATAAGTAATATGTGGATAACGAGGCAAATATAAACAATCAACTTTAAAACATTGTCTTTTAAATAAATAGGATAGGCAGAAAATACAGCACCAAGTGCGTTCTGCACGCGAGTTGATGTCTACCAGTGCGAACTACTGGGAATAAAAATTCCCAGTAGTTCGCACCACTTGCCGGAAGTGCGGACTAGTGGGGAAAAAAATCCCACTAGTTCGCAGTGCGAACTACGGGGTGCGGACTACTGGGAATAGCCCGTACTGGCAGGTAAACTAAGTTCGGCAGCTTACGTCGTTATGAAAATTTGACAACTAACTAATGTTGAGACAGCTCGCTTTATTACAGTTATTTCCATAGTGTTATGTCTTACGATATTCTGGTTTGGGGTAACGCAGCTGATACACAAACTATATTTGTGTTACAAAAAAGGGCCATTCGTTCTATTTACAATTTAAATTCCCATGACTTATTAAGATAACTTTTTAAAGAAATTAATATCTTAACTAGCATCTCAATTTATTAACGAGAATATTATTCATGTTATTAAGAATTCAGATTATTTCACCAAAAACTCTGATATACATAATTTAAATACTAGAAATAAAAATAAAATCGCTATTCGAAAATTCCGTGTCCGTGAAGTATATAAATAATTTGTTGGTCAATGCATTCATTTCTATAATAAATTACCTGACGTAGTTTTGAAGTTACCCTTTCCAGCACTTAAAATGACTTGAAAAAGTCGTTAATCTCTAAAGCGTATTATGGGGTCGAGGATTATCTAACAGACAAAAATGCATGGCCTAAACCCGAAACTGTCAATAATAATATGTTCAAATGCGAAAATACTTTATCTTGTCTAGGGGACACCCTTGACGTAGGAAAACATATCGAAACTTTTAGTCGTCTTGCACCGTCTTATATACACAAGTATATGTTTGTTTTTTCTCCCTCTATCTCTCTCCCAAGATTTTTGCCATGTTTTCCTGCATGCTACGCATGTTATTTGATATTATATTTAATTTAATATTTATAGCTTTATATAATGCTTAGACTAAGTAGTACCATTGTAATATGAAATATGATTAAAAAATGTCTGACTGCTGAGTTTCTTCTGAGTTTTCATGATATTTATTTATTACTAGCGGCCTCGTTCTAATGAAAATAACAACAAAACATCCTTGAACATTGTCACATACTGTTTAATTTCATAAACCTTGACAATCCATCGAGTAGTTTTTGAACTAAGTACACGAATTACAAAACAAGCGTGTGGTTTTAAAAGCCGTCGCTGCACGTGATGTGATGATGTGATGCATCGTACGATCAAAACGAGTGCACCGATTACAGTAATTTTAATTTGTATCCAGCGTGCCTAGTATGGCTGCGTCCATATCGCGTGTCAAATGTGGATAAAGCATCTGTCACTGTCGTACTTATTTACGTGTCAGAAGGTGACGGATGCCTTATTTAATCCTTGTCACGCGATAAACGCAGCCATGTTTTTATAATTATGACGACACATTTTTTGGTATTAAATCAAACCTGACAATAGTGATAATATAATCTACAAAATAAAACTTGGCAATCCGTCGAGTAGTTTTTGAACTATACGAATAAGTAAACAAGAGCGTGGTTTTTAAAGCCGTCACTGCACGTAATGTGATGCATCATACGATCAAAATGGCTGCCCCGACTTTAGTGATTGACATCTTTGATTGAAGGAAAAAAATAACCATTTATGAGTAGTTCATTTCATTTCATTATAACCTTTGTACTGTCAGCATCAGAAGTAGAAGGACAGTCGGTTTCTTGACGATTCGTTAACGTTAGCTTATTGGGCGGCTGACGGTTGCAAATTACGTCAAGATAATGCCGATCGATATCCGTAACGTATGACTACAATTTATGTTAAAATAAAAATAAAACTACATAATTGCTAAAATGTTATACAATTTTTCTCTTTTTTTTCTGTATTAGGTATTTTCAGTCAATACGTTCCTTTTACAGTTCACTATCCGTTACATTTTTCATATATCATTCCTATTCACATAGGGAAATTGCATGTATTTTCAAACATATATAGTACTCGAAGTCTTATCCATCTTAAGCTTAACCCACCATAGGTATTGTATCCGTCAGCCGCCCCTTACTAAAGAAGGCCCAAGTTCGTGCCCGAGGTACAGTCAAGGAATTAAATTTGCCTCCCCCCTTAGTTCCAAAATCTGACATTCTACAGCAATAAGGTATTAGTTTCCTATCAATTACAAATGACTTGGCATCTCTAATGACAATGACTTCTCAAGCAGATTTTCTTTGAAATCAGTAGCAAATTAACTTCCGCGACGGTACAGAAATATTCGAGCCCGTTTATTTATCGTCGCAAATGGTTTGTTTGCCGTCACTGATGATGACGGCCCAGTTGAGCACGTCGTAGATTCTCATGTGGGGATTGTGGGTTTGCACTGAAAAGAAAACAATGTTACAAACGCATTCTAAACCCTGTTCAGACTTAGGGCCGTATTAACAAACTCATCTTGACTGTGAGGCCCGTCACAAGTTACATAAAATTAAACGTCAAACCATAGAGAAATGTCATTTTTGACGCATCGCCAGGGGCCCGTTTCTCAAACCGTATTAGTCTAATAATATTAGTGTTTTGTCTCGTAAATAACACTACAAAATGAGACAAAACACTAATATTATTAGACTAATACTTTTTGAGAAACGGGCCCCAGATGAGCATTAGAGTTGAGATCAGTTTATTAATACGGGCCTTAGTTATATGGTAAACTACTTTCTAAACTCAAAATGAAACCTTTTTGGCTAAAACAGCTCTTTTAATAAAGTAAACTAAGAAAATATTTTCAAATCAAATTCATTTCATCATTATCAGCCGCAAGACGTCCACTGCTGGACAAAGGCCCTTCCCCAAGGTTTTCCACAACGATCGGTCCTCTGCTGCTGTCATCCAGCGGTTTCCCGCGACCTTTATCAGATCGTCAGTCCACCTTGTGGGAGGTCTGCCAACACTTCGTCACCCGGTTCGCGGTCGCCACTCTAGAACCTTTCCGCTCCAACGGCCATCAGTTCTACGAGCAATGTGCCCCGCCCACTGCCACTTAAGGTTAAATTCATTTATTTAATTACATTTACAATTTTTTCAGAGAACATTTTGGACATCACTTGGCCAATGTATTGTCAGTGATTGCTTTATTTTATTGAAAATAGCTGTTTCATACAAAAAAGTTGCATTTTGAGGTTAAAAAGTTGTTTACTACTTTGGGGCCGTATTAATAAACTCATCTTGACGGTGAGGCCCGTCACAAGATACGTCAAAGTAAACGCCAAACCGCCACCAAACACTATCATTTTTGACGCATCTCGAGACAGCAAGTCTCGCAGTCAAGTAAGTCTAAAATGATCAAGTGTGAAATGGGCTTGTGCTGATTTGATTCGAAATTGAATTAAAGTCGGAACATTAATACCTACTGTGCGGCCTCCCGTCGTCCGCTGAAAAATGTATCGCACAGTCGAGTTCATAAATATGTGTACACTTTAGTACCTTGTCTATTTAACGTCATGTTTAAACTGCCATACACGAATTGTCACAGCGATTAATGTGACAAGGTACTAAAGTGTATACATATTTATGAACTCGACTGTACTAACACAAATCAAGGATTTTTAATGTCTCACTTTGAGCTAATCCGGCCCCGAGAGGTTACGTCTGCGCAACCTTTAAGCGGGCTAAGAAAATTGCACCTACTTAAGAAATACACACTACAATTTAGGATGCAATTAAGGGTCAAATTCCGAGATTGCTGTTGCGGCAGCTGTGCGATTATGATTAGTAATGATCGACGACCGGTAGCATTTTATGTCACTTTAACGTCTAACGTAATGACTAATATGGATAAGTCAGTGTTGTTAAAAAATTAAACCATAATTATACTGTTAAAAACTTGCTGAATTTATTTTTCATAGTAAATTATCATATTTTTTCTGTCTGATATTGTCAATCGATTCCTTTTAAAATAGTGGATCCATTTATATAGAGACCTTTCTACATCAACAGGTGTTAGAACCTCAATAATAAATCTGTATACATTGATATATATGTAAATTAGCACTAAATTTAAATAGAATCATGTTATACTTTCGTCGAAAAATTGCTACCGGTCGCCGAACATTAGTGATTAGTCCGTTTTAAACTTACGTAGGAGATCATAGATGCTGATCTATGTGGTGGAATATTGGGAAAGGTGTTCCAGACAGGGACAAGCCAGTTCAATTTTTTTTTTAAGAAATAGGTTTTGGAATTAATTGCTTGTCCCCGCCTGCAATATCTTTTTCAATATTCAGTTAAATTTAAATTGTAATAAATTTCAATAAGTATATTGCTCTTACAATTTTCTATACAGTGTGTGGCCCAAAACCGGGGATAATATTAAAAACAGGGGCGCTATAGATCACCGGTAATTACATTATAATGGTCTTACATAATTAAGACTACTAAGACTTTCAGTTTTTTTCTAACAAACTTAATTGCAAATTCAATGTAATGCAAACACCGCTAAATCTACCGCGTGTTGTCAATGGCACCCTGTACTCAGACATACCGCGTACCAAGTGACCAAGCGAAGATATCGCGATAATACATTACACACCTACGATTTTTAACTTTGTAGGCTGTTTTCTCCAAAAGTATAGACTTTGTAATATTAGATTCTTGTGATAGTTAATTGAAATGTTCTAAAGAATCCCCATTTAATTTTTTCGCCCCGGTTTTGGGCCACACACTGTATATTATATACCTTGTTTTTCGCTTTTCAATTGTTTTTTTTTTTTTTTTGTTAATAATATAGTGGTTTAATTATTTATTACTAAGTGACATATAGGTTCTGGAGCTCGATTTTTTTATGTTACATAATTTATAAGCGAAACTCTCTTACTAGCAAAAGGAGTTTATTGCTTAACATTTAACTTGAACATTTCTCAATTGAGAATGTATAAGAGACTTGATTGACACGGACTTTATATATCAAAGATAAATAACTTCAAAGTCCCGTCCATGTGGATATATTATCTAAAGAGAATTGCTCTGATATTAGTTAAAACTGTCTTCGCACTTAAGTACTTCGGTAGTAGTTCGGTACTTAACGCAACGCGCGGACTGCAACGGAGCTGTGCAAAATCGACCAATCACATTCCCTAGAGTCTAATCACATTTGTTCATTTTAACGGCGAGGTAAAGCTCGTAGCAGAAAGGCAGCCTAAATAGAATCATTTCATTATTTATTGAATTACACATGGGACTACCGCCGATTAAATGACAGGGTGTGTCCATGTTATGCAAACTCTCAAAATACCCCTTTCCGAGCTGTGATAAGTATTTATTTCTCTATATTGGTATGTTTATTGCATAGTACCCACTACCCACCCGTAATAGGAGCTTAGGGCTTAGTTTGCGACTAGCTTAATTTGTGAAAGATTGTCCCCCGATATTTAAATCTCTTTTTATACTATAAACCGCTAATATTGGTATCAGAATACCACATATAGCGTAACCGATGCGTGAAAATAATTATATAATGAGCGTTGGCATGCTAATAACAGTTCTATAATAACTATTATACCAGTTACATTAATATCTATTGTATATTCAAGAAACGAATCGTCTTCCTTACGGGCCGTAGCGTTATGACATTCGCTACGTACAAAATGTGTCAAATTTTAACGAGGCGTAATGAAAACGATTCGTTTCTTGAATATAAGAACCGGGCATCAGACTTGCTAGGCTCTCAGATTTTTAGGCGGTATAAGGATACCTACCATGAGCTCTCACGAACTGCTTCGTTGGGAAGTCTGAGATCTTCCAATATGGTCTGCCGAGTTGAAAATGTGAAGTCGAAGCAATCGATTTATGTAATTCCTGAAAAAATATCTTAGTCATAAATTGCCGTTTTCGATATTCAAACGAGGGACAGATTGGATTACGCATTATCCGACGAACATTAGATTATATCTTCCGATTATATATTACGGGTCAAAAGATACAGCGGAGACCCTTAGCATCTAGGGTCCCGAAAGCACCCTTCGGGTACCTAACCTTAAAAATGTATAGAGAAGAAACAGACAGACAGGCGGATATGACGCTGTCATTTGGCTACGGACACCTAAAAACCTTAGTGTTTGCGGTATTTTATTTATTTATAATTTCATTAATATAAATTTTTATTATTCCAAAAATGCAAGACTAAGTACCCTGCCAAAAGTAATCTATACTAATAACTATAAATGTCAAAGATACTGTTTGATTGTCACACGGCTAAATCGCTGGATAACTTTGATGCAATTTTATCCCGCAAAATAGGACAGTTCCCGGTGGAGTAGCGATAGAACTTCTACGCGGACGAGTCGAGGGCAACCGCTAATAATCTTATGATTAGACAAATTAAAGCCTCGATATACTAATGGTGACTTCTTCATTCACTGCCATATCTCTTAAAAGGCCCGGGCGACGATTTTCGGCGATTCTCGTGAAAGCTAGCTTCGAACCGCCGCTAGAAAACAGCTGCTTTAAAATTAAAACCGGGCAAGAACATGTCGGACCATGCTCAGTGTAGGGTTCCGAAGCCGTCAAGTACTACACACATAAAAAACAACAAGTAGTTAATTACTAATTTTAAATTTTAAATCATTCGGTGCCATCATCAATCATGCGCTTTCATTGAAGATATTTTTCTAAGATATTTATTATTTCATAAAATTTGCGCTTCAAAGCTTAATATTTCATAAATACTTAGAAATACTTTTGAAAGACCTATCCAACGGTACCACGCACTATGGGGTAGACGAGAAAAAAAATACATCCGTGTAGGGGACGTACACTAAAAAAATAGTTTTTCAAGATTTTATTTACCAACTTTGTTGACGTGACTAATACGTATATTCACGCCAAATTACGGGTTTCTAGTACTTGGTGTCTGAGCTAGACCGCGGACGGACAGATATGGCGAAACTATAAGGGTTTCTAGTTTGACTACGGAACCCTAAAAACCGCATCCAAATCAGTTCATCCGTTCACAAACTACGGTGCCACAGACAGACACACACACACATAATGGGCCAACTTATAACACTCCCCTTTTTGCGTCGGGGTTTTATAACGCACCAGACCACGCATTCGCACCTCCTAGCTAAGTATACAGACCTGATTCCATATGTTCTTTCTGGTGATCTTGCTGTCTTGCCGGTCCGACCGGGAGGAGTGGGGGTCGTAATCCGGGGGGTGGTACAACATGTCGTATGGACACAGCGGTGTGCTCGGTGCTTTCTTCGTGTTGAAATACGTCCCCTTCGAGGTTGGGAGCACCATCCCAGACCTCACACGGTCATCCGGTACCTTCATCATTTTTACGTAGCGTATGATAGAGATGGCAAACAAGCTGATGAAAAGTTACCACACTGCTATGGATACCAAATTACCAGGAGATAAGGAGAGTCGAAGATGCGTTGCCGGATTTAATTTTGTTATTGTATTGTCTAATTCTTATAATTTTGAGGCCGAAATGAGTCAACTGACTACGTTAGAGCTCCAAATTTTACTTCATTACGACGACGCACCTTATTGATCGTGTTATAAATACATTAGTGGTTCCGAAATGAAATGCGGCCAAAAGAAATGCGGGGGAAATGAAGGGGAAACGACATGTTGACATGCTTTTGTAGTCTGTGACACGCTTGATGTTGTAAGTCACAATTTAATTGACAAAATTTGTAATAAAAGAGGCGTGCAATGAATTGTGGGTGTCTATAACGTTTCAGTACGTCAGCAAATGACAATCATATGAAAAGTCAATTAGTGATGCTTGCAAATGGCATCAGAACGGTGTCAAAATTTAATTTTTATGTAATTTTACTAATTAGTGTATTTCGCGATTTCTTACACCGACGGACTCAAAATTAATGAAATGGACTATATCAGTGTATCATCGGAAATAATAGGTTCTTAGTTCTGTAACCCTTTATGTTTATATATTTATGAAACTTTATTTTAATATTTTGTATTTTTTTAGAATCTTGGGACTTTACACAGGCTCCCGTTAGAGGTCTGAGAGAAGTCTATGGAGAAAGGTCAATAGATGATATTTTCCAATATTCCGATATTATTTGGGCGAAAGGCGTTCGGAAGAAACTTTCTCGCCGAAAAGAACCTTTCCGACAAAGAAAATTAGTCGAATCTTCTACTTCACTGATATTGAAGAAAACTATCGATCGAAAGGTATCGGCAGAGTGCTTTCGCGTTAGCGGTGCGGTCGCGCGGCAGAAGCGCTGCCAGACCGGAGTAAAATATATGACCTCCTGTCGCGCGACTAAGCAGTGCGACTGCCGCTCGATTATACTTACCGCCAATTTGAAAGCGCAGTTTTTCTTCATAAAATCTATATTTAGTTCCTTCGTAGCTTACAAGCTGCCCCTAAACAAACCGCTGCGTAGAATATCGATCCGCCCTGACTGAATCAGCTATCATTTAACCTAACCCTCAATATTAGGTATAGAAACACAGGTTCCTTTAATACTTACAATCATAACTTTTATTTGACAAGTGCATTCTCCAACACAACATAGTACACAAAGAGCAAGATTAGAGGGAATTTAGAAACGTTGCGCTGCAGTGTGAATTCTGATAGGACTCGGCTCAGCATGTGCTGAAGCTGGAGCCACAGCGGGATTTCAACTTAACCCTGGTGTTCACGTTTTCGTAGCTGAACACAATAGGGGAAACTTTAAAATTACGAATATTCATTTGGCCGAGTTAAATTTTTTTCGGAAGCTATGTTATGCTGGAGCTATTTTAGATTAAATGCGTTTTATTTTGTAGTTTGCCTACCCCACTCTGGGAATGAAGGCGTGAGAATATGACATGTACGTCAGTGTGTGTGTTACATTTGCGTTGGTTACGTTAGGTTTGATTTATAAGCGATTTCAAAACATTGCATTCGAATTTATGGCAATTCGGAATTTTGATCAATTCAGAATTATGACTTCGGAATTATGTAGTTGTACCCTGAACGCAAACACGTGACGAGAGAAAAATATGTTTACTTACATAAATATAGCGAAATACTAACTTCATTATTAATGTTTTGTCTATAGGTCGTCAATGACTATTCAGCATCGAGCTTTTCAGATATAATACTACCGCATAACCCAGTGTATGGAGGCCCTGCTGCCAAGTACCCTACGGTGGCAGACGGCAAGCCGCTCATAAAGGTGACCGTGATACCGCACAACCCACCGCACCACTACGACGAAGGATATACCACTAGACAACGCAGACACATCACTATACCCCAGAAACCAATAGAGAAATGTCCATCGGACCCGTATGACACAAAAAACTTTTACCTCGTAGTTGCTGGGTGCAAAAATCGAAAGATCTACGAGCTAAACACTAGAAGTGGCAAGGGAGAAACGTGCAAACATGAAGCGCTTTTAAACGAGAATGAATATAAAGAATATTTTAATGCGAACATGATCAAAAATAAAAGGAAGCTGACAAATAAGAACGACAACTTAGCGTCAGAAGAAGTGCCGGAGACCTGCACGCACAATTGTCATTGTCAAGGGTGCCAGCGGAGAAGCAGCCAGGATCTGAAGATCAGGTCCAATGGAAACAATAGGAACGGCAACAAAATTAAAAAAAGTTACTTAAGGAATGATCCAGATGCTTATAGGCTGGAAATTCCGAGTGCCTCAGGGAAGACCTCTGGAAGTAACAGGTCGAGGACTGAAATAGCAATCACGAGTACGAGAAAAGGGGTGGTTGACGACGTAACTGCTCCTAAAAGTCGTATAAAAATAACGGGTCGTCTAGGGCTCACTGCTGAGGACAAATATGTACTTAACTGTGATGCTACTGTTGATGACAAGCCGAGTAAGTATGTTATTTCAGGACCTACGTTGAAAATCGAAGTTCAACTTGTTGGAACTAACGTAGTTCCAAAATTTTCTCTCGATTTCATCTCGACATGGGTAGCGCTAATATAACGTTTCGATTTTCAGAGTAGGGCCTTTGATCTGTAGGTTTCGTGACTGACTGACAGACGGTGCAATGTGCATTATGTACAGCCCAAACAGCTGAACCTAGGGAATAGAAACTTGGAGGAACGTTCCATGGGGACCCTACGAGTGCATAAAGTAATTACTTTTTTTACAATTGACCCTCAGTGGGAGAAATGATGGCATTCTCGAGTTGGTTCATATTACGTATTAGGCGATTGTGATGAATGGTGGAGAATATATAATGAAAATATAATTTAGATGTATTCACCAAGTAACGATACGTTAGATGATAGATCTAACAAGGTTTGGTAACGTTAGTTTCAAATAACATCCTTATACATGGGTACTTACGCTGTAAATGTAAGTGTGCAAGTTTTTTTTTGGTACCGTCTACGCATTAACGGATTGTAGGTACGTTTTTGAACCAGAGACTAAGTACCAATTTCACCAAACGATGTTAAATTATATCAATGTTAATCGACTGTTAGTTCATACATTTCGATAGCTGTTAACGCTCTAATCGTCTGTTAAGTGGTGAAATTGGTACTAAGTCCGGAAACGGACATATTTGTTAAAAAGCTGCATAATCATTGTTAGTCCTAGTCGTAATGTTTTGTCCTTATCCGTAATTGTGACATTTTTATTTGACAGTAAGAGAAAACAAAAATTTAAATCGGTTTGTATTGGGCGTTTATTAATAAGGGAGTAAATTTTTTTTTTATGGCATAGAGAAGTTAAACGAGCACACAGGCCACCCGATGGTAAGTGGAAACTGTGACCCATAGACATTCGCATTCACAAAACTGCAAGCCTAAGACTGCAAATGCTTTGCCAACCCGGAGGACTAAGATGAAATGTCTCTATGCTAGTCATTACACCGGCTGTCTTGGTAAATGTTTAAATTCTGTAATTTCAGCCTGAAAAGATTTCAGACCAAACGATCATTTGCCACAATTCATTTCATTTGCATAATATGACAAAATATTTTTTTGAAGAGGTGTTCTGAAAAAAGTCTTGCATATGACTTGATAATGATACTATTCAATATTTTATGCTTTATGCTTTTGAGACAAACCAAGCATGTTTTTTCAGGACACCTTTTAAAAAAACAAAAATGTTGTCAATAACGTAATATCGTTTTGATGGTGTTTTTCAGTCGCGACTCACTTTCAAACGGCCCGGCAAGACGCGGAGCTGCCCCGGCCTAGCGTGGTTTGCGCCTCCGCTATAGAAACGCAAAGGTAAAGAAATTATTAATGATGGCCCTGCCAGAATCAAAACGCTGACTAGCGTTTCTATTCCTTTCGTTTTCGTTCTATTCGTGATACGAAACGTCACGTGATCTACCAGTGACGCGATTGGTTAAAAACGAAACGAATAGAGACGCTAGTAATTCAATAAAATTAGATTCAAATAAGCGTTTTTGCAGGCGGTTTTTTTTTTTTTTTTAATGTTTATTTTATTTTATACTTTTTAGTGATAACTTATCTAGTCCCACTTCTTAGTTGATATGAAACTTTAAGACATTCGTACAAAATGCCACACAGACGTAGAAACGGACAGTGAAAGCGAGTACTCTGGTCTGTTTGGCACTCTTCGATACGGAACCCTTAAAGCTACAAAAAATTCACCGTGGCACAGACAGATGTATGTATAGCCATCGCGTCAAATATATGTATACATAGACCTTGTTTTCAGTGTCATAGAGACTTTTAGGTATATTTACCGTCTTCGGAACGTGCATAAATTTATGACTTTGACTGTACCAACTGTTTTCTTCGCTAATAATTTTAATTAAGTAGCGCTGTACTTTACCTACATACAATTTACGTTCCAGGCCACCGAAGCCACAACGCGACTCGAGCATTCAAACTGAAACCCGTTACATCCCCTGCCCCATATATGAGTATGAACGAATCATTTAAGTTTGATGTAGTACTTAATAAGTGGTTAACGGCCGTTCTCAGGGACATTTTTGTTAGGGACTTGGCTGACTTGACTTCTTTTCAATTGAAATTTAAAAAATGTATCAAAGGTACCTTTACATTTCTATGTATCACTTTGAGCCGATCCGGTGCCGAGTGGTTATGTCTGCTGCGCCAATCTTTAATCGTACTGACTCTGAGCGCAGACTATTAGTAGTAATTATTTCGATATTATTTATAGGACAAATCTTATAACTATGTCACTATCCTTCCAGATCACCACCGAAGAAACAACGGGATTTCAATATTCAAACAGACCGTTTCATTCCTTGTTGTGCATATGAGTATGTATACATACAGTTTATGAAGTTTAATAATTTTATGGTAGGTGCTTTTAAAATTATCATGACATTACTTTTTCTTTTTAGTTCAAATTTTCAATGTCAAGCGACTCAAATCAATTTAGAGCGCACGCGACCAAGCAGAGCAGTCTGTAACGATGATAAGATAGTTCAATGTTGTTGCACCAACGCAATGGAGAATTATACCCATACAGACAATAGTGACATCTCGCTCAAACCTTGCCCGAGCCCCATAGTTATAATATCTGTGTATCCAAACCAAGAATCAACAGATATAGTTGCTAGAAATAAAGGTTCCTCACCGGAGGATAAGTATACAACGCAAATTGAATACGCCCAAAAAGGGAAACAGAAGATAAGCAATAAAACGAAAACCGTAAAAGCTGCTGCGCGCAGTAGGTCCCCTTCACCTGCAAAAGTAACCAAGAAAGATAAAGAAACACAAATGAAATCAACAGTCATGTCTTCAAAGCAAGTTTGCGACAGTATATCAAATCCTGGACGTAAAAAAACGAAATCTAGTAATGTCCAAACTGTTAATCTAACAAAAACGTCAACCATGATCAAAAAGTCAGATCAAAGGTCAAAGTCGCCCACGAGAGTTTCCTCCCCAGGTAGACGAAAGGACAGTCCGAAAAGTAAGCTCAACAATAACTTATCGACAGGCACAAATACTGATAAATTGCTGACGAAGAAGGCTTTGGTTGACGATTTCACAAAGCAAATCGTTCTGATGAATGAAAAGAAACCAAAAGCCGGTTTAATGTGGAAAGCCAAACACAACGCGTCTAACGTCACCGTCAATATAGACGGTGATAACGAACGCTACAATGTTACGTTCCGCCAAGGTGATTTAGATAGACATCTATCTGTAAGAAAGACAAATAAAGGAATTTTGACTAAGCATCCGGAAGTCGAGGAACATACGTCTCTAGAGAATTTTTTATCCTTGCGCCCAGACGAGCCCAGAAAGAGATCCCATTCCCAAACACATTTTTTGGAAGGGGTAATTAGGTCTTCTTTCTCTATGATTGCCACAGTAAATCATTTTTTGCTTTTATTTTGAACGTTTTTTATTATTTTCTTAGCAGATTAAATTCGGCTCGCTTCTTTACGAAATGGCAACTGGGCAGCTTATAACTAGTATGTTGTTAATTTATTCTCCCATTGAAATGTTTCCTGTTTTATGTTGCAGAATAATCCCGAAGAAAACTCCTCAAAACTCAACGTTGTTGACAGTCTTGAGATATCGCACAGGTAATCAAGGGTCCCTAATCAATTTTAAAGTAATAAATAGTTTTTAAATTGGAAATTTTGTGAAGCTGATCGAAGTTGCAGGCGTGAAGAAAGGACATCTATTGGTGGTAAAACCACTCAAACAATTGTAAAGAATGACAAAAATACTTGCAACGCAGTCGATAACAAGTTCTTAGGTATTGTAACATGTTTTTATATTTTTATGTTGATTTATTTAAAACAATCATTGTGACATTGCCACATGGGTCAGAACTACGGCTAATAGGATAAAAAATATTTGTTTAGAAACTGTCCATTTCCTACTTTTTTAATGAAATATCACCATTATCATCATCATATCAACCAAGAGAGGTATTCTCACACGTTTTCTCGTGGTCCTACTAATTTGTCCTACTAGTCAAAAAGTGAACCTAGATTTGATCACTAAATACTAATTGTGGTTGTAAAAGTAGGTAGGTTAGGTTCGTTAGGTATCTTTAAACGCCCGAAGGGCAAACCGCCCAGAAATAGGAGCCCTGCCGCAAGGCAGGGCTCCGTCGAAAGTCAGTAGGACAAAAATAGTAGGACCACGAGAAAACGGCCGTATTCTCTCTTGGACACAGCGGTAATAAGATGGTAAGTGACGGTGATCGAAGTTATACATACCTAACTTCGGTAGTCCTGAAAATTTTATGCAAGAAGAATCACTCCGTTGTACTTCAAAGCTCTCCAAATTTTAAAGTCTGGTAGATATTGCCTGATTTTGGATATTACACAAGCGTTGTTGGTCTCTGCTTATGAAGCTAGCGGACCCGGGTTAGCTGAGGGCGGCTATTTGTGTGACGAGCTGACGAGCGCAAGTGCTTATTCCAAAGTTTTAAGTATTTTTTATGTAGGTATATAAGTACCTTGATATTCTTCCTAATTGACAACAGGGATTTCTTTAAAAAGTGTTCTGAAAAGCATAATTTATTTTTTGGTTATTATTTACAGAGTTTTTTTTTTAATATCATTTATCAGTGTTTTCTATAAGTGGCCCGGGATGACGTCATTTTGTTTTAACTGGGTTACATTACGTAGCACTGTGACGTAGAAATTACCATTGCGTTTAAGCTCTTTAGACACTAGCACAAATTTGTTTATTTATTTTCTCAGTAAATAAAGAACAATCTCTTTTGTATACTTTTGAGGCAAACCTAACTACTATTTTTTCAAAACACCTTTTAAAAAGTTTCTGATGTCAATTAGGTTTGACTTTGCCTAGTACCCATAGTACAAGCCTAGAGCTTAGTTTAGCAATAGGTCAATTGGTGCGAGATTGTCCCCTGATGATCATTTATTTATTTATGTATGAGATAGATCTCATCAAATCTTAAGACAATGTTTTCTGTAAATAAGTAAAAACATTCCTTTGTCTAATTCGAGTTCTTGATGAATTATAGCTCCGATCAAGCACTTCCACGGTGACGAATGCTCAATAACCGACCCTATTGAGAGAGATCTGGAAATAAGGGCTCTTCTTGGTATAGAAAAGGGCAGATTTAAGCCTCCGGAACGTTCAAGTTCAAGCAAGGTCAGCAATTTACACTTAAAGTATCAAGCATCCACAATGTTTATCATGATTTTTTTAATTTTTTTTATTGTTCAAGGCATGCGATACCCTTGGAATTGGAAGCGGGGTTTCCCTACACTACATATATCAACCACCACGCCCGAGGTTTTTTTTTATACCGTTATACTGTTTTTAAATCTCTAGAAATATTCAATTCCAAGGTCATATTACTTTTCAGTCAAATTGAACCAAAAAAACCGAGACCGAAGAATAATATGTTGGTTAGCGAAAAAGTCATGCAGGATGCCATCTATTGTGCGCCTGAGAAGAAAGCCTCTCTGTACCAGCAGTTGGTGCTGAGCAAGAACTTCCAAGTGCTTCTAGAACTGAAACAGACAAAAAAAGAAAAACCGATAGTATTGACGCATCAGCAATTCGAGAAAGTCAGGAAAACTATTTGCAACGTACTCGTCAATAGTAGCAGTGGAAGCAGGTACACTAAAATGTCTAGCCTCAAATGTAGCGTGGTTTCACTTAGGAAACTTAGGACGAAGCCGAAAGAAAATTTTGTATATCACTTCAACAAGGAAGCACAAACTGAATCGGTTGGTATTTCATTCTCAATGATTCAAACTGATACTGTACTCGGGAAAGAAGACTTTGATCTGTCGTCTAAGGCCGACAATGAGGAAGTAATGAGATTAATAAACGTTTTCACGAAACGTGACGACTCTAGCAGTTCCGAAGTTTGTGACCCGACACGCAAACTTGTAGAAGTCAGGAGCAGCACTGACGATTCTAAACAAATAATACAGCGCAGAGAAAGTGTTTTCTCTGCTCATCATGCCCACACAGATTCGAAAAGTCTAACCATTCTAGAACAAAGAGAGACCAGAATTTTGATTAATTCTTCTCAATCAACTTATTATTTGAAACCCAAACCTATCAAAGCAAGCGCTAGAACTGAATATCCCAAGAGAGCGGCATCTTCCCTGGAGGTTCATTATGCCAGTACGTCCTATATCAGACATGTGAAGTTTTCGTCATCGGACGTCGTTCGCGATTCTAACTCGGTTACTAAAAATCTAGAAGTAAAGGAGTCAGCGTCCATTCACACTCTTTTCAATGGTAATTACAGATTGCGTTAATGTTACTAAAATAGAAATTTGACTTTCATTAGTTATATTTCATACTAACTTTTAGCGTAGAACTTGTACTTACGTAACGTAACGTATTTCCACCAGAACTGAGCCTAAAGATGAGTTCGGTTGTTGTAGGAAACACGTAAACTACCGGACGGCCGCATCGAGCGTTTATGTTAATACCATAATTACCTCAAGTTTTCGCTAGCTTTAAGCATCTAGCCTAGGGCCCTTGAACATTTTGCATGAAGCAATAATTCAGAATAGAAAATCCCAGTTCATCGTCACTGAGTTTGTGACTTTCTGAATATCCCTCATACCAGTAGACAAAGATTCGCTACGAAATACTGATTTGTGATAGAAGCTTTCCGTCCACATCTCGAAATGACTAGGTAGGTAAAGTCTGAGTCGCTAAATGACCACATTGTTTTTTTTCATCTTATGTCCGGGTCCGTCTAAGCAATGGCGACGGAGCCCCGCATGGCGGGGCTTCTATCCCTGGGCATATTTGAAGTTACGTAACGAACCTAACCTACCTACTTAGTAACGCAAACGAAGTGGTCATTTTGCAAATCAGACTTTTTGAGATGTAGTCGCAAAGCTGGTCGTATTTGGTACCTAGTACTAACGAGATGTGAACCTAAAGCTTCTATACCACTGATTTTAGGTCGCCGAAGATCTTATACACCAAATCTAGGCGCGTCCGCATACTCACTGTGTGCTGACGGTGGCTCTGACTGCTTCGATACGCGGATACAATGTTTCGATGACCTAAACCTCAACCTCAACCTCAAGCCCAAGAAACCTTTCCTTAGAAGACTTATATCCTGCCTGGTCTTGAGAGCGTCCAGGGCATCTAATACAAAGCCTGGCCCGGTCCTTAATAAACCAAGCATCAATAGTTCCCTGGATTCGTACCATATTAATACTTCGTTGGGAGTAAGTTTTATTTTGCGTTTCGATTCTGAAATAGGCGACGTGGGCCGTATTATTGTGCGGGTGCAAAGATTATGGTTACTAACTTGATAATAATACCTTAAGACTACGCCGAGCCTCCAGTGGAGCCCTCATTAATATTTTGGTTTTCTAAAAAAGTAAAGTATTGTCTTGAAATCGAAGGATGTATTTCTGTAGTGTAAGTGAAAACACAATTTATAGGGTATATGACATAACTTAATAACCACTGAACTATGAGTGAGTAACTTAACGGAAAAAGTGGCCACCTTTTTAGTTTGTTAGAATGTTACGTTAGGGCAACAGCTAGTATTTCATAAAAACTAATTGATATACCACTATAGAACCTTGTCGTATAAAACCTATTATTAATTCCCATGTAATTTCTATCTCGTCTCTTGACGCTGTCATTATGACAGGCTTCCATAGAGGCATAACAAAGTCCTTTTAACTGTACCTAGGTGCGGAACGCTCAATGCTCGAATCAGACTTGCACTTTATCATTAGCACCCATTTTAGTCATTGGTTACTTTTAGATAACTACTAGCTTTGGCAACACTGTTTCCCTGTCTCTAAAGTTGACCCTTGCAGGCGGTGGAGATGAGCTCCTCCATCTATGACACGACGGCCTCATTCTACAGCAACCACACCATCCTGCCCGCGCGTCGGATGCGGCGGGGCTTCTTATGCTCCGTGCGGGGGTTCCTCAGCCGGAGCTGATAGTCCCTCCCCACAATGTCTATGTCTTGTTTGTGTCCGGTCATGTTGTCAATAAAATATTCAGATCTGCTGTTTCATTGGTACAATGTTGAAGAATTTTAAATAGCTTGCTTAGCTTCCTCGGATAGCTTTAATAAAGCTGCATGAGTCGGTCGGTTAGAAGCGATGCTGCGGCCACACCATGACACTGTCTGTATCGACACTGAAAGGAACGCAACCGATGCGTAATCACACCAAATTGTCACATTAGTGTGACTCTGTTGCCACATTAGTCTTACCTACCTATGTTTCTTAGTGTCTTCTAGCAACACTAAGAAACATAGGTAGGTAAGACTACTTGCAGACTTTCGAACCTTATAGACTCGCAAACCTTGAAGGTTCAAGCTTTGAAGACTACAGCGTTGGAGGTTTGGGCTCAAAAACGGTTCGGAAAATAACTAGCTAGCTGTCAAAGCGGATGGTCCGTAGTCAAACCAATTTGCCACACCGGTGTGACAATGCCAGACTCGATAGATGTAAAGAGTCGCGAAGTACCAGAATCTCAAAATAGCTGACTCGCAAAATCCCAGATAGGGTAAAGGGTCTGGCATTTTACGACTCTGGTATCCTGAGCGTTTAGCATTTAGCGACTGTGGTATCGTGCTAATCTCGTATTTTGTGTCTGATATTTTGCGATTCTGGTATTCCGCTCACACCTAGCGTCTTTCGAACGTCATCGTCTCACTAACGCCTCCGCAGCGCCACCAACCGATCCGTAGTCACACCGATTGGCCCCACTGGTGTGACTATGGTTCATTTTATTTACCCGTAGTCACACCCCTTTTTCCTCGTGGCCAAACTAATTTGCCAAACTGGTTTGACCACGAGGAAATGCGATTCCTCGTGGCCAAACTCAAAATTGTCTTCCTCCTGTATAATATAGGGTGCAGACTCGTCGTCACACCAGGTTGCCACACCAGTGCCTTCCGACGGAGCCCTGCCTATGGCAGGGCTCCTATTTCTGAGCGATTTGCCCTTCGGGCATCTTAAGATACCTAACGAACCTAACCTACCTACTTTTGCGGAATAAAAATGATTTCTGACGAATAACCGACTCAGGCGAATAGCAGTGGTGTGACAAACTGGTGTGACCACGAGTCAGCCCCTGAATTTCGGCCAGTCTACTCTCCGTAATCCAGTTTTAATATTGGCTAACTGATGTCTGTTTCATTTTATCTATAAAACGTTTAAAATAGCGGGTGTAGACATTTGTTTAAATAATCCACAGTTTGACCACAAGGAATATTAACTCCCCGTGGCCAAACCAGTTTGGCAAATCAGTTTGGCCACGAGGAAAAAGCTAGTCACACGAACACATAAATAGGAGGAAGGTTTAGGTTAGGTTCGTTTTTATATCAGGCCCGGAGGGCCAGAACAACCCAGAAATAGGAGCTCCGCGCCAGCGGAGCTCCGTTGACTCTGTTGAGTTTGATTTTGAAAGAGAAACAGACGCAAATTCGGTCTTGGTGTGACTACGGGTAAATATAAAATGAACCATAGTCACACCAATGTGGCAAATTGGTGTGACTACGGATCGGTTGTGGCAGCGCCGACGCCATGTTCTGGCAGCGCCGCCGCGACGCAGTGTCGTTTTTGAACGCCAGCGACTCTAACGCCCGCGCAGCGTCGACGCCGCGCTTGCGCAGCGCCCGTGTAACGTCTATCCCTCTACCCGTCGCAGTGACGCTGCATGGGCGCTGACAAGACGCTCCCCGTCTATCCCACTAGTCCCATTGAGTGGTCCCATCATGGGACAACTGAGACGATTACGTCCCAGTAGTCCCATGGGACAAATGGAACTAATATTGTTGTCCCAAAAGTCCCATTACCGTCATCACCGTAAATTTCCCTCCGTCCACTTGGATCCATTGCATGGCTCCATTGATGGATCCTAGTACACTTTTTCCTCCACCTGAATCCATCGTACCAGTCAGTTCCAAATAATGGATTCTAAGACACTTTAAGGTGCACTTGGATCCTCCGAATTAATCAAACGAAGTATAATTTAAATAGCCGTTTCCTCGTGGTCCTACTATTTTTGTCCTACTGACTTTCGACGGAGCCTCGCCCAGGGCGGGGCTCCTACTTCTAGGTGGTTTTGCCCTTCGGGCATCTGAAGATACCCAACGAACCTAACCTACCTACTTTTACAACCATAATTAGTATTTAAGTAAGTGGACTTTTGGGACAACAATATGATAAAAATATTAGTTCCATTTGTCCCATGGGACTACTGGGACGTAATCGTCTCAGTTGTCCCATGATGGGACAACTCAATGGGACTAGTGGGATAGACGTGACGCTCCGACGTTCTATAGTCGCCACACTGACGTCGCAGTGGCGCTGTGCGGGCCTTAGGCACTGGTCCACATTATAGAAATACACATTTATAGTTCATCGCTAAGCTATAAATAAGCTGAAGCTCGGCGATGAACTATAAATGTATATATCTCTTATTTACACGGGAGCGATTATCTTTTGTTCGTTTCTTGGGCGAGAAAATCGCCGATTGTTCTTCGCTTACTCGCTCGCCGTGGGACCAGTGCCTTAGTGTCGTGGGTTCCCCTACTATTAGGTTCTATCCTGAGGTAGGTAGTATACAAATTGTCTTCCATTGGATTAAAAACTTTTTATCTACATCCATGGCATAACTCCCCTATAATATGTTCAGGTGTAAGCAAATGGCCTATATTAGTAAACGTGTATCTGTGGTTTCATTGTAATGTTTAAATTACAGTAAAGGTAGCCAAAACTTTAATCACATTCAAATTTCGAACATATTTTTAAAAATGAGGAATCATATTTAGTTATGATTATCGAATAATACTGGTACGAGTAGATAATGCTTTTCGACATTCACAGGTGCATTATATTAATTAATGCCTCTCATTATGCTCTAGTCATATAAATAACTTTTAACTAACCAGTTATTATGGTTGTTATTTTGATATAGGTACCTAGAATACGCTTGTGATATTTATATTTCAAATTAATAAGTAGCACCAGGAGCAATAAAGAATCCCCATGGTACTACCAGTTGTACCACCGGTAGTACCATGCACGGGTTAGAGGGAATTCATGGAGTGTTGTTCGATCCGCTGGTGGAGTAGTCGGTGGGTTCTAAAAGAGTTGCAAGTGACAGGATCCTCCCAGACCACCGGTGGAGCACAGTGAACTCCAGAGTGCGTATCGCTCTACTACTTGCACTAGTGGATCGAGTCGGTGGAGCTTAGTGGAGTGAGGGAGTAATAACCTGCCAGGCTGGAGCCGTGTGTACACTTTAGCACCGTGTCACTTGAATCGCTGTGACAGCAGTTTAAACGTGACATTAAAGTGTACACTAAAGTGTACACGTATTTATGAACTCGGGTGTACCTACCAACTAGATCATAATACAGCCTCGTAATTAATACTCCTCGTAAATAATTAACCTGTAATGTTCAGGCACTAATCAGTGCAAATAATAAGAATAGAATAGAAATAATTTAATCAACACAAAACCCTTTTTTTTTAACTAGTAAAACAACACTTAAGATGGCGTTGAAAAGGATTCTACTCAGCTGCGGGCCACAGCAAGACGCGGCGGTGGATTTCAGAGGAATCCTGACTTAAAAAAATAATTACGTGAATAGGTATCTAACACAAATAAGGGATAACGACACCTACATCAGCGTCATTCAACAGTGGTCATACTTATTTGCAACATAAGATTTGTTGTGCATAAGCAGAGGATATCATAAGATAAGTCATTATGATACGGCATACCTATCTACCTACATACATACACTGCGCAGACTACTAATGCAAAAATAATGATTTAATTTGTACCATTTCGAACGTTACAATGACGAAAATTACTTTTTTGAAATCAGATATTTAAATAATCACATATACTTAGGTATGTAGCCTGATGGACAATTAATGTTCTCGTGTTTAAAATATTGATTGCAGTAGTCCCTGGTACGTTCAAGTATCATGATGTGCGTAATGCTAAGAGCTTTGTTGACTGGCGTGACGTGTTTTGGGTACGTTTCAAGTCAGGCCTTTAGATCTGAAGAGGTAAATCAAAAACAATTATATACACACGAGTACATACATACAATCACGCGCTCTTTCCCGTAGGGGTAGGCAGGGACCGCCTCCTCCCACTTGGTACGATCCAGACGAACATCCCTCGCTTTCTTCACATCGGTCTCGACTCATCGACTCATCGGTCATCAATTCATCATCATTTAATACCGAGTAGGTGTATATGTAACGTTCCCAAGAGGACAAAATACACGTCTCTACGTCACTGACAATAAGGTTTTTGTATACATAATATATTTAGTCATGGCCGAATGGGATATTAGGTGCTTTTGACTGTAAGTAAGGTCAAGCGGGGCTATTCCGTCATAGGTGTAATGCGTCACTTAATTTTTTACAATGGAATTCTACGTTTTGAATCTATTTTGGCGTCCTTTTATATTAAAAGATAAAATATTTTTTTTCAGTAAGTAGGCCGCTCGGGCACTTTTGCACGTCAAGAATCTACCAGCGCTTCCCAAGAGGAGACCACTGAAGAAACGCCGCAAGAAACTCAGCAGTCAGTTATTTTTTAAACATATTTCATATTACAATGGTACTACTTAGTCTAGCATTATATAAAGCTACAAATATTGAATTAAATATAATATCAAATAACAAATAAAACATGCCGAAATGTTAATTTAAGTGTAAGTACCTTAGTTTTTAGTTATTTTATTAGTTTAAGTACCTACCTTCATTTCTATAAAAGGAAGCATAAACAGACACGAACTAGGTAGTCAAACTCTAATCATTTTTACATAACTGGTACGCCTGGAACCGTTTTGTTTAGGTATGATTTATAAAAATCCTGTTTAAGAACCAGTTTTAATAATACTGCCGTTATGAATTGCGATAGATGTGACCTTAAAACACATGAATAGATAAAAATAATGATGGCTGAAGATAAAGACCTCCTCCAAATACCTGTCCAGGGCCCTTACCAGACAACGATCCTGAACACGACGAGCTGCGTGGAGGCGCCGGGCTGGTTCAGGTCCAACATCAGCACGTACACCAGCAAGGGGCGCAGCCTCCTCCGGGGTGTGCTGTCTTCAACGAGGGACGTTAAGGACTTGAAGGTGGGGTGAATCCTGTGTTTTTAAACCCCGACCCATAATATAATAACATTACTCTTTGACCCCCACGCAAAAAGAGGCGTGTTATATAAGTTTGACCGCTAGGTGTGTGTGTCTGTGGCACCAGAGCTCTTACGGGTGTAGCGATTTCTGAGAAATAAAATCGAATGAATTATCACTTATCAGTATACACCGAGGGCAAAATTATACCAGTGCTAATGATTCATTAAATATCGACTAAGTTTAACTTGGGTCTGGATCTTACATTTCTTGCAAAAGTAAGTCGTACCTTGATTTTCTATATCTGAATGATCAGCTTTCCATGAAGATAAACGATATTTTTTATTACGAGGCATTTTTATCCCACTTAAAAAAAAAGGTTCTCAATTCGTGTGAATGCTAAAGAATATCGTTGTACTGAATGATTTTTTTATTCAATGTAATTTCAATGTGATAAGGTTAAAAACTCACGCAAAAATGTGACATGGATAACGAAGGGATTGAGTAATGCCTCAAAAACTAAACGACGGCTAAGATATCTATATTACCAAACCAGAACACCTGTCAGTAGACTTAATTATATTGGGCATAGTAAAGTACTCAAGAAGTGCATAGTTGCTTCGAGCATTCTTTGCCCGTGGTCCTACTGCGTAGTCCTACTAGTAGTACCATGGGTATTTTTTTCTGCCCGTGGTTCTATCAGTAGGACTGTAATAAAAATATTATTATTTTGTATGGGCAATGGTCCTACTAATCGAATAGTACAGTCAACGTCAATATTATGAAATGTTACTGGTTCTGAGGTCCCAGGGCCCATTTCAAAAACAGTAATAGACTAGGTAGGCCTATTAGTATACTATTTCTGAATAGATCTACCAGCTGAATGAACTCTATGCAAAGTTGTTGTTGTGCCAAGTGAATATACAGTTTTATCAAGAAATCTAAAAAGGTAGGCACAAGTAAGAAATTATGAAAAAAGAGGGTTAAGGAGTTTTACAATAAAATTTTGGTATTCAAAACTAAATATTTATTTACATTTCATACCACTACTACTGAGAGATGTATTAAGTTTATTCAGTGCTTGTTTGAATAAGTCCAATATATCTCGGACATGTTCTTGATGAAAATCCTCAAATAGAGGACCTTCTCTTAGTTGATTCCAGTCGTCATTTGAAATTAAATGTTCGTGACACACCAAGCTGGTGGGAGGCCCATACAAGTTTTTGCTCAGAAGTAATTGAAGCCTTCGCAAATTTTCCAGCTGCGAGAGCGGTTGTATCGGACAACCGGAAAAGACGCACCTCTCTCCATTATCGGAAACTCTTGCCAGTTGATTTTCTGTTTTTACGACGCTTCCATTATTAGTCATCATTATTATTCTTAAATAAGTACAATACCTTTGGACGGATTCACGAAATGACAATAACAATGACAATAGTTTTTTTTTTTTAAAGAACATTTACAAACTCAAGTATTGCAGCCAGTTTTTTTACATACGCCAATGTATTAAATTAAAAAGCCTCTCAATTTTATTACCGGCCGACTGGCACGGAGTACCTACTGTTAGAAAAAGAAATTAGTCCACGGTGCTGGCATCATTATACGGCAAATGATGATTAAGGAATTTCCTTTTGCTGAGTTAGTCCTTACGACTCAAAAAGAGGTTTAAGGCGTGTGGGAGGTACCAATGGTTGTATTTCTTAAAAAATCATGAAAACGGAAGATGGCATTTTTGACCAGAATAGTTAAAGAAAAAAAAGACGGAATACGACAATTAACGCAGCTTGTCTAGAGCATGTAATACTAAAATTTCTGAATTTATAACCTCCATCTGAACTTGCATTATGAAGTCTTCATTTTGAATCGATATTTGCGATCTTTTTTGGGGTTTTTTAATGTTTTATGTTTAATTTAAGAGCCTGCGTTTGTGTTTATGTTGAATAAAGTTTTTATCTATCTATCTATCTATCTACTTGTCCGTAGTCCTATTGATAGAACCATGGACAAAAAAAATGCCCGTGGTACTACCAGTAGGACTGCGGGCAATGTTACTTGTCCGTAGTCCAACTGATAGAACTACGGACAAAAAAAAATGCCCGTGGTACTACTGGTAGGACTACGGGCAATGTTACTTGTCCGTAGTCCAACTGATAGAACTACGGACAAAAAAAAATGCCCGTGGTACTACTGGTAGGACTATGCAGTAGGACCACGGGCAATGAATGGCTTCGAGAAGAATAGAAAATAAAACGTCTATATATAATACAAAAAATATATCCAAGACTAGCTGGGAAATCATAAAAAAGGACATAGGTATGCTAAAAAATAACCAAAAACCAATAAAATCAATTCTTTACAACAATTCCAGCGTGGATAAACCAGTTGACATAGCCAATGCATTTAATAATTTTTTCATCAATAATACTAATAATAATAAATCAAATCTCCACCTAGAACAATATGAATACTCATTAAAATATAACAGTAATAGTATGTTTCTCTTGCCTACAGACCCTAATGAGGTCTCACGGATAATAAAAAAACTTTATAACACTCGTTCCGTAGGTTACGATGACATCCCAACAAATATAGTCAAATTAACTTGTGACATTATCGCACCAGTGTTATCACATTTGATTAATTTGTCCTTCCTTCAAGGTACATTTCCAAACAAACTAAAGGTCTCTATTACCAAACCAATTTTTAAATCAGGCGACAAACTGCAACCAGGTAGTTATAGACCTATTACACTTGTGCCAGTCTTAGCTAAAGTACTGGAAAAAGCCATGCATATTAGAATAACGAGTTTTATTAATAAGTACGGAATACTATGCACTGAGCAGCATGGATTTCAGAAACAAAAATCTACCACTTTAGCTGCCTTTAGCCTCGTAAATAACATACTCAGTAATGTAGATCAACGAAATAAAACAATGGCCATTTTCTTTGACATGAGCAAGGCTTTTGATCATGTTTCCCATGGACTTTTGCTCAAAAAATGCGAAGCTTATGGTATGAGAGGCTTGGTTTATGCTTGGCTAAAAAGTTACCTCAATAATCGACGCCAAATGGTAGAAATTACAGGTACTAACTCCGAAAAAGTTGAACAAAACTACAGGTCAGACTTAAAATTCAATAGAGTAGGGGTACCTCAAGGGACTATTCTAGGCCCCCTTCTTTTCTTACTCTACATCAATGATCTACCCTCAATTACCAAACATGATTGTACATTGTTTGCGGATGATATATCGATTGTAATTTCCCATACCAATAAGGAAGAGTATAGGGAAAATATTTATAATACTATAAGTGTCATATTAAAATGGCTTAAAGACAATAACCTGCAAGTCAATTTAGACAAAACGAAATATATGCAGTTTATTAATCATGGAGGACGAAAGCAAATACTTAATGTTACGTATGATGGTCAAGTCCTAACGGAATGCGAAAGTACTACGTTTCTTGGTTTTGTTCTGGATGATCATTGCACTTGGAAATTGCACGTTGATAAAGTTTGCTCTAAGATAAATAGATTTGCATATGTATTATGGCGGCTATTAAGAATCACCGATAAAAATACCACATTAAAAGCATATCACGGTTTTGTAGCATCAAATTTACGATATGGAATATTGATCTGGGGAAATTCTGTACACATAAATCGCACTTTTGTGGCCCAGAAACAATGCGTTAGAGCAATTACCAATATCGGTCCGCGAACATCATGTAGAAGCCATTTTGTAGAATTAAGACTTTTAACGGTACACTCAACATACATTTATGAAGTCTGTAAATTTGTAAAACAGCACACTGATGTGTTTAAAAAGAAAAGTGATACAGCAAATTTCAACACTCGATATCCAGACAAACTCGTACTTCCTAAAATGCACACGGTATTAAAGAATAGGAATTGTCACGCCATGTGTATTAAAATATTTAACCGTTTGCCAGAAGAACTAAAACAGTTACCTTTTAATAAATTCAAAATACGATTGTATACTTGGCTGGTAGAAAAATGCTTCTACAGCGTGAAAGATTATCTTGAAGTACCACACAAGGTTTATAAATAATGATGTATATAGTTTAGTATAGTTTAGTGAATTCAGTACTTATAGGTAATTAACATTTTCATATTAAATATTTGCATGACTTATTTAAGTCTAGATATATGATTCTATTTTTAGTTTTAAGATCAACATATACTATGTCTAACGCAAATAAATATATTTCATTTCATTTCATTTCATTTCATTTCATTTCAATGGTTATCAAAAGTCGAGTCCAGAGTCAATTTCAGATACCGGTTGTTTATAGTTGCGATAATTATAATAAATAAAAGAGTATTCCACATAATTAAAAGGTATTCAAACTTGGCCATCACTTATGATAATGATTAAAAATTGCTTTTTATCGATGTCGATAAACTTAGTTGACATTTAATGAATCACTAGCACTGGTACATTTTTGCCCCCGTCAATCCCGTGTTTGCTTATCACTTAACAGTGTTTACTGTGTTTACTACGCCCGCTTTGGACTAGACATGGATACTGTTCTCAGTTCCGCGTGGTGGTGTACTACTTGGACGGGACGAAGGTCAAGGTCTTCGACATGAAGAAACAGAACTGCCACAACGCGATCATCGAGCGGATCCTGCAGATCATCGCGGTGCCGTTCAACAAGCAAAACTGCTATGTTAAGGCGGTATTGGTTTTTTTTTCTTTGCCACGCTGTGACTTGAACATCTACCGCGGGAATATGGTGTTTCCACAATTAAGCGATTTCGCCAGTGTCAAGTATATATAAAATATAAGTATAAATCAATATAGAAATAAAACACAATCCAATCTTCTCTAGGAAGGTTGGGGGCAACGTTGTATGGTGATATGTAGGACAGAGGTCAAGATAGTTTTAACCTCTGAACCACTGCGAGTCCACTTGAAACGAGAAGTAAGATGCCAGATACACGGAATAAGTCCAAGTATTCTATCACTGTGCAACACAAAGACATAAAAAGTACAAATCACTAACAGAAAAGAACTTTGAACACCTAAATACACAAAAATACAAAATTAAAACAAATTACACGTCCGCTATCTTTTGACTTTGCAAAAGGCCCCCGCGGTAAGGGTTATAGTGCGGAGAGAAAGAAAAAAAACATTTATTGATTTCAAATAAAACGCAACAAAATTCTGACATAGACAAAAGACCTGTTGTCATTAAATGGCTCCAACTCAGCGGTAATATGGCATCACGTTTACACATAGGCGTATTGATCATTCCCCATTACCGCTTTCATAAAAGATCCTTTGATGTGTGCACAAAAAACGGACACCAGCCGGTCGGACGGTCAGCGTTGGTCGCAAACTACGAACACGCCAATAGCGTAGCCATGTTTTCTCGACACGTTGGCCCAATACTGTGGCCTAACGGATTGGTGATTAGCCCAATGTGTACAGGGGCCATTAGGGCCCGTTCACACAGACCGGCTCGGAGAGCATCAGCCCGCGCTCTTCTTTTCACACAGACCGGCTCGTATACGCTTGGAATTGGCCCCGAGCACTTCAGCCAGAGCACGTCAAGCGTCAAGGAGCCGACCGGCTAGGCTCCTCTTATTATTTCACACGAAGCGCGTCTTAATGACAAAAATAATGCACATGCATAAATAAATCTTATTACGATGACTCAGAACTCTGTTTCCAATGTGATAAAAATCTGCTCTTCTCTCCTAGCCGGTCTGTGTGAACCATAGACAATACACTAGCGTAATAGACAAACAGTCTCCTATTTTCCGCGTCACCAAAATAAACGTGTTTTAATGTCCGTAACATCGTAATGACTGTCATTTAATTCAATTTCAAATGAATCTTCGACGAATGACACAAATACTGAATTACACTGTCGTCAGTATGACGCTGTCACTCTACGAGCTCTCAAAATGGTTTTAACGGTTTTTATATTCGCTATCTCGTTCGCACTTGTATTCGTGCCGTAAGAGAGTACGCTCTTGCTTGCACAGTCACTATGTCTATTACGCTAGTATATTAATGTTTTTGTTGCGAACTCCGCACGATAGGTGTAAAGGCTTGGTCAAACACACGGCGCGACACAGCGCCGCGGCCGCGCCGCGCGACCGCGGCGGCTTTAAATACATGCTAACAGGTTAGCGACGTCAAACAGACTGCGTCCCGCCGGCATCGCGCCCCGCTTCTGTCGCGCTCCGCGCCGCGCGGCCTCTTGCGTCCACGCGGCGCGAGCGACGAGTCACATCAGTCAGGAATGAGCGAGCGACGGCCCGCGCGCGAGTCACGCCCGCATCGCGCTGCGTCCGCGCCGCGTCCGCGCGCGCGATGCGGGCGTGTTGAGAGCGCGAGGCCGGCGCGATCCGCGCGCGCCCTGTTTGAACAGGCATCGCGTCGGCATCACGCGGCGCGGCCGCGGCGCTGCGTCGCGCCGTGTGTTTGACCAAGCCTTTATGCAATTCCGATTTGAATTCGGATTTCGAATCGAATCAGCGCAAGCCCAACACTGGATTATTTTTTATTATTTGTTGGGTTTTTTTCAGGGTTTGTACTATAATCATACGGATCATACCAGACGTTTTTATGTTGTAGCGTTTTTCAGATAAACCATTTTTTCTTATAGGAAAAATGTTTCATGTGCCCCAAATAATGTGTGTGTAATAATAATAGTGTGTGTGTAATAATAAAAATTATTATACTTTTCGTTAAAAAAAAATTGATAGTAAATCCACCGTATTGATTACAAGATGAAGGCAGCTGTGGAGTCAACATTAACATTAAAATTCAACTCTTACTCATACTCATTCGCTTATTTAATTGCAATGCTTTATTTTAATTATAAATATTAATAATAACTTTCACTGTTAATATTCATTACATTATTAAATAATTTGTGCATGATTTCTTTTTATAATGGTAATCTTTCATTATTTAGTTTAGCCGCTTTACTCATGGGCTCAGGGCGAATATAAAAGCATTTTGGAATTGAATAAACAAACAAATGAATCTCCCTTCATCTTACCGTGCTATGAAAACTCCGAGCCCTCCGTAATAACCCAATATTCTGAAAACAAAATTAGCCCCCTATCTACCTAAGATATATGTATATATAGGTACTTAGGTCTTTGAAGTTACGACGGATAGACATCGTAGGGGAGCCTGCCGTTTCGTCAAAATATTTTTGGTCAAATGGATCATTTCCCAAATTTTTCATTTGCCAAACCAATGTTATATAGATTTTTCTGAATTTATTTTAAAACCATCGTGTAGAACCCTATAGGTTAGGTTAGGTTAGTTTTTATAAAATCTTGAAGTATTTACGGTTACAGAAAACAAAGCGGTTTGGCAAATGAAAATTTGGGAAATGATATATTTGACCAAACATATTTTGACGAAACAAAGGTAACCCCATCGTAGGCATATTAATACCTACACCTACATTTGGGCTACCCTTCGGTTATGGAACCCTAAACCAGTTGGTTTTTAGTTGGGAAGTCTGTCGTTCTATGACAACGCACTAAAGTGCTTTACATTTTCGTTAGGTACTGTACATTAATTTTAACTTCCGCCAGTGGAGGTATGTAATAATCTGATGATTGACTTTTTTCAGGGAACATACGAGTTCCGCGACCTGAACATGGACGCCATTTTGCACTCTGTGGTACAATCGATGTGGTACGGTGCCTCGGAGTTGCGGCTCGAGGCGGGCATCCGCAACCAACCTCTGCTGTGCCTCGACGTGCACTTCGAGGTCCACAAGGCCCGATAGTTCCGAAGACAAAGTTGAAGATAACATACTTGAAAAACTTAGCAACTTACGTCACCAAAATTACATATTATATATTTTTTTGGAAATAATTGTTTTATTTTCTGTTAAAATCGACAAGCTTAACCTACTGTTACCGTCATCGTTTGCTCATTGAAGTTAAGTAGGTACTTATACAGCCGAGATCCTGTGGCCCTAGCCAAGATGCAAGCTAACTAGTGTTACTATTCAATTTGCTTTTAAAACAATCGCGTCACTGGTAGATCACTTGACTTCTAGTATCATAGGCCCTACTTTAATAATCAAGGTTCGAATTATGTTACCTCCATCTAGCTTTCTCTCGAAATCTCGAGTGACGAGTGACAGGGACCTCACACCCGAAGTTTCGAATTTAATGGTTCGTGCTGGTGACCATCCAGGAGACACTAGGCAAAATAGTCAGTGAACAAGATAAAATAAAATAAATAATACAAATGTTGATTTTAGGCAATGATGCCTAACATAATACTATATTTAAAATTATCTATTAGAAGATAGACCACAATCAAGTGTGATTTTATTTTTTGGTGATAAAGTTGAAATAGCACTTTGGATGAATGGATCTTTATCTGTAGCCTGCCAAACTTTATATTAAGAAAAAAACAATATGTCAATTTTGACATGCATCCAAATTCGAAATAATTTATTGCCAATGCAATACTTTTTACCAGTTTTTTCACATTATTCATATTTCATTTGTTTTGATTAGTTTTTTTGAGTATCGTACATTAAAGTGCTAGTGTTTTTGCTATCTTTACTATCATCGTCATTGTGCGAAGTATGCAATTAGGTTCTTATTAACAATAAGTTAACTTCAACCTTCTGTAAGGCAGAAACTTTTTGTAATATGCTGGAATCAAGTGATACTAAAGGCACTAAGCTCGTCCGATGCGGATGGCTGAATCAAGATCCTCTGTACATTGAATACCACGACGAAGAATGGGGAAAACCACAGTTTGATAATATAAAACTATTTGAAATGATATGTTTGGAGGGGCAACAGGCTGGCCTGTCCTGGATAACTATTCTTAAAAAACGAAAAAAATACCGCGAACTATTCCACCATTTTATTCCTAATAAAATTGCAAAATTCACTGACAAAGATGTGCAAAGATTATTAAGTGATCCAGGTATTGTAAGACATAAGGGGAAGATAGAAGCTATTATAAATAATGCTAAATGCTATTTAAAAATGCAATCTGAGGGAGAGGATTTTTCTGAGTTTATCTGGAGTTTTGTTCAACATAAACCAGTAATAAATGAATGGTACAACCATAAGGAGATCCCAACAGAAACAAAAGTTTCAGTTGATTTGTCTAAAGCCTTAAAAGCCAGAGGTTTCAAGTATGTTGGTTCCACTATTTGCTATGCATTTATGCAAGCTTGTGGCTTAGTTGATGATCACATATTAAGTTGTGTAAGTCGCCAATTAAATAAATAATTACAAGACACTGTTTTTTTTTATTATTGGTAATTTTTATATAAATGGAAACCACTAATGGCCAAATTCGAGAGTCAGTGACAATTAACAAGTTACAATATCTCATGAACAACCTTGAAAAAGGAACAAGTAATTTGTCTCTAGTATTTCTCTGGATACAGTAGGTAGTTAGATATCCATAATAAATAAATGGTTTATTTTACAAATGCAGTTTATAATCTTAGCAACAGAGAGAGATCACAAACAATAAAGATAAATCTGTAATTGGGAAAATTATATACCTACCTAAAGTGTAAACTTGTTTTAATAATATCATACAAAAAAAGTAAAATATTATTTGTGTTAAATAATATATTTATTTGTTTTACCTTGTTTCTGATTTTAATTTCAAATGTGTTCGGATCGGGCTAGTTTGGCTTTGAATACTGCTCAAGGGTATTTGTATTTATTTTCGAGTTAGCTGGTGCGCTGCTATCCTATAACAGCTATAACTATTTGTTAAGATTGAATACACCTAAATATTATGTGTAAGCAAGTTTCTCTATCAGCTTAGGTTTAATTAAATCTAATGTAATATGAAATTTAGTATGGTCGGCCAAGAAAGTGGTCCACCAGTTTTGACAAGTTTCTGTGAGGTCTAATTATCGCTTAGGTTGACACTTGTCACTGTTTTAATATTATTGCAAGGGAAAATCGAACTTGTTATATCATGACGTGCAAATGAACTTCAACTATAGGGAGGTAGACCCCATTTTTGGCCGACGGTACCTATGGAGGTTATGCTTTGTCCTGGAAAAGGACATAGAGATGTGTTTTCTGAGGGAATAACTATGTAATAATTCATAACTATCTATGGGAACAAAAGGCCTTAGGTACGTAGGCTTATACGGCGTTAAGTTTGCCAATAAGAGATTAAGATTTAAAAAGGTACGTACTAAGTGGTGTCCTGCCGTTTGACCAAGAGTCATTTGGCAAAATTACACTTGACAAACAACGTTTTGCAAAAAAATGTTTCGCCAATTGATCATTTTACTAGTTATCATTTTAAAAATGGCTCACTTATTCAAATGATCAACAGTTAAATTTACATTTTGTAAGTAATTATTTGACAAAATGAACATTTAGCAACGGAGTTATCAGACAAAATTTTAAATGCAACGAGCAAGACGAATCTGGGCAGAACTGACTCGGATAGGTTAGGTTAGAAGGCCAAGCTTTGCTCCCGCCTTGGCCTTCGAGGTTATTTTTTTCTGCCCAGAAATAGGTAAACTACAGGAAATAATATTTGGTGAAATGGAAAACTGTCAATTGACATTTTATTATTTAACACATTTACCAAGTGTAGTGTTTGCTAATTGATCATTTGCTAATTGAGTTTTTGCAAAATGATACTTTTGTCAAATGTCACGTTTGCCAAATGATTATTTGGTGAAACGTTGTTTGTCAAATGATCATTTGTCAATATTTTTTTGGTCAAACATTAGTGAACCGTACTAAGTATATAGTTATTGCATAAGATGGTAACAATGTATCATTTATGGCACGAACAGTCGAATTAATATGAGGGTAGTTTGAAATCATTTCGTCAGGCCGCCAGCAGACCGAACCGAACACTAGGCATATTAGCACCCATTTTGCCTTAGAATTTGGAATGAAACACAGGTTTATTGTTCTTTGTATGATCTTAGTTTAAAGGTTAAATGTATGATCTTGTCTCTTCTATAGCTGGCATAAAGATGTTTTTCTAAAGACTAAACCAGTTGGCGCGAAAATTAAAATTTGTATTACAATTCGGTAAAAACGAAAAATAAACTTTTTTTCCGTGGAAATGGTTTTTTGATGCAACTTTACATCTCGGTTTACGTTTCGCCTAGCCGGTGGAAAACGTGGAGTAGCTCCGCTAGTGCCCCAGCTTAATAAATAAACTAGAAATAAAGAATCAGACGAGTTGAGAACCACTCCTACTTTAAAATCGGCTCAAAAACCAAACAATTGCTATGATACAGTACACAATTACTATGTTATTTTTGAAGTGAATTAATGGAAAGGTACTTGAGGTACATACTTTACCAATACAAAATAAAAATATAATGAACTATACATTTTTCTTGGTATGTTGGTAGTACTTTTCAAGGTGCTCATTATGTTAAGCAAGTTAGTTCCTCTTTCGTTTGACCTTATCTGTAAACTAACCTACAATTCGTCAGCTGTCAGTCAAAATAAAAATATGTTTTGAATCTGAATAGGCTATAAATCTGAAAAGAACTGAATATTGTGTAAAAATGGCACTTGTTAAGCTGTGTGTGCCTCTTCTGGCAAGATCGGTTAAAATTTGCCCTTTAGCCAGACAAGGTAAAACATTTGCACTCGACTTTTTTCAAGTTATCTTGACTTTATTTTAATGATGTTTATTTTAGCTCAACAAATTCACCGATGGGTTGCTCCGACACTCATGGAATTGAAGCGGAGAGAAAAAAAGCTCGGAGGAAAGAAAACGAATCCCCGTAATACCTTTTTAGAATGGAATTTAGAGGCAGAGTTGTTCGCCTTCGGAAAGCGTCTAAACGAAGATTTTGACTCCGACCTGTTACTGCAAGCCTTTACTGACAGAAGTTATGTTATTAAAGAGGAAATGAAACAGAAAGAAATGGAATTTGCCTTGAAAATGAAGGATAACAAGTTATTAGCAGATGAAGGTATTCGTTGTAGCTTTAGTGTTGGTCTGCAATTATTCATATTAACTTTCTGCTCTATCATTTTGGTTACCTGAAGATAAATAATGCTATATCCAATAGCAGTTTTTGTTGCCCCAGATAGTAACTTGTTGCTGCAAAATGTATGTTACATATTAACAGTTGGTTGCTAATGGCACAAGAATCTGTTGACATGACTTGTTAACTGCGGTGTTCAAACGTTTAGCTAAAACCACTTATTCTCAAAATACTAGACTGCCTACTCTCATACCCAGAATCCCAAAACAAGAGATTCGAAATATTGTCTAAAGATAATAACCAACTTAAATGTAAAATATTGGGATTCCAATATTATTAAGATTCAGGTGTTTAAGAATTCTGGTGCCTTAACCTTTTTTTCATATTAGGTGAAAAGTTCATCAAAGAGTACATCCAGATATATTTGGAAACTGCATTACCCAAGTTTCCTCTGGAAGGAGTGGCGGGAATCCGACAGCACCTAACCAGTGAGGCAACACTGGCCAATTTGTCACTACATCTTGGCATGAAGGACATCATTTTAGCTGATGTAAGTGTTCTTTCGCATTTTTATTTTTCAGAAGTAATCAATTTATAAACCCCTCGCTAATATATGTCATGTAATCTTACAGCTTACAAATTCAAATTTATTTATTTGTCACAATACAGTAATACATGGTCTTCGTTATAAAATTAAAGCACTTGTATTCAGCATGCAAGGAAGCATACAAATGTTGTAAATATTCTATTTTCATTATACTTTCTGCTTATAAATTCTAGTCAATAATAATACCAATTCAAACCCATAAATATATTTTTTGATACTGTAAAAACATTTCTCCATTACCCATTTTGGCAAGTTCCAAAAAAACCCAACATCATTCTTTATTCATCCGGTAATAAATGCTCTTGTATGCCGTTTAATGACTTGACTCTGGTTTATAAAATATTCTGGGTGGGAGTTAACAAACACACATACGTCTCTTATGTACAAGCATGGTAGTGGTAAAATAGTTTTCTAAATAACGGGACACAGATGTTGTCTAACCGAGCGTTACTCATCACCCTTATGCACATACAGCATAAATTGAACGGCATGTACAACATTGAAGTGTCCATTTAATATTTGCAATTTTTGCAGGAATATCCAGTGGACAACTCAATTTTAGCCACAGCATTCAAGGCAGTGGTAGGTGCATTATTACAGTCCTCGGGAGACGAGAGGGCAGCCCATTTTGTGAGGGACTTTGTCATTACACAGTTGCAAGGTTAGTCATGTTGAAAAATTAATTTTTTTTTGCTTAGGAGATGTTTCAGTTGGATTCTTTTTCGTTCTCATCAATCTGGGGCCCACTGGTTTCTACTCTACAAGCTGGCTTTTTGTTTAGCTAAATTTTTACCTTACCTTACCTACCTCTCCTTCTTGCTACACATGCTTGTAGTCTAACCGTCACTAAAAAAATCTATAATTCTCCAAAGTAAAAAGGCACAATATACATATGAACTTTATACTCTTATAGTGCCTGATTTTCTTGGAGGGCAGGACAGGTGTGATAACTTAGTGGGCCTAGAGATCAGTGGGGTGAAATAAATGCCATTATAACGAAAATTTACTTGAAACAGGCAAAGCTAGACAATTCAATTTATTTTTTTAAGAGCTTGTAGCTTTATTTTTGTTTCTGTTCATTTGCAACTGACCTACTTAAAGTTGTTAACTAGGGGAAACGGACCTTTTTGTTTTTAATGGTGATTCAGTGTGTACTTTGGATAATTGACAATAATAGGTAATTTAACACTACACGTAAACATTAAAATATGAGTACCTAATAAATAATGGTGTCAGCCGCCTCCGAAGTTTTCTCAAGGGCAAGTCAGCTACCTCGCTATACCCAATATTTTAATTAGATAACTAAATGTAAACATGGTTCTGTTAAAAAGCGAATCAAAACCTTGTTCTGTGTTTGCGAGCTTTGACACATCAGTGTTCAGCGTCTATTGGCCGACGAACTATATCCCGAGGTCTTTTGTTTACCTAAAGGCACTGGTTCCACCGCGAGCGAGTAAGCGATGAACTATCGGCGATTTTCTCGCCCAAGAAACGAACAAAAGACAATCGCTCCCGTGTAAATAAAAGAGAGAGATATACATTTAAAGTTCATCGCTGAGCTATAAACTAGCTGCAGCTCAGCGATGAACTATAAATGTATATGCCGGAAGCGCACCTCCGCCGCGAAACATTAGTAACGTAACAAAACAAGTTAAGCCGTTTTTAGATTGAGTGTTCAAAGCCCAGTGGAACATTTCAGGTCAAGACGTCAACGAGTATTGGCACATAGAGGACCCCTGGGCGATGCTGACGGGGCTCCTGAGAAGTCGGAGCGTCGAAGTGGAGCCGCGGCTCATCGGCGAAGTCGGCCGGAGCACCATCCTAGCCTGCTGCAGAGTCGGCCTGTACGTCGACAAGAGGATGATTTCATCAGGTAATTCGAACATTCCACCATGCTTGTAAGGTGCTCCCTCCTTCCACCACTACTCTGGCGGACATCTTTAGCAGGCTTTTGACGGCGCTTTAGCCTAGTTGTTAATGATCTGACCCTGACTACCAAACTAGCGGTCCCGGGTTCGATGGTATGGGCAAATATCTGTGCGATTAGCTTGAGTACTTGTTACTGAGTTTGGGACTAAGTCAGTTTGTTTGTGTGAGATGGTCCTCTGATATTTATTTATTATTTCCAAAGTCTTGGATGTTCTCTATGTATCTATTTAAGTATGCTATGCATATCTCTATATAAGTATTGTTATCGTCATCTAATATTCATAGTACAAGCTTTAAGCTTAGTTCGGCACTAGGTCAGATTTTGTCAGAGAGAGCTTTGCATACTATGTAAAACTCGGACTAAAAAATATATCTCGTTAGGTTTTGGCGAAAATGCAGCCACCGCAAAAGAAATGGCGGCGCGAGAAGCCCTCAAGAAGATATTCGGCACAGAAGACCACATGAAACCGATCAACTTCCAGCTGCAGGGGATGCCCAAGCCTTCAGCCCAAGACAGATACCAAATATCAGCTAGTTAAAATGTACTTTAAATTGTAATAAGAATTAAAATGTAGTGTCAATACCAGCTTTTCTTTATGTCGCGGAGAAGGCATTTCAAATTGGTGCACCTAATGCGTAGAGGGCCGTATTAATAAACTCATCTTGACTGTGAGGCCCGTCACAAGATACGTCAAAGTAAACGCCAAACCATAGAATTCTGTCAATTTTGACGCATCTCGAGACGAGCAATAGAGTTGAGATCTGTTTATTAATACGGGCCTTAGTCGCGTCATGCCTAAACATCATATTTAAATTAGCTTTTCTCAAACATGCTCGGAAAAAACGGTTTTCCGATTGAAAGACAAGGACGGAAAGAGCCTCATTTTACTCCTAGGAGTAAAAAAACCATATGAAAACACTTTCCGTCCATGTCTATATTTTTCTTAAAAATGCTGTCAATTTGCATACAAAATCAAAAGGACCAAGACAAAAATTCCAAACAGCCAAGGTAACTGCTCGCTTTTTTAGCACAGTGCGTGTGTTTCTTTTTGAATTTGCATTCCAATTTCTATGGTTAGTATTTAAAACAATTGACAGTCGGTAACATTCGTTAATTCTGCATAATTAAATTACTTGCTTTTTAAAAATGTATTTGTATTATTTCCTCACATGTTTGAGAAAAGCATTATGTATGCCTCGGCAGAAACGAGGATTTCCTGACTCGTATTTTAGCAAGCCCCGCTATTGCTCGGCCTGCTAACCACCTCGTCAGGAAAACCCTTACTTTCCGCGCCTAGGCAACAATGTACTATTAAGTCGAGGGCGATTTTGTTAATAGAGGATATAATTCTGCAATACCCTTGGTCGAGTCGTATGGTTGTTCCGATTGTGTAGTAGGGGTTTGAGTGGGCTCTGAGCTTTGATGAAAGGATAATAGCGGAAGATGGGTGACTAGCCTCCAGCGCATGGATTCATAAATCAGGGCCGGTGGACTTAATTGCCTCAGTCGCAATCCGAATAGCATTCACGTTACACGCCTGCGAGATTGAGATACTTTTGTGATTTTAGGCAATATACATATACGTGTACTTCTACTGGTTGTACTCATGTACACATCATTCACGAAGAGAAAAGAAATACACACAGCATTACTTTTCACCAGGGACCGGAAAACCCCTTTATTTTTATGCTCTCCCTATGGATAGGCTTACCCTAATGATATGGAAACTGCTTCGAACTAGTTAACTACAACTTAGATTAAAATAGAATGAAGCCGTTCAATAAACACTTCATAGGGAAAGCCTAACGAGGGTTTTAAGGAATTGGTAAGCGCTTTGTCGAATTAATTGTATCGTATAGGTTAGCTTTTCATTGGGGTAAATCGATATGCTTATCGCATCGTTAGGGTTTGTAAAAACGAGTCAATATATACCCTAACGAAAACTCTTTAAAGGGTAAGCGGTTCCAGCCCCTGCTTTTCACTCGTAATACATGTTATTTAATAAGTCTCGATTTATTCCATTTTTGACCGTTTCCATCTAAAAATATTGTTGAATTCTAGGCACGCTTACTGGTTATTAGCACCGTGATTTATTTAATAGAGGATATAATTCTGCAATGCACTAGATGCCAATAACTGATATTTTGGATGCCAACAAATGGGAGCCTACTTGCAATGAATTTAAATTTAAAATAAGTTATAAAGCAAAGATCATATTTTATTAAATTTCTGTCCTTATATAAATAACTAACATTTGAACTTAGCTAAATTCCCTTCGGAGCAAAATGGCCAAAACTCAAAATGTACACTACACGCAAAAAGTAACCAATGGCAAAATGCACAATACGCAAAATGTACACAACGCATAATGTGAAATACGCAGAATGTACAAAACGCAAAACGTACATAGGCCAAATGTACACTACACGCAAAATGTACAATAACTGACAGTGCCACATCGTAATATTCTCAAGTAGACATTCTCTAGTATAGACAATGAAGAACAAGTTCTTATCACAGATGATTTAAATTGTCTTATTGGAAGGTAAAAATTTATATTATTCAGTAGTTTTTGCCCACGACTCTGTCAGAGGGGGAGTTTAAAGTCCCATTTTTCGGTTGTCAATGGCTGTAGTCTTATGACCGGCATTTTATATTTTTAATTAAAGAGCAGACTGAATCGCGGGTGGAAAGCTAGTTTTATATAATTAGTTGACTTATTTGATAGTTACCAGTTACTGCTGAACACTAATACACACTTCGTTTTTTTTGTACATTTTGCTTATTTAATTATTTGCTTATTGCAAATTTTCCTTATTGTAAATTTTGCGTGTAGTGTACATTATGCGTAATGTAAATTTTCCGTATGTACGTTTTGCGTTTTGTACGTTCTGCGTATTTCACATTATGCGTTGTGTACATTTTGCGTAATGTCCATTTTGCGTATGTACGTTTTGCGTTTTGTACGTTCTGCGTATTTCACATTATGCGTTGTGTACATTTTGCGTAATGTCCATTTTGCGTATGTACGTTTTGCGTTTTGTACGTTCTGCGTATTTCACATTATGCGTTGTGTACATTTTGCCCTTGGTTACTTTTTGCGTGTAGTGTATATTTTGCGTTTTGTGCATTTTGCTCCGAATGGGCAAATTCATAGTTGGCACATTTTTACAAACAAAAGCTTCCAGAGCAACTTGATTTATTATTATTATACTAGTAATTTATTTTAATTGTTGATCAACCTGCGTTTATCCGAATGTACATTATATTACAATACAAACACATAAAAAAACGTCATTCATATTAACAAACTATTATATAAGGAGTGATCACAGTTGCTAGTTCGAATTGAGACATTGTTAAGTTCCTGAGTGCTCATTATAATGGATACATCTGCCATTTTAAACTGAGACAACACCAAGTTCTTTGGCGCTTGTTGGAAGGGTAACCCCACAAGTTAGTTCAAACTCGACCATTGTCAAGTTATGTTCAAAGATGACCACAATTTCCGGTTCGAACGGGGACCACGGCAAATTCCTTAGCATTTGAGACTGTCTACACTTGTCAGTACAGCTTTAACATAACAATTTCTAAGTGTTCGCTTTGCGGCTGACCATCAAGCCTCATATGCTATGACTTTTAATCCCAGCGCCCTTCAGGTCAACTCTCGTTTTCCAGCGTGTTTTTCAGCGTTTGCCTGCCCAACTGGATTCGCCAATGCTTGAAGGGTGTTCACACCTTCATCATAATTAAAGTTAGTACGTAATTTTCATAGCTCTCATTGTAGAGTAATACATTGCCAAGTTCTCCATCAGTTTTGAGTGACTACATGGGCAAGTTCACCTAGGGACGGAGTCCATGATGAGGTTCCCGTGCTTGTCTTTGATGCGGACGCGGCCGGACGCGTAGCGCGTCTCGGACGTGCCGTCGTTGTAGAGTAGCTTCACGGTGCCATCTGGGAATTCGCGCCGCTGCAAAAAAATACAATTTCAAGCGTTGCCAACCCTGAGGGACTATACTGAGTCAGTAGATTCGTTACTTAGCCTGATGCAGACGATGCGCAGTAGCTTGCGTAAGTACTTGCAGCGTTCAAACGTGAAAGATCACTTGCACCTGTATTGTGTTACACCAGTGTAAAGTAGACGGCAATGGACATTTTGGACAAGCGCGTCGCGTTCGGACGACGTGCGAGTAGCGCGGGTTTGAAGCAGAGGTAGCGGGGGCAAACGAGCCGCACTGACGCAGGGACCAAAGCGAGTACAACTAAGCAACTTGAACTCTGACTTTTAAGCAAAATATTTTTACACGTTCAAATTATATGCACAAGTAGTAGTACTTGCGCAAATGATTGGGCATCGTCTGCAACGAGCTTTACTGACAGTTGCCAGAGAATGTGAGAGCGATAGGTAGCCGTGTACCTACTTGGCCCATAAAGCCCTGCCCACACCTGGGGAAGGTGCCCCTGGGGAAGGTGCCCGTGAGCGGAGGGCTGTGGCAGTGAGCGCGTGACGCACCTTGTGGTCGGCGGCGTGCACCTCGACCTGGCCGGCCGCGAACACGACGCGCCGCTCGCCGCCGGCCGCCACCGTGAGCGGAGGGCTGTGGCAGTGAGCGCGTGACGCACCTTGTGGTCGGCGGCGTGCACCTCGACCTGGCCGGCCGCGAACACGACGCGCCGCTCGCCGCCGGCCGCCACCGTGAGCGGAGGGCTGTGGCAGTGAGCGCGTGACGCACCTTGTGGTCGGCGGCGTGCACCTCGACCTGGCCGGCCGCGAACACGACGCGCCGCTCGCCGCCGGCCGCCACCGTGAGCGGAGGGCTGTGGCAGTGAGCGCGTGACGCACCTTGTGGTCGGCGGCGTGCACCTCGACCTGGCCGGCCGCGAACACGACGCGCCGCTCGCCGCCGGCCGCCACCGTGAGCGGAGGGCTGTGGCAGTGAGCGCGTGACGCACCTTGTGGTCGGCGGCGTGCACCTCGACCTGGCCGGGCGCGAACACGACGCGCCGCTCGCCGCCGGCCGCCACCGTGAGCGGAGGGCTGTGGCAGTGAGCGCGTGACGCACCTTGTGGTCGGCGGCGTGCACCTCGACCTGGCCGGCCGCGAACACGACGCGCCGCTCGCCGCCGGCCGCCACCGTGAGCGGAGGGCTGTGGCAGTGAGCGCGTGACGCACCTTGTGGTCGGCGGCGTGCACCTCGACCTGGCCGGCCGCGAACACGACGCGCCGCTCGCCGCCGGCCGCCACCGTGAGCGGAGGGCTGTGGCAGTGAGCGCGTGACGCACCTTGTGGTCGGCGGCGTGCACCTCGACCTGGCCGGCCGCGAACACGACGCGCCGCTCGCCGCCGGCCGCCACCGTGAGCGGAGGGCTGTGGCAGTGAGCGCGTGACGCACCTTGTGGTCGGCGGCGTGCACCTCGACCTGGCCGGCCGCGAACACGACGCGCCGCTCGCCGCCGGCCGCCACCGTGAGCGGAGGGCTGTGGCAGTGAGCGCGTGACGCACCTTGTGGTCGGCGGCGTGCACCTCGACCTGGCCGGCCGCGAACACGACGCGCCGCTCGCCGCCGGCCGCCACCGTGAGCGGAGGGCTGTGGCAGTGAGCGCGTGACGCACCTTGTGGTCGGCGGCGTGCACCTCGACCTGGCCGGGCGCGAACACGACGCGCCGCTCGCCGCCGGCCGCCACCGTGAGCGGAGGGCTGTGGCAGTGAGCGCGTGACGCACCTTGTGGTCGGCGGCGTGCACCTCGACCTGGCCGGCCGCGAACACGACGCGCCGCTCGCCGCCGGCCGCCACCGTGAGCGGAGGGCTGTGGCAGTGAGCGCGTGACGCACCTTGTGGTCGGCGGCGTGCACCTCGACCTGGCCGGCCGCGAACACGACGCGCCGCTCGCCGCCGGCCGCCACCGTGAGCGGAGGGCTGTGGCAGTGAGCGCGTGACGCACCTTGTGGTCGGCGGCGTGCACCTCGACCTGGCCGGCCGCGAACACGACGCGCCGCTCGCCGCCGGCCGCCACCGTGAGCGGAGGGCTGTGGCAGTGAGCGCGTGACGCACCTTGTGGTCGGCGGCGTGCACCTCGACCTGGCCGGCCGCGAACACGACGCGCCGCTCGCCGCCGGCCGCCACCGTGAGCGGAGGGCTGTGGCAGTGAGCGCGTGACGCACCTTGTGGTCGGCGGCGTGCACCTCGACCTGGCCGGCCGCGAACACGACGCGCCGCTCGCCGCCGGCCGCCACCGTGAGCGGAGGGCTGTGGCAGTGAGCGCGTGACGCACCTTGTGGTCGGCGGCGTGCACCTCGACCTGGCCGGCCGCGAACACGACGCGCCGCTCGCCGCCGGCCGCCACCGTGAGCGGAGGGCTGTGGCAGTGAGCGCGTGACGCACCTTGTGGTCGGCGGCGTGCACCTCGACCTGGCCGGCCGCGAACACGACGCGCCGCTCGCCGCCGGCCGCCACCGTGAGCGGAGGGCTGTGGCAGTGAGCGCGTGACGCACCTTGTGGTCGGCGGCGTGCACCTCGACCTGGCCGGCCGCGAACACGACGCGCCGCTCGCCGCCGGCCGCCACCGTGAGCGGAGGGCTGTGGCAGTGAGCGCGTGACGCACCTTGTGGTCGGCGGCGTGCACCTCGACCTGGCCGGCCGCGAACACGACGCGCCGCTCGCCGCCGGCCGCCACCGTGAGCGGAGGGCTGTGGCAGTGAGCGCGTGACGCACCTTGTGGTCGGCGGCGTGCACCTCGACCTGGCCGGCCGCGAACACGACGCGCCGCTCGCCGCCGGCCGCCACCGTGAGCGGAGGGCTGTGGCAGTGAGCGCGTGACGCACCTTGTGGTCGGCGGCGTGCACCTCGACCTGGCCGGCCGCGAACACGACGCGCCGCTCGCCGCCGGCCGCCACCGTGAGCGGAGGGCTGTGGCAGTGAGCGCGTGACGCACCTTGTGGTCGGCGGCGTGCACCTCGACCTGGCCGGCCGCGAACACGACGCGCCGCTCGCCGCCGGCCGCCACCGTGAGCGGAGGGCTGTGGCATTGAGCGCGTGACGCACCTTGTGGTCGGCGGCGTGCACCTCGACCTGGCCGGCCGCGAACACGACGCGCCGCTCGCCGCCGGCCGCCACCGTGAGCGGAGGGCTGTGGCAGTGAGCGCGTGACGCACCTTGTTGTCGGCGGCGTGCACCTCGACCTGGCCGGCCGCGAACACGACGCGCCGCTCGCCGCCGGCCGCCACCGTGAGCGGAGGGCTGTGGCAGTGAGCGCGTGACGCACCTTGTGGTCGGCGGCGTGCACCTCGACCTGGCCGGCCGCGAACACGACGCGCCGCTCGCCGCCGGCCGCCACCGTGAGCGGAGGGCTGTGGCAGTGAGCGCGTGACGCACCTTGTGGTCGGCGGCGTGCACCTCGACCTGGCCGGCCGCGAACACGACGCGCCGCTCGCCGCCGGCCGCCACCGTGAGCGGAGGGCTGTGGCAGTGAGCGCGTGACGCACCTTGTGGTCGGCGGCGTGCACCTCGACCTGGCCGGCCGCGAACACGACGCGCCGCTCGCCGCCGGCCGCCACCGTGAGCGGAGGGCTGTGGCAGTGAGCGCGTGACGCACCTTGTGGTCGGCGGCGTGCACCTCGACCTGGCCGGCCGCGAACACGACGCGCCGCTCGCCGCCGGCCGCCACCGTGAGCGGAGGGCTGTGGCAGTGAGCGCGTGACGCACCTTGTGGTCGGCGGCGTGCACCTCGACCTGGCCGGCCGCGAACACGACGCGCCGCTCGCCGCCGGCCGCCACCGTGAGCGGAGGGCTGTGGCAGTGAGCGCGTGACGCACCTTGTGGTCGGCGGCGTGCACCTCGACCTGGCCGGCCGCGAACACGACGCGCCGCTCGCCGCCGGCCGCCACCGTGAGCGGAGGGCTGTGGCAGTGAGCGCGTGACGCACCTTGTGGTCGGCGGCGTGCACCTCGACCTGGCCGGCCGCGAACACGACGCGCCGCTCGCCGCCGGCCGCCACCGTGAGCGGAGGGCTGTGGCAGTGAGCGCGTGACGCACCTTGTGGTCGGCGGCGTGCACCTCGACCTGGCCGGCCGCGAACACGACGCGCCGCTCGCCGCCGGCCGCCACCGTGAGCGGAGGGCTGTGGCAGTGAGCGCGTGACGCACCTTGTGGTCGGCGGCGTGCACCTCGACCTGGCCGGCCGCGAACACGACGCGCCGCTCGCCGCCGGCCGCCACCGTGAGCGGAGGGCTGTGGCAGTGAGCGCGTGACGCACCTTGTGGTCGGCGGCGTGCACCTCGACCTGGCCGGGCGCGAACACGACGCGCCGCTCGCCGCCGGCCGCCACCGTGAGCGGAGGGCTGTGGCAGTGAGCGCGTGACGCACCTTGTGGTCGGCGGCGTGCACCTCGACCTGGCCGGCCGCGAACACGACGCGCCGCTCGCCGCCGGCCGCCACCGTGAGCGGAGGGCTGTGGCAGTGAGCGCGTGACGCACCTTGTGGTCGGCGGCGTGCACCTCGACCTGGCCGGGCGCGAACACGACGCGCCGCTCGCCGCCGGCCGCCACCGTGAGCGGAGGGCTGTGGCAGTGAGCGCGTGACGCACCTTGTGGTCGGCGGCGTGCACCTCGACCTGGCCGGCCGCGAACACGACGCGCCGCTCGCCGCCGGCCGCCACCGTGAGCGGAGGGCTGTGGCAGTGAGCGCGTGACGCACCTTGTGGTCGGCGGCGTGCACCTCGACCTGGCCGGCCGCGAACACGACGCGCCGCTCGCCGCCGGCCGCCACCGTGAGCGGAGGGCTGTGGCAGTGAGCGCGTGACGCACCTTGTGGTCGGCGGCGTGCACCTCGACCTGGCCGGCCGCGAACACGACGCGCCGCTCGCCGCCGGCCGCCACCGTGAGCGGAGGGCTGTGGCAGTGAGCGCGTGACGCACCTTGTGGTCGGCGGCGTGCACCTCGACCTGGCCGGCCGCGAACACGACGCGCCGCTCGCCGCCGGCCGCCACCGTGAGCGGAGGGCTGTGGCAGTGAGCGCGTGACGCACCTTGTGGTCGGCGGCGTGCACCTCGACCTGGCCGGCCGCGAACACGACGCGCCGCTCGCCGCCGGCCGCCACCGTGAGCGGAGGGCTGTGGCAGTGAGCGCGTGACGCACCTTGTGGTCGGCGGCGTGCACCTCGACCTGGCCGGCCGCGAACACGACGCGCCGCTCGCCGCCGGCCGCCACCGTGAGCGGAGGGCTGTGGCAGTGAGCGCGTGACGCACCTTGTGGTCGGCGGCGTGCACCTCGACCTGGCCGGCCGCGAACACGACGCGCCGCTCGCCGCCGGCCGCCACCGTGAGCGGAGGGCTGTGGCAGTGAGCGCGTGACGCACCTTGTGGTCGGCGGCGTGCACCTCGACCTGGCCGGCCGCGAACACGACGCGCCGCTCGCCGCCGGCCGCCACCGTGAGCGGAGGGCTGTGGCAGTGAGCGCGTGACGCACCTTGTGGTCGGCGGCGTGCACCTCGACCTGGCCGGCCGCGAACACGACGCGCCGCTCGCCGCCGGCCGCCACCGTGAGCGGAGGGCTGTGGCAGTGAGCGCGTGACGCACCTTGTGGTCGGCGGCGTGCACCTCGACCTGGCCGGCCGCGAACACGACGCGCCGCTCGCCGCCGGCCGCCACCGTGAGCGGAGGGCTGTGGCAGTGAGCGCGTGACGCACCTTGTGGTCGGCGGCGTGCACCTCGACCTGGCCGGCCGCGAACACGACGCGCCGCTCGCCGCCGGCCGCCACCGTGAGCGGAGGGCTGTGGCAGTGAGCGCGTGACGCACCTTGTGGTCGGCGGCGTGCACCTCGACCTGGCCGGCCGCGAACACGACGCGCCGCTCGCCGCCGGCCGCCACCGTGAGCGGAGGGCTGTGGCAGTGAGCGCGTGACGCACCTTGTGGTCGGCGGCGTGCACCTCGACCTGGCCGGCCGCGAACACGACGCGCCGCTCGCCGCCGGCCGCCACCGTGAGCGGAGGGCTGTGGCAGTGAGCGCGTGACGCACCTTGTGGTCGGCGGCGTGCACCTCGACCTGGCCGGCCGCGAACACGACGCGCCGCTCGCCGCCGGCCGCCACCGTGAGCGGAGGGCTGTGGCAGTGAGCGCGTGACGCACCTTGTGGTCGGCGGCGTGCACCTCGACCTGGCCGGCCGCGAACACGACGCGCCGCTCGCCGCCGGCCGCCACCGTGAGCGGAGGGCTGTGGCAGTGAGCGCGTGACGCACCTTGTGGTCGGCGGCGTGCACCTCGACCTGGCCGGCCGCGAACACGACGCGCCGCTCGCCGCCGGCCGCCACCGTGAGCGGAGGGCTGTGGCAGTGAGCGCGTGACGCACCTTGTGGTCGGCGGCGTGCACCTCGACCTGGCCGGCCGCGAACACGACGCGCCGCTCGCCGCCGGCCGCCACCGTGAGCGGAGGGCTGTGGCAGTGAGCGCGTGACGCACCTTGTGGTCGGCGGCGTGCACCTCGACCTGGCCGGCCGCGAACACGACGCGCCGCTCGCCGCCGGCCGCCACCGTGAGCGGAGGGCTGTGGCAGTGAGCGCGTGACGCACCTTGTGGTCGGCGGCGTGCACCTCGACCTGGCCGGCCGCGAACACGACGCGCCGCTCGCCGCCGGCCGCCACCGTGAGCGGAGGGCTGTGGCAGTGAGCGCGTGACGCACCTTGTGGTCGGCGGCGTGCACCTCGACCTGGCCGGCCGCGAACACGACGCGCCGCTCGCCGCCGGCCGCCACCGTGAGCGGAGGGCTGTGGCAGTGAGCGCGTGACGCACCTTGTGGTCGGCGGCGTGCACCTCGACCTGGCCGGCCGCGAACACGACGCGCCGCTCGCCGCCGGCCGCCACCGTGAGCGGAGGGCTGTGGCAGTGAGCGCGTGACGCACCTTGTGGTCGGCGGCGTGCACCTCGACCTGGCCGGCCGCGAACACGACGCGCCGCTCGCCGCCGGCCGCCACCGTGAGCGGAGGGCTGTGGCAGTGAGCGCGTGACGCACCTTGTGGTCGGCGGCGTGCACCTCGACCTGGCCGGCCGCGAACACGACGCGCCGCTCGCCGCCGGCCGCCACCGTGAGCGGAGGGCTGTGGCAGTGAGCGCGTGACGCACCTTGTGGTCGGCGGCGTGCACCTCGACCTGGCCGGCCGCGAACACGACGCGCCGCTCGCCGCCGGCCGCCACCGTGAGCGTGGCGCCGTCCGGGAAGCGCCACTCCTCGCGCGCACACTCGCTGCGCGGGTCGTAGTAGCGGACGGCGCCGTTTGGCAAACGGATCTCGGAAGAACCGTCTTTGTAACGCTTCTCCACCTGGCCGCTGGAATAACAAAATTAAAAATAATCATTCAGTAGACACGACACGATCATCACTGCGGGGAAGCGTCGCGAGAAACTCCAGCAGAAGACAGCAACATAGAATGAATTCAATGTCAAAGTCAGCCAAGTAGATTTTATGTCCTTTGCACAGTGTACTCTCCTGTTAAGTTGGTGAAACATTTATATTTAAACCAATTCTGATGTAATTAGCTATTCATACATTGTATCTACTGTTTGTGATCCTAATAAATATATACAGATGTAGTTAATCACGTCATTTTAGATCAAAAAAAAACAATCGACTTCGCTATTTCACTCAATTTTAGTACCTAATGATAAGCAAAATGAGATAGTAAGATTAATATGAATTTCTCTGCCCAATTATAGTCTAATAAAATAGCTAGTTAGTAGTATTCTAAATTGGCTTTATATCATCATAATTATGTCTAAAAAATATTAGCCATTGGATTTTCCAATAACTGGTAACAAAATTAATTCTTACTCAGGGAACTCCAAGACTTCTAATCCATCCGGGTGAGTAGTGTGACAGGTTTTTGTTTCAGCATAATAATACTTTATCCTGCCTTCATTATAAAAGTTCTCCTTTACATCTCCATTGTAATACACAAACTTGCTATAATTCCCATCAGGTGACAGATACTTTACATTTCCATTTGGAAACCTCAGTTCCCTGGTACCATCTGGTTTCCTTATTTCCATAGGTTTAAGGTCTGTTTTTGCTACGCTCGGTTTGCAAACAGCTGGCTCAGGACTGACAGCCATTTTGTTGTCATAGTAATCTCTATTTATGACTGTGGCTTGTCTTTGAGTGGTATAAGTGTGGTTACTGAGTATTGAGACAGGAGACTTACATCTGCTAAATGATCTACTTGATCTGGAACAGTTGGACATGTAATCTGGTTTCTCAATGTCTCTTGTGACAGTTACTGGAGATTTGCGACTGCCATATGACCTGTGACTGAGTATAGACACTGGGGACTTAGGTCTGTTCACATTGGACCCATTTGGTTGATAGTGAGGAGTTAACTCGTTTGGAGATCTAGAATCTCTTACAGAACTAGAGTTGGATCTAGAGAAGAAAAATCCATCAGGATTTTTTTTGGCGCCGTCACTTTCGTAACTATGTCTAGAATTTGAATCGGTTGATTTTTCACCAACATTACACTGAACAGCATCTCTTGAATGGTCCTGAAACCTTTCCTGGTATATCTTTTCTAAACTGTTATCATTTTCATTGTCAGATAAGTCTTGTAAAGATTCTGTGTCAACTATGCTTTCTACTTCATTCAAAAACTGATCTTCAGTGTTTGTTTCAACATTCAATGTATGGCTTCTTTCAGTTGGACTAAGTACATCACGCTGACTAAAATACTTTGCATAACGAGAGGTTATATTTAGATTAGGAACACTTTTTGCTCTTGTCCGGAGTGGGTTTTTAGGTTCAGGCTCCACTCTTCTTTTCCTGCTTTGTCTCTCTATTTCCAATGCTTTATATTTTACATTGCCATCAATTTCAACTGGAGATTGTGCACTCTTAGTGTTGTGGTTATTTAATTTTTTATTGATCTCTTCCAAGTATTTTATATTGGTCAATCGTCGCGTCACATCGTTACTGTGCTGTATCCTACGATTCTCCTTTTTTAACTTCTCTACTTCATCTTGCAAGTCTTTTTTCTCTTTCTCTATTATCTTCAATTGATTTCGCAGTCTTGCAGCATTAGTAGTAGACTTTGCATCCTTTATCCTGATTTCTTCTTTCAAGTCATTTATTTCGTTCTTCAATATAGTAACTTCATCTTTATCTTTTTTGTTCAGTCTGCCCCTCATTTCTCTTATTTGTCTGTCATAAATTTGCTTTTGCTTTGTCAATTTCTCTTTCTCTTCAGCTAAATAATACTCTGACAAAATTTTCTCTTCATTAAACTTCTGTTCAAAAGCTGCTTTTTCTTCATAAAACTTATGTTTTTCACAATCAACTTCTTCACGCATTTTATTTAAACTAGCATTTTCTTTTCTAAAAGTTTCAATTTCATCTTCTAATTCTTTAAGTCTCTCTTTTAATAGATCACTGGTAGCTATTAATTTAGCATTCATCTCTGCAATGTTGGCTTTCATAATGTCAGTGTCATTGTCATTCTGGCAGGACTCTGTCTCTGGTTGGGTTTTGGCCTCTTTTCTTACTTTGTCATATTGGACAAGATTTTTTTGGATGTTTTCACTTGGTTTATTAGGAGTTTCTTCAATAGTGGTACATGAGCAACAGCTGGACTCAGATGTGCAGTCTGTATACTGACTGTCACAGGTCCATGCGTCACTCTGTGAATGTGCATTTCGTTTTCTGTGTATATCTGGAAATATTTTCATTAACTCTGGATGGTTTGACAAGCATCTCTGCATTATTTGAGGAGTGCTTTCTCCAGAGCATTCCATATCATTCCCTTTCAAAAACCGTCCAATAAATGAATTATTAATATTAAAACTATCATGACTAACTTTATTTTCAAGTAAATCAAACATATTCTGCTCCGCCATTTCTCTATCCTGCCTCAATCTAAAAAGGTTGTCATCGCAACTGATGTCAGAGAGCACACTTCTGGTTGGGGATGAGAAATTCTTATAATAATCACTTTGCTTGAGTTGCCGCAAAAAATCATCTTGTTCCTTAGTCAAGACTGCAGCCCAAGTTTTCCCTTTATTATTAAATAACGGATGTTTTCCTTTAGGATGTTGTATTTTGACTTCTTTTTCTATGTTTGGTAAAACAGGCTTTGGAGCATGCAGTTCACAATTACTAGAATCAATTGAATGTAAGGTTGTTTGTTTACTAGTGCTTTCTTTAGTTATGTTTGAAGACGTAATTTTATTATTAGGGGATTTGTCAATTACCTCCTTAGGCATCCCAATTGAATGTAAGGTTGTTTGTTTAGTAGTGCTTTCTTTAGTTATGTTTGAAGACATAATTTTATTATTAGGGGATTTATTAATTACCTCCTTAGGAAACCGGTCAACATCATTCACTGAAGCCTGCAGTTCAGAAACAACATTTTGAATGTCTAGATCTTTCTTAGGATTTTTAGGACAATTATGTACAATTGGTTGTATTTTTCTTGACTTCTGTTTCCAGGGCAAAGTTTGGGTATTTTGTATGACAAGATCATTTTTCTTTATACCAAAACGGTTCATACCTTCACCTCTCTTCAGAAAAGGCTTCTTAATCTTATTAGGAAGGTCATTCTCTTTCACTGAAACTTTTGGTTTAGGTTCATTTATTTCATTCTTAAGTTTCTCTATAATGAGGGCCTCGAAATCTTTTCTAGGAGAGAGTATAGGCATTTCATCTAGAGATATCTTTTTGCCAGCCAGAGATACAACTTCCTTTTTATTACCTGGTGAATTTTCATTAGTAATTGCCTTCGATGTGGTAGATACTTTGCTTCTACTAGATACAGGCGAATTAACAATGAATTCCGACTCCTGTGAAAGATTTAGGACTGATACGCCATCAATAAGGTCCTGTGGCGTTACCTGCGGTGATTTGTCGACCGCGGCGATCCGCGGCGTGGCTTCAGCAGAGTCGCGCGGACTCTCTAGAAGGCTCCGGAACGTATTAAAACTGGTGCTGGTACTAAACTGACTGACGATCTCCGTGAGAGTCGAGCCCTGGGGTGATTCCTGATACTGAAGACGCTGCTTTTGGAGTTTACCCTGTTGCAACAACTGCAGTTGGCGCAACATGTGTAAACGCTCCAGTATTTGTGACGGCGACAGTGATATGTCGCTTCCGGAATACGACTGATCCATTTTAATGATTGTCTACAAGTTCATTTTAAGCTTTAGAAAAATTAAGATAATTTTCTTGAAACAAAGTTTAGCCTAAGAGCGTTACAAATACAAACTTTTTGAATGACACTGACTGACAGGTAATTTTGACACTGCAGCGTAGGAAAGTGTTCCCCGTTGACAAATAAAATAATCTAAAATAATAAAATAAAAAACCAATTACTTTACGGAACTCTATATATAGGCGTTTTTTTGTAACTAAATGAGTAAATCATCGCTTTACACATAGGTTTGGAAAATCAACGTTTTTTTAACTCTAGAATCAGGCCCTACTTTGAAAATCGAAGTTTGAAGTTACGTTAGCTCGATCTCTTTCTCTCGAGTGACGAGTGAGTGACTGAATGGGACTAAAACATAACTTCCAATCGAATCTCGATTTTCAAAGTAAAGCCTCCTGTTCTAATTGTGTGGTGGTTGTCACTGGCGCAGTCTTTTTTGCCAAGTTATAGCTGGTTACACAGTGACATACACATCAAAGTTGTATGCAGTGAAGTGGTATCTAACAAAATTAAACGTACAATTGGTGAACTTTATTGTGTACAGAAATACTACAATTTCAGATTTCAAGAAGGCAGCATTTTGTCACAGATAACGCAATATTAATACTAAGATTTATGAGGAGAGCCCGACTGCCCGGTAATATTCAAGTGTACCAACATTGCACGATAATAACGGGATTTCAAAACTTAAATAATTTACACTTACTTTTTTACAAAGATACTAAATTAGTAATATTATTTGCGCAAGGTGTTATCAAATATTAGTTAAGATAGTTTAATTTCACAAGATTGATTACAAATATGTAGTGTTCTAGCTTACTTCTTACACGAGTTTCTGTCACCTTTTATCACGTTGCAACCCTACTCCATGCTCTTGCCATTAAATGTCAAAATTCTTGTCCATCTTTATTCAAAAACCGTCTTGTTATTTGCGACCAAAACGCTGTGTTGTAGTGATGTCTAAAAGGAGTGGAATACACAGAGCTCCTAAATTTAAGCCTGAAGTGAAAGTGATCAACAGTCGTTCAAAACCTGCTACTACTATGTTCAGAAAGGAGAAAGTCGAAGTTCTTGCACAACCCATCAAATCTGAAGCTGATGAAAAGCTTTATAAGTATGAGACCGTGCATCTTTTCCTGTTTTTATTAGAAATACGCAGTCTTAAATGATTTTTTAAAAGCAACGGCTTGTGTTTTATTGCAACGGCTTGTGCAGTATTTTTTTATTACAAATATAATGCCTGTTTCTTTTTGCATTTGTCATTTATTGGCAAAAAAATAAATGAATAAAATTATTTTTATATGCCTGCATTTCCCATTGATTTTTCTTTTGTCATGAAGTTAGTATTTTCCAAATATTTTTCAGGACAATTAGGTTAGAAAATGGACTGACAGCATTGCTTATATCGGACCCAAGCAGAATCACTGTTGAGGATGGCAGCTCGAGTGAGGGGGAGTCCAGTGGTACTGATGATACGGGCACAAACCCGGAGAGTGATGGAGGCCACTCCACACATTCTGGGAACAGTGACCAACATGGAACTAAGCGTCGTATGGACTTTGATGAGGAGAAACTGGTAAGTTTTTTTTGCAATATTAATTTATGTTTACAAATGATTTTTTCATTTCATGTTCTTATTTTGAACCTTAGAAAAGGTCTTATTTTTCTTGTAATTTCTTGTAACATCCTATTTGACTATCCCTGATGATTGATTGGTCTTTTGAATACCTAGTGTAAATCTTCTGGTGCTTTTTTGACATTAAGCAAATAGTCTTTATGTGACAACGATCCATTGATAAGTCTGTTTATATTTTAATTTGAAAAATATTTTATAACAAATATATGTAGGTGAATAAACAGTATAATACATACTTAATAATGTTACCAGTAACATAATACTAAATAAATACTTAGCTTGGGAACATCTCATTTTGCAGAAATTTATGGGTAAAAATTAAGACTTCATCCAAGTTGCTAATTAGTCTATGAACAGCAACTGCTTGTTGTAAGTTCTCTCTAACCTCTTAACAATTAGAAAAGTTTTCATTGAATACTTGTTTATCTACATCCATATAATAACTTCCCTAAAACATGTTCAAAAATGATAAGCAATGGCCTATATTAAGAAACCTCTATGTGTTGTATTTTAATGTTAATATTAAACTATTGCATGTCATTATAGTATTGGTACCAATACTTTAATGTAAACATTAAGATACAGGAAGATTAAAATACAGGGCAACCACAGACAGGTTTCTTACATATTGTAGAAACCTTATGATACATAAATTAAGTTAAGTCAGTAAGTGAACATAATTAGTGATTGTAGATTTGCCAGCATTGCAGTGCTAGGGTTGACTGCAGTGGCAAATATTAAATTGTTTCAACCAAGAATCAAATAAAATCAAAACCATTTAGAACTAAGTAATAATGTAGATATTGTTTGTTATATAACAATTTCACAATAAAACGCGATTCAAGACTCATCTTGAAAAACTGCCTGTTATCTACCTCTTCTTTTAAGTTTTATGTTCTGTATTGTTTGTATCTTTTTTGAGGTGTGCAGTAAAGAGTGTATTAAACTCTTAAAACAAATCGAAAATACAGAAAATATTATATGTAAAGCCCAATATGCATAGTGAAATGAAGGGTTAATTTATTTATTATTTATTTAAGGGTTAACTGATTAGGTAAAAAGTGTAATATTTCATTTTCAACAATAACATGACATTATATTATTTTAGACTCCAATGATATTATACACCTCGACAACTATACCCTAGGTAACTGTTGTATGTCATTGTGCCGGTTTTGCTGGAACATCTATGATCACTGGTGATCGTATTTTGATAATTCGCCCTTCGGCTTGTTTCAAAAAACCACACTTGTGTATTAATTAATGCCTGTAATTATGCCCCAGTCACATAAAGTACTATTATACGTCACCTTTATTTAAAATAGTTACATGCAATTAATTATCAGGAACACTTGTATTCATTTCAATTCTTCTTAAAACGAAATAACTTTAACAAAGTTTTGCAAGCTGGCTATGTTAAAAGAGAACTAGGTCTTTACTTGAACATTTTCAGAACAAGTGTTAAAAGTAGGTCACTCTAATAAAGGTTGGACGCAAATTTATGTTGAGCAACAATTTGTATTGTTAAGTGTATAAAAACTTATTGAAATATCTCTTTATTTAATAGCTCTCACTTTAGACCTTCAGGTTAAATAAGTTCTTTATTGGTGCATTCAGTTACAAGTATATAGTGATATTTTAGAGTAGCTGTAAATAATTAAATATCTTTGATCGCTCTTAAAGAAATTGACCAAGATTCAAACTAAGTTAGTTCTATGGTTACAAATCAACCAAGCCTCAATTAACATATACTCATGACACAAGTATTTGGTCGTAAATACATCTAAACATAATATCTTTTTCAACTTTTACCGATTATATTCACTACAGTGTTTTTCAGCTACGATGAGTTCTGTGACAGCTCGTATAAGCACGTATTACACTTGTTTCTTTAATTTTAATAAAACTACACTGGTACACACCTAGCGACGCCGTTCAGGAACTTAAATAATTAATCGCCTATTTTTAAATGCCTCGCATGCGACTATAGTAAGTGATTGAAATTACGAAATATGGCTGTCACAGAACTCATCGTAGCTGGAAAACACTGTAGGTGTGATAAATACACCGGGACTATACGAACGAGGAATTTACTAATTAAGATTGATAAAGTTAGTAATATATCCTAAAACCGAATTAACATAGTATATGTTGGCCAATAACCTATAAAGGCGAATTAATTATCTTTCTACCTATTGATGTATCGAATTGTTATTGTTTGATATACGAGTTTACCACGTGAAGTTAGATTGCGTGGCGAACACGCCTAGTGGCTAGTGTATACATAAACAAATTGGAGTTTCACTACTCGCCTTGTGAAATCGGGGTTAACTACCAGTATAATTGGTGTTAACCCATTATAGGCTGAATTATTTGATTATTTAAGTTTATTTTGAATTTCAATTAATAATAAAAATGTCATAAAATAATAAATATCAGGAGACAATGTCACACCAATTGACCTAGTCCCAAACTAAGCTCTAGGCTTGTATTATAGGTACTAGACAACGATATAAATACGTATATAGAGAGATATATACTTAAATACATAGAAAACATCCATGACTCTGGAACATATATTCGTGCTCATCACACAAATATCTGCCCTTACCGTCATTTGAACCCAGGACCGCTAGCTTCGTAGGCAGGGTCACTACCAACTAGGCCAGCATCGTCGATCGAACGATAAACCATAATTTCTATTTCTATACCACATCGTAGGGTGCCAAACGGCACCGATTGCGTATAATGGGTTAAGCGAATGGAATGTAATGGTTTACTGGGTTATGGGTAATACCCAAAATGGCGGCTAAGTGCAGTATAGTAGCCGAAGCACTCTATACTCTACAAAGTACAGTGGCTAGTAGAGTCTACTAGCGGCTCGTCCTCGCTTCGCTTTGTGACTTGTCTGTATCACCCATAGATAATCCAGAATTGAATACCTATACATAAAAACCTTCCTCTTGAATCACTATCTATTGGCCTCGATTTAATGCCCGCCTTCCTCTGCGAGCGGAGCGAGCCCCATGCGGACTTAGTTTAGCTTACAACGGTGACATCACGTGTTCCCACTTCGAGCAAACCTCTTGAAGTCAACGTTGTAAGTTGAAGGAAGTCTGTACGGGAACCGTTACACACGCAGTGGATGGTCTAATGAATGGTGATGAAATGATAGAAAGTTTTCTAAAGTTTTCTAGCAGCACCGTCGTTTTACGCATCTTGTGTATATTTTAGGTCGAAGGCGGCCATAAAGGTAGTTTTCCACCGGCAAGCGAGACAAGAATGGAGATCTCTCTGGCCTACTTCCTCTAAACATTTCCATTGTGAGCTCGCGTCAGTCTAAACTTCCGTGTCTAGGTCGCCTAAATGAAGTTCAACGTACAGCCTAAACCGCTAGACCTAGGGACGTGACGTTAGGAGCGCACTAAGAAAGGGTTTTTGGAAAATTGCCCCCCATTGGGACGAATTAGCGGGAGAAGCGGGAAACTAATTGGGATACACCTATCTTTAACATGTATGAAAATTTCAAAACCATTTAAAATAATACGTTACTATAAATTAATTATAATAACATTAAGAAGTGACCTTCACTATTAACAATAGAAATAACATACAAGCTTCTGCGAGCTCGTGAGTATCGTATTTCCGTTGCAGTTAATAAATTGTACTCGTATGTATAACAATAATACGGTTCAATATTGCAACAACAAATCAATTCTGGTAAGACAGATACTCGCCAATCCTGACGATGGTGGTAAATTGATTCTTTTGACCTGATGGGTCCAACGGAAGACCAGCGCTGACTTAAATGCCAGCATTACGCTGAGTCGGGACCATTTCGTGACAACGTTCTGCTCTTTGTTGTTGGTCGTCAGTTGCATGTCTGAGGGACTCGCCAGGGCAACGGCACGCTCGACAAACGTCGACCGTGCCATCCCTCAGAATATATATCCGGTAATTGTTTGTCATTATGACCTCGTCAGTAATTGCATAGACAAAACCTTCGGTTTCCCCAAAGAGGTCACCGAACCGTAGCCAGTTCACGGACGCTAAAAAGTCTACGTCGAGCCCGGTAGAAGCGTCCGTGTAGCTCCTTGCTCTTCCATATGTTCTTGCGGTCTTCAGTGCTCAACACGGTTTGTCTGCGCTAGCTCTCGTTTGCCAAGGAGAGAGGCGTGAGGTTCCTGTCTACTGCAACCACATCACGATGCATCCCACACTCATTGCCAAGGAAATAATCCCTGAGATTGCACACCTCGTGGTTGTGGAGATTCTTAGCATTTAAAATGCCTCGACCTCCACACTTCCTCGGGATGTACAATCTCATGACAGATGAGCGTGGGTGCAACATGCGATGTGATTTGCAACGCTTTCTTTCAATTGACACAATCGGTTGTAAAAAATGCTATTGTTCACTCTTAATCATTTTGTTACCCATGTCCTGTGTTTTACCCCCGACCCACACAGCTACAACTGCTATAAACTTTTCAATGTGTCTGTATAGCTGCGTCCACATTACTCGCGGCAAACGCGGGTGGGTCTTAGTTAGGTTTGATGAAATTCGGTTGAGGTTATCAGTTCTGAAAGGTCGGAATTGTTTCGGGGGTTTTACTCTTTTTAACAGTTATTTACCTGCGTATGAAAATCAAATTACTCTGACAGACCAGACAAGTGTGAAGGACTAGAAACGGTACTAATAGTAATAACTTTCCTTACAGCTATCCTACTAAAATTAAAATTCGAAAGGTTGTGTGTTAGTTTGTCACTCCTATACATTGTAAAGGCTGGACGGATTTGAAATAGATATAGCTTACACACTGGATAATAAACATATTATATTCTTTATAATATGGAAAATTTAAAATTTCACGAAAGAATAACGATATTCGAAATCAACCCGGACGAAGTCGCGTCCAGAAGCTAATTGTATAATATTTCAGTTATAATACCAAGACTAGAGATGGACACACCGTGTGAATTTGATACATACTGGTTGTATACCCGGGTATTGACCTAAAAAATGGGTATTTAAACAGGGACATACAGATGTAGTGAATAATGTTTTGCCATCGTTTTTTGTAGGATAAGGTCGTATTGATCTTGCTTTCTCAATTAGCTTATCGGTGGGTACTAAAGTTGACTGAGACAGCAAGATAAAAACGAACATTATTGACTACATCTGTACCTATCTACCCGGTGAGTATATGGGCTAAATACCCACCACGGATAATCTAGCCCTGTTAAGCCAAATAGCAGTATCTTAAATAAAACTCCAGTAGCAATCACAACCTTAGTAATAAATTGAGAGGATTTAATCTACTTCGGCAATAGTATCTAAGATAATGTATTAGTTTAGTACAATTCGCTCTGCGGAAGGCGCTACTAATAATTACGTTCAGTTAATATCGAAAGTTGTATAACAAACTAACCTTCATAATAAATAGTTCGTGACGATGATTTAATACCGATTCAACAGGAATGTCTGCTTTGTTTGTCACGGTCTGTGGCACCGCGACACACTTCACTGCCCGCTCCGACAATGAACTTTGTTTTTATTAATAGTAATTTAAACACAAATCTGGTTTTTAATTATGGAAATTCTATGCTAATTAATTGAGTGTTTTAATATGCTAACTATCTAAATATTTGCTTAACCCTGCTTTCACTAAAACTTGTTTTTATGGTGACCCAACTGAGGTTAACATATTATGTTTAATTTATTATGTTAGATAAATACGGACGTTTTGATTAAGGTGTCGAGTGATTGAGCAAATTATACAAAATGTATAATGAAGTTAAATTAATAAGTTTACTAGTTCTGTACAAAAAAAATATCTATCGTACCTATGTTTGTACTTACTTCTGCCTGCGAACCCGCCCGCCCTGAAAGGGCAGCAATCGTTTAGGAACCAGTTTTTTTGGAAATAAGTACCTTACATTTTCCGACCTTCTCATGTTAACCTAGTCCCAAACTAAGCTCTAGTCTTGTACTATGGGTACTAGACAACGATGTAATGATATACTTATCTAGAGAAATACATATTTAAAAACATAGAAAACACCCAAGACTCAGGAACAAATTCCCCTGCGTATCACACAAATATCTGCCCTTACGGATTTCAACCCGGGACCGCTAGCTTCATAGGCAGGGTCACTACCAACTAGGCTTAAGTGTCGTCGAAAATAGATGTTCTAAGTTTAACGTTTGTATGTGTGAGCGTAGCTCCAAACGGATGGATGATTTATTTTCTTAAAGAAAGTTAGTTTAACCGAGATGTTTTTAGCTACGTGACTTCAAATACATATATACATACCTTCACGCCTTCATTACCAGAGTGATTAATCTGTAACCACATTTTTCACAATTAGACTGAGATGTTGACCTAACGGTACTAAGGTCTGTGATCGAATTCGAGATTAAAGATGTAAACATACAATTGTCAATGTCAAAGTGACATTCCAGGGGTATACAATCTTGTTTTCCAAATGTAGTTTTTTAAGTGTATTAATTTTAATCGACAAGATATAAATCTAGGAAGTAGGTAACACATTAGGCCCGCTTTCTCGCTCTAGACGACTAGTCTCTAGTATACTGTGTATATTATCTTAGAAAACATCGCTGCTCACTGCGTCTCTGACTAGCGCAACCGTAACTTGACCCCCCAGCCCGTACGCATTGCATCGCGCTAGCTACCTATGACCATGGTTGAAGTATGTTAAGTAAAAACAAGCACTTTAAACGCTCAGACGGATTTAGTTAGGCACTTGTCCCACTGCCGGCGAGAAAGCGATTAGCTATAGACTATTCTCTCGCTCAAGAAACGAACAAAGATATACTCGTAGATTGCGTGTCGATAAAAGTGACACATATAATAATAATTGATGGCTAGTTTGTCAAAACATAAATTAAATTACCGTGTTAATAGAAGTGACGTATATTAATTATTCTCGCTTCCCTCCCATAGTTGGTGGTGGGGCAAGTGTAAGGTCGCCGGTGATCGTCGACGAGATCACCAGTGAGTGATTTTACAGAATAAAATGGTAGCATAAAATAATAATATTGATTGAAATTTTGTCTGTGTTAGTGTTGTGAATAAATATGAATTAATTTACATACTTACTTCAATATCTTAAGGTGCACTTAAACGGGCATTTTTTGAGCAATAATTTTCCGTCAACATTACAGTCGTCTTACTCTATTGCACAAGATTAGCGTAAGACATTTATGGTTGCCGCGGCTATAAAGGCTATATCCGTTAAAAGTTGCCTGTCTAATTGCACCTTTACACGATATTTAAAATACTCTAAATACCTTTAACGTTTTCTTCGCTAAGAGGTATATACTCTTAAGTCACAAGGAAGCGGCGCATTCTCATACTAAAGCAGGCTTTCCACTGCGAGTGGAGCGGGCCCCGTACAGACTCGGTTTAGCATACATCGGTGATTTCAGTGGTTTCAACCGCAAGCAAACCTTTTAAAGGCATCGTTGTATGTTAACAGAGTTAGTACGGGGCCCGCAGTGGAAACCCCGCTTAAAAACGCCTCCACCATGCTTTGGGAACCCTTCCTCTCGCGCGATTGAACGCTCGGGTTCTGAAGATGTACGGATTATCCCGAAGCGCATCCTTTATAGTAACGTACGTTTTTACCTCATTATTTATTTATAACGCTATGCATCTCGGCAGGTGCCGACCTTCAGACGCCATATTCACTCGTTAATGAAGAGAATAACCAGAAAACGGTGCAGGATGTTCTCTAATAATCTCTCTCTTGATACGGTATGCCATGTTGACTAACGTAACGTAAATAGATTAAAAATCCCCAATATGGCGAACCCATTTAGAGCTGAAGACTCTTGACGGCCCAACCGACTTTATTCGAAGCTAGTTTAGAACCACCTGGATTTTATTTATTAATTGAAAAAAACTTCATTGAAATCCATTGATCATTTTCACAATAAGCATTTTTTCATAGTAGCTAATTTTGACGTAGCATTTTGTCATAGTAGCAAATTTTCTTATTTACTTTTCTTCATGTAGCGTTTTTCATATAGCGTTATTTAATGTTCGTGATTATTTAAATTGCTGAAATTACTAGTAGAATATTTTATTAGTCGTATTTCATTTGATTTGAAAGGGTCGTCTAAGCTCCGCTTCTCGGATCTCCTATTTCTGGGTTGAATTGGCCCTCCGAGTCTGATATAAAAATGAACCTAACCTACGTACGTATTACGTTGTCATAACAAGTGGAAAAAATGGCGACGGGAAAATTGGGAACCGAAAATGCGATTAGAAAAAGACACCGAACTTTAAATAACGCTATGCATCTCGTCAGGTGCTGGCCTTCAGACGCCATATTCACGCGTTATTGAAGATAGTAACGAGCAAACGGTGCAGGAGGTTCTTTAAAAAGCTCTCTCTTGACACGGTATGAAATATGGACTAACGTAACTTAAATAGATTAAAAACTCCTTATATCGATCCTTTTCAGAGCTGAAGACTCTTGACAGCCCAACAGCTTTTCTTAATAACAAGCTTAGAACCAACTCGATTAAATTAGCTTATAATTTAAAAAGAAACTGCGTTCAAATCGATCTATTCGGCCCCACGTACAGACTATTTGTTAGATCATTTTCACAAGCATTTTTTCATAGTAGCAAATTTTCTTATTAATTTTTCTTCATGTAGCGTTTTTCATATAGCGTTAATTCATGTTCGCTATTAGTTTTGATCGCTTAAATTATCCGCGGAATGTTTTATTAGTCGCATTTATTCCGAATATTATTTGACGTCGCGGGGCTCCTATTTTTGGATTATTTTGGCCCTCCAGACCTGATATAAAAACGAATCAAACCTAACTTACCTGCTTATATTACGATGTAATTAATTAATAATCACTATTGGACGAAATAGTTCAAGTCACCCAACAATAAATAACGCTGTATAAAAAATCGCTACCTGAAGAAAAGCCATTAGGTTAATTACGATTAATTCGCCAAGTACTCTGAAAATTGCTTGTAGTGAAAATGACCTTAAAAACCATACAGATAGACAGACGTAGGCATCAATCTTATAACACGCCTTTATTTTAGTAGAGGGTTAAAAAAGACAGTCATATCATTAGAAACAATTTATATTGTTGTATAGGTGAAAAACTTAAGTAAAATCACTTGTTGCATGTAGTTGTACACAAAACCAATATAGAATTTACGTCAAATTTCAAGTATAGAATGTCAAATGGTCTATACTATACTATAATGGTGTAATGGTCGCCCCTCACTGTTCGCCGTCCCGCCGGCGCGCACGCGCTCGCTGACCCACTCCCCGCTTCACCGAGCCTTAAATCTCATCAACAGTATCCAGGAAAGCGACAGCCAACAGGACTTCTTTCATACCTCGGCGCTTCTATAGATTGACCAACCGATATTTGGAGACCATTATCACCCCAAGCTCAATAAAATAAAGTTCACATAACTTCATACTTAGTCCATATCTATCTAATATCTGTTATAATACGTTTATACGTTGTTCTTGATTTTGTGAATGTATATTTTTTACAATTAATATGTTTAGCATGATTGTAAGTGTTAATTGAAGATTTTTCTAATAAATATATAAATAAAATAAAATATACAGATGTGTTACAACTACATGCATCATGCATCAGGTGATTTACTAAAGTTTTTCACCTATATAGAGTATTTTAAGTCGTTAGCTGTCATAAAATTGCAGTAGGTTTTAGCCTTGTTGCAAATTGAAGCGAAATTATTGTAGCTCTGATGAACAGGTTAGACGGAAGTTTGTATTTATGTTTCGTGATCAGAGTAACCACGTGCGTCGGAAAATTGCAAGCCATATTGTACTACTTAATTAAAAATAATGGAATGTACTTACAGTGGCTCGTAACTATAGAACTTGTGACTATGAAAACAAATCACCCGCAATTCACCACAGTGTTTTTTTAAATTAAAACGAGAAACTTCTTGTGGTTTCGAATCGATCACGTTTTGACAGAAGTGTTAATTCTCAATTGCAGGCCGTAACTTAAGTCAGATAAATACAAATTAAGTACCTACCACTTAACAGAAGTGCCAAGTAGAGGAAAAATAGGTGTCATATTTGAACAGGCTTAAAAGCCAGGGCGGATTTTAGGACAACAAGTAGCTTTAGTTAGCGGGGAACATTCTCGCAACTCTAAGACTTATGCGACTATTTCCCATCATGTGTTGATGGAACTCTGGGCCTGATTATGCATAAGACAGTGTAGGCTACTGTCCAGGGTCCCTGCATCGGCTATGGTCCCCGCGCACCGTTAAAAATGCATTTTAAGAAGTTAGAAAATGGTAAAGAGGCTCCGAGAATTGCATTAACTATAGGAGCTCCGACATGGTTAATCAGGAGGCCCAATACGGGTAGCACATGTTGTATTTTTGTTGTTGTTTTTCGCTTGTCGCTCAGTCCGTCACCATCGTTACTGACTAGACAAAAAGGGAGATCTGCGCGCCTAGTATGGTTGCGTTTATCACGTGATAAAATATGGATAAAGCATCCATCACTCTCGTACCTACGTGTCAGAAAGTGACGGATATTTAATCCGCACACAGCGACAAAGAAGTCGCGGACAACTTGTGCTATTTTATCGCGGTGGATAAAGCATTCATCACTCTTGCACTCACATACTGGTCAGAAAGTGACAGATGTTTTATCCACTTTTATCCACATCGATAAACACGGCCATAATAGGATCGCTGTAAGCTTAACAGACCTTTGATGCTGCCGACGACTTCTCGAAGCATCTCGCAAGCAATTTGTAAATGTTTTACATCCAATAATTATATGGGTGTAACCTTTCGTGGTTACATCGGATGGTTCCAACTGAAGACCAGCGCCGACTTTAATAGCAGCATCACGCTAAGTTTGGTAAATTTCGTGAGAAAAATTGTGCCTATTTCTCTATCCTTTGTTGTTGTTAATCTTTCTTCCTTTGTTTTGGCCGTTGCTGATGTTTTTAAAAAACAGCCGCCAAAACAATTCCTAACTGTATTATTCTTATTTTCTTCAAACGTCTTAGTATAGGTATTATACTAGCGACAGTTAATTAAAACCATTATCGTCGGCTTAGAGTGACAATGACAACCCGCTAAGTATTTTTTTAGGATTTAGCAGGTACTCTAAATAGATGAAATAAAATCTGCTAATTCGTAAAAATTGTTTGAGCAGGTTAACACAAAGTCGACGCATGCTACTAGTTTGATACATATCGTTTCATCCCATATGATATTGCCGTAAGCAATAAACATTTGTGTAGTTTCTGTTCCGTTGACAGTTGAGAGGTAATATCATCATTTTAAAGATAATTGCAGATTGCAGCATTTGGAAACTTGAGATTGTAGTGTAGAGATAAATTTCGTATGAACACTTCTAGGCGGTAAAAAACATCGTCTTTGACCTGTTATGGTTTTTTTTTTAACTCTGCCGCCATTACTGTCAAGTACGATACGGTTTTGTACCGCGTACCTAGAATCTCGGCCCTGAATTCCTTCACATCGTGTCAATCCAATTTGTTTTGCTGAATAGTTAACATATTAACGCTTTCTAGTAACCTCAAGGATGTATTGGAAATTGGTTTGCGTATTCTTTCATAACACCATTAAGCGTTGGTGTGGTTAGGTAGGGAAGGCTTGTACACGGGCAAATTTTAACAATTTATTTGAGAATTTATAACTGGCAACAATAACCGTCTAAATCTTATTTTGTGTCATAGAATAAGACCCCGCACCTACTGTTGCGCTGGGGCTAAGAACACGGATACACGTGCGGGTGTGTACCATGTGTATCTGGAGCTCAAGTTGGTATTACACACAAATGCTTCCCTCAAGTGATTCACCTAACAAGATGTTAGTTAATACTTGTAACAATAGCTGGGGACTAGTATGTTATGTTTTAGGAATTCCAGCACGTTCAATACATGATGAACGGTGTTATAAACCACGTAGCAGTTGCTTATCGATTTCTTGATGCAGGCCGGCCGATAAAGATTATAATTAAATGCTGAGATTAAAGAAAATGTGGCATTGTACTACGAACTATGCATTTTGGTGTAATTACTTTTTAACGATTTTATTATAAGAAAATAATTTAGTTAACAAAGAATGTTAGCTCAGGTCGGTGATGTAGATGGCGCCACTTGGGGAGTCACGTATACAGCTTGGATGGTAGCTCCTAGTTTTAATGAATTGTCGTCAGATGGCGTTAAAGCGTTCAATCTTCCAACATAAACGCTGATAGTTTTTTTTATTTACGAACGCGCTCCGTCTTTAAAATTGTCATGGCACGGTTGCGTCAATGTTACTTTAAAATAGCTCGAATGTCCTCTTTAGATTTCAATACTGATAACTTATTCCGTAAACTTGTGTTTGTTAAACCCGAAATCGTGGTGGCAACGCAAATTATAAAAGTCACAGAACGAAGATAGATAGTCTATTTAGAAAGCTGTCATCAAATCTAGTGTGTCAAATTTGACGCCTATTAATGTAAGAAGGACTGTTTCAGGGCCACTTGCACCCGAGGAATATTATTTCTAAATTTCGTTCCTGGTGTCGGTGGTTCATGCAATGCGTTCCTGTCAGCCAGGAACAGTTTTATAATGTACTAGCTACTGCCCGCGATTTCGATTACCGTTATTCCCTAGGGAACTTTAAAAAAAATCCGGGATAAAAAGTAGCCTTTGTGTAAGCTATCTCCATTTCCAATCTGTCCAGCCGTTGCAGGGTGAAAGAGTAACACACGCACATACACACTTTCGCATTTATATTATTAGTAGGATTTATAAGTTTTCTCTACATTTCTTCTTAACACTTTCTTAGCCGTTGTACAGTAATCGGAATTAAGATTACCTTATTACTTCATCAATAAGTGCGGTCGCAGCTGCAAGCTATTATGAATGGCCAATGTTATGTTACCGCTTACCCAATGCACCGGCGACTGCATTGTTAGTCACCTACATACGTAACGCTCTAACGCAGTAATTTTTGTAACACTGGTAATCGTGAATTTACGTGAAACTTGCTTCACCCTTTATGCTCTAAACAAATGGCTGCCACAAATGATCCGGGCCTCTATTCCCGACGGTAAAAAACATTTCGTCTTTGATCTGTTATGGTATTGTGTTGACGTCAGTCGCCATTACTGTCAAGAAAATAAGAGCTATCAAAACGGTGACAATACTATAACAGCTCAAACACGATATGGTTTTGCACCGTGTTGAATACAGGCCCAGCAATGGTCGAAGTGGCAGACAAGGCGCATCTCAAACCCCTCGTTATATTCAAGTAGTTCGTGAGGCATTAGAAGCAGAACCCTAGTACGTCTAAGTTCATCAAAATTGTTTTCATTCGCTGTTTACTAGGACCAAGCGGTTTGGAATTTTGGCCAAAAATGTGGTCTATCACCCTACGGTTGAAGTTCATTTGCACTTCATAATACAACAAGTTCGATTTTCTCTTGCAATAATATTATGACAGTGACAAGTGTCAACCTGTAGACCACTTTCTTGGCCGACCGTACCTAAGTGACAAGTGTCCACCTGTAGACCACTTTCTTGGCCGACCGTACCTAAGTGACAAGTGTCAACCTGTAGACCACTTTCTTGGCCGACCGTACCTACGAGACGCCTAATTGGAGTATGGTTTTAATCCTAAATCTAAATTAAGTAGCTAGCCGGGTTAGTTTTCTGGTATAAGTAAATAACCAGTACCAACGCTTCCCAAAGAGGAACACCTTATTTTGTTTTTTTTTTTTTGTGTGAATACAGGGTGTCTTGAAACTCTTGTGAGAAATTTGGCGGGGTAATAGTTCGCACGATTCTGATCACGGGGGTATGGTTCATTTATGTTTCTGTTAGTAAAAAAAAAAAAAAATAATTAATTATGTTCATTTTGTTTCTTGATGTGTCGCAGCCGATATCTTGACCTTGACATTTTGACGTTGATACTATACTACTCCAAACGTTCGTAGTAACTAACGTCAAAATTCCAAGTTCGAGGTCAATGACCTGAGACCATTCGTTGTTTACATGGTACGTAAACAGTTCGCTCCATGTAAATTAAAATTAAGTTAACATTATAAAAAAAGATTAATTTAAATGCAACTTACCAACTGTATTTTCGTTTTTGCAACTGAACATTTTAGCGGGTTATGAAATGATCACTAGATCTCTTGGAATAGGTATGCACTGCCGAGACCTGATTGTATCATTCGTTTCATAGGGATGTTGAGATCTGAACATTTACCATTTCTTTCTACTCTAAAATATACCACATAATTGTTTTTAAGCAAAAATAATTCAGACTTGGAAATCTGAAATTTAGTTTAACATGACATCTGATGAAATGACAACCATAAATCATAGACTTCATGGTCAAGTTCAAGTTCAACTCTTTGATAAATAGCTACTGTCATATACCTACTTCAAAAAGTTCGGATGGACATGTAATAAACGATCCGTTTATTGCCGTCCGTATTGATCTCTATGGTCATTCATGGCGGTACATAGCTAACAGTCGGGATATAAAGGCCGTCGCATATTTGATTATAATTTGTATGTGATCCCAGGCCATGGAACCGATATGCGTAAGTAGTACATATTCAATCTATCCATGTTCCAGGCTTAGAACAATAAATAACAGTTACCAGCCGCCTAGTCGCTTGTTAGTCGCCTTAGGCTTCTTACAGACGAGCGGCATGTTGCCAACGGCAGAGGCTACTGCAGCCGTCACCACCTGTCGGCCTAAATGCCGCTTGTCTGTAAGAAGCCTTACACAAACTTTCCCCTGTGCCGAAGTATACGATCAAAACTAAATTATCTTACACATTTACACATAAAATCCTCATAAATCAATAAATAAACTGACAAGAATAAAAAAATGTCTTGCTATAGCCATAGCCAGCCGTGTGTGTTCAAAAATCCAACTTTTTTTTTGCGAACTTGATGTGCTTATGTCATTAAAGACTCCCATTGTAAACCCTGCTTTTCTGATAGACTTAAATCAACGTGGTAGGTACATACCCCATAGAATTAGTACCTACTAACATAGAACCTGGACTATAAGAACCGGTACAGATGGACAGCATTGAACTGCAACCTAGCTGCAAAATGGCAGTTCAAGTGCAGTTGACGTACGTACGTTTTGATGCAGTTACGTCATCTGCATCAGAACTGCCCTCGAACTGACAGTTTGCGGTCCGTCTGTACCGGCCCTTAGTTAAAATTTGCACCAGCTATCTTTCTCTGCGTTTTAGATTACGGAATCTGAAGAGGAAATGAAACAGAAACTACGCTGTTTTTTCTCCTTCAAATGTCACGGTCACAACGTCAAATTGAAGGTCGAGAATGGACCTGTTGGAATTCTTTGGGCTTTACAGACACAGACCAAAGACAATCTATCCAAACCTTATGACGTCCTACGTATGGCGTAAGAATGAAAGAATACCATAGATGCCCTTATGGTATTCTTTCATTCTTACGCCATATATCTCTATTATGAATTTCATAAATAAAAAGGCCAAACATAAGTCTTTTAATAGTTTAATAGCACTTTTTCTGTGGCACCTTGTGTTCTAATCTGTGGACTGATCATCACAATTAAATGCCTTAAGAACATCTTAAGCACAATATCTTGAACTCATTAGTACGGCCAGGAAACTAAAAAGGGTCTGATTATTCGCGGTAGTTCCTTTGAATGTTCCTTCGAAGGAACTATAGATATGTCATGCTTCTTGGACACCCTACCGTCTGTTATAAATTATTTTAAAGTATAACGCTAATGTACACAATATGTAATGAAACTTCTACCTATTAAAAAGAAATGTACCTCAATAGATCCTTGTCTGATCCGTAGTCCCACCAATTTACCACACCGGTGTGACTATGGTTCATTTTATTCACCCGTATTCACACCACGACTGATTTTGCGTATAATTCTCTTTCAAAATCAAACTCACGGGAACAGAGCCCGAGCCCGAGCATCAACGGAGCTCCTGTTTTTGAGTGTTCTTAGACCTTCGGGCCTGATATAAAAACGGGTCTAATTGCAGTAGTCCAGTTGTTAGTCCGGTTGACCAAACTAGTGCAACTTTTCAGTAGCAGAAGTTTGATCAAGTAGATCATGCGAGAGTACACATTGTTTGAGTTTGGGATTGCTGTGGAGCATGTCCCCAGCAGCTACAAATATTAATTTAAGAATTTGTTATTTATTAATACGTCACGCTGTTGTACCCAATAGGTATTTACTGAATTAATACGCACTATATTTAAATGTACCTCCATAGATCGAGAGTAAAAATGATCTGAATTTGGGGTGTCCGTGGACAATCTCCCCAGCAACCTTGAATTTAAGAAATTATGATTAATTAAAATATTACGCTGTTGTATCCAACATGTACTGAATTAGTACACACTTCGTTTTAAATGTACCTCCGTAGCTCGAGAGCACAAATGAACTAAAACACTTGTGCATTTTATTGTTTTGCGAGCGTATGCTGTACTTTATCAAGAGAATAAAGCTTTTGCTCAACATGTCGACAGAATAAATTCGACTTTTTCCATGTTGGTTATAGTACCTAACCTAAATTCGGTGTTCAGGGTTTTTATGTTTTAACAAATAACAAATTCTTAAATTAATCTTTGGGGTTGCTAGGGAGAGTCAACAACAACCCCAAACTGGTACATTTCTTTGTAAGTATGTAGAAAATGGATACGTATTGTGTAAAAGCATACTATACTTTATTTTATCTAAAGGAGCGACTTTGAGTGGTCAGTAATATAACAAATAATAGATGATAAGTTTTTTTTTTTTATTTACTTATTAATATTATTTAATATTAACATAACCTAATAATGACCTAATCGAGGAGATTCACCATATGTCCTGCTGCCTGGGGCGGTGTCGACGGGGCTCCCGCGAAGCGGAGACCCTATTCCGCGTAGTTTGGCGCTTCGTGTCTGGAGACAACTCTAACCTATTTTCTTTTCAAATTGACCTAACCTACACCTACCTAACGTACACGTAACAACGCAAAATTCAGTTATTTTACTTTAACAATAATCAAGAAATAGTGTTGTTTCGGACATAAATTCGGACAAGATTTCGGGCTATCAAAGTTCCGCTAAATTACAGATTTGCTAAACAACATTATGCATAATGAAATTCTTGCGTACCAATTTCATGCGAACATATCATCCGCGTAAACCATCATTCGAATAATATAGATTTATGCCAAATAAAATTTCAGCAAATTTAAGATTCGGCGTAAATAAATTATGCAAAATTTGTTATTCCTAATACGTTTCGGACATTAAAAATTATGCCAAATAGATGGCATCCTACGATAACACGTGTAAAGAAATGTTGTTATACAGTATTGTATGCAGCTCCAGTAAAAAAATATAAGAATAAGAATATTTATAAAGGAGCATCCCCATTGAGAGCATTCGCGTGAATATTCGAGTGGTATGGACGTTGAGCCGACCGTTAAAAAGCTTACACACCACTCAAAGTTCGCGCCGAATGCTCATTGCATGCGAATGCTCTCAGTGGGGATGGGGACGCTCGTTTAGATAAAATAAAGAATAGTATGCTTAGTAATACGCAGTACACTTATAGATAACAGAGGTTGTAGAAAGTCATAAACATATTGCCAACCAAACCAAATCGGACTCGTATCACAGGGCGTGACGCTGAATGGAATACTTTGTCTACGTTGATAGAAACTTATGAACAACTAGCTTTTCAACTGCGTCCGTATTCAAGTCGTGTATCGCTATTCCCTCGGGAACTATCCATCTACGGATACCGAAGAATCTCACGTAGCGTTATCATCAGCCGAAGTCTGGCAGCTTTACGTTCCCTGCGTGTTCAGACGACAACTTGGTACGACGTAGTAACTATTATTGAATCTGTGGTACGACGTAAAACCTAACCTAACCTAACTTTTGTGCGTTAAACGGGCTTTACATCATGCTATCTACAGTATGTCTAAATATCTCTGTCAGTTCAGCATTGTGGAAGTAAAATATGTATACATTTCCAATGGTAGAGTTCGTTTGTTACATACACCGACGTAGCTGCCTGGAACAGAAACATACCTAATATAAATAAGGACCAAACTAGAAAGCGAGTTTGCAAACATCTCTGCTTGCTTGTTGAAATTATGGTGGATTAAAGAAACTAACGAACATATTAAAAGAAGTTCACGCTACTTCAAACTCAGTGAGCTACCTACCATTAAGAACCTTGTATATTCTGCACCCACCTTCTGACTCCATCATCAGTCATCAGATTAGCCTCAATAATTATTATTAGGTAATTGTTACATTGTCAACTGGTTAAAATGTAATAAATAAACACGGGAGCGGTTAAGCGATTTAAATCTGATATTTTCCGCCCCCTCCGCCTTCTCCGGCCGGGCGTCTCGTTCCTACCCATCATCATCATCATCATCATCATCATCATCATCATCGTCATCATCATCATCATCATCATATTATACTAAAAGTCCCAACAAGGTGGATCTACGTTAAATATAGCGGAAATCCTATCGCCAATTTCCGACTCCATCATCAGATCAGCTCTTAGATACCATAATATTGCATTGTCATCGGGTTTACATATTATGAGGTCCAAGTTTCAGCCCATTCCATTAACGGGAACTGGCTCAAAATTGATTTGCAAATTTTAACGGACAACTTACATACATACCAACAATGCAAGTTAAAATAAAGGCTGAAAAAAAGCAAACTTTCGGATTCTGAGCTACGTATTTATAATGTTAGTATGAAATAAGAACTTAATGTTACTATTCTCTTCTCTTGAATTTTGAGATTTAGCTTCCGTTTCCTTCAATAATTGTTTTCGTTCAGGTTTCCTTTTTAAAATATAAAAGTCGTGTTGCACGCCTTAATTTACCTAAAAAAAGAAAATATTACTATTATCTGCATCTGTATAATAAAATGCCACAACGTACGTAATATTGGCCACCATTCAACTTCATCATCAGTCCAGCTGTTAAACGTTGCATGTTATCGGCTGCACATTATGTTTTCTTACAGATACAGAGTAAAAACATTTTATATTTTACCACTTATTAGCGCTTTTTTTAATAACCGTAACTGGTTTAAAATTGGCATGCTAGATGCGACCCAATCATACATATGAACAAACAAAAAAAGTAAAATAAAGCTTATAAAATAGGTTGTGGCGGGCTCTTTTCCGCAACTTGACGACTTAGGTATGCGCCTATTTTGCGTGCAGCTTATAAAATACTATAACGACTGTAGCTACACATATTAACGTAAAGCCCAGCATAAAATTCATCATGCTACCGTTTTGTTTTCTCTTGCCTTTGCGCTTTTGTAAACAAAATTTTCTTCCGACGCTTGTATCTGAATATAAAAAAACATATATTCACAAACTGTGCACAATTTCCTTTTCTTTATTCTTCTCATATGGGAGCCTGCCGTTTCGTCAAAATATTTTTGGTCAAATGTATCATTTCCCAATTTTTTCATTTGCCAAACCAATTTTATATATTTTTTTCAGAATTTATTTCAGTACCATCGTGTAGAACCCTATAGGTTAGGTTAGGTTAGTTTTTATAAAATCGTGAAATATTTACGGTTACAGAAAACAAAGCAGTTTGGCAAATGAAAATTTGGGAAATGATACATTTGACCAATTTTTTTTTGACGAAACAAAGGTAACCCTTCTCATATACTTACACATTTTTTTCGTAGGAGCAACTGTTGAGGAATTATTAGAAAACGAACTAATTTAGGCCCATCAACTCAAGATGACGGCTCGCGCTTCAACAGTCGAAAGTTTGGATTTATTAGGACCCCATAGCTTATGAACAAGGATCAAAATTAACTACCTATGCTCCACATTTTGTAAAGCAAAGGCTTTGGCATGCAGACTGTTCTGAATTAGCTTCTGCAAGTCCGAACGCGTAGAATTAATTATCGCAATTACCTAGGTACTAAAAACCGCCAACAAAAGACAAAAAATTACGTCTTTTAAAATGGTATGCATGTATAGGTCAGTCCAACTGAAGTCGACTCACAATATTAACCAAAAGCCGACTTCAGTTGGACTTACCTATACATACAATTTTTAAATTTATTTTTTGTGGTTGAAGGCAGTTTTTTTTTAAACACTTATTATACTTTTTAGTGATCATAATAAGATATTATGTAGTCCTACTTCTTAGTTAATATGAAACTGTAAGACATTCGAGCTCCACGCAAGCAACGCCGCTGGAACATAGTCATATTAAACGTTCTTCGCTATAGTCGCTCAACTATCTTAATAGAGATATCTTATCGCCAGCCTTAAAATAGGTACCGTTGAGGAATCTGTGGTCTTCATCATCAGTTCCACTTTACTAAATGACACTTTCTGAATGCAAATAATGCTGCATTACTAACTAAAAATACTAAAATCGCCATATGTAAGCCTATAATATTTGACCATTTCCCTCAATTCTTGTGGGATCCCCTCATTAGATTCAGATTTCGTGACAATGCGACCACCTCGTAAGTATACCTACTGTATAAAACAATTTATTTTTTTAATTGGTCCATAGTTGAAGGCGAAACCGGTGAACATACAATGGAACCTCCACCTTTATTGAAGTATAATTTGCGTGCCCAGTTTCTCCCCGATCCGTTCAGTGGTTGAAACCTGATTGAGTAACATAACATACATACACCCAAACATGCAAACATACCAACTTTATAATTTACTACGTTCTGCCCGCGACTTCGGTTATCGGTTATCGTCCGCGTCAAATTCGGTTATCGAAATTCCCACGGGAATGTTTAACTTATCCAAGGTATAACTTATGTGCATCCTGATTTTCATCCAAATCTGTCGAGCCGATTTAGCGTCAAGGAGTAACAAACTAACACACGCACACACAATATTATAGTAGGATAATATTATTAAGTAAGATACCTCGGGCACTGCTGTAAATTATATTCCTCAACATCTCATTCACCTTCCTTCGTCAACGGCATGCATGCCGCCTTTATGCTAAAACAATAACAGCAATACTTATTTATATAATTGTTAAGTACTTTGAATACATTTTTGGCAGTTCAGAAAAGTGCAACATACTTACTGCATTTATTATTTCAATACTTCATAGAATTTTATTTAACGAACCACGATTTTATGACATTTATTTTTCACCATAGAGCAACTATTTTTATGTCTGTCACTAAAAATTGTAGGGCAGTCAATATGGATCGAAAAAGGTTAATAAGAAAAATACTCACACCTTGACTAAAAAGTCATACCTTTTAACCCGGTTTTATTTATTATATTCGGTTTAAAAAACGAGTATAGGTACTAACTTATTTCATTAATATATTTGTTTAAGTATGTTTTTAGCGTGACTTTGCACTACGACTTTTGTAGTAGGACCGTAGTTCGAAGAAAAAGTTGAGCGACACTGCAGTGTTTATACTTACTCGAACCAATTAGGATACAATACACGTTACCTGTTTTCAACAATGTTTGAAAATATAGCTATATCAACCTCTTTACATACAACATATAAAACCTCAATATTTTACGTTATAAGTACATAGATTTTAGATATCTAGCTGACAGCTGTGGTCATGTAAAATGTATTTGTTTACAAATTGACCATATTTTGTATATATGTGTGGTGAGATTTTCCAGGAGGTTGATCACGGGGCGGCACAATCATTTATTGTAGAAACTCATTATAGGAAGTGTGGAAGCCCTTATCAATAATTTTAATGTGATTGTGTTCAGCAAATCTACTCTAGAAACAAGGGTCATGCAGGAAGTTGCTGTATTACTTGAAGTCTAGGTAATAAGGAAAAGGTCGAATGCTTAAAATACTCTGTAATAAAATAATAAATGTATTATATTGTGATGTTTGTTTACATTGTTTGAATGACGTCCGTCTATTATGACTTTAATAACCGATCACAGATAATAAAAAAATGTCTCCGTATATTTTTTTATTTTCTTAATAACTATAATCCTTTTAATCATGAAATGCTTTAAATAGATCCTTAAACAAGGCTATTCTTTCGCATGTGCATGCGTGTGTCCATTTTCTTAAGTTCAGTACTTAAATCTTTTACTAGGATTTACAGCCACGCTATGCTATGCGAATGGAACCTTCGGGACGGGAGAGTAGCATGACCAATTCACCAACGCACACGAATACTCAAGGTAAATCTACAGACTTGGCCCAACGTTATGCAGTTATAAGCAAGGTAGAGGAAGCCATCAATATGCTTAAATGTTTTCACAAAGGGACAAAACCCAGCAGCATAATAGCTGCGCTAGTCAGGCACGGGCTGAACTTGATGCCAGATATGCCAGTTGAGTAGAGGGGCCTTGCATTTCAGCAATAGCATCAGACAATGTAGATCATCAAGCACTGGTGGCAAAGGTATAGGTAGGCAAGTCGGTAACTTAGGTTTGTAAAAAATGAGGGTGTTTGTTGGAGTGGAATTTTGGTAACATCATCCAATGTTTACCCAAAACCTTCTGACTAATAAACTATTACTCCCAACTAAATGACCACCATTAAATGATGGTTGCTTCTTAAGAATACTGTAGTGTCACTACGTCGACCTCTTCTTACGAAGCAATTTTATGTTTTCTCTTCAAATTCAAATTCAAAATCATTTATTGCGTGTCACATTACATTACAACAGGTGGAACTACAACAACAGGTATACATGTGACGCCCTGCGAGGGCACAGCAACATGAGAGGGCTACTAGCCATTTAATTATTAGGAATTATTTTAAATTATATTTATATTAAATATTGCACACCATCTTGGCACAAACCACAAATCAATACAAATTATTAAGCCAACTCTTACAGTAATCATTAAAATCTTTCTTCTGGGATCCGAATATCTTTCAACAACGTATATGACACCAGCTTTAAATGTAATTCTGATAAAACGTTACGTGTAGGGATAATTTTATTTTAATAAAAGAAACCTAAACCTCTTTTCATAAAGAGTTTTAATGGTACAAGTTTAAAAAAAATACTATGTCAAATTGTCAAACCACAGTCTCAACGTAGTGATTCGTTTTAATTGTTCTGTTTTTTATTCGTAATTATCCCTGATAGTGGTACAAATGAATAAAATAAATCCATGATTCGTGATCTCGTAAAAGAAGTTTAAAGTAAAAGTGCTATTTTAGCTGTGTGAGTGTGATTAAAAATCGCAATCGTAAGTTTCATATTTAAATTATTTACATATTAGGCCCTTATCCTTAATAGAGACCCTCTTTTCGTTCATATTACAGAATAAAGTCTTAGTTTTATGAACCCCATGGAAGCTTTGACCATGATCACAATCATTTTTCAGAGGGAACAGTTTGTTTATATACAATACGTTGTGACACATAATTATGAATGAATTAGTTAAGATGGGGCACACTAAGAGCATCGTCAGGAAAGCCGATGATAAATCAGTCTGTAACTCGGTCAAATATTAACTTAAAAAAAAATTACCAATGTAGGGATGATCCAAATAATCCACCCTATCTACTGTTAAAATTAATCACAAGAGTTTCAAGACACCCTGTATACATTTATCCGAATTTAATTTTGTCGAAAGCCACGTTATACTGGAGCTATTTTGGATTAAATGCATAATTTAATTGCTATAGTCATTGATAGAACAAACATTGCATTCGGAATAAAGAAAAATATTTTTTTTTTATCAATTCGGAATTATAACTCTTCGGAATTATGTAGTGTATACCCCCAAAATAAAATCCTAAAGCTTAGTTTGGGACTTGGTATATTTGTGTGAGATGGTCTCCTGATATTTTATTTATATGACGAGGTAGGACCCCGACGAGACAGACCGACGATCTGATCTAGTAAAGATCGCCGGAAGCCAATGGATGTGAGTAGCACAAAGCCGTCGTGGAGATCCTTAAGGAAGGCCTGTGTCCAGCCGTGGACTTTCTTCGGTGATGATAATATGGGGTGCCCCTAGAATTTCCTTATAACTTTCGTTCTAAAACTAACTTTCGTTTCGTTTTGTTTCGTTCGTTAGTTCGTTTCGTTTGTCCTAAACTGGTTTTGTGCTGAGCCAAAAATTGCTGAAATAAAAAAATAAAATTACCTGCGGTTAGGTTAGGTTAGAGTTGTATTACTTAAACATCACTTAACTTTATTATTAAAAAAATCAGAAGCGATGCATAAGGACTAACATGATGATTAAGGATTCCAATATAGACCCATAAATAGAAAAATAGTTCGTCTCTGGCCCCTTATGAGTTTCTATTACCTATTGCAGCTCGAGCGCTTGATGCGTTCAATATATGATGATATGACAAGGTTATCGTTGTTCGCAGGCGGCGTGCGCGCTTTGCGTGGGAGTGGGCAGCTACAGCGACCCCGCGGAAATCCAGGGGCTGGCGCACTTCGTCGAGCACATGGTGTTCATGGGGAGCGACAAGTACCCTAAGGAGAACGAGTTCGATTCCTTCATCAAGGTACAGTAGCCTTAAAGTGGTGAGCACAACTCGACTGTTAGTGATTTAATTGTCAACTGTTCATGTTAACAATAAAAAATCCGTCCACTAAGTTTTTTTTTTGTTCGTATATCTGAACTATATTTTGCATTTTTCAAAAAAATTGAGCTCAGTAGTTTCGGATATCATGGGGAGGGGGGAATGGTCAATTTTCGTCTTCTTTCATGAATCTAATAAAATCTATTTGTTTAAAATATATATGAGTTCCTTATAACACGGCCTTTCATTTGTTATATGACACAGTACGGAATGCAAAACATTTTTTAAAATATTCTAATTTGTCCTCCGAAAATGACCTAATAACGAATTTTTCTTTGCCTTTCTGTATTTGGGTCATCAATTTACATATGTGTACCAAATTTCAATTCAATCGATCCAGAAGTTTCGGAGCAAATTGGCTGTGACAGACAGACGGCCAAACAGACGCACGAGTAATCCTATTAGGGTTACGTTTTTTCATTTTTTGTACGGATCCCCAAAAATATAGCATTTGATCAGTGCCGGATTCAGCCAGTGCCCGCAGCGAATTCTATCAACAATCCTTGGTTTGGATTAGGTTCTTTCTTAAGTTTAAATAAAACAAAACTGTTAGAAATACATGTCAGGTAGACCGTGGCTTTTGCTAATTGATACTCCTGGAATAAAAATCTGCACTTAAAAGTCGAGTCTTTATAGGCTTTGGGAAAATGCCTCGCTTCACAAACCTCTTTTGCAATGTTAGTCTTCTGTTTCATGAGTTTCATGACCAAATAGAGTAGGTATAGTTTCCTCTAGAGAATCACCAAAATGTTAAAGGCCAACTATTGAAAGATTAAAGATACAAGATGTTTATTCAGCAAGTTTACTATTACACGTCACGAGGAGGCTGCTGAGCAGAAACGCCGCAAGAAACTCGACAATCAGTCGTTTTTTAAATATTGCTCATGGTGATGATAATACTATAATACTATGATTATGAAATGAAATATTATGCGTAGTTGAACAGGAAAGAAATGTAAATATGTGGACAATTAGTTTCTTTTCACTGGCATTGTATTTAAATGACTGGTGTTCTGCAAACTCAACTCTTCCTTTTCCAGGGCCTCCAGGACATAATTTACTCCACCTGTTGTAGATTACTAATGAAGCCAACCGGTGAATTAACTAATATAGAAGCTTCTTTTTTTGCTTCCGCCGTGTGCTTGCCGGCTTAGAATAGTGCCACTCCACGCCTTCCTGTGGAAGTCGTAAGAGGCGAACAAGGGATTAAAGGCTTGTAGTATTGTTAGGCGATGGGCTTGCAACCTATCACTAATACACTGATAAACTGATAAACATCTGCAAAATGTAGTTACAGAATTATCACCAAGTTTTTAAGAGTTGTTGTTAATTTTGTAGCTCTGCCTACCCCACTCTGGGATGAAGGCGTGATGGTATTTATGTATGTAGAAGCTTCTTGGTCCTCAGCCTTTTGCTCAGGTTTGCCATAACATTTGCAGTCTTAATAAAAACAATATTTATTTATTTACATTGGCACAGATGCTACAGTACGTGTTACGGCACATGAGACCCTGTTGGGGTGTTGCAGAAATAAGTACTTAAATATACAACTAAAACTAAGTCTACTCATGATTATTAAGGAAGAACCATTCATTTCCATTTCGAATCCCACATGTTTCTTTAATAAATGAAAAAAAAATTAAGTCAAAAACAAAAATTAATAAATTCAAATATGTTCAAATTCTATATTCAGCTGCTGTTATAATAAAATAAGTCGTTAATTACACTCTTCTTAAGTGACGTGTCAAAAAAACCATTTTATTGACATGACCCTTAGGATTGCAATCTGGAGATTTCAAATGTCTCTGATCCCTTTTACCATCAGGTATCCCGTGTACCGTGTAGATTGCCTTCTTAATGCCATGAAAATAAACTATGTTTCTCAGAAAAAAGGTGGTTCGGACAACGCGTCGACCGACTGCGAGGTGACGACGTTCTACTTCGAAATACAAGAGAAGCACCTCCCGCATGCCATGGACATGTTCAGCCAGTTCTTCGTCAGCCCGGTGATGCAGAAGGAGGCTATGCAGCGGGAACGGGAGGCCATTGAGTCTGGTGAGATTAAATTTAAACTTGTAAACCGCCCGCGTAATTTTTTGGTTATGCCGGAATTGCACTACTAATTTCGAGCGTGTGGCACTGTAGGAGTATCTCTACATGCATCCCAAAACTGCATACGTCAAATTTGACTATCCTTTCTAGAATTCGCGATCGCAGCTCCATCGGACGCCAACCGCAAGGATCAGCTGTTATCCAGCCTGTTCCCCGAGGGCCATCCGGCGCGCACGTTCACGTGGGGCAACCTGCGCAGCCTGCGCGACGAGGTGGAGGACGACGAGCAGCTGCACCGCGCCGCGCACGAGTTCCGCCGCCGGCACTACAGCGCGCACAGGATGACGGTCGCTGTACAGGTGGGTGCTGTTAGTTCACGTGGGGCAACCTGCTCAGCCTGCGCGACGAGGTGGTGAACTTAGTTTAGTCTGGGTTGACAACATTGGCTATCTTTAGATTACATATATCCATGACTCAAAGAGAGTCAGAGCCCAGTTACCACAAGGCTCTGTGTGCTTTTTTGCGCCTTTCGTATGCCATTAAAATGTCAAAAACATTGCTTACTATTTCCAATTATCTATGTCTATCTTAAATATTCCCTCAGGCTCGCATGGACCTACCAACACTCGAGCAGTACGTGGTGAACACGTTCGGACAGATCCCGACCAACAAGCTGCCGGCAGACGACTTCAGCTCGTACGGCTTCAAGCCAGACCGCGTCACGCCGGAGTTCCGGAGTATTTACTACGTGAAGCCTGTGAGCGATACCACTGAGGTAGGTGATCCAGCTAATAATTAATAACAGCCAATAATTAAACAGCCTTTAGGTGACATAGCCGCCAACCAACATGACACCAATAATTCAACGGCCTGTAGGTGACAGCCTCTAAACAACACGACACAAATAATTCCACACCCTGTAGGTGACATAACCGCTACCCAATATGACACCAATAACTCTTTCAGCGCACTGTCTACAGGCTGATGCTTCAAACTGTGGGATGTGTCGAATAATCGCCGCTTAACTATCGCTATAAAGAAAGTGTGCATGTTTCAGTTGCACTTGACATGGTGCATGCGCTCGCTGATATCGGAGTACGAGGCAAAGCCACATCAGTACATCTCTTACCTGCTCGGGCACGAGGGCAAGGGCAGTCTGCTCTCCTACCTGAGGAAGAAGTGAGTACTGATGTTAACGCCTCAGGGTAGGCACCGCATTTACGACATTTGTAGCGCCATTTTTATCGTAAAGAGACGAGAAGCCCACAGGCCACCTGATTGTAGATGGGTAACTGAGACCCATTGACATTTCCATTCTTGTCCTTTAACCTTTCGCCAAGCAGCAGCGGTCGGATTGTTGTGTTTCGTTGGGAATATAAGACATCCGGTAGCATAGAGGCATTTTATTTTCGTCCTCAGGGCTGGTAACGCATTTGCAGTATTAAGATTGCAAATTTGAGACTATACCTTGTCTATTTAACAGAGTTAATACTAGAAAAAAGAGAATGCACGTAATTGGTCAGCGATAAGGACGATGCACAGGCACAAGGTAGGTTTACATGCCTGTCAAAGTTTAGTCAACATCTGTCACTCGTACGGTGCGGACGCTTTCAAGTGCTTATCTTTGGTTACAAATTTAATTTATTTTATTTAATAATTTATTTCTATGTATATAATTATACCTACTACCTCTTTCTCATCATCACCCATACTTGTACTTGTATGGCCTGTACTATACGTCCCACTGCACTGCAGGGCACATATTTAAATATTATTATCTACTACTTTAAATTACATCATTAGGATTTATAGATGAATTAACATGACATGACAATGTCATGTTATCAGTAAGTTAATTATTTGAGGTGCCTCTAACTGCAAACAAAAATAACGAGAAATATTACGAATATTTTAACAACAGGCGGCATGTAAGCCGAGCCCGCCATCGACGTGCGTTTGTTGACGACCACTGGCAGTTTCTTGTCCCTTTCATTTTCATACAAAAGTGCAACAGAGACAACGCTTTGTTAACTCTGTTAAATAGACGGTATAAATATGTATGGGTCTTGGATCCCACTTACCATCAGGGGCCCGTTTTATAAAGCTACAAGTTACAATCTTACAGGTGTAAACTGGCAACACTGCTCAAATGGCTGGTTGTTATTGGCTGGTTAATGGGTGATTGTAATTTGTTGCTTTATAACACGGGCCCCAGTTAGCCGGTATGCTCGTTTTGATTTCTCCATATCATGGAAACTGCAACCTTGAGATTGTATTTATCCGGTTTGAAAGACCATAGGTTGCGGCCCTAGGCTCCTATGGGAGATGATACAGGGATCTGAGGGTTGTTTTCAGTGAATGATTTTGTGAAAGTGTGCAGCTCCACTGAGGCAGAGACGAGCGGAGCTTTCCAATATTAACCAATAGAAGGCGCGTGCGGTCACGTCAAGCGCGCCTTGCGCACGTTAGCTTAGATTCTATTGGTTAATATTGGCACAGCTCCGCTCGTCTCCGCTTCAGTGGGGCCGCACCCATAAGATCTATGCGTGTTCGTTCCTTGATGGTAAGGTAATGAATTCTCGTTGACCAAGTGCCAAATTTGAATGTTTCAACCGCCGCGAGGTGACGTCACGAAAGCTGCGTTTTGGATGCGTTCTAAACAAGCCCTATAGTCCGTTTACCATCAAGTGTTAACACATTCTATGTCATTTTTGTGTATTCAGGGTGTGGGCGTTGGGCATCTACACGGGCAACTCAGAGAGTGGTATTGACTACACGTCCATGTACAGTCTGTTCTCGACTCAAGTGGTGCTCACGCAAGAGGGACTTAGCCACGTCGGAGAGGTGAGCACCCTATACATTAAGATTGTTTTACGGCTGAAATAATTGAACTGAATTCGTTAACGATGGATGTGTGAAATAATGATTCTACCGGTTAAGGCCACTGAGTATACTTTTTTATTCACAGGTATTAGAAGCGGTATTTTCGTACATCAATATGCTGAAAAAGTTAGGACCTTCGGAAAGAATTTACGAGGAAATAAAGGTAAGGTTGCTGTTGGATTTGAGCGTGGCTAGTTTTTTTTTTTCAATCACGTAACCATTCTGTGGTTAATAACATTTTCGGACTGATCAGTACCAGTAACAGTTGCAATTGAGTCAATGAGGAAAGTGTGATAAGAAAACGAGCCATAACTTGGCCCTCTAACAAACTGTGGTTCCGACTTATCATTATACAGTTTTAATTTGTACAATAAAAAACATCTTTCGATTTCAAGACAATGCTTTAGTTTATTACAAAACACTAAAGGGTGAGTACTATTAAATTGTCGCCAACATTTCCCGTATTTTTTTTCGGGCACGCAACCTTTTTCTTTAAACTTATAATATTTCAAATTTAGAACGTATTTGCATGTCTTACTGTTTAAAAGAACATTCAGTGGTTTTTATAAGTCAAGATGTCGTCAAAATAAAAAAGCGTTCGTGAATTAATTTTGCGAGAATTTTCAATAAATCCCAATATGTCCACTTTGGATCTTTCGAAATCGTGCAACACAAGTCGGAGAACAGTGCAAAGGACCCTAAAAAAACTAAAACAAGGTGGAAATATTGAAAGAAAGCAGCGAGAGGGCCATCCTACAAGGAAATAGAACAAAAAAATGGATTTAAAAGTGTGTAAGCTGTTTGATCAGAATCCGGCAATCTCTTCTCGAGATGTGTCCAAAAAAGTCGGTACTTGTCAAAAAAATGTACAAAAAATAAAAATAATGTATGGTATTTCTACTTACAAGAAGCAAAAAGCCCCCAAAAGAACTGTAGAACAGTATAATCGAGCAATTAGACGGTCTAGATTTCTGTACACCTTGTTAGTTCAAAAAACAGGTTGCTTAATTATTGATGACGAAACGTATGTGAAAGCTGATTTCAAATCAATACCTGGAAACCAGTACTTTTCTTCTCGCAACGACTCGGGTCTACATGAATCAGAAAAAGTGACTCCAGTAGAGAAATTCGCCAAGAAGTTCCTCGTGTGGCAAGCGATATGCCAGTGCGGCATGAGAAGTTCGCCCTTTTGTAACCACTGGCACAATAAACACGGATATTTATATTTCCGAATGCTTAAAAAACGGTTATTACCACTTGTAAAAAAACATACTTTTTCAACATTGTTCTGGCCAGATTTGGCAAGTTGTCACTATTCGTCGCGAGCTTTGGATTGGTATAATCAGAATTCTGTCGATGTAGTGCCGAAGAATATGAATCCGCTAAATTGCCCAGAACTACGGCCGATTGCAAAATACTGGGCTAATATTAAAACAAAGTTGCGGAAAACATGCCAACCGGCCACATCATTGCCCGATTTTAAAAGAAAGTGGATGAAATGTACAAAACTGATCACTAATGAATCCGTGCAAAATTCTATGAGTCGCGTCAAGAGTAAAGTCCGCGAATTCTCTCGTCGTGCTCTGGAGAAACCTTAATTGTGTTAGCTGATCTATTTTATGTCTTGAACTTTCTTATAATAAAGAAAAAAATAGTTATTATAACATTAATTCATTTTGTAAACGTTAATTCAAATGGCGACAATTTAATAGTACTCACCCTTTATTATAGTAATGAGGGCGCCACTGGACGCTCGGCGTAGTCTTAGATATCTTTATTATTGCTCGAGTTCAAACTCCACCCTGTATAAAAGTTTATTGTCAAAGAGTTCTATCCACAGACCATAGAAGACACGAGCTTCCGTTTCGAGGAAGAGTCGCAGCCGGCGGACTACGTGGAGAACTTGGCAGAGAACATGCACTTCTATCCCCCGGAGCATTACATCACTGGGGACCGGCTGTACTACAGATACGACGCTGAGGTAGGACACATGAGAAAATAATTGACATAAGGAACTTTTATAAATGGTGTGAAAAAAAAACATGTGTATAGAGTTTCGTCTGAAACGCGGAGTAGCGCCGCAATAAAATCTAGCAGAAGGTAATTTTTTACAATCATAAAATACACTAATACTTAATAGTACATTATGATACAAGTGTGCTAAGTTGACCATTGTATACAAGGCGCTATTGTGTGCGCACGAGCGAAAGCGAGTGCGCCACAAGAAAGCCGCGTATATTATGGTCACAGGCACACGTGTTACATACGACGTTTTTCAACACACTTGCGAAAAAAAAACAAGACTTCATTTAGTAAAATTTTAATGTTATTTGCCGCATAAAAACTGTTTGTTGCTAAGAAAAAAAAGGTATAAACCGACTAAATTATATCGCTTCTTCTTCGTACTTACAACTTGGTACTAGGCTACAAATGTAAATTGTTTGGGTTAATAAACTAAAGGCACTTGTGCGTAATATACTGAAAAAGCACGCGTGTTTAATATCTAGGTTTATGAGCCAAAAATCGGTGGAATAAAAAGGTCGTTTTGAGCAAGTGTGTTGAAAAAGTACCTTACATATGTGTGTATGTACGTTCCATTGTGACTTTCTGTAATCGAAACGGCTCGAATGATTTTGATGATCTTGGTTGTGGGAATGACATAGGCTATCATATTTTAATCAAAGTAATGAGGATGAAAAAATAACCACATTTTGTTCATATATTACTGAGAAAAGAAATACACAAATGTCCGCTAATGGCTAAAGAGCTTAAACGCCACATGGTCTTTTCAACGTCACAGCTGTGCTAAATAAAAAAAACAAAACGTAGACGCACAGTATTGGGACTCATTAGTGTGATCTTGATAAGCAGGTAATGACTTTATAAAACAAAAGTACAGTCGGCAAGAAAATATTGTCCCAAAAAAAGTATTTTTTGACAGAAACTTATTGTTTATTTATATTGCAGGGCATTGAATCGGTTCTGGATTGCATGCGCGCCGACAGCGTCAACATCATGATCCTGTCCAACAAGCATCCCACCAAGATACAGTACGACTCCAAGGAAAAGTGGTTCGGTACTGAGTACCGGAGGACAGGTCAGTACGATACAGATTCTCTGCGCGACGCTCAACTCTATTGCCCTTACTTATAAACGTGGAATAACCACGTTTTTGCGGGTGGTAGGACCTTGTGCAGGGTCCGTCCGGATCGCTACCACCATCTTATCCATTAACCTACCGCCAAACAGCAGTGTTAGCATTGTTGTGTTCCGGTTTGGGGATAAGACAGCCGGTGTAATGACTAGCATAGAGGCATTCCATCTTAGTCCTCAGGGTTGGCAGCGCATTTGCAGTCTTGTGAATGCGAATGTCTATGGGTCACAGTTTCCACTTACCATCAGGTGGCCTGTGTGCTCGTCAGCCTTCCCTATGCCATAAAAAAAAAAACCGTGGAGTAGCTAAACCATGCTTTGTCCTTATCTGTCAAATTCAAATGTCACAATGACAGATGGACACGGTTATTCCACGTTTATAATTAAGGGCATTAATATATTAGATAGATAAAAACCCCCGATATAATGGTGTACCCCTTTCGGACCTGATACCTCTTAAATGGCCCAAACGATTTTCATGAAACATGCTTTCAAACAATACGTTAGGACCAACAATAGGCTAGTGTCCTAAAAAAATACATTATCAAAAATATTGAACAACTATTTTTTCTTTTTTTAATTAAATATGAAATGATGAGGATAAAGTGCGTTGAAGTTTCGCAACGTGGTATAAAGCGGGCCAGGGTGTGACGTCACGAGCCCCCACTCCCGAACTTTGTGCTGTTTGTTATATATGTCAATGTTGATTGATTTGATAAAAGCAAGCTGTAGGTAGGCCTCCAACAAGATGGAGTGACGACCTCGTCAGGATCGCGGGACCGCGGTCGATGCGAAAATCACAAGACCGGTCTGAGTGGAAAGCCTTGGGGGAGGCCTATGTCCAGCAGTGGACGTCTTTCGGCTGACATGATGATGAAGATGATGATAAAGCAAAAAAAAACCGTGTTCAATATTTGAGTCGTGCGCATACGAGGCTGCTACTCTATTGACTGCGTGAGACAGCACCAGGCCTATATGCACCGCGAGGGCCGCCTATTATAGCGGAACTGTGCGGGACTTGTTAAAAGTGAAGAATGGAGGTAGATAGTGAGTGCAAAGCGGACGATAACCCGCCGTTTAAAAGAATTGAGGTAATCAATGCCCCTATAAATACCGATAACGGACAATACTCAGTGCAGTGTTACTATTGTAATATCTCGACCGAAGAAGCGAACTTTTATGACTGGATTGGCGATCAATCTATGCGCAAAACCACAAGTGGGCATGTGGACAGGTAAGTGCTGTGAAAATATTTGTTCTAGGTGAATTGGATAGGACCTCGAACGGTTCCGTATTAATGAGCACTAGTGCATCATGTCAGCCGAATGACGTCCACTGCTGGACATAGGCCTCCCCCAAGGCTTTCCACTCAGACCGGTCTTGTGCTTTTCGCATCCACCGCGGTCCCGCGATCCTGAAGAAGGTCGTCACTCCATCTTGTTGGAGGCCTACCTACAGCTCGTCTTCCGGTCCGCGGACGCCGCTCCAGAACCTTCTGACCCGCTTCTGATTCGCGCAAGAATGCTCCGGGCCGCTGTTTGTGCAAGTAATTCCGCAGAGTGAATTAATTATTCGCTGGAGAATAATATGTACTTATTGCAAGAAATAGAACCGCGTCGAATTCAGATGTGATAGTATAAAACCCTTGTCATAAAAGCAAGTCGAGGGTCCATGGACACCTGCTGCGAGAGTTAGTCACGCAAAACACCAAAGAGCTAAAGACAACCAGAAAAATACAATGATTCACGGGGTTTCACTAATAAAGTGTCCACAGCTACAAATAAAACATCAAGTGATAAACCACTATCCATCCAACAAGACTTTTCAAGATGCCGGAAATCGACCACGGTCAAAAATAACCAAAAAGGATATATCGGAAATAGTACCAAAGGCTGGTATAGAAACGAGTAACGCATTCTCAGTACTCCCTATGACTGAAGATGAACAGAGCGGTCTCAGTCCTAAGTGAGAGCGGAGAAACCAAACGACGCACTGTGGGACGAAAATCGGCTCTAGAGGACATAGAAATCAAAGTTCTCATTTTTATAATTTTTTGATTGGGATTGGTTTCGTTTGCAGTTATAATGCTAAATTATTGTTCTGGTTGGATTGTGTTTGGAAACTGATGAGTTATAATTTTTTTCCTTAAAATTTGTATGGGACGGCATGAAAAAGTCCAAATATCTCTGAAACCGCAAGAGAAACCGTTATATCCTCGCAGATGGTAATAAAAATAATTATTTGTGATTTTTTGGCGTAGTGCATATTTCAGTCATAGCTGCGGTATTTTTTTTAAAAATCGATGTTATTTTGTCTTTTTTTTTAAGTGCGTGGCGTATTTTTTTTTCAACTTATGTAAGAGGGGGGAGGTAGCGAAATGCAAATACTCTTCTTACATATATAAATATTTATAATAAAAAGTAAAAAAAAAAAAGTGATATAAGTAATAGTATTTTTTCTGTGTAACTATATAGAAATAAAAGTAAAAAATGTAAAAAAAATAACTAACCATAATGTGACTAAAATAAACACGATACATAATATATTTTTTTAGGTTAATATATCGAACGAATGATCTATATCGGACTCATTTTGATATAGATCACACGGATCTGAAACCTCTCGTTCCAGTTCGACTTCCTGAACCGAAAATAATGACCTAGTTTCGGCAAAAAATGCCTGCATTTTCTTCTTATCCAAACTAGGTCTTATTGCCGTAATATGAGGATCGGAGGATAATAGAAGCATATTCAGTATATCCTCGTTACAAGCTTGCCTACTCCTTTTTCTAGAATTATGCTCCCTGAACCTCCTAAAATCTTTATTTCGAGCTTCGGAAGCCTCTTCCGAGAGACTTCCGATGGGAACAATGGCGTTGCTGGCGATAATGTCTGCTCCATGAATCAATAGCTTATGCACAGTTGACGGCATATAATACCAATCATACATTGCTATGAACTTTTGAGCAGTCTTAAAGGTATATTCCTTAAATTTCATAACATCTATTTCTTCTCCAGATGTTATTGCTTGCAGTATTACAGCAAATCTGCGAACAAGTTCTTCATCCAATCCAGTTATTGCTGCAGTTTTTTCAGGAAACTCGAAGAACCTTCTTGCTGTATTGCCATCGTTTGTGGTACCCGATCCCTGCTTTACATTATCGATCAAAAGGTTGAGCTCTTCCTTGAATCGGTCTTGAACAACTTTTTTCGTCTCGTTCATTATTTTTTTGAGTTCCTCGCCTTTTGCAGCCCATTTTTTAAACCTCAGTCTGTAAGAAATGTGTAAAAGGCACTCCATTGAATTTATACGAGCATGTAGTGAAGATAACCCGAATTCATATAATTCTGTCGAAATCTGCTTCACTACAACTGAATCTAGCTTATTCATTTCGGTAGGCTTAGCCAAACACAAGTAACACGTAGCATTTGACTTGGCTTCCGATAGATAAGTACAAATTTTACCATCTATCATGGTCATCTTCAAAAGGTGTTTTATTTTAGCTGTATTGTAGTAGACCCTTAATTTCTTCTTCGAACTTTGATTTTAACTCCAAAACTACGGCTTTACTTTCCTTAACAAAACGGAACATCAATGGGCGACAATAAGACGGTGAGCAGGGTTTTGGATTCGTCCATAAAATGTCCTCACCACAAACCAATTTGAGTGGTGCTAATGATGCCATGAATATGCTCGAGTCATCGTTTTCGCCATCCAAGGTCCAAGTTGGTAGAAAAATTTGTCATTTTTAAATTTTAGCAGGAGTACAGATGTTCAGAGTTATACAGAATAATTGCGATTATCGCTCTTGGATAAATGTCTGGTCTATTTATTGATGTGAGCTAATGATGATTCCTTTACCACTTACTTCGTTAAGTAATCACCTACCTTATTACTAATGAATTAATTACTGGATCTCATTAAAACTTATTACTAATTACTCAAGAAATCATTACAAACTATTTACAACCAAAATAAATTAAGTATAATCCCATTACTGAATATAGTTCATTAAACATGCACAATAATCTCCTCATTACCGGAAAAAATATTTAATTGTATATATTTTAAGCGATCATAATAAATCAAATAATTGTTTGATTTATAATTTGAGTATAAAATATACAAAATATAAATATTCAAGTCTTTTATTGATAAAATAATCCGCCAGGACTCACAAAAAATAACATCGATTTAAAAAAAAAAAACCGCAGCAATGACTGAAATATGCACTACGCCAAAAAATCACAAATAATTATTTTTATAACCATCTGCGAGGATATAACGGTTTCTCTTGCGGTTTCAGAGATATTTGGACTTTTTCATGCTGTCCCATACAAATTTTAAGGAAAAAAATTATAACTCATCGGTTTCCAAACACAATCCAACCAAAATAATAATTTAGCATTATAACTGCAAATGAAACCAATCCCAATCAAAACATTGTAAAAATGAGAACTTCGATTTCTATGTCCTCTAGAGCCGATTTTCGTCCCACAGTGCGACGTCGTATTCTGAAATTACATAAGTTACCCATGGATTAACGAAGAAGAAGAAGAAAAAGGATAAATACATTTATTCACCAACCATAAGACACACATTACACAAATGATTAAAGAAAACAGTGAAGGTAACAGACATAGCTCGCAGTGTATCCTCGCGGCGGTGAAACGGACACTGGCTCAGCAAAACAACGAACGACGAAGCACTTCACTCAACACTACGGAACCTGAAACACTTGAAAAGGATACTAAGGATAAAGTGATACGCACAAAGCGATATATCCCCCCTTTGTTTGTGAATATGATGAATGGATCTATAATAAGGATGAGTGGAAGTCAGCGAACGAACTAGCTCGAATTACTTACTGTGAAATACGGGCAGATCCGAAGAGTAAGATAATTACTTATATTCCGAACAGTAGGGAGGGATATGAAGCAATAAATGCATAGTTAGATAAAAATCGAAATAAATACAATAACTACACACACGGGTGTAAAGACGATCGCCGTCCAGCAAAAAAACTTGTAGCCAAAGGTGTTCGCGCAGAAGGGTACACAGAGGAAGAAATCAAGGCAAGACATTCTGGCAAAGTACGGGCTTAAATTGGAGCGAATGATAATCATGAGAAATTCCGCGTTAATTTTGATTTTCCCAGTAAATAGTAGTGTAGCGTGAGCCAGTTAATGTCTGAGCTGAGCCACATTTACTTTACAATTAGATCTTATAGTAAGACACATGTGTAAAATAGCAATGCTGTGTACTTGGCGGCCAGAAAACTGTAAAAGTAATTATATAAAATAAATTTCATTCAAGTACAATATTTTTTGATGACAATAATTTAGTGTTTTACTTAGACTAAACAAATCGATAATCCTCATATATTTATTACTCAGAAATCCCCCCGGAATGGCTCGAAAGCTGGCTAAAAGTGGAGCCGTACTCGCAGTTCCACCTCCCGGAGAGGAACATCTACCTCACGACGGAGTTCGGGCTGGAGCCGCCCGCCGCGCCCTACGCCGACGAGGCGGCGCGGCTCGGCGTGGACCTGCGCCAGAGCTCGCTCAAGGACATGCACCGCAAGACGCTGGCCAAGGGCGAGCGCCAGGCCGTGCTCGCCAAGGGGGACCTCATCGCTACTGTTAATCAATTTAGGTGACCATTTATTCCATAATAAACTTGGATTAGTCGGTAATAATAGCCAATAGGGCCCTCCTAAAAATGTAGGTCGCAGGTGATAATTTGTCATTCATTGCAAATACGACGATTAGCTCACGAGGCTCACTAGGTCCATATAAGCTACGGCATGTGCGCTGAATTGTCAAAATACTTGTAATAAGTCTAATATTGCTAATCGGGGTTTAACCTTGTTTTATAGACACTCATTTCATAGAATTAGTTTCACTTCGCAGAATTTTCGTTTCATAGAAAACTATTTTCTGCTAAACCGGTGTTGATACCCGTGTTGGTTTCAGTTTATCTTGTGATGGTTGACACTAACCTAACCTACGTGAATCATATTGAAGATAACCTCAAATCAACACAAGTTCAGCGGAGAATAGCTAGATAGCTATCCTCCGCTGAACTTCGCAGAATTTACATTACATAGATATGTAATGTAAATTCTGCGAAGTGATACGTTCTATGAAATTAATGGCTATAAAACAAAGGTCACCGGCAAATGGGACACCTGACTGACATTGATAAGTGACAGGTGTCTTTTTTTTTACATTTCGTCTGTCTTGGAACGCAGAAATCCGCAAGCAGTTTTTACAACAGCAAGGTTAACATTTCCGAGCATGTCGGAGAAATTATTTTTATGCTCTCATGATTGTTCCCAGGCTGGACCAGCCCAACCTGCTGCGCAAGAACAAACACTTGGAGCTCTGGTACCGGCCCGACTTCAAGTTCCGCTTCCCGACGGCCCTCCTCTACTTCTACTTCATCACGCCTCTCAGCCTCAAGTCGCCACGGGAGTGAGTATTTTGCTTGTTGTTATTTTTTTTTATGTGGTATAGAAAGTAAACCACACAAGCCATCAGTCGCGAGGCGTTCGTACAAGCCAATTATTTACGGCTTTACTCCTATGCATAGAGTAGGTATACAAACAAAACGTAAAACCGACACACGCCATACACCTTGTTTTGCTCCGGCTTGTCTATTTATTTACGTGACGCTTCGCCACTGCAAGCCATCTAACTGTAAAGGTATTTATCCACTACACTGTATCATACCTCGACCGTAATAGGAAGGTGTCAGTCAAAAAAATATTCTTTGTATTGACAAGTACGAGACTATGCCCACTAGGGTTTACCCTTGAAAGATCGAAACTCACTTCATAGAACGTTTCACTTCGCCGTATTTCCATTTCATCGACAGGCATTTCCACGTGCAGGAGCTTTATTTTTTTTGTGGTCGCATGTCTAACCTAACCTAACCTAACCTAACCTACGTAACAAATGCTTAAGATAACCTGAAAAGTATTAAAGTTTGTGTAGAAATTAGCTTTCGATGAAACGTTTGTCGATATTTCAATGGGGTTCCCGCCCACTAGACCGTTCCGTCACCGACCAACATTTTAATACTAATGACCTTCCGGGCCTGATACGTTCATAGTGCGGTCATGGTATGGTACGGTGTGGTCGGCAGATGCCTCTGTAGTAGGATCTTAGGCCCAAAGAAATTGATTTCCATACACCGTTAATGATGATTAAGTCGTTCCCTAGGGACTATTTTTCATACACAAGTTTAAAAAGGAACGAGCTTGCAATCGCAATTGACTTCAAAGCGGAACAATTGTTTTCATTTCGTATGCAGACTACTTCGAGAGGCTAACAACACCCGTACAAAAAACCCGTAGTTATCTAACTGATGGTGGAAACCGCATCAATAAAAATTAATAGTGGTTTAGGAGTTACCGCATATAATGACAGACGCGGAAAGTCACTTGTTTTTGTTTATCTAATATATTCTTGGGTTTTAGTTTATATTATTTGTTCTAAAATGATAGCTGTCAGAATTGATAAGTGTAACATCTGTGGTGTTCGACATAGATTTTGGAATTCCTTGACAACTTAATACAGTATTTTTTCAGTTTGTGCCTTCTGGATCTCTGGACGGATGTATTACAACAAGGACTCAAGGTAATTCACACTAACGTTTATCGGTTTGGTTAGCATTTATCCCATTTTAAATCAGGGTGTCTCTTTCTTCATAATGTTCTTAGAAAGAGACCTCACAAGGGCTAGCACATGTTGTCTGTTGCTCGGATCTCGCTCTCTCACGTAGACAGACAGAGACGTACTGAGAGGCAAGCAACAAAGTACAATTTGAATTTATTAGCCGTAGTGAGTGATATACTTGTCGCGAACAGGTTTATATTTAGGAGCAGCGTCCTCACTGAAAGCATTCGCGTTACAATGCTTACATACCACTCGGATGTTCGCACCGAATGCTCTTTACACGTGAATGCTCTCAGTGAGAACGCTCCTTTCGTATTACAAAAAAGCAACTTCATGATTTTAATTAAAACTCGACCTGCGTAGAGTTCGTTTATATTTTTTCTCCTAGGATTTATCAAATACCTGATAATGAAGTTTCCCGGGGCGCAAACTATCTCCATACCAAATTTGATCACAATCGGTTTCGCTGTGAAGATATAACAAACGAACAGACAAGCAAATTAACTTACTATAGTAAAATCCCGTCACGTAAAAAGTCCGCCGGGGATGTGTTTGTGCATGCGCCCCCCAATAGCGTGCACACAAGCATACCGGCGGAGTGTTCCCCGCCCCGCCCCCTTCATACAACCCATGTCGGCGATAGATGCGCGAATGCGCAAATACATTGCTAACGGCCTTTTTACCCGATTGCCACAGAAGGAGTGTGTTTTTCAGCCTATATTTGTATGTATGTTAGTTCCTTTGTGTCCATCGAATTGTCTTTTTTGTGAGTGTCACTAAAAAGATATGACACTAAACAAAATAGAATGGCGGCAACCAGACGCCATAATTTAAAAAAGGGGGGTATCATTAAATACGTATTTAAAAATCATCTTTAGGTTACCTTAATTTTTATTTTGAATGATCATTTAGGCGTTAAAACAATTTAAAGTTGTTTGGCAACAGTCAGGTTTTTTGAAGCTTGGTATTTGTTACTCTTGTTACGTGACGGTAACTATATTGGTATTGTCCAGGTATAGCGCCAATAGTTTCCTAATACAGGTAAGAGCTTGAACAACCTGGCAAGAGAGCTGGACCTAGATATATTTAATTGCAAGGCTCAATCCGTGAGACAAAAATTGTCGGCGAGATGCTTTGAGTGCGTGAAACTAGCATGTGTTTGCCAATCATAGCTGTCAAATTTTATTAATTCATATATTTATGTGGGATTATTTGGTGCCTTGAAATAATAATGAGCCGGAGTCTTCAGAACTTGGTTTATTTAGATAAAACCTTTAAAATATAATTAATTAAACTTCGACACACGCGCACGCTTTCGTCGTTCTAGTCGTTCTCCCTCTCGCTCGCTCATCGTCATGCCTTCCCTCTCTCACACTTACGTTTCGTATCACGCTCCTTACATTCCATTCCTACATTTATGTTTGTGTCGTTCTGTGTATTGTACGCGTTTAAGTCTTTTGTTCAAATTGTATAGCTGTTGGATTTCCTTAACATAAATAAATAAATATAAAAAGAGATGATAACGACGGTGGATAAATTGCCGAAGAATCATGCCGCGTATGCATTCCCAGAGACAGCGTCGGGTTCTTAATGATGCTGTTGTTTCAGGAAGAAGTGTATCCAGCAAACATGGCCGACCTGTCGCACTCGCTCTATGTAGCAGATAAAGGACTGACGCTAAAAGTGTCTGGGTACAGTCAAAACCTACACGTGAGTCGCTGTATTACTTTTAGGGAAAAGGGCGGATACGTTGCGCAATCTGTTCTGGGCCTTTCTTCTATTCGGTAGGGATTTTATTATGCACATCTCCCCTGATATCAGAACCTTGATAATACGATAATATGTCAAAATAATTAAGGTTTTACCGTGAAGAATCTCAGCCCTGTTTTGTTCGACTGTACCCTGCTAAGCCAAATAGCAACCTCTTAAATAAATCTTTACCAATCACAACTCCTTTACTAAGGGACTTTCACATTTTTTGGTATTATATTGAATGGCATACTTCTATTTCGTTAGCATAAATATTTTATTGCATACATATTTTTTGTCCTAAAGCACTATAGGTCTAAAATTGTATCGTCTAAAAAAATTATTATTAAAAGGCTAAATTCATAATACCTCTATGGTTAGGTCGATTGTTATTTAGCATAACATACAATGTCTTAAAATTAAAATCAGTGCTGCGCGTGCCTAAATAATAATAATTAACTATTAATATTTTTTTCCCGTTTTTTTTCAAATAAGCAACGTCATGTAAACTGCTATTTGTCTAACAAGTAGTAAACGATTAACGTATAACGATTTTTTTTTAAGGAACTGATTTGCGATAACGAAGTTTACAATTTGATTAACAGTGCCCAGATATATGTATACGTACAGTTATTATATTTACACCATGTTATATCCCGCTTTGTTGTTGTTTATTAGCTGCTGGTGGAGCTGATAACGCGCGAGATGTCGCAGTGCGCGAGCGAGCTGACGCAGCCGCTGTTCGAGGCGGTGCGCGACGTGCGCGCGCGCAACTACCACAACGTGCTCATCAAGCCGCACAAGCTCGCCAAGTAACTCACCTACCCATTTACTTAGAGTACCGGCCAACAATATCAGCTTTGTACAGTCAAGGGCATTCATATCTATACAACCATCGCGTCAAATATATGTATACACGGACCTTATTACCAGTGGCATAAAGGTGTATAGATATTTTTGACGACTTGGGAACGTATTAATATTTATGCCCTTGACTGTACTTACGTCTCATACGATACCTACAAATATGACTTACCAAAATTGACAACCAATCAAGAACTAGTACACCAATTGTATTCATCATGTCAGCCGAAAGACGTCCACTGCTGGACATAGGCCTCCCCCAAGGCTTTCCACTCAGACCGGTCTTGTGCTTTTCGCATCGACCGCGGTCCCGCGATCCTGACGAGGTCGTCACTCCATCTTGTTGGAGGCCTACCTACAGCTCGTCTTCCGGTCCGCGGACGCCAATTGTATTGCTATTATTCAATTCCTTAGCTGATTAAATAAGGTTCAAAATGGTATATAATAAATGTTTGTGCATCCATATGTACAAACATTTATTATATAGTTTGTTTAGTTAGTTTAGTTTAGTTAGTTTCACCGAATTGCCGACGCGTTCATACTAAATGAACGAGATTTGTATGAACGCGCCAGCAATGGTTGTATGATGCCTAGAGAATGCAAGTGTGTGTGAGTCACAGATCCCGCTTACCATCAAGTGGCTTGCATGCTCTTCCGCCTCGTCCATGCCCTATAAAAATAAACATTTCTTAAGAGGGTTATAAAAAGCCGCTAAAATCGCGTGGCTGTCAAAAAAAAACAATACAAATTTAGCTCCCGGCGACAACGTTTCTCACCCCCTAAATCAAGTCCTATTTTCACGATTTTCGTTTGTAGTTAATATAAAGTACCTCTCATTCATCATTATCCTAGAAAGGAAAACGTACAGGCATATTTCTTAATGATATTTACAACATATTCAAAAATCGTAAAACTCGGATCGTTTTAAGGGGAGAGAAACGTTAACGCATGTTGTATGGAAATTGTTGGCCTCACAGTCCTCTTAATATCTGTACTTAATTCCTTTTAATATACATACAATCCGTAACTGACTGGCTGACTAAAACACAGCATTATTATGCCGAGCCTTGCTCTTGGCGGCCGATAGCCTCCTGAGGTCCCCGTACTAAAAATAGTACCTAAAACTTCCATTGAAATAAAGAAAGTGGAATATCTTTTGTTTTTATGACCAATATCAAATATTTTGCGGGTGGTAGGACCTTGTGCGGGGTCCGTCCGGATCGCTACCACCATCTTATCCATTAACTTACCGCCAAACAGCAGTGTTCGCATTGTTGTGTTCCGGTTTGGGGATAAGACAGCCGGTGAAATGACTAGCATAGAGGCATTCCATCTTAGTCCTCAGGGTTGGCAGCGCATTTGCAGTCTTAGGCTTGCAGTCTTGTGAATGCGAATGTCTATGGGTCACAGTTTCCACTTACCATCAGGTGGCCTGTGTGCTCGTCAGCTTTCCCTATGCCGCCATAAAAAATAAAAAAAAATTGACGGTATTTCATTTACAATAGAACATAATTTCACTGACAAATTTCGTTGTATGGTGGCCCTCAGGACAGGAGGTTAAGATAGTGCTTGCGTAACTAAAGAATGAATAGGTCCAGTAATCATTCGATATCTAGACTAGTGACAAATCTCTCCTTCCACATTCATACATCGAATAATGTATACACGTCGGTTTTGGGTACTTAAGATCGGGCCCTTTACCAGTATTTTTCCGATTCGATTCAAAAAAGTATGCTAAGTATATCTAGTTTTTAATCCCAATCGGTTCATTTGCCGACCCGCTTTTTTTTCTGTAACTGTAAACATTTCAGGATTTATTTCAGTACCATCTTATGGAACGCTATAGGTTCGGTTAGGTTAGTTATATAAAATCCTGAAATATTTACAGTTACAGAAAAAAAAGCGGGTCGGCAAATGAAACGTTAGAGACCTATTAAACTTGTATTGCAGAGACATACGGATGAACGTGCTGCTGGAACCGTACATATCCCCGCGCGACAAGGCGGCCATCGTGCACGACATCTCGCTCGCAGAACTGATTGCTTTCAGCGAACAGCTGCTTACCCGGCTGTACGTACAGGTCAGTGCATATAAAGAAAGACAGCAAGAAAAAATATTGAATCACGACAAACAAAAGTAACAAAATTCTGACATAGACAAAAGAACTGTTGTCACAAAATGGTTCCAACTCATCGTGATGCTGGCATTAAGGTCAGCGCTGGACTTTCATTGGTTGGTGGTCCCACAACTTGACGCGTTTTCTCATATAATAGGAGAGGGGTCAGTCAACCTGTTGTTGCTACTCTGTCCCGTAATGTGACAACAGTGATAGACATTTTTTTCATTTTTTTTATGTTAAATTCATTGTTTTATATAATGCTAGGTTAAGCTTTATAATTGTATAATATCATAAGTAGTATTTAAAAAAAAACGACTGACTGTTGAGTTTCTTGCGGCGTTTCTTCTCAGCAGTGGTCTCTTGCGAAGCGCTGGTAGATTTTGACGTGTAAAAGTGCCCGTGCGGCAGTATTTAAGACTTTCTTTAAAAAAAATGTATAATATGAACCTCCAGGGCACTTAGGAGAAAACCCATAAAATAATGGGTTTGTAACTGCAAATAATACTGATTTTTATTTGACTCATATCCAGAGCCCGGATTTTTCATGGCAAAACAAAACACTATCGTAATCTGGGTAGTGATAGAAACATCATTTTATCGATATCGAGTATTATTTATAAAAGCTGCGCTCGAACGAAATCCTGAATATGAAAGTTTACGAGATATATCTGAAAATTATACCAATTCCTTTGAAATCATAGTTATAAAGAGTGACTAGAGCTGTTACCATAGTAACGAGTTTCCACTAAAAGTTGATTGAAATCAACTTTTGTTATGCTGCAGATTGACTCAGTTTTTTGTAAGAATTAAAATGTCGGAAATAAGGGTGAAAATCCAACGTTCCTAACAAGCGTTGAAAACGCCCCACTGTCACAATTGAGTAAATAATTAAAACAAATTACAGATGTAGTGAATAATCCTTTCCCATCGTTTTTTGTCGGATAAGTTCGTGTCTATCTTGCTTTCTCAATTAGCTTCCAATTAGTATCCAACAATAACCCGACTGAGAAAGCAAGATAAATACGAACTTATCCGACAAAAAACGATGGGTAAGGATTATTCACTACATCTGTACTGGTTTTTATAGGTTATAGTCGTGAAAAACTCGATTTAAGTACTTAATTGCTGCACAATTCATTGTTTATTAAAAAAAAATGGTTCTGTCTGATGTAACATTCAAAAGCACTAATATCTATACGGCTGTCGCACCAAGTATATGTGAACATAGACCTTATTAACAGTGACATAGGGACTTGTAGATATTTTTTACACCTAGGGAACGTCTTTTTTTTTATTCTGCTTTATGAACGGGTGTAACAGAAAACTCTGAAAGCGATGCAAGGGCGGGTCACTAGTCAACTATAAAAGCTTGTAATAGCTAAGCTTAATATAAATATGCTATGCAAAAAAAAAACAATTCAAGCAATGAACTAAAATTATATTTAAACCTTCACCAAGTTAGCCGAAATGCGGCTACTGCTGGATGTAACATAATTTAGAATTGGGCTTTTTATCTTTATTAAGTCTTAAAAATGTCTTTTGATCTAAACAGACGTATTTAATAAAAATAAATGTAAACGCTCCATTCCTATTAATTCTGCATTATGTACGGGTGCCACAGAAAACTAGTTTAATAATAAACAAAAAATGGCTAAACACAATAATATAGCTGTCACTGGCGACGCAATACCAATCGCGGAGTTGGGAAAATTGACAAACTGTTTCAAGAGTCCACACTCGACGCTTTTTACTTTAGGACTTTGTATTTTACCCCATTTCACGGAGCATGACAGGTTATTTTTCGATGCAGCTGAAGTACCATTGCCCATGTATGGGTTTGTTGACGAAGTTAAATAATTAATCAAGCGGCAGTCCAAATCCACTGCCTTGATCGAATTCCGTTCGTGGAGCACTCCTTTGCAAACTTCGTTCGGTTGTGGCTTGGTTTGATTCCCGAGCAACTCGATCACTGATTCCATGACTGAAATAGCTTCTTTTGTATAATTCAACCAGGGCCGGACTTTATTACTAAGACTTCCACCAAAAGAGAATGCATTTCCGGTACCAGATCGATTGGCAGAGACTTCGCGCCTAGGCACTTGAATTTGAGGTGGTCTTGAAGTGTCACTAGGTTTTGTCACGTGGTTTCCAGCGCCTGATAAACTGTTAGATGTAGGATATAAAGGTGGACTTTGAGGTGATACCGTCGGGCTTCCGTTGCCAGATTGCTTTGAAGGTTTTGGTTTATTTCTGAAAGATCTGTTGAAATTCAGTACTAGTGGCCCTCTTTTTGGATGAAATGACTCTGATGAATAGCTATTTTGAAAATCGTTCTCCGCACATTCTGCTCCCACTGTAATGAACACTACGTATATTATGAGACAGGCTGTTGCGGTAGACGTCATTGCGGAGCTCGATGGATAGACAACAACTTTATGAATAGCTTTATTTTACTGAAATGATAAACTATTTATATGTTATGTACCACGACGGTTAAGCGACGTCAGCTGACATGGCACAGCCAATCGGAGGTTACCGAATACAAGCATGGCCGTATTAAGAGGGCCGATGAGTATTTGCGGTTTGGTTAATTCGGTTCGGCGTTAGCGTTAGTAACATGCATGTACAGAGGCTTATTGCTTTTGCCAAGTTATTTTATTATACAGGGTGGAATAAACGAACGCCACATAGAAGGCAAATATTGGAACTAGCAAATTCTACGCAAAGGAGACTATTAGGATGTCAGTTGATTACCAAACACGTTGTTCGTGCACAACTGTAATATTAATGCCGTAATAATTATATAAAAACTGTTATTACCATGGCAACGCTTATTTTAGAACTGTCTCACGTTTCGGTTACGCTATAGGTGGTATTCTGATACCGTTAACGACATCAATATGACCGGTTTATAGTACGCGAGTAGAAAATAGATGTTGTATTTGGTCACAAAAGCTCTTTTACATCTGACATTCTCAGTCGATTTCAGTATCCATCGAAATAACAGACCCCTGTGTTTATCCGGCTTAAATAAATACAAGTTGTTTTTTGTGTACAGGTTTTAATCCAAGGCAACATCCCGTGGTACCAGGCGATCTCGATAACAGAGAACGTCCAAAGTACGCTCAATTGGGACGCGCTCTCCGAAGACGAAATGCCCGTTGTGAGTATTTTTAGTTTGTACTCTACTATCCATTTTCTTCAACAAGCTAGTACTGGGAAAGTGCAGTTGCACTTTATAGGCTCATGACCAGACATAGGAGTTTTCGTGGCACGAACAAAATTCTCCTATGGACTTCCGAACGATATTAGTTTATCGATAAATTGTACTTTCTTATGACAGTTATGACTATGAGATAACGTTTAATATGAACATGCAACTTGGATATCTTTTATGCAGTATTAAATTTTTGTGTAAAAAACACGTTAAAGAATAAACTTTATTTTTAAAAATTTATGTTTATTTGAATTTTAGAATCTCTACAAAGTATGCGTATGAATTTCTTAAATTAAATATTTCCTATCATTATATAACATCGATGTTTATCCAAAGAACTTAATACCTATCTACAATGAAATGTCACTTTGAAATAAGTATTTGAAACAGTTATCGATAAATTTAATATCGGAAAGAAGTTCCTAGTTAATGGACGTTTTTGCTACAAAAACTCCTATGTCTGCTCATGACCATGGAGCAGGTAATCAGTTTAAATAGATTCTAGTTTTTTTTTAACATCTATACGTCACTTATTAGCAGAGGTCGGCGATTCTTACGTCATTAATGTCATGTAGTTGTGTCTTGTAGATATTAATATGGATAAGGTGTATCCATAAAGAAATATTTAAAGAAGACAAAACTTTAATTTGATTATTTATCTGCTTATACACTTCTAATTGACACAAGAGAACAAATATAATTATGACGCTGTAATGATATTTCACCCAGACAGAATGTTGCATCGTTACACAGATTTAATGCCTATCTGAAGAGGTTTGATATCATATGATATATCACTTGATTAACCTTCATAGTATCATAAGGATATATATATATTGTAATTCAAACTGTTTCCACACATAAGCGAAAAGCTAATAAGTAAAATTAATTTGTTTTGATGGCGACGTTAAGCTCGTAGCAGAAAGGAAGCCTAAATAAAATCGTTTCATTAGTTTATTACAAATGGGGCATTTACCATTGAATGACAAGGTATGTCCATGTTATGCAAAAACTGAAAACAGCTCACCCCCGCCGACCTTTGCTTATTAGTTTTATTTTATCATGTAATATCATATCATAATATTTAATGTGTCATAAAAAGGAAAACCAATCGATTAAAATGTTTATCTGTTCCATTGTTCATTGTACTCGTAAATTACGTACACATAATTTCTTATATAACCCATAAAAAAACGTATAATGTACGCCTGAGACAGAAATCTTGGCTTTCACGCTGCACTCTAGCTCGCATTCGTAGGGCGTATGGCGAGGCGTAAGGGATGCGTGTAGTAGCAGCGTTGTCTTGCATCCCTTACGCTCGCCATACGCCCCACGAGTGCGAGCGAGAGTCCGATTACATGGTTGATTGCCCCGAAGCTCAGTTGGTAATGGCCCTACAAGTACTTGAGAATTCAGGTTGTAAAGTGTCCAACGGCCCCACAATAGCCGGCTTGGTGTGTAAATCTCGTGGACTCTCGCGCGCGCTACGCGCAGGCGAGTCGACGTCATAGGGCGGCCATATTTACTCCCTGGGCCTCTATTCCATACGGTGTAAACCATATCGTCTTTGACCTATTATGGTATAGTAGGATCTATTAAAAATGTCGGAATCCACTTAAGACCTTATCTTCCAATGAATGGCTTTGTTATCTATTGTGAAGCCCGACCGCAAATTAGCAGTGCAAAATGAAACGCATAAACAACAAAAGATTTCACATGAATAGCCACTTTACCGCATAGAGAATAAGGTTCAATTTGTAATGGCAAGTCATTCGAAATAGTACTGTTTGAAATTGAATTCTTTTTTTATATTGTTTTTAATTCAGCTGCTATTTACTGTCAAGTAAACAAGAGCTATCAAAACAAAGCATTTAATGACAAAAATAATTTCAATTGAACTCCGAATCCGTCCGCACCCAAAATACACGTGTCTAAGGGCCGTATTAATAAACTCATCTTGACTGCGAGGCCCGTCACAAGATACACACAAATTTAAAAGGATGCTTAAAAAACATCTACTTCATTTATTATAAAATAAATATAAATTAAGTTAGTTATAAATAGTATAGTTATAGTTAGTATATAAATTAAGGAACCAATTGTTACTATCAAGTTTAAAAGGACTCAGCTGCAGTCAAACTGTTTGACAGTTTTGCAGACTATTTGTTTAAGAACATTATGTAATTTTAGGTTAATAAATAAAAAAAAAACAAAAAAAAAACGTCAAAGTAAACGCCAAACCATAGAACACTGTCATTTTTGACGCATCTCGAGACGAGCATTTGAGTTGAGTTCTGTTTATTAATAGGGGCCTAAAACGCCTCATCTCCGGGGCTCCATTCTTCGGTAAAACTTTTTTTTGCTATTGTTTTTAAATCACGAGTAAATAAGAGTTGTCATAACGTTGACAATGATAACATTTCAAAAGCAATGTAGTTTTACCGAGTAGTACAGTCAAAGAGCAGCGACTTATGAAGACCATACATATAACTTCATATACACTCACCGGTAAAAATACCCAATAATTTATTTTGAACTACTAACTTGTGAATCTTTTGGGTTATTTTGGAAATAGTTACGACCTTTAAGTAGAATATTTGGTGGTCATTTTGGACCTTATTTAATTAGCAACAGAACAATACAATTAACATCAATATTGATAAAGTCTTTTTGAAACTACTGTCTGTTAAGGAGTCATATTTGTAAACAGTTGTATGAACAAAAGATGGGTGGGCGAGTATTTATGCCGGTGAGTGTAAAGTCAGCCAAAAATGTGGTCTACCACCCTACGGTTGAAGTCCTAATACAACAAGTCCGATTTTCCCATGCAATAATATCATGACAGTGGCAAGGGTCAACCTTAGCCGTAATTAGATCGTACAGAAACTTGTCACAACTGGTAGACCACTTTCTTGGCCGACCGTACATCTCCATACAAGCAAAACGTCTGTGGAGACACTACATGTCGTTGCGTAAATACATAAGCGACACAAACCAACATGTGTTCGTGTTGCATTTAAAATCGGAATGCTATTTACTTTAAGTTTGAAATGAATAGTACATTGTTGTAGAGGTAAGAAAGTAAGCAATAGATGGACGAGTTAGTTAGTACGAGTCCATCTATTGCACTTTCGGCCGAGGCTTAACACAGTGCTTTTCACGACTACTGCGAGGAAATAAAATAAAAATCTTATAAGGCGTTTTTTAAACTGACGACTCTCACCGTGACAAAAACTTTATTTCAGATAATTAAAAGCAGACATATATGGCTGTATGGAATCTGATTCCTTTGCCTATCCGTGAAGGGATGAATATTATTAAAAAAATAAAACGACTTCTCATTGGCCAATTTAATTTCATATGCAGCACAAAGTGTGTTCTGATTGGTCGAATTAGTGATCAGCGGACCGATGTTATTGGTCAATGGAACAGACCAACAATGTTAACATAGTTGGTCTGTTTAAATTCATAGTAGGCCTGCTCATTCAATGTACAACTATCGATTGTTTTGGGGACCAAGAACAGACCATCTTTCGCCACATTTCCGAGCAGTGGCGTGAAATAGTACATTATTGCCTAGGCACGGAAGTAGGCAATTGCGGGGCGAGGATTGGTTTAAACGGACGAGCTTGCGAGTCCGTTTAAAAATACGAGGCCCGCAATTGCCGTTCCTGCCGAGGCATATATAGTGCTTTTCTCAAAAATCGCAAGAATAAAATTATGTTGGAGTAAAGTACTTTATTAAGGAAAGAAATACCACACAATCTATACAGACAATATTATTACCTACTCTTTACCGTCTTTTGTTTATGACAAGGAGAAACGCAAGCTTTTTTTTTAAAACTACTCAAGCTATTCGAGATACAGATAAAAAAGTTATATTCCGAACAAAATTTGGATGTAATAAGACTTGTGCCCTCATTTTATTAAGGCCGTTTTCACTTTTTAAAAAGTTAGATACTAGATGGTAATGAAATTTGTATGCAACATTGCGTGCTTGTGTAGCGAGCACGCAATGTTTTTTTTTTTTAATTTGAGATCTGTCAGTAAACTATGTACTTCGCATCCCAATATATAGATAGTAATGTCAACTTTTCCTGTCATTTTTGAGAAAAGTACATTTGTTTTGTGTCCAGTTCCTTGTGCACGAGCTGCCGCGCGGCGCGCACACGCTGCGCGTGCTGAGCCTGAACCCCGCGTCCACCAACAGCATCGTCACCAACTACTACCAGGGCGAGCCCGCCACGCGCGCCGACACCGCCGCGCTCGAGGTGCTCATGGTGCGTACACACACATATACTTAGTCAGCAGTGGGCGGCTGACGGATGCAAAATAGGGACGTAAACAGAACATGGATAAGACTTTTATTAAATTTCGAGAAATATTTATGAATACAAAATTATGCAGTTTTTATCTTTATCATACATTATTAGTAAATACATAATAAGCTATCCTCTATTGTACGTAGATTGTATACTAAGAAGATACTGGCCACTTATTATTTTATCACCTCTTGAGACTGATGAGCGTTTATGTCTATTACGTCTTAGACTTGTCAATTAAATTTGCTTATTTTTCAATATTCATATTTAAGATGGCAAAGGAAACCACAATTCGTAAGTGGATAATTGATAAACCTGATCTAATTTACGATACTTCCAAAGGCTCGATCTTTTGTACAAAATGTCAAGTAAGTTTATTTGCGAAACGAAAAAGCGTGATTATGTTTATTTACTACAACAATACAATTATATAACTATTTTACAATTTCGTTATTTTTATTAAACCCCTTGCAGTCATATCCATATTACGTATAACGTTCGACATTATTTTGACGTAAGTAATTTGCATCCGTCAGCCGCCCATTGTTAATCAGTTAGTGGTGGTAGGACCTTGTGCAGGGTCCGTCCGGATCGCTACCACCATCTTATTCATTCACCCACCGCCAAGAAACAGTGTTCACATTACTGTCTGGGTATAAGACAACCAATAGAGGCATTTCATCTTAGTCCTCAGGGTTGGCAACGCATTTGAAGTCTTAGGGTTGCCGTTTTGAAAATGTAGTCTTGTGATTTCAAATATCTTTGGGTCTCAGATCCCACTTACCATCAGGTGGTCTGAGTGCTCGCGTGCCTTCTCATTGCAATAAAAAAGTGATTGCCATGAAAGGGATGACGATCACGTCGGGGTCACCTATCTAGTGAGAGGACAATAGAGAGATCTCTCTCCAGGCGGGTGTTATGCCTGGGGACCGAAGTCCGTAGGGATGAAGTTGGAAGCTGTATGCATTCCAACTGACTAGAGAAACTTCGTAAACGCGATGTAGAACACTTTAGTAGCGCTGTCTGACGCTGGTGACGCTGGCGAGTTTGTTGATACAAGTTATCGCTAGATGTCGCTAGGTCGCCACAAGTAATACATCATACAAATATGACCCACTGTCTGTGTATGGCGGCAGATTAAAGGGTAAGATGTTGGTAGCGATCCGGGCGGAGCCTGCACAAGGCCCATCCACAACTAAAGATCTTTAAGAATCATACATAGTTTTTCACTTTACAATACGGCCTCTGATAATTTTTTAGTGTTGATTTTGCCCGCAGGGCTAGACTACCTATAAATAGAAACACCGCTCAGCGGAGCAAAATTCGCTACTAAAATATGTTTTAATTTTCATCCCTTTAAGACTCATCACACGTTTAAGATATAGCCGTGTGATGTTTGAGAAGGGATTACATTAAATTGGCATTAAAATCTGTAAACTTATCTACTTTCCATGTGTTTTATAGTTCTAATAAACTAAGAATGGTTTGTATAGCTATGATATAAACAATGCCACAAAACTACTAGTATTACAGTGTATCCAATCAACAAACGCGCTCTGCAGGAGATTTCAAAGTTTGGACCGGCAAGATATATAATATTAAGTGATAATTTCGCTCGAACCGTGATATAAAAATAAATTTGAGAAATAATTGAACATAATTTCACACAAATGCGAACGTCTCACATCGATCAAGCGGCCTTCAACTTGTTGACACCGGTGTATCGAGTCACTGATCTGGCCTGTGGCCCGTTTCTCGAAACTCACTCGACTAATAATATCAGTACCTACGGGACATTTCACTAGTAGCCTTGTAGAGGATCGTATTGAGTGAACTAATATTATTGTATTGGTCCAAAGAGTTTCCAGAAATGGCCCTTGTAAAAGTTAGTGATTCTGGGTACAACCCCTTATATGGACAAATATTTGATTGATGCTAGTATTTGTTCCTAAATTTTGGACGCTGGCTTTATTAAAAAAAATGTTTATTGTCGCTTAGTACAAAGAGATATAACTCCGTTCTTGTAGAAGTCGTGATAAAAAGTACCCTATGTGCTATTTATTCTAAACTATGATCTATCTCTGTACCAAATTTCATCCAGATCTGAAGTTCTGGCGAGATAGAGTAATATACATCCAAACTTTCGTATTTATAATATAATTAAGATAAGATAAGATTAGTAAGATTGTCCCGCTGGCGTGTATTTATTCCCTTCCTCATATTCAGATGATAATGGAAGAGCCAGTGTTCGACGCGCTCCGCACGAAGGAACAGCTCGGCTACAGCGTGTTCAGCATGATGCGGTACACGTTTGGAGTGCTGGGGCTGAGCGTCACCGTCAACACGCAGGCGGACAAGTTCAGGTTGATATATACTGTCTACTACTAGCCACTAGTTCAGATGGGTCAACTGCCTTCTACTAGCCACTAGTCCAAATCGATCTACTATCTGCTACTAGCCACTAGTCCACATCGGTCTACTGTTTCCTGCTAGCCAACTAGTTCAGGTGGGTCTGCTGTCTCCTACTACCCACTAGTCGAAGATCGGTCAACTGTCTCCTGCTAGCCACAATTTCAGGTGAGTCAACTGACGCCTACTACCCACTAGTCCAGGTCGGTCTACTGTCTCCTGCTAGCCACAAGCTCAGGTAGCTCTACTGACTCCTTGTAACCACTAGTCCACGTCAATCTACTGTCTCTTAATAGCCTCTAGCCCAGATCGGTCTACTGTCTCTCCTGCTAGGCACTATTCTTGCAACAAGTAATTTGAAATTATGATCGTGAAAAACGCATGTTCCATGTCCGTAAATATACTTTTTTCACTTGGTTTTGGTAATTTCCAGTTATTCAATCCATATAGTATGGTAAAGTTCAACATGAACATAAGTACCCATCCAAATTCCATTCTTCTCGACTTTGAAAGTTTGTTGAAATACGCCTGTAACACATTAACGGAGAACAAATTACTAGCACAGAGGCATAGCACTTCTTCAGTATTGGGATTGTAATGAGACTAATGAGATATCTATAGGCTTCAGAATCCACTTAGAATCAGTTGGCATGTGTGCTCATTTTCCTTCTCCACCCAAAACAGCGCTATAATACAATAAAATATTCATTGATTTTCATTGGTTCTCAGCCTTGCACAACAATGTGGTCGACCAAACAGCAAACAAGCCGGCAAAAGCAAAGTGTTTTTCTACCCCAAACCAGACCATTTTTGGCAATATTTCTGAGCAATGTTGTGACAAAGATTATCAACTATATATTTCACTTGATATACAAGTATTTAGAAGTAGCCATACCGCAAACCGATTGATTATATTTAGCAAAACCATATTAAGTACTATTTAAATAGAACACATTACGAATAGAAGGATGGTTGGACCACAATAATAAGGTAAAAAGTACTATCATATACAAACGATTGTGGAATCCTTCTTTAGGGTTAACTTAATTAGTTTCATATTGTTTATAAGCCAAAAAGTCTGTATTAGCATATGCAATAAACAAATTAGGGGTGTTTCCTGGCTTAAAAAGAAATAATTATAATTAGTCCATTAGTAAGATTATCAAAAATATTTATATTACAATCAAAATTGACAAATATAACGCGCATCAAAGTTCAGGAGTGGGGGCTCGTGAGTCACGAGTCGTGACGTCACAACGTGGTATAAAGACGGCCACGGCGTGACGTCACGCGAAACTTCAACGCGCTTTATCTTCGTAATTTTTTGTTTAATTGACAAAAGAAAAAATATGTGTTGATTTTTTATTGTAAATGACGGACTAATTGGTTTTTTTATGACACTAGCCTATTGTTTAGTTCGACTGATTGGTCTTCGAGATGAGAATCGGCACGTTGACAATGCATGTGTCACAGATGTCACTTATCATCCCATTTATTAGGTACTCTAAACCATTAAAAAAAACTTATTTTTTCAGCATCGAAACATACTCTTACTGCGGCAAGATTTGTGTTTTAACTCTTCAAACTGGTTCATCTAAATAAATAGTAGATTGTTTCACAAGGGAGCAAAGTAACATATTCACAGCGAGTGTTAACGCCCAAGGTAGAAATAATTGCGCTACCGTGTGACACATACTGCTTTCCACATCACCTATGAGGAAAATAAAAGATCTTATTGATGAAACCAATTCAATTATTTGCACTCTCTAAAGTGCTGATATTATCAAATTTAACAACAATTATCAAATTTCGCAACAAAATGTCCTCTGTGCCACTTTGATCCCGCTTCGCAGGGAAAAGTCCCCTTTCCTTATAGGTGATGTGAAATAGTTATTTGTGCAACAAGAGAGTAAAGTTGGTTATAACGCTAGTGTTAATTTTGAATCCCGGGGAAGTGTAGTATTCTTTAATCAAATCTCTAGCGTAGCTATACGTAGTGATTCTAGGTTAAAATCCTGGGCGCAGCGGGGATTCAAAAACTCGAGATGCAAATACCTTTGGTATCGTGTTGCCAATACAACTTTTCACCTCAACAGCGACAGAATAATACCTAAAGATAAAAAAAAAACTTGGTAAAAATTATGAAATAAAATGTAAATGTAAAGGCATTGACTTTGTCTCATGGTCGCAGCATAGTCGAATTTTGTCTACTATATCTAAACAGCAAAACCAGCCTTTTCGAAGTGTTGAGGTGAAAACGTGTTTATCTATAGGTCCGTGTGTGTTGCAGTGTGTCGCACGTGGACAGCCGCGTGGAGGCGTTCCTGAAGAAGTTCGCGCGCGACATGCGGCGGCTCAGCGAGCGCACGCTGCAGGCCACCAAGAGCAGCCTCGTGCAGCTCAAGCACACTACCGACTACGAGCTCAAGGAGGAGGTACAGTCGGACACTTATTGTGACCTTGGGTCCAAAGTCAATCTGACATGTCTACAACAATAACTTTGAGTTTCCTATAAGTTACAAAAGACTTGGCATCTCTAATGACATTGATGACTTCAAGCATTTTTTTTAAAATGGGTCCCAAATTAACCTTTATATCCGTTTGGGATTTGTTAGATTATTTTCACAAAAGCATTTTATCAGTGTGGAAAATGTAATTATTGGTCTTACTTCATGTACTTTTATTTAATTTACGCTATTATTTTTATCGGTGAAACTTCCAGTAGATTATTTTATTAGTCGCATTTTGTCCTATTCCACAAATCTGTGGTTGAGAAGTTGCCAGAGCTCCGCTTCGCGGAGCTTCTATTTCTAGGTTGTTTTGGCTTTTCGGTTTGTAATAAAATATCATCATACTATAACAAAAATAATATAAATTCTAGGTTGAAAGGAATTGGAGAGAAATCGTCAGCAGGGAGTATGAGTTCCAGAGGCTTCTCATTGAGGTGAGGATTTGCGAATAATACTGTCCAAACATAGTTAGTGTCTGGTCTGTCCAAAAGATGATCATATTACTTGTAAGACAACATTGTCAAAATCTGACAGCCAAATTGAAGGGTTTATTTTAGTATCATTTTCTCTAAAGTTGTTTCGTAATTGAAATACCATTTATTTCGCTTATTGTACTAATGTTTTGTTTTATTTTGTTTGACTGATATACAGTCAAAAGTATATACTGCTATCGCTTCAAATATATGTGTACATAGAACTTATGGTCAACTAGCCTCTGCCCGCGACTTCGTTCGCGTAGAACTCGTTAATCGCTATTCCCTACGAAACTTTAAAATTTCCGGGATGAAAAGTAGCCTATGTCTAGGCATATATCTATTACAAATTTCATACAAATCCGTCCAGCCGTTGCAACTTCAAGGATAACAAACTATCACACTTTCACTGTACTTTCAATCACATTCGAAAATATGAGTGTGGAAGAGGGGTAAATACACAATTCCTACGGGGTTAAAGTGTATCCGATAAGATAAGATATGTGTACAGTCAAGTGGAAAAATATATTAGAACCCAACATCTCTAAAATATGTCCCAATGCACCTTATTCCTGTGTAATAAGAACTTCGTAACATATTTATAAGGATTCTTTTGATACATATTTTTTCATTTGACTATACGAATGAACAATGTTCCAGGCGGAGGCCATCGAGAAGATCAAATTGGCCGACATCAAGAACTGGGTGGAAAACCATTTCTCCACCGGGAACAAGTCACAGTTTAAGAAACTCTCTGTACAGGTAATACACTCGCGGAAAAATAATACGGGTCAGAGGGCGTTTTTGATACAAATGAGGCTATTTCGAAGCCTTGGTTCCTCGTCAGGGGATGCTTTTAGTGAAATCTGATGATGGATATCCCGAGCGTCGATACTGGACTTCCAGAGTGCCTAGGATACCCAACCGATTGAATATGCGGTTAACGCCGGAATAGTGCATGTTCAGAAAATCATGTAAAATGGAAATAAAAATGTAAGGTAATCCAAAAGCTGACCCAAAATCTCTCGCTGTGGTTTTAACTGATCGTGCGATAAGTTAGGTATCTTAAAAACTTTTGACATCCATTATTGAACCTCGTAGTATCCACAGTTAAAACTCACCTAAAACAACCCCTCGCTAGGTACCAAGGCTTTGAAATAGCCTCGTTGGCATGAAAAACGCACTCTGTGTGATGTGTAAAACTTTACTTATAATTTTGTAGTTAATAGTATCACCTTTAATGTTAGGCGGGGCAGGGCTATTCCGAGTGAGGGGTAAACGCGTTACTTTATTTTTCAGAGGGATGCGACGTTTTAATATTATTTTTATAGTTAAGTACTAAAAACTTTATAAAAGGAATCAATAATAGTCTTAGATGGTTTTTAATGCTATTATTATTTATTTGCCCAATCATATTAAGAAACAAAAGAAAGACAAAACGTGTATTCGTGACAAACAGACCACAAAACACAACAAAATACCGACGTAGACAAAATACCTATTGTCACGAAATAGTTCCAACTCAGCGTCATGCAACATATAGCAGGAACATATTCTCAAGCGAACAAACAATTTATAGTACATCAAATTTAAATTAGTAACTTACTGACGCATTTACCTGTTTGTCGGAGAAGCCCCGCCTGACTTCGTAGATATTCCAAAATAGAAGCGTATCCAACAAAGGTGATTGTGATACAGGTAATGGGTCACGAATCAGCGAAGGACGGCAACGTGTCGGACGTGGAGCAGGTGTGCGAGTACTCGCTGACGTACGTGGACGGGGCCACGGCGGGCGACTCGGGCGCGGCGTTCGTGACCGACGTGGCCGCCTTCCGCCGCCGCCTGCCGCTCTACCGCCTGCCGCACGTGCAGCTCGCCGCCTGCTAGCGCCGGCACGGTGGGACAGGACATCATCGACGGCATTCTATCGTTCAATGTTAACTTGCAAATATATCATGGCTCATGATACATAATGGTCACAATCCAATACAATACTAAACAAAACTTAACAAAACGGACAATTCCATACACATTTTTGGGGACAAATCGGGAGTACACTTTTTTCTTGTTCAGAATGATGATCCCAACCGACCAACAATTTTTTTGGTTGTCTCATTTTTGCCATGGAACTACGAATTTTGTATTCAACATTACGTCCAAGATTAATACAAAATTTGAAATTCCATGAAACAAATGGAACATACCATTTTTTTCCCCAAATCTGCAGAAAAAGACAAAGGTGTGATATTCTTTTGAAACTCCACTTTAGACCAACCCTGAAAAAATTGCAATTTCAGAAAATAACCATTATGTATTTTTGACACATTAAGTATTTTGAACTTTATATATTATGATACGTACCCCGTATGAACGTGTATTATAATTTCTTTGACGCAGCATATATACTACTTGATATAAACCTCGCAAGCGCATTAGTGATTTACATAATTATTTTTTAAGTCCTCGCTTGTGATGGTGAATGTTTGAAATAACGAAATGCGACTGTCACTGAGACTTAAAGAAAGATGCAACTCTAAAAGATAAAATTGAAGTGGACCAATCTCCTAGATTGTCCGACTTTGAACGAAATCATCGTGTTCTATTGCACCCTGCACCACATTTATTATTGTAAATTGAACACTAGTACAATGCAAAATAACTCATTGAAGTAACGACTTCAAATTCAGACGTACAGTGAGGGAAACTAAAACACGTACCTTTTTATGTCTTATTCACGGTTTACCCTTGAAATATTGAAATGGCCGAATTTTTATTTCGTCGACAGGCATTTCCAAGTGCAGGAGCTTTATTTTTTTTGTAGTCATTAGTCTAACCTAACCTAACCACCGTAACGAATGCTTAGAATAAGCTGAACACTATAAGGTATCGGTGAAATGACACATTCGATGAAACGTTTGTCCATATGTCAAGGGGATCCTCTTATTCGCAATGAGATAAACTTGCTGTACAACATTTAAAAATTTAGTCGAAAATAATACTTTTTGAAATTGAATGTACCTCAGATTAGCAGCCACGTGTACGACGGTAAAAAGTATTACCTCCGTACGAGTTTTATTTAAAACGAACTTTCAAAGTAAAACAATAGGATTGTTATTCCAGTGAGTTATTTTATCTTATGTGTGCTTTCATTTTAAATTGACAACTTAATGGTTGAGGATACAATGGAATACTATGCATTTGTTTTAAAAATGCGGCTTATACCTGTGACGTGAGATATTTTAGTTCCATTTTCAAACTTGTGTATGAAAAATCGTTAATAAGGAATGATTCGAACTAGCTTGTGCAAAACAAAGTTTTCTCATAAATTAATGAATGTTAATTTGACAAGGCACTAAGTTGGTCATTATACTATTTACGATACATTATAGAACGTATTTAACGATGGCCTTTATTCGACACGGTAAAACTATAATGCTTTTGACTTGTTATCGTATTGTCAACGTTACGGTAGCTCTTATGTACTTAAGTGTAATGGCGGCTGAGATAAAAACAATAGGATAACCTGTAGAAGGCTAATGATATTACTCAGCAGAAGTTCAGCTCTGCCCAACTTTACTTAAAGCTCTCACATACTATACTCTGATCTTTCTAAGATGATGCCGGTGACAGCTCGTATAAATACTTATTACACTTTTACAAAAATACGACATCGGTACAAACCTGGCGACGCCGTTCAGTAATCTAAATAATTAATCGCCTATTTTTAAACTCATCGCTTGTGAGTATAGTAAGTGATTGAAATTACGAAACACGGCTGTCACAGGCAGCATCTTAGAATAATCAGAGTATAAGAGTTGGACGGCTGAGTGGGACGCAACTAACTTGTTAGAATGGGAGACGTATATAACTCATTATTTTATTCCCAATTATACCATTGACAGATATGACGATTATTAGGAGTGGCAAGGTAAACATCCTAACCTGGCTAAAACATTTATTTTGTCTTTACACACGGCGACAATTTAAGAAAGTTACCAATTATTGTTTATACTCTATTTGTTAAGGTATTCTTAAGACGAAACAACACACGTGATATCACACATCCAATAATCCAAGCAGAACACTGATACGACAAAGTTCACCAAAACGTTTTGATTGGCTGTTTAACAGAACCACGTGGCTTGGTTTGTTTACAATTTGTGAAATACCTAAACAAATGGGGTATAGCGTTGCTTCAATTAACGCATAGTGATCACTAACCACGACGGCGCTCCGCCATTTAATATGAAGTTGCACTTTTGCGTCAGAGTGCGAAAAATGACGTAGTAGGGCGGAACTTCGAGGATGAAAACACTAAAGTATTACGATGACAAGTATTTAGAAAATATGGAAAAAATTGGACTATAATTTGTGTATAACTGTACAAACCTATTTCTATGAATTATTTAATTTCGCTGTGACATTAGCTTTGTGTAAAGTTTAATAAAATAAAGGTCGCATTAATTGAACGTGATTGATTCGTTTTATAAATTATACAGTTAATTATTATTTATTTTTTGGATTCCGAGTAACTGCAAAGTTTGTTTTTTTTGGATGGACAATAATTTTTGACTATTTATTTTTTTGTCAAGCATGTGACACACTCATATTGTTTATTCATAAACACTGGCTTAAATGAAATACGAGTATTGTATGTTTTTAAAAATAATGAATTAAGGTTTAATTAGATTTACTCTTAAATAATATGTATTTTGACTGAACGGCTGAGACTTTGGGTAGCCAAGCCTTTTACTGTAAATTTATAGCAGAATACTTACCTTTTTTTCGAACCCAATCAAGGTTCTAAAATGGCTTGAATACACCCTAGTTGCATTAGGTCATTGCTGCATACTTAACAATATTTTTATGTATATAAAAGTAATTTTATATAAAAAAAATAGCAAATAACTTTTGTAAAATTTGTACCCTGAAATGGGTTTCGGGGTACATTGTAAATAAAATGTAACGAATTCGTATGTAACTTTGTTACGTACAATATAATGGTGAGATGAACAAAATAAAATGCATTTTGTTTGATTGAATTGTTTTATTTTACACCATATTTACAGGTTTGATGGTTTGAGGCAACAAACTGCCTTTGACACTTTACACTGCGTTTCTTTACATAGTGATGGTACATATTTAGGAACGCTTCGTTTTTTCATACAATTGTCTACAAATAGGACTTATCACTATCAAAAAGTGCTTGCTTAATTATTTTAGTTGGTTTCGTTTCGTTTTTGTACAGTAGATCACGCTACATCAGTTTGAATCTTAAATAATCTAACATAGCAATAAAATTGGTCGAGCACTGTTTGGTTGGTAGTCAAAAAACGCCAGTGTTCCTAATTACGGCCACAACTGAATGTATTACTAGAGATCAGTTTATATGTCCCCTCAAAAAAGCTTCAGTCGCATACAGTCACTTTGTACCTTTATCAATTGAAAACTGACAGAAGTCCTAATGGAACATTAATGCTAATAAAATCTTATGCATCTGGGTATTAGAGTAAGTATATCAAATATATCATTGTCTACCGACCAAAGCAAAATGGCAGTAGAGTCTTTGCCAATTGAAGTTGGCAAAGATGTAAACAACCAAACGAACCATTTTAATATTTCAAGTTACCATTGTACTCGATAATCACGTGCTTATAAAGGTCAAGCAAGTCTTAGCAATGATTTGTACACAACTAGTAACCCGCCCTCGCTTCGCTTCCTTTTATGTGAGGATTCTGTAACGCACGTACATAATCAGAACCTATTGTTGAAAACGGCATAAAAATCAGTTGAGCAGTTTAGACGATCCAAGCGAACAGACGACGAAAGCGACTGTTTTATACTATGTAAAGAAAATATGATAAAATATATATTAATTAAAAACACGCTTGATCATCATGCGTTATTAAAAGCTTTTTTGTAACTAAAATTTTATTTTTATTATTTCCTCAGCTTAATTTTTTTCTGTTTAGCCCATTGGTTGACTTGTACCTACTTTGTGTATTGTGCAATAAAGCTAAGCTAAATGAATATGTCAAACAGTTTTGTTTACATCTTTGGCAAATTTCAAATGACACAGACTATATTATGTCCATGGTTTCCGTCTGATCTAGAAGACGATCTCTATGCGTCCGTCCAGGTCTTGCAGCACGGCGCCCTGCGCGCGCATGTACTTCTGCAGCATCACGTAGTCCAGGTCAAGGTTCCACAGGTTCTCGCGGTTCTCTGACAGCATCTACGGATTGCAGAAAACAAGCTTACTCAATTTATGTATGTAGGTTAATAAAATTCTTCATTGTACAGTCAAGTGTAAACATGGGAAAAGGCATTTTTTTAAAGTTATTCATGAACATTTTTTTCAAGTAAAAATATATATTACTATATATAACGATCGAGGAGGAATCGAACCGAATTTTATCCACAAGGTAAAATTATATCAGGAAAAACTACATCTTACAAACAAGGTTTTTTTGTGTTGTAACGGTTTTGGAACCCTACACTGAGCATGGTTCGACGTGCTCGTACGGTTTTTTTAACTGGATCGTAGCAGATAGGTAACCTTTAAATTATAACATTTATAACCACACTCACAGAGGTCAATCTACTTTTTTACATTCAACCCCTTTGAAAAGAAAGCGATCAGTTACGATTCAATATTTTAAGTAGTAACAAATGTGATTTTATGCAACAAAAAATGTGTTATTATGATTTATCTATGAAAAGTAATTCTGCCCTCTTACGGAGCATAGGCGCATATTGTATTGCCTTATTATAACCTTTTGAGAGTTTAATATGCTTCTATGAATTAACTGCACATCCTCCTAATCTTCGTCATTAAGAGTTCCTTAAATGCTTAGTATGAAATAACATTCCCTAACAATACAACTTTAACTAGGTACTTATTTCATAAAATTGAAAGATTCGAATGTGCACGTTTTCTTTGCAACGGGCTTATTGCGTGGACAATAAGTATAAAACAAATTGACATAGTGACATTTGGAAAAATGATCGTTCTTACTTGTATTCGTAAGCACGATTGCAAAATTTAAAAAGATAGACTCAACATAATACGAATAAGTAAATACCTATCGCGGGCACTTATAGAATCTGTGTCGGCACAACGTTACCTTGTTCTAACTTACCTGCAGAGCCATCTATCGCGCGCGCGGACAATCTATCAAACGTTAGTAATGTTCGACGTCTCTACATTTATATCTTTAACAAAGTCGCTTCCCGGCCATTTGCAACGTCAAAAGATGGCGGATGTGTAATTTGTTTTAGTTTTTATTTTTGTGTATTTAGGTGTTTAAAGTTCTTTTTTGTTAGTGATTTGTACTTTTAATGCCTTTGTGTTGCACAGTGATCGAAGACTTGGACTTATTTCGTGTATCCTGGTATCTTACTTCTCGTTTCAAGTGGACTCGCAGTGGTACAGAGGTTAAAACTATCTTGGCCTCTGCCCTACATATCACCGTACAACGTTGCCACCAATCTTCCTAGAGAAGATTGGATTGTGTTTTTTTGCTATATTGATTTATACTTATATATACTTGACACTGGCGAAATCACTTCATTGTGGAAACGCCATATTCCCGCGGTAGTAGCTGTTTGAGTCGCCGCGGGGCAAAGAAAAAAAAAAACAATGTTGCTTCCCGCCGTGTTTCCCTCTGTAGGTAGGTAGGTACTTACGATAAGATCTTTCAAACTTCGCAACGGATTTTAATGCAGTTTTCAGATAGAGCAATCAAAGAGAAAAGTTTTTATGTATAATAAATTCTGGTTTATGTACGGTTGTTACTGAAAACTCAAATAAACCGAGGGCGGGTCGCGAATTATAAATCCAGGATGACCTGTATTCAGAGGTCCAAGATCAACGTGAATGTAGACGAGTCTAGTAAAAGTTTTGCCCCTTTTGAGACCGTAAATTACTAAAATTTCGATATTTCACATGACGATTAAACTGAATTAATTTATGAATTAACTACTATTGCTCATGAGTAGCACTTTAAGATATGCATCACAATATTAAAGCTTTATCTTGAATTAAGGTTGCAATCTTGGGAAAAAAATTGAGTGAACTTCAAAGCATTGTGGTGATAAAAGGAGTATGGTTACATTGTGGCCCACGAGCTTAAAACCGACTACATTTATTTAAAATAACGTTCAAAAAAGTAAAATTGCATTCATTGATAATTAAAAAAGGTGTCTAATTTAATGACAATGAGGTGTTTTTGTAAAAAATACTAAAACTTAGTATTTAAAGTATTTTAACGTAATCAACAGACAATAGCTTTTAATGAATTTATTTTCAAAAACTATGTCGTCTATTCTTGGGAAATAGTGCTAAACTCTTGAATAAATAGTCCACTTTTAGTACAAATAACTACACGCCCATATGCCCATAATAAGGTCTATGTATAAATTGTATTTTTGGTGCGATGGCCATAGAGATATTAGTGCTTTGATATTGACTGTACCTACAAAAATGGTCCTGGGCGGTGGATGCGTGTTGTTAATCTTAATCATAGTTCCCAAAGTTTTATGACTGACCACCCAATTTTTCCACCCCCCCCCCCCCCCCCCCCCAAACATATGAAATTAATAAAAATACTTAGAGGACAAGAGGTAAAGGTACTCAAAGCAATTCTGGGACGCCTAATTACCTAACTTTCTGCTTAGTTCAATAATCAATATTAAGCATGTTACTTCAACAGTGACGCTGTGCAAAACAGGAAATTATCTAAAACTTAGTTGTTTTTAACTGCAATAATGTTCTGTGTTTTTTTTTCCATTTCACACATCGCACATCACTTCAGCCAAACGACGTCCACTGCAGGACATAGACCTTCCCCAAGAATCGCCACAACATCCACCGGTCGTTGGACCATCTCGTGGGAGGTCTACCGTCTTCCGACACGTGGTCGCCATTCGAGAAACTTGTGGCCCCATCGGCCATCAGTTCTAGAGAAATGTGACCCGCCCACTACCACTACAGTTTGGCAATTCTTCGGGCTATGTCGGTGACCCTAGTTGTCCTGCTTTTTCTTATGATAATGTCACAATTCAGAAATAGTTATCTTCGTAATTTAGTGTCACTACTGACTATTGGAGTTAACGTGAGAGTTGTTATACCGTACCGTGTACCCGCCGCCGCCGTCGCCGATGTAGTTCTGCGTGACGACGCGGTAGACGGCGTCGGGGTCGAGCGGCACGTAGCGCGGCACGGAGCACTCGATGCAGCGCACGCGCGCCGCCGCCACGCGCGCGCCCGCCGGCGCAGACGCGTTGTACACGTTCCGCATGCCTGCACACACCATTCAATACTACCAGGAAGAAGACTATTAAGCCAGGAAAGGGCATGTCGGACCATGTTCAGTGTAGGGTTCCGAACCCCTTACTACTAACACAATAAACTATCTCAAAAAAACCGGCCATGTGGGAGTTGATCTCGCGTAGAGCGGGTTCCGTACTTACATTTTTTTTTAAAGAATTCTCTTAGGTTTTCCTTTAATCTACAAGCAATGAACTAGGTATATTTTGTATTTTAGGCTTTGTAGTTTCGGAGATCAGGGGGGAATGGTCAATCTTCGTCCTTTTTCATGAATAAAATCTGAACTATGTAATCTACAATATATTTGAGATCCTCATTACGAGCCCTTTCACTTGATATATGAGACAGTAAGGTTTGCAAAACTTTTTTTTTTTATTTCCTGATTAGTTCCTCGAAAATGAAAATTCTTTAAAAAAAAAGAAACTTCGCACGTCTTTGTTTGGCTCATCAATATATATATGTGTACCAAATTTTAACTCAATCGGTCCCGTAGTTTCGGACCAAATTGGCTGTAACACACGGACGGACAGACAGACGCACGAGTGATCCTATAAGGGTACCGTTTCTTAATTTTTTGTACGGAACCCTGTCGGAAAAAACAACATGAACTCATTTTCTCATTGACGTCACTGGCGATCAGAGAGCTGGCAGTTTTCTTGCTCAGTAAAATTTCAATCTGTCACAGGCCTAATAACATATGAAAAATATTAGATATACTGGTATCTTACCGCCGATCTGCAGCATGCGGCCGCTGTAGAAGTCTCCGGGCGCCATGTAGACGCCGATGGAGAACTCCAGCGCTTCCAGCAGGTAGCTGCCCTTCAGGTCGTACACCTGCACGTAGTTCTCGAATGGCATGGCCATCAGCAGACCCTCAGTTGTCACCTCTGCGAGTCATTTGAATACATGATTAATAACGTATTTTTAACCTTAAGTTTAACGTATGTAGGTATCTGTGTATCTGTATGTGGCATGTGTGGTATGGTGGTATGTGTGAGTGGCTCTCAAACGGATGGACTGATTTGGACGTGGATTTTTTGAATATAAACTAGTTGAACTCGGTTGGATTTTAGCTAGGTTTGATAAAATTCTGTTGAGCCGCATGATGGTCGGCGCAGACGTAACCGCTCGGCACCGGATCAGCTCAAAGTGAAACATTGATAAGTAAAGCATGATACATTTTTCAGTGGACGTCGCGAGGCCCCGCTCGGCTATTAAAGCTCACTTAACTTTTTACTTGTTATGTTCGGAAGGGTCGCAATTGTTTCAGGGGTCGTATCTATTTAATATTTATGATGTAGTAAAATTATTGAAAGCCCCGCGAGGGTTAGGAGCACTCACGGCCGCGCTCGATGGCAGCGCGCAGGCCGCCCGCGTTGATCATGCACACGTGCGCGCCGTGCCACGCGGAGCCCTCTCTATACTCCATCAGCTGCAACACAATACACAGGTCATCATCAATTCAACGAAAGCTGTCCATTGCTTGGTATATACCTCCCTCAAGGCTTGCCACAAGGGTTCTGTACTTCCGTCATCAGTTTCGCGGAACCTTAGCCACGCCGACGGTCCATCTACATGCATGGGGCATTCGGGAATTTCGAAGTTAGGGTTATCTGGGCCTTGAAACTGCATTTAAAGATTTGAAATAAACAGAGGTTCTACGTAACTGGGAGTGGAACCCAGCAATTGCTCACATTTATGGAGAACTTTTGGGTTTTTGTCCTTCCTTACAACTTATCGATCTTAAATATATATAAAAGAAGAAACTGATTAAGTAACTGATTGACATATCAACGCACAGCACAAGCCGCTGGGTCTAGATATCCCTAATTTGGCACGTAAGTTCCTTATGAGGTCTAGGGGTGCACTTAGAAAAGATTTTCCGAAAATCAACCTCCAACGGGAAGAAATAGCGGGAAACGAATTCTACGCGTACGAAGTCGCGGGCGTCTTCTAGTAATATTTAAAACGATGAGTGGTTTTTTCTTAAAAACTTATCGTTTTGATTATAGTTTCCGAATTTCTTATACTGACCCATTTGGTTTGCTCACCCTGTACTGCTCTGTATAGCCTGTATGTGCTGTTGTGTACTTTAGTAATTGACTGATTGTATTTGTTTTGTAATTATTGATATTATTATTTTTATGATTTATTTTTAATGCTTAATGAACATTACCTACTGAACATGAATGACAATGTATAAATAATCCTTGCTGAATAAAGAATTATGAATTATGAATTATTATAGGTGATCTGTAACATCCACTAAAAGTGGATGCATGAACCCGTCGCACCAAAGGTCCAACGCAGAGGTAAGTGGATGAAGTCTATGGCTTTACCTGGTGCAGGAACCCGTCGCATGCCCAGGAGCCGACGTTGCACTCGCGCGCATAGCAGCTGCGGCTGAGCGGCGTGAGCATGCGGCCGAGCACCTCCTTGCCCACAGCGTCCACCTCCTCCCGCCAGGGTGCCAGCTCCTCCATCATCTGAGGGTCTGAAGCAGAGACATGTTTGAATCTACAAGTTATTCTGGTGAATGGAGCAACAAAAAACGTTATTCAAGCGGTTTTTTTTTTCTAAATGTAGTTTTATAAGAAAAGTTTTTACAGATGTGCATAATTCATTACCATCGTATTTTTTCGGAAATGTTCGTATTTATCATGCTTCTTCAGTCAACCTCAGTACTTTTTGTACTGAGATTGACTGAAATAGCAAGACACCATGGAAAATAATTATGCACTACATCTGTAGCTTAACGCGGTATTTGGCACCCTACATGGGACTTAAACCGAAGCCGCAACCGCGGTAACGTTCGACGATCAGTAAATTAAATGATAATACACCTCTTTCTATAAGCCTTGTTTGCTAGTATAGTAGGTGTTTGTAATCACGAAATGAGGCTGTCACACGACACATTCTAGATTGACCGACTAAAGTGAGTTTTTAGTTGTTCTACATGACAGAAGAAACGTCAAATTTCAAGTATCTTGCTTTAGCGGGTTGGGCTGAACGTAGATAGGTGAGAGGGCTGATTTTCTGCAATTCAACAATTTAATATGAACAATTATGGTATGGGAAAACGACTTTGTAAATTCGGCCAAGTGCGAGTCGGACTCGCAGATGAAAATAGTAACATGATCTAATTTTAAGCCATTTTTTTTTCGATATTGTCAGTCAGTTTTCCGTTCATAAGCAAATCATTTTGGAGGGTTACCTTGGATAATAGATGTCCCAAGGAAGATGGGTACGCCTTCCCAGCCGGTGATGGTTCCACTGGCGTCGAAAAACAGCTTGATGTTGCCCAGGTAGCGCGTGTAGCACGACGCCTGCACCACCAGGATCTGGAGAAACACCTCGCCTATAAAGCTTAAATTCCACTGCCGCGGACGCTTCGCACGCACACTACGCACGTGGGCCACGTGGATCATACACACGTTAAATCCAATAGTGACCCAGTGATAAAAGAATTGAATTTTGTATGAATTCCTTTTTAGCATAAACTTCGTTCGTTCCAATAGTTTGCACGTTTTGATGTGCCGCCACAATTGGTACAAAGAAGCCGCTGCAGCGCACAAAAAAGCGGTCTAGGTGCCTTCAAAGGGTAGCATAGCAATGCACACTATTTGAACGAATGAACTATAGTGTCACTGTTGGATTTAACGAGCGTATTGTATTAACCGTGTGTCACAGACGTTATTTCATACGTTACGTGTGCGTGCGTGCATAGCGTGCGTAATGTGCGTCGCTATGGAATTTCCGTTTTACACTCCATAGCAGGTTTTAATTATTACCATAAAAACTTTGTCATTCAAGATGGGTGGCGGGGAAATACCCAAGGCATAAACAATAAATGAAATAGGATTTCCTGCTTAGCTACTCTTTTTTTTAACATTAATTGTTTTATATAATGCTACGAGTAGGTTAGGTTTTATCATTATCATGTCATAAGCAATATTTAAAAAACTACTGTTGAGTTTCTTGCGGCGTTTATTCTAAGGAGTGGTCTCCTCTTGGAAAGCGCTGTTAGATTTACAATGTCCTGTACAAGTGCCCTTTGCGGCCTACTTACTGAATAAACATCTTTTATATATTTTACAGGTTTAAGGAACATACCTAAATAAAAATTTAATATAAACCCGTTGTTACCCGATGTCCATTGCTCTGCACCACTTCCGTGGGGTAGTCGCCGGCGGCGAAGTCACCGTTGGGAGTTTCGCCGTTGAAGAGAAGCGTGTGGGAGTGAGCACCCACTATGATGTCCACCTCGGGAGAGATCTGAGCCGCCATCGACCTACAACCAGGTGGAACCAGGCCATTTTAATGGTGATAAGACCTTGAACAGGGACGACCTGATCGCTACTGCCATACGACGGCCTTCCTTCAAACGACCGTCAAGCAGATTGTTGTGGGGATAAGATACCCGGTAGTCACAGGGTTGAATTATTTATTAGTTACGCCATGTACGGCCGAAAGCATTTATATCTATTGAGAAATCGCGTCATATATGGATTTATGAACCTTATTGTCAGTGGTGTAGAGGTGTGTAGTGTTTTTGACGTCTTGGGAACATGTAATATTTATCACTGACTGTACACTTAATTATCACCATGTTCAGGTTGATGAAATAGCTCAGGAGAAGTGATGTTTTTATAGTTTTATAAGATATTGCCCATTTGTACTTTTTTCTTATGAAAAACATAAAAATAAATTGTTTTTTACAATGTCTTTTTTATTTATTGCCCTTGTCGAGACCGAAGAGTCAGGTCAAGGTCAACGATGGAGCGAGCTTACCCAAATGTGCGTATGGGTCCTACTTTTAAGACCACTGGGAATATAGACCTCGAACATAATTCTAGTCCACTCAGTTTCGGCTTCGATAATCCGCCAGTTCTCCGCGTTTATAAATAAATTCAGGACACTGGAGAGGTAGAGATACTGACACGTCACTAGCATAGCCGCAGTGAGACAGCACGATGATGATGTCGACGACCTGCTCCGCCAAGATGGCCGCTTCCCGGTTGATCGCCTCCACCTCGTCCTCCATGATCACGCCGCCGATCGGTGCTGAGAACTGCACCAGAATCACAAGTTGCAGCCGGACACAGAAGTAGCTGTATGTAGGAACGGTCGGCCAGAAATGTGGTCTACCACCCTACAGTTGAAGCTCATTTGCACGTAATGATACAACAAGGTCAATGTTTCCTTGTAATAATATTAAGATCTCACAGATTTTTTTGTCAAAATTGGCAGACTACTTTCTTGGCCGACCATACAAGCCTAAGGGCACGTAAGAGCTATTTCCACTGCCAAAGCATCATAGTCTTTGGACTATTGAAAAAAGATCGAAAATTAATTAATATCACGATCAATATGCGATCTTGTTTCAACACGTCTAAAGACGTTTAGGCTTTGGCAGTGAATAATTATCTACGCTGCTTCCGTTGTATGTGCGCCAGCCTTTGACTATAATCTGATTATTCTAAGATGATGCCTGAGACAGCCATTTTTCGTAATTTCAATCACTTACTTTATTTATGTAAAGATAAAGATGTAAGTTTAATTAAGTGTTTATACGAGCTGTCACAGGCATCTTAGATTAATCAGAGTAACGGTCTATTTGTGTGAACTTGTGCTCGGATAATTTATTTTGTCTTTATATATTTAGTCAGGTATAAGCTATGTTTTTTGTCGATATGTTTAGGTTAACCAGCGAAATTTAGTGCAGTAAAAAAGGTGTCGTATAACGTTATTATTGTCATTACATTATATACCGATATATGAATACCGCTATGGACATACCGATACAATTATAACGTTATTCTAAAACAGGGCTATGTGGATGAGGGTATATATTTCTAATACCGAATCTTAGACTAAAGTCTGAGGGACTCTTTATAGCTATTGTAATACTAAAGAAGGCAACTGACTGCATAGTAATAGTAAAAGCATTTAGTAAAATAATAAAGTACATGTGGTTGCCCATAAGGTACCTACAGAATGCTTCGACAACTACATTGCAGTAAGCCTTTTTATTACTACAGATAGGCCTGTCTAACCGTCAAGTGGATATTCTGCCCTGGAAAAAGGGTGTATATCTCATAGAACCGCGTATGTATTAGTGACCCTGTTTCTTAAGATAGGGGGTTAAATTTACTTTGACTATCAAATTGCGCATGCGTCCTTTTAATTTAGAGGGCAGTTTGTGTGTATGCTCACCACTCTCAGCAGCACCCCTATGACTCCAACCCTCCGCCCGCGCACCGTGAGCACCACGTGGTTCTGCAGGTGGGGCGTCAGCGAGGGCTCGAGGGTGGTGTTCACGTTGGCCGCCAGCATGGGCGCGTTCAGAAGCTCCAGGTACGGGAGCAAGCCCTCGGGGCCGTGATCGAACTCGTGGTTGCCCAACACCTGTAGAATAGAAAAAAAAATCACAACAATTGACCCAGTCCCACATTAAGCTCAAGGTTTGTATTGTACTATGGGTACTAGATAACGATAATTTCCAAAACTTAGAAACAAATACTCGCGCTCATACATCACTCGAATCGAACCCAGGACCGCTAGCTTCGTAGGCAGCTCACTAACAACTAGGCGTCGATAAGTTGATTTTCGTTGTGTATTATCCATAAACACAAGCCTAGAGCTTAGTTTGGGACGAAGTAATTTTTTTGCGAGATTACCGTGGACGACTAGATCTATCTACAACTTTGTACGAAACCCCCGGTGTGCGAAGCCGACTCGTACTTGGCCGATTTTTACTTTTGTTTTATCAGAGCACAGTTTCAGACGCTATCGTCGGCTTTAACAAGATTAAACAAACGGATAAGATCGTATTAGCTCCGATTGCTATTCAGACATAAATCAATCAGCCAGTTATCTCAGCTTAATGTTTAATCGATATGGCGATAACAAACTTACTTTAAAAGTCTTGTATAATTACGAAACGTCATGCTGATAGCCATGAGCACATTCACTAGAATTGGTTGTTCATTTCGAACTTCCAATCGGAACTCTCTTTTCGGCGATGGCATTGGCGGGTGGTACGAGTAGGGCCTTGTGCTGGTTCCGTCCGGATCGCTAACACAACCTACCGCCAAACAGCAGTGTTCGCATTGTTGTGTTCTGGTTTGGAGATAAGACAGCCGGTGCAATGACTAGCATAGAGGCATTCCATCTTAGTCCTCAGGGTTGGCAACGCATTTGCAGTCTTAGGCTTGCAGGCTTGTGAATGCGAATGTCTATGGGTCACAGTTTCCACTTACCATCAGGTGGCCTGTGTGCTCGTTTGCCTTCTCTAAGCCATAAAAAAAAAACTAGTGAATGCTCGAAAAAATGCTCAAGTCTATCGGCTTTGATTAGAATATATCATGTGTACTTCGTACGCTTAAAATCAGGAAAGGAATACTCCCTCCAAATTTCAAGTTGTTAGGTCCAGCGGGTTAACTTATGATCTACCTATGTTGTCTGTTTTATTTATATATTTAGTTAAACTAATGCAAACTCAACCTTGTGATGGTAACCGATCAACAAGCTAAACTGTACAGGGAATCCATCATAATTTTAAGGTATAGATGACGTTTGTTCAGTGACATGGGTTAAAACTTATCTAGAATGACCCGGCGGTTTCAAGACGCGTCGCAATTTTGTATATATTCTTGTTTAAGGAGCTACAGGAGTTTGCTACAATTTGACATTTTCATCGATATGTGACTTGGAAGAGCATTTAACTAAAGATCTATTTATTAATACGAGCCATGACTTGACGTTTACTTAACTTGTCTTGGAACGGACATCTCACTCGAGATCAGTCTATTTTTTGATTACACTAATAATAAGTTCGCTGACAGCGTTGTAGAAGTGTCTAGTGTGTCGACAAGGGTGGCATACCTTATCATCAAGCTGACCGAGAGATATACCCTCAAGGTTGTGCAAGCGTACGCGCCGACCTTGGCACACTCAGACGACGACGTGGAGACATTCTACGAGGATATCTCAAAGGCCCTACATAGCACCTCTAGAGCCCACTACAACGTTGTGATGGGTGATTTCAACGCCAAAGTAGGAGTACAGACCAGCGGCGAGTGCTCAGTAGGACCACATGGGTATGGCAGCAGAAACCATAGGGGGCAAATGCTCATTAACTTCCTCGAAAAAGAGGGGTTGTTTGTGATGAACTCGTTCTTCAAAAAACAGTCCCAAAGGAAGTGGACGTGGCAGAGCCCCGATGGTGGTACAAGAAATGAGATCGACTTCATCATGACGGATAAGAGACGAATTTTTAGAGATGTCTCAGTGATCGCCAGGGTGAAAACCGGAAGCGATCACCGACTTGTTCGAGCCACTCTGAACATTGATTATAGATGCGAGAGAGCCCGATTGATGAAGTCCAAGCTCCGACCAAATTTGCTCCAAACCGCTGTGGGATCTGAAGTTTTTCAGACACATTTGGAAAACAGATTCGCTGCCATGGAAACTACAACCAACGTTGACCAGAGACTCGGCCAAGTGGTGGGTATCCTTAGGGAGGAAGGCGAAAAATTCTGCGAATCGAAGTGCACAGGCAAGAAGTCTAAACTTGCGAGGGAGACTATAGAGCTCATGAGCGAGCGACGCAAAAACCCCCCGCAATCTTCGTCAGAACAACGGGCTCTTAACAATCGAATAACGAAACTGGTACGACGCGACCTCCGAGCTTCCAATACGCTCTTGATTGAAAAAGCAATTGAGCAGAACCGGGGGTCGAAAGTATTCGTCCAGTCACTCGGAAGAAGACATCTGACGAAGTTGACCACGCACACGGGGACAGTAGTCACCTCAAGGCCGGAGATTCTCTCGCTGGTTAAGGACTTCTACAGCCAGCTCTACACCTCGCACGCAGTTCGGCCTGACCCGCAGGATGAAGATCCCAGAGCCACACTCACGCGCCACTTTACAGAGGACCTGCCTGAAATCAGCCTAGACGAGATCGTGTTGGCCCTTAAACAGCTTAAAAATGGAAAAGCCCCAGGTGAGGACGGTATTACGACTGAGCTCCTGAAGGCGGGGGGTATCCCCGTACTGACGGAGCTTCAGGAGTTATTCAATGCTGTCCTCTTCAATGGGAGAACTCCGCAAGCGTGGAACAGAAGCGTTGTCGTTTTGTTTTTCAAGAAGGGTGATACCACCCTGCTGAAAAACTATCGACCTATATCGCTTATGAGCCACGTTTATAAGCTGTTTTCAAGGGTCATCACGAACCGTCTCGCACGAAGACTCGACGAGTTCCAACCCCCGGAGCAGGCCGGGTTTCGAAGTGGGTACGGTACCATAGACCACATTCACACAGTGCGGCAGGTTATACAGAAGACCTGGTATGTTCGTCTTGTAAATTACACTATCACCTTGACTGCTGTAATGTATCGTTAAAAAGATTTCTCCTAATGAAAACGGAAACCAAAATGTCTTGGAAATGTAGGGCCTGTCTGACAAAACCCAATAGATCAGACGAAAATGTTACTTTGCGTAGGACATTTCGCGCAATGATCCCGACGAATAATTCATTTGATATCTTGTCTAGCTTATCGATTGATGAGGATGATAATGAACAATCTTCTCCTTTGTCTGACCGTGAATTAAACAGAAGTTGTCCGGAACGATTGTGTACGTATGTTAGGACGGAAGAGTTAAAGAAAACCGTATCGGACCTGCAGGATAAATTGAAAATAGCCGAAAATGAAATTGATAATTTACTCGCAGAAAATTTCAAATTAAAAGATAAGTTAAAAAGTTACGAAAGCAAAGTTAGTTGTCTTAAAATCCTGAGTAAATCTATAAATACAAATAAAAAAGGAAGTAAGCAAAAAAACACCAAAAGAAAACTCGCAAACAGACAGAGTTTAGATCAGAGCTTCGTCGAGTTAAATACACAGCGTACCACCCGCTATGACCCTACTGCTGGGATTTATCATGATCCTGACCTTCACACGAGTATATCGCCCATTACTCAACCGCCACTTGTTAGTACTCCAGTGGTATCCACAACTACAAAAAATAACTTGAAGCGACCTTGCATATACATTTTCGGTGATGAGCATGTGCGAGGATTGTCAACGCGACTAGTTCACTCCGGGTCCAGAAGGAACAATGATGAGTACAGCGTGACAGCGACGGTCAAGCCTCACGCGCCAAGCTCGGAAATACTTAAGTGTCTATATTCCATATCAGAAATTGTAACAAATAATGATATTATTATTCTGTCCGTGGGAGGTCATGATAAAAATCCCTATTTACTATTGTCAAACATATGTAACATCTTAACAAAATTCAAAGAAACTAACATATTTATATTAAATGTATATAACAACCGTAATCATTACAGTAAATTTATACACCATGAATTACAAATGTTTGAAAGAAAATATGCAAACTGTAAAATCATTGAATTATTTAAAAATATAAAGTCAAAAAACTTTTCTTTAGCGTTTTATCTCGGTTGGATAAGTTATAAAATAGATGAAGAGATTGCCCTGTTAAAGAATAACTTTGCAATAAGTAATGTTTCTATGTGTGAAAAAAATGCAGCAAATGGCTCGAATAAGTTTTTTCGTCTCTCAAACTAGAAATGGTGCCCCTAGGTCAAGTGATAAGACTTCGGTCCATACCTCTGTTTGCAACTTAAATACTATGACGGTTCTAAACCAAAACATAGGAGGGCTGTGCGGTAAACTGGACTTTTTGGAGATGGCTTTGCAGGAATTTCATGATAATGGTAAAGAAATAGATGTGGTGTGTCTTAGTGAAACGTTTGTTCGTAAGGGCTCTGAATGTAATGTCGTTCTAAAAAACTTTAAGCTAGCTTCGTCCTACTGTCGTGACAAGGGAAGGGGGGGAACTTGCATTTTGATTAAGAATATGTATGAGACTAAGATTTTACCCTGTATTTCACAATTGGCTACTAAGTTTTATTTTGAATGCTGTGGTATTGAGGTCGTTGGCATGGGAATTATTATTGTCAATATTTACAGAATTCCAGAACAAACCAAATCTCATGTAGGTATTTTTCTCTATAAATTTGATAATTTATTATATTGTTTGACATCTAAGTACAAAAATAAGAAAATTATAGTATGTGGTGATTGGAACATCGACTTATTAAAACAGAACCCTTTTACTGCTGAGCTCTCTAGTACGCTTCAGAATTATGACTTTGTCGCACATATATTGGTCCCAACAAGGTTAAATGCCTGCATTGACCAAATTGCGAGCAATGTTAAATGTGCTCAATCAGGTATACACCACCTAGGGCTTTCTGATCATGAAACTGCCCAATCAATAACCCTGCCAGTAAGGAAACTAAACGCCATCACAACTTGGTTTGAGTACAAGCGAGATTACGGTTCTGATAACGTGCGAAAGTTTTGTGAATGCTTGTCGGCTCTTTCGTTTTCGAATGTAATTCAGTCAACGAATGTTGCGGATGCGTTTACTTGCTTTTACGATACAATGCGTCTATTTTATTATTTGTGCTTCCCTTTGATCAAGGTTAAAATAAACAACAAACCGAAAAAAAACAAGTGGCTCACAAAAGGCTTAAAACGGTCGTGTAAAGTCAAACGTACGCTTTACTTTAAATATAGATCCTTCAAACATGACAAACTCCGAAACAAAATTAAATTTAAAAATTACACTAAGATTTTAAAGAAATGTTTAAAAGAGGCCCAACAAAATATTAACAGTAATTTCATAAAAAATAGTAAAAATAAATGTAAAGCTACTTGGGATACGATATCGTCCACTATAATGAGCAAATTGCATGACGATGACATAAATACAATTAAATATAATGATGATATTTACTCTAATCCTATTGATATTTGTAATATTTTTAATAATTTTTTCATAGACCTGACATGCAATCAAAACTTAACGCCTTCTAACTTATCTTATAACTTATCTTATAGTCCCCATACAATGTTTTTATTGCCAATTGACGAAAACGAGACATATAATATTATTATGACTCTCAAAAATAGTAAATCCAGCGGATATGATGACATTACCACAAAAATTTTAAAGCTTTGTGCCCAGTTTATAACGGTGCCTCTTACTCACATCATTAATTTATCCTTCTCTGATGGAACCTTCCCACAAGAATTAAAATATTGCATTGTTAAACCTTTGTTCAAGAAAGGGGATAAATTAAATACAGACAATTATAGACCCATCACACTAGTCCCTATATTGTCAAAAATTTTAGAAAAGGCGATAGTTAAGAGGATAAATGGATTTATAACTAAACATAATATACTTTGTTCAGAGCAGTACGGGTTTCGCAATGGCCGTTCGACCACGCACGCGTGTTTTGACCTTGTTCGTGCAATAACAGAGAGTATAAATGATGGAACCCCGGTGGTGTCAATATTTTTAGATATGTCGAAGGCTTTTGATTTTGTTGACCATTCCAAACTTCTACATAAACTTGATACATATGGAATAAGAGGGAAAGTGCTTGATTGGATAGGGAGTTATTTGACAAATAGACTGCAATGTGTAGAAATTAAGACAATTTCAGTGGGTAGTTCAAGTAAGGAGATTTCAAAACGGGTTTATAGATCTCAATACAGAGCTAACAATACAGGAGTTCCGCAGGGGAGTATTCTAGGGCCTCTACTCTTCCTCCTTTACATCAACGATCTACCAAAAGCAATCACACAGAAAACCATTATGTTCGCTGATGACACAACAATTGTGGTAAAATATGAAAAGATGGATACATTTGAGTTTAATATTAATAAAGGACTGTTTGACACTATCGAATGGATGAATAATAACAATTTGCATATTAATATAAATAAGACTAAATTAATACAATATAATTCATATAATTCTAATTCTATACCTCTAAAAATTAAATATAAAAATGAGACAATCAACGCTGTAGATTCAATTAAATTTCTGGGCATAATGATTGACAAGCATCTAAATTGGAAAGACCAAATTAATCAAATATGTAATAAATTAAACCGTTTTGTGTTTGCCCTTAAAAGGTTAAGAGATACGGTTTCTATAGAAGCGGCGCTAATGGCTTATCATGGATATGTGTCTTCAGTACTAAGTTATGGCTTGATCCTATGGGGAAACTCGGTGGAGTTTGATCGAGTATTTAAAATTCAGAAAAAGTGCATAAGGGTGATGACTAATGCTCGGTTAGACGACAGCTGTGTCCCGTTATTTAGAAAACTTAATATTTTACCACTACCGTGCGTGTACATAAGAGACGTATGTGTGTTCGTCAACTCCCACCCAGAATATTTTATGAAACGGAGTCAAGTCATTAAAAGGCATACCAGAGCACGTATTATGTCTCTTTTGTATAAACCTCCCTGTCGCAAGGATATGTACAAAAGAAATATATTTAATATGAGCATTGTAATTTTTAATCATTTACCGGACGAATTAAGAAAGTTGTCGGGAGAAATGTTTAAACGTAACTTGACAAAATGGCTAATGGAGAAATGTTTCTACAGTGTCAAGGAATATTTAGAAGTTTGAACTTTTGTTATTATTGACTAGAATTTATAAAATAGGAAAGTATTTTGAAAATAGAATATTTACAATATTTGTACGCTTGCTTGCATGCTGAATACAAGTGCTAAAATTTTATAACTAAGACCATGTATTACTGTATTCTGACAAATAAATGAATTTGATTTGATTTGATTTTTTTGACCGAAGAGTATAACCGGCCCCTGTGTCTAGCCTTTGTGGACTATGAAAAGGCCTTTGACTCAGTCGAAACCTGGTCTGTTCTGGAGTCACTGCAACGTTGCCAAGCCGACTGGCGATACATCGAGGTGATGAGATGTTTATATGAGGCAGCCACTATGACTGTGCAAGTACAGAATCAGCAGACTGAACATATTCGCCTATGTCGAGGAGTGCGGCAAGGTGACGTTATATCACCGAAACTGTTCACGACCGCATTGGAGGATATGTTCAAGACGCTGGACTGGAAAGGTCGAGGCATCAATATAAATGGTGAACACATCTCTCACCTACGATTCGCTGACGACATCGTCATCATGGCCGAGACGTTGCTGGACCTGCAACAGATGCTGGACAGCCTGGCTGATTCGTCTCAGCGTATCGGTCTTCGAATGAATTTGGACAAAACCAAAGTCATGTTTAATGAACATGTTGACCCGGGACCGGTCGCCGTGAATGGAGTCTCCCTCGAAGTTGTGTCCGAATACGTGTACCTAGGGCAAATGCTCCAACTAGGCAGAGGCAACTTCGACAAGGAGGCTAAGAGGCGAATACAGCTAGGCTGGGCTGCATTCGGAAAATTGCGTCGAGTCTTCAGGTCGCCCATACCACAAAGCCTAAAAACGAAAGTTTTTAATCAGTGCGTCCTACCTGTCATGACATACGGAGCCGAAACGTGGCCACTCACCGTTCGACTGATTCACCAATTTAAGGTCGCTCAGCGAGCTATGGAAAGAGCTATGCTTGGTGTGTCTCTTAGGGACCAAATCCGGAACGAAATAATTCGCCAGAGAACCAAAGTTACCGACATAGCTCAACGAATCAGCAAGCTGAAGTGGCAGTGGGCTGGTCATATTTGTCGTAGAGCCGATGACCGCTGGGGCAAACGCGTGTTAGAGTGGAGACCGCGAATCGGTAAACGTAGAGTAGGGCGCCCTGTGACAAGGTGGAGCGACGATATCCGTAAGGCAGTGGGCAGTGATTGGAGGAGGAGAGCTGAGGATCGAGCTCAGTGGCGTGCCATGGGAGAGGCTTATGTCCAGCAGTGGACTGATACAGGCTGATGATGATGATGAATAATAAGTATTCTAACAAATTCTAGTAAAATTTAATCTCGTTTACGAGTAGGTAAGGGTCGTATTTGATATGTCAAGCAGGGCAAACAAGCGCACTTCCACTTGTAAGTTTACCCGAACCCATAAGTACGAGCATTTACATCCTCAAGACTACAAGCTTCTATCCGAACTATACGCTTTCTGGAAGGGGTGAGGGCTAGATTCGATTAAGTAAGCGCTAAATATAAAGAAAATTACACAGAATATCCCATAGGGTCGAAGTGTATCCGTAAGGACCTCGCCAATAAGATAAGATAACATTACTGCAATCCAAGGCTGTAAATGCGTTGCTATCCCGAGAACTAAGGTAGGAATGGCTCTATGCTAGTATCACCATCAGCTGTATTACCAGTAAAATTTAAAGGAGCCATTTTGGTAAGCTTTGATCACCGAATGAGATCAAAAATCGACCCCCAGTTGATTATTACCGATCTTATAGCAATACTAACGTGAGCATCATGCGGCAGCAGATTCATGAAGTGCTGGCTGACGTTCCACCTCAAGAAGTTGTACCAGATGGTGCCCTGGAAGGTGTCTCCTCCGTTCAGGACGATGGAGTCCGGCTCCGCCTCCTTGGCGTCCTTGATGGCTGTGTAGAGCCTCGCGTAGCCCCCGATGCACTCATCTCCGGGGTTGCAGACGGTGCCTGAGGGGCTGACCTCGTCGAAGCTGGAACAAGCCTCGTATTTAGAATCCTTGAAACGTAGGGACGGGAAAGGGAGATTTCAAAAACGGCATATGTCTACTCATGTAAACTGTCTTTTGCATTGTAATTTAGGCAGTTTGACTTAAGAGGAGAGGTACAAGTCAAAGAGAATTCAATCAGGTAGTTCAAACGCTACTAACGCTTCTCTTTTCCAAGATGTTATCCCATACATTTGACGTCGACGCGCTGGTCTAGTTGGGAGTGACCCTGCCTACGTAGCTAGCGGTCCTGTGTCCAAACCGGTAAGGGCAGATATTTGTGTGATGAGCGCGAATATTTGTTACGAGTCATGGATGTTTTCTATATATTTAAGTATATATTTATCCATATAAGTATTTATATCGTTGTCTAGTACCCATAGTACAAGCCTAGAGCTTAATTTGGGGCTAGTTTAATTGGTGTGACATTGTCCCCTGATTTATTATTATGAGTTTATTACTATCTTGGCTAGCGCCCATTGTCATTGCCACGGACCGAGCTCGGAATCGAACATAGGCGTAGGCAGGGTGACTTTTTTTTCACGCTGGGAATTCTTTTACGCGTGGCTCCTAGGCCAGCTGGGGGGCAAGGTGGTCATGTGGGACTCACCAACCGAGAGCGGCAGGAATCCAGTAAAATACCCACGATGCTCCCTCCACGCCGTTGTTGGTGGGGACCGCCAGATTCGCTGGGGCATTCGTCACGTCATGCATCTAAGCATCTAGTATAAAGTGCCAGAGACAAAAAACACCGTTGTTTTATGACATGAGCCAGTATCGGTTATTTGGGGAAATGAAGCAGATAAACTAGCTTTTGCCAGCGACTTCAGTTGCGTGTCGTCTCGTTTATCGTTATTCCCATAGGAAGCATCAACTAATCCGCAATAAAGAAAATGTTATATGCCCTGCGTGCCCATATTTATTTAAATTCGATTCGCTTCCTAACTACTTTGATGACCAACACTTCCTCACCAACTTTCACAACACATGCCCATTAAATATGCATAAAATTGTAAATAAGTTTGCTTGTTACTCCTTCACGCTCAAACTGGTGGACAGATTTAGATGAAATTTAGAATGGACATAGCTTAATAACGCATAATGCAAATTTTACATCCCGAAAAAAAACACTGTCTCCATGGGATGGTCTAAACTGTTTCGAAGATATGATCTACTTACTGTGCATGGAAGTCATTGAAGTGTATAATGTTAAGCTCGAACACATCCTGCGCCAGCGCAGAAGCCAGCACGCACGCCCACACCGCGGCACGGAACATGGTCACACCTCCGCACGTGCACGGAAACTGACGAGACCACCCTTAATCACCAGTATCAGATTACAAGTAAATATCTATATTACAATGTGATTATGTTTGAATAATAATTTATTTTGATAACAATTTTATAAAAACCGGTCAATTGCGAGTCAGATTCGCACGCGGAGGGTTCCGTACCCTTCTTGCATGAGGCCTTTTTTTAACTCGTGCGTCCGCCTGTCAGCCAATTTGCTCCGAAACTACTGTACCGATTGAGTTGAAATTTGGTACACATAAATGTAAATTGGTGACCCAAACACAGATGTGCAAAGTATTTTTTTTTTTAAATGAGGATCATTTTCGCGGTGTCCCCGAAAGATAGATCTGCTAGCCGTCATGCTTGCTAAGCAAAAAGCCATGGTTTCAGCGGAACTTTCGCAAGCCAAGCTTCATGTCGTGTTGAAGTTACATTCATGTGACGTTTTGTGGAATAAAAATTATGGAATTACTGTAATCAAATCGAATTAAATGAAAGGGCTCGTTATAAGGATCTCAAATATATAATTGATATTATTGTAAGATAAATAGTTTTGATTTTACTCATAAAAGAACACGAAAATTGACCATTACCCCTGATCGCCGAAACTACTGAGCGTAAAATTATGAAAAAAATACAAAATTATAGTTCATTGTTTGTAGATTAGAGGAAAACCAATAATCATTTACGGAACCCTCTCCACGCGAGTTTAACTCGCACTTGGCCGGGTTTGTTATTTTGTTGTCATAGCAGCAAAAAGATACTTTTTATTTCGTGTAAATATAGCGACTGTTGAGGCAGAGCAAAAAACTGTCAGACAGAAGGACAGACGGACAGGGAGGCTTAGTAATACAGCCCCGTTAGTTCTCTTTACAGGTACCTTTACTCTTCCAGCATTGAGACGTTAGAGCCCCGTCAGTGAAAAGTCTGTGTTAGATCTTTATCATATCTTTAAATCCCTCGTTCATTGGTTCACACAGAAATTGAAATAGTTATTTTGTGTTGTTTTGACCACTAAGTCATCTAGTAGCTTTTTGAAATATCGCGATTAAGTTAAGAAAAATGTAATTTAGTCGCGAAATCGCGAACTCGACATAAGCGATTAAATTCTTTATTAGGCTTCCGTAGTCAACAAGAAACCCTTATAGTTTCACCATGTCTGTCTGTCCATCTGTCCGCGGTTTAGCTTAGATATTCTTGATACTACTTGGTCAATTTATGATTATTAACACCGGGATCTTGGTCTATTATTTATTCTGTGGCGGGACTTCATGGATTGAAGACTCTATATCCAAACAACTACATATTAAATAGGTAAAAACCCCCGTTAACCGGCAACCCCTACTTATGAGCTGATATCTTTTGAACGGCATAACAGATTTTCATGAAATCTATCTAAGAACCATCCCGATTAAAAATCTTTAAAATGATCGTCCAAATCGGTATATCCGCTTTGGAGCATAGATACCACCACAGGATACCACAAACAAGTGTATTCCCCGTGGCACAACTATTTGGCACTACTGGTCAATATTAGTATCATTAATAGGAGGTAGGTTTAGGTTATGTCAGTTCTTTAGCAGGTCCGGAGGGCCAAACTACCCAGAAATAGGAGCTCCGTCGACTCTATTAAATTTGATTTTGAAATAGAAATCATTGGTCAGTTGTGCCACGGAGTAGTACCACGGGCAAGAAAGGCACAAACATACATATACACCGACACACAGATACACCCATACATATACACGGACACACAGTATACACACGTTAACTTATAATTACCCCTATTTTTCGTCAACCTGTCACTAATATACCTACACAAGGTAAACATCTTAGCCTGATTGTGCAAAATGTGGTTGCAGAATTAACAACAACTTTTTATCTCTGCCTGCCCCACACTGTACTAGGAATGACGGCGTGAGTGTTTGTATGTATGTCTTTTTCGTCGCGAGTTAAAAATTTACCTTAACACTAAGCTCCCATCTATTTCTGACGACACCAGCCAACTTATATGTATAGTAGACTGAAGAGCAGTATTGTGTGCTGCCCTCCAGCCCATTATTTTCAATTGGGTAGTGTACACGAAGAATAGCACATGACGTGATGATAAATGTAGCTGGAGCGTAAACTGACATCCGGCGATCAAACTTGTTATTACGTCTGTGCTGTGGTTATCAAAGCATTTTAGAGCCGAAATACCTAGAACAGTCACAGTTAGTGACCAATATATTAGTATTTAAATGGTGGTGTGGCGGTAGGCATAGTTGCATTCCATCGTAGTCCTCAGGGTTAGCAAAGCATATGCACTCTTAAGGTGCTCTGCCATCGTCGAAGCGAGGCGAGACGAGGCGAAACGAGAATCGAAGTTTATATTGAAAAACTTCAATTCAGAAATGGTTGTTTTAATAGATATTAAAATTCTCGAGCCGCCTCGTCGATGGCAAAGCACCTTTAAGATTGCAGTCTCGAGATAGATAGATAGATAGATAGATAGATAAAAACTTTATTCAACATAAACACAAACGCAGGCTCTTAAATTAAACATAAAACATTAAAAATATAGACAACAAACACGAGACTTAAAATATACATTGACACGGTGAGAGAGCCATGTGTTGTGCTGTGAATTGGCGCTGACTCAGCATAATGCTGCAGAAACTGCAGCGCTGGTATTCTGCCAGAACCATTGTAGTCTTGAGAATGCATATGACTATAGGACTATAGGTCACAGACGTCAGCTATAATCAGGTGGCCTGTGTGCTAGTTAACCTTCCCCGCCATAAAAAAAAACTAATAATAGACTATAGTTTGTCACCTTAAAATAACCATTTAACTTATACCACGAGCGCTCGCATCCGTACTTGCCGGCTTGGGGTGTTGGCTGCGCACATTATGTACGCGGCACGCTAATTCTCAGGCACTTGATTGCTGACTAAACCAAGACTATTAAAACTTTAATGTACATTTCTAGAGTAAAATTAAAATGATACCACCCACATACATTAGCTCTGCTTCACTGTGCATAGGAAGACGATTGAACTGTTTTTTAAGTAGATTCATGCAAGCAAAAGTAGTGGCTCGTTGGCATTTATCGCCTTCTTCCTTCTGCAAATGACTTCGTCTCGCAAACCTTTCCAGTTTCCACCAAGTCGACTGCCGGTTCTCCAAGTCGTTCGAGCGTTGCTTGCTGATAGCGTCAGAGTAATCAGACAACAATCTTAGGGTTTAATCACGAATGCAAGGCGTCTGACAATGTGTGGAACGATCGCGAATTTATCTGGGGATAAGTTTCCTGATCTACCGGCTGATGCGTCTGCAGACGTGTAGGGGAGGCATTAGTCCTCAAGATTGGCAACAGTTTTAATAAACCCACCTTGACAGAGATGCCCGTCACAAGATAAGTACGTCAGAGTAAACGTCAAGCCATAGAAATTTTACAGTTTTAACACATCTTGAGACGAGTGTTACAGTTGAGATCAGTTTGTTAATACAGCCCTAGGATTGTTGTCTTGAGAGTCTCAGATCCTAGGGTCAAGTTCTATTGAAATTAGTCCAAGTTTAACACATGTGAATACTAGTTGGTTAAAAGGTTAAAATGAAACGCAAATGTTAATCTAAACATTTATTTCATAATAACAAGTAAGTCCTACTACATAAAAACATTGATCTAAAATGATTCGATACATATTGGAGATCTGTCCGCGCTAGGGCCGCTATTCAAAAATTTTTAACCTTTCCAACGACATGTCAAATACAAAATCATCACTCACTCCCAATGAAAAATTTAACCTTACGGCTGTATATTGAAGTCTATTTTCCACTGGCAACCGTGACGGATTAATCCGTCATTGACGGTGAACCTCTGGTTCAGAAATCCGTCAAGGGCGTTAAAAAGGTTAAATACAGCTAAAGAGCAAAAATCGAAATTTTCGTAACAAAAATATTAAATTGCGATAGTATTTTATTTTGCTACATAAATTCCAATTTATTCTGGTGAGTTAGTGCGTAAGTCTCTAGTTTGCTTTAAGCGAGGTTCGGACATACTGCCGCCATTGCAATGGGCAGTCACATTGCCGCTGACTATAGGGTCAATCTGAGTTATCTATAAACAACTGAATACAAAATACAAGATAACATATTAAGTCGTTCACATTATTTAATTCTGTTCAATTGTGTGTCGGATTTCAAAAATATGTCAAGAGAACATCTGTCGAATAGAGGCCCGGAGATCTAGCTTCACCACATTACAAATTTGTTTGTAATTTTAACACTAAAATACTAAAAATAATTAATAGGGAATTAAAAAGGCAAGTGGATAAATGTATCGTTATAAATATAGCGACCGGGTGCGTAACGATCGATATAAAAATATTTTCTATAATATCAGTCGATATAACGCTCATTTGGTATAATAACTAAATCATATAACAACATTTAATATATTTAAATATGATATAATTATCATTTTATATAACGATCATTTGTTCTAAAAATATTTTATATAACATGCATTAAGTATAATGCATATTTACTATAATCAACTTATGATATAAAGCTAATTTCATATAAAGTACAGTTGGTATAAAAAAATATAGTAACCCCTATTGTCGAAGTTGTTGACCAAAAAAACACCCTGTATAGGTTAGGTTAGGTTAGAATTGTGTCAAGGCGCGAAGCGCCATAACTACGCGGAATAGGAGCTCCGCAAAGCGGAGCTCCGTCGACTTTGCCTCACTGTCAGCGTTGTACCAAAAAAACATGCGACAAAAAAAGTTATTCCAAAGAAATATACTTAACAACTACCAGAAAAGTAGTTTAGGTCAATAAAAAATAATATACCACTTGATAGTTATACAATATGATTTTTATACAAAATGATGATTATACCAAATGATGTTTATAATAAATAAACGATATACCAAATGATAATTATAGTAAATAAAAATAGATATTTTGATAATATACCAATCGTTTATTATATAAAATGAGTGATTATATCCTTTAAAATTATATCAAATGTTATTATATTAAATGAAATTATATTAATTATTTTTATACCGATCATTACACACCCAGCCCGACCATAGACTAAGTCTTGTTATACCGAACCCACCAAAAAAAAAAGTATCATTATTCATTAAGTAAGTTAACACGTTCTCATACCAACACTGCCGTTTCTGTTTTCGGTATAACGTTCCTTGTAAATATCTAAATGTAGAATTTAGTTTTTAATACCCCGACTGACTTCTTCATAATTAAAACGCAGCAGTGGCACGTAACCCATAGAGACCAGCGGGTTCGTTCATTATCCGAACATAAAATACCGGTCCCATTATGTAGTCATAATAACGTTTATAAATGGATTCGATAATATCTGTGTCCACTTGCCTTTATAATTATGATTTAAGAAATTTAAAACTAATGAATTAAGAACAAGATAATCGATTTTGATTTGATGAGTTTTTGTTTTGGTTAAATTGCTGAATAAAAATAAACAATTTGATCACTTCACTATAATAATAGGTTTTGATATATTATTAATATTGTATTTGGCATGCGGTCCTTATTTAAAAATGTATATAATTTAAACAATCAGACAATTCTTAGCCTTTCCTTTAAATGTCTGTTTATAAATGCATTTGATTATATCTTTTGAATTTAAGAAACAATGTACAATATACGCTACTAAATATTCTCAAATATTTCGTAGACTTTACAACATTCATTTATAATTTATACCTTACGATTTCTTAACCGTACAAACTTACAAATTTAACGCGTGTACATTATAGAAGCTTCTAACATAAATTAGAAGGCACTTTGAACCTTATCTTATCATAATAAATTTACTTATTAGTTAGACCATAGAGTTATAACACTAAGCAACTAAATATAATTATGTTTTACATAATAATAAAAATAATTCTCAGGTTAATGTCACTTCTCACTTAAAAGACCCTTATGCTCGTAAGGCCCACGTCAATTTTCGTCAGTTCGAAAAATAATCTTATGTCAGTCAACTACAGTTAAAAGTCACTTTGACCAATGTCCTAAATTAAGGACGTTGGGCCTTACGAGATTAAGAGGCTTCTTACAGAGGCTAAGCTGGCAACTTCGCATTTTTTTCAACTTTTTCAGCAATTGACCTCGTCAATGTCACATAAAAAAGAAGTCCCTCACTAGCCGACCACAGCTTAAAACCAGAGCGAATGTCAACCTTGCCTCATAGACACTCAGGTCTATTTGCACTGGAAACCATGACGGAATTATGCATCGGTGGCGTTGAACCAGTGATACGGATACATCCGTCAATCGCTTTAAAAAGGTTAAAAGGTATTGGAGTCAAATTCTCCAAAGTTAACTATTAACTAAAAGGGTAGTTCTCGTTATTTTTTAGCAATTTTCAGCTGATCACGGCGAGTCACTTGATTTAGCACAGGAAGTTAGAGTAGGGCAGTCCTAGTTTTCCATTACATATTGCCATACAAAGTTGCCCGTTAAGCATCTTGACTTAAAAACGCAGAAATAAATATACACTAACGATATAGTTTTAGACTTTAAAATGACATCATACCATACTAAACCAGTGATAGGAGTAAAATAAAAAAGCTATTGGTTTTTGAAGCCTCTTTTATTATAAGAAACTTTGAAAGATAAAAAAGCAAAGCCTCGATATTTAGTGTCAACCAATTATAATTTTATTTCACCATTAAGTTAATTAAGAATGTTAAGTAACTTTTCAACTTAAAATTATATAACCAAACTATAATAAAAAAAAAATACTCAAGGAAATATCTTGAGTTAGGATTGTATATAAAGTTGTATGTATGTTTAAATTTATTTAGTTTTTCACAATGTATAATTTATACCGATGTACAGACAGCGTTAAACAAATTTGGGTAACTTTGAAAGCTTTTAGCATGGGTCCCATCAGAGAAAGGGTGAATTTTCGGGCGACCCCCGGGTACGTTAATTTTGACATCAAAATTTGCTGGAAGTTATCATTATTTCCGTCAATATATTGAAGAGAACAATGACGGCGGTTGAAACGCCCGAATATTCACCCGAAACGTCCAAGATATGATATGATATGGTTAGAGGACATTCCCATATTTTTGCTCCGTACATTACAACGATTTGAGACCATAATGAAACGATGTAACAAAAAAAAAATGGGCAAAATGAAATACTTTGCGGTGTGCGGTAAGGTTATGTTATCGTAACGTCACCTGCTTACGTCGGAGTCCTGGTTTAGGAGTACGGTGTTCGGGGGTTGACGTTGATCATCTCGGTTGTGCTGGAACAAAACGTTTCAATTTAGATGAGGTTAAACCTCTTTCAGGAGGCTGCGAGCCTGGTGGAAGGTTTTTACGAACACTTTTTAGGCAGGGGGACGGAACGGGGATTTGTTTGTTTTTGTTGTTTGGGGGGGGGGGGGGATTTGGATGCTGTTTTAAATTGAAAGCAGATTTTCTAGCGGTGGTTTTGAGCTAGGTTTCATCAAAATACCAGGCTCTGAAAGGAGTCACCATTATTTATCTAATAGTGTAGGATGACGATCACATCTCGTTCCAGGCGGGTTATATGCCTGGGGACTGAAGGATCTCAACCGACTAGAAACTTCGTTAGCGCGATGTAGAACACTTTAGTTCCGCTGTCTGACGCTGGTGGCGCTGGCGAGCTGGTTGTTACAAGTTGCCGTTAGATGTCGCTGGGGGGCCACAATAGTTTGTACATTGTATGACCCACTGACCTCTTGGAGCAGCGCACGTGTATGACCAGCAGCACGATGCCGAGCAGCAGGCACAGCGTGCCCACCACGATGTAGGCCACGCCGAGGAACGGGTTCTTGCCGCCCAGTAGAGACGTCGTCGAGATTATGAAGGTCTTAGTGCCGTCGAAGTCTACCACCGGGTATACTGTAACAAAACGAGCATAATTATATTGTAGGAAAATAATCTTAGATGGAAGTTGAACTAATTGTGATAGGCAGCAGTATCTAGAGTTTTTTTTTAAAGCATGGAGAAAGTGAATACACAGGCCACCTAATGGTAAGTGGGCGCATTCGTCAAAACGGTAATACATGCATCATATATCCAAAGCCAGGATGACGGGAGCAAAAATGCACATTTCCTAGTGCTTAATTAAATATCGACATCCAACTGCACTTGTCAAAATAACGTTTAAACACCCTCAAGGTAAAGTCATTCACAATAAATATCAGAACGTGTTGAAGAAAAACGTTACCGTTTTAACTTTAGAAGTGTTAAATAATTTGATATCTGGAAAAGAAGTGGATCTGCGTGGTACAGAAGTAATTAATTATTTAAATTTAACCCGATTACTACAGTAATTTAGAACGGTCCTTTACTTGGCTGAAATGGATTTTAACACCAAGGAAATTTTAGAAAAAATGCTAATTGTATATTACAAAAATTATGTAAAATATTTAAATAATATTCCAACAGTTCATTTTAATTTTGTTTACAACTATAATATTTCTGACATTTTATGTATACTGACCATAATCGACGGTGAGCACGTAGGGTCCCTTGACGAGGCCGGTGCTGAAGCCGACCTCGTCGTGCTTGACGCGCCGGTACAGCTTGCGGAACGTGGGCAGCGCCGCCGTGCGCATCCACACGATCAGGTCCTCGTTCTGAACACAACCACACTATGAGGCCAGGCCACGTAATCTTATAGTAGAGGAGGAGCGACACTAAAACTATTTGGAGTATGAATATAACTAGGAACAGGGGAGGGGTAGGACATACGACAATGCAGTGCTGCAAGCCCCCTGATTGGCCTTATCAGTGGCAGCAGCATGATAAGCGACGCCTCATACTAAGTAGCTTGTATGATCGATCTCTTCAAAAAACCAAGCTCATCCCACTTACTATCAGGTGACCTAAATGATCGTGTGCATTCTCATTGCCATTAAAATATGGTAGATCATCAAATTCTGTTTAAGAAAAACCACTGCTGCATTTTTCAAACAGTGGAGAAAGAGGCTAAACTCATATGCAGTCAGTCAGTGATCGGTGATAAGTGATAAATAACGTCAAGATGAAAAAGTCACAGCGATCACGCATCTAAAAGTATCGCTGTGACGTCTCGCGAGCGAACGATGTCACAAAATCACAATACATATGATTTCATGTAGTGTGTACGCAGGCGAAAGTTATAGGCAAAATTAGTGTGTGGTATACCTGAAAGCCGTTGTTATCTGGGTTTTCCAAATCCAACTCCCACACGTTCTTTGCCCAATTGACTGGTTTACTGTAGTTGGCAAACGCTGGAACAAACATTTTTATTATTTACAGTCGACTACAAAGGTAGGCCTCCAACAAGATGGAGTGACGACCTCGTCAGGATCGCGGGACCGCGGTGGATGCGAAAAGCACAAGACCGGTCTGAGTGGAAAGCCTTGGGGGAGGCCTATGTCCAGCAGTGGACGTCTTTCGGCTGACATGACATGATGACAAAGAAACGCCTCCACTTTTTCATCTTATTGCACAGTGATAAGTTCAACCGTGGACACATTCGACTACTAAGGCCGTAGCCAAGATGCACACGCTACTAATGTTTTTCCTTTTCTATCACTCAAAATGTATGACATTCTCGTGCGTTACGATGTATCACGTGATCAACTGCCATACATTTTGAGCGATAGAATAGAGAAAAGTTTGTTGCGTGCGCACTTATAAAAAAAAGGGCTTCACTTCATCGATACGACCGGATTGCACGCGCGTAATTGAAGCCCTCCCTTTTGATGACCGGTGTGCCGGCTGTCTGTGTGTGTGTGTCAGTGTGTGTGTGTGTGTCTCTGTGCGTGTATGTGTGTGTGTGTGTGTGTGTGTGTGTGTGTGTGTGTGTGTGTGTGTGTGTGTGTGTGTGTGTGTGTGTGTGTGTGTGTGTGTGTATGTGTGTGTGTATGTGTGTGTTTGTGTCTGTGTGTGTGTCTCTGTGTCTCTCTCTCTCTCTCTCTGTGTGTGTGTGTGTGTGTGTGTGTGTGTGTGTGTGTGTGTGTGTGTGTGCGCGGAGCGCGGTAGTCGGTAGTTACCGTCTTTGAGCGTGGCACCGGGCGGGTTGCGGAACTTGATCTGCTTGTCGGACTCCCAGGCGATGCCGGTGCGGTTCACGGGCACGTCCTGGTGCAGCTCCACGCTGTACACCGACAGCGTGTCTGTTCGGGACAACACATCTCGCCAAGAATTAATAGTTCACATTGTTCAAGAGACTAAAACAAGTTTAGCCACCCAAGCGGAGCGAAGGTGGCTATAGTTCGAGTGCCATTATGGTTGTTTAGTCTCACGTTAAACACTACATTACACAAAAAAAACAACGTTCTATACAAAATGTAGAGAATGCCTCATGGCATTAAGTTCGCTTTTTGTATATTAAGTGTATTATTTTGTGCAATAAAGATTAAATAAATAAATAAATAGAATTATAATACTGATTATAACAAATTTTCAAACAGATTCAAAGTTATAGCCATATTCCTATATTCAAAAACACCGTGATCGGATGTTGAGGCGTTGCCAAAGTAAAAAATATATCAGGAGTTTTAGTTCCATTTTAAGAGCACAAGGTTTTTTTTTAATGTTGTTCTGAATAAAAAGTCCCTACCAATTAGGCTATCTTTAAAACCTATAGGCCTATTATGAAGTTCATAATATGAACATGTTTATCGATGTGGAATGTGGATAAAACGTCTGTCTCTTTTTGACCAATATGTAAGTGCGACATTGACGCACGCTTTATCCGCGGCGATAAAGGCGACCATAATACGGGCCCTGATTTAACTGACAACAGGACCTTTTTTGTAAGTTCTTTTTTTTTTAAATACAATATAGAATAGTATAGAAGATAATAATTATATTTGCAAGAATATGGACATTTCAGTTGGTATCAACATAATGAGTACAGCATTATGTTCCGACAACACGGCGCGCAAATGTTAGTATGGTTTGTTTTTGCTTAATGACTATATATATGGTTATATAGTTAAGTATTTTCTATTTTAATCGTGTGCGAAATTGTAGCGCGAATCACTACATAGTATAAAACAAAGTCGCTTTCCCTGTCCCTATGTCCCTTTGTATGCTTAAATCTTTAAAACTACGCAACGGATTTTGATGCGGTTTTTTTTAATAGATAGAGTGATTCAAGAGGAAGGTGTTTAATAGATTCTGGATTATGTACGGGTTTATCAGAAAACTCACATAAACCGAAGCGAAGCGAGGGCGGGTCGCTAGTAATATTATAAACTATGAGTCCTAATTATACATGACAGCGGCGTGTCCGGAAGACCGCGCCCGCGACTCCACTCCCTGATAAATGTGACCTAGCATTAATGTAATGTAAATTGGTTTCGCCGAAATGATGGTCTTGTCCGAAGCGCTAGTAGATTCACTCCATATTATCGACGTGTAAAACAGCCCTGATGGATAAAAAACAAATTAGCCCTGATAGACAAATGTACATAAAGACGCTATTATGTACATAAATGTCTTACAATTTCGTATGTTTGACGTTAATCGACAGTTTCTTAACGGTGATAAAACTCTTCTTTGACTAAAAAAATATTTTCGTTTATTTCCCAATACGGTAATTGACTAAAGTCAAATCAGCTCCTTTTTATGAAACATCAATAACGCTCCGCTCCGTTACTATGGAATTTATAGAGATTACTGACTTGTGACATCACAATAAAATGTCTTTATTGTTCGATTTTATGAATATAAAAATCTTAAAATAGCAAACACAAATAAAATATTGATATTTTCCTGGTATTTTCGTAATTTTAATCTGTTGTTAATGATAGAACATTTTTTTTTATGGCATAGAGTTGGCAAACAAGCACACAGGCCACCTGATGATAAGTGGAAACTGTGACCCATAGACATTCATTATCACTGTTGCGATTTTTTTTACTGAATATATATCTTGAATTTTGACTGTGACTAAACAAAACTTGACAAGACTATGTTTTGTATGCTAAATATACTTTTTTATGACTGCAATCCTAAGATTGCGAATGCGTTGCTAACCGTGAGATTAAGATAAAATGTTAGCATTTAAACAAGTTGTTTTATCTCCACAACAGAATACAGCAATGTAAAAAAATTACATATTCTGCCGTGAAATTAATAACTAGCTTTTGCGCGCTACTCCGTCCGTTTCGAAGTTGGAGAACTGTCCAAGTTTCCGGGATGAGGTAGTCCATATGCTATTTATCCCTGAGCGAAGTTTCATCCAGATCCGTTTACTCGTTCTGGCGTGACTAAGTAAACATCAAAACTTTCGCAATTATAATATTAGTAAGATAAGATGTTTAAAGGGTTTTTGAACAAGTCACCAATGGGTTTTTATATAAGTCACCAATATGTTAGTTGTGTTAACCATTACAAAATCCAAGGCTGTGAGTCTTTACTCAATTACATATGACTTTTAACAGGCAGAATACCCCTTATTTCACAGGCTGCAGGGTTAATTTACCATTGAACATTGAATTGGCGATGGCTCCACAAGGAGCCACGGGCATGCGCGGTTCGCCGGCGTACGCGAACGGGTCGCAGTCGGACGACGGGGTCGACGTCAGCCGCCCGAGCAGCTGGTTGTCGTCCCTGTTGACAATCATGAAATAATTCACGGTTACACTCTTGAAAGACTTACGGTGAATACAAACTATGTCACTCACACGCCAAACGTGTTTATGCAAATTACACCTTATTTATACGGCTGTGGCCGTCGTCACGACTTTCAGTTGACGGCCTTAGCCGTCTGTGGCGTTTTAAAGGTTAATTATTTATCAGTGGCCAAATAATTAGGGACAGTATAAGGCTGTATCAAATATATTATCAGTGCAGTGAACACAGTGCTGACACGCCCGTCGTCTAGAGACGCTACTTTGATTTACAAATTTGTAAAGCATTCCGTTATTGCCCAGAGATTCTCTCTCTGAAGGTAGTGACCCATATATATATTTATATAGAATCTCCTCATCAGGCTGACATAGTAATGTATGTGTACTACAGCCTCTATAAAATATGCGATAAAAAATGATATTTTTCTATTTTAGCCATTTATAAGTTATTTTGTTTTTTAATTGTGGTTCAATAAACCTAAATACCTTGATGTAAACCGACATACATACAAACACTGCATGTTAATGAAAAGCTTTTAAAATATTACTAAACACTTTTATCATCTGTCTTCACGAAAAAAAGTAAGATCAAGAAGAATATCATCATACCAAATAAAAATATAACTCTACCAAGTAGTGGTAGTAGGGATCCCCAGTAAGGATGGAAATGTTATTCTGCGACCCTACTTTGAAAATTGATGTGTGAAGATACTTTAGCACCATCCCTTACTCGTCATTTGAGACTAAATCGAAAGAAAGGGATGGCACTAACGTAACTTGAAACTTCGTGTTTTAAAGTAGGACCTCAGATGTTGTTACAATTTAACTTTGAAGTTCGGCATACCTTAGGATTGTTTTATGAAATGCCATTAGTAAATTTTTTTTACAAACATATATGCACGAAAGGTTTAAGCTCAATCTTTATAGGACTAGCGTGAATGATTTCAATTTTTTACCTTGATTTAACGTATCGCCGGTGGTTCTGGTAATAGTTGCCAAGCCCATAGTAGAAGTAGACATCTCCCTTGAAGTCTTCTGTGAGTGTGAACGGTATCTTGCAGGTACAGTCTGGGTTGTCCTTGATGTATTCGGCACAGGTAGTATTATCAGGGTCTCCGTCTCTCACACAAAGAGTGTAGTCTATCACATGTTCTTTCACCTGAAAAAAACGATTGTTAAAAATACTACTACCCTTAGCTATAGCCTTAGCTTTGGATTTAGAACGAAACTGTGCACAAAGTAAGTTGTGTTCTACTTTATACCATGGACTTTTGGAGTTTGATATTCCAGTTTTCTGATAATATTGAAAACCAGTGGCCATGCTGTATCTATTGTAATTAGGGTTGCCAACTATGTCTTGGACAAATATAGTATTTTCCAGCCCAAGGGATAAAATATAGTACACAGAAAGAGAATATAGAGCTTAAAAGAAAAACTTTGTTAAAAGTGTGTAAATTAATTAATTAAATATAATGCACAATATTTACCAACATTTTGCCTGCTATTGGGGCAACTATCTAAGCAGAAAAAACACTATTCCTCCACTTCTACTACATTGGTGCTTAAAATTAGTTTGAAACGGCCAACCCAAACTGCATATGTATAAGGATTGACCAAAATATATTATTTTTGGGTACTATATAGTTCTTCAACAGTATTTAGTACACATAGTCAAAATATAGTACAATACAATGTATGATGTAGTACCAACGAAGGCGGGTAACAGAATAGTAATAGTATAAATATTTATTTAATTTGGATTCGTGGCCCTATTGCATTTATCCCCCATTTTATAATATGGCAGCTATCTACTATTCTACTGAATATATCATTTTTCTAATGATAAATTAATCTGTATTCGGTCAGCAGGTTACTTGGTCACTTTACACATGAAGCAGACAGCAAAAAAAAAACTGTTTCTATTTACAGACTTTTAACCCTTTACCTACGAGTGTGAACAATAGTTGACAGTAGCCAAGTCATTTCTCAATACGGATGGCAACTATAGTTGATCGAGGAGTAGGCAACTTTTGTGGTGCCCGTATTGAGGAGGTAAAGGGTTAATAATATTTCAGTATATTACACCTGTGTAATGTCTTTGATATACATTCAAGATATTTTTAGGTCTGGTAAATGAGTTACAGTTTCCTAGCAGCAAAATGTTCAGGATAAGGAATAAAAGTAAGCTGGTAAGGACTGAATAGAAACAGCAAAATATAAAGTAGAAATGGAGACTTCTACTTTCAAGATAGAAGACAGATGGAATAATAAAATTTAAATGTCAGCTGTTGGCCATGAATACAACTGTCTTACCTACCTACCTACCTACTTACTCATATAGATAAGTAGCTAACAATGTGAGTATTTGGTTGATGCTTCATACAGCAAAGACCTACAAGCCCAAAGAACGCTATAGATTACATACTATGTATAAACAAATTCTATTTATGACACTTACCTCATCAGAGAAGTATAGCAATCCTATGCCTACAGGAATAAAGGCTATTCCTATGACGAAAAACGTCGGTAATACTGTTCCCGCAGTCAGTATGGGCTGCCATGCGGGCAGCCGCTGCTGTTTAAACGCAGATTCTACAAAATAACATCGTCATAATGCTCGTAAATTAGTAAATCGATAAGGCAAGGACAATTTAGGTGTGTCTGACTCTTACCAGCGGGCCGCCTCGACTTTACGTTCCGATCTGAGGTATCACTAGACGCCATTATACTAGCGTTGTCGCAATAACCCGTAGATTATAATTGCAAAGCTGTTCACTGTGCCCACTTCTAGTTTACAAGATTTTCAATAACATATCAAATCACACGAAAACAGATCTACTGACATGACATATTTTCTGACATGACTGAAGACCACAGCACAGATAATAAATTGTTATGACGTCATTTTACAGCAACTTTTTTTGGAGCTGGGTTACCAGATCAATTTCATATTTGTCACGTATTTATTTGATTTAATTTACAGTGCAATAATCTATTTGTTGCTTGGTCATTTTATAACAGTTTTAAATGGTTAAGACACTAAAGGGCCGATTGTTTGATCAGTAGTTATTCTAAGTTATGGTTAAAATTCGATACTTGAATTGAATAGACACATTGGTTCAGAGACCCCACTTTGAAAATTGAAGTTACGTTAGCTCCATCCCTTTCTTTCGATTTAGTCTCGAGTGACGTGTGACCGACTCGGCAGTCGGAATCCGAACAGTAGGGGAGCCCACGACACTAAATCTAGTTCGATAAGACTACCGGATGATATAGAATATGTATATATGTATATAATATATATTTAGTCTCATCATTAATGGGGGAACACGAAATGGCAATGTTGGAATGCGAAAAACGTGGCACAATACTTTTTTTTTAGTTTTATGTTCGATGTCTAAATACACAGAAATTGTTAATCTTTCAGATGGGCTTTGGTTTATTTGAGGATATCGATCATAAAAAGATACTTAAGTACGAGGCTTCTTTATCATGCTGCTGCTACTCAGGGCTAAGGACAATCAGGGGGGCTTGCATATAAAAATATATATCCGGTAGTATTATTGTACTAGATTTAGTGTCGTATGTTGTCCGCGAATCGTTTGTCTCCTCTCTCCCTTTCTATCTAGTAGTAACAATAGAGACGCACTGAGCGACAAGCGGAATTACAAAACTTATTTTACCAGCGCTCAGGGCCTAGAAATCGAAGTACGGAAGTTACGTTAGCTCTATCTCATACTCAGTGATCGCTACGGATCTCGCGATGTCGGTACGTTTTTGAACTGATGTAACAACATTGTCCCCTGCGTTACAAACTTTTTTTATTATCTGATTTATTAAGCGTGTAAGCCACGTCATTAACAAATATAATTATAAAGTTCTAAAAATAAATAATTTGTGAAACATGTCGAAAAATAGGAAGTACCTACCTCAAAAGTTGACCAGTCACGTTGCGTAGACTCTACGCACGTTAGTATCCCTTAGTAGTCTGTGGTCTATGCCAGATACTTTATTAAGTTGTACGTCGATTGAGGATTGAGTGTGACAGTGACCCAGAGAAATATTAATACTGTAGTTTTACTGTATTAAACCTCTATAAGGCAATAGGTTAATTATAATTAAAACAAGCGCTTAATTTTTCAAAGGGCAAAATTTAATTCTACCACATGTTTACAAGCTCGCTTTATTCTCTACTATTTGTTTGTTCGGCACATTTTTTTCCAACAATTTTTCCAATAAGCTGGACTTAACTTAAACATAGCTTAGAACGAAATGACAACAATATATAATGCATTTCATAGAAGAAATGGTTGAATATCAAAAATATTGTATACATAGGTATAGTTAGACCCAATTATAAAAACATTATTTATAATAATTAGGAAATAACGACTCCATGGATTCTAGAACCGTATAAGTTATAATAAGGTAGTGCTCGAACCTCCCAACTGCCCTATGGTGCCCTATCTCCCCTTCTTATTTTCGTTACACTTTGGAAAAAAGTTAAAGCTGTCTCAATAATGAAGAACCATGTACAGTCACCAGCAATATTATAACTATAATAACCTATAAGTACCTCTAATAATAAAGACTAGAAGTTTATTATATAATTGCTAGTGACTGTACTTACAGTATTTCGTAAATGCGCTCTTCTAAATAAACCGTTTTAAAAAAGTGGTGAAATCAATGGTCAAAGCAATATTATTATTATAGTAAGAATATTTGTTAATGGCCGAATTGACTTGCGAACTTCCCAAGATTGTAGATGTGACAAAAATGTAAGTATATTCTAATGTATATGTGTACTCCAAATTCGAGATAGTTCTCTAAATATTATAGCGATTACAATAAGTAATAAACCTACTACGTATCACTTCACCTGTGTAATCAAGTCTAAAATATTACATTTACTTAATAATTATTGACTGCAGGAAAAATCACAGTGCAAAAATTATAAAAAAATATTTTTTATAGAAAACTACTATAGTAGATTAGTAGTAGGTATAGTTTTAACCCCTAGGAACAAGCTGTATTAACATAGAAAAGTATAATTATCATGTTAAATCATATTGATATGACAATAATAATTATGAAGCAAAGAAAAGAAAACTTTAATTCATCACAAACAACAAAAGACAGAGAAACACGCAAACAAAGAATGTGGTCACGAAACGGTCCCAACTCAGCGCAGCTTCTGTTGGAAGCGGGCTACACACACATAATATAATCATAAATACATAATCATGAGTTATAAAACAAGAAAAAAAAAAGAAGAAATATGGCAGGAAACCTGACACTTATCGAATGCAGTTTAGGGCTACCGTTTTACTCTAAACCATTAATATCTCTTCTATATGAGGACTAACAATGATTTGAATGGTACAAAAGGCAAAACTACTAAGTACAAGAAAGGTTTTTTTTTGATTTAGGTGCAAACGTCAGAGCATGCTTATTTTCACAATATAATACTTTATTACAATTTGAATATACATACAATTTAAAAATATTATGAAACTAAATAAACAAATATATCGTGCGAGTACACAACAAAATCGACTATGTGGAGTAAGGAAGGGCAGCTTATTTAGTAACATTTAGAATTTAAAATTAATAATGCAAAATATTGCACAGTCGCCTACTACCACAGGTAATGCCGATGGCCTACGGGTTTGGAACGCATAATAGAGGATTTATGATATGTGTTAAGCACATTTGCCTTCTAGATCATCGACATTTATGATTATTATTATGATTATTTATTAAAATGTTATATATGTTACCGTACTCATAGATTAATAAATAAGCACTACAAAAATACTTACTACGAAGCAACCTTCATTTCAAGGTACCTAAACATTCACTTAACTAAACATAAAGATTACTTCGGATAAATGCGTGATAAGAAGTTATAAATTATGAACTAAGTATAAATTATTACAAACTTAATAATAATTAGGCTTCAGCCTTTTAATAGTGGGTAAGACTGAAGAACACTTAATTATTATACTAAATTATATTAGACACTCTACATTGTTTGTAATCCTATTTTCACGTTTAAGGCTACGTCCTACGTGGGCGATTCAAAGCGAACATAATTGCGAAGCGATCTGATGCGTTGACACGCGGTTTCAATGCAAAGCGGTGCGACGCGGCGGCCTTGTCCTACGTGCGCGCGAATCGCCCCGTGACGTAGGACTACTTCCGCCGCCGCCGCGCACTATGGCCCAAAAGTCCGATCTAGCTGGACAAAAACGATCACCGCATTTCTACAAAAGTACTAGTTAAAACGATAGCATATACTCCCGAGGTCACAATTCCGTTGATAACTTTATATAAGTACCCTCCAATAATGCAATATTATCATTGAAGTGCCATTACGAGCGTTGTCGTGATTATTAAAGTGAGTCACTTTCCGTATTCAGTTGTATGTATTTCTAACTAGTTTTAAGATAAGTTCCTAATTTTTTTAATCATGGATCGTGAAGTTAATGGTAAGTACTATGTTTTGTAAATATTACAATTGTAAACAAAGTCGCTTTTGCTGAGAAAAATACTGATGAACACAATCTATATGACATTTTTAGTGCATATTTCAACTTTATTAGACCAGAAACTACCTGTAATTTCATGTCCCATAGCTGTATTTTTTTTATGTCATAGTCTCATTCATATAGTATTGGCTTATGTAAATTTGAGACTGCGGACGGCTGCGGAACCGCGTCATATTTATAGTTAAGCTAAAGCTAAGTTTTACGTAGAGTTCGCAAAATTATTAGTTTTTGAGCTGGACCGTGTTCCAGAGCAAAAACGTACGATGGCTTATTCTAAAATACTTGAACTGGTGAGAGAAATACGCGGTGAAGATAGTTTGGGAAATCTCAGTTTACCCAGTTTCGATGACTCTGACGAAGAAGAGTAGATAAATTGGGTTGTTCTGTGTATTTATAACATTCATAATTAAACTTTGTATTAATAAAACATGTATTTTTATCTGTGCTAATCCTTACTTTTTTAGGTGACAGTGACAATTGTAATAAATTAATATGCTTTTTTCTTTGAAAATAAAACCAATTATAACTGACCTCTTCTGCCTTAGTAGTTCTTCTTACACAAAGGTCAAGATACACTGGAGATTTAATTTTCACGTTAATAATAGAGAGAAAAAAGGCCATATAATAATAATTTGCTTAATTTAGGCAAATCATAAATAAACAAGTCCCTTGGAACTCATTAAGAGTATAATAGAAATATGTCCAGCTAGGTCATGCTTTTGGACCATAGTGCCGCGTCGCGAAAAATATCAAACCGTTTGATCGCGTTCGCTTCGTTTCGCGTCGCGCCGCCCGGACCCCGTGCCTCTATTGGTCACGTAGGACACATCAATAGCTGTCGACTGTTTGTTTCTTTCGCGCCGCGTCGCACCGCAGCGCATTCGCGTGGATCGTTCACCTAGGACTCCGCCTAACATATGATCAAGTTTAAAACATATTATAAGCGTTATGGCTATTGAGATCCAGATCGCAGAGCAATATTAAATTTATCATATGTGGCCTCTTAATTGGTTTTACGTCATCTCTTGAGAAATACCTTTTGAATTGTTTTTCTGGAAGATCTTTCGTGAGTTTATATTTATTTATTTAAAATAAGTATTTCACATAGTATATTGTAGAACTTCGAGACATTATTTATATTGCAGGTACACTATTCTGATATACACGACATTACGGAGTACACGACAATTACAGAGTATATAACATTCACCATGGACCGACTCTGTGAAATTAATCGAATTATCTAGTAAGTATTAAGTAACCAATTCAATTTTATTCTTGTTTTTAATCGTTCCAGGCTTATAATTGGATGCTGTTGTCTGCAGTAAAAGTTTTCAAGTTATTGGCCTTTCCCCAAGAGATGGCGTAAGCAACCCTATACTCATTTGTTTAGATACTTGAAAAACCACGTGGCTCCTATAAACAGCCAATCCATTTAACCATAAAAAATACATTTAGGCAATAATCAACAAAATGCACACACTTAACGAAAATAACAAATGAAAAATGGTATAAGTCTTCTGAAGATCAAGTGAAAAAGGGTTTAAGTCTGTACTCCATTCATGTATGTATCCTTCATTTATAAATTACGAGCTAAGTCGACTTGTAACCTTTTTCACTAGGACTCCAGAAATATTTGCGCTAACCACACAAATACAGGCCCTTGCTGGGAATCATACATAGGATCGCAAGCTTCGTAGCGCTTTCCAGCCGAGCTTATATGAAAACGTTTTTTTTCGCGTTTTTTTAATTTAATCTTATATTACAGCGAAATTTTTACTGTATAAAGTTTAATAATTAATAAATACATACCAATCAACGCGTTATCATATACTCGTCCAGAAAGAGGTAGGAAGGGTACCACTACCTACTAAACTCAATATTTGTTCCAGTTAAGTACAGTCAACGTCATAAATAAGTGATCATTTACCTATGTACCTTGTCACTTTAACGTCATGTTTGAAATTTCATACAAAATTGTGAAACGATTGAAAGCGACAAGGTACATAAATGATCACTTATTTATGACGTTGACTGTACATCAAAAAGACATCTGAAACTCAGGGCAAATGCTCGCGTTAATCACAAAAATATTTGCCCTCTCCGGGAATTGATTCCAGGACCAGCATGCCACCATTCGTAGGCAGGGTACCACTACCAGCTAGGCACAATATTTGTTTCAGTTACTTAATATTTGTTGCAGGAGACTATCGGTGGTCATTGTTCAGCTTCGATTCCTCACTAATGTCTTCGAAATTATTTGCAGTGGGATGGTTCCTGTCCGACACCGGCAGCGTGGCGTCGTTGTAGCCAGAGAGTTTCTCTTCTAAAAAAAATTATAATAAGTTTAGTATTAGGACTCGAGCATACAGTGGCGCCCTCATTAACAGAGCCCGGAATTCACGTTGCACTTTTTAGTAACTGTAGTGAGTTCTCATTTTCAGATACAAGTAATATCGATAGCATTTATGAAATACAGAACAGATAATTCTAAAGAAAAGTGGAGGTAAAAAGCAGGCGGGCGTAATAACATTTAGGTAGTTGAAAAGGAGATCGGCGAACATCCATAGAGTCTTGGGCCCAACCGTTACACTAATGATTTTTAGGCCGTATTGTAGATCACTATGTAGGATATTTACAGGATAAAAATTATGGGCCCGGTCTTTGGAAAAGCAGAGATATGGACGGTTCTCCATATGAACCAAAGTAAGTAGTTAAAAAAGACTTCGATGAATACTTCTGATAAGTAATATTTAAAAAAGCATCAAATAATCATGGTATAGATGTTAAGCATATGCAACATGATATTATTATAAGAACATGAATAAAAATTCCAAGGGCTACAATATGGTTCAGTATGCATTTGGTCTGTGAAACAATGTATAGCGTAGAAGGCAAGAAAACGAAGCGAATGCCACTGACATTTATAATTATTATGTTATGGAGGGTACTTCTACCCTCAATTTTTTTAAATGTCCTACTACGGCGTATTACGGTAAACAGAAATCAACAATGTTATTTATTATTGTTATATTTTAAATCCCATAGAAAAAAAGTCTGATACTTCACAAAGAGTAGTTAAAAAATACATCATTAATTATTGTTTTAGTTAGATTCCTGTAACGGCTAGGCCCACTTTCGCCTATCTCCTTTGCCCCATTGCGCCTTCTCTATTTCATGTTCAAAATACGTGCTAGTGATAATACATACTCCTTCGAGACGTATATTTAGAAGTTTAGTAATATCGATATGTGTGCATTGAATGTCGATAAATAAAAACTCACTAGCGTTGAAAAGTGCCACGAAAATACCGGGCTCTGCTCATTATTAAACCCCCTTGGATTAGATAATGTCGTCTAACACGTTGACAAAGTAAACCTCTCATTACTTTGATAAAAATATTATAGCCCATGACTCCTACAACTAACGACGAATCTAACGACATCTTGCTATCACACTTGCACTCGCAAGTCTCGCAGCTGATAGTATATTTGTCACTCGGGTCAAAGAAAAAGGAAGAGAAAAGGACCGTACCTTGTGAAACTATGATCATTATAATAATTATATAAAAAACTAAAAATCATTTTAAAGGTGCGTTTCGTCTGCGTGTCAGTCAGTTGACATTTCATTGTATTGTCAACGTTATTATAAGAGAGCGAAGCTCGAATCATAGATAGATAGATAGATAGATATATTACCTAATAGGAAGTAACCACCACCGCCTATAAACACCAGCAACTCAAGAAGAGTTGTAGGTCCGTTGCCGGCCTATTAGGGGGGAAATCAAAGCCCTTTTCTTGAAGGCACCCATGTAATGATAGCTCTTAGTTACTTGAGGGTAACAGCGGCGGAGTTCAAACAATACCATAACATGTCAAAACCTATATGGATTTACAGAGTAGAATAGTCGCAGCTCGCAAGAGTAAATTTTTATTTCAGTACTCATCAACAGATTTCAAATTGAAACTGTAGAGACTGGGATCTAACGAACGGGTAATTTTAATTATTGGTTTGTCATAACTAAACCCCGTTATCTTGTCGCAATGTCTTTACTCTTCAGCAGAGCGTGAATGTTTTTTATATCGACTATCTAAATGTCGATACTGTATGCCACTGATAATTTCAAAGAGGAGTCACTAGGTTCTATTACTTTTTTATAAAAATATATCCTACTAATATTATAAACGCGAAAGTCTGTGAGTATGTATGTATCCGGATGTTTTTTACTCTCTCACGCAATAACTAACGGACGGATTTTGGTGAAATTTGGAATGCAGACAACTTATACCTTGGATTAACACATAGGCTACCTTTCATGTATATGCAACTATTGCATTATATGAATAACAATTTCAGTGCGACAAGATAACTCGATGAAGAAAATCCGTACAAACGAGCGTCTTATTGAAAACAACAGAGAAGCGCGAAAAAATAGGTAAATAACGCATGTACTGCGCAGAGTGACAAGAGCCTGCCTACCAAGAACTATGACGTGCAATAGTTTACTTACGCACATAACCTAAGTATTATTTTTTTGACCTTAGCACACATTAAAGTGACACGTCCTTCAGCAATAGTTCCAGTGAATCAACTAGTTAACAAAATTGGGATGGTATTTTAAGAGGCCAATTAGGACCAATTTGGATTATGTTCTCCGCCTACCAGCGTTCTGGACACATTACCTACTAAAATCAACCAACTCTAATCGGCGTTTAGCTAACAGCTGTATTCGTAAACGGAAAATAGACAAAACATATTTAATCTATGCAAGATACATCCCAATACTAAATACTAGCTAGTCCGCGTGTATATAAGTCGGTTAAAAATATCCTATATGTCCTTGCCTGGGACTCATTTCGATACAAAATTTGATCGCATAGTTAGTTTTCAAATATACAAAATTAGTAAGGATAAATTTGGATGATGCAGTTTATTTATCTGTAAGTACATCTCTATATATTTGTAGTGAAAATAACCCTTACTAACGATTACCTCGACGTTTCGATCATATTGCAACGACTGAAGAGGCAGGCATCATTATCAGGAGTTTTCTGAACTACCAGCACCTAGTCTTGTTTTTGTCAATTCAAATCAGTTACAGTCAGGACATTGTGCAGGGTCCGTCCGGATCGCTACCGCCATCTTATCAATTAACCTACCGCCAAAGTGTTCGCATTGTTTTGTTCCGGTTTGGGGATAAGGTAGCCGGTGTAATGACTAGCATAGAGGCATTCCATCTTAGTCCTCAGGGTTGGCAGCGCATTTGCAGTCTTAGGCTTGTTAATGCGAATGCCTATGAGTCACAGTATCCACTTACCATCAGATGGTCTGTGTGCTCGTTTGCCATCCCTATACCATAAAAAAAATGTTTAAGCAAATCTACGTATATATCTCTAAATCAATCATTCACAAGGTACAGTCAAGGAGGAAAGTTTACAGCGGCCAAATCCCATAGGAAATAACGACTACACCAAAAGATAATGAGCATATGCATATGCTGATTTTTGTAGAATTTTACCAATACAATATTTTTTTCTTTGACTCGACTTAATTATATTCATTTTAGATGCAGAAGCACGTTAGATTTGGGTGCGTTTCCATCAGTTCAAAAACATGCGCTCCATGCTTATATTAAAAGTATATTATGCATTTAAAATATTATATTGGATGACTATTCATATGCAACCACAGAATGATGATGGCTACTGATAATTTTGTTTCAAGGTATTATGCCTTTTGTTCTTATGCTTTTTAAATTTATGTTATGTCGAAATGATGCAAAATGAAAATTAGTACATTTGCTGTTATGAATATCTTTACACACCCGTTAGATTTGCGATCATGCATACAACACAATAAAGAATATGAATGGTGTTAGAATTGTTGAATAGAACAGATAACATGCTTAAAATAAATAACGTACAGTGATAGGACAGCCATCTGGAACTCCGATTTTTAGTGGGCTTGTAATAAAAAAATACAAATATAACAATATAGGAAAATTAGGAATATATCAGTCACAAACTATATTGATATACATATCATGTATGTGTCATACATTTATTAAAAATACAAGTTCAATCAATAAAACTACAGTCATTACTAATCTGTGGACGGCACACTACATCACTACATGACCATAAGACACGAAACATGGCTCTGCTACAGATACCGGGGACAATCTCACATTGACCTAGTCCCAAACTAAGCTCTAGGCTTGTACTATGGGTACTAGACAACGATATAAATACTTATACTCGCGCTCATACATCACACAAAAACGTCCTTACCGGTATTTGAACCCGGGACGGCTAGCTGCGTAGGCAGAGTCACTACCAACTAGGCTGACGTGTCGTCAAGATGTAGAGCAAGGCTGCTCAACTTTTTTAACAATCGACCCAAACGGATGACTCAAATATATAGCGGGCTAGTAACGATCGGTTACCGCCGCAAGGTACCTTACTCTTTCTTTCCGCGGCATGCAACACTTTCAACTGGGAAGAAATGGGAAAAATATTCCCACTTGTTACCATCGAGTACTTTAGTGGTAACAGGTGGGAAAAAAAATCCCAGCTGTTACCAGTGGTAACAAATTGGTGGTAACAGGTGGGAATAACCCTTTCAACTTGGCGGGCATGTTGTAACTTGCTTGAGAAGGCCATATAAACAACGTCCGCAGGCCTGGGGTCGAGCAGCCTTGATGTAGTGCATAAACATACGAGATCGCATTCGTGCCTCCGGTAGGACAAGGGCACAATTGCACTTTTTGTTGTATAGTACATTGTGCATTTGGTCGGATAAGTTCGTATTCATCTTGATTTCTATTGAAATAATCGTAGCTTATCAATGGGTTCTAAGGGAAGCTAGGGAGAGTAACATTACTTAGTCCGTCTAATGCGATCGCCGAGCTAGTTTCAGTCTACTTTGGCCAGGTAATGTGGCTGTATGACTCAAATGGATTCGATCAACGAACGTCATCAATTTCCAGCGTATGACTCTCAAATCCGTTACCCCGCCACGGGTGAATTATTTCAAAGTCTGCAGTATTTTTTCCGAGTTTTCGAAAGTTCATTTTTACCAAACGTTCATCGGGTTATTTTTATCTGTGTTCACCGCATGTGGTGACGTGATGCGGCTGACGCACTCATCAGTTCATACTACGTCGGTCGTTGACCTAGTAAGGCGATCCAATAGTGTCATCTTTGTCATGCATGTTGTATTAGGCGTCGCTGTGCGGGAGCGGAGCGGTGCGACGCGACGCGGCTCTATTTTGTATGCAGCACTGTAAGGGTGAAGCCACATGAGCGTAATTTTGTGAATAGTGAGTATTTTCGATCGCGTCATTTCTGCTGCGTCGCCGTGTGAACCAAACAGGACTTTTGTATGAAATCGAATGCAGCAGAAATTACGCGGCTCACAAAATTACGCTCGTGTGGCTTCACCCTAACTGCAGCGAAGCGACAGTTCGCAGCGGCAGTCGTTGGGCAAGTCATGAGCAATATTTAAGAGGCTGATATGGATATTGATGCATATTTTTCTAATTTAATTGTGAATGATTTTGATGGAATATTATTGAAATCGGCTGTTGTTTACATTAATATCAAACTATATTGACACAGACCTTACGCACCAAACACGTTATGACTATGGAACGGCGTTAGGTTAGTTGGTCTACTTTATCGCGTCGCGTATTTATGCAATATTATAGAAAAAATAATTGCTCGCGTCGCATCGCGTCGCGTCGCTTCTCTCCCGCGCAGTTACGCCTAATGCGGTCGTACCTTAAGTTATCTTCTTGTAACCCTTTGTAAATCCTACTCTAATATCTACTCTGTCTTACCGTTCTTCTTAGCGATGGCGATGAGAACAACTGCGACGAGCAGAGCGATGAGGCCAGCGATCAGCGCGAGGCTCCCGATGACCACGTGGCTGGTCCGAAAGGTCGAGAACACACCCTCCAGGACAAATCTTTTGGGGCCGCCATATTTGTCCACGGGATAGTCTGAAACAAGCGTTTGAGTGAATCAACTACACACATCAATAACTTCAATAGAACAAGATTTGGATTTTTATTTATTATTTAGGTTCTTTAACCTGTTGTTACGTCCAGATTTGTGTTAAATAAATTATATTTCTTTCTTTCTATTGCCGAAAGCTTATGATTAATTTCAGTAATTGTTGCTTTACGCTCAGAATAAAAATATGCAGTAGTGCTGACCAAAGATCTGTAACCTTTTTAAAGGAGGAATTCTGGTCAAGGGTGTCATATTCCGGCTAAGTGTCACCGCGAAAGTAAATTGATCATATTTTAGCCTGTAGGTTGTAAATATTAGCATTGTAGATAGATAGCATGCATGCATGATATTGTTGCATGAAATAAAAGTGTTGTATTGAACTTACATATGTCGATGCGGATGGAGTAGTTGCCAGCGGGCAGGCCGTTAGTCAGGTTCGCGTCGACCACTCGGAAGACAGGCTTCCGTTTGAGAGAAGTGTCCATCCAGACTTGGAATGCTTCGTTCTAAAAACACGTAATAAAATCACTTGAAGCAAAGACAAGCAAGCTTTAAAAACCTATAATAGGCAATGGAACTCCTTGGGTGAAATGCCGGCGTTTTGCCCACTGTCACAAATAATCTTAATAGATACATACATACAAACATCCGAACGACATTACGCTTTTTAGATTGTCTAGTAATTGGCGTAGGTTCCATATTTTTTTCATTTCTTTTTGCTGATTTTTTATAGGTCACATTGCAAATGATATCGTATATTACTGAAAGGACCGGGAAACGGGGCGTTGCGGGACGAGTATGAGTTAGCGCGGCCTAGACGCAGTCAGGTCCGCGCTAATATACGAATCCAGGAACCGCCCTTCTCGGCCGAGCCTAGTTTTATTTTATGTCAAAAGCAATATGGTTTCTCCGAGTAGAATATAGCTCTAGTTTGATTGTCAAAATGTATTAAGTTACAAAAAATGAATCATGAAAGCTACTCTTATATTGGCCGTTTACCTGTCAATGGGGACGCGTCCCATAATGTCTTACAGTATGGTTATTTCCACTTTGACACTCGGGAAGTCTCGGTTTTAATCGTAAAGGTTCGTGTTTTTATATAGAGTATATAAAACCTTAGAATTTACTCACATATAAAATTCAAACCTATTTAGTATAACAGTCTTAACACACAACATCAACCTAAGTATAGAAACTTCATTAATATTCTTAATATTCAATTCAAACACAAAGACATTTATTGCCATATAGACGATAATCAACTTTTCATGACATATACATATGTGACTGGTTAGCTTTTCAAATCAAAGGAGTCTGCTTCTAATGAAATTATCTGTTATATACAATTACTAATTTATATTAGTGTTTTTAATAATGAGATGTAATAATTAAACGAATGCACATCTGTGTATATTTATAGGTCTACTGTAAAAAAAAGTTATTGTGGCAGGGGATTTACATTCCTGGTTTAGACTGTTAAGTGCACAATATCATATTATAAATACGCAGCAATGTGTCTCGTTTTATTTGCACTTCCGATCTCTCCCGATGAATGTCGAGAATTGCCGAGTGCCAAAGTCCAATTAATCGTAGTGTACGAACCTCATTTATTAGGTACCTATTATTGCAATATTCTCGTCTACAATGATAACATTATTATGATGTATACTGGTCGTTCAACACAGTTGTTAATTTATCTTTAAGCTTAGTCCCAAAATGCTTGGCCTAAACTAAACACCTAAAATACTTAATAATAAATTAGTCATATAAATAAAATATGTAAACATTGTGTATTATCTAGGGGACACGGTAGGAGAATGTATAGAAACTTTGTATGTGGTTGTCTTGCATTGTCATACGTTTACATATTTTTTTTATTACTACTACTTATCAGTCCCTATGAAAATTCCGAGTTTTGACACATTTTCCTGCTCAATCTAAGCTTGAATATATTTTTTATTTTATTTTATGTTAGATTCATTGTTTTATATAATGCTAGGTTAAGCTTTATAATAGTATAATATCATAAGCAGTATTTAAAAAAACGACTGACTCTTGAGTTTCTTGCGGCGTTTCTTCTCAGCAGTGGTCTCTTGCGAAGCGCTGGTAGATTATTGACGTGTAAAAAAGTGCCCGTGCGGCCTACTTACTGAATAAACATCTTTTTTTTTATTGTCTTCAAAAACATATACATATACGCCATCATTATTGACATTACTTTGTTAATTAGACCAAATTTAAAAAAAACCGTTTCATACAGTATAAACGCTGTTCGTAAAAGTTAAACTTTGATCGTACGAGTGTTTATTCGGAGTTAGTTATTCATAAATTTTCCGTGGCCGCTATCATTGGGCCGTGCTTGGTGACCCAGCGAATGCATGGAGCGACCAACGTTCCTTAGGCAGCGGAGGTTTTACGCACTCTTACTGCCGTACATAATAAAATTATACTCGAAATTCTAATTAAAAACCAGCATCCTAACCTCAACGGGCGCACATTTGCTGTGATTACTGCATTTTGGTTTAAGTGTAGGTATTTTTATCAATAAATCTTACCCGAACATGTTTTTATGAAATAATGTTAAAATAACTAAATAATCAAGATGGGAACTGTCAGATTCCGGTCTTTAATTAGATTTTCGAGTATAGAGACATTTAAAAGACAGTGAACTCGTTCTATTTTCAAACAAAAGCATGAATGATTGCCGCTAACGACTTAATTGTCATTAACTGACTGAGAGCGGCCGATAATCTCCCTCCGTCCACTAGGATCCATTAAATTTATCAAGTGGACTTTTTGTACATTCAAATGGTAGAGTGGGCTTTAATGTACACTTAAATCCATTTGGAGTCGTCAACACTTTTTATCCGCTAGGATCCATCATTGGAGTTGCACTTTTAATTACACTTCGATCCATCCAAAAAACACACCCGTCTTTTCAAGTCGGGATTTAAAAAAAAGGAATTGAAACAGTAAAATATATACCTCAGCTCCAGTTAAGTTAGAGCCGGTGTCCCATTTATTGTTCTTCTTGGACGGCCAGCTCTTCGGCTTCGAGAAATTAGCCCATGCTAAAAAAAAAAAAAATACTGCCGGTGGTCGTGTAAAGCGTATTTGCTAAACATTAACCCGTGGAGTGTCCTCTTGACTACGTTAGTAGTTGGTCTACAGGATTATTAAATTTGGAACTCTGAGCGGTTCGAACTAAGATTGATATTCTATATGACATAATGTTCCACGGGTTAAGTAGGGGTGTACCCAGGGGTGTGTCAGCAAGATTATCAAAAAATATCGAACACGTAGCAGGATTATTTGCTTTTTCAAATCAATCAAAATTGACAAATATAACGCCTATAAAGTCACAACGTGGTATAAAGTGTGCCACGGCGTGACGTCACGCGGAACTTCAACGCACTTTATCTTCATCATTTTGTGAATAATCGACAAAGGAAAAAATACGTGTTCAATATTTTTAGATAATGTAAAAGACGGACTTATTAGATTTTTTTAGGATACTAGCCTATAGTCAGAAGAGAAAGCTCATTTTCTAATCTATAGTATAAAACAAAGTCACTTTCCGCGTCTTTCTGAATATTCGCTAACTCCTAAACCACGCATCGGATTTTGATGCGGTTTCACCATTACTTAGATAATTTTTCACGGAAGGTTTGTACGCATGATACATTCTGGTTTATGTACGGGTGTTACAGATAAATGAAATGACAAAAACCGAAGCGAGGCGATAAATAAAATACTCGCATACGTAATACTGGGGTCCTGGTGGAAATAGGGGGTTCAGTCTTCTGAGGTTCAAGTGATAAATTGTATGTGTCTAGTAGTCTACGCATATGTCTTGCAGGTGGTAGGCCCTTGTGCAGGGTCCGCCCGGATCGCTACCACGATCTTATTCATTAACCTAGCGCAAAACAGTAGTGTTCGCATTGTAATAGAGGCATTCCATCTTAGCCCTCGGGTTGGCAACGCATTTGCAGTCTTAGGCTAGCAGTCTTGTGAATGCGGAATGTCTATAGGTCACAGTTTCCACTTACCATCAGGTGGCCTGTGTGCTCGTTTGCCTTCTCTATGCCATAAAAAAACCCTTTTTATTATGAGCAAAGTTGACTTAAGCCCTTTTTCACTAGGACCCCAGAATTATAATGGCGACCCTTACTTCCAGGGCTGATATCTCTTCAACGGCTCAACCGATGTTCACCAAAGATGGCTATAAAGCACCGCTATTAAACTATCTTTCTACCAAAAAAAACTAAAACAAAATCGGTTCATCCGTTTGTGAGCTACGATGCCATACACAGATACACACGTTAAACTTACAAGATATATGCCGCGAACGTTAATTTCTGACCCATTTAAAAATATGCTTGGAGTGGTCAATATCATTAGAAATGCCTAGCCATTTGTAACTTATAGGAAACTCAAACTTATTGCTGTAGTGTCAGATTGACTTTTCACAATTTTACTTTTTGACTGTACATGTGTCCGGAACGCCGTCATCGAACCAACAGTTGTCAGTGCTATAATGTCTATTATTATAATACAGTAAAAGAGAAGTTACGATATGGTGTATACGTGACCTTGACTCAAAATCACCGATTTTTTAGAATCGTCTGTCTGTTAGTTTCTTCGAAGATCAGGAAAAAACTACGGAACCCATTTTTATAAAACTTTTTGAGTTTTCCTTTATAGACTAATAGCTCCTCCAGGTGTTCTTGGTGCGCCTTGATCTCCTTGGTTAATTAAGCTTGGAAGGAGTTACATTTTAACTATATCTTAAATATATCCAAGCGGGCGAAAGCTAGTAAAAAAAATAGTACCTTGTTCAGAAGGATTGTGGTATGCCACCGTGGCATCTCCCACTACCAGTCCGGTGTACGAAACGGCGATGGCGGGCAATTTGTCATCGCCTTGCTTCAGCAAGGAAAAGGTATCTGCAAACGAAAATTAATTCACCTTTTTGTCAAAAACAATTTTTCGCCAACAGGTGATATTCCACCGAATCTATAATGAGATCAGCTCTTAATCTCTTATCTATTCATCTTTATACAAGCTTCTGCCTGCGAATTCGTACGCGTAGATTTCGATTATCGTTATTCCAATGGGTTTTTTTTTTCCATGGTTAAGCTATATTCATAAATTTCATCCAATTTTTTCCAACCGTTGCAGCTTAAAGTAGAAACAAACTAACACACAGACTTTCGCATTTATAATATTAGTAGGATATAAAAGAAGAAACTAACTGGTTGACCGTACAACGCAAAGCCTGCGTAACAGCGATGTCACACAAGCGTTGCCGGTGCATTGCGTCGTCGCAACGCTGTGATTGTGACATGCATAGAGCATGTCGTTACGTGTAGTTACTTCTATGTACATCTCAAGATGAGGAACGATATATGCTGACACAAATCAGACATAACGAAAAGACATGACATCTATGGTAAATAGTATTGGAGAGATGAAGTGACGTCTACGTTCACATTGTAATGAAGATTGTTATCCTGTTCTGGTCGGAGATTCTTGCACCTTCACAACTCCCCATAGGCGCGAGCCAGCCAGAAAAGACGTAAGCCGCGGACGGGGACGCGTCGGCGACGCGGCGTCCCTTTAATGAATTTTCAACCAAAATGCCATGCCCCTCCCGCGCCCGCATCCTTCTATCGCCGTATGTATAATAGCAGTCTTTAGCTTCTATACATTTTGGTTTAAAAATTCGTTAAAGGGGCGCTGCGACGTCGATGCGTCCGTGTATTACGTCTCTTTTGTCTGGTCGAGCCTTATAGCCCGACCCTATCCACGCTCTGCTATTTCTGTCCTTGGCTGAGACAAGACAAAACACTTGCCGGTAAACGGCAGTATTCCGCTGTTCTACCACTTACTGAATTCTGATGTTCCCGCCGTTCCCCTCTCTTCTTGTCGTGAAAACACCTTCTCTACACGCTGTCGATACGTTAATTTTCTTTATGCCTGCACTTCACTCTCGCGCGAGACCAGACGAGGCCGAGATACACTGCCGTCTTTAAATACTGTAAAACTTTTATAATAACATCAATTTATTTCGGCATCGTCTCGTCTCGCGCGAGAGTGAAGTGCAGGCATTAGATTTAAAAGAGAAGCCTTATCAAATATTGCCAGTTAAATTCGAGCGTTTCAGGTTTAACTAGAAAATCGCGTTCTAGAGCGTCGCACGTATTACAACGCACGCGGCGACGCAGCCCGTGCGGCATGTCTCTTATGGTAGTTTTGGTTAGACAAACCGTTAAAGATGGAGTCCGCTACTTCGCCACAGGGGAAGATGGGTGTTCCCTCGTCGAAGCTGAAGTTACCGCAGCTCTCCGCGGGGACCAGGCTGGGAGACCCCGTGAACTGACTGTTGTCCCTGGACACATAAGCATGGATAAGTAGGGTTCGGTGATTTCATAGCACAGTAAAACTAAAACCAGATATAGCTGTCGCGAATGACCGCGATATGAGTGAATGATGTTGTTGAGGGAACAGTTGAACACCTTCATTCACGCTTTCGTTACTATTTTTAGATGAAACATTTATGGCTGGCAACTCTGAAAGTGTCATCTAGGTTTGGCGGGAATAGGAGTTTATAAAAATTAAGAATTGTAAGGTTAAAAGGTATGGTTATTGTTTGTTAAGTGAGAGATAACTATTCTGTGCATTGGTAAGTGGTTATAAAATGTGATATTTACAATGTAAAGAGATGACAAACTAATTATATTGTTGCTGGAAGCCGAGAGGTTAAGATCAACGTGCGGAGGATCAAAATAGGGCCTTCGGGTTTCGTGCTAGGCGACAGGTTTACCTGTTTTATGAGATGATCCAACCACAACGTGGCTCGGGGAACTCTGAGACGCCGCAAGAGACCCCAAGGAGTTAACGTTAGAAGTAAATTAACACGAAGCAGATTATACTACTATCACCCGGGGTTGGAAAAAAACAATGTTGTTTTGAAAAACTCGAGTCGAACAGTTTTACAGTTTTTGCGTAAAACAGAACTATATTGATATTGTTTGGGGCGATAGCTTCCAGCTGCTGTGGAAACAGTGTTTTCAACCTTTGGAATTGTTCGTAGTAAATTAAGAAACCGACTAGATATTGAATAGGCAGGAAAACTAGTTCTTTTATTCAAGCTTCGTAATATGCTCGTTTTCTTAGCACGTCAAAACTATAATCATTCTCAATAATTAATAGCATTCCAAAATTTCCCCAAAGTATTCCCCGAACTAAAAGACGTTGCGCTATCAAACGAGCGGTATTCTCAGACACAAAAATAAACCATTACAACAACAAAGATAACATCATGTTGATACACCGTTATCTTTCTGAACGTTATTTCAAGGAATTAGTGATTAAAATTTTAGTCAATATCAGAGGACTTGTTTATAGATGCCATTAGAAAGAAAAAAAAACACTTATACTTTCTCAACTTTTATTTTAAAAATGGCAATTCTAAATTTTAACTAATGTGTAAACTTTACACTGTAAAGCAATATGAAATTATAAAATTATTTTTAATATCAAGTGGACATAAAAGGTACAGTCGCCACAAACGGTACTTCTACCCTAGACGTATGTATGAAAAATATAACTTAAGTCTTTACGCGCCGACGTAAACTGGGATTTTCTGATGACACACAGTTATTAATTTAAAGTGCCGATCCGGTACCGAGCGGTTACGTCTGCACTACCCTTATGTATGCTTAAAGGACGATGACGTTGATGACTCACATACTAGCTATATTCGTGGAATAAAGGTCAAAATCGAAGTGGTATGTGCATGATAATAGCGACTCTGTGGTTATAAGAATATCATCTTATCTTTTAGGTGGGGTCCTTACGGATACACTTCGACCCTGTGGGATCTTTTGTGTAATTACCCATCTTTAAGCGCTTAATCCAATGCAGCGTCCACCCTTCCAAAAAGCGTATAGAATGGCAGTGCCTTGAAATCGTTCGGTTCTGGGTAGCCACAACCGAGGATTTTCATTCTTACTCCGGCGAAGGCATCACATCCCACAGCCCTACTCATAACCCTTTTTTGGCTTCACGCAGTCAAGTAAAGCATAACGTATTCCTTTGTTTTTCACATTAGATAACGAGAGTATGGTTCGAATTGTCCGCTTCAAATGAGGACAATCGCAAAATAACCAACGGAATTTCCGAAGAATGGTCACGATTATATTCATTTTATTAATACTATAATAAAAGTAGGGGATAATTGAAAGGACTATTTAATCGTCATAACTATTCTATTGTGGTTGCCGGTTTAGAATAGTGCCACTCCATGTCTTCCCGTGGATGTCGTAAGATGTCTAAGGGAATAAAGGCATGTTGTACTGTGACGCAATGGGCTTGCAACCTGTCATTAATATACACATCTTAGCCTAATTGGGCAAAACTTTTTTTGACTTGTTGGTAATTCTGTAGCTCTGCCTACCTCACTCAGTTTTGAGTTTCCTTGTAGATAAATTCTGGTTTATGTACGATGTCACAGAAAACTCGCATAAACCCAAGAGAAGTAAGGGTGCCCCGCCAGTTATACATAAAAACCTTTATCTTTACTATCCATTGATGAAAACCGCATTGAAATCCATTTCGTAGTTGGAAGGATCTAAGCGTATATACAGAGAGACAGACGGGGGGGAAGCGACTCGGTTTTACACTTTGTAAAGATTAAGATTAAGATGAACGTAAAAGATTAAATAAATAAAAGACATGTATTCAGAAAGTAGGACGCACGGGGCACGGCGCACGGTCTAAAATCTACCAGCGCTTCCCAAGAGGAGACGTCTGCTGAGATGAAATGCCATAAGAAACTCAGCACTCGGTAATTTTGAAAACATGACTATAATATTACGAGAGATAGAGGGAGAGAAAAACACCCACTTATGTAAATATGTATAAGACGTCTTGCACCGACCACATGAAAGTTTCGACATGTTTTCCTACATCGACAGTGTCCCCTAGAAAAGACTTACCTTGAATCAGCATACGTAGCATTGGTTTGGTCGAAGTCGATCTCGTAATACAGAGTAACATCGCCTATGATATCCTGCTTCAGCCGGAAATCCCAGTAACAGGTGCATTCCGTATCTCCTGATTTGTACGTGAAGTTGTTACAGGCCAGCCCGGCTTGGGTGTCCTCACACAGAGAGTAGTCCTCTACGTGTGTCACTTTGTCGGTCTAAAAGAAAGGAAATGGTTTTAATACCGATCCGAGTTTAAAATAATTACTATAGGACCTACCTAAAGTTAACTCTGACTCTTATGTCTGTAGTGAATGCGTCACATATCCCATTTACCACATGGCCTATGTGCTGTGCCCGTTGCCTTCGCCATGCCATATTTTTTATATTAAAGAACTAGTAATAACGTATTTATGTAGCTTTACTGTATGGCAAGTTGTGGAGAAGTGTATCGAGTACAACCAGCCATTAGTAGCACCTAGCCTTAATTGAGTATGAAAAGGCGTTAGACACTGGAACACTTGGCCGTCATAAACTCGCTACGAAGATGCTAAGTGGACACCAGATCTGCGGAAGCTATCGAAGCTGTTACCGCAGAGCCCTCAAACTATTCACTTCTTGTTTAGAAGATACGTTTAAGTTTCTCGACGGGGCTATAGAGGCATTAAGATAAACGGAAAACGCCTAACCCATTTCAGATTTGCGGACGACATCATTTTCCCCGGAATTATTGAGGAGCTGCAAGGCATGATCGAAGAACCATGGGTGTCATTCGAAACGCATATTTTTTTCGCAGAATGATCTTTTTATTTAATAAACGGCTATTGTGTAGATTAGGTTAGGTTAGTTTTGTATAATAATAAAAATAAAAACCCTTTGTATTGTAAAAACCGTTTTTAGGTCAAACGATTTTATGCCATGCGAAAAAACCATTATGGATTCCGATATACATATCCGATATATAACAACACTTTTAATAAAAAAATTACAGCTTACTTACTCCATAAGAGCTTTTATACGTTGCAAGACTTTTTTGATGACAAAGACGAAATAATTTAAAATACCTGCTTAAGTTTAATTTAATTTAATTCAATTTAATTCACAACCTAGTACCTAGTTCCTAATAGAATGTATGAAATTAATATTTTAGCTTGTTTATTTAAGTATATTAATGTAAAATTGAATTTTAGTACGTAAGTAACAATATGCGGTGCCCTGCAGGGTTACATGGCTGAACTTTATACTATGTAGAATAACAACTCTCTGTACCTACCCGTGTAAAGCAATGAATAAATATGAATATGAATATGAATATAGACCCCTCTACCATGTTTCAGTAGTGGTGGGACTAAAAATCAATACCTCGAAGACCAAAATACCGTGCAACAATACCTGCACAAATTTGGGTCACACCTTGTCTTTCAAGAAGAACGGGCATGACGGCGAAGTCAATCGTCGCATTCGTTTGGGCTGGGCTGCGATTGGCAACATGTCCAATGTGCTCGAGGCGCACACTACACCGTATCATACGATGACCGTAATAGGAACGAGTCAGACAAAAAAAACTTTGTATTGACAACTATGAGACCATGCCCACTAGACCGTTCTGTCACCGACCAACATTTTAATACTAATTACCTTCCGGGCCTGATACGTTCATAGTGCGGTCATGGTATGGTACGGTGTAGAGGGTAGACACCTTAAGTATTTGAGCAGTGCCTTCTTCCAGTCATGGTATACGGAGCCGAAATCTGGACGCTCATTCAGCAAACGATAAGTATCCTTCTAGACACCCTATGGAGCTAGCGATACTAGGCAATTCTCTTCGCGGCAGTATTAAAAATAAAGAAATCCGAAGAAGAACGAAGCTGCTAGATATTGCTTTGGTCGTAGCTCGGAGGAAGTGGAATGGGGTGGAGGAGGTGGGCGGCATATGTCGTGCTACGGGGACACGTAGGGTACAGGAGTGCTCGAAACATTGGAAAGGAACCAACTAAGGGATAGGGGGCGAGATTGGATGATCAAAGCTCGAGATCGAAAGAGATGGCGTGCATTGGAAGAGACCTACACTCGGCATTGGGTGGCGATAGGTTGAGGAGAGAGAAGAGAGAGCGAAAGAGTAATGTTTCACTTACCGTATTTATAGTGCACAGAAACCCGATGCCTACGGGTACCAGCACAAAGCCGGCTATGAGGATGCAAGGAATAATATTCATGACTTTTACAAGATACACCCGATCTGAAAAAAAAAGTATTTTTTTAATAAGGGTTTACATTATTAAGTGCTTATTACTAAACCTCCGATGTGCGTCCGTCCGTCTCTCACAGGAAGACTTTCATAGTTATCACCCCTGAGGGTCTAACATGGCTGCGTTTATCGCGTGACAGAGTTTGGATAAGGCATCCGTCACCTTCTGACACGTAAATAAGTACGACAGTGACGGATGCTTTGTCCACATTTGAAACGCGATATAGACGCAGCCATTCTAAGCCCACAGGAAAGTTACGATTTCTTCGTATGGACTTTATTATGTTCGAAATTAGTATATTCGTCATTAATCAAGATCCATTATACATTAATGACCGCGATAGTTAAAAAAAAACTTAAGTACACTAATTTTGTAAAATAGAGCAAAAATACCTATTTATTTACTTCGAAAATAATTTTAGTTGTGAAAAAAAAACCACCACTTTCTGTTATTTATTCTCATGTTCCTAATACTTTATTTTGGATTTCAGCTTTGGTCCTTGTGTCTGGCTGGTGTCAACAAAAATTACACGTCTTTATGAGTACAACCTTTTTACTAGACAGTTCCAGTATATTTTGATGGATTAAAAAATAAAGTACCTAATAACGCTCCGTGGTTACCATTTAGCCCTGATATGATAACGAATATTGTTCAAAAAAGTCGTAAGTGGCCTGCTGGGGTATAACAAAAATATACTATAACATAATGGGTTCCACATAAGTCATAACAAAGTCGATTTTCAGTTACCAACTGTTTAGGTTGTCCGAGTTTTAATAAGTTAGTTTGTTTTTCCCAAAACGTTTAACTTTCCTACAATTTGTCAGGATCCTGCCAGTTGTCAGGTTTCGTACGGGTGTTACTTTTGTTACCTACTTCGTAGGTACACACAACAGGAAGAGAAAGTACATTCCATTAATGCCATACGCGTGAGTTTAATATAAAGTGCGATCACCGCTGTCTTTTCGGCTTTCATACAATGTATTTCTTATGGTCTTAGTTGTGCAGTTAATAGTTTCGTTGTGCAGTTATTCATAGTCATTGTAATTACAATTAAACAATAATTTTGCAGACATTTAATTTGTCTTTAATGTTGTGTTATGACATTTAAAATTGCCCCAAGAGGTTGGAATAAATAAATTATATATAAGATATTTTTAAAATACAGAGGACGTTTTTTTTTTGAAGCAACTGATTATAAACTGAAGAACAGCATTATATATGTATGAGGAAATATGTAATATGATTATGATGCCCATACGTTTGTTATACGGTGAAAACAAGTAAAACTGCAATTGTTATTAAATTATAATTATTGAGGAAATGTGAGCGTTATATATTTAATATAACGACGAGTTGAGAGACAGAGAGCCTTTGCCCAAAGATGGGACAGAAGCTCAGGCTAACAAGTAACGGCTATTATTATAAAAAAACCGAGAAGGAGTTCTGAAATATTCAATTTGTAGATAAGACTGGGTTAGGTTAGGTTTGATTTATAAAAATCCGGATAAGTAACAGTTGCTGATAAAAATACGTTACGAGTTGCAATGATTGACTTACAATACGTTATGAGTAAAAATAATTATATGAGCCAATATGAGTCATATAATAGCCAGCATAGGGCACTCCACGTCAGCGTAACCACTTGTCGCCTGAAGCATAGTGATGGAGGTATGCGTATACAACCGTTACTACGCTTTAGCCCATGACCAATATCGGAGTTACCCCAAGGTGGGTTGGAGCCCCCGCCACAAGGTTAATTTAAAGTTATCTGTGGTGAGAGCACCAACCGACCAAAGATCTGTCGACCTTTTTACGGTTCCGTAGTCCAACTAGGAACCCTTATAGTTTGTCCATGGCCATGTCCGTCCGTCCGTCTGCAGCGTAGCTCAGAGAACTTTATTCTTGAAAGCTGTAATTTGGCATGAATATACAAACGCCAACAAAGCGGTAAAATAAAATGGTTTTTTTTTTCTTTGCCTCCCCTAGTGCACGCAACATACATCCCCAGTGTATGTTTATTTCTCGTCTACCCCATAGTGTGGGTGTCGTTGGATAGGTCTTACAAAATATTGTGGGTTATACTGAACCATTTTTCGATTAATGGTTCCGTTTATGAAATATTAGGCTTTAAAGCACTAATTTTGGTTAGAGTCAAGTGTACCAGCCAAAACAAATACCTACTAAACATCTAAAAAATATCTTTAGTGAGAGCACATATAATCAAATTAATAGGAAAACTATCACGACTGAGTAGACTTCATTGGTTCTTGAGTTACAAACGGTTTGAATGTTTATACCTACCAAAAACTTATTCGCGGTGTTGGTCAACTGACCGCGACCTATGTCGATGTATGAGGATAACAGTTTTCCAACGGCAAAGTTAAGATTGGCGCGAGGTCTATTTTGTTTGAAGTAACGGCTTCGAAACCCTACACTGAGCATGGTCCGACATGCTTTTGGCCGGTTTTTTCGAAGAATTCTGGCCGAGTGGTGTCATATTTCAGGGATTTCGTGGCCCCCGGCTAGCTGACCCGCAAAAGTGTATCAGTAGGTACTTAATGTTAATTTTAAGTAATATTTGTATATTAAGTATGTAAATACGAGCCTTGTTGCCTGAAATAAAGTTATTCTATTCTATTAATGTGGTAATGCTTTTTGACATTCATAGGTGCATTATATTATGCCTAAATTGAAGAATAAAGAACTTTGACTTTGACTTTGACTTTATTCTTCTAATAGTCTCGTCATCGGATTATACGTATATCGGCTTCCGGTAGCTCCCAATCCTCCAGTTGATCTCTTCATAGGGCCACTGCCATTATTTTATTAATATGCCCTTTGGGTTTATTCACTTGTCCTTCACAGACGGTAATGACCAAGGCCCGGATGACGGGAGCAAAAATGCACTTTTCCTGGTGCTTAATTAAATATCAACTATTCTATCGAAATCCAAGTGCACTTGTCAAGGTTACGTTTACGTCCTCAAGGTTTTTGTTCACAATAAATATCAGAATGTGTTGAAGAAAAACGTTGGCGTTTCAACTTTAAAATCCTAAATAAATGATCTGGAAAAGAAGTGGATCTGCGTGGTACGGAAGTAATTCATAAACACTATCAATTATTTAAATGCCCTGATTACTAGTAGATTTAGAACGGTCCTTTAATTGGCTGAAATGGATTTTATCACCAAGGAGTTTAAAATCGGATAAATTAGAAAAAATGCTAATTGTATATTACGAGAATGATATAAAATATTAAAAAATACTAACAGTTCAATTTAATTTTGTTTACAACTATAATATTTCTGACACCCCGTCTCCGTCCAGTACATCGTTTATTTTTATCGACATCGACTTATAAAATGTCCTCGCACTATTGAGACGTCAACACATAATTTCTCCAGACATCCGGGCTTTGGTAATCACGGTACGCGTCAACGTCACTCTGGACTCTAAGCCGATTATTATTTATGACAGCCACTACCTAAACCACTCCCTAGTTGTTGACGTCTTTGGGAATTACGCTGTCTGATGGTTGCCTGCTATATGTCGATACTTCGCGACTCAAACACTGCTGATTTGACATGCCAGGGTGCAGTTGCGGCTTATCGTAAAACCCCTGACTCATCGACGTCATGTTGTATGCAACCCACGACTCAATTGCGAATTTTATCCCGTTAAACAAGCTTTGTTTTTGCTTGAAGTCTCTAGCTCAGAGTAACATTCTATTGTTTTGTTGCCTCCGACTCCTATATTCCATTTATAGTTCTGGTCACAAAATATTGCTCGAAGGTACCTCACTGTGACAAGGAAACCACTTATGGTCTATGCTTTTTAGGAGTAGTTCGCGCCGCACCGGCCTTCGCTCTCTGCGAGTTTGCAGATGTTATTGTATGGGGGAGATCATGCATGACCCTGCCACGCGTTCGGCGAAGGCTATTCTGTCCTTCTCTAAATAAAAAGGACGCTTGTGCAATTTCATGGCCAGAGCAAATTTTACCCTCCGTCTTAAGAAATACGGTCACCTATAGAAATGCGGTTCTATGAGATGTATATACGCCCCGGTTTTACTACAAACATTTTGGCATTATTCGACATTTATTACAATTGTGGAAATCGATACACTTTGTCCCTAAATCTAGATGTTTTTGAGCGATTTCGCGGCGGGTCGCGTATCATAATATATAACAGCATGTGATATACCTAAGTAATAACATATTATCGAACACAGGGTATGAAATCGCTTGAAAGATGATCATTCCGGCAGAGCCTTATTTTACGGTCGTTTATAGAATATAAACACCCAGTCACACTCACACCACACTTGCGATGGTAAGCAAACTAATGACATAAATTAGGGCGCTGTCCAAGTGAAATTAGTAACAGAATAATCGTGTTGGCATCTCTTACTTTTAACATAAAGGAAAAAGGAACTAAACACAAATATCCTTGGAATAACGACACTTATTTTTAACACTTTTAACACGATAAAATTATTTTTAAAAGGTTATTAAATACCTCGATATTATTTCCGACGTCTGGTATAGATTGCACTCACCAGCGGTCACATAGGTACTGAGCGATAATGTACTTAATATTGTTTTTTTTTTTCGTTATCGTATCGTCAACGATTCGATAAGTCATATTTAATAGCAGTCCTCATGTGGTAATTATTGTAATTAATGAGGTTTTATTGTAAATCGTATCGATTTTATGTCAATAAACTTATTTACTTTCTTTCTTTTTCTGCATTATGCCGTATTTTAGTCGTAAAGCCTATACGAGGGCGTCTACTTACCCGAATTAATTTTACACAGAATTATTTCACGTTTCGTTTCAACTGTGGACGTTGGAGAAGATGAGTAAGTTCAGTATTTTTAGCTCTTTGTGAATGTATGCGACAGCATCGTAGTCATATCCCTCTCATACTTTATACGTAAAAGGGAGAGGAAAGACGTGTAGGCCAGTCTTAGCTATGTAGGTATGTAGTCTTTATTGTAGTTAAACAATAACAAGACATATGTGCAACGATACAGTAAATGTACTTAAGAGGAAATTAAATGTTTAGCAGGTTGATACCTAGCATACGTAAATTTGCAGTATTTTACATTTTCCACTTGTCACTAGTGACAAGTGGAAAATATATAACACGGCTAATTTACGTATTATGTCAATTTTTTAAATGACAGACCGACCGTGTAGAGTTCATCATCATCATCATCATCATCAGCCCGCTGCAGTCCACTGCTGGACATAGGCCTCTCCCAAGGAACGCCACAGAGCCCGGTCCAATGCTTTATGCATCCAGTCGCTGCCGGCTCTCTTATGCAAATCGTCCCGCCATCTGGCCATAGGGCGTCCCACGCTACGTTTGCCAAGACGCGGTCGCCACTCCAAAACACGCTTACTCCAGCGGTCATCCGTTCTGCGACATACGTGACCAGCCCATTTCCACTTCAACCTACTAACTTTCAGAGCTATGTCGGTCACCTTGGTTCTCTGACGAATCACTTCGTTCCGAATTTTGTCTTTCAGAGAGACTCCGAGCATAGCTCTTTCCATAGCACGTTGAGCTACTTTAAGCTTATGGACTAGCCCCACAGTCAGTGTCCACGTCTCGGCTCCGTACGTCATCACAGGCAGGACGCACTGGTCAAAGACTTCCGTCTTCAGGCTCTGCGGTATATCCGACGAAAATATGTGGTACAACTTCCTAAACGCTGTCCAGCCCAATTGGATCCTCCTATCGGCTTCCTTCTCGAAGTTGTATCTACCTAACTGCATTAGTTGCCCGAGGTAGACATATTCCTTGACAACTTCGAGAGGTGTGCCATCGATGATTACTGGTCCCGGAACGACGAGGTCATTAAACATAACCTTCGTCTTGTCCAGATTCATCCGGAGACCAATACGTCTGGAGGCTTCATTTAGGCTGCACAGCATTTCTTGAGCTTCCTGCAGCGATTCCGCAAACACTACGATATCATCGGCAAACCTAGAGTGTAGAGTGTAGAGTTGTTTCCAGCAAAAAAACGATTTTGCCGACTTGGTGACAAGCCCCGACCAAGGTTGGTCCTTCGTTGGCTTGTTGGCGACCGTATAGCAGGCTCTTTATGAGGCGACCTGCCGTCAATAATCAATGAAGTGAGGCCAGCTACAGCTGCCTCTCTGCAGACGTGTTTTTTATTTCCTACGAGCTCGCTCACCCACCCGGGTAAGCTAATAATGACGCTCACATTTAGTTTTTAGTTTTTACGCTGACGAAAAAACTTCAACTCGACGGTTAATATTTGGTGCAATGAGTTCAAAAAAGATCTGCTTAAGAGAATCACCATATACTAACGTTTCTAATAACAGTTCGAGATCGGCCGCCCAAACAATCTGTTTCTTTCTATGGGACCCTTTTCTTACGGTAATCTGTAATGGCTTCTTTACACAATCGGCGTTCACCGACGATTAAGGGCGAGCACGATCGTGAAGGTCTTCCCGGGTGTCGTCGCAGATCATCGTCTATGATCGCCAGCGACCCGTCAGTTGCCGGGTTTTCGGGCACGCATATCAAAGGGAGTTCCGTCGATGTGCCCAAACGGTCGCCGATCGTTCTTGGTTATTGTACCTACTTACAGTATTACCACAAATATAAGTTACAACGATGTAACTGCGAAACCGTTTTGGCCAATTAAAAGGCAGTACTTTAGCGCGGGTAAAACTTCGACGGTTATTGGTCAAATATTCGGTAGCCATTGCGGCGACGCCGTCGACCGCCATTTTATTTAGCGTCGCGTCAGTTGTCATTCGTACAAAAGCTGAGACGCACGAGCGATAATCGTTACGTACAATTGGGGACAATTAAAGTGGCGACATTATTAAATATTATTTTTATTAAAATGACTTCCCTTAAAAGAGGGTCTTTAAAAAGTCAAGCTAGGGAAATAGTTTATAATGTGCATCAACTTATGCAAAATGAAGACCAAAGTGCTAAAAATAGTGTTCGCTAAAGAAGATTTCAATGCCACATTTCCTAAAAAAATATTTGTTTTTATGTGAAAAACAAAAAACAATCTTATCTATGCTCAAACAAATTTTTGTTTATAATACAAAAAATAATATTAGGGAATTAAAAAATAGGTGCACCTTTTTTATTACCACGCAATGTCATGACGCCATGAGCGAGAAAGCACGAGTTTAACTGTCATTTCATATTCTACCTTACGCGTAACACGACAAGGTTTGTATTGAATTGATTTTTACGTTCGTTTATCTTCGGCATTAGTGAGCACTTTTCTGCGTGGACGAAGATTGCCGGCGTAACTTATATTTGTGGTCTTACGTGTAGTCTGTGGCGTAACTTATTTCGTTCTATTCAGGGTTGGGCAGTATTTCAAGTACATCTATTTTAAATACTAATTGGCAAAGTATTTTGTAATTGGTATTTCAATTACCGCACTCACATGTATTTTGTATTTCAAATACTTTAAGATTTAAAATACCTACATGTTATCTAATCTAATTCTATAACTATAACCGTATAATGGAACGTTTTTTAATATAGTTAGGGGCTTAGGGCACACTTAACTGTAAGTGTCAACGTCAAACGTCAAGTGCCATTTCTACACATGACAGGCCGGAATTAGAATTAGTCAGCAATTTAAATGATAAGGGAAAAGAACTAAGCGTCCTTGAACGCTACTCAAATATTAGGAGAGTATTCATAAAATTTAATACTAGCCTGTGCTCTTCCGGTCCAGTCCAGAGACTGTTTTCATTTGCTAGATACATTCATTAAATCATTACACACACCACCGAACCGAACACCGAACACCGAACCGAACCGAACTTATCTGACGATACCTACTTTTAGGAATTTAGTTTTTATGAAAGGATTTTCCTTCTTCAATTTATAAAAAATAAATATTTTATATAAACAAAAAACCCCTTAATTAATGAGAAACTAGGACAGTTCAAGCTCCCCATTTCAACGCCGCGGGAATGCCATAGTCATATTTTAACCTAAATGAGCTTCATCATAGTCGCTCAACTACCTTAATCGAGATATCTTATCACCACCCTTAAAATAGGTACCATTAAGGAGTTCCGGTGGCCATCTGTGGTCTTCATCATCAGTTCCACTTCATCATGTAGTGCTTTTCAAAAGAAAATGCATGAGTTACAGTAAAAAGTACCAAAATCGCTATAGGTGTGCCTATATTTATGGAGTTCCCTTAATTTCTCCAAGATCCCCACCATCAAATCCTGACGATGATGACAATGGGACCAACAGGAATATACCAATTCAAATAATGACCAAATAAATCAAATTGGTCTAGTGGTCTTCGAGTAATTGGGGAACATACATTAAAACAAATAACCCGATGAATTAAGAACCTCCTACTCTTTTTCAAGTCAGTTAAATAAGAGTAAAAAGTGTTGTGAGATAAGTTTCAAAAATTCAATAACATAATTATGTATTTTGTATTTGAAATACATTTTTTTGAATACTGCATTTTTTATTTTCTATTTCAAATACCTGTCACCAATGTAGTTTGTAGTTTGTATTTTACATGTATTTTGTAATTGGTATTTCAAAAACAATGAAGCCCAACCCTATATATATGATATAAAGCTTTATAATACATATACCTTGTGTCTGTTATATAATAAGTTGTTATTCTTTATGAATATAATATAATATAATATTTATAACATAAATCTAATACTAATTAAGCATTAACTTTATTACCTTTGAAATTATAGTGTTTGTTGTTATAACTAGCGTTTATTATATCATAAATGTGTTGAAACAAAGAAAGCAAAAAAAAAAAAAAATCAGCAAAATTAAACATTTTTACTTACAGCTAACTTTCTGTAAAGCTAATTATGCTTAAAACTTAAGCTTAAAATAACAGCTAATACTTAAGCATGCAGGATTTTAATTTGTATTATAATGTTTGTTAGTAAGTTAGCATAGTGTGTAGTGTAAGTTGATTAAAATTAGGATATTAGGGTTAGTAATTAATGATAATTGCCTTTATTCTAAGATTTACATTCAATTTACATAACACAATTAATTTTATCTCAGAGTGCCGTTCGGCAAAGGCCTCCTCCAGCTCTATTTATGCCACTATTTTCTGTCACTATTACATTATCTATTATTATTTTCTGTCACTGTTACATTATCTACTATTATTAGTCTATTATTGTTTTCAATATGAAATTATACAAAATTTTGTTATATTTTCAAATCATCAAAAAAGACAATATTAAATAGAGTTTAACTAACTCAAAAAAACATCAAGACAATGATTAAGTGTATAAATAAACTAGGTGCACCATCCCCGGGCAAGTATAAATGGACTGAAGCAATTCTCCCATTATTCCCATTGAAAGTCTATGGAATCAGATTTTCAGTGATTATTCCTCCATGGTATGTCCGATTTTCAGTTTTATTTTTTGTTAATTAATACTAAAATTATGGTCACCTAACATTTTCATGTTGCAATGAAATGAAATTTATCCAGTATAGATTGAAAATCAACCAATCATATGAATAAGAAGTTGAGTATATAGGGTGGCATGATCCTGAATAAAAAGATTTCATTTATTGTTTATTTAAATAAAAAACAAAGTGATTGTTTTAACACTTTTAAACCAATTACGTTATGTCCCTAATGGTGTAGTCAGTTTTAGTTTACTTTGTTGCTACAGGACAGGACCCCGCCCCGCATTCGCCCTGTGTTTTGGTAAATGGATTTGTTTATATGAGTAACGAATCGAAAAGTTGCCGACTATAGGTTGATATTTATTTGGTTTTTAAAACACGAGTGGCACATATTATATCGGTCGGAGTAAAGGAAAGGGGACGCAGGACAGAACAAATTGAGTGTTTCAAAATTATGTCAATTTAATATAATGCAAAAACTTGGAAAGATTTGTTTTCTGATTTCATTTGGAAATATACTCACTCATGTCTGACATGATAGTAGTTGCTGATATAATATCGCGTTGTTTTTCTAGTATTTTTCATACACTTTATCACTTTTATAACTGTATTAAGACAACTAAAATTTTCTCGGAATGGCTTCTGCAGGGCAGTTCATGCTATGGTAACAAACATAGAACAGACTGAAAATCCAGTTTTTTTATTAAAATCAGTGCCATCTACGCACCAGCTTTTATACTAAAAACCAGGTGCTACCGCATTTAAAATCCAAAATTCAAATGTTGGAGACTTACGAGCCCAAATTGATTATATATTTTATTTTTCTTGAAATATTAAAATCAACAATCATAAAATAAATTAGGGAGATTCGTTATCATCAAAAAAATCGATAAAATATTTTTTTCAAGATTTTGACCATAGTTGTGAGGAAAATAATCTCTTTTATGTAGGTAACACAGGTTAATGCAAATGGCGTCTATTATTTATTTTCATTGCGTTGCCGGTCTTAAATGTCGGGCATGGTGTTTTTTGCAATTTCTGCTTTTAGCACATTTTACTTTGGCGTTTAAGTTCTGGTCGTTGTTACGGGTGTATTGATACGTTGAGTTGAGTTGAGTATTCGCTCCTCCGTGTTTTTATCATCGATTTGCAAATACCTCATGCGTCATTGAAAATAACTGCACATGCACAAATAAGTATACATATTTATAGTTATGTATATGCACAGAAGTTTCGGTAGCTGGCAACGAGATGGCGCTTCTTTAAGCCTTGTCAAAAGAGCAGAGTTGCCAGTCTATTACCCATTGTATATAGTAGTCTTTGGGGCAGTGCCTAATATAGAATACAAAATACTCTTTAGGCAGGGCAGTGCATTGCATGAGTGAGTGCAGGGGGTGAGGGGGGCGTGTTGCCAGGTCCAATCTGAATCTTTCAGGTAGATATAAAGTCGAAAAATCAGAAGCTTTATAAAAAAAAACAGGAGATTTTATTAAAATACTTTTATAATGTTTTAAAAAAGGTTATGCATTGTCTTCTAAAGCAAATCAATCTTTGCTCATAGAATTTGAGTAATTTCGGCTGTAAAGATATAATTTTTCAGTATTGTTTACATAAAATTGTGTACAAAATGAAAAAAACCGGCCAAGTGCGAGTCGGACTCGCGCACGTAGGGTTCCGTACCACTATACATATAAATAAATGTTTTTCTTTATTCTTTATAATATTGGAGTTGATTGAATGAAAGGTAAAATGCGGTTTACGATTTATAACGTATTTAAAACTTAATATCATTTTTGAAGACCTATCCATAGATACCCCACACGTATGGGTTTGATGAAAAAAAAAATTGAGTTTCAGTTCTAAGTATGGGGAACCCCAAAAATTTATTGTTTTTTTTCTATTTTTGTATGAAAATCTTAATGCGGTTCACCGAATACATCTACTTACAAAGTTTCCATAGTACAGCTCTTATAGTTACGGAATAAAGTGGCTGTGACATACGGACGGACATACGGACGGACAGACGGACGGACAGACATGACGAATCTATAAGGGTTCCGTTTTTTGCCATTTGGCTACGGAACCCTAAAAAAACACAGCACATTATTTATCTGTAGAGCCTACCTTTCAATCAACTAGGTTTAAATCATTTGTTCTTTTAAATTATAATATAGATTGACTTTCTAAATATATTATTTGTATTTTTTTAACTATTTTAACTAACTACAACTGAAAAAATTGTTAGTTAATGTGCAATTATATTCACTGGGATACATTATTTGTAATATTTAATCAGTAAAATTATAATAATTATTGAAAACACATAATTAAGCCCAAAGAGAGTGACTAACAAGTTCATACAAACCACATGCTCATGCACCTTTAATCGCTACTCGAGTCATCTTCGTACATGGTAGTATTGATTTTGGGGAAAAACTTTCAAAATTTCATCATCATGATTATAAGAGAAAATAATTGATTGTTAAAACACCTTTTTGAATGTGATAGTCCCCAATCTTTCTACAAAAAACCTAAAGCAAATTAAGATATATACAAAATCCAGTAGATTATCTAAATTTATTTTGCAAATTCGATAGATCTGTAGAAATATCCCAAATTCAGTAGATATCCTGAATAATCAGGAGACCTCCACACTCGTGATGTGACAACACTCTCCCATCGATCGACAATTCGACACACAGAGGTACGAAAATATACATCTCTATGCATCGACATTCCATAGTAGATAGGTCTGTACCAAAGAGTCTGTATGATAAAATTTATGAACGAACGTACATACTTTGTAAGTTTGTACCAACTTTGAGGTATTGAAATAATCTTATCGAATTAAAATTACTACTTATGATGTGATGTGACACGGGCTTGGCGTGGTTTCTGCGCTTCTAGTTTAATACTATACCTCAATGGCGTGAACACTTTAGTTTTTCATAAAGTGGCAACATTGGAAATTATTTAATTTATTTTTCGTTAGTGGTAATATTTGCGAAAAGTCATTTGGATTTGGATTGGATTGGATTGGATGGTGGAAGTGTCTGTGACAGAAGTTTACTTTACTGTGAGAATCTTTGCCGTCGGTGCGCTTTTATTAGGTTTTTCTTGTGTATTAAGTCGCAGGAAATTCTTTAACTTACCAAGATAATTATAATAAGTAATATAAAAGTCTCTCGTAAAGTATTTTCTTGTTATATATATCCGCAATCCAATAAGTAATCTACAATGTCGAGCGACACAACAAAAAATGTAAGTTTTGTTAATTTTCCCTGTCGAGTTTTTAAATCACTATAAACTCAGTTCATTGTGATTTATAATCTGCTATTTTAATTCAGTAAACGAATGAGTCATCGCGCTAAAAGGAAATCGTTCTTTCACGGTGCGCTACTTACTGTGTACTGTATCAACAGTGAAATCGTTACAGTTATGTGTGATAGATCGGATGTGATGTGTGTATTGTGTATGTGTCAGTGTTTGTGAGCCGAATGTTTGGGATTGGAATGTTTATCGCATGAATGTTCATTCAACTCTTCCTCTGCATTGATAATTTATTTCTGAACAGTCTATTTGAAGTTCTCAGATTAAATGGTAGTTGTACTATTTATATATACTATAATGAACTGTTGTACGTGTTTGATGACTAAATATCTAATGAAGAAACAATATTTATTAACTTATTCTGATGTTGGTAAAAATAATGCTCTTTTTTAGATATTGTGATTGTTTAAATGTCATTGGGTTATTAATTAGTATCAAATACTTATTAAATGTTAATGGTTGAGCCGGCAATTGCAATTTAAAGTTGATAAGATCGTCATACAACTATCTCTAATAATTGGAATGTCTCGACCGCGTTTACCTGACTGTGCAAAGCTGAAAAGTGTTCGTATTGTTTAATTTTCTAAATAGGTTTAGTTTGTCATAAATTTGGTTGTTATTATTCAAATTAACGGCTTATAATTTTTTCAGCCCCAGTTTTCCAATCTGGAGACTCCAGGGTATGTGGGATTTGCGAACCTGCCGAACCAAGTGCACCGTAAATCGGTCAAGAAAGGTTTTGAGTTCACTCTAATGGTCGTCGGTGAGAGTGGGCTCGGGAAGTCGACACTGGTCAACTCCTTGTTCCTGACTGATTTATATCCTGAACGAGTCATACCGGGTGCTATTGGTAAGTTCACAAAATGTATAATTTTAACTGTTTTTCTCAACATGCAATAAGCCAAATATACAAATGTGAGATATTTCCGTATATTGAGGTACTGTCTTAATGCTTTTCTCATATCCAATAAGCTCCTGTTGTCTGTGATAAGGGTTCACTTAATGCTAAAGGCAGACTGTTTTGTTAATTAAGGAACCCATTTTTGTAGGATGTTATCACACTATCTACGTCCTTCTTTAGTTATGAAGAGAATACCTTTATTAGTTGGTAATTTGCTTATTTAACTTTACAAAAGTATGTGTTCGAACTGCCAAATTAGAGGTGGAGAAAACTCAACAACACCTGATGACAAGTGAAAAAAATGTTACAAAACCATAAACAGTGCTTCGTTTTGTGTAAAAAAAGGGATAATATAATATTACTACTTTGTAAATATGTTATTAATGTATCTAATATATATATTATTATTTTTAATTATCCTTGTGAATCTTGCAATCAGTCGAGAGACTATGAGCAGTGTTTAGTGTCCTTAGGCATGTTGAAGTCCCTCCCCCATAGGAGCCACTCCATCAGTAGCTGGTTTTTTAATTTGGCTATACAGTATATCTATTCTTTTTCTCTTCAGATGTTTCAGGTAATCAGGGATAGTCAGATTCACTGCCAATTTGATAGAGTGGCACTGGAGTCATTTTTTTATAATTTGAAGCTGTGTTAATCTTTAAATAGTGGTGTACTTCTGAGTTTTTTATGAACCAGGAGCATTGCAGATTTGTTTGAGGATAGAGTATTCGGCTCTTTGAATCATTAAGATACTTGAGTCACATGCAGAACCCCACAGTTAAATGCCATATGTCCAAATGGGTCATACAGGACACCTTTATAGATCAAAAGTTTATCTAGTTTAGTGATAGCATGCTGTTCCTACCAAGCAACCAATAGAGAGAACAAAATCGAATATTCAGTTCGTCCCTTTTTGCCTGGATATAATTTCTCCATGTCAGTCTTCTATCAAGATGCATCCCCAAGTATCTCACTGAGTTAGTATGTGGGAGTTCTTGTCTACATAGTCTACATAGCTCGTATTTCATACAAAAACGACGATTGACGAACTACATTAAGAATAGAAACACTGTATATCGGGTTTTAAGTTGATACATTTAATGGTTATTAAACTTATGAATACTAGAATTAAACTAGCAATTTACACGTTTAGGCGTTTGACGTAGAGACCTCGTCGTGTTGCTCTCCTAGTACATTATTTTTAGCTTATTTGATCATACATTTGTAATGTTTTTATATGTGTAAGTTTTAATAATTAATATGTTTTACTTTATTACCCTGTAATGTAACTTACGTTTGAAAAATTTACCTTCTACTGGAGTGTCTTTCGTCGCTTCTCGGCAATGATGGTCTTGTCCAAAGCGCTTGTAGATTCCGTAATTTGAAAAACTTCTTTGCTTTATCGGCTGTTGAATGACGTATAAAAATAATTATAATATTAAGCATATTTCAAATGATAGTGCAACTAAACGGTATTAAATTTTAATAGTAACTTATTATTTAGTTATAGTGTTTTTTTCGCAAAGTAACGTTTTCGGTCACTTAATTATATGAACTTATTTACCCCCCTAGAAAGAATGCGTCTTAATCATTAACTTATTGGCTATTTGTAGAGACGAAACGGATATTCGGTATCCGACCTATCTCCCCATCTGGCCATATTTTACTATTTGGCCGAAATAAAGTTCAAAATAAGTAATTTGCCTTCGTTATGTACCTCATATATAACACCGGGTCTCACTAGGAAATTCCACTAATATTATAAATGCGAAACTTTTTGTGTGTGTTACTTTGATACTCCTTCACGCTGTAACGGCTCGACGGAATTTGATGAAATTTGAATTGGAGATAATTTACACCCTGGATTAACTCAAAGGCTACTCTTTATCCTGGACAATTTAGAAGTTCCCGAGGGAATAACGATAATCGGCGCGGACGAAGTCGCGGGAACAAGCTAGTATAATATATTAAGTTGAATATACACTCAGTTTGGGTGCTGAAAAATCTGGTCTGTTTCAGAGAAAACCAATCAGACTGTAAAGCTGGACGCGTCCACTGTCGAGATCGAGGAGCGCGGCGTGAAGCTGCGCCTCACCGTCGTCGACACGCCGGGCTACGGGGACGCCATCGACAACACGGACTGCTTCAAAGTGAGTTACGTTGTACACGACAGGTGGTAAAAGCGAGCGATACCTGGGCGATACTGTCACTGCCTTAAATATTGGAGATAGCAAATTATACGCAGATATTTACATTACCTTTGAAAATAATGATTGCATTGCGCTCTTCGCGTAGTATGTGTGGTGTGAAACTGATTGATACAGTAAGGAATGAAAAGGTCAGAGATACATTTGGAACTAAAGGAAGATGTAGTGACTAAGATTGAAAAGGGCATGCTTTGATGGTTCGGTCATGTAGAGAGGATGGATGAAAGATGACGGAAGATATAGAGTGGGAGGGTCGGACGGGGCTGCCCTAGGCGTATTTATTCAAGTCAAATCGAAGAATGGAAAAGGGTCGAATCTTAAGTATTCGAAACCGAGGTGCATGCATGAGAGATTTGTCAGGATCGAAGCAGGTGGAAAGAATTGGTCTCATGTTTTATTCCATTTATGGATATGGAAAATTCGGATGACTTAACATGCTATATTAAATAATACACATTGAAAGGGTCATTGTTAGTGATCATTCATGTTTATAACACATACAATACACCTACTTCATTATTTTGTCATTTGACCAGTTGGATTCCCGGTTAAGGCAGACGAATTTCCAAAAATCCATACGCGCAGATTTAAAAAAAAAGTTTCCTTTGCGTACAACTTGCTATTTCCAATATGTAAGGTAGGTAGTTGCCGTCCACGTGTCGTTCGTTCTTTCCACCCGGAATAATTCTAAAAGGAATGCTACACGTAAACGTTGCCGGTACGAAAGACATGCTTGCGTCGCTCTATATTAAAATCACCACGCACCGGCAACGCTCGTGTGGCAACCCACTAAACGCTACAAGTGAACATAGGTACTCAAATACACATCCATACGTTGATTAAATAGCTTAAAACAAATACCTACTTAATATAAATTTCATCATTCGTCATTTAATTGGGCAACCGTTTGAACAGCTATGCACTTGATGCATTTCAAACAACCGTGACATTGTTGGGATCAATTAAACATTTAACCTTTCAGTGTCATTAGATCATCACAATGACAACCTGTGACTCGACTAGCCAATACCATTCTAGTATACACTACAGAATAGTCTACATGTAAAGCACCTCGTATTCTAAAAGTTCGTATACGTCTTGCTCCCTCAATCAGCTTAAAGATGGGTACTGAGAAAGCAAGATAAATACGAACTTTTCCGACCAAAAACGCAGGTCCGGATTAACCAGACGGAGACCCTAGGCGATGCGTCTCGCTATCAAACGTAGCACTTAGGGGGGAATATAAATGTTTAGTATTTAAGTTGTAATTTGAATAGTGAAATTCATGTTCATGTCAGCCGAAAGACGTCCACTGCTGGACATAGGCCTCCCCCAAGGCTTTCCACTCAGACCGGTCTTGTGCTTTTCGCATCCACCGCGGTCCCGCGATCCTGACGAGGTCGTCACTCCATCTTGTTGGAGGCCTACCTACAGCTCGTCTTCCGGTCCGCGGACGCCACTCCAGAACCTTCTGACCCCATCGGCCATCAGTCCTGCGAGCAATGTGCCCCGCCCACTGCCACTTCAGTTTAGCTATTCTTAGGGCTATGTCGGTAACCTATGAATAGTGAAATAAATTAAAAATAAAAAAAACTCGGGCTACACGTAGTCCCGTAGGACAGTTAACAGCATAAATAGTCATAATTTATTTACCTCGTCATTTAAACGTCGTGTTTGAAATGTCATACTAAATTGTGAAACGATTGAAAGTGAGAAGGTACATAAATGATCACTTACTTATGCTGTTGACTGTACCCTTATCTAAATTCCTAAAATCTATGAAACGTTTACATTTTAATTTGCGCGGGGCCCCTAAGCAGTTGCCTACACTGCCTGAAGGTGCGACCGCACTGCTGCTTTACGGTGCGTATATTACGATGCGTCAACACGGCGCCATGTTGTTACTATGACCCCGTCTTTTGTTTACGCAACGACACCGTATTTTACGCACCCGAATAATACATTACACTGAAATGTTACATGTCGCTCGCCACCTTTGTGGACACATAACCAACTACCGACTCGACTCTAGCCGTTCAATATTCTTTGTATGAAACTCCATACTGTAACGCACACTTATCGGCAACGGAACGGCAACGCGTCGCCTCAGCACAAGCTGGCAGTCGTCCACAAAATGTATCGTATTACCATAGATTAAACCTGTTTCTAGGTCTCACTTTAAACTGATCTGGTGTCCGGTAGTTGGCTGCGCCAACCATAATCCAGCCTTGAAAATAACTAAATGAAAAGCAACCTTGAAATACCCGACTGCATTCATTGATATTATTATTAAACCCATTTATTTATTCTAGTATATTCGTATATATTTGGTGGTTATATGGTCACATTAAGATTTTTCATATTGTAATAATAAGACGTTTTGTTTGTTGACATAAATAATTGTAATTTTTCCATTGTTGTTATCAAAGTTTTAACAGTTTAGGTATCCTCTGGCTCCAGGATGGTGAAAGGATACTATCGATACCACACACATCTAAATCGGCTCAGCCGTTTAGAAGTTATGGTGGAATAAAGAATCGTTACATACATACATACGTGAACCCTGAAAATATTACACTTCTTTCTTTTGGGCAGTCGTGTAACTATGTCGTATGTTTATTCACTATGTATACATTCTACCCAATTTAAAACAATATACCGGTACGGTTGTTTGTCATCAAGTCATTTGTTTGTGTCCAGTCGATAATACAATACATCGATGAGCAATTCGAGCGCTTCCTGCGGGACGAGAGCGGCCTCAACCGGCGCAACATCGTCGACAACCGCATACACTGCTGCTTCTACTTCATCTCGCCGTTTGGACACGGGTAACTATTGCACATGTAGCCGTCAGTCGATAACGTAACTATATAACTATAAGCGACTAAAACAGAGCATAATGACAAGAGATGTTTAACCAACTGAGCAAAGCACGAGATGATAAATCTAAATTTAGAACATAATTAAAAATAAAAAAAACTTACTAGCTTCTGCCCGCGACTTCGTCCGCGTATATTTCGATAACCGTTATTCCCTCGGTTTTTTTCGGGATGAAAAATACCCTATGTTTTAATCCACAGTATAAGCTATCTCCAAAAATGCAGGTTATTATGAAACAAACGATATTGTTTTAAATTTAATTTCATAATAATTTAAAAAATCACTATAGCAGAGCTCTGTTTAGTATGAATCATCTTTTGATATGTTAGTGAGTAAATCAAATTCATTTTATATCGATTCTGATTATCAAAACCGCCCCATCGCTTGCCCCCAGACTAAGCGTTAGATACGGGGTTTACTAATTAGTAATTACAAATTATATGTTTAGGTTGTAATCTAATACAGTGTGTCTCTGATCTTGGGGCTTTAAAGGCAACGATCGATTCTACACGCTAAACTACCTTCTTTTGTTCTGCAACATAAAAAAAACTCCAGTCTAAATAACCGTTTAATTGTAAAATCAGTGTATTAAATACTTAAGTTCAAATTAAAATAATTTATTTGCAAAACATAGGTGTAACATCGGCTTAATTAGGATCACTATGTTTTGCCATTAGGCATGGAAATAGCTACAATTAACATGCAGCATGCATTCACTAAATATACATTTTAACATTCTGATTTATTAATACTGGCAATATAATTACTATCTTATGGTACGGGGGCGATATTTCCTTGGTACGAGGGCTAAAGAAAAATGGAGAATTGGATCGCGCACATTGAAAATTACATTTAACTTTTATGAAAACAAAAAAAAAACATGTTGGACATATTTTTTACAAGTTACAGAACAAAAGAAATTCAGTTTCAGGAGTAGAAGCGATCCATGCATTTAAAGCGCCAAAGTCAGGTCAAGGCCGATTTTTGTACATGGCATCAGATCTACAGTTATAGTCAGATTTTGATAAATGATATGTCATTGGATTCGTCTCATGCTGAAGAGTTGCATACAACTCTTAGTTTTTTTTTATTTTTTTTATGATGAAGTAATGAAAATTTAATTTTTAAAACTACTGTTTGACGTCACGCCATTTATACTTGTTTTGTGTATTGTACAATCAAGTTAAAATAAATAAATAACAGTATCGTAGTGTGTTGTTATAACAATAACAACATTACCATGGTCGCGTTCATTATGAATATCAGTAATGTTATTGACAATTGAAATTCCATTTTATATATTGTATTGTTGGCGGTAAAAACCATATCGTCTTTGACCTGTTATCGTATTGTAAACGTTTTGATAGCTCTTATTGACATAACAATACCGTAACAGATCAAATACGACATGCTTTTTACGTTCTTGGATAGATGCCCTGGTTGTTATTATTTTATAAAACAAATGAAGCATCATTTACCAAGAATAGAGTTGAAATATGTATGTATGTAAACTCTTTATTGCACATAAACAATTACAAAACATTTTGCATCACTATAGATAACGTACATAGGCGAACTTATCCCATATGGGATCTCTTCCAGTTAACCTTGGAGTAGAATAAGCCAGGAAATATGTAGTGGCTGTCTATAGAAAACATGTTGTTTGCATTTAAATTATAAATATATCACATTTATTAATTACTTTCAACCCGCCCTCGCTAAAGCGAAAGATAAAAATATGAAACAATTTTGAGGTTTTTTATTATAGTATTCTAATCGCGGTGTTATAAGATAATTATATAGATACACTACCTAAGACATCAACCAAACCTAAAGTGTTTTGCAGTTTGAAGCCACTGGACATAGAGTTCATGAAGCAGCTCCACAACAAGGTGAACATCGTTCCTGTGATCGCGAAGGCCGACTGTCTTACCAAGAAAGAGGTGCAGAGGCTCAAGTCCAGGGTAAGGATTCAAATACAAAATAGACGCGGTGAGCCTGGTTGACAGTGCATTAGCCTACAAAGCTAGCGGTCTCGGTTCGGTCCTGCGTAAATAGCTGCGTTTATCGCGTGGCAAAGTTTGGATAAGGCATCCGTCACCTTTTGACACGTAAATATTAGGCCCGCTGTGTGTTGATCGCAAGTGTAGTCTTGATGCTTTGATGTTTTCTATGTTTTTTTGGATACAAAGCCCACTTCGAGGTTCTTTTATACGTTTACCAAGAGGAGCTGGTCAAGAACTTTTTGATGGTGTTCAAAATTGAAAAGTCATATGTGCAGGCAATTGTGTGTGAAAAACCACTGTATATTTGCCCTCCGTCCACTAGGATCCATTAATGGAGCCAAGTGGACTTTTTGTACAGTCAAATCCATTAATGGGTTCGAGTGGGCTTAATGTACACTTAAATCCATTTGGAGTCGTTTACACTTTTTAAGACGCTGGGATCCATCAATGGATTTAAATATACTATGAAGTCTACAAAAAACCATGAATGGATTCTGTTGGACTTTTTATATATCGGGATTAATCAATAGTTTTTTGTATACAAATAAAATGCAATGTCCGCGAGTATTCATCAATTGATGGATCCATGTGTACTAAAAGTTTAATAAAATCCATTGTTGGATAGATTATATACATAGTAGTGTACTAAGATTTATTGACTAAGATCCATTGATGGATCGAAGTGTAATTAAGAGTGCAACAGAATCCATTGATGGATCCCTGCGTATTAAAAAGTGTAAACGGCTCCAAATGGATTTAAGTGTACATTAAAGCCGACTCGACTCCATTAATGGATTTGAATGTACAAAAAGTCCACTCGTCCCCATTAATGGATCCTGGTGGACGAAGGGTATATTTGGCTTGCCATTTACTTACAACCTGGATTTAATTAAACAGTATTCGGACAGGCCACTTATTTAATATGTGAGTAGCTCTAGCGAATACACGTTTAAATAGCGATATTTTTTTATAGGTAATGGAAGAGATTGAGCGAGAAGGAATTAAAATCTACCCACTGCCAGACTGTGACAGCGACGAGGACGAGGATTATAAGGAGCAGGTAAACTTTACAATATGGATATGAACATCAGTAATTCACTACCCTAAAGCTGCGCGTGATCCTTAAATGATCTTTGCACAAACTTACAAACTTAGTTTGTTGTAATAATTCACTTCAAATATAATGTAATGTAATGTCATCAGGTGCGTCAACTGAAAGCAGCAGTACCGTTCGCCGTGTGCGGCGCGGGGCAGCAGCTGGAGGTGCGCGGGCGGCGCGTGCGCGGGCGCCTGTACCCCTGGGGCGTCGTCGAGGTCGAGAACCCCGAACACTGCGACTTCATCAAGCTGAGGACTATGCTCATGTGAGTGCCTGTGTGTGAGTGTGTGTGTGCGTGCGTGCGTGCGTGCGCGTGCGCATTTGTGTGTGTGCGCCCATTAGGATCCATTAGCAGGATCCATCAATGGAGTGTAGCGGACTTTATGTACACTAGAATCTATATTAGAGCGTGGTGAAATATAACATCGTCCAGAATCCATCAATAGATTAATGTGATTTTTTTTAGACTAGGATCCACACGTGGATATAAATTTACTTTGAAGACGTCTAGAATTCATGAATGGATTAATGTGAAATCTTTTTAGTCTAGGATCATCACGTGGATTTTAATTTACTTTGATGTCGCCTAGAATCCAGCAGTGGATTAATGTCAACTATTTAAGACTAGGATCCATACGTGAATTTCAATTACTTCGATGTCGTCTAATTTCCATCAATGGATTAATGTAATTTTTTAGACAAGGATCCATACGTGGATTTTAATTTATTTTTATGTCGTTCAGAGTCCATCTCTGGATTAATAATAACCTCCTTTTCGACTAATGCGTGGATTTTAATTTATTGTGATTTCGTTAAGAATTCATTACTGGATTAATGTGAACTGTTTTAGACTAGGATCCGTACGTGGATTTTATTTTACTTTTATGTATTCTAGAATGCATCAATGGATTAATGTGAATTGTTATAGACTAGGATCCATAAGTGGATTTTTGTTACTTTGCTGTCGTCTAGAATCCATCAATGGATTAATGTGAACTTTTTTTAGAAAAAGATCCACACGTGGAATTTAATTTACTTTGATGTCTAGTATCCAGCAATCCGTCAAACATTTTGGTGTATTGTAAACCATGAATGTATTGGAGTCTATTGAAAGTTTATTAGAATCAATGGATCTTCGCAGACATCAATAAGTTAGATTCTAAAATGTTGTTTTCCTATTTTAATGAACCATAGACATCCATCATTTGTTGAATAATTTTGAATTTGAAGTTTGATGCGCCATTTTGCGGCAGACGACGGAAACAAGTGTGTGACCCCTTCCTTCCTTATTAAACTCACGTTTGCATCATTTGTTGCAGCACGCATATGCAGGACCTGCAGGAGGTCACGCAGGAGGTGCACTACGAGAACTACCGCTCGGAGCGACTCGCGCGCAACGGGCAGGTGCCCAAGCGACACATGTGAGTCAGCCTTTAAGCCTGTCCAGTGTGAAGGACACTGGACAGTGGCAGAGAACAGTACAGTAATGTACACCGATCGGACAGTAGCGGGTCAAGTTGCCTTGCCAGTGAATCCAAATAGAATCGCTTTCTATTTATTCACTCAACTGTCCTTGACGAATGTGACTCGGGCTTTAGGCTACGTTGGCGCCCACAGAATGGCTACGGTGTTAGATGCTACGAAAATATAGTAATCCTTTTGTCGGTTTTTTTTTCAAGGAACTCGGTAGTGACTCAATACTAATTCAAAAATGGAATTTCATTTATGCACATGGAAATAAAAACATGATTTTCTCAAAATTTTGCAGATATTTTACATTTATTTTAACACTTTTAAGTCTAAAATCAAGAGTGATAAAGCAAAAAAAAAAACGTATTTTATGAAACATAATGACATTTTTGCCGTGCAAGTTCAAGGATCTGTAATAAGTGGCAAAAATATATTTTTTTAATTGTTTTACCTATTAATTAACCTAAAATTTCATCCCTTTCAATATGTACAGTTTATCGAGTGCCAACCTGTATTTTTTAAACCGTTCCCTTCATTAATGGGGTAAGGGATGAACGAATTTTATACCGGTTTTAAGAACGATATTAACTGCCAAGCTAATTAATTAATCGTTCAAAACTTTGCAGGTCGACAGAGAGCGGTCTGAGTGAGGTAGACTCCAATGGCCTCAGCAATGGTTCCCCCGACGACCCGACCGAGCGAGAGCGCGCTTTGCGTGAAAAGGTATGTCTCTCGTTACTTCCTTTCAAAAGCTTAAGCGAACCAAAAAATTCCTTGCATTCAAATTAAAATCGTGAACGCAGGAGGCAGAGCTGCGTCGTATGCAGGAGATGCTGGAGCAGATGCAGCGCCAGATGCAACTGCAGGGCAGCGGGCCGTCCGCATAGTGCGCCGTCCGCGGCGCCCGGGTGAGTCTCATGATTATACTGCTGTAGACAAGAAAAATCGTGTCTTATACTTAGGATGACTGATTCGATACAAGCAAGCTCATTTGGAGCCAATTTGAAAAAAAAATTACGTGTATGTATGTAAACTCTTTATTGCACATAAACAATTAAAAAACATTTTGCATCACTATAGATAGTGTACATTGGCGAACTTATCCCATGTGGGATCTCTTCCAGTTAACCTTGGAGTAGATTATATCTTCAGGATGTTACAAAAACTCCGTCCAATAAAATAAACCCCTCACCGGTCCCTAGCACTTTGTAAGTTGAAATCAGTTCCCCTCAAACATTTTTGACTGAAACCTTTTTTGACATGAAAGGTATCGTTCCCCAGCGGGCGGCGCGCCAGCCGGGCGCCTGCGGCCTCGCCGCCTCCATCCTGCGCGCCGTCCCCCACTGCGCCACCTTCAACTAGCGCCACACACCAACTCGCCTGCTCGGAACGAGACGGCTACCTGTCCACCACGTTCAATTACTACATTCTATTATATACAAACTCTTAATAGCACAGCAGGTAAGATGTAACCGCTGCTGACGTGACTTTTTATCGATTCGAAAAGTATAAAGTTGACATAAGCGGTCGACGCGATTTTGAATTTCGAAAATCGCTATCTAAGGATGGTATTCCATCTGACGATTTTTTTTTTAATTTACTAGAAACACCGACATTAGAACAAATATTACGAATGACATTTAATTCAAAATGGCTACGCAAATTGTGTAAAAACTTGAACCAAGATATTGGAAAAAAATGGGTCACCTTCAAAATTGGTTCAAATATTTCATATAGAAATTGGACAGATGGAATACCACCCTTAGCGATATGCATCTTGACGTGCGATACAACGAATAGAAAATAGAATAGAGTTATAATTTGTGTTCTGTCACCTGTGTTAGAAATCGACATACATATCAGTTTAGCTTCGCCTAGGTATAATATAAAAATGTGCTATCGTAATATATAAAATGTGCTATTACAGCTTTGTTTAACATATTCTAGGTGATGTCTAACTGATATTTGTGCGTGAACATACTCATTACTACGAGTAAGGACACATTTTACAGACGAAACCTTCGCCTCTATTAATGGATACATCAAAGTAACTTATGCGTCGCTTTTTTAAAGCTCGCCGTCGACACCAAGTTACGTCACTGCGTTTTCAGTGCGTTAGCGTATCTTCGCACCAGTGTGTTCGATCCTTAATATGATGAAATATTATTAAGAATACAACTCGTTACGATAGCGAAGTTATTCATTCGATTAGAATATTAGACTGCCAATAAACTAATAACGGATAATGGTGTGATAAAATACAGCTTAAGAGGATTATGAACCGCTCTTGAAAAAAACATATACCTTCGAGCGATAACGTTTTGAACCCCCTAAAAATTAAGTCACATTTCAACGATTTTTGAATATGTTATAGTTACTATTATTATAAAGAGCTACTAGTGTACTGTACTAGGTCTGTACGTTTCTGTTTTTTGTTTATTAAATTTGTTTCATTCTAAGAAATATTCTCGTGTAGAGGAAAACATACAGACATAGTTTTTCATGATATGTACAACATATTCAAAAAATCGTAAAAATCGGACGAGGTTTAAATGGAGAAAAACGTTATCTCATTTGGTATGGACGTTTTTAGCTTCACAATCCTCTTAAGATCGTGGTGTTAAAATATTAATAATAATTAAATTGTCTCATGTCCTGATTGTTAAATGACGCACAGAAAAGCATTTTAAGGCGACGGCGTTAAGGGCGAAATAGAATGGCAATAAAAAATGCAGACGTTGATTGCTGTCCTACTTGAACTTTAGTTCTAGAGCAAGATGCATAATTTAGCTGTCTTTTTCTTACTTTAAAGTTAGAGTACGACAGCAGACAACTTCTGCAATTTTTAATGCTCTTCTAAACCCTGTTCAGACTTGTCTTATATGGTAAACAATATTCTAACCTCAAAATGTTTTTTTTTTTGTCTAGAACAGCTCTTTTATCGTAAATAAAGTAAACTCCAATCCAATGTCCAATGTATTGTCAGTTTTTTATTTTATTTAAAATAGCTGTTTCATACAAAAATAGTTGCATTTTGAGGTTAGAAAGTCGTTTACTACTTAAGAAAAGCAAGTCTGAACAGGGTTTAAGTTTCGCCTTAGTGTTTAGTCGGTAGATATCAATAATAAACTATAGAATTCTCTCTATTCCTAGATTTTAAGAGGCAATATTACTAATGTGATAGAGATTGTTCCATTTATTGTATGACGTGAACTGACGAGATCTTCCGAACGGATTTATTTAATGTCAATTTTAGAGGACGCCGACCGCCCAGTGGCGCTCTCATTTATATTTTCCTATAAACCAAAGTGTGGTGTTGAAATCGAATGGTGGTTTTTTGTTTAACAAGTGAATACACAATGTATGACATGTATGACAAAGTAATAACCTTCGTGTAGCCAACTTAACGAAAAAAGGACGCCACTACTTCCATTAAATTACTATTATGTGATTAATTATGTCATATAGCTTATTATTTGTGTATTCTTTTGTACAACAACAAACACACTTCGATTTTAGGACAATAATATAGCTTATTAGAAAACACAGTTTGCATTGATTAGGCGTGACAATAACATATATTTTCTTCCCATACATTTTTTTTTACATCGTTTAACAATTTGACGTAATACGTATATTAGCTGTGTTACACATGTCCTGACGTGACACCACTAATCACACGTGGATAATGTATAACCCGGCAAATTGAAATGTTGAACTGGTAAACAATAAAATTCCTCGCCTGTACATTTACACCATCACTCTACGTCATAAAGTTGATTGAAAACAATATATTACTTATTGTATTATAAACGCAATATGTTCCACGCGCCGGCATAAATTTACTGACGTTTGTTTGTTAGCATTTCTAACTGCGATTACCGCTTCGTGCCATCTATGCCAAGTATTCGATTGTATTACTATTCTCAAAGTTAAGTATTATTTTTCCCGTTTTATGAAATGACGACTGATTTTATTTGTATTCTTTTAACGTGTACTCGAATTGTAATCGATTATGTTTAAGTTAACTATTATTATACTAACTTTTTATACTTTTTTTATCATTTATAAATTTAATGACTGCAATAATATAATAGTGTCAAATTGAAAGGCTGAGAAAGCATATGTAAAACGCTTATACCATAGTACCATTGGCCCTAACATAGAGAATCTCTTACCGCCCATACTAATTTAAAAACCTTTTACCTTGTGTAAACGAACAACGGGCATATTATGTTCGCGTTTATAGAACACCCGTTACTTTCTGACGCATATGTAAGTGCGAGAGTGAGGAATGCTTTATCCAGAGCGGGAAACGCGACCATTATAAACCCACAGGTTAATATTAATTTGCCAGTGTTTTCATTCGGGCCTAAATACGAATATATTTAGTAGAACTTATAGATCTATTTAGTACTTAAGGTAAGTTCAAATGTAGAGCATTTGAAGTATAATTCCATATTGGTGCATTTATTTTCCATTACATTACATATGCCGTTATACTTACGAATAAGTAGAGGTTTAGATTGGCTAGATTATTGAAATTCCTAATTACTAAAATTATCGGTGCCAAAGGTTTGAGAGCGTCATGACGAATAAAGTCACTAATCTAATATAAATAGGTTTGAAATTATTATAGCACAATAATGAAAAATTAGACAAGTTGACGCAGGTCTGTAATGTTCACTTCCTGCTTATTCTGTCAAAATTGCAGAATGATAATCCTGATTTTATTTGTATGTAATCATTATATATTTTTTAATAAAATATCATAAATATCATGGGCTTTTAAACTTATTCCACATCACATCACAGAGCATCGCATGGCGCGTTTACATACGCACCAGTAAAACCTTTCTGCCCATGCAATAGGAACAAAAATACAATATATGTATATAAACGGGCCGCTTCGGTGACAGATCAGCTGTTTGTCAATACATTTGACAACCGTTAACCGCTAACCGTCCGTTTAATTGTCGGTCAGCGCGGGCCTGAATGTCGTCAACACATTCGGTCACTGACCTATGTGAACGGGCCAATTCAGCCAAACAAAATTTCGCCGACGCATTTCGTCACCGACCTCCGTAAATGACCAATTGTGTCGGTTAAACCGAATGCTGTCGACCACTGGCGTAGCTAGGGGGGGGTGCGCCCCGGGTGTCACCCGATTTGGGGTGACACGGTGACACCCGACCTGACCGTGGACATCAGTAGTGTGTGCCATCTATAACAATTCGTAAATGTGTGGCAGATTACATAACCGCCATCAATAAAATAATGTAATAAATATGTAATGTAAGTACCTAACAATAATAAAATTCGTCTGTTGACTGCCAAGTCACTACCAAAACAGTAATTACTCTTCAAAACCTCGTATCTCGGTACTTAGTCGATATCGAGATACGACTTTTGATTTGAGTAGGTATTTGTTACTGTGACACTGGACTATTTAAAATTCATTGTGGAATGGGATTTTACAGAATCTCTTCCGAATCTAATGGTCGCACTGAAGTTATTTATAACAATATGCGTATCAGTTGCTTCATGTGAGAGGAGTTTTAGCAAATTAAAATTGATCAAAAATTACTTGCGGGCTACAATGACTGAAACTAGATTAAACAATCTTAGTATTTTAACAATAGAGCATGAAGCAACACAAAGTATAAACTTTGATGACGTGATCTCGGAGTTTGCAAGTGTTAAAGTTAGAAGGAAGAAATTTTAATTTATTTCAAACATCGTTGATTAGTAATAAAAAAAACCTATGAAAATAATTTGTAATATTTGAATAAAACAACCGCGACGCGTCGCGTTGGGGTGACACCATCAATATCCGCACCGGGTGCCACCCATGCTAGCTACGCCACTGCTGTCGACACATTCGGACACGCACAGACTTGAGGTAGACGCTGTAAAGCACGCTTACCTTATTCGGTTTTGCCGTATGTAACCGAATTGGATCATCAATCTAAATTAAATGGCGCATGACACGTTTACATTTTCCGGTTTTGGCCGTACCTACTCGAATGCAGCCCGAATTCGGTTGACGCACGTCATTCGGCCGCTAATTAATGTAAACGCCGCATTAAGCCGATTCTGCGTCGAGAGGTCCTTACCCCGTCAAGATCCAAGATTTCTAGAAAGTGTGTCAACCATCCCTTGATGTGATTTCATCCTGATTACAATTAACTTAGTAAATTATTTGAATTTGTCGGTCCTTCATAGGGACATTATAACGTCGAACTTCGAATTTGAGATTAGAACCCTTGTTTTACAATTTCTGGTCTAATTCTGATACGAATATTTTGAATCTGTGGGCTTTCATTTCATTTGTCATATTTTCCGTTTGCTAACAAGAAAGACGTGTTGGGTTTTTTAATAAAACAAATTTCGTTCAAATTACTGTTTTCGACAAAGAAGTCATCAAAATGGGAGTGTGGGCAGAAGTTACTACAGTGAAGTCGGAGAACAGACACGAAATCAAGCTGTCCGGTGCGGCAATATCGAAGAGAATTTCTGAAGAAGGATTAGACAACAATGTGTTTCAATTAACCAATTTAAACTTGTTGACCATCAGCGAGACGTGTCTTACGACTCTCCCTAACGACATAAAACGCTTGGTAAATCTTCAATCCCTTTTATTATTCGGCAACAAGCTTCAAGACTTTAACGAAAACATAACCTCTCTGCCGAAGTTAAAAGTGCTCGATATCTCCAGAAATGAGATAAAAAGTATCCCAGATAATTTAAATAAGATGAAAGAATTGACTAGCATTAACTTTAGTTCAAACCAAATAGAAGTTATGCCGAAGTTTGTGGATTTTCCTAATTTGATCATAGTAGATGTTTCTAATAATAAGTTGAAAGAGTTTATAGACGTTGAAGGTGCTAATTTACCTCATTTAACTGATCTTAAGCTAAAGAGCAATGCGATTGAATCAATACCTAATAGCATAGCACAGAGTTTGCCCTCACTAAAGAATTTTGACATGGGGGACAACCAGGTCAAAATTGTGCCTGGTGAACTGGCCAATTTACAGAAATTAAAAGGTAAGAGTAAAGAATATTATTTATTTTTTTGCGTATAAAATGCATACTTTCACGTTTTTGCATGTTACATCATGCTTTATTGTAGGTGCAACTATGGTGCAATATTTATTTATAAGCAGGACCCGACTTTTCATGCCATTGAAAAAATGACGTCACACTATATAGAGTACGATTCCAAATGATTTTATTGTTACTATTTAACCATTACTCGTCATAATTATGGTCAAATTAGTATAAATAAATAAAAGTATTTGTTTGAGAAGGACAGTGGCAAACATCATCCAGTAACATTATCATTAAAAAAACTGTTTTTATGTTGTAATAAACATTAATATAATTAAATAGTCCTAAATACAATTATGGAATTGACATTCATAAAAAATATTCTCAATTTGCCATTTTTAGTGGTGAAAAATAAGTATGATGCTGCCGTGGTGATCCCTATTTTGATTGTAATTAAACTGTATTTAATTATAATCAATGTACCGCTTCTTATTTTTTATTTATTACTACGAGTAAATACATACCTAAACACCTCCCAAATAAAAGCAGAGCACCCTGTGTGTAAAATTTCGTCTTTTTAAGCCATCATATGACACCTGTTTATTAGTCACCTTTTTTAGTACTAATAAAATTGACCAGATGACCAGAGCTTAATTTTTCCATGGTTTTTTTAACTATTTTGTGTTCATTTTTGCTTAGGAACATTCTATTAAGGCATACTCAGGACACATTCCAACATTTGTCAATAATTATTAATTTATGTTTCTAGAAATAAACCTCAAAGGAAACAAACTAGCAGACAAGCGCCTTATGAAACTAGTTGACCAATGCCGCACAAAACAAGTCTTAGACTACGTAAGAGAGCACTGTCCAAAGGCTGACGCCCAGGCTCCTAGCAAGGGTAAGGGTAAAAAGGGCTCCAAGAAACAAGACGAACCACCTAATGAGGAACCGGTCTGTGATCTGTGTCACTCAATGAAGATTTTATATGTTGAAGATGATGTTCTTAAAGTAAAAATTGTAGAGCCTCAAGTTGGACCAGTACGTCCATACATTCTATGTTGTATTGTTGATGAATTGAATTTTACGGAAGCATCATTCAAAAAGTTTATTCAAATGCAGACAAAACTTCATGATACAGTGTGTGAGAAGAGGAACCTTGCGACCATAGCAACACATGACTTAAAGAAGATACCACCAGGTATGTGAGAAAGAGTAGCATATAAGTCAGGGTTTCATAATCTTGTTGAAACGTCTCTTTAAATCCACCTATTTATGTTGCTTTTGAATTACTTAAATCCTTTTGGGCATATGGGTGAGGGCCAAAAATGTGGACTCAATTAGCAGACAGCGTAGTTATCCATACCAGCAATATAGATGAAAATGTTCCATTGTGGGATGAAAAGTTTCCTTACGATTGTATGTCTAATTTTAATCGTACAGCGGAAAGTTTCATAGAAAATTGTAATTGAGTAAGTTAGCATGCCTAAGTTTTTGGTCCAAAACTACATTCCATTCATTTGTGACTGTAAGAACTGTACGAAATGTAATAGTTAATGAATATATCTGGCCCGCCTATAAAATCGATGCCCCATTTGAAGGACGTTAAGAAGTCCAGAGGGGCCATTGTCTAATGCACTCGCAATCACAATCATTTTGATTTTGAAAATCGAAGGCATGTCTGCATACAAAATGAAAAGATTTGTTAAACTTTGAAGCCGATTGTCATTGAGAGTGTGTTAGGCAATAGCGATGCTGATTTTGGTTACATCATCCAAATAACAAAATGAGTAAATTTATTTTTGTAGTAAATTGTAGTTTGTAAGTCAAACTAATTTCCTACTTTACCGTGATGCCATGTGTTTATTATAATATACTCAAAAAGACCTCTAGGGTTCTTTACGTTGTTATAAAATCACAATCTTTGTATTTTTCCAGGTGACCTGACATACACAGCAAAGTCCCCCACTGCCCTTCGCCTCACCCCTCTTGGCCGCACTAAGCCCTGCACTGGAGAGCAGCTGTTCCACCAGCTCACAGCTGAGGCGGAGGCACTGAGGAAGGAGAAAAAGAGGAATGTGTACTCTGGAATACATAAGTAAGAATATTATAGTTCAATGTATTGATTTCTTCTTCTTTAAACTGAATTCTAATGCAATGAGCAATCCAAATAAATGTAATATTAAGAGGTTAGAATTTGAAAATCTTGTAATCGTGACGATGATGAGGATGATGACCTAAATCAGTTTCTTTTAAAGTATGGATGGCTGACACACTGGTGATATTGGGTGATAAAGTTGGAGACAAATTTGATAAGCACTGGCCTAAAATATGGCAATGTCATTTTTTTTGGTTTTAAAAATGAGAAAGGCTGCGAGTTTATTCTTGCGAGTTATATGGTTGATGTAAAATTGTATACAGGGAGACTATATATCCCAAAGATGATGTTATATCCCAAAGATTATAATGCCTTAAATGATTCTTGTGCAAACAGAGTCATGGGCAAACAGTGGTATTTTATATTAATATTATACAATTTCTTCAGGTACTTGTATCTCCTAGAGGGTAAACCGAAGTACCCCTGCCTTCAGGCATCTTCTGGGGAGGTCATCAGTTTCCCGCCAATCACCAACTCTGAGAGCACAAAGGTATGTGTTGATTATGTCTCAGGACTTCAATGATCTTAAGAATGTTTTACTGTTGTAATAAGGATATTACGAATGTCGGAACAAGCGGGATATAGAGATGCGGAGGCCCTGGGGAAACCAAGAAATGGAGACCCCATATGGTTTTTCAAATAGGTTAAGCCAAAGAAGGCCGCTAATTACATAGTAATAGGAGCATTTTAAATTTAATGTTATTAATAATAGTAGATTGATTAGCAAGGGACTAAAACACGCCATAATGACACTAGATATTTAGCCACGCGAGCCGAGCGAGGGTGGCTATAGTTCGAGTATGTTTGTTTCGCCTTGCGCTAAACACTCTACTTTTCACTTTGAATTCGAGGACAAAAAACGACGTTTACAATACAATAGTTATTAAAACAAAGTCTCCCAAATTTGTTCGACGGTTGTTTTTTTAATGTATGGTGACACTTTTAACTGCTTGCATATTTAGCCGATAGATTCAAAATTGAATACAATTTTAAAACTAAATGTACCATGCATGCATGTTTCTGTTTCACCTTAAGGTTGACTGGTAGAGAATGCTTGTAGCATTAAGTTCGCCTTTTGTACACTATTTTATTTTGTGCTATAAAGTATTTAAATAATAAATAAATAATAAAATTAATTCATCCATAACATAATTAAATATATATATATACGATTAATGATTACAAATATATATATATTTGTAATCCTAATCATTAATCGTGTTCACGAAATAAAATCGTTTTTTTTTTTTTTTGCAAACCCTTTCACTTTCACGCCCTAAAAATTGTACACACTCACTGAAAATGGCGATAATCCTCCTTTCACAAACACCGTGATTGGTTGTTAAGGGGTTTCTAAAGTAAATTTAAAAAAATACTTTAGTCCTTAGAGACTAATAAGGTGCTTTAGTCCCGATGTGCAGAGACTAAGTAACATTTTATGAGCATAACAAGTGAAAAGTATGGAATGCTTCGACTTCTAATTTGCACTTTGCCCTCCCTTTAAATCCGGCCTTGCAAACGAGATGTCGTTAGATTCCTCTATGATGACGATGATGACGATGATGATGGCGATGATGATGGCGATGGCGATGGCGATGGCGACGACGATGACGATGATGATGGTGATGGTGATGGTGATGATGATGATCCGATATCCAAACATGCTGTCTTTAAAGCTTTCTTTTTATATCTTTTGACCCATGTTGTTCATTTCCAGATGTCGCACGAGAGTAAATCGATGTTGGTGGAGGTGACGTCGCACGCGTCGCTCGGCGCCTGCAAGGCCGCCATGGACCGGCTGCTGCTCGAGTGCCTGCAGCTGGGCGTCGCCGACGAGGAGCCCAGCCCGTACCACTCGCTGTGCGTCCAGCAGGTCAGGACTGTTATTATTTAACCCCTGATGAAGAGAGAGGGATGTTATAACTCGGCTATGTTTGTGTGTGTGTCTGTCTGGGCAAACAAACAAGCTTTCCAATTAGAAAAACGCGTCTGAATTGATTCATTCGTTTGTGTTTCCATAAACTTATAATACGTAGTTTTTCGTCTTCATTACCCTGCTAACGTGTATTTGCCTCCATACCATCAAATATGTAGCTCCTTTTTAGTATATAGCGCATTATAAAACTCTGACCCATAGCGATATCCTAACAATGTAAACTTCTTATCGTTATATAATAAGTTCTTCATAATAGTAACACTATGCCCTTGCAGGGCGTCACATGCATGCCCTTTTGTAATTCCATCTTTGAATACTTGTCATGTGACATGCAATAAACCATTTGAATTATTAACGATATTTTCTTGTTGCAGGTTAAAATTGTAGACACAGAGGGGAACCTCAAGAGTGTGTACCCGTCGAGGACGGACTGCGTTTTCGACGCCGCGAGCAATATCAAAGTGTACCGTCTGCCCAAGAAATAAATAATTAAGGAATAAATTATTGACCGATGTACTGTTTTCGTTTCGAGTGTGGTGATTTGAAATTCGAATGTTTTCTTTTGTTATTGATTTTCAACGGAGAGAATATCGCGTGTTAATTCTGTGAAGCGGATCTGTCACTGTGCGATTTCTCTAAAACATGTACTCGCAATGTATGGCTAATTTTCGTCACAAAACGGACAAAGTTAAAGTTCCATAATTTTTGTCCTTAATTGAGGTACACGTTTTAGTGAAAACGCCCCACTGAGAAACTACAGTATAGTCAACAAGAAGATGTATCTACTTTTTCACCTTATTGACTTGTACCTTGTAATACATGTCTTTGTAGTCGACTGAAACATTACACAACCAAGTTATTTAATACCATACCGCGATTTTAAATGGCGTTATTTAGGACCTGGCCACACCGGTTGGCTTAATTGTCGTGTCACCGTGTTGCGTATTATTTGGTCGAGCCTTAATAACACACGCTTGTTTAAAGTGCCTTATGGGCCGGCGCTGACTGCCGGCATGGCACGGCGTGTCATGGCAAAGGATTTCGGTACTGATATAACCATTTTTAATCTTATTACCATGAGTATAGAATTCATGTTACTTTATTTTGACACAACGATGCCGAGGGAGGCCGCGGTAGGACAGAACGTGCCTAAGCATTCCACGGGATGCCGCGGAAGGCCGTACCGGCCTTCGGGATGCCACAGCATAATTTGCCGTGTCATGCCAGCAGGATGCCACGGCATGCCGCGGAAGGCCGTGTTATCCTTCGGAATGCTGCAGCACAACTTACCGTGCCATCCTGTGCCGTGCCGGCAGTCAGCGCCGGCCCTATCCCGGCAATTTATAACCGGTCTCGTTCTGTTACTCGAATTAGAATGTGATAGCTATAGTTCCCGGCTATAAATTACCGTAGAACTTTGCTCGTGTAATTGCACTTTATATTATATTTAACAAAAAATATAGCAGGCCTACCTTTGGCGTTCAACCGCGCTTTTCCAAATACTCCGATGTGTTTTCCTTTCGAAAACCTGCTGTGGCTCAAGGAAGTCCTAATGGTAACTTTGTAATAGACGTTTCAGTTAGTTTTTTTTACCTGCTTTCAGTTTTTTTACTTTCAATATTACTGTACAATATTCGCAATCTGTTCTGGATATTGTTTACATAATTGAATCAAAATTTGTTTTCTATGTTGTTTATCCCAGTTTATTTTTGATGTTTTATTTGCTTTTCTCATCTCATTTTTATAATCAGCATTGCCCAGTGGATTATTTGTATGTTGGCGGTACAGGAATACGCCTGTTTATTTACATGTTTAAAATTCGAGTCATTTTATAACGGTTATTTAAATCATAGCGTTTAGAAGCATAAATAAACAAAGATTTAACTCAGCAAACGACATGTTAAAATGTTAAAATCTTAATGTATTTACTTATTCAGATTGTTACGTTTTGCTTCGAGAGCTAAGTTTAGAGATGTGCCGTTATCGGGTATTGACAAGTATTTCCTTACAACACACGCAAGGGAGGGCACAAGTCTAGCTAGTTTGTAAGGATGTTTCTTAAATCTTCTGTGATGTAATTATCAATTTGTTGGTGTGTAACATCAAATAAGCTAACGAGTAAGTGCCAATTCTTGTTGCTTGTTTCTAATAAATATTTTTTCATTGTATTTTTATTTTTCATCTATTTTCACCGAACAGTCGAGTTTATAAATATTTTTAGGTAACCCTTAGTACTTACAATAGTTACAATTCATGTATGGCAGCTTAAACATGACATGAAATAAACAAGGTACTAAAGTGTACACATAATTATGAAGTTCGCTTTCTCCCGATTCGAGTTTCGAATGATGGAAAAGGGAATAGCGAAGCGGGATAGTAGTAATCAATTCCATTTGTATCACGAATGGAGTTGATTAAAAATATATATACGGTCTCATTGAGAAACTGCTCCTTTTTTGAAGTCGTTTAAAAACCATACCAGCCCGTGGTTTCCCATTTTTTTTTCATTATTTCTTTGTTTCCTTAATTTGAAAACTTTATGAGTTGCGATAGTTATGATAATACATTATGACTGAATATTATTATCGCAGACGGTATATAACTCTTTAAACTGCTCAATAAATAGTATTTCGTTCACTAGTAGCTGTTTGAGTCATATTTTTTTCAACATAAATAAAAAAACAATCGTATTTAATGGCAACATTCAGATTGAAACTTCAAACAAGTCTTGTCTTGTCCAGTCCAGTTCAAGTTTGTTGCTTTCAAACAAACAAGCTATTGAATTTTCTTTAAAAGCTGTTTGATTCTGATTTACGTACTTTTTAATTCCTAATGGTGGACTGAATAAGTTATTTACGATGCGGCGCAGTTTAGCGCCGAGCCAGGTTGGCTCTGGCGACAACGTTTTCAAAAGCCCTTTGTTAAATTCCGCGAAACGTAAAAAGCGGGAATGCACAAAAGCTGCGGTTGTGCCTAGAACCCTCACACAATCCATGTCGGCTTCTGACCACGAGAATCTCATCAAACAGATATTAAGCCAGCCCTTTAAAGTGCCTATTTCGAATTATGTATCATCGTACTGTAGCAGAAGTTTGGGGTTAAAAAGAACGCAAGTAAGGCGCGCTTTACACGACCCGAATGAACCAAACGCTCTGGTTTTGTATCGCCCTCCACATATCCCCGAGTACGAGAAGATGAAAATGAGTACCAATGAAATTAAAGTGGCTGTTGTGGTGGATCCAGTACTGGGAAACGTACTCCGACCTCACCAAAGGGAAGGTGTGAAATTCATGTACGATTGTGTGACAGGTAACCAGATAGATAACGCGTTTGGGTGTATCATGGCAGATGAAATGGGTCTTGGCAAGACTCTTCAATGTATAACTCTACTATGGACATTGTTAAGACAAGGTCCAGAATGCAAACCAACTATTTGCAAAGCGATAATAGTATGCCCAAGTAGTTTAGTGAAAAACTGGTATAATGAAATACAAAAGTGGCTCGCGTCGAGAATAAATGCTTTAGCTATGGATGGAGGTTCAAAGGCTGATGTAACCTTGAAACTGCAGCAGTTCATGAACACTTATTCAGCTACAAGGGTAGCTACACCGGTGTTGATTATATCCTATGAGACTTTTAGGATATATTCCAACATTCTGCACTCATCAGAAGTTGGTTTGGTCCTGTGTGATGAGGGTCACAGACTAAAAAATAGTGAGAATCAGACATACCAAGCTTTGATGGGCCTAAAAGCAAAGAGAAGAATTCTAATCTCTGGCACACCAATACAAAATGATTTGACAGAATATTTCAGCCTGGTGCATTTTGTCAATGAAGGAATACTTGGAACAGCGCACGAGTTTAAGAGGAGATATGAAAACGCCATTCTTAAAGGCCAGGATGCCTTGGCATCAGCACAGGAGAGAGAAAAAGCACAGGAGTGCTTACAGACTCTAACATCCATTGTGAACAAGTGTATGATTCGTAGAACCAGCAGTCTGCTCACTAAATATTTACCAGTCAAGTTTGAACAGGTCATTTGCGTGAAAATGACTCCACTTCAGACACAAATCTACAAGAACTTCATCAACTCTGATGCTATACGAAATAAATTCTCTGGTTCTGGTGAGAAGAACACACTGAGTGCTTTGTCGAGCATCACTTCACTCAAAAAGCTGTGCAACCATCCAGATTTGATCTATGATAAGATCATTGAAAGATCTGAAGGATTTGAAAAAGCCAAAGACTTGTTACCTAGTAACTATGACATCAAAGATGTTAGACCGGAATACTCTGGGAAACTCATGATTCTCGACTGTATTTTGGCCAATTTAAAGACAAACACAGATGATAAGATAGTGCTTGTCTCAAACTATACCCAAACTCTAGATCTGTTTGAAAAGCTATGCCGCAAAAGAAGCTATCTGTATGTGAGGCTAGATGGCTCTATGACCATCAAAAAAAGAGCTAAAGTTGTTGAAGGCTTTAATGATAAGGATTCTAAGGAATGGATATTTATGCTCAGTTCTAAAGCAGGTGGCTGCGGGTTGAATCTTATCGGGGCCAATAGGTTAATCATGTTTGATCCAGACTGGAACCCGGCAAATGATGACCAAGCTATGGCAAGAGTGTGGCGTGATGGGCAGAAGAAACCATGCTACATTTACAGGCTACTGGCTACAGGAACAATTGAAGAAAAGATATTCCAACGTCAAGCACACAAAAAGGCCCTAAGTGACACTGTTGTGGATCAGAATGAAGAATCATTACGACATTTCACTTCTGATGACTTAAAGGACTTGTTTAGATTGGAAGAGAATACCCTATCTGACACTCACAGCAAATTCAAATGTCGTAGATGTGTTAATAACATTCAAGTTACAATACCTCCAGAACATTCTGACTGTACATCAGACTTGTCGAATTGGTACCACTGTGCAGATAAGAAAAACTTGGCAGATTTAGTTCTTAAGCAATGCTGGGACCTGGCTAAGAGTATTTCTTTTGTATTCCATCACCGTTCAGCTAAGACTGAAGCTCAAAATGAGATAGAGAATAAGGAGAATGTACAAGAGAAAAAGAAAAGGAAAATTGAGATTGATGAGGATTATTCTGAGCCTGATGACAGTGGAGATGAAGATTATGTTTGATTTATTTGGTTATTTTATATTGCAGAGAAGAAATTATGTTCATCATGTCATTGTATATAGTTTATTTTAAGTTTGTAGAATTATGAAGAGTGATTATAGTACTATTTTGTCTTTATGTTTTTTTTGTCTTATTTTACGTTCTACGTTAAATATAGGGGGTGCGCGACTTGGAATGAAAATAATATATATACAGGAAAAAGACCCCCCTTCTAAGCTATACTATGGCTGGCTGTCATTCTGAAAACATCTGACCAATTGTTTATTTTTTTGTAAATTACCTTATCGTTGATTTTTGTTCTCATATCCAGAGGAGTTTTGTGGGACAACTTGTAACATTGATGAAGAACTTGCATTAAATAAAATAACAGTGATAAGATTGTTCCAAATGAGTAAGCGGTCAAGATCACACTGAGCCATTGAAGTGGATGCTCGCTATCTTCAAGGGTCATGACGACTATGAGTGGAAGTCTTCGATGACAGGACAGGATTTACCGTACAACGTTGCATATATATACTTGACATTGGCAAAATTACGTTATTATGTAGACGCCATTATACACCGTGTTTTTTTTGATTTACGATAACTTCGGCATATTACTAGGTATATCTATAGAAACTAATTGGTAGATTAGATTTTTAAATATTGCAAAAAAAATTTTTTTTTCAGTTTAGAACAAAATAATGAAATCTTTTATCTTTGGTCATTCTAAAAGGGCCTTTAGAGTTACCTAGCTAATAATCAGTGTCAAATACGTCTATGTTGGCGTGACATACACACACAAGTAAAGATAACACTTGACAGGTACAAGTCACTTTAGATTGACGCGTCTACAAACCTAACAATTGGAAACTCTTTACTCATACGTATTAAAAGAAAATTGTTGTTATCAATTAAGAGCCTTTTACACTAGTTTAACGTGATTAACTGATTAAATTTAAAAATTAAATATCTTTAAAACCGTTAGACTTATCATTTGTCTGTCTTCGGGAAATTAACTTTGTTTGACCTAAAGAACGTTCCCTTAAAGTTATCGTAAATCAAAAAAAACACGGTGTATAAATAAAAATAAAATTCAGGCAAAGGCAGCTTGAATGCAGCAACTCAATTTACAAATCACTTGTACTACCTAGTCCCAAGCTAAGCTCTAGGGTTGTACTATCGGTGCTAGACAAAGAAAAACGTACATATAATAGAAATAGATTATTAAATACACCAAGTTTCAGAAACAAATTCGTACTCTGCCGTATCTACTCTGTTATAGAACAGTCAAGGAATTAAATTTGTCACCCACCTTAGTTCCAAAGTGAATCTGACATTCTACAGCAATAAGGTTGAATTTCCTCTCTCTTCTCTTGAAGATGCCATATAATTTGTAATTGATATTGATTTATTGATGCACATTTTCTTTGAAATGGGTAGCAAACTTCCGTGACCGTACTAAAGTTAACATAAAACTGGTTAATACGGTTAACGCGGTAAGAATGTTTGGCGAGTTTTCGATATTTCGACGACATTGCAATCGCTAAAATAAAAAAAAGTATAAAAGGACAATAAATAAAAAAACAACTGTTTCAATATCTTATTACTTTTAATCAAATTTCCCATTTTCTTTTAAAAACCTGCAGAGCATCACATCAAAGTCTCTTATTACTGTGGATCAGTTCAGACTCTGACGTCTGAAGCGATAGGCAGTTGTAAAGGCTTGTAGGAAGGTTCCACGATGGCGTTAGAAGCATCTCCTTCTTCGCTAGAAGACTTTTCTTCGCTTGAAGACTTTTCTTCGCTAGATGACTTTTCTTCGCTAGATGACTTTTCTTCGCTTGAAGACTTTTCTTCCTCGGTAGAAGCAGCTTCTTCACTGGGAACCAGATCTTCACTGGACCAGTCGAATGAGATGTTGGTCACCTCATAGAACCAGTCGTGGTAGTGACCAGGACGGACGTAGGCTGCGAACAAAAGAGTAAGTGAAAAACCTACTGTTGTTGGCGAAGTTTTTGTGCTGTATGAGACCTGCAACATGCAGGGCGCATTGAGCTTCAGCTCAAAGTTCAACAGTGAAAAGTGAGATTTAATCATAGTAGTAGAGGACGACGCAAGGTTTTCGCCCGGGTATTTGTTTCCACTTTAATTTCAAAAAATGTATTGTATACCTACCTACTAACATATTAAAGGTCGCTTTTCAATGTTTCACATTAAGCTGAAGGCGGTGCTGATCTAGTGCCGCCGGGGCGTTGTAGTGTGCGTTAACCTTTACTCGAAGGACGAATAACCTGCCTGCGCCTCTTCTAGGCGGTAAAATCCAAATCGTATTTGACCTGTTACGGTATTGTTTTTAAGTACTCCGCCATTACTGTCAAGAAAATAAGAGCTATCAAAATGTTGACAATAGAAGAACAGATCAAAAACGATATTGTTTTTACCGTGTAGAATAGAGGCCCTGATATACCTAATTCTACAGGGTCAGAGAGAAAGGAATCCATTCCTCCAGCTCCACCTAAGTAACTTCGAACATCGATTTTCAAACGCAGGTCACTTTAAAAATCGAAGTTCGAAGTAGCTCCATCCCTTACAAAGTGGGGCCTCAGCAATCAATGTAGGTCAGTAAGGAATAGTCGGAAACTACAAAAAGTTGTAGATTCGTTTGCAGATCACGATCACGCAAAGATTATTTTAAGACTAATTGCGTTGCCAAATCTGAGGGCTAAGATGGAATGTCTCTATGCTAGTAATTTCACCGGTTGCCTTATAACAACAGTGCTCGGTGGATAAGATAGTGGTAGCGATCTGCACGGACGAAAAAAACCTGAAAATGTTTACTCTTGTTCAGTGTAGGTAATTGCTTACCGGAGGGGAAGGGGCTGTTGCACCCGGCGGAGGAACCGAAGCTCACCACGCCCACCATAGTCGGGGCTCCGTCGGCGTCCACAAACGTAAGCGGGCCGCCACTATCACCCTGCATAACACATATTCAGTTAAGTTCTTTACATTACAGTGAAGCAAAAGTTTTCCGGGTTTGTTAATACACTCAGGAGCAAAAATACCGGGTTAGAGTGCGTTTTTCATACAAACGAGACTATTTCAAAGCCTTCGTTGCTCGCCTGGGGTTGTTTTGAGTGAGGTTTAATGGTGGATACTGCGAGGTTCAATAGAGGAGGTCAAAAGTTCTTGAGATACCTAACTGATCGCACAATCAGTTAACACCACAGCAGGAGAGTTCGGGTCAGCACTTGGATTTCCTTACATTTAATTGCCATTTTAAATGTTTTTCTGAACATGCACAATTCCGGCGTTAACCGCAGATTTATTCAGTTGGGTATCCTAGGCACTCTAGAAGTCCTGTATCGATGCTCGACGTATTCATCATCAGATTTCACTAAAAGCATTCCCTGGCGAGGAACCAAGGCTTCGAAATAGCCTCTTTAGTATGAAAAACGCCTCCATACGCTGTTTTGCTATTCTTTCCAATTATACCCGAACCCGAAAGACTTTAAGATCTATGCTATTGCATAACTCTAATTAGTTTTCGGTTTAAATGCTTCTTAGACCACCAACATACCGGTTCAATGGTTACCTTCTAAATTATATAGGTTCAATGATGTGAGAAGATTTAAAATCTGCTGGAAGTAACGGGAGGTCAAGGAAATATTTGTAGGGAGTTCTGTTGTTATGTTTAGAAACGCAATACGAGGATAATAATAAATATTGCATATGGCGAGTAACAGCAGGGTCCTTTCCAGTCAGGGTCCCTTCTTTGGTCCCCAGCCCTACTATGGATCCACCCTTGTTATAAAGTTTAGACCTGGCAAGAAGACTGTGCCGTGTCGTTGTAGTACTCCGCGCAGATAGTCTGGTTCTGGATGGTGGGGCTGTTGTTGTACCACGCGCGGCACTCCTCGTTGGTGATGCCGCGGAGGTGCACCCAGCGCAGGATCTGGGAGGTGGTCCCGCCTGCCATCAACATCCAAGAATTTATTATGAAACTTTAACGCAGGTACGCACTTGACAAGTAATATTGGTATAGCTCTTGCAATTTACGATGGCGAATGGGCTTTACTTGTGGTAAACACATATCTGTATACATGTCAAAGTGTGCGTGGGAGCGAAAGTGGGTATGGTAAGCATAAGAAAATAAAGAGCAAATTCTATTCTTCTTGAAGAAAGTGAAAGACTTTGGCGACCATTGCTCGTCCCTACAAACAATATAAAATAAGATAAAACATTGAACACAACCAACTATTTATGTTCTTGACGTGATATGCGAACTATTTAGTCATGCTTGTAGTAGCGATGGTTGCATCTTCTACAAAATTGATGTAAGTCGAGGTATCTTTTCGCGAAATACGAAGTCTTTTGTATTTTCAGTCCTTAAATCACGTACAATTTTATGTTAATTAAAACCTATGCGTAGGTTTTGTCTTTCAGAGGGCTTATTGGGGCCGCGATTATCGCGAGATTAAACTTGGATAAAAGATCCGTCACTCTCGCACTTATATACTTGTCAAAAAGTGACGAATGTTTTATCCACTTTTTTAGACGCGGTAAACACGGATAGGCCCAACAGTTCAAAATAAATTTACTATTTTTGTTTTAGCATATTTCAAAATAAAAATACTTTATTATACCTCACTATGAATAACATGATGAAATGCTGACGGTACTTCGTGGCAGGTAGCTTCGTGGAAACAATATGCACAAGTGACTTGAGCGACGGCGCGCTCGCGACTGATCGCTCCGTCAGACACGCACACTACCGCAATGTGCGTGTAGTCGTGTACACGCTCAACCACTAACAAAGGCCACTCGCCATCGTGAATTGCAAGAGCTATACAGAGTTTATTAGAAGAGAATTTCTAAAAAAGTTTGTAGGTGTATAATCAATCGGAGACGTGCTTGTATCCGTAACTTTTTCCTATTTTTATGGTAATTATAAGCGTCTCTATCTACACTTTATTAATAATCATAAATTATAATTCCATCAAAATTATAAAAAACATGGTACCACAATAGGAAAAAAAACTAACGTCAGTTTCACTGAATTGATGAAGAAACGTGTTTTTTAGAAATGCTCAGAACCGGTGCAATAGTTTATATAGTGTTTTTTTTTAGTTGCAGTACTTTGCTAGTTTGACAGTAGTGGCGTACCTAAACGTGCCATTAATAACTTCTCTACGTCAACAACAATCTCTCTTTTTAAGCCCGATTTACATTGGTCAGTGCCAAGGATAGTAAATTGAAAAAATAGAAAGCGATTCTATTTGGATCCAAGGCAAGGCAGGTAAGGTATCTTAATTCACTACTGTGCGATCGGTTTACAATACTGTGCTTTCCACTGTACCTTACCAATGTAGGTAAATCGGGCTTTAGTCCAGGTTCCATCGAGATAAACACAGGCCCCAGCCAAGATGGATTACGCTAACGAGCGCTTCTATTCGTTTCGTTTTCAAATTTCACGTGTCTTGGCTAGGGGTTTTTAAAGATTCCTTTATAGACTTGTTTTGGTAAATCAGCCATGCTGCCTAAACTTACCGTTCTCCAAATCGTCAGTCCGGCCGTACCCACTGACGGTAAACACGACCCCCGTGTACACGTCGTTCTTCTGACCGCTGTTCTGCAGGCGGCACGGCTGGATGTACGCTGCAATGTAGGGCCGTATTAGTTAATAACTAAGTATTTTGGAGTGCGTTGCCAATTTGAAGACTCGACGAATGAAACAGTCCGTCTTGGGTCCTTTGCTGCATGTTTAATTGAAAGGTTAACAGTTCACATACCAGTTTTCCATCTCGGCTTAGTAATGAAAGAAATCGTCGTGCCTTTGGTATGCACAAGATAATTAAAGATACTGAGCTTACAACTACAATAAAAGCTTATCACTGACCAAAATTATTCGGAAAAAATAATTTTGGGCAGTCTAAAACTGTTGTAAACGCTTACGTCCATATGGAATGCTCTGGTGCAGCCCCACCAGGGCAATGTCGTCGGTCTGCACGCCAGCCGAGATCTCGTTGTACCGCGGGTGGATGTACTTGCGTGTGGACTCAACGATGTATTCCGGACGGGTCAGGTTGGTCAGGCCAAGGCGCACCACGAACGATATGCGGCTGAGGAGTAAGATAATTACAAATTACATTGGAAGGTACACCTTTCGGATTAAAGAGAAACATTTAAAACTAGTTTTTGCCGGCGACCCCATCCGCCTAGAACTCGTTTATTTAGTAATTTTTGATTAGCCAAAAAACTTACTATGTAGGTACGTATATTGCAAGAGGACTTGTGGGTTCCGTAAAATTCGCGTAAGAGAGAGAAAAAGGTGCAAAGCAAGCGAAAGATCATTTAAGAGAGCGTAACTAGCAAAACATAAAGAAAACTATATTCAATAGGTACTCAATAATTTCTTGCAATCATAGAGTTTTATATACCTAGAGATCTTACTTGCTAGCTTAGAGCACAAAACAGCATACGATTAAAACGAAACTACGTTGATTATAGATAGACTAGGTAACTCGAATCTTGTTGTTTGTTGATTTGGTGGTGGATGATGGAGCCGCCCCAGATGTCTACCGACCTATCACGGCTGATCAGGCTGATCTGGTGCGAGATCTGGGCATCCTGCTTTATTGTCCTCTGGTATTTATTGCAACTTACTTGGCAACACAATGCGCAGCAGTGATGACCCACTCGTGGTGGATGATGGAGCCGCCGCAGCTGGCCACCGACCCTGAACCGTTGACCATGCGCAGGCTGATCTGGTGCGGGATCTGACCGTCCTGTGCTTCCCAGCCAGCCACGATGCGGGAACCTGCGTCTGTTGTTATAAAAGCTGGTAAATATCACATTGCTGGAGCACTACAGTAATTTTACGGCACTCATACGCCACTCCTATTTAACAAATTTAACTGGATAATTAGCATTATTGTGAATTTACCTTGGCGCATATTCTCGACGAAGGAAAACCCATTGCTCTTTAGGATCGGTTCACCCTGAAATAACACAAATCATACTTATAAGTTATATATCCTTCCACACTTGAAAATGTTAGACTTAGGATACACATGGACCATCTAAGCATACCTAAGAGAATATTACAAAACCTTAAGTTGCACGTCAGTTTTAAGGTTTTTTTATATTCATAGTTTCTATGAATGTTCTTAATGAATCGATAAACCAATTTCATCTTCAACAAAATCGTAAATCCTGTATTATAATGCGTTAATACGATCGATTGATTCGACAACCGCTTTCTTATCAACTGTGCAATCGCCATTCTTTAAATACATTATCGATACGAACTGTAGTAATGAATTACAGAGAGGTGTCATAAGATATCCGTGCTATCTTTGTAACTCTGTGGTATGTGGCATGAATGAACCGATTTGAATGCGGTTTTTGAAAAAGAAAGCTAGTTTAATCGACATGGGTTTAGTAAGGTTTGATGAAAATCGGTTGAGCCTTAAAAGGTTGGTGTCAGTTCTGAAAAGGGATATTCCCACCTGTTACCACCAATTTGTTACCACTGGTAACGGCACGGTTTTTTCCACATGTGAACACAGGGAAAAATCATTCCCATAGATATAAATAAAAAAGGTTATTAGCTAGAGTTTTAAATAAACGGTCAATCCGCTCAAACTTTTTTTTTATTTCAAATGATTATCGTAGGTTATATAATATAATGATTTTGAATATCTGTATGATTATGTCCCGGGCAGTGTAATGAATGACATGACAAGGTATTGAGAAGGTTTACCCCATGTTTTATGTATTTTTATTGACAAAATTAAAAAATAAAGTGGTGGTAACTTCTGGGCATATTTTTTTTGACACAATTCATGGTACCTACGTAGTTACCACCTTTTAATTTTCATCAGCATCTAGGATTTTTTATTCCCAGTAGTAGCCAGTGGTAACAGGTGGGAAAACAAAACCCGGATGTTACCACTGGTAACGAATTGGTGGGAATATCCCTTCGAAATTAGGGTTGCTATATAACGGAGGTTCTTATCTATGCTACTTCTACAGACAATAGGGAATAGGAAATCGCATTTCTCAACAAAATATGAAAATACCGTAAAAGAGATCGACAGAAGAGAAATTAAAATTAAAATCCGCGAAGAAATACGAAGGATACAAGCATTTTAATTTAAACTGCTAGTTAGACTAGCTGCAATTAAACAGAGAGATCCAATACGCTGTGTGATATCATGTTACGTCGGACATATAAGCTCCATGTTAATTGATTGTTTGTTACATGAATCAGCTTTTATTGAAGGTGTGAAAAAGAAACAGGAATATTCCCAATTGGCAATGCGACTAAACCACGTGATGTAAAAGCTTAGTTAACAGGGATATTTCCAGCTCTGTAACCAGCAATTCGTTACCAGTGGTAACAGTTGAGAGAGGGAAAAACATTCTAGCTGTTACCACTATTCATGAATTGGTGGTAACAGTGGGAATATCGGGCTATTCCCAGTAGTCCGCAGTGCGAACTACTGGGAATAAAAAATCCCACTAGTCCGCACCTCCGGCAAGTGGTGCGAACTACTGGGAATTTTTCTACTGGGAAAAAAAATCCCAGTAGTTCGCACTGTTTAATTCAACATAACTGTGTTAAATTTCATATGGTATTATAGGATTAAGTTGATTTAAGTTTTCATACGTGTTAATATTTGTACATATTTCTGATGACTTTTATACATATTTTATATATATATAGAGTAAAACTGCTTTACTATGTTGATTTGTTAAATTTTTCGTAAAATAAATGTTTTTTTTAAATTGTCAGTCTAATTTTAAATAAATGTATTAAATTAAAATTACTTTTTTATATTCCTGTTCCTATAATTCCCAGTAGTTAGCAGTGCGAACTACGGGGTGCGGCCTACTGGGAATAGCCCGGAATATTCCTCGTAAATAATGTTACTTAAACAAAAAAATGGCTAATGTAAAAGAGCTCTAAAGTTTACAATGAAAAATATTGTTACCTGAACCAATCCCAGAATTAACAGAATACCCGCCAAATGCACGGCTGCCATCTTTCTCGCTCCTCGCAGTAATGAATACCGATTATCTTTCATTAATACTTACTTATCTCATACTCGTTGTGAGCCTTGGCGATGCTTGTTTTAATTTATTTGTATAAGATTGGATTGGCTGATACTTTAACCTTTTTAAACGCAAATATATTAAAACTTAAGGTCTATTAAGGGCTTCCGCGATGGACTGATATGCGAGTGCCACAATACCGACCACCGTGGAGATCTTTGGGGAGGCATGTACTATCGAACCAACGGAACCCTGACCCACCGTAGAACCTTGTCACAGTGATTGACGTTAAGACTGTCATACGAAGCTATACGACAATCGTACGTCAATCATTGTGACAAGGTTCCATGGTGGGTCAGGGTTCCGTTGGTTCGATAGTACAACTGTGGACGTGGACGTTATTCGGTATGAAATTATGATGATAGTAATGAAGGGATAAAGGGTATCCTGCCTTTTGGCAGAAAGTGTAAGTAACTGTAAATATTTCAGGATTTCTTTCAGTACCATCGTGTAGAACCCTATAGGATAAGTTAGTAAGTTAAATTATGAAATATTTACATTTACAGAAATAAAAGCGGGTTGTCAAATGGAACGGTTGGGAAACATTCGGCCGAACATAATTTCTGCCGAAAGGCAGAGACCCCGTAAGAAGTGTCAGACAAATTATAGTTTTATAATGTCACTGTGACACCCATCTATGGTGGGTCACACTTCCATTGGGCTACCACCTAACGACGATAAGTCTACGAAAGTGTATTTAGCGTTAATCATATACCACTCTAATTGATCGAATTTAATTTTATTGTTGTTGTATTATTTCATCGAATTTCATTTCATGGAAAGCTATTTTCTTATGAAACTATGGTGTTTTTCGGATATTTTAAAAATGCATTACGTAGATTAGACTTGTGACATCAAAAAATGCCTTTCGATGATTTAATTTAAAAAATTCGTTAATAATAAGTATCCGTCAAATTCAAATGCCACATTTACAGTTGAGGAATTGTATTCACGGAGGCCATTTGCAACGTCAAAAGTTGGTGGATGTGTAATTTGTTTTAGTTTTTATTTTTGTGTGTTCAAAGTTCTTTTTTGTTAGTGATTTGTACTTTTAATGCCTTTGTGTTGCACAGTGATAGAAGACTTGGACTTATTTCGTGAATCCTGGCATCTTACTTCTCGTTTCAAGTGGACTCGCAGTGGTACAGAGGTTAAAACTATCTTGGTCTCTGTCCTACACATCACCGTACAACGTTGCCACCAATCTTCCTAGAGAAGATTGGATTGTGTTTTATTACTGTATTGATTTATACTTATATATACTTGACACTGGCGAAATCGCGTAGTAGCTGTTCAAGTCGCCGCAGGGCAAAGAAAAATATATATAAAAAAAATGTATTCACATACCATCGCACTGAGGTGAAATGTTTCTTACACACTGTTCCTTTACTTTACATGACATGAAAGAGGTCTCATATCCTCAGGGGTCGTGGGGAACACAAACAAACAACTATAGGTTTTTTAATTGTTGCCTAATTAAGATGAGTGTCTAGATAAGTGTCACGATCAATATCCTACGATTTAGATTAAGCCTGGATTATTGATTAATTATCTTAATTACATAGATAGCATAGAATATAACGATTGACTGGTTATATTAAGAATGGTGCGTCATTTGAACATACTTTGTATATTGCGGAAAATAAAATAAACGATTGGGTCTGAGGGGAAAGGAAGCAAATACGGTATTTGACTAATGCCTACAGTAAAATATTTAACTCTATTACTAAATAATTCACAAATAAATACACGAAAAAAATTAAGTTTTCGCTTTATTATTGCAATTTAGTTCATTTTTAATTAATAAAAACCAAAAATAAAGGATGCTGTTTGATCACTAATCATAGTGACGTCATAATGCGGTTTTTTATACACACTTCATACTAGCAATCGTTTTTGACGTTTCAATAAAAGTTTCTGATATAGAGTCAACTACCGTACTGTATAAATTAAATCGTGTTAACAGTGTCATTTTTTTTATAAAATACTAGCGCCCCTCCCTTGCTTCTAGCTTCTGCGAAGCCCCGTGATGAAGAAAAACGTGGATGCTTAATGTACGAGTGCTATCGGTCTATCAGCCTAATAGAACCCTGACCACCCCTAGAACTCTGTCACATCATGTCAGCCGAAAGACGTCCACTGCTGGACATAGGCCTCCCCCAAGGCTTTCCACTCAGACCGGTCTTGTGCTTTTCGCATCCACCGCGGTCCCGCGATCCTGACGAGGTCGTCACTCCATCTTGTTGGAGGCCTACCTACAGCTCGTCTTCCGGTCCGCGGACGCCACTCCAGAACCTTCTGACCCCATCGGCCATCAGGCCTGCGAGCAATGTGCCCCGCCCACTGCCACTTCAGTTTAGCTATTCTTAGGGCTATGTCGGTAACCTTAGTTCTACTGCGGATATCATCATTTCTGATTCTATCACGCAAAGAAACCCCGAGCATAGCCCTCTCCATAGCCCTCTGAGTGACTTTGAGCTTCCTTATGAGGCCCATTGTTAGCGCCCACGTCTCAGATCCGTAAGTCATTACCGGCAACACACACTGGAACTGTGTCACAGTGACGTTATAATTTAAGTCGTAAAAAGTGTCTAACAAATTGTTTTATAATGTCACTGTGACACAGTGACATGTGAGTCAGGGTTCCATTGGGCTGGCAGTACATTGAATTTCCACCTGTTACACCAAGGATACCACACTTACGTAGTCAGAGACAGCTTTGCTGCAGGCTACGGCAGCAACTGCAGATAAATAGATGTCCGTTTATAAGCTCCTTAAAAACCCCCTTCAGAACCGCCGGCCCACTTTCATCATTCTCACAATGACAAGTGATAATTCAGTGTAGGTACAGTACCACCAACCACTTAGAACCTTGTCGGCTAATGCCAACGATTAATGCCTGTGTAATTTCTATGTCGCCACTTGACACTGTCATTATGACAAGGTTCTATGGTGACTCAAGATTTAAAGTCCTTGATGGTACCTAGATTGTATCAAGCCGAATTACCTATGGACACGTCCACTTCGCAATGTACATTGAATCATCAAGTTTCTGGAAGTGGTTTGTAAAAAAACAACATTCAATATGTAAAGTTTTAATGACAAGTTGACTTTCACAAAAATATTTCCATCATGAATCTATAAATGACAGTGAGATCGCCATCAAACAACATCGTTAAATATCTATTACATCTAGTCATAATGGTTTCTATAACTACGTTATGGGAATATGAAAATACACAACTTATTACACATATAGATGCTTTGGTTGTTTTTCAGGGCGTTTCTCGATGGATGTTTAGGCCGTCCTGACTAGTTTTCTGACCAGTTTTTTTTTGGATTTTGTCCAAAACCCATCAATATCAATTCGTTTAAAACATTATTATATTTATATTATTTATTGAACTCGCTGCGTTCGTATGTTCAGTCTGCTTCTTGCTATGTTCACGAAGTCAGTCATTCCGGGTCAAATATTGCAAGTTTTTTTTAATTTAGTTTTTGACTGTGTACCTGACTTAGATTATTTTAAAATTTGTGTACTTTTTTATTAGCCATGCAACTGTTTGTGCTTTTGTGAAAGAAACGGATGTGCGACACGATATAAAACAAAAATATGTATGTGTGAGATTAAATATATGATCATGGTATTGTTTTCTAAAGGGTCTTTACTAAACTACCAATTTATTACACTGCTAAGATTCCAAAGGTAGACAAGTGTACAAAAAGACATTCAACGTTACCAGAATAAATATTAGACACATCTAACACTTATCTACACTGTACACTAAATAGGATAAGACCATTTATAAAAAAAACTACAATTTACTCAACCAATATATGTTTAAACATAGGTGATTAAAACACTTAGGAATAAATAGTATCCCAAAAACATTTGTACAGAAAGTTCCTTTTTCGTTACCAAGGTTTTATCGTACGAATTTTAGTAACGGTCAAAGAAGTATTCATACAGATTGAGTAAATTGTATAATGTTTTCATATATATTCTTTCTAAATAACAAGTGCGAATAAAATGGTCTTTAAACTGGGTCCTAGGACGTGTTAAATTTAACCTAAACGAAGATAAATCGCTACGAATGTTAATAGTTATCCTCTTGTGACTTCGAATTGCCTGATCTCAACACGTGTTGTTAAATTTCATACATCCACAGACCCAGATTACATTAATTCGTATAAACATTTCTCTAGTCGTTAATTTTATATATAAAACTTTCTAATTTCTTTATATATTTGTAATTATTTCAAACATTTTACTAATTTTGACACCAGTTAACGTGTTTTTAACACTGTTTGATAAAATGTAACGAGGACTTAGGCCTGTTTTGTAAAGAATGTATGTAAATATTTACTGACAAGGTAAGCGTATTGGAATCATCACAAATATCGGGACTGATAGACGACAATTCTTACAAACAACACTTAGAAAGCCAAAGTTCTAACGCTAAGTCTAGACCACGTATACATACATACACCTGGTGTATACACTGAGTGTACGGTCGTGTCGCAGTCAAAACTCAGCTTAATGATTAAATCATTCACAGACAATATAGAGTATACATAGAAATTTATTTATAAAGACAATATCAGAATATATAGGGCTACACTTAATAAAACTTTAAATAAATAAGTTTATTTTTTCTTAATTTACTGATAAGCTAGCATGGTTGAATGTAAAAAATATTAAAATAATATATATATTTTAATTAATGCTGGAATTTTCCTTGATGGATCTTTTTAGTTTCTTAGTTTCACTAGACAACTTTGCCTTGAACCTTCTTATCTAAATAGGTCGAACTAAAATTGCCGTTAAAATCATTGTGCGCGTTGTTTAAACTCGTACATTTGTTCAAAAACGGGATACCTAAATCTGTTTTATTTATGTAACTTGAGCATACCCATAGACGATTTACCACAAATTTATTAAAAAAGACTGGTTTTATTATTAATCCGGTTTAAAAACTATCAAGCCGTAATGATTTTGTAAATATTTATTTACGGCTCGCTTGTATTTATTCACATCATGTATTAATTGGAATAACTTTGAAGATGCATTTGGAAATGTCTGTATAACGCATACTCCCCACAGGTCGGTACGCATTTCGCAAAACACAGAGTTGTTAATGGTTGCTAGGCAACTAAAACTAATTAACGACATCGTTCATACCGATAGTTCTAGTTTTGCTGCATGCATACCGTAGCCGTAAGAAAGCGGGCTGTTCAAAATGTGATTGATGGATCGCTAAAATGATGGAGATCGCTATAATGCCCAAGAAAGAGATTTGTCGATTCGCTAAAATGCTGGAGAAATATTTTAGTGCGTTCGCTAAAAAATCTAGAATAGGCTGGTTCTCCAAAATACATACTTCAGAAATATGTTTGATGCATCGCTATAAAATGCTCGACCAAAATATTTGTTGGAACGCTAAAATGCTCGAGAAGTAGGTTGTTTGTTGTTACGTTAAAAAGTTTCCTGAGGAGGAGGGCTCGGAAAACGGTATTTTTTTCGAAACGGTTTCGTCTTAAATGCCTAAGGAACGATTTGTTTCGGTTTCGTTCGCAAATAACGTTATAGAAAACGTTTTTGAACAAGAACGAAATTTAAATATTTTTTGATCCATATAACGTTTTTAACCGTTTTTTTCCATTTGCTGGGTTCGGTAGTATCTAACATTACTAAACAAGTTCATGCTTGTCGCCGCTTTGTAGCCGGACGCCGCGCGCGGCCGCGTCCCGTGGATTAAACCGGTTTTTGATAACGTTGTGTGAAAATGTTGAACAAAGAACGGTTCGAAACGTTTTTAAAACGTTATTTTGAATAACGTTTCCGAGCCCTGGTTTCGTCAATTCACTATGTACAACGCTCATAAAAGTCAATTATATTTGAGAGACAGTTAATATAATTGAGAATTTTAATTGTTTAGTTACGTCATGAGGTAATAAGGATTTTAGTGGGTATTTAAAACAAGTCTAAGGACAAGGCACGGAGGCGAGGGTATGTTTAAGACGATATGCAGATTAATGATAGAAATACACCTATTTTTAAAACGTGGTAGGTACTAGTTTGATATAACTTGATTGATTAGTTTTTTCGCATACTAAAATACTTACGACTGCTACAAAACTGGACTCCTGGGTGGCGTCCACACGAATAGTAAATACTATGGTCGGAAATAGTAACCGTCGAGTTCCTCGACGTATAAACCCTAACTTGAAGTCTTGAAGCATGTCTATAAAAGTCGTAAAGTACATTACAGTTCCGATTTTAGAAAAAAAAGACTAGTAGGCAGGGTACATGAAATTATGAAACTTTGTATGGAACTGTCCATTACGTTACTATTAGTCATACAAATTTGGTAACACACTGGACAATTTATAAACAGAAAAGCGAATTTGAAAATTAGGTTATTACTTCATAAATTTTTCGTATATTAAACGATAAAATGTACCAAAATACTTTTTTCAATTGCAGTAATCATTCCATTTTGAGCACACAAATGCAAGTTGAAAAAAATGTTTCTTCGGAGAGGTAGGTTTTAGATTTAGGTAGACGTTGGGATACAAATTCTAAGTACATTTATTACTATTTCTAAAAATTAATATTCATACGTTCGATGACTCGTACAACTATGTCCGTAGAGCAGTGATTATAAATGAATATTATTGTTGCGTATTGAACCTTATTTGTTCTCAATCAAGGTTTGAACTTGCAGCACGAGATCCCTGGCGAGGGACAGTACGGCAGAGGCGTCGTGACGTTCTGCCATTTCTGAAAAAAAAGTTGAATATGCGAAAAACAACAACTTTATAATGTTGATTTTGACTGTATTCTTAGTGCATTTAATCCACGAAGGTGCGTCCGTCATTCATATTGACGTTTGATGGTTGTACTGTATCTTTGTGCCTACGTTTTGTAGAGGGGCGGGACTTCGTCAATTTACTCATATAGTTGGACTGCATATCCTGTCTGTGTCAAGGTTGACTCGTACATATAAAAACATAACCTTAATTCAGTATTTTTTTCTAAGTCTTAATAAAAAAAACCGGTCAAGTGGCTTCTGTATTTAAGATAACCTCAAAACCGCAAAAGAAAATACTATTTTATTTATGAACTTTATGCTCTATAAGCCATAAGGTCCATTTTGATACGGCTAAGTTTTGGTAAAATTCTCTATTTTTTTTTGTTATTTCTCAAAAACTGTAAATAATTAACACTTCATTTTATTTTTCCCATAAAATATAACCATTTGCTATAATCAAACCAATTTCTTATTTAAACCCCCTTCTAGACACCTTTTCAATTTTTTTATTTTTTTTTTATTAAAACCAGATGCAAGCAAGTTGTAAAACTATGCCAAATTTCATTTCATTTCCATTTGCATTTGTAGTTGCTTAGAAAACCTGCTGTGACATACAGAATGACAGACAGACATACTACGAAGTCTCCCTATAAGGGTTCCTTTTTTACCATTTTGGTACGTAGCTAAACCAGCCCTATGATTTGATTACATTCATGTGTCCTCAATCGTAATAAAGCGACCGACTGCAGCCCCGTATCGTTTACCCGTATCCGTCGCATTTATGGCGGTCGTAAAGCATCCGTCACTCTCGCACCTACAAACTGGTTAGAAAGTGACAATCGTGGGGAAGCAGAGAAGAGAGACTATCTAGAAATCAATGGAGGAAAACAACGAAGACATATTATGTATATCCTACTAGTTGTTCTTGCCCTGTTCTTGGCTCTGGAGTCTTTTTTTTCTATACAAACCTTGTCCTGACCATTACGACCATCTTTTTTATTCAAATCGGTAGAGCAATTCTAGAGTTTCTGCGAGACTAACGAAGGGCGATTGAGCTTAATATACAAAGAAGAAGATAAGATAAGAAAGAAGAAGAAGAAATAAAAATAATAAAATACTGGACGGATAGATGCTACTCATAATGATGACTTACCGTTGAAGAATTTGATGATGTCAGTGAAGTCCATGCCGTTGGCCAGGATGACGTCGCGGTAGGTCTCCAGTAGCGCCAGAGCCAGGAACAGCACCATGTGCTCGGAGGCGACGCGGCGCGACGCCCAGATCAGCTCCCATGCAGCAAACACCTGGGACGAAAACAATCATCAATTAAGGCAAAAATCGGGGGATCATGGCGGCCACACACACATAACTACGGCCCACGTGGGACAATACATTCCGTTAAATAAATGTCAATGTCAAGAGCAAACTGCTCTAAAATACACTTGAACTAATTCAACAATTTTGAGAGATTTTACCAAACCGTTGACTATAAATCAAGAGTGTTTAAAGATATTTCGGACTCATTGGAAACCCTTCATCAGGGGAAGAGTTACTCACGTCCTGGTAGAGCAGTTCTCGCTTGAAGTCCAGCAGGAACCAGCGGTAGCAGAAGTAGAAGTGCGTGTAGTCGCCGTGCGCATGCATCAGCTCGTACAGCTCACAGTCCAGGATCTGGATCAAAGATCTGCAGGAAATAAGAACATTTGTCATTTGCTTGTAAAATTCTTGATTTTGCTAGCTGTAAGCATATTAAACGGCTACATAGTTCAGTGTGCAGGGTGCGGCGTAACTCGACGTAGGACACTAAGTGGCGCTCTTATTGAACTATGTACCTATAGTCACGGTATGAAAAAGTTCGTCGCTTTTTGACTCTATTTCAACGATATTAAGGTGAAAAGTGACGAATCGTTTCATACCGTGATTATACCTACATTTTTACTTTGTGCGCGACTCTTCACGTCGCGTCGCGTTACGGTTTGAGCTGTCTGACCCTCTGTACTTTTTAATGGTACAGATATCATCTGCATACCGAGACCAATCTAACAAACCAATTTTCGGTGGGTATACGTTAAGTACAGCGGAGATTGCCACCTTTCGACCCGATTCTCAAATGAGCTTCTTACATACATATACCTTCGGGTATACGTATATATTCCAAATCCTATTACGATCACAGGAAGTGGTTCAAATTTTCCAATTAATTGCCTTAGAACATTTGGACCGGACGGAATGACAAATATTACGATCTAAGCAAGAGAAATAAAAATAGTACATTATTGCCTAGGCACGGAAGTAGGCAATTGCGGGGCGAGGATTGGTTTAAACGGACGAGCTTGCGAGTCCGTTTAAAAATACGAGGCCCGCAATTGCCGTTCCTGCCGAGGCATATATAGTGCTTTTCTCAAAAATCGCAAGAATAAAATTATGTTGGAGTAAAGTACTTTATTAAGGAAAGAAATACCACACAATCTATACAGACAATATTATTACCTACTCTTTACCGTCTTTTGTTTATGACAAGGAGAAACGCAAGCTTTTTTTTTAAAACTACTCAAGCTATTCGAGATACAGATAAAAAAGTTATATTCCGAACAAAATTTGGATGTAATAAGACTTGTGCCCTCATTTTATTAAGGCCGTTTTCACTTTTTAAAAAGTTAGATACTAGATGGTAATGAAATTTGTATGCAACATTGCGTGCTTGTGTAGCGAGCACGCAATGTTTTTTTTTTTTAATTTGAGATCTGTCAGTAAACTATGTACTTCGCATCCCAATATATAGATTGTAATGTCAACTTTTCCTGTCATTTTTGAGAAAAACTATTTTTCTCGCTACACAAGCACGCAATGTTGCATACAAATTTCATTACCATCTAGTATCTAACTTTTTAAAAAGTGAAAACGGCCTTAATAAAATGAGGGCACAAGTCTTATTACATCCAAATTTTGTTCGGTATATAACTTTTTTATCTGTATCTCGAATAGCTTGAGTAGTTTTAAAAAAAAAGCTTGCGTTTCTCCTTGTCATAAACAAAAGACGGTAAAGAGTAGGTAATAATATTGTCTGTATAGATTGTGTGGTATTTCTTTCCTTAATAAAGTACTTTACTCCAACATAATTTTATTCTTGCGATTTTTGAGAAAAGCACTATATATGCCTCGGCAGGAACGGCAATTGCGGGCCTCGTATTTTTAAACGGACTCGCAAGCTCGTCCGTTTAAACCAATCTTCGCCCCGCAATTGCCTACTTCCGTGCCTAGGCAATAATGTACTATTACCTCATGTCAGCGAAGTGCGCGTCCATGGCCTGGCCGGAGGGGAAGTTGTCCTGCGCGCGCTGCATGAGCCGCGCGAACAGCGCGTGCGCCGCCGCCTCCTCGCGCATCATCACCAGCAGCGGCGCCGCCAGGTCGCACATGCCCTGCATGTAGCCCATCTCCAGGTGCTCCCACACGTACCTGACGATACCAGCTTTATTTATTGCCGTTTTATATTTAATCTTAGAGTCCGACCAGCGAGTGGTGACGCAAGCATTTTTCTTAAATTCTGCATATGGCCACAATTTTACCCATGAAACAAGCTGTCACATTATAAGTACAGTTAAAAAAAAATATTTGTGACCCACCTTAGGTCTAAAGTCAATCTGACATTCTACAACAATAAGGTTGGTCTCCTAGCCACTATTTTTAATTTTATTTTATTGAACTTACATTTCTTATGATTTTATTGGTGTTAGTTTTGAAATAATTATTTATTACTTTATTACCTTGTAATGTTACTTTCAACTTTGTATTTTATTATTGGAAAAAAATTACCTTCTGCTGGAGCTTCGCATGGACGCTTCTTCTCCGCAATGATGGTCTTGTCCGAAGCGCTAGTAGTTTCACTCTATACTACCGACATGTAAAAGAGACCTCATGTGGCCAATTTACTGAATAAGTATTTTGAATTTTGAATTTTGAATTTTGTTGAGTTTCTTACAAGTCATAAATGATTTGGCATGTCTACTGGCATTGACGACTACAAGCATATTTTTTTGAAATGGGTCACAAATTAACGTCCGTGACCGCACTAGTCAGTCGCTATACATTTCGTGTTACCAGCTAATGATATGATATGATTGTGTCACCACTCGCTGGTGGGACTCTACCAGCCTTACTTTATGATTAAACTATGGCCGGCAGCTCCATCCGCGGAGAGGTGTGTCATTATTCCCTTAGGCACTTGTGCCACTGCCTGCGAGGAAGCGATTAGCTATCGAATATTTTCTCGCTCAAGAAACGAACAAAAGATATTGATCCCGTGTCAGTAAAAGAGACAGCTATGAGAGTGAGAGTTTCTGCGTCTAGGATGTTTTATGTTTTTTTTATTTTTATTTATATAAAAGTAGAAGCCTAGACCTTAGTTTGGGACTAGGTCAATGGGTAAGAGATTTTCCCTGTCCCCTGATGTTATTATTTATTATATTGTACTCGTATCAAGTATCACTCACGTGCACATGATGTTGCGCAGCTTGTCGAGGTTCTCGTCGGTGAAGAAGGGGTAGTTGCGGTCGCAGCGCTGCACGTCCTTGTCGATGCGGTGCAGGTTCAGTGCGAAGCTCTCCACCAGCTCGTTCTGGAACATATGGTGAGGGTTCACGGAGTGCGAGTGGTCATTCGGGCAGGAAGGACAAACTTATAATTTTCATTTCATCGAATGGCATTTCTTACCGCAAAAGTTTGTTTTTTGGTAGTCTCAAGTCTAACCTAACCTAACCTACGTAATTAATGATAAAGATTTCCTGAAAACATCTTGGTTTTAGCAGGAAAAAGCAACCGATCAAATGAAATTCGTTGAAATGACACAATTGAAGATAGTGAAATTCGATAAAAGACTTCGATTCCTCTCAGCTAGAGTAGATACTGTTGTTCCGTGCAGGGGTATAGTTACCGAGTAGACGCCGCCGTTGGAGCTGGCCGGGGACACGCAGTTGGACCTGGTCTCCGGGCGCGCGTCGGCGCCGGGCTCCAGCGTGTCGAAGGAGGCGCCGGCCGACTGCGACTCCTCGCGGACCACGCCCAGCGGGCTGCGCGCTGGACTCACGTTCGCTGGAGGAGGAACATCATCATCATCACCATTCTATCATCCAAAAGACGTTTATCGAAGATCGCTACAATAATCAGACACCCACATCCAGCACCACCTGCGAACTACTCTAGTTTTTGTACCTACATTTTAGTTTTATTGACTGTAGGCCGTACGTCACACCCAATGACCTACGTTTAAATATGTTTTAATGTACAAAGTGAATGTTACCATTCATAAAAAGTACATCGCAAGTACGTCGGCGGTCGAGTGCTTTGTCATTGTATCGTCATGACCTGCTGCACTAATCTGACCACGGTGTTAAAGCGACAAGGAACGAAAGTATGCAGCTACTAAACTGTACCAAAAAAAGTAACTCACCAGTAGTTTCAGCCGACGCAGGGGATCCTGAGGCAGCGAGGTCAACCGACGGATTCGTGATAATCACACTCGTATGCTGCTGCGGAGGAGGTGGCGGCGGCACACTCTCGTCCAGCGACGACTTTAAGTCGTTCCCGTTAAAGTTCATATTCGCACTGTCCACACTGACGAGCGGCCCCCGGCCCCCGCCCGTCTGCACGATCCCTTCAGCTAGCCTCTTTATCTCCGCTATGCTCTCCCTCCTCATATCAGGGTTGTCAACTGTACTCCTAATTTGTACTTCTTCCTCGTCATCTAAGTCTTTCAGACTGTCTAAATCTACATCCCTATTATCACCCGTCTCAGTCTCTCCGTTTACTTTCTCCTTCTCGTCTGTGTCCATCTCTATGTTGTCTACTTCGTCTATGCTCGGCGCTCTGGACAGAACCGGTTTGGTATCTCTCCTTTGTTCGATTTCGCTCGGCTCAGGTGATACCACTGGTGGGTTGTCGGATATGACGCTGCAGTCGTCTTCGAATACCTATATAAGAAAGATGCGACACGTTTACATATCATGTATTTTAGCGCTGTCAAAGAAAATGTTTTAAAAATTTATCTTATTACAAAAATGGGTTTTCGAGCAAATTAATAAAGAGATGATGTTCGTCTTTTGATTCAATTCAAAACTGTTGAAGAAGATAGTTGAACAACGGGAATAATGTAGTTTAGTTATTTTAATTTACCCTGGTTTTACAGTCTATTTCATTTAATTTACAATTCTTACACCCTAAAGCTAATGTTTAAATACAACACTATTCTTCCTATTCTTCCAAACCCATCCATTTCTTCTGATTCAGCAAGGACTTAAAGGACGTGGGTTAGAAAATACGCCAATTGAATGCTCGGAATGAATGTGGAGCCAGGTTAGAAGCAATGTTTGTAAGGCGAAGGAAGGCCGGCCAGCGCACCTCGGGCTCGGCGCGGTGCGCGGCGCGGGCGAGGCGCGCGAGCGAGGCGGCGGTGGCCTCGCGGTCGCGCTGGCGCACGATCGCCTCCACGCAGAGCCACTCCGACATCGTCGTCTCGTACTGCCGCCGGCAGCGCGCGTCCTGCTCCGAGCGCTGCTCCGACGTCGACCCGAACCTGCCGGCAGGACGCTCCTCACAACAACTAATCATTCACAAACTTTGACATTAATGCTATCTGAAATCCTCTCCTCAGTATTATTTTCAGCTGCCTTGCAAAAACCACTTAATTTCAAATAGATGGACGAGAGACAGAATTGATCGTAAAATAATTTTGAGCTCTTTGATAGGTCATTTACCATTTCAACTTTCTAAACTTTTTATTAGCCGACTGTCTAATTGAAAACACGACGCTGCTTGCCTAATTGACCTATTTAAATATGTAGCGTAAACACATTAGAAAGGCGTTGAAATTCATGTATTTGTTCAGATAACAGAAGAAACAAAAGCGTACTCACTCGTAGTACCCCAGCAGATAAGGCCACACCTCCCGGCGGATGTCGTGCTGGACCCCGCCGTAGTACACGCGGCGGTGCACCTCCTCCTCATCAGCGACGGCACCATGCTCGTCCGTCATCGACCGCCACAGTTCTTCTGTGAGACCGTTCTCGGCTCCCTCTGGAAATAGATAGATCATTCTATAAACATCTTGCAGGAAATGATCGCTGAAGATAAAAGTGAAATTTGTTTAGGGCTTGGACTAATTTATTCTTTTTGCAATCTCATTTACGCCATAACAATAACAGTGACCCGTTAAACGAAGCTACAAATTACAAATTACAAGCGGAACCCTCTTTCTAGCAAAAGTAGTTAGTAAACGGGCCTCAGTTCTCACTGTTAGTTTTATGATATGTTAGAAGCACATTATTCCAAGTTACATGGATGGTAAGTAATACTCATGGACATGATCGGTCGTCATACAATTTGGGCCAGTTCCTTAAACATAGTCTTCCTCAAAAACTTGACATTAGCGAAGTCACCATAAACAAAACTCCGGTCAAGTGGGAGTCGGACTCGCGCACGGAAGGTGGTCACTATCACACATTAAGTTTTTTTTTTATGCATACGTAAGACAAACGTTAGTGGAAACTGTGAACCATAGACATTCGCATTCACAAGACTGCAAGCCTAAGACTGCAAATACGTTGCCAACCCTGAGGACTAAGATGGAATGCCTCTACGTTAGTCATTAGTGTCATTACACCGGCTGTCTTACCCCCAAACCGGAAAACAATAACGCGAACACTGCTATTTGGCGGTAGGTTAATGGATAAGATGATGGTAGTGATCCGGACAGACCCTGCGCAACGTCCTACCACCCGGGCACCCGCCCTCTATCTCTTACGGTTCAAAATATACAGCTCTTTAACTTTAGGAAAGACGATACGCCACGCGTCATCGCCACGCCACCGGACTCCCTAGTACGGAAACCTCAAGAAGAACTTGGGCTTGTTAGTAGTACATAAGTACCTTTGGGCACGATGTTGGGGTGCACGAGCCCGCTGAGGTGCGTGCGCACCGTGGACAGGTGCCGGCAGTACGCCAGCCAGCCGTAGAACGCGCGCGAGATGATCTGCCGGCGCATCGTGCTGCACACCAGCTCGATCGACGCGGACTGAACACAATGAAGAAAAAAATTGAAAACATTTATTTGGCAACACGTACTCCCAGCCCAAAGAAACCCTGCCCCACGACAGTTTCGCAGTGACGTTATGATTCAAGAGATGTCAAACAAATTGTTTGATAATGGCACTGTGACACCGTTCCATGGTGGATCGGAATTCCTATGGGCTGATTGTGCATGAAACATGGTTTTGGGCTAGGTGAGGTAGGCTGTGTTAGATAACCCGTAATTGTATCGCATTTCACTTCATACATTGTTAGCATTTCAACAATTTTCATCGAAAGCTATTTCCTGTTGAAAACATTATGTTCTTAGGATACCTTAAACAATGTTATCGGACAAGTCACGGACACGGTGCTGGAGTCCAAAGACGTATCCGAGCAGAAGAACGTCTGTTCGGATGAACTTTGGGGCACGATGATGGAAAAAGTACAAGACGTTTTAGAAATGATTCTTTGATGATTCCTAAGAATTACATACGTTGAGCGTCTTGTTATCACTGACGCTGGCTATAAGCCGGCTATTAAAAGACCACGTTGATGCCCATCTTATGGCCCGAAATGGTTGCCGGTACCTGTTCTATAGGATGATGCTGCGTTAGCGGTGGGTGTCCATTGAGCCCGGCGGACGGCGGACAGTCCACGGACATGGTGCTGGAGTCCGACGACGTGGTGGACGTGGACGCGAGCGGCTGGCGCGGCGTGCGCGGCGGGGACTGCACCGAGCGCTCCAGGAGCGAGTGCCGTATCGCTGCAGATTTGAATAAGACGTCGGTGATGTTATAAATGTGGAAGGCTTAATAATTAATTTAATAATTTCATTACGTCATTTGTCTTTCTTTATTTACATAACTCTTTACAATCATCATTTTTATATCGGTGGAACCATATACTTACAATAAAATAAATGTTTAAAAAAACAAAAAACCGCCTTCAAAAATGCAAAAAATAACTTCTTATAAAATGATAGGTACCTATAGGTAGGTCAGTCCAACTGAAGTCGGCGTCCCACATTATTTTAAACCAAAAGCCGATTTACAAACAGCAACACAGCTGAGTGACTATTGAAGATGAACAGAGAGAAACTGTCTCTTATGTAAAATCTATATTCATCTCTTTCTACATTTTCTAACTTCGGTCTTTAATGGGCAGTTAAGTGTGTGGTTGTTTGTACGGTCAGCTCCATAAGTGCATGGACACCTTAACGACGATAATCGTGTGCGCCGTTGAGATCACGTTCTCAAAAATTGAACTAGATGGCGCTGTTAACGACCCTAGTTTAGTTATTGTTTAAAGGTGTAGCAATGTAATTATTTACTTCTTACTATCTGAATCGATAATTCGACCGTTCGTCTGAATGAGTTGCTGGCTTAACAGGTCGGCGCCTCGCCTGAATCGCGATATGATTCCACGGGACGGGAGTTCAAATATGACTGGGGCAAGAAAGTATTTTTTATTACAATTTAATATTACGGGATAAAATTATTGATTCTAGTTTGATTTAACGATTTATTTATTTAAAAAATAATTATTTTTAACCAGAAATGATGAAACTTGATTTTCAAGATAAACAATATTTCTTTATTTTACAATAAACCAGTAATCGCATTGAATAATGGTTGGTGGTTATAGAAATAATTGTGGTTCACTTACTTTACATTTAATACATTTTTAATTGACAACAATATGCAAGAAGGAAAAAAAAGTTAAGACGAATTGTCAAAATCAATATTCTGTTAACGATATTAACGGTGTTAACTATCACTTATTACAAAAAAGTTAGACACTTCAGACACGTCTTAAATGACAGATTTCTATGAACTGACATTTGATAAACACATGTTCAACGACATGTTTGTTAATAACACCGTAAGTTTTTAACAATAAAACAACCACCAACCGTATTGAGGTAATAGCTTAAGTATTCGTTTCCGAAATCGGAAAGTGGATTGAAGCTTTACCAAAGTAACATATAGTGGTAAGTATAATGTGAAACTGGAGACCGGGTTGCCATAAAGGTTATACGCTTAGGTGCTGGTATGTTTTACATTGCAGTTTTTATCACTTACCTTAGTTATCAATTATTGAAAGTACGAATAGCTAAGAGTACGCTAGTGTATTTGGTTTGACCTTAAGTATATAAAATAAGGTAAAAATTAATAATCACAAAGATATAGAAAAAAAATGGGTTTAGGTTTTGTTTTAAATATTGAGTTAAATTAGGTGTAACCCGGTCTCCATTTTCAAATCATAAATCATTTATTTGTTTGTCCAGCATAGGTTTATACATATAGATCTTTAATACAGTTATGAAATTATGTCCCTTTATGCTTCTCGGCATACAAACATGCTGTGCAGCGCGCTTAAACTAAAATAACGTAAACATATTCACTAACATTCAATTCTATTACACATATTGCGTTTTATCAAAAATTACATATTTAAACCTCAAACTCAATTTAGTAACTAGTATAACCTCCGTTCTGGTCGATGACAGCTTGCAAGCGGAAGCGCATTGAGTCGACGAGATTCTTGCACAGATTTGAACCCCGGATACTGTCCCATATTTTTAAACAGTGAGCCTCCAACGCTTCTGGAGTTCGCTCATTCTGGTTTTCCCAGCGTTGGACAATAATCCCCCATAAATTTTCTATGGGATTCAAATCCGGCGATCTGCTAGGCCAAGGAATAACGCTGATGTTGTTGTGCTGGCCAAACCACTCCCGCACGATACGCGAACGATGCACCGGACAGTTATCCTGCACGAATGTAATCAGCGGCGTTTCTTCTTCCGGATATACGGTTCGTACTGTAGGCAACATGGTCTGTTCCAGCACTTCCACATAGTTTGCGCTATTCGCTCGACTAGGTATCCTGACTAGCTCACCTGGATCGGCTGAACTCATCCACCCCCACATGTTCACTGTTATACGACCAGATTCCATATTGGGCACTACGTGTCCGCTATCGTATCGCGTATTATTCCGACGCCACAAACTTAAACGACCATGTTGGCTTGATTTAAAAGTTTTTTCATCGGTAAAGATTGCACCATTCCAGTCGAAATTCAAGTACTGTGTAGCGAACTCCAACCGTGCTCTTTTATGATTCTCCGTAAGTAAAGGTTTGACGGCATGCCTCCGATAATGCAAACCCTCGCCATGAAGAGCACGACGAACAGTGCCCGCACTCGTACCGAATAAGCCGGCGTAATGGTTCGTCGGTATGAAACCATTTTCCTCATACTCGCGTTCCATGGCTTGACGCTGCGGTGTGTCTATGAGACGTGGTCGACCCGATCTTTGACGTTGGAGTAAAGTTCCCTCCTCTTGGTATCTTCGTACCCATAAAACAACCGTTTTCCGCTGTAGCAAAAATCAAACATTTGAATACATAATAGTAAGTAATTTATTAGAAATTAGTCATTTTTATTATACAAGACATATTATTAAACACATCATTATGGCTTCTGCTGGGTGTATAAATATAAAAAGAGGAAAAAAAATATTTTTCAAAATTATTCTTGTCTCACCCGGGAATCGAACCAGTTAAAAAATCACTCGCTATAATTAATGTTAAATTTTACGATCTTTTTTATTTCTAAGACCAAATGTTTATTAGGGAGATTTTATCCTGAACAATAATCCTATCGATAACCAAAGAATGAACAAAGTTTAGTGTAACTGGCCTCTACTCCTAAAGATAACAATATTGTTTTCTAAGGAAGTGATTTTGTAAATCTTTTGAGAAATAAACATGACAATACAAAAAAAACTAGTTACTTACGTTTACACCGGTATCTCGAGCAATATCCGACACATTTTTGCCTTCATTGTAGAAAGCAATTATTTGTGCTCTCTTGACCATGTCAATATTACAACGAGAACTCATTATAATCGAATGATCGAACAACAGTGAATATTTACCAAAGAGGAAACAAAGAAGCAGCGAACGAAAGAACGAGCAGGAGTCTTTGTGAAATCCTAACAGGTATTTATTAATCTTCAGACTACCCTAAGTGTTAATATAAATATATTTGTTGGGAAATAAGCCGTATAAGTAAACAAAGATATACTTAATTTCGAAGATATAATTAAACGTTCGACGGTCGAGTGGCATAAGGGATCACTCGCAGTCCCCGTGTTCGCGGGTTCGAACCCAATCGATACAATTACATCTGTGATGAATGTTTTTGTATTTGAAATTTGTAATAAGATTGGATTGGAGATTCGAAACAATCGGAACATTCGGAACATTGGCTGTCACTAAATAATAATAAAGTATAGGAACGTGTCGTGCTTACTTAATCTGCGGTAAGCGGAAATTAAGTTTTTCATATTTAAGGTAATTCAACGCCATCTAGTAGAATATTACTGAACTAGTGTAAATCATAGATAACTCAGCTTACAGTATGACCAGATAGATGGCGTAATGTTTTGCCTCATAGGAATTTGTTTGCAATCTGTCCATGCACTTATGAAGCTTACTGTACCTATCATTAAAATATTGTGGGACGCCGACTTCAGTTGGACTCAAAGACCTTTATATAACTAACGTAATAGACCAACAGACTCCCTTTTTCCCGCGTTACCAAAACGGAAATGTCAATGTGTGCGTGATTTTACAAGTGTGTGAGTAATTTTAGTGATGTCCGTACGTTATATCGAAAAAATATCGATGAAAAAGACTCGCTTATATAAGACTTGTTTGTATCTTGCGTGGAACTTAAAACTAGCATTCTTCACTAATAAAACACAAGATTCTTTCATTATCTATAATAATACTCTTTTCATGGTAATTACCACACACATATCACATATCATACAATCAATTTTTAATGTAAATAATTAATAAATTTCAGTCTTACACAAATTCTAGGCTTTTAATATGGGCACTAGGCAACAATAAAGTTACTTATATAGAGAAACTAGCGACCCGCCCTCGCTTCGCTTCGGTTAATATAAATAAAAAAATAACCCAAGTTCATCTGGAATAATATACTTTTTAAACGGTGGAAGTATTCACTTTATTTGGCCACAACTTAGAAGTTCTTGTGGACTTACGTTCGGACCTACTTTCATGTTCAGTAGAAGATTCTCTGGCTCTCTCAGATGTGTCTATCCCTGTCGCCTATAAGCCGAACGTCACGCTCAGTAGAGGATTCTTTGGCTTGTTGAGATCTGTGTATCCTTATCAACTTTAAGACTAACGTCACGTAAATGACAATTTTCATGTACATTCCCAAGCCCAAGGTAACTAACGTATAGGTAACTAACCGAATGTTATACAGACATAATTTTCACCCCATCGAAATTTCTCAAACGCCTTGTAGGTACCGAATTTACTAAGTTTCGGACCCCCCATATCTCGGTAATTATCAACCTGAGGGAAAAAGTTTAAATAAGAGAAGATGCTTATTTTAGCATTTTCTACACGATTTAATTAAAACATACACAAAAAACATAAAAAAAATGTTTGAAGTCCTGTCGTAGGCTGGACCACTGCATTTAATGATAAATAATAAACTGTAATCAATTTACCTAGCTGCGTTTTATAATCGCTCGGAATAATGTTTAAATAATTATGAGAAGGAATGAAGAAATATCGACATATTGATAACTTATCGATAGATGAGTGTGATTCAAACATTCAATCACTACCTAAAAAATGGAAATTTTCACGGACACAACATCTTTTCATTTTACATATAAAAATTAAAAATATGCATAAAACACAAAACTACATGATATATCGTACTTATTAGACCACTAACCGTATTCCTTGGACCTAGGAATCCTTGAAAATATGAGTTCAAAAATGACTAGGGTAGGGGCACCAAAAGATGAACGACACCCAAAAGCTGAACACTCGATCGAAATAATCACATAACTAAATCGTGACAAATATTACATAGTTCGGAATTTATTTTTCTTAAACAGCAACTCTTTGCTTACACCTCCATTAAATCTTAACATAGTATTATATTCTTTTTGGCCGTGATCGGTCGTCATTGTGGAGCTTCCCGCCGAAAACGTCGATAGTATGGGAAAATAGATAAGGACAGTGCTCTCCAAATTTAAGCTTTTAATTACGTATAAAATTCAATAATTGTCAGTCTTAGAAGGATTTGCTTGGTATGTATTCTTGATTAATCACTCTTTTATTGGAGTTATACGATATTTCTTTTTTCTTGTTAGTTAACGAGAAATATGCCGTTCAAGTAATGGTTTCAAAAATATATACCTAAGCCAATACTTGAACGGTGTTCAGCTACTAGGCAAGGCGTACTTTTTTTAAAGCGACTTAATAAATCGTACTGAAATGACAGATGGAAAATTTAGAACTTAAAATGATCGTTAAATGCTCTTGTATCTTTAAACCAAAAGATGAACATAGCTTTTGATGTCTAATCCAATGATTTTGGAGTTTTAAATACTATGAAAACTATCACTGTTCAATAAAAAATGTGTGCCTAATACTTGAACGAATTAAATTTACTAGTTCATGTTTTGGATTCTATTTCAATATGTGAACACCTAATTGATTTTGTTTGTTCATTTCATAAATTCTGTGTCCTAAAATTGAACTAAGTAAATTCAGTCGTTCAACTTTTAGGCATAGTTTTATAATATGAACACTAGTAGTAGTATACTAGTAGTATTTATGGAAATGTTTACTAATATTATAAATGTTAAAGTAACACTTTTTGTCGGTTTATCTGTTTAAAAAGATAAGTAACTAAGTCGTTTTGCTAATGATTATTGATAAAAAATACTAATTCGTTGTTTTTATGACACAAATAAATAACATAAAAAATAGGAACCTTATGTACGTAAGTAATATTAAATAAATGTAAACAATTAAAAAATAAAGAATATTTCGTTAACTCGCATTTTATTGCTAAAAGTGAAAAGAATTAAAATGACATAGGTATTTTATTATGTTAGTTCAACTTTTGGGCCCCAACCGTTCAGAATTAGGGCACGCTGTTCATCTTTTGGGCAAATCGGTACATTTTTGGTTTCAATGATTTTTAGAAAAATACGGAGATATAATAACAGGCTTTATAATAGTCATTTTCAATCTAGACCATATACTGTACCATATAAAAAAATTAAATAGGGTGAAATTTGTTACTTTCACTGAATATAAACTGTCTAAAGTTGGTGTAGTCGCTTAATCGTTCATCTTTTGGTGCTCTTACCCTATGTGTGGATCATAATTACCTGTGAAACGACTCATTGTTTGGATTATTCCTATGATTGACTTCGCAATCAGGTACTGCACAGCCCACCATTGTTGTTTTTAACGGTTTTGACACCACGTTTATACAATTATCCTGAATATTTTAATAAAAACTCAAAGACGCTGTCGCCAGTGGGCTACCGTGGGCTACCATTAGCTTTCAAAATGGTTACAACGTCAACGTGTTTCGCTGTCACTGTCGCACTCGTATTCGTGCATAAAGAGGCTGCACTCTCGCTTCCACACACTGTTTGTCTATTATGAAGGTCTTTGGTTGGACTGACCTACCTATAGGTACCTATCATTTTATAAGAAGTTATTTTTTGCATTTTTGAAGGCGGTTTTTTGTTTTTTTAAACATTTATTTTATTTAATACTTTTTAGTGATCCTATTTATGCTGTTATGTAGTTCCACTTTTCAATAAATGAGAAACTATAGAAAATTTCGAGCTCGCCGCAAGCAACGCCACTGGAAAGTTACAGTCATATTCACCTATGGAAAATGACCACCATCAAATGTTATTCCTGCTGATGCAAATAACTGTGGTGGTTTGATGCACGTTTTGAAACTTGGCATAGGCTCCAGAGTCATGTTAAGACGCAACATTTCTGTTACTGAAGGCCTGGTCAACGGGGCAATGGGGATTGTGTCCAAGTTTAAATGGCCTGCCTTTCGCCGTGACCAAATAGAATCAGGCGAGTTACCTGAATCTGTTTTTATTAAATTTGATGATGTCACTATTGGCACAAAAGTGAAAGACAGAGACGGGTTAGTCGCCATAGCGCCTGTGTCAACAACCTATCAGGCAACTAAAGGATACGGGGATGTTGAACGAAGGATGCTGCCGCTAATCCTCAGTTGGGCGGTTACAGTGCATAAACTCCAGGGCACTACCTTAAACAAAGCTGTAATAGATTTGGGTAAAAAAATGTTTGCCAAAAGCCAAGTTTATGTTGCTCTAAGTCGCGTAAAGACCCTTAATGGTATTGCTCTTTGCGACTTAGAGCCCAATAAAGTGCTAAAGAAACCACATGATGAAAAAGCGTTGTGCGAAATGCAACGTTTAAGAGGATTGTGCTAAAATTTTAATAACGTGTGCCACGTGTGCTGATCATATCCTCCTAAGGCCCAAGGTCCTACCCAAAGTACTTATTAACTTTGTCATTCAGACCCAGCTCCTTCGCCAGTTGTGTAGTTATAGCGTACGTCTGTCTTATATTATTATGAGAATACGCTGTTACGTAGTCCCACTTCTTTGTTGATATGAAACTTTAAGTTATTTCAAGCGCGTCGCAAGCAACGCCGCGGGAAATACATAGTCATATTTCTACAAGTAAATAAACTTCGTAGTAGTCGTTCAACCATCTTAATAGAGATATCTTATCGCCACCCTTGAAATAGGTACCGTTGAAGAGTTCCGGTGGCCATCTGTGGTCTTCATCATCAGGTCCACTTCACCAAATGATACTTTCTGAATGCAAATGCTAGACTTGTTACTAAAAATACTAAAATCGCTTTATGTTTGCCTACAATATTTGAGGAGTTCTCTCAATTCCTCACTGATCCCCTCATCAGATTCCGATTTGGTGGCAATGGGACCACCTCGGAAGTATACCCTATCAAATCAAAAAAGAATTTTCAAAATCGGACCACAATTGACGGAGTAATCGGTGAACATACACAAAAAAAAAAGAAATACATACAGTGGAACGTATAACCTCCTCCTTTTTTAAAGTCGGTTAAAAAATATTAAGACTGCATCGAGTATTCAGTTGCGGCCTTATTATTGTGTTTTGTAATAAATTAAAGTATTATCTTGAATTAATTATTATAAATAAAATGCAGAACAATATATACCTGATAAATCTAGTGTACAAAACAAACAACTTACACCAGGAATAGCGATTAGTAGCATCTGTACAGACAGAGGCGCGGGTTAAAGCTGGTTTAGTTAGACAATTTTCATCGCAAAGTTAACATCTGTGACCACACGACATCGCATTTTGTCAGGTAGGTTCGTCGAATCGGTTTATCGATAGAAACTAAACGAACTTTGCCGACCAAAAACGATATCGCATGATTCGCATGTTCATTCCCTACATCTGTGTCAGCATTGATTAAGTACTAATGAAACTAAACAAATACCATTTGCCTATTTTATTCTTTATCAAACACTAAATCCACAAAGGAAGTATGAAGTACCTTCCCGGTCGGTGAGGGCGTTGTTGACAATGCGGAATACGTAGTCCCCAGCGGCCTCCTCCCACTCGGCCTCCTCGCCGCTCTCGCACAGACTCGGCATAGGCCTCCGGCGCCCCTTGCCTTTACCGAACACCTATCAGGAAAAAAAAGAGTGTCATTGTCACCTCTATGCTCTAAGCACCTGCTCCTTTAATTGCTAGTAGGTTCTTATTCAAAAGGTAACGAGAACAATTTGTTTTTGGTGTTAATAGGTAGGATTAGGAGAAGTTAATAAATTGGTTCACAATCTTTTATTTTAATGCGTAGCAAGAATTTAAGACTAAACTGTTTGATATCACGCCTTTCAATTATTTCGAAAACAGGAAAATCAATGTGATGTGCCTAAAAGTACTTTGTTAAGAAATTAGAAAGAAAGTGATCAAACATATTTGTGATGAAGAATCTGAAATACAACCGTCCAACATAACATAGTCTTAAGCATATGAAGTTACATTCTGATACCGTCTTTTTACTTCAAGTCAGGGCTAAGATTATAAATAGATAGCTCTTTTTTACTCAACAGTAAAAGCGGCCTAGTTAAAACTACCATAAAAGTCAAAGACAATATGGCTTTACTGAGTTGAAAAGAGGTCCAGGATCAAAGTGTTACCTTCCCAGCGCCTCTCTGCGACCAGAGCGGCGGGTCAAGCTGCCCGTGTGGGAGCAGCCCGGTCTCCAGGTTGCTCAGGAATGACAGCAGATGCCCACCTGCTCCCGGAAGTCACACACAGTCAAAGGCAAATACAGTAGCGCCCAAAGATCCTTTTAAGTCTTATGCTTGTTTCACACGGATGCAGAACAGTGAAGCCGAACAGTGGAGAGTAGAGTGCTGTAATCCTATTACTGTGTAAACGCATACGCCGAGACAGATCAGTATGTTTTGTGCCGTCACACATTAGCAGTGCTCTGTCCACTGTTCTGCCTCCGTCTGAAACCAGCATTAGTCCGATATGGATTATCATTATCCATACATCCAAATATCTCATCATTGTGAACGTTCACTTGTGTAATTAGTAGTGTAACGCTGATGTAACCTTGAAGGTCGAAAAACCCACTAGTTACGGGCGGACCGTAGCGGATTCTTGGGGCGGTCATACGCGTTACGTTTTAATCGCTTGTTGCATTTCTAACGGTGCATCTTCTTCAATAAGATGTGCTACCTTCTCCAGTAGAATTATACCTTCTTGTGTAGTTCCATGTTTATTATTTTACTTATCAATTAAATCGCTATTCTATGTCACCATGCTCAATTTGTGATGTCGAATAAAGATTTGGTCATTTTTAATTTATAGGGTAGGTACCTTTGGGGAAGTGTATGGGCGGGCGCTGCACGCCATCTTGCCCCACCAGGATGAGTGCGTCGGCGCCGGGCGCGCGATGCACGTGGACGTAAACCACCTCCCACACGCAGACTTGGAGTGACATCGCCCAGTACACGCTGTGAATAGACACTAGTTAATACACGTCTCTATCAGGTCAATACCTCCTAGTGAATAAGGGTAGGTATAAGTCTTCTGAAGATCAAGTGAAAAAGGGTATTTAAGTCTAGTAATTGTACTCCGTTCATGTATATACCCTTTTTTATTACGATTTAAGTCGACTTGTACCCTTTTTCACTAGGACCATGTCCATACACGTCTAGACCATGTCAATACACGTCTCTATCAGATCAGTACAGGAACCTATCAGGTCCATACTCTAACTATAAGGTTGTTAAATTTCGAATATATTTTGTAGTCTGTCTGCAGTTAAAGTGTTCTAAAAAGTATGAATCCATTTCATTTGTTGGAACTCTTCCCATAGATAAATAACACCCTAGCTTAATTAACCGGTAATTCATACCTACAGATAAAGGCAACTTCCCTCACGGAACGTTTAAGCAGGAAAGTGTAGAAAGTAAAAGTGAAAAAGAAGTATTTATTAACATAAGTCTGTTTATCGTTGTCTAGTACTCGTAGTACAATCCTAGAGCTTAGTTTATAGCGGGTGAGTCACACTTTTAGTTGTAACGCGTATAAACGCACACTACGGCGACGCTTAGCGCCAACAGCGACGCACTCAGAGACAACGTGCATGTGCATCTACACCACACCCGCTTTCGTAAGATAAAGCAACTGTTACAATAATCCCGAGTCAACTTAACTGAAAATAAAAAACAAAACAAAAGCAACATACCAGTCAATGCACAGTGGGCCGGAGCAGCTGCGCCTGTACACGGTGCACAGTGGGGCCCTGCTGCACAGAACACAGGCGTGTGGGCACGCGGATGCATGCACTAGGTGCCAGCGGAGACTACACAACAGGCAAGCTAGCTACACTCTGCTTTTGGACAGGGTTCTGAGGTTCTAACGCAGGGGTGTCTAAACAGACACACAGAGGAACCGAGTCGAACAATGTAGATATAGGATCAATGGTGGTTATTTTAGGTACTGTTTAAGCTCTACTTACTTGAGTAATTTTATTTACTTGAGTTTTTCAGCTACAAAAAAAAGCTGTTTTTTGGATAAATGTTTACAGGCAAGCTTGAGTCTAATTTGATTAATTAGTCTTACGTAAATTCCAATTTTAATCCTATGTCCACTTTTTTTGATTCGGATCCAATGTGTACAGTTTTTATGACAGGAGGAAAGCAAAGGGATCACGTGCTACTGGATTAAAAAAAAAAGCTGCTGCTACGTACACTGCCCTCCTCAGCCAAGAAGCGGTATCTCAATTCAATAGTCAAACCAGATTGAATGCTCTTACGGTAGTAATGGGGTTGCAATTACCACAGGAGTTCTATCTGAGATGCCGCCATTTGGCATAGTAGGGCAGTACACTGATTTTAAGAATCAAAAAGTTTCGAGACCCCAGTGGTCTTATTCCACAATGTTTCTGCCCCTACTGTTCTGTTATCGTATTGTTTTTGTTTTGGCCGCCTTTAAAGTCAAGTTTATAAGAGCCATTATAACGTTGATGATATGATAACAATAGGGGTGATAATTGATAATGCAGAATAAGGCCCCTGGTCCAGCGCAACAAAAAAAAAGGTGAGTTTGTCAAATGACGTTACTGCCAAAGACACATTTGCTACAATTTTTCTCAATACATTCAAACAAACAAAAATGCCACTTCACTGTAGTTCTTTACCAAGTTTATTTTATATTTGCTCGTCAGGTTAGTCGTACAAGCTGTCGGAATGCCGCTTTCTTTATTTCTTTTTTTCTGGGACTCTAAACACATTACTGTCCTTTTTTCGTGTTAGCATATTTTGTCTCATTCTTGCCTTCTCAAGATAACAAAACGTAGCTACAAATACAAAGCAATATGGTTTAAACTAAGTGGATGTCGATGTCCTCTTTTGCACGTCAAACGGAGAAATGGGGACTTCGCTTGGTAAAATCATCACTTGCTTAGGCCTCGAAAATTTGACAAAACTCAAATAACAAACGGTTTGAACATAAAAAATAGAGTAAACAGAAAACTAAGCAGACGAACAAGAAAAGTTAGCCTTGGTTTACTTTTGGGAAAACGGAAGTGGATACTTTTCTCTGACGCTGACCGTACAGTGTAGTGTACCTACTGAAATTCGACATAGCCCTTTTTTTAATTATAAAGAGTAAGCGACGTCTGCAAAAAATACGACATTAATTTATTTCTATACAAATGTGAAACACCGTATTGCCTACGGCCTTGGCCAAAGGTGTTGAGCACCCAACGCTCTCCTTTGTAATTTATAAATAAAGTATTATTTTTAAATTTAAAAAATTCACATGGAAGTAAAGTATAAAAAAGTGTTTGAACATGTGCAAATCATTAGTACCTAGATATCGTTTCGAGGAAGCTGTTTGTGTGTAAAAACTGAAGCTAGAAAAAGTAAAATGATTTTTTTAAATGGAATTTGTCTTAACGTCAACAAATATGTCGTCGTCGTTCGGTTGCCACTGCCTCTATACCACCTGTTCTCGAACCAGCAGGTTTGCATAGAGACGATTACAAGCGACCAGACGGGGCTACATTGGTGACGTGGAAACTGGGTAGGGCACTGGTGTGGGACGCGACGTGTGTTGGCACGTTTGCCCTTTCCTACGTCCAGTCAACCCGTAATCTTGCTGGTGCAGCATCTGATCAAGCCCAAACCCTCAAGCGCCGCAAATGTTCATATTATTAAATAATTACGAATTTGTGGCGCTTGTGGAGACCATGGGACCTTGGTCAACTGATATGAAAATCTTTATTAAGGCCCTGTCATCCTGGCTCATAGACTCTTCCTGAGATCCTAGAGCTGGTGCTTATCTCTCCCAAAGGATTAGGCTAGCTATCCAGAGAGCAGCCAGTTTCATAGGGACCATGCCGCGAGCGGGCTTGCTAGAGGGGGTGTTCTTTTTATAGTGGTGATTATTATTTATATCTTTAATATTTTAGTAGCTTAGTTTTATTTTAATCGAAAAAAGTTTAGTTTTAATTATTAATTGTATTATAAAAAAATATATACCTAAATGCATTTGTAGTTTGACTTTTACATGAAAAACGCGTGGGGCCCAACACCTTTGGCAAAGGCTTATACTAATTATAAACAACTCGAGCTACTCCCGGCTCGGAATTTCCCACGGTTGTAAAAATAAACAACGGCAATCTCAGAGCCGAAGCCCTGAACACGCACAAAGCGAAAACTTCCAACAAAGTAACACAAGGAGTAAATAACAAAGTAAAATACACCGGATTAAAACTTCAGAATCCAAGCCCACTGTTTGGAGTACAAGGGAGCCTTTTAAAAGAGCAAACAAGTTGAAAAGAAAAAAATAAAAGCAGAAAGGTGTTGAGTTGATTAAGACTTGTATAACGCGGGAATAGGGACTAAAGTTTACTGTTACTGGAGCGGGGAACCTGAACGCCATTTTAATTAAAGGTCGTGCACTTTAATAGAGAGGTAATAAGTGGTTTAGGGTGGAAGAAAAAGGTTAAATGTCTTGATTATAGTTCGACTGCCATAAAGCCTCTCTTAAAACCGATTTAATCTTCTTTCTCTTTAAGTAAATAGTATAAAACCAAGTTGCTTTTTTTTTATGGCGTAGGGAAGGCAAACGAGCACACAGGCCACCTGATGGTAAGTGGTAACTGTGACCCATAGACACTCGCATTCAAAAGACTGCAAGCCTAAGACTGCAAACGCGTTGCCAACCCTGAGGACTAAGATGGAATGCCTCTATGCTAGTCATTACACCGGCTGTCTTATCCCCAAACCAGAACACAACAATGCGAACACTGCTGTTTGGCGGTAGGTTAATGGATAAGATGGTGGTAGCGATCCGGACGGACCCTGCACAAGGTCCTACCACCCGCAAACGCTTGGCGCGAGTGTGTATATTTTTTGCGTTTTTGAAGGTGGTTTTTGCTTTTTTGCAAACTTTTTCATTTTTAAAGACATCACCAGACCTTTGAATATACGGGGCAAAACTAAATGACAGCTAGGGATCGCCTGTATCGATAAACTCAATCATCGATGCTTTTCGCATATAGGTACTAGTGTGAGTGATACAGGCGATCCCTAGGTAAGTATTTTTTATTTTATTTTTGTTTTGTTTTACTCCCTACGGAAATTATGAGTTTTGACACATTTTCCTGATCAAGCTATGCTTGAATATATTTTTATTTTTATTTTATGTTAGATTCATTGTTTTATAAAATGCTAGGTTAAGCTTTATAATTGTATAATATCACAAGTAGTATTTAAAAAAACGACTGACTGTTGAGTTTCTTGCGGCGTTTCTTCTCAGCAATGTTCTCTTGCGAAGATTTTTGACGTATAAAAGTGCCCGTGTGGCCTACTTACTGAATAAACGTCTTTTATCTTTATCTAGCTGTAATTTAAGTTTGCCCAAGTCTCCAAGGTCTGGAAAATCCTGTCCGACTAATCGAACTGTCGATAGTTCCGCGTCGTTCCGAGTTTCCAGTAGAACGAAACGTACCCGTTTTTTAAATGGAAAGCTAATACCTTAGAACGGGACTTTATCGGGTAATAAATAACATTTACGTGGGTCACGTCTCGACTGTTGTGTTACGATACAAAAGCCGTGATCACGAGTAGACTCCACGTTTATTAAGGTGCACTTACACGGCACGGACAACTTTGAACGGCAATTTATAGCCGGCTGCAATAGCTGTCTTACTCTCCTTTTCCGTCATTATATTAAACTCCGTACTGTTCAGGGCAATTGAAATGAATGGAGGAAGCCACAGGAGCGTTATTTTCTTTGAGTTATGTTTCGAATAATTTCTGCTGCATACAAAACACCAGCTGATTTGGCGTCGCCGTGTGAACCAAACAGGAGTTTTGTATTAAACCGAATTTAGCAGAAATGGCGCGACTCACAACTCACAAAATTACGCTCGTGTGGCTTCACCCATACATGAAAACAATGCAAGTAAAAGCTATCACAAGTAACAGTTTAAAAATGAGGGTTTTTTATTTGCTACCTCGTGTCTAAAACGGTTCTCTATCGTTTGCCCGAATTTCATTTGCTATAATCGTATCACTTGCCATAATATTTATTTGCTATAAAGGCATTTTTTCTGAAACCGTGAAGTACTCAGAATTGTTAAAAACCCAACCTAACCTAACCTTTTGGGATCTATATGATGGCATGTAAAAATTACCTAAAAGGTTTACGGTTTCAGAATAAATGCCTTTATAGCAAATAAATATTATGGCAAGTGATACGATTATAGCAAATGAAATTCGGGCAAACGATAGAATACGGTCTAAAACATGTAAATTCGATTGTTTTAAGATAATTATTTTAAAAGTAAGTTTTGGTTACCTGTTACTGTGAGTTTTCACCGTGGAAGTTCCAAGCATGCTCTTATAGTTATAGGAAACTCAACCTCATTGTTGTAGAATGTCAGATTGAATTTGGACTTAAGGTCGGTCAAGAAATGTGTCTATGGCCCTGTTCCCACTATGCCGGACCGGCAATTTTGCCGGATGCCGGTAAGGCTAGTGGCTTATGAAGCTGTTCACACGGCATAATGTGAACAGGTTCATATAAAATATATAGCCACGGCAATTTTGCCGGACAGGCGTAGTGGGAACAGGCTCATGACTGTCGGGTTTTCAATGCTTGTTTTTTGTTAAAATTGTTATTAAATATTATCTTATTCTAAATTTAAACTGGCCATTAAGGTCAACCTGCTCCCTTATATACGCCATCGGTGGTATCCTAGAAAGCTATAGCTATACTAATGTACCTCTTATCTACTCCCTCGCTCTCCGCGTAGCCGTTCATGAGCTGGTTCGGGGTCCATTTGATGACGAGGCCGGCGGCGGTCTGGTGCAGGCTCAGGTAGCCCGGCATGGGCTCCGCCACGTCTTTCTGCAGACAACACCATGAAGGGTGAGTGCCTAGAATCCTTTGGACAGCTAGGCGCACCAATCATTCTATATTTTCCGAACTTCAGGTCAAAACTCAACTATCTACTATCTGCCAGAAATGTATTTTGGGTTACTTTGGCTATATAAAAAGACGAGGAAATGAAAGAGGAAAGGAAAGGCTAGCTGTTCTTGATAACAGCGCGAGGCCGATCACCAAACCGATGGACTGACCAGATTTGAGATTAATTTTCTCAGAAGTTTTACAACTTGTTCAGGAGCGCAATGGGCCGGAATCGATGGCAGAAGAAGATCTACTCCCTGACGACTACCGCTAACCACGATCATCAGTCATCAGGCGATGCACAAACTGAACCGTCATCGTCACTATAACATAGTCCGTAGTGGCCTAGAAATCAAATTGGTTGACCGTACTTAGTACTCAATTACTTACAGGTTGCACCCTGACGTTGTTCTTCCCGTACAGGAGAGTTGCGCGGGAGTTCTGGTGCAGGCTCTCGACATAGTCCTTGGCTGTCGAACCTGCCGCGTTCACTGCGCCTAAGGGGGTTCAGATTCATATTTTCTGATGTATAATGATAATGATAAGAAGATTAACCTCTACAAATATTCCAAATTTCAGTCGGATAGCTTTAGCTATTTTAGAGAAAAAGGGTCTTGACAGACAAAAGGATAACAAAGTCATCTTACAAGGGTTTAATTTTTCAGTATTTGGAACGGAAAAAAAAAACTTTGGAAAAACCCATTGCTTGTCACTCTAACCACTATAGTTTAATGACGATGGTGTCATTGAAATGATGGAAAATACTCACTGCTGTTGGCCGAGCCGCTCTCATCTGAAGAAGTGTTGAGACTCCGCCTGAAGTTCAGGATCGGCCGCCGCACCGAGGGCGGGGTCGTGGTGCCGGCCGACATCCTGTGGCGCTGCACCTGCGAGTGATAAACAGATATGGTTTAATAAATATAATGAAACTAGACTTCTTACGTGTTGATTCCCGCTACTCCCCCTTTTTTAACCTCTCTCTCTCCAAATGTCCAGCGGTTTCGGCTCTCATCAATCTGTCAGTCAGTTTCACAAATTGACCTAGTCCCAAATTAAGCTCTAGGCTTGTTGTATGGTAACTAGAAACCACTGTACCAAGAAACTTGAAATTTGGTACAGGGGTTCCTCTCTTCATGTCAGTGAGCACTAAGAAAGGATTTTCCCAAAATCGACCCCCAACCGGAAGAAATAGGGGGAGTAGCGGGTAACTAATTCTACGCGTAGGAAGTGGCGAGCGTCCTCTAGTCTATACGAGTATATATAAAAGGCATACCTGACTAACTGACCTATATATCAACACACAGCCGAAACGAATGTACCTAGAAACTTGAAATTTAGTACAGGGGTTCCTTTCATGATGTGAGTGAGCACTAAGAAAGGATTTTTGGAAATTAACCTCCTAAGGGGTTAAAAAAGGGGGAGTAGTAAGAAACTAATTCTATCCGTACGAAGTCGCGGGCGTCCTCTAGTATCTTAAAACTTGTAGATTAGAGCTAATTTAATATAACGTTGCGCTGTAGTGTATGCAGCAGCTGGAGCCACAGCGCTGGTATTTACTAAGGGCTGGTGTTTAACTACGGCGAACGCGGGATGAGAAAAAAAAACACTTGTGTAAAAAGTCTGTGGCTCTATTATATGCACTTGGTAAATTTACATTGCTATTAATATATTATGGTATTTTTTTTGGACGCGGCCGCAATTACTGTCAACTAAATAGCAGCAATACAGTTTTACCGTGTAGAATACAGCCTCGAAACCAATAGAATTGAAGATCTCCCTCCAAGGCCTTTATTGAAAATGGTGTTAAAAGCTACAATAAACTGTGGAAGGGAGAGCGCTGTAGCAGTTAATATCTCCGCCACTTTTTTTCATGTGTCTTCGGAACTCTTTATTACCAAACAAAAAGTAAATTAAAAAAGAAACAGAAACACACAAGGTAGCTTTTTAACAGTCCCTGAGTACAGCCAAACCACATTAGTCCTACTAAAATTACAAATGCGAAAGTTTGTGTGTTAAAGATAAAAAAAAAGATAAAGATAAAAGATGTTTATTCAGTAAGTAGGCCGCACGGGCACTTTTACACGTCAAAATCTACCAGCGCTTCGCAAGAGACCACTGCTGAGAAGAAACGCCGCAAGAAACTCAACAGTCAGTCGTTTTTTAAAATAGGTACTACTTATGATATTATACAATTATAAGGCTTAACCTAGCATGATATAAAACAATGAATTTAACATAAAATAAAAATAAAGATAAAAAACATTCAAGCGTAGCTTGTGCAGGAAAATGTGTCAAAACTAAGAATTTTCATAGGGAGTAATAAGTAGTAGTAATAATAAAATATTTATATAAAATGTGTATATAATATATTAAAAAAAAAAAAACTTTCCTATGACAGTACAAGACAACCACCACATACAAAGTTTCGATACATTCTCCTACAGAAACCGTGTCCCCTAGACAATATACAATATTTACATATTTTTTATGTTAGATTGTTACTTTCACCGTGCAATGGTTGGATGGATTTAGATGAATTTTGAAATGGAGATAGCTTATACATGCTTATACCCTAGATTAACACACAGGCTACTTCATATTCCGGAAAATTTAAAAGTTCTCGTGGGAATAACAATAATCGAAATATACGAGGACGGAGGTCGCGGGCTGAAGCTAGTCTGTAGGTAATAAAGTAACTACCAGCCTCTATTGGAGTATATTTAATTAAGCTCTTCAAGCATCCAAAAACATTGAGAAACTTCGCGAGTTCCCAACTTCAAGTTCATTTATGTAAATAATGGCTCTACCGTAATCTTGCAGCGGTTTGAATTTGCAAATTCTATTAGGGCCGATATAATTATGTATTTTATCACGCAACCGTGAAGATGAGGGCAGAAACAGAGATAAAATCTTTTAAAAGGATGGAAAGGATTGAGGACGAAAATACTTATTAGCTGTAGATGACCAAATTGAGACAGACCAAGATAACGAAGGTTGTAATTAATATGAATCTCAAAACGTAGGTATTTGTAATATCGTTAGACATACCCATTAAATTATTTCAAAACGAAAAACACAAAAAAAAAACACGTAACGTAAGTGTATTAATTTATGGCCCCATAAATGAATATAGATAACTACTGAAAACAAACTACATGCAAAAATAAGGTATTTTGTTCCTGCATACTTTTGTATAAATTATCGATAGTATTTTAAACGATTCAAAATATGCAGCAGAACTACAAGTATATGTATAAATAAAACAACTGCAGTCGTTTTTATCACTAGTCGTTAGAAACCTCACCTAACTGTACCGTCACGATGGTGAGTCTACTGTGGGTCGTTTCTATTTTACAAGCAATAGTAAGTTCCCAATGCTTCTTAAAATTGTCGCTCTCCAATTCAGCGGGTCATATCAAGGCTAGCGCTTCACGTGATACAGACGAGCGGCTGTTCTTAACGCCGTACATCCGCGACGGGCGCACGGCGGAGGGCCGGCGGGCCGCACGCGTGCAGCTGCCCGGCCCAGCGCTCGAAAGCTACGCCGGATTCTTCACCGTCGACGACACGCACAACGCCAACCATTTCCTGTGGTACTTCCCTCCGGTGGCAGAGCCCGCTGCCAAGGCACCAGTGCTTGTGTGGCTGCAGGGCGGCCCAGGAGGATCCTCACTGTTTGGTCTGTTCATGGAAAATGGTCCGCTCGAGTTTAATAATGGCTCCTTCATTCTCAGGGAGCACCACTGGGCCCTAAACCACCACGTCTTGTACATCGATAACCCGGTGGGCACTGGGTTCAGCTTCACAGACAGTGACGAAGGATACTGCAAGAACGAGACGCAAGTCGGCGAGCACCTCTACTCCACCCTGACGCAGTTCTTCCAGCTCTTCCCGGAGTTACAGCCGAACAATTTCTACATCACTGGAGAGTCGTACGCCGGGAAATATATCCCAGCGCTCGCGTACACTATCCACAAGAAGAACCCCACAGCGAAAACCAAGATCAACCTTCAAGGGTTAGTTATTGGTGACGGCTGGTGCGATCCGGAGCATCAGTTTGTTTATAGCAAACACTTGTACCAGATGGGTATCATAGATTGGACAAAAAAAAACTTCATAGAAAGTATTGAAAGCTCAGCGATTACTCATATACAAAACAGAAACTGGCACGATGCCATGATTTTATGGCAGGGTATTTTACAACAAGCACTTAATGTGAATGTCTATAATTACTCTCCTTTTAGCAAAACATTAGATAAGTATGAAGATACAATGAATATGATTATGAATAGTGATACCTTTCGGAAAGCCATACACGTTGGACAACAGTTATTTGATGATAAAAACACTTTATATGATGATATGCTGCAGTCAGTTGCGCCGTGGATTTCAGAATTATTGGACCACTACCGTGTAGTCTTCTATAATGGACAATACGATATCATAGTGGCGTATCCATTGACGATAAACTTTATCGAGAACCTCCGCTTCAACGGGTCAGAAGAGTACAAGAGTGGGGAGCTACGGAAGTGGATGGTACATTCCACGACACATCATGGACCGTGTAGGTATGAGGCAGCAGGGTTCTGGAAGCGCGGGGGGAACCTGACGACGGTGCTGGTGCGGGGCGCGGGGCACATGGTGCCGGCCGACCAACCCGCCTGGGCGCACGACCTCATTACCAAGGTCACACACGGCGGCTTCTAGAATTACCTTGTTGTGGCAATCAGGCGTTTTACGTCATTTTATAAAAATAAAATAACTTCATAGATTTTAACATTCATATGCAGTATGGCGTCTCTATTATTTCCTACCCTTTTTTGTATCGCTTCTTGACATTTGGTTAAGCTATTATTTCTTGATTATTTTATTATTAGAGTATATCACTAATACTTAACATGGCTTTTATATTGTAAACTTAGTTGTGTTAGTCTTAATTATTACAACAAAAATGCATTCTATTGGTGTTTCCAGAAAATAATAATGATGACCGGAACGGCATACAACAATCAAAACATTATAGCGTCTATGTTCAAGTTTTTAAAGCCGGTCTTATTATACCAGTGCTGGGCAAAGGCCTCCCCTTCGGCCACTCGCTTAGGATAAGATGTAATAATATAAAAAGTCCTTCGTTAAAAAATAAATACATACATACTATGTCACACCAATTGACCTAGCTCAAACTAAGCTCTAGGCTTGTACTATAGCTACTAGGCAACGATATAAATACGTATATAGAGAAGTATATACTTAAATACCAAGAAAACATCCATGACTCAGAAACCAATATTCGTGCATCATACAAATATCTGCCCTTACCGATATTTGAACCTAGGCCCGCTAGCTTCGTAGGCAGAGTCTACATACTAAGCAGGCTAGCGAGCCTTCAAAAAATATCCAATAATATGGCATAGAGAAGGCAAACGAGCGCACAGGCCACCTGATGGTAAGTGGAAACTGTGACCCATATACATTCACATTCACAGGACTAAGATGGAATGCCTCTATGCTAGTCATTACACCGGCTGTCTTATCCCCAAACCGGAACACAACAATCCGAACACTGCTGTTTGGCTGTAGGTTAATGGATAAGATGGTGGTAGCGATGAAAGTGAACCTGCGGGCTATAGCACTCACTAATAGCACCCTTCGCATTTTTTACAGTAGTTATCTAGATTCATTTATGAGCCAATACATGAATCCATACGCTTCGTGTTTTATTTTAGTGTTTGTAGTTTTAAAATAATATTTATTATGTTTATAGTAGATTGTTCAACAAGGGACTAAAACAAGCCATAATGACACGAGATGTTTAGCCACGCGAGCGAGCTTGCGAGCGAGAGTGGCTATAGTTCGAGTGTCATTATGGTTGTTTAGTCTCGTGTTAAACACTCTACTTTTCACTTCGAATGCGAGAAAAAAAAAACTCTTTTTGTAATAATTTTGCACCGTTGGCATTTTGAGGTTATTTCCACGGCCTAAAAATGGTCCATACACAATCTCTGAAAATGGCGATAATCCTCCATTCATTAACAACGTGATGTTTAAATGCTTGCATATTTAGCCAACAGATACAAACATGAAAATTATTTGGACCATGCCTAATAAAATAGAACTATCCCTAATATATTTAAATATATTTATATTAGTAATCATTAATCGTGTTTCACGAAATTAAATCTTTTTTTTAATAATTTTGCACAGTTGGCATTTTGAGGTTATTTCCACGGCCTAAAAATGGTCCATACACGATCTCTGAAAATGGCGATAATCCTCCATTCATTAACACCGTGATGTTTAAATGCTTGCATATTTAGCCAACAGATACAAACTTGAAAACTATTTGGACCATGCCTAATAAAATAGATTTTATCCCTTATATATTTAAATAGATTCATATTTGTAATCATTAATCGTGAAATTAAATCGATTAATTTATATTTTTTGCAAGAAAAATGATCCATATACAATCACTGAAAAAGGCGATGAATGGCAGTTTAAGGGTTTCCAAAGTAAATTAAAAAGAAAAAGTACTTTAGTCCCTAGGGAGTAAAGTGTAGTTTTATTCCCTAGAGATTAAATACATCACTTTAGTCCGGCTATACAAGCCAATTGTGAGTCATTTTAGAGCCTGAGAAGTGAAAACAATATTGCAAATACCTACGTTTTGATTATTACATTGGGTAAAGTAACCAGTGCTCAGCCAGAGACCTGTAGTCGGCCTCTGCCTATACTTTGTATGGGTGGGAGGAGTACGAAAGATATATTTCCCACTCTTCACACTCATATAAGGCCGAATACTGGTCTCTGGCTGACCACTGGTGACTTTACCCTTAATAACCAATTTTGGACCTAAGATTCTTAGTTAAGCCATTTATGAAACTTGCGCAAAAATAATCTTATACAAATTAACGAATATAGTGTCAAGCTAAGGTTTAGGCAAAAATAGTTCCGTTGTGAGACGAAAAGTATCCCTACAATTTATATGAAACCATATTATGCGCGATACGTAGACCTCTACAAAAGTTTCGTAGACGTCTACGACGTAGCTAGTGCTACGCTTTTTGTTTCAAGTTCTAGGTCATGTTTACATTAGCTTACATAATTACGTGCATAGATTTCATGATTGTTAAGTTGCGCGGAAACAACAGCTGTAGGGTTGCACATCTCGTGTCAGCTGTTAACATCCAGTAGGTAGCCGAACAGCCTTTGCTTAGAGGTCACAGGGAGAGGATGATCTAAAGGATTGACGACGCGATGGCCAGTTGGCAGTGACCCTGCCTATGAAGCTAGCGGTCCTGGGTTTAAATTCCGGTAAGGGCAGATATTTGTGCGATGAGCGCGAATATCTGTTCCCGAGTCATTGATGTTTTCCTTATTTAAGTATAACATTTCTCAATATAAGTATTTATATCGTTGTCTAGTACACATAGTACAAGCCTAGAGCTTAGTTTTAAACGAGGGCAATTGGTTTGACATTGTCCCGTGATATTTATTTATGTATATTTATTTAATGTCGAAAGAGAAAAAAGAGCCAGGCAGGTCAAAAGGAGTGTCTTATTGGGTTGCACAACTTGGATCGCCTGTCATGTGTTTTACATCTATTAGGTAGCTGACTAGCTGAATAGGTAAAAGATGACCTAGATTTCGAAATTGCGTCGTTTATGTAAATGATGTGAACTCAATTAAATATTATTGTAACAGATTACTGATCAGTTATTAGGTGGTATGGTTCTAAGAATTTTTTGTGGATGATTTTTGAGGTCTACTATTGTTTTTTTTATAAGTCTAACTGCAAAAGGAATTGAAATGCAGAATTCAGCACCTTTTGCTTTCGTGAAGCTTGCAGTAGCTTATCTTATCTTACAGATGTGCCTTTTGGATACACTTCAACCCCTTTAGGATCTTTTGTGCAATTACCCTCTTACTCACTCAGCTGTTCGAATGTGCAGGTTTCCTCACGATGTTATTCCTTCACCGTAAGAGCATCGGGTAATAAAAATCGTATCGGTACATGGTGACCGTGGATTCGAACTCGGTACCTTACGATCACGAGTTGACCCCCAAAGCTAATAACAACATTTTTGGGCATATAACATACCCGCACTTTAGAGGTGCTGTCGATGATACCCTATAAGTACGTAAATGTCAGACAGGCAATCGCAACGCAAACTGAACTAGTTCCTAACTAAACTCAGTAACAAACACTCGTGCTTATTTTATATTTGAACGAATCCAGAATCGCTAGCTCCGTAAGTAGGCAAGGTCACAACTGGGCTTCTTTAAAACCGTAAACCGGTAAAAAAGCGTAGGTATGGGTATGGTATGGTTTTTAACTCGGCCACCATTATCGTCATAGTACATTGTGTATTAAGGGCGGTAAGTAAGGAATTACGACCGAGGCTCTAGTAGAAGCCCGAAGTCGAAGACTGAGGGCTTTCTGAGTCGAGGTTCGTAATTCCCGTACCGCCCGTGAAACATACAATGTTTTTCATCACATTTGCGAGTAAATAAATTAAATTATAGGGCAGAATAGTACATTACTACAGAGGCCGGGACAAAAGGGGTTGCCGGCCGAAGTTATATAGACGGCCGAGCGAAGCAAGACCGGATATAGGTCTGAGGCGGGCAACCCCATATTTCCCGCCGAAGTATGTATAGTGCTTTTCTCAAACATAATTCATTAAAATAATTAAAACAAAGATTACAATGTCAAATAGGTACTAGGAGTGCATAAACATTAAAAGTAACCTACAGTGCTCAGTACGCCCGCCCGCCGGCCAGCTGGTGGCGCGCGCGGGGCTCGCCGCATCGTGCTAACCTCCTAATTACCTCTGCGCTCCTGGTACTTCAAATAAACATGCAAACGCTGTGTTGGATGCACGGCTTAGTAAATATATAAAAAAACAGCTATTTAGCCTTTTCATAAACACAGCCACCATGGCCAAATTAAAATTAAAAAAAAAATTACTTACCTACCTAGGTTTTCATGAAAAAAAAAGGTCGAGGGCTTTATATGGGGCTTACGGCCCAGTTAACCTGTATGTAGGTTTTCATGAAAAAAAAAAGGTCGAGGGTTTTATATGGGGCTTACGGCCCAGTTAACCTGTATGTTTAGATACTGTTTACGAGCAAGTGTGATGAAAAGTAATATAAGAGCTATCAAAACGTTGACAATACGATCACAGGTCAAAGAAGATATGGTTTTTACTGCTTAGAATAGAGGCCCTAACCAACTACATTAATAACTAGGCCACATAGCTTGTACTTGTTCATTTAAATATACGATTATATCGTGTCATAAATCAGTGTCAAAACATTCAAGTTAAAAATGTGAAGAGTATAATTTTTATTGCATTTTTTTCACATACATAAAAATATATAAATCAAGTGTACTATTTCCAAACGCTACAAATCATTAGAGTCTACTGCTGTAACATCACAATGGTACATTCAATGTGGTTCGTTTTGATTTCCCAAGTAATAGCTGCTCAATGCTTTTTACAACCACCGTATTTCGCTTCAGCAGGATTTGTCGAGCGAAGTGTTACAGGCGATGTAGGTAAGAAACTGTTCCTTACGCCGTACATCCGCAACGGGAGCGCGGCGGAGGGCCGGCGGGCCGCGCGCGTGAATCTGCCGGGCCAGGCGCTCGAGAGCTACGCCGGCTTCTTCACCGTTGACGACACGCACTACTCCAACCAGTTCCTGTGGTACTTCCCTCCGGTGGCAGAGGCCGCGGCCACGGCACCAGTACTTGTGTGGCTGCAGGGCTTGGGCATATCCTCGCTGTTTGGCCTGTTCATAGAAAACGGACCACTCGAAGTTATAAACGGCTCCTTCACCCATAGAGAACACCACTGGGCCCTGAACCACCACGTTATATACATCGACAACACAGTAGGCACGGGATTCAGCTTCGCAGACAGTGAGGAAGGGTATTGCCGGAATCAGACGCAGGTCGGTGAGCAGCTGTACTCCACTCTGACGCAGTTCTTCCAGCTCTTCCCGGAGCTGCAGCCGAACAAGTTCTTTGTCACTGGAGAGTCGTACGCCGGGAAATTTGCCCCAGCGCTTGCGTACACTATTCACAAGAAGAATCCCACAGCAAAAGCCAAGATCAACCTTCAAGGTTTAGTGATTGGCAACGGCTGGTGCGACCCTGAGCACCAGTTAGTTCATAGCGAGTATATGTTTCAGCTAGGCATCATAAATTCGTATACAAAAAATAATATTGAATCATTCGAAGCTCAAGCGATCCAGAAGATACAAGATCAAGATTGGCTCAGTGCCTTAGAATATATTTCAAAGTCATTAATAAAATAAGAATAAATGCTTATAACTATTCCCCTGAAGGTGGATTATTTCCACAATATAAAAAACACATTGCAGAGGTAGCAAGTATAGCTCCTTTAAGAAAAGCAATACACGTTGGGGACCAGGTTTTCGTTTTTGACAATAAGACAACTTTGAAAGAAGATATAATGCAGTCAGTCGCGCCGTGGATCTCGGAATTAATAAATGACTACCCTATAGTTTTCTACAGTGGTCAATACGACGTTGTAGTCCCGTATCCGTCTACAGAGAAGTTTTTGCGGAACCTCCGCTTTAATGGGTCGGAGGAGTATGCGAAATCGGAGCGGCAGGAGTGGCGGGTAAACGGGGAGCTCGCGGGGTGGTGGAAGAGCGGGGGGAGACTGACGGAGGTGTTGGTGCGGGGTGCGGGGCATATGGTGCCGGCCGACCAACCCGCCTGGGCGCACCAACTTATCACCACAGCCACGCACGGCGGCTTCTAGAACTACCCTTGCCTGCCGTCAAACGTCTAAGTTCCAGTTCTGATCCATGCATTATTAAGTTTCCCTATTCTAATTAAAGTTATTGTAATATCCGAAAATAATAGAATCATATATTTGTATGTTATTAGAATAATACACTAAACCAGGTTTATCAGTTTTCCGTAGGCCGTAGTCTGACAACGAAAACTATTTGTATTTCGTGAGCAGTGGAACAGTAATGGAAAGAGGATAAATGAGGGAAAGGAGAGTAGTTAGAGATAACCCAAAGGTAGGGTCTCGAATACCATTTATAAAATATAACAAGCTTTAAGTCACAAATCGTCATTGGACTTTTTATTCAGGGTTTTTGGGCAGAATCAGATCAGACATCGGTTTAGACTTCCAAGATGGGGGATTGCACCTGATTTAACATTTCTGCTAGTTCTTTTACCAGCTTACCCATTCCTAGCACCATGGCTGATGAGTAAACTGCAGATAGCGATCTCTGAATTACTTATATCACTTACCAATTCGTCAGCTGGTGGATCTGTCCAGAAGCACGCTGGGGCTTTGGCCTTGGAGTACTCCAAGGCGCAGGGTCCCACCAGCAGGGAGCTGAGGATGCTGCCGAAGTCAGGGTCAGCCACCAGCGCGTCCCGCTCGTAGTAGCGGCCAGCATTGTTTACCAGGTGTTCAATTATCTTGGCTAGCTGCCGCTCGAAGAGGGCTATTCGGATCCACAGGTACCTGTGCAAAAATATACTTGTTAAACAGTTTTGGGGCTTTATTTCACTTTGTTTTTTCCCGTATTGCTTCTATATCAGTGATTATATTGATGACTTAGTAGTGTGAATAAGAACTCTTAGCCACTGGAAAATAATGACGTCGCCTGACTTGTTTTTGGCTCCGTAATCAATCCCTACTTAGTACACAGTTTAGACTAGTGCAGATTTCATTTTTGTTTTAAAGCATTATCGGCCGCTCTTGGACCCACTTAATTACGATTTTTGTTTCTTAGTAACAATACTTCGTACACAAGTTTAAAAAATGAACGAGTAATTGTCTCTGAAAGTCACTGAGTTTGGCAGTATGAAGCCAAACGAAGTCATCGGCCACATGTTGCTAAGTGGACTCAGAAGTACAAGGACTTGTATTCCGACGTTTTGGCTGTGTTGTACCAGCCGTGGTCACGGAAGGGAACGGGTTGGTCCTTCCGTGACCACGGCGGGTGCAACCCAGCCCAAATTCGGAATAATAAAGAGGTGTATGTGTATTTTTAAATTGAGAACTGATTAAATATACAACAGTAAACGCGAAAGTCTAAAAATATTTAAGGTTAAAATTTAATTAGCAGATTATTAACCAAAGCTATATAGTAGTTAGCTAAGCTTTAGACTTTATTAATAGAAATAAACAAACAATGAGTTTAATTAATGCGAGAGAAACGTGACCGCAAAAATAAACTTCATTTATTAATTCAGTCGCTGCCAATCTTAAGTGGTTACTCCAAACGTTATTTGTTGTTTTAATTAATTGTGAAATTTCGCTTCAAATTAATTTTACAATTAAGTATCTTATTATTGAAGATACAAGGGCTGAGATTTATGGAAATAATAATTGTGGTGTTCATAATTTACACAATACATTAACATTTGCTTAATCAGTGGCCCTAGCCGATGCCATACGATAACTAGCGTTTCTATTCGCTTCAGATCACGTGACTGTTTGTATCACGTCATCTACTAGTGACGCGATTGGTTTAAGAACGAAACGAATAGAAAAGCTAGTTAGCGTAATTCACCTTCAATCTTGGCTATTGCCTCTGAGCCCTGTACAAGATTCTTTGCGGGAACCTGTTTTCGTTATCGAAACTATGGCATAGGACTGACGCAAACTACAGAACAGTCCTGTCGAGTGCTTATACTGCTTATGTCAATTCCATATAATAATATTACGTCATTTTCGAGAATCGTTTACGTAAGCGTTAGGTATCGTGTCTAGGGCCTTAGGTTTTTTATTATTTTATCCAACTCGCTCTCTCGACGGAAAACATTAACCGGCTAGTTGAAGTTGTCCTGTCACAGCGTAAAAACCGACCTTCAAAGCTTAGCCGCGACCCATCGAGTTAGTCGGTACGTATGACTTTCGAGCCGTTTTTAAGAGAATAATATCTCGGTTTATCTGGGTTTGGTGCCTTAAAGGATCGGCCACAGCGACGCGTAAAATAAGGTGGCGTTTTGAAACAAAAGAATGGGTCATAGTAATTAAATGGCATAACCGTTAAGCTCTGGTGTGGTCGCTCTCTAATATTGCAGTGTTATTATGTTTTAAGCTGTTGTTTTGAGGTTTAAATAATAGCGTGATTTGTACTTAACCGACAAACACAGATGGACAAGATTATTCGAACAACAAACCATAAAGTAAAGATTTCGCATCTACCTAGCCAATAAAATTCCAATTTTCTCAAGTAAATGTCGTCAGAAATGCTTAGAATTTCTGATGTCCTGGTTACGAGCAGTCACAAAATGGTCATAAAGACGCAACAAACAAAATAACTGTTAAATATAAAAGTAAACCTTCTGCCTCTTGTATAAAGCTCAAAAAGCAAGTAGGCTAAGTTGACATAAAACGTTGTAATAAGGAAAAAAATCTCAAGACGCCGCTACAATATAAAGGACAATTTTATCGACACTTACATTTCAGTCCTTTATTTTCTTCGCCACCGTTATCAGTGACGGATGGCTCAATTTATAAAGTGAGAACATTTCTATAACAACCGAAAAGGAACGAAATACGAAGAAATATTTTTATCCATGATACTTGGAAACCCTCAGGGTCCTAGTGAAAAAGGAAATGTCTGCTGAACATCAAGTGAAAAAGGGGTTAAGTACTCCTGTTTGTGTACACTCAGGAGCAAAATACCGGGTCAGAGTGCATTTTTCATACAAACGAGACTATATCGAAGCCTTGGTTCCTTGACACGGGTTGTTTTGAGTGAGGTTTAATGGTCCTCCAAGGTTCAATAGACTAGGTTTTTGTTAAGATACCTAACTGATCGCACAATCAGTTAACTAAACAGCGGGAGAGTTTGGGTCAGCACTTGGATTTCCTTACATTTTATTGCCATTTTAGATGTTTTTCTGAACATGCACAATTCCGGCGTTAACTGCAGATTCATTCAGTTGGGTATCCTAGGCACTCTGGAAGTCCTGTATCGATGCTCGGGGTGTTCATCATCAGATTTCACTAAAAGCATTCTCTGGCGAGGAACCAAGGCTTCGAAATAGCCTCTTTAGTATGAAAAACGCACTCTGACCCGGTATTTTTACTCCTGAGTGTATATATACTCTTTTTTTTATTACGAGTTAAGTTGCCATAGACGCTTTTTCTATAGGTCCCCTAAGTCGTCGAGTTGCCGATAACTAGCCCACTCTAACCTGTAACCTATAGGTCCCCTATGGTCGGAAGTACAATCAATCAATCAATTTATTCACGAGTAACAACACTACCTGTAAACGTGTACAAAATAATAAATATCGGGAGACATCTCACACTAATTAACCTAGTCCACATTTAGATCTAGGCTTCTACTACTACTAGGTACTAAGGTACTATAGGTACTAGGCAAAAAAAAAACATACTAATATTATAAATATGAAAGTCTTTTTGTATGTTTGTCCGTACTCCACGCTTCAACCACTGTACGGATCGGGATAAAACTTGGTACACATATAGGTTAGGTCCTGGAATGGGACAAAGGCTACTTTTTAACCCGAAAATATAAATAGCTCCCGAGGGAATAGCGATAACAGACTTGTACGCGGACGGAGTCACGGGCGCCAGCTAGTAAAAAATAAAGACAAGAGGTCAAACCACAACGTAATTCTTATTTTAGATGTGTGTTTAAATGAACCTATATGAAGTTTAAAGTATAAACTATATAATAATAAATATAAGATAGGGTTCCAAGTAATATTGTTTCACATTTAAATTTAAATTTATGTTATGAATAAGCTTAGTTTATGTAACTAGTTAATATATGTAGGTACCTATAATCTCTCCAAGGCTGACCACGGGTGAGCTCAAATTCAGCTTAGCTGTGCTCATTACCGCAATTTATGCAACCTTTCTATGGAAAATGTCTAAATGTAATGAAATAAATGAATTTGATTTGATTTGAAATAAAAAAATTGACCGATCCGTCGATTTCTTTCATTCTATGTATTTATTTGTAGGTAGCCTTAAAAAGCCCTAAGTCTACCTTGGCTTAAAAAGGCAATAGATGACTCGTATCCATCTCTAAATTACACGGCCATATAATACCTACTTTCCCTCTCTAAAATAAATTAAAACTCATTACTCTGAATTGGAATTTTCTATACGTTATCTAAGCAAGTAAATTGTTGGATTTTTCGACGTCCATTATTGGATAGGCCTTGCTCAAAGAAAGATCAGGCCTCTATTGAAATAGAGGCCTGATCTTCTGATTCTCCTGATCCTGACAATGGCAGTATTTCGACGAACTAGTGGAAAGAGTTCTCGCCGGCAGTGTGAACAGCCAGCGACCAAGCAATATATCTGACTCTTCTATTGACACAAGAGTTATATTTTTTATTTCGACGAACTAGTGGAAAGAGTTCTCGCCGGCAGTGTGAACAGCCAGCGACCAACCAAATATGTGACTCTTCTATTGACACGGGATCTATATTTTTTGTTTCGACGAGCTAGTGGAAAGAGTTCTCGCCGGCAGTGTGAACAGCCAGCGACCAACCAATATATGTGACTCTTCTATTGACACGGGATCTATATTTTTTGTTTCGACGAACTAGTGGAAAGAGTTCTCGCCGGCAGTGTGAACAGCCAGCGACCAACCAATATATACGGGATCTATATTTTTTGTTTCAACGAGCTAGTGGAAAGAGTTTTCGCCGGCAGTGTGAACAGCCAGCGACCAACCAATATATGTGACTCTTCTATTGACACGGGATCTATATTTTTTGTTTCGACGAGCTAGTGGAAAGAGTTCTCGCCGGCAGTGTGAACAGCCAGCGACCAACCAATATATGTGACTCTTCTATTGACACGGGATCTATATTTTTTGTTTCGACGAGCTAGTGGAAAAAGTTCTCGCCGGCAGTGTGAACAGCCAGCGACCAACCAATACATGTGACTCTTCTATTGACACGGGATCTATATTTTTTGTTTCGACGAACTAGTGGAAAGAGTTCTCGCCGGCAGTGTGAACAGCCAGCGACCAACCAATATATGTGACTCTTCTATTGACACGGGATCTATATTTTTTGTTTCGACGAGCTAGTGGAAAGAGTTCTCGCCGGCAGTGTGAACAGCCAGCGACCAACCAATATATGTGACTCTTCTATTGACACGGGATCTATATTTTTTGTTTCGACGAGCTAGTGGAAAAAGTTCTCGCCGGCAGTGTGAACAGCCAGCGACCAACCAATATATGTGACTCTTCTATTGACACGGGATCTATATTTTTTGTTTCGACGAACTAGTAGAAAGAGTTCTCGCCGGCAGTGTGAACAGCCAGCGACCAACCAATACATGTGACTCTTCTATTGACACGGGATCTGTATTTTTTGTTCGTTTCTTGAGGGAGAATTTAGTCGATAGCTAACCCGCTTTCTCTCCGGCAGTGGGGCAAGTACCCTAAGCTCATAATGGCTTGAGTGGTATGGCGGTTGGCTTGTCATCTCAGCCTGTCAGCGGCCCAATTACATTTTTCCTCCACGTGTCGGAATTTCCGCTACGTAATTACATTTTGGTTTAGCGTATTTGTTCGATACGGTAATCACAATATTGACGGTTTGACAGCTCTCAATGTCAAGTAAATATGAGCTGCCATAACGTCAGCGATATGGTTACGATATCGATTTTATGTTCATATATATATGACCTGGGTATTGTGCTTATTTTCATTCTTGTACAATAAATATATACCGACAAACCTACACATACAAGGTCTAACTTTAGTTCTCAACTGTTTCGTTTATTCGAGAATGCTAAAACAACATTGTTTAATCCTACTAGTGCTATGAAAGGTAAAAGAAATAAAGTCAAGACAGCAATATAGAAAACAATATAAAAACAACACTCTTTGCATTATCACGCGCGTATCTGCGATAAAAAATAACACGCGTCATGTGATTAATAGTCGCCATTTTGTCACTCGCGAATCTGCATTGTATCTCTACCTTAACGACAACGTTTGCAAAATCTCGACGCAAATACATTTTGCAAATTATAATTTATTTCAGTAAAATCAGATAATAAGATGAGATAAAGATTCTTAATTATTCTAAGTAGAAAAGCTGACGGTAAAATATTACAGGTTACATTTCATCCCGATTTCCAAACCTCGAGGGAACTCGTAATATACAAGCTTAACTATTATATCACCATTCAAGCTAAACACGACGTTATTTTTAATAACCGAGGTTTGAATTTGCTATGATTTTAGTTGCACATACACCTTTTTGATCTGAACAGGATATATTCATAATATTCCATCCAACGGTTGGAGAACTTATCTAGTCTGAGCCAATTTAGCTTGAACCTTCACGATTCATTGCGGCTACCTTTCTTTGTTTTTTAGGGATCTGGGGGGTTATTATAATTCAGTTTACGCCGAGCGTTAAGGACAGGGCTATAGCAGTTATATAGCTTTGTCCTCTTCGCTCATCGTAAACTGGACTGCACAGCTATGTTATAATAACCCTACTGTTATTGTACCGACGATGTCCATGATCCTTGGCTTAAGATAAGATAACACAAACGTAATCTTTAATCATTTTTCATTCACCTAAGAATTACCTACCAACCTTTTGTTTTCTTGTTGAACGCCTTATTTAGTCGATGTGAAATTTAAAACAATCGGTCGATCTGACCGGCCACCCGCGGTGGGTACCGGCCCGTCGTCTATTTACAGTGTTCGGGGACGGTCGTTCTCACCCGCGGCGTGCGTCGTCCATTCGCCGCACGCGACCGGCGTCCGCCGCCCGCGGCGTCCTTAGTTGTTTTGAAGCATTACGTATGGCGGGTAGACGCTCGCTGGTTCACTAATGTTTGACCAAATCATCATTTGACAAACGTATCATTTTACAAACTTTCATTTCACAAAGTGATACTTCCCGCCGTATTATTTTCAAGTGTTTTTGGTCGATATTGTAACCTAACCTAACTTATTTAATAAGCTGATTTAACCTGTGCAATATGTAATGGTTTAAGCACAAACACGTTTTTGCGAAATGAAAGTTTGTAAAATGATACGTTTGTCAAACGTACTTTTGGTCAAATGAACGGACCCCCGCTCGCTAAGACAACACATTTTTCAAATTGAAGCAATAGTTTGCTCGCCTACTGTAACGTTTTGAACGGCCAAATATCCGCTATCCGCGGCGTTCAGCGTCTACCACTATCTGATGCCCGCCGCGGGTGATGCGTCATAGGCGTCATAGCGCCCAAGGCCTTGAAAAATCGGATTGTTTCTGAGGAATCAACAAAAGAAGACATCTACACGGAGAAATTCGTATCTGGGGAAATTGTATAATCTATATACACATATAAAAGGCAAACCTGACTCACTGATTTAGATATCAACGCACAGCCGAAACTACTGTACCTAGAAACTTGAAATTTGGTACACGGGTTCCTTTCATGATGTTAATGAGCACTAAGAAAGTAATTTTGGAAATTCACCCCCTAAGCGGTTAAAATAGGGGAGTAGCGGGAAACTAATTCTACGCGTACGAAGTCGCGGGTATAATGATAGCTTGTGTTTTAAGTAATACGATGAATTCACTGGCGACTATCAGACTGCTAGTTAGTGCATGTTTAGATGCTTTAAGGTGCTAATGCTGTTAGATTTGAATATTTGCTGTTCATTTCAAACAACCAATCGGAACTCTTATTTCGGCGACAAATCTAATGAATGCTTTAGTAAATCCTCAAGTCTGTCGGCACTTTTATGTTTGTATGTAACAATATAAAGAAAGATAAAAAAAATACAAAGGTGAACTGATAAAGGGATACCTTTAAGGGATCTCTAAACTGTCAAGGATTTATGATAAACAGATAAAAATATAAAATATGGTTATTCAGTAAGTAGGCCGCAATGGCACTTTTCACGTTAAATATCTACCAGTGCTTCCCAAGAGAAGACCGTTGCTAAGAAGAAACGCCGCAAGAAAATTAGAATAATTAAACAAAAACTGGTGCAAAACATCCAGTTTTTCAGACCAACTCGCGCTTAGTCCCCTTTTATTCCACTATGACGAAGAGAAACGGGCGGATTAGACGGAGTTTGTGGATCGTTAATGTATTCCGGACACGTATCCAGGGAGTTCGAGGGAAAATGGCAGCGCAGCGGCCGGGAACTCCGCTATTTGTTGAATGGATACCAAATGCCATTCAGCATCAAAGCATATTTCACTAACAATGTGTAAAGTTGCTGTGAAATTATGCGAGCGTCTATTTTTGTCATTTAAGGTTTTTATTTTAAGAGCCGCTTTTTTAATGGTTAGAACCATCTCTGCCACTATTACTCTAGAGTAAAAAAGGGGCTAGCGTAACGTTGATAATACGAACATGTCAAACGCGATATGGTTTTAGACAGTTCAATAGAGACCCAGATGAAGTGAATAAGCATCGCTTTTGGTCGAAAAACTTAGCATTTATTTTGCTTTCGGGTACCTTGCAATGCACGTATTATTTCGCAGAATTTTTATTTCATCGAAGGCATTTCTGGCCTCGTGAGTTAATTTTTTTGGTAGTCAAAAGTCTAACCCAATGGTTCATAACCGGTGGTCCGCGGACCACTAGTGGTCCTTGGAAGCATCTCAAGTGGTCCGCGAGCCATGCCAATAAATAAGTGACAAGAGTCGACATAACATTACCCGAGCATTGCCCATTACCTCCCAATTTGCGGAGTGGTAGGACCTTGTGCAAGGTCTGTCCGGATCGCTACCTCCATCTTATCCATTAACCTACCGCCAAACAGCAGTGGTCGCATTGTTGTGTTCCGGTTTGGGGATGACAGGGAGACAGCCGGTGTAATGACTAGCATAGAGGCATTCCATCTGGTTCCTCAGGGTTGGCAACGCATTTGCAGACTTAGGCTTGCAGTCTTGTGAATGCGAATGTCTATGGGTCACAGCTTCCACTTACCATCAGGTGGCCTGTGTGCTCAATTGCCTTCGCTATGCCATAAAAAAAAACAGCAAAACCAACTGGATGGTCCATGGCATAATGGAATTTTTGACAAATTGTCCCCGAGGACTAAAAGTTTAAGAATTCTAACCTAACCTAACCTTCATAATTAATGTATCCTAAAAACATCATGGTTTGAGCAAAATAAAATATGATGAAATAATACAATCGATGAAGTAAAATTCGATAAAATGATGGGTTACTCAAAATACCATATTGTATGATTATACACTAGATCTGTACGCCCCTTTAAAATTAAAGGAAAGACAGACAGAACTTCGCTTAGTTATAAGGACCCGCTGGAACCCTAACAACTTATTAATTTCAAATTGATATTTCAATAATGTAGCATTCGGGATATCGTGGGCACGGGACCGCGTACTAAATTATGGAACCTTTCCGGATTTCCCGGCTTCCGGGCAAAGTTAGCTTGGCACCTTTGTTAAAGCTTCACCAAAGGCATACTAATAACAGTATATCAAAAATGACAAATATGTCTGTGACCATGTTTCAGATTTCTTACAAACTACGTCGAACTAAGCAGCAGTCTCACAGATTTCAAAACAACATCATACGGTATTTTTCATCTTTCTTCAGTCGCTTCCCATCGTCTGTCCTCAGTATGTACGCAACAAACACAAGATCTATCAAACTACGCAACGGATTTTTAATCCGGTTTTCAGCAATAGATATAGTATTGCAAGAGGACGGTTTTTAATAATAAAATCTGGATTATGAGTGGTGTTACATAAAATGAAGCGAAGCGTTGGTGGGTCGCCAGTTTTCAATAATGTCACGTTTAAACTGCCATATACAAATTGTTACAGCGATTGAAATGAGAAGAGGTACTAAAGGTCATTTTTATGAACTCGACTTTACTTATACGACGGATGTTTTATCTACATTTGTCACGCGATAAACGCAGCCCCTGAGGCAAGTAAAGCAAAAATTTAGAACCTACTTTTTTTTAAACTCATTTCAATGGTGTTTTTAACAAAGAGTTTTCCTGCTGTTCCTACTTCTTTTTTTAACTAACCATTTATTTTTTAATTTTCATTATTTTGTCCATCTAAGACTGTATAAATAAATTGTATGCTATCTGATCTACCTGCTAAAGTGAGATAAATGCTGAGTCTTCTGTCAAACCTGTTTTTTGTATAAATTTTTGTTAGTTATTTACCGGTTTTGGGTGTCAATAAATACTTCTTATTCATATTCTTGAGTCCATACGAATTATATAAATCTATGCGTACCGACGTCAGACCTAAACAATTTATTCATTCATTCATGCGCCGCATTTTTCCGACGTTAATAAACTTTGCTACACGATAAATTGTTTTCATTTGAGGACTGAAATAAACATTCAAAAATTAACTCTATTACGCTTTATTAGCGAGCAATTGAGTCAAGCCGAGTAATTGAGCGCAGGCAACTGGATCTAATGGGTTGGTATTGTTGGAAAGAGGTGACATTAACGTTTTGTAATATAAAATTAATGTGGGTAGGGGGTTGACTTTCCAATTGCGTTAGCGCAAGATTAAATGAAACCAAGCATTTTTGCTTTTATTTCTCGATTTACCTGATTCGTGTCGCGTCCCCCAATGAAATTATCTTATCTGCTATTGGAAACCATTTCTACCGATCACTTGGAACTTCGTACAAAACTGCTAGTGTCAACACACTAGCAGTTTTGTCCCACTGATCAGTAGCCATATATCAAAGAATTGAACTTGACTGATTCTTGACATGAGAATGAATGCACGTGTGCATAACTATCCTATTGCAAGACGTCGAAGTATAATCGTTATTTATGTGACTGGAGCATAATGAGAGTGGTTTTATGAAACGACCCGAAAGGCGAGGCATGGATTTAGACACAATATAGTATAGGCGTAGTGCATAATTGCTTTCGTATTTTCACGGAAACGTACGAACGTGTCATGCTACTTCAGTCAACCTTAGTATTTTTTGTACTGTGACCGACTGAAATAGCAAGACATTCGTACGTTTCCGTGAAAATACGAAGGAAAACAATTATGCACTACATCTGTACTTACCTATTAGACCAGGGGCCCTGACACGGTTGCGTTTATCGCGTGATAAAGTTTAGATAAGGCATCCGTCACCTTTTGACACGTAAATAAGTACGACAGTGACGGATGCTTTATCCACATTTGATACGCGATATAGACGCAGCCATACTAGACCCACAGGGCCTAATATGGATCCGTTTATCGCGTGACAAAATGGGAATAAAACATCCGTCACTATCTAACTATTGACAAGTCGTTTTTTTTCTCTACTTCACTCACTCCTTTGATACGAACTTTAAAACGGGAGTTAAAGTGACGTGACGTAATAGCCCCGCTTGACCTTATAAATAATGTGATGCTGTAGAGGCTGCTATCCTGCTTAGAAGCTGCTATCCAATTACCAAGGTGCAACTATGCTGTAAATTATTACAAAGCAAAAGGTGATTTTAATTTACCTTTGTTGTTTACAAGCTTCAGCACCTCGTCAGACGAGGTAAGTTATGAAAAAGAAAAAAAGGTGTTTTTAGGGTTCCGTAGCCGCAAATGATAAAAACAGCCCCAGGTATGTCTTGGTTGTACGTCAACGCGTCTATTTTGGTGGGCAAAACCATATTGTTGTGTTATCGCTTTGATTTTCACTCGGCCTCCATTACTGCCAAGTAAATAAGAGCTATTGCAACGTCGACAATACGATTAAATGTCAGGGGCAATATGGTTTTACCTAGTAGAAGAGGCCCAGTATGTATGGTGCAGGCATTTAAAAAAAAACTAAATTATGTATGCCAGGGGTCCATCTCACATTTGACCTAGTCCAAAACTAAGCTCTAGGCTTGTACCATAAAGGACTTTAAATGTTGATCCACCATAGAACCTTGTCATAATTACAGCTCCGAGTGACGAGATAGAAATTACATAGGAATGTATCGTTGGTTTTACGCGACAAGGTTTTATAGTGGCTCATCAATTTAAGTCCGTGACCGTACTACGGGTAAGACGATAAACAAAAGATGGGTTAGACGATAAACAAAATTATAATGAATAATATCTTTATATTATAAAGAAAATATCCAAGACTTAGGAACAAATACTCGCGGCTCGCGTTCATCACACAGATATTTGTGCAAATATTGGAATAATAAAAAAACCGGAAAAGTGCGAGTTAAACTCGCGTGGAGAGGGTTCAGTACATACGTAAAAAATATTTTTCGATAGAATATAGGTTTTCCTGTAATCTACAAGCAATTAACTATATTTTGTATTTTCAAAATTTTAGGCTCAGTCGTTTCGGAGATCAGGGGGGATTAGCCAATTTTCGTCTTCTATCATGAATAAAATCAAAACTATTCATTTTACAATAATAACAAAAATATATTTGAGATCCTCATAACAAGCCCTTTCATTTGATATGTGACACAGACAGCGTTGCAAAACTTTTTTAAATTTCCTAATTTGTCCCCTGAAAATGACCTTTATTTAAAAATAAATGTTATTTACTTTATGCATTTGTATTTGGGTCATCAATTTACATGGGTGTACCAAATTTCAACTCAATTGGTGCAGTACTTTCGGAGCAAATTAGCTGTGACAGACGGACAGACAGACAGACGCACGAGTGATCCTATAAGGGTTCCTTTTTTTTAATTTTTCTCTCTTGCTGAAATGTTCGTACCCACCTGAACTATTTTTTGTTTGGCGTAGCGGTTAACCGGTAGAAAACTACTTAAAGGTATTAAGTCCGCCATTTTGTACTTACTAACTGTCCGGTAAAGTTTAAATAAATATTAATGTATTAACGTTTTTCATGTTTTACCAGAGCGAGGTGTAATATAACCGTCCGGACTCGAAATAAATCCGCCCCTACCTATCTCACTGCCGATCGGGACCCTTTTGTGATTTATCACGGCCCTGTTTCCCTTGGCCTTGGGAAAGATTTTACAAAAGATCCTACAGATTCCCTTCAACCTTGACTTGCGCGAAATAAATCTCTTTTGAAAGGCTTGCGATGGGTACTAATATTTCTGAAATTCTCATTGCCTTAGTTAGGTAGGGTAGTTACATACTTGTATGACTTTGAATCTTGATTCACATTATTTAGGTCAATACATTTGTTTTGATTCAATTCGTAATTGCGGGGGAATAAAGTTTCCCCATACAAAAACAGGTTTTTTGTACGGGAAATTTTGTTTTATTTTTATAATTCATTATTATAGTAGTCATAGCAGAATAAACTGTTACGGGCAAAGACAGCGTTTGTTTTTTGTTTTTTTTGTTATAGCTGCAATAGAAAATCAAACTCCGTGATAATTCCGATAACCACTGATAGAGAGGCACAGACGGACAATGGAGGCTTAGTACTTAATGGTTACCCTTTGGCCACGGAACCCGGAATGTATTACGGTTAGTTAGGTTTGTTCTAATTAGCACAAAGTGCCCAAGTGGTTGCTAACACGACTCTTGATGTAACTATAGCACGAACTTTCTAAAATCAAGGCTTTTGCATGGTTTTGTGATAATGGTTTAATTAATTGTGCAAATATGTTAATTAAACTTTAAGTAGATAAGCTAGTCTATAAATTAGCACTAATTACACAATGTTAACCCTTGGAGGGATTAAAACCGACCAAACCGGCGCAGAAGGCTTAGCCTCTATTCTGAGTACCTACTTTGTTTTATTAGCACGGGTCCGAAAAACGCCCAATATTTTAAATACTTAACCTAGTACAATGGGCCTCATAAGGAAGCTCAAGGTCACTCAGAGGGCTATGGAGAGGGCTATGCTCGGGGTTTCTCTGCGTGTTAGAATCAGAAATGATGATATCCGCAGTAGAACTAAGGTTACCGACATAGCCCTAAGAATAGCTAAACTGAAGTGGCAGTGGGCGGGGCACATTGCTCGCAGGACTGATAGCCGATGGGGTCAGAAGGTTCTGGAGTGGCGTCCGCGGACCGGAAGACGAGCTGTAGGTAGGCCTCCAACAAGATGGAGTGACGACCTCGTCAGGATCGCGGGACCGCGGTGGATGCGAAAAGCACAAGACCGGTCTGAGTGGAATGCCTTGGGGGAGGCCTATGTCCAGCAGTGGACGTCTTTCGGCTGACATGATGATGATGATGATGAACCTAGTTCCGTACAGTGGACATTTCCTTAAAAAAACAAAGGTTTTTTTACCAAAATCCTAGTAGGTACATTCGGTTTAACCCATTTTGATAATTGATTATATTTAATCATTTATATATTTTTTTGATTCGCATGAGTGATTTTTTCCAAGAGCCATTCGGTGTCATGTTTTCATAAGTATAAAAAATAAAAGTCACTGAATGTAAATAAATTATGGTTTAATAAATTTATACGATACCAATATAGGAAGGAAGGAAGTCTCTACTGTAAGGAACAGGGTTCAGTTTTTGAAATGACGGGAGTTTTTCTGGGCCTTGTTTATTAGAGCATATGTTTATAACCAGAGGACGCCCGCGATGTCGTACGCGTATTAGTTTCCCACTACCTCCCCCCTATTTTAACTTCTTAGGCGAAGAATTTACAAAAATTAGTGCATCACTAGGATATCCAAGGAATGTTTCCTACAAATTGCAGGTCCCTGGATCCAGCTGTTTCGGCTGTGCGATGATCGATCTGTCAGACAGTCAGTCCCTTCTCTTATATATATAACTAGCTGTTCCGTGCCCACTTCGTTGGGCTTTTTTTTGTAATAAGTAGGCTATGACACTCACAAATATCGTGGCTTTCTATTGGTATAAGAATTATCAAAAACAGTTCAATAGATCCAGAGATTACCCTCTACAACGTCACAAACTTTACCTCTTTAAAATATTAGTATATATATAGATATGTACTCGTATATAGAAGTACCGAAGGTGCCTTTTGTTATAAAAGAGCGTTTAGCTAGATTGAACGCGCCTACACTACTGTGCTTCATCAACGGAATCAACGGACCCGGGGGTAGTATCCATTCTATTTAAAACCACAAGAAATGTATAAAGTTTATCTTACATAATATGCGAAGACAACGCAGTGACAACGGTTAAAATGCCGAATAATCACCTACTTAAAGTAACAGGAACTAACCTTGCCCTACCTCTTTGAATGCGGAATACCCAAGTAACATAAAATATTTCAGGGTTAAGGTACCAAAAAATTGTGATCTTAAAGCTTTGTAAATATTTTTTAAAGTAAAATGAAAGCGAAAGGGAAAGGGCGGCGTTTTTAAAAGTTCGTTACAAGGTCACAGAGGATCCAATTGTTTGAAAAGAATTTGCTCAAATTACGTGGAAAATTGAAAAAGTTTTCATGGGTCCATCAAGACCGTCTTATATTAGGCGGAAGGTAGGGAAAGTTCATTATAATGCGCATTTTGTATATAAGTTAACTACAGGGTTTCCTGTAAGACGAGGTAGCGGGTCACCTGGGCCTCTATTCCCTTCGGTAATAGTACATTGTGCATCAAGGGTAGTATGAAGGGAATTACTAACGAGAGTGTTAGAAGCCCGACGCCGAAGGCGGAGGGATTTTAATGACACGAGTTAGTAATCCCCTTACTGCATGTGATACACACAATGGTTTTCATCACATTTGCGAGGAAAAAAAACAAAGAGAAAACACTTTAACTCTGCAAAATATAAAGAAATAACTTTTGACGAACGGGAACGTAAATGGAAACAATATTTTTTTTGTGACCTCTACCACAGATAATAACTGCGTTTAGTTTCGACCTGGATTCGAGCCAGATTTAGCCAATTTGATAAAAATGTATAATTACTAAAATTAATGATAAATGTTGATATAACTTGAAATAGGTATAAAAATAATGAAGTTTAATGCAGCGTATAGGTTTTGTGTAATGTAAGTTAGTCTATAGCTAATTTTTAAAGATGAAATTAGAAACCGATTTAATTTTTGGCTGAAAATTAAACCTCCTTAGTCAGAAATGATGTACGAAAGAGTTGCAAATTTTAAAAAGAAAGTCATTACTCCCTAGGGATGACAAACTCGCCATAATTCTCGCGGGAACAATTTAGGCCATTGTCCTTCTGTATACAGGCATGGAATAACACCATTTACGAGCAAGTGTGATGAAAAAAATATATCATCTTTGACCTGTTATGGTAGTTTTGACGTCATCCGCCATTACTGTCAAGTAAATAAGAGCTGTCAAAACGGTCACAATACGATAACAGATTAAACACGATATGGTTTGTTACCGTGTTGATTAGAGGCCCTGGCTGTCTAGCAAAACTTGTATGTATGTGTGTATGTATGTTTACACAAGCATACAAAAAAATATGTATTAAAGCGAAAGTATCTCTTGTAGTTACTAGTGTCCCTCAGTGAATCTCTTGAGTTATAAAAAGGTTAGGGAGGTAACAAAGCGACATAAAAGTCGCCATTTGTGCTAGCCGCCGTAATAAAAAGTTATAACCACCGCACATAGACTGGCAGCCACAACACTAGAAGAAGACTCGCATATGCGTTGCTAGCTATCGAGAAAAGAGAAGGCTAGGTCATCGCACATTACAACGCTCCGGCACCAGTCCCTTACCATGAGTTACAATTGGGATTGTTCATAGTTTTACAATTACTCTAATTCGAAAAGCATTTCGAGGAATAGGGTTTTAAAGCCGTTCTGCATTGTTAAGTTTTTGAAAATATTTATCTATCTCGGATATTTCTATAAAACTCTATATTTAACCTTTGTTTGACTTTCGTTTTTGGCTTGAAGCCCTCCTAGGTGTATCTCACGGGTGAGGCAAAAACCGCTTGAAATAATGTTTTAATAAAATATTACAATCACTATTTATATATCATATTTCAGATATCATTTAAATGTTGTAATTTATAAGAAAATGCCGACCCAACGTTAAAATAATAATGTCATCCATAAAATATCTGCTAAATAAATAAAGATATTGACACAAAACTATTTTGTCAAATACAGAATTACAAAATTACCTATTCTTTCGAATTAGAGTTTTTTTTTTGGTCTATCCCTATTCGTACTCACAGACCTCGCAAGTATTCTATAGAGTGCGAGGGACAGAGCAGTCAACTCGCTAGCGAGTACGGTAATAGTAACTCATGGTAAGGGTACTGATCATCACCGCCTCAACTCAAAGGGATACAAACAGTTTCTTTTTTTACATTACGTTGTGACACAGTCAAAAATTAACTTAAAATAACAATATAGGGGATCCTAATAATCCACCCTACCTACTGTTAAAAAATGTCGAAAGGTTTTTAAGACACGCTGTATACATTTTTCAGTCGCCGACGCGAGGCCCGAGCCCCTTCAATTGTTCTTACAATAACTTCAAAACGTATCGTACTGACATCAAATCAAAGCTCACTTTTCAATGTTGCAATTTGAGGTGAGAGTTGTAGTGTGCGTGACCTTAGTTGCAAACCAAGGACGTAAAGATAGTCGTTTGCGAATGGGAACACGGAACATCATGCTTTATCTTTTTGCTACAATCTACATAATATTATAAAGAGAAAATGTTTGTTTGTTTGCATTAAATAGTCTCCAAAATCTCAGGACCGATTTCAAAAATTCTTTCACCATTACAATCCTACATTTTCCCTGATGAACATAGATCTTTTATTTACATTATTTCTGTTCTATTCTATAATATCGCATTATTACCGTGGCGTGGTCTAGTTAATACATTCAATCGGCAACAAGTTATCAGGGAGAATCTGGGCAAAAGTAGACTAATCATAGGAATCGCTAATGAAAATATTGCTCTAGTTGGCTTTTAATATCGGAGCAACTACTCATTTGTTATTTACGACCGGTTTTCTATATTACTTTCTCATAGTAAAATCCATCGGATCGGAAAACTGTACCGGACATCACATATATACAAAATTCAAAATTCAAAATATTTATTCAGTAAATTGGCCACATGAGGGCTCTTTTACACGTCGGTGATATAGAGTGAATCTACTAGCGCTTCGGACAAGACCATGATTGCGGAGAAGAAGCGACACGAGAAACTCCAGCAGGAGGTCATTTTTTCCCACAGTAAAATACAATAATACTTATATAATAGTAAAATCACAAGGTAATAAAGTATTAAATAATTATTTAAAACTAACACCAATAGAATAATTACAAATGTAAGCTCAATACGAGATGGTAACCCATTTACTTTTTATTTTTATTTTACTTCATCGATTGCATATAGTAAACATTAAATACGTAGATTAGGTTCAGTTACACTAGCGACGAGATAATTAACTCGTGTGGCCAGATATTACTTCCAAGGAAACAAAACTCTGCGTAGAAGTGTTTTGATAATATATATATTTGTCAAAGTCCCAATAATATGTTATACTAAATTATGCAGCAAATATTATGCTTGTATTTCTGGTTTTTAAAAACTTTAAAATGTTAGGTTCAACCCAAAGCATCGGGGGTTCGTTTTTCAAAAAAAAAACATTGATTTATAAATAATGATTATTCGGAAAATATTTGGACTTAACCAATCTAAACCAAGCCCTACATTATGCCAAACGTGTGTGTATTTAGTACTTGTTATCGCTATCACAGTTCATGAGATACAGCCTGGTGACAGACAGACAGACGGACCCTTTTACCCTTTGGGTACGGAACCCTCAAAACAACAAACAAAAGTAACCTAAACCTCAATGTCAAGTCCAGTCACTGTCACAGGTTTCTATTCTCGGTCTGTAAGTAGAGGTCAACAAGCTTTAAGCTCTTTCATCAAAGCTAGACGAAGGGCGTACTTGTATACCAAAAATAGAGACGTCTAAATCTTGGACAATCGTTTAACAACAATTGAAAATCTTATATAATTAGTTTAAATTCGAAATAATATCTGTTGAATTGTTGGAGTTGGAGGTTGGAATAGGTACCTATCTGTTTTGTTTCGATTTCTATATCGCTAATGATGTATTTTCATCCTGGCATATCTTAGTCAGCACATTAATTGATAATTCTTTATTCAGTAAGGATTATAATATTGTCATTCATGTTCAGTACTTAATTGCATTGAAATAAATCATTAAAGTTAAGTATTAAATAAATAAACTTTTAACCTATCTAATGCCTCACTCACAAGCCAAGTATGCTTTAAAATCTCTGCAAAATATCCATACGAAAGAATGTTGACTTTAAACTATACCTCTGACAACTATAAGCGTCGATGGCGTTGTATGCACGACAGCTAATGACGACTTAAGGCGTCTTTGGCATTCAAAAGATTAAAGCTTCTGATTTACAGATCATAAAAATCTTAATTAGGATGGTTTTAGAACTGTATTAATAAAATTAGCTCCGTTCCGTTGCCGCAGACAGAGAGATGACGAATACATCCCTCTTTTTGCATCGGGGGTTAATAAGGTATCTACTCGGCTTAACAGCTTCCACCCAAGATGGAATCCTTTAGATTAATAGCGCACTTCGCAGTTTACAACCTCCTTTGTGGGTAGTGCCAAGGACTGGAAACTGTTCTCGCCTGCATTCGCAGAAACTTTCAACATGGCGGCTTCAAGTTATTTGAAAGGATAACTTTGCCGTTGACCTCGTTATTTGGCATTAGGCGAGAATTATAAATTAATATAATTATAATCAATATAAATAAAAATGAATGGTAAATTTATTATTCTCTACAACTTGAACAAATAATTGGAAATTTACACAGTTGGGCCACGATAAAAGAGGACAGACAAAGTAGGTACCTACTATTTTAAAGTAACGGTAAAATATACACCCACATTTCATCTTAGTGAGAGCTAGGGCTAGAGCTAGGGTTGCCAGTGCTTGTAATCCTGAGACAGCAATGCTACTCAGAGCCGATTAAATTAGTAGGTACATATTTAACATTTTCATAAAAAAAACTTAGGTTGGCTTTACCGCACTCACTCTTGTAACCCGGAGTATCACGTTATCTCACGTGATCGTAGGCAAGAGGAAGAGTTAAGTACCTCCTGTCTTTGTTTGCATAACCGAAACATCTAAGTAGGTAGGGGTAGGCACCTCAAAGATGTTGAAAGTCTTGTTTATTCTATGCTTGTACGGTTTAATTCAGCAGTAGCTATCCATTTTAGTCCCTGGTCTGTACTAAACTCAAAGCACCCTCAGTTAATACATTACTGCGACACGTAACTGAAATATATAGTCACTTCTAAGTTTGACTGCACTATTATTTATTTCAGGCGTTCATTATTCTTTTTATACCACCACCGCGACGATATTGTACATTGGACCAGTTTGTACGTTTTACGCGTTAGTATATTATGCTCTCAAGAGATTCGATTTGCCTCTCCTGTAGAAGAAGATCCACACATAATTTTAAATAATTTTCCCGACGCCCCTGAACAGTAACGGGAGCTCATGATTTATTATGTTCAGACACTCACCGTGGTTGCGGCGGCGCGGACGACAGCAGCGAGCCGGAGCCGCGCTTGCAGAGCGGCGGGCGCGGCGCGGACGGGCGGCGTTCCACACCGGACGCGGAGCGGGTGGCGGGCGCGCCCTCCGCAGACAGCACGCGCGCGGACACCAGCGCCGCCTCGGGGCAGTGCTAAAGCAAAAACACAATATATTATTAAAAAATATCCTTGAGATAAGATCAAGGCCTTCACTCTTCTCATCTTTTTAACTTTTTATAAGCCAGCTTAACATTACGCGCGGCAAACCCACAAACTTGGCAGACGGAGTCGCCGCGTGCGGCAGCTCAAACATTTGCCGCGCTCGAACGTATGGGTGATCCGATTCTTTGTCGGTTTTTGAAGCCACATTCGGAGGTTCAGTCGCTCGCTCGCCCGTTGTTGGGATCTTGGGATGGTCTGACTATACGACGCCAATGCCAAGATGCACTACGCTTACTAGCGTTTCTATTCGTTTCGTTTTTAAACCAATCGGATCACGTGACTTTTCGTAACACGTCATCTACCAGTGACGCGATTGGTTTAAAAAATAAACGAATAGAAACGCTAGTTAGCGTAATGCGTCTTGGCAAGGGCCTCTGATTCGCTTGCAGTCGCGTTCTACAATTCAACTGTTAATTTATTGGCTCGCGCGGCAAATGGACGTCACGTCGAGTCGAACATTGGCATTTTATACATCTTAACCCACTTTCATGAAACTTAGCTTCAACCACCGCAATATACAGACCTTTAAAATTTAAAATCGAGTCGAAATCGTTTCACCTTACCGAACTTATAGCTACAGATATGAGGTCACGTGCAGATAGATTAAAGGCTTCGTACTAACTCAAACCTTTTTGACAACAATTTAAGCAACAACCCAACTAATTTGTACTTAACTAGTGAAACATTTTAGAACTATCGAACTCCAATAAATACCCTACTTGTAGAACTAAAGTTATATTAAATTAATTAAAAGTTGCCGACGCCCGCTATAAAGGAAATCCTCCGTAAAGGGAGGCATTTAAACTTTGTATGAATAGCGCTTCTGTAACAAGATAACAACGTATACGAACTCGCCAACTATGACTTTACACTATAGGTAATTAAACTAATTAACTTACCAACGCAGAAGCTGAAGCTAAAGTATAACGAGGTACTTAACTTTGGAAGTAACTAAGAGGTGAGGTTATCTGTGTATCACTTTTTGACGTACCTGTACGAGAGTGCAGGATGCTTTATCCACATTTTGTCACGCGATAAAGGCAGCCTTATTAGGCCCATGGCCGGTATTATGGCCGCCTTTATCGCAGTGGATAAAGCATCCGTCACTCTCGCACTTACATACTGGTAAGACAATGACAGGACATAATAGGACGGCTGGATCTCAATATCCATTACGCGTATGTGTCTGTTCTTTGGATATATTGAACGTGGTCATATTTACTTGAGACTGTTAAATGTGGAAACACGATTTAACACACAATTTTCGATAGTTTTATTTTTCAAATATGACACCTTTTTCGCATATTTTTGGTTGAATCTTCGTAACCCTAAGAGTTTTAACGAGTATATTTGATCCAATAGCTGAGTAATTATAACTTCTTAGTCCTGGTAAACCATTTTCTAAATATTTTTTGTAGTTTTAAAGTAAACGGCATTTTTTTCTAGCTATCTTCATCTTGCGTCCTTTGCGCGGAAGCACATAAAGCCAACCTTTTGAATCTTGATGGCCTTTCAAGATCAACAGACACATATTTTTTATTACTTTAATTACTTACAAATAAAACATCGTCTACATATAGTTTCGATTCAATTTCAGAAATTAATGGTAAAAGTTAATAATTTAAGAGGAAGTCTGTGTAGGATAAGCGATAATTCGGTGCAACAGCAATGCTATTTAAACTAAATTTAATTTTGAACAACTACGTATGAGTCAGGAAAATAAAATAAATACTAATTCAACAGTGAGTTAGGAAATTACTTGATTCATTAGCTGAAATACCTAGAGTTAGTACGTTAGTGTTTTATTAGGTTCATGTCACTTTGACTTGACATGGAGGCCATTCCAACGTCAAAGGCGAAATCCTTAATACTAAAATATTTTTCATTTCACGCAAATGTTTTATCAACAGATTGAGCGGTCAACTAACTTTAAAAAATTGGTATCTGTAAATTAATTTCATAAACGAATTTTGAAAAATTGTGCACGGAATTAAAAACAAAGTAATTAAACTACTTCTACATCCTATATGCGAAACGGACCGTTACAAGAGTTTCGAATCGATTCCATTTTGTTAGGGGGCTTCTAAACGAGCAACATTTTCACGGCAACGTGTGGCCGGCAACTATACGCATCTTGCTCTAACATACGAAGTAAGAGTAAGATAGCACTAGTTGCCGGCCACAAATTGCAGCAAAACATGGCCCGTTTAGAAGCCCCTTAAGATCGGATCGGAATCGGCAGAAGCGCGTGGAGCTACCTCCATGTGCTTCCTCCAAGTCCACAATTATTTGTTGGTCTTATGACGCGTTACTGTCTTTTCACTCGAATCAACTACGCATATGATAAATTTTCCTCTCAAGGCTCTGTCTCAATATGAAAGTTAATAAAACCTAAAAATAACTTAAGAACTCCTATCTAGACTTTACCATACGTTGGTTACAGTTGTAGCGTGATGTTAGACGATTTGTGATACCTTATTTTATAGTAAACTAGGGGACGCCCGCGACTACGTGTGCGTAAAATTAGTTTCCCGCTACTCCCCCTATTTCTTCCCGTTGGGGGTCGATTTTGGGAGAATCCTTTCTTAGTTCTCACTTACATCATGAAAGGAACCCCTGTGCCAAATTTCAAGACTAGATAATCGAAAGAAATGTATGTGATTTTCACTAGCCACATCACCAAATTTGTCTTTCACAGGCACAATAATATAATAAATGAAAAATATTATAGCGATATAAGATTAATCAATATTTCATTATTATTATTTTGGAACGTGGCTAACGTTTGCCGCAGCCAAGTAAATAAATATATAAATAAAACTCACACCGAAGCTAGGTACATTTTTCCTATTATAATTGTCAGTGTTCAAGTTCGAAACTAAACTACTGTGGTTACTCTAGTAGTTTTATCGGTTCCCCTATGGAATCCCTACTCGACATTTGTTATAATGCATCGTTTGTCCGAATTTTCATTTATCCTAAAGCCATTTTCGGAATTTTAAAACATTTTAGTGTTGTTTATAATACAACCCTAAGCTAACCTAACCGCAGGTATTTCGAAGAACTTAAAAAAAAGTTTCACTCAGCTGAAAACGAATTTAGGACAAATGATGATTCGGAGAAAAGATGCGTTAGGACAAACGTTATTAGGGATTCCGAGGGAAACCCAGTTTTATTTAAGTATCTTTTTTTACACCTGTTTAAGTCGACGATGAAAGTAATTTTAAAAGCAACGGGCGGATTATAGTAAAGCCACCCCTGACTTAAAAAGTGTCATAGGCTAGGTATATTAGAACCTAAAAAAAAATTGATCTGCTCGTCAGATACTCTATACATTTCAAATGGAGCGTTGTCATTTCGATTCCGCTTGAACAGATTCGATATTATTTCGGTTCTGATCAAAGAGCAAATAAAACTGTTCCTGCTCGAATTAACTGTCAATTTCGCTTGCTATTTTGCTATCGTTTTCTCATCTTTCCTGCCGTAGCTAGCTAGCTTTTTAGCTACATTTTTAAATGCTCAGCTTCAAGCCGGGTTTATCATTTGAGTCGCCACGCCATCCAACTGCAGAAAAAATCAAAAACCGGGTTCATTCCAGCATCAGCATCATAACGCTAGCGAATTGATTCCGCTTCGAGCTTACGAAAAACCAGCGACGTTATCGCCTAACGCACGCGCAATCGCAATCAGCTTCAAAGCGGAACGATTGCTTTCATTTTGTATGTAGACAAGCCTTCGATTTTCAAAATGAAAACGCCCCTCAGGTTAAGAACCATTATTAACCGGTACTTTTCGAACCGTTCCCAAGCCCTGCTCCTCAGTTCTGATGCAGGGGTAGTTAAGTTTTCAAAGCTTGGTTTGTTACACTCTTAAATCATTGTTGTATGTGCCTACATAACATACTCGCTTAATATCGCTTTCTAATAACGATAAAGGGTAACGTAACGTTAAGATGTTACACGTGGTAGATATTCGGTATAATCAGAGCGCTGTAAATCAAATCTAAAGGAATATTACCCTGAAGCGACGGCTTGGAGCGGGGACGGAATTAGGGTCGACACATACGAATATTGAAAAACCTGGGGATTATCTTACACAAATTAACTTATCCCGAAATTAAGCTTAGGCTTATGTGATGGGTAGTGAGTGAAATTCGAGGTACACTGCGTTATTCCGAATAGCCATAACTCCGAATTGATCCCATTCCCGAATTTTCGTCATTCCGAATTCCAAAATCGTAATGTTACCCGTACATATTTTTACTTTCAGTACGGGATTTTTTATGGTAATCTATAAGTTGTAAATATTTAAATTTATTATATAAACTTCAAAGTGTAAATATTACATCTTTCGATAGGTATGTTTCGTCCTTGGTTGATATCACCTTCCATTGTGCCATGTGAAATTATGTATGTACGAGTATGTATGTATGTAAATTCTTTATTGCACAAAAACATAAATATTACAATATTGTTATTAAAGTAATGCACACAGGCGAACTTATCCCTAAATGGTATTAAAAAAAAAGACAATAGTTATATCTCACACTTTTTTCTTCCTTCTTTACACTTCCTTTTTTACTATAAACAAACATAAATAATCCCGTTATGTAAGTAAAAAAACATGTATATTTGACATTACCACTAATACCCGGATAAATATCAAACCCGGTATTCAGGAAAAAATATATTTTTCTACCCGGTTGTAACAACTGTATCTACATTATTTCCTGACTGTATTATTTCCATACTGTGACAAACGATGCGTTAGGACAAATGTTAAACGTATAATTATTTTTAATTTTCATTAACACCACCTACCATGTATCTGTGTCTCTAGCTATTTCTCAGTTCATTGTTGTCTGGAAAAGATCGCCGTTTAACGTTAAGTTCGCCTGTTGTCTACAATTTAAATGTACTGTCCCACTTTTTTGTTGTTGAATAAATAGAAATAGTCTTTGTATTTTATTGTAACGGTATTAGGGACTCATAGGGACAACCCTATTCTAGTACATACTACATACTTAAGCGGAGTTATCCGCACGACGTTGGAAGCAACCCTACGCACCACAATGGCGCATCGATTTCATTTATTTAAAAGCGCGCGCCATTAGCAACGCATTGTGGCCGTTATTACGAACATGTATCATTACACATTATAAAGGGTATTGATTTTAACTCAACATCTACCGTTATTTTTATTTAATGGATGGAAAGTAAATGGAATATTCTCTCTAACAAAGCCCCAGCGATCTTACGAAGGTTTTTTTTACCCGACTGTCGAAAGAGGAGGTGTTTATGTTTGTTCTTTTGCGGTACTATAGAAACTAAACGCTTGATCCGATTATGATGATTCTTATGTCAATCGATTTGTCACTAAAGATATGAAAGTAGTCAGAATTGGGATAGACCATCAAAAATAACTCACGGTTTCTACATTCTAATTCGAAAGAGAAGGTAATTTAAAGACACCATTTTCATTAATTTTGTATTGGACCCAATAGTTTTGTTTTAATATCTTTATTTATTTAGCAGACATTTTATGGATGACATGATTATTTTAGATTTTGGGTGACAACATAAAAAGTGATTGTAATAGTGTTTTAGAACTTACAATTTCAAGCGGTTTTCGCCTAACCCGTAAGAAACACCTACGAGGGCTACAAGTCAAACAAAGGTTAAATATACTTTTGTCGAAATATCCAAAATAAATAAATATTTCTATGTAGAATGGCGTTAAAGCCCTATTCTTCGAAATGGTTTTCGAATCAGAGTAATTGTAAAAATATGAACAATCCTAATTCAATATGGGGCGGCATCCAGACGCCATATTGGAAGAAACAAAAATAAATAAAGTCGACAAACTATAACAAGTTGGGTATCATTGAATAGGTATTTAAAATTCATCATTAGGTTTCTGTCATCATTTTTCATTATTCATTTGAAGATCATCATTATTTTACTTAATAGCTGGGTACGCTTTTGCAACTTGATACGTAACGATATTTAGCCAAAGTAACTAATAGTAATAGGCACCGCATCGTATAAATGCATTCTTGCATGTGTGCGTGCCTCGACCGTACGAGCCGCGAGCCACCACAAACATACTCAACAGGACGGATGGAGCCGGTTTAGTGACAATCACACCGTCTTTGCGTTTGGTTGCGTGCATAGACGCAACCCTTGCGCCTGAGCAGATAAGTAATGGAAACTTAAATAAATAAATATCAGGGGATAATGTCACACCAATTGGCCTAGTCCCAAACTAAGCTCTAGGCTTGTACTATGGGTACTACAACGATATAAATACTAATATTGATAAATATATACTTAAATACATAGAAAACATCCATGACTCAGGAACAAATATTCGCGCTCATCACACAAACATCTGCACTTACCGGGATTTGATCCCAGGACCGCTAGCTTCGTAGGCAGGGTCACTAACAACTAGGCCAGCGCGTCGTCAAAACTTCTAAAGGGCAAGAGACGAACTACTCCTAATCTCTCCCAAAAGCAACAAATACCTTGGCAAAACATTTCCTAGCATTTGCGTTTACTGAGTAAATCCATATTGCCTTTGACTTGTTATCGCATTGTTTTTATCTCGGCCGATATTACTATCAACTAATCAAGACCTATCGTAATTGACAATAAGAAAACATGTCAAAAGCATATGGTTTTACTAAAAAGAATAGACACCCTGGGATTTGTGAAACAGAGATCACAGACACTTTATTGGGTCAAACAAACAAAGGGGTACTTAATTAAGAATAAGTAGGTACACCGTGTAACGAGGCAAGCGAACCTTTCGGGCCGACGTGCCGGAGCCGAAATAACGGCTATTGGGCCAGTTCCACACAATATGAGCTCTCCTTTCAATTTTCCACGACATTTTCCTTGTACGAAAAGCCTTAAGTAACGTATTGTTGTGTTTTGTTATATTTTTCGAGTTCCATATACAAAAGGTTAATTTATCAAGAGGATTGTGAAGCACTGCTAAAATCGCGTGGCTGTCAATAATAACCCATACAAATTTAGGTCCGGGCGAGAACGCTTCTCCCCCCTAAATCAAGTTAGATTTTCACGATTTTTGAATATGTTGTAGTTATTATAAATAGTCTGTACGTTTCTGATTTTTGTTTTTTAAATTTGTTTTGTTCTTGAAATATTTTCTTCGAAAGGAAAACGTTCTGACATAGTTTTGCATGATATCTACAACATAAAAATAAATACCGTAGAGCGCGTTAGAGCTTAGTTTGGGCCTAGGTCAATTTGTGTAGGGTTGTCTACAATTTTTTTTGTTTATTTTCTAAGTGTACAAATCAACAGACAGAAGTGTACAAGCAGATATTATTACTTTTTAATGCCTGTTTTTCAGATGTATGTACCGTTTTTCTTTTTTCTTTTATCTGATATTTTGTAAATTTGCCTATCCTCTTGCATTATCCTGGCTTATTCTACTCCAAGGTTAACTGGAAGAGATCCCATATGGGATAAGTTCGCCTATGTACATTATCTATAGTGATGCAAAATGTTTTGTAATTGTTTATGTGCAATAAAGAATTTACATACATACATACAATTCAATCGGTAACAAGCTACCGTAGGGAAATCTTAGCAAAAGGTAAACTAGAGAAATTGCTGAAATGTAAATATTGCTATCTGACATTAATATCGGAGCAATAAGATCTGTTATTTACGACTGACTGTGTACAGTTTCTATATCAATACTATAATTATGAAGTGTTGAAATTGTGATTGTTTTTACAGTTAAGAGGATTAAAAAATAATAAAAATCAGACAATGTTCAAGGGACGTGAGAAACTTTATTGCACTTTGTATGGAAATTTTTAGCCTCCAATCTTTTTAATCAGATTCTAAAGAGACTAAATTCGGCAGGTCTCTCTCGCACACGACGTTAACATTGCTGATTAGACATTTACGTGAGTTTTTTACATAGTCAAGCCTTACGTAGGGTAAAGTCACCAGGAGACCTGTGGGCGGCCTCTGCCTATACTTTGTATGAGTGGGAAGAGTACGAAAAGATATATTTCCCACCCTTCGTACTCATAATATAAGGTCGACTACTGGTCTCTGGCTGACCACTGGTGACTTTACCCTAACTCACGTTTCTACTTTACTATTTAATTAGCGTTCATATTGCAAGACGGTACGGAATCCAACGGTGCACAATTCCGAGTCGCGCTTGTCCGATTTTTCTATGTGTAATCAGCCTTTTCCAACGAACATGTTCCTAATCAAATCAATACGTAACTCAATAGAATGATATTCCGACTTCGTTTCCTTTCATACAACCCAATTTATCTCTATTTTGGGAAACACTCAACTATTTTTTCAGAAGACGTACTTATGTAGATAACGTCAAAAGTTGCTACTCAATTTTGTACTTTATCGCATTACCATCATTGATTTAAACCCTTCCGGAATCGGAACAAAACTCAAAATATCCCGTTACTTAATACGTCCAAATCTAAAAGACCTTTTGTCACAATGAATGAGACCCGAATGGACTTATCAAGTCTAACGAAAAGCAATCTTTAAAAAACCCAACTGCTGTTTGTATAGTATCGTCAAAATAATGTTACTTATCATGTATTTATTTTTTATTTCGCTAATTTCACTTTTAAATAATTTAATTATTATTATTTGTATGTCTTTACCAATCACGGGACTATGGGAGTCCCGGACCTTTGGAAGGCGTACATGGAGCCGAAGCCAACACGCAGAGGCCCTTTAGACAAGTTTAATTTAGTAAAGTTATGGGACACCAACCGGCGATTGTCCCTGAGTTCAAACTAAAGAAGTATGCTCCCACGGACAACCACCGGTCAGTGTAAAGACTATTTAAAAAGGATGGGAATACTAATAATAGGTTCTATGAATGAACTGATATGGATTGGTGAACCAGGCTATTGATGAAACTACGGCGCCTGCCTGGCCAATGCTAATTACTTTGGTTTAAATGGCAGGCGGTGACTCGCCAACTCAATGGAATGGACCTCCCGAAATAGCCACATATATATAGCAGCAGGGAGGCAACAGTTCCAGAGGGGCTAAGGGTGGAGAGGTGCTTCTGGACTTTAAACGACCATAAGGTGCCCACTCACCACTTATGCAACACATCCACCCTTCGAGCATATAGCTCTTGCGACTCCACTCTGACCGGCCAATAAAGGCAAGCCAGAGGTGAGGGTCTGTTCCTCGTCATTGCACACCGCAGCCAGCCGGTTAAGGCAAGCGTGAGGTGAGGAACAGGACCTACCCTCGGGAGCACTCAGGTCCGTGGTGTCGCCACTCACCACAGCTCGCCACTAGCTGCCTTGCGGCCTATTAAATATTATTATTATTATATATTATAATATATTATTAGTCACGAGCGGGCATAGAGTCGGGCATATATACAAGTCAAACACTCTTTAGGCTTTGCCGCAGTCAGGTAAAAGAGTTGTTCTCGATATACACCGTTCGTAATACGACTCGTAGTATCGCGTGATTCTCATAATGACCGATTCTCAAGAAGTCCTAGTCCCAAAATGCCATTGGACACCAGTTGTCGTACAGTCAAGGTCTTTAATTGTTATGCCGCTATGGAACCCTGTCATAATGACTGCGTCAAGTGACGAGATGGAAAATATATATGTCGTCATTTGACGCTATCAATATGACAGGGTTCCATAGCGGCATAACAATTAAAGACCTTGACTGTACCTGAATAAATATATAACCTCCTTCTCATTCCGGAGAATGCATCGTTAAATTTTCAGTTGAAAAAGAACAGTTCATCGAAAGGCATTTCTCGCCGCATGAGCACAGAATAAGTAATAGTACAAGTACAGAAGTTGCACTCCCCTACTAAAACGCGCTTTAGGTATAAAAAACGTGCCTGCGCTATGCCTCTCTTACTATCATATAACTTGTATTCATTCGCACGCGGCACGTGTAGCGCTAGGGTTGTCACTCGCCTAGAATACATCAATGAGAAAAAATGTTTTAGCTGATCAGATGTCGTTCGCTCACTTGCGGCGGTGTATCAATGTGTTTTTAGCCGACTTCAAAAAAGGAGGTTCACCTTAAGTGGGTTTATTTTTTTTATGTTCCGTAATATTAGGCGACAGGGCCGATTTGAAAAAAACTTTTTGCGTTTGAGAGAGTACACTTTCCAGTTAGTCCCATTTTGAACCCGTAAGGATCTGGTAATGGGATCCTAGAGAAATCGAGAGAACTCTTCAAAGATCGCGGCGTGCGCATGCTCGCTCCGTCGCTGCCGGCCCCGAACTGAATTCCACACGCCGTGTGACCGAGCGGGCAGGTTAATAAGGCGGCGCGCCACGCCCAGTGCAATCCCTCTGGCATGAGTTCTTTTATGGTATAGTCTTTATTATTTCTAGCGAGCCGATCTTCTACACAAAGGCCATTGTTTGTGTACAATACTATTATCTTTCTTTGTGTCCGTAACCGCAAGCCGATTACATACAAAAAAGTTAGAACTACATTGAATGTCCATAGAATTATCAACCCTATCCTCTTAGTCAGTAGGTTTAAAATGTAAAGTGTCAGGATACAGATATGTCTTTATTATTTGAACCAGTCTTATTCCCTACACAATATTACCATCTTCTAATAAAGACATATCTGTATCCTGACACTTTACATTTTAAACCTACTGACTAAGAGGATATGGTTGATAATTCTATGGACATTCAATGTAGTTCTAACTTTTTTGTATGTAATCGACTTGCGGTTACGGACACAAAGAAAGATAATAGTATTGTACACAAACAATGGCCTTTGTGTAGAAGATCGGCTCGCTAGAAATAATAAAGACTATAGTCACAAGTCTAACCTAACCTAACCTACGTAATTCATGTTTAAGATACCCTGAAAACATCTTGGTTTTAGCAGGTTATACCGTGCGATGAAATTATAGAATCGATTAGTTGAAATTCTATAAAACTATATCTTACCCCGTGAAGTGATAAGATACAAAAGTACTTACATACATACGAAATTAGGTAAAAACATGTCGACTTCGATACCTAAGGTTGCCTGCGGCGTTCGTGTCAACTTTACCCGTCTCTTGGAGTTAGAAACGTCCCTTTTCAAAGTGTTTGCATTATAAAAGGTAGCCCTTGACAAATTTGATAACAAGCCCTAATTTGCAGAAGTAGGGACCATAATCTGGTTATCCTTTAAACTTCTACCACATTAAAGCTCTTTCACAAAGTAATTATATTAGGAATTAGTTTTGTTACATGACAAAGTAAAATTTTACTCGGGCTAAACCCTGATTGCTTTTCTTAGTAAGGCTATGAGATCCTTGTCCAGTAGTGGACGTCTTTCGGCTGATATGTTTATGGCGATGATGAAGGTCAAATGAGTTGTAAAAACCTTTATTAGGTACTAGTCTTGTGAATTGTAGAAATATTATAGTAATATGAGTCGCGGAGTAAGGACCTGAGCCTTATTTTTTTTTTCGTTATCAACTGACTGACAGACATTAAATACAACAATTTAAACAAAATACAGTTTTATCTCACAAAAGCGGGTGGCCAAGGCCTTTGGTAGGCACAGGCAAGGAATTTTTGTGGCTCATCTTAGTTCCAAAGTCAATCCGACATTCTACAGCAACAAAGTTGAGTTTCCTATCAATTACAAATGACTTGGTATCTCTAATGACAATGACATCTTCAAGTAGATTTTCTTTGAAATGGGTAGCAAATTAACTGCACGGCGGGGTAGGTCTGAATGCCAAAATGTTCTGTTCCGCATTAGTCTGAATGCCAAAATGCTGCAGTCCGCACTATGTACAAACCCAAAATACCTTTTTCCCAAAATGACTGATGTTCTAAAAGTCTTTGATTTTGAATGTCGGAAATAAAACTGTCAAATTGGTCTACAGTCAGTATGACTTTATTTGAAAATCTTAAAATAAATTACGCTAAATATAAAACGTTAAAATATCATTTCCTGAACTGCCCGCTTTTTCAGAATACTTACTCTTATGACAATTTCATCAACGTAAATATGGAAAAGAGGTAGGTTTAGGTTATGTTAGTTTTGCAGCAGGCCCGGAAGGCCAAACCACTCAGTAATAGGAGCTCCGCTGCCTTATGGAGTTCCCAAACGCGGCGTGGCATGCCAAAAATTTAAACTACTGAACTATAATTTTATATTGAATTGATTACACACAAATTTAAATTAGCGAAATACCTACAACGTTAGCCTAACTAAGTGTAAGCACAGATTACTCTATGTATTACCTAGCCGCGATTAGAAAGGGATTAGAGGTGACAGTTTAACCATATACTTACGTCAAAGTGTATAAGAAATGAAATGAAAATGAAAATGAAATGAAATTTATTTATTTGCTTTAAATGTGGTACATTAAGATGTTGTTTAAATTGTAGTAGATCGCACACTTTGCTGTGTTCAGCATGCAAAAATTGTATTACTTAAAACTATCTTACATTAAGTTTAATATTTTAACTTACAATTAATTACATTTTACATTATACAACATTGGCAAAATCATTAAATTGTATTTATCTCTAAGAAATCCTTAATAGTATAGAGACATGCATCAACCAACCAAATATATAATTTTGATTTGAATTTTTTTACTGGCAATTCCTTGATGGAAAACCATATACATGGTTGAAGACTTTAATGGCCATAGCATGACAATTGTTTTTATACAACGCACTTCTAGAATTGACAGCTATTCCAATCCCAAACTAATCGCGTTTTCATAATACGCTCTCCGTTTACTCTTGAATCTTCCATAGCAAGTAATCAGAGAATTTCATTAAACTTTTTTTTCATTAAATTTATCTTGTCGTCCCTTCCCTGAGCACCTTCATTTATCAGAGGGGTGAAATTTAAACGCAGATGTTCACAACAATCCCGATTAGCAAGAAAACATTTTCCTTAAGCTTTAGGGAACAGTTTTTGCGAGCAATAATTTCATCATCATCATCATCATCAGCCCGGGGGCGTCCACTGCTGGACAAAGGCCTCCCCCAAAGAGCGCCACAAGTCACGGTCTTGAGCCGCTTGCAAATACGAAACGAAACGAATAATTTAAACGATATTATTTACATATCTATCGAATTATTTTTGCGCAGGCCTCCGACTGCGTAGAAAATATTTATCTCGTTTTCATCGTGACTGGTTCAATTTTACCAGATAAAATTATTCTTTCATTGACCAACTGTGTAAAAAATACTTCTATTCAGAGCTCCGGCCCCATTTGGAACAAACAAATACACGGTAGAAGTACCATCGTATTACGCAGTAGCTGAGCCCGGGTCTTCGTACATGTGGAAATCACAACAAAATTGTTTCTAAAGGGTACCAGGGGTGTGTTTGAGTACCTCTCAGTGCCTTGCAATGTATGAATTACAAGTACCTACGGAGTATTCAGTGAAGCGTTTTTCACTACGATTCGTGTGCGGCTAAAGACGGAGAGCTAATGATTTTCCATCCACCACAGATTTTTATAAATTTTGACGTCAATTTGACAAGTGACAGTGAGCGAAACTTCCACTGCTTAATTGCGATATTTACGACCATTACTTTCAAATCTGTCAACTTTTTAACGGCTCAGACAATACAGTATCAAGACCTTCAAGGCTATATAAGAACTACTTTGAAATGTAGATATAAACTATATCCTTGGACACGATAAGGCACACAGTAGTACAGTTGTTAAAAAGACAATCGTGTTTTTCAAATTGAAACAAAATCCAATTACGAGTATACTCCTGCATTTGAGTTTACTTGACGCGAGTTGAACACTCAAGTGGTTGTAGTGAATGTGCGTAAACTCGTATAGAGATGACCACCACTATCCAAGTTTTTGGTTTATAATATGATTTATTGTGACGTAGAGAAGCCGAACGAAATGAGGCTATCTGGATGTAAGTGTGTTCCGAAAGCCATCGAAATTTTCGATCTATGGGAATATATTGCTAATCCGCTGACCAAAACCGATTGCCTTTATTCTAGACATTTATTTGTTTTCGTTTTTAGCGAGTTAGACGGTAAGAGCGATCTGCATTCAACCCTGCAACAGGTCCTACTAACCAATAAAATTCAGTAAATACAACATGTATTTCCCAGCATTCACATTCCAAAGTTTCAATAATGTATCCGCGGTCGCTATCCGAAGCGGACACGCTGTAGTTACAGTTACAAATCGATAACAGATGCCTCGTGTGGCGTTCACTGCCACTGTTCAATTTATACCTACACTCTACACTCATCCGAGAACGGAATATTTACGTCGTTTCTACGCGGTATAAACTGGAACGATCTTTAAGAAAACTATAGGGTGTTTCAATATGATTTGAAATTTTGATATTTACCAAACAAGTATATCCACAACAATTAAAATCTGACGGTTTTTTTAATATTTTTATTAAAACCGTTTATTAATGCTACATGCACAATGCACTTGTTGACATAGATAATTGACGTTTTGCCATTGTTGTAATTTCAATTTTATTACTTTAGGTATCCCTTGTCACCCGTGATGGTGAAAGGATTCTAACGATACCACATACATCTAAATCAGCGCAGGCGTTTAGAAGTTATGGTGGAATAAAGAATCATTAGATACATACATATATGAACCCTGAAACCATTACACTCCTTTTTTTGGGAAGTCGTGAAAAAACCGAGCTTTGTAACGTGTATTCTATTCAAAAGTAATAAAAGTATTTAGTTACTAGCCAACAACTTAAGTAACTAGGTTATTAAACGCAAGCCCATTCAAGATTTTTTTTAAATGGATGCCTTTTGATTGGTAATGTTTATATTTCCATTAATTATATATTAATTTCACCAACTGAAGGCCCAGAAGTCCACTGTTGTACTACAAAGCCAGGGTTACAGATATAATTTCCGCCTTTCAATTTAATATCGGCCTTGGTGACGGATTGCCAATTAAACACGCTGTTAAATCTCAATCTTCTGTTATGTCGGATTTCAATAAACAATTCTACAGGCTATAAGCGTTCGATATACATTTTACTTAATTAATATATTAAATAAAATATGAAGTACTAAGGGCCCTGCCAAGATGAGCTACGCGTACTAGCGTTTCTATTCGTTTCGTATTTAAACCAACCGCGTCACTGGTAGATGACGTGATACGAAAAGTCACGTGATCTACCAGTGACGCGATTGGTTAAAAACGAAACGGATAGAAACACTAGCTAGCGTAGTCTTGGCAGGGCCTTCAGATGTAGTGTAAAATCCAAGTGGTACTCCGTACCCATGAAGACAACGTGGGGGAAGGTCGCATCGCAAGATTAATAATCGATGTAGAGTCTATTTTTTTGTTAATATTTAAGATTGTTTTCCTTTTTTTTAGTTTTAGTCTCGGTTCTTAGAAATTTATTAAAAACAGCCATGATTTAATCAAATCCGCAGCTTCCGGTTTGAATGTCAGAGCGACTTCCAAACCGGAGGTTGCGGTTTTTATCAGTGCTTCTCACTAAATCTGTTTCCAAATAAATCGTCGGTATATCGGATACGCTCAATATGTTCATGTAAATAAGACTGTCATTAGCGCATCTTCGGTACGCAATAAGTAGTGTAAATAGATTTATGCAACTATGTTCCTAGCTTGCAACCAGGGCTCGGAAAACGGTATTTTTTTCGAAACGGTTTCGTCTTAAATGCCTAAGGAACGATTTGTTTCGGTTTCGTTCGCAAATAACGTTATAGAAAACGTTTTTGAACAAGAACGAAATTTAAATATTTTTTGATCCATATAACGTTTTTAACCGTTTTTTTCCATTTGCTGGGTTCGGTAGTATCTAACATTACTAAACAAGTTCATGCTTGTCGCCGCTTTGTAGCCGAACGCCGCGCGCGGCCGCGTCCCGTGGATTAAACCGGTTTTTGATAACGTTCTCGTTTCGTTTCCGTTCCGAACAAAATGTTGAACAAAGAACGGTTCGAAACGTTTTTAAAACGTTATTTTGAATAACGTTTCCGAGCCCTGCTTGCAACAAATATAGTCCAAAGTAAAACAACTGCTGCTTGACTTTGGATGCTTTTTGAATTAATGAAGTGTAGGAACTTGGACTGTATTGCAAGCTAGGATCATAGTTGCATGAGTTTAGTGTAAATAAAATGAACAATGTTGAAAATATATATCCTAAAAAACATGTTGCGGAAAAGTCCAATCTCTCCAACTCGCAAGGGTAAACACGAGAGCTACTAAAGATTTTGCTCGAATTCTCCAGTACTTCAAATCACTTACGTCTGCTCCAGACAAAGATTAATATACTTAACCCATCTATACCTGAAGCGTCAGGGATTCAATTAGACCAACGGCTCGGGCCGGGCGTGGAACCTCGCCGGGGGCTAGAGCTGTCCTTGACCCTGCCCCCACTGAATCAATCAAAGACAGCTGTAGCTACGTACCCACTGCGTTCGTCGGGGTTTACGTTGGATATTGTGTTTACGTTATTGTTATTTAATTTGTGCTGCGACACATTTTTATAGGGGCAGGGTTTGTTTTAGAATGTATTTATAATGTTTCGGTTTGTTTCTAAACAGTTCTAAAGACAGATTCGGAAGAGGAGTTTGGGTATTGTGTGGCGAGTATGGCGATGTTTTTCCTTCGTTCGTAAAATTTTCCAGTGTTTATTTTATTCAGTAGCTAATTTTGACGAAGATATTTTTCTCAGCAGAAATAATTCCATGATCCTGAATATTTTAATTAATCGATTGTATTCATCGAATTTAATTTCATCGAACGCTGTTCTCTGCTGAAACCATGATATTTTCAGCACATCATCATGTCAGCCGAAAGACGTCCTCTGCTGGACATAGGCCTCCCCCAAGGCTTTCCACTCAGACCGGTCTTGTGCTTTTCGCATCCACCGCGGTCCCGCGATCCTGACGAGGTCGTCACTCCATCTTGTTGGAGGCCTACCTACAGCTCGTCTTCCGGTCCGCGGACGCCACTCCAGAACCTTCTGACCCCATCGGCCATCAGTCCTGCGAGCAATGTGCCCCGCCCACTGCCACTTCAGTTTAGCTATTCTTAGGGCTATGTCGGTAACCTTAGTTCTACTGCAGATATCATCATTTCTGATTCTATCACGCAGAGAAACCCCTAGCATAGCCCTCTCCATAGCCCTCTGAGTGACTTTGAGCTTCCTTATGAGGCCCATTGTTAGCGCCCACGTCTCAGATCCGTAAGTCATCACCGGCAACACACACTGGTCAAAGACTTTTGACTTCAAACACTGCGGTAATTTGGACGTAAAGGTGCTGCGAAGCTTCCCGAACGCTGCCCAGCCGAGTCGGATTCAGCACATACTCGTATTAAACCCTAATGTAGGTTCGGATAAACTTGTGAATATCAAGAGAATTAACTCATGCGGCGATTAATCTTATTCGATGAAATGAAAATTCTCGTAATGATACGTTCGTTGAAAGGTATTTCTATAGCATAATAGGTACCCTATTTCTACAGAGTTGACGGAGCTTCGCTAGTGCGGAGCTCCTTTTTCTGGATATTTTGGCCCTTCGGCCTGCTGCAAAACAAACATAACATTAACCTACCTACCATTTCGGCCTTATTACAATGGGGAAATTTGCGACTGGGAAAATCCACATAGAAATTATGCAAACAGGAAAAAATGGTAAAGTGAAACTCTTCAGTCAGCTCTGAGATACTATAATTATTAATTCAAATCTGATTGCGTGATGTCTATGACTCAGTTTATCATTGATATAACGATATTACCAGGATTATTTTTTGTCAAGCGTATTTAAATATTTTAATGACGAATTGCCGCGGGCTGTTTTGGAATATTAATTTTGACGCCGGCCAATATTCCAGCGCCTGCGGCGGGGTAACTTAAGACTTCTAAATGAGATTACATCTTCAGAATTTTCAATTGAATAAATTTATCCTAAGCTTTACATTTAATAAACTGGAATATTCTGGCAACATTTAATTTTTTCAGGCTTGTTTAGTTTGTAGCTACTTGACCCTAGAATAAAAATTGTGACAGAAGTTTCATGCTTATTTTAGTGAAACCAAACTTGAAAAAATCACACTTCATTCTCAAAACGTAGAGTTTGAAATTAACTATTACTTCCTCACTCAGTTGCAGATATTATTCTTAATGTACTTAACTTTTTTTTACTGTTATAGAAACCTCTACTCTAAAATTACGTATACGAAATGACATGGTTCCTAACTTTCAAATCGCAATATCTCAAAAAGTTACTAAGGTGACTAGATAAGTTCTTTCCGTGTACCTTTCATTTATCGTCAAAGTAATGGCGGCCGAGATAAAAGAATACGATAACATGTCAAAAGCGATATGGTTTTACACAGTAGAATAGAGACCCTGTCATCAAGATCAACGCTTCAACCAATCTGTAGCAATGAAAACGAGTCATTTTGTATTGAATTACCATAGAAAATTACCCATTTGCATTGCTAATGAGTAATGAGTGTATGTGGGTACAAACAGTTTATAACTCGGAAACGCTCCAGAGACTACATATGCTGCAACGCCTAAACAAAAATAACAAGCGATTGCTGTACCGTAAACTGGGGGTACTTTGATTTACGGGGTAACATTGCCCAACTATCTTTAATATTTAATTATTCTATTAAATGTTTCATCAGGACTAAGCTACTCATACAGTTATAGAATTACTTCAACAATTTAAGAAGATAACAACTAAAACAGTTATCGTTTTAAGGTCGGGCAATGTTACCCCGTAAACCAAAGTAGTTTACCGGTATATCTTTCGCGCAAAGAGCTCGAGATGAAGATTATTTACGCGCGCCCTGCAGCGTTAATATTAAACTCTGCCGCCATTAAGTATGGTCTAGTAAAAAAGAGCTATCAAAATGTGGATGATGCGGAATCACGTCAAGAGCATTAAGGTGTAAAATCTCAGCCCTGGGGCCCAAGGTGCATTACGCTACCTAGCGATTCATTTCGTTTTTAACCAATCGCACCACTGGTAGATCACGTGAATTTTCGTATCACGTCATCTACCAGTGACGCGATTGGTTTAAACACAAATGAATAGAAACGCTATTTATAGTGCATCTTAGCAGGGCCCTCTGGGATCCGTAGAAATTTACATTCAAGACCGCAATGATTAGCAGCGGTTTGCTCAGTTGTCGGTCGCTAACCGAGAAATACCTTTATTGAGGTTTTGCTTCTGAATAAAATGAATGATAGCTTTACGAAGCTTCGGGTTTGTACTTGTGGCTCACTTGATCTCATACGGATAAGAACCAAAAAATGGACCATAGTTAAGTGAAGTTAACCATTCAAAACACGAAGGGGAAAATAGTTCGGTTGATGTTTGTATGCCTAATTTGTGTGTCACCAAGGAAAACTTACACAGAAAATTTAATAGCGTGAGTGAGCATGCCTATTTTTTGTGACTTTACCAATACGATGTTATTATGTAGGTAAGAGAAGTACGTGTAAACAGTAGAAACAAACAGTCTGTGAGCAGTTAGAAGCAACTTCTAAGTGCTCACGTGCTGTACATACTTAGAGACTGATTATGGAGTCAAGTTTTCTTTTAGCGTGTGATCTGGAATTATAATTGTTACTCGAAAGGAATCGCTATTGTATTACTATTCTAACTTTGCCTCTTGCTTCCACTTTATTTAATAAAATGATATTGTTAATATTATAAACTAACTCTTATTTGACATTGCATCGTACGCGATATCATTATAAATAAGCTCCGTCGAATATGTGGAATGATACCTATAACTATTCAGAAAATTATGATCATGGAATTATTTCTGCTGAGAAAAAAAAATCGGCAAAGTAAGCTACTGAAAAAAATACAATATAATATGAGACCAATCGGAATGGAGGCCGCGAAATACGCAATATAATATCAAGGTAACTCGAGAACATGATCGTAACATACATATAATGTATCACAGTATATTATATATTAATCGCAAGCACGAACAAGCTTTCACGCCCGCTGAGCAGCCTTCAGTCAACAAAGGAAAGCCTTGCTTGAAAGGAATAACATGAAATTCTATTAAATGAAACTTCTCGTCATCTTGAAACTTGAGATGAAATAATATGAACTATAGTATATTACTATATTAGAATGCACTACCACGGTTATTAGTGGTTAATATTATTTTATTTATCGTTATTTATTTAGTAATGTTTATTTGAAATGTTTATGTTTATACGCCGTACGATTAAATTATATTTTGTTGTAAGTCGACCAGCAGCACTTTATATTTTACCATCGACCAGCCCTCGCTTTGCTTTTCAACATCAACCAGAACCTTTCGTAAAAAAATTATCTAACTGATAGTGAAACTGCATCGAAGTCCGTTCCGTAGTTTAGGAGTTACTGGAGTTAGCAGATAGATATACAGTCAGGCAGACTCGAAAAGGAACATGTTTTACACTATGTAAAAAAGATAAAGATACTTTAACACGTTTATCATAAACAGGGTGGCTCATTTAGATGGGTCAGTATGGGAAAGTCTGAATCATGTCATCGATTTTAGTAACAAGAATACCGGCATTCATAATGATAATCTTAATCATATTTTATTCATAATTTTTATATGAAATGTCAGCTTATTTATATAATTGTAAAACACCTTCTTACTTGAAATAAAAACAATAATAATAATATAATAAGACGGTTTCATAATTTTGTATACCTTATAATAATGCAAATAGTCAATATAATCATAATATGTGGGTTGAGCTGTAACCGCCATTATTCATGTTTAAATGTAAGAAACTCATCAAAACTGTAAAAAGTGTGCTCGAGAAGCCAATCTTTGAGTTTTCTCTTAAAAGAGTTCAGGGAGGGTGCCAAGGTGATACCTACAATTAAAAAAAACTTGCACCCAGCTTGGGAATTGAACCCGAGCGTTTTGAAAATAAAACGAACACTATTTCTATTTAGATATCGATTGTGTAGGTCTAAAGCAGCAAATGCTACTATGAGAAACATGATGTCTAAAATTAATAATATTTATTGTTTTTATATCCTTTAATTTATTTTAGTAGGTGTTCAAAATGACTACCATTTTTTTTAATACGACATTCAACTCGTTTAGGTACGTAAAATTGTCTCTATGGTTGTTGTCTCATGGCTCTTTGCTGGTATCGCAACTTGTTACATCCACTGCTTTTACATATGGCATACCATCTAGCCATTTCGAACACCTACCAAAATAAATAAATCAAACCTATTAAAATAACAACTATATAGTTGTTAATTCTGCAACCACATTTTGCATAAACAGGCTAAGATGTTTACCAGTGCATATTGGTGACAGGTTGCAAGCCCATCGCCTAACAATACTACAAGCCTTTAATCCCTTAGTCGCCTCTTACGACTCCCACAGGAAGACATGGAGTGGCACTATTCTAAGCCGGCAACCACACGGCACTTTAATTCTGGTTTATTCACGGGTATTACAGAAAACTTAGAATAGGAACCTGGAACGTGAGAAGTTTGAAGAGTCCAGAAAAGATCTACAATGTAGTAAAGGAAATGCGTCGCCTCCATATAGATTTGTTAGGTTTAAGCGACGTGCGTTGGAAAGGGAATGGTAGTCATACAGTGGATGAACAACATGTGATGTACTACTCGGGCTCGGAGGAGTCTTCAAATATGTATGGTGTAGGAGTAATTGTCAACACGAAGTCTGTGGGCACGTCAGTAAATTTTGTTCCAAAATCCAACCGTGCAATGATGATTCAGTTGCAGGCCAAATCAAGGAATATTAATGCCTATACGTATTTCCATAAATACTGATCCAGATGGTCCCGCAATACTGAAAAATGAAGTTTTAAAGGCATTAAGATGGGCTAAAACTGGGAAATCTGCTGGACCGGACGGAGTCCATATCGAAGTGCTTAAGCTGTTGATGGAAGAACAGATTGATGTGATGGTGGATCTTTTCAATCTTATATACGATTCAGGACAAATACCAGTGGACTGGCTTACATCAATTTTTGTGACCCTCCCAAAAAAGAAAAATGCCAAGAAATGTGAGGAATTTCGGACTGTAAGTTTAATGAGTCAAGTTCTGAAGTTCTTTCTCACCATCATACACGAGCGAATCAGGGGAAAATGTGACGAACAGCTAAGCGAGAGCCAGTTTGGATTTCGATCCGGTGTCGGGACAAGGGAGGCTTTGTTTGCAGTACAGGTGGTTGGTGGTGGTTGGTGCAAAAATGCAGGGATATGCAACAGGAAGTTTATCTGTGCTTCATAGATTACGAAAAAGCGTCCGACCGAGTGTTGCATGATCGCCTCATCACTATCTTACATGACATCGGATTGGATGGTAAAGACATCCGTATTGTGCAGAACCTGTACTGGAACCAACGAGCAACTGTGCGCGTCGATGGAGAGTTGACTGACGAGATAGATATTGAAAGAGGAGTACGACAGGGCTGCATTCTTTCACCTACCTTATTCAATTTGTATTCAGAGTCGGTAATCACGGAAGCTTTGGAGGACCTAGACTGTGGAATAAAGACGAACGGGCGTGTCATCAACAACATCCGGTATGCGGATGACACGGTTCTTATAGCGTCCACAGCAGCTGATTTGCAGGTATTGTTGACCGAGTCAATGAGTGTAGTATGAGAGCTGGACTTAATATGAATGTCAGTAAAACTAAGCTCATGGTAGGTCTCCAGAAATCAAAATGTTAATTCAACTATTGCAGTCTCTGGGCAAATAATAGAACGAGTGTGCAAATATAAATACTTAGGTACATGGCTGACAGAAAACTGGGAATGTGGTTTTGAAATAAGAACCCGCATCGAAATAGCCCGGTGTGCCTTTAATGCAATGAAAACGGTTCTATGTAATCGTAACCTCAAGATTTGTTTGCGCACTCGTCTCCTACACTGCTACATATGGCCCATAGTTCAGTACGGATGTGAGTCTTGGACAATGAAAAAGGATCTTGAGAAACGTATTGAAGCTTTCGAGATGTGGGCTTATAGGCGTATGTTGAGGATAAGTTGGACGCAAAGGGTAACTAATGAGGAGGTTTTGCGTCGGGCCCAGCAGAAACGAAAGCTTTTGTCGGTCATCAAGAAGCGAAAAACCTCGTATCTCGGGCACGTGCTCAGGCATGACAGATATCAACTTTTGCAACTAATTATGATGGGCAAAGTTGCTGGTAAAAGAAGAGTTGGGCGAAGAAAAAAGTCGTGGCTTCGCAACATCCGGGAGTGGACTGGAATTACGAGCGCGTCCGAGCTATTCCGCCTCGCAAAGGATAGGGACAAATTCCAACAGCTGATAGCCAACCTTCACTAAGTTGGAGAGGCACTTTAAGAAGAAGAAGAAGACAGAAAACTTCCATCAACCGTTGCGAAGCGGCCGTGTTGCTATGTAGTTTAATATAATTCTACAAGGATCGAACACACTAAAGCTTGAAATACGCTGACGCAGCGCTTACACAGTGACACGCGTCACGCTTACTATACGCAACCGGTGTGGTCACGTCCATAAGAACGCTAATGTTATTACATTTGGGATTTGAACGCGGCTCAACTAACGCACTGCCCTAAGACAAATGGCGGTATCTCTGACAAAAACTCCAGTAGCAAGTGCAACCTTATTTCTAACGGGAGAGGGTTGTATCAGCTTTGGCTATTGAGTTTGACATATTGCCTTTTAGCTTATGAGAGCAGCCGCAGCGTCAGCGTATTTTAAACTTCGTAATGGGTGAACCTCTTTTACGACATGACGGCATTTCGTTCTATATGCCACTTACATAATTTCAACTACGATTGTATCTTTTTATCGAATGTTATTTTCTGCTGAAACCATGCCGTTCTCAGGGTATCTTAAACATGAATTACATAGGTTAGGTTAGGTTACACTTGTGACTAGCAAAGGGTGATGGGCAATTTTGTATGGACCCCGTCCCCCCCCTCCAACAGTAACGGGCTGCAGGTCTATATGTTCATTAGGACCCAATAAAAGACAAAATACTTATCTTCGTAGCAAAATCAATGGGAATTTTTTAATGAAAACAAAGGGCCAGGCAAGGCAAATCATCTACATACGTGTTCATTTTCAAACAAATTCCATAGTTCCATACGATAAGATTATGATTTTTCAAGAAAACCCCATACATATGGTGATCGTCGCCATAGAAAAAATACATCATATTGCCAAGATCTATAAACTGGCACATGTTTCATCACTGTTGGTGGGTGGGGACATTTTTACCCATCGTCCTTTAACTCATGCAGCACGAAATGCCCTTGAAATGGAAATAGGTCTATATTGCCCTAACCGTATGTTTTCCTTATGCATCGATTATCCGACGTTTTGTATATCCTAAAGCCATTTAAGTTATATGTAATTATAACCTAACCTAACCGCTGTTATTTTTGGAAAACCAGTTTAGGATAATCGATAATTGGAGCTCACGTTTGTCCTTACGTATAGACAAACGTGATTAGGTAATTGCGAATGACAACCATTGAAAATTCTGCGTAATGATAAGTTGTTTTTTGTTGAAAGGTTTTTCGATAAAATGATCGGTACCCTACTTACATATGTATAAAACAGGTACCTACATCAAGCTACGTATTTAGATTAGCATGAATTACGAATGTTTTATCACTCTGAATCCGTTTTGTAAATCTCCCCGCAACCAGTGCTCGCCAGTACATTATACTGTTGCATAATACATGAGTGTACCCTTTTCATTAGCCCTGACCTAATCAAATCCGTCGGCTTTTGAAAAGTTACATTGGGTATACTCGCCGGCCTCCGTAATATGGTCGCTTTTATCACGGTGATAAAAGCAACCGTCACTCTCGCACTTAAGTACTGGTTAGGAAGTGATGTTTTATCCATGGTTATCCACATCGATAAACACTGCCATAGTAGGCCTAAATTAAATGTCTGTGCTGTTTTTACCACTAGATTTGTATTGATGTCGCGAGTGTTTATAAGATCAAAAAATGCTGTTGGTTTTTTAAAGCTCAGACTAAAAATTCAAAAAATTGATAACATGTACCCCAAAGAAAATGTTAAGCACTTCAGTCCGTTGTCATAGTAAACTTTAAACAGAACATCAAAATGACACACATGACAATGACATTCACAAGGACAAGGTTCTAAGTACATACAAACATACATAAAATCACGCCTGTTTCCCAGAGGGGTAGGCAGAGACGACTTCTTTCCACCTGCTACGATCCTGACAAATGTCTTTCGCTTCTTCCACATTCATACATCGAGTCATGCACGCACGTCGGTTTCGGGTACTTACGATTCGGCCCTTTTCCAGTATTTCTCCGATTTGATTCGAAAAAGTACGCCTAGGGACGGACAGACGGACATGGCGTAACTATAACATTTTTATTGGGTGACTGTACATAATGTTTTTTTTACAGCAGACCAGTGATACATCACTCGATGATAATGTAAATATTATAATTTTACTTTTGCTTGACATGTAACTACTAGCTATTAGCCCAAAGGAACCCAGACTGACCATAGAACCGTGTCACAGTGACGTTACAATTCAAGCATTTTTTTTTTTTATGGCATAGGGAAGGCTGACGAGCACACAGGCCACCTGATGGTAAGTGGAAACTGTGACCCATAGACATTCGCATTCACAAGACTGCAAGCCTAAGACTGCAAATGCGTTGCCAACCCTGAGGACTAAGATGGAATGCCTCTATGCTAGTCATTACACCGGCTGTCTTATCCCCAAACCGGAACACAACAATGCGAACACTGCTGTTTGGCGGTAGGTTAATGGATAAGATGGTGGTAGGGATCCGGACGGACCCCGCACAAGGTCCTACCACCCGCAAATTGTTTTATAATGTCACTGTGACACCGTTCTATGGTGGGTCAAAGTTCCATTGGGATGATAGTACCCTTAGGTACCTATGGCTCTAAAAATATGTTTTCTTACAGGTTTTTGTTTACAAAGTTTTCGGCGCAACGTAAATGTAAATGCTTAATTACAGCCAGTAACAAGAGTCTCTAAATTAAACATTAACAAAATTAAACAGACGGACAGACGGACATGGCGAAACTATAAGGGTTCCTTGTGGACTACGGACCCATAAAAACGGCTTCTAGTCGAACGATCGATGGGTCGAGCGAAGTTATACGAGAGAGTTTTACGCTACCTAATAACAATATAATAGCAATACGATAACATGTCAAAAGCAATAACCTTTTACCGAGTAGAAGAGAGACCTCGGCGCGTGGAACGCATTTACAAAAGTTTTGTTTTTGCCCAATGAAACCCTGACCAACTATAGAACGTTGTCACATTGAAATTGTAAAACAATTTACGTCACACTTATTACGACTAGAACAATGACGTCACTGTGACACATCTCTATGGTGGGTCAGGATTCCATTGGGCTGATAGTCCACGTCAGAAAGAGCGATGAAAGCAAAAGCGAGCGAAGGGTTTCCCGCGATCCGATCTTTAGGGGGCTATCCCCATAATTTTGCTGGTTTTATCCCAGTGAATAAAGTTCAGAGTGGCAACAAAAGAACGCTATATGGTAATATGTGGAAATAACCTCGTAAAGGCCGCTAACACCTACACTGACGAGGTGTGTAGATTACAATTCCGTATACAAAACGCCAAATTGATAGCTCACTTAGCCAACATTTGTTTAACCTATTTTTAGGCAGTCATAGTCATAGTCATAGTCATATTCATTTATTGCTTTATGTTGTATAGAGAGGTCTTAAAAATACAGTAGATAGCTTCAACATAAACCCTGCAAGGGCACTGCAACAAGACACAATAATATACTTACTGTTCACGTCACTAGTAATCAAGTAATCCTGCTCCTTTTTGGAAGTAGCTTATTACAATCGGCTTATTAATCTCTACGCGACTGTTAATCACACTGCGCACTGCACCAATAGGAATGATAGCGTTCTTCGCGAGTATTATTAAAACTTTAATAACTCCTAAAGTAATTAACATTTTGAAAAGCTAAAACTATATTCTGGACCGGTAAAAAAGGGGCTATGTTTTGGGATAACCACCGGCAAAAATACTCGCGTCTTTTGTTCATCCAATTGCTAACACACATAATTTCTTAAATCAGAGAATAGAACAGAGAGAAGATCCATAAAATTAAAAGTCGTACAAAACACAATAACTTACTACGAACAGGTAATTTATGGATCCTTTGGGTTCCTTTGGAAAGAGTTCAGCCCTTTAAAACGAATACTTGGTGGCCATTTTGGACCTAGGTTTATTAGCAACAAAACACTACAAACTTCATCGAGATTAGTTCAGTATTTTTGAAGTTATATTTGTTAGCAATTGTACGAACAAAAGACGGGTGGGCGAGTTTTTTGCTGGTGAGTGTAGTTCGAAACTGGGCATAAGTAAAGAAAATTGATCAGTTACCGAGGGCAATAAACAATTACGCGGACGGAGTCACGTGCAAAAGCTAGTAGGTACAGACAGCAAGAAGTACGTGGACAGTTGAAAAGCTCAAAATTACCTATACAAGATTTTATTGTTAAAATAATAAGAGCGTGTGTAAACCCTCTTCAGAGGGCCCTGCTAATATTCGTTTTCAACCAATCGCGTCACTGGTAGATGACGTGATACGATAAGTCACGTGATCTACCAGTGACGTGATTGGTTTACAAACGAAACGAATAGAAACGCTAGTTAGCGTAGTGAATCTTGGCAGCGCCCTCAGACTAACTTGTCTTAAGTAGTAAACAACTTTCTAACCCCAAAAAGCAGCTTTTTTATATGAAACAACTATTTAAAATAAAATAAAGCAATCACGGACAATTTGCCAAATCATGTCCAAAATGTTTTCTCAGTTAACTTTATTTACGATAAAAGAGCTGTTTCAGCCAAAAATGTTCCATTTTGAGGTTAGAAAGATTTTTACCATATAAAACAAGTAAGTTTGACCAGAGCTTAGATCATTTTGAGCTTCCTCGACCGTCCACCTATTTATACTGCGCTGACTGTACATATAAGTAATTTGGTTTCACCGTGTTGTTTACTAACTTATTAACGTTATGAAAAGGCCAATATTGCGCCGCAGAATAAATATGCCACATGCCGATTGGCAGGGGACGAGAAATTCCATTTCAGTAGAACAATGAACAAACAAAAACTAATACAAAACAACGAATACCGCCGGGCGCTCCACAGAAACAAAGAATTCTATGCGCCGTCAATATTTCATTATTTTCTATACACTAGGTTTTTCTCCTCCAGTTTGCCTGGACCTTGAGAGGCGAGCGTTTTTTCAAGTCTCTTGGAACGCGGCGCTTTGTTTTTTTAAAAGGAAAGTTGCTTAAGCACAACACGAAAGTTCCAAGAAAAAACTGTGAATAAACAAGTCTTAAAAACAGGTCAAGTGCGAGATGGATTTTCACAAGAAGAATTCCGTGCAATTCTTGTATGGGAGCTAAAGGGTAAAAACGGGACCCTATTACTAAGACTCGCCACTGTCCGTCCGCCCGTCAATCACCAGGCTGTATCTCATGAACCGTGATAGCGAGACAGTTGAAATTTTCACAGATAACAACAAATACTAAAAACAGAACAACATTTATATTTAAGTGGGGCTCCTATACAACAAACGTGATGTTTTATAGATAATGGTACGGAACCCTTCGTGCGCGAGTCCGACTCGCACTTAGCCAGTTATACTTTTTGTTGTATCGGAAATAGATAGTTAGATACACACACTGTAAAAAAAATAAGTGTCTAACTATCACGGTTCAAAAGATACAACGCTATGATAGACGGACTGACAGCGGAGCCGTATTAATAGAGCCCCTTTGGGACCCTTTGCGTACGGAAATAACAAGCTTTGAAAAACCGACTATGTAGAATATTACCTTCATAATACCGACGCATCATAGTTGCAGCTTGAACTTTAATGAAAAGCTCTTCGCTTGATACCTCCAACACGAAATTATAATAAACTTGGCCGAGTAACGCTACAAGCGCTACGGCGTAGTCCGTAGCAATACCTACTGCAATATTCTCTTCGCTAATAGCGTAAAAATACTTATCGTTTGTAAAAATAGTCAAGGGGCTGCGTGCGTTCTAATTAAGCTGCTTGATATAGATATAAACCAATAAAAGTATTTCAGATTAAATTTCCCAAGTAGATTGAATCCTGTCCTCTGAGTTGCAATTTCTTTGCAATGAAAGTGCTACGAGAATTCCGACCTCTAGTAATGAGGTCGTGATTGCTTCATGAGTTTTATCAGAGAGGCTGCTATTTAGCTTGGCAGAGCAGAACAAATCATATTCATATAATTGACGTTATAGTAGCTATTGTGAAATGAATTTGGCCTAGCGCTACAACAAATTGGATAAGAGGCCTAGGTTAATAAAGTACGGGAAACACGCGATTGTGTCCCGATTTATAGTTTTTAGTTGAAGTATGTTTTGTTACTTTTTATCAGATGCAAATGATATATCATGGATAAAGACTAAGCTAATTTTAACTATTATGCGTTTTGACTAAGAGGGCTAATATTTGTGGTAATCGTGCTAGTTTAAAACAATGTAGTAGGTAATGCAATCGTCTAAAACTGCTCTAACAGGTTCTTGCTACATAACAATTGTTAAACAGTCAATAGCTTTGTAGGTAAACGAAAAAGGAGCACGTTTTGACCATACTTTTCTTATCTACATTTTAATCTTATAGAAAAACTTATGTATGTAACCGTAGGTAGAGTAGGGGTCAATAGAAATGACAAAAGATGTAAAAAAATCAGTACTGTTTGACACATAACCGCAAACGAGTTTTGATTCACAAAAACGTATAGCTATTAGGTATTTAATATTAAACAGAATGTAAAAGTAACAATCAAGCGTGTGCATCGTTAAATATACCTCACGCGATGTCCAAAAGTACGTGATAATGGTGTATAATAATGGTAAATACAAGTAGGTCCGTTTGGTTTTGTTTACGTCTTTTGTCATTTCTATTAACCCCGACTTTACACTCCGTGCTGTCTCTTTTATTTGTCTATTTGTGTGTCTTCTGTGTAGTGAATAATAGTTTTTCTTCTTCGTCTTCTTCTACATGATTAGGTCTTTAAACACTCGCTTGTTATTGATCGCGTGGTTACGCCCCGCGTTCTAACTTAAGCACTCGAAATCTTACAAGGCTTCATTATGTCACAGTTGCATAAACATAAAATCCAAATAAGTACAACAATTATTAAATAGGGATGCACAAAGGCAAAGTAATCTCTCTGCCGCCGACCCGCTAGGCGAGTCCATTTTGTACGAAAATCAGAACTCTTGGCCATGAAAGCGTTAAGGGTCATATCACCACGGCGCGACACCGTGGCGTGGTACGACGTCGCACCACCGCACCGTGGATCTTTACGGACCGCTGCGGTAGTGTGGTCAGGCCCTAAGGGATTTATTTTAGCTGACTTCTGTGATTGAGGAAAATAAGAAACAATGTGGCAACCTATTCTGATTTTAAGTGATGCCATTTTTGCTGCGTTACGACGTTTAGACTCAATACGCTAGCATGTAATATTTTATAAATATTTAGTTATGGAAATATGAAGAGCGATGTATAACTTAAAGCAAACAATGTCAAACTAGCCAACTTTGCAGCCGCTCGCAGCAGCAAAGCCCGTTGTCCCTCAACTTGCATCTAACTTCGTGAACAACGTGTTTGGTAGAACTTTAAAGTCGTTTCATACCTTGTAAGCGCATTCTACTGCTTGCAGTATATAGCGCGGCTTGCCTGTGTGCGTGCCTCGACCGTACGCGCCGCGAGCCACCACAAGCAAACTCAACAGGACGGACCGAGCGCCGTCGCCGCGTTTGGGGGCGTGCGTATTGAGTAGCGAGCGATGCTCATCGACGCAACCTCAGCGGCAATGGGTAACAGAAACTCGGGGGCATCTTTGGCAAAACGATATCCACCGGAAGACATGGAGTGGCACTATTCTAAGCCGGCAACCACATGGTCAAAATTGTTCTCATGTACTTAATTATAAACGTACCTTAGCGATCTTGTGGAGCAGCGCAGTAGTGGAGTTAGTCTTGAAGAGCCCCAGAGCACGGCGGCGGAGTCCCTGGCCCAGGCAGGCTTCCACGGCACCGCAGAGGGCTGTGACACCGCCACTGTCCTCATGCACGAACTTACGGGTCACGGCCTGGACAAAAGACAGTAAATTTAGGAATGGAGATGTTCTACCTGCATAGCGCCAAGACCATTTGATCTAAAAATCTTCTGTTGATGTTCCCGTAGGATAGCCGCGGGTAGAAGCTAGTAGGTACCTACTTAAACTATATTTGCTTATAGGTGAGATCTCTATTATAACATATATCAGTGACAAACGAGCCACAGTAGTATAGCTCTGTCCTTTACTCTCGCCGTTAAATGAACTGCATAGCTATGCCATAATAATCCCCTTGATGGTACGTTACAAGTATTACAATATACTGTAATACATGTCGTGACTTGTTGTTGTGACCTCAACAATTTATTCGTATTATGAAAGAAGCATTTATTTATATTTAGTAGATATGTATACAAGGTGTTTAAAAATATTTCAACAAGCTCTTACGCCTTTAAAAATATTATTCAAGTTGAAATATTCAAGAGCACCATGTATATTCCGATGTATACTTATTTTAGCGACTAAACAGCGACGCTTCATCCATTAAAATGTCGTGAAACGTAAGCTCCTACTGAATTTTATTGGTTCAGACCATTGCGTAAGGATCGTAAGTATTATTTATGGATGAAAGTGGATTACCTAGACGCGTAATGCTGTTAGGAACCTCGGATAGCGGTAAATCCGACTTAGGTACGGTTTATGTTTGGCTAGGTTTCTATGGCTGATTCGGACTAGCCTTTACCTGCGATGTCATCTACATAGGACGTGATTTTTATTTTCTCGGGCAGTAGGTATTACTTAAACTTCTCAGGATAAGAGTAGCGATAAAATGTGCTAATTCAGGACACGGATTATTATTATTTTATATATATTTAAGTTTTTTTTTAAAATAAATCTTCATTGTTTTTTTTTGTTTTGCACATTCAAATGTTTACATATATACATACATAACATAAAGAAAAACATATCCAGCAACCTGCTATGTCACCCTCTATACTAAAAATCAGTAGAGACACCCTGTATAAACGAACACAACACTTCGTTTGTATTTATTTAAATGATTCGTTATAAAGCCAAGTGGCCATGCGCCGGCGATTGTTAAAGCTCGTACACCTTTGTAGATAACAATTCCCGAGAGCACCTCCCACGCCGGTATTGCGGGCGCTCAACGCGAGGAATCGCTTTCTAACACACGTGTGGGAATTCCAAGTGTCTATAAATTACGGTTCAATAGATACAACCCTGTGATACACCTAGCCTTAGTAATAGGATCGTAAAACTTGAAATTGTGTGATTTCAGTGAGCCGGTCTAAAAAAGTGACCACCAGGTGGGTTACCTTAGTTTCGGCGAAATATGATTGATTTTAACAACCTCAGTACCTCATAGGTACGATGGTACTAAAATAAATCCTAAAGTATTTATAGTTACAGACATTTTTTTTCGGCAAATGAAACGGTTGGGAAACGACACATTTTGGCAAACATATTTCGGCCAAACGGTAGGCTCCCCCCAGGTATTGTTATCTAAGTTACGGCTATAAGCGGGTCCTGGCTTTCATCCAGTAATCCAGTATTAATTTAAAAATATGACAAATGAAACTATGCAATTGGCGTTTTGTCGTACTGGCCACTTTGATCTGAAATATCTCCTCTTTGGTTAGGAATTCCAAATTCAAATTTATACCGCTATTTACTCATGCGTTTGTCTTTCGAAAACCGTAATATATTTTGTTATTTCCTCTTTTGATTTTTTTTGTTTGCGTGGTTTACAAAAACTGAGTGGTTTACAAAAACAAAAGCTTGAAATATCTCGTTATTTACGAGTACGAGTTCCACCGTGGCACCAGTGCTGCAGAAACGGCTCAAAGGATTAATGATGTGTATGGCGGCAGAGACCAAAGATGATAATGAAGAATTAAAGGCTATTGTGGAAGCGGATCCATCGCAAACCACGTCCGAGTTAGCTGCAGGCTGTGGTGTTAGTGATCAAACTGTTTTAATCCTCTTGAAGCAAATTGGGAAGGTCAGAAAGCTTGAAAGGTGGAACCTCACGAACTGAGTGAAGCAAATCGACAAACGCGCGTCGACTACTACGTTACATTACTCAACCGTCACAATAATGAAAGAATTTTACATCGAATCAGTACCTATGATGAAAAGTGGATCCTGCACGATAATTGGAAGCGCTCATCGCAATGGCTGAACCCTGCCGAACCAGTCACATCATGCCCCAAGCGAAAATTTACTCAAATAAAGTTACTTGTGAGCGTTTGGTGGACTAGTGCCAGTGTCATTACTACAGCTTTCTTAAATCTGGCCAGACGATTACGGCAGATATCTATGGTCAGCCACTGCGAACCATGATGTAAAAGCTAGCTGCTAAACTACCTAGGTTGGTCAATCGCTCAAGGCTACTACTGCTTCAGGACCGCACACTGCACAACAGACAGCTACCAAATTAGAGGAGCTTCAATCAGAATGTTTAAGACATCCACCGTACTCCCCGGACCTTGCTCCAACAGTTTTTTTTTTTTTCGAAATTTGGATAACTTCTTGCAAGGGAAAAATTCAACTCCGATGGGGCAGTCCTAACCGCCTTCAAAGATTTTATTGATTTCCGTCCGTATGTTTTTTTAGTAAGGGGTTCAATTAACTACCTATGAGATGGAAAAAAGTACATAGATAGAAATGGTACATTTGATTAATTAAATGTATTATATTATAAAAAAACTAATTTATTCTCCTTCCATACAAAATTTTATATGTAAAGTGTTATGACAATCGTTGTTTTGCGACTAGAAGGAGACCCGTGCGCCGCGGTTCCACAGTGCGTGAGCATATAGTCAAAATTAAGATAAACCAACTTATTATTAATAAATTTTTCATTGTCACACTTGACTTTGACTTGTTTTTTGGTTGAAGAGTCGAATAATACCTAAAAAAAATAGGTTTAGAGTTATAAATAACGGGGGATAAACTATACCCAATAACCGTATGGTCCTCCATAGTAGAAGTCAACACATGCTTAACCTTAGCTATAAAACCAATGTTCTTATACCGGCGAATGTAAAAGCTCGAATCGTACACTTGAAGATAAAGTATGAACGACATTTCCCGAGAGCATCCGTACCACTTTATAACACACCTGAAGGAGTTTTATAAACGAGGAGGATTTAGGTTTATACAGCAATCTTGGAGTTATATTACAGCAATTTAAAAGAGCTGCTGGTCCTCAAACAAACTCATTTCTGTTTTATTTCCGAAATTCAGTTTTAGGTTGTCGAATAGTTTCGTCGTTTAGTAGTAACTTGTGGAACGTTTGATAATTTAAAGTTTTAAAATAAATTCATAACCTTTATATGTTATGACGTTACTGCTATTAAGCGACATAAGATTGAAGTTAAGGTCCTCTATTCAAAACGGTCCGGGCGGGGCACATTGCTCGCAGGACTGATGGCCGATGGGGTCAGAAGGTTCTGGAGTGGCGTCCGCGGACCGGAAGTCGAGCTGTAGGTAGGCTTCCAACAAGATGGAGTGACGACCTCGTCAGGATCGCGGGACCGCGGTGGATGCGAAACGCACAAGTCCGGTCTGAGTGGAAAGCCTTGGGGGAGGCCTATGTCCAGCAGTGGACGTCTTTCGGCTGACATGATGATGATGATGATTCAAAACGGTAAAAACAATATCGTTTTTGATCTGTTATCGCATTGTCAACGTTTTGATAGCTTTTATTTTCTTGACAGTAATGGCGGCCGAGTGAGATACGATTCCATAACAGGTTAAATACTAAGTATATTGTTTTTACTGCTTAAGAATAGAGGCGCTGACCGTTCAATCTATATATTAGTGCTGACAGCGAACAAAATCTGAAATACAGCGTGTCTCATGAGCAGAGCTTTTGAACATTTAGAATAGAAAATATAACTCAAATACATGTCTTGTACAGCAATCTTTTGGAATCACGCCCTGAATAATATTCATCGCTTCTTTATTATCATATATTTGGCGATAAGTGCGAATATATGTTCTGTTTTCTTTGTATTTTAGGGAGAATATTTTTCTCTGTGTAAAATTATATTGCTGTTTGTGTGAGATTTTCCCAAGATAATCTATTTATTGTTATTCTTTATCATTTCATTAGAGTCATTGTGTGTTGCGGGTGGTAGGACCTTGTGCAGGGTCCGTCCGGATCGCTAACACCATCTTATTCATTAACCTACTGGCAAACAGCAGTGTTTGAATTGTTCTGTTCCGGTTTGGGGATTAAACAGCCGGTGTAATGACTAGCATTGAGGTATTCCATCTTAGTCCTCAGGGTTGGCAACACATTTGCAGTCTTAGGCTTGTAGTTTTGTGAATGCGAATGTCTATGGGTCACAGTTACCACTTACCATCAGGTGGCCTGTGTGCTCGTTTGCCTTCCCTGTGCCATAAAAAATAAAAAATAAAAATGGTATGGAGCCCGTGGTGTTCAAGCCTGGCTTGAATAGTTTTAAATATTAGCTACATTTCACAGGGTGCTGCTTGTTATAGGCAATTTGTACTCCATCTGCATAAGAGCCATTAACGGAGTCTGAACACGATGGACTAATCAATTAGGTACTGAGACAGGACGTCGCCGGCCACACTCATCGAGCAACACGGCCTTTCTAGCGGAAGGGAGTCGCCTTAGCTATGAATATGACAGTCAAATAGTTCTGTCATTTCTTGCGAACATTGCCCACAAATGCAGCTCTACACACCTACATACAAAAACAAAACTGTAATGATGACACTACTATATAAAACATGGAACAATACACCGACAAAAATGCACACCTCGAGCCAATTTTGTGTACGCACGAGTCACAATTCACACATTGACACGATAAGACTGAACGGCAAGAAGTCGAATTTATTGCTCAACAGATGCAGATGAGTCGGTAAACTGAGTTTTTTTAGGTAACGTTCACTCGCGCGACTGGACTCTGTCTAGTTGACAATCCGAGTGGAAACTAGTTTTATTAGATGCGCATGCCCACTTGGGCTTGTGCTTTGGGCGAATGCCTACTCCCTTCCGTGTTGCTCGATGGCCACACTACCTACATCTATGGAACGAATTTATGAAGATGGCTGAAGGATGTCACCGAAAGTTTGTTTATTTAAAGAACGGATATTATTTATAGTCTTTATTACATCGTATAAACAAGGTCACTTTCCGCGGCTGTCTGTTTATGTGTCACTCCTCCACCACGTAAATGGTCTTTATGTGATTTTCACCATGAGTTTAATATTTTTTTACGGCAGGTTTTTATCTTCTTTACATGGTAAACAAAGTCCGAACAACCGAAGCGAAGCAAGGAAGGGTCGCTAGGTTATTAATAACTTTAAATTTTATAATAGGGTTTTCAGAAATTCATTTTTAACAGCACACCTTTGTGTTACTTGTATCCGTAAGTGGTGCCTAAGACCCAGAGACAATCGCATCCTCAAGATAACAATCTTAAGACAGCTAACGCGTTAACAACCCTGAGGGTCTTATCTGCACACCGGAACATATGTGATTGCTGCTTGGGGGTAGGTTAAAGGATAAAAAGGTGGTAGCGATCCGGACAAAGTACTACCACCATACGGTGACACATACGTATATGTGACGTACAGTTCAAAATTCAAAATAGTTATTCACTAAATTGGCTTCATGCGGGCTCTTTTGCACGTCGGTAATACGGAGTGAATCTACTAGCACTTGGAACAAGACCATCATTGCGGAGATGAAGCGCCACAAGAAACTCCGGCAGTAAGATCATTTTTCCATCATTAAATACAATAATACTTAAAAATAAGTTACGTTACATGGTAAGCGTGAACAGACCGAACCCCACAAACAGCACAGTTAAAGAGATTTAGTTGGAAATTACATAATTATACATATATGTCGCATAGTTATAACGAATTCACAATAAGATCGTCAGTGTAAAAAAAAAACAGTTGAAAAAAATAGCTCAAATGCTACAGCTAGCTCAAATGTTACATGCTAGCTCAAATGTTAAAAGTACCTACAATAATATTCGGAAATGTCAAAATGCAGAATTTAAATAAAAGTAATATACGTCATTTCGTAGGACGTAATTTAGTTAGACGTAATTATATTGATTAGATGTCGGACCAAATCATTGTTGGCCCCAATGTTGCTTTAATTTGGTTTGGCTTCCCCCTTGGGATGCGATTTAAGACGACACAGTAAAGTAAAAAGTAAGGCATCTAATAATCTTGGAAGTCTTCTAATTTATTTAAGTATTTATTTACTTTAGTCACCAAGAAACTGGATAACAGTTTGGCGAGCATGTAATTAGATAAAAACGTATGTACCTTTTTTTGAAAAATAAATGATAACAAAAGTTAGAGATCAATTTGGTTATTTTATATAAAATGGTCCCTGATATTTTGTTTAATAAGGAAAGCATAGAGTATGCACATTTGACCGACCGAATCGACAAGAAAAAAAAAAGTTTATTCAGTAAGTAGGCCGTATATGCACATTTACACATCAAAAATCGACCAAAGTTTCCCAAGAGGAGACCACGGATGAGAAAGAGCGACTTCTGTAATTGTACTTAACTTATGATACAGTGTGCGTTTTTTAACTGGGGTAGCATGGGTAAATCCGACACTATAGGCGATATAGGGAAACTGTGATAAGGTTACCTTTCGTAAAAATCATAATAAAAAAAAATGCCGATCGACTTAATTTCGTATAAGAAAGCTTAAAAAAACACTGGAAAGCAGAAGCGGTTAAACATATTTTCCAATCTAGCTACATTAAGGTAGCATTTGTTTTTTTTTTCTATTTACGGACCGACTCAGTTTTATGATAAATTAATTTTATTGTATTAATAGAAAAAAAAACAGAACAACAGAATTGGGTCAAATTCATTTGATTTCACGCAATAAACTCAATACTAAAAATTGACATTTCTTTGACACACGTACCTATTAGTTACAATATGCATGTAACACATATTTTTAATTGCATTTTTTTGATAAAGAAGTAAAAATAGAATTTTCCCATTCTGTCAAACGTTAAATAAAAGCGGCCAAGTGCGAGTCGGACTCGCGCACGTAGGTTTCCGTACCACTATACATCTAAATAAATGTTTTTCTATTTTTGAATGAAAATCTTAATGCGGTTCACCGAATACATCTACTTACAAAGTTTCCATAGTATAGCTCTTATAGTTACGGAATAAAGTGGCTGTGACATACGGACAGACAGACGGACGGACAGACATGACGAATCTATAAGGGTTCCGTTTTTTGCCATTTGGCTACGGAACCCTAAAAACACTATTCTCTGTTCCAACGTACCTCTTCCATCAGCTGCTTGACTTCCTTCTTGACGGTGGCGATGAGCCTCTCCTTCTGCTCCGCGGCCGGGTCCGCCGCCGCGGCCGGCATGCTCTCCTCCGACTCGCTTTCTATACAACAAAGAAAAGCTTTCTTACATTATTCAATAATAAACAAGTCTAGTCTAAAGTAGGCTGTAGTGGCAATCGGCCAGGGCACATAGCTCGAAGACTTGACGGCCGTTGGGGCCGTAAAACAATCGCGTCACTGGAAGATCACGTGACTCTTCGTATCACGTCAACCAGTGGCACGATTGTTTTAAAAACGGAACGAATAGAAACGCTAGTTGGCGTAATGCATATTGCGCATGTCCCCTGTACGGTCACGGACGTTAAATTGCTACCCATTTCAAAGAAAATCTGCTTGAAGATGTCATTGTCATTAGAGATGCCAAGTCATTTGTAATTGATAGGAAACTCAACCTTATTGCTGTAGAATGTCAGATTGACTTTGGAACTAAGGTGGGTGACAAATTTAATTCCTTTACTGTACGTGGAAGGAGTTGAGACGCAAAAGCTAGTATGTAATGTTTTTATTTTCAAAACAAACCCGAAGTAAACCCTTGGCCCCGTTTTCGAGAAAATACTAATCTGCATAATGTTATGAGCCCCAAAATTGAAATACGTCAAGGAATTGTGAAGGACCGATATATATTCAAACCTCGGAAATTGGTTGATGAATACGTAATATTGCAGGCTCTTGCGGGCGAAGACGGCGTCTCGGATTTTATTTATTGATAGGAAACTGGCGGAAAGCGGTTATGTTATTATAACTTTAAATACTGCTGGCTCAGAGGACGGGCGGGTAACGCCTATCCAATAGAATCGTGCAGAATTTTCTATTTTTATGATGCTTCACAATCATTTTTATTTTCGCAGAAAACCAGCATCAAAGCTAGTAGGGCACCATGAAGAGTGGCAACTGTCTCGCAGTTAATTTTAGGTTAAGCAATCAAATTTTCAACCACTGTTATTTTATATTAAATTAACTGAATAAAAAAAAAATATTTTTTTTCGTAGAGAAAACCAGGCCCCAGGTTTACTTTGGGGTGGGTAAGTGGCAACGATACTGAGAAAGCTCCGCCGAAAAAGTCCAATATTTGTTTTGCATCAACGCCAACTTACGAAGCTTTCGTGAGAAAGTAATTTACGCCACGGCTAGCGAAGTCCGGGAAGTGAGCGCGAAGGAAAAACAATTAGGCCCGCCCTAATGGAAGGCAAAACAAAAAACACTGGTTTCTTCATTTAAAATTACTACAGACATTTATCGCACTTTGGTCGTGTGCCTTTTTTAACCTTTGATGAAAAAAGGGGAGGGTAAAGTGTAACTTGTCTATCTATGTGTCCGTATGTCTGTCTGTCAGCGCACTGTATTTATGTCATGAACCGTAAGAGACACTTGTTTTTTTACAGAGATCGTATCAGTGTAGTTGCATAATATAATATAATAACATATAATAAACAAGTGTAAAGCAAGAAAAAAAGTAAAGAAGCGTTTTCCGCCGTGGAAGCCTTCGTGACGAGTCCGACTCGCACTTGGCCGGTGTTTTACTATTCAATTTGACAGCAGCATGACACGTGTATCACTTTTACCAAAACCCAACACACAATATACGTGGATGACGTAATACTCGTAAATGGGAGATATGTAGACGAATGGATATCGCGAATTAAAAATAATCGAAAAGTTAAAACTAGGGGGTTAATTCGGATTAGTTTCCTCTATTCTTTTTACACTATGATTGACTATGTCTTTGACTATGACTAGACTGACAAACTAGAATCAAGTTTGAGGTTATAAATTTTAGTTTAACGATATTTACAATTAGAGAACACTGAGATCCGAATTGGCTTCCATGTTTGCTTACCTATACTTACCCTTTGTGTCCAAAATCAGATTAATTTATATTCACAGCCCGTAAGTAACTCTATACGCCGTAAGTATCCCGTAACCCCCCAACGACCCCACAGTGCGCGTCATTAGCTCCGTCCATCAACCATTGTCAGCAAGAGCCGGGTTGCTCCGGAGCAATAAATACGAACTCTAGACACTTAGCTTCTTACTGTTATTACTCGATCGAGAAAACAGGACTCGTCAAGATGCATTAGCGATGCGCTACGTTAGCGATTTTCGAAAATCAGAAAGTATGATTGACGCAAGCTAATGAAGTGACGACACATCGCATCGACTCCTTATACATTTCGAGTTGATAGAAAACAGAAACGTTAGCAGCATTTGCATCTTAGCTAGGCCTACTAGCTTACTACTTCTACTGGCTTATATACGCTTAAGAGACGATTGATTTTGGTGGTGGAGCCAGGCCACTTTTATCAGACAATTTTAGATCTTCCGCGTATAAGGCTACTAGTGGCGATCACAGCGTAGGCACTTGTGGCCGCCACAAGATGCGATCATACATTTTGTATAGCATCGGCGCAAACTGAGCGTTTGAGTGGCCACGGTCGAGCCACAAGCTGCAGGAGTCGTCCGCGCTTACATGAACAATGTATGTGGTCGCATCCAGCTACCAGTTTACCAATGGTCGCGGCGTGTAGTGGTTAGACTGAACTACTTGTTGTCGCGTTTGCGTTCGACTGGATACGAAATATTAAAGCATAGAGAAGGCACGTTCGATATCTTAATGGCTTGGTCAAACACACGGCGCGACGCAGCGCCGCGGCCGCGCCGCGCGACCGCGGCGGCTTTAAATACATGCTAACAGGTTAGCGACGTCAAACATGGGCGCGATGCCGGCGGGACGCAGTCTGTTTGACGTCGCTAACCTGTTAGCATGTATTTAAAGCCGCCGCGGTCGCGCGGCGCGGCCGCGGCGCTGCGTCGCGCCGTGTGTTTGACCAAGCCTTTACATAGTACAAAGCAAAGTTGCTTTGCTTCCCGCCGTCTGTTCGTGTGTATGTACGCTTGGGTCATTTAAACTTCGCATTGGATTTGAATGCAAATTTCATCAATAAATAGAGGAAGGGTTTTATGAATAATACATTCTAGTTTATGTACGGGTGTTTCAGAGAACTCACATAAACCGAAGCCAAGCGAAAACCAGTCGCTAGTACTCGTATAGCAGAAAGAGCTCCTTATGTCTTTGTGCTATTAGATGTCCTTGTAATTGGGGGAAGAGTCCGGGATTTTGATCGTTAAAACCTCTTAAACACTGGTTAATCGAATTTTCTGCACCGACCCACTTGCTGTGTCCAGAACCCTTAGTGTAAGTTGCTAAAGCAAAAAAGTCTCGAACCTGTGGGCGGTTTTCGTATAAATAAAATGGACGCAAACGTGTTTTAGACGGTTTTCCGCGTGAACAGCCAGTTAAACTCAAGGTGCTGCTATGCTATGCTACACCCACGACGCAGTTCTTTGTAAGTGTCCGGATTATACTACTCTACGGAGGCGAATAAGCTCTAGAGTGTACGAGTTAAGCCTGGAATTACCAGGATCGAGTGTATGGAACCCTGCCACAAGTTTAATTTTAAATCCTTTGTGGTACGAGTACTGACCAAAGGTCTGTCGATCTTTTTAAAGAAGGAATTCTGGCCGAAGGGTTTCGGATTTTCGAGGATGCCGACTAGCTGACACCGCAAGTGTTTAGCTATCTTAATTATATGTCATATAATGTTTATCCCTCTGTCCCTCGCACTCTATAAGAATACTGCGAGAGATTTGGCTCGCTAGGCTAGCGAGTACGGTAATTATAAATTATAACTCATGGTAAGGGTACTGAGGGCCCTGACAAGATGCACTAAGCTAACTAGCATTTCTATTCGTTTCATTTTCAACCAATCGCGTCACTGGTAGATGACGTGATACGAAAAGTCACGTGATCTACCAGTGATGCGATTGGTTAAAAACGATCTGTTAATCTGTAAAATTGTGGAATAAGCTTCCTTTGACTTTGAGAGAGTTCTCGTCGAGGAGATTTAAAAAAAATGTGGTTAAATATGAATATATCACATGACTTGGTGTAAATATTGTATCTATAGGTATATTTTTTTATTAATTCGTTTATGTAGTTATTAGATAATTAGTAATATAAAAATGTGTTTTGTAGGAATTATGTAATTTTCGAGATAAACTTTCCATCCTCATGCGTTATCCTCACCTAGCAATTCCAATGTTAGCTGGAAGAGATCGCTTAGCGGGATATGTTCACATTTGTACATAATTAATTTTCATATAAGCGTTTTTTATGAAACGAATTCTTTGTGGCTTAAGGTAGCTTACTTTACTTTAACCTGTCATACGCTTAGGAGCAAATCTGCTCCCAAAATTTGTACATTTTTTTTAAGGTTATTTTTCGGACTATATCGTAAGCCGAAGAGACTAGAACTTGGTATTTTTTTCACCGCCCGCATACAAGGGGTTATGTGACGAGAAACGCTCTCTTTTATGAAGAAGTACCTAAAGAAAACCTGTGTAACGAGGTTATTACAACCTCCTTTTTGCGTTCCTGGCCACTTTTACATTTCGTTTATATTCTTTCCAAATTCAAAATTGTCAATGATCTATTGGTATTTGGATTTATAATTTAAGGTCTATTATAAGCAGAGGTCGGAATTCTCGTAGCACTTTCGAGCTGTCATAGGGACTTCTCGTCTATCGACTTCCGATATCCATGTGTATATCGATAAATACATAATACAATATTTAAAATATGATTACGAGCAGAAGTAAACTACAGGCGCTCTTATCGCGAATGAGCGATCTCTTCGAGATGACCTTTGGATAACAGTTTTTTGGAAATTATAAATAGGAATTAAAATAATAATATTTAATTGTTTCTTTTGAAATAATTTGTGTATTTCGTATGCGTTTTAAACATTTTTCGAAAGAAATTGCATCAAGAATTGGTACCGATTATTTTCATTACAAATTTCTAATTCAAATTTTTAGCTAATCAAAAGTTATAGAAATAGAAATTGTCTTCTTTGATATATTGTGTTCTATAATGTATCGATAAAAAATATATACCAGGAAGTCGATAAACGAGAAGTCCCTATGACAGCTCAAAAATGCTACGAAAATTCCGGCCTCTGATTATAAGTATCATTCTTCACGTTCATTCACTAAACCATTTTTTTATATTTTAAATTTGTTCTAAATTTAGAGCAAAATAATTACTTAGCTTAGTGTTTACTTTTCTTATAGAGCGGCTAGAGTGTCTCTTTTTAACCCTGAAGCGGTTGATTACTCATATTTAAAACTTTACATCGTCATGATTCTCTTAGTGAGAATTTATTTTATTTTATAGAATACTTGTATATAGGTACTTTATCATCTCAAATTACATCAGCGGTTAGTGACTGATCTTTTAAAAAGCCTACACTATTACGGGACCTTCTATGGAGTATATCTCTACCTAATTTATAAGAGAATACTCTACATGAATGGTGTTATGAGCTACGATATATGCGACCTTAACTGTGATTGAATGATGAATGGAAGGAATAGAATGAAAGTAATGGATTGCTTCCCACTGTACAAACCCACTATATATTACATTGTCACCTCACTCACCTCATCATTCACGTCAACCACCACCAATTAATTTAAGTTCATTTTTATACGAACCTAAGTATGTAAAAGAAAAATCCTTCACTTAAGCTCAGGATTTTTCTTTCCAAGCCAGCCAGGGTATTGTAACGAGGTTTTTACAACCTCCTTTTTGCGTTCCTGGCCACTTTTACATTTCGTTTACATTCTTTCCAAATTCAAAATTGTCAATGATCTATTGGTATTTGGATCTATAATTTGGGTCTCTGAAAAAATTTCGACAAGCGCAGACACGGGTCCCGTGTCTCGCTGTATCATTACATTTAATTTATTTTTTATAATAAAATAATTCTGTAACAAATCCTTCTATTTTCATAATATAATATTTGAAGAATGCGATTTATTTAAGTCTCCCAGATACTTACCATCCTACCGTTAGACCTTTTACCTGTTAGAATTGTGTGATATGCATAAAATACTAATATTATGACATATTCAGAGTACCTGGGGTGTCTGGGAAACACCTATTCATCACTCGAGTGTCAAATCCAAGCACGGTAAGGGTAATAAATGGCACAACTTCGGGATCTCATAACTCATAAATCATTTTCTTACTTTGATCTTACATTGCGTATGCTTTAACACTATCTATTTTAACGTTACGTAATAAAGCCTGTGGAAATTTGGTTCAACACAGATGTATAAATACAATTGTAAACCCTCAAGCGCTGCAAATATTCATCTTTAAATGATTATGAATTTGTGGCGCTTGTGTCATTAAGGCACTGGCATCCCGGCTCATAGACGCCTCCGGAGATCCTAGAGTGGTGCTTACCTGTTACAGAGGATTGGGCTAGCTATCCCGAGAGGAAATGCAGCCTGTGTAATAGGGACCAAGCCGTGGGCGGACCTGCTAGAGGGTGTGTTCTTGTTACCCGACTGCAGCGAATCCCAAAAGGAGGGTTATGAGCTTGACCTGTATTTGTAGTTGTGTTTGGATTATTATGATTTAATTCGCTGAGTTTTATTTTAATTTTAATACGGCTAGTTTAAACATATACCTATGTTTAAATGAATAATTTATCAAACAATATTTATAATACAGGGTTATTGGTAAGTCGACCTATTCCCGTTAGGAGGTGATAGGGGTGACTATTTGCGATAATTTTGACCCCCATATGCATTATGCAAAAGTGAACCATTTTTGAGTTATCGCGATTATTCGTTTTTTTTTAAATTAGTCGGAAATTCAACTTGAAAAATTTATTACAAAAAAAGTATCAATTTAAATCTTTTTTTTTCTTCTGATTTACAAAACCGATTACACACTGGTTATTTCTCAATATTAAAATAATAACTATCGGTCCAAATTTGAAAAAGCGAGACGGAAAACGATTTTTTTTCAATATTTTTTGCGATCGCTTTCCACTAAAATGCCTTAAAAACAAAAAAAAACGTTATGAAACTTGGCTTGCAGATTATTTTAAAAACTTAACTGTTTTCTTAGCTCTCCAAAAACGCATAACAAGTAGAAAATTATTTAAAAAAAACCTGAAAAAATAATCATCACAAAGGAAGCGGGCGGAAACAAAAGTCACAAATGCAACTTCAAAAATTAAAATTAAAAAACATATCAAATTTAAATCATACATTTTTTATTTGCTTTTGTACAAGATGAATTAGTTGTTCCTATGCAAAATTAAAAAAAAATATCAGTACACGTTTGAGAATGCGAGGCCGAAAACTAAAAAATTCTTGTTTTTTTATCAAACTCCAACATTAATTACACGAAAACAGAAAAAATTACCAATACATTTGGCGTGCAGATTACACATAAAACATTGACGTTTTTCCGGCTTTCTAACGAGCTATTAAAACTAAAATGAGTTTTGTTAAAGATTGCTGGAAAAATTGATCACAAAGGAAGCAACAACGAAGTCACGTCCGAACAAAACTTAAAATTAACTAACTAAATCTATCAAAACTAACTGTTATACTCGTAAACACAAGTAACAACATTAACTTATGTAAAAAGTTACAAAATGAAAACTAATAAACAATAAAATTAAAATAATCAGGATTTTTATAAGTAGTTCTTTTTCAAAATGGCTACCTCCATTTCTTATTCTCACATAAGTTAATGTTGTTATTTGTGTTTACGAGTATAACAGTTAGTTTTCATTGATTTAGTTAGTTATTAGATTTAGCTCGTTAGAAAGCTGGAAAAACGTCAATGTTTTATGTGTAATCTGCACGCCAAATGTATTGGTAATTTTTTCTGTTTTCGTGTAATTTATGTTGGAGTTTGATAAAAAAACATGTATTTTTTAGTTTTCGGCCTCGCATTCTCAAACGTGTACAGATATATTTTTTTTAATTTTGCATAGGAACAACAAATTCATCTTGTACAAATGCAAATAAAAAATGTATGATTTAAATTTGGTATGTTTTTTAATTTTAATTTTTGAAGTTGCATTTGTGACTTTTGTTTCCGCCCGCTTCCTTTGTGATGATTATTTTTTCAGGTTTTTTTTAAATAATTTTCTACTTGTTATGCGTTTTTGGAGAGCTAAGAAAACAGTTAAGTTTTTAAAATAATCTGCAAGCCAAGTTTCATAACGTTTTTTTTTGTTTTTAAGGCATTTTAGTGGAAAGCGATCGCAAAAAATATTGAAAAAAAATCGTTTTCCGTCTCGCTTTTTCAAATTTGGACCGATAGTTATTATTTTAATATTGAGAAATAACCAGTATTTAATCGGTTTTGTAAATCAGAAGAAAAAAAAAGATTTGAATTGACACTTTTTTTGTAATAAATTTTTCAAGTTGAATTTCCGACTAATTTAAAAAAAAACGAATAATCGCGATAACTCAAAAATGGTTCACTTTTGCATAATGCATATGGGGGTCAAAATTATCGCAAATAGTCACCCCTATCACCTCCTAACGGGAATAGGTCGACTTACCAATAACCCTGTATAAGATGTGATGTGATTCAAAGTGCTCTACACTACACAATTAATATGGTGTATCGAACTATTTGAGTACTTCGAATGTTACGAATCAAAAAGTGCCTATAGTTCGCTCAATCTAGGATTATACCTGTGGCAGCTGTATTTCGTAATTTTAACACGTACTACGAGTATACTCGCAGGCTAGGGACATACAGGTGTCCTGTGTTTTGAGGACCAAAACTATTCTATATAGACGAGCCTAATTATATAAAATTAATTATTAAAAAAAAAAAAACGCGGTCTATTAAAAGTTCACGATTTTCAAGATATTCGCGATTGACTGCCATAATTCGCATCTTGTTTTATAACTTGAAGACTTAAGTAACTTAATTTATTTATGAATTTTATTACTGATTAGTTCCACCATACGATGTGTATCATCATTTTAAGCATACTTTAGCAGTTTTCTAGTAAATGAATTTTAAAATTTGCAAATGCGACTTCACAAACTTGATTAAACTTTGAAGCACTGTGGTTTTTTTTTGATGTTATCGTATAACGATACACCTTTGTGGCCAGCTAGCTTTTTTTTTCAATGAAATGCAGAGTAAAATACAAAAAAGTTAAATCAAATTAATTGATTAATAAAGTAGTTATAGGTACTATTTTAATGACGAAAGGGTACTTAAAAGGTTTTGAGGTAACCAAATAAACAATAATTTTAAGGTTTTTATTATATTCATAACAATTGTTGATTAAACAATTAAATTATTAAACGTCATCGTATGGTTTGCATCAACGAAGTATTTATAATAAGTGAGATAATCACGTGTTTATAGAGAGCTGTCACAGTGATCGCCATAAATTGACCCTACTATAGTGAGGTGCAGCGGAGTCTCGAGGATTGAGGAAGATAAGATGTTGGAACTTAGCACCAATATAATTATGATAAATAAAAAATCCTAAATACTTAATTATAACAGACTAGACCACAACTCCGTCCGAAAATACGTTTTTATGCTATTTCCCCATTTAGTTATTTACAATTACTGTAGAGACTCTTTTCGTCTTCGACGGGGTACAGTCAAGGGCATAAATATATATGTATGTTCCCAATATGTCAAAAATATCTATACACTTTTATGCCACTGGCAATAAGGTCCGTGTATACATATATTTGACGCGATGTCTGGTTAGATAATAATGCCTTCGACTGCACATTTATATCTACACTATAACTTTATAAAGAGGAAAGATTAAATTGTATTTTTGTACGTTTGTAACAAATAAACTCAAAAAACCATTAGCACGCTGCCTACATTATCCCCAAATAAAATAGGCTATATTTTATTTTTCTGCCGAGACAGAGTCGCGGGCAACAGCTAGGTACCTAGTTATATTATAATGCTTACCTCTAGCTTCCTAACCTAATCAGCATTTGACTAGATAGAAACGGAGAAGTAGGTAAATACAATTTAAAAAAGCAATCTTTTAACTAGACCGCGTTATCTTGTCGCACTGTCTTTACTTTTCAGTAGAGCGTGAATGTTTTTGTTTACCTACTATCTAAATGTCGATACCGTATGCCACAGATAAATTCAAAGAGTCAGTTGGTTCTATTACTTTTGTATTAAAATATATCCTACTAATATTATAAACGCGACAGTTTGTGTTTCTCGCAAAAACTAACCAACGGAATTTGCTGAAATTTGGAATGCAGACAGCTTATTATACCTTGGATTAACGCATAAGCTACCTTTCATGTATATGTAACTTAAAAGGCGTCAATTCAATAGCATTATATAAATATCGACATCAAGGAGGTCGATAAAAAAAACATTCACGCTCTACTGAAAAACAATTTCAGTACGACAAGATAACGGGGTCTACTTATAACAGATGCTCTTCGCGTATTAATTCTTCAAAATAATACCTAGGTATCCCCGAATGTGTTTAAACTTTGGGGATAGAGTAGCTCATAAAATTAGTTATGGTCTTAAATAGAGTCTGGCAAATGAAACATGAGAATGAAAAAATGGCAACATTGTAGTGTCGTCCCTTTTTTCTTAGATTGATTTGAAAGGGACGACACTACAGTGTTGCTATTTTTTCATTCTCATGTTTCATTTGCCAGACTCTATTGAGTATCCAAATTCATAATGTAATAAAGGACTGCAGCGCCTGATCTTATCTGACATAGTATGTGACAATGATACTAAATGAAGAAAGCTGTACTGGTTTAGTAAAGACCCATTTTACCTAACATTAGAGGATGCCTGCATCTTCGTACGAGAGGAACTAGTAGCGAACTTGTCCTTTTTATTAGTTCATTGCTTCTCCTCCTTATTTCTCCCCGTTTTTGAAAACTCGTTTCTTGGTGCACCCCTAATGTACCTTTCTAATTTCAAGTGCCTACGTTCAGTGGTGTGGGCTTCACGTTGGCTGTCAGTTATAGTCAGTCAGACAGGAAATTGATTCATATCTTAAAGTATGAAATTCGTAGCATCTTGTTCAAGAAAGTTCAGTAATTAAGTACCTACTTTTCAATAGGTACATGTCGTTACCGGAAATTTTCCAAGACTGCCAATCCTACTTGAGATCCAAGCTAAATGATACGCGGAACGAAATTTACATAAATATGGGACACTTGTTGTGTCATGGCATGGTGTTGGGCGCAGCATTAGCAAGACAATCGTATTCACAATCGATAAGACGTATCGTCGAGAGCTTCTGGCGGAATATATTAGATACCGACATAGTAAGGACTTGAGAATTATATGTATAGGTGTTATACTAGGATTTGGAGGTCATTTAACATGATTAGGGTACGCAATTGCCTTCAAATGTTGTGTAAAATACTGTCATAAAACACGTAAATATGTTTATAAAACGTTATTAACGTTAATGAGACATTTTCATAATTACTCGCGTTTTAATCGTATAAAAAAAACTGTAAAACAGCGTGAAATAAATATTTAATTAAGTACCGTAAAGGAATCAAGGACTGTTAACCCAATTACATACTAATAAAGCTACCTCCGAGCTTTGTTTCTTATCGCGTAAAGCCATAAAAACATAATTGCAAACATCACATGGCCGACTTTCACCCACGCAATTTAATGTTATCTATAAATGCCAAAGCAAAGTAAACTTCATTAACAAACGCTAAAAATACATTAAAACATATCACATTGTACAAAAACAATAACTATAAAACTTAAATTGAGTTAAACAAACAAATTACAACGCAAAAACATACCTTTATTTTGAGCGGCCATTTTTCTTTTCAGCCCATAAGTTGAGGTGCATATTTTTTCCCAGATATTCACATGTCTATCAATGTTTTTTTTTTTAATAAACACTGGCTGGTTACACTGTTGTTGTGGCGACGTGTTTATAGTGCCACGGGTGGTTGCAAATGGCTTGATTCGTGGAAAAATCGATGTAGCGCCGCGCGCAGTCGGTGGCTCCACGCAAATGATAAGGGACTACCTAAACGTAGTACTATTCATGTAGTATCTCCGTTGCTACGTTTAGTACTACATCGCATTACTTACACCTTTAAGTTGGTAAGTTGTGACGTGTAGTGTACCTACACATTATTGATAGTGGATAACGGAATCGCAAAACACGTTTGTATTTCAGGTTTGAATGAGCAACTGGTGTCACATGTGACATATTGGGTTTTGTATTACAGAGGTGTCCGCGAAAATTGATCACAATAATGAGACTGCGTAATTCGTGATTCATTCGTGACACAAAAATACAAAAAACACACTTTGAAATAAACTTTGAACTGTTGACATGTAAAACTCTGTTTTATTAGGGAATAAATAAAGATTCAGACTAAGTTACAGCTTAAGAATAGAGCATAGATTAGAGATCGTCTTATCTTAATCTGATCGCGTCTCCAACTTGTTTAGGGTGCATGTCTTCTTTCTTTACCCGACTGCCGAAGGAAGAGGAATGTTTTTGATCTGCGCTTTATTCTCGGCGGTAAAATCCAAATCATATTTGATCTGTTTTGATAATGTTTTTAATTCGGCCACCGCAAGTAAATAAGAGGGTATCAAAACGTTGAAAATACGATAACAGGTAAAAAACGGTATGGTTTTTACCGTGTTGAAAAGAGGCCCTGTATGTATGTATGTCTGGTTCTTGGTTCCCTTGCACAGGCTGAACGGATGGCCCGATTTTGACAAGCGATATGGTCGTTAGATTAGTCTTAGCATCGCGGATGTCACTGGGTTTTTCAACTAACATTATAGTGACGAAATTCTCTAAACGGTTGTACTGTTTTTCGAACTTTTGACAGGTCACATCTTTTGTTTTACACGGAGCTTTCCTACTGTAAGAACGCACATATGAGTTGAGGGCACTGAGGAGAACGCTTATATGCAATGCCGGCAGTGAATGCGTTAATGCATGCTTCTTGTAAGACTTGTTTCATAGGTCGATTAGCTGTAGGGCATTCTATTTAAATTGAGACTACTACCTACTGCATAAAGAATACTTAATACTAGCTTTTCCCGCGACTCTGTAGCCTGTAGCCATGAATTTTTAGTTGCTAAGTCCTCAGAATTTGACCAAATTTCCTTATTCGTTATTGCAGTAACAACATTTTGAGGCGTTAAATGAAGACCTAATAGTGAACATAGAGCGTTTATACTATTTAACATTAAATATTACCTTAGTGTCTCAAGAGGTTTCCATACCTAAAAAGTTCGAGAACCGCTACGGTTTAATATTAAAAAAAACCAAACACATTTGAGCTCGTCCCAAACTAAGGCTTGTGCTATGATGGGTAGTAGACAACGATAAACTTACATAAATAAAGAAATACATACTGAAAATTTCCTGATTTAAATATAATTAATTATATTTTAATGAAGTTGTCTAACTTAACAGTTTTGGAAAAGCTAGTCAAAATTGAAGGTTCATTTTGACTAGCCAAATTTTTTGCACAGAAAATAAAGTTCATAAACAAATCTTTTTGCATTTTCTAACTATATTATCTTAAATACAGAACCCTCGATGCGCGAGTCATACTAGCACTCAACCGCTTTTTTTATTAGCGTTGGTTGAGTCAGTACCTGAACATTAAATCCTAAATTGTCATTCAAAAATATTGCTTTTTTGATATTTTAGGCGTTATTATTGCTTCTTATGGTTCTTTATATGGTCATTTATACCATTTATATCAGCACGCTCGCTTGTCGCTCAGTGCGTCTATATCATTACAAAATTCAAAATTCAAAATTCAAAATATTTATTCAACAATTGGCCACATGAGGGCTCTTTTAGACGGTAATATAGACTTGTAAGAAAGGGAGATCCCAGCGACAAAAAGTCGCGGACAACATAGGTATGCTAGCGTGCTGGAGGTGAAAAAGCTGGTGGTATCACAACGCACGAGAACGCCATTTTTTTTTTCTTTTTTTTTCTTTTTCGTTTTCCAACCATATTACCATCCCCATACGTTTTAAGTGATAGAAAAGAATAACCTTAGTAGCGGTTGCATCATGACTAGGGCCTCGGAGAAAAATTAACGTTCCAATTACTCCAACGACAAGAGCCTAGCTTTTTGAATTTGATGATGTTGACTTGAGCTTTGAAAAACCGGTGAAGTAACGGTACTATTCTTGTACGGGGGCAGCCTTTGTTTTTTTTTAAATTGATTTTACTGCCTACTACAGACAGACAGACGGAAGGACAGCGCATGCTTAGTAATAGGGTCTTGTTGGCACCCTTTGGGTGTGAAACCCTAAAAAAAGGAAGAATCATAAATATCCCTTTTACCCTTTATAGTGGCGTTATTCTCTTTAAAAATCTTCCCGCCTGTCTATTGTTGTCAACAAATAATCAAAGAGCTCTATTCCACTCGGTAAATCTATATCGCTTTTGACATGTTATCGTATTGACAACGTTACGACAGCTCTTGTTTGCTTGACAGTAATGGCGGCCGAGATAAAAACAATACGATAATAATTATGTCAAAAGCAATATTATTATGGTTTTACCGAGTGGAATAGAGCCCATGTAATGACCGTACACGAAGCGGTCTCGGGTTCAATCCCCGGTAAGGGCAAATACATGAGCGCGTGAGTATTTGTTACTAATAGCCATAAAATATACATGAGGCCCTACTCTGAAAATCTAACTTGGCTGCATGCTTTGTCGTCTGGGGACACTGTTGGGGAGGATGGGGGCAGCTTTGAGGCTTGGAATCAAGGTGTGTGAACCACACGTTTGCATGTGCGGTGTTATGGTTGAGGCCAACGGCCATCTTGGACTAAGTTGCTTGCGTAGTGTAGGGCGATTTTCTCGACACCATTATAATTCGACGGGCTATGGTGTCGGCTAATGTGCCATGTATTCTGGAGCCTTATTGTATTTGAGTCTTGTCCCGTGGGCAAAGGGTCGCAGCCTGCTTTGGGATGCGACTTGCGTTAGCACCTTTACGCCTAGTCACATCGGTGTTACGGGGCGTTTAGACACAAGCACGCTAGGTACCTTAACCTGAAATCAGCATATATGACTGTGTGCCAGTGGCGGTTGACACAGGTGGGACTTAGTGTGCTGAAGCTAAGCGGTTTGTGAGGGATCTAGGGCGCGGATAGGGGCTGTCACCCCCGATCCGGGGCATACCTTGTCCAACAGATGTTATTAGCCATACAGCGGGGAAATGCTGCAAGCTGCAAGTGTTTTCGGCACTTTTGAGATCACTCGCTTTACTGGATAAAAAACAAACTTGATTTGAAGAAAGTGTTTATTTCTTGAGCAGTTGCGTCTACTCGAACTTTTTTGCGTTATGTTATCTGCACAATGCAACAATTCACGGTAAGATTCCGGGTAACAATGCGTTTAGTTTTTTTAATAATGACTTTGACATTACTGACATTTTTGACATTAGTTAAGGAAATTAAATAAACAAAAAGTGCAGTTTCCGAATAATTTTACACAATGTTAGAGGAAAACAAAAACATAATATAGAATAACCATTTTAATACTTACAGTGAAGGTTACAGGCTTGTTCCAGTGTTAAAATCAGCTTTGATAATTGTCAAGTTCTGTATTTCTTTCGAAATGAACATAAAGGATTCTAAAATGAGTTCCCATTTATCGGGAGGAAGATTGAATGTGGCTTTGGTCCAAGAGACTATGAGAAAAGACTTATTAAACCTTCTTCAGCCATGCGAGGGCAAAAAGGTTTGTTTAATATATATTTGTTTAGAAGCAATTAAATATAATAATTTTTTGACCAGAATCCAATAGACATTTTTTATACTGACATGCATATTTTTTTAACAAACTGTTTGTGTATTTTATTAAGAATTGCTATAAATTAACTTACAAAGTACTTCCAGCCTTTTAACAGTGTTCGGCTGGATACTGCATTCACACTTGCACTCGCAACTGATAGTACATTTTGTCTCTTGAGTTTAATAGAAAAATTAAAGATTAGCCTTAACTATTAAGGAATTCTGGTAGTACTTTTTAGTGGTGTTATCCACAAACTTGAGACCTGCTTCTTTAGTTTATTCAGAATCATTATCAGATTCAACATTAATTTAGGTATGGCAGATGAACAAATGGATGAATGATGAACAGGGCCCATACTTTTCAAGCCGTTGATGCAAAAATGACGTCACGTTACATAGATAGATAGTATAGACGTTACGTATGATTCCTTGCATGCTTTTATTTTAATTATTAATGATTAGTTGTCAATCATTTAATCATGTAAAAATGAGTTCAGTAATCTATTGACGCGTAAAAAATAAGTACCTACTACATACCTCAAATGTAAATAAAAGAGTTCAATTGAAGAAGGACAGGGGCAAAAATCATCGATTAACATTATCATTGTAAAGAAAATAGATTTTATGTTGTAATAAATATTGATGTGATTGAATAGTCATAAATACAATTATGGCATTGACATACATAAAAGAAAATTGTCTCAATTTAACATTTTTAGTAATGTGTGGTGAAAAAGATGCTCTTATTTAAAAAAAAATTTAATTGTACCTGTTAATACATACCTACCCAAACACCTGCCATATGAAAGCAGAGCAACCTGTGTGTAAAATTTCGTCATCGGCATCAAAAAGTATGACCCCTGATGATGAATTTACATACTTTTATAAGTCTAATGAAGTGGTGGGGCACATCTTTATAATCAATATAACTAATAATAATTTTGAATAAAAGTAATTGTAAGCTGGGTTTTATAAAGATCCATTTCATAAAATTTTGGTCAAAACTTTTATGAAGTTACTAAAATTAAATCGGACATATTTACTAATGGGTCTTTAAAAACCAGCCATACGTTCACATCTAAAATGTTACTGTTTATATTTTCAGATAATAATTTGGGATGAGTGGCTGGCTGGCCCGGTGGGTCTTTTGATCCAAAACTCTCTACTTAAGACCCATGACGTGACTGATATGTTTCTGCTTTGCCCAGGCAGTCTGCCTACCATTTCAGTCAAGCACATAGTGTTTATTACGAGAGCCAAGCTGTCTCTGATGGATTTAGTAGTTAATTATATTGTTTCACTAAGGTAAAATTAATTGCATGTCAACAACATATTGTCCCTTTGAAGGTTTATAAAAACTATTTTCCTATCAAAATATAAATCAGATAACAGTTTGAGATAGTAAATGGACGATATGTTAATGTAGAGATTGTCTAATTGAAAACAGGATTTTTTTTAAAGTTGCCCTGAAGGAAAATATGTTTGTAGAAGTCTCAAAAGCATTTTTTTTTTACATTATTGACTGTGATAAGAAATAAACCTGTTAATGGCTACACTTATAAAGAGCTTAGGGCCTGTTATTTGATCAGTAGTTAACTCAACTAATAGTTAATGTAGAAAAATAATCGAAAATTTGACACATTTCCTTGACTTTAACTATTAGTTACGGATTTTACCGATTAGTTAGTTGAACTACTGGTTACACAACAAGAAAGTGTTAAAAGAAAGCAATCTAAAAATCATCTAAGACGGCACTGAATAACACATTCCCCGTCCAGGTGCCCGCATTGTGGGGTCAGGAACCTTTTTTTCAGGAGTCCGTGCTTCCACTATGGGGTCACATCCCTATACTGAACAGTTGGACTTGTGACATTGGCAGAGCGTTTTCTATGGGGACAGTGAATGTGCTAATTAAAAAATATGTTCATACTTGTTCTTTCTAGGTTTTTTTCTGGATATTGTAATACCCGGTTATTTCATCATAATATCTTTGAACAGGGCCAAACAAAACACCCAGGTGGAGTTCCATTTATTCTTCGTGCCTCGTAAGAGTGAGCTCTGTGAGAAGCATCTCCAGAACCGAGGGGTCCTTGCTTACCTCACCATCCAGGAGTTCAAGTGCGACGTGTTCCCGTTCGACAGTGACGTCATGTCGTTGGAGTTGCAGAATGATTTCAGGTACTTTTAACTTGACATATACTTTCATGCATAATTTATATACAACTAGTGACCTGCCCTCGCTTTGCTTTGGTGTATGTGAGTTGTCTATACCCTTAAAATCTAGAATTTATGGTACATAAAAGTCTGTTGAGGAATATTGCATTCAAATCCGTTGCGTACTGTCAAAGATCTAATTGTACTATGAGCCCATCGGATTCCTGATCCAACCATAGAACTGTGTCACAGTGACGTTATGATTCAAGTCATAAGAAGTGCCAAACAAATTGTTTTATAATGTCACTGTGACAACGTTCTAGGGTGCGTCATGGTTCTGATAGGCTGATAGTACATATACAGAAGGACAGATGGTGGGGTAGCAACTTTGTTTTTAAGACTTTGTCTAATTACTGTGTAAAGATTATCAAAACCAAAATATTTATTTGCTGAACACAGTTGTATGGTTGGTGAGATAAACATTTTTCCATGTTCTGCCGCTAGGCATGCAAACATGGGTGTTATACTACTACACAGGGTTTATTTTTCCCTCCGTATTTCCTATATCAACGACAATTATACGTATTATCGTTTATAATAACAACTTATTTATTACTCTCAATTTTCTAACATAAATTCCAAAATTCCAAAAATTAACTTAGACTTTCTGACGGACAAAGCTCAGCCTAGACCGGTGAATCTATCTATCTATACGTAGGTTGGGAGAGAATATTCCTTGGGTAGGTAGCCTGGCGGTGCACAGATAATGTTACTACATCTACCCCCGTCGCAATTTTGACGGAAAAAGTGAGAGTATCGGGTATTAAAAATTACGCGCATTTTTTTATTGAATGAGGAATATATAAAACGGGTTTTAAATAATAAATTACAAGTATAGTGCGACACAAGAGTAGAAATTAAATGAGGGCGCCACTTTCTACGTAACTGTCACATTTTTGACGTAAAATGAGTAAAAATGGCAACAATTTAGTATGTTTTTTTTTAGTTCCATTTTATTTAACGTCTACTCTTTTGTGTCGCACTGTACCTTACATATTGAAGTTTTTGCAATGGCTTAAAGTTGACTGGTAAGATTTCAACTAAACATACTGACAGTCGAGTTCATAAATATGTGTACCCTTTAGGACCTTGTCTATTTAATGTCATGTTTAAACTCTCATATATGAATTGTCAGAGCGATTAAAGCGACGAGGTACAAAAGTGTACTCAGGATTGTGTGCATGTCCACAGCAATATTATTGTCCTCAATTTTATTTCATTACTATGTTATGTTTGTAAACCCTTATCTCATGTTAATACTGGTTGAATTATGTATTGTGTTGGTTTTCCTGATTAAATATTATATACTTCCCTATCAATAAACAACTGTTATAAACTTTGATGTTATTTAACATGATTTATAATCATCAAACAGATAACTTTCCTGTTAGAAATTTAATATCGAAAATCAAACCATTCCATAGTTAGCGTAATGTATTTTGGCTAGGGCCTAAAAGCCTGCTGCAAACTTTCTTTGCACACAAGTCCCTTTAGCTTCTTATAATAAAGAATAAAAAGCAAAAAATATAAAAAAAGTGTTCAAAATGTTTATAATTATGCGTACATTACAAAGGGAAATACTTACGTAAATTATTATTAACTGGCAGAGAGAAACATTAAATTTTAAGTTCGCCACGAGTACTTGATTTTTGTATATACAATTTCGACGACACGTTAGGCGTACCGTAAACTTGAAGAAAAGAAGGTTCTCAATTCATCTGTTTGTTTCTGTATGTTTTTCTCTATTTATTTGGAAATCTTGTAAACCTCACAACATGCCCCTATTTGGTTCACAGAAATTCATATGTATACTAAAGTTTAACATAATGAGTCCAGTTTATTCGGAGCAAATAGACGCATGGATTGATGGAGTGACCGACAAACCGTCAGAGTCAGGCAAGGGCGAGGAAGCGATTATCTATTGGCGATTTTCTCGCCCACGAAATGAACAAAAGATAAAGATCCCCTGTCAGTAACAGAGACACGTACGAGTATAATAATCGTTTTTCGCTGGCTGTTCACACTGCCGGCGAGAGCTCATTCGACTACTTTGTAGAAACAAAAGATAAAGATCCCCTGTCAGTAAAAGAGACACGTATAATAATAGTTTTTCGCTGGCTGTTCACACTGCCGGCGAGAGCTCTTTCTACTAGTTTGTCAAAACAAAAAATATAGATCCCGCGTCTAGAAAAGGAACACTAATATAAATAGTTAATCGGTGGCTGTACTCGCTTCCCGCTCATCGTCGGCGGTGGGATCAGTGCCTAAGCACAAAGGCACACACGAGTAATCATATAAGGATTTTGTTTTAAGAGTTCCGAGCCCAACAGTACCTACCATTAATATGCCTCCGAGGCCCATCCGTCCGTCCGTCCTTTAACTTTAAACAGCGGCATCTTTTGTACCATCATAGATAGCTATTTTGTTTCAGAATATGTGTAATTACGGCAAATTTACTAACAAATGTAAAAAATGAAAGAGAGCGAATGAAATCGAAATCTAATTCTAATGGAGTGCATTTTTCATACAAACGAGGCTATTTCGAAGCCTTGCTTCGTTGCCGGGGATGCGTTTAGCGAAACCTGATGTTAGATACCTCGAGCATCGATACAGAACTTCCAGAGTGCCTAGGATACCCAACTGATTTAATATGCGGTTAACGCCGGAATAGTGCATGTTCAGAAAAACATCTAAAATAGCAATAAAATGTAAGGTAATCCAAATGCTGACCCAAACTCTCTTGCTGTGGTGTTAACTGATCGTGCGATGAGTTAGGTATCTAAAAACTTTTGACCTCCATAATTGAATCTCGGAGTATCCACAATTAAACCTCACTCAAAACAACCCCTTGCAAGGAACTAAGGCTTCAAAATAGCCTCGTTTGTATGAAAAACGCACTATGACCCGTATTATTTGACCACGAGTGTAATACCGGCGTGCGGAAAGAACCCTCGGTGCGCGAGTCCGACTCGCATTTACTCTAACTCTTTTGTTCATAGGGAGAACTATCTAGAAGGCGACCCGACTTGCGCGTACAAATCGGCGCTAGCGCTTCGTACCATACAGCACTTGTATGGGATCATCCCGCGGGTGTTCGGGAAGGGAGTGGCGGCCAAACAGGTATCGCTGAATTCAAATATCAGTTTCCAATTTTGTGTTATAGATCACGTTCGTATTGCGGACGGGCAATATTTTACTGCCCGTGTGACCATACAAAAAATAACTGTCTTCTCTCTTTCTCGCTTCGCCGTAGTTGGGTAAAAATATATATGAAAAATGAGCACTGATCAGAGTCATCAACACATCAGTGGTTAAACATATGAGAGGTTAACAGCGCTTTGTTTTCAAACGTTTTTGATCGCCGTCGCAAAAATAGTGTTTCAAGTTTGACCGCTATGTGCCGTAGCGCATAAACGTCTTGGATGCGGTTTTTTAATTTGAAAGCTAGTTTTCTAGCGGTGGATCTTATTTAGGTATCATGAAACTCAGTTGGCCCGTTTAGGAGATACCAGCTCTCAAAGAAGAGGTCATCATTATGTGATAAAACCCTTTTTCTCAAACATGCTCGGAAAAAACGGTTTTCCGATTGAAAGACAAGGACGGAAAGAGCCTCATTTTACTCCTAGGAGTAAAAAAACCATATGAAAACACTTTCCGTCCATGTCTATATTTTTCTTAAAAATGCTGTCAATTTGCATACAAAATCAAAAGGACCAAGACAAAAATTCCAAACAGCCTAGGTAACTGCTCGCGTTTTTAGCACAGTGCGTGTGTTTTTTTTGAATTTGCATTCCAATTTCTATGGTTAGTATTTAACAAAATTGACAGTCGGTAACATTCGTTCATTCTGCATAATTAAATTACTTGCTTTTTAAAAATGTATTTGTATATATTTCCTCACACGTTTGAGAAAAGCATTATGTATGCCTCGGCGGAAACGAGGATTTCCTGACTCGTATTTTAGCAGGCCTCGCTATTGCTCGGCCTGCTAACCACCTCGTCAGGAAAACCTTTACTTTCCGCGCCTAGGCAACAATTTACTATTTTATTTATTTATTTATTTTCTATCTAATATTTATTAACGCTTCTTTAGCATCGACAGGTGTGGACTCGTCCAAAAGAACGCCATGTAATTCCTTGAGTTAAATTGGTTTGTTATCGATTTCACTCTTAACTCTCGTTTTTATCGTCTTGCATTCCAGGAAGGTAAAATGATTACTAGAAGTACTCGTTTTTCAGTCATTATGGTGCACTTACACGGGAAACTTAACGGCAATTTACAGCTGGCAACAATGGCAACAGTTGTCTTACTCTGATTTTGTGTAATAGAATGAGATGTGTTAGACGCCCGTATTGTAGACGGGCAAATTGCCCCTGTAAGTGACCTTTTGATAACTAGTCCAAACAAAAAAAAATGTATTCAAATTGAGCACTGATCAGAGTCATGAACTCAACAGTGCTAAAACATATGAGGGGTTAAAAGGGCTTCTATTGCTCCAAACGTTATTGCCAAACTTACTATCCTGTTGAACCCTGGCACGTCAGGTGTGGGACCTGCTCTGCCGCCTGAACAAGGAGGAGGCGGGCGCGCCGCGCGGCGCGGGCTCCTCCTGCGTGGACCAGCTGCTCCTGTTGGATCGCGCCCTGGACTTCACCAGCGTGCTGGCCACGCAGCTCACCTACGAGGGGCTCATAGGTATTATTACTGACTAGCTTCCGCCAGCGAGTTGGCGACTTTGTGCGTGTAGAATTCATATTTTTGTGGAAACTGTTGTATGTTAGTCAATGATAATGATAGTGAAAGATTTTTTGTAATCGGTCCTGTAGTTTTTAAGTTTATTCGTTACAAACATATAAAAATACAAATCTTTCCTCTTTATAATATTGGTGTAGATATAGAGCCTGCTGGGCTAGGCTCCTCATTTCTTCCATTGTCCATTTTTTTGCAGCAAGACAGCTCAAAACTGAGCCCAACTCGTGTATCTTTGTAAAGAAGGCAAAGCACCTGGTAGGTAGGCTCTGATTCCCGTAAACATTTGCAATCCCAAGGCTACTCAGCTAATGTGTTGCTGTTGCCAACTTGAGGACTATTGCTAGTGCTCAGGGTTGGCATCGCATTTAGAGTCTTAGGATTGCAGTTTTGAGGTTGTACTCCTGAGAACTCATATGTCATGGCCAAAGTGCTCGTGTGCCTTCTGCTCGCCATTGGCTAGGTGAAATATCCAAAATAAGGTGTCGCCATTGTTATCAGGTTTTCATGATGTGTTTGTAGACGAATTATTCGGCATCAAGTGTACGGCGGCGTCGTTCCCCGCGCACAAGTTCGCCAGCGCCGACGAGGCGAGCCCCGAGCTGAGGGCCGCCGGCGAGCGCAAGCCGCTCATCCTCAACTCGGGGGACGAGCTGTTCGCCGACCTCAGAGACTGCAACTTCACAGAGGTCGGTAAATACACACACACGCACACACACGCGAATATACGCACACACGTGCGCCCACGCTAATACTTATTTTACAACAACAATAAGTGAATTTCCACCGTTAAATCTCCATCAATTATCAACCAATCTGTGTATTTGGTCGCAGGTGGGGCCACTTCTGTCGAAGAAGGCGCGCGTCATCAAGAACCAGCTGGACGAGCGGCACCGCGACAAGTCGGTGCAGGAGATGAAGCACTTCGTGCAGCGGCTGCCGCAGATGCTGGCCAGCAAGCAGTGGCTCGCCGCGCACACCGCCGTCGCCGAGTACATCAAGGAGGTTAGAAATGAAAAAAAAAACCGTCACGGTAGGTGCGGTGTTGTCAAAAAAGGCGCGGGTCAAGACACTCACTCCAAATATTTACATTGAAATACACAGTATGGGGATATCTGAGAGCGTCGGTGGCCTAGTGGCTTATGGGGTAGACTCGTGATCGTAAGTTACCGAGTTCGAACCCCCGCTGTCACCATGTACTAATGAGTTTTTCTAACGTAAGTTACCCGTTACCCGATGCTCTTACAGGAAAAACATCGTGAAGAAACCTGCACATTCGAACAGCTGAGTGTGTAAGAGGGTAATTGCACAATATCTGTAAGATAAGATAAGATAAGATAAGATAGGGGATATCTGAAACCAGGCATAGTACAATTTTGAGCTTGCTACTGGTAGATTATTTTACCTAAATAATTTCTTCTCTGACGCAAAAATTATATTCGTATATTTACCCATTTTTTTTACACATGCATATTTACCTATACGCTTTTTACTCCCCGTCGCAAATTTTCCTTCTTAAAACTAGGTCGAAATGGGTAGATTTAGGTTATGTTAGTTTTACAAGAGGCCCGAAGGGTCCAAGCACCCAGATAAGAGCTCCGTCAGAACTATTAAATTGATTTCTGGAATGGGAAACAATGCAGCTGGGAAAAACGCCTTGAGGAAGCTTGTTGCTGATAATTTTTAATGTATAATTTTCTTGTTTTTTATGCTAAAATAAATGAACTGATGGGAAAAATTCATTAGAGAAAACATGCGAATGAAAGTTCTGCTTTTATATCATATTTCTTAAATAATGATTTTTGATTTTCTAACAAACCGCCTCAATTTACACTATACTGATGTAGGTAGTTGTTGCTTGTTTCTATCTTCCTTTCTCAATTACCTTTGCCTACTGATAAGCTTAATGAAGAAGCAAAGTCAAAACTAAATTATCCGACAAAATACAATGTCGGTTCCTTACTCATTCGCCCCCTATTTATTTAAACGGCTATTATTACTCAGTTGACGACAGACTCCTTCGAGTTCCACGACACCATCCAGTGCGAGGAGGACTTCTTGAACTGCAAGGAGAACGACAGAGTGTGCCCCTTCATCGAGGACCTCATCGCACAGAAAGCACCTCTCACAAAGGTAATGTGAAACAAGGACTTACTGCCGTACTTAGAGACATTTTAGGAGTATTTTTGTATATCAATTCATTCATTCATTGTCATTTTTAACTGTAGTAAATTTTTCCTAATTTCTTACCAAGTTTTTGTATGATTTTGATTAAAATATTATTTATTACATACATACATTTAATCACGCCTGTTTCCTACAATGGTAGGCAGAGACCACTTCTTTCCACCTGCTATGATCCTGGCAGATCTCTTTCGCTTCTTCCACATTCATACATCAAGTCATGCAAATTGATAATCGTAAAAATGTACGCTTAATAGAGTTTTAATGTCCAAAAAATCTAATTTCATGTAAAACTATAGAGAAATGTAAAGTAACAAAATAGGAAAAAATTACGAAAAGCTCTTAGATACCATGAGCTCGTTCCTTTTTATATAAAACTTGTGTTTATAAATCATGAGTATCATCACTAAGGAACGAGTTAATCGTCAATAACGAACTCTTGAGTGCGGCGTGGAGAAACTTTGGTTAAATACAACCACGATGGCTTGCGATAACATATTGCGATACATAGTGCCGTGTTGACGGTTTTCAGGTTACACGTTACACGTAAAAAAGTGCTTGTTTTTCATTTATTTTATAATATTTTTTTACACATTATGTAGTCCTAAGGCGATTTATAGGTTAGCTAACGTTACGTTTTTATTTGATTCGCAAGTATTATTAGCCTTCTATAAGAATCTGTTTTGAATTTTGAAACATTTAATGATCAAAATAATTATTATTATTTAAGAGAAATAATGTCAGTAATATGAACTACAGTTGTCAGTAGGCTGCTTTGTCCCGAAATGCTAGAATTTTAAAGTACCATCCAACATATACAATTCCCAAAACACTGGGGTTCCACGTCCAAGTACCCATCTTTTCATTTATTGTGCAGGTTCTCCGACTCATCTGCCTTCAGTGCGTGACCGGGTCCGGCCTAAAGCCCAAGGTCCTGGAATTCTACAAGCGCGAGCTGGTCCAGGTGTACGGCAACAAGACCTGGCTCACCTTGTGCAACTTGGAGAAATGCGGCCTGCTGAAACCGCAGACTGGGACGAGGCAGTACGCGGTGCTTAGGAAGGTAACCTTTTGCTAATTACGATACGACTTACACCCAGCAATTCGTCCGCGCTGATACTCTCACGATTTTAGTAGGCTCCTAGGGTTGTAGACATGCAATCTTAAGACGACAAACCCAAGACTCTGAGACTAAAGGCCGTATTAATAGACTCATCTTCAGGGTCGGATTATCTATAAGGCAGGTTATGCAACTGCCTAGGGCCCCCCGCGCACTGGAAAAAAGTGTTTTAGGAATCAAGAAAAGACATGGTTAATGAGCCGGATGGCTCTGCTCATCTTGACCGAGATGCCCGTCACAGGATACTTCAAAATAACCGTGGTGCATAAGTGAAGAATTAAAAAAAAAAAAAATCATTTTTTATTTTTTATTTATTACAGTCGAGATGTCTTAAAAGTGATAGTTTCCTATGCCTTGACGTTGCCTTTTGAAGTATCTTGTGACTGGCTTCCAACCAAACAAAATGGTTGTATAAAATAAACCCGAGTCCAGTCTTATCAGCAATCGCGCTTGTATATTTTAGAAGCGTTTGTTAATGGTATCAATTATTTGAATGTTAAATGCGGTTGTTTAAGGCACTGCACCTGACGACGGACGACTCTGAACTCGACGCCAAAGAAAAGGGGTACTTGTCTAGCAAATATACGCCTTTGACCGCTCGACTTAGCGAGCATATCGCCAAGAACAAAGGATGGACTGGTGAGTGGTTTTCTTAACAGCCCCTTCGGACTGATTTTGAAATAAAAAGCCTATGTCCATCCAGAATAATGTACCTTTCAAATGGTGAAAGAATGTTTCGAATAGGTTCCGTGTTTCCGTTGATTACATGACGAAAAGATAGATATCTTCCTTTCTATGTATCTATCTATCTATTAGTAATCTATTTAAATAAAAACACCACATGTATGACGGAGCATGACTTGCGAAAGTGTTGAAAACGGCCCATACAAATTGATACCAAACCAAACTATGAGTCTTGTAAAATTAAGTAATTTACAATATTGTTCTTGAAAAACTTCGTACAACAATTTATTTTTATTTCAAGTTTATTGTTCTGACATGTCCGTCTTAGTATTAAGTGTATTTCAGGCAAAGACAAACAAAAAACAGAACAATAATAAAATCATATTAAACATATTAATGTATTGCAATGGCTGTATATTACATAAAAAAAGATGGGTCTTAGCTAACTAAAACTAAGTACTAAAATAAAATAAATTAACTTGTTCTAAGTGACTGTGGTATGTACAAAGGTCCTCTAGGCCACTGCCTCCGGGAATGGTGCCCATAATGTTTGCATTTCCTCGTTAAGTTAATTAAGTTAGATAAAAAATCTTCGGAATTTTCGGAATTTTGAGGTTATGCATGTCCAGTTTTTCGATACATGTTACGAGATTTAGCAAAGTTAAACATTAGTCATCATCCCAATTTACACTGCAATCGACTCACTTCGTATGTTCCACACTCGGTTTATCAAACATTACTCGTATGAGCCGATTCTATTTCAATATTATCAACACGCATGTACGCCTCCCAGCGATAATATTACCGACGTTGAATGACCGAGCAGATAACGGTAGCATTTGACTAACAAATTAGCAGGCTGGTCCAATTTAGCGTCGCCAACGAGGGTAATGGATGACCTACTTAATTCCACGCTACGTTGGCATCCTGTCACTTTTGGCTTTTATTATCCACTGTCCTATCAGACTACCACAGTATGGCCATTGTGAATATCAGAGGGATAATCCCACGCAAATTGACCTAGCCTTTGTTCCCCGATATTTAAAAAAAAAAAAGAGTTTCTGACATAGGTAGGTATAATGCCTATTTACAAAATTCCGTTTGATAAAGTAGCCCAATTAAAAAAAAATATTGTCTATTATATTTATATGATATTTTAATTTTCGATCCGCTGCTTTTACCTTTTGCTCACTCGCTTTAGTTCGCTTTTAGTTTATGTACAATTTCACTTCTTTTTTTTGTGCATAAAAAGTTTACATACCTTTTGAAAGCCACAGACGGCTATGGCCGTCAACTGGAAGTCGTGCCACTGATACCACGACGGCTACAGCCGTCACAAGTTAAATTAAGTTTTACTTTTCTGATTTCTTCTCCACTTCGCTGTCCTCGACTTCGTCCTCGGAAGACTGACACTCCTGCATTTCCATCAGCTATCTATTACATCTTTCCACCATGGTTCGGGTCTACTCTACCTCTGGATCTACGACCAGAGATGGAAAGATGTAACGCCAACTCGACGACTAGTCTATTGACAATAATTCCCCCCAGGAATCCAGGACATGTTAGGCCTCCTGCCGGGCCCCACGGTGGACGAGCTCCAGACGCTGCAGCCGCGCATGGTGCGCCGCAACTCCGCCTCCTCCGAAACCTCCTCCTCTCTAGAGAGCCCTAGGGTCATCCTAGTGTTCTTCATTGGGGGCTGCACGTACCACGAGATCTCTACGCTAAGAACTTTGAGCCAAATGGAGGATTCTAATGTTGAATTTGTTATATTAACCACGAAGTTAGTCAATGGGAATACTTTTTTAGAGAGTTTAATGGAAGGCGAGTAGTATTTATGTGATAAAAATATAGTTTAACAGTTAATGCGACCCGCCCTCGCTTTGCTTCACTTTATGTGAGTTTAGTGAAACACCCCTACGTAATCCAGAATTTATTATACATAAAACACCTTCCTCTTGAAACACTATGAATTGATGAAAATCGCATTAAGATCCGTTGCGTAATTTGAAAGATTTAAACGTACGTACAGAGAGACAGACGGCGGGAAGCTACTTTGTTTTATACTATGTAAAGATTAATAATGTAGTACATATAATGCAGTCACTGCCGACCACGCGTATTATATAAGTGTTCAACTTTTACTGTAAGGGCTCTTTCCCACGGCGACATTCCGTTTTTTGCAGGATCTCGTTTAGTAGTGTAGGTAATACAAGTCACACGAGCATCCTGTTTACAATATCCGGTAAAAAGGATGTTCGTGTGTCTGCTAGCCCTGCTAGTATAAAAACCCGTACCCAACTAAACGGGATTCTGCAAAAACGGGAAACAGCCCTTACAGTATGCAAGCCTTGCATATAACAAAAGATGCGGCAGTTCGAAAAAAGAATACCAGCAGTGAATGTGTTAAGATCATAAATTGATTTATATTCTGCAATATGTAGTGCATGTAGTGCATAACATCGTACGACGTATTTAGTCGGGTAAGTTCGTATTCGTCTCGCTTTCTCAATTAGCTTATATTTCAGCTGATTGAAAAAACAATATAGACAACTTATCTGACAAACAACGATGTCTTAAATTTATTCAGTATATTGATACAGTACTTCCAGCTTCTTAATGCTGCACCTCAACCTGACCATATAATTATGTCACACGTTTTTCAGAAAAACGAGGATTGCCAATCAATATTAGGAAACTGGTTGTACTACACTTGTACTGTACAATTATTTATTAGAATTAAGTGTAACCTAGTTGTTTATTTTGTATCTTAATAAATTATTTTGCTATTACCATGGACTGTGTAGTAGTGTAAATAAATTCCATGAAATATCTGTCTTTGTTTATTAAAATTTCATATTGATTAACTTGCATATAATATAAATTTTAATTTGATCAGTTTCATTAAATAATCATACAAAAATCCCGCATGCTTACTACCTATATTTTACAGTATTAAAGCTTTAGCGTAACAAAAATAATTTCGTACACCATTCATTGAGTCTTTGACTATTCTCATAAATATTCATTACTTGTGTATTTTGTGATATTTGACTTCTTTGGTAGGGCCACACTGACTCCATGCTTCTTGGCTAGTTCTACCAGCATATCATTCTCGTATCCCAGTTCTTCCTTGTAGCATCTTAGCATCAGGGGCATCACCGTATCCAAAATAAAACTGAAGTTTTTTTGAGCGTAACCTGAATTGTTTCCTACAGACAGCATCAGTCGAGCATTGAATACTGCATAAATGCACTTGTCCAGTTCTCCCATCAAGTCATTAGTCACAAGGGACATTCCCACTTTCTGTATAGTTATCACAGACTGTGCAAACCATATTGTACTACTAGATAAGTCCACCCAAGTTTCATTTATAACATACTTAGCTAATATAAGGCCCAGGTTCTCCATCTGAATCAAAAACTTTTGGACGCCCGCCTTGGTGTGCATGTTAACAGGAGTCCACTTGTCTTCCGTTATTTTTGACTTTAAAGAATCAATAATCTTATCCTTATACTCATTTAGAGCTTTCTTTATCGGAGGTCTAAAAGCACAGTCCATATGAAACCTGAGGTCAAGCCCAAATTCACAGAATAATGTGCATTGACCCCTCAAACTCTGAACACATTCTAGTACTGAATCTAAAGGACTTTGTGGCGTGAACACTTGCTCGATTATCTGACTTAGCAGGCTGCGCAATTGATTGCTGGCCCACATTATAAAAGCACTAAGTTTATTATTCGGAAATAGAGCTGTGAACTCTGTTAAGGCATCACTCAATGAGCAGAAGAATACTTCGCCAACTTGCTTCACATATGTATTAATAGTACCCTCTAACTGGACACCTTTCGTGTGAACCTTTACAGTGTGGGTGCAGATGGCTAAAAACAGTTCACAGGCTTGACTCGTCATGTTAAATTTGTTAAGGATGATTACTGGGTACCGAGAGGACTGCAGGCCTCCTCTAGGACTCCAGTTATGAGTTACATCTAATTCCTTTAACAACACATCTATTAGAATCTTTTGTTTTTGTTCAATCCGTTGCAGGATACTTTCTCTGTCCGGGTGGGTTTTATATTCCTCAGTGTTTAAAGATTCCTGAGCCAAGACCATCAACTCATATGTTTTTTGAAAATGCCTTTCCACTATGAGTACATCAAGCTCTTCTGTGACATCAGCAAGCCATTCTGGAAGCGGTGGGATCTGTGGGGACGGCAGCTCCTCCACGGATAGACTAGGGGACTCCAATAACTCAGGCTTAGGTTTCTCTTCCTTTTTCTTAAGCTTAGAATTCTCTTTCTCAACATGCATTTTCTTGGCAACATCAAACTTATCCAACCAGTCTTTTTTAATTGCCAAACTGTTGCATTGGAAGACCCTTGTGTCAGGAAAGGCTAACACCTTGAAGGCTTGCTTTACATTCCCTAGGTCACGCACATTAACTACAGCTAAAGTACTAATAGGGTAGCTGGCTTGGAACTTATATCGCATGGGGCCACGGCGGTTAGATATCCATGAAGACAACATAACACAATCATTGAATAGGTATACATGCATTCTTTGCAAGGCAGTGTTTTCTTCAGCATCTATCTCTAGTAAATCGCCCTCGTGAAGCAGCGTTCTTTCCGGTGTGTCTAGCAGGTTCATGCAACCCTCAACTTTGTCAATGATAGAGTTGAGCTTGTTTTTGCGCTGCTCCTCCGCCCTCTCGGCCTCCACGTCGTGCGTGTCGAGCGACTCCCGCGAGATACTGTTATCGTAACCTAGCACCGAACTATGAGAGAGCGTTGTAAGCACAGACCGTTGCTCACTGAGGAGCCGCGACAGTTTATACATTTCAGCTTCTAGGTGGGATATCTCCGTCGCCGTCTCGATGAACTGCATGTAATTCTCGTAAACATTCTTCTTCAAAGCACTAGCGGTATCTTCGGCGAGAGTCTGGATCTTCTCCTTTTGCTGTTGCAACTCCTCCCCTCCGACGCAAGACCTCGCTAATTCCTTTACATAGCGGTCTGGCCCAAAGTCCGACTTCGCAAACTTATCCATGTTGATTTCAGACATGTTTGTACATTAAAAATCTATAATAATACGGGATTAAACGGCAAAATACTCTGATTTACTCATCATTCTTTATCGAACGACAGAAAACGTAGCGGAGGCATATTTTAGTTTTAAATTAGCTATGCTGTCAGAATTGTCAGAAACGTCAAACGTGTCGCACTCCATGCTATAATTATGCGTTTTCGTAATTTTATTAATGTTTAAAGTACTTTGAATTATTTCACGTTTTAGGTGAAACGAGGATAAAATTAATAAAAATAGAACCCTAAGTTACAGACGTATGTGCGAAATGATACTAAAAATATAATTAATTCAATAAGCAAATGCATCCACGGTAGGTCCATAAACGCAAAACGCCTCTTCAAAACGTCAATGCGTTTTATTATTGCTTTAAACGACTTTTGTACAATCACGTTAAGTTTATAAATAATATACATAAATATTATTATTGGTCCTTCTACCCGGCTAAACTAGTAGTCAATTATGATTTTCATTTCATATGTCATTAAAAAATTTATTATGAATGAAATTATGCACAAACAGCTAATGTATGGCATTTGTACGTCTTTTATTAAATGTTTGAGCAGCATTTTATAAAATTTTAGTTTCTGTGAATAAGGAAGGAAACAAAAAATTAGATATTAGGCGAAGTGACATGGTAGGTACCTACTTACCGAAATTAAATAAAACCACATTAAATAAGGGTCTAACTTTTAATCATATATCTACCTAACAGGAAGTACCTACGACCTACCTACCATAACGGTGTTAATTTTAGATTAAGTACTTATTCATAAGTTTTAACTCTTCTTTTTTCGAATGTTTTTATTTTTGCAGTTGTTTTTTTTTTATTTTATCACCGAATAAACCATTTTTTTTTCTTTTTACTCGTACCTACTGGCACTATAGCATTTTTTTGAGCGTTTTTATTTTAGATTACTGACTAGGTACCTACTACAGTAACTACCTGCCTCGTAAATTCAAACAAGTCTGTTGGTTAAGATTATAAAAACCCACTTAGTAAAATTTTTTTATTTTCACAAGGATTTATACTTATTTGCGGTATAGGTACACCGATCCACCGTTGCTCGTGGAGTTTAAGTATAAAGCTGGAGTATGAAACCAATGATATTTTATATTTCTTGAACGAGTAAATGTGTTTGCTGTGTTCGCCTGTATTCGTTGTTTATAAAGCGTGGCTAATAACGATGTAGAAGTTAAAGAGCTGTGTCAGATGTTAAGAAATCTTCACATACAATTACCGAGAAGATTCCCAGAGACATTTAAGAGCATTTAAGAGAATGATATTGTCCACTTTCCATATAGGTACGTACGCCATACAGTAAGAATTATTACCGTGAATTTCTCATAGGAAACCTATACGACTTGAGTAGTTTTTCGTCAGTTTAGTCGAGTACCTTTGTACTCGTATACACGATATATTCACTTTTGCACCTTAACCCATTGAATTAAGGTGAACAAAAGTGTATACATATCTTAGTTCTTGACTGTACAAGGCTTGATGAGGGCATCCCATCACAAAACCGAACTTTTGTTTTCTGTTTTCTAACTATCCAGCCAAGGCTGGGAGAGTATGGCGGCACTTGAATGTCGAAAAATAAAGGCTTTAAGCGAAATAATAGAATAAAGCGCAATTCACACAGAGCGCGGGTCGGACGCGGGAGCGAGCGTATTGCCATTACATTGGTCGTAATATAACATAATAACACGCATTCTCCAAAAGGCCTTCTCACAGAGCGCATAATGTAACGGCAATACGCCCGCTCCCGCGCCCGACCTGCGCTCTGTGTGAATTGCGCTTTATTCTATTCTTATGGCGGTTTCAGGAAAAAAACGGTACCTACCTAACTGAAATCCGACATTGTACATATGTGACCCCGCAAGGCTGTATGTAAGACATGTATTATTAGTCTAATTTCCTCCAGAGCTAAGCGAGAGCTAGGCTAGCTGCACACTTTTTACCTTGTCGCTTTAACGCCTTTGACAGATTAGTACAGCATGTCAAACATGACTCAAAGTGACATAGCACTAAAGTGTGCTACTTAGCTGTTAGGCCGGCCAAGGAAAAGACGATGTATCGTCGGGAATAGAGGCCCAGGGATATTCACAAAACAAAAACAATTGAAAATTGGTCATTATTTTTATTAATAACAATTTTGTTCCCATTTTATCCTATATGTCAAGAGTAGACGTGGATTTTCAGTCAGTTAAACATTAGTTTAATACGTTAAGTACCTACCTACCTAAAAATAAAGAAATGGTTCCAAGGAATGATCGGAGTATGTTTTATACTCTAATTTGTTCGTTTTAAGATATAAGGTCGATGGACAATAGTTGGTGTAGGTACGTTAGAATTAGAACCTTGTCTTTAATTCGATTCCAATGTATATCGACCCATTCTAAATGTATTTAATTTTGTTTTTTACAAATTAGGCGTTACTTCTTTAGACGGGATTTGATGTCGATGACATGTAAGGTCCAAAAAAAAGATATTTGTAATCAGAAAACTGTAATCCGATTTGGCTGCATTTTATAATGATCCATTTTATAAGTGTTTTATAAAAACAAAACATTAATTCCCTTACTAGAAATCTACTCGTGTTTTATTACATCTTTAAAACAAGGCATTACACAGGAGCTATTAAAAAAAATGGCAGCGTCTGTTATTCAATGTAATACTGCCGTAATAATACCAAAGAAGCCAGCTAACAGCGTCGAAGCATTATATAGTCTATAGACTACCACATCAAGTTTAAAATGCGTATGCTATTACTATTGAGTTAGCTGCCTTCTTTGATTACGGTAGAATAAGGTAGTTTGTCAGCACTTAGAAGATGTTTCGGATTTGTACTTCTCTCTCACCCGCTCTTAATAAGAGCGTTATGAGAGCGACTGAGAAAGAAATAAAAAGCCGAAGCACCTTCTAAGAGCTGTCGCATTGTAGGCATTCGTTGTTCGTATTTAGGAGCTAGCTGGTTTAGCTTCGGAGCTGATTTCTTTTTCGGTGGTGGCTTCGACGGACGGGCTGGCGACCTCAGCTTCACTGGTTTCTGTCGTTTTTGGAGCAGCATCATGTTCTCCGTTTCTCTTGTATCTGTAGTAGCGGGTGGAAGCAGCTTCAGACCTGGTCTCATAGCAGTTCACGAGGGCATCACCGTTGCGGCCTGAGGAACACATTTATGTAAGCAACAATGTTGGAATTATAATAATTGCATTGAGAGCAGATCCTTAACTTTAATCCATAATTAATATAAATGTGAAAGTGGCTCGGTCCACTCGGTCCCGCTATCCTAGCTACAGAGATCCTAGCTAGGATTGCAAGAAACCGATGGATTAACGTGGAGCAGAATTGGTCGCTGTGGCAAACCTTGGGGGAGGCCTATGTTTAAAATGATGACGATGATGAAAGTATACTCTGTCTGTCTGTTTTTTATACTTTCCTGACTAAACCGATTTCGATTCCGATGAAATTAGTTATGGAGATACCTTTGATCCCGAGAAAGGCATTTTGATCATGGAAATTGGAAAATTTCCGGAGAAATAACGATCAACGACTTCGACGTAGACGGAGTCACGAGCAACATGTTTGTTTTTTAACGCGTCACCTGCCTAATATTTGATGAGATTCGGCTCACAATCACAAAAAGTTTCTCTCCTATATACCCATAGGTAATTTTTTCCCATGGAAAATCGCCGTCGACGCCGAAGACGCCAACAAAGTACGATATACCTACTTGATGCTCAACCTTTCAGTTTTTTCAATTTCTCAAGGGTTGGTTGGAAGAGACACAGCCAAATTGCACCTTTTCAGAAAATATCATACCATGTAAATACTGCGGAGGAAACATCGCAGAGGGAATTTCATTCCATAGTTCTGTACTACGTGGAAGAAGATATCTCTTCGGTCTAATTCGCCTTATTCCTCTCATCTCACCTTGAGGACACGTGCAGACGGCCAGATGCCGGCGCCCCATGCACACGGCTCCGGAGCCGCACTGGGAGTTGCCAAGGCACGGGTCCACGCACTGGAACCCGACGCAGGCCAGGTGGTCGGCGCACTGGGAGTCCAGCTCGCATTCCCCCTGGAACATAGAGAGGAGTGGTTAAAGTTTTTAACCTACATTTTAGGATTCATTTGGAAATTATTGCACTAACAATTTAAATACGTCTCCATCCAAAGTTATGAGACACGAGACTCACAAGGAGTTATTGGCATCTATTTAACTGGGTCTCTATTCAGTCTTAACCTACTAATTCCTTTTTAAAATGTTAACGTTAAGATAGCACATTATTTACTAGACAGGTTTTTTAATGGCCGAATTAATAACATTAGTATAAGAAACGTAGACAAAGTAGAATATGACCCTGATCGTGCTTCCCTCCAGTTTTATGGATCGACTATTTCCATGAATTCTATTGAAGTAGTTATTTAGCTGGCTGAATAGGTAAGTTACACTTGTGTCTATATTTTTCGAGCGCTTAAAATTACTTGAATCTATTTTAGCAGAAATGGACTAGGTTTTCCGGGATAGCTTGTTGTAACGCTACAGTAGGGGAAACTGAAAAACGTACCTTTTATGTCCTTTCACATTGTGACGAGAGAAAAAGAGGTACGTCTTTTAGGTTCCTTACTGTAGTACATCTGATAGGAACAAGTGATGACCAAACATATAAGTTCTTGCCCGCATTTACAGGTAACAAGGAAAGGAGTATACTCACTCGCTCACAAGACACGAGCGCATTGCCGATGAAGCCCGAGGGGCAGGTGCACACTGGTCGCTCGGCGCCGGTGCGGTCGTGGCCGGGGGTGCACTTGGCATTGGCTCCGCAGGGGTTGGGCTCGCACAGGTCACCTGAAAGTAGGCGAAATTATTGTATTGAGAAGGTGAATGAGCACACAGTCCATCGGATGGTAAGTGGGATCTGTGACCTATAGGCATTTGAATTCTCAAGACTACAATTTCCAATAAGTCTGCAAATTCGTAGCCAACCATGATGAGATGGAATGCTTCTATGGTAGTAATTTCACCAGGTGTCTTATACTCGCACCGTACCACAACAATGCGAACAGTGCTGCTTGGCGGTACATTTAATAATAAATAGCTCCAGTGTAAAGCAATCTTCGAGAGAAAAAAAACAAAACTAGGTACTTATTTGACATTTTAAGGTTTCCTTATTTCCGTCACAATTAATATTCTGAACAAACATGAGTTAGGTGGTAGGGTTTTCTGAAATCCTGCTGGTAAGTTATTAATGCCCCTCAAAAACATCATCATTATAATTTCCTGTTTCCCCATCAGAATATAAAGCACAATATAGCTTGTTCATCTAAAACTATTTGCTCCACTTGCATCATGCCCTTGCAGGACGCTATGCTACAAGGTCATGCCAAGAGACCAACTATCTCACTCACGAGCTTCAAAAGGCCTGCAGAAGGTGAAAGGGTCGCCGGTCATGTTCCTCGGGCAGGAGCACACCGGAGTGAGCCCGCGCAGGTTGCAGTCCGCGTTGACGCCGCACACGTTGGTGCACGGGTTCACGCACGCGTTGTACACGCAGGCCGGCTTGTAGCTCGGGCACTCGCCGTCGGAGGAGCACTCGGGGTTGCAGATGCGGTAGGGGTCGCCGTGGTAACCCTGTCAAATATTTGAATGAAATAAATATGTTACTAACAGACCAATCAGGCTAGACAAAGATGATTAACACTATCGCAACCGATTTTCGAAAACTGTCTATGTATGGAATTGACGTATGCGCTCGACGCAACTGTCTGACAACTTACGTCAATCCCATTCATTTTCGATAACGATCTTGCAATGCATCTTAGCTAGGGTTACAGGTGCAAAAAAAATTAAGAGAAACTTTAGCTTAAACAAAGTAAATTTCTGTCAACATCATTCACAAGTAGACAAGAATCGTAAGCACACCTACAATTTCCGCGTTTCAAGAGATCCTTTCCATAACCGATCAATGTTTACAGATACTTGAATAAGACTTTAAGAAGTAGAAGAAACTGTTTGGTAATCAGCGTTGACGCCGAAGTCGTTTCTGATTGTTTGATGCACTTGAAACAGCAGCTGGAACTTCTGGCCATCCTTCGGCAAACGCGTCACAATATCTTGCTGTGACCTTTCCTTTCAAAAGTTTGGAAAGACAAAAAGAGCAGCGGACTGCAAAGACGATTGCCTAACGTAAGCTTACCCTAGGACACTTGCAGATAGCACGGTGTGCTGACACAGTCTCGCAGTCCGCGTTGACGCCGCAGTCCTTGCAGGGGCTGATGCACTTGAAGTCGCGGCAAGCCTGCTGTGCGCCGCACTCCAGGTCCGACTCGCACTCGTGCCGGCACCCGGACAGTGGGCTACCCTGGGGATGAAATTAACACAGGGGTTCAGGTTTCGGAACTGCTTACTTTTATCAGTTTTAACAAAATGGCTGAAGATTTTTTAAATTAATTTCGACTAGGGGCCGCTGATCCCTTCATGGCTGTTAATGTATTGTATTTCCTCACCCTGTATCCAGGGAGGCAGGTACAGATAGCCTGGTTGTTGATGACCTGACACTTGGTGTTGAGGCCGCAGGGCGACGGGTGGCACGCTTCCTCTGTAAATTGAAGAATAAACAGGATATTTAGTTGGCAAAGATGTAGAGTGTAATTAAGATATTAATTAGCATGCCAATTGAAAATTTAATTCAGTACGCTGCTATTATCAATTTTATAAAGAATAACGCCTTGATTTCTTGCGTCGATTGTCAACAGTGTTTTTTTTTGGAAATTACAGCAAATTAAAGTGTAGTTATTCGAGAGGTCATATCTTACCGCCGTAAGGTCATTGCAGCCTCAACTCAAATTGAAAAGCTAGCTTTGATGTGTGTTAGTCACTGAGTACAATACATTTTACAATTTTTCACTTTGAGTTGGGGTACCTATACATATATATTATTATACTCTTTGGTAGGGGTGTTGTTATCTGCGGTGATATTTATAGTCAGAGTAATTTTAAAGACATTTAACTCATTCCTTTTTAAAACCTTTGTTTGAACTTGTTACTTGCGAAAGTACGATAGTCAAGCTCTCCTGAACTCCTTATTACCTGGGTCAGCGATTCTGCAAGAAGAGAAGGGGTTCCCGGTGTAGCCGGCTGGGCAGGTGCACACCGCCACGTGGTTTCGGACCTGGCGTATTACCACAGAATAATAGTATAATTAATTCCAAAGTATTACTCATATTCTTAAACGCACAATAGTAAAGTGTACTTCGGCCTTATCTTTCATTATGACATTTGAATTTGACGGAGAGAAACAAATAATACTTTAACAAAAACCGGTTTGTGTTTATGTATAAGGGGTTCACAGGAAACACAGGAAATCAACTTCGAGACAACTCGTGTTTAATACTTTAACGGGGTACGTTCATTTGACCAAAAGTACGTTTGACAAACGTATCATTTTACAAACTTTCATTTAGCAAAAACGTGTTTGTGCTTAAACCATAACATATTGCATAGGTTAAATGAACTTATTAAATAAGTTAGGTTAGATTACAATATCGACCACAAAAAACTTGATTATAATACGGCGGGAAGTAGCTCTTTGTGAAATGAAAGTTTGTAAAATGATACATTTGTCAAATGATGATTTGGTCAAACATTAGTGAACCCAATTTAACACCAGCGACGCTTAGTCACTATTTATTTCAGTCACGGAAGGGTTAGTCCCTTAGGTCTAAATTTGTCCTCTAGAGCTACCGTCAACATTGGGGACACCTGGGAATGAGTCCACCAATGTTTGCGTCAGTTTTGTTTTGGATCATTGTTACATGGATTTACCACAGCATACTTAAGAGAGCATCTACCTATCAATACTCTCCTCGTTCTGCCCAAGCATTTTCAAGCAATTTGCGAATCCTGCATAATGTGCTCTATGACGGACATTTTTGTATGGATAATTTGACGAGCCTAAAGCGTAATAAATGATTTTCTATTCTATTCTAAACATATTATTATTAAACTGTTCCGTGACTGATTGACAGAGAAGGTACAGCTGGACCTTGGGACATGAGACTTGAGGGGAATCTGGCTTGGCCACCGTAGGGGTGCCCTAATAGTGGGGAACGTCGTGGGCGTCTGTCCAGTAGTAAATAACCTACATCACAGTTGGCGTTAATGCCACAAGTGCCCTCGCACGGGTTGATGCAGTGCTGGTTCACGCAGGTCTGATGGCTTCGGCATTCGCTCTTATCTGAAACCAAATGAAAATTGTAAGGGCGTGAAAGTTGGAGTTACATAAAAAATATTACTTCTATTCTACTGGGTACAACCATATTGCCTTTGGATTGTTATGGCATTGTTTCAGCAACCGCCATTACGTCAAGTAAATAAGAGCTATCAAGACGCTGGCAATACGGAAACACGTCAAAATCAAAAGGATTATAAAACAGAACCTCGGTCCAGGTGAATTTATTATTGTCATCGTATTGGCCTGAAATGTTGCTCACTACTGCGATTTCAGTGACAATACAACAATAATAATCTATCTATCTATCTATATATCTATCTAATAAGGTACTATCAAGCTGGTACGATGATGGAGACGATGGGTGACCATAGGATCTCCTTAATGGCTATAATAGACCGTCAAGTTGAGGTCTGTTTAACTCATCTTTTTATCTCTATATCATCAATGTTAGAAGTAAACGGTTGGCAGCAGAAGTGGGTTACTAGTTTTTTTTAAATAATTTATCCTTTGAAGGCCTGTCGTTAAATAAAATAAGTCACTCATACGCTAAACATGTTTGCTACGCTACAACTAAATTGATACTTAGCAAAGTCTCTTTACTCTTAAACTTATGACGGCTGTAATAGCCCTCGTGGCGTTAATGTCGCGCCTTTCAGTAGCCGTCTGTATGGCCGTCAAAAGATTAATAAACCACTCACCAACACACTCGATCCTGATGCATTGCGACAGCGGGTCTCCTGAGTGCCCAGGCAGGCACGCACACACGGGGCGCACGCTGCCCTGCGTGCAGTGTGCCCCGACGCCACACGTGTGCGCGCCGCAGGACACCTGGTTGTCGGAGATGGAGCGCCCATGCTCGTACAAGGAGCCCAGGTTGCGCCCATAGTAGCCGCGGGGGTAGTAGTTGTAGTAACTCTGGGCTGGGGACAGAGAACATAATAAGCTTACAGCCTCAAAGCCCAGAGATGGGGTAATCGAAGAATTAAAAGTTACCATATCGCTTTTGTTTTTGTTTGTGCCTACATCTCAAAATATCTGAGTCGCCAAATGACTTCTTCGTTTGCTTTACCAGGTAGGTTAGATTCGTTAGGCAAATTCAAAATGCCCGAAGGGCAAATTGCCCAAATATAGGAGCCCCGCTAAGATGCATAACGCACACTAACCCGTCAACATGCATTATAAGTTGGGCGATTTAAATAACAAATTTACAAACAAATTTTTATCATAATCGGTTGGGCCGTTTAAGGGTCGTATTAATAAAACCATCTTGACTGTGAGGCCCGTCACAAGATACGTCAAAGTAAACGCCAAACCATAGAACACTGTCATGTTTGACTCATCTCGAGACGAGCATTAGAGTGGAGATCAGTTTATTAATACGGGCCTAAGAGATATGAAAGAAGGGATCCCATTTTACGGATGTTTTTATCTATTAATTTGATAGTTATTATTATTACGCATTTTTTTCCGCAGACACCGCTCACCGGCCCGCAATCACCGCAGCCACAGTAGAAACTAACCAGTAGATCATCTTCGAACAAAGGTAGATCGAGCGGATTGTGTAAAGACTGTAGCCTAGTCACAAGCCAAGAGTGGGGCGCGAAATAACTCTGATAACGACGACTGAAGTCATATCAGCCGTTGCTGCGCGGTCTGCACGCGTGCTCGTAGGTACATTCGGCAGCAGAAGTAGGGGAACAGTAGAAGATCTCAAATTCTACGCACCACGATTTTATTGTCAAGATAATAAGAGCGTGCGTAGATAAATTTGATCTCTCCACCTTCTGCTGCTGACTGTACAGTCAACCAAATAGATTGGATTTCTGAGTCACTACGGAACTATGTAAAAGTGGCGTAATCAATCAAATCCTAACTTTAACATAGTTCCATAGTGGCCCAGAAGTACATTTGGTTGACTGTAGATCGTCTAATCTTAAAATCTGAACGCTCTTCCAATGTTTTTAAGTTCACATTTGTATGCATATTTCAAAGGTCGATTAGGGGATGGGTATTCATTTTTTGAATTGGATAATATAAACTCGAGCTCCTAAAGAGCCGGAGTTGAAATACTTTTATACTTTCCGCGATGCCCACAGTCGAGACAAAATATAAATAGAAAATACTTGGTCTCCAGCCCTTTACAAGTTTCTGCTACCTATTGCCACTTGGGGACTACGGTTGCGTCATAATCTCATAATTAACATGCAACTAAACGCGACGACGGCGCTGCCCCAACTTAACCGGCTTGTTGAATTTGTTTATGGTAGCTTGCGGCGCGTGGCGCGTACGGTCGAGGCACGCACACATGCAAGCCGCGCGATATACTTTTGTTTGAAGACTAACTACTGTTTATTGTGTGGTTGTGGCCAGCCTGCTTCGCGTATCCACAGCACGTATATTCCTCCTCTACTACACATTCAACAAATGACAGCGGTCATTATACATATAAGGAGCTTGCCTGCGAGCGAGATAGTACAAACTCAAGGTCCTTTTATGGTCACTTTGTAGCTGCCTTAACATATATTAATTAAATAAGAAGTTCGCAGGAATTTAATTATTATGTGATGAAAATTAAACATAGGTGCATACCGATGACTCTATGACATATTTTCGTAACACAGTGGAAGAACGTTAAAGCTTTCTCAATTACGTCTTTAACCTGTCCCTTAACTACTTACCTACAATATTATTGAAATCCACCCAGATCAGACGATTGATTGAGGTAAGGACTTAATTGAGACAAAGTTTATTTTATTCCATTATATAACGAAAAGTGGTCATACAATTATATGGTTAATTTTCGTCGCACAATGGAAAAATTTAAGGACTTTTTAATTGATTTCTCTAACTACGTACAATGTTTTTGAACTCCAGAAAAGAAGAAGTCTTGAAACCGGTTACCAAATCTTTAACTTAGTTTATTGACAATTAAAGCAACAGCTTTGAATTATTTCTTTTTTACTTCATTAGAATATTTTGCGTAGGTGTTAATGTCGCTCCTCTTTAGTCTTATTAGGCTTCATGACTCAAAATGCTGTCTTAAATGTTCCGTGAAATACGATCTTAAATTGCTTTGTGCCGCTTCCTATAAGTACCTAGCAGTTTATCAGAAAGACCATTACAATAGGTATATATATGCATACTCGTAGATACGTTTCTATTAACTCTGTAAACAATCGAATAGTGTTGGTCTTTAACTCTATTTAATCTGTGGCAGAAACTTTTTATAAAATATTAACTCGTTCTTTTTTTAAACTTTTGTATGAAACATCTTCATTATGGAACGGCTTAATCGTTATTAATTGACTTAGACTTGCGGCCGTAAGTCTTCTAAGATTAAGTGAAAAACAGGTAAAAGTTTAGTAATGGCCGTAATGACTATTTACTACGAGCTATGTCGACTTCTATTTATTTTGATTAGGGCAACAGTTCTTTTGGTAGTTGATCCACACTCAGTCAAATTTGGCGAACAGTACATTGTGTACACACATTTATTTTTATGTAATCTACGAAATGCTTGTCCTTGTGAGTTTTTACTTGTGCTCCAATTCTTTCGCATATTAATCAAAGTGACAATAACAACTGGAGAGACCTTGTGGCCGCCATGTTTTCATGTAAACAGCCTCCTACACCCTACACGTCCTTGCCAGTAACGCTGGTAATTGTTTTGTTACAGTATATCTAATAATTCATATTAACATGTATACTATGTATGTAATAATAATAAGTAAAAAATACATGGATGAATAAATACATGGATGGAGTCTCACAAATGGGCATAGTCCCACACTAAGCTGTAGGCTTGTAAATACTATGGCGTACTACCTAATAGATAACGATAAATATTATAGTCTGCGCGCGAGCTTCGAGGAATCTCAAGAAAAACTGACGTCAGGATGTAGTGCATTGATTTAGTGGTTTTTTTTTTCGATTTGTGCAACGTTATTGGTGCTGCGCACCGTGACCACATCGCATTTGGCTGCGCGGGATGCACTCCTCTGCTCTGACTATATTAAATAGATGGAACAAGACAAGACAAACGACCACTCAGGCCACCAAATTGTAAGTGGAATTCCAGATCCTGATTGTAAATGCCTGGCCAACCCTTGGCGAGCTAACGACGAAGACGGAATGCTTCTATATATGCTAGCCATTTCAACACTGGAACACAACAACTCCTATTGTGCTGCTTAGCATGGACCCTGCACATAACAAATGTATGGTCGACGTGACGTAGACGTAGTATTTACTGTAAAAGGAAGATAAGAACCGGTTATTCCAGAAATTAAAGTCAAACCCAAGAAATATCTTACTAATATTATAAATGCGAAAGTTTCCATGTCTGTTATTCAGTCACGCCAGAACAGCGCCGCTGAATGGATCTGAATGAAATTTGTCTCAGAGATAGCTTATAGGTACCCTGGACTAACACAGATTAATTTTTTTCTTGGAAAATTTTAAAATCTGTCGGGGGAATATCGTAATTTGTAATCTATGCGGATGAAGACGCGGACATAAATGGAACTGCAATGACAGATCTCAGAATTGATTGACTTCTTATTTTCCTTTACGTATTCCTTCCTTAAACCTGACATTAGTGAAATAATAGTGGCATTTATCCTTTCTTTTTAAACAAGAACCTACCTACTTAAGTTTTTGTAATAATGTTTTATTTCTGTTATTTGCCGCACTGATTAAGATACTCTCGTGTATGTTCTGATTCCCACGATACAGGCTTTGCCTAGTGTGAAAGTCACCGCTATCCTGTAAAACCTTCATTAACTGTGTTTTTCTGTAAATAAATATATTTGGATTTTTTTGTATTTGTAACACAAATGATAAAGGCACAAAACAAAGCTCAGATACATAATTATCTTCCTTTTCCTGTAGCGTTCGTATTTTTGTTAACCAGTGTGGGGGTAAGACAATCCGCGAATTGACTTAAATAGACACATTAATAGAATTATATCACTGTTACGTCTGTTCATAAATGTCTGTGTAAACATTATTAAGATAGATGTGGTTGTGGGCGTGGGACGATTCCGCGTGGTCAACGATTATCCGGCCTTCGGTAAAGCGCTCGCTGTCACGGTAAAGGTTCTCGATCGGGGACTACTACAATAAATCTGTATTGATTAAGGATAGGTAACTAAAGGTCTACCATCCGCCATTTTTGAATTATCTTCAACAGGTAGAACGCTTAATTAACAAGTCTAAGCAAAAGCAAGCTTTTTTGTTGTTTGTATAATGTCGGCAATATATTGTTAGTTAGTTATCATGTATATTATTTTTCACATCATCAATTCGGAAAGAGGATTCTTCCCTGCTAGGTGGCATCAAAATGCAATGGCACTTTTCTGTTCAAGGACATTTCGTTGGTTTGAAGAATAGGTACTTTTTACAAATTTTCTTGATAACTTCAGCACTTTTAGACAGTGTAAACAATGTTTTTTAACCACTTAGATCTTTTAGTTTCCTCATAGGTGATGTGAAAAGCAGCATGTGTCATACGGTGGCAAAATTCTTTCCACCTTGGGCAATAACACTTGAATCCCTCACTACGCTCAGGATTCAATGTCATTTCGCTTCCTTGTGACACAATCTACTATTTACTTCTCCAAAGTCACATTTCTAGCAAAATGCGACACCTTATTGCTTGTCAAAATCGGGCCATCCGTTCAGCATTTACATGGGAGCAAAGAACCGAACATACATACAGGTAAAAAACATGACCCTCCTCCTTCGGCAGTCAGAAAAAAATACAGGTTTTCGAACTTGGAATGCTATGGGTAATAGCACAATTTTTTCGAATGGTGGTTACAAGTTGCACTAGCCCGCCGTTTAAAACCTTATATAGGATAGGATAGAACAGAACTATGAAAAGACGGGAAAAAAAAATACATCCCCACGTTACGTGAAGGGGAGGTACAAAAAAAAAACTGTTTCCAGATATTACTTTACCACTTCGTTGGCGTGACTAATATGTCTATTCATGCCAAATTACAGCTTTCTAGTACTAAGAGTCTCTGAGCAAGGCTGCGGACGGACGCACGGACATGGTGAAACTATAAGGGTTCCTAGTTTGACTACGGAACCCTAAAAATGGCGGAATACTCGACTTTTTGCAAGGTCAAATGTATTATTTTATTGATTTTTAAAGGTTTTACTCGTACGGCAATGTTTAATAAATTTATCTGTATTTATATTTCTTCTGAAGCCTAAACAAAAGGTAACAAAACGTAATTGACTACCGTAAACTCAGGTAATTTATGTAGGTAAGCCTGCATGCAAATAATCCGAATAACAGAACCGGTGCATACCTACTTAAAGACCTTCCATGTTAGGCGTTGTAAGTATTTTGGTTACCACCGTTTTTTAGCTTGACCTTTCAACTTTTTAGGACGTTACTATAACAAAACTTAAGGTCACCTTGCAATAACTGAAATCAATCAAAATGGACTGCAAATAAATCGACAGATTCGAAGCATATCTACGTAAAAACGTCTGCAAAAAAACTTTTATTAAGTTCTGTTTTAATAACTAATGTTGGACCGGACATGAATTAAAACGAGTTTGAAGGAGTAACACATTTCATTACATTACAAGGTATAAATCACGCAGTCTTACTAACACTCGGAGTTACTCGACTCCACTACTACTTCCACTGAAGTGAAGTGTTATAACAATAAAGATAAAAGATAAAAGATAAAAGAAATTTATTTAGTAAGTAGGCCGCTCGGGCACTTTTCCACGTCAAGATACTACCAGCGCTTCCCAAGAGGAGACCACTGCTGAGAAGAAACGCCGCAAGAAACTCAGCAGTCAGTCATTTTTTAAACTTATTTCATATTGCATATTACAATGGTACTCGTATGTACAACTTAATCTAGCATTATATAAAGCTACAAGTATTAAATTAAATATAATATCAAATAACAGTAGTTCAGCAGGAAAACATGCCAAAAATCTTACGGGAGAGAAAGATAGAAAAGAATAAAATAAAATAACTACAACTACCTACTTATATATGTGTATATGAGATGGTGCAAGATGACCACATAAAAGTTTCGATATGTTTTCCTGCATCAACGGTGTCCCCCAGACAAGAAAAAGCAGGATAAAGCCTTTGCATTTGAACAAATTACTATTGACTAAGTTTCGGGTGTAGGCCATGCATTTTTGTCTGTTAGATAGTCCTCGACCCTATAATACGCTTTAGACATTAACGACCTTTTCAAATATTTTTTAAGTGCTGGAAAGGGTAACTTTAAAACTACTTCAGGTAATTTATTATAGAAATGAATGCATTGACCAACAAATGATTTATATACTTTACGGACACGGAATTTTCGAATAGCTATTTTATTTTTATTTCTAGTATTTAAATTATGTATATCTGAGTTTTTGGTGAACGAATCTAAATTCTTAATAACATAAATAATATTCTCGTAAATAAATTGAGACGCTACAGTTAAGATATTAATTTCTTTAAAAAGTTCTCTTAATGAGTCACGGGAATTTAAATTATAAATAGAACGAATGGCCCTTTTTTTGTAACACAAATATAGTTTGTATGTCAGCTGCCTTACCCCAAACCAGAATACCATAAGACATAACACTATGAAAATAACTATAATAAACTAAGCGAGCTGTCTCAACATTAGTTAGTTGTCTAATTTTCCTAACGGCGTAAGCAGAGCTGCCGAACTTAGTTTACCTGCCAGTGCAGCTATGTGGGGACTCCATTGCAAATTTTTATCTATTGTTATGCCTAGGAAAACCGCCCTATCCACCATTAGCAAACACTCGTTATTTAGAAAAATACTAGAATCTACCGGTTTAACATTAGGCAAAGCGAACCTAACACATTTAGTTTTCTTGGCATTTAGTAGCAAGTTGTTACTAATAAACCAATTATGTACTTTAACTAGAGTGGCGTTTATCCTACTGTAGTCTACGGTTTTTCTATCTACCTTGAAAATTAGTGAAGTATCATCAGCATCAATAGAGTTACTTGCCTCATCTCCTATTCTTTCTATATTTAAAAGAAGAAAATGACTCATCGACCAACAAACAGTCAAAACCGCCTGGCATCGGGACTTTAAATTTAGAGGGAGTATTCCTTGGGTACCCTAGGAGAAGAGAGAAAGAGATGCCAAAAGAGAAGAAATGGAGGAAGGAACGAGAATCCTATTCTACGCGTATCACGCCGCGGGTGTCCTTTTTTATAGTAAAAACAAGTAGCTCAACATTATTATAAATAACACGTTGTTTATTAGAACAAACGAACATCATCATCCTCAGCCAAGTGTGGGATGCTAAGAGCGCTGAGATCTAAATGTTAATGTTTTTTATGAGATCTAATCTCAATCATCGTCTACCCACTGACTTGTCAGGCCAAATATAGTATTTATTGTCTGATCTTTAACAATACTTTGTTGTCAAGAGCGTTTATGAAGATACATTCCGTCTAGTATTAAAAAGGTCTTGGGGTTAAATTGGCAAGATAAGAATGGCGAGAGAATAAAATAAATTCTTAAGTAAATATCAGAGGACAGTCTCACACAAATTGACGCAAATTAGCTTGCGTTGACATTCTAAAAGAGTTTCGTGGAGTGCCTCTCCTCGGCAATGATGGTCTCGTCCAAAGTGCTGCAATGGTAGATTTTCTCCCTATTACCAATCTGTAAGGGCGCCCTGATTTAGCCAATTTACTATACTAAATAAACATACTACATAGTATATAAGTGGAAATTCAAAGAAAACTTCAATGACTCAAATACCTAGTCACATTCGCAATTACTACACAAACAAATATTCAAGTATTTGCTCCTCTTCCCGAGGATTGACTCCTAACTTCATAGGCCAGGCCATCGCCAAGTTATCCTCGTGACACTGTATTTCTTGGTTTGGGCTGGTATGGTGTCATTCAATGAGATTTATATTGTTTTTTTTCCTTACACGGTATACTCATTTGAGTCCTGAAGGATTTCCATGTACGAGTATTTCACCCTCATTTATCTATTGTTCCGATACTTTCTATGGTATTCCCAGCTTCTAACTATAGGTAGCATTCGGTTGGCAATCGCCATCACACTTGCACTCATCACAGACAATATAGTGTTGACTTGTTTTACAGATCGCTATTAAAAAATTGGTAGTAGGTAGTAGTAACCAGTAAACAACAGGCTTTGAGCTTAGGTCGATTTGCGTAAGATGCCCCCCCCCCCCCCCCCCCGCTGTGTAATTGTCGGGTACTTACCATCGACACCAGCTTGCAGACTCGCTACCAGCACCAAGGGTGCTAGTAATAGCAGATTCCCCACCATCTGAAACAAATATTTAAATTATATACTATACATTATATAAACTGGTTTTTTAGGTAAGTACAAACTAAGTTTATAACAAGAGTTTGCTGGGTGCCTCCTCTGCCCCTTTTTTCATTCTTAACACTATAAATATAATAATGTACCTAAATTTATACACAGTAAGGGAAACTGAAAGACGTACCTACCTTAATAACCTAAACGACCGGTGAGTGGGGACACAGGGGGAATAGAGATGAAACATGTGCTAGTAAACATGTAGATCTTGGCAACATGATGTATTTATACTATGGCGACGATCACCATATGTATGGGGTTGGCGCATTCTATTTTAGATCTAAGGGTTGGCAACGCATTTGTGTTTTTAGGATTGCAGTCTTAAGGTTGACGTCTTGAGAATTCGAATGTCTATGATTTACAGATCACTCAAAACTTGATATGTTAACAGAAAAATAATTTGTGGTAAACATTTTAGCTGTATTTAAACATAATTATTCATAATTACAGTATTGTCAAAAAAAACGACAAGCGCGCGCACGATCAATGTCTAAAATTGGGTCACACGAGTAATACCATCTCGCATTCAATCGTTCAACAATTCAATATGGAGGTTCAAACAAAATGTTAACGTGACAAGGTTAAAGAATGATCATTGACTCAACATTGTTAACAAATAATTAAGACATGATTGTGTTCACTAATGCTGCAAATAAAGTAAATATACTTATTTGACTTTGGTGTCGGCCATCTTGTACAATCATTCTTCTGCTTGTTATAAATACATGACTGCATGGTTAATACACAAATAAATATCATTGGATATTGGACATCTTCAATAAATTGACCTAGTCCCAAACTAAGCTCTAGGCTTGTACTATAAGGTACAACGATAAACACACATATAAATATAGATATAGGTACATACTTAAATACATAGACAACATCCATGACTTATACGCGTAGGAACAAATACTCGCGCAAATCACACAAATATTTGCCCATTACGGGAATCGAACCCTACTAGGCTAAATGTGTCGTTAATTTATTAAACTAACTCACTATTAAAAAAAAAAACATTACTAACGAACTATTGTGTGGCCCAAAACCGGGGCGAAAAAAGTAAATGGGGATTCTTTAGAACATTTCAATTAACTATCACAAGAATCTAATATTACAAAGTCTATAATTTTGGAGAAAACAGCCTACAAAGTTAAAAATCGTAGGTAATGTATTTTCCCGTCTCGATATCGTCGCTTGGTCACTTGGTACGCGGTATGTCTGAGTACAAGGTGCCATTGACAACACGCGGTAGATTTAGCGGTGTTTGCATTACATTGAATTTGCGATTAAGTTTGTTAGAAAAAAACTGAAAGTTAAGTTTTACACACACTGTATACCTACGGAACTATGATACAAACGTTAAACTTATAGACTCCTCTTTTTTCAGTCAGGGGTTAATTAAGGGCATTCATCCAATTGAAAAACAAATGAATTAAATTGTATTTTCAGATTCCGCAATTATTATTTTTTCTTTGCCCCGCGGCGACTTCAACAGCTACTATCGCGGGAATATGGCGTTTCCACAATGAAGTGATTTCGCCAGTGTCAAGTATATATAAGTATAAATCAATATAGCAATAAAACACAATCCAATCTTCTCTAGGAAGATTGGGGGCAACGTTGTACGGTGATATGTAGGACAGAGGCTAATATAGTTTTAACCTCTGTACCACTGCAAGTCCACTTGAAACGAGAAGTAAGATGCCAGGATACACGAAATAAGTCCAAGTCTTCTATCACTGTGCAACACAAAGGCATTAAAAGTACAAATCACTAACAAAAAAGATCTTCGAACCTAAATACACAAAAATAAAAACTAAAACAAATTACACATCCGCCATCTTTTGACGCTGCAAATGGCTGATTCCGTAATTAATTTTATAGTTTTGCCTAATCCGGCTGTCAATAGGTATTGGACAGTAATAGCGGCATGTTTAAATAACAAATATATATAGCCAAGACAGTTTCTGAGAATCCAATCAGGGATTTATCCCGCTAAGTTCTGCCTTACAAATGTTAAGGAAAATCCGCAAAAAAAAAACTATCCAATCGTTGTTAGTGACAACTACGGACCCAATAAACAAGTCTAGCCGGCACATTATCTTAGTGTTTATCGATGTGGATATAACTTTTTTCTCTTTCTATCTAAAAGCCACAAACGCATTGAAAGTAGGCGGCGCGTTCCCAGACTAAAAACATGCCCAAACCTATAGTGCGTGCGTGCGTATGCAGCATAAAGGCGACCGTAATACTGAGACAGACCCGGAACACATGCTTTTCGTTTTTTTATCAAGTTTAAATCAGATCATGATCCAATCTTAACATAGATGTTAAAATTCGTCGGCTATTATCGACTAATTCACATTGATCGGCGAGTGCTAAATATACAATCACCACACCATCATATTGTTTGTACAGTTTAGTACCTTATCGCATTAACGTTTAGTTTGAACTGTCCACTGTCTACTACCAACACACTAGAGTAGTTGGCTGTCTACGAAGCTGGCGGTCTCGGGTTCGATTCCCGGTATTTATTCCTATGCAATGATGATTATCGTCGCCTAGTAGTTTGGTATCCATATAGTACATAGGTGCAATCCCTAGCCTAGCCTAGACCTTAGATAGAATAAGGTTTTGAGTGAAATTTTAGTTACCCTTTATATTTATTTAGTACCCCTACTCAGAGTCTTCAAAACTGTTAAAGCGACAAAGTGAATTTTTAATATTATGATAGGAACTGACGTAACAGAATGACGTAAGACGCTTGTAAATCAACACAGGCATGAATGGCCAGGCGCAGCGCCTTGTACGTCGGTAACCTTGTGAGTCATAACGATTTAAATACTTAACTGCCGTTAGCATTTAACATTTATTTTCGCGGAAAATGACTAAAAATACATTTAAGGATCTGTACCATTCTAGACGGTAATAACCATGTCGTCTTTGACCTATTATGGTATAGTTTTCAAGACGATTGTGAAGCTAAAAATCTCCATACAAAAAGCGAAAACGTTTCTTTCCCCTTAAATTTTTGAAAATGTTGTAGATATCATGAAAATCTATGGCTGTAAATTTTTCCTTTCCAAGAAAAAAAAACTAAGAACACAACAAAAAACAGAAACGTACAGACCTAGCTAGGATGTATATTTATAAACAAAGCCAAAAAAAATAATAATTGTAAAATCCATTGTAATTAATGAATGTAGGTAGCTCTAAGAACAAGACATGTTTAAATTTGGAGCGCTTCCGCGTCGCGCCTTATACATACAAGTTTTAAAGCGGTCAAGTAGGATAGGTTTCACGAAATCCTTACTTCTTTAGTTTTACCTGTATGTGAGTCATGCAGTTATTACCTATCTACTTGTAAGGAATTGTAAACTTATAGCCTACGCGCCTTGATAGAAAGTTCCTAGTTCTAAATTGGTGCGTTTGCATAACCAAAGGGCGTTAGATGTGTATTCAAACAGCTCATGTCAAACCCTAACGGAAACTTGATAGTTTTTTAAACAGTACAGCAGAGCAAAGGGTCGATTTGTTTGTTTTATCAGAATATGTTGGAACAGAGGCCATTGCTGTCCCATTCCCCTAAATCAATCCACTGTATGTATAGGGCACCACTGACGAATAATTAACAGAATTGCCCTGTCAGTCATCCTCAGAGTATATCGAAGCTATCAAGCAATTGGTAACCAATACCTCTATGCACTACATTTAAGCTAGTTTCTTAAAATGGCAACACTACACATACTAGCTACAGACTACCAATCATCGTATTTTTTTCTTAAATCAAAAAATAAAATCTATCAAAAATCTAGTAATCAAACTTGACTTTATCAGTGTTTACTCGCTTGACAGACTCTACTATTAGAACTTATATACTCTATTTGAACACAACCTTGATCTAGGTACTCTATTCATACACGCAAATGTTAAACCGGACTTTTTACCATTCAGAAATCTTTGGTATTACCACCCTATGATAAGTTGATTTTTGATGTTTAAAAGCAAAAAATACGCGTCGACTTGAGTACCTCCTTCGTTTTTCTTCATCGGTAAAAAATATATCGAATCGTACTTTGCAAAAAAGCAAAAATAATGCTCAGATATTTTTTATATTAAAACCTACCTGATTGATAATTAATTAAAACGACAAGATACTAAAGAAACATTAAATATTTATTATCTGTGAGTTCATGTATAGTTAGTTTGGTAAAGAGAGTTCGTCGTGGTGACACATGGAACTACAATATTCTCAAGTAGCAACACCACATTAAGCAAAGGTTTTTAGAAAACTGGATCACGTTGCCAGTTTTATTTTAAGGCATGGTTAAGGCCACCTGATGGTAAGTAATATTTTTTTTGTTTATTTTGTAAGTAGGCCGCCTGGGCACTTTTACTCGTCAAAATTCTACCTGCGGGATCTGAGACCACGTTCTCAACTAAAATCTGCAGGACTATAATAATCGTAAGACTGCAGATGCGTTGCCAATCCTGAGGACTGGCAACGCGATAAATTAGTCGACAGGCGATATACACCTTAACAGGATGAAAGCTATCAATTATAATTAGAATTAGATTAGAAAGGGGGGTGGGCAAATTGGCCTAGATAAGTAATTCTAAGTTGTAAAACTACTACTAGGTATGGCAGGTAGTTCGAAATCTTTGTGTGAAAAAAGTTATCGCGATGCAAAGGCCGCGGGGTTTCAAAGTATTTATGCTAACGCCGTCTGTGTAGGCGTCCCGAAGTCCCGATGTTCCAGAATTTTTAAATATTTCTCATAGTTATGGAGGTTTCCCGCTACACTTATTCGCTGTAGAATTAAAATGCATATCCGATGATGAAGTGCTTGTTGTTATTGGTTTCTAGGCCAGTGTTCATACATTTCTGCCCAACCTCCTTTAAACAATTAGTTGAGATTACTGCTGATCAAAAAACGACCGCTTGGACATTTATTACTATGTTAACACTTATAATTTTTAATAAACGGGTTCTTTTTCGGTTTGAATTACTTCACTATAATCACGCTAATAGCAAACAGTTTAACAACAATAATATCTACCTTTAAGACCTTCTCACACTTCACTATCACACGCACGATTAATTTAGACCTCACGACTCGCCGCTCCTTCCGTTCGAGGAAAACAAACTTCTGCGACTGCGACGCCCGCCCTTATAATACTGGCAGGTTGCGCCTACGCATCTTTATGTAAACCTTGGTTTACGCTAATGTCAGGCTGGGTTTTTCGCGCGCTATTTGGAAAATATGACGGGTAGGTTGATTACATTATTTATGTAAATGTGTCGATACCTAAAAACGATTATAATTTTGTCAAGGACCACCCCTGTGGCAAAGGTATTTCGTAATTTCAAATACTTACTTTACTCTGCAAGGTATCCAAAATATGTCATCAATAATTTAGTTAAATTATACATATGTATAAACAGCCGTGATCGGAATTAGGTGAGCCAAAATACCTATTTTTCAGTCGACATAATATAGAGTGATTACAACCGAGCAGAAAAAAAAAAACTTGAATACTTACCGGGCATTCGATATTTATCCGGGTAGTAGTCGTTTAATGTTAAACATATATATTTTTACTTAAAGTACGGGGTGTTTTATGTCAGTTTGTAGTAAAAAGGGCTAGACTAGGAGGGTTTATAAGTAAGGAAAGAAAAAGTGTGAGGTATAATTATTTTCTTTATTATTTTCACATGGGACAGGTGATTTCTCCCAAGGACGAAACATATCGAAACATGTAATATTTACACTGCTGACCACTTTGAAGTTTAAAAAAATAACTAGAAATAGTTATTTTTTTAAACTTTTTTTAAACTTCAAATAATACAATAAATATCGAATACCCGGCATTCAACAAAAGATATATTTTTCTGCCCAGTTGTACCACTCTATACTATATCCTCCTGCAAAGAATAAGTATTTTGGCTCACCTAATTCCGATCACTGATAAACAGACTTAACTAAAGCCCCTTTAACATGTAGCTTTTCAAATACTATAGAATGTCGAACGGCCTATAACTACAGATGCAGTGTTACAACTACTTGGAAGAGACTTTACTTACTTGCGGTTTTTACCTATAGGGACCATAGATTATAAATACTAGTCTATACTCAGCGTACCTACCCGTATTATCCTGTCTATTTCTATTCTATTCTATAAGCTAAAACACAAGTGTTAAAAAAGGGGGATCCCCTTGGATCGCATAATGTGTTTTAGACTAATATTGTTTCGCATAATTGTTTTCGCATAATTTATATTGGCATAATAGTACTGACGCATAAAAATACTTTAGCATACTCCTTTTTTAGCATATTACGCTATTAGAATAATTTTAGTTGGACTAATTTGTATTTGACTAATACACATTATGCATATTATTATTTGGGCTAATAATTATTTGTCATATCTTTAACCATAATATTAGTTTTCTAAATGAATAAAACGCAGTTTTTTTGTTACTATGCATTTGTATTTCATTTGGAATGATTTTATAAATTAGGTCACGTTAGGTACATTAGGTTAGGTTATGTTAGTATGATATCCAGGCGCGAAGCGCTCAAGCAACGCAGAATAGGAGGTCCGCGAAGCGGACGTCCGTCGACCTCGTTTTAGTTCCTACATATTTTTTTAGGACAATACTTTTATGCATTTTGTAATATGCCAATTCATTATTATGACTTTTTGCAATTATACTATTTGACGTTAGTCTTGATGACAATTATGCTTACTGTATTTATGCTTTTTAATGTTATGCGTAATAATATATGCGTAAAGATGATTATGCACATCATTATTTCGGCTAAAAGTAATTATGCGTAACACTATTATTACAAATAATTTTATGCCATCCAATAGAGAACCTAAAAAAGGGGATCCCTTTGAAATTATTAACATTGTTATTCCTAATGTACTTTTTTAATCTTAAATATTTCGTCTAACATCCTTTAAGGCTGAAATAACAGAATTTACAACAGTATCAACAACAATAAGTTAAGTTAGTTTTTAATAAACATGAAACCATATTTGATCAAATGTTTTCTACCAAACAAACACAATAAAAAACAACAACAAACAAACAAACAAACACAACACAAACAAACAACACAAACACAACAAAACAAACAAACAACGAACAAACTACAACAACAAACAACCTAAAAACACTATCTAAACAAACAAACAAACTAGGACAAACTTTAACAATGAATTTATTACTCGATATAGGTAGACTCGTAAGGGCTGCCCACCAGAGCCGTGCAAGATCTCCATACAAGGTGATATGATTATATTACAAACACTAAAGAAGAACAACAAATACTAAAAAAACGCATCCAAATCGGTCCATCCGTTTAGGAGCTACGATGCCAGAGACAAATACACTGATACACACGTCAAACTTATAACGCGCACTTGACCGGTCTTTTTTAACAGTCACCCTCACAATATTTTGAAACTCTTTTCAAACAGAATGTTAAACTACACTCAGGAGCAAAAAAAACGGGTCAGAGTGCTTTTTTTCATACTAAAGAGGGTATTTCGAAGCCTTGGTTCCTCGCCAGGGAATGCTTTTAGTGAATTCTGATGATGAATACCGCGAGCATCGATACAGGACTTCCAGAGTGCCTAGGATACCCAACTGAATGAATCTGCTGAATGAACGCCGGAATAGTGCATGTTCAGAGAAACATCTAAAATGGCAATAAAATGTAAGGAAATCCAAATGCTGACCCAAACTGTCCAGCTGTGGTGTTAACTAATTGTGCGATCAGCTAGGTATCTTAAGAACTTTTGACCTCCTCTATTGAATCTCGGAGTATCCACCATTAAACCTCACTCGAAACAAACCCTGGCGAGGAACCAAGGCTTCGAAATAGTCTCGATTGTATGAAAAACGCACTCTGACCCGGTATTTTTGCTCCTGAGTGTATAATGGCAGTTAAATATTACGTATAACAGGTACTTATTCTAATACTTAAAAGTAGAGTCTGTAAGAAAGAAAAAAGTAAAACAGGGCACTTAGTCAAAAAAGTTAACTTGCTCTTAGGTCAGTAAAAAGATAACAATCACTGTTTTTGACATGTTATCATATTGTTTTCAAAATACTATAATTCTTGCCAAAATCAATATTGTTTTAATAGTAGAAGAGGGACTAAAAAAAGCCCCTGTTGATTTACTGGCATCTGACGTATTTCCGTTACATAGATAAAGAGATGAAGATAAAGATACATTTATTCGCACCAAAACAAAACTACATTACATAGATATAAAAAGATCAAGACACAAAGAAATTGTTGCGAAACGGTCCCTCTCAGCATTCGCTAGCCATAAAGCCAGCCAGCCACAGCCTGAAAGATACCACAGATAAAAATCAAAGTTAGGACACAGAGCCTCTATTCTAGGCGCAAAAATTCAAAATGTATTTGACCTGTTGCGGTATTGTTTTTAAGTCGGCCGCCATTACTGTCAAGAAAATAAGAGCTATCAAAACGTTGACAATACGATAACGGATCAGAAACGATATTGTTTTTACCGTGTTGAATAGAGGCCCGTCGCTTTACCCTTTCTGACAATTTCGACGAAGCGCGTAATCTAGTTGTAGTTAGACATGCATTCGGCGTTCGTTATCGTTATCAAAAATGTATACCTAGGATTGACGTAAAGCTGTCAGACGCAGTACGCCAATTCCATACATTTTGACAGTTTTCGATATAATCGTTTACTTTAGACAACTTGTCTAGCGTCAGTGACCTCACCGATTTTTCCCTACCTCTTGACAGATCGATTTTTGGTAGAGCCGTTTTCGAGAACATGATTAGCAAACACTGCTATCATCTCTATCTATCTATAGTGAAGAAAAATTAGTTGATGTGAGAATTTTAAAACACTCGCTGATCTTGAGAGGTATGTGAGTTTTGTGAATTTGTTAATAATAGCCGATGAATGTGAACATTAATGTTCATTGAATCATGATCTGATAACGCATGTCTGGTCAGGCCTTGCCTTATGATTCCGTAGTAATGATTCAATAGAGTTATTTTTGCGGATTTTCCTTAACATTTGTTTCAGACTAAATAAGCATAACTTGTCTGGCTAAATCCCACAACTGTTTTGATAAACATTGTGTTCATGGTCATTATCACGGAGCGGAATTGTGATGGTTGACATTGAAATGTTATGACATAGAAAAATTTGTTTTCTCAACTTTTTGCGATATTGTGTAATCATGAATCTCTGTTAGCAATTATTGACAACAGGGACTTTTTGAAAAGTTGTTCTAAAAAAAACGTTCTTATATAAAAAAACCTCACTATTTATAGACAAAATACATCTATACATAAAAGGCAAACCTGACTTATATATCAACGCACAACCGAAACTGCGTACCTACCTAGAAACTTGCAATTTGATACAGGGGTTCCTTTCATGATGTAAGTTAGCACTAAGAAAGGATTTTTGGAAATTCTACACTATGTAGTTCAAAGCGGGGGTAGTTAACACTGATATGATAACAAAAAAAAGATTTCTCAGTAAATAAGATTTAAAAAGAGTGAAAGGAATGCTTTTGAGACAATCCTCTAGGTATAAGCATGGTTTTTTTTCCAAGACCTTTTCAAAATAAACCTGTCGTAAATTTTGGTTATTGCTGAGAATTTCAATACATAATGCTTAACGTATCTCTCCTCTCCTCTCCTTTAAACCTCTGATTTTTACAATATTTGAATACCTAGATATTATGAAAATCTAGGTCTGAAAGTACGTTTTTCTTTCCAAAAAATTACAAAAAATTCACGGGAATCGTACAAACCTAGTTTTTTTTGGTATCTTCGTCCTTGATTGAAACAGTGTGCCCACCACAGCCTAACAGTTCACCAGCAGTCCCAAATCTGTCAGGCCTGACAGTCCAAAATATGTGAAGAAATGTATGAAACGATCAGAGAAACTGATCGTCTGTGTTCTAATACGGTGAACTGACAGGCCAATACGGGCAGTATTCATAAGTCAATGGCCGGTACCTATCTCTAATTCAATAGCCAAAGCAGATCCTCTATCGTTGGTAATAAAGTTGCATTTGAGTTGAGGAGTTTTGTCTGAGATACAGAATATTTTCCGATCGACTTTTAGTCTGAGGTGTTTAGATAGGTACGTGAAACAAAGTGTGGAACGACTGTTTTTTTAAAGAAAACGCAAGCTGTAAGAACTCATAATATGTTTATATTATCATATATACACCAATTATTTAATTCTGAAAACAAAACAGCAAGAGTTGCAGCACATTTACAATAATAAATCTCACAGAAACCTAGTCCACGCACTAATTAACTTATAGGCGCTTGTCCCACTCCTAGCGAGGAAGGGATTAGTTATTGACAATGTTCACGCTGGAAGCGAACAAAATATATAGATCCCGTGTCAATAAAAGAGACAAAATGATATATTAATAGCTGATCGCTGGCTGTCCGCACTGCCGGCGAGAGCTCTCTCCACTACTTTGTCAAAATCGAAACAAAAGATAAATCCTGTGGCAATAAAAGAGACACATATAAATGGTTGATCGCTGGTTCTACTCGCTTCCCGCTCATCGTCGGCGGTGGGATTAGTGCCATAATTTTCATTTTAAATATGATGCCACTCCAACTAGACCAAATCTGGTCGACGCAGTAAAACATTATTTATGTACTTGTATGTGTGTCGTCACGTGAACGTACGAGAAGCTTACGTTGTCTGAAACTATCATTCTATCTGTTATACTAAGGCAAGAAAAAAACGGCAGCATTTCTAGTATTCTTAATGTTGTTCGACATCCTTTGTTGGTTTCGCTTCAGATGGTACAGTGGTGCCGTTGACAATGGGTTCCGGGATCTCCACTGTTTCTCTCTCCGTTTTTGCTGTGGCTTTCTTAGAGTCTTGTTCACCGTTTCTCTTGTACCTGAGGCTATATTGGCGGGTGGAAGCAGCTGAAGCCCTGGTGTCATAGCAGTTCACGAGGGCGTCGCCAGCGACGCGGCCTAAAGATCACATTCACGAAAGAGCTTTAGATAAAGAGCCCTGACCATAAGTTATAATTACCGTATTGGCTAGCGAGTCTAATGCTTTGTCTCTCGCACTCTGTTAGAATACTGTGAGGGATAGAGTATTCGACTCGCTAGCGACTATAGTAATAGTAACTCATGGAAAGGGCACAGAGCAGAGGCTTGTGACAAACAGTCTCGAACGCGTTTGCGTCTATGTCATTTAAAAGAGCAACGCGTTCGAACCGTTTGTTGCATTAGCACCTTACACTAAGGATCACCTCACACCGAGACGCGACGCGTTTAATTGTGAGAATTCAGAATACGTTGCACGGTGCATTATTAATTCTCACAATGAAATGTGTACCTTGTCGTGTAGTAAATAAAGTATATTTTGAGTCGCATGTGCGCGCAGCGTCGCGTCGCGTCGCGTCGCATCTCGGTGTGAATTGTCCCTATGGGCTCAGAGAATATAAGGGTCAACATTAGCTACATGTCTACTCGCTGTTAACTCCTTATTTTATCGAATTTCATTTGATCGATTGTATCATTTCATGGAGTTTATTACGAGTTATACTCGTAGCTATTTTTATTTTAGTCAACGTAGAGTTCATTGAGTATCATTAAAACCTTAACAACTCCTTAAATAATTAACTGATTCTATTTGCAGTGGCCGAAGTGGCTGAAAACATTACATACAGTCTCGGCCCAGAATACAATTTTATCCGTGAGGGTCGTAGCGCTCAGCCTTTTTAAGGAATTATCAAAGACACTCATTAACGTCACTGGAGACCGAAGAGCTGGCAGTTTCCTCGCTCAACGATTTAGTTTAGCAATTAACGAGGAAATGTTGCCAACATCTACGGTTGCAACAATTACATTTAATGTTTTAGTTTATTTTTGACTTAGATTTAGTGTTATTTTTAGTTTTTGTTTTATCCTCAATATATACGTCAAGTTCTGGGGCACCCCATCTATAATATGTACGAACCAGGGACGGAATAGGCAATGCTTATTTTAGAACACATAGCATTTCACTTCTCACCATCAGGACAGGTGCAGACGGCAATATGCCTTCGGGCCATGCAAATCCCTCCGGAGCCGCACTCGGTGTTGCCGAGGCAGGGGTCGATGCAATGGAACCCGACGCACGCCAGGTGGTCCAGGCACTGGGAGTCCAGCTCGCATTCGCCCTGGAACTCAGCATTAATTATCATTAATCCACGGGAAGAGTTTTTTGAAGATATGGCACTGTATAAAGAGTATTTCGTCTTCAAATAAAGGATTTTATGTGTGCGTTTGTCGACTGAACGCGTACGAGTATATACTTAGGACGGACCGAACCGGTTCGATCGGGACTGCGCCTTCGCCGCGTTTGGTTGCGGGCATATTGAAGCAATCGACACTCCTAAAAATGCGTTGCACTCCCTGAGGATTAGACTATCATCATAGATAGTTCACGAGGAGAACCGGTGACTGCAGACTGTTGATTATTGTTAGAGAACAAACTATAAAATTAAATATAGATAGAAATGTATAGCTATGAGTATAAAATAGATATAGACATAAAAATACCTACATCATAAGATAACATAATGTCTTGAGAACAAGAGTCAAGCCAGTACCTACTTTATCAGATTAGATACCTACGAGGGTAGATTGATAAGTTCCCGTCAGATGTAACTATTATGGAGAGTTTCAATAAAAGATTCAGTCAAAATTGAAAATTAGTCAGTAGAGTTTGCAGATGGTCCTAAGAAGAACCAAATTAAATCTCCCTAATATCATACATATTTATCCATGCTAATATTATAAATGCAAAAGTATGTGTTAGTTTGTCACTGCTTTACGCTGCAACAGATGAACGGATTTGGATGAAGTTAGGTTACCTGGATTACACAGGCTGCTTTCCACCTCGGAAAATAAAGAGCTCTTGAGGCAATCAATAATAGAAATCCCTGCATCATGGGATCGCCGGATAACTAATTCTACGCGGATTCAGTTGCAGGCAGAAGGTATAATATTATAAAACTCACTCGCTCACACCTCCCGGTTCCTATGCCGTAGAATCCTGGGAGGCAATTGCACACGGGTTTGGGGGCGCCCGAGGTGTCGTGGCCGGGGGTGCACTCGGCATTGGCTACGCAGGGGTTAGGCTCGCACAGGTCACCTGAAAGTAGACGGAATCAACATAGGAACGGGGACGAGGGAAATCTCCTATTTCCTTCATTATTTTTGTTTACTTCGTTGCATCTGGGTTTTTTGGCATAGAAAAAGCGTAAGAGCCACCCAGGCTACGCAAATCTGATGGTAACTGGGATCTGTGACTCATAGGCATTTGCATGGGAATACTAGATAATTCTGAAGAGTCATAGTTCCGAATTGATCAAAATCCCGATTTTTTTTAATTCCGAATGCAATGTTTTGATACTTAACTTCATTTTTTGATAACGCTTATAAAATCAAACAAAACCTATAGCAAGTTAATTATGCATTTAATTTAAAAAATAGCATCTTAGCGTCTTGCATAACATACCTTTCGGGGAAATGAAAATTCGGACAATTGAATATTCGGCCAAAAGTATTCGGAATTTTAAGGTGTTCCCCATTTGCATTCACAACCTTACGACTGTTTGGCGGTAGGTTAAAGGATAAGGATGGTGGTAACTGGTAGCGATACAGGCCCTTCACGAGGTCCTACCACCACTATGGTATAGATGGTAGCCTGTCGTTGTTGCTCCTGCCAAATTCGCTATGCGATTTATTCCAAAATGTGCATCTTTAAAGTTTGACAGTTTAATCACGAATCGAAATGTGTTACCAACTCATGGCAGGCGCAGCAACGCTTGTTTTACGTTATAAAGAGCCTCAACATCATAGTTATACTCACGAGGTTCAAAAGGTCTGCAGAAGGTTCTGGGGTCGCCGGTCATGTTTCGCGGGCATGAGCAGACTGTCCTGGTCCCGTTCAATTCGCACAATGCGTTCACGCCGCAGACGCCGGCGCAGGGGTCCACGCATTTGTTATACTGGCATCTTGGCTTGGCGCTCGGGCACTCGGCGTCCGTGGTGCACTCGGGGGAGCAGTTGAAGTACGGGTCGCCATGGTAACCCTGATGACGAAATGGAGAGGCATTCCAACGTGGTCCTCGAGGTTGGCAACATTATGTAAGAGCTTTATAACTAACTGATCTTGATTGATATATTAAAAATGACAGGTTTCTATGGGCTAACAGTTACTTTGACGTGTCTTCAGATAGGCATCTCATTCAGAAGAGTTTTATAAAAGACTGGAATGAAGCGCGTGGACCTAACCCCCATATGCTTCTACCTAACCATTCTCGTGTATGATTTGATTAGACTAACGTTGCGTTGGTGACGTTTTTATAGCATATGGGAAAATATCGCAGGCAATTGGGTTTCAGTTAACTTTTTGATCAATCAGTAATGGAAAGCAAAGTTTAAAAAAATCCGGCTGCATTTTTCTCGTCATCATAAAGTATTTTTTAACGTCATTATTAAAATAGCCTATGTCACTCCTACAACCAAGACGAATATAACGAAACCTGACTCTTCAAAATCGTTCGAGTTGTATAGCCTACAAGAGGTCACAATGGAACACATATACATACGTAACTCGTGAATGCAGTCGGGTAAAAATACGAGTACATAGCATTTTCATGCTATAGAGATTATAACTAAGAAATTTTGACAATATCTGAGAAATTGTGACGATGTTAGATGAACTGCATTGCATTGCAAATTAGGTAAGCCGTGCTTTCGAAAAACAAAATATCTATGTCTTGTTTTCATGTCAACCGAGACCAATAACTGAAATCCGGAATATTCTGCTCCTCTTGGTGCTGGAAATTTCCCAAAGTATGCCCTACCTATGTAACTATTCGCTCGGAGGAACGGAAGCTTTGTGTGAAAAGAAACTTATCCGTGCCTCAAGTGGTCGTAGGGCTGGCTCAATCATCGGCCAATTCAAGGAAAAAAACTTAGACATACATCGCAATTATCGGTACTTCTGATGTTTAGCACCTCTCAAAACATTATGAATATTAATCATTATCTTGCACCAATAATAAGAAGCCTTACTGCAGGGCACTTGCAGGTAGCACGGTGGGCAGCAACTGACTCGCAGATCGCGTTTTTGCCGCAGAAGTTGCAGGGGTTGACGCACTTGAAGTCCCGACAAGCCTGCTGCGGGCTGCACTCCTGGTCCGACTCGCACTCGTGCCGGCAACTGGAGTCGGTACCACTGAACTAGGGAGACACACTGGTTAGCAAATTGTTAATAGGAGGACGCATACTGTCCAATCATAGGTTCTATATACTGTGGTCCAGGGGCGCCCTCTTTACTAGGAGTATTATTGTGTTTTCAAATAAACTATAGAATTCTCTTGAAATCGAAGGATGGTTTTTTGATACCACTTGAGGTTGGCGATTTTTGAGTGGAAAATAATACATACTACTTATAGTTCAGGACCATTTTTGATGAATAAAAATATATGCGGCAAATCATGTAACAGTTGGGGTGACAACGTTATCAGAGAGTTTTGAGCCTGCAGAATACGGATTTGCCTGTCTCTATTCCGAAATTTGAACCGGATGTACGCTATACCGGAAAAGGTGCAGGACATACAAAACAAATCGTCTTAAGGTTAGTAAATTGTTGTTTCAGTGCCCTAAAAAAGGTTCGATTGTTATGGTTTTTAGTGTTCCGTAGTTAAACTAGGAACCCTTATAGTTTCGCTATGTCCGTCCGTCCGTCGCCTGCCTAGCTCAGAGACTCTTAGTACTAGAAAGCTGTAATTTGGCATGAACATACATATTAGTCACGCCAACAAAGTGGTAAAATAAAGTCTTGAACGTATGCAAACGCGACGCGAAGTTAAAGTTATTTACGACTGTGAGCCTGACGATATATAGACGAGTCAATAAAGACACAGTACACATCAAACAAGTAGTGTAAGAATAAAAAATATCACTAAATTATTTTAATATTTTTTGCAGATTACTACGTTGCGATAAATTGCAAAACATGGAGGGATAGTTTTGATCTTTAGATATCTCTGTTGTGTGTTTAGGGCATCGGTCAGTTGCCTTTCAAAAATAGGTAGGCTTTTTGTTGTGTGCGCGTTGATTTTATCCAGAATAATTGTTGTGTTGGCTTAGCCATAACATAACACACAAAGTCATTTGGCTTTACAGTCTATGCTTACTTTGTAACCAGCTTTGCAGGTGCAAACCGCTTTGTAGTTTCTGACGTAGCAGTTGGTGTTGATGCCGCAGGGCGACGGGTTGCACAATTCTTCTGTGAATATCAAGAAAAGCACAAGTGTTAACCCGAGGAAATATAAGGACAGGTCAATAAAAACGCGTATAGTACGAATTTTATAAAGTGACCCGATTAGCAAAGAGACGTGTTTAACAGAAAGGGCCAGTTAAAAAAGTTCTTATCATACCAACCTCAGTTCGAAAAATGTTAATAATATAATTGCCAATTTAAAAGTCATGTTTGCATTGATTCGTAGTGATCATTTTCACGATATTGCAAAAGCGTTTGATCTTGCATCCTTACCAATTCGAATAAAGAAACTGGAAATATCCTGAATAAGAGTACCCGAGTACCCGTATCCGGGATAAGGAGTACTCCATCGGATTGACTCAATGCTTTAAAAATGTTAAAACCGATGATATCAAGTAGTCACGAGAATTAAAATGTCAGCGTCCCTCAGGGTAGCATTCTAGGTACCATGCCACTGAATGTCACGTCGACACCAAGTGACCACTATTAAGTTAAAAGAAAGACATCGTGATGTGTATTTTTTAAGAAAGGGAAATCACACGAGCACTCAGGCCACCAGATAGTAAGTGGGATCTAAGAACCATAGACATTTGAATTCTCAAGACTAAAATCTTTACTCATTACTAAACCTGAGCACTAAGATGGAATGCCTCTATATTAGTAATTTCACCGGTTGTTTTATCCAAACACCGAAACACAACCAAGAAACGATAAGATTATGGACCCTAAGGTCATACCACCGCCGCTAAAGTTTTATATAATTGCACATTTATGTAACTGAGTCCGTAAGATACAAGATCGAATAGAAGTACGAGTATGTAACAGGGGTAACTCGTCATTGCTTTGAAAACACGTCGTATCTCATATTTTATGAGTTCATGACGTACAATTTTAAACATAAACATGAAAACATAAAATACACAAACAAATAACAGAAAAATAATAAAAACGTAAGTAACTAAAAATAAATACTAAAATATAATAAAATAACTTATTCTAAGTAACTATAATTATGTACAAATGTCCTCTAGGCCACTGCCACCGGGAATGGTGCGCATAAGGCTGCCTTTCCTCGTGAAAATAATTAAGTTCAAAATCATAAATCTCAAAACATCAGATAAGTACGAGTTTTTTCTAAAGCAGTTATAAACTGAACTTAAAATATAAGATAAGGGCTCTGGAGGCTCCATTACCTGGGTTGAAGACTCTGCAGGCAACCTCGGGATTGCCTGTGTAGCCAGCTGGGCAGGAGCATACCGCCAGATGATATTTGACCTGCCGGAATTCAATTAAATTCAATCAGTTTAATCATAATCAAAAAGTGCCGTATGGTGTGCCATGTGCCAACGTGGAAGTTGGCACATGTATGTATGTGTATCCCGTGTCGGTTACGCATGTGAATTCTACATTCCATAGACCAAGTCGAACGAACGTTGAACGCTGACACACAAACCTCTATAAGCATTTCTTCAAAACACTTTAAAAAAAAGTTTCTGTTGTCATTTCACGGCGCGACGCGACGGCGGTACGTATACGGACTTTAATTTATGTACCACCATAGAACCTTGTCGCATAAAATCAACAATTAATACCTATGTAATTTCTATCTCGTCACTTGACATCCTGACAAGAACACGGTGGATCAATATTTAAAGTTCTTGATGGTACATAAAACTCATAATAGGTATTACTTCGGCTTTACGACATACAATTTGGTTGCATCAGTATGTCGCGAAGAAGATAATGCCGCACATGCCCACCTCGGTATGCCAAAGAAAGCGAAGCCCTGCCGAGATGTACTACGCTAACTAGCGTTTCATTTCATTTCGTTTTTAAATTGCGTCACTGGTACAGAAGTCGCGTTGCACTACATCGCAGTAGACAAGAGACATAAGCAGTGCAAAATGGTAGCAGTCCCTTATTATTTACATGTGCACCACATCACCTCGGTATGACCGCCTGCTCTGCTGAACTCCAACGGTATAATAATTAACATAAGAATAACTGATTACATCGGGTTATTCCCACCTGTTACCACCAATTTCTTACCACTGGTAGCAACTGGGATTTTTTTTCCCACCTTGGTAACTACTTGGAATAAAAATTCCCAGTTGTTACCACTAACTACTGGGTTTTTTTCCCCCCAGTAGTTATCACCAAATATTTTAGTGGTATCAAATGGGAAAAATATTCCCACTTGTTACCAGTGGTAACAAATTGGTGGTAACAGGTGGGAATAACCCATTACATCACAGACGGCATGCAGGCCGCATCTGTCCCTGCACGGGTTGACGCAGTGCTGGTTGACGCAAGCCTCTCGGCTGTCGCATCCGCTATCGTCTGAAACAAGTACCAACTCATGTTATAAACAATCGTATAGATTTCAATGAAATTCGTCGTATTCCTGAGGCCATTATATACATGTATAGGCTTGACGTAAGCTGTTAGACGGTCGCATAGAGAGCCTATGTCATTCGTTTTGTCATTTTTCGACGTCTAGCCTCACTGATTCGACATATTCTTGTTTTGACACACGGCTAAAGGTAATCCTTAGCGATAGTGATTGTTGGCACAGTTAAACTTACCCACACACTCGACCCTGATACACTGCGACAGCGGATCCCCGGAGAACCCAGGCCGGCACGCACACACGGGCCGCACGGTGCCCTGTGTGCAGTGGGCGCCCACGCCGCAAGTGTGGTCGTTGCACATTACTTGCATATCGGAGATGGAGCGCCCGTCCTTGAACAGACCCCGCACCCCGTCTATTCGGGAGTATCTTGAGTTGATGGGGGAGTAGCTGGGGTAGTTGTGGTGGTTGTTGTTGGAGGTGGTATAGTCGTTGAAGGGGAAGCTTCGGGAGGATTTGGGGGAGTAGCTGGGGTAGTTGTAGTAGTTGTTGTAAGAGGTGGTGAAGTCGTTGAAGGGGAAGCTTCGGGAGGATTTGGGGGAGTAGCTGTAGTATTGGTATTGAGCTGGGTAAGAAAAATAATTGAATTAAGATTAAGTTCTATTAATTAGCATACAAAGTAGAGCTCATAGTCTAGGCCTGACTCTAGGTACTTACGCTCGCTATCCACTCCGACTAGTACGCTCGCTACTAGCAGGGGTGCTAATAACAGTAAATTTAACACCATCTGAAACAAATCCACGGTTAAATAAATTCGTGCAGCACATTTATGCAGCCTATAGTTCCGATAATGCTGCACAATAGCGATTGTCACAGCTTAACACGTTTATTGCCACATAACGCGACGTCGCGTGAAGTGGCTTTATACGCTGTGGCCAATCACTCGACGTCGCGTGATGGTCCCATACAAAATTGTTCGAGCCACAAAATTACGGCCGTAGCGTATTGACTTCTGGTTTTAGTTTGGCCATTAATGAAGGGAATTAAACGTTTTTTTTATTTTGGCCATCTGGTAAAGTTCTGCATTTTGACCTTGGCAATGAACGTGTTAAGGTTGCATAATAGCCGCGTTTAAGAGGTCAATCCTGACACAGTCGTTCAAGTACAAATTACCTATAACCTCAAAACGAAAGTGACCTGTTATGGTATTGTTTTACTGTCAAGGAAATAAGAGCTATCAAAACGTTGACAATACGATAACAGATTAAACACGATATGGTTTCTAGATTCAAAATTTACATACTGATTTAAAGGTCATAGCATATTTTAACTTTTTAAGCATCTTTAGCTCTAATATTTTCCTAATAAATACTTGGATTTACCTAATAGTCCGGACTCAAAAAACGTATTAATTTAGAAACACACTTATGATCTTTATTAACTCGTATCTCATTTATCAACGTCGTGTTATTAATGTTATTATTGAATATCAAATTCTGTTAATTATTTACCTGGCTTAAAAAACTCGCTTTTTTGTCCCACCGCCGGTGAAGAAGCGGTTAACTATCGACTATTGTCTCTCTCAAGAAACGATATCTTTTTTACTACGTATTCCTATATAGTTCCCGTGTCAATAAAAGAGTCATGTATATTAATATTTATCACTTAAACGGCATGTTTGAACTGGTGCACAATCTATCGAAGGTGTTAACGCAAAGTAATAAACTGTCCAGCTACTTACTTGTTGAAACTGTATTACGGTAGGCGAATTATATTTCTCTCATGAAGTTACAGCGACGACGGGTTTAAGTACCGTTTGTGACCACTGTACATTTTTTGGCCACTTACGGTTGAAATGAGAGTCAAACAAACTAACATGGTTATTAAAAATAATATCTATCGATAGTTAAGATTGAAGATACTTAAAGAAATCATTTTGAAATTTCATAATGATTTACATGTTAGTTAAGATTTAGAGTCATCTCATGGCCAATAAATAATTAAATGAAAAGCAGCTTTAAAACCTGACAGGACTTATTGATATTGTTATTAAGTTTATTAGTGCTGCTATATTCGTATATATTTGAGATTGTCAAAGAAGGCAGGGTTACTACAAGAGGCGTTCAATAAATTCTGAAAAGGAAAACAAAAGCATACGAGTACTGTTTTATTTTTCTATATATTCCCCGCTGACCGGAAGACGAGCTGTAGGTAGGCCTCCAACAAGATGGAGTGACGACCTCGTCAGGATCGCGGGACCGCGGTGGATGCGAAAAGCACAAGACCGGTCTGAGTGGAAAGCCTTGGGGGAGGCCTATGTCCAGCAGTGGACGTCTTTCGGCTGACATGATGATGATGATGATGATATATTCCCCCCCTTTGTTTAAATTTAATCGTAAAAATAATAATGTATTCTTATTCTAATACGTACGGGCGCACGTACAAATAAGAATAAGAATACTTTATTTGCAATAAACATTCCCAGTGAGGTGTTAACAGTGCAGTTTTCAATTGGTAGGTTTACATGGTTAACCGTATTTGTATGCAAAAATTACAGATTTGTCTCTTAACGTAATACAAACTATTCATAGGTAGGTACAATTCATATTTTCATGGTTATTAGGTACATTGAAAAATATTGTAAATATCATATTGAGAAATAATTTAAACTAAAAAATATATATTAGTAAACCATTGGTGTAGTTGCTTTTTAAATATTGTAGTATTCATTGTCATCAACTTTTTTTGTACTTCGCCAATCTAGAGTTTTCTGGGAGTAATCTATCCGGATTCTGACAGGAGCGTGCATGGCTATCACATGGTTTTTTAAATATTAGTTTGTGATTGAACGAACACGCACACTTCGTATATTTCGTATATATAGAGAGCAGGAAGTGGCAATAAAGCTTTTTAAACAGCGGCCAACATGTTTTGTCTGGTCGCATCCCATGCATTGCTCTAATGCACTTATTTTGTGCAATAAACGCCCGACAGAAGTGGGTGCTATTCCCCGTATTAGTAAACCGTAGCGTAAAACTGATTATACTTAGGCATGGTAGCAGCCAGTCGCGGTGATCGTATCAATGACTCTACTAACAAGGAAAGGTACCGAACAGTCCGGCTCCAATTTTGTTGATTTTGATATATGTTAGAGAGTAGTTTAAAATAACAGACACGTATTTTTTTTTAGCGGCCCAAACTAAACCTGTTGGGAGAAATTGACCTCCAAAGTACTGAAAAGTGACGAAACCCTCTAACTTATATAGAGATATTAAAAAAAAATATTGTGACCGCCTCGAATCGTACATAGGATAAGGTGCCGTCATATTAATAAAAAAATATATATTTAATTAACACATAAAACAGGCTCCAATACAAAAATATAAAGTTTTCAGAATTTTTTGCTTGCTATTGTCAACCGCTGTGCCTATCTCTTGAATCGTGATAGGGAGATAGGTACCCACTTTAATTTAAAAATAATTTAAAATTAAAGGACTTGATTTTCGATAGATGATATTGTATAGATGTTAATATTTTACGGTGGTGACGGAACCCTTCGTGTACGAGGCCGAATCGCATTTCACCGGTTTTTTTAATGTTATAAAATACATATATTCATGTCCGTAATCTTATTTCTGCAATCAGATGTTACCAGTCTAATTGTAAATATAACAGCAGAATCCTCTTTTCGCATCAATAAAAAAAAACCTACCTTTATGAAGACGTTCACCAACTTCACAATTTATTTATTAAGAGCTCACGACACGCCGCTCCGTCAGTTCAAAGGAAACAAGATATTTTGGCTCCAGCTTCCATATAATAGTGCCCTGGCAGGTTTTATATATTTAAAGACGAATTCTTAATGCATTCGGTAAAAAATCTAATTAAATCACGATTCACGAGTGATATCACATCACTATGACGGTTAGTTTTTAACCCATGATACAAAAAAGGGTGTTATCCTATAGTAGCAATATTAAACGAGCAATATTTGTTTACATATAGGGTAACCGGTGGACGGAGTGTTGGACGGCCTCCCACCCGGTGGTCTGACGACCTGGTTAGGATCGCGGGGAGCCGCTGGATGCAAGCGGCTCAAGACTGTGACTTGTGGCGCTCTTTGGGGGAGGCCTTTGTCCAGCAGTGGACGCCCCCGGGCTGATGATGATGATGATGATGATATAGGGTAAAGTCACCAGTGGTCAGCCAGAGACCAGTAGTGGACCCTATATGAGTGCGAAGAGTGGGAAATATATCTTTCGTAGTCTTCCCACTTATTCACAATATAGGCAGAGGTCGACTACAGGTCTCTGGCTGACCACTGGTGACTTTACCCTATATTTCATAATTATAGTAAAGGTTCCGAATAGGAGACGACCTCGGGCTGTTTATTCGAGAAAAAGTATTTTATATCAAATTTAATGTATTAAGTACCTACTTAATGTATGGTGAAAAGGTTGGCTGAAAAATGTAAGTCCAGTATATTATTAATTAAAAATATAAAAATTAACTTTAAAAAATATGCAATTGCTTGTTTAGTAGACAAATTACTTAGCAATCCTTAAGGATTAGTATGTAATTTGTCTATTAAACACACAGCTATTTAGGGCGCTGCTTGTTCAGATGCAGAGGCTCACCTCCGAGGGGTGGGGACTTTTAGTATGTTTATCTACTTACTAGTCCAAACAAACTTTCAAAGTCAAACTTTATGCTTTTAAGTTTTCCATCCACACCCCCCTTTTAAGCATTTATTTACAAGCTAAATAGGGTAAAGTCACCAGTGGTCAGCCAGAGACCTGTAGTCGACCTCTGCCTATATTTTGAATAATTGGGAATAGTACGAAAGATATATTTCCCACTCTTCGCACTCATATAAGGTCGACTACTGGTCTCTGGCTGACCACTGGTGACTTTACCCTATAGCTCATCACGGCGATATGACATTTCCAGATTGACGGCGACGCAACCGCTCGCGGCCGTAATACCATACTAGCGAAATATCAGATTGTATTTCGCTAATATGGTGTTACGCTAGCAACCGATCTAGTCGGAACAGCCTCTCGGCACGTTGCGCGTGGTATTAGCTGTAGTCGCCACAAATAAGGTGAAAAAGTATTATATCTTTGTAGTCGACGCACTTCAAGTCCTGATTTTCTCCTTCGCAGACATCGGTCTCTGACGTCGGTCGAGCGTACGAATGTATACACCATGTTCTATGGGACACCGCACAGCGACGCTGACGTCCGCGGCAGATTTGCCATAGGTATATTCGGACGCTCAACCGACGTTACCGGCCGATGTCAGCGTAGGTAAAAATCAAGCCTAAGAGAGTTAAAAGATGGCGGATGTGTAATTTACTTTTAGTTTTGTATTTTTGAGTAATTCGGTGTTCAAAGTTCTTTTCTGATAGTGATTTGTGCTTTTTATGCCTTTCTGTTGCACAGTAATAGAAGACTTGGACTTATTTCGTGTATCTGGCATCTTACTTCTCGTTTCAAGTGGGCTCGCAGTGGTACAGAGGTTAAAACTATGTTGACCTCTGACAACCGTACAACGTTGCCCTCAATCTTCCTAGAGAAGATTGGATTGTGTTTTATTGATATGTTGATTTATACTTATATATACTTGACACTGGCGAAATCACTTCATTGTGGAAACGTTATATCCCCGCGGTAGTAGCTGTTGAGATTGAAGTAGCCGCGGGGCAAAGAAGAAGAGGTTTACAAGATTTGTGAACAGGGCTGTCAAAGTTTTACCATACAAGTGTAGCTCCGGGCGATGACGTTTTCCATCCCCGAAATAAAGTCCGATTTTAAGATTTTTGAATATGTTATACATATTATGAAAAACCAAGTATGTAAATTTCCGATTATTATTTTCTTTATTTGTTTTAACTTCACAATCCTGTTTTAACGCCTTTGGCAGATTAGTGAAGCAGTTCACGGTGACAAAGCACTTACAGTGCTACAAAAACTCCGAATACTAATAACAATATTTAAATATGACGGAACGATCGAATAAAAACTTTGGGAACGACTTTTTATACCTGGTTAAGTTATGCCGATTTTCATCCGATCTTTAATCAATATGTGCAAGACCGAACCGAATTTGGTTCGATAGAGACCTAATTCCGAGGTCACATTATCATCAAATTTGAATCTGATGACGATCCGTGAGGAATTGAGGGAACTCCTTAGAAATTTATTCAGTAAGTAGGCCGCACGGGCACTTTTACACGTCAAGATACTACCAGCGCTTCCCAAGAGGAGACCACTGCTGAGAAGAAACGCCGCAAGAAACTCAGCAGTCAGTCATTTTTTAAACTTATTACATATTTCATATTACAATGGTATGTACAACTTAATCTAGCATTATATAAAGCTACAAGTATTAAATTAAATATAATATCAAATAACAGTAGTTCAGCAGGAAAACATGCCAAAAATCTTACGTTAGAGAAAGATAGAAAAGAATAAAATAAAATAACTACAAATTAAATATTATAGGCATACATCCATCATCATCATGTCAGCAGAAAGACGTCCACTGCTGGACATGGGCCTGGAGTGACGACCTCGTCAGGATCGCGGGACCGCGGTGGATGCGAAAAGCACAAGACCGGTCTGAGTGGAAAGCCTTGGAGGCATACATTACATATTCTCAAAATAGACTAAACTTGAATACAAAAAAATCTACTCGCCGATTATACCACTGAAAATAAGGTCTATGTCTATATTTAACGCAATGGATATCTATCAGTGCTTTTGACTGCGAGGTTCGTAAATGGCAGATTAAGATCGTGCGAAACAACGAATCATTAAATTAGGTGCATGATTACGTAATCTATGTGGGTTGATATATAAATAATATATACCATAACTATAATGTCGAACGCAACCGAGATAAAAGAAAAAGACGTATCTACGACATTTTAACCTTTTTATAACATTAATACCTATTATAAATCTCATAAATGTATTGTTAATGTATATTTTATTCATACCATCTTGATATTTACGAGTTTGCCGAAACTATAAGTAGGTAGTGAAACTGTCACACTAAAGTTAATTTTCTTGAGCGTGTGATAAGTACAGTCGAGTTCATAAATATGGGTAGAGTTTAGTACCTTGTCTATTTAATGTCATGTTTAAACTGCCGTATACGAATTGTCCAAGCGATTAAAGTGACAAGGTACAAAAGTGTACACATATTTATGAGCTCGACTGTACAAGTAATTTTTATTTTTAACTAGGTTTATTCGGTAGAATGCGATTGGCCGCGCCACGCCGTCTCGCGCGGAACATGCGCGTATGCGGCCACCTATATACTTAAGCCATTAAATTTGTAGGCAGTGCAATAATAGCCGATTGTTTATTTTTTCTGAATACGTGTTATTATTATTACGGTAGCCTAACAAATAATAATTATTACATAATTTATTTTTTATTTTTTATGGCATAGAGAAGGCAAACGAGCACACAGGCCACCTGATGGTAAGTGGAAACTGTGACCCATAGACATTCGCATTCACAAGACTGCAAGCCAAAGACTGCAAATGCGTTGCCAACCCTGAGGACTAAGATGGAATGTCTCTATGCTAGTCATTACATCGGCTGCCTTATTCCCAAACCGGAACACAACAATGCGAACACTGCTGTTTGGCGGTAGGTTAATGGATAAGATGGTGGTAGCGATCCGGACGGACCCTGCACGAGGTCCTACCACCCGCAAATTATAGAACTGTTATTACCATGGCAACGCTCATTATAGAATTGTTGTCACGCTTCGGTTACGCTATAGGTGGTATTCTGATTGCAGATAAACAACAAATAAAAGGTACTTACTTAAATTATAATTACCCAGGGGCGATTTGGGCTCGCGGCGCTTGTGCTGTTTCGATTCGAAATTGAATTCAAATCGGCATAATTACTTAAATAATGCGGGCGCGAGTCTCACTCGCATTTGACCGGTTTTTTACCCGGACGGAGGGTTATTTTGTTTGACACGTATATATAATGTCCGACTCTATGTCCTCTCGTAACTACTAAACGGATAAACCTCATCATCATTGTCAGCCGCAAGACGTCCACTGCTGGACAAAGGCCTTCTCCAAGGTTTTCCACAACGATCGGTCCTCTGCTGCTGTCATCCAGCGGTTTCCCGCGACCTTTACCAGATCGTCAGTCAGTCAGTCGTCCTGGAGACGAAGTGTTGGCAGACCTTCCACAAGGTGGACTGACGATCGGATAAACCTATTTTAATAAATTATACGTGGTTAGATTCGTCTTAACCACTACAGTAATAGGCTATATTAAAACTATTTAAATGTGAAAGTGGCGGAATAAAAAATAAATCCATGATAAGTAACATTACTTTGACGACATTATCCGAACAGCCGTTGGGTTTTTTTAAAGCTTGCTTTTAGTTAGACTTATTAATCGATTTTGTTATATAGATTACAGAAGCGTCGTAAATGCATACGGCGCCTACACCTAGACAGATGTTTTGATTTGGGGTATATCAGAAATAGACATGGTATAAACCAGTCTGACCTGTCTCCAAGGACCTTTCCCGATTCACTGAGAAGGTTAATATCATTCGACACTGTAATAAAAACGGTCGCATCCAGCTCACGTCCGTTGACCGTATTTGGTCGGGTAGCAACCAGCGAGATGCGATACGAGGACAACTGGGTTGCAAATGATTATGGGAGTTAAAAAACCTTGTGATCCAGGGTGTCATATGAGGTACACATTACACAAACGTTGCGATTTAACTTAAACTATATCGTGACGGACATAAAGTTCATCTCTCTTTGTTAAGATCAAATGTAATTGAACTTTATTTACTTTTCGTTTTTGAACTCCTACAACACTACACTACACTACAGCGGTGTTAGCATTGTTGTGTTCCGGTTTTGGGATAAGACAGCCGGTGTAATGACTAGCTTAGAGGCATTCCATCTTAGTCCTCAGGGTTGGCAACGCATTTGCAGAATGCGAATGTCTATGGGTCACAGTTTCCACTTACCATCAGGTGGCCTGTGTGCTCGTTTGCCTGATCTATGCCATAAAAAAAAAACAAAAAAAAACAAATAGGTATTACTCGGCGTGTTGAAGTTTTTATCGTTGGTTCGAAGCAATGTTTATGAAAATCGGCTAGGCCGTTATGCTGGAAAAAATAAATAGACATATAATGTCAGTCTTTATTTCTCTAGCTTAATTTGAGACCAGGTCAATTTGAGCACGATTCATCATCATCATCACCAGCCCGCTGCAGTCCACTGCTGGACATAGGCCTCTCCCAAGGAACGCCACAGAGCCCGGTCTAATGCGTTATGCATCCAATCGCTGCCGGTCCTCTTATGCAGGTCATCCCGCCATTTGGCCAGAGGGCGGCTACGTTTGCCAAGACGCCGTCACGATTATCCCCTCGTATTTATTAATTTACGACTACAGATCAAAAGCAATATTGTTTGACGTGTTAGAATAGAGGCCATGTTCTTTCACCATCACACATTTGACCTGGTGCTAGAAAAACATCTTTTATCCAGCGTCTCACACTTAGTTCATATCTAGAAATATGACCAAATTCACGCTCAAGCATCATTTTATGTTTTTCGAAGCATTTGACTATTTTAATCATAATAAAAAGAACGTGTATACAAATAAAAAAACTCTTTTCTAAAACATCTAGAACCTGTCCAAAGATTGCCGAACGACCTTCAAATGTTTATATTTTTTAGTGTTTTTTTTTAGTCATCATGCTCCAGAATGATAATTAGCCATGTTTAGGCTGACTAAAGTGGTAAAAAACACGTTTTCGTTTTACTAGTCCGCCACAAACAACCATCTACATAATTATGTTGCTCATGTGGTCCTTTAGGTGGTAGAGGTGCAGTTTTTCGTGTGTGTGTGTGTGTGTGCCTTGCTTTAGTCGGGTGGCTATTCCCCTCACCTCAAAACACCTTGATAAAAAATGTAATAAGTATTTTATTTGACATGGCAAAATGGCATCTCCATCTCGTTTTAATGGCCATCTTGGGAGGAAAGTGAATGGTCAGCCACTCTGCCATTTTTAAGTCATAGGCCAGGAAGAATTTTATGGTTACTTCCAGCGAAACATTAGAATAGAATAGAATAGATATAGCTTTACTGTCAAAATTGGACACAATGCATTTAACACAAAACGAAAACAAAAATATAGGTAATGAATAACAATTTTAGCATGATGACGTGGCGTGGCTAATCACGACCCAAGCGACGCGGTTTTTTAGCCCTTATCTCGCTCTCTCGCTCAATAGGAGAGCTGCGATGAGCAAGACAAGCGAAAATTAAGTAATCCTATTGGTGGTTTTTTCCCTCGCAAACCGCTCCACTTTCTTATCTTATCGGTGGGGTCCTTACGTTTAGATACACTTCGACCCTATGGGATCTTTTGTGTAATTACCCCTCATTTATTAGCGTTTAATCCAATGCCGCCTGCTCCCCTTCCAGAAAGCGGATAGTGGAGTGCAATGGCAGTGCCTTGAAAACGTTTGGTTCTTGGTAGCCACAACCGAGGATTTTCAAACTCACAATAAGTGTTTCATTATTTCCACTTCTTCGCTGCATATTCTACAATCTGTGTGGTTAAAGAGGTCCATCTTTGCTAGGACATGTTTTACCCCACTACCTGGCAAAGCCGTTACCGTGTTCGCTAGCGAATCGAATGCTCTGTGCCTCGCAGCCCTCGAAGTATTCTGATAGAATGCGAGGGACAGAGCAATCGAGTCGCTAGCCAGTACGGTAATTGTAACTCTGGTAAGGGTACTGGCGCATACTCACCCTAAGGGTTCTGGTTGGCGATGCAGACGAACCCTGCAAAAGTCCTTCCACGACTATGTTATTGCCAGTTTTGACGTAACAACAACAGCTGTGGTTGCAAATTCGCAATCACCTTGATGGTGTCATTGTTGCTTCCGCATTGCTGTTTAGGATCTAGCTGGGTGTGGGCGGACATTGTTTTTGATGCCCTTAAATAGGAGGTCGATCGAAAAGTAGATGACGAGATGACCGACCCCTAATCGAGAAATCGAGGTTAGAAACTAGTTATAATAAATATCCGGGCTTAGTCAAGATAGCATAACGTAAGCGATTTTCGAAAATCGACAAAATGTACGGGATTGACGTAAGCTAATGACAGATAGCGTCGACCTCAATTCAGTCTCAACATTTCGATAGAAAACAGAAACGTTACCAGTGTTTGCATGTTGGCTACGCCTATTTATCGCGGTGGGTAAAGATGATCCACGTCGAATTAACACGACGATAATAGGCCTGCAGGACAACACCACGGAATAACTAATAATAACACGGGTTGCCGGTAGTAATCCACATTGCAAAAGACAGAGACAAATCTATGATCTGGTAGCCGATCTCACAGAAATTAAGCTCTAGGCTACTGGTTTTGGCGAGCACGAAATCACCTTTGGAAAATGTGACCACGTTATTTTGGATCTTCGATTTGATCTTATCTTACAGATGGGTCCTTTTCAGATACACCTCAACCCCTTTAGGATCTTTCGTGCAATTACCCTCATACACACTCAGCTGTTCGAATATGCAGGTTTCCTCACGATGTTTTTCCTTCACCGTAAGAGCACTGGGTACCTAATTTCCTTAAGGTACATGGTGACCGCGGGGGTCCGAGCTCGGATCCTACGACCTCGACAGTACCCCGAGCCACTAGGCCACCGACGCTCTTAATGTCTCAGGTTCTTATATTCGGACCCAGATCGGCCGAAATCATAGTCAGGTACTGTGGGAAGAATGTTAATAATAGACTAAATTTAAAGCGAAACCACAAAAAATGGGATAAAAAGGCTCTATAGGTACCTAAGAATACATCAAGAGATAACAGCAATATTGCACATAGCTACAAAAACATAGTGTTCCGCGCCCCGACTTAGAGTTTTAGTATGTATATTTTACGGGCAAAAATTAGGCGTTTTACCCTATTTATTTATTTTGAGTTTTTTTTTGTTTGTAGTAAACTAGTGTATGTAGGCTTCGGAACCCTACACTGAGCATGCTTCAACATGCTCTTGTCCCGTTTTTTAAGGCATCGAGAAGGCTAAGGTATTTGATACCAATAGACAGCAGCATTTCCAAGACAGCAAATGCGTTGCCCACCCTGAGAACCATGATGGAATGCCTCTATGCCAGTCAATTAACCGGTTTTCTTATCCCACGCCGGAAAACAACAATGTAAACATGTTGTTGCTAGGCGGTAGCATAAAGAATGATAAATAAGATCTGCACGATGTAAGTTACTAAGTATTTCCGAACGTTGAAGATATAAATCTTAGGCACTTGTCCCACGGCCGCCGGCGGGAAAGCGATTAGCTAAGTATCGACTATTGTCTCGCTCAAGAAACGAACAAAAGATATAGATCAAGTGTCAATAAAAAGTCAAAGTCAAAGTCAAAGTTCTTTATTCTTCAATTTAGGCATAATATAATGCACCTATGAATGTCAAGAAGCATTACCACCGGTTCGAAAAATAAAACCTTTGCCCCGAGAAGAACCGGCGTAAGAAACTCGGCAAGGTATATTTTTTTCAAGAAAAAGGTTTACATCATTAGAAAAGAAACATAAACCTATATTAATAGTTGATCGCTGGCTGTTTAGGTTACCTGTCCACTGGGGTGGAGCGAAGCCGCGGAGCAGTGAGCGAGGAAAATATCCACCAATAGGAATACTTTATTATCCTAGCCTCGCTCAGCGCAGCTCTCCTATTGGTGCAATGGATTTTTTCCTCGCTCACCGCTCCGCTTTTTCGCTCGTCTCCAGTGGACAGGTAGCCTTACATTGCCGGCGACAGCTCTCTCTCTCTTACAATATATATAGTAGGGGAGCCAACGACACTAAACCTAGTACGATAAGACTACAGGATGATTATATTTAGTCTCGTTATTAATGGGGGACATGAAATGGTGGTGCAGCAATGCGAAAGCAATGCGGGCTCCTAGAATAATATTTATCCCGTGTCCATAAAAGAGACGCATATATGAACAGTTGATCGCTGGGTCTACTTGCTTCTCGCTTATCGTCGCCGGGTGGGACAAGTGGCTTATGTGCTTGACTTCGTTTCAATAATATTATGACCTTTCCAATATTGTTTTTTAATAAAACCGATGTAGCACTTAAACCGGTTACGCAGACCAGTCGAAAGGTTATGTTATGACCTTCTAATCATTAAAAGCAAGTAAAAATCTTAAAATTCTTAGATTGAATCGCCAGTAATAGTTACTATACCGCCATTTCGCGTGGAATAACAGAGTTATTTCAAAAATAATTTAATGGCGTCCACATTTTGTTTTGTGCTGTCAGTGCTATCAAATCAACTTAAAACTCATTTTCTTATGTTCAAAAGTAACACTGGGTTTAATGGCGTTCATTTACTATTTACTTATATTATTTGATCATTAAAGTTTCCATGCATCAGTAAAGTAAACAGTCAATTTCAAAGTAAAAATGCCTTTATTAATTTTATATTACCTACTGAGGCGCTTGCCCTACACGTCAAAGATATTAATATAAGAAAAAAACATGTTGCCTATTCTTTAGAATTAACATAATTATCTGACACGCTCTTATGCCTGGGTAATATAGACGTGTCAGATATTATTGAACCGAATGTTGAACAATATGTCAATAAAGGTGACTGTACTACAGACGAAGAAAGCAGTGTTGCTAACTGTGCCTAATCTACAAATAACAGAATAGTCAGTTAATTTTAACTTAAAGTTAAAGTTCACAAAATTATTTAGTAGGTACAAGTTCACCTACCCGCCCTGTGACCCAATAGGTAGTATCTTACAAATTATCCTTCTCACAGGATCAACTTTTCAAAAATCAACTTTCGGGTTGATTAGCAATTATTATAAATTATAAATATATTTTATGGATACAGTACTTCTAAAACTTTTTATTTTAAACTTAACCAAACGCAAAGCCGTAACGAAACGCATCCATGTGACAGAACAGCTGACCGCGCTGAAAAAATATTTATTTTGTTGACAACTCTCACTCTCTTTACCTAATCAAAATGTGTTGACTCCAGGCCATGCACGGATTGAAAAACACCAAAATATTATCAAGTATTATCTTAAAGTAATTACACCAACCGCCAGAATCACCAAAATGTCTGCAAGCAGGTTAGACGCTGTCTACCGAAGTTTCCTTATCACGAAATTTTTCACGAAAGGATGGGGTAAACCTGAAAATTTGCGAAGGTAAAAGCAAGTTACTCGTGTTTGAAAGTATTACCCAGTATTTTGTACATTTATGATTCATATTTTAATTTTTATTGGCAAATCATGTTTACCTATTTTATATAATCGAACTATATTTTGCGCTCCCAAAGGTTATTCGAGTTTAGAAAAGTAGTGTCGAACCGGGACAAGTGCTTCAAGCTTATCGACAGAGATTACCCAGTTACTATCACAAAGGTACCTTTACAATATTATTTATTCATTGTTATTATTTATTTATACTAACCTAAAAAAAATTTTACTCTTATGCGTTTAGACTACTGAGATAAAATAAAAATCCGCCTCTTAAAGTTTTAGATTCAGAGCTTAATAATAAGTAAAAAGTAAGTTATTCTTAATCATTACTTGTTTTTAATTTTAAATGATGTATTTATTTTCAAAGTAATATGGTTTGGTCATAATTTAACTGTGACTTCGGTTTTTAACCCTCTGTAAAACAAGAAGCGTGTTGTAATTTTTCTTATGTGTCTGTGTATCTGAATGTCTGCTGTGGCATTGTACTGCTATCCTTCCAAAGACAAAAGAAGGGGGCTAATGGCCAAGTAATAGTATAAACATATTAAATTTAATGTGGTTACCAATAGAGTATATAATGGTTTGACTACTACATTGCAGTTAGCGCCTTCTTTTTTTTAGATTTTGAAACAACACTATAAATTCCTACCTCAAATTATTTTTTTATAAATCATAGGAGCAGAAAATGTCAGACTGCACACTCCTGGAAGGGTATTTCTTGACACCGATGCAGGAGTATTTGCCAGGGATTGTGCCGGAGGTGGCTCGGAAGGCCCACTTCCAAGTGCTATTGCCTCGCCACTGGCGAGAGAAAGGAGTCAAACCCATGTGCTTGCATCTAGCTGGTACTGGTGACCATGTAAGTGTACCTTAGGTATAAATTACTAACATTTGCACAGCATACAATATTTAAACATCAAAATATTAGTGGGCTGCATGCTCGTTTGCCTTTTCTATGCCATAAAAAAATGCATTTATATGTGAATCATCTAATCTCCCTATTACCCAGATTATCATATCTCCTATAAGATAAAGATTTTCTAAAATAAATACCAAATTGTCATAATTCTTAATTTTTGGGCACACCATTACGTAAAATGTAGCTATATGCATATGGAAGCTTACTTAACATAACTAAATTTTGGTCCACATTCGGCATTTTAATAAACTAATTTGTACAAAAACCGTCACTGCCGCGGGTTGTCGCCGTTCTACGAAACGCTCCTCTGGCTGCGCTCGACGTCTCACCTATTTGGTTGCTTATGGCAGGGTGGAACAGTATCTGACAATGTATGCTAAAACTTGGCTTCTGTATCATATATTTTTCATAGTGATTTTAAAATCCGGTATTAAGTTGAATATTATTTGAATGAATCAAATAATATTCATAAAACTGATCTTCGTAATTTTAATACTTTGTAATTTTTTCGCAATTTTGATACTTATCTCGATATTGTATTTTCCGGTGTCATAAGATATTTGAAATTTCGGAATTATATAATTCGAGATTTTACGTTGTAGGACTAGTGAATTTTGATAAAAGCCCTAGTTATTTACAATACAATATCTTTCCAAATATTTGGCGTCTGATCATAACTGGAGAAGTGCGAGTTAGAATCGCGTGGAGAGGGTTCCGTACGTATTTTGCATGTTACTTTAAATACCATCAACTTCTTATAGGTCTCTACCTGTAATCTCTGGGTAAAGAACTATTTTCTGTATTTGTAACTCAAATTTTTGGCACAGTTGGTTGAACGGACACACAGAAGAAACCCTAAAAATAAGTTATCTTCATAATTGCTTTGTAACATTGTAAAGTTAATTTTTTTGTGATAAATTCTATTCAACACCATAGCAAAGTGCGAGACTGGACACAGTATCTAAAGAATTGTCAAGTAACTAACACACAATAGGTAGGTACCTACACCTCAATTACTCAATCAGCCCATGTCTCTAATAGTCCAATTTCAGTACCTCGCTCCATCATATTGTATCCGTCCTGTCAGTCGCTTTTGCGGCTCATTGTGAGGATTTAAATCCTATCCATTTAATGCACACAACTTGAAAATATCTCAAGATTTGTAAACACAGTTTCTCCTGACCCTAGTCAAGACTCAAGTCATGACGAGGTCGAGAATGCAGCGTGCTTTTGAACTCCACAGTCGGCTGGCCAACATCAGAAAGCCGTGTCACTGACGCCACAGTCGGGCACAGCCGACACTAGTTGAAGATTAAAAGTCACTTTGTATCATATCAATTAACATGTTTGCCGTTTGAGTGACACTTGTATTTCACGTACAAGTTCAAAAGGTTAATTTAATCCTACTTTTGAAGGATACCAGGTCACGCTAATGACCTTGGGCTAACACTAACGCGCGGGGCGGTGGCCGACACTAATGCATACAAGATAAATCTCCTATATCACTGTGCGCAGTGCATCATGGGCCAGCGTATGAGTCGCATTTTACACCTTAGAGCGTGCAACATATTGTTGTTTCTAGCTCATGCTTACGTATTACCCCGTCCCTTACGCTGGCCCATGCCATCATGCGGAAGGGGGCTTCTACCTAACCTAAAAGGCGTGCGTTACTTTGCATCGCGTGGCGGTGACGTGAGCATACCGGTTCGCGACGCCCACCCCTGGGTGGAACATTGACGTGACTCCCCGGGGCGTCGCGATACACGGTTAGGTAGGGATCAGCTGCAAATAAATTGGTTTTACCGTTCGGCAACTTCCGCTACAGCTCGCAGTGTCTACTTGGCCAGTCCGCAAGGTGTGATGTTTATTTGTTTGTCAATAACAAATAAACAAGCGTTGACCGACAGGTTTGGCGCATGGCCATGTATTTAGGGGGCACGTGTTGTTAGGGTTGCCAGGATTTACGATTTACGCACGCGTGGGTATAAAGCTTCGTATTTATATGTATGAAGGTACCTACTCTGTGACGCAGAACAATTGATCACGTGGCACACGTGTGTATCGTGCGCGCGTAGCGTGCGTCATGCGCCACTGTCGAATTTCTGTTTTCTGGACAGTCCAGTTAGTTTATAAGCGATGCCATGCGAGCGTTGCTGGTGCGTTGCGTCGTCGCAACGCTGTGATTTCAGCATTGGACGCAAGGGTTTTCAACGCATCGTGTGGCATGTCTATTTAATTTATATGTAAAACAACGCACCTGTGCTCGTGTGGCATCCCTCTAACCGGTCATTTTCATCAATTTCAGACACTAAAATTAATAACAAAGAATGTCAAAATTTTCAATTAAAACTTAAATCATTTGATTTTTGGATGGCCCTACGTGTTATATGAAGTTTGTTTATGCATTAATCTTATTACAAAGATGTTGTTGACTACTGATTATAAATTTGAATCAGTAAAATCATTCCGGGCTGTTTGTGTGGGCAAAGTTGGCTGTTGGCTCGCTGCTTCAGAGAATACACGTAGTCGTTATCCAATTCGACGTTCTGATCTTTTAATTTACCAAATGTATGTAGGTAGGTATGTTGTAATATACACTTAGGTATATACGTAATGGGGATGTTGACTAGCATGCCAAATAGCTACTTTTATTGAAGTGTCATAAGGATGGCTTATATATACAGATTTATATGTTTAAAAAAAAATTGTATTCAGCCAGTCAGACAGACGCATAACATAAGTCTTTTTATAAGAGTTTCGTTTATCAGTAATTAGTTCAGAACCCTAAAACTGGGATCGTGTTGCCAATTACACGAGTAGTAAATAGGTAGCCATTTTTTGGAAACTGTTTTGTTACGCTATTTAAATGTATTTAAATATCAGGTTTGAATTGGACCCAATTATAAGGTACCGATTCAAGTGATAAGCATATGCTCAACATTTACTTATGTATTCCAATTAGATCTCGATATGGTTAAACAGTCTTTAATTTCTCGTAAACTCACTGCAATTACCTACCTACTTAGCATCAAAATTGGTTTGCCTTTTTGGCTAATATCTATCTCATCATCATCATCATCATCATGTCAGCCGAAAGACGTCCACTGCTGGACATAGGCCTCCCCCAAGGCTTTCCACTCAGACCGCTCTTGTGCTTTTCGCATCCACCGCGGTCCCGCGATCCTGACGAGGTCGTCACTCCATCTTGTTGGAGGCCTACCTACAGCTCGTCTTCCGGTCCGCGGACGCCACTCCAGAACCTTCTGACCCCATCGGCCATCAGTCCTGCGAGCAATGTGCCCCGCCCACTGCCACTTCAGTTTAGCTATTCTTCGGGCTATGTCGGTAACCTTAGTTCTACTGCGGATATCATCATTTCTGATTCTATCTATCTATATATGAAATAATAGTTTGGGACTAGGTCAATTTGTGTGATATTGTCCGCTGATATAATTGATTTATTATCTATTTAATACGTTTGTAACTGTTGTAAGTCATACTAATATTATAAAGAGGACAGTTTTGTATGTTTATATGTTTGTAACGAATAAAATAAAAAATTACAGGACCGAATGCTACATTATGCCTGAGTAACATACGCTGTGGCACGTTTTATTTTTCTCGACACGCAGGCAACAGCTAGTAACTGATATTTCATATATGGCTAGAAAGATTTTTATAATTTAGGCATCGTTGAAGAAAAGACACTTGACATATATTTATTCTGAAACTCGTACGGCGGCCGTCTGTGTGACGAAAGCATAAACGTAAACGATCGCTTAGCTAGATATTAATAATATGTTTTGTTACGTCCTCGAGGAACGATGTTTGCCACGTCATACTGTTCTTGCGTAATCAGCTGCTATGATCTACATCTAACCTCAAAGCTCGGAAAAGGAGAGAAATATTTTAGCTGTCCATACAAGAATAATATAATAAACTCTTTATTTTGGACCATACAAAACATGCATTGATCGTAAATTTACGTTGAATTATTTAAACTTATTATTGAGATGTGCCTTTTTTTCCCAAGCCAATATATAACTGAAATATAGCTTGACTGGGTACGAGTCGACTGGAAACATGTACCTATCCACTTTGGGTCCTTATTGCATTGCAATAAGGTGGAAAAGTGGATACATCTCTTTGGAGTCGACTACTTATACATGGGCTCAGAAAAGGGGGAAGGTTTTATGTTTAGAACGTTCCGTAGTCTCTGCCTTTCCCATTGGGAGGCGTGAAGGAATGCATGTCTATAAATGTTGCATGGGTAGATCTACTTTTTGTTGTTGTTATTGTGTCACATACCAGATCACACCAGTGATTGAGTTTCTGAGAAAAAACGTAATTAATATTCACTACTCAATGCCATCTTTACCATAAGGGCACACGGGGCCCGTGCCCAGGGCCCTGCAAAGAGGAGGCCCCGAAGGACCGACCATTTATCTCACATTAATTCCCAAAACAATTTTGTCGGGCACAGTAACAGAGAGCAACAAAGCCCCAAATTCTTGCGTGCCCAAGGGCCCCAGCACAGTTTAAGACGGCCTTGTCCCTACTAATCATGGTTTAAAGGAGAGCCCGTATTATGGTCGCCTTCATCGCGGTGGATAAAGCACCCGTCACTCTCTCACTTACTTAATGATCAGAAAGTGACAGATGGTATATCCACACGATAAATACGACGATAATGAGCCCACAAGAGACGTCACGACCGTATTTTAACGATGTCACGGCAGCTTCGCTCCGTTAGCGTAAAGGAGGAACACATACTATCTCTCACAAACTTTCGCATTTGTTAATTTGAGTGTGATAAGTAAATCAGTCGTAACTGATAACATGCTTTGCCACAATATGGCATGATACCGTTACGTAACAATAGGATTGTATAGTTAATATCTACGCTAGACGATTGGCATTGGGCCACGTAACTACTCATTGTCGGGGTGTTGATGTCGAACCACAATATCGATTGGAAACGGCATGCGCCATCAATAATCTAATTTGGTGTGGTTAAAAATAAACTATCGATTGATGACAATACAGCCGGTTCAAGTGGTCACCCTAACTTTGTTATTTATCACCAAAAGCATCTTACATTGTTTTTAATAACTAAGTATTACAACAAAACAACACAGACTTAATAAGTAGCTGCACTCTTTTGTACCTCGTCGCTATTGCGGTTTTGACAGATTTGTAGAGCAGTTTTTTTTTTCTTTGATATGGCGTTTCCACAATGAAGTGATTTCGCCAGTGTCAAGTATATATAAGTATAAAACAATATAACAATAAAATACAATCCAATCTTCTCTAGGAAGATTGGGGGCAACGTTGTACGGTGATATGTAGGACAGAGGTCAAGATAGTTTTAGCCTCTGTACCACTGCGAGTCCACTTGAAACGAGAAGTCAACGAGATGCCAGATACACAAAGGCGTAAAAAGGACAAATCACTAACAGAAAAGAACTTTGAACACCTAAATACACAAAAATACAAAACTAAAACAAATTACACATCCGCCATCTTTTAAAGTTTAAACGTGGTGTTAAAGTGACAAAACGCTAATTTGTTACGATATTTACAAAATTTGGGATGTACACGTGAGCATAGCCTGCTTTATAACAGTTATAGAAAAATATGGCGTCCTTCAAAAGTAGGATTTATTTGTTAATTAGGTCCCGCTAAGAGCACTTTTGTGCCGATGCGGCTTAATAATACACTTAATTAGGTAGTTAAATTAATGCTACCTATAGTCTAAGTACTAGGTTAAAAAAGGAACTATGCAGTCGCAAGTGACCTGGCAAAACATAACACAGTTAACAAAATATGACAAAGGTAAAAACATAAAAAAACAATAATTAAGGGTGTACATTCAAACCGCATGGGCATTAAAGTAGGATTAACAGGTACGCTCGGCGTAATAAGTAGCTCTGCACACTTAAGTGCTTTGTCACTTTAAGGTTATATTAGAACTGCTGCACTTATCCGTCAAAACCGTAATAGCGACAAGGTACTAAAGTGTACAGCTATTTATAACTCCGCGCCGACTGTTCCTTCTGGGTAAGCTCGCTCTTTCGGCGACCTTGTCCTGACTTGATTAGGGTCAAGAGCAAATCCGTTTGATGTAAAAAAATTGAAGTGTGGATTCTACGTACATTTTAAATATCAACAAACTCGTACATTCACCAGCAATAATAATAATATATTATCCAACATATGGGTGCAAAAATATCTGACACGTCTTTATTACTAGAGGTATAAAATCGCGTCAGATATTTTGGCTCCTAATGTTAGATAGTATATTATTGCTGGTGATTGTACCTATAAGTATCAGGACTGTAACTTTTTTTCCTTTGACATTATAAACTTAATTTGAAAAATTATCATTCATTCATATCTCGCACTTATCTCTTATACACTCAGGAGCAAAAAAAACGGGTCAGAGTGCGTTTTTCATACTAAAGAGGCTATTTCAAAGCCTTGGTTCCTCGCCAGGGTATGCTTTTAGTGAATTCTGATGATGAATACTCTGAGCATCGGTACAGGACTTCCAGAATGCCTAGGATACCCAACTGAATGAATAGGCGGTTAACGCCGGAATTGTGCATGTTCAGAAAAACATGTAAAATGGCAATAAAATGTAAGGAAATCCAAGTGCTGACCCAAACTCTCCCGTTGTGGTGTTAACTGATTGTGCGATCAGTTAGGTATCTTAAGAACTTTTGACCTCCTCTATTGAACCTCGCAATATCCACCATTAAACCTCACTCAAAACAACCCCTGGCGAGGAACCAAGGCTTCGAAATAGTCTCGTTTGTATGAAAAACGCACTCTGACTCTTCTTCTCTCCGATCTTATTTTATTGGTGGGGTCCTTACGGATACACTTCGACCCTGTGGGATCTTTTGTGTAATTACCCCTCTTATACCTAATTAACGCTTAGTCCACTGCAGCCTCCGCCCCTTCCAGATTTACTAAGATTTAGCCTTGTAGTACTATGGGTACTAGACAACGATAAACATATGTTGCGAATCTCTTTAAGGTTAAACTAGGTTTCCAGGGTTACCACGATACACTAAATTTGAAACTTCGGATGCTGCGACCCTGTGATTTATCAATGACAAGTCACAGGGTCTGTCATTCGAGACTGATGTCAAATTATAGATTAGAGTGTTAGCTGTCAAAATGTATGAACTGACAGTCGATTAACATTAATTAATTGGTTTTGGTGAAATTGGTACTTTATCGAGAGAAAGGGATGGAGCTGACGTAACTTAGAACTTTGTTTTTCAAAACCTCAGGCGTCTAGAGCACGCAAAATAGCAGTCGACTGTCGTGAAAAAACCAATTACAAACTCGTACATAAACTTAAGATTAACATGTTGGTACAAAGGCTCACTTATCGCTATAAGGGTTCTCTTCCAGTTAACCTGACCATGACTGAGAAAACTGTAACCTTTGAAAACGGAAAATGACGAAAAAAGAATGTGTGTAAACAGGAATACGACGAATGGAAAATGACCTTGCGGCGCTTCTCCTCCACATTGATGGTCTTGTCCGAAGCGCTGGTAGATTCACTCTATATTACTGAATTTTGAATTTTGAATCAGGATTACGACGAAAAAGGGAGCAATCGTTATTTTTAGGTTAGAATTTTGAATTTGGTCTACCACGAGACAATGGATAGATTGTATCTGTTCCAGTTCTTCTGGCGGCGGCGCAACCTGATGGTGAAGCCGCTCATCAAGGAGGCCGGCATCGGCGGCATCATACTCGAGAACCCCTTCTACGGCATGCGCAAGCCTACCGACCAAGTGTAAGACATTTTTATACCACTTGTTCCAAAAACAAGTGACAGTAAGCGAGGTAGTCCCCTTGATTATGCCTACATACATTACATATTGTCGTCTATATAGGTAACTAGCGACACGCCCTCGCAAGAATAAGATTTTTTATTTCGAGCAACAAGGCCCATAAGGATGACGCGCTGGCCTAGTTGGTAGTGACCCTACCTACAAAGCTAGCGGGCATGGGTTCATACCACGGTGTAAGGGCAGATATTTGTGAGATGACTAGACCTTGTTGTCGCACTGAAATTGTTTTTCAGTAGAGCGTGAATGTTTTTTTTATCACCACCCAGTTACATATATATGAAAGGTAGACTATGTGTTAATCCAAGGTTATTAGCGTTACTTTTTGTGTGAAAGAGTAACAAACATCCGTATACATACATACATACTCACAGACTTTCGCGTTTATCATATTAGTATGGTATGTTTTAATACAAAAGTAATAGAGACTGGTGACTCCTCTATGAAATTATCAGTGACATACAGTATCGACATTTAGATAGTCGATAAAAAAAACTTTCACGCTCTGCTGAAGAGTAATGACAGTGCGACAAGATAACGTGGTCTAGTGATGACTTGATGAGCACGAATATTTGTTCCTGAGTCATTGATGATGTTTTATATGTATTTAAGTATTTATATCGTTGTCTAGTACCTATAGTACAAGCCTAGAGCTTATATAGTTTGGGTCAAGGTCAATTGCACTGCTAATCCAATAGGCAGTAAAAACTCTCTAAAACTCAGATAAAACTCCTGTACCAATATCAACCTTAGAAAAGAATTAGAACTGCTTTGGTTATTAAATTTGGGATACTGTTTATTAGCTTAGGGGTACTAGGAAACGATATAACTCCATGATTCGTGTTGTCCATGTACAGTCGCTCGTCGCTGCACAACGTGTCGGATATCTTCGTGATGGGCGGCTGCCTGATCCTGGAGTCGCTGGTGCTCTTCCACTGGTGCGAGCGCAACGGCCTTGGCCCGCTCGGCGTCACCGGCCTCTCCATGGGCGGACACGTGAGCATCATCATACTTTTTAACATTTTGAGCGTCAAAGCCGGCGTTTTCTCAGCCACAGAAGTTATCAACTTGAATTTGGCACAATGGTATAACCTGCTAGCATAAATTTTCCGTCAAGACAACATGATCATGATAATGGTTTAGTGCTTAGTTATTTATATTTAAATTAAACTATTAATTAATTTGCTACCCATTTCAATGAAAATCTGCTTGAAGATGTCATTGGCATTAGAGATGCCAAGTCATTTGTAATTGATAGGAAACTCAACCTTATTGCTGTAGAATGTTGGATTGACTTTGCAACTACGGTGAGTGACAAATTTAATTCCTTGACTGTACCTAATTCTGGGTCTAGGTACCCCTTCTTCGTTTCCCTTCTATATTTCCTTCTATGATGTTCTACCAAGACGTCATGTATAAAAAGTCTAAGCACATATTGGACATGCTAAACATGGAATGTTTGCAGATGGCATCTCTAGCAGCAACGAACTGGCCCAAACCCTTGGTGTTGGTACCGTGCCTGTCTTGGTCAACAGCCTCCGCAGTTTTTCTCCAGGTAACTGATAAATTCTCTAGTGTAGTAGTTATATTTTCTAGATCACTACTAAATTTGTTGACACGAAAAGCGAGGCCTCAACCTTGTCAGGGGCTCTGTTCTACCCGGTAAAATATATCGCTTCTGATATGTTATCGTATTTCAACGTTATTGTTGTTATTTACTTAACAGTAATGGCGGCCGAGTTATAATATACGATAACATGTCAAAAGCAATATGGTTTAACTGTATAGAATACTTAACTATGTAAGGAAAAAAACTTTTATCATTAGTTTTTTTAACATTTTGACTAACTCCTTATCATCATCATCATTATATTTTAAAGAAAGTGTAAAAGTTTTGGCAAAACTACGAATTTTGAAATCCAAACATAACATAAGCAATTCAGAAAACAATACGCTAACCATATTCCAGGGTGTCATGTCACAGTCAATAAATTGGGATCTCTTGGAGGATCAGTACTTGTCCGATGGTCAATACCGGGAGAAGCTGTCCAAAATGGTCACCATAGTCGACGAGGCGTTTCTAGCGGGAAAGAAATTTGCTCAAACCTACTCGCACGATATCAAAACAGATGCAAAAGAAGCAATAAAACCCACACAAAAAAACGTAGATATAACCTACAAAGAAAACAATGGACAAATAAATCCTGAAATAGTAGATGTTACACGAGGCATGGAATGTACGGACGCGCCTAAAAACAAAATAGATGTTGGAACAGGACATTTCCTTGAGGAATTACAGAAGCTGCTAGATGAAAATAAGATTAGTCAAGAGCTTCATGATAAGCTGATATCGAACGACAAGTTTGAACTGGCACAGCAAGATATTGAGGACATTAATAAGCTGAGTAAGGATAGTGTGAAGGAGATATTGCTGAAATGTAAACTTGGTAAGTCTTGCAATTTGGTTAGGAGAGATGTCGAGGACCATTTCGTTATATTAACTAGTCGTAACTAGTGAAAGAATTAATTTATGATAACCAATACAGCATCTTCGTTTCTGATATTGTCAATTTGATTGCTGATTAAATCAGTATTCATTATTATTGAAATTATCGATGAGAACCTGTAATTAGCTCTTAGTATGTAGATTCTACAATATTAACTTTATAGCGGTTGCATTTCCATTAATAAATAGCTGTCACCCCCTTTTTTTTCATACTAACCTTATGAAAAATAGTTTACGTCCTATTCTCAGACCTACTGAATATACACACAAAATTTCATACGAATCCGTCAAGCCGTTTCGGAGGAGTTTTGTCACAAACACTGTGACGCGAGATTTTTGCCTTCGTTCAGATTCAACAGCATTTGAAGCCAATATTTTATTTCAGCTAACATTAAGATACACGTACCGTTGGCAAAATCGGAAATACTAAGCAAAGAAGACCCAAACCAAAATGTAATTTCGAGAGCCGCAGCAAAAGTCATACAGGTACCAAATGAAATTGAGAAAGCGGAGGCCAAGTTGGTCAAAGGCAAGTCGTGGAACGTATCGGAGATGACGTCGGACCTGTGGGCATACTTGTCTTTTGGGAAGAGTAAAAGTGGGAAGAAGATAGATTGGAGCAAAGTGCACTGGCGCGACAGAGAGGCTTTGCAGTTCATGCGCGGCGTTATGGATGAGTGCACGCATCTTAGCAATTTCTCCGTGCCGTTTGATACCTCTTTGATTATTGGTGAGTTCTACCTATTATTTATTTATTTATTCAAGAGAATATTATTAAGAATTTAGATTCTTTCACCAAAAACTCTGATATACATAATTTAAATACTAGAAATAAAAATAAAATCGTTATTCGAAAATTCCGTGTCCGTAAAGTATATAAATCGTTTCTTGGTCAGTGCATTTATTTCTATAATAAATGACCTGAAGTAGTTTTAAAGTTACCCTTTCCAGCACTTAAAAAATATTTGAAAAGATTGTTAATGTCTAAAGCGTATTATAGCGTCGAGGACTATCTAACAGACAAAAATACATGGCCTAAACCCGAAACTTAGTCAATAATAATTTGTTCAAATGCAAAAGCTTTATACCTGCTTTTTCTTGTCTAGGGGACACCGTTGATGCAGGAAAACATATCAAAACTTTTATGTGGTCATCTTGCACCATCTCATATACACATAAGTAGTTGATTCTATTTTTTCTTTTTTCTTTTCTCTCTCTATCTCTCCCGTAAGATTTTTGCCATGTTTTCCTGCTGAACTACATATGTTATTTGATAATATATTTAATTTATTATTTGTAGCTTTATATATTGCTAGACTAAGTAGTACCATTGTAATATGAAATATGTTTAAAAAATGACTGACTACTGAGTGTCTTGCGGCGTTTCTTCTCAGCAGTGGTCGACTCTTGGGAAGCGCTGGTAGATTCTTGACGTGTAAAAGTGCCCGAGCGGCCTACTTACTGAATAAATTTATTTTATCTTTTTTTTTATCTTTATGGTAGGTTTTTCTAGTGTTGAGAAAAACGTCTGTTTGATTTGAGTTCGGTTTGATTTTTGCTTCCTGCAGCCTGCCTCCAAGCAGCAGTGCATTGTTTGGTTCCGGTGTGATAAGACAACCGGTGAAGTTACTAGCATAGGGGCATTCCATCTTAGTTCTTTAGGGATAGTAACGCATTGGCAGTCTTAGGATTGTAGTCTTAATAATGCAAATGTGGCAGACATTAATGACATTATAAACTCGTAGGATAATGAAATAATGGTGTCTACGAACTGGGCCAAAATTCTACACGATAAAAACAACAGTCCTGACCTGTTATCGTATTGTCAACGTTTTGATGGGTCTTATTTACTTGACAGTAATGGCGGTCGAGTCTAACACGTTAAAGACAATATGGTTTTCACCACCTAGAAAGGACCTGCATCGCTATCGCAATCGGCTTCAAAATGGAATAATTGTTGTTTTCATTTTGTATGCCGACTCGCCTTCGGGCTGTCAAGATGAAAACGATTCTAATTGAGAGTGCGTTAGGCAATAAGCCCTCCGATCTGATGATAGTATCTGAATCTTCCACCTTAGGCTTGGTTTCCTCTTGCGCTGACATCGGTCGAGCGTACCGACGTATGATAAATCTGCCGCTGACGTCAGCCTGGCTGTGCGGTGTCCCATAGAACATGGTGTATATTCGTACGCGACCGCGACCGACATAAGCGTAGGAGGAATTCAAGCCATAGTCTTTAGTCTTGTGATAAAGTCTTGAGGATGAAAATGTCAGTGGGTCCAGGGTGGCCTGTACGCCAGTTTGCTTTCTTCATAAAACCGGCACCGGGTGCCGGCGCGCACCGTGTCGTGCAGGAACTCGCCACTGCCCCGCCCCTGCGCACAGCTCAATGCGCTCCTGGCATCGGCACCCGAGTGCGACTTTTTTGCGTGGCGATGGAAGGCAGTGTGTAGTGAATGCTTGAGATTCTGTGAGGCGATGGATGCTAGATGCTCAACTATTCCAATATGATTTGTTACCTATTATTGTGAAATTTTATCTTTTAATTGTTCATTTAAGTTTAGTGACGCACTGGTTATACTGTAATGTCATGTAAACGTTTTTATCAATAAATAAATAAATAAAACAAATGGTCTGTATTATGGAACTGTTTGTCAGCGGTGTGCGCGAAGCACGACGCGTACGTGCCGCGCGAGGACGTGGGCGGCCTGGAGGAGATCTGGCCCGGCGCCGAGGTGCGCTTCGTGGACGCCGGACACGTCTCCGCGTACATCCTGCACCAGTCGCTCTTCAGGTATAACAACTAACCCTTTGACTTGGTCAACGACGCAGTTATACTTGATTTATTGGTTTGTTCCCGATTCGCCGGAATTACTTATAAATGTGACAGTCACAACTCTTAACGATAACACGAATCCGGCGAATCGGGAACAAACCAATAAATGAATTATACATTATGAAATCTCTCTATGATTTTGTGATCTTAGCCTAATTGTGCAAAATGTGGTTACAGAATTATCAACATTTTTTTAGAGTTGGTAGTTTTGTAGCTCTATATACCCCACTTTGGGAATGAAGGCGTGAGTTTATGTATGTGTATGTACAGACAGACAGACGGACGGATGGACGGACAGCGTCAGCCACTGATACGTCAAACCTCGACAAAACAGTTTTAAAATTGTATAAATCAAACTTGATTGATGAAGTAGAGTAAATATGAACCATCGTTTTAAAAAAAAACACTATGTGGCGAAAAACTATCGGTTGATCTGGTCCGTCGGATTATAAAGATTGTTGCCGAGCATTTTCTATATTGCTTTGTTCTGTCGCAACTCGCAACGCATGAACGCACCAATATAAACTTGAAAAATTAATAAACGATAATTTTTCCGCAGGTCTTGCATAAAAGAAGCATTTGAAAGGTCCAAGAAGAAGTGGAAGGATGGGAAACACATCGATTGACAGTAGCTGTCGCCTCATAGTTTCAATACTAGCGTAAGGTTCATGCCAGCATTTTGTCCTAGAGTGGGTGTGGTGTATCTGGTCTTAGTTAAAAGAGGCTTTAAGGAACGCAGGATATTTTCAGATGATTATATTTTGTGTAACATTTTCAAGTATACAGTTTTAAATGAAGTTACGTTATCCTTAGTGAAGATTTTTCATACACAAGTTTGAACAAGTTGTAATAAATTTATAATATCAAAAAACCCGATTGCGTAAAAACTCATGTACGGTATCACCCCAGCACAATCCCAAGACTTGGCGGCTGCTTGCGTCCATATTGAATTTTGTCTTTAGTGACAAATCACAAGATGTAGACAAATGGATTGACATATGAATCATCAAAATCGTCCCACATACATACAAATATAGGCTGTTAAACACATTTCCCTCCTCCTTCGGCAGTCGGGGAAAAAGGAAAGAATTAATTGTCGCTACAATGATTCTGTAACGGCGCTTAGTGTCTTGCACTAACTGTAAACTTTTGTAATCAGTATGGAGCCTTGTCGTAGAAAGTATGTCATTAATCTTAACGTATCGTGATGTCATTTTGACAGGGTTAAAACTACAAACTACAGTTAAAATTCCATAATTCTACTAGTTCTAAAGTAAGGTTTGTGTCATAATGTAGCAATAATTAAATTTGAAATTGTAAATTTTGACAAATGTTTTGTCATGACGAGAACTAGCAATAAAATAATAATATAAATAAATATAAAAATATCGGATAATTCATAATAAAAGATGAAACCTAAAACTGTAAAATCAACTGTATACATCTCTGATATACTCGTGCTAAGTACTTGTATAATTTACAGGCTATGCTGCAGGATATCGGAATATTATATTCCATGTCGTAGAAATTGTATATGTTTGCAAAATAATAACAAGCCGAGGGTAACTTTAGCCCTGTTTTGTTCAATAGAGAAATAACTGAAGGTTTGTCAACAACAACTTTGAACGACACTGCCTAGGAGCGTTTGGTGGTCGTTGAGAATAAACCATTAAATTAAATTCTTAATACAGCATATAACAAAAATCCTGTTCAACACAACTATTTCAAGGTCTAATCTAAAATTATGCAGTTTGAAGAACAGCGGAAACTAAAAGTAATTCTAATGTAATAGTCTTTTCTACAAATGGCTTTGTTACAGATATAGTAAATAAACACACGAGATCGTTTTTGGACTAGTTTGTATTCATCTTGCTTTCTCAGTCCGCTTTCGTACCCTCCGATAAGCTGATTGAGATAGCAAGAACACGAATACGATGTCGTGGGATTATGCACTACATCCATGCTGTAAATATCAACCCAGCTATCAACACCTCACTGCTTTTCACATTATTAGGATAAGAAATTGTCGTACAAATTAGTATTATCGTGATTAATACGTAAATAACAAGACCATTTCAATGTTTTATATTAACAACTGTCTAATTTTAGCTCAATGTTAGCAGTGATTTAATATTACCAAAATAGTTGGAGATGTGTGTAACGCTTCAATAACATGTTTTAAGTGTTATTCGACTGTAAAGTATAACAATGGCTTTCGTGATATTACGAAGCATAGTTTATTTATTACAATAGTTTTACAGAATAGGCGTCATTGTCCGTTTATTGTGAATAGAAATCATTTTCTGTAACTGTTGTGCTTTTATATTGCAGCCATTCGTTGTAAATAGTGTTTTTATCTCTTTTGAGATGCAAATATATACATTTTATAAATAAATATTTTTTTACGTTTCCTTGGGTTTTATTTTTGCTAAATGACCCGGGATACGCTCTGACCCGCCCGTTCCCCAGATCTGAGCCTTTGCGATAGCTGCGGCGTCGAATGAACATCTTAGGTTGAATTAAAATAATTTTAGGTCTACTTACTTAAAGTAAATTCAAACCCTTCTTGATTGAGCCCGCATAAAAAAATGGCAATTAAAGAACCAAAAAAAGTGTACGTTATGTTCAGTGATGCACACTGTCAAATTAAGGGTAAACTAAATAAGAAATGGAAGGGGTGAATGAAAGGGTGTGTAAAATAAATATGGGTTTTTGGTTTGAAATTCGAACCGCGTTTCGTAGGACGGCACCTACACATAGACCGCATTGCCTTAGCATCTTGAGGTCACTTTTACTAAAAATAGTACAAAATACTGCGATTCAAATGAATATGTAGAGCAAAGGAAGTAAACTGGAATTTCTTTTGTTTTAGACCAATGATCAAATTGACTACTTCATTTGCAATAGATTCAAATAGAATAGATAATAAATTACCTGAAGTAGTTTTAAAGTTACCCTTTCCAGCACTTAAAAAATATTTGAAAAGGTCGTTAATGTCTAAAGCGTATTATAGGGTCGAGGACTATCTAACAGACAAAAATGCATGGCCTACACCCGAAACTTAGTCAATAGTAATTTGTTCAAATGCAAAGGCTTTATCCTGCTTTTTCTTGTCTGGGGGACACCGTTGATGCAGGAAAACATATCGAAACTTTTATGTGGTCATCTTGCACCATCTCATATACACATATATAAGTAGGTAGTTGTAGTTATTTTATTTTATTCTTTTCTATCTTTCTCTCCCGTAAGATTTTTGGCATGTTTTCCTGCTGAACTACTGTTATTTGATATTATATTTAATTTAATACTTGTAGCTTTATATAATGCTAGATTAAGTTGTACATACCATTGTAATATGCAATATGAAATAAGTTTAAAAAATGACTGACTGCTGAGTTTCTTGCGGCGTTTCTTCTCAGCAGTGGTCTCCTCTTGGGAAGCGCTGGTAGTATCTTGACGTGTAAAAGTGCCCGAGCGGCCTACTTACTAAATAAATTTCTTTTATCTTTTTTATCTTTTTATTCATCATCATGTCAGCCGAGAGACGTCCACTGCTGGACATAGGCCCAAGGCTCTCCACTCATGACTGGTCTTGTGCTTTTCGCATCCACCGCGCTCCCGCGATCCTTACAAGGTCGTCACTCCATCTTGTTGGAGGCTTACCTACAGCTCGACTCCCGGTCCGCGGACGCCCCTCCAGAACCTTCTGACCCCATCGGCCAACAGTCCTGCGAGTAACTCTGTAACCTTAGTTCTACTGCGGATATCATCATTTTTGATTCTATCACGCAGAGAAACCCCAAGCATAGCCCCTCTGAGTGACTGAGCTTCCTTACGAGGCCCATTGTTAGCGCCCACGTCTCAGATCCGTAAGTCAAAGACACTGGTCAAAGAGTTTTGACCTCAAACACTGCGGTAATTTGGAAGAAAAGGTGCTGCGAAGCTTCCCGAACGCTGCCCGAGTCGGATTCGACGAGTGACATCTTTTTCAAAGTTGGACCGACCTAACTGGAACGTTTGTCCCAGGTAAATATAGTCGTCAACAACTTCGAGCGCAAACCCTCTTAATAGATTCATACTCCATTTAAAAATTTCATTGTATGGTGGGCCTTAGTTTTTCTTTAAACTTTAATCATCCATAAACTTGCAATTTTTTACGTTCTCGTCGTTCTAAATTTTAATTTGTTATACCAATAGTAGGTAGGTTAGGTTCGTTAGGTATCTACAGATGCCCGAAGGCCAAACCGTCCTGAAATAGGAGCCCTGACGTTGGGCAAGGCTCCGTCAAATGTTGGTGGGACAAAACGCAGTGGGACCACGGGTAATGGCTCGATTGACCCTAGTACGGGAAAGGATCAGTGTAAGGCCGCATTTACACTTATAAGGCCGCAGTTATTGCTGTAAAATATGTGCATCTCTGTCTTGCATATAACTTTTTTCAAAGCTTACAGCAATAATTTGCAAGTGTAAACGCGGCGTGAGAAATAAAAAACCAGCATAAAACAAGTAATCATTTAATGTTCATCATTACTCAAGACGCCAGAATGCAACCATAAACGAAATAAATATCTCGGAATCTCTTAATGAGAAACCAAACGCAGCTAAAACGCCAGTCAACAGTGGCCAAATTCACCAGATTCCAAGCGTTTTCAACATATAATAATATAATTCTGAGTGAATTTGTAAAAACTTCATAAAGCTGGCATTCCACTGCGGCACACGCTACGCACGCACACGTGGGCATACGCTTAGAGCCAAAATGTATGTAGATATTTCTACACGCACAAAACGACGCCAACGACATGCCAAGAACAATAGTGAATAAGCATGGATTTTTTAATCGCATTTCTCAACGAAATGTAAAACACCGTAAAAGAGATTGCCAAAATTGAAATTAAAATTTAAATCGGGCAATAATTTCGGATGGTACAAGCATTTTAAAATGATAATTAGCCAGAGATTAGATAGAGAGACAGGTCCGTCGGTGTAACAGGTCGGCCATATTAAGTGTATGTTAAATTCTGTTTTGCTAGAAAGAGTTAGGAACAAATCTGTGTTGGCTTGCTTGGTTGTTTTAATAGCTATTCAAAAATGTTTTTTCTTAACTGTTTGTTACATGACTCGGCTTTTATTATAGCTGTGAAAATAAATCGTGAATATTCCCTATTGATACACGTGGTTCATGTGTAGCGTGCGTGCGTAGCGTGCGCCGCAGTGGAATTCTAACGCTGCGGTCACATCTCCGGGATTCGACAAATATTCATGTTGGAGTCTCTTTATTTATGTTAAAATGGAAATGCCAAACAGTATCTTTACCGAAGTCTGTAGATGCGACCGCAGCTTCAAATTATCAAAACTAATTACAGCGCTAATGTCGCTTTAGAACCTTTTAGTGCTTATATTTTACATATTTAATATTAGTTCCTACACAATTTGTAATCTGCGAGATTTGGTTACATACTATTTTATACTGTGTAATTAACAGAGCCCGGATTTTTCATGGCAGAACAAAACACTATCGTAATCTGGCTAGTGATAGAACAATCATTTTATCGATATCGATAATTGTGTAATAGAATAAAAAACGTGACCAAATAAAATAACATACCTATACAATATAAAAGAACATAAATAGTTTGTATGAAGTTATATAGAAACATATCCAATTTCTTCGTCGTAATCCACGTTAGTACACACAGCAGCAGATGGCGTTTTATTCGTGTAATGGTGATAGGAGTAGATAATCATTCGTTTTTCAACATTCTCTGGGAGCAAACAGATTCGTTTATCACTATAACTCCATTTATATGTATATACTAAATGTACGTTCAACTTCACTTGACGTCAAGGGAACAAATTTATAAAATTCATTGTAATTGGTATAACTTTCAGTTTGAGTACAATTTTCAGATATATCTCGTAAACTTTCTTATTCAGGATTTCGTTCGAGCACAGCTTTTATAAATAATACTCGATATCGACAAAATCATGTTTCTATCACTAGCCAGATTACGATAGTGTTTTGTTTTGCCATGAAAAATCCGGGCTCTGTTTATTAGCGTGGTACGGTGATCCTATAAACATTGTTACAGCACAAAAATAAGTTAAGCTAACCTTTAAGAGAAGATACAAATGCCGTGGGAACGTTTTACCAGCCTAAATTCACGTCTAAACAGCGCTATGATATTATCAAGCAACGTGCGGTCGCCAAATGCGCGGTTTATGTATTTTTTATTGTCCCGGTGCGGTATTCACCTAATAAGTAATTTGTTGGGCTTACGATGAAATTGAAACTTTCTATGGGTACCGTTATCGTGTTAACTAAGCCTGAGTTTTATCAACTATTTCATTCTATGACTAAATACAATTCACGACGGCGCGCCCCACCACGTAAACTTTGGTCATAATGTCGTCGTTCACATAATTGTTGAGTCATATTTTTTATATGCGTAAACTTTTCAGATATCGTATGTGTAGTTATTTAAGGCTAGGTTAGGTAATGTTGTATTACAAAAAAAAACGTATTGCTAAAAAATACTATGTTAGACAATATAGACCCAGAACTAAGTAGTGGGGTGAGACTTCAAGGGTAACAATATATTTTTTTATATTTATAATGCCTTTTGCCACTATAGTGGTATCTTAGTATTTAACAAGCTACATCTGATAATCAGTCTAGTAATATGCAATTGCCACACATAGGAGTTTTTTTTTTAGGCTAAGAGACGGATTCGAGCACTCAGGCGACCAGGTAAGTTTTAAATAGACATTTGAATTCTCAAGGCTAGTATAGAGACATTCCATCGTAGTCCTCAGGGTTAGCAACGTATTTGGAGTCTTAGGATCGCAGTCTTGAGATTCTGAGGGTCACAGATCATCAGGTATCCTGTATCTGTGCTCGTGTGACATTTCCGTACCAATAAAAAAAAGCACATAGAAATACCTATTGAATGCCTTCATACAAGTTTGCAAGTGGTTTACGCGAACGGAGAAAGTTCTTAAAAGTTAAAGTGGAACAGTTCCAATATTAAATATCGAACGAGCTAGTTTAAATTCTAGAGCATGATTCAACGTTAGCTCGGTAAAATATATAAAATAACATCTCATTGGGATTGGCCTTCCACATCACCTAGACCAGCTGAGAATGTGTTTTGGCCTTTACCATAAGAAAAAGGGGTAAAGTAGAAAATAAACACGCGAAGCACTTAAATCGAATTAATATGAAAACTCTAATAACGTACCGTCTGGCGTGCCTTTAAGGCAACGTTTCGTTTCTACTCTTATGCCTTTTCGCTTATTTTAGGACCCTATCACATAAAACTTTATAAGATTTCTGGGCCACTATGGACTTAGTAATTTGACATCAACCAAACATGAGAGACTTATAATTTGATTTACAACATCACCTTGACGTTCCTTAGTGGACTAGAAATCAAACTAGCTGACTGTACAGCAAGTCAAAGGAAATGCAGAACACTGTAGTAACGATTATAATAAATTTCCAACGTAACACATAATGACGAAATGACAATGACAATGCTCTTTCCCTCACATTCATATAAGCGCAATAGCTAGTGTCCTTAGAATATGCTTCGTCTTTACCTGTCATGATGACATTTGAATTTGACGGAAAGTGACAAAGAATAATTTAAGGGGATAAATTCGTCAAAAATAAACTGCACACGTAGACAATATAAATAACTTTGACAGGATACAGTGATGGCGTCTAGTTGAACGTTCCTCGGATTTTTATACTGTGGCCTGCTTGTTTATGGCAGTGTTTATCTTTGAGGATAAGCATGGATAAAATAGTCTGTCACTTTCTGACCAGTATGAAAGTGCGAGTGTGACGGACGGTGCTTTATCCGCATTTATCCACCGCAATAAAGGCGATCACAATTGGATTGGATATACAATTTACTTCATGAAATATAAGCAGGAAATACTGCGAATAATAATTAATCATAGTACATCGGTGCATAAATAGCAAGTGGAGACTTTCTACAAATAAAAGAATATTGTTTCTAAATTGTTAGGAATTACTTCGCTGATTCTTATATACTCGTGAGACCCGGTGGACATAGGAGGTTGACATAGGAGGTACAGTCGAGATCATAAATATGTATACACTTCAGTACCTTGTCACTTTAATTGCATTGATAATTCGTATATGGCAGTTTGAACATGACATAAAAAATATTTATTTATGAACTCGACTGTACACAATCAAGACAATCAAGTTTAAAGTATATTTAAATGCATGTAAAGGTCATTTTAAAATTGAAAATTGCAAAGGATATCGAACTTTATTCACACGCTAGTAGATAAAAAATCCCAGCCACAAAAATCTCCCTGTTTGAAGTATGGTGTCAAAACTTCCGATTGACACATCCGTCTCCGAACCTTTTTTAGGGAGTGTACACAAAACTGCGATGCGACGCGATGCGAATTCGCAACGCAGAAAATCACATCATATAATACATATGATATGATGTCTGATTTTTACGATGCGACGTCGCATCGCCGCTTTGTGTTCAAGCCCTAAATCGGCAGTCGAAGCGCAGGGCGCCGGCGCCGGGCGCGGTCAGCGTGAACAATTTTATACTTGTCGCGCGGCCAACCCCACATCCCGCGACTCCCATGTCGATGCCGGTTCTGGTTCCGACTCTTAACTCCGAATTAAAAACTCCGTCTCTGACAAAACAACCTCCGTAACATCCCTAGTATGGCGGGCCTCACGTGCATATACCAAGGTATACTTGGTTACTTTAGGATAAACACAATTGGTTTTATTGGCAACAAGCATAGGAGTGTCGCACCACTCGCACCTTATTCCTACCTAAAACCGAAATTCCACAGCGGCGTACGCTACGCACACATACGTAGGCATGCTGCTTTGTATGTAGATACTCCTACAGCGGCACACCCACGAAATGACGTTAATAACTAGGGTTAAGACTTTTTATGGCATATCGTGGTTCTAGAATCCATAGAGTCGTTATTTCCTAATTATCATAAGCCATTCCTCGTCGGTTTTGACTTTTAATATTGTCATATTTTAAAATTCATTAAATAAACCGATTTAAATTAATATCCGCTGTGAAAGGTATGGGTAAACCGAACTAAAAATGTATTTAGTTCATTTTTAAATATGACAATACTGCGGGCCTTGTATGGCTGCGTCTATATCGCATGTCAAATGTGGATAAGACGTCCGTCACTCTCGTACTTATTAACGTGTCAGAAGGTGACAGCAGCTTTATCCAAATATGGTCACGCGATAAACTATAAAGATTAGGGCCCCAAAGGCCAAAATCAAAGTGGTATTTTATCATAATAATTAGGAAATAGCGACTTCATGGATTCTAGAACCACGAAATGCCACCAAAAGTCCTGACCTTGTTAATGACACACGCCTAAAACAATTCATCCGCCTGGCTCACGTGTGTAGCGTGCGTGCGTAGCGTGCACCGCAGTGCAACCCCGCTAAATCATGGTTCTCAAAAAAAGGTTCATATATAGATGTCCTTATAGTGAGTATCTATTAGGTACAGCACTATTTAAAGTTTTTCTTAAAGTTGCCGATAGTTTTTTCCATTGAAATGGAGCGATAACAATTGAACAATCTGGGATAGAGGTATTTCACCATCCTGACAATGACAGGTGACAATTCAGTATACATTGCAGAGTTAATTCTTTTCGTCAGACTGGTCACCTGTGATGACCACTTCTTCTTGCTAACAGCGCCATCTAGCGGCAACGTCACACGTTTAAAACAGTAGCAACTAGCGCCAAGTGGAAAAAAAATGCACGAATTAAAAAAAAAGGCAATACTTAGATAATAAGTCACATATAGTTTTTTTCTATTATCAAAATTGTGAGATTCATATCAGCTGCGCCATGCACAGTCCAGGGGCATTCCCGGTCGACCACCTCTAGGGTGATATTCGTTTGCTAGCCGCAACGAACAAGCCAAAATTGTACTGCACGGTCACGGACGTTAATTGTTACCCATTACAAAGAAAATCTCATTAGCATACATCGGGGTTTTTGGTGCGGGAATGATTTGAGAAAGAGTAGAGATAAACAGATAGGCCAGTCTGAGAAAAATCATATTATATAGTATTTTCGGAATACAATTGCATATAAGTGATTTATCAACTAGACAAGGGTACGGTATGACAATTAAGTGTCTAATATAATGTCAATCTTGACGCCCGATATCTATGAATATTTACTGATAGTGATAAACGAGTAGGGACTTAACTGAAGAGGTTGATACTGACTTTATAGTACCTATATCTATGATTACTTATTGTTTTATGTTATTCAATTAATTATTCATGACGTAGAAACCTACTAGAGTACATTCTGTTTTTCAAGTCAATACCTAATCTTTGACTGATGTCAAACGTTCCCGCACCGAAAACCCCGATGTATGCTCATTAGAGATGCCAAGTCATTTGTAATTGATAGGAAACTCAACCTTATTGCTGTAGAATGTCAGATAGACTTTGGAACTAAGGTGGGTCACAACTTTAATTATTTGAGTGTACATTGAAATGTTACCGGTAATTACCACGATGGTGAAATACGGGGCTGATCCCTCATTGTCGCCCCTCCTCAAGTGGGCTGCCTTATTGATTACAGACGAAATTACTGAGCTAAAATCGCAGATGCATTCATACAACCGTATCTACACAAATGATATTTGAAGTGTAAAAAGAGGTAGGTACATAGGTTTAAAATGGCACGTAACTTTACGTAACCAACATGAACTCAGCCTTTCAACTCTCAGTAGTTTTTTATCCAGGGGTTCGGAAACCGGTTTCGGTCATTGACCCCAAACTAAAATCGATTACCGGTTAATTGAAAACCAGGTTTTTACAAATTACGTTCTGTATAGTGAAATAAACTGGTTAATTTGACTTTGACACTATGTTAACCTAAATTATTTAGTTTTTTTAAACTGATCGTCTCATTAACGGGTTAAGGAATGAACGAAATTAAACCGGTTTAAAGAAAAGATATTGACCGGTATCTTGAAACCGGTTCCGATGCCTGATTTTATGCCACGCAAGCGGGTGGGTCACACTTGAAGTTGTAATGCGTATAGACACGCACACTACTAACCCGAGCGGCGACGCTGAGCGATTACAGCTTAGGGTCAAATAACACCGAGACGCGACGCTACGCGCACATGCGACTCTAAATATACTTTATTTACTACACGAAAAGGTACACATTTCATTGTGAGAATTCGACGCTGCGTGGTGTAAGTATTCTGAATACTCAGACACAACGTGCACGTGCATCTACACACACAAGAATGGGCCACCCGCTTTCGTGAGAAAAAACAACTGATACACCGACCTAAACTTACTTGTCTTGGTAAACACTTTTATAACCTCAAAATACACCTTTATTCGGCTATATTATACCGCCGTTATTAAGCAGGGACCTGACCACCCATTCCCCGATAAAAGCCTTTAAAAGATTTACCTCTCGAAGTATAACCCACTACTAAAAGAATAACCCCTTTAGAAATATATGCCTTAGTTATTTGCAAAATAACCATTCACATAAGGGAAACCTAAAGAGCTAAAGCTCAGATCGTCAGCAGTTAATTGATAACCAAATATAAGACCACCCATATAAATAGCGCATAAAAAGCCAATCGAACGGATTTTTCAAGTTAAAGGGATATTGGTATCACTCAAAATATAGCGCTTCAAAAGCAAAATCCAATAAGACTTTATACGAAACAGATTGGTAAGGGTAACCCTTATAAAAGCAAATCGAACGACTTTCAAGCGATACGGCATTTCTAAATAAACCCTTATAAAACGAATTCGAAACCCCTTCAATGGGATAGCGCTCCCTGTTTTTAGGGTTCGCTTCGAAAATACAGAACGCTTATAGAATCACTCTCTCTCTGTCGTCTGTCTTTCTGTCTCTCACAGCCGATTTGCTTCGAATCTACCGAACCAAAGTTGAAATTTGGTACACGTAAGAATTTGTGTGACCCAAACACGTTATAATGTAAATTAATACAATAATAAAATTAAAAATGTTATACCTACGCGTATAACATGTGATATAGCGTGTGACATAATTGCTGTAAAGCAAGGCTAGCAAAGAAAATTTTGCTTTTGCTCTAGAACTAAAGTTAAAGTAAGATAGCAACCCAAAAACTAGCAAATTAAGGTTATAAAAATGTTCACTTGTCTGTAAACCATGCCATTGGAGTCGTTATGTCACGTTAACCTATCCACCTCTTTCTACAAAACCACTGAGCTACACGCTTAAAATTGTTTAAATATTCCTAAGTAAAAAAGAGTGAGTTTCTTACATCTATTTCTTCAGCAAGAGGGCTCTAAAGTCTGTGTTGCTGAGGGGTTTCTTGTCGCCGTTCTGGGACGCCTGCGAGGTGGAGGGCTTCTGGAGGACGCTGGGGATGAAGCTGCTCAGCTGGGTGCGGCGCCTGCGACCAATTTATTGATATACTATCGTACACAGAGAGTTTTTAGAGAGAATGGGTATACACCGAAAAAAATAATCGCTTTGATTGAAACTTTTTTATCTCGTACAGTGAAACTGTGAAACGAACTCCGTTCAAGAAAAGAGCTTACATGTTGATTGGCCGGCATCGGGAAGACAACTCTTCTCGAGTTGTGGGTGTTTATGGGCGGTGGTGATTACTTGCAATTAGGGAACGCGCATGCTATATTTTTCATATGTTATTGTGCCTGGGACAGGTGTCATTTAGCTTTGTGATGCTGCTAATTAAAATAGGTTTTCTTTACGATTATCAATTACTAACTTTACCTACCTACTATAAAATTAAGTATCATAAATCGAATCTAAATAACACATCACGCTAGAACTATTGCCATCGTATGGTAAAGCCTAGATAGGTTTTTTTATGGGGTAAAATAGACATTAAACGATTAAAATGGTATCGACGAATCGATCCGGCCGAAGAACGAAGTTATTCTCAAACACTTAACGGATTCCGTTTCGCATAAATGAAGGAAGAGTAGTTTAATTATTTCGTTTCTAGTTCCACGAAATATGTCCATAGTTTTTCATAATTTCCTTTTAAAAATGCTTAAAACAATTATTATAATTTTTTGAAACGAATTTACTACAAGTAGATATGATTTTATTCCAGTTAATTTCCTGCTCAATTGTTAGGAACAGCATTCGCGTGAAATGTAAAATTTCAATCTGACATAGGCACAATAAGATATGAAAAGTATTTAGTTTGCCTCCCTCTCTTATAAAAACAACAGACCATTTTAAGAAATTAGTTTGCACCACAATTATATTTTCAACCCCCTTTGAAATTACCATCAAGGCAATAAAGTTCAATTGGGATCCCCTTGGATCGCATAATGTGTTTTAGACTAATATTGTTTCGCATAATTGTTTTCGCATAATTTGTATTGGCATAATAGTACTGACGCATAATAATACTTTAGCATACTCCTTTTTTAGCATATTACGCTATTAGAATAATTTTAATTGGACTATTTTGTATTTGACTAATACACATTATGCATATTATTGTTTGGGCTAATAATTATTTGACATATCTTTAACCATAATATTAGTTTTCTAAATGAATAAAACACGGTTTTTTTGTTACTATGCATTTGTATTTCATTTGAAATGATTTTATAAATTAGGTCACGTTAGGTACATTAGGTTAGGTTATGTTAGTATGATATCCAGGCGCGAAGCGCTCAAGCAACGCAGAATAGGAGGTCCGCGAAGCGGACGTCCGTCGACCTCGTTTTAGTTCCAACATATTTTTTTAGGACAATACTTTTATGCATTTTGTAATAATGCCAATTCATTATTATGACTTTTTGCAATTATGCCATTTGACGTAAGTCTTGATGACAATTATGCTTACTGTATTTATGCTTTTTAATGTTATGCGTAATAATATATGCGTAAAGATGATTATGCACATCATTATTTCGGCTAAAAGTAATTATGCGTAACACTATTATTACAAATAATTTTATGCCATCCAATAGAGAACCAGTTCAATTACGTCTTTTCGATAATACCATTTTCAGTTTAAGATGATATGAAAATAAACTTTATTCCCATTGCAACACAGTACGAATTGAATCACCTTGATTATGTACATACTCAAAGGTAAAAGTCGCTAGGGGTCAAATCAGGATACTTTGTCGGCCAGAAATGGGCCCTCTTTGGCCAATCCAACGTTAAGACAGTTTTTGAGAGATAGAATGTTCGTGTGCCTTCTCTATACCGTAAAAAAGCTATATGTACTCACATGCCCCCGCTCGGGTCGCGCTTGGGCTGCCCCAGACTGGGCGGCGCCAGGCTGGGCGCGGCGCGCGGCGGCGGCGCGCTCACGGCCACCTCGATGGTCCTGTCGCCCACGACCAGGCCGTTGGTCTTCTTCACCGCCTCGCTAGCAGATTTCTCGTCCTCGTAGTCTATGTACGCGAGGCCTTTGGGTTTGCCGTCTCTGAAAATAACGTACATACATTCATTTTATGGATACTAGCTTCTGCCCGCGTTTTGGTCCGCGTTAACTACGGGAACGTCGTTTTTATTCACGATATAATCAACATCAGTTCCCAATTAGTAATGAAATAATTGTAAATTTTAGAAGTGGAACTAGACTAGTCGCGTTTGCGGCGTCTGCCGCATGATGAAGAAGGTGTGCGCCGAAGTCGACAAAGAATGTAAAACCAAAAACAATAAAAAAAAATAAAAAAATCTTGAGCCTGAAAGTGTGTCACTCTGACAGGCCAATGTGTATGAATGCTATAATTAAGAAAAAAATTGTTTGCGCGTACGTGCAAATATGTGACTGTGTATATGTCTGTAAATATGTATCTGTGTGTGTCCGTAACTATGTAACTGCGTGCGCATGTGTGTCTGAAAGTATTTGACTCTGTGTGTCTATGGCAGTATTATTATGCCAATCTGGACTCACTTGAAGGTGACGATCCTCACGTCGTTCAGCTTGCCGTACTTGTCGAATATCTCCTCGAGCTGGTCCCGGGTGCAGTGGGAGTAGGGCAGGTTGCGCACGAACAGCTTGTTCTGCTCCTCGTGCGTGGCGTACTTGAACTGGCCCTTCGACTTGGAGGTCGAGTAGCGCGAGAGGAACATGGGCCGCCCGTCGAGGGGCTCCCGGTCGTGCTTTAGGGCTTCTTCTACCGCGTCCTGGAGGATAAATTTAAGGTGAGCGCTAGAATATTAAAACAGGTTAAGAGACGGACTTGCACATGCAGGGTTTCTTTTATCGTAAAAAACTTTATGTCGCATACACTAAAGTCCTTAATTTTTTCTGTTAAAATTACTCAAAAACGGAAATTTTTGATAATGTTATTGTATACTTTTTTAAAGATCAAGAATATTCCTAGATTAATTTAATATTTCGCATTGCGCACACATCAGTCCAGTGATCGTACTTTTTGTAGCATTTTCGGTGCAGTGCTAGGGTTGTCTGTAGTATATATTAACTATGTATTAGCATAGACAGTAATATAATGGCAGTGCATAAATATAGAACTCATTTTGTTTCTTCACCGATGTCCCGTCAAGTGCTAAGAACAGTTGCGTGAATTTTGTGTGTGAAAATAAGCAATTTTTATTAAATGATTAAACACAATGGAGAAACTGTCAAGTGAGCATAGTTTTTTTATTAAGGAAAGGTTCTTCAATATTTTGTTCCTATTGTGCTAAAAAAATGACACGATCGAAACATGTGACGAGGTAAATGAAAACCCGCACGCATATTGAGAAATGTAATAATTATTCTGCTTACAACATGCTTTATTAAAAGATTACGTAGATTTGGAAATGATTTTCAACGACCACATAATATTACATAATTTTATACGTCAATCATATTATATACGCCGACAACCCTAGGTCGCTGTCGTGTGTCATTTGACGTCATCGCACCAAAAATGCTACAAAAAGTACGATCACTGCACATCACACATTCTGATGTGAGTTCTAGTGACGCACTTTATTCACGTAGTGAATGATTGAATCAAAAAACGAACTAAATGGCAACATGATTCAATTTTAACTTAGAAATATTTTTGTTGCCCTAAGGATTCTATAGTCCCACCACACTTATCCTTTTTTTTGAATTTCGTCACAATTACCTTACAATACCACATACTGTACACAATTTAAAGTTTGACAACACATGCCACCTGATGGTGGGATCTGGAACCACATTTGTATTCCCAATGCTACAATCCTATGAACGCATAAGCGTTGCCAACCATGAGGACTAAGATGGAATGCATGCCAGTTAGGGGGTAGTGGTTTGTGGTTAGTGGGCAGTGGGCAGTGGGTAGTGGGTAGTGGGTAGTGGGTAGTGGGTAGTGGGTAGTGGGTAGTGGGTAGTGGGTAGTGGGTAGTGGGTATTGGGCAGTGGGTAGTGGGCAGTTGGTATTGGCCAGTGTGTAGTGGGCAGTGGGCAGGGGCGGGCAGTGCGACGGACCGGCGCGGTGTACTGGCAGTAGCAGATGGCGCCGCCGTAGGCCTTGGCGCCGGCGCGCACGCGCAGCGACACCACCGAGCCCCACGCCGCCAGCGCCGCGCGCAGGTGCTGCTCGTTCACTCTGACGATTACAGTATACTATTTTAAGGTAATAAGTACACAAATGCAACGTAAATCGTGGGATCTTTTTTTTTGTATATTCGTTATTTTTTATTTATATCTGTTGCAGTTTTTTTTTTTGATACTAACTTGTAGTCCAGGTTGCTGACGAACAGCGTGCAATCTTCGCGCGAGCCCTCCGCGCTTGCGGCCCGCTGCCGCTTATTGTCTGAACCTGCAACATGCACGTCTTTACAGATGTAGTGCATAATTGTTTTCCTTCGTATTTTCACGGAAACGTACGAACGTGTCTTGCTATTTCAGTCGGTCACAGTATAAAATGTACTGAGAGTGACTGAAGTAGCTAGACACGTTCGTACGTTTCCGTGAAAATACGAAGGAAAACAATTATGCACTACATCTGTAGCGCATTCGATAGTCCTTAGACCTTGAATAATTGACATTTAGAGACGAGCGATTCGGTTTTCCGATCAAATTAAAAAAAACAACTTCTCAGATCAGTCGGAGTCTTTACTACGAATTTCATCGTATAATCTTGTCACATTCTCTGATAAAAACATGATATATACCTAGGCGGAAACTCTCGTATTTTAGCTACCCATGTTGTTCGGCAATCGCCTATTTTCCATACCTTTACATTTCGTTCGTACAAATAGTGTGCAATACAACCCTTTGATGTCGCGGACGCCGCTTTGTACGCGGCGGCTTCTTTGCAGCAATTGTAGCGGCACATCAAAGCACACAAACTATTTGAATTAACGAACTGTACTATAATGTACTGTGACCCAACAATGGGACACATGGAAAAAACACTTCAGCTGTAACAAAATGAACTAAAGGATTTTCCTTTATTAACGAATAAGAATACCAAATACTTACATTCACTATTACTGTCGTCTTCATGAGATCTTTTCAAAGAGCTGCTGCCTCCATCCTTCACCTTCTCATCCACTTCCATATCGCCATCCTTTTTCCTCTTAGCCCCACTTTCCTTTTGGCTCTCGTCAGACTTCCGTTTACCCTTCTTTGGTTTATCATCGTCCTTTTTCTTCCTAGCGTCCGATTTTGATTTCTTGTTCTGTGCTTGCTTGCCTTTCTTCTGATTTGTCATTTTGTCTTTCATTGCCTGGTAGTTTTCTCGCCATTGTTTCAATTTTGCCTGTAACAAATAAATAAAATTCATTGTTATAAAATGGTTATACTACTAGCACAGTCGAATTATGGTTTTACCTCGGAATAAGAGATAATAAATTGTAAATTCGTGTACACCTTCATTTCGGCGTTAGTTAACTAAAAGTTGTCTCAAGAGTCACATAAAATCTCGTGTCTGCGTCGTTAGTTAATCAAGGTCAAATGTCATAAAAATGGGGTTCGCGATTTATATATATATATTTCAGTAACTTTAATAATGTTGGTTAATTTATTATAAACAACAACATTAAATTTGCGACCAAAATTTGTTCCAATCATTTTTTCATGCTCCAACCGTTTTGCACGCACGCACGCACACACACACGCACGCACGCACGCACGCACGCACGCACGCACGCACACACGCACGCACAACACAGCAATACGCCACCGATTGCCTACTGCGCGCGCCAGTGCTGCTCGCGCAGCTTGTTCACACACACACACACACACACACACACACACACACACACACACACACACACACACACACACACACACACACACACACACACACACACACACACACACACACACACACACACACACACACACACACACACACACACACACACACACACACACACACACACACACACACACACACACACACACACACACACACACACACACACACACACACACACACACACACACACACACACACACACACACACACACACACACACACACACACACACACACACACACACACACACACACACACACACACACACACACACACACACACACACACACACACACACACACACACACACACACACACACACACACACACACACACACACACACACACACACACACACACACACACACACACACACACACACACACACACACACACACACACACACACACACACACACACACACACACACACACACACACACACACACACACACACACACACACACACACACACACACACACACACACACACACACACACACACACACACACACACACACACACACACACACACACACACACACACACACACACACACACACACACACACACACACACACACACACACACACACACACACACACACACACACACACACACACACACACACACACACACACACACACACACACACACACACACACACACACACACACACACACACACACACACACACACACACACACACACACACACACACACACACACACACACACACACACACACACACACACACACACACACACACACACACACACACACACACACACACACACACACACACACACACACACACACACACACACACACACACACACACACACACACACACACACACACACACACACACACACACACACACACACACACACACACACACACACACACACACACACACACACACACCTACCTCTGTGAGCGAGGCACACTCGCGCGCCGTGGCCAGCTGGCCGTGGTCGCGCTCGTAGTCGGTCCACAGGCGCGCCACGGCGGGCGGGTAGTCGCCGACGGCCCGCAGCGCGCGCCGGTGCAGCTCGCGCAGCTTGTTCTCCGAAAGGGAAGGCTCCCGGTGGGACTCGAGGTTTATAAAGGCTTCCCAGTACTTGGACATTGTTTTGTTCTCGCCGTATTCTAAGAATAAAACGTTAAATGTTAGGCTTTCAGTTTAATTCTTAAGAATTATAGTTAAAAATTGAATTAAAATTAAGCCACATGTCATTAGTAAAGTTCAGACAGCTAGCTGACACTTAAGTTTGACGACAGCTGGTGTCATGTTGATTATATTTTTTTACAAAACAAGCCTATAATCCTTATACTTCCTATTATAGTGCATCGTTTTATTGTTTTATTTTGTTTATGTGGTTGTGGGATTGTTGTGCGTCTCGCTAAAGTTTGTGTTTCCTAAATTATTTATATTTGTGAGTTCCTGTAATTGGCTCTGTGCCGCTATTTAATAATAAGTAAACTATCGGAATTGTTAAAGCTGTTGGTTCTCCTAAAATAAATCATTAAATAAATAATTATAGCTCTTAAGTTAAAAATTGTCTGTCGAGGTATTACAACACGTCGGCACGAACATTGATTGTAGAAACTCTTGTCTGGACGTATCGGATCATTCGGATCCCTTAACAAGAAATTGAATGTGATACGTTCAGCAAAACTTCATCACGGAGAAGGGTCATGGCATTTTGGGCGGGGGCGGGTCCAAATCAACGTCATTTTGCCAGACCGGTCGCCAGGTGATATGGGTCCGTCCCTATGTCAATCTACTTGTCCGGTAGTTGGCTTGGCTCACGGCCAAGGGTGGAGCTCACAGTAGCGCTGATACCCTGGTTGTGTTCCTTTCCGAGGTTGCTGCCTGTCAGGTACTCGGTTTCCCCAGAGTTAAACGAATATCCCAAAACAAACAGTCGAACTCCTTATCGCCCGATATTTACCCTTCCATGCTTCCTATATTTCATATCCAATCGGCTTCAAGCGATGTCGTGGCATATCGCAGCGGGCCTCCTGTCCAACAGTAAAGGATAGGCAGTGGTAAAATGCCACCCGCGTGTTTGTGCCGTGCGCGGGGACCGAGAACGCGAGTGCGGGGAGAACGAGATCGAGATAGGTTGAATTTGAAGAGGGTCGGAGTCGTTACTCTCGGATAACAACACGCCACTTTGGCTCGGGATTCATCTCACATGGGAGGTTCTGACCCAGCCAGTCAGAATCAATCGGCTGTCGCGTCTACAGTAGTCTGGCCCCCCAGTAGGAGGGCTCCAAGGAGGGTAGGGAACGAGTTGGATGAATTTTTATTTGTCATTTATGGATACAAAAAAACCTAAATCGACGAAAGCTGGACCCTCCGCAAGAAGTGAGGCCAAGGCGCATAGCGCAAGGACACATTGTAAGTTGAGACGCCAACCTGTCACAGACAGGGACGCGGGACCCGGGAACAGTGGAGTACACGGCCCGTAGCAGCAGATCGCTTAACGCCAGTAAGGGCAACAGCCAAGTGTCACCGAACATCCTAAAGCCATGAGCCGACCTCTCCCCTCAGGGCTGCAGGAAGGACGCGCTGGCCTCCCTACCAAGGGAGCGACCGGCGTAGATGCTGGAAGGGCTGACGGTGTAACGGAGGCAGGTTGCGGCAAGGAGGGCCTCCCCGTCTATCTAGCCTCCCCGAAACCACCCCCTACAAACTTCCCGCCGGAGAGCCCTGTGGAGCCTGGTGGTAAACTCTCTCCTAGAGGAACTCAACACTGCCCACTACACACTGTTGGGTATGCAGATGATCTCGTGATTCTCATCAACGGGAAGTTTCCGGAAACAGTATTGGAGATCATGGGAAAACCTTTGGAAGATGGAAAGCCACCAACTATCCATCAATCCTAGCAATACTGTAGTAATTCCATTTACTAAAAAACCGGACCTCAAACATATTAAAGAGTTAAAGCTGTTTGGAGGTACTAAAAATGTCAGGTGAGGTAAAATATCTAGGTATCATACTAGAAAAGCGCTTGAAAAAAAAGGGAACGCAAAAACAAAAGCGCTGAATGTTTGGAATGTGCAGATCAGCATATGGTAAGACATGGGGCCTTAATCGTAAAGTAATGAAGTGGATCTACACCATGATGGTAAGGCCGATAATTATGTACGGCTGCTTGGTCTGGTGGACAAGAACAACACTAAGCACATACAGGGACTCTCTAACTATATAAGGTGCAGAGGGTGGCCTGCATGGCTATAACAGGGGCGTTCAGAACGACGCCGACGGTGGCAATGGAGGTCCTACTAAACCTCCCACCACTGCATATCGCTATACAGTCTGAGGCGTGCAAGTCACTACAGAGGTTGAAAGAGACTGGCCTGTGGAACGACGCAGCGCCTAGAACCAGACACACTAAAATGGTACACAATGTAGTTCTAGACAGAACACTGATGATGGGCTGTGATAAAATGCAAGCCAAGTATGTATTCCGAAGGAACTTAATGTCCACGTTCCGACGAGAGATGAATGGAAGTATGGGTGTGCACCTATCAGAGGAAGACAACGCAATATGGTACACGGATGGTTCAAAAATGAGCTCCGGTACGAGGGTATTCACGCCAAAGACTATAGCAATAGCATAAGTATAGGCAACTTCGCAACGGTCTTCCAGGCGGAGTTGTATGCGAAAATTGCCTGCACGCAGGATAATATCGATAGGCCTCCACAAGAGAGAACTATCTATATTCTAAGCGACAGCCAAGCGGCACTTAAGGCACTTACAGCGCAAAAGTCCACTATCCAAGTCAAGTCCGTTCGGCCTACTTACTGAATAAACATCTTTTATCTTTTAATGGAATCCAAGCCTTAAACAGGCTTGGTATGCCCAACAAAGTAAAACTGATGTGGATCCCAGGACACGAAGGCTTTCCCGGAAATGCAACCGCGGAAGAGCTGGCAAGGACATAAAAGCAGCCCTGAACTATAACGCCCTAGAATACTACCAAAAAGAGTGGAAAACTACGGTAGGCTTAGGGCATGCAAAGCTCTTCATAGAAAGAGTTGACCAGAGCTGGACCAAAAACTTTGGAAACTCAGCAGAAGACAACTCCGATATATTATCAGAGTGTTTACCGGGCACTTCGGGGTTTAACATCTCCTAGCAACGATGGTCCTTTATGACAACACAGATTGTAGAATGTGCGGCGAAGAGGTGGAAACAATGAAACACTTATTGTGTGAATGTGATGCCGTCGCCGGAGTAAGACTGATGATGCTCGGTTGTGGCTACCCAGAACTACGAGATTTCAAGGCACTGTCATTGCACTCCATTATCCGCTGTCTGTAAGAGGTGGAGGCTGCATTGGATTAAGCGCTAAAACAGGGGTATTACACAAAAGATCCCATAGGGTCGAAGTGTATCCGTAAGGACCCCGCCATTAAGATAAGATAAGATAAGGGTCATGCCGGAAATGGGGTGTAAATTAAAGTCTAGGTAACAAGTACTAGTGTAACGTTATATTATTATATATTAGAGTTACTTATGTGTGAGGTGACTTGACAGAGGTTCTGTCCACACTTGGTGTTGGGCCGGGACTAAAATTGACTAAAATAGAGGGTCGTGGATACTTGAGCTTAGTTCGGTACGAAAACAACTTACCAGTGTCGCACAAAATTGGTGCAGTTTACTAGATAGATAAGAAAGAAAAGGGCGCCATCTGTTTTAATCTAAACCAACAGAAAGATGTAAGTAGATAGTAATATTAAATTAGAGAGATTGAAAGTAAACAAACATGAACCTTGTCAACAGAGTTTATTAACCTGTTATTTATATCGTACAGTAAAAATTAACCAGTTACCATGCTACTACTCTCTTTCAGAGCGTCTTATACATACAGACCCACTGCACAATAGCAGGGTTATTTTATAACATACTTCCCTACTTATCAAGCGTTAACTTATAAACTATTCCTCTGTGACTGTGACAGGGCAAATGAAATCATACATCTCTACGTTCGAGCGTTTGTGTACATGTAAGTAGTATGAAACGTGTTCACCTGATGAGTAGACAGATCCACAAGTTGAGGATGAAGAAGTTCAGCGGGCGCAGCAAATCCACAGAGAAGCATGGACCGCAGCAACACCACGTAGAAGAAGACAGCGTAGCAAACACCTAGCAGAAGCAGATCCGGCAGTTGCACAGACAGGCAGGCGTGCACACAGTCAGAGAGACAGGCGGTCAGACGGGCATAGCCTTACACCGCACGTCGACATAAACAGACAAGAGGAAACCCATGGAAGAAGAATCCAAGAAGGAGGAGGGCCCCACAGAAGGACCGGCTGTTTTTAGCTGCAAAGATTGTTGGCATTAGTATTTTGTATGAACATACGTTTTATACCTGCAAATAAAAACCTCAAGCACAAGAAAGCAACAGTGTGGATGACACGTTTCGTGAAACAAAATAGATTTTGTAGATAGGCAAATACACTTACCCGGTTAAAGAAGTATTAAAAGCAGCGGCGACTTTACCATGCGTTTAACCATGTTCGCCTTAGGTTTAGAAATCGTGTTCCTCCTTACATGTTTATTCTAAAACAAGAAACGACCATAAAACACCAAAAATAAAAGCACCTGACGACGAGGTCGACAAAATTCTAGCACACACGAGATACTTACGTAGAAACACTTAGTATTTAACAAGGATGAATTGCGCTTACATGACGCTAAATTTACAAAATGGCCATACGGCCGTAGTGAGACTCTCACAGTATGTCGGTGACGTACGTGCTCACATATCTGTAGCGGTAACGAGAGTGAGAAACAGATTCTTCACCTATGCGATCATTGACAAGCGTCTATGACTAAACCTAGAGGAGAATCGTATCGATTGAGACTTCGACCAGATATCGAGATTAACATAAATTAGAGAGAACAGATCCTAACAATATTTAATTATAAATAGAACCTTCCCGAAGCGTTTTCCTAAAATAAACAAAGATTTATTTAAATGCAAAAGAAACTAGTCCTATATTATACCAAGCGGCAACACTTAGCGATCGGCGAGTCGAAATATTATCCCTTGCCGTCCAGAGATGTCGCCACTGGTTCTAAAATAACAGCATTAGACATTAATCTGTAACATTACCTCTCTACTTAGTAAAAAAAAAAAAAATTTTTTTTTTTTTGAAACTTGTACTTCTATCCTACCCCACACCATAAACATTATTTGTCACCTAAGCAACGCAGAACTTCCACTACAACAACTATATTCTAATAAATCTAGAACTAGACACATCTCACAACGAAATAATTGACCTATCTAATCTTATATGCAACTCTATGCAACCTTATATCTACCTATTACGATCTGACTCTACCATTATAACTAGTAATTGCCATGCTAGCAATTTTAAAACTATTTGCAAACTTAAGAAACTAACTTGCTATCCAAACTAAATGCTACACAAAGAAATATGAAGCATCACCTGTTCTCTTATCAAGAGAATCAGAATATGAAGAAACAAGGTTAGCAATACCCGACATATCCTAAAACAATACAAAGTAATAATAGAAAAAAGCAGTCACCATAATAGTGTAATAAACATCAGTAGGCATGTCTACACATGTTTAAAGTAAAGAAGTAAAACAAACAGTTTTTAAGTTTAAAGTTAAACTATATAAGTTTAAAATATATTTAGCCACCTTATGACCAAAAGAGTAAATATAAAAGAAAGGAAAAGAAGGAACTTTACACCCTTGGTGCGTCCTATAGTAAGCAGTAACCCTATAAATCCGTAGATTGTAGCTTTAGAATGTCTTTGACATGCCAAATACCTAACGACTTCTTAGATTCGATATCTTGTAACTCATACGTCACAGGAGAATATTTTTTTCCTATAACACATTTCTTAAATTTAGGAGCTAACTTCTTTGTAAAGAATTTGTCAGCATCTGACAATGGATATTCCTTTTTCCAGACAACCTGACCTTCGTTATATTCTACAAATCTCCTATTACGATTATAGTAAATTCTACTACGTTGGTAAGATTTCTGAAGGCGGTCATTAACCTTTTGAAAGATAGGTTTTAGATGAGTCAGCATGGAAGTATATAAATTCCTATCAGTGAATTGCAATTCATCACTTTGCAGAGGTGCTGATGGATGCCATTCGCCAGAAAGAATAGCCTCCCGTCCATTATTCATAAAATAAGGACTATATCCAGTCACTTCATGCACAGCAGTATTAATTGCGAATTCAATTGCACTTAATTCGTCAGACCAAGTACGATGATTCTTGCCGACATAAGATGCCACGGCAGTCACCACCACACGATTAACTCGTTCAGCAGGATTATTCTGAGGAGTGAATCTACAGTTATAGAAAAGTTTGGGTATCTTATATTTCTCTCTCAGTGTTTGCATATTTTTAGAAATATACTGTGGACCATTATCCATTATTATACACTGAGGGATACCGTGTTTTAACAAGACATTATTTTCTATTATTTCCACTACAGTTTTAGCCAAAGAATTTCTCATAGGAAATAGACAAGTGTACTTAGTAAAACAATCACACACAACTAAGATAAATTTATATCCTTTTGGACTACGTGGAAGGGGTCCTAATATATCAGTACATATAACTTGCCAGGGTCGTTGAACCTTTTTCGGGTTTTCCATTAAACCTGGAGGAGCCTCATTCGTGCTCTTATAAGCTAAACAGACTTGACAGTTTTTTATGTATCGTTTTATGTCTCCTAGCATTTTAGGCCAAAAGTAGCTTTGAGCAACACGTTTTAGTGTTTTGAAAACGCCTAAATGAGCAGCATCTGATCTATCATGACATAGTTTCAGCACTTCCAGTCGTAGTTCTTGTGGAACAACTCTCTTCCACTCACAATCTTTAGCTAAAGGATTTTTAGATCTAACACGCTTAAACAAATTGTCATTTAATATTTTAAAATCAGGAAATTTATGAGGAGAATTTTTGACTCTAGTAAATAAATTAGTGTACCATGTATCAGTAACAGAATCTAAAGAAGAAATAAGATCCACCGTTTCAATTGGGATGGGTGCCCTAGAAAGTGCGTCAGCAAGTTTATTTTCAGAACCTTTCTTATATTGTATATCAAAATTAAATTGTGACAGCCGAAGTGCCCACCTAGCTAAGCGTCCCGTTGGTGACTTCAGACTAACCAACCATTTTAAACTACTGTGATCAGTGAACACTTTTGTTCTAAAAGGAGAACCATCAATATAGCCTCTAAATTTTTCCAAAGCAAAGATTAAAGCATTTAGTTCTTTCTCAGTCGTAGAGTGATTTTTTTCAGATCCAGTAAGAGTTCTGCTGGCATAAGCAACAGCATGCTCATGACCTTGATCGTCCAGCTGTGATATGGCACAACCAAGTCCAACATCAGAAGCGTCCGTCGAAATAATAAATGGCCTATCAAACTTAGGTACACACAAGATAGGTGCAGAAACCAAGAGTTCTTTGACAGCCCTAAAAGCTGCATCAGCTTCAGAAGTAAACTGAAAACATGATCCCTTAGGTAATTTTTTAGTTAATTTGTTAAGAGGAGCACAAACAGTAGAGTAGTTATTGATAAAGCGACGGTACCAAGACACCATGCCAAGAAATCTTCTAAGTTCCTTTTGAGAAGAAGGAGTAGGAAAGTCAGTTATAGCTTTGACTTTATCCTTGTCTGTCCTCAGACCTCTACGATCAACAACAAAACCCAAGAATTTTAAAGATGAGCGACAAAAAACAGACTTGTCAAGATTAATTGTTAAACCAGCTTGCCGTAGTTTTTCACAAGCTCTTTTTAACAATGTTATATGTTCATCAAAAGTTTCAGAGATAAGTATAATGTCATCGACATAGTAAAAGATATTATTAGCAAATTCCGGACCAAATACTTTGTCCATTAGTCTCATCATTCGAGCAGTTGAGTTTACCAAGCCAAATGGTAACCTTCTAAATTGAAAGGCTCCCACGCCTGGCACAGAAAAACAAGTCTTTTCTCGCGAGTCAACAGACAACATAATTTGAAAGAAAGCAGACTTTAAGTCTAAAGAGGTCATAAACTTAGCATTATTTAGAGAGTCTAGTATTTCTTGTACCCTAGGCATTGGATAAGTATCCACTTTAGTTAAGCTATTTAATTTTCTGCTATCTAAGCACATTCTAAGTTCGCCATTAGCCTTTGGAACTAGCAAAATAGGACTATTCCACGGAGAAGTACTTCTTTCAATAATACCTAATTTCAACATATCATCAATCTCCCTACGAACATACTCTCGATGATGAAAAGGTATCGGATAATATTTTTGTTTAACAGGAGCATTGTCTCCGGTATCAATGACATGTTCTTCCAGAGTGGTACAACCTAAAGTATCCTTAGTTGCTGCAATACATTCAAAATCTAGAACCACGCTATTTAATCGTGACCTTTGTTCAGGACTGAGATCTTCCAAGTCATGTAAATGAATATTAGAATCTTTTATTAAGTTAAGAACAGAGTACGGTTCAATCGACCGTTTAGTATTCAGAATATCCGAGCAAAGATGAAATTTAGTTAAGAAATCTACCCCTAATATAATTGGAGTATTAACATCACTACAAACATAGAAATTAATATAATGTAGAACATGTTTATATGAAACAGGTATTTCAATTTTCCCTAAGACTTTCAGAGATGCCCCATTTCCAACAGCAAGTTCAGTATCACATGTCTGCAAGGGAAAGTCTAAACCTTCACTTAGCAATAAGGAGTAAGCACACTCGCTTATTAACGACACGGCAGCTCCACTGTCAGCTAATGCATTGCACTCAAGCCCTAAAATACCTACAGAAAGAAATGGCCTAGGATCGCCCCCATTTTCTTTAAATAAAAGTGAACAATTATTATTGTCATCAAAATTAGTCATAGTTAAATCAGTTTGAGTATACCGGTCAGAGGTATTAGAAGAGTTAGATTTATTTTTATCTATAGTAGCAATAGGATCCTCCGACCTATTATTTAGTTTTTTGAACAAGGACAATATTTAGTAATTACACCAGGTCGCTTGCATTTAAAGCATATTGGTGTTTTGTGTACATCACACCGAGAATGGTGATGTGCACCTCCACATTTTAAGCATAAAACAGTATTATTTTTCTGTTCAAGATTAGTGACACGAAGCCTAGCATTAGAAGTTGATGAATTTAAATTTTCACCCAAATGGCAGAAATTTGGCAAAATAGATTCCTTGCCAGTGTTTAAGAATCCTCTATTTTCACACTTAAATTTAGAAACTTCCAAACGTGAACAAATATCCTTCAAACCCCTAATTGAGTTAACCTCCGTTAAAGCTAAACGAGAAATAAAGAAAGGACTCATATTAGTCATAATAATTTCCAGCTGTTCTGCTTCACTCAATGGTTTAGACAGACGTAAGAACAAACTTTCCATAATGTTAATGTAAGATTTTATATTTTCACCTTTGTCTTGCAAGCGCGTCCTAATCTGATTCAACAAACAACGTTCATATTCAATGGGTTGAAATTCAGCTTTAAGTAATTCAATTAAATTCTCAAAAGATTCAAGGTGAGATTTATTATTCCTAAACCATATTAGCGCTTCACCAGAAAAAAGATGAACAGAGTTCCTTAAAAGCTCAACATCAGTGACCTCCGAGGAGTATTTCAATTCACGTAACCGAAAGATAAAATCATGAACAGGTGTTCGACCATCATAAATAAGATTCCACTTAAGAACTTGAGAAGCACGTTTGTAACAAGAGCTTGAAGGAGCCATTTCAACAGATTCTCTCACAACAGCTTGAGAAGATTGACCAGGAGTTTGATTACACTTAAGAGTTTCAACTGCATGATACGCATGTGAGACAAGAGCTATCTTTGCAAGATGCTGTTCAGATGTCAAAGAATGAAGTTTCTCCAACCTTAATATGACGTGTGACAACCTCGACAGACACCTGCGACGACACGACGATGAAGAGTGATCAGCCTGAAGCACCGCCTCAACTTTCTCTTTGCAGATCTGAAATTCGTTGTCAACAGACAAGCTTGAGATATATGTGTTGATTTTGTTTGTGTCAGGTGTTATGCCCCTAGTAGATCTTAAACTACATTTTAATTCATCTACAGTATCATCCTCAGCAGGTTCTAAGCCCCGGGATTTCAATTCAAACAATAGCTCATCCTTATTCAAACAGTCAACATCTATATGTAATGCCATGGCTAAGTATGCCAGTTAAAATTATAGTTACAGAAAAAGTCAAGTAGTATAAAACTTTAGGTACAAATCTTTTTATAAATTTGAGTTAAGTATGTATATTTTAGATACAGAGTAACACTTATATTACAAGTGTGTAAGAGTAAGTTCAGTTTTAAAAGTTCAAAATAAAAATTAATAGTAAAAGTAGAATTTACTTATTTAAATCCACTTAGTAATTTTAAAGATAGAAACACAGATTATAACACAAAGTATAAATTTTAAATACAGCCAAGAGAACTCCTGTTGTAAAGGTTCATAAAATAGTTATTAAAAAAAAGGAATAATAATAAGTTGCTTTCACCGACACTATCAGAAAAAAACTAAGCTTTGCCCCTAGCGTTGGGCCGCCAAAAATGTAACGTTATATTATTATATATTAGAGTTACTTATGTGTGAGGTGACTTGACAGAGGTTCTGTCCACACTTGGTGTTGGGCCGGGACTAAAATTGACTAAAATAGAGGGTCGTGGATACTTGAGCTTAGTTCGGTACGAAAACAACTTACCAGTGTCGCACAAAATTGGTGCAGTTTACTAGATAGATAAGAAAGAAAAGGGCGCCATCTGTTTTAATCTAAACCAACAGAAAGATGTAAGTAGATAGTAATATTAAATTAGAGAGATTGAAAGTAAACAAACATGAACCTTGTCAACAGAGTTTATTAACCTGTTATTTATATCGTACAGTAAAAATTAACCAGTTACCATGCTACTACTCTCTTTCAGAGCGTCTTATACATACAGACCCACTGCACAATAGCAGGGTTATTTTATAACATACTTCCCTACTTATCAAGCGTTAACTTATAAACTATTCCTCTGTGACTGTGACAGGGCAAATGAAATCATACATCTCTACGTTCGAGCGTTTGTGTACATGTAAGTAGTATGAAACGTGTTCACCTGATGAGTAGACAGATCCACAAGTTGAGGATGAAGAAGTTCAGCGGGCGCAGCAAATCCACAGAGAAGCATGGACCGCAGCAACACCACGTAGAAGAAGACAGCGTAGCAAACACCTAGCAGAAGCAGATCCGGCAGTTGCACAGACAGGCAGGCGTGCACACAGTCAGAGAGACAGGCGGTCAGACGGGCATAGCCTTACACCGCACGTCGACATAAACAGACAAGAGGAAACCCATGGAAGAAGAATCCAAGAAGGAGGAGGGCCCCACAGAAGGACCGGCTGTTTTTAGCTGCAAAGATTGTTGGCATTAGTATTTTGTATGAACATACGTTTTATACCTGCAAATAAAAACCTCAAGCACAAGAAAGCAACAGTGTGGATGACACGTTTCGTGAAACAAAATAGATTTTGTAGATAGGCAAATACACTTACCCGGTTAAAGAAGTATTAAAAGCAGCGGCGACTTTACCATGCGTTTAACCATGTTCGCCTTAGGTTTAGAAATCGTGTTCCTCCTTACATGTTTATTCTAAAACAAGAAACGACCATAAAACACCAAAAATAAAAGCACCTGACGACGAGGTCGACAAAATTCTAGCACACACGAGATACTTACGTAGAAACACTTAGTATTTAACAAGGATGAATTGCGCTTACATGACGCTAAATTTACAAAATGGCCATACGGCCGTAGTGAGACTCTCACAGTATGTCGGTGACGTACGTGCTCACATATCTGTAGCGGTAACGAGAGTGAGAAACAGATTCTTCACCTATGCGATCATTGACAAGCGTCTATGACTAAACCTAGAGGAGAATCGTATCGATTGAGACTTCGACCAGATATCGAGATTAACATAAATTAGAGAGAACAGATCCTAACAATATTTAATTATAAATAGAACCTTCCCGAAGCGTTTTCCTAAAATAAACAAAGATTTATTTAAATGCAAAAGAAACTAGTCCTATATTATACCAAGCGGCAACACTTAGCGATCGGCGAGTCGAAATATTATCCCTTGCCGTCCAGAGATGTCGCCACTGGTTCTAAAATAACAGCATTAGACATTAATCTGTAACACTAGAACAATAAATATAAAACCAACTACACACGCACTCATACCTTTTATACCAAAATTTATTCTATACCATCTACAGGTATTCCAAAACCTACGTCAAGCCGAAAGTGGAAGACAGGGCAAGCAAAGACTAATGAGAAAATTAAAAAAAAAAACTAAGTCAAGTACCTAAAAATTATAGCCACTCCAACAAAAATGGAGAAAATTTACACACTATGAAGATCTTCCAAGTGCTGTGACAGCAAATCTTACTTTTCTTCCATTGTTTTGTGATGTAACCATGAATAACTCTTTTGTAAATTACAGCATAAATTAAACCATAACTACCTCAGTTTTAAATATAACTTTTTATCCCTACCATGTACACAAAATTAATTAAAGAAAAAAATATGATGTACGTAATTCTGGCAAATAGCTTTAAAAGAAGGCGTATTTATTGTGGATTTAAAAATGCTATGGCACTTGCTAGATTGTCTAATAGTTGGGAAAGAAAAATGCTTGCACAGTACGAGCGTTCCTCAATCGAGAATACCCCAACAGATGGATAGGGCGAACTGGCACTATTTCGTGGCCAGCTCGTTCACCAGACTTAAATCAACACCTATATGAGTTGATATACAGGGTTATTGATAAAAAAACATCTAAGTATTTTTTAGTTTTCCGCCTCGCATTCTCAAACGCGTACAGATAATTTTTTTTTTAATATTGCATAAGAAAAACAATTTCATCTTGACAAAAGCAAATAAAAAAGTTGATTTAAATTCGGTATGTTTTTTAATTTTTATTTTTGAAGTGGCATTTGTGACTTTAGTTTCCGCCCGCTTCCTTTGTGATGACTTTTTTTTCAGGTTTTTTTCAAATAATTTCCTACTTGTTATGCATTTTTGGAGAGCTAAGAAAACAGTTAAGTTTTTAAAATAATCTGCAAGCCAAGTTTCATAACGTTTTTTTTTTGTTTTTAAGGCATTTTAGTGGAAAGCGATCGCAAAAAATATTGAAAAAATTTCGTTTTCCGTCTCGCATTTTTAAATTTGGAACGATAATTATTGTTTTAATATTGAGAAATAACCAGTGTTTAAATGGTTTTGTAAATCAGAAGAAAAAAAGAGATTTAAATTGATACTTTTTTTGTAATACATTTTTCAAGTTGAATTTCCGAGTAATTAAAAAAAAAACTAAAAATCGCGATAACTCAAAAATGGTTCACTTTTACATAATGCATATGGGGGTCAAAACTATCGCAAATAGTCACCCCTATCACCTCCTAACGGGAATAGGTCGACTTACCAATAACCCTGTATATCAACTCATTTATTATACAGACAAAGTGCGAGTTTTATGATTTATCTATATTATGTGACAGGTAATCTCTGGAACCACTTAACCTATAAAAATCTTTCACCATTTAAAAGGTACAGTTGACTACAAAAAGATTGAAATAAGGTTCAAAAGTGAAGACGACTTACTGAATATCTCCTCGAAGATCTCCTTGCCCTGCTTGGGGTCCTTCATGCGGCGGTACTCCAGCCGCGCCCAGTACAGGGGCACCTCACAGTCGTTCGCCTCCTCGCCCCACGACTGCAGAAAACAAAACTCAAATATTAGCGAGTCCATCTTCTTATCCCCAAACGTTTTAAAATAAGTAAAACCGAGGGCTTCGATGAATATAGCTTATTTCGTCGACATGTCTTAAAAATCGTAAAAAAATATAATGTTTCGCAAGATACTTCGTGCCTACAGTGTTCAAAAACTATGCGATTAGGGACAATAGGAACATACTTTCCAAATAAACTGATTGAAAATTCCAGCGTGGAATTTGGCACGTTAAAGTACCATCAGACGTGGCGTTCAAAAGGAGAACTGTATGAAAATGAAAACTATTTATTCAGAATGACAACAATGGTTTTGGGTCCTGCGCTAGGACTCCCTGTGGTGCAGGCCCAATCGTAATCAGTTCCAACCGGCACAGTTCAATTGCGGATATTGCAGATCAATTCCTATATAACTACTAATACAATCTTAACTTAAATAATCTGTTAAAAAGTGCACTAATTAATCTATTTACTAAAATCAACTTTAGTGGCCATGTTATTATTTACATCCGATGTATAAACAAACAATAATAAATGTATAAAGATGTACAATATAAAATGTACACCTGTGTGTAATTAATTAAATTCATAAGTAGAATATAAGTATATAATAAGACGTAAGTATACATATATATTAATTTATTTTTTCAAAAGGGAATGAATCATTATTTCAGGATAATGTCTGCATTTGATTTGTAGCTCGAATTAGCACAATACGAGTGGAAAAAGAGACTGGGCTATTCGGACTGAAATTACCTAAGTGATGCAATTTTCAAACCAAGAACTGCTACTTAATTGGCGAATTCTTCAGAATATTCCTCTCCGCCTGTAGTCCATCTCTCGATACTGACCTCGGCGAGGGAGTCCCAGGCGAGGCGGAAGGTCCTCCGGAGCCGCTCCACGTCGGGCTCGTTGTCGAACGCGGTGCAACGCCGCAGCGACTCGAGGTAGCCGAGCCATAGAACCTCAGCTTGCTTGTAGGTCTCCATGCCCTTAGCTAGCGCCTTCTCGAATATTGACTTGACCTGCAACAAGGTGTTATGATTAGATTTCCAAACAGTAATTACAAAAACCCGACAAATGCGAGTGGAACTCCAAACTTCAAAAAACTTCCAAAATGAAACTTCCAAATTGTATTCATTTATCTGGCCCAAAAGTGACCTTGTAGTTCAAATTCAAATATATGCGTTACATGTCTGTCAGAGAAATTCAAATGTGTACCAAATTTTAACTTAATCGGGCCTGTAGATTCAGAGCAAATTGCGTGTGTCAGACGGACAGACGAGATATCCTTAAATGTTTCCGTTTTTTCACTTCGACGTGAAACCCTAAAAAGGACATTGATCAGTTTAGTTGCACCGAGTCGCGCCAGCGTGGTGCTGCTGCTGGCTGGTAGTACTGTACTGTAGTGTAGTCCGTACCTCGTCGAGTCCCTTCCCGTCGTGCTCGGCCAGCTGCATGGCGAGCAGCCAGCAGGCGGCGCGGCGCGGGCGGCGGCGCGTGCAGGCGGCGAGCACGCGCGCCTGCGTGGTAGTACTGTACTGTAGTGTAGTCCGTACCTCGTCGAGTCCCTTCCCGTCGTGCTCGGCCAGCTGCATGGCGAGCAGCCAGCAGGCGGCGCGGCGCGGGCGGCGGCGCGTGCAGGCGGCGAGCACGCGCGCCTGCGTGGTAGTACTGTACTGTAGTGTAGTCCGTACCTCGTCGAGTCCCTTCCCGTCGTGCTCGGCCAGCTGCATGGCGAGCAGCCAGCAGGCGGCGCGGCGCGGGCGGCGGCGCGTGCAGGCGGCGAGCACGCGCGCCTGCGTGGTAGTACTGTACTGTAGTGTAGTCCGTACCTCGTCGAGTCCCTTCCCGTCGTGCTCGGCCAGCTGCATGGCGAGCAGCCAGCAGGCGGCGCGGCGCGGGCGGCGGCGCGTGCAGGCGGCGAGCACGCGCGCCTGCGTGGTAGTACTGTACTGTAGTGTAGTCCGTACCTCGTCGAGTCCCTTCCCGTCGTGCTCGGCCAGCTGCATGGCGAGCAGCCAGCAGGCGGCGCGGCGCGGGCGGCGGCGCGTGCAGGCGGCGAGCACGCGCGCCTGCGTGGTAGTACTGTACTGTAGTGTAGTCCGTACCTCGTCGAGTCCCTTCCCGTCGTGCTCGGCCAGCTGCATGGCGAGCAGCCAGCAGGCGGCGCGGCGCGGGCGGCGGCGCGTGCAGGCGGCGAGCACGCGCGCCTGCGTGGTAGTACTGTACTGTAGTGTAGTCCGTACCTCGTCGAGTCCCTTCCCGTCGTGCTCGGCCAGCTGCATGGCGAGCAGCCAGCAGGCGGCGCGGCGCGGGCGGCGGCGCGTGCAGGCGGCGAGCACGCGCGCCTGCGTGGTAGTACTGTACTGTAGTGTAGTCCGTACCTCGTCGAGTCCCTTCCCGTCGTGCTCGGCCAGCTGCATGGCGAGCAGCCAGCAGGCGGCGCGGCGCGGGCGGCGGCGCGTGCAGGCGGCGAGCACGCGCGCCTGCGTGGTAGTACTGTACTGTAGTGTAGTCCGTACCTCGTCGAGTCCCTTCCCGTCGTGCTCGGCCAGCTGCATGGCGAGCAGCCAGCAGGCGGCGCGGCGCGGGCGGCGGCGCGTGCAGGCGGCGAGCACGCGCGCCTGCGTGGTAGTACTGTACTGTAGTGTAGTCCGTACCTCGTCGAGTCCCTTCCCGTCGTGCTCGGCCAGCTGCATGGCGAGCAGCCAGCAGGCGGCGCGGCGCGGGCGGCGGCGCGTGCAGGCGGCGAGCACGCGCGCCTGCGTGGTAGTACTGTACTGTAGTGTAGTCCGTACCTCGTCGAGTCCCTTCCCGTCGTGCTCGGCCAGCTGCATGGCGAGCAGCCAGCAGGCGGCGCGGCGCGGGCGGCGGCGCGTGCAGGCGGCGAGCACGCGCGCCTGCGTGGTAGTACTGTACTGTAGTGTAGTCCGTACCTCGTCGAGTCCCTTCCCGTCGTGCTCGGCCAGCTGCATGGCGAGCAGCCAGCAGGCGGCGCGGCGCGGGCGGCGGCGCGTGCAGGCGGCGAGCACGCGCGCCTGCGTGGTAGTACTGTACTGTAGTGTAGTCCGTACCTCGTCGAGTCCCTTCCCGTCGTGCTCGGCCAGCTGCATGGCGAGCAGCCAGCAGGCGGCGCGGCGCGGGCGGCGGCGCGTGCAGGCGGCGAGCACGCGCGCCTGCGTGGTAGTACTGTACTGTAGTGTAGTCCGTACCTCGTCGAGTCCCTTCCCGTCGTGCTCGGCCAGCTGCATGGCGAGCAGCCAGCAGGCGGCGCGGCGCGGGCGGCGGCGCGTGCAGGCGGCGAGCACGCGCGCCTGCGTGGTAGTACTGTACTGTAGTGTAGTCCGTACCTCGTCGAGTCCCTTCCCGTCGTGCTCGGCCAGCTGCATGGCGAGCAGCCAGCAGGCGGCGCGGCGCGGGCGGCGGCGCGTGCAGGCGGCGAGCACGCGCGCCTGCGTGGTAGTACTGTACTGTAGTGTAGTCCGTACCTCGTCGAGTCCCTTCCCGTCGTGCTCGGCCAGCTGCATGGCGAGCAGCCAGCAGGCGGCGCGACGCGGGCGGCGGCGCGTGCAGGCGGCGAGCACGCGCGCCTGCGTGGTAGTACTGTACTGTAGTGTAGTCCGTACCTCGTCGAGTCCCTTCCCGTCGTGCTCGGCCAGCTGCATGGCGAGCAGCCAGCAGGCGGCGCGACGCGGGCGGCGGCGCGTGCAGGCGGCGAGCACGCGCGCCTGCGTTGCGCGGGACGCGTGCTGCTGCGCGTGCCGGGCGAACGCGACCAGCAGGTCGAACGCGCCCTCGCACGCCACGCATTCGTAGGTCGCGCGGTCGAACAGCACCTGGAATTACGGTCAAACTTTAATTTGGTACGCCAAAGAAAGTGACCTGAAACATTCTCACAAGTTTAAAATAGCGGCTACTTTTTCTCAATATGTTAAAGTATTCGTAATAGGAGACCACACAGATTCCCATATATCGATTTTGGAAGCAATCAGTCAAATAACTAAAAAGTTCAAGATGGCGGCTACTTTTTCTCAATGTTTTAACGGATTCGTTGTCGGAGACCACACAGATCCCCAAATATCGATTTCGGAACCAATCAGTCAAATAACTAAAAAGTTCAAGATGGCGGCTACTTTTTTCCAATATGTTAAAGAATTCGTTGTCAAGGACCACAAAGGTCCTCAGATATCGAATTTGGAAGCAATCAGTCAAATAACTTAAAAGTTCAAGATGGCGGCTACTTTTTCTCAATGTTTTAACGGATTCGTTGTCGGAGACCACATAGATCCTCAGATATCGATTTTGGAAGCAATGGATCAAGTAACAAAAAAGTTCAAGATGGCGGATACTTTTTTCCAATATGTTAAAGGATTCGTTGTCGAAGACCACAAAGGTCCTCAGAAATCGATTTTGGAAGCAATCGGTCAACTAACTAAAAAGTTCAAGATGGCGGATACTTTTTTCCAATATGTTAAAAGATTTGTTGTCGGAGACCACACAGATCCTCAGATATCGAATTTGGAAGCAATCGGTCAAATAACAAAAAAGTTCAAGATGGCGGATAATTTTTCCAATATTTTAAAAAATTTGTTGTCGGAGACCACATAGATCCTCAGATATAGAATTTAGAAGCAATCGGTCCAATTACAAAAAAATCAAGATGGCGGCTACTTTTTCTCAATCTGTTAACGGATTCTTTGACGGCGACCACACAGATCCCCAGATATCGATCGAATAGTTAAAAAAATCAAGATGGCGGCAACTTTTTTCAATCTGTTAACAGATTCGTTGTGGGAGCACTGTGGCTTTTGCAGCTTAAAATATAACAATTAAGATCATAGATATTACAAAACCTACGAAATCGCAATAAACACAAATAAAATAGTTAAAAACTACAATTGAGTCCATTGTTAGGCACCAGTTCTCATGACAAACAAAATCAGGATTGAACAGGTATACGCGGGAGTAAGATAATAACTAAAGATGCCGCCTTCTTTAGTCTTTCCGTATTAATAATTGAGTTGATAAATATCAAACTCCAATATGTCCTTGAAATTTGGTATACGAATTTAAAACTTTACTCGAACCAATTAAGTTTTAAATTAGTATACCAAATCTCAAGGACATATTGGAGTTTGATATTTATCAATTCAATTAAGGAAAACAAAAATATATATATATGGAAATGACAGTTTATGGATTAAATTCGGCACACCACACAGGCAGTCAATGAGATATATAAGATAAAAACTCAAATTATTGAAAAAAAAACAATGGGAATAACGTTAACAATGTTCTGCTCCAAGTACAGCTACAAAAAAATATTGGTTACACCAACAAATAACAAGGGAAATAGGAAATTAATAAAATTAATAAAAACAATTCCTCCTTTTTAGTGTCAAAACACAAAAAAAATATTCTCATTGTTTCCCAATATATATTTTTTCTGCTCCCCATTTTTCTAGTCGCATATTTTCCGATCCGGTTTTTTTCCAGTGGCAAAATTTCCCACTTAAAAAACTAGGTCGAAATAGATAGGTAGGTTCAGGCTATGCTAGTTTTCCGCGAAAGTGGAGCTCTGTCAGTGCTATTAAATAGATAACTGGACGGGAAATAACACGACTGTGAAAATTTTATTAGGGAAAAAATGCGAGTGGAAATTCTGCTACAAAGAAATAACGCTACTAGAAAACTGATCTCAAAAACCATTAATTAGACTTACCCTCAGTATTCCGTCGCTGTCGCAATCGGCGTACTTCACTTCTTGCGAGAGCTCCTTTACCTTATCAATGTACTCTTCGTACACTTTCAACTTTTCTTCACTGTTCCTAAAACCATAAAGTTAAGATTAAAATGGTAAAAAAAACTACGCTTTGAAAAAAAAAGGGCTAACAACATTTAATTTTGAACTTTATAAAGGATAAAATAAGGTCCATGTTGACTTGCTCAGATTAAAACACCAATCGCTACACAACTTTATTTTATTTTTGTCACTAAATATGTTTATAATTATTGAATTCAGCATTTTTAAACATTTCTTTCGAGAAGGGTATATATTTATGTTTATCTACGCACATATCGTAAGTCCTCTTTTATGCGTTCAAAACCCGTAGGAAATGACCAGCATTATTGCAACTAATTTTACTATGAAAAGTTTCTTGTCTGTGGTAGTAGGTAAAATTTGTACTGTAATGGTTATAACAGTATAGATTTTGGTAAGGTTATGAGTTTCAAATTTGGAACATGTTCCAAAATTAACACAATTTAAATAGGTCCAATTCTAGGATCAATTGGAACGTCAACTCGTTATATTTTTTAGTACAATATCGTAGGATATTTGAATTTCGAACGACATGAGAATAGGGACTTTATTAGTAGGTATTATGTCTATCATGATTTAAAAAAAAACCATTCATATTCGTGACACATGACAGGTTTCTTTTGCCGCCATTTTTGTTGTCAATTCGTCGTATCGTAAGTCGTAATTTGATTTCATTTAGTTCATTTCTTTGTTGTGTTTATTGTGCCACTTATGAAAATTCTGCTTATCCAAGTAGACAAAAATTGATTAACATTGATTAAATTGAACATCGTTTGGTGAAATTGGTAGATACTTAGATATGTTACAGGTAGCGCTGGTAGCAATCTAGCAATGCAGGTCATTTGCCTTTCGGCTTCTGAACCCATCTTAGAGTACTTATAATATGTGTGTAGATAAAGTATTGTACGCGACTCTGCGTAATTGGCATTACAACACTCGTGTCATCTATTATACTCGCCTTGCGGCTCGTTTCATAAACCACACTCATGTTGTAATGCCTGTCATTACGCAACCGTCACGTAAACTACTATTATATATTTTGTTAATTATTCCTAATCAAAGACAGATTGATTAGTTAAAGATATATTGAATAGTTATGAAAAGCAACTTGGCTTACTCAGTGACCAGGAGCCTGTCCTCAAACGGCGTGATTTTTTGCAAGTAATCCGTAGCAGCGTCGTGTTGCTTCTTCACCTGAAATACGTATCAGGATGAGAACATATCATATTACTTTGAACAGATAATAATTCGGATTTAGATAGGATGAACGTACAAACCAGACAACTTTTCAGTTCATCCAGAACGATACCGTGTCATCCGAGAGTACCACTTGCTTTGCTTTGAAGATTGATATCTTTTATGGATGTTTTTTTTGGCAAAGGGGAAGCAAAAGGGGCCATCTATAGGTAAAAAAACTTAATTAAAGCTCCACTTGTATGGAATTTACGTCAAATTTCAAATATATAATGATGAACCAGATGCCTTACAACTACAAGGAAGAGCTTTAATAAGTTTCCTGCCTATACCGCCTTCACTATCCTGACAATGACAGGTGACAGATCTCAAAATTCACTTTAGCGTTGTTCCTTTCTCTCGACCGCGTGATGACTGTACAGTGACAGGGCTAGTGAGTCGTACCTTCGCGACGTACTCCGGGCCGTGCAGGTCAGTGGCCGCCTGCTCAAAGTGCGGCCAGGCCTCATCCCCGTTGAGCAGCGGCCGCGACACGGCCTCCTCCAGGCTCCACACCACGCGCCCACGCTGCTCCTTGTACTCGGGGTCGTCGGCACTTAATGATGTCACAATAAACAAATATCAGGAGACAATCTCACATTAATCCAGCCCCAAACAGCTCTAGCCTTTGTTTATGGGTACTAGACAATGATAAACATACTTATGTAGAGAAATACATACTTAAATTCATAGAAAACATCCATGACTAAGGAAATAATCGCGCACTCACATAACATGGTTGATATAACAAGAGCCGTACCTCATGGCGTCCAGCTGAGCTTTCTCGAGCTCCCTCTTGGCGTCCCAGAAGAGCTTCCCGCTGAAGGGGTCGGCGCCGGCGCGCCGGAGCACCTCGTCGAGGTGCGCGCGCGCCGCCGCCGCGTCCGCGCCCAGCGCCCACGAGCACCACTCGCTCAGGATCGGGATGTCTGGGGGGAACGCAATTACTTCAACTAACTCTTTCTATCAACAGCGTTCGCTAGGGATTGCCGTCTTTCTCTGTAGAAATATGGTAACGTAGGAACTGTCACTTTACACCTGCAAAAAGCACAGCTAAGCAACGTGTAAACGATAACTTGACACTTAACACTTATCATCGTCAAAACATGTTAACTAATCACCCGCACTTGCAACTTAAAAAAATGTAAACAGGCTGTAGCGACGCGCTACATGTGCCGATTCAGCGCTCTCGCAATAGCCAGGGCGCGCGGGGGAGTCCGTTTCTACAAATGGGCTGAAACAATGCCAATTTCCGAGCACACGCTCAATCAAACAGCCAGGGCTCAGCAACGGGACTCTGAGCTACATACGAGGCACGCATAACGAACTGCGACTGCGTTGTGAGGCCCTTCTATATACCTAATGTCACTTGTAAATTCACTAATAAACATGAGTTGATTGGCCCTTCTAGGTGTCTCGTTTGCAGAGCCCACTTTGCTTAACGCGAAAGTGAGAGGCTTGTGATCTGTATAAACGATTAACTCCCTACCTTCTATCTGATTCCTGAAATGAACTATGGACATGTAAATGGCTAGCAGCTCTCTGTCAAACGTTGAGTAACGACTCTGCGTGTCAGAGAAAGCTTTGGAAAAGTAGCCTAAGGGTTTCCACACCTTTCCTATCCGCTGTTGCAAGACTCCTCCGGCCATGGAGCCGGACGCGTCTGTCATGAGCGATATGGGTAAATGTGCCGCAGGATATGACAGAGTCGAGGCGCGTATTAGGCTTTCCTTACTCTGAACAAATGCGGAGTTTGCTTCATCCGTCCACTCTATAGGTGTTTGATCTTTTGTTTGCATAGAACTCTCCCCACCACACAAAGGTAGTTAAAAGGCCTTAAGTGAGAAATAATTATTCAGCGCACTTATTTTAAACTGTAATATTGACGATGTAAAGAGTTAGCATATGATTTTGTCGCTCCATTATTGGACAATGTTATTTGACCTAAGGCATGACATAGACGAGATATATTTGATTATGGAATACGTTCATCATTTTTAGAAGCTACATTTTTCCATTATTATTTTTTTACCCATACATTTTTATGATAGGTTAAGAATGCATTTTTTTTCATATACATATGTTAATAATGTATTCTTTATACATTAAATAAATAAAAATAAAATAAAATAAAGTTTATTTGGTTAAACAATAGGAGTGTACATCACAATAAGGTTGGGATCTCCTATTAAGTATTTAAATACTTGTATCAGGAGAACCCGCTCTTCCAAATACAATGGGTTTAACAAACTTCCTATAATTAGAACATTTGCATAACAAAGAATTAAAACAAGAAAGGCAAAGAGTAATATTACTAAGACTTAATTAATAAATACTAGGTAATATCCCTAATTAGGAACTCTTCATTTGATTACAATGGTTAGCAAATATTTTTTTCTCATTTTCCTTACAACGGCCGACTAATCGGTTTTCAATTTGCCGGTTAATCAGCCGACTAGTCGGCAATGCCGATCGTCAGATTTTGCTAAGTTCGGGTGAATTTGGAAACGTGCGTTTTGCTTCGTCCGGCGTGCTATTTCTTACCTACCCCTACCATGCGTTCATGTTTTGTTTACGTGTTTTCTGTACCGGCGTGTTGCACGACAAGAAAAACAATTATAACCCTAATTATAGTATTAAAACGAACTACCTAGTGCTTTTACAACTATGAAAATGGTTTAATTTCTATTTCCTATAGGCAATAAAATGCCATCTCTAGAATAAAGTTGTTTTCTAGGGTTCCGTACCCAAAGGGTAAAAACGGGACCCTATTACTAAGACTCCGCTGTGCGTCTGTCTGTCACGAGGCTGTATCTCATGACCCCTGATAGCTAGACAGTCGAAATGTTCACAGAAGATGTATTTTTGTTGCCGCTTTAATAACAAATACTAAAAACAGAATAAATTAAATATTTAAGGGGGGCTCCCATACAACAAACGTGATTTTTTTGCCGTTTTTTGTACGACATTAATAATGGCAACAGGTAGACATTTGAAATATTCACAAAATACTTAGTTGTATATTCACTTTAAATATAAATAATAAAAATAAAATACATATGCATGGGAGCCATTCAACAAACGTTATTTTTTTGCCGTTTTTTTGCTAATATTGTATAGATAAGTGCGAGTTCGACTCGCACTTGGCATAAAGTAAAATAGGCAAAAATGTTAAAATAATGTTAAAAAAGGTAATCTCTCGAAAGCTATAAGGGTTTGCGTAATTGACAGCATGAACTTTTATAAAAGGTGTTTCAACTTTTTGGCCAAACAGTCAACAACTTCTTATCAAGTGAAACCAATCTAACTAAATCTAAAAGAATGTAAAGCCGAAATAAGTAGCACGTAATAAAATTTTGTAGCTTACAGTAGCAATCCAATGAAGCTTGTCGGAACAGGTCAACTAGTTGCTCCTTGGCCTCGGGGGAGTGTGCCAGCGTCTCCTCAGTCTGTATCCGTAGCAACCAGTGCTCTGCCTTCAGCAAGGACAACTCCTGGAGACGGTTGAAGGCTGTACGCCAGCGTTCCAGCTCTGACAACCCCCTAGAACAACATGTTTTAGTTCAAGTAATCTATCATTGTTTTATTGCTATTTGAATTTCATCTATTACCAAAGATTTAACAATGATGGTAATAGTGGTTGTAGATGGTGGTGGATAGTGGTGGACGGTGATTGTAGTTGTTTATTTATTAAAAACATTACTAGTGTTTTTGATAAATTTAGGTAGAAAGAACAAAACATTATGATATGAGGTAATTCCGCAGTATCATCAGTATTATTTATTTATACTGTTTGCAAACATTACACAATGATTAATCCCTCTTATATTGTAGATAAGCCGCAATATTTACTACAAAATCCTGACAAATGTGAATGTATATTTCCTTGCAATTCAAATTCTTATTGTTATTTATAATCTCATAAGATACTAATTTGACTAAGAATTTATAAAAAACAAACAAAAAATAATAATTGTACCCTTTCATGATGTTCACAGTCATGATATTTATTTCAGATTGTATTGTCATGTACATTCAGATAATGGTGTTACAAGGTATAAGGTCAGTCCATGACGCCCTGTAAGGGCACATAATTATATAACTTAAATCTATTATGTAAATCTAAACAGTTCTTAGACACTAATTTTGGATTCAGGTAGATTACATTTAAGAATCAGGAGAACACATCTATTTGCAACAGCAGAAATAGCAAATTTTCTGATATAGTTGCCAGCAAACTTCTTGAACACGTAACCTTGCTTGCGCAGAAGCGATTTTTAGGTTTCGTTGGGAGCGGGCGGCGGGGGAGCACGCGCCGTTCGCACCCATTGGTCAATCAGTTGACGTTTGCGTCCCGCACCGCGTCCCCGTCCCTCTGCCTCCCTGCACGTATGTGTACGATGCGCGAACTTTCCCCCACTACCTCGCCTAATGTTCAAGAAGTTTGACGGCAATTATACCTCACAAGTTTTAAAAGGCAAACAACACCATAGGACTTACCACAATGCCTGGATGAGTTCAATATGATCATTGTAGTTGTATGGGTCCTCAGCGATGACCTTCTCCAGCTCTGCCACCTTGTTCTCAAGCACCTCATCATCATCATCGTCCTGTCGATAAACAAGTGGCTGTTAAAATTGATCATCAGAGAAAAAAAACATAACAAAGTAGATAGTGCCTTTTTGTAATGAGTAACATGAATTTATATCAAGTTCAACCCTCAAATGCTAGAAAAGCGTCTCAGTTTCACCTATTTAATCTGTGTTATCCAAAGAACCACAAGACAACACATTTCAAAAAAAGTGGTTTTCACATGTCTGTTTAGGTTTTCAATAAAGTACATGAAGTCTTAAAGAAAACTGATTTTCCTGAATTTAAACATAAATTATTTTAATGGTGCTGTGATAAAGCATATTATACTGTATCTGAATTTTTTTTATGACAAGTATTGTTAATAGTTAGAATAGGTAGATATTACTGAAATAAGCTTATTGTTACAAATAAATTGGAATTGGATATGCTCACAAATAATGCATATTTATGTTATCACAATGATTTTAAGTTTTAGATATTATATCTCTGGTTAGAGCTAAGACAACAAAAATTGTACGCCGGCCATAGGAAGATTGTGACGTGCTAACTTTTCACTTTACCATCCATTGTATCTAATCACATGACATAAAAAAAATTGAGCTTGCCTGCACCTGCTTGGTATCATTATAATTAGGTTTAACTTTAAAATACAGAAAAAAATACATTTTTTTATTCTACGGATGTAATTTAAATGCAAGCATCAAAATTTATAAGACCTACTATTTGGTTTGAAGTTCAAGTTCAAGTTCGTCTTTATTCGTGACAAACACACTTTGTCACGAAACGGACCCTGCTCAGCATGTTGCTAGCTTGAGAAACCTATATGATTTCACAACTCTCTTTTTGCTGAATGATTTTTCCTGCATTGTAAGCAGGATTCACTTAAACTGAACACATGTGTAACACAAACACACATTAACACATGCGGCCACATAGAGTGACACTGGAAATGATTCTACAGTGGCCTCTAAACTTCCTAATTTTATTTAGGTTTCACTATAACACTTTGCTATTATATGAGCAGGTGTCATAATCAAATGACAGCGCTAATTTGAATCTGACACTTCTTATTTTAGGCGGTCTTAGCAAATTGTCACATTGTATATTGACATTCTGCAATAGCACTTATTAAATCTGCCATCTAAACTATGTCTAAAAACTACACAATTTAGTTTTAGGCTATTTAAGAGATGTGCACGTAGAATTGGGTACACTATGCTCATAACTGTATTGTTATCCATGTTGTTGCAAAGATACCTATGACCAGAGAGCCTAGCTAGCAGGTTGCTAGTGCTAAAAGTATTCAACATACCAAGCAGAATTGTATTGCAATTTGACACCTTTCATAGTCATTGCATTTGTTCCTAAATTTTTGGGTTTAACAATATAACCACATTTACTAAATAAATAGGTCTCGGTAAATAGAAAGTACAAAGTTATTTTATGTATGTACAAACAAATAATCATTGTCATGTCAGCCCCAACTCCTCCACTGCTGGACATAGACAAACATGAAGACAAAGACAGCCAAAGACATTCCCCAAAGATCAAGACATTCCAAAGTAAAGAAATCAAACAATAATAAAAATGGGGTAAATAATATGTACAAGACCAACTCGTCATGCATTTTTTTCAGCTTTGTAAGAACAATTAGCTTTAGTTAATTTATTCAAGAATAAATGTACAATATAAGTTGTATGTGTATGTACAGTATAAGTTAATTTTATATTATAAGTTTGGTTATCTTAAATTTGTCAGATCATTTCTTATTAGCATCTGACACAAAGGAGCATTTAATAAGTAACAAAAACTGCATGTAAGTAAATACTTTTTTTTACAATACTTAGTGACTATACCCAGTTTCAAAACAACATAAGTATGTAGGTAGGTTGGTTTCAAATTATGGCCTAAAACCAAAACCACAAACCATCAACTCAACAACATAATTAATTTGATCATGGAGATGGATGGATGGTGATGTGGTGTGGTGGTGGTGTGGATGGAAACTAACCTAACCTAACCTATAGGGTTTTACACGATGGTACTGAAATAAATTCTGAAAACATTATATAACATTGGTTTGGCAAATGAAAAATTTGGGAAATGATACATTTGACCAAAGATATTTTGACGAAACGGCAGGCTCCCAAACTTGGGTTACCTTTGTTTCGTCAAAATATTTTTGGTCAAATGTATCATTTCCCAAATTTTCATTTGCCAAACCGCTTTGTTTTCTGTAACCGTAAATATTTCAGGATTTTATAAAAACTAACCTAACCTAACCTATAGGGTTTTACACGATGGTACTGAAATAAATTCTGAAAACATTATATAACATTGGTTTGGCAAATGAAAAATTTGGGAAATGATACATTTGACCAAAGATATTTTGACGAAACGGCAGGCTCCCAAACTTGGGTTACCTTTGTTTCGTCAAAATATTTTTGGTCAAATGTATCATTTCCCAAATTTTCATTTGCCAAACCGCTTTGTTTTCTGTAACCGTAAATATTTCAGGATTTTATAAAAACTAACCTAACCTAACCTATAGGGTTTTACACGATGGTACTGAAATAAATTCTGAAAACATTATATAACATTGGTTTGGCAAATGAAAAATTTGGGAAATGATACATTTGACCAAAGATATTTTGACGAAACGGCAGGCTCCCGGTAAACTTATAAGAATAATTAAAATTACAATGTAAGCAAATCTACCATTGTTCAACCAACGACCATTTTACTGAACTAGGACAGAGTCAAACGATCGTCAAAATCCCGTGCAGGTTAACAAACCGGTTGAAATTATGCCAAGTGCTATATTGATAAAGCCTATTAGCATTCAAAGTTTATTATTTGTGCGATATTACAACGGAAAGGAAAAAGAAACTCGAATACTGACTTCAGAGTCATCAGAGTCCGGGTCTGCGTCATCTTCCTCCACCACCACCTCTATCTCATTCTCTTCTTCCGAATCATTCCGCACTTCGTCTTCTACAATAGCCATCGCTATGCACGGCAAAGATAATCAACAAATAGCCGCAAGAACTTTATTTATTTTCGCACTGTAGAATTTACACACAAACGCTTTATGGCATGGCGGATCTGTCAAAATTTGAGCTGAGGATGGGTGTTGCCTGGAGTAAATTTGATTTATAATTTTTAGGCTAAAATCACATACATTCGTTATCCATCTGCATTTAATGAATCAATCAATATCATGCAGCTTTGCGCATTAAAAGCAGCCGTAGACAAAGTACGACGTAAAGTTACTATCTACGTAACCAGTTTTACGTAAGCAGTTTGTAAGTAAGAATTGGATCATATTGCCAACATAATGAAATAATAAGCGAGAGTTTGAAAAATACATTATCTACGTTGAGTTTTAACCATATTACCTACATACAATATTATTTTAAAATATATAAAATAAGTTTAATTATCAACGGCTATTTTTATCGCGTTCTGTGGTTTCACCAATGTCAAATGGTCAAGAGTTTAAATTAGAATAAAGAATAAACTAATCAAAACGGACATAAAAAACTCTATATCAAAAATAGATTAAATTATTTTACGTCATTGATAGCTGCATATAAAAATGTTTTGGAAAAAGCCTTGCTAAAGGGGAAAGAATGTATTTCTCAGTATAAGTATTTATACCGTTGTCTAGTACCCATAGTACAAGCCTCGAGCTTAGTTTGGGACTAGTTCAATTGGTGTGACATTGTCCCCTGAGTATAAAATGAAAAAAAGAAAAAAAAAGGTACAAAACCTAGTAAAAACCTTTGGTGTTGCTAACAACAGTGAGGCGTCACGTCAACCGTCCCGGGATTCGCAGGATAATGCCGGAAAATGCTTTCGTTCCGCATCGAAGATTCGATAGGATCGTGGCTCCCACCCGGTTCTTTATGACGGAGGTGGTGGGTCGCTAGATATTTTGTACTTTTAAAGGGGTCTCGAATTCAAAAAGATTTTAAACCACTGCTGACAAGAGCCTTATGTATATAGTTACTCGACTGTAATGCTGACTGTAGCTATTTGTAGTATCGCGCCTAAACTGTACCTAAGTGAAAAATATACCTATTTGAAGGAAGTTTTTAGTTGCATTTTCTGATACCAAAAGAATGACCCGTGAAGTGCGCTGGGCCTACCTTTACTTCTACGCGCCGCATCTTTTTGTAGTTCTAAGTAGGTACTTTATCTTTTCGGTTTTTTCGACTATCGTCACCGTGATAAGTTGATAACTATTGATTACTTCCCAATAAAGATAATTTTTAGTTTATATTCAACTAGATTTTACCTGCGACGTGCTCTGCGTTTGTTATTCCAAAAAACTTTCTTGGAGAAAAGTTTTTATTTTATTAAAAGGGGGTTAGCGGTTTATTGGTGAAAGCTTAACAGACAAGTAGACAAAGCTGCTTTTGCATTTATAATATTTATTGGTAGAGATTAGTTGTTGAACCGTTAAAGTTATGGCACATACAGGGCGGCATCGGCAGCCAAAGAGATTTAATAATATTACAAAGACATTAAATGTATTTGGCAGCAGCGCAACTTACCTTACTTAGTAAATAAAAATAATAATCAGTCAGCGATTCAGGTAAAGGTTTGCAGGCTTCGCAGTATTCGCAGCTTATAAATATTATTACATTTTAAATTTGTTATAAGATCCAAAAGTAGATACATCTCTTTGTAGTCGACTGTAGGTACTATCACGAACGTTAATTTGTGACTCATTTCAAGAAAAGTATGCTTGAAGTCATCTATGTCATTACATTACATTAGAGATGTCAAGTCACTTGTTACTTTTAGGAAACTCAACCTTATTATTGTAGAATGTGAGATTGACTTTGGACCTAAGGTGGGTCCCAAAGTTCTCGACTGTACAACACCTCTAGTCTCTCGCAAACCGAGGGATAGTGAAAGGTCTAAAAACAATGCGAACTGTCTACCCGAGTAGCTATGAAGTCCATATGCTTATACTGGCCTTCTGGTTTTGGCCAGTATGAGTATAAACTCTTCACACGCATAGCTTACTGCTGGTTCGCCTTGTATGGTAGTATAGCTCATTGTGTACCTTCTCGTACCATTGGCTCGGCTATGGAAGACCTAGGTACTACACGTTCGCCAAAAAAACCGAGATCAGCCAGTCACCATTGTGTAATAATTAGCAGGGATCGTAGAATTTCCAGCATTTTTGGTGCAGTATTAAGGTTGACAGTAGTGGTAAATATTAAATTGTTTCAACCAAGAATCAAAAGAGATCAAAGCCATTTAGAAGTAAGTAATTATGTAAGTAGATATTGTTGGTAATTAAAAAACAATTTCGCTAAAAAGACCCGATTCAAGTCTCGACTTGATGACCGCCTGTTACCTATCTATAGTTTTATGTTCTGTATTGTTTGTATCTTTTTTTTAGGTGTGCAGTAAAGAGTGTATTAAATACTTTAAACAAATCGACAATACACAAAATATTCTATATAAAACTCAATATGCATAATGAGATGAAGGTTTAATTAATTTATTATTTATTTAAGGGTTAACTGATTAAGTAAACACGGAACTGTTTCATTTTCAACGACATGATAATTTTTAAACGTAAATCATATTATACCTCTCGACAACCCTAGATCGGAGGACATTTTGCAACGTAAAAGATGGCGGATGTGTAATTTGTTTTAGTTTTGTATTTTTGTGTATTTAGGTGTTCAAAGTTCTTTTCTGATAGTCATTTGTGTTTTTTATGCCTTTGTGTTGCACAGTAATAGAAGACTTAGACTTATTTCGTGTATCTGGCATCTTACTTCTCGTTTAAAGTGGACTCGCAGTGGTACAGAGGTTAAAACTATCTTGACCTCTGCCCTACATATCACCGTACAACGTTGCCCCCAATCCTCCTAGAGAAGATTGGATTGTATTTTATTGCTATATTGATTTATACTTATGTATTCTTGACTCTGGCGAAATTACTTTATTGTGGAAACACCATATCCCCGCAGTAATAGCTGTTGAAGTCGCCGCGGGGAAAAACACTGTCATGACGTCATTGCACCGGTTTTGCTGAAAAATCAACGATCGCTGGTAATTAGCTATCAAAGTTAATAGGTTTATCTATAAGCATGGGTTTACTTATTTTTCCTTATCTTGTAAATTAGAGATTATGATTTAGGTGTAGGTATAACTACGTAGGAACTGACGACGTTCGTTCATCATTGCCCTCATTCCCATGGATGTTTTGAGTAGTGTTGCATTATGCTGTTATGTAGTCACACTTCTTCATTAAGATAAACTATACTGCAGGAAAGTCAACTTAAATCATTTCAATTTGGTTCGTCATAGTCGCACAACTATCTTAATCGAGATATCTTATCGCCACCTTTGAAATAGGTACCATTGAGAAGTTCCCGTGATAATCTGTGGTCTCAATCATCAGGCCCACTTCGCCAAATGATACTTTCGGAATGCCTAGACTTATTAGTGAAAATACCGAAATTGCTATGTGTATGCTTAATATTTGAAGAGTTCCCTCAATTCCTCACGGATCCTCTTCTTAGATGACTTGGTGATAATAGGATCACCACCACTGAAAAAAAAACAAGAAGTGAGATACATCATTACATCAACTAAGATGTTAGTTGAATCACTTTAAGAATTTCCTCTTGTTACTATCAGCTGTATTTATTTTGTATTTATTTTCATTGTACATGATGAAAAAAATCTCATGGTTGGCTCTCATTTTTTTTAATGTCAGAAGTAAACCCCTATCAAACAAATATAATAATTTCAAAAGTGGTTCACTATTTACGGAGAAATTTGTGAACACTTGAACACACCTTAAAAAACATACATACAGGCTGACCATAGAATCTCCTTCTTTGTCAAGGTAGGGTTAGAATGTTTGTGGTATATCAAGGTTCTAGAATCCATGTAGTCGCTATTTCCTAATTATTATAATACATGACACTTTGATTTTGATTTTCAGTATGGTAATATTTCAAAATGAACTAAAAACATTTTTAGTTCGGTTATTCCATCCCTACTCACATTTGCTTGTTTGTAACGCTTTCACAGCATCATCCATATACTAGAAATATTAAAATACTAATAAATTAAGGTCAAAATCAAATTGCTATGTATTATAATAAATAAGAAATAGCGACTCCATGGATTCTAGTACCACGATTTGCTACCAAAAGTCCCAACTGTAGTTATACGTTATTTTATCAATTGTTACTTTAATATGGCACTCTTCAAAACACAACTTTGTTTGTTTGTTTGAACACACGGAAGCGACGTACTGCGACTGAGCATGTTTTCGTCGTCGTCCGCTCATGCTTACGTCGCTACTGTGCAATTCGCGCCATAGCGCCGATCCATGTACGTAACCGGAAAAACCCTATTTACATACCTAAGATAATGTTATTTACGTACCGTACCTATCATAGTTCCAAAACTTAAATCCTTATCTAAAGCCGGATACACAGCAGCATATCGTGGCGTGTTATGCCAGGTTCATACATAACATAATGTTTCTTGTTGTTCCAACAGCAAGAACAGTTTCACAACGGAATTCTTCAAATGTTCGAGCGCTGGGTGATTTGTTTGTCGTAAATGTCTGAGATTCTTTGAGGAAATAGATGAAGTCTAAGCTCCCATTGCATTAAACCGTACGTCATAAGGTGGCAGATCAGACTACAGCAATAGATAATACTTAGGAACACTCGATTATAGAAGGTTGCCGTCGCATACTCGTACTCTGGAATAACGTTTTTTTCGTTTAAATCCTCATTCCGCTGTTTTAACCGAAAATGAAATCATAGGGTAGGTACAAGTTTACCCCTCGAAAGAGACACCTCTGGTGATCACACCCCTCATAGGTTGCTAGCTCCAACCCTGGCAGGTTTCAAGGTCCTCCATGTTTCATGAGGCCAAAAAATGCGGTTGTCTACAAATATTTTCAAAAATATATGGAAATATAATTCATAAATCGTAACTGATAAAACACGTTTAAAATTTCATTGCCGCAACTTTACCGCCATGCTGGAAAAGCTTAATTCAACTTTGGTCACTGCTTAGTGCTTGTGACGTCAATGTGGCGTTATGCAACAGAACAATCTTGTCTGATACAATGATCCCGCTGAATACGTTTGGGTTTTAAATAATAACCAATATAATATTATGTGTTAGTCGTGTTTCTTGATTCCAAAACATGAGGTCAATTACCTCATCTGTTGGCTCGACGAAACTGATGCATCTTGATAGCCTTAGGCGTGCGATTCATGAATAGGTATATAGGTTTACATGCCATCAGCCTAGCAGTTTTTCTGGTCAGCCTCCTAATCCAATCGATGTTAATATCTTGGAACGACGAGAAATGTATGTACAGAATGTTTCAAGGAATAGGTTCCAAGGAAAGGAGGAAGGAAAGGAAGGAATTCAAGGAATATTTTAATGAAAACCGTGTATTTTAATTAAAATCTATGCATTGACAGTCGTCAGAAGGTACTTTTATTTGGCATAGTTACCTATACGTTAGAATTACGCCGACTAAGTTGTAAAATAAATTAATGAGAAAAATTTTTTCGCGTGTAAATAATAAAATAAAAATCATTTACTTCGGACATAAAATCCATAGATATTAGGTACCTATATTAAAAATCGTATACTCTATTATTAGTCTTAGGATAAGGTGTGGAGCTGTGTCCACCGTTGGAGCAGTGGGGAGTCCCACTTATCAACTAACGCTTTCAAGACGCTTTTGGTGCTGGCGCGCCGTCTACGAGTACTTAGCAGAGACAGAGAGGCACACAGCTTACCTAGATAGCGGCAAGACCGTCAATCTGTGCTTCGGCGAACATAAGCGACGCACTAGAATGACGCGGCAACCCCATCTGCATCCTCAAGGCGTTATTGTACTGCACCTGAAGGCCACTGTACGCCCGCAACGTAAAGCAACCCCACTAAAGGACGGCTTTAAAGAGCGTCACTTTTACTGGATTTGTACAACGTCCAAACCTGAGGACGAGTTATTACAACAACGGACGGCCAGCGACCTAAAGTCGAAGTGTGGAACTGTAAAGCAAAGGTTCTTTTTGTCATTGAATATTAGCTTTTAAAAACATTGATTATGTGCATATTACTATAGATTTGGCGTATACCGTGTGGTAGCCGGCTTAAAATAGTGCCACTCCATGCCTTCCTGTGGAAGTCGTAAGAGGCGACTAAGGGATTAAAGGTTTGTAGTATTGTTAGGCGATGGGCTTGCAACCTGTCACTAATGTACACTGGTAAACATCTTAGCCTGTTTGATGTGGCTATAGAATTAACAACAAGTTGTTGTTAACTCTAGTCTAGTTAAGTGTATGCAACAGTGACAAATAGAACACACACATACACACATTACACACACATTACACACGCATTCACGGTCACGCACACGAGCGCACACCCACACATACTGGCTAAGTGATAATAATAATAATTATTTTTGGAGTTGTTGGTAATTATGTAGCTCAGACTATCCCACTGGGAATACTGGGATGAAGGCGTGACGGAATGTATGTTTCTGTTCGTGTTGTGTATGTGTCTTGGAAATGGGAAGTGTGAAAATTGTGAAATAAACTTGGCTGGCTAACTTCAACGCGTGGCATTAACAATTAAAATTACATATCTTTATATCTTTTAATCCGGTACCGGCTTTGATACTAGAGATATCTACTAATAATAAGATATGTAACTAATTAGGTACTGTTCTTCATTTCTGTTCAGTAGTTTCATTCCAAACGGCAAAATGAAGACGTGGGGAGTGATTGTGTGTCTGGTGGCAGTGGCCGGGGCGCAGGTATTACTTAAGTTAAATTATATGTTTTATGTCCAGGAATGTCCTGGACCAATATTCTTCTGGGTATAACCTTTGACGTGTATTATTTTTAACTCTATCGCCATTACCTACTGTCAAGTAAATAAGAGATATAGTAACGTTGACAATACGTTGTCATTTCAAAGGCAATAAGTTTACCGTATCAAGCCTCGGCTCAGATCGATCGTAATAAAAACTCCCGATATATTGTCGAACCCTTAATTCAGAGCTGATATCTGAGCTAAGAACCATCCGGATTGAACTAGCTTTAAAAAGTCGAATATAAATATTTATTTATAGGCTCATATAAATAGGATATAAGAGGAGGGATAGCGTTATTTTTTGGAAATTTATGACTACAAATAAAAAAGTACGTTACGAAAACAAATGCGCAGATCAAGCCCTTTCATATGTTTCATTATATGTTGTAATAGTCTCATTTTTCAACTTCTGTTCCATACCCCTTTTCGAAAAAAAAACTTCTAGATATGGGCCTATGATATGACATACATTGACAGATCCAAAAGTCAACCAAAGTTTCACCATAAGGGTGCTTTTTTATTACTATGGTACACAACCCTAAAATAGACATAGTTGCATAAATGATTAGTCCTTTAAAATAATAAAGATTCAATTGAGTCGCTTACTTCAAACTCAGATAAGTCCATGCAAAAAGACAATGGAATTTGCGTCTTTATTCAAACAAATTTAGTTCTAAATTCGTGTACAAAATATCAAGGATATATCCATTTGAAGTTAAGCGACTCAATTCTGTTGATACAGTTGAAAGTTATCTACTACCCCATTCCATCGTATCACAGAATAAGTAATAGTAGAAGACCGTACACTCAGAGACCTTTACTCAAAGACAACGTTCCTTTTTCAAACTTGTGTGTTAAAAATCGTCATGATAAACCTATCTGTAAATACACCGGCTTAGAGATTAACAAGAAAATTAAATATTAATCAGAATGACGATTACGCGAAGGGATTATATTGTTGTTAAGTTGAATTTTACTTTTTATTTTTTCGTTTCTATATAAATATAGAAACGAAGGTAGTTTCTAAAACGGCTTGGATGATAAAACAACTATAAGGGAATCTTATGAAACTAGTTCAAGGACTGGGTGGTCTGGAGTGGTGTTGGAATACCAGCCGCAATTTAAAGTTCCACCATCGTACCTGATGCCATAAGTCTAAATTCCATCAACATCACCTTGATGGATGACCTTTTACTACTGTAGAGTGTAGACCTAGCCAATGGTAGCACTTTACTTATGTTTGCCAAATATTGATCTTATATATCTCTTCCATTTGAAACATCGAATAGGAAATGAAAGAGATGCAACGAAAATATTTGACTAAAACAACCAAGTGAGGTGACTCCATAAGTTGCAAACGCTAACGTTTCTGTTTTCTATCGACTCGAAATGTATGGAGTTGACACAAGCAGCAGACGCGAGCTGTCATCACTGTCATCAGGTTACGTCAATCCTATACACTTATCGATTTTAGCTTCATGCATATTGACTAGGCCTCCCAGTGCATTTTTCAAGGCTGGCAAGTTATACCTCGTAGGTACTGTGAAACTGTGGAACCTAATGTGGATATGGGGGCCCTCAAGACAAGAGCTATCTTCTCCTCAAAAGATCGGCAACGGACCGACCACCCTTATTGTTGGTGATCATTAGTGGTGGGGAGATAGGCACGAGTAGGTCACTTATCTAGTTCTAAGAATTGCTAGACGTAAGTGGCAGTGGGTGGGCACATGGCTTGCAGAACAGATGACATGGAGTCTTAAGAGTTCTCGAATGGCCTTTGCGTATCGGAAGACGCAGCGTGGGTAGATCTTCATCAAGGTGGACCGACGACGAGGCTAAGGTTGCGGGAAACCGCTGGATGCAAGCGGCACAAGACTGGTTCTTGTGGCAAACCTTGGGGAGGCCTCTGTCCAGCAGTAGACGGCTTTCAGCTAAAGTGATGATGCTGAAATGAGCATGAGTTTGTCTCCCGCTTAAAAAACAATATAACTCTCAATATGACAGGGTTATCAATAAATACTATTGTAAAATATTGCCACGAGTTGCTAATTACGTTAATAAGCTGATTTACCTACTCTATAATCAGTGAGTAAATATCTTTATCTTTTATATGTCACGCTTTAATAATAATACCATTATCTTGTTGATTGGATTTTACTGTTTAGGTATATGCTGGCGAGGCGTTTGCGTTCCTTGAGGATGTTGCAAGTAAGTAAATGAATCATTTCTACATCATCTTGCCCTTATCACAATCATCTGGGGTCGGCGCAGCATATCGTTTTCTTCCACAGATCCCTATTAGCCGTCATCTCAGCGTTCACTCTCTTCTTTCTCATATAACTTTTTACACAATCCATCCATCTCCTTTTGGGCCTTCCTCTAGTCTTATTATAACCCGCCACATTCCTACTCTTTCTTCTACTTTCATCTTTCCTCAAGACATGGCTATACCATGACAACCTTCCATAATTATTATTATCTATCACTGGTGCTTTTTTCAAACTTCCTCTTACACTCGTTCCTTACCCTATCAATTATTGTTATTCTCATTTCAGCCCCATGCACTCTTTTATATCCTGTTCCTTTGCAACCCAGATTCCATGAAAGACTACGCTCAACCATTTATAAAATCAACCTAGTTGGTAGTGCCCTGACTACGTTGCTAGCGGTCCCGGGTTCGATTCCCGTAATGGGTAAATATAGATAGAAAAAAATGATCTTTTCTATATATTAAAGTATGTATTTCTTTATATCTCTGTATCAGTATGTTACCGTTGTCTAGTAGGTTTCCACAGTACAAGCCTATGAGAGCTTAGTTTGGGACAAAGTTAATTTGTACAAGATTGTCACCTGATAATTATTTATACTTAATATACGAGTGAGTGACCTGTTATTTTTACTAAGTCTTGGCCAGTGTATTAAGCCGCTATGCCACCCAATCGACACTCTTCAGCTTATGCGTTTAAAGTCTTTTAGACAATGATGATGCAAAGCCACAAATAATTAATATCCAGGAGTTATTCGAACCCGAGACCGGTAGATTCGTAGGATAACGTCGTTCGGGACTAGGTGCTCATAAGCTGTTAGATGGCTCCCTAAAATTTATTGATGACACAGGCCCTTCTTACACCCGCATCGTGTCGGGCTGGGAGGCCACAGAGGGCCAGATCCCCTGGCAGCTGTCCCTGCGCATGGTGAGCAGCATTGGAGGCCTCACCTCCTGCGGAGGTTCCATCATCCACTCGGAGTGGGGCATGACCGCAGCCCACTGCACTGCTACGTGAGTAGAAGAGGAAGTGGGCTTGTAACCCTTCAGCAAATTTTTACGATATGTTTTATGGTTAGACGTTTTTTATAACATTATAACCACTACAACCTGTATAGTATAACGTGATGCAACTTTATTAGCGCGGCTTTCGATAGTTACCAATTAAAAGTTAAAACGAGTACTGTTTTATTTAAATAAACCAAACATGAAATGAGGATTTATTCTACTTTGTCCGTACATTATTGTTGTGGTATTGTTTTTTAACTCGGCCGCCTATACTGTCAAGTTAACAAGATCTGTCATAAGGTCTGATTCAAACTTTGCGAAGTTAAGTGCGAAGTTCATACATTTGCTGTCAAGTGGCAAGTAGCAAATGTATGAACTTCGCACTTAACTTCGCAAAGTGTAAATCAAGCAAATAAGGTTTAGCATGGGTTAAGCCCAAATATAACAGAGCAAATAAAGTTTTGACACTTAGTAAAAATGAAGTAACTAAGGCTGTAGACAAAATGCATAACGCTAACGTGAACGATTTTCGTAAACCGTCAAAATGTATAGAATAATATAAGCACTCGACGCGACCGTCCGGCTACTTATCCATCATATACGTTTTCAATAACCCGGGGTCGTACTTTTGATGCCGATGACGTCAAAATGACGAAATTTTAAACACCGAGTACTTTGCTTTCATATGGCAGTTCTTTCGTATTAACTGGTACAAAGTCCAAATAAAAAAATGTTAAATAAAAAGCGGTGCAATGATTATAGTTAAATACAGCTTAATTGCAAACAAACTATGGATCACGGCAGCATTATTTTTTTCACCACTCATTACTAAAAATGGCGAATTGAAACAGCTCATCTTTGAGATGAGCTTTGGTTTTAGAGGAGATCGATCATAAAAGATTGCTGCCACTGATTAGGCCAATTAGGGTGCTTGCAGCACTGCATTGTCGTATATTCTTAACCCTCCCTTGTTCCGAAGAATACCTACACAAAACTTTTAATTATTATAATACTAGTCATCGAAATTACAACAAATAATAATAATTGCTTAGCTAGGTTCTTTGGATTGCAGCATTACCATTTCATGTTCCCCCATTAATGACGAAACTAAATATATATATTATCCGGCAGTCTTATCGTACTAGGTTAAGTGTCGTGGGCTCTTAGGGCCGTATTAATAAACTCATCTTGATTGTGATACCCGTCACAAGATACGTCAAAGTATGGCGTATACTTTGACGTATCTTGTCTTAGTAATAGTATCATTTTTGAGGCATATCGAGACGAGTATTAGAGTTGAGATTAGTTTATTAATACGGGCCTTAGAATAACAAGATGGCCGTTATCCTTATCCAAAGTTTACAGGATTGGCGTAAGCGGTGCGGCGGTCGCGTCGACATTTGGTTAGTTTTCGAAAAGGGTTTACGTTGTCGTTAATTAACTTGTCAAGCCTCTGTCTGTTTCCAGCCGCGTGACCATGGTCATACGCGCCGGTGCCGTCAGCCTGACGCGCCCCGAGGTGCTATTCGAGACCACGGAGTATTACAATCACCCCATCTACAACGACGAGCTGCAGGCCGTGGTGCAGCCCAATGATATTGCCTTGCTGAAGTTCCCGATTTCCGTCACTTTCTCAGGCAAGCTTGTTTTTTAATGATACACTCAGTGGACTTCCACTGCCTGCCTTCTGTGAAACAATATGTAATGATGAGTGTTTTATTTTTTAATGTAATAAAAACGGGTAACTTATATTTTATCGCAACACCATTAAACGAACGTTACACAGAATTTTCATTTCATCGAAAGTATTCGCAAGACATATTTATCGGCGGATGAGTATTTTTTTTATGTTTATTTAATTAATGTTACTTACCGTTACCGTGGCTTGTGGCGCTCTTTGGGGGAGGCCTTTGTCCAGCAGTGGACGCCCCCGGGCTGATGATGATGATGATGATGATGATGAATATATTAAAGTTAAAAATATTGTCGGTCTTAGGCAGGATTCGAACCTACATCTCTGGCTCTCCGGGCCAATGCAGGCGCATTACCACTTATGCCACCAAGACCCTACTTAAGCTCCACGAAATTAGTATTCGCTTGATTTATTCATACTCGGAGGGTATGCTGACGCCATCTATCGGTGTTTATCAACAACGACACTCACGTTTCAAGTTGCATTGAAATTAGCATGAGTACGATGCGCCACCTCATTCTAAATCCTGAAAAAGTCACGGTTTCAGCTGAAAAAAGCTTTCGATTTAATAAAATTAGATCAAATGATACATCAATTGTATCATTTGATCTAATTTTGGTCACCAATAAAAGACAAATTAGCAGCCATTTATTTTCAAATCACAGACAGGCTCTTCAAATTTGTTTATTGCTTTAGATAGATAGAGATAACAGTCTGTATGTCTCTATTTCACAGACCGAGTGCAGCCTATTCGCTTGCAGCGTGATGCAGACAAGGACCGCAACTACGGTGGCCTGAGACTGGAAGCCTCCGGCTGGGGCCGTACTTGGAGCCAGGGTGAGATCTTTGATCGTGATCAATTGTCCTTGATCGAGATTGACTGCGTAACGCGCGACCTTGGTTGGATCACGACCTGGGTGAACCATGTAATGGCTGCCTTAGTTAAATAACAGCCCAGAAATCCATGGTCTTTATGTTAACAGGAGCCTCTCCTGATGCCCTGCAGTGGGTATACCTCCAAGGAAATACAAACTTCGCTTGCTGGTTGGCCTTCGGAGGCAGTTCCATCATCGTGGACTCCACCATCTGCGCCAGCTACTACAACGTCACCAGCCAGTCTACTTGCCAGGTATATCATTATAACATACCTACTTGTGATAGTATTTGTCCCTGAGTCTTGGTTGTTTTCTATGTATAGTGTATATAATTTAATTTGTGTCAGATTTTCCTTCATATTTAATTATTTATTTTATTTGTCACTAAAAAATGCCCGCGTCTTGTATGTGTAGAATTTGTGTCCCACTAATTTCTTCACCTTGGGGGTCAATTTTGAAAAAAAAACTTTTAGTCACCGAAGGCAAAGGTATACTTACCGCATGTGACGGTTTTTTGCCAGTACCGTTAAAACCCTAATAACTCCTAAATTGATAAACATATTGGAAAGTTATAACTTCACTCAGGAGCAAAAATACCGGGTCAGAGTGCGTTTTTCATACAAACGAGACTATTTCGAAGCCTTCGTTCCTCGCCTGGGGTTATTTTGAGTGAGGTTTAATGGTGGATACTACGAGGTTCAATAGAGTAGGTCAAAAGTTCTTAATATACCTACTGATCGCACAATTAGTTAACACCACAGCGGGAGAGTTTGGGTCAGCACTTGGATTTCCTTACATTTTATTGCCATTTTAGATGTTTTCTGAACATGCACAATTCCGGCGTTAACCGCAGATTCATTCAGTTGGGTATCCTAGGCACTCTGGAAGTCCTGTATCGATGCTCGTGGTATTCATCATCAGAATTCACTAAAAGCATTCCCTGGCCAGGAACCAAGGCTTCGAAATAGCCTCTTTAGTATGAAAAAAAGCACTCTGACCCGTTTTTTTGCTCCTGAGTTTATATTGTGGACCGGTATTGAAAGGGCTTTTTATCTCTTAATATTGACATCAAGTTTTGGGACACCTGTATATGAGTATGGCTGTCGTTGTCTAGTACCTACCCATAGTACAAGCCTCGTGCTACTATTAGGTCAATTTGTGTGATATTGTCCCTTGATGTTTTTTTATTTATGATCGTCAGGGTGACAGCGGCGGCCCTCTCGTCGAGTTGGCAGAAGATGGTCAATACACAATGGTGGGAGTAGCCTCCTTCGTCTCCAGCAGTGGATGCCACTTAGGCTTCCCAGCTGGTAGGTATATCATTAACTTGAAAGCATAACGGACTAAATGTGGCTACGTGGCCGATTTACGCCCTACTGGCTGATTATTTAAACTAAAGTCGTAGGAGATAAGGAGTCAATCCTGCCGCATTAAACAACCATGAAGCTTCTGAATATTGATAATGTTGACAGCATTAAAACAGCTGCGCCGTTTAAATTCAAAGCTTAAATTATGTCAAGACAGGACGACGTCAAAAATTTGAAACGTGATTGTCGTGTAATGTCAAGGTCTTACAACATCAAGGTCTTACAACGTCAAGGTTTAACAACGTCAAGGTCTAACAACGTCAAGGTCTTACAACGTCAAGGTCTAACAACGTCAAGGTCTTACAACATCAAGGTCTTACAACGTCAAGGTTTAACAACGTCAAGGTCTAACAACGTCAAGGTCTTACAACGTCAAGGTCTTACAACGTCAATGTCGTACAACGTCAAGGTGTTACTTAGTATTACTAGTTATGACATTCTAATATGTTGACGTTCTACTACCTGGTCATTCTGAGACTTTGACATATTACTAGTACGACTGACATTTTACGATCTACGCAGCTTGACAATTCAAGACTTTGACTTTAAACGCCGAAGCGAGAAAAAAAAACTATCTTTACTTAATATTCCTTCACACGCAACAAAACAGTTTAGCATTGCTTTAATGCTGTCAACATTATCAATATTTAGAAACTTCATAGCACTATGTCAGGCGGGATTGACTTCAGGGGGGTTATCATGAGATAGCAATGCAGTTCTGTATACGCTGAGAGAAAAAGAAAGAGCTATATAACTGTAATAGCTCTGTCATTTACGCTCAACGTAAAATGAACTGCATAGCTATGTCATAATAACCCCCTGATTGGTCTAGCATATTGTGGCGTATGCTGGTAAATAAAACACCACATAAGAAACAATATGGACTGTATTTTAAATTAATTAAACGGGTTACACTTTTATGACACGTCTTGCTATGAACGCTGTGATTTAGCGACTGGCCTCCTCTGACATTCTTGTGTGCCTTGTCTCGCACACACATATTACACGGTCTTATAGTTGGAATATTGGAATGTCTTTCATTTCTAGTTTGGTCGCATAGACACTAAACTTGAGAAAACGATACATTTTATTTGAGCAAAGCCATTGAATTTATAGCACGCGACGCGACACACAACGGCAGCATAGATAGTATTAAGAACTTAAGCAATTAATAAAAAAACGCGGCCAAGTGCGAGTCGGACTCGCGCATGAAGGGTTCAGTACCTTATCTATACAACATTAGCAAAAAACGGCAAATTAAATCAACGCTTGTTGTATTGGAGCCCCCCTTAAATATTCAATTTATTTTAATTTTATTATTTACTTTTAAAGTCTAACTGTTGCCGTTGTTAATATCGAGCAAAAACGGCAAATAAATCACGTTTATTGTATGGGTGCCCCACTGAAATATTAATTTTATTCGGTTTTTAGTATTTGCTGTTATAGCGGCAACAGAAATACATCATCTGTGAAAATTTTAACTTTCTAGCTATCACTGTTCATGAGATACATTCTGATGACAGACAGACGGTGGAGTCTTATTAATAGGGTCCCGTTTTTACCCTTTGTTTACGGAACCCTACAAAGCAACATTTAACTCTTTATTGCATAGGAATATATGGCTTCATGCATGTTTTATACATATTTTTAAATGGATATTTCCAATGATTTGAACTATATATAATAAAAAAAACGATGCAATGTCTTTAAAGTTAATTTTGAAACATTATTATTTAAGTATATTTCAAGCTTATGATTTATGCCGTGAGATTTTTAACTTTGTCAAAATTCAAATTTGGATATGCACTTTAAAACGAACGTTTCACTTTCGACATCGCTAAAGTGTTAAATACGGTTGCGTTTACCACGTGATAAAGTTTAGACAAGGCATTCGTAACCTTTTGACACGTAAATAAGAACTACAGTGACGAATGTTTAATCCGCATTTGACACGCGATATACCTACACGCAACCATGTTACTAGATCTGATAGCATTATTTGATATTGCGTCGTCAACACCATTAATCCCCCCCTTAATTTGATTATAATACTATGCATGCTTTTCGTGATACATTGCGTCGCTGCAATAGCTCTTGGCTCAAAAATGTTAAAACAACCCATCAATGGATTGCTACAAGCATGCGGGCTATCCACCAATGAAACTGTCCGTTTATGTCAGTGTCATGTCATAATCATAACCAAGTCGAATCTAAAGACATCTCAATGTTAAAATGCATCAAAGCGTTTACGTGCTAAGAGATAGGCATACACACATACACTCGAAAAACATAACCCTCCTTCTGATGAAGTCTGGCAAAATGAAAGCATCGACCTTGAAATTTCAATCTATTATTAAGATTAAGTATATTTAAGTAAGCTCTTGTTCCTAAGTACGGCTTTGTTGAAATACAATATAGTGTTATTGTTAAGTGTATGCCAAGTTAAAAATTAGATACTATATTAAATTGGTCTTTTTATAGGTTTCATTCGTCCCGGCCACTACCACGAGTGGTACCGCGAAGTGACTGGCGGGATCGATTTTGACTGGGAATACGAAATTACTACAACCACTGAAGCTGCTACTACTGAAGCTGCTACTACTGAAGCTGCTACCACTGAGGCAGCCACCACTGAGGCCGCTACTACCGAAGCTGAAACGACTGAGGCTGCTACCACCGAAGCGGAAACCACTGAGGCTGCTACTACCGAAGCTGCAACGACTGAAGCTGCTACTACTGAAGCGGCTACTACCGAAGCAGCCACCACTGAAAGCGCTACCACTGAAGCTGCAACGACTGAGGCTGCCACAACCGAGGCCGCTACTACCGAGGCCACTACTACCGAGGCAGCTACGACTGAAGCCGCTACCACCGAGGCTGCCACCACCGAAGCCGCTACTACTGAGGCTGCCACCACCGAGGCCGCTACTACCGAGGCCGCTACGACTGAGGACGCTACAACCGAGGCTGCCACTACCGAGGCTGCCACTACCGAAGCCGCTACTACTGAGGCTGCCACCACCGAAGCCGCTACTACCGATGCCGCTACCACCGAAGCCGCTACTACTGAGGCCGCAACCACCGAAGCTGCTACTACCGAAGCTGCTACTACAGAGGTCGAAATCACCGAGGCCGCTACCACCGAAGCCGATACTACTGAGGAGGCCGCTACCACCGAAGAAGCTACTACTGAAGCCGCCACAACTGAGGCTCCCGAATCGTCCCGTTTCATCTTCTCATTCTTGCATTCCGCTTTTGCTAGGCTGTAAACCATGTAATGTAACATAATTATGGCGCGTAAAGTCGAATAAAATAATGTTCGTGTTAATTATTATTGATTTTTCCTTCTACATTGCTTCGCTTTGCCCTAAAAAAATATACCACCCATAAGATGGAAATTCACAGTTAGTGTATTTGACGATAAAAGGGGTCGATTTTAGAGAAAACTGGCTGTCGTACGAGTAGGTACCTACTTATGACATAAATCGCATAAGAAGTGAGACCACACCTTCATGAATTACGATGTACGTTCATTTTAGAATGAAATATTCGAGTATTTGACTCTTGAAATCGACTCACACTGTTCTAATGGTTGACTCACGAATACTCATTGTCATTCCAATGGCTTCGCGGACGATTTACTTGGCGTGATGCCTGAAAGTTAGGACGTAATAGTTGCAATCCGCGCGCGAATCTAATGCAGTCGGGGCCTGAGATGCAGGGCGCCACGCCTCTCATCTCCCGGCTGGAGTGTGCACTACACTGTATAGTGTCGTGCCGTACTAGCAAATTAGGGTATTCAAATCGCGCGTACTGTACATTCACGATGAAATTTGGCTGGAAGCTACGCCAACTGACGCGACGTTAACCGTGAATGTCCAGCTCTTTGACCGTCAATCTTTTGAAAAGACTAAGAAGGAAAGGTACCCAACTATCCGGTTCCGATTTGGTTTATTTTGATATATGTTAGAGAGTAGTGTTAGAGTTAGAGGGTTTCGTCACTTTTCAATAGTTTAGAAGACAATTTCTCCCAACAAGTTGAGATTGAGCAGCCTAAAAAAAATACGTGTCTGTTATTTTAAACTACTCTCTAATATATACTAAAATAAGGATCTACCCAGACCATACCATTAACCTACCGCCAAACAGCAGTGTTCGCATTGTTGTGTTCCGGTTTGGGGATAAGACAGCCGGTGTAATGACTAGCATAGAGGCATTCCATCTTAGTCCTCAGGGTTGGCAGCGCATTTGCAGTCTTAGGCTTGCAGTCTTGTGAATGCGAATGTCTATGGGTCACAGTTTCCACTTACCATCAGGTGGCCTGTGTGCTCGTCAGCCTTCCCTATGCCATAAAAAAAAAACCTATCTACGGGGAATCCGCTTGAGGTGTGGGGAGACCCTAAACCAAATTGTAGCCGGACGGTTGGGTACCTTTCCCTGTAAGCACAACGAATGGAGAATTGAAACCACTCGTCACCACTCGACCGAAAATGGCGGGCCTAACGTAAAGGGCTAAAGTTACCGACATTAGAACTTGTGAACGATGGAAACAAATTAGTACCTACTGTTTTACACACACCAACTGTGTTGACACATAACCTCATATACTCACCAGCGTGTTATTATTAAAAGTAACGTTTATGAATATTTAATTCATCTTAAACATAATATGAAAATAATGATCTAATTTATAAATCATTGCCAAGACCTAACTTGATCTTTAAAAGAACGAGATTATCGGGTAATCATGGTGAGTTGGTTTGTTTGCTTTTGTTTACCTTTATCTTTTGCAAGTTCTATTGTCGGCGACGTTAGACAAGATGCATAACGCTAACGATAGCGATTTTCGAAAACTGACGCAGGGACCTAAGCCAACATGCAAACACTACTGTTTTTTTCTATTCTATCGCTTTAAATTAAATATATGGACTGACATTCCCGTGCGCTACGATAAATCACTTGGTCAGCTGTCATCCCATACATTTTGAACGATAGAATACAAAAACGTTAGTAGCTTTTGTATAACACACACACACACACACACACACACACACACACACACACACACACACATACACATACCGTCACGCCTACATCCCAGAGAATTTGTTGTTAATTCTATAAACACATTTTGCACAAACAGGCTATGATGTTTATCAGGGTGTATTAGTGACAGTTTGCAAGACCATCGCCTGATACTACAAGCCTTTAATCCCTTAGTCGCCTCTTACGACTTCCACAGGAAGACATGGAGTGGCGCTATTCTAAGCCGGCAACCACACGGCGTATGCGGGTGTATAGTGTATAGAATTAACGTAGATATTGATAGATCAACAGTCAGCGCCATGCATCCGGGCTCGTCCACTGAAGAGTGTGTATATACTGTAACGCGACATGAAAAAAAGCACACTACCGGGTTTGACGTCTGACCGTAATCATACGTAAGATTTAGACTTGACGTGAAATAAATATAACACTGTAACTTTTAAATAATTTATTGTTAATAAAATTATTCAGAGTTAAAATCCGTATTTTAATAGAAAGAGTTGACAAAAAATTATATTTATACTCTTTTGGTTCAAAGATTAAGTTAAATTAAACACGATTTTTTATGTTTTTTTTAAAACGCGTAATTTAAGATTTTAAAAACACACGTCTCGAATTAAGCTACCAAGTCGTCAGCCGTCGGGGTGACTCAACGATATATATGTTTTGCAGGACAGAAAAAATAACAAGTGACCAAAATAAAACTAGAAGTAACAAATATAGGAAGTAAAACGGTGATTTAGAGAAAATAACTTGATATTGAGAAATACTAAGAAACCTAATAGGTTACTAGCGTATACATTAAAATATACAAATAACACTACCGTAATACGTGGTAATACTTAGAAATATTAAGTACATAAATACAAATAAGTAAAATTTAGCATTAAACGATTTCTATAAATTAAGGAAAATTGTTAAAATCAAATTTGATTAATACGGTCTATTACATGAACTCGATGTCACCGCGGCTAAGACAAATAATGTGAAACAACAGTAATAGTATAAATTCAAAACTCTAGACAGTAGCGTAATCTTAGCTTAACATGAAGCGGTGATCTCCGCACACGATGGGATGGTTCTTCAATGATGGCAGTAACACAGAGGGCCTTGCCAAGATGACTTCGCTAACCAGCGTTTCTATTAGTTTCATTTTAAACCAATCGCGTCACTGGTAGATCATGTGAATTTTCAGTAGTAGCTTCGGTGGTAGCGGCTTCGGTATTAGCGGCCTCGATGGTATCGGCCTCGGTAGTAGCAGCTTCGGTAGTAGTAGTTTCGGTGGTTGCGGTCTCAGTAGTAGCGGCATCTGTAGTAGCGGCCTCAGTGGCGAATGCCTCTGTTAGCGACTTTAGTGGTTGTGGTAATTTCGTAATCCCAGTCAAAATCGATCCCGCCAGTCACCTCACGGTACCAATCGTGGTAGTAGCCTGGACGAATGAAGCCTACAAAAAGTCAAATTTATTTATTCTTAATTTGGCTACATACACTTAACAATAACACCGGTACTTAAGAACAATAAACTAAAAAGGCAGCAACTTCTTTGAATCATTTGTAATAAATGCATACTATATAGGATAATACACTAAATTTAAAAAGAGGAGACTTGATACAATTATCAAATTCATAGAAGAAACTGACGGAATAAAAAAGACTTACAAAAAGTTAGAAACTACCAAACAAATCATGATACAACTCCAGAATGCCTCAGGAACCATCGTCACACACAGAAAGGATGACGTAGCTACTCACATTACAAGAACCTTAACACATGTACAAATAAAAATCTAGAGAAAACAATGACTATTCATTTACTAAACTTCGATAAACGAGTTCTATGCGGAGGAAGTCGCTGGCTTAAGCTAGTAATTGTATAATATTTAAAAAACTGACTGTTGAGCTTCTTGCCGCATTTCTTCTCAGCAGTGTTTTGCGAAGCGCTGGTAGGTTTTTGACGCGTAAAAGTGCCCGTTGTGGCCTACTTACTGAATAAACACCTTTTATATTTTTATCTTTGACTTATTGATGACCCTACCAGCTGGGAAGCCTACGTGGCATCCGAAGTTGGAGACGAAGGAGGTGACTCCCACTAATGTGTATTGGCCATCTTCTGCCAACTCGACGAGCGGGCCGCCGCTGTCACCCTGGTGATCATTAATAAAAAAACATCAAGGAACAATATCGCAGAGGCCATTTGCAACGTCAAAAGATGGCGGATGTGTAATTTATTTTAGTTTTGTATTTTTGTGTATTTAAGTGTTCAAAGTTCTTTTCTGTTAGTGATTTGTACTTTTATGCCTTTGTGTTGCACAGTGATAGAAGACTTGGACTTATTTCGTGTATCTGGCATCTTAATTCTCGTTACAAGTGGACCGGCAGTGATACAAAGGTTAAAACTATCTTGGCCTCTGTCCTACATATCACCGTACAACGTTGCCCCCAATCCTCCTAGAGAAGATTGGATTGTGTTTAGCTGGGTACTGACCACGTAATGTTGGTCAGTACCCAGCTTTTTATTGCTATATTGATTTATACTTATATATACTTGACACTGGCGATATAACTTCATTGTGGAAACGCCATATCCCCGCGGTAGTAGCTTTACCTAGTAGCTGTAGGCTTGTACAGTCGAGCTCGTAAATATGTGTACACTTTAGTCCTTCTCACTTTAATCGCTGTGATAATTCATATATGGTAGCTAAACATGATATGTAATAGAAAAGGTACTAAAGTGCATATATTTATGAACTCTACTGTACTATGAGAAGTAACTAATAGACAACCATAAACATACTTATAGGGAATACCAGAACCGAAACTCACCAGAACTTGAATTATACACCGTGTTTTTTTTGATTTACGATAACTTTAAGGGAACGTTCTTTAGGTCAAACAAAGTTAATTTCCCGAAGACAGACAAATGATAAGTCTAACGGCTTTAAAGATATTAAATTTTTAAATTTAATCCGTTAATCACGTTAAACTAGTGTAAAAGGCTCTTAATTGATAACAACAATTTTCTTTTAATACGTACGAGTAAAGAGTTTCCAATTGTAAGGTTTGTATACGCGTCAATCTAAAGTGACTTGTACCTGTCAAGTGTTATCTTTACTTGTGTGTGTATGTCACGCCAACATAGACGTATTTGACACTGATTATTAGCTAGGTAACTCTAAAGGCCCTTTTAGAATGACCAAAGATAAAAGATTTCATTATTTTGTTCTAAACCAAAAAAAATATTTTTTTTGCAATATTTAAAAATCTAATCTACCAATTAGTTTCTATAGATATACCTAGTAATATGCCGAAGTTATCGTAAATCAAAAAAAACACGGTGTATATTAAGATTAAGATAGAGATATGTAAGCCCTTTCCACATATACCGGTCCAGAATATTGTTTTATAACTTACCAATATATCCATTACTTTAGGAATTATTTAGATTTTAATGGTACTGGCAAAAAACCTAACTTGCGGTAGGTACACACAGCAACACACTTAACTGCCCATTAAAGACGGAAGTGAGAAAATGTAGAAAGAGATGAATATAGATTTTCCATAAGAATGTCATGTGCACGACAGAGACATTTTCTCTCTGTTCATCTTCAATGGTCGCTCAGCTGTGTGGGCGACTGTACTATCACGAAGGTTAATTTGTGACCCATTTCAAAAAAAAAATGTTTGAAGTCGTCAATGTCATTAGAGATGTCAAGTCATTTGTACATTATAGGAAACCCAACCACATTGTTGTACCCATAGAATGTCAAATAGACTTTGAACCTGAGGTGGGTCCCAAATTTTCTCGACTCTACATCTTTGCGTCCTTGGCTAAGAGTATTTTTTTTTCAAAATCGACCTCCAATGAGATGGCAGTCGTACAGCTGATGGATAATGGATAAGATGGTGGTAGCGATCCGGCCGGACCCTGCACAATATGAGGGTATAGTCCCAAATTTAACTCTAGACTTGTTTTTTTTTTGTATAAGGGAAGCAAACGAGCATGTGGGTTCCCTGATGTGAAGTGATCACCACCGCCCATAAACACCAGCAACTCCAGAAGAGTTCGCATTGCGTTGTCGACACTAGACAACGACCTACATACTTATATAGTTTTTAAATACATAGAAAACATCACAGGGTCACGAACAAATATTATCACAAGTGAGGATATAAGTACATAGCAAGTAGACTGGCTGGTGACGTTGTAGTGGCCGGCGCAGATGGTAGAGTTCACGATGGAGGAAGTGGCTGCGAAGGCCAACCTGCAAACGAGGTTTGTACTTCCACGGAGGTATACCCACTGCAGGATATCAGGAGAGGGTCCTGTGAACAAAATCACCATGGATGGACTACACATGCCCAGTGGTCGCAATTTTGGTGCTGATGACGTCAATTTACATGCAAATGACAATTTGATAAAAATGAAAGACTAGATAGAAATTGGCTTAGAGTATTGCCGAACCAGTTCTGAATAAACCCTTAACTTTATAGTTAGGGTGGTGGCGAGCAAAATTCAGCACACGTGGCCGACGTTATTAATAGCGATTATTATACCCTAAGAAACATCAAGGACCTCGTCTGCCACCATGGTGGCGCTGCGTTGTCAACTGACAGCGCTTCTCAGCGATTTTTCAAGTCATTCTTATGATTTAAAAAACTGTATATGAAGTGCACACTTGGCAGACTTCAATTGTTTGATTAAAAACAATGAGAAGGACCACGGAAAAATACTCTGCCAGCAGGAAGAGGCAGACGTTTAGGCGTCTGATATTCCAAAGACAGACCATTTGATTATTATTTATTAATATAATCTATAGGAAAGATTTCCAAAATACGTCAGAAATATTTGGGTTGTCTGTTAACTGCGTCCCATGTAAATTTAAAAAAGTTGTACAGCTAAAAATCAGTGAACAAAGTGTTTGTCAAATGTGTTTTCGTATCCCGGGAGTTATAATGAATCGAATGGGCGTAATGAGAAACGTGTGCAAATGACTTAGTACATTTTTACAACTCCATCCCATGATAATGCAGAGCCTATCTGCCTCTTCGAATTTCTTCCTTTCCAGGATGATTGTGACCATGAACCCCAGAGGCACACATGTGGAAATGATTTAATACCCCCATCTTTTAAAGCACCTTCAATCCGCTGTAACGCGAAAACGCGACATAGGGCCTCAATTGATTGGACCAAATCAATTCGTACTGATCTAAACTGAAATCCACCTGGATGTGAAACATGTGCAAATCAAATACCGAAATGCTCATAGCTCCCTAACTATTATGAGTTCATCGATACTGACATTTAGATGGACAGTAGCAGAATTCATCGAGCAAAATTATCATTAAAAGATTTTTAATGTTGTAATAAAAAATTGTATGATTAATTAATCGTAAATAGTACTCGTATTCTGGTATTGACACTCATAAAAGAGAATTGACTCAAATTACAAATATTAATGAATAATATAAATAATGTAAAAAATAATGCTGCTGCCGTGATCCGTATTTTTATGTTGCACTATTTTTTTTTATTTAGAGCACCCTTTGTGTAAAATTTCCCGTGTATATAACAATGGCAGCCATTACATAGTTAATCCAGATCGTGATCCAACCAAGGTCGCGGATCGCAGATTAAGAAATATGTGATCCGATGTGTCGATACGCGACACGGTCAATCTCGGTCGAGATCAACTAACTGCTCACGATTACAGATCGATGGAAAATCTCACTATCGGTCCAAGTACGGCCCCAGCCGGAGGTTTCCAGAATCACACCCGCGTAGTTGCGGTCCTTGTCTGCCTCACGCTGCAGGCGAATAGGCTGCACTCGGTCTGTAAAATAGAGAGAAATAGACTCAATCTGTCTGTGATTTCAAAATAAATGGCTTCTGTAGTTGTTACTAATCTATCTTTTATTGGTGACCAATAATTCCACCGAATTTCACATCAACGATTGTATCATCTGTTTATATATTGCACGAGGCCGATTTTTCTACATGTAATCAGTGGGGCTAGACGAGTTGCCATCCAATACAAAAACGCTAGCGTTTGGTGATCACCTATCGCTATGCGTTGTCAAAAATGAAAAAGCTAGCCAAGTTTCCCTTAGATACCGACGTTTATATCGTGATGGTAGGTACAGTCAACGTCATATAGTTGGTAGCATCCAAAGTACCCAAATAGTACGTTACACGTCATTATTACCGTAGTAACAAGGGCGTGTAACGAACTATTTGGCTACTTTGGATGCTACAAACTATATGACGCTGACTTGAATGTACTCGTGTTGAATTCAACCTGTCAAAATAGTACCGCGTAACGACGGACAAAACGTCAAAACTATGTAAGTGACCATGTTATTTATAAGAGAAACGCAAACGCGAGCGACACGTTTTTGTGTATGTAAAAATACACTAGAGGCTCTGTGAGGGCTATACCCCGCAGGTTCACTCGTTCCATCAAATTTTACAAACGCTATTTTCAGCTGTAACCATGACGTTATTTAATTACGTAGTTTAGGTTAGATTAGACTTGTCACTACCTAAAAAAATTTACTTATCCGCCGAGAAATGCCTTTCGCTAAAATGAAAATTCTGCGTACGTTCGTTGAAAGGTAGTTCAATAAAATATTAAGTACCCGCTTTTATTGGTTCACTAATGATTGACCAAATCATCATTTGACAAACGTATCATTTTACAAACTTTCATTTCACAAAGAGATACTTCCAGCGTTATTACTTTGAAGTTTTTCGATATTGTAACCTAACCTAACTTATTTAATAAGCTCATTTAACCTATGCAACATGTAATGGTGTAAGGACTAACACGTTTTTGCGAAATTAAAGTTTGCAATGTGATACGTGTGTCAAACGTACTTTTGATCAAATGAACGGACCCCGTTTTTATTACAGACCGTCTCTTTCCCCCTGCCACGATCCGGACAAGTCTCTTTCGCTTCTCCCACATTCATTCATCGAGTCATGCATGCACGATGGTTTCGGGTACTAAACATCCGTTCCTTTTCCAGTATTTCTCCGATAAAGTTGCCTTTCCTCCTAGTACTTAACAAAAACAAGAACAAAACATGAATCATCATTTTTTTTTCTTGCACAAAAGTTAGGCAGTGGAAATCCACTAAGTCTGTCATTAGAAAACAAGCTTACCCGAGAAAGTGATGGAAATCGGGAACTTCAGCAAAGCAATATCATTGGGCTGCACCACAGACGCCTGCTGGGCGTTGAAGAGAGGGTGGTTGTAGTACTCGGTGGTCTCGAAGAGCAGCTCGGGGCGCGTCAGAGTAACAGCACCGGCGTGGAGGACCATGGTCACATGGCTGGAAACAGACAGAAAGGCTAAGTTGATTAACGTAAACGTAACCGATTTTCGTAAACTGACAAAGGGTTGATGCGACCGTCTCACAGCTTACGAGTGGCGGCGTTAGGGTAGGGCCTGGTTGTGCGACCCCTTAGGGCGCCATATATAAAGGGTCGTCACACAGTTTACGTCGATCCTATAAATTTTTCGATAGCTATTACGTTCTTGCAAAGCATCTTGTCTAGAGCCACAGGCTTATTGACTGGGCAATCAAAGTAGCCTTAGATAAGATGCACTCTACGAACTTCATCGCTGTTGAAAATTTATAGGACGGATAAATTGCTGGACTGTCGTGTCGAGCGTTTATTTCAATTCTATAGTCATCTTGTCCAGAGCCCCAGTTACTTCACTTTTACAAAGTTTCAAAACTTCATTGGCTTTGTTCTACTCGGGCTCAACGTAATTGCTTTTGTTTTATATGCTTATGTTTATGATATAGGGTCAGGAGCAAAAATAACGGGTCAGAGTGCGTTTTTCATACTAAAGAGGCTATTTTGAAGCCTTAGTTCCTGGCCAGGGAATGCCCCGACCATCGATACAGGACTTCCAGAGTGCCTAGGATACCCAACTGAATGAATCAGATTCAGAAAAAACATCTAAAATGGCATTAAAATGTAAGGAAATCCAAGTGCTGACCCAAACACTCCCGCTGTGGTGTTAACTGGTTGTGCGATCAGTTAGGTATCTTAAGAACTTTTGACCTCCTCTATTGAACCTCGCAGTATCCACCATTAAACCTCACTCAAAACATCCCCTGGCGAGGAACCAAGGCTTCGAAATAGTCTCGTTTGTATGAAAAACGCCCGGTATTTTTGCTCCTGAGTGTATGTGCAAAGTGCTCCAATCACTACTACACAGTAACTACTCGCTGTCGCTCGTTTCATAAAATAACACTAGTGTTTTAACGCCTTTTATTATGCGTCAGTTGCATAAACTACTATTCTAGATTGTAGCGGGTATAATGAGTTAAAGACTAAAGTCTAACAAAAAACATATCGTACAAATTTGCTCTAAGGTCCCTATCCTAGTTCCTCTTGTACTCACGTAGCAGTGCAGTGGGCCGCGGTCATGCCCCACTCCGAGTGGATGATGGAGCCCCCGCAGGAGCTGACGTCTCCGAACCTGCTCACCATCCGCAGGGATAGCTGCCAGGGGATCTGGCCCTCCCTGGCGTCCCAGCCCGACACGATGCGGGTGTTCGTCGGGCCTGAGTCATCAATAAATGTTACGGGACAATCTCAGACGGCTTATGAACACCTAAAGCTCTAAACGACGTTGGCTTAGGAAGCTATAGCGTAGGTAGGTATATATATATAGTGTCACACTTTTAAAGAACATGTCATATAAAGTGTGATACTTAGTTTTGCGGTCCAGTATAGAGTCGAAAAAACAAACGCCGCACAGACGGCAACTACCTTACATATTGAAAATTGCAAAGTCTACGCAAAGGAGACTTACTTTTATATTTAAAAAAACCAGCGTTTATGGATTTTGTTTTTTTTGCCTTACATGTAGCAAGCAGAGAAAAGCAACATTACCTATTTTATCTATGGCAGCGCCTGGTTATTAAGTAATCTGTGCGCCGTCACACAAACATTTGCCTATTACAGGAATCGAACCCAGGACCGCTAACTTCGTAAGCAGTGTCACTACGAACTAGGCTAACGCGTCTTCGAAGACTGTCAGTACATCGTGATCCCTGTTTTTAAGTATACTTAGGTATAAGATTGAACGTAGTCTTGCATTGATCAGAATGCGGGTGGTAGGACTCGTGCAGGGTCCATCCGGATCGTTACCACCTTCTTATCCATTAACCTACCGCGAATTAGCAGTGTTCGCATTGTTATGTTCCGGTTTGAGGATAAGACAGCTGGTGTAATGACTGGCATAGAGGCATTCCATCTTAGTCCTCAGGGTTGGCAACGCATTTGCAGTCTTAGGATTGCACTCTTCTGAATGTGAATGTCTATGGGTCACAGTTTTCATTTACCATCAGGTGGCCTGTGTGCTAGTTTGCCTTCCCTATGCCTTGAAAAAATTGCGTGGCTGGAAACAGAAGAATAAAGAAGGATGCATGGGGCTGAAATGTGAATATTGAGATGGAATGTGTGGTGTAATAAGAATGTATAGAATAAAGAACGAGTGTAGGGGAAGTTTGAAAGTAGCACCAGTGATAGAAAATATGGAAAGTAATAGTTTATCATGGTATAGCCATGTCATGAGGAGGCACGAAAGTCATGTTACGAGAAGAGAAGAGGAATTCCTAAAATAGATAGATGGATTGTGTGAAACGTGATATGAGAAAGAAGGGAGTGAACGCTGAGATGACGGCTAATAGGGAATGTGGAAGAAAAAGACTGTGCCGACCCCAGATGATTGTTGATAAGGGCAAGCAAATGATAAAAAAAATGATTCATTTACCTACTTACTTGCAACATCCTCAATGAATGCCAACCCGTCGCCAGCGTATACCTGAACAGTAAAATCCAATCAACAAGATAAAAGTATTACTAATGAAGCGTGAGTCACGCTGCGTAACGTGTACAGATATATTTTTTTACCTACTCTGATATCTGGTTATTGAGTAGGTAAATTAGATTATTATCGCAATTAGCAACTCGAGGCAATATTGTACAATCGCATTCGGATTACCTTTAATTATTGATCATAAATTTGTCAAATCGAGAGCTTGATTGTTTTCATAGCAGCGGGAGGCAAACTCATGCTCGATTTAGCATCATCATTTCAGCCGAAAGGCGTTTACTGCCGGACAAGTTTTGCCACTAAAGAGCCGGTTCTGCGGCGTTTTCATCAATCGGTTTCCCGCAGACTTAGCCTCGTCGTCGGTCCACTTTGTTGGAGGTCTACCCAAGCTTCGTCTTCCGGTACGCGGACGCCACTCGAGAACTCTTCGACCACAGGCCATCTGTTCTGAGAGCGATATGCCGCTCTACCACTTACGTCTAGCAATTCTTAGGGCTATGTCGGTGATCTACTCGTGCTGATCTCCCTACCACCAATGATCACTAACAACTCAAGAAGTGTTGTCGTTCTGTTGCCGGCCTTATGACATGAAAGCTCTTGTCTTGAAGGCCCCCATATCCACATTAGGTTAAACCGTACGAGACCAAAATTGCGACGTAAAACGGATTGTGGGCCTAGCTAGTAAATTAATCAATAGTCGACAAAGTGTATAGGATTGACGTAACTTGATGACAGATCGCGTCTAATGCTTATGTCAACTCCATATATTTCGTGTCAATAGAAAACAGAAACTAGCGTTTGCAACTTGTGGAGTCATCTCACTTGGTTATTGTTAGGCAAATATTTTCGTTGCATCTCTTTCATTCGCTATTAGGAATTACAAATCAAATAAATTTAAGATCAATATTTTGCAAGCATAGCCAAGTGAAGTGCTACTATTGGCTAGGGTTACAGTGGCTGGTAATTCTGGCTGAGGAACGCGTAAAACAGTACTGAGGGCCCTGCCAAAACGCATTACGCTAACTAGCGCTTCTATTCGTTTCGTTTTTAAACCAATCGCGTCACTGGTAGATGACGTGATACGAAAAGTCACGTGATTTACCGGTGACGCGATTGGTTAGCGTAATACATCTTGGCAGAGCCTTCTCTTCTTTCTCGGCGTGTGCGTTCACACAGTAGCTGCTACAGTGGACCGCAGAGTACTGCTGCAGTACTCTCCTGTCCACTGTTCTGTTGTAGAACCAGCATAATCGAAGGTCATCATCAAGGTGATATTGATGGAATTTATACTAACGGCATGAGGTACGATGGTGGAATTTTAACCGCGGCTGGTATCGGAGGCCTTGAATTAGTTTGATAAGAAACCCTATTAGTATTTTTAATAATTCAAGCCTTTTAAAGTACGTAATATCCCTCCGCTTCGTCGTCATTCAGATTAATATCGCCGATGCATTTTCAGATAGGCACTTATTTTGACTACACGCGGATCAGTTTATGACGATACCCTTATAATCTGTGATGACGATGAATTCGTTCATAAGTGACGATTTTTCATACACAAGTTTAAATAAGGAACGAGTTGATTATCTTTAAAATGCCAATGAGTAAGTGGGTCAATAAGTTTTTGCGGTAGCTCGTGACGTCTCCTGGGTCACTCTTTAAAACTATGATTTCAAATATGAGTTCCATAAAAATTGTTTGTTTTACTGGCAATTACACACCCATTATTTAAAACTATCCATTTTTTTTCGACAAATGTCCAAAACAGGTGTTGAAAAATAAGACTTTATTATAACAAATAATTAATCATATATGAAAGGGCTTGAATTACGCACTTATTTTCGAAACATACTTTTTATTTACAGTCATAAATATACGAATTAATTACGTTATCCCCCTCTTATATCCCATTTTATGAGTCGAAAAATCAAGTAAAATTCAGAGGTAGGTTAGGATAGGTTCTCCTTCTAGCGGAGGAGGAGGTGGAAGCGCACCCGCTACGGCGTAGACGTGTGGGGCGAAGGCGGAGGCAGTTTTGCCTCCGCCTTCGCCCCAGCAGCAGCAGCAGGGAGGCAACACTTCCAGAGGGGCTAAGGGTGGAGAGGTGCTTCTGGACTTTAAACGACCATAAAGTGCCCACTCACCACTTATGCAATTTATCACCACTTATGCAATTAATATTATTATTAATGTTTTGGCGCTAGTGCATCAGCAATAATAGGCTGGGGCGGCTGGGGGGCACCCAGTGGTAGCATAGTCATCAACTCGCGGTGCCCCCGCTAACAGCCCTTTGCAGGTTAACACCAGAGAGTTTTTAGACGGTATACCTCAGCTCTCGCAGGAGACTGAGGTAGTTGAGAGCCCAATCGAAGTCGATGTCGATGTTGTTGAAGAAGTCCATAATATTGTACTCGACGACCGCCGAGTGAAGGTGCGTGAAATAGCTGAGAACACAGGCATCTCCACTGACCGAGTACATAAAATCCTGCATGAAGATTTGGGTATGACAAAGCTGTCTGCACGATGGGTGCCACGTTTGTTGACAATCGAACAAAAACGCGAAAGAGAGCGAATTTCAAAACTGTGTTTGGATATGATGAAGTGTAATCCTCGGAATTTTTTGAGTCGATTTGTCACTGTGGACGAAACTTAGGTCCATCATTATACACCTGAATCAAAACAGCAATCAAAACAATGGATGGCGACTGGTGAACGTGCCCCAAAGAAGGCCAAGACTGTTTTGTCGGCTGGGAAGGTGATGGCGACAGTCTCCTGGGATGGCGAAGGAATCATTATGATTGATTACTTGGAAAAGGGAAAGACTATCACTGGCCGTTATTACGCAGAGTTATTGGACCTTTCTAATGCCGAACTGTTTGAAAAACGACCAAAATTGTCCCCGAAGAAAGTCCTCTTTCATTAAGACAATGCCCCAGTGCACACGTCAACTATTGCGGTGGCCAAAATCCACGAGTTGGCCTTCGAGCTGGTTCCGCATGCTCCGTATTCGCCGGATCTAGCTCCTTGCGATTATTACCTATTCCCAAATCTGAAAAGATGGCTTCGAGGGCAATTGTTTTTGACAAATTAGGGCTGCATCGCAGATGTAAACGCCTATTTTGAAGACCTTGACAAAACGTATTTTTTGGAGGGGATAAAAAAATTGGAAACTCGCTGGAACAAGTGTTTTGCCCTCAAAGGAGACTATGTTGAGAAATAAATGTAAATCGTGTACAAAAATAAATAAAATACTTTTTTAGACGACTTATCAAACAGCCCTCGTAGGTTAGATAAATAGATAAATGTTGATAATTGATAAACTTTACAAAACTTTAAGGAAGCTAGTACAATCCGGATGGTTCTTAGCTACATTTCATAATCGGTCGGGCCATTTAAGAGATAACAAGCTCTGAGAGAAGGGTTCGCCAAAATATATTATTTATATTACAATCGATCTGTGCCGCGACTTGGTACGGTAACCCCTGATTGCCCAATGGCAATAAGGGGTTACCGTCCCGGGGGTATGTCAATACATGTTATCGTATTGTCAAGTTTACGATAGCTCTTATTTTCTAGACAGTAATGGCGGCCGAGTTAAAAGGTAATATGGTTTTACCTAGTAGAATAGAATAGAAATAAACTAATAATGTTGAAAGCAAGTTGTGGGCAGAAACTACTGTTTACTAAAAGGAAATTTGAATTTGGTAAATATGGTTTTGCCTAGAGGCCTAAAGGCCCAAAAATGACACTAAAATGTACTTCCTACAGAAGCTAAAGTTAAACTTAAAGTTGAAATAATACCTGCGCCCCAGCCACTGCCACCAGACACACAATCACTCCCCACGTTGTCATGTTGCCGTTTGGAAAACTACCGAACAGAATTGAAGAACAGAACCTAATTAGTTATCTTATTAATCTTATTATAAGTAGCTATCTCTTATATCAGAGCCGGAACTATGTTAAAAAGATATAAAGATGTGTCATTTTAATTGTTAATACGCGGGAGTTAGCCTAGCCAAGTTTATTTTTAGGGTTCCGTACCACTCGTGCATCGGTTTCTCTGTCCGCCTGTCACAGCCGATTTGATCCGAAACTACTGGACCTCGGTTTTGCCAACCTTACTGTGTCATATATCAAATGAAAGAGCTCGTTACGAGGATCTGAAATGTATTTTTGTATATGTTATTATTGTAAAATAAATAGTTTTGATTTTATTCATGAAAGACGACGAAAATTGACCATTCCCCACCCTGCTATCCGAAACTACAGAGCATAAAATTTCGAAAAATACGGAATATAGTTCATTCCTTAAAGATTACAGGAAAATCTATAAGAATTCTATCAAAAAATAAAACGTATGTACGGAACCCTCTCCGCGCAAGTTCAACTCGCACTTGGCCCGTTTTTAATTTCACTTTTTAGGATTCCATACTCCAATCTATTAAGCCTTATATAGTTTCGCCATGTTCTTCTGTCTATGACTATATACATTGTAAACATTTAACACTCTTTAATGACGATTAAGCGTTCCTTAGTAACGATTTTTATATACAAGTTTGAAAAAGGATCACGGTTGCCTTGAAAATCAGCGTCACGGCATTTATGTCTGACACTATGCTGAGTGCCACCCAATTTGGTGCATTAAAAATAGTTTTAAGTTTTGAAATGTCTCATTTTTTTATTTTTTTTGTGTTTTGCACCACATAAACGATTTTGATTTGTTTTGATTTGATTTGAACTTTCTCTACAATGTCTCTGGGTGCGGACGGATTTTGCAATCTTGGGATTGTAAATGATTGACTATGAATTACAGCTACTAGACTTCTTTATACCTTCTATCCGTCTGTCCGTCTGTCTGTCACCAGGCTGTAATCTCATGAATCGTGATAGCTAGACAGTTGAAATTTTCACAGAAGGTGTATTTCTGTTGCCGCTATATCAACAAATACTAAAAACAGAATTAATTAAAGATTTAAGGTAGTTCCCATAAAACAAACTGGTTTTTTTGCCGTTATTGGCTCGATATTAATAACGGCAACAGTTAGACACTTGAGATATTCACAGAATATTTAGTTGTAGGCGGTCTCCTATACAACAAACTCGTTTATTTTGCCGTTTTTTTGCTAATGTTGTATAGACTCGAACTTGGCCGGTTATTTTAACTAAAATCAAATAACCACTGAACAGAAAATATAAAGAGTCATACAATTCAAGAAACAAATCTAATACCTAATATTAAGCTAGCGACGGACGGACACATACGTGATCTTATAAGGGTCTCGTGTTTTGGGTTCCGTAGTCAACAAGGAACCCCTATAGTTTCCCACGACGTCTAGTCTGTCCGCGGCTTAACCCGGAGACTCTTGGTAATACAAAGCTGTAATTTGGCGTAGTTATTCATTTAAATTACGCCGACAAAGTTGTAAAATAAATTATTGAGAAAAAATTGCAAATGATTTTTTTTTTACAACATTACATCGTGTGAGGTGTCATTTGATAGCTCTTAAAAACATTGACTAAGTGCATGTTACTATCAATTTTTATATTTCGGGAAATATTGGAAATATTAAACTCGAAAACTGTAAAATAAACTCGGCTGGGTAACTCCCGCGTGTGGTATGATTAATTAAAACTACATGTCTTTTCTATCTTTTAATCCGGCGCCGGCTTTGATACTAGAGATATCTATTAAGTTTTCCTAGGCATAACGATAGATAAAAATATGCAATGGAGTCCCCACGTAGCTGTACTGGTAGGTAAACTAAGTTCGGCAGCTTACGCCGTTAGGAAAATTATACAACTTACTAACGTTGAGACAGCTCGCTTAGTTTATTACAGTTATTTCCATAGTGTTATGTCTTACGGTATTCTGGTTTGGGGTAAGGCAGCTGACATACAAACTATATTTGTGTTACAATAAAGGGCCATTCTCATCTCATTATTTTTTATCCTTGTCTAATATGCATTGTACAAGCCTAGGGTTCTTAGCCAATACCATTAAAACCTTATATTTTATTTTTTTAATAACTCCTAAACTATTAAATATACTTTTTAAATAGTTATAACTATATTCTGAACCGGTATTGAAAGGGCCTTCTTATCTCTTTATTGACGTTAAGTTCTAGGGCACGTGTATATAAGTATGTTTATCGTTGTACCTACCCATAGTACAAGAATAGAGCTACTAGGTCGATTTGTGTGATATTGTCCCTTGATGTTTCTTTATTTATGATAATCAGGGTGACAGCGGCGGCCCTCTCGTCGAGTTGTCACAAGATAGAAAATACACATTGGTGGGAGTCTCCTCCTTCGCCTCCAGCAGTGGATGCCACACATATTTCCCCACTGGTAAGTTCATCATTAACGTGAAAACATAACGTACTAAATGTGGCTAAAAGGTCACATGTGTTGCCATGCCCACACAAGAATAACAAAGGATGGCTGGATGGGCTTCCTACTCGTATAGCATTTAAGACCAATACTTCAAAGTAGTTGCTTTATTTTTATTTTTAAAGGTTTAATAAGCTCTTGTTCTTAAGTAAGGCTTTTCAAATTCAATATACCTATTACTGTTGTTAATTGTATGCGGCCAAATTAAAAAAAAAGCTATAATTTTGACCTTTAGGAGGCTTGTTTCGTCCCAGTCCAGTGTATTATCCTATATACGAGTAGTTTATCATATAGTATGCATTTATTACAAATGATTCAAAGAAGTGGCTGTCTTTTTAGTTTCTTGTTCTTAAGTACCGGTGTTATTGTTAAGTGTATGTAGCCAAATTAGGATTAAATAAATTTGACTTTTTGTAGGCATCATTCGTCCAGGCTACTACCACGATGGTACCGTGAAGTGACTGGTGGGGTCGATTTTGGCTGGGATTACGAAATTACCACAGGCACTGAAGCCGCTGCCACTGAGGCAGCCACCACTAAGGCCGCAACCGACTGAGCCGGTACTACCAAAGCTGCTACTACCGAGGTCGCCACCACCGAAGAAGCTACTACTTACTAAAGCCGCCAGAAGTGAGGGTCCCGAAGAGTCCCGTTTCATCTTCTCATTGCATTCCACTGTTGCTAGGATGTAAAGAAAATTAAACTATTATGGCGCGTCCAGTCGAATAAAACAATGTTCGTATTAATTATTATTGGTTGACGCTTGCAAGGACCTGTTTTCTAGATAGTTATTTTATTTATCGTTTCTGACGTAGAGACCTGGTCATGTTGATCTCCTAGTCACTATTTTTAATTGTTATTGAGCTTACTTTTGTAATAATTTTATTTCTGTTAGTTTTAAAATAATTGTTAATTACTTTATTACCTTGTAATATTACTTTTAGTATTATTGTATTTTATGATTGGAAAAAAATCTGCTGGAGTTTCTTGCGAGGCTTCTTCTCCGCAATGATGGTCTTGTCCGAAGCTCTAGTAGATTCACTCCGTATTACCAACGTGTAAAAGAGCCCTCATTTGGCCAATATACTGAATAAATATTTAGATTTGAATTTTTGAACCTCGCCTTACCCTAAAAAAATACCATCCGTAAGTTGGGAATTCGCGGCGCATTTGACGACAAATCCAATCATTTTCAAATGCAAGACAAGGATCACAGATTCTGTCCCAATACTAATAAAGAAAATGAAAATAAAGGCTTACCGTTATTACTTTTCAAAGATTATTTAACTAATAGAAAGCAGTCAGTTAGGGTAGGAGAATTATCAAGGTCTGAAAAAAAAAATGGAGTACCGCAGGGGAGTGTTCTGAGGCCCACGTTATTTTTTATCTACGAGAGGCGTCTGATAAGTAATCTCCTTGGACAGAAATATATACAAAAATATGCTGGCTGGTATGGATTTACGTTCGTTTGTTATTCTATTTTCTAAATGTATTACACTCATTTGTTTATTGCATCACGTTTATTTGTCTCCTACAATTGTTTCGACCATGTCGGTAGAAAAAGTGAAAATGGATAAAATCGAGCAGCGTGCGGTGATTAAGTTTTTGACTAAAGAAGGGAATACGCCTTCGGATATCAGACAGCGTATGATAAGTGTGTTTGGCAGTTCGTGTTCTTCGAATTTGTTATAAAGTTTTCGTCGACGGAGTTTAAATTAGGTCATTAGAGCCTAGAAGGTGACCCTAGTAGCGGAAGACCAGTTTCGGCCGTCACCGATGAAAATGTAGCCAGGGTGAAAAATATTATTTTAGAGAACCGGCAAGTGAAGCAGTGGGAGAGAGTTAGAGATGAGCATTTGAACATTGGGTTAGTGCACGTTGAGTCCCCAGAATGTTGACATCATTTGCCATGGAAAGGCGTGTCAAATGTTGCGAACAGTTTTTGGACGTGAGTTGAGGGAAAGAGGAAATAATTTCTAGAATTGTAACATGTGATGAGACTTGGATTCGACAATGGGACCCGGAAAGTAAGCAAGAGTCGTTACAGTGGAAATTTAGGGATGAGAAACCGCCTCGGAAATTCAAGGTCTGTCCATCGGCAGGTAAACTTATGGGACACAGAAGTGATTTTGCTCATAGATTATTTACGGAAGAAAATAACAATGAATGCTGATTAATACTCAAACTTACTATATCACCCATGAGACGATAAAAGAAAAACGGCGAGGTAAACTAAGCAAAGGAACTCTGATTTTCCACGATAATGCACCAGTGCATACCGCCCGCACAACGAAGCTAGCAATTAAAGACAGTGGCTTCGAAACCATTGCCCACCCCCCCTGTAGTCCAGATCTACCTCCCTGTAACTATTTTCTGTTTCGAGTTCTCAAGAAAGACCTCAGGGGACGAAGGTTTATGAACGATGATGAAATGAAGGCTGCTGTTGACTTTTTTGACAACGAACCGAAAGATTTTTTTTTAATGGCTTAATTCAATGTTTGAAAAATGTAACAAGTGCATTTTCTTAGCAGGGGAATACATCATAAATAAAAAAAAATTAGCCACGACAGTCTATGTTTTATGGTTAAGAAAATTACTTTTCAGCCGCCCTCGTATATTGATGACCTGTGCCATTTACCCCTTTCTAATCATCGAAATATAATAATTATGAGGCCGATTTTTAGCGTCAGTTAGACGCTAAAAATGAGCAACGATTTGCTTAACATAAATACGATATACGACGTGCAACGTCAATTTTAATGGTGCGGCGCAACTTGGTGGATAGTGATACAAGTACAGTTGGAACCGTTAAAGCCTCTCATTAAAACCTTACGAGTATTTGTAATAAGAATAAGCTTTAACCTAAAATTATATTCGTTTATTTTTTGCACAAAATGTTTGTACAATTCAATTGTTTTCTTATACTCATTCATTGTGTTTGTGTTTTTAGTCCAGAATGTTATTACTTCATACTCGTGAAAATAATGATAATGATTGGAAATAAGTAATAAAGAAAACTCGTCAGCTATATCCACACTGTATCGCTAGCATGCGAGAACAGGAGCGGACTGAAAACCAGCGCTGCCAGCTCCCGCCCCATGCTCGGAAGCGCAGCATTTGCTGAGTCGGCTTCTTTTACCACATGCCATACTATTTATACCTTTGTTTCTTTTTATTATTTGTTTTGTGTGGTTAATGTGGTAATAAATCATTTTTAATTCTATTTCATTCATTTAAAATATCACAGTTTTGCGTTGAGTCACGAACACTGGATCCTGTCATAATGTTGCACCACAAAGAAAGATATTGTGTCATAAGTCACTGTAACTTGGTTTTTCAACAATTAAAGGTCCATGGCGATATGGTAGTATCGCGACAAACCTTATTTTACATTTTGAAGATATTAACTAATTAGTGAACACACTGTTAAATAAAATAAAACAGATTAACAAAATCCAACTTATTCCTGAGCTCTTTATTTTTAAGCGATTAGTAAAACAGTTGATGCCTTTTCAAACTCTCTGTATTACCTCTTACGTGTTTCTCGCGTGGCAAATAAAAATAGGCGCATGTTATACGCGTCCTAATGCAGTGGCGGGAATGCGCAGGCGTGGAGGGGTTGCTAGTTAGGGGAGGCCAGTACCCCATTATTAATGAGGGGCTTGATTTAATAATGTGCTTTTAAATAAATAAATATCAGGAGGCAATCTCATACAAATTGACCTATTGCCAAACTAAGCTCTTGGCTTGTACTATGGGTAGACATGGATAAATATACTTCTATAGAAAAAACATATTTAAATAGGTGCAATCAGGAAAATTTATGCCTAGATCACTTTGGACTATGTCAAAGTGAACTGAAAATAAAATCATAACAAGTCTCTTACGTATAGATTGATTACGTCACTTTGAAATAGTCTAAAGTGGTCAAGGAATCATTTTCCCTTACTTTACATTGAAAACAAGCAATAGTTACTCATATCGGAAATTGAACCCGCGGGACCGCTTGCTGCGAGGCGTTGTCAATTAAGCTAAACATGTCGTCAAACGCCGTCGTCGTAACTTAACTAGTTTTACCCGACTTTCCATGAAGGAGGGTTATGTCTTTGGGTGTATATATGTACCTACTTAATGGGGATACCTACGCTATCGCTCACACCTTCTAGCAGTCGTCAAGTACTAAATTCGTGGTCCTTATGTCTTCTAAAGACTAAGTGAAAAAGGGCATAAGTCTACTACTTCGTTTTACAGTTAGGTATACCATTTTTTTGTTGCGATTTAATTCACTTACTTATACCCTTTTTCACTAGGACTCCAATATTATGGACTCCGTCCGCGTAAATGTCGTTTATTTATATAAAAGTACCCAATGGCGTTCTCCGGTCTTTAGCATCGTATAGTGTGACAGAAAATAGAAATTAAATACAATGGAATTTAAAATAAAACATACTAAAATGTTACCATGTTTTACGTCAAAAATGTGACAGTTACGTAGAAAGTGGCGCCCTCGTTTGATTTCTACTCTTTTGTGTCGCACTTTAAGCCAATCTTTTTTTAGTAGCTTAACTAGCCACCTTGTCAAAGTAACTATAGGGTGCCTTTTATGTTTGGTATGTCCTCAAGCGAGAACCTGGGGTCTCATGCAGGAGGATAAACCATATGTACAAAACTTTCCGACGATGTCAAAGCTCGTCGTCGAAATAATAATAAAATAATAAAATAGTAGCTTTTGCCCGCAACTCTGCGTAGGAGTCGTTTGACACTTTTCCCTCGATAACTATGATTTATTTGGGATAAAAGTAGCCTATGATCGTTTGCAGGCTGTGTACTATCTCTGTAACAAATTTTAACACCGTCGGTTGAGGAGGTGGACCATAAAGGCGGAATAAACAAACAAATAAATACACTTTTACATTCATACCGATTTATTTTTGTTGAGGTGGGACATAGGTACCGCTTAACTCTTTATTAAGACAAATAGAAAACATAAGAAGTATAAAAACCTAACTAAAACAAAATACTAAAATAAATTAATTGATTATATGATACTAGCTCTTGTCCGCGACTCAATCCAAAGCAGTTTATCGCTATTGCCTTACGGAACGGATGGATTCTTTCTGAAGGTTAATTAGCTCTCACTCACGGCAAATCACACCGTTAGTTTTTAGTGCGTAGTTGCTTAAACACCTTACTAACCTATTTTATTTAAATCGGTAAAGCTCCCCTATCTCTGGCAACTTTTACAAACTGGCAACACCGCGTCAAAATTGGCGCGCGCGCGAAACGCTCCCCCAAACCATGATGGCGGCCGCTCCGACCGCGCGCCTCGCGTGTTAATATAAAATACAATCGCTGTAAAACCGTGCTGTGTTGTAAAAATGTTATAGTGTTGGGTGTTGATAGTGTGTCAGTGTATCTTCGTGTTTCTGTGCAGTTTTGTTGTGTTGCATGATTGACCGCCATGCCGTGGGGGGCGACGGTCGCGACTCGCCGGCCAGCACTGAACAGCTAACGTCAGTATTTGAAATTGATTTTTGTATTTCGAACACAGTTTTAAGCGATGATCAAAAATACATGTGTCTATTTTCTTATCTGTGTCAAGGGAGGATGGATTTAGCGGTGCATAGTTGCATACATTTCGAGATCGTTATTCAGATTTGGGTTAGGATCGTGCAGTTGAACGTGCTCGTATTCGAAATATGCAATTTATTCGAAATTAAAATTAGGTCAATACTTTGTACCCCATGTAAAACAATTCACTTATATTTTAATTTAATATATGGTCTTGTGGCACTATGCCAGTGCTTAGGTTTATTTATTACACGGGAATGCAGTAACACTATAACATAAATACGTTATTATACTCGTTCCCGTATATGATGGGGAAATAGCGCGGTCGATGACATTTCCCCAGTGTGGCTAGTTTAAAAAGTTCAATTGCCTTTAAAAGGTGGTCAAGGGTTTTACTAAGACCATAAAGACCATGAATAAAACTGGTGTACCCGTTTGGCCGAAATATTTATGGCCAAATGTAATATTTCCCAAATTATCATTTCTTAAACTTACTTGTACTTTGTTTCATTTCCGTTATGCCTAAACAATGGTTAGAATTGAGATTACAATAAAAAATAAACAGTTATTTGAGAGATAATAATAACCAGTTATTGTTTTAATAAAGATAGCGAAAATATAAACTAATACTTTCACAATTAATTTGACCCCGTCTTTTATATAGTTTGAACTCGAGGTGATAATTTAATATAAGTATAATTCTATCTACGAGTACCCCTTAACTAAAGTTCTATTGTTACTAATTTTGACAATAGCCTCCCCCTTACTCATAAAGCCATTATCAACGTATTTTAGCAAATGTCACAATGACAGATCAGAACAAAGCAGATTTTAAGCATATTATAGCTGTGCGTTTATCAGATTAGAGGGTAAATTTTCAAGGGTTATAAAAACTGGAACTTTCCATTAGCGAATTATGTCCTAGCATTTTTTCATAATTTTGTTTTTTTTTAATCGCTTTTCTACATGTAACTATTTTTTATATACCGTGATTTAATGTTCGGTGATTTTTTATTTTTTTCATAGTAGATACTTAGCGAATTTTCACAATCGCAAATTCTCACATTAATACGTAGGTAGGTTAGGTTAGGTTCGTTTTTATATCAGGCCCGGAGGGCCAAAATAACCCCGAAATAGGAGCTCCGCCACAAAATATATTTTTGGAATGGGCAAAATGCGACTAATAAAACAATCTACTGTTAATTTTAGCCATTAAAATAAACTCGAACATTCAATAACGCTATATAAGAAACGCTACATGCAGAAAAGTGAACAAAAAAAATCGGTACTGTGAAAAAATGGTATGTGGAAATGATAAGAAATAAAGTAAGTAGGTACTAGGAGATAATAAGTGTATAGGAACCATTTAATATCTACGAACGATTAACAAGTCAAACACCCAGGCAACACTGCGCTGAAAAAGCCTTTGTAGCATTATGCTACAAAACTGCTACGAAACTTTACGGCGTAGAGGCCTTGTACGTCCATGAATCATCGTAGCCCTGAAACATGACGTCAGCTGTTTAAAGGACAACTTAAGCCACTTTTTAACTCGCGAGAAAAATGAGTGGAGTTTATAACACGAGTGTGTTTGTGTATACGTGTCTATCTGTGCGTCTATGGCATCGTATCTCTCAAACTAATGGACCGAATTGGATGCGTTTTTTTTTAAGACTTAACACGGAATAGAATTTGAATACAAATGCATGGTTTGTCACGAAATGCCACTCATCGTGATGCTGGCCGAGCCAGTCGTCCGTTGTGCCCATTTAGTGAAGACACGGGGCGCAATGGTACCACGATCAAACATACACCGATCGAAAGAAAGGTCTTATTTACTTCACAGTAATGACGGCCGAGTTAAAAACTATTCTGTAACATGTCAAACACGATATCGTTTTAACCGTCTAGAATTCGCATTGTTGGGTTTGGGGATAAGACAGCCGGTGTAATGACTAGCATAGAGGCATTCCATCTTAGTCCTCAGGGTTGGCAACGCTTGCAGTCTTAGGGCCGTATTAATAAACTCATCTTGACTGTGAGGCCCGTCACAAGATACTTCAAAGTAAACGCCAAACCATAGAACACTGTCATTTTTGACGCATCTCGAGACGAGCATTAGAGTTGAGATCAGTTTATTAATACGGGCCTTAGGCTGGCAGTCTTGTGAATGCGAATGTCTATGGGTCACAGTTTCCACTTACCATCAGGTGGCCTGTGTGTTCGTATGCCTTCTCTATGCTATAAAATACAACAAAAAAAGAATAGAGGCTCGACATTAGCTGTCCCACGGTAGATAATTTGACAGTTTCAAAAACTAAATTAACAATATGTTAGCGATTTTCAAAAATCATCAAATGTATAGGATTTTTTGACACATTTCCCTGCTCAATCTACGCTTAAATATATTGTTTATTTTATTTTATGTTAGATTCATTGTTTTATATAATGCTAGATTAAGCTTTATTATTGTATAATATCATAAGTAATATTTAAAAAAACGACTGACTGTTGAGTCTCTTGCGGCGTTTCTTCTCAGCAGTGGTCTCTTGCGAAGCGCTGGTAGCCCGTGCGGCCTACTTACTGAATAAACATCTTTTATCTTTTATCTTTTAAACTGTTATGAAACACACGCTTTACGTTTGGCCAGCGGCCAGGCAAGTTACGAGCGTGTACAATTAGTGTCGAGGTGGGAATTAGTGTAGGTGCACGATTCATTCCATAAGCACTTAGGGTCGTAAAGGGATGCCCGTGGACAGCAAAACCCTAAAAATCCCCAATATTAGGGTAAATACGGGCCCCTTTTACCAAGTTTCCACTGACTGTGGTCTCCACTGTCCGACGTCTGTCGGTGTGTCTGTCACCAGTCTGTATCTCAAAAACCGTGATGGCTAGCCAGTTGAAAATTTTCACAGATGATGTATTTCTGTTGCCGCGGTAACAACAAATATTAGAAACAGAATATTAAGAGGGCTCCCATACCACAAGCGTGATTTTATTGCTCAATATTAATATATATATATTATATTAACTGCAACAGGTAGATGCCTTTAAAGACAAGTAATTTAATTAAATATTAAATATATTTAAGGGGCCAATACAATAAACGTGTTTTTTTTTATAGATTATCGTACGGAACACTTCGTGCGTGAGTCCGACTCGCACTTGGCCGGTATTTTTGGAATATTACCTAAACCTGTAGTTCTTTATTGTAATTTTTAATTTTACCGGCATTGCCGGTGTTTGTGAGGCCATTCAACTTGCGCCGGCGCAGTGGCTTGCGTGGCATACTCATTAAAAGTAGGTACCTAGTAGCTACCTTTACTAGCTTATATGTTAATCCAGGGTACAAGCTATCTCTTCTTCAGAGTTGCCGTTGCAGCGTGTAAAAGTTACAAACTAAACAAACTTTCGCATTTGTAGTATTAATAGCATAGGATATATTTATAGTGAAAATTCTGCGTAATGATACGTCCCTTGAAAGGTATTTCGATCAAATAATAAGCCCTTAGACAAATCTAACAGCGCAGCGTCTCGTTTATCGAAGTCGTACATACTCGTAAATAACACTGGTCATTCTCAAATAGCTGAAATAATTAGTTAATTAAACTGTGGAATGGTCTGTCGTCTACGGTATTTCCGGACCGTTACGACCTTCAAACCTTCAAGAAAAGAGCGTACTCTCATTTGAAAGGCCGGCAACGCACCTGTGACTCCTCTGGTGCTGCAGGTGTCTATGGGTGACGGTAATCGCTTTCCATCAGGCGATCCGTCTGCTGGTTTGCCTCCTATACCATAAAAAAAAAAAAGCTAGTGGCGAGCTATGGTGAGTGGCGACACCACGGACCTGAGTGCTCCCGAGGGTCCTGTTCCTCACCTCACGCTTGCCTTCACCGGCCGGCTGCGGTGTGCAATGACGAGGAACAGACCCTCACCTCTGGCTTGCCTTTATTGGCCGGTCAGAGTTTAGTCGCAAGAGCTATATGCTCGAAGGGTGGATGTGTTGCATAAGTGGTGAGTGGGTACCTTATGGTCGTTTAAAGTCCAGAAACACCTCTCCACCCTTAGCCCCTCTGGAACTGTTGCCTCCCTGCTGCTATATATATGTGGCTATTTCGGGAGGTCCATTCCATTGAGTTGGCGAGTCACCGCCTGCCATTTAAACCAAAGTAATTAGCATTGGCCAGGCAGGCGCCGTCCTTCTTAAAATAGTCTTTACACTGACCGGTGGTTGTCCGTGGGAGCATACTTCTTTAGTTTGAACTCAGGGACAATCGCCGGTTGGTTTCCCATAACTTTACTAAATTAAACTTGTCTAAAGGGCCTCTGCGTGTTGGCTTCGGCTCCATGTACGCCTTCCAAAGGTCCGGGACTCCCATAGTCCCGTGATTGGTAAAGACATACAAATAATAATAATTACATAACGACGCTGGCCTAGTTGGTAGTGTCCCTGCCTACGAAGCTAGCGGTCCCGCGTCAAATCCGGCAAGGGCAGATATATTTGTTCCTAAATCTTGGATGTTTTCTATGTATTTAAGTATATATTTCTCTGTGTAGGTATTTATGTCGTTGTCTAGTACCCATAGTACAAGCCTAGAGCTTAGTTTGGGACTAAGTCAATTGGTGTGACATTCTCCCTCTGATATTTATTATTTACTAGTGACCCGCCAGCGGCTTCGCCCGCTGCAAATTTCCGACTTTCCCGGTGGTTTTTTTTCTTTCATACAAACCTTGCCCTGACAATAACGAATACAACCGAAAAGGAATCAGCCAAATCGGTTCAGCCGTTCTCGAGTTTTAGTGAGACAACGAACAGCAATTCATTTTTATAAATTATATAGATTTATTTAACTTTACTTCAAATTTGAATTAACCGCAAGTAGTCGTCAACAAGACGTTAACTAATTTGTTTATAATGACAATGACCTTAGATTGACTTTATAAATCTGTAATACAATTGAATATACTCTTGTGGTTTTGTGGTCAATGTCTGAGTATATCGATTGTGACGCATCTATTTATAAAACGCAGTTTATTTATGCTAGTTAGATTTGTGACGGCAATAATAATCGATCACTAAAGTATCGTCTATCGTCTTGCTCTATCATAGGAAGTTGGAGTAGTACATACAGTTATAATGGCCGTGAAAAGTCGCCCGTTAATAAGCACCTTCATAAAAATGGTTTTTTTACGTCTCATGCTCATAAAGTTCTTGTTTATGCGGGATATCGGCGACATAAAATGGCCTCTTGTAAGACTAAAACCCTAAAATCCTAAAGCCAGACACGGCTCAAAACTACACTTAAAATCTTTTTTTTTTAATGACATGTACAGTATACTAAATCGTCGGCTTAGTGCAAGAAGTAATTAAAGGCATAAAGTTACTAAGTACAGGTACAAACACAGGCGGATTCGCCACGACTTACTCTTTCTAACGCACTGACCCATTTCTTTTTACGTTAAGTAATTTCGATGTTACAGCAATGACATTAAGTCATTAATTTAAATTTTTGCTTTATTGATTTGACGGAAATGGTTTATGACCATTAGTTACTTTAATCAAAACATCTTTTTTTATTTTTACACATTTTATTACGTTTGAATATTCACTAATGTTACTTATTAACTTTAAAAAATAAAATAATATGAATATCGCTCTGAAAGTATTTGAGCTAGAATTCATTATATGCATATAGTTACTTTTAGCAAACAATAAAACGAAAAAAAAAGTTATTATAACGCTTTAATGATTTTTAACAAAATAAGCATTTGGATGCATATTACTATTTTTACTTAAGTATAAAATAACTAAAGTACATTATACAGTTTAAAAAAAATAGGAAACAGCATTAATGACAGCCAGAATGATTTTTTAAAGTAATCAATGATAGTTATCGATTTTAGTTGTGTCCAAAGATACGTAATTCAAGTGATTAAATTATGGTTAATGACTTTTGACAAATAAGTTGTTTCAATTTGAACACCTTTAGTGAAATTATTCTTGCTTTGATAAGTTCATATTTCAACTCTTTTATGCCTACCTACGAGTACGTCTTGCTCTCGCGGTAACCCGCCACTCGTTCGGTCATCGCGATCGAAGTCATACCGTTCAGCTGCGACCAGGGATGGACGTTATGCGAGATGGTAGTGACTTCTTACAAAATGAAGCGAAATAATATTAACATTAAGGCAGGACGAGGATCTTTGATGCTAGAAAAGATTCTAAATAAAGCGAATGAAGAGCGTTTGTACCTATTGTCATTAAATTATAATAAGATACGTTCAAATTGCTTATGCTGTTAAGTTATAGTGTAGGTAAGTAAGTACTTTGTTAAGTATTTCATTTGCAAAAGACTGATTTTACACGATGGGCGAGATTTTGTATAGGTACCTAGGTTTTGTTTTGACCATCACCTGAGGCGATTAGTGTTTATTTATATCTCATAATAAAGATCACAAATGCGGATTTAATTACTTAAAAAATATGTCCTCTATATGTCGTCCCCCTACACGTGCACATTCATCAAAACGGAGCCTCGCGTTTTGTACCACTCGCAGCATATTCTGCGTAATGTTGTTGATTTCGATAGCAATCTTTTTTTGGAAATCACCTATATTTAGACCGTGGGTTGTTATTAAAAGCTCTGGTTTTGAGATACCCCATCGAAACAAATCCATAGGGGTCAAACCGGGCAATCTCAGCGGCCACGGATTTCTCCAAAGCGGTTTATCAATTTTCGAGGGAAATGTTCGCGAAGCACGTTCATCGTCACTGTGGCCATGTGTGGTGTAGCACCATCCTGCTGAAGCCAGGCATGTGATGAATAGGACGGATGTACAAGCAATTTAGGCAAAAATTAATCAGCTATCATTTTCCTATAGTTTTCACTACCTGTTTACATTTTACTGACAGGCATTTTCAAAAAAATAACCCCCAATAATTCTATTCAAGGATGAGGTAGACCAAACAGTAACTGTTAGACAATGCAAAGGTCTTTGGTGTTTTAACCGTGGATTAGACGATCGCGGGCCCCAGTAGCGACAATTTTGCTTTACTACATGCTTGTTGACATGAGTACTCATGTGAAAATGGGCCTTGTCACTACGAAAAATGGGATTTATGGTACGAAATCTGTGCAACATTGTGTCACAAAAAACTTTGTGTTTGGTTAAATCACTTTCATTAATTTCTTGAACCAGTTGAATCCTATAGAGATGAAACTTCAATTATTTTTTCAATATTTCATGCACTGAGAACTTTAGGAGTCTTAAAGAGAGCTGCTCTCTTCCGCACTGAAAGTCGTGGATTTTCCTGTAAACTCCGTTGCACACTCAATATGTGTTCCGGCGTCCGTGTGTGCTGGGGCCTGATCTCGGTATATTATGTGCCGAAGAAGTTTCTCGGAACCTTTGCACCCATGACCTAATAAATTTTACACACGGCCCGCCTCTTTACGAAATTATATAGCGTGCAAACGCTTCAACTGCATAAGAATGACGGCGTTCTGACCATTGAAACAAGATGAAAATAAAATTCGCAATATTGAACCATGTAATCCCGCCAAATGTCAAAACCCATTTTTTTAAATTATAAAAATGACTTTTTGAAAATATAAAAAATCTGGCACCGGCCACCCTGTGTAAAATGTATTTTACTTTTGATCTTAATGGGTGACAATCAGAATGCTGATTTGAAACTACAGTCTTTGTCGGATATTAAAAATGGCTTAGAGTCACCTATTAGACACATTCAAGCACAGAAAGATACGCCGCCAGTCCTTCTAACGAATATTAAGGAAGTAGAACAGTTTACGGTTTGCTAAAAATGTGCAATGAAAAAATAATACTCGCGGAACTTCACCACTGGTACCGGAACTTGCCAGCCAAAGAGTGTCGTGATTATGTCCCTGAAGAAATGTCTTCTAACTCAGAAGACGTGAAATAAAAACGATGGACGTCAAAGGTTTCTTTTTACTCTTTTTCGTACCTACTGTATTAGTTCAATCAAAAGCTGATGTCTTTATTTAAATTTTTAGAAGTTTTCACGTTTTACCTATACTAATGGTGCTTGCTGTTGTCTGGAATTATTATAATATTAAGTTCGTCTATCAACAATGAATATTTCATTATTATTTTAGTTTGAAGTTAAAAATAACGTCATTACGAGAATTTTGTGTTATTTTTGTGGTCTTGCAGACTTTATAATCTGTGAAGTATAATTAAATAAATCTGTTTATTCGTCGTTGATTAATAAGTAATATTTATAATGCTTCTAAGTTAATAATTACGACTGATTAAACCAATTTTGTTATAGAAAACTATGTTACCCGATTTATTTGTAATGAAAATAAAAAATAACTAATTGTAAGTTCCCTTAAGAGCGAGAAAGACCAAAAGTCACTAACTACATATTTAGGCTTTTAAAAAAGTTATTTGACTTTATTGTACAAAGTTTTTAATTGGATTTAATAGTAAATACATTTAGCTAACCATTGATGTTTAATTTTTAAATCTAGAACCGAACCTATTACAATTATGGTCATTTGACTGTGTCAAAACTTTGAGCCCGTTTTTCTCCGACTTGACTTTTTGTTAGTTAATGACTTCTTGCACTAAGCCGACGAAATGGAAGTTAAAAACCAACGTTCCTGAGGTCCCTTGTACTAAAAATACTTCATAATACGGTCTTGGAAATAAAGAAGAACGTGGAATTTCTTTTGTGTTTATGACTTATGATCAAATTATAAAAAATACTTTATTTCATTTCATATTCCATTGACAATCGTTGCACGTTGGACCTTAGGCGATTACAAGGATAGGCAGAATGGCCTCCGACCTAAGCCTTATGTCCTAAATAGAATTATTAAAAAGATAATAAAAACACCCGCGGGGACTTAGCACACCTTTTTGGCCTCGAAAGTAAGAAATTATTAGGTATTTATTTCTTAACTTCCTCTTGAAAATTGACCTTTATGCGTATAAACACGTATTCCACTTCCGGAAACCCTTGATCTCCATGAGCCATATTTGGTGCATCTTCCGGCCAGTTGCTAAGGAATGCCTCTTAGTCGTCCCGCCATCTCTATCTGTCCCAATTCAACACTACCTATTTCATTTCTTCGTAATCATACTAATCATGGTCATAAACTCTTTTTATCCTCGACTTAAATATCTGCTTGAGCCTAACCGAGCGATACATCTCGCATAAAATGACTTCTTTTATGCCCTTGTCGAAAATAAACATGTCTACTTTATTCGCTAGCGTGAAAAAGTAATTAGAATCCCGCTGCAGGCAAATACAAAAACTAATCTGATGCTCGTAAAATAGTTTTTGTAGCACCTAGCGTTTTTCGTCGCTGCGGTGAGGTGAAAAAATGTATTTCGCATAGTAGAAAAGTTTAAAATTTATGATTCTTTGCCTGCTCGGGGATCAATACAGCACTCGGGCTGAATAATAAATTTTCAGCGCCAAAAATAACTACTCAATAAGAGGTATATTTATTCTTAGTTTGTTTGGTGATGATCGTTTTGAAACTTACAATTAGTCAAGTTCTCAATGTGATAGGGCAGAGACAGTGACGAGGCTATCTGATTCATCATATCAGCTGAAAGACAAAAGAACGACATTCGTTTAGTGTAGTGGTGATCCTTGTGCAAGGACCATGTCCATCCGGATCGCTACCTCCATTTTATCCTTAAACCTACTGCCAAATAGCAGTGTTCGCGTTTGTGTTCCAGTGTTTGATGAGTTTGTTAATATATTTAAATTAATTTGTGATTATGTAATGATAAGATAAATGCAATGTATATTGTTTCTGAATAAATGACTAGGACTATAATACGGGCCATAGAATCATTATTCCTTCTCATAATGCCGGGGCAGGGATATCGCTAACGGTATAGAATACCACCTTTAGCGTAACCGAAGCGTGAAAACAGTTCTATCATGAGGGTTGCCATGGTAATATCGGTTCTTATAGGTAAAAGTAAACTTGAGAAAGGCAATATTTACTATTAGATGGCTTGTATTCTAGTTTGCTTTTTCCTTGGGATAAAAAGACGTCCACAGTTGGATATAGGCCTCCGCCCCCGGTCGGTTTTGTGCTACTCTCATCCATTGGTATCCCGCGATCCTTACCAACTTTGCTTTCCAATCTGTGGTTGTCACTCTAGAATCCTCCCACCACAGCAGCCATGAGTTCTACGAGCAATGTGTCCCATCCATTGCCACTTGAGGTTAACATTTTTAACATGAAACTTTTCAAATCGTGTAAATAAAATATGACTTAGTTTTAAAATATGAAGAGATGATTAAGGTTAAAAAGATTAAGAATAAAAATCTAATTTATAGTTATTTCTTTTTTAGTACCTAATGTCGAACGGTCAGTTCTATAAGATTAGATGGCTAGAGTAATGGGCAGAAACTAGTCACCCGACTTTGATCTAAAAATGGCGGCTTATTTATGTCTCTACTCTATTAATACTCACAGCTGGTACTTCTCGGTCCCGCGTCACCGTGTTTCTCGGTAGCCGGTTGGCGCGTCAAAAAATGCTCAAAGTCCACCGCTTATCAATTGTCATTTACTTGAACTTTATTAAAAAGGTTTTATCACGACTGAACTTCATGTTTTAGTCTTTAATTGGACTGCGGGTGAAGCCATAGGTACGAGCGTAATTTTGTGAGTTGCGTGTCGCGTAATTTTGGTTTCATAAAAAGCTCCTGTTTGGTGGACACGGCGACGCAAAATACCTACACCTTACCCTTCACTTCATGTCTGTCTAAAGTTTAAATTAAAATTAATGCCATGATGGTAAAATCTGTCCTGAAAGAAGCTCATAACTTGTCAAATGGGTGATTGGGGTAAGGTAATTTTGCATTAATAAGCGAACTTAACCTCCTGAGGCTGCTTGAACTAAAAATACTATTTATAATATTTCATTGAAATAAGGTCCAAAAATCGACTGTACATAATATGGCGATTGGTCGAATGGTCAAATGAGAAGATTGTCTTTATTTCATTGACAATAGATTCAAATTTCGTTGTATGGTGGGCCTTAGGATGTAATATGCGAACGTATAATGACAAAAAAATTGCCATTGCGGTATTTAGGTACCTATACATAATCTTCTTCTTCTCTCCTTCATATAAGTTCTTTACACTTAGTAGTTTTTTTGCCTTTTTTTCTTTCATGCTCTTTTCGACAAACCAAGGCCCAAGCAATTTTGCTAATTTTTGGATAGCCAAAAATGTCCAGTGGTAAATACGCAGATACGCCCACTGTTTGCGTCATAACCTTGTGTCATTAGACTCTGACGACGGAATGACGCAAAGAGGCCTTGTACAAATAAAAGCAAAGTATACAGGGTCCGGTGGTTGAACGTTAACCTACCGTAAAACAGGTCATCGTTTAAACGTGGCCTTATTAATAATTTATGCGTCTGGTGCATAATGAGAGGCATTATACATGAGTGTGGTTTTATGAAATGAGCCGAAAGGCGACAATCATAATAAGATCACATGAGTGTTTTAATGCCTAATTATGTGTACAGTCGCATATATAACTTTATCTACATGCATATCATTTTCTACAATATGTGAGAAACCTGTCTCCGTGGTTGCACTGTAGGTATATCAAAATACCTGTATCTTAATGTTTGCTTTAAAGTATCGGTGACCGATACTTTAATGACATTCAATGCTTAAATGTTAACATTATAACACAACCATAGATACAGGTTTCTTAATATAGGTCATTTGCTTATCGTTCCTGCACATGGGACTAGGGAAGTTATGATATGGATGTATAAATAGTAAGCTATCTTACTAGTGGCGTGTCTCGCGTCCTTTTTTGTCACGTACCTTATCTATGTGGAATGGCTCTCGACGTCTCTATTTTCTAACCAATACGAATTGGGGGCCTTCAAAAAACGAGCCTAATCTATTCTCAAAGGCCGGCAACGCCCTTGCGATTCCTCTGGTATTCATGGGTGTTTATGTGTTGTGGTGGTCACTTACCGTCAAGGGACGAGATTGAATGTCAAACTCCATTAAAAAAAAAAGGACTGCTGCGACTTTGTTTGCATAGTATTAGCTTCCCGCTACTACACCTATTTTTTACCGTTGCGGTGGGGTTGATTGTACACCTAGGTTCCCCGTGGTAAATATTAAACATTCACTCCAAATTTCAGCGGTTTCGATGCCCTGGCCAAGATTCAAACGCATCTAACGTTTCTATTTCCTATCACTCAAAATGTATGGAATGTCATTTTCGTGCGTTTGTGATATACCACGTGGTCAACTGTCATCCCGTACATTTTGGATGATAGAAAAGAAAAACATTACTTGCGTTTGCAACCTGGCTAGTGCCCCATGTGACAGCTATCAGTCAGTTACTCCTAAAATATAACAGCTAGAAATAGATCGCTAAGGTTTTTTTTCTATGGCAAATTAGCTGTCATTCTTCGCCTCACAGAAGGGATTTTACAATTTTTTAAGATGATTCTCAAGCTGAAAATTCAGATACAAAATGCGACAAATTTCTCTCTTGTACAAATTGAACTAGGTCTGTTTGACATTTATGAATATGAACATTAGCTATTGGATTTCTTCGCAAGCTGAAAAGCATCTCGGTTATAAACCTTTTTTAGCCTCGACTTGAATATCCGCTCGAGCCTGAGCGAGAATCTGTCGAATAGTATGATTTGTTTTATGCCGTTGTCGATAATAAACATGTCTACTTTATCCGCACGCCTGAAAAAGTAATCATAACCGTGGTGGAGTAGAGGCTGGAGGCAAATCAAGTTTTAAATTCCAAGACAGTATTTCTTGGAAATAAATATAAAACAAAAAAAAGGAAAAGTACAAACCTTCACTGAATATTCAAAAATCGTGGAAATCAGACTTGATTTAGGGGAAACGTAATCGCCCGGAGCTTGTATAAGTAGATATTTTTTGACTTCTATGCGATTTGAACGTCGTCGTCGTCGGTCTCTTAAATATATCCATTCAGCTGATTTGCCCAATTATTCAAGCCTTTACCAGCACGGGTCAAGAAACTGTTTTGTCTATATCTAGATGATGCGAGTCCAAGAGATATGTATCATCTTTAAAAGTAGCGATTGCAATCACTTCGCAGTTGTTAATCTATTTACCGCCTGGTTTTTTTTTAATTTGGCAATGAGAGGGCACGCGTGCACTCAGGCCACCTGATGGTAAGTGGGATCTGAGACCCACAGACATTTGAAATCTCAAGACTACATTCTCAAGACAACACTTCAATCCTAAGATCTCAAATGCGTTGCCAACCCTGAGGACTAAGATGGAATGCTTCTATTTTTTATTTTTTTTACTCGTCGATTGTGAAACATGCCCTTAAAGTTATATAATTAATTTTTCAAATCGCACTTAACAAAATGTGGAAATACCGTAAAAGAGATCACCAAAGTGAAATTAAACACGGATGATAAAGGAATTTAAACCTGCTGATTAGACAACGACGGACCCGATAAAACTCCACGTTAAATTCTGTTTCTAGAATGAGATAGGAGGTTACATCAGTTTTTACGAGTATTAAAGCTGTGAAAAAAAAACATGACTAAGTATTCCATATTCAAACTGGGAACAATTCCATACGCCGGATCGATCGATATAGACAAGGCAAGGCTTAATCCTTAAACGGTAGCAAGTTAGAAATTGGTTCAAGTATCGATTGGACTGCATTGCTCGAGACCTTGCGACTCGCACAGTAGGACGCGTGCCAAATGATGCGAGACGCCATCGTGTCTGGCTTTTAGATTTACTCTATTATAAATAACCAGTCTTAGAATGTCAGGATATGCGCAAAATATATATTTTTAGGGTTTCGTATCAAAATGGGGCTTTCAAAGTTTTTCAAATAGGGCCTAGCAGTTACAGTTTATAACATAACTACAGTCCACTGAAAATAAAATACGTTGAAAAAAACCTTGTATGGTGACTCCTGTTATTATTTCACTTTCCTTATACACACACATATTCTAAAAAAAATAATCAAACCGCTATCTGTTACGAATCAAACGATATATCTGTTTAAGGTTAGAACGGACGGACGGGCGGATGGACAGCGGAAGTTTAGTATTGGCACGCTTTAGATGCGGAACCCTAAAAAGCTGGTCTCAAAATGTTTTAGTAAGAAACCTATTTAAAATCGAGACATTTAAATTAGTTAACAGTCAAAAAAACCAATTATTAGGGATCCGTATAAAAAAATTGAAAAAACGGAACCCTTATAGGATTACTCGTGCATCTGTCTATCCTTTCGTCTGTCACAGCCAATTTTCTCCGAAACGACTGGACTGATTGAGTTAAAATATGGCACACATTCATTGATGACCCAAACACATAAGTATGTGCAAAGTACATTTTTTTTAAATAACGGTTTTGCAAACCTTACTTTGTCATATATCAAATGAAAGGACTCGTTATGAGGATCCTAAATATAATTTTGTTATTATTTTAAAATAAACAGTTTTGATTCTATTCATGAAAGAAGACGAAAACTTACCATTCATGTCAGATCAGGGGTGATCTTCGAAACTACTAGGCATAAAATTTTGAAAAAATACAGGAAAACCTATAAGAATTCTATCAAAAAAACGTACGTAAGGAACCACACTTCAATTCGCACTTGGCCGGTTTTTTTATTGATAGATATTATTACTCAACTAAATCAAGCCAATCCCAATCAAATTATGCACGCTATATATTTGACAGCAAATAAATAAACCTAATGCGTTTCTGCCCCCAGCTTTAACGATCAATCCGACACACCCCACAAATCGCCAGGCCCATCCCTAGACGGGCCCTAACCCAATTTAAACTGTTTGACTAAAATATGTATTGGTTTCCTATTATTCCGTATAATGTAATTTAAGACGGCATCGAAATGAAAATAATGGAATTGAGAGAAGGGTATTGGATAGGGGAAGAGAAGGGAAGGATCTAGGGTGACTTCAAATTGGCAATACAAAACACTTTATTGTGTCTCGGTTAGTGACGAATAGTTAAGTGTACTACATTAATTTAGTTATTTAAATTTGCCGTCTTTAATTATAGATAGTTTTCTAATAAAACTCATAGTTAAAATCCTAAAGTGCGGTTAACCTACATTTAATACCTGACTGTGATACGTATCACTCGGTGTTATAAATCAAATTTTAACATAGTGGTAGGGTAACCACATTAACCAACAAACTTAAAAAGATATACATATAATTAAATTAGCAGCAGAGGAGTTTAGTTTAACAAAGATGTGTGTAAAAACATCAATTCTGTATTACCAATTTGAAGTCACCCGGTATAGTGTGTCGGACTTGACCCAAGCACGGGGAACATAAGCTTAAGATTTACAGATAGATTCTGAAGTGTTGTATTGTGATGCGCCAGAACGCTTTCGTTCTAAGGGTTCCGTGCCCGAAGGGAGACCAACGGGATCCTATTAATATGTCTTCGATATTTGTTAATGATGCGTCAAAATAGTCCCGACAGGTGACAGGTGAGGTTTTTATTGTTTTTACTTCGTGTAACGTGTTAGTAATTGAAGAGAATACTGACAATAGACAAAAGATACTGAAGCCCCACGGTGGGCGCCACTCAACTTTCAAAATAATTTAAAATGTCCAAACATTTCCTCACGAGCAAAATAAACCTTTTATAAAAACACGAAAATGTAAACAATAAAATTGCTCATTATAACTAAAAGAAAGTGAAAAATAAAACTTCGTAAATATTAAAATAACGATGTACACCAAGTTTAATCTTTCAGCATAAAGTTAAACAATGTCAGGCCTTTCGCCAATTATGCAAACTGCCTCATCTAATTTAATTTGTCTGAGATTAAAACGTTATTTAGGATAACTAAATGCAAATCGGATTTTAATAGGCATTCGCCAGCGACTTCGCTCGCATGGATTTAGGGATTCTATTATCTCCAGTACCCGCCATCTAATCGTATTTCTGGGAAGCAAGGTTTGTCGTTGACAGAAGCAAAGAAGCCATCATCATCGTCATCATCAGAAGGTTTGATATTTTGGGTGCAGATCAGGTCAAGGTTATGGCATGATTGTGTAAATGGATGGTGTTAAGATTCACAATTGTTAGTTAACTGTGTTGCTGATAAGACATAACATTTTATAGTAGACTTCATAGATAGGCAAAACTTTATTGTTATAGTGTTAAAATGAAATAATTAAATATGAGGAGGAAAATTCATACAAATTGACCTAGTGCCAAACTAAGCTCCAGGCTCACCCTGGTTACTAGACAACGATATATATACTTAACTAGCGGCCCACCAGTGGCTTCGCCCTGCTGCAAATTTCCGACTTTCCCAGAGGTTTTTTTATTTTTTTATTGTAAGAACTTTTACGAAGTATTAGAAAACATTTTAAAAAAGATGAATGAAATTAGTAAAGCTGTTCTTAAGTTATAGCGTGACCAGGGGAAATATGGGTTGTTTTTTATATATATAGATTAGAGAATACATAGAAACAAGAAAACCGGGATCCAAACCCAGAACCGCAAGCTTCGTAGGAAGATTACTCATACCCAAAAAGGCTAGTGTCGTCAAAAAAATGCATCCAAATATAACAAATGTGAAAGAAACTTTGCCCGTCTGTTTGTCTCTTTCACAGCTAAACCACTGAACAAATTTGGATGAAATTTGGTATGATGAAGTTAAGTCCCGGATACAGCCATAGAATACTTTTTCCTAAAAAATACAACAATTTCCAAGGCAATAGCGATAGATTTGTACACAACATATCAACCAACCAATAAACGATCCCAAAGCGATGGCAAAATTTAAGCTCATAAAACACAATTTCTAAGGGGATAAAGGTCGCAGCGCACCCTGCCGGCGAAGGTCGCCGTAATTGTATGCAGCGAGGTCGAAGGGCGGGATTATAGCGTAGACTGGGCTGGGGGTGCCACTACAAAGGAAGTTGACGTGTGCAGAAGCTAAGAAATGGAATGAAATTTAAAAAAACATGAGAACATGGGTTGCTTATACCATAAACTAGTTAAAAGCAACAATTGACAACAGTTTTTTTGTAAAAGGTGTTCTGGAAAAAAAACATGCTTATAGAGGTTGGTTCAAAAGCATATAACATTATTTTTTTGTTAATTATTTACTGATTAAATAAATGATCAAATTTCTGGGGAGCTCACGTTTGGCCAAAATACTTTTGACCAATTGTATCATTTCCCAAAAATATTTTTTTAATGTGGTATTATTGGGATATCGAAATTGTACATCTATTAGGTTAAGTTACACTTATGACTACATAAAAAACAAAACACTTTGGTAAATGAAAACTTGAGAAATGATACAATTGACCAAAAATATTTTGGTAAACGGAATAATGGCCTTTGCTAATGGCTAAAAGCATAAACGCCACCTGGTCTGTCTACGTCACAGCTAGTGCTACGTCAGGCGGTTACAAAGAAAATTACGTCATTCCGTTAACTAGTCCAAAGCGGGAGAAGCAAACAATGATAATATTAAAAAAATATCGTAGCAATAGTATACAATAAAACTCCATAAGCATGTTTAAAAACGTTACAGCATACAAAATCCCGTTTTCCACTGGTCCTGGTTATTTAGAATCACTCTCGTATATACGTCCGGAGTCCGTCCGGATCGCTACCACCATCTTATCCATTAATCTACCGCCAAACAGCAGTGTTCGCACTGTTGTTATAGAGGCATTCCATCTTAGTCCTCAGGGTTGGCAACGCATTTGCAGTCTTAGTCTTGTAGTCTTGTGAATGCGAATGTCTATAGGTCACAGTTTCCGCTTACCATCAGGTGGCCTGTGTGCTCGTTTGCCTTCTCTGTCATTAAAAAAAAAAGAACGTGTCAAAAAGTGACGAATGTTTTTATCCACATTTTGTCACGCGATAAACGCAGCTATACTAAGCCCCGTCTATAACGCTATCCGTAGGGACAAACGGACACGGTACGGCACCGCATCGTACCACGACAAGATGTCGTAATCGTCGAAAATTAATGTATACCGCTGAAATTCACGACGCGACGTCGTATTGTGGAACGACAAAAACCGGCTAACACATCTTGTAATTTCTTGCTAGTCCTCTCCTCTCTTTTGTTATAGACTAAACAGAGCGGCAATACCAAGTGACAAAAAACACAAGCAGTTTATGCTAGCCGTCCTTGTAGCCGTTCAGTTATGTCTATTTGAGCGTCAAATATATGTATTCTAAAACCTTATTACCACTGGCATAGAGGTCTTGGGAACGTATATATGTATCTATTCCTCTGACTGTACTTACCAAGAAATTAATAATGGAAAGTGCACAGATAACAAACACTTTGAATTAAAAGTTACAACACGTTTCTGTTGCATCTCTTTCTCCAGGAAGGAATAAGAGATTCTAAAACATACAAGATGTAATATAATTCAAGGTTACATATTCTAGTTTCAATCCAAATTTTGCTTTGCAATCTCCATAGTAGATATATAAGCTTTTTGATCACAGTTAATGTTTGGTAGTGCTTGATACATTTTGGGGTTGTGCGGAGTCTATTCGAGGTCGACCTGAAATCTGTAGCGATATAGAATACCCCCCGGTTGTACCTACAGGGTGTGCCCGCGTTTGACCTCGATCGGGCCTAGATTGCCGTGACGTCTTGCTCCAAACGGCCGGTCGTAAAGACCCACGGGTTAATTAGAATGTAGGGATGTTACCCATCGCTTACACCTATTATTAGCAACAGATAATTAGAAAACCTAATTGCTATGATGGAAATTTAATATGGAAGAAAACGGTGTAGGTACATATTTAGTTTTTTTTTAATTTATAACATATTTGTTTAATAATACTGTAGAATAATTAACTAATTAATTGAACCTAGTCACAGTTTCCAAAAGACTTTATAGAAATTAGTGATCGTGTGTTGCGCGCTCTCCTCGAATATAATCGGATCGAAGTAATTTTATACACAGGATGATTCAAACTACGATATATCATTATTTTAACGGATATTCTGTGTATCTACAGTACTCAGTCAGTGCAATATGCTGACCTCGAAAGCTAGTTTGTACTAAGTACGTCGCATTCATTAGACGACGCTCCTTTTAAACTGGACATATATTATTAATTAATAAGATAATGCAGTGCCCTGACAGGGCATCAAGTAACTACTAATTACTAACACCTTTACGCTAATTAACTTGATCGCAATTAATTATTCTATGGCGGTTAACATAGTAAGTTAGTGACCTTGCCGATGAAGCTAGTAGTGCCGGGTTCGATTTCCGGTTTAAAGGCAAATATTCCTGTAATAAGTGATTAAGAATTTGCGCATTGTTTCGAGCGTATTTTTACGCAAATAATTTATAAATTTGTGTAAGATGGTCCCCGGCCCATCTAGTCTATAGTAGGATATATCAGCTTCTGTCCACGAGTTTTTTCGTATAGCATAAAAAAATCCACCATACTAAAAGTTTAATTCAAGTTAAGACGTATTAGCGTAAATGAGCAACAAACAAACCAACCAACACACTCACTCACAAACCTAACTGAAGACATAAGTACAGACATAAACTGTTAATTGGAAGAACTGTTAACATTATTTTCAAATAAGTTCATTTTTGTACAACAAACCCTTACTGTTGCAACTAAAACGAGAACTTACGATTTTTTAAGTTGTTTAAATATAATAAATAAATAAATAAATAATGTAACTAAATTAGATTTTAAGCTACAAAATAAAATAAACATTTTGCGAAAAGAAATAATTGAATACAAATAATATTAGTTTAATTTCGTAACATCTCATTTACTTGCAGTAAGTTTAAGTTAATTGATAAAAACGAAAGTGCTCGTTTTTTTGCCACAGGGTTTATTAATTTTTATTGCAATAAAGGATTTACTTACTAACTTACTTTCGCTTAAAAAATAATAATTGTGTAGACATTTATTTATTACACATACAGATGCTCCATATCGTATGCATCTAATATCTTATCCCATCTAATCTCCTAGGTACTTATTTCTTGGCTGCGTTTATCGCGTCATAAAGTTTGGATAAGGCATTCGTCACGTTTTGACACGTTAATAAGTAGGAAAGTGACGGATACTTTATCCACATTTGACACGCGATATAGACGCAGTCATACTAGGCCCACAGGATATAAGAAACTTTCTTTGAGCCCCCATCGTATTAAAGTTTCCAGCGCCGGTTTTTTGTGAATAAAAGAAATAGCCTCACCCTACTTCTGACGTCCTAGTTTTAAAACTTAAGAAGATAGGTTATTCTTTGAAGCTCTTTCTTGAGCTTTAGGAACCAGTGTACACATTTCAAGAGTGCAAAGAACTATTTGATTGTCGTGAAATCAATAGCTGAAGTTCAATGGTTCGAACTAAACAGTCCCCAGGGCTTTGAACCCATATTGATGGAGCGTGGAACACATTAGGGTAGGAATATAATAAATGGAATGCTTCTTTTGTTGGAACATTTGCTGACTCATTGATTGAATTGTTTAAAAAGTATTTAACAATATATCGATGATCAGCCTGTATATACAAATGTGTCTATTGTCGATCTTATTACAATGTTTACAATGCAATAAGATGAAAAAGTGGATACATCTCTTTGTAGTGGACTCTACAGGCATTTTAAGCTATTAAAGTCCACTAAAGTAAATGAGACTAATAATATTATTTTTAAGCCAGTCTTTATTCGACACAACAGGTGAGTAATGTTTGTCGGTAACAGGGCGGGGAAAATACATGCTTTACTTTAATTAAAATAGAATTAAACAAATAATTTCTTGCATTTAAAATACAAAATACAAGATATTATTAAGTTGTTATTTTAGCTTATTTTATTTATGTACATAATACAAACTACAAATTACATTCAGACCCTTTGATCTCAATAAATTGTTTTAAGTGCCCTAATATTAGAACGACAAAAATAACAGAATTAATTATTTTTCATCGCTTAATTCTCGATATAATAATAACCAGGTAGTTTCCTTAAACCTACAGGCAACATTCGCACGATTTTAAAAGATAGTTTTTGACTATATGCTAAGAACTTCCGGTCTTACCCTTCCTGTAGTTGCCGCCATTATGTTTCCTCATTCCTTTTTCGTGCGAGGCGACGAACGCACGCGCCACTTATCCAAAATGCCCAAGCGCAAAATTCAGGATAGAATCGACCGGTACCAAAATAAAATACGTATACTAGAAAGTAAATGGCACCGTCGTCGAATAGTGTCCCCAATAGTTGACACAGTCTCTGTTCCCATACTATTGGCAAAACTTGATAGAATTGGTGTGAGGGGCATCCAACTGAAACTGTTTGAAAGCTATTTAACAAATCGTAAACAGTTCGTGAAAATCGAAAACTGGACTAGTGACGATCTCCCTGTTACATACGGAGTTCCACAGGGGAGCATTCTAGGTCCTACGCTCTTCTTGATTTTTATTAACGATCTCTGTTTGCGGTCGCTTAGAAACGGCAGGATAATCACCTTTGCTGATGACACTGCTCTCATGTTTAGTGCTAATACCTGGGATGAAGTTTTTATGGAGGCGCAATATGGTTTCGATGAGGTACTAAATTGGTTAAACGAGAACCTGCTGACTCTTAATGCTGATAAAACCAAATACATAACGTTTACCTTAAAGAACAGCAACTTGACCCCAGATCTACCTTTCTATATTGTGGCGCACGAATGTCGCAACCCTGCTACAACAAATTGCTCTTGCCCCAAATTAGAAAGTGTAAATGTTATCAGATTTCTCGGCATACTCATTGACAAGAACCTTAGTTTCCGGCCACATATTGAGCTCACCACGACGAGAATCCGCAAGCTCATTTACATTTTTAAAAATCTTCGTCACGTGGCTGAACCTAAAATAATAAAAACAGTTTATTTCGCACTCTGTCAATCAATTCTCACTTACTGTTTAACATCTTGGGGTGGGTCCTGTAAAAGTTATCTTCTCAAACTCGAACGGGCACAGCGGTCGGTTCTTAAAGTCAGTTCATGCCTACCATTCTTCCATCCAACCTATGAGGTTTACCAAGCTTTTAATGTCCTCTCCATCCGTCAACTCTTTATTCTCCACACCATCATGAGGCAATACTCCCTCACTCCCTTTAATCCTCTCACGACAACAAATAAAAGGCGTTGTCACGTAGTGCGCAACAAAACTATTTTCAAATCGCGTTTCGCACACAGATTTTTTTGCTTCTTGGGTAGCCACTTATATAACAAAATTAACACAGTTCTCAACATAACTCCACTCACTAGGCAAAAATGTAAAACTGTAGTTACCGAATGGTTACATAAACTTAGTTATGACCAAACTGAAGAACTTATTACGACAGTCAAATGAATAACAAATCTTCAGTAACGGCTGGATACAACTCATATTTTGTTTCTTATTTCTTATTTTAACTTCCAACACTTATATAACTCTCTAATCATTCCAAATCTATTATATTGTACATATGTCTGTTAGTGTAGATATTAATTACCTAAATTATCACCTGGCACAAATTGTTCAATTGTTAGATTGTTAAAATGGTTCATAGTATTATTTAGTGTATAACTATATTATTATTACCTTTATTTACACAAGAATTCGATCTTGTGCTACCTCATACACCTGCTTCTTTGTGAAATCGGGGGAGGGCCTGGTGATCTGTCATACAGGATTTCCTAGTACGGACACCAGGCTCTCACACTGGTTATTAGCATACTGTCATTTTTTGTAGTAGCCCTAAGTATATCTCTGACCTTTGTGAGAGTAAATAAAGATTATTTGATTGATTGATTGAATAGATTCATCGAGCGACGAAAGTGACCGAGGTAAGCTTACTTTTCTATAAATTACCACTGGTTAAATGTAATAATGTTAAACAGAAAGTAAAATGCTTGCGGACCACCCGAGAGGTGATAAGCATGACATTACCTTTCCTATTAGAATGCATACCGGCTAATACTTACTGCATCGGAGTTGACTGCTAGTCTTCAACGATGACAAATAATCAGAACATACGCGTAATCTGCAATAGATACGCGTTAATCTGTTATCTAAATTCTGCAATGCAGAACTATCATGATGAGTAAAAAAGCCTACCCTCATTTTGCTAATATATTTTTCTTCACACTTTAAAATACGCATTTGTATTTTAGATATCGAAGAATTACCAGCCTCGGTACTCGAGACTGATTCGACCACCCAAGATCGAGCTCCGCTCGTTGTTGATCAGACAGGTCCAGTGGAATTTGTTGCGGAAACGCAGGCCGAAGTTACCGAAAATGAGAATACCCCCACTAATAGTACCGCGAGCACTTTCACGCCACCAGTGGTACCTCTACCCGAGACGGACCCAGATTTGGACCCCGATCTGTTGTTAGCCTTCGGCGAGAAAATTCATGAGAATTTGGCAAATTTATGGTCACCTTTACTGAAAAAGGATTGCTCAAAGAGGCAAAGGATAAAATGATCTAGGATTATTTAATCCCGGATAACTGTAGGCTTCTTCAAGCACCGAAATTAAACGCCGAAATCTCGGCGGCCGTTCCAGAAATTGCTCGGAACCGTGATAAGAAGCTAACCACGCATCAGCAGCAACTCGGTTCCGGAATAACTGCCGTCAATCGAGGCGTCGATTTACTTCTTAAAACTGACGAAAAAGCGCAGGCTTTAAAACATATAAGTAATGGGTGCCGCATTTTAGCAGATTTGCACTTTACTAATACACAAAGTCGCGTAAAGCTCTTAATATCTAGCTTGGACAAAACATTCTTACCCGTTATCCAAGATACGGAAAGAGAGGACTCCCTGTTCGGAAATCAATTATCAGATAAAATAAAGGTCGCAAAAGCTATCGAAAAACAAGGTCTGCAGATCAAAAAAGGCTCAAGACCCCAGAAGTCATCGACATCTACTCCACCTACGGGATATCGTCCGCCATTCCAGGGAAACTGGACAGCACCTCCTCCTCCACGCTACCCGTCGTACAGGGGGGGGGCGAGGGGGTGCCAGGAAGCCGGCCCCAGCGGCACGCCGCCCTTACACGACGCAGGCGAAGACTTCTTTTCCGGCCAAGACTCGTGCCCCAGCACACCAATAACACAGGTACATGCCGGAAGATTACACCACTTCTATAATTGTTGGGTTAAAATAACAAACAATGTCGTAGTGTTAGATTGGATTAAAAATGGTTACTCTATCCCTTTTTGTAAAAACGTGTTACAGTCTATAGTGCCGCAAAATATTTTTTCCCCATGTGAAACACAGGCTATGTCAAATGCAGTTAATTCATTAATTGATTTAGGGGCCATAACTAAATGTGACCCATTACCGGATCAATACATTTCTAAAATCTTTTTAACACCAAAATCCAATGGTAGTAAACGATTTATCTTAAACTTAAAATCACTTAATAACTTTATCTCTAAGTCTCATTTTAAGATGGAGGACTACCGAACGGCAGCAAAACTCATACCCCAAAATAGCTATTTAGCTACTATAGACCTTAGAGAAGCATACCTTCTTATACCGATTTGTCACAGACAGGAAGTACCTTAGATTTCAATTTCAAGCTTCCCATTCCAATAATGTCGTAACTGATGGTTTTACTGCGCTCCCATATGGCCTATCGGTAGCTCCATGGGTCTTTACAAAGGTCATGAAAGAAGTAGTATCTCATCTGCGATCCCGAGGCCTTGAATCCGTCATATATTCGGCGGCGTCCCCACTCATCATCATGTATAGGGGATAACTATACTGAATGTCTGAATAATGTTAATGAAACCTTAAAATTATTGAAATGCTTAGGGTTTGTCATAAATTACGACAAGAGTTCGATACAACCAAAACAATCTTGTAAGTTCCTCGGGTTCGTATTTGATACTCTTAATTTAACATTATCACTGCCTAAAGAAAAACGTAGTAATATCGCACAATTGGTTCATAAGTACGCTATGCTACCGCGATGTTCCATCCGTGAATTCGCCCAGCTTATAGGGTCCCTTGTTGCTGCGTGTCCCTCCGTGAAATACGGTTGGTTATATACAAAAATTTTGGAGCGACAAAAGTTTTTACTCTTACAGAAATATCAACGCTATGAAGCTAAGGTAACTCTTCACAACGTTGTATTAAACGACCTCCAGTGGTGGTCGAATAATATTATGACAACATCTTGTCCTATGAGAAGTACGGGTTACAAATTCGAAATTTTCACGGACGCTTCCAGGACGGGCTGGGGCGCCACTTGCGATAGCAAACGTGCACACGGGACATGGAAAATAGCAGAGACGAAATATCATATAAATCAGTTAGAATTATTAGCAGTATTCTTGGGAATAAAATCATTTATTCGCGATGAAACCAATTGTTCGATATTGTTACGCGTGGACAATACAACAGCCATTAGCTATGTGAATCGTATGGGTGGCATCCAGTTCCCGCATTTGAACAGCCTGTCAAGACAAATTTGGCAATGGTGCGAGCAGAGAAATATTTTGTTATTCGCGTCATATGTAAATAGTAAACAAAACTGTGCCGATGCCGAATCTAGAATAATAAATACAGACACGGAATGGGAGTTGTCCGACAATGCATTTCAATCCATAAAACGACATTTCGGACAACCCGAAATAGATTTATTCGCATCCCGCACCAATGCCAAATGCCAAGACTTTGTATCTTGGAAGCAGGATCCGGATGCGATAAGAGTAGATGCCTTCACCATTACCTGGAACAAGTATTTTTACGCATTTCCGCCATTTTCTCTGATCTTAAGATCTTTAAGAAAAATATGTGACGATGAAGCAAACGGCATCTTCGTTTTCCCAAATTGGCCCTCACAACCATGGTTCCCACTTTTGCAGAGATTGTTAGTGTCGGATATACTATACTTTAACCCTAACAAATCTCTTTTACAATCCAATCACAGGGAACATCACCCCCTGCATCGGAAACTTACCCTGGGCGTTGCGAAGCTTTGCGGCAAGCCTTCCTCCGGCGAAGTGTACCACAAGAAGCATTAACGTTGATGCTATCATCACTTTCGGAGAACACCGTAAAACAGTATAACGTATCTCTTAGACTCTGGTGGCAGTTTTGTGAGGTAAACAATTTGGATCCTTTTGTTCCGTCGGAATTGTCCTTACTATCTTTTTTAACGCAACAGTTTGATAAAGGCTGCGCATATGGCAGCCTCAATAGCCACCGATCTGCAATATCGCTACTTGTTGGTAGTAACCTCGGCTCAGCAGAGTGTTTAAAACGTTTGCTCAAAGGCGCATATAAATTAAGACCTAGCAAACCCAAGTACTCGCATACATGGGACCCTCAAGTAGTTCTAAACCACGTCTCAAAATGGTTCCCTAATACAGATTTACCCATAGATAAAATCACCAAAAAGACAGCAATACTACTGGCACTCTGTACGGCCCATAGAGTACAAACATTTTCATTAATAAAAACAGAAAACATAGCGATATTGGAGAGTGGTGTACAAATTAGTATTACCGATATTATAAAAACATCAGCTCCTAATCGGGAACAACCGGTCCTCTTCCTACCATATTTTAAAGATAATGTTACCATCTGTCCTGCTACGGCTCTGAAAGACTATATTTTTTTAACTAAAAATATAAGAGCCGATAGTACTGGAAAATTGTTGTTGACGTTTAAAAAACCCCACAAAGCTGCCACGGCGCAATCCATAAGTAGATGGATAAGACAAGTACTGTCAGAGAGCGGCGTGGACACGTCGGTGTTCAGCGCGCACAGCACGCGCCACGCGGCCACCTCGGCCGCGCGCGGCGCCGGCCTCAGCGTCGACGCCATCAGGAAGAAGGCTGGCTGGACAGCCTCGTCGGATACCTTTGCGCGCTTTTATAACCGAGCTGTGCTTGACGAGGGCCAATTTGCTGGGGCTAGTATAATATAATAAGCAATATACAAATTATGTACTAAGTTCGGGCAATATACCCACCTAAAATTTATATTCCATTAAATTTAATCCATCCTTGTGATCATAATCAAGGAAAAGTCCTTATTTCTTTTTTTTTGTAACTACGAAAGTTGAATAAAGTTAGATACTTTCACGAACTAAAGAATTGTTTTTATTTATTTCAAAACTTTCAGCTCTGAAAGTCTACCTGGTTATTATTATATCGAGAATTAAGCGATGAAAAATAATATGTGATCAAACGAGCTTCGCAAGCGAAGTTCGATCATTATTATTTGAATCGCTTAATTCGAAGATATAATCTCCCGCCCTCCCTAAAGTGCCCAAAATAAAAGTTTTGATATATCTCTGAAAAAATGAGGAAACATAATGGCGGCAACTACAGGAAGGGTAAGACCGGAAGTTCTTAGCATATAGTCAAAAACTATCTTTTAAAATCGTGCGAATGTTGCCTGTAGGTTTAAGGAAACTACCTCGTTATTATTATATCTTCGAATTAAGCGATTCAAATAATAATGATCGAACTTCGCTTGCGAAGCTCGTTTGATCACATATTATAAATTATTTTTTATTGGAAATAAATACCAAAAAAAATATTAAAACATTTGAAAAGATACTAAACGTTGACATTTGACAATCGACATATGTTACAAACTTTATTTACCTACTGCTACTGTTTTATGTATGACTGTGTAATGTAAGATCTCTGAATGTATTTCCATTACTTCTCATGCACTTAAAATGTTACTTAACTCTCTGCACATCGGGATTAAAGCTCCTTAATAATCCCTAGGGATTAAAGTTTTTTTTTTTATTTACTTTGGAAACCCCTCAACAGCAAATCACAGTGTTTGTGAATGGAGGATTATGGCCATTTTCAGTGATTATGTAAGTATAGACAATTTGTAGGACTTGGAAATAACCTCAAAATGAATTTCGTGAAACACGATTATTATTTACGTATATGAATCTATTTAATTATATTAATGATGAATTCATTATATTATGCATGGTCCAATTAGTTTATTAGTTTGAACCTGTTGGCTAAATATGCAAGCATTTAAAGCGTCACTTTATAAAAAAAGAAAAAAAAACGAGTAACAAATTTGTAACGAACTTTGTTATAATTAAATATTGTATTTTTTTATAAATAGATTTTTTTTTGTTTTATATTACGATACGTCATCTGCGCGTAAAAGCGTTCCTCAAAAAGGAAGGTAAATTGCCTTACTACCGTTTAGTTACGCCGCGACCTCTGACACGCACATAAATACAGTTTTATTAACGAAAAATTATTTATTAAATTATTTATTTATTAACAAATATATTTCATAAAAAATGCCGTCTTGTGTTTTTCGAGGCTGCTGAAATTATACTATGAAAAGGAAGAAAGGATGTCTCATTTCATTCGTAAATATTTTTTACATCGCCACTTTGGTTAATTTGCACCGGCGTCACTGTTACCTGTGAAACATGAGATACACAATTAGATACCGCATGAGTCCGATAAAGACGGGTACCTTAATGGCGAGCACCAGTATCTAGCCACGCTGCGTCACTCGGGTACGCAATTTGAAACCACTACTTATCTCTCTTTCTAACAATATCGTTCGCTACGGATGGCCGTCTTTGTCTGGAAAAATATGGTAACGTAGCAACTATTAGTAATTGGCGATGGATTTTGAATGCGTTTCGTATGAGCGTACCTATCTAAATATAAAATATCATTTGATAGAACGTCGTTTTTTTTCCTCGCATTCTAAGTGAAAAGTAGAGTGTTTAACGCGAGACTAAACCACCATAACGACACTCGACCTTGAGCCACCCGCGCTTAGCTTAGGTGGCTAAACATCCCGTGTCATTATGGCCTGTTTTAGTCCCTTGTTGAACAATCTACTATTGTTAAATGTATTTTGAAGCAATATTAATTTGCAATACCAATTACAAAATACCGAAGCGTCAGGTATAAGAAATACCAATTACAAATTATATCTCTGGGTAATACGTATATCAAATACGTATTTGTATTTCGAACACGTATTTCAATTACAAGTACTTAATTGAATACTGCCCAGTAGCCTTACTATGAGTAACAATTACCGTATTCGCAAGCGAGTCGAATGCTCTGTCCCTCGCACTCTATAAGAATACTGCGATGTCTGCGAGGGACAGAGCATTCGACTCGCTAGCGAGTACGTTAATAGTAACTCGTGGTAAGGGTACTTTCTCGCACCTCCTTATTCACAATGATTCGCAAATTAACTCTAGCGGTAGGTACTAAGGTAAAAAAATGATTTTATATGTAACCCCAGTTAAGGTTTAAATAGATACAGGATACAGACAGTTTACTAGCTTTTTCCTGCGGCTTCGTTTACCAAAAAGTCATATAAGCTCGGGCGGGGGCTACTCTGACAGAGGGGTGAATGCGTCTTTTATAGAAATGTGTTATAACATTAAAATACATTAAATGACGCATGTGCCCCCCCGTCGGAATAGCCCCGCCTAACCTTATCGCAATAATACATTTAGTAATAGAAGTGTACAGTAGAGTTGAATCAAATTCACTAAGAATTGTGCCGAATTCAAGTTGTCATACATATAGCGCCCGGCTTGTTACCTAATCGGATCTTCTGTTACTGACACGGTCCGTGGCGATAGGGATGTAACTAAATAACTACACAATTATAAAACCAGTCCGCCGCCGTGTGTCCAAAACTACTACGGGCCTTGTATGGTTCGTTTATCGCGTGACAAAATGTGGATAAAACGTGTGTCACTCTCGTACCATGTGTGTCAGAAAGAGACGGATGATTTACCCATATTTTGTCACGTGATAAACGCAGCCATTATGCCCCATATTTTCATTCGATTTTCACCATAATTTAGATAATTTTTCACAGAAAGTTTTAATGTAGGTACTTATATTAATTTCTTCACTCTAGACACAAAAGATAAAAGATAAGAGATAAAAGATAAAATATAAAAGAAATTTATTCAGTAAGTAGTCCGCACGGGCACTTTTACACGTCAAGAATCTACCAGCGCTTCCCACTGCTGAGAAGAAACGCCGCAAGAAACTTAGCAGTCAGTCATTTTTTAAACATATTTAATATTATAGCTACAAATTATAAATTAAATATAATATCAAATAACATGCGTTCAGCAGGAAAACATGCCAAAAATCTTACGGGAGAGATAGAGAGAGAAAAAGAAAAAAGAAAAAATATAATCAACTACTTATGTGTATATTTCACATTTACCCCTACTGACCTTAGTTGAATACAAACAGTTTCTATTCAATGCCGCCAAAGTAGATAACGTCGATTATAGGCTTAAATCGATAGCAGACGGGACCGTTGTCTTTTCGCCGATCCGATCGGATAAGTGGATTAGGAAGCCTTTTGTTGATACAGGACCGATTTATCCCTGTCTGATACGCTGTGACGTAAACAAGCCAAACTTCATAGTAAACTACAAAACTTCTGCGCGTGACTTCGTTCGCATAGATTTCGATTATCATTATTCCATCGGAAACCTTTTTTTTCGGTATGTAAAAGTCGCCTATGTGTTAATCCAGTCAATAAAATAACACACACACATACACAAAGTTTCGTATTTATAATATTAGTAGGTTAACCAGTACAGTAGATTTGCGCGCTCTCGTTCACTGAGCGGATCGCTCCAATCTAGTACTATCGCTCAAATGTACTAATTCAGTCTTTTAGTTCTTTTAGTACCTACAGTGAAAGAAACTCGTCTGTCGTATGGCCGATCGGTCATTTATTCGGATCGCTTTGCTGTCAGTAAAAAATATAAAAAAATATCAGGGGACAATGTCACACCAATTGACCTAGTCCCAAACTAAGCTCTAGGCTTGTACTATGGGTAGGTACTAGACAACGATATAAATACTTATATAGAGAAATATATACTTAAATACATAGAAAACATCCATGACTCAGGAACAAATATTCGCGCTCATCACACAAACATCTGCACTTACCGGGATTTGAACCCAGGACCGCTAGCTTCGTAGGCAGGGTCACTACCAACTAGGCCAGCGTGTCGTCGCTCGCTTCTCTGTTCGGTTCTTGCTCCGCGTGTACTAAATGAACTAAGGCAGAAACTTTACGGAATAGTTCGTTCTAGTACAGTGACGGGAATTCCTTCTTTTTGGCTCTTAGTACATGTACTACACAACCCTATAGTAAAGGTTGCGTTGAAGTAGGTCGGACGTGCCTAAAATGGGGTGTCTTAACTTAATCTAAACATTTGACAGGCTCTATTAATGTTATAATACCTCACTATAATTCTCTCGATTTTTTTTTTAAATCGAACCGCAATCGGGCCATATAATGTATCGCGTCTACAAGATCTATCTTCGATCGGTCTTTGCTCGATATTTGGGTTTGGATAGGTACTATACAGTGAGTTTCTTCCAAACAAGTGTATTTATTTTAAGGGCTGGAAGTATAACCCGTAATGAACATTTATTTATTCATTCACATTATTTCGCATGACGCAATGTATCGATAAAAACTGGGCAAGAGCATGTCGGACCATGCTCAGTGTAGGGTTCCGAAGCAACAACAACACAACAACAAACAAATCGAATACAGTCAAACAACTTAATTTTGCCGTTGGAAAACTGTTGTCCCCATACAGCGACATTGGTCGCGGTCAGTTTACCAACACTGCAAATAAGTTTTGGTATTAACATTTAAACCGTTTGACTCTAAAAAAAAATTGCGCTTTAAAGTATAATATTTCTTAAATGGATCCCTTAATCAATTTTTTTTTTCACAAATCCGCAATATTTTTGAAAGACCTATCCAAAGCCATGGGGTAGACGAAAAAAAACATCCCCACGTTACGTGTAGGGGAGGTAAACTATAAAAAAAAAAAAAAAAATTACCGCTTTGTTGCCGTGACTTATATGTTTATTCATGCCAAATTACAGCTTTCTAGTACCAAGGGTCTCTGAGCTAGGCTGCGGACGGACGAACTTGGTGCAACTAAAAGGCTTCCTAGTTTGACTACGGAACCCTAAAAATGGAAAAGACGACCGATGAATAAGGTGACATGAAAATTTAAATAAAACTAACGTGTGTTTGAATGCGAAACACACACTGTACATATTATAACTTTGGAAACTATATGTGATAATAATTCCTGCACGAATGACATGTACGTTAAATATTCGTGCCCTTTTTATTGCAATTTACGGGTGGTAGGACTCTGTGCAGAGTCCGTCCGGATCGCTACCACCATCTTATCCATTAACCTACCGCCAAACAGCAGTGTTCGCACTGTTGTGTTCCGGTTTGGGGATAAGACAGCCGGTGTAATGACTAGCATAGAGGCATTCCATCTTAGTCCTCAGGGTTGGCAACGCATTTGCAGTCTTAGTCTTGTAGTCTTGTGAATGCGAATGTCTATGGGTCACAGTTTCCGCTTACCATCAGGTGGCCTGTGTGCTCGTTTGCCTTCTCTATGTCATAAAAAAAAAACAATTATATTTTCAAGATTTTTCAAGTGATTATGTTCTCTTTTTTACTAGTTTTTTATATTGCTAAACTAGGAACCCTTATAGTTTCGCCATGTCCCTCCGTCCGCCTGTCCACCGCTATCTAAAACTGTCACGACTAACAATAAGTAGAATTCATTGGCTCTTGAGTTACAGACGCTCTTGCCCGATTTTTTATTTTTGTAGTGTAATACATACATACATACATACATTTTTTTTTCTTTGCCCCGCGGTGACTTGAACAGCTACTACCGCGGGAATATGGTGTTTCCACTATGAAGAGATTTCGCCAGTGTCAAGCATATATAAGTATAAATCAATATAGTCAAAAAACACAATCCAATCTTCTCTAGGAAGATTGGTGGCAACGTTGTACGGTGATAAGTAGGACAGAGGCCAAGATAGTTTTAACCTCTGTACCACTGCGAGTCCACTTGAAACGAGAAGTAAGATGCCAGGATACACGAAATAAGTCCAAGTCTTCTATCACTGTGCAACACAAAGGCAATAAAAGTACCTACAAATCACTAACAAAAAAGAACTTTGAACACCTAAATACATAAAAATAAAAAATAAAAAAAAATTAAACATCCGCCATCTTTTGACGTTGCAAATGGCCTCCCATACATACATTTATAATCCGCGACGACTTGCCCTACTTTTTTTTACGTAGGTACATTGACCTTGGAACGTCATACGTCAGTGTAAGTAGCGCGACGCCGCCATGGATCGAAACACTATATTCCCACGGAACCCGAAAGTCGTCCATTTAAATCCTGAATCTCCTACTTCACTAAATCATTTGTAGGTGAAGTGGAACAAGTATCAAGTCAAAGTACATGTCAAAGTCAAAATATTTTTTGCATGTCATAAAACCAATACAGACGTATACATATGAGGGAACAGCAAAATGCGAGAATATTGCTTATGCATTCATTTCTATAATAAATTGCCCGACGTAGGTAGTTTTAAAGTTACCACTTTCAGTAACAATTACTTGAAAAAGTCGTTGATAGGGTTAAAGATTATCTAGCAGATAAAAATGCCTGGCCAAACCTGGCGCCTACAAACAACTTACTTAAATTTCAGAGTAATCTAAATATGTAAACGTTGTACCTAAGTATCTGGCACAGTCATAGGTAAGTATAAATATTTTGTTAAAATAATTAGTTTTGACACGTTTTCCTGGTCAACTACGCATAATATTTTTATTACAAAATCATTGTTTTATATAATGCTAGGCGGCGTACTTACCTTATAAACATATTGTATCCAAAAGGAGCATTTTAGATCTTAGACGCAGTGATTTATTTAAAATTTCTGACTGAAACTCGTCTTTTGTTTGGAATTCCTCGGGGTTTCCAACATGGCCTTGGCATTCTGACGTTTTATTAGCTAATCGGAGACGTCGTAAAGACGTGAATCCGTAATAAGTACGCCCTGGGGATCGGGCTTACAAAAGCGCTTTATAAATATAAATATCAGAGGAGAAATTTACGCGATCTAGACCTAATTTAAGTCGCACCTGAGGAGTTTACCTTCTTATCTTTTTCACTTTAACGTCATTTTTGAACTGCCGCACTAATCTGTCGAAAGTGATAAAGCGACAAGGTACCAACGTTTGCAATTACTTATAAGCAGGGGTCGTCGGTGGTATTTTGATGCCGATGACGTCAAAATGACGAAATTTTTCACACAGGGTGCTCTGCTTTTATTTGGCAGGTGTTTAGGTAGGTATCAACAGGTACAAATAAATAAATGAGTCCTGATATTTATTTATTTCTATAGTCACCATTGCCCTGTCCACGCACCATTTGCATACCGCGGCTCACAATTAGCACCTACGCCTATAATCCAAATCTAACAAATCGAAACTTTAAAAACACAACGGCATTTTTCGATATAGTCGTCTACGTATTATACATCCGCCATTTTGATTATTTGAATTATTGTAGCTAACGAAACGCTCGTAGGAAACGTCGGCTTCTATGCTACAGGGTATTTTAAACGATAATTGCCTTTGACGTGATTTGTTATTGCTTTTATTTTGGCCGCCATTACTGTCAAGGAGCTATTGTAACGTTGACAATACGATGACACGTCAAAGGCATTATGGTTAAACCGTATAAACAAGTTGAATGGAGGCCCTGGCTATCCAATCACTTGCTTCTGGTAACAAGCGCTACCAACTTCGTAAGTCTCATAATGGCTTTAGGTTAGGTTAGGTTATATTTTATTATCTGTAAAGCGCCCATCGGATGTGGCCTAAATGTGTGATGTGTTTTAAGCAAAGACAATTAACATGACAATATTTAAAAAATACACAGTTAACTGACTTGCACTTAAATATTTTTTATCTACGTTACTTTGCAAGATGTACGAATCGTGAGCTGTGTGTGTGATCCTGAACTGCCGAAATAGTTAAGTTTTTAAAAATGCTGTAAGTACTCAATTTAATATATTTCTATTAATATTATACATCCAACTATTCAGGATTATTAGATCGAAACTATATTTCAATCCTATTTCACATTGATAAAGAGTAAATCTCGCTTTAAAATAGTTTAACGGTAGTAATTGGACGTGGTTGGCGTTTTAACGGCCTATATTCTTAAGTTTATTAAATATTTACTGGATAACTTATAAGAATAAAATGGATTAAGTATTATCCTAAATATATAAACATTAAAATGTTTAAAATATATTGTATATTACACAGGATTAGCTACCGAACATGTGATGACAATTATAAGTACCTACAAATTGGTGGTTGTTGCAAGATTTACGCAAAAAATCGACTAAAAGATATATATTTTTTTGAATATTAGTGTTACGCCATATATGATTATATTTTGGTGCCTTTTCATCTTTATTGTCCCAAAAAAATAATATAATCGCATTGTTTCGCGGAGCTTTGCATAATTTTGCGAGTTTGAAACTTTGATTGAAATGTTTTTACTCTAGATTTTAAACAGTCATTTACATATTATTTCGTATCGTAAAAAATAGATTTCTACTTTAAGTAATCAACTTTTAACAATGTGTCAACTTTGTGTTTTTTTAATAGTTATACCCGTAAAATTAGTAGCAGTGACTGATTAAATGTCTTTTCAATTTTACTGTGTAAAAAATATAGCGTAACGTTTAGTAAAAGCAAAATTTCCATTATTTTATTTATCAAGGCAATGCGCGGGCGCGTGTACGAAAAGTCGAGAGTGTTGCACTTTTATCAACTTGAAATGTGAAGTTTGTCAGAGTGACACTAGGTCTAAACTGAAGTACCCCGACAATGTAACATAGAACCCTGTAATATTGGGGCAGCGAAGTGAGTGGATCCCTCCTTCCTCTTATGGCTAATTTACACAGGTCCAGCAAAAGCAAGCCAATGCCAGTAGAAGTACATTGCGTCGTTACTAGGACTCGCCTCAAACGTGAAAACCTTCTCGTTAATGTACTTCTACCGGCTTTTGCTAGATCAATGTCAATCAGCCATTAGGGCACAAAGATCCATACAAACCCACATTTTACGAAGAGCCATCGACACCCCCCCCCCCCCCCCCTAAAGGTGTGTCTATTAATGGTGTTATTAGCGACGGTCGTAGCTAATAGAGTTTCGTTAAATGTCTCCATTATTTACATAATAAAGCGATCATGATAGCATCTTACTACTAAATGTAGGACGTTTGTATTGTAATTTTTAGGGTCACAAAGTCAAACTAGGAACAATTATAGTTTCACTATGTCCGTTAGTCCGTTTGTCCACTGTCTAGCTCAGTATATTTTTGTGCTGTAAAGCTGTAATTTAATTTGGCACAGTTTGACAAAGTCGTTTTTTTTTTGTAATACGTTATTCCGGTGTTATTTGGTGTTGTCTTAGATGATTTTTAGTAGGTGAAATACTTGAATCGCTTACTTTAATTCTTGAAGATATGATATGTTTTTTTTGGTTGGTGTTGTCTTTGCGTTTGTTTTTTGACTGGACGCGTAACTCTAGCTAAAATTACACTTTTCGAAATTTGTAATAACATGTAAGTAGAACCATCCAATGATTTGGTGTGTTAGAGCTATTCGATGACATAATTTAAAATAAAACCCGGTAAGAGCATGTCGGACCATGCTCAGTGTAGTGTTCCGAAGCCGTTACTATGAAATTAGACCTCGCGACAAATTTAACTTAGTCGTTAGAAAACTGTTATCCCCATACATCGACATAGGTCGCGTTCAGTTTACCAACACCGCAAATAAGTTTAACTCAAGAACGAATGAAGATTAGGTACTTAGTAGTGATAATTTTCCTATAAATTTCATTATATGTGCTTTCATTTAAGATATTTTTAAGTTTTATAGTAGTTGTAGTTTTGGCTGTAGACACTTGAAAATTAGCGCTTTAAACCTTAATATTTCATGAACATATCCATTAATTAAAAAAAAGTTAATATTTTATTTTACCACTTTGTTGGCATGACTTATATGTATGGCATATTCACGCCAAATTACAGCTTTCTAGTACTAAGGGTCTCTGAGCTAAGCTGCGGACGGACGGACAGACGAACGGACGATCGACATGGCGAAACTATAATAGTTTGACTACGGAACCATACAAAGTACATTTGCTGTGGTTATTTTTTATTTATTTCATACTTCAGAGAGGCATAGTATACAAAAAATAAAAAATATTTTATTTACAACTTTGTCGGCGTAATTTAAATGTATAACTAAGCCGAATTACAACTTTGTAGTTTACTTTGTAATTTACCAAATCCCATAGGGTTGAAGTGTATCGGTAAGGACCCCACCAATACGATAAGACGGACAGACGGACCTGGCAAAACTAAAGGGTTATTGGCTAACAACCCTAAAAATGAAATTTCAGAATGCTGCATGTAATAGCTTGCCAGTAAACTAACCGATAGACTAACCGGCGGCGTCTTTGGCAACGCTCCCGGAGATATAGGTTACTTGGACGACGACGAACCACAAGGAAAAACCCCGAGCATCGATACAGGACTTCCAGAGTGCCTAGGATACCCAACTGAATGAATCTGCGGTTAACGCCGGAATTGTGCATGTTCAGAAAAACATCTAAAATGGCAATAAAATTTAAGGAAATCCAAGTGCTGACCCAAACTCTCCCGTTGTGGTGTTCTGATTGTGCGATCAATTAGGTATCTTAAGAACTTTTGACCCTCTATTGAACCTCGGAGTATCCACCATTAAACCTCACTCAAACCAACCCCTGGCGAGGAACCAAGGCTTCGAAATAGTCTCGTTTGTATGAAAAACGCACTCTGACCCGGTGTTTTTGCTCCTGAGTGTAATAAACGTACTTTTTCCTTTTCAAGCATATATTTCTTAGTACGAAACAAATTCAAAAAATAAAAGTAGAAACGTATAGACGTGCTCCGTTCAGCTGAGCGAATCGCTTACCTGGTAAACAAAGCCATTGCATCTATCGTAAAGTGTGAGCCCAAATATAAGGTTGGAAATACAGACCTAGTTTCTCATAATCAATACAACATATTCAAAAATCGTGAGTCTGACAGATCACGTCATCAACCAGTGACGCATTTGGTTTAAAAAAAAAGAATAGAAACGCTAGTTAGCGTAGTGCATCTTGACGGGGCCCTGGTTTATCGGACTTTATCGCCCGGAGCAAAATTTGTATCGAAGATATTTGACAGCTACGCTATTTAAGCTCGAGTTAAAATGGCCGATTCCGTATTAACCTGACGTTTACTAACTCGAGTTAGTGTCTTAACCCAGTGTTTAACGGTTGGTTCAAGTGGTCTTTATAGTTCAACTATCTCCGTCTGCGTAGAAACTACCTACCCTGTGTTATTCCTCAGGGTTAAAACTATCTCCATCGGCTCAGCGTAAAAACCGTGATAACTAGAGTGACTTTTAAATTTATAATTTAAGTATGGAAGTAGTGCAATGCAAAAAGTTCGTTTCGAAAAATATTTTTGACAGCCTCCTTTTTTCCATGAAAGAAACAAATTAATTAAAAGCTATCACTTATCTGCAGAGTACCTATAATTACCTTTCTGTACTCCATTAGCTTTGTGATATAAAAGGGCACCGTCCGTTTGCCGATATTGGCCTGTTCCTTCATCGTATTGGAACGCAGTTCCTCATAAGGTTAGCCTTTCAAGCGGCCTGACAAGCTTGCGACTGAAGGTACAGTGCGATAGCGTATAGACGGTCCTTCAGGTTTGTACTTCACTCGCTATCAAACGCTCTTTTTAAAAGCGAGTAAGAGAGAGGTAAGAGCCAATGGGAGCATTGTTTTTTTAAATAAATTGAGTGTCCATCTTTTTTACCTCTTTAGACTAGTCCGCCAAAATTTAAATGAGGCAAAATTGCGGCGCGTTTCCAATATGTAGCCATCTAAAATTGCCAATTTTACAGAAGGAAAGTTTTAGATTGTATCTCGTTTAAATTAAAATTATCTAGGACTTAGGTACAGCTGTTCGCAAACTTTATGAAATAGGCTCTCAAATTAGTTTGTAACGTTCACGAACCAGTTTCGGAGTTCCACTGCCGGTCTTTCAAAGGAATAGTCGAACGGAGCAAATATCCGGGGAGAATCTCTTAAAGTTGACCTAGTCCCGAACTAAGCCAGGATATAGCTATTCTAGCTTCGGTGGACATTAGACAACAGTTACCATGCTATAAACATAAAAAACCTACTAATATTAAATACGTAATTGACTGCAACTGATATTTTAGTCAGTAGGACGCTAAAAACGTACACTGTGGGGCACATGGACATATCTACGATTAAAAAAACGGGGAAAAAGCATGTCGGACCAAGCTCAGTGTAGGGTTCCGAAGCCGTTACTACAATGAAATGAGACCTCGCTACGCTTTAAAGTTTAATATTTCATAAACGTATCCCTTATTCGCAAAATTGTCTGACATTCCTATCCAACGATACCCCACACTTCGTCGAAGACGAGAAAAAAAATTACATCCACACGTTACGTGTCAGGGGGATACACTAAAAAAATCTATTTTCAAGATTTTATTTTACCACTTTGTTGGCGTGACTAATATGTATATTCATGCCAAATTACAGCTTTCTAGTACCAAGGGTCTCTGAGCTAGGCTGCGGACGGACAGACATGGTCAAACTATAAGGGTTTGACTACGGAACCTTAAAAAGGGTTCTATGTACTTAAGTCAGGCCTGTACTGTAAGTAGTCGCCAATCTTAGTTTCATTTCAAAAATAATATTGTGAGCTAAAGATGATTTAAATGCGTCTGATTCAGAAACGAAGTGAGCAATTCCACAGATAGGTAGTTGTTTTCAGAATTTAGAAATCTTGGCATTCGGAAATGCTCAGCGTAATGGAATTTGTTAAGAGATATTCTTTAAAAAGTATTTCGGGAGAGTTCAAAGAATATTTTCAGTTTGAAATAATTCTCAACGGGAAATGGATTTAATTCCAGAGTTCTTGATCTTAAATCAAATTTCTTTAAACATTCGGTCTATATTTGTATTTAAGAAAACGTTTTTACTAAGTTTAGGCATTATCTTCTGCTGGTTCATCGAATGTGGTTTTGTCTGCCTGTAACGGCATTACAAGTAAACAGGTGAATATTTTCATGATTAGTGTGAAAAGCTTGAACGTTGGGAAAGGACAGATTTTTCCTCAAATTACTACTTTCCGTGAAAATACCGATAAACAAGTTGTACAGGGAAAAATCATATCAAATCAAATCAAAATACATTTATTCACAACAACACACAAATAAAGTAAAGATACATAAAAAATACAGCTTCACAAACTTGCACAGTTGTTGTGAAACACTAGTTCAACCACAACTACAAGTCTCGGTCAACCACTAGTTATCACCTAAAGAGAATCGTTGATGTGTAATAAGCAGTGATCGTACTTTTTGTAGCATTTTCGGTGCGGTGCTAGGGTTGTCAGTAGTATATACTAACTATATATTAGCAAAGACAGTATAATATAATGGCAGCGCATAAATATAGAACTCATTTTGTTTCTTCACTGACGTCCCGTCAAGTGCTAAGAACAGTTGCGTTGATTTTGTGTGTGAAAATAAGCAATAATTATTAACTGATTGAACACAATGGAGAAACTGTTAAGTGAGCATAGTTTTTTATTAAGGAAAGGTTATTCAATATTTTGTTCCAATTGTGCTAAAAAAATGACACGATCGAAACATGTTGTGACGAGGTAAATGAAAACCCGCACTCATAATGAGAAATCAAATATTTATTCTGCTTATTCACATGCTTTATTAAAAGATTACCTAGATTTGGAAATATATACATATAAATAATATTACATAATTTTATACGTCAATCATATTATATACGCCGACCACCCTAGGTCGCTGTCGTGTGTCATTTGACGTCATCGCACCAAAAATGCTACAAAAAGTACGATCACTGGTAATAAGAATGTCAAAGAGCCTAATAGTATACTAATCTTGCCAGAAGTGCACGTATTAAGCAAGACACGACAAAGTAACTTATTGCTGCCCTATTGGTTATTTAGTCACAAGACCCTTAACATCTTTACTTAACCTTTAAGCAATTAAGTAACAAAATCCCTCTAGCGCCACACGTGTGCGTGTCAGTTTCAATCGATACGAATCCGGCGAACGACGTCCTTAAAGACTGATACCTTATCCGCGGATAATGTTACCGATATCGGCGTCGGAGCTGAATCGGGCTTAATATGGGATCAGCTGAGCCCCACGTTGGGCGCCAATTAAGAGGTTTAGCGCTAATGACGCATTTAGCGCGATGTTAATCCATAATAGTGACGATATCGGGTGCTAAATGTGATAAAGGAGTTTGCCTTTTAATATGTATAAATTAAAAAGTGTTTTAACATATAAAATGGAAACAATTAAATAACATTAAACTTTTGACAAAAAAAAAACGTTTATTTTAAATGGCGGCCACGTCTACTACCTTTTTTAAAATATGGTTTAGGGTAAAATAGGGAAGTTATAGAAAAGACGATTTTTAATGACAGCAACAGTAAATAATACAGTTTTAAGTGTTTCAACACGCCCTTGCATGCCTAGTCGGGAAATGATACTGTTCGGTCTATTTTTATTTTGGCAAAGCTCCATCTTAACCGAACAAGCCGAAAATTAAATCGTTACTACTTTTGCATTTGATCGTATTGGCGAATCTTATTCCATTTTTGGCTTCAAGTTTGATGCGTGGCCTATATGAAAGTATGATTCTAAATTCTATTATTTTCTTGCATAACAGCGTAAAGCGAGTAAGAGAGAAGAACGAACACAAAGTTTACTTACGTACTACCAGCCACGACCAAGTACCACATTTTTAAACCGATCGACAATATTCGTTTTTCTATAAAACACGAGTGACAAATATAGTTAGTTCAGAGTGCAAGTGTATCAGTAATAGACATCGGAATGCTATTAAAACTCCGGGAGTATCTATACTTTTGTTGAAACTGGCCATTATCAAGGTCAAAATGGCGTCACATTTTGGCGCGAATCCATTTCCGCGGCGCTCTTCGTAATAAATTGTTGAACATGTATCATTTTAAGTGACAGTTGTCCATGTCATCGGTATATGTGAATTGACGTCAAAATGGCTGACAAGGCCTAAAACTGTTCTTAAATAAAGTCAAATAGTGAATAATCATACGTTCTCTTTCACGCTGCAACGGCTAGACAGATTTGGTTGAAATTTGTAATGGAGATAGCTTTTGCCCAGGATTAACACATAGGCTTATTTCATTCCCGAGGGAATAACGATATTCAAAATCTACGCGGACGAAGTCGCGGGCAGAAGCTAGTAGTTGTATATGTGTGTTGTGTGTGTGCTTACTGAGATTTTTGCCGATATACTAAAAAGGTCATTTAGAAAGCAAGATTAATAAGAGCTTCTCGTCCGTCCAGACCGCTACCACTTTTAACCTACCGCCAAGCAGCAGTGTTTACATTGTTGTGTTCCGGTGCGGGGATCAGACAACCAGAGAAAAATACAAGCATAGAGGCACTGAGGCATTACATTTTAGACCTCAGGGTTGTAGTTTTGAGTTTTGAGAACGAAAATGTCTATGGGTCCCAGAACCTACTTACCATAAGGAGCCTGTATGCTCATTTTTCATCCATACCCCGAAACAAAAATGAGCATACTTTTAGTCCAAGTCTGACTAATGGTGGGAAGTTAATTTTTACTATGAGTCTCCATTACAAAAATAATATCGTTAATATTAAAACCTAGGTCATTAATATTCGAGACAAATACGCTTCATTATACCGTCGTTCATATCAATTATAAATGATAATCCGAACGTGCACTGATTAATAAAAAGTACAATCCATATCAGTGGGCTTAGTATGGCTGCGTATATATCGTGTCAAATGTTTATAAAGCATCACTCTCGTACTTATTTACGTGTCAGAATGTGACGGATGGCTAATCTAAATTTTGTCAGGACCCTCCTATCCATACTTCATCCATACGAGTAATAGTATTATTTAAATGCAAAAGTAAATCAGAACCTCAATTCTCCAACGTTAAACCATAATGCTTTACTTATCGCATTGTCAACGTTTTGATAGCTCTTATTTACATAACAGTAGTTATGTAATTGTTCAATAATTCACAAATAAACTATTCTATTTAATTCTATTCAGCAATCGCGGCCGATTTAAAACAATACGATAACACGTCAAAAATAATATTGTTAAACGTCGTAGAATAAAGGTCTTGTTTTGTTTGATTGTTACGTTTTCCCAGTTTAACGGCTAAACCAATTTTAATGAATTTTGCTATGGAGAATACAGAGAAAACATACAGTCGGATTGTACATCTCCTGAAGACAGTTAAAATATATGCCACTACGCTCTAACTCGCAGGCCTCTAGTAATAGATGTATTGGGTCCTTACAAATCAAATTGGCGTTTGGTTGAACTGGCCACTTTGGTTCAAAACATCTGGAGTTTGGCTAAGAGTTCTAAATTCAAATTTATTTAAAATTTTACCTCGTCTTTTTGTACTTCGAATTTAGCGATTCCTTTTCCATCGCGTCATTTGTTTTTTCTTGGACCTCATTCTGTTCGCGTTATTTACGTATACGAGTTCCACCGTGGCACCAGTGCTGCAGGAACGAAACGGAAAGAATGTTTTCTTTTACAGTAGCTGCTTCATACACATAATGTGGTGCGTTTTTGGTTCCATTGTTTTCGTTCTGGAAATTTTACCTACAAAACCAGCCCCGTGGACGGCCGGAGACCCAAGTTAATAGAATTAAAAGTGGAAGTGCATCCATCAAACTACGTCAGAGTTAGCGACAGGCTTCGGCGAGAGTGATAAAACAGTTTTAATTTACCTGAAGCGAATTGGAAAGTTGAAAAAGGTAGAAAAATGGGTATATTATGGGTATATTTTTGCCATACATAACGCCAATTTCATGTATAAGGACCTAATAGTAGATAATTTTGTGCCCAATATCGGATACTTTATTGTTACTGGTGACTTTAGTGTAGGCCTTGTGCACTTGTGTAGATACCCTACATGGGTAGGCACCCATCTTACGACCAAGCATTGCTTACATCGTTGGGTGGTAGTGAGGGTAGGGTTGCAATTATGAAGAAGTAGGTAGTGTCTTACTCGAAACATGAGGTTTTATTTTAACATAAATAGCCAATTCAGGATATAACCACCATCAATATTAGATACAATTTAAAACTAAAAATAAAATTGAAACTGGCCAATTATAGTCTACGCCCAAAACTGAAAAACGCGTCTCTATACGCAGGAAGCAGCAAATCATGTAACAGTTGGGGTGCAAACGTTATCTGAGGGTTTTGACGCTGCAGAATACGGATCTGACTGTCGCCATTCCGAAATTATAATTACACTTAATAAAAGCGAAGTTAAACTAAATGGATTAAGGTCGGCTCCCTTTCATAGAAATTTAGGAACTTAAACAACAATAAAAAGGCTCATAAATTGCTCTAAAACGTTTTAATCCATTGAAAAAATTATGCAATTACCAATTTATTAATCTAGTCGAATGGGTTAGGAAAGTAATACTAACATAACAAGTTCAATTTAAGTTGCGTAAGCAAAATTGTATGATTTTGAAGTAACTGCACCCTAACCGGAAATTGCATTCACGCACGCTCTGTTCTAAGAAAAAAGGGGACACACCATACATAACTCCTTTACTATTTACAACCGTATTAGTTCCGTCTAGGGTTAAAATTACTTTCTTTATTAATTGTAAATGTTCCCTTTTCGAAAAATACGTTAAGTGCCGATGACGCGAAGGGGTGTTCAATTTACATAGAATTCTTAGTCAGTGGCACCGGATGTTAGAAAACACAGGTAGGGTGCGTTACTTGCATATTGTATGACAGCGCACGGCGCCAAGGGGGCGACTTAGGGTTCCCTGATTATAGGGAACCTTAGTAATTACTTCACAATATGGTGGAGCTGCAGAGGATATTATTTTATTAAATAAATTATTAGTAAGATTCTGGATTATTATACAAAATTTGTAAGTGTTTTCACAGTTTCAAAACGAGTTATAAAAAAAGACCGACTTACTTCGTAATGGCTGTTTTTGACCTTTTTTTTTTAAATAACTTTCCGCTCTAGGGATGGCAATGCCATTTTTTTTATGGCATAGAGAAGGCAACCGAGCACACAGGCCACCTGATGGTAAGTGGAAACTGTGACCCATAGACATCAGCATAAGACTGCAAATGCGTTGCCAACCCTGAGGACTAAGATGGAATGCCTCTATGCTAGTCATTACACCGGCTGTCTTATCCCCAAACCGGAACACAACAATGCGAACACTGCTGTTTGGCGGTAGGTTAATGGATAAGATGGTGGTAGCGATCCGGACGGACCCTGCACAGGGTCCTACCACCCGCAAAACCCTACGTTATATTGGTCTTATACCAATATGTTTTCTTTTATTACAGTCTGTGCCAAATTAAAATACTAAACGGTTTCTCATCTCTTTACAGAAAATGCGAAAAAGGCCCCGGGACCCCGGGCTGCGTGGCTACGGGGAGCCGGCTGCGCGGCACCACCGGTGCGCGCGCGCCGGCGACCTTCTGGCCGCAGTTCTGGGCCACCACCGTGCGCAACCTGCTGCTCAAGAAGCGCGACACCCGCAAGACGCTCGCCGTGAGTACTTTTAGTCTGACACTAACACAAAAAAATGGCGGCAAATTTAAAATATCACTAGCTGGTAAAACGAAAAGCATAACAACTGGATACGTACTCACAGTGTGACAGCTTGTTTCATAGGTAAAATTGTTGCTATGTGAAGAATTAAACGGTGGTCAGAATTTGGATTTGACACTGCTTGTTTTACAAGTACCTTACCTTCCACCGAGTAAGTAACGCCATCGAGAAAACTTGATCGAGGCTAGACAAGTTTCTTAACACTAACGTCGATGGTCCCGGAGAACAAAATGATAACAGCAAAATCGTGTTTTTTCAGCAAAAAATAAAAACATGTTTTGATCGATTGTGTCGTTAAACCTGAACACAGACAAGTGGTAAGGTAAACGCAGCTATCAACGACCCATCGAAAATCTGCAGGTATTACCGACCCATAAGTGTAATTCGAATTTTTAACGTTTCTGCGACTGTTTGAGCCACAGGTAATAGAAAAAATACACCCGTTTGTTCGTTGAGCATTGGATACTCTGAAGTTAGTGTGCGTGGCAGTGCGAAAAGGAGATAAAATACATCAGTTTCTGTGCGGCCGGCGTGGACGCAGGTCTTGTCGTACTGACCCTTGTTCCTGCAGGTAAGTACCCAATTTTTCTGCTTAAGACATTTAATGCATATTATTGATACCTACAATTATCGTGTAGTACTTTATGTATACATTTACTTATAAATTCTTGAATTTGTAATGCATTTAATTGAAAAAACGTCACTTTATATCATAAAACTTTAATTTAAAATAGGGCGGTGATAGCTTCTTCCATTTTACTAGTTGCAGCCATTACCGACCCATGAGTCGGTAATGGCCGCCACGTAGACTTTCGTTTTAATATCTTTTCTGTTGAAATTTGACAATTATCCAAGCATTTGTATAAATCATTTTAATAACAAACAATCAGCCTTTGTATAAATCTATTAGCGTTATACAATAATTTGTGTAGTTTTCTTGTATTTGCGTTGTAATTTTTTTGAAAATGACTACATTTTTCATAACTCGATATACTTTAGAGACAATAATTAATTAACCATAATTTAATAAAACTTGGTTTTTGTAGTTGAATGTTGTATTACTTTAATCAATCACGGTCTCTATTACAGTCAGGAAACCACCGATCATAAATGATATGTACTTTTCTTAAGTCGGTAATACATTTTACTATTATAACCTGCATATTCTATTACCGACCCATGTGGGTCGGTAATAGTAACAATGAGTAACTATTAGCGACCCTACACAAATTATTAGGTATACTTAAGTATTTCATGTTAAGTAATATTATTTATATTGGTGTAAATTGTGGTCCAAGAATTGATGATATATTTAATAATAACTTGTAACGTGTATTGTTTTTTAAATGTTGTAAAAAATGTTTTTTAAATTTTATGAAGATTAAAGTATTTTTCACCATTTACAGTTGTATCATTTTTTGACAGTCGTTAATAGCTGCAAAAAAAACGTTAATAGCTTCACAGCCGTTACTATGGGTCGGTAATAGAAACAATCGTCTTACCCACTTTATTAATAGTTTTTCACAAGAAAATGCTTTATTTTGAAGCATTTAACGCGGTAAATAAAAACCCAATATTCAATATTACCATATAAAAATAATAAAAATACTGTGACGGCTACCGATATTCCTAATAAGTATGATCAATTTCAAAATTGCCTTAGGAGGGTCGTTGATAGCTGCATTTACCTTAGTTACCTTTATACAAAGCTAATTTTTTTGCGTTCCAAATGATTTAGTGACATGGTCGTAACATTTTACCAAACCAAAAATATTTAAAAAATAAAATGTTAGTCAAAATTAACTACCGGCTGTGATGTATTAAGTCGATTATCATTTTATTCGTTGTTTTTCCAGACTAAACACAAGTATTGTAACATCGTCGTAACATTTTATTCTACCGGTTTTTAGGGTGACCGGTGCTGAAATTAATACATGATATACTTTTATTCTCGTAACTTATAGGAAAGTGGTTTTTGCCAAAGGCTTTTAAGTTTTTTTTTAAATAAAACAGCGAATTGATATTCAACTTTGAGTTTATTAAACAAATCACTGAACATCAAATAATTAGAACGTCTCTAGAAAAAATCTTCAAAAGGGATCAAAAATCATCACATAATAGAAAAACAACGCTTGTTTCTATTAAAAAACGTAAATCTCAACGATAAAATATTTAAAAAAATAACAAAAGCCTTGTTAATGATATAATTTCGAAAGTAAAAAATCAACAGTAACTTCTTAATATACTCGACACATCTTGAATCAGACTCAAATTCTAACAAATCAGTTATATTTAATAGGTAAAACCAGGTTATTAATTAATCTTCATCATCACCTTCCTCCTCGTCATCATTGACTCTAGAGCAGATATTAGTGTTTATTTATTTAATTTTAATGAAAATCAGGCTTATGATTTTCATCTTACACTTAATAATAACTAAAACAGCGTCGCGATCACGTAAAATCAGTCTTTAGATCACCTATAGCTCAAAAAACAAAATAATACTCTACACCGTCATAAGCCTAATCTTCCTCATTATCATCATTGGTTCCAGAGTAGATATTTCCATAAGTCAGCGACTCGTGAAAAGCAAGATAGTAGCTTGGAAGATCTCCAGCCTTACAGAGGTTTATAAGGTCGTCATATAAAGCCTTACTTATTGGCAATGGCTCCGTGTAAAGTACTTTCAGTTCAGGTTCCGCTGCAGGACTTGGGTTGGTTAAATGAGATGCTGCCTGTCTAGTGCCCCGCTTATTTCTTAATCTTTGGACAGCATCTGTAGCTGATTGGGAATATTCAGCATCGAAGTCATATTTGTGTTTTAAAATTTATGGTTGTAAATAGGAGACACTTACCTCCATTATTTGAGTCCATAATATTTTCTGACCTTTCTCATCTTTGACCCAGTTTTTATTGTTTATCAACTCTTAAATATTATAAAACTCATTTTGCGTCATTTCTGTGTCATTATATTTTTCGCCATTTACTTTCGCGTTCATAATGATAGCGTATATCTGGTCGGGAGTGTATACTACTCTATTCTTTAATTCACGCTCGACGTTGGAATGCATCGAATCCTCTTCGCTCTGGCCATGGCCAGTCTCAAAAAATCTATAAGTGATATTTAATTGAAGCTTCTGTGCCGCAAAGATGTACAACGCAAATATAAATCGGTTTTTATTTCGACCACAGCACCCGTCTGAGTAAAAATGTATGTTTAGAACGCCTCTTTGGTTTTCATTAAGTAAAAATTGCCAAAGGCAACTGCCAATTTCATTAGCCCCTCGTTTTGCAATTTGAGCATGCCAAACATAACAATACCCTTACTCCGAGTAGCATAGCAGTAGTAGCACTGTAAAATTGTAAATAGGAAACTTTCTTTTATAGTGAAATGCTCCGACTTCAGACTGTGGGATGTTCAAAACCTTTTCTAAATCGAGGATTGCCACCGTGGTTTCTGAAGGGTCGACTGATTCCTTTTCGTCTCTTTTAATTTGCCTTACTATTTCTTTGTTTTTATGATGTTTATCATTTCTTGGAGGGTTTCTTGAGTCGTAGGGTCAGCCTGTCGGTATCGAGAACATTTAGAACACTGGTCTTTTTTAGGTTTGTAAAATGAAACGTTGAACCTGGTGTTAAAAATTGTTTCGTATTGGCGTTTTGTAGCCATAATACAGTCAAAGTTTTCATGTGCAAACCAGGCTTTATAAAGACGATACATTTTCGATATATTCAGCAGTTCTGAGAGGTACTTTTTCGTGGAATTTTGTCTCACGTAATGAGCTTCGACATAAGGAAACAATTGAATGTGCCTTATGATATACTCTTCCGTCTTAATAGACATTCTACGTGGTATATTGTCATGGTGTCCTCGTTTGTCGATTAAGCTTTCATCACATTTAATCTTTTCTAGTGCTGTATAAACAGTTTGATGTGAAATGCTCAGAGTGTTAATGAAAAAGGTTTTGAAAGAAGGGGATGACAATACGTTTTACTGTTTAGCACCAATAGAGAAGTTTTACTAAACGGCGTTATCCGATTAGCCGGGCCAGTTTTTTGACGTGAAAAAAATTATAACTGCGGTTATCTTTATGGCGTAGAATTATTTTCACGCGAAGATTATGGTACGAGCGTTTGTCAAACTGAGGGCCGATAAATATTTTTGTTAATATCACCATACAAGTATGTTCTGGTAATTTTAGGCATGAGCAAAATCATTGAATAAAATTGCATTATTTTCTAATTTCGTAAATAACCGTACGAAAATTTCAAGAAAAATGTACTCGATGCATTGGCACCCATAGATTTCAAATATAACATAACACTAAAACTATGATAATAGCAATTATCTTAGTATTCTCCGGGAGCGGCGACGTAACCATTTTCGAAAACTGACGTAATGTATGGAATTATGCGACCGTCTGACACTTTAAGTCAGTCAGTCAGTCATATACTCACATTTTGCATAACGACGGTATCGTGTCTGTCTTGTCACGTTTTATGCATTTATTTACGTGTATTTCACCTTTTCTACGGTGATGACTGATGATACGAAAGTCAACATCAATCTCAATATGCGCACATTTAAGTAGTTAATACAGACTAGAGGGCGCTGATATGATTTTTTCGATAACGTTGTCTACTCTACAGAAGGTAGAATTTGAAATTGAACTAGTCTGGAGAAGCTCTAACCTTGTAACCATGGGTGCAGTTGTATTATCTCACGAAAGCAGGTATGCCATTGGGTGTGTAAATTAAAATAAATAAAAATAAATAAATATCACGGGACAATGTCACACCAATTGACCTAGTCCCAAACTAAGCTCTAGGCTTGTACTATGGGTACTAGACAACGATATAAATACTTATACAGAGAAATATATACTTAAATACATAGAAAACATCCATGACTCAGGAACAAATATTCGCGCTCATCACACAAACATCTGCACTTACCGGGATTTGAACCCAGGACCGCTAGCTTCGTAGGTAGGCTTCGTGTTAAACTTATAACATCATCCACTTATACTTTAGTTAAACATTACCTCAAGCCCAAAAAACATTTCTCCAATTGCAGGAGGTGCTGGTTCCTCTGTACTCGCTCGGCGTCCTGCTCTTCCTGAAGATGCTCGTGCCGAACCCGAACTTCCCCGAGGTGCGCAAGCCGGGGCGTATGCTGCGCGTGCACTATGACGCGTTCCCGGAGAACCACACGGTCGCCGTCGTTGGGGATTGGAGCGACAATGGGACAGACGTTAGTATCAGGGTCTATCTCAAGTTCGAATTTTATGTTCCCAACCTCATTCAGTAAAAGTTCGGGTATCCGCCATTTTTGACTATCTTGAATACAATCAAAGATTCGACTACTTACTCGTACTTAGCCTCAGAAGAGACTTTGCATTTTTTGCATTTTCTACCGTCAGTATGAGAAGATGAGGACTGTTCCAAGGAACTTTTAAGTCTGGCTCCATTCTACCATTGCACGTCTCGTCATCGTCTCGTCACTACGCTCAACTACTCGCCGGTTCTCCCTCCAGAACGTTTCTGGCACGTGCTATAGAAATTTGGAATGAACTTCCTGCTGAAACTTACTCAATGCGTTACAATAATGCGTTCTTGAAAATGGTGTCATTAAATTTCTTCGAGACCGGGCGTTGCAAATTTCTATTAGCGGCTGTGACCACTTCTCTGCCTGTTTGTCCTTCGAAAGCCATAAATAAAAACATATTTTATAAATCCAGATTCTTGCATCTCCTACACGATATGCCTGGCCTAGTTACCTCATATTTAAATAAATTCCAAGCATCCTTTCAGAAATTCCTCAGAGGGATCAACAACGTCCTCCGGGAGTCGGACCAGTACCCGATCCACTGGGTGCGCTACCACAACGCCACTCAGCTCAACGACGCGTACAACAACGACGCGCGGAACTTCCCCATCGCACTCATTTTCAACTCTAACCCGAGGGCCTATGGAGAACCACTCCGGTACGTAGACTTACACCCGTATTCACAAACGTCACTATGAGGTCTCACAGTGCTCACGAACGCACATGGTGGTTCAAATGGTTTCATAAACAAAAGGTTGGTCAAAAAGGACCAATCACAGATCTTTATTGAGCGCAGTGCAGTGAAGGATCCCTTAAGTATTGTTTGTGAATACGGGTATTACCTACCTATATATAATACTTGAATACCAAAACTAAACATTCAAAGGGTATTTTTTTATTATCTTCTTCTTTACTCATTATTCAAATACTACGTTGATAGAAAATCACCGGTTTTTGCATGTTTCCTCGATTTGTCTAAGGCTTTTGACATGGTTTCCTATGGAGTTTTATGGAAGCAACTAGCCATTCACCCTCCTGAAGTTATACAGATCTTCCGGTACTGGTATGGAGGCCAGGTCAATAGCGTTAGGTGGGCGGACACAATGTCAGATCCATACAGGTTGGAGTGTGGGGTGAGCCAGGGGGGGTTGAGTTCACCCACGATTTTCAATTTGTATATAAATGGGTTTCTCGAGAAGCTCAGCAGAATGCGTGTCGGCTGCCATATTGACGGCATTTCTGTCAACAATATAAGCTATTCTGACGACATGCTTCTGCTGAGCGGGTCAGTTTGCGGTGTCCGGAAATTGCTAAGCGTGTGTGTATCTTATACCGAATCCCATGGCCCAAAATGTAATGTGATCAAAAGCCAATACAAGGTGTTTGAGGTCGGACGTAATCGAACAGTGTGTCTCTTGAGAGTAAATGTCTTTAAATACCTTGGGCATTTAGTAACGTCCGAGCTCAAGGACGACAAGGATGTTGAGCGGGAACGGAGGGCTTTTTCAGTTAGAGCTAATATGACAGCTCGTAAGTTTGTGCGCTGTACAAGGGAGGTAAAAGTTACCTTGTTTAGAGCATTCTGTACATGCCTTTACACGTGCAGCCTTTGGATGCAACTTAATAATACGACCCTAAATATTCTCGTATTTGCAGGTACACCATTCGTACCAACCCCTCGAACTCCGCCACCCCTTCCACTCGAAGTTTCTACACCGACCCAGCCAAGTGTCGAGAACGAACAGCCACCGGGGACTGGTCCACGGACTGGTCTCGAGGCGGCCAGCTGATCCCACTCTCAGAGATGCATAGAGAAGACTCATGCCCTGTTCTCCAGTATTACTACTCTGGGTTTTTGGCGCTGCAGACTCTGGTGGATTTTACAAAAATTAAGGTGATTATTTAATTATCATACTGTTGGAAAAGACGGACGTACAGTGCGTTTCCTCTTAGAAGGTGCTTCGGGTTTGCACTTGTCTCTTTCGTTCTTATACGATCTTATTACGAGCGTGAGAGAGAAGTACAAACCCGAAGCACCTAAGTGCTCACAGACTAATAGAAAGTAATACATACTATCGTGTCTGATAGAAATAAAGTGTCAGAATGAACAACCAAAGAAGTACCAAGTGCATTTGCCAGTTAAATATTATTCAAAAATCCTTATCATAATCTCGTATAACATTGCCCAATACTATTTCGCCGTCTCTTTATCATGGACACTATAGTGTTCGCGGCAGCGAGCGTAGTCGGAGCTCTTTATATGTATTCCACTCATACGCATAAATAAAACCGCTATTAAACGTTTCTATCCTTTTATTGTAATTTTATACATGTTAAAGAAAATTCTGGGACCTTTTTTTAAATTAACTTTTGTGACACCTTGTTTACTTAAATAACCTATTTTATTACAAATCAAAGAAACATAAGAGGAAATGTGGCAGATTTAATATCTGATTTCGGATTTCGACCGCCAGCCAGGAAGCTTTGTACTATACGAATTGTCAGTTTTCGAAAATACTTAACTTTAGCGTATGTTATCGAGACCCCTAATAAGACGCTGTACAATATCCTGATATAACTCTCCAGTTTGACTCCGGCTCTTCCTTCCCCCCGCCTCGAGTGGATCTCCGCCAGTTCCCCAAACGCCAGCACACGGGCGACTGGCTCGTCATCTTCCGCGTCATCATGCCCATGTACATGGTGATGACGCTGAGCCAGTTCATCACCTACCTGCTTATGTTCGTGGTGGGAGAGAAGGAGAAGAAGATCAGGGAAGGCATGAGGATTATGGGGTTGAAGGATTCTGTTTACTGGTAAGATTGTTAAGATAAAAATGTTTTTTATGCCAAAAGCACACATGACACCTAATTATACATTTTCAACCTTGAACATGTCAAAGGCAATATGACTTTACCCAATAGAATAAAGGCCCTGGGGACTATGTTTTTTTTTTTTTTTTTTTTCACCGCGACGGCTTGAATTGTCGGCTGACGGCTGACGGCTTGGGATTGTGATTTCGCCAGTGTCAAGTATATATAAGTATAAATCAATATAGCAATAAAACACAATCCAATATTCTCTAGGAAGATTGGGGGCAACGTTGCACGGTGATATGAAGGACAGAGGTCAAGATAGTTTTAACCTCTGTACCACTGCGAGTCCACTTGAAACGAGAAGTAAGATGCCAGATACACGAAATAAGTCCAAGTCTTCTATCACTGTGCAACACAAAGGCATTAAAACTACAAATCACTAACAGAAAAGAACCTTGAACACCTAAATACACAAAAATAAAATATGAAACAAATTACACATCCGCCATCTTTTGACGTTGCAAATGGGCTCTCCCCTGGGGGCTTATATGGCTGCGTTCATCGCGTCACAATATGTGGCTAAGACATCTGTCACTTTCCGACACTCAGTGACGGATGCCTTATCCACATTTACTACAGTACTACTTAGGCCTTCTGTATATATTTTACAACCGGTGCCAAAACACTATAACGCTGTATATAAGTTTTACTTTGGTGTTTATGTAATTTTTAAATATCTGTTTTATCTACTTCTAGGGCCTCCTGGTTTTTGATTTACGGCGTTTTTGTCACCATTTTATCGGTCGTCAGCACTGTTCTACTTTTCACTTTGAAGGTACGTAAAAATGTCAAATATTTTTTGTATACGACCAAGAAAGTCCATTTCCAATCTTGGACCGTAACGTCAACGTTAAAGGAGTTTCTAGGTCAACTAAACATAGTCGGGGTTTTTTTGCAGGTATTCCAGCATTCATCGTACATTCTGGTTTTTCTACTGATGCTGCTCTTTGGATTTACCATCATTACATTCGCATTTATGCTCACACCGTTCTTCGATAAAGCAAGGGTAAGATTACGTTCATTTTCTTCTTTCTTCATCTTTTCAAATCGTACTTGATGTACAAAATACGAGTGTGTCCTCGCGGTAGTGAATCGAATTGACGTAAGCGTTCGACGATATCGTCCGGCAGTTGACGTAGATGCCATGTATTTTGAATATCGATAAAATTATCGAAAAGCATCTCTTTTAATTCCACGGATATGTTTTGTTTATTTATTTATTATTTCAGACGGCCGGCATCTTGGGCAGCTTTGCCGTGAACCTGATGAGCGCGCTGTACTTCATCCAGGTCTTTGTGTCGGATGCTGACTCCCTCGCCTTCTGGTTCGTCTCCCTCATCAGCTCCAGCTGCTACGCACTGGCGATGGACAAGGTAATTAACAGCACGTGTAAATTAAACTTCTCCTGACCTAAAGAAGATTTCTCCGAACCCTTACGTAAACGAATTTTGATAATCGACAAAATGTATAAGATTGGCAGATCGCATCGACCGCCTCATAAGTCAACTTTATACATTTGGACTCGATAGAAAACAGAAACGTTATCAGCGTTTGTATTGTGGCTGGCCTACTGAACCCACTTACGCCATTTTCGTAATAAATGTCAACATCGATTTTTTTCAACACTTACCTATCTCACACAAAGAAACGTTACTGCATTTTGTATAGAAATACAAGTTTTCAGCCTCGCAATCCTCATAAGTTCCTAAAAATTATTCAGTATTTCTGTCTTTTTCTGTTTTTTTGTGTTTTTTTAGTTTTACTTGTGTTTAAAAAATATTTCTCTCTTCCATTCTTTCATTACTGTTTTGCAGGCTCTAGTCCTTGACATGTCTGGAGTAGGCGTGACTTTCGAGAACCTGTGGAGCGGTCCCGGCGTGCCCTTCGGCGGCAGCCTCATCATGATGGCCATCGACACCGTGCTCTACGCGCTCATCGCCTACTGGCTCGATGCCGTCATGCCCAGTGAGTCGATCATCGTTAACTGATAGATAAATTTTCGATGTAATGGTGTCTTCTTTAACAACCGATGTCTATAAAAAAGCTTAACTGATTTTCTATAAAAAACATATATAAATTCTAGCTAAGAACCATCAATCTAGAAAAGTAACAAGAGTAACAAACGAACCTGCAAACTTACTTAATACTACACTGATCTCACAAACCGCTACAAGTGGGCATCGTTGCAACAATATAATTCGAAGTTTCGAGTGAATATATTCACAGAAACCAGAGGCCACTTTTAACGAGGGCGAACCTTGTCATTGTAAATACATTGTCATGTTTATGTTCAGTTTACAGTTTATTATGACAATTCACTATTTTTTAAAGTGCTTAATATTTTCATTGGGGTCCTACTGTATATCCGGATTCTGGCGTATGCTGCACGTAGCCTTAGTAAATAATAAATACTCGTTACATACAACAAGCTGCCACATTGCCTCTTAAAAAAACATTTTTCAGGTGAGTACGGCATAAAGCAGAAGCCTTGGTTCTGTCTGCTTCCGTCCTACTGGCTCGGCAGCCGGCGCGGGCGCGTGTCAGCCGTGCACTTCCACTCCAACGGCGACGCGGCGCACAACAAGGACATCGAACCAGTACCCAGGTAAACAAGCTAGAAGTTCCTTTCAGTACCCTAGCCCCGCGTGCCAACACCTCTGTTTCCCGCTGACATTAATTAATTTCGGCAGTTAAAAATATTCTTTACTGTACAATTTGAACTATGGTCAGCAAGAGAAAAACCGCGCTTCGCTTGCTAAAAAGTCCATTGTATCCCGCCGACATGAAAACATGTTGCAAAACAGTACAATATGCGACAAAGTGGAAGACAGAGACATAAAACGACAATGACAAGAATTCATGTCAGCGTAAGATGAGAGGTATTGCTTCAGCCCTGCGCTTTTGTACTTACTTATGTAAGCATGTGCAAATTCAAAAGCTGCAACTGGACATTCGGCGCCACAGTCACTAAAGTGCAAGAGTAAGCTCACATACCTTTTTTTTCAATCCTGTAATACTTACCTAAAAAAAACATATTTGGTTCCCAGGGAACTTCAAGACAAGGAAGCCATCCGAATTGTAGGCCTTCAGAAGTCCTTCCGGCATTGCCGGCGGGCGGAAGTGAAGGCCATAGACAACATAGAGCTGAGCGTCTACGAGGGGCAAATCACGGCGGTCCTGGGACACAATGGCGCGGGGAAGTCCACCCTGTTCAACATACTAACGGGGCTGACGGCTCCCACAGCCGGGACAGCCTATGTGTATGGTTTGGATGTTAGGTAAGAAGCTCACAGGCCGTATTATGAAATTCAATGTCGGCCATACCTGTCTTAGCATACTTAATGGTAATTTTCTTGAAGGCTGACAACGCATCAGGGAGCCCAAGCTTGTTTGCCTACTCTAGCATAAAACCGGTGCCAGACAGTGAAATGTGAAGCGCTACATTAGGTCCATATTAGCGTCCCGTTCACAGCCCGATACTTGACAGCATCTGATCCCAATAATTTGGCATCTGGCCTTAAAAGAGTGAATAACAGCCTGTATAAAAGGACTAGATTGATTTAAATTCGAAACTGCGACTAACAAGTATAGCTGAGGCTCTATTATAATCAGTAAAACAATATTGCTTTTGATGTGTTATCGTATTGTCAACGTTATAATAACTACTTAATAGTAATGGAGTCAAAAACAGTACCTAACAAAGGAAAAGCAATGAGGTTTTACCGATTAGAATAGAGACACTGTTTAGGAAACACCTAGGGTTACCAGTAGATATTTTAAGCACAGTTTTTTTTCAGGGATCCCAACGACATGCACGAGATCCGGCAGATGATCGGCGTCTGTCCACAGCAGGACGTGCTATTTGACCTGCTCAGCGTCAGGGAGCACCTGCAGTTCTTCTCTGCTGTGAAGGTCAGTGTTAGGGTGTTAGTGTTTGTAGGAACCGATGGGTTATGTTTGGGGGCTGCTTTTTCAATTTACCTTTTAAATGTTTCCTTGTGTAATAACCTATTAACTCATATTATTGATGACAGCAGAGCAATAACTATATATCAATATATAAAATATTCTTTTACAGGGCATACCTAGCAAGCGACACAATGAAGAGATCAACAAAGCGATGAGCGATGTAGGCCTCTCGGAACAAGCCAGCGTTTTCTCCAAACACCTCTCAGGGGGACAGAAGAGGAAGCTGAGCATCGCCATAGCTTGCATTGGAGACCCGAAGGTAACTAGGTCTAATGGTAGTGCTTCACTTGACGTTGCATAGGTGTATCTGGAATATTTGATATACTATATCATTACAATTGCATTGTTACCTATATTATGTTTGAAAAATAAACTTTAGCCTTGGGAGGGGTTGAACGGATGGCCCGATTTTGACAAACGAGGCGTCTCTCAGAAGAGAGAGATACGTGTGTCTCTGAGTACTTTATTCTTTAATTATCACGATAGTGGATTCTAAAGCTAGTTTGTAAACAGATAATTATCCTGGATGAGCCAACGGCGGGCGTGGACCCGGTGTCTAGGCGGCAGACTTGGCGCATCCTGCAGCGCGCAAAGAAGGACAAAGTACTGCTCCTCACCACGCATTTCATGGATGAGGCGGATATCCTCGGGGACCGGAAGGCCGTCATCAGCAAGGGCAGGGTGAGCATTCACTTATTTAGGTCTATGGAATGAACTTTCCTTTGCGTTATTTCCTAAGCACTATGACATAATTCTTTCTGCGACTTAAAAAGAGTATTCACTCAAAGGCCGGCCCTCTGACATTTCTGACGTTTATGGATGACGGTGACTGCTTAACTGTTTATCATCAGGTAGCCCATCTACTCGTTTGTCTTTAAAGACTATAAAATAAGGTCATATCCCCATCTGAAAACACGTCAAAGTAAAAGTCAAGTCATAGACCATATCTTCGCGTCGGTTCTTTGGATGGCGACTCCTGTGGTTCAATTTATTAATACCGCCCTGTGACTAAAACTTTTATGATCTACCCAAAAAACAAGCCAAACTGATTTTTATTAAACTTTTTCTAGTTTTCCTGTTCAGTTTCGTGCTAAGTTTAAATTTGTATTTGTTTTGTTTATTTCAGGTTCGATGTGCTGGCACATCTCTATTTTTAAAGAACAAATTTGGCATAGGATACCACTTAACGCTAGTACTCGATGGTAAGTACCTTTATTATTATAAAAATAAATTTTGGTGTTTCACAGGGAAGTGTTTTGGGTCCAGTCCTGTTTCTATTGGATATTAACAATATTAACGGGGTGATCATATAAGATGATCTCATTGTATATTACCACGAAATCAGTCTTCGTTTCCTTGAGTCTAAATTCCTGCCCACAATGACCCAAAAAATTACTATGCATTTCATTCCCACCTTTATACCACTGAAAAATTTCATTTACTCAGAGTTTTAAAGCTAAGTAATGTCATTTTCAGGAGCATGTCGGGAGCATCAGATCACACGGCTGGTACGAGGGCATGTACCACGCGCAGAGAAGGCGCGGCGGCATGGGCGTGAGCTCTCCTACATCTTGCCGCACTACGCGGTTCACCTGTTTCCTCCGCTCTTCCAGGCCATAGAGCACGAGATCCGAGAGAAGAGCAACCGCCTGGGTAATTCTCATTGTCCTATGTGCTCCTGGTAATTGGTTAACTCTCACTATCTTATGTTTTCCTGATAACCACTATAATTATCACTCACTTTATTAAGGATTTCTTGGAACCACCAGGATACCTCGAACTCGAAATCTTGGCCTTCGTAACTCTTATTCTCCTTTATACGCCAGGTAACGGTCTGGGTAACTTTAATAGATAGATAGATAGATTCATTTATCATTCATTCATGCCATGCCATTCATTTATGCCATGTGGCATGTGCCCAGAAGCTTATAAGCTCAAGCCATCGAGTTGAAGTTCGGGAGAAGCCTGGGTACTTCTTAATGTGTTACCAAACTTGGTAGCGTTTTAACATTACTAAAAAAAACCCGTCCAGAGTGCATAACATCCTCAATTTGTAATATTTGTAGGTATTACAAGCTACGGCGTCTCAATGACGACGCTAGAGGAAGTATTCCTGAGCCTCGAGGGGGAGAACGCTGAAGAGACAGAAGCCGTGGAAGGCGTGTCTTCAATGAAGCTGGTGCGGGCCCGGGCCCTGTCCAGAAGTCTCTCGCTGCAGAGCAAAACCTTGAGCTACCAGGTAACTAAGTCATCTTGTGTTTACAGACTAGTGCAACAAAATAATCTGGAAAAAATGGTGCTTTCCAGAGTGGAACTGGCAACATGATCCTAAAGCTGCTACTTAATATCATATCGTGGTTGCAACTTTAAAATATTATAGTTCCATATGTAACAAAGTGAAACTGTTTTTGGTAGGTGATAGTTTCTAGTCTGACTGTAAATGTGCTCATTTTACAGGAACTAAATGACAAAGACAGTCAGAAAACAACGTCACTACCAACCCCACCTGCCTCCCACGCGCTACATTCCACCACGCACGGCGTTGAACACGTAAAGGTAAGTTCAAGTTTAATGTTGGCCCCATGCTGGGCGCCAATATATCGATACGGCCAAAACTACTCCGGAAAAGCAGCTAGCCTAACAAAATAATGAGTAAGAAAACGTGCCTCATTGCCGAATTTTAACAACTGTAATAAAGGAAGAAAATAACGTTGTAATATTAGGTTGAGCCTTTAACTTGCGCGCCCAACGAGTGACATTAACATGGTCAAATAAATTAAACAGTTTTTAAGAACTCCAGTGTAGAATCAGAGACTCGTCTCTGACGCATCCTAAAATGAACGTATAACTAATTGTAAGATGAGTTTATTGATACGGTTCAGATACAATTTAGTATTTTCATAGATACGGTGCAGTTATAGGTGCTTGGTATGTTCCAGGTGACTCCAGAAGCGCCCGTGCCAGTGGAGGCGCTGGGCGAGCTGGTGAAGACCTGCCCATCGGCGTGGCGCACGTTCTGCGCGCTCGTCTACATTCGCACTATGCGCATGATCAGGGACCCCTACAAGCTCTACGTCATGATCTTCATGCCCATCAGTGAGTTCTTCGGCGTTGTCATCATCATTATTTTCTTATGACGTTAGTAAGCGATGGTAAGCGGGATTTGTGATATTTTCATTCTAAAGACAACAATCTCAAGAATGCAATCCTAAAAATGCAAATGCGTGGTCAACCCTGAGGAGCATGATGGAATTCCTCTATGCTAGTAATTTCACCGGTAGTCCTTATCCCCGCATCGGAACTCAACAATATGAACAATCCGGACGGATCCTGCTTAAAGTTCTACCACCATTACCATCCATTGTAAGACATATTCAAAGTTCGTGGAAACTGAACTTGATTTAGGGTGAAAAACGTTATCGTTCGGATCTAAATTTGGATGGATATGTTTTGACCGCTACGCCATTTGAGAGTCGTCGGTCAGAAATCTTTTGATATGAGTCAATAAAAAAAGTTTTCTCTTTCAGTTTCCTGCGCACTGGGTCTCTACATCAAGTCGCGACAGATAGTATTCTTCCGGATGCAGCCACTCAAGTTGGATCCTTACGCATATTTCAATAAGACTCCAGTTGCCTTGTTCAGTGAACAGAACAATACCAAGGAACTTCTGGATTTGAAGAGCGCTTTGGAAACTTTAGGAGCGTCTCCAGTTATAGGTAATGTATATAATAATATATACATTTATATATAATATATGTAATAACATATTCTGTGTATCGTAAATAATGGCGCATACTTATGTCATAAAACTTTGTCGCATCATAGACATATTACAACGAAAGTGACAATACGATTATTCACGATGCAGGTATTCACAAAATGAATAATGACTTCAGAAAAGATGCTAAACGATTTTCGAAAACTGGTATAAGCGCTCTACGGAGGATCCATTTCGAGCGTTTATGTGTCTTCGAAAGCAGCTTACGTCGATTCTACACATCTTCGTTAGCGACAACGTTTATCGAATGCAACTTATCTAAGGCTATTATTTTTTTCAAGTCGCGAGCACTATATTTTAGCAATCAACTTTTCTACCTCTTACACCAGTCTGTTTTCGTTAAACTCCAAAAGTGGACCTTAGATCGGCAATTAGACTTGTTGTTCTTGTTGTGGTTGTAGTACCTTAATGTCTCCCCACCGCTTTCCGACCTCCTCCAAGTCTCAATTCATATCTTCCGTTGCAGGGTACGACGGCAACTTCTCCAGTCTGCTAGAGATGGAGAACTTCGGCGCCTTCAGCGTCCGGGACAGCCTGCTCCCGTACGGGAGGATCATGGCCTACTACAACAGCACCTTCACCCACGGCTTGCCCATCATCATCAACCTCCTAGACAACAGTTTATTTAGGTCAGTCAGTTTTCAGGTTTCTACGTTTTCTTATAAATAAATATCAGAGGATAACCTCACGCAAATTTACCAAGTTCTAAACTATGCTCAGGACCTGTACAGTCCGCGTCAGATAAAGATAACATTCAAAATGCTCAATATATGACGCTGACTGTTCTTTGGGTACAATATACTCAGCTGGCCTATTGTCTAACGCAGTCTCAATCGCAATTGACCTCAAAATGGATTAATTGTTTTAATTTTTTTGCAAACTCGCCTTACTGTCAGATTGTCAAAATGATTGCGGTTGCGACTGCGTTAGGTAATAAGCCTGCAAGTCTTGTGTCCGCGTTCTGATGATGATATAAAAATTAACGAAACTGTATTAACGAGTATATATTTGTATTGTATTTCAGAATCCTGATGCAGGCCTCTGGACAGCCTGAGAACTTCCATCCGATTGAAGTGGTGGCACATCCGTTCCAGCAGACAGAACAGCAGGAGGAGTTCAATGTTGGCAACGTCATCTGCGCCATATTTATGGGCATGATATTTGCTCTGGTGCCGGTGACTTTGGCAGTTGACATCGTGTATGACAGAGAGGTGGGTTCTATGTTCAGTCATTATTCCCTTCATCGGTAACGTTTCTGTGCTGAAAGTTATTTCAAGATTCTCTGACCATAACTGGTAGAGTTTTTATTACATTCCCAAATAATACGTCTGTGTGATATATGACGGCTTAATATGTATAATTTTCAAAATGTAACTGTGATCCACCATATAACTCACAGTGACGTGATCAAAACAATCGTAAGAATAGTCAAACTAAATATGTTCCATTTTACCGATTGTACAACGTGAATTAGATATATAAAGGTTGGCAATTTTTTTTTAGGTTCATACTATATTATTCTCAAGTGGCATCCACCACTTGATCATGGTGCCCATATATTTGTAACCGGTTTATTTTATTCATATTCTATTTTGCCAAGCTAAACAAAACAAATTTTGTACAATGGTTTTGTATTGTATTGTTTTCATTCTTTTCGATAGAGGTTCTTCTCGGATTATCAATAGTTTTTCTTCATGGCTTTATTCACAAAGTGATTTCGAATGATGAATTCATTTATTTACAAAATGAAGTACAAAAACTGATCACAGCAGACTTTTGGGCCAAGCGGAAACTTTTTGTGGGCAGTGCAACAGTAGACACGATTTAAAAAAATGTGTATTTTTGATAAATTATAATGATTTCATTTCAGATAAAAGCGAAGAATCAGTTGCGGGTGAACGGGCTGTCGATGAGCATGTACTTCCTCTCGTACTTCACCATCCTCATCTTTATCATGATCATCACAACCATCGGAGTTTTGCTCTTGGTAAGCTTCTCTTAATGTACCTTTCAACTATTAAAGGTTTTCTATTCCTGATAGAAGGAGGGTTATGTTTTTTGAGTGTATCTATGTATGTCTATTGCACGCTCTGCAGCCTAACCGGCTTTATGGATTTTAACATAAGAGATGTTGTTAGTGAAAGGGGTTTTAAACAAAGTAGAGATATTTTTTGTTCTATATTACCGAGGTCATCGTCATCATAAAATGCAGTCGGCTTTTTAACTTGCTTTTTATAATTAGTTTCACTTATGGTAAACCACGAGTAAAGTCCCATAGTAATACTAATACTTATAGGTATACTTTGTTTTACTGATTACGAATAAAACGTTGAATTCCGTAGCAACTCCTCACTGCCTTGATTTCATGTTTTGGCATTGCAATAAACTATCTTCATCTATTTCCTACAGGTAATGCTCAACGACATCCCAAGCCTGACCAACGGCTCGGCCATCACAATGTTATCGTTCCTGCTTCTCCTATATGCGCCATGCGCCATCTTGTTCAACACTTGTTTCTCGTATGTGTTCGACAAGATGGACTCCGCGCAGAGCATCATGCCCAACGTCACCACGTGGGTCGGCGTTATTCCATTCATACTCGTTGCTGTCGTAGACACTTTTAAATGGGGTAAGCAATATTTGTTATGGTCAAGAATCAACTTTATCTTTATCTTCTTCGTTTTCTTTCCTATATTATTGTATATGCCTATTTCTTACCAAACAGCCTTTGCCTTATGATGTCACTTGCTTATAAGTTTTATTTTATTTCAAAGTGTTGTAATTTAAATGACCTGCTAGAATTCCTTGCGGCTCTCTTCTGATAGTCTTGTCCGAATTTTGACAGAACCTTGACGTTCTCTGTTCACTTCTTGCATTGATTAAATTTGGTTCTAAAATGTTTACACGAAGGTCTTAAGATGTAGAACTATAAGTAGTTGCCCTCAACCAAAGTGACGACCGGGGCCATAAAACCCTTGAGCTCGCGTTATCAGTTATCCATTGTGTTGCTCGACCCGTGCTCGGGACCGTAAAGCAGGTAGTAAACGCACAAAACGGGACGTCGATAGAATTGAGTGATAATTTAAAACACGGTTCTTATGAATGAATTGAATAATAAATTTGCAACATCATAAAATATTATTACTATTAAAATAACGAATTACTAATATTCCAAAAAATAATTGCTTTCAAACGAAAAAATTACATTACAAAATAAATAATTTACATAATTCTTCGAGGTTTATGGCCCACGCCCGGACTTTTAAGGCCCCGGTCGTCACTTTGGTTGAGGGCTACTATAAGCCTAATAGTTTTTAATGACGTATTCTCTTGTTTCAGGCAGTGACATTGCGTTCTGGCTACACTCTTTATTTAGTTTCCTGAATGTCATGTACATACCTTACGCAATCATATACTACGTTGACAGGTATGTATATCATAAAGTTTTGTCGTCGTCGGCCGGCCTATACCGTCTACCCGCGCTGATGTGACGTTGCGTGGCAGGGTGTACGTGCGCTGCAACCTGCGCGGGCTGTGCACGACGCCGGCGCTGGGCAGCTACTTCACGGCGGAGGTGTGGGTGCTGCTGGCGGCCATGGCGCTGCACGTGCCGCTGTTCGGCGCCGCGCTGCTGGCCGCCGACCGGCACAAGGCCGGCGGCCCGCTCTGCAAGGTACTATTACGCATGATGTAACGTTTTGTTTGACCTGAGGTTACACATAAGATAAGCATCCGCTGGATCAGTCTTCTTTCTATCTTATGTACATATTTTATCCTCTTTCCTTTATCGTGATGTCTTGACGTCTTCTTGGTAATGTCAAATGACATGCGAACACTGGTCGAGACGCACACGGAGTCATTGTCCTTTAATACCTTTCACACTTACGCATCGAGTCAACCCATTGATTGCCGTCAAAACTAAAGGTAGTATACGCAGATAGACTTCATACATGCTGTGATACTTCCTTTTATTTTAGACAGCTGCGTCGAAGCTGTAGATCTTTTTTGTTAAAAAAGAATTCCCGTTTGTTACAGAAGCGAGTGCGTGAGACGAGCGAGTCGTCGGAGGACGCGGAGGCGGAGGTGGGCGGCGATGCGGATGAGGACGAGGACGTGCGCCGCGAGCGCCGCCGCGTCGCCGCCCTGCTGCAGAACAAGGGCAAGGCCACGCCCGCGCTGGTCGTGCATGTAAGTACACCCTGGGTATAATCCGCGGGGTGTGAGAGCCCTTACTAACACATCATGGCATACGTATCGTAGAACAAGGGCACAATGTACAATACTACCCTTGAATAAAAGGGCGTATGTATCATAGAACCGCATATGTATAAGTGACCTTATTTCTTAAGCAAGTGGGTTACATTTACTTTACCTATCAAATTGCGCTTGTGTCCTTTTAATTTAGGACGGCGGATTATGACACAAGTGCAAATTGTGCCTTTGTACTACCGAACGTACGTCATGATACCATGACGAAAGAAATGGAGTGAGCGGGGATGGGGGCATTGGGGGCGTCATTGACAGTGCGACTGGTGGCTGTGTGGTTTAAAAATCAAACAATATTATACATATTAATGGTAGCTCCATCTGTAATGTTCTGTATACGCGTTGGTCGGTCACCATATGAGATGCCATCTGCTGTAAGTTTGGTTGCGCTGCCATGGTATCTCGGTTAAAAAGACCAGGTAAGATGCAGAGTGCTAACTTTAGTGATTTTCAAAACCTGATCAAATGTTTAGGGTTTACTAAAGCTGACAATTCATCATGTCGGATTCTAATGTCAATTTAATACATTTTGAATGTTTGAATAAGTCGCTAACGCTATGCGTCTTGTCTAGCCCCTAATTACCTTCTGGTCGTTCCCCAAGTGTAGAGCAGGTGTTTGAGCTTCACGTGTTCCAACAGAACCTCCGCAAGGAGTTCAAGGTGCGCGGCACGGGGTCGGCGGGCTGCTGCGGCGGCGCGGAGGGCGGGCGGCGCGCGGGCGTGGCGCGGCTGAGCCTGGCCGTCGAGGGCGGCGAGGTCTTCGGCCTGCTCGGGCACAACGGCGCCGGCAAGACCACCACCATGAAGATCATCACGGCGGAGATCAAGCCTACTTGCGGCTCCGTGAGTGCATATCATTCAAAACAATATCATAAATATCTAAAATAGGGGAAATCCGTGCCTTCCAACAAATATCGCGGAAAGCTGATGGATGTGAATAGCAGAAAATTGACCGTCTAGAAGATCCTGGAAGAAAGCCCATGCCGATCTACAGCAGTGACGGTCCTTTGGCTGATATAACCCTTCAAGTTGACTAACGACTCCTGCTTCCCCCCAGGTGACGCTATGCGGGCAGAACGTGTGTGACAGCCAGGCGTCAGCCTTCCAGGTGTTGGGCTATTGTCCGCAGCACGACGCGCTGTGGAAAAACGTCACCATCCGGGAACACATTGAGTGCTACGCCGCTATACGGGGAGTCAGCAAGGCCGACACACCCAAGTTAGTCAATAAATTATATTGGCTAGAGGTCTATCAATGTATATAAGTATCTATCAAAATATTTACCAATAGCTGCATTTGTTCTCTGCTAGTCATAAATCTAGCAATAACCTACAATAGGGTCTTACAATAGGATCTTTATGCGGTGCGCCTGATTAAGGGTTGTCTTTTTATTATTATTAGCCAGCTATCTAGCCGGAGGTCTAACTCTTGGTCCCTTCGGGTCTCCAGTTAAGGAGTTGCTTCCATCTGTCGTCATCCTTTTGGCAAATCCAGCTGATTGCAATCACCGGCTTTTGACGTAGAGACCTCGCCGTGTTGTTCTCATAGTCATTATTTTTATTGACCTTACATTTGTAATAATTTTATTTTTGCTAGTTTTAAGAATTTATTACTTATTAATTTATTATCTTAATATTACTTAATGTAACTTACTTTTAAGTGTTATTGATTTTATTATTGAAAAGTGACCTTTTGCTGGATTTTCTTGCGGTGCTTCTTCTCCGCAATGATGATGTTTTCCTCAGCCCTCATTTGGCCTATTTACTGAACAAATATATTGATTATTTTTTGACCACTTTGTCCGATTCTGTGCTAAACTTATCCACCTTTCAAAGATCTTTATACCAGTCAGCTTTAGAGCTCATGGTCTGCCCACTCATACCCAACCCAACAAACCCACTAACCACCAGGTCGGCGATGGTTGGTATTTGTTTGTCTTCTCCATACCATGAAAAATGCTCCATCACTTTTTTCATTATAATACCAACTCCTTTTTCCAGAATCGTAGATGCGTACCTCAGTGGTCTCCAGATAATGGAGCACGCCAACAAAAACGCGGAGGAGTGTTCGGGGGGGACGCGCCGCAAGCTCTCCTTCGCACTGGCCATGGTGGGCGGGCCGCGGGTCGTGCTGCTGGATGAGCCCAGCACCGGCATGGACCCGCGCTCCAAGCGGTTCCTGTGGGACACCATTCTGGCCAGCTTCCAGGTCAGTTAGAGGGTAGCTCAAGATCATCGCGCTGGCCATAGTGGGCAGGCCGCGAGTTGTGCTGTCGACCCTGAAAATGTCCTCCTTTCTAGCAAATAAGCAGCCCTGTAGGCAAAGAAGTTGGGTATACTTTTATTATAAGGACATTTTTGTATTGGTGCCTACATTCATCAACTCTTGACAGCAAACAAACAATCAAATAAGGCGGAAAACGTTCAAGCCTTTTCTACCTAAATACTCACTTCACTTAAGAAATAAGTAGCTAGCCATTAGGGATCCAACTAGACATTGACCCTTGCAATCACGAATTGTCACCTTGAGCCACTACACTATTGTATCATCATGTCAGCCGAAAGACGTCCACTGCTGGACATAGGCCTCCCCCAAGGCTTTCCACTCAGACCGGTCTTGTGCTTTTCGCTTCCACCGCGGTCCCGCGATCCTGACGAGGTCGTCACTCCATCTTGTTGGAGGCCTACCTACAGTTCGTCTTCCGGTCCGCGGACGCCACTCCAGAACCTTCTGACCCAGTGACATCAGTCCTGCGAGCAATGTGCCCCGCCCACTGCCACTTTAGTTTAGCTATTCTATGGTTGGTTTAATTCATATCAAACCAAGGATGGATCAAACTTTACTCTCTTTTAAACTAAATAAACTAAATAAATAATAATAATAATAAATATCAGGGGACAATATCACACCAATTCACCTAGTCCCAAACTAAGCTCTAGGCTTGTGCTATGGGTACTAGACAACGATATAAATACTTATATAGAGAAATATATACATAAATACATAGAAAACATCCATGACTCAGGAACAAATATTCGCGCTCATCACACAAACATCTGCACTTACCGGGATTTGAACCCAGGACCGCTAGCTTCGTAGGCAGGGTCACTACCAACTAGGCCAGCGCGTCGTCTAAAACTAACTAAATCCGTAAATAACTGCGTTTTTTTTTCAGGGTAAAAAAGGTGCTATTCTCACAACACATTCCATGGAAGAGGCTGATGCGTTATGTTCTAGAGTCGGAATTATGGTTAAGGGAGGTCTTAGGTAAGACGTCTTTTCTGAATAAAATTCATGTCTGTATAAGGTGTCATCACAAAAATATATTTGCTACCTACATTGATCGACGTGGAATCTTTTAAGCCGGTCAGAAAATAGCATAAAAAAGAAAAGAGATGGATTGTAACAGAAACATTAGAATTGCATTTCCCACTAAATAACATGTACTTCATCGTAATGCTTTCCGTTGTATGTATGTATGTCCTAAATATGTATAAACAGCGAATAAGCCTTTCTTTGTTCCCTTATCATTTTGGAATTATAAACAAAGTTTAAACTATTCATATTTCAGGTGTATCGGTTCAACACAACATCTAAAGAACTTGTACGGTGCTGGATACACGTTGGAGATGAAGATCGGCCAGCCCCATCAGAGATCTGTGAGTTAACCAATTATTTTTTACCTGACTGCCGAAAGAGGAGGGTAATGTTTTGGACCTGTATGTATGTATGTATGTATGGTTCTTAGTTGTAAAAGCTGAACGGATGGCCCGATTTCAACAAACGAGATGTCGTTAGATTCGTCTTAACGTCGCGGGTATCACTTGGTACTTTTTTAAATGTGAAATTGGCAAAATATAAAATATATACATGATTACTAACATTATACTGACGATGTTATTCATACAGCAGTTAAGGTTTTAAAGCTTGCTTTTTGTTATTTCTATCAACTCGTACACTACCCGCGATGACAATTTAAAAAAAAACTCATTTGCCACATGCTTGCCCTCCCAAAACACCCCCGTGTATGTTCAGCGATTATCATTGGTTTCTGAGTTATTGTAAATATTGCCGCAATCCAGATTTTGGGAATGTGATATTCAATGAATGTGGTGCATCGAGCACCCGGTATTTCGCTACTATGGTTTTACGGTCAGGAGCGCCCATTTTTCCCCCCTTATAATAGAGCTTCAAATTATCCTGACTCCATTTTGTTTCCAGGTAATAGAGTCGGAGTCGATGTCACCGTCACCTCTGCGGTCGACCGAGAACTCGCCGTCGTTAGGGGAGGGGGACGAAGGTAACAAAACAATTAAATTAAAATAAAGTAACCAAGTAATAGCTCCTTGAGAAAGTTATATAAAGTTATGGATTGCATGTAATTTCATCAGCAAAATGTAACCTAGACATTATATGTGTCCATGGGCGACGGTCATTACTTACCATCAGGTGAGGCCCGTCTGCCTCCCTTTATTATAAAAAAAATATTCAGTTAATAATTTAATTGAAATTTCAATACTTCTATGGACTGTAATACGTGAGGCTACTGCCAGAAACCGGCAAATTTCTTGACAGTAAAACAAGCAATTCCATATCTCTAACGTTTTTTTTCACACTAACCTGACAATTCATGAAACTTTATGATAATAGTCTCAAGTCAATCAGCTTCTCAGCATGCAACCAAAAAAAATGTTCTGCGGACCGTAGGACTTCGAGGAAAGTCTGTCAGTATCTTGGTCAATAATCCTGCGGCCAAACCAAATAGAATGTTCTCAATGTTACCATTTATAAACCATTCCAAAAATTCAATTTCATAATTCATTTATACCTACAAAAGTAACATAGTGGTAGGCACGGTCGGCCAAGAAAGTGGTGTACCAGTTTTGACAAAAAGTTTCTATGAGATCTAAATATCGCTAAGGTTGACACTTGTCACTGTCATGATTTTATTGCAAGGGATAATCGAACGACGACGACGACGGATTGGGTGACGTGCAAATGAACTTCAACCGTACAGTGGTAGACCACATTGTTAGCCAACTGTATATGGGTACATAAGTATTTATCAATTTAAATCAAGGTTGGCAATCGAGTTGCTATGCTATAATTGACAGTGGTCCCCATCCTAGGTTACACGCCTTTGCCTTGTGAGCCAATTCGCGTGGTTCCTTCGGCATCACGAAAAATTCTGATGATACCTTTGCCCTATAGTAGGATAAGCCTGCGTTTAAAACCAGAACTGTGCGAGGCAGCTAATTGGTGTGCGAAGAAAAATCCGCCAATAGAATAGTGAGGCTAGTAAAACAAAACAATCCTGTTGGTGTATTTTTCTTCGTACCTCGGAAACGCAGCCTAAAGGCTAATTATCTACAAGCGTGTGTATATGTTCAGGCAACTCCCGCACCGCGTCAGTCTGCGCCGAGGGTTCTGTCGATCCGGAGCCGGAGACGGAACCCGTGGACGTTAGCATCCACACGCCGCTTGTGGCCGGAACTCCGCTGCGCCATCAGACCCACCAAAGGTACCACAATATATTCAAGGGTACTATTAAACTGTGAATAAATTGCAGAGTTGGCTTTACTACATACATCTTTACAAAAAGATTATTTGATGAGCCATAATAAAATCTTATACAGCCAAGCTTTGGTAAAACTACTACCTACTACTACGGCTACGACTACGACTACGAAGCTGGCGGTCCTGGGTTAAAATCCCGGTAAAGGCAGATATTTGTGTGATGAGCACGAATATATTTGTCCCTGAGTTATGGATGCTTTCTATGTATTTAAGTATATATTTCTCTATACAAGTATTTATATCGTTGTCTAGTACCCATAATACACACCTAGATCTTAGTTTGGGACTAGGTGAATTGGTGCGATATTATCCCGTGATATTAATTTTTATTTTTAAATACTGAATCTTGCTTTTATAAATTTTAATATCAAGTTCCCTTACACTACATTGCCTAAAAGTATAATGTTAACTCGGGTGAAATTCACTATTTATTTCACAACACCAATTGTCTCGTGTGAAATAGGTTCCTTCCATCCCTTGGTTAACAATTTACTATTGAATTTTCAGTATTTACTAACGCTATGATTCTCATTCAGGACCGAGTCTGCAAGCGGTGTGAGCGCGGAAGCCTGCATCGCGATGGTGGGACAGGTCTTTCCTGCAGCCGTTCTAGAAGAGAACTTCGCAGACCGCCTCGTTTTCTCCGTACCTCAATCATCTGTGTCTAGCCTGGCGCGCTGTTTCCAACAGATAGAAGACGGTGAGTAGAGCAGAGTCACACGAAACTTAATTTGAATTCTTAGGGTTTCGTGCCCGAAGGCAGCCCAACGGAACCCTATTAATATGCCTCCGCTGTCGCCCGTCCAGCCGTCCGTCCGTCCGACGTCCAACTTGAAACAGCTATATCAACTATAATAGATTGCGGGTTGATTTTATTTTACAAAATATATGTTCCCACAGCTAAGTTACTATAATACAGAACGTCCCCATGCAAGAAACGTATTTTTTTCAACATATTTTTTCATAATTCAAATTGGAATACATTTTCTTACGTAGTCCCACGTTGGGCGCCAATATTTTCAACGGTTCCTAATTGTTCTTTTACAGCAAAGGATAGACTCAATATCGTGGAGTACAGCTTCAGCCAAACGACTCTCGAGCAGGTATTTCTTAAGTTTGCGCAGTCGGAGAGCCACGACAGAGATTCAGACCAAAAAGCAGAGTAAAAGAAGCTTTTTTGATCATTTCCTTCTGACAACACTGACACACTGTCAAACAAGAAATTATATGAAGTGTTACAGATTAGATGTAAGTCTCAGCACGGTTCGGCGATGTTAAAGCTTTATTTTGTTTCTAAGCTGTTTGTGGCTGACTATCGTTAAGGAAATCGTAAAATTTATGTGATATTATCTTTGAAAATATTCTTAAGGTTCTTTTAGTAGTTTATAGTGGAAATTTTATTTTTCGAAATGGCAATCTTCGAAGTAGGGTGACACAAATGACAGATTTGTTTACGCTTTAAATGTAGAATTAAGTCGAGTCCAAACGTTTTGTGCTTTTCGGAGGACTGTATTATAAAAAGCTTGAGATATTTTTTATGGTTTGTTTATGTGTTTTCGGGCTTTTTGTAAATGTTTCCATTTGATGAGAGAATTGTATCTAGTCGTGTTAGTAATATCTAGATCGAAGTGTCTTGTGATTTTTTATAATTTAATACTTTTATTAGCCAGTTTTATACATAAACAATGTAGACCTGTTCCACTGTGTTTGTTTTATGTGACTTTTTGATGTGTTAAAAAATTCCTAAGTATCTTTCATTGCTGAGTTTTAAGGTCACACGGTGACGAATATTGTATTTATATTGATTTTCGCTGAATTCAAAAAAAAACTTGGGTGCATTGATGGACACACGTGTTTTAATCGCTCCAAAATGACCCACGCTTAATATATACAGACGAAGGTTGATGATTAGTGACTGTAATGCGACTGCATCGCGCATTTATGTATGTATGGGTAGACATTGGTGACTTTATCGTTTAATTACTACGCGACTAAATCGCTGAAAGCGCGTTGTTTCTTTGGGTCTCTAAGTAGCTAGAAACGCAAATTGGGTTAAAAAAATGCTGCAATATTATTAAAATGTTTACTAACCAAGTAATACACGCTATGTCACATAAAACAGACATCGTGCTCTTGTAAATAAGCATAGAATATTGTACTAGTACAAGCGGTCTAACAGTGCCTATGACCTGCTTAAATACAGAAGTGCCACAAATCAAAAACAAATGTAGTTTGATTTAAAACTTAAAGTAAATAGCATTCTGATTTTAAATGCAACAAATACACATTTTGTTTTGTGTCGCTTTAGTATTGAAGCAACGACATCTTACTGATTATTAACCATTATATCATCCATACATTACCCTCAGCAAAACCAGAGGTTCCAAGCTCTATCCTGCTTACTCTACAGTTATTACTACTCTATTGAGCGAACAAGACAGGTATAAGTAAATTCGATTGTGAAGGCAGTCTCGATTTCCTAGCTTGAACCTTGGTGTTACCGTCAAGAAAGATTCATATAAAAGTTTATTCAAAACAAACGTAAGATACATCCCTATTGTTATAATTATTACTGCAGAGGTTAATTTAACTGCTTTTCTTGGCATAGAGAAGACACACAAGTACACAGGCCATGATGGCAAGTGGAATTTGAAACCATAGACGTATGCAATCTAAAAATAACTTATCGCCAAAGATAATTTAGAGGTAACAGTCTTTCTTAATGTTATAATGTATGTTGATGATCTAATTTCCTTATCGGTGCCTTCTTCCACAATCTCGTGACAGCTGTAGAATGAAAGAGATAGAGCCTTCCTAAACCATTTTAATCAATTTGTCGTTAAAGTAGTGAAATAAATATGTATGCCGATATTAAATGTCTTTCGGTACTGCGGTTATTTCTACAAAAAATACTTCTGTACATACATTTTAATAAGTCGTCAGAAATACTCAAATACTTATTCAAAGTGATTAGTAAGTCGGCGTATTCCTTGAAAGCTCGTTCCAAATATTCAAACTACAGAGAGATTTTGTACTGTGGAAAATGTATTTTTTTATTCTAGTAACCAAATCTTTCCATAGTTTGAATATTGGGTACAGATACATTAGCAAAGTTTGGTAAAGATCTTTGACAAAGAGTTTTTTTCGTGTTAAATCGGATTCAAATTATGCTTCATTATTTGCAATACCCTTGACTATTAATTAATGGCCCCCTACACGTCGGCGGATCATGGGCGAGCGTAAGGGACGGAGCAATACGTAAGAGTGATATGCAAGAATATGTTGCTCACTCTTAAGTGTAAATGCGTCCCTTACGCTTGCCTGTGATCCGCCGACGTGTATAGGGGCAATAATGTACACCTCTGTCGATAGCTAGATCACAGTAAATCATTAAATCACCAAGTCATTAAAATAAAAAACCTTTAATATTTTCGAAACTACCGTTATTCAGTCTTGCTAACCAGTCTTACATCCCTAAAATGAGTACGTCGATCAACCAATCACACATAATTCTGTAAGAGAGTTAAAGTAAATGTTTATAAAAAGTCTTATATTTCTGGACTGTCGAACATCATGTTGTTTTAAATGTCAGAATCATGTATATTTCTAATGTTGAAATTGTCGTGTAATCCATAAGTACGTTAATATATTAAATATTCCAGGAGTGTAAGGGAATGGCTGAGTTGGTATAAAAGATAATGAATTATTATCGATGAGACATCAAGTCACAAGTGCTTTAGTCAAGATTGTCGGAGTTTCTAAATATAAATCTTCCTGTTCTATCTGTGGAGGAAATGTTGACATCGTGAAAAACCTAACCATGTAGCCCCACGTTTGGGCGCCAATTATAAGATTGTAATGGCGTAGTTCCATCAAAAGGTTAAGAAGTATTACACCATCTATAGCGCTTTTAATTATTAATACGAACTAAAAGCTTATTTATCTATTTTTCCAATAATTAGTATTGAAATATGAGAAATATCCCATTTTATAAATGTAAGTAACTAATATGTAATATTTTACTTTTTGATGGCGAAATAGGTCATTATAATCTGTTATGGCACTTTAAAATGTTTCAAAAATGTCGGTGTTTATGTCTGTATAAATAAACATTTGATATATAGTTCAGGCGTAGCAACTGAGAAAAATTGCTATTTTATATCGTTTAAATATTAGAAAAGAGATAAAAGACGAATTTTTAAAATATCAATTTGAGCCTTTTAAACAGTCCGTTACAAATAAAGCCTACGTTTAGACTGCAGGGGTATTATTGGCCGAACTGGCTTAATTTGATCCCGCACGCGCATCGCTACGAATGTAACGGGGAGACCACGCAATTTTGTGTCGCATTTATAAAGCATTGGTCCTTTTCCATTGAGTATAATCGTGCGACAAGGGCGAATGCTTTATTTGTGTGACTGAGATATCGTCGATAATATAAGAAGTGGTGCAAAAAAATATATTATTTCAAATTTATGAATAAATAAATAATAAGAAAAACCAAGTTAAAACTCGATTGCCAAAAAAGGCTAGAGTATTTGACATCTTAATTATTTAGTCAAATATATTAGAAAAAACTCAATGCATCTTGAGACTTCAGATCTTCAGATCTCAGTCCGAAATAATTTGATCACATCGGAAAGCTATTAAAAAGTTGCTATCTCCACCTGTCATCACCCAGCGTTTTTTTTTGTAACTTTAAACTATATTAACCTATAATCCGTAATAAATAATAAGCCCGCAAAAACGCGCGGGTGATAAAAGATGGAAATAACCCTTCAAAAGGGTGCTATGACATATATGGTAAATATCAATTTGGAAGTGTCAAAAGTCGATTTTGATATGGCACCCATTCTCGTGCCAATCGAGATGATCTCGCATGCGAGATATATCAAAATATCACACTAAAATGGGTGGTCCGAAGTTGTTTTCTACTAGAATATATTCCTGCTTTCAATCTTAAAGGCAAGATTGCAGAAAGAAAATGTGCAGGCACATATAAACTTTCTGTTAGGGAATAATCTTAATTTAATGTAGTAATAAAAATATAGAATTAAATGGAACAAGATATCCTGTTTTTTGGCATATATTATTTTATTTTTGTTTCATGCTGTTTGAAATTGGAGACGTAATCAAAATGATTTATTATTCAGTTCAAGATATCTATAAGTTAATTACCATATCATATTATTTATATCTATTTCAAAGACAGAGAAAATGTTATTTGAATTATAATCCTGCGAAAGTGTTTTCAGTTAAAAGCACTTGATTTGATGTTCCACGATGTAAATTAAATTGAGTCGTGGCGTATAGATTGAAAACACTATAACTAATTAATAACTTTCATCTATTACAATCATGGTCACCGTACAACACAAAAAGCAATGTATGCATTTGCTACCAAAAAAGTAGGGTGACTTTATTTTAGTAAACAATTTATTTTGGTTTTATTGCCTGTTAAATTTGAGCTATAAAATTGTTTATTTAATTAGGACTGTGAAAAAAAATCATTTAATTTAATAGCTTTTCGATGCGAAGTTTTTTGACACAAAACTTATAAAGGTTATGTAAGAATGTTATAGTAAATAAGTATATAAAGTGCTTGATGACGATAGCTAAGGTTTTTACGCTTGTTTTGTATGATTATTTGAAAATGACGATTCAGTTCAAAAAAGGCTTTTTTATCTTGTTAATAATTACTTTAAAGTGATTTAGATTTAATCTAAATATGCCACGCGTCAATGAAGAGGTGAATAACACAATATGTACATAAAAAAATTGCAAAGCGAAAAATATCTTGAGAAATGACAGATGGAACTACAATATTTTCAAGTGGCAATCAGTGCAACCCCCACCAGATGATCAATTTTTCGACGGACTTTTTGCCGAACTCTACGCCTCACTTAAGGGTAAGATTGCGAAAATCACGACCAATAAGGTTTAGTAATTTTGTATGAAAGGATATACTTGAGGGAAAAAAATATTTATGTAAAGATTGAAAGGAAGCGAACATGGAATTTCGTAAATCTTAAATACAATAACATGTTTTTTTGAACTGAATCGTCCGAGTGAAGTTTGGCTTTGCTGAAATCGACAAGATTTAACGTGTACGGTTTTTAAGGTTGTATTTAAAGACAATTGGAAAGGTTTATGTTAATTTTCTATGTATAATTCAAACTGTTGTTTTTTTGTAGTAACACCATTTATAAAAAATATTTAAAAGACATTGGTAAATAATGAATTTTATTAAAATTCCAGTGTAAAATTTATCTGTACTCATTTAAACAATTCCAATTGCCTTTTGATTAAAAAAAGATTGGTGGCCACTTTATACTTAACAAAATGCAATACAGAAGTTAGTCATTGTAATTGGACGTAATTTTAGACGTATCATATTTTAATTGTTTAGTTTCTTTGAGGAGGCATTACTTAATATTCTTCTAAAAGTACTCTTTCATGCCAAGAACGTTTCCATACCACATCCATATAAAGATTATATCTTATTAAGTATTCTGTTTTTAGGAAGCAATACGAAAATGTCCCTCGAAGAATGTTCCGTATAACATCGAATATTGAATTAATTTCATCAAAAATTACAGAGTTGAAGTTTCATTTGACATGAAATATCAACCACGCAATTTTTTGACATTTCTCTAATGTGACATTATCTCGATGGACATGAGAATAGGGTGGCAACTGCAACTGCTGCAGATAGCAGCAAAAATATGTTCAGATGAACTTCCTAACTTGTTGTACTTTATGTGATACGATACGTACGTTTATATATCTTAAATAAAACATTAGTCCAGTTACATATTTTATGGCGCATTACATTTATTCCTGTATCACTTCAGTTCGGTTTGTGAATTTTAGTCAATTAATTTAGTACAGAATAAAACAACCGACACGTATGCCTAATATTTTATTTCTCCCTTGTTACACCTTGTTGCTTTTATGCATACTACCTGTGCGGGCTGCGGGCGAAACCATCACTCTCGCACTTATATACGTGTCAAAAAGTGACGGATGTTTTATCAACATTTTGTCACGCGATAAACGCATCCATATTAGGCCCCCTGGACCCGAGTGGCCAAAGTGGTTGTGGGACTGACCAACCGAGAGTGGCCGGAATGGGGTCCGTTCATTTGACCGAAATACGTTTGGTCGAACCTATCGTTTCGCAACTTTTTCATTTGGCAACCCACTTTTATTTCCGTAACTGTAAATATTTCAGGATTTATTTCTGTACCTTCGCGAAGACCCTATAGGTTAGGTTAGGTTAGGTTAAAAATCCTGAAATATTTACAGTTACAGAAATAAACGTGGGTTGCCAAATGAAACGGTTGCGAAACGATACATTCGACCAAACGTTGTTCGGTGAAACATTAGTGAACCAAAACCGGCCGGAATATCCACCAAAAACCTAGCGATTCTCTCTCCTCGCCGTTGTGACGAGGGCCACAGGTTCTGCTTGCGCATTTAACTACGACCATTCTATTTTTATTTATCCCTTGTGGGCCTAAGGGTGAAGCCACATGAGGATTAATTTGTGAGTTGTGACCCGCGTCATTTTTGCTGCATACAAAACTCCAGCTGATTTTGCGTCGCCGTGTGAACCAAACAGGACAAACCGAATACGCGTCTCACATCTCACAAAATTACGCTCGTGTGGCTTTACCCTAACCAATATGCAAACATGACTCGAAATGTATGGAGTTGGTGGTTGGTCAAATGTTAATAATATAGCCATTGGTATAAAGTAAAGATCCATTGCATAATAACACTTAGGAATAAATGACAATTAAACGTGAAATAAACATAAATAAAATACAAAAATAAAACTTAAAATCTAGAGAAATCAACCTAGTGGTACTTATACAACATATTATCATTAGTTGAAGCAGAAGCCCTTATGCCAGTAACACACTGTATGTAAGTTTACTTCATCATCATCATCATTGTCAGCCGCAAGACGTCCACTGCTGGACAAAGGCCTTCCCCAAGGTTTTCCACAACGATCGATTAGATTAGATTTTTCACAAGTTTACTTATTATGACATAATTCCTAAATCCGTAAAAGTGGGAGCTCTCACGCGAATGTGGTAAAGTGATGTGAACGAGAAATTATTTTATTACTTACAACGCCAACAGAGGGGTCATATGTTTAACGTATCTGTATCTGAAAAATCGATTCGGTTGCATTTGTTTTAAAAGAAAATTGGGTTAAATCGTGTAGCTGTCATAAAATGGGCAATAAGGTTTCAAGTTAGTTCGTACGTTTCTGTTTCTTTCTAAGCAATATTTTCTTGGAAAGGAAAAAGTACAGACCTAGTTTTTCATAATATGTAGAATATGTTCGTCGTGCTGCGGTCGCGTCTGCTCATGACTAGTAATATTAACCTAATATATTTTTTCATATTATTCAATATTTGGGCAGTTTTTAGTCATTTTTTATACAAAGTATTTCGTAGGAAAAATCTAACTTTTATTGACTGCAATCGGCAGCCATTGCGCCTTATTCATCATAAGGCAGTTATTCCATTCATAACCTTTTACGAATGATAATATTTTCCATTTGCACAACGTGTTATAACAAAAACTTCCCTAATGAAACATAATCCCGAGCCGAGAGCCGAGATTCTAGGCGGTAAAAACTATCGTCCTGAGTACACCACCAACCAGCTTGATTTGGATCTCCTGTTGGTTATTATTTTACTTTCAGGGGGGCAGGGGGCTGGACATGCGAAGCTAGCAGTCCGGATTTAATTCAAACCCCGGTAAGTAATAATTGTAGTTTTAAACGCAAGAATTTGTTCCTGAGATAGATGTTTTCCAAACATATACTTATTTTTATAGTCTGTACCCCAAGTACGAGCCTTAGTTTGGGAATAGATCTATTTGTGTGACATGGTCCCCAAATACCTAACTACAAATATATTTTTATGGTATGGAGAAGGCAGACAAACACACAAGCCACCTGATGGTATCTGGGATCTGAGACCCATACACGCATGTATTCTCAAGGTTACAATCTTAAGACTGCAATCTGAAGATCGTTAATGCGTTGCCAACCCTGAGGACTAAGATGAAATGCGTTTATGCTAATTATTTCTAATGTGCCTCTATTCTACGCAGTAAAACCATATCGCAAAGTTAAATAAATAGGAGCCATCAAAATGCTAACCATACGATAAACACAGGCTTATTGGCTAACGCACTCGTAATCGCAATGGTTTTTATTTTGACAGTCCGAAGGCGATGCCTTCAAGATGAAAACAATTGTTCCAGTTTGAAGTCTTAGCTGGTCAAAGCCGATATCGTTTTTACCGCCTATAATTCTGGCCAGTGGTCTTGCGCCCGCACCTAAACAACAATACGATTGGCGGTAAATTATGAAACCGCGATTAGTTTGGGATTGGAATAGCTGTCAATTCATATGCACTTTGACGTATGATGATGATGAGTGGGGACGCCGCCGAGGCAGGCGGGCGGTCGAGTGGCTCTCCATTCATTCCGCACTTTGACGTAAGTATATGGTAAAACTGTCACCACCAATCTCATTCTAATCGCGGCTAGATAATAAGATCAAAGGTAAAGCTGTACAGACGGACCCTATACGAGCTCCTACTATAAAGTCAATCCTATAAGCATTCTCTAGATTACTGTTAAGTAGTGCAAAAACCAGATCTCAGTGGCACGGTTCGCTCTTGACCGGTCCGTCTATTCATGTAATAAGGTCGCCGGTCAATGAACGGAGCAACCGTGATCTTACCGCATTTGCACTCTCACTTTAGTTGCTCAAGGCGTCTCTTTCCCACTATTTTAGGTAGAGGAGGAGCAGGAGAGGCATTTCTTGGGCTCAATACTGTCGCAAAATTAGTTCTCTTGTTTCTAAGGCCCAATGTGAACACTGCTGCTTGGCGATAGGTTAAAGGATAAGAACCCTCTTCTTCCTTTCTTATCCTTTAACCTATCGCCAAGCAGCAGTGTTCACATTGTTGCATTCCGGCAATAGACGAAATTAAGCTAGCTTATGCAGGGTCTTTCCTGATCGCTACCACCAGGTAGCGATCAGGAAAGACCCTGCATAAGGTCCTACCACCACTTGTGTCAGATATTTTTGAGTCTAATGTTGGATCATAACATAATACATTATCGCTGGTGACTGTACTTACAACCCTTATTAACTTGATGTTTAGGCAATGTCGTAGAACGAATGACGCAAGAACTATATTACTATTTCATTATCGATCCCTTTGATCGTAAACATCGATCATCGATTAATTCTTATGGAATTTCTACGCTGCCCTGCTAAGCCAAATATCAGCATATCTAAAGCAATCACAACCTCATGAGTAATGGGCGGATGACAGGTGCAAATTACGTCATAATAACGTTAAACGATATCAATAATATGGATACACCTCCTAACACCATCCACCATCTGACGAAATGTTTAGGCGCCGCCTTAAAAATCTTTTGTTGGATAACCCATTATATTCGGTAAATGAGTATATGGAACTTGACTTGTAAATTAGTTTGACTTTTAATTATTATTATTTTATTTTATTTTATTCTATTTTATTCAATTTTATTCAATTTTGTAATGTACTTTGTTTTTGTGTTCCCTTTTACTATTTTTACTATTATAATTTAATTCTATTTCTGACGATCGCAATGTAACTGCATATAATTTGACATGTAATGTAATTTATACTGTGTTATATTGAGTAATAAAATCTGAATCTGAATCTGAATCTAATAAATCAAAAATGAAAACATTGCACCAAAGTTTAATTTGTACCTAGCTGTCCGTGCCCGGCCCGGGTGTCATTTTTTTTCATACAAAACCTTGTCCTGGTAATTACGAACACAAAAAAAATAATTATGCGTGCCATTAAACTTTGGCAAGACATTTTTTTCTGAAATCTTGTTGGTCTTTTATGAATTGTGTTTTTTGGGGCCTGAGGAGGGCTGAAAAAATAATATAAAAAATCCATTGCTTGTCTTTTTTTTATAAATATAAAATGTATTGGTATCGCAGGAGATACACCGAACACCAAGCTCAATGTATCAAAATACCTATATGTTTAATGATTACCTATCAAAAACAAATGATATTGGCCTCTTTGAACAAAAATTAACAATAGCCTAATTGTCCCAGCACTAAACTTTACCTTAAACAAGAAACTTCATGTCTTCATTTCGTGACCCTAACACCCAAAGACCCTGCATAAGCTAGCTTAATTTCGTCTATTGCCGGAATGCAACAATGTGAACACTGCTGCTTGGCGATAGGTTAAAGGATAAGATGGTTCTTATCCTTTAACCTATCGCCAAGCAGCAGTGTTCACATTGTTGCATTCCGGTGTGGAGACAAAGCAATAGACGAAATTAAGCTAGTACTTAATCGAGGCATTTCATCTTACAATTAGTCCTCAGCGTTGGCAACGCATTGGCAGTCTTGGACTGCAGTCGTAAGATTAGTTTTGAGAATGCAAATGTGTATGGGTGTCATATCCCACTGACCATTAGCTGGTCAGTGCTCTTTCTAAATCGCATAAAAAAAGATTCGAGCTCTTTTAACTTATTCAGCAACTTGACCAAAGATATGTTATCATTAACATTGACATTTGCTGACATTTTTTTATCAAATTGGTAATTTCTTTCTCGAGAAATTCCCACCACAAGATAAACATGTTTTATGAGGTCGAGATAATTATTATTATATAGAAGGTTATATTGCCACCGTAACCTTGTATGCTGTTTGCTTCTGTTTACTGCTTGATAATGCTGATTACGAGATAGCGAGTTACGTACCAACCGGTAGCTTGAGATCGTTTTCTCACAGCATTAGATCAGATTCTTAAATAAAGATATCTATGTAACTTTTAAATTACACGTAGATAAAAAACCCTGATTAATAGTCATCCCTTTATTCACAGCTGATAAACACCTAAACCAATTTTCATAGAGACTAAATAAACACGGTTTCGGACTCTTGGACCCACTGCTGTTCGACGGAGCTCCTATTTCTGGGCACTTTGCCCTTCGGGCATCTAAAGATGCCTGACTTACCTATCCTATCCATTTTTGCGGGATTCCAACTCGATTTCTAATGAAAGCAGATAGCAGTGGAACAACAAGTGATAGGACCATTGAGCTAAACCTATAAAAACAAACCCGTATGTAAACTAACTTTCTTCTCACATCGGTTTATCCATTTGGGAGCTACAATGCCACAGATAGATACATATTCTGCGCACGTTTTTTATGTCGATATTTAAAAATAGGGTCTGAAAGTCCTGGGCCCTAAGTTGTGACTAGGATCGTGTTTTAGTGCCAATTTCAACCTGTAACAAGCCAAGCAACGAAAGTTGACCGATAACCCATCATTTTATCGAATTTCACTTCATCTATTGTATCATTTTTCATCGAACGCTATTTTCTGAATAACCATGATGTTTCCAGGATAACCGAACCGTTATTTACGAAGGTTAGGTTACGTTAGACTGCAAACGTGACTATAACTACGAAAAAAAAAATGTGCGGCGAGAACAGCCTTTCAGTGAAATGCTGCCCAAACATTCGTCGATAGGTGTTTCTATAAAATAATAAGTTCCCCAAACTGACCATCAAGGGTATTTTAGTGGGTGAAAAACTGAAAATCCGACGGCCAATGCCTTTCCAAGGCGCTACGTGTATCTCTAGAAAATGTCCCCTCTACCATCAAAGAAAGCGATGGACCAATTAGGAAAAGAATAGAACAGAAATAAAATTATAATATTTTTGATTTATTGGGGAGGGCCTGCCCCGAGTGGCAATTTAAGGAGGTACCAAAGTATAAAGACTAATTTACAAGGAAGAGGGAAGATTTTCCTGCATGCGTATTTCATAAGTACCTGACCATTTCATTAACAGAACATTATAAACATTATAGTTATTAAAGTACACTGTGTCTACTTTCAAATTCAAATGTCATTATTAAAGATAAGGACAAACCATACTTGAAGCACACTTTAATTATTGTACTTTTATAATCATGGGCAAGTAGAGTCTATTAGTTCCTGAGATGCAGGTGACTAAAGTGTTTATAAATATTTAATTAAGTACTAAAAATCATCTAAGACAGAACCAAATGACTTTAAATAGAAGATTAGTTCATACATGCATATATCGCAGCTACAGAACAATAGTGACCTAATTCAAAATTGGCATGGTCTGACATGCTCTTGCCCGGTTTTATGGAAAGAGTAATTAATTTTGTAAACCTTAAATACACAACACGTTTGTAGAATGTTGTTACGCCAAGTAGGTTCTCAGTACACGTTATCTTTATGAATGGCAGCGTGTTTACAGTGTCAATATTAAAATATTACACCTACATGAATTATGCAAAGACAAAAATGCCTACGTAATAAAAATATGTGCGTAACTCTCGTTAGAGTGAAGCCAAACGAGGATAATTTTTGTGTTTGGTTCACACGGCAACGCAAAATTAGTTAGACTTTTGTATCAAGCAGAAAATACGCGACTCACAACTTCATCTTTACGAATTTGTGGCGCTTGCAGTGGGACCATGGGATCTTGGTCAGCCGATATGAAAAGCATTATTATGGCCCTGTCATCCCGGCTCATAGACACCTCCGGAGATCCTAGAGCTGGTGCTTACCTCTCCCAAAGGATTGGGCTAGCTATCCAGAGAGGTAATGCAGCCAGTGTCGTAGGGACCATGCTGCGGACGAGCCTGCTGTAGGGGGTGTTCTTTTTGTAGTTGTTTTTGATTATTAATTTCAAGTTTTTATTAGTTATTTTAGTAGCTTAGGTAGTTTCATTTTTATATCATTTTTAATACAAGGAGTTGTAAATATATTTTGTATTTTTGAACTCCGTTGTTAAATAAATAATTTCGTCACTGACCTGTCTATTGGTTGCGTGGGTAATTACAACGAGATAATTTATTTCTAAGTAGACGAAGGACTGTGTCCTTTAAAATCCAGCGTTCGCTTTTTTGTGTTCCGGTTTATGGATAACATAATACAACTGGTACTTCATTTTAAAAGCAATTAGAAATAGAGAGTGGAACTTCGTCGAATCTGAGGAATTGATATTTATACTTTGTTTTACGTCAATGAGAAGGCACGCGAGCACTCAGGCCACCTGATGGTAAGTTGGAATCTGAGACCCATAGACATTTGAAATCTCAAGACTTAAATCTCAAAACTGCAATCCTAAGACCTCAAATGCGTTACCAACCCTGAGGACTAAGATGGAATGCCTCTATGCTAGTAATTTCACCGAGATTTTCCATGAGATATTTGAGACATTGAACGAGCTACACTGTAATAAATACGTGTGATTAAATGATCAATAGGGAAAAATGCGAATGGAAAAGAAGGAGAAGGATTACAAACGACTGGGAAATAAAGAAAATGGGGAAAAACGCGAATGGGAATACAAATATTGGGGGACAATAATTTTGGGTAGTTTATCTACGTCGACGATCGATGATCTATGTTTTGCCACTATGACGATTTGCAAATGTCATGTTTTCGAATATGATGTTTTGCTTTTATGTAATTTTTCAGAATATCATGTTTTACCAATATGATAATGGACGTGATACAAAAATTATCTATTCGGGCTCAGTTAATGACGGAGAATGTAATACACTAACTCATTTGTAAAGGTTACTCTTATTTAAATTTTGCTTATTTTCAAACAAAACAAAAAACAGTATAATAAATAATTCAATAATAGAGTGTCATAGATACTTGTTTAGTTTACTAATGTTATGTTATCACTGTTATCAACTATCAATCTCAAACTAACTGATATCATTACATTTTTATTATAGGAGACAACTGAGTACCCACTGCTAAGTGTAGTTCTCTGATACATTAAATTGAATAATAAGCAATGTCAATTGTAAAGAAGTAAATTTATTGGTCAAACGTGTAAATGCAAAGGAACTTAATCGCACGTATTTTAGCAAGTGTTCAATATGACCACCTGGGCCATCGCGTCCTATCCATCGCTCGGGGAACACTTCGTCCAAGTAATTTCGAACACGTAGTGAAAAATGTGCGGGCCCCATCTTGTTGATATTACAAATTATTTTTGTTGTCTTCGTCCACTTAAGTTTCCATCAATAAAATGCGGTCCTATTATTATGATCTCTGCGAGTTGCATGATGGTTTCCTTCACACCACAAGTAGATAGATTTTGTAGCACCCAACAACCAAAATTAACTCTTGAGGGGGCTAAATAGTCGGCTAACACAATGTCTTGTACCTATTGAAAATGAAAGGTATGTAATCCCGCGGCATTTAATAGCCACCAAATGAAAAATTGGGTCAAATCTTGCAGCTGCGTCTCTTGTGCTCGCTTAAGGGTGGCGACTAAAATACCGAAGGATTTGTGTGCGAAACGCCTCCGAGTGCCGTGGCCGCAGGCTTCTATCTTGGGCATGCACTGGAACTGAGAACTGACCATGTTCCCTTAAATTATCGATAGTTCTATTTATTATTGCACGAGTAGGGGTTGGACAGTCCGGATAACGTTCGTGAAAGAGTGTTTACGTCTGCATCTATCTGGTCGCTGGACAGGCGTAAGCACAGCGTAAGGCATGAGCACGAGGCGTTTTATTATTTTACACAAACTTACGATGAATCTTTATTAAAGCTAGGTGGTGCGAGCTGCTGTAACTCCATTTCGGAAACTAAATTGAATATTTTGTTCTTTGCTACTGCTTGTTGGTAAGGTGAAAACTTTTTTACTGTTTCTGATATGTTCAAAAAGAAACGATCAACTTCATCGTGCTCATGTCGTTGTGAAACAATATTTTGCACATGTAATAGTCTACGCATCCACACAGCGGATGCAGACTGTACTGGAACCTTAGCCCTTTTTGCCTTTGCCTTTTTTGCTTGACTGTGTTGTGGTTGTGCGGATTTATTTCGGACAATAGTGTCATCGTTCCGAATATCAGTGTCGTTAGAAGCAGCCAAATCCTCAGCATCGTTATTGTTGTTCTCACTATCGGAGTTAGGGCTCCGGACTTCAGTTGCTGCATCTTTGTCTTGAAATTCTTCATCGTCGCTTGTCAGCTCAGCGGATTCATTTTTTTTTCTTTCGACGATAAACGAAGCAACAAACGACATTTCATCCTCGTACTTCCACTTCTTGATGTTCTTGGCTGCCTGTCCACTTTTGCCTTTTCTCTTATTTAATGCTCTTCTGTATGCATCCCTTAGCCCTTGCCATCTCTGCTTACAAGCTGCAGCTGTAAAAAAACATTAGTAAACATAAATAAGACATGTATATAAATACTAATACATACGTAACACGTACCTACTCGTATGTAATATACCTATATTATATACTAAAACACACTTTTAATGAAAACAGTTTTAATCAAGCAATAATAATCATCATCATCATCATCATGTCAGCCGAAAGACGTCCACTGCTGGACATAGGCCTCCTCCAAGGCTTTCCACTCAGAAGAATAGCTAAACTGAAGTGGTAGTGGGCGGGGCACATTGCTTGCAGGACTGATGGCCGATGGGGTCAGAAGGTTCTGGAGTGGCGTCCGCGGACCGGAAGCCTAGCTGTAGGTAGGCCTCCAACAAGATGGAGTGACGACCTCGTCAGGATCGCGGGACCGCGGTGGATGCGATAAGCAATAATAATACATAATCATAAATATGTGCATAACATAAGATATCATAATATAAGCAATATTGAAGACTTCTAGAATAAATGGAATTTTCCTAATTGTCCAGGTGCCATAGACAGAAAGCATGTTATTATTTCAGCACCTCCAAGCAGTGGTTCTTTGTATTTTAATTATAAAAGCAACATTTTATATTGTACTTTTGGCTTTGGTTGATGGTAATTAGTAATTACAACTTCATAGCCGTAAATGTCGGTGCTTTCGTCAAAGATAGTGATGGTGGTATATTGGTAAAATCAAAAACGGGTAAGGAGGAGAATATATTAAATATTCCAAGTACTATTTTTAGACGTAACTATGTATTTAATGCACGAATTTGCGTAAAAAATTGTGCTAACCACGTGTATTTTACATAATTTTATAAGACGCGGAGAAACTGTATTATTTCGGAAACAAATACTTGTGTACAGTTTAACAATACACCGAGGTAATGCAGTTTCCGCCTCTTTTGACGTGGGGAGGTGGGTATGCGGATTTCTTTAAAACGACTCATATAGGTACTCAACCTATTTAATTTTGTAACATTTGTTTGTCTATTCGATGTATGAATTAATGAATGAATGATATTTATTTCTTTGCCCCGCGGCGACTTGAACAGCTAGCAGAACGACTACCGCGGGAATATGGCGTTTCCACTATGAAGTGATTTCACCAGCCAGTGTCAAGTATATATAAGTATAAATCAATATTGTCATAAAACTCAAGCCAATCTTCTCTAGGAAGATTGGTGGCAACGTTGTACGGTGATATGTAGGACGGAGGCCAAGATAGTTTTAACCTCTGTACCACTGCCACTTGAAACGAGAAGTAAGATGCCAGGATACACGAAATAAGTCCAAGTCTTCTATCACTGTGCAACACAAAGGCATTAAAAGTACAAATCACTAACAAAAAAGAACTTTGAACACCTAAATACACAAAAATAAAAACTAAAACAAATTACACATCCGCCATCTTTTGACGTTGCAAATGGCCGCTCAAGAAATTACATTGGAATCGTGAAAAATATACACAAATTTTAATATACTCTAAAATAGAAATAGGTAGTTAGGATAACAATAAAAATACAGAACTCCTTAGTTCTGTATTATCACCGTTAGATCGTCTTAAAAATAGCATACAAACAAATTAGCATTGTTTTAAAATCATAGAATAAGTAAAAAAAAACTACATCGCATATCAAATCATAAGATTTTAAATAATTTATGTACCTAATTATAAATTAAGGTCCATAAACTCTCTAACTGAGTATAATGGACTTTCCAATAAAAGGTTTTTCAGCCGGCGTCCGAATGCTTCGTCGGATATACCTACCCAAGTTTAAATACTGACTTGGTATCTTATTCACGACTTTCTAATTGAATTACTGGCATTAAATAACTCATGTAAATAAACATTTGAAAACATACCTGGTAGTTTTAGTTGTTCCGAAATTTCCTTCCAAGCCATTTCTTTTTTTATACTATCCATATATTTCGGATGTTGTAAATTATACAAAAACTCATATTTGCGTACGCGTTCAATTAATTTTTCGTCTTGCATTTTCTGTCACAGGTTGTGTACGTGCGTCTCGTTGAACTGGTACATACACACTGTCAAAACAAAGGCTACAGGTTTACAACGCCTTTGTAACGGTCATCATACGCGGTTACGTTACAACCCGTGTACTCACCAGCTCGCCTACACACAGCGGCTTGTCAACGTCGCGTGTCATGCACAGAGCGTGTCAGCACCGGCTGTTGCCGCTCCGTGCATGGCACGCGACGGTGTTGGTCGGTGACGGAACGGTCTAGTGGGGATAGTCGCATGTCTCATACTTGTCTACACAAAGAATATTTTTTTGTCTGACATGTTCTTATTACGGTCATGTTATGATACTATGTAGTGGGCAGACACATTTAAAAGGTTTATTCAACCACTAAATATAGATTGGAAAATAATAGGACTGTCACAGTTAAACAATCCAGTGAAAATCTACGATCAACGCTGCATTGGAAGATTTGGAAGTTTTGGGAAACTAATACAAGCGAACTTATTTTTGGCATAGCGCATATTATACCTTTTTATAATCTCTAAAGTTTTATTACCTACACATTGACCAATTAGAAAAAAAAGCAACCTATCTATACACGATTCTGTTGTCTTGAGAATAAGAGGATAATTTTGAGCTCTTCGACTGTTCACCTACTTATGCTGCTGACTGTACATTTCAATCATGATAAGGGAAAGAAACCATGTGGCTAAGCAATTCAATTAATTCCGTTTAGAACGAATGTAAGGGACAGAGCTATAGCAGTTACACGGCAGGGACATCCCTGTTGTCAATTTCATAATTGCAATGTACAGTCAGCAGGCCTCATGCCAAAACAATAATATCTGCAAAACCCAAGGATTCTACCTAAAAAAAACCGGGCAAGAGCATGTCAGATAATGCTCAGTGTAGGGTTCTGGCACTGTGACTACAAGCACGAAAACTATCTCGAAAAACAAAAAAACTGAATGAGTTTAAAAAATAAAAAGTTTACTTATTTTGTGTCGGTGTGGCAATATGCATACCAAATAAAAGCGGACGGACGGACATGGCGAAACTATAAGGGTTCCTAGATTGACTACGGAACCCTAAAAACTAGGGTGAAGTTATACGGGTGGTAGGACCCTGTGCAGGTTCGCTACCACCATCCGGATCGCTACCACCATCTTATCCATTATACTACCGCCAAACAGCAGTGTTCGCATTGTTGCGTTCCGGTTTGGGGATAAGACAGCCGGTGTAATGACTAGCATTGAGGTATTTGCAGTCTTAGGGCCGTATTAATAAACTCATCTTGACTGTGAGGCCCTTCACCAGTTATATAAAAGTAAACGTCAAACCATAGAACAATGTAATTTTTGACGCATCTCGAGACGAGCATTAGAGTTGAGATCAGTTTATTAATACGGCCCTTAGGCTTGCAGTCTTGTGAATGCGAATTATGGGTCACAGTTTCCACTTACCATCAGGTGGCCTGTGTGCTCGTGTGCCTTCCCTATACCATAAAAAAACCGTTCTCCCGATTTATCCACAAATTATAAACGAAACACAAATACGAAGTTTCTCGAAAAAGAAGAAACTAACACTTCGTTGTTACCATCCCAAGTTAATTCTGAATCCACGACCTTGGTCGCAAGGCGCGTGCCTGAGCCACAACGGCTTCTACAGCGTTGAATGACTAAACACAATTAAAACTATCATCAGGGTACAGTTGGCATACTTCTAATAATTGCATACATTTGCATTTGTTATTGATTTTAGAACGAAAGAAGTGAGGTCTTAGAGTTAATTTGGTGTGCAAAATATACAACAACTTTAAAAAAGGTTTCGATACGTTCTCCTGCATAAACCGTGACCCCTAGACATACATACAATGGTTAAGAGGTTACAGTGGTAGGGGGGGGGGGGGATAAAGAGGGGGTGTTCGGCGAAATACTAGTGTTTTTAGGTTTAAAGTAAGATTTAATTATATTTTATACAAGCCCTATATACAACATGTTAGTTAATTAGTTTGTTTGACAATTATATGTTTTGCAGACTTTTTGGCAGTTTTTAATATCCTTATAATTCAATGTTTGCAGTTATACACGGTGGGGCCTGTAACTAAAGCAAAAAATTAAAACGTAGATTCTACTCCTCAAACTAGACAACTTTTGTTTAGCAGCTTTTTAAAATCATAAAGTTTTTAGATTGTTCATTTTTCAAACAAAGTAAATAGTATTTTCAATGTACTTAAAACTCCGTCTAATTGACATCGCCTGTCAGTCTAGTCACTCTACAGACATAACCAAATTCATAGTACATTGCGTGTTCGAATTAACTTTATAATGTAATAAAATTCAAACCGCAAGTTTTTTTTCAAAGTCGTCAAACAAAAGTTGCCTAGTTTGAGGAGTAGAATCTACGTTTTAATTTTTTGCTTTAGTTACAGGCCCCACCGTGTATATTGACGCTTGAGTTGCCAGCCGACCGTAAAGTTGATAATTACATTTTAAAGTGTTAAAACAAATCGGCTATACAGTGAAGTGCAAAACAACGAACTGCAAGCGATATGGTATCGAGCGTGGAATTGCGTTCCAGGTGCAATGGCGGCCATTTTATTGCTTTATTTCTATGATTACTTGATAAGAGCGAGTGAATGAAACAGAACTGTGATTAAACTCCGTTAGCGTAGTTGGTCCTGCTAGTCACATACGAAAGTAGCGGCCCTGGATCCGATTCTTCGTAAGGGCAAATATAGAGAAAGAGCACGAGCGCATTTTGTTTGACTGTCCACATATTCCAGATCACATATTCGTGTATGTGTCGTAGAGTCTATTTTTAAAAGAAATTATAGGCTCTATTGGTATATATGAGCGAGCAACATATTTACCATATACATATACTTCAATTTGTGAAATACTGTACCATCATTAACTTCTATTAGCATTCACAAGACTGCAAGCCTAAGACTGCAAATGCGTTGCCAACCCTGAGGACTAAGATGGAATGCATCTATGCTAGTCATTACACCGGCTGTCATATAATAATAATAATAATAAATAACTTTATTTTCAGGCTACTAGGCCCATAGATAAATACCTTACTGACTAAAATACATATATTTATAAACTTAACAATATTCTAAATTATCTTGGCGACAAAACAGCATGGCTCTGTTGTGTCGCAGCGTTCGAAGTCACGCTCGCTGGCAGGCCGCCCCGGAACCGCCGGAACACGACATCTTTCGGCCAGAAGGCAGGCGACTCGACCGTCCCCAGCAGCGGCCGCGGCACTCGCACCACGAAAGAAGCGAAGTGCACATAGCGCCGCGATTGCAGCTGGAACACCCTCAGAGTGCAACCTGTCTTCTGACTGACGTAGCCCACCACGTCGCCCACCGACGTGGAGTGGTGCAGGCGCGACACGTAGAGCGCCGTGTTCGGTGTGGCAGCTTGCAGTCCTGACTTTGGGTCCAAACTAGCGGTGCCGCACTGACTCTTACAAGGCTTCCTACGAGCCTTACTCTTTTTCTGTACCAGCGTGAATCCCTCCTTATCCACGCAAATACTAGGGCGCTCGCTCAATGTTGGTAGAGCACCTTCCTTTTTAGACCGTTGTTCCCCAAACCGGAACACAATAATGCGAACACTGCTGTTTGGCGGTAGGTTAATGTAGGTTTATGTCCTACCACCCGCAAAACTCCCACCCGCTTGTTTAGCTACTAACAGGACTAAGTAAATTATGATAAAGAAATCAGGTGACACGCAGTTTAAAGTCAGCCATCTTTGCCAGCAGGTCATGACCATTTTACAATGGATTCGTATTAATTAAATTCAACATTAGTACTTTCGCAAGAACCGCGATTGCTCTCGAGGTAATGAGCCATTGAAATATAAATATATTTGATACATAACCGTATAAAATGAAGTTTACGGCCACTCGAGATAGAACTCGTGCTGGTAGGACCATAATGTCTCTATCACCATCTTATCCTTTAATCTACCGCCAACCAGTGTTCGCACTGTGTTCCGGTGTGTGGATAAGACCACCGGTGAAGTTACTAGCATAGAGGCATTTCATCTTAGACCTCATGGTTGGCAAAGCATTTGCGGTCCTAGAATCGCAGTCTTAAGATTTCAGTCTTGAGATTGCAAGTCTATGGAACAAATTTACCATCAGGTGGCTTGTGTGCTAGGTCGCCTTTCGCATGCCATAAAAAAAACACCAAGCAATGAGCTATTAAAAGGAAAAGGGAAGAATAAGATAGGTAAAGTTAGATATGCAGATTGAACCCCAGGGAAGGCCACAGCTTACTTTTTATCCGGAAAATTAAACAGTTCCCGAGTTAGTAGCGAATCTTCTAAACGGATGGAGTCACGGCAACAGCCAGTCAGAAATATATTCTTCTGAATCACGTAGACTAACGACGCGGTCAAGGTTATCGTTCAAATCATCTTTCTTAATTACCCTGTATCTTTATTAGTATCTTGGATTTTTCTAGAAATAATGTTTTACGTGTTCTTGGATTTGCCTGAAAATATTGTATAACTTATCTTGACCAATTAGATTTAACTGTTTATTATAATGAAATAATTGTTTATATTACTGTTTATTAATATTCATTATTATTATTACTTGCTTGCAGAGCTTTGTAAGGATTAAGGGATCTGTTTATGAAATATTACACTTTAAAGGGCAATTTTTTGTTAGAGTCAAGTGTCGTCGTCCCCATACAGCCAAAACTACAATTACAAAACAATCTGAAATAGTACATTGTTGCCTAGGCGCGGAAAGTAAGTCCTCGTTTCCGCCGAGGCATACATAATGCTTTTCTCAAACATGTGAGGAAATAATACAAATACATTTTTAAAAAGCAAGTAATTTAATTATGCAGAATAAACGAATGTTACCGACTGTCAATTGTTTTTAAATACTAACCATAGAAATTGGAATGCAAATTCAAAGAGAAACACACGCACTGTGCTAAAAAAGCGAGCAGTTACCTTGGCTGTTTGGAATTTTTGTCTTGGTCCTTTTGATTTTGTATGCAAATTGACAGCATTTTTAAGAAAAATATAGACATGGACGGAAAGTGTTTTCATATGGTTTTTTTACTCCTAGGAGTAAAATGAGGCTCTTTCCGTCCTTGTCTTTCAATCGGAAAACCGTTTTTTCCGAGCATGTTTGAGAAAAATATCTTCAATGAAAGCGCATATGACAAATTTAAAAGAAAAACTATCACGACTAATTAAAGTGTTTATACCTACAAAAATCTCAATAATACTATTGTTGTATTATAAGCGAAACTTTAGTTGGATAATTTGAAAGATTTTTACAGTCGACGTCAAATTAAACAGTCGCTTCTTTATAAAAACCATCGGAAGTCAAATAGAACGAAACTAATATTTTTTTAATTCTCGGTCAACATTTTTTTATCACTCAAAATTTATTGGATGACATTCTTGTGCGTTGCGATAAACGACGTCACGTCATTCGACGTGACGTCACGTCACCAGTGACGCGATTGGTATAAAAACTAAACTTATAGATTATAGAAACGCTAGTTAGCGTAATGCATGAGTTTCTTGCGGCGTTTCTTCTCAGCAGTGGTCTCTTGCGAAGCGCTGGTAGATTTTGACGTGTAAAAGTGCCCGTGCGGCCTACTTACTGAATAAACATCTTTTATCAATTATCTTTTATCTTTATCATCTTGGCAGGGCCCTCTGTCATTTCATACGTCTTGGGTGATAGAAAAGAATAACGTTGATCTTGGGTAGGCCCTCTGGACCGCTAAATAAAAAAGGAGTAATATACCTAATTAAATGATGTGATAGTTTTAAATATCTATCGTAAGTTTTCCGCGATTCATTAAAGTATTTAAAACATTCTATTGCGTTTAAAATTATCTTTAACCAACGGAAACGCTTACTCTAATTAAAACTTTTCTTGTCAAATACTTGTCAAAAATATGTTACATACTTAAATGTTGCGCAAAGGAGACGAATTAAAGCCTTAAAACAATAAATAACAGTTCCCTAGCATCTTAGGTTTATGTAACGGTTTTACTATGATCTACAAGTCACAAGCGGCAGGGATTTAACGTGGACTAATTTTAGTGCCAGATAAACAATAAAACATTGTTAACCAAGGGGTGAAAGGCACCTATTTCACACGTGTTATCAATTGTTTCACAGTATAGAATAAATGGTGACTTTCACCCGAGCATAACACTCTACCTTTAATGTCGAATATGAGGAAACTTTAAGTAAAACTTATAAAAGTAAGACAGTATAGTTTTACCAAACAGAGGCTGTATAAGATTTTAGGATGGCTCTGTAGTCTGTACAGGTAAAGGTTTTCCTTTCAGGTTTCTACCACTGCACAGGTCTATAGAAATATTTCTATATATATATTTTTTAATCCTAATATAATGATTCTGTTTAGGATTCGTTTCTACTTCACAAGTCAATTGACATATTTCTTTTTTTAATTTAAATTACTTTTCTTCCCTAGGGTTGAAATGCATCACTTTCAACCGGCTTCTAAGATAAACAATGGCATACTTTCAGAGTATGAGACATGAAAAAGATATACCTACTTAAAAACCAAAATTATTATAATGGCGACCCCACTTTCAGAGCAGCTATCTCACAGCCCAACCGACTTCCTCAGTGTTACCAACGCATTTGCAGTCTTGGGTCGAGTCCACTTACTATTAGGTGGAATTTATGAACGTTTGCCTCTCCATGCCATAAAAAGAAGACCTAAATTAGGATTATATAAGCTCGAAGGAAATAGAGCTAAGAGCTATTAAAACGTTGACAATACGATAACAAGTCAAAGACGATTTGGTTTTTGCCGCCTAGATTCTCGGCTTGCCTGTCAAATCAGTGGGATTTTCCGCTTGCCGCTCGCTCCTTGCGCCGCGGCTGCGTCTCCGCGCAGCGAGATCTGCGCATACGCAGCCAGTGCAGACTCAGCCTTCCGTGAGCGAGATCGAATCGGGAGTGAGTGACCGACAGTGCCAGTGAACATCGAGAGACGAGTTCGACGTTAGTATTACATATTCATACTTGTACACATTAATTGATAACTGGTAAATAATATTATATTATAAAATATTACACGTCAAAATTTAAACTAAAAAATATTACATTAAGGATGAAGCCAAACGAGCGTAAGTATGTTTTACAGTTCTGAGTTGGCTCTATATTGGAATCCATAATGTTTTTTACGCATAATATATTATTAGGCATAAAATCATTTGGCCGAAAACGGTTTTTACAATAGAAAAAGGTTTTGTTTTAATTATTATAGAAAACTAACCTAACCTAATCTATACAACTGAAGTTTCTTCAAATTTGCAATATCAGCCTAAAAGGGTGCTGTGTGAAATGTCTTTATGCGAAATGATACACTATGCTTAAAAAAAATATGCGTTTCCGAGGGGTTTCTTCTGAGGCGCGTAATTTCGGTCGCGTAATTTCTCCTACATTCTGTTTGATACAAAACTCCTGTATGGTGTACACGGCAAATAAGTCGAGTTGGATTTTTGTATGAAGCAGAAATATGCGACTTACAACTCAAAAAATTATGCTCGTTTGTACCTAAATAGCAAGTTACGTTATTGGTTAAAGTATACGTAAAATTAGATACTTACCTAATTGGTTATACATAAAATACATTTAAAGATATTATGCCCTAATCGAAATGAACCTGTCAACTTATTTGTCTAAAAGATGATTAAAACCAAAAAAAAAGTCAATTAGCGTTTTCTGTGACAAGGTTCTATATGTGCTCAACAATTAAAGTTCCGTGCTATTTTAGAGGGAACTTAGTATACCTACAGCATGGTACAACAATATAGTATGTATGTACAGTGTGTTTTACATGTTACTATCTATCTGAAAATTATTACATACGCATAGTTTCAGTGCGTAGTACTCTTTTTTTTTAAACCTTGAATTTATAATTTTAATGTATATCTGCGTGTATATGTTTCTGTATGTGGCATTGTAGCTAACGATCGGATAGACCGATTCGGATACGGTTTTTTAAATACGTATTTTTCAGTATTAGTGGCTAGCTGTCAAGGTTGAATTCTCGTTCCTAACTGTTTCGAGAAATTAGAAATTAATTTTGTTTCTGAAATCGTTACTTTTCGGTGGCTACGATGTATTCGGCGATTGTTATCGCTATCGCAAAAATGTTTAGAACCGATGTGAAGCTGCCGGACGGTCGCGTCGAGCGCTCATTTCAAGTCTATACATATTGGCAGTTTTCGATAATCGAATACATTTGCGTTATGCATCTTTTCTATGTCTAGTGCAATTGATAACTATAAAATCAAATTTTAACCTAAAAAGCACTTAGGTATAATGAACGCTTATCTTTTAAGAGGATTGTGTGGCGCCACTAAAATCGCGTAGCTGTCAAATAAAAACATACTTTAAACGGGAAAACGTTTTTCACCCCCTAAATCAAGTCCAATTTTCACGATTTTTGAATATGTTGTAGTTATTATAACGACCTAGGTCTGTACGTTTCTGTTTTATGTTTTTTAAATATTTTCTTGGAAAGGACATAGTTTTTCATGAATCGGACGAGGTTTAAGATGAGAGAAACGTTTTCGCATTTTGTATGGAGATTTTTAGCTTTACCATCCTCTTTACTTTAAGATCAAACGGTCATAAATTGATTGTTGCAAAACAAATGAATAACCCTTAACTTCTTCTTCTTCTTCTCGTTCAGCCTATAGCCACCCAATGCTGAGTGTAGGCATCCTGCATTGCTCACCACTCATCTCGGTCCAGTGCTCTTCTCATCCAGCACCTTCCCGCCACCTTGACCAGGTCATCGGTCCACCTCATTCCTTGTCTGCCAACGTTCCTCCACCCGGTTCTGGGTCTCCACTCGACAACAGCCTTACCCCATCTTCCATCACCCCTGTGGCATATGTGTCCAGCCCACTTCCACTTCCTTTGGGTGATAACTTTCTTAACCCTTAACTATCTTGTGTAAATTCTGAATCGAGTGTCCATCATTGGTCCTTGTCCGTTACTGGTTCCATCACCGTAATCTATACTGCCGTCCTAATTCAAACGGACGCATCTCAGTTTCATAGATTTTGAGAGACGGGCGATAACAGTTTTTTTTTCTTTGTCCCTCGGCGACTTGAACAGCTACTACCGCGGGAATATGGCGTTTCCACAATGAAGTGATTTCGCCAATGTGAAGTATATATAAGTATAAATCAATAAAGCAAAAAAACACAATCCAATCTTCTCTAGGAAGATTGGGGGCAACGTTGTACGGTGAAATGTAGGACAGAGGCCAAGATAGTTTTAACCTCTGTACCACTGTGAGTCTACTTGAAACGAGAAGGAAGATGCCAGGATACACGAAGTAAGTCCAAGTCTTCTATCACTGTGCAACACAAAGGCATTAAAAGTACAAATCACTAACAGAAAAGAACTTTGAACACCTAAATACACAAAAATAAAAACTAACACAAATTACACATCCGCCATCTTTTGACGTTGCAAATGGCCTCAACAGTATTTAAATCATGGCACGTTATAAAAAAAACAATCGATCGGCTCAGAGCTGCTGTCATCCAGCGGTAAAAAAAAAAGTACTTGCTAATTCTAATTTTGAATTTATTGGTTATGGTTTATGGTTTATTTATATGGTTATGTAATCAAAATAAAATATATGATAGATGTATAAGTCTTCTTGATTAAACATTTTAAGGTAAATTACTCCTTAGCTATCCATCATACGTCCATTTACGGTGGAGGAAATGCAGCACAGCCATTACGACAGGCCACTGACGTTCTTCAACGTAAGTGGATAGGCACTTTAATTTCAAAACTGGTCAAGTGTGAGTTTGACTCTCACACCGAGGGTCTCCTACCGCCGCACAGCAGGTTATTTTTTCCATCAACGAATATACAGGCAGACGGCCCACCTGATGGAAAGTGGTCACCGCCGCCTACGAACATTTGCAACGCCCAAAGCGCAGGCGTCACCAACACGTTCCCGGTTTAGTTTAATGACACCCTTTTTTAAAAGCCCCATATTGTAGGCATTGGGCAAGTGTGAGCGGAAAGATTATTCCAAGTTCGTATAGTAGGTAGGTACGCGCCAGAAACGTTCTAGATGGGTATGAACATCCTGCCGATGGCGAGAACTGCGATGGTAGAATGATACCTTTGACTCGATAATCAAGTCAGCTCTTAGGGCGGGTGTGTAATGTTTACTATAAAAACACATAGTCTAATTTTCATTTTACATAACACAAATTGCATAATTTCGATCTCTATAAAAAACCAACGATATACCTAATAATCATAATTTCAAAAACTATAATGTTTATAAATCAAAGAAAACACACACACAGTTTTAACCTAACCTTAACTCTAACTAGGTTACTAGTTAGAAGAAATTGACTAAAAATGCGTAATAACAAGAAAATTATAGTTATACTAAATAAGTGTTATGTTATTCGACCGTATGCCAGATAAAATTATACAATTGGTTTTTATGCTAAACGTTCATTATGCTACTCGTGGCTATTTAAATGAAATTATACAAAATGTTTTTAGACTGATTGAACTGTCGGCCGCTATAAGCCGCTAAAACAAAACCAAAACTGAGCTCTAAGATTGTACTATGGGTACTAATAATACAGGTATTTAAATACGGAAATACTTGCATCGAAAACGTCCAACACTCAGGAACGAATAATCGCGTTCACCGCACCAAAATTTCCTCATATTAGGAATCGAACCCGACCCTACATAGTTGTCCAATGAACAGACATAGTTTTTCATAATATGTATTTACAACATATCCAAGAAGCCGCATAATCGGACTAGGTTTAAACAGAGAAACGTTATGGCATTTTGTATGGGAAATTTTCAGCTTAACAATCCGTTTTTCATTTGTATAAAAACAGAAGTGTATTTCCTAGCTGCATGTGACTTTTATCAGCATGTGACGCGTCAGTTGGTTGGACGTTTTTACATTCCTGAATTACAATAACACCATTGCTCTTAGTACATATTTGGATTAATAGTTCATAAGAATTCGTAACATCGATGGATATTTTATCAATACATAATAGCTACAATTACTCGTGTAAATGTACTTATTTGTGAAAAGACAAAAAGATAAAAGAAATTTATTCAGTAAGTAGGCCGCTCGGGCACTTTTACACGTCAACAATCTACCAGCGCTTCCCAAGAGGAGACCACTGCTGAGAAGAAACGCCGCAAGAAACTAAGCAGTCAGTGTTAACGAGAACAAGATAGTACAGTACTTATTGTGGCGTTGTGGACCACTCTTTTTATACACTAGCAGCTCTTTCATCTGATGCGTGTATATCACTGCAGTTGTGTCTATAAAGTTTTTAAAAACTTATTTCTAGGTGTGTTCATCAACAATGAATCATATTAAACACGACCCAGGAGGGTTTGTCACCAAAAATTAGCTAATCTTTTTTAAACATTAACTTCTGTTACAATCTACTTAGTATCAATCGAGAGTAATGGAAATCAATCTTTACATAAATGGTTTCTCCCACGGATAACCACCTGTCGTGTAAATTAAACAAGTGTTCGAGGCAGCACTTGTAGAAGTTTATTGTGCTCGCTGCGAAATAATTATAAGTATATTATAATAATGTTGACTAACGATCAGCTTTGCTCGAAAGACAAGTGTGGAGAATTTTCAATACGATCACCAACAGATCAATAAACAAACTTACAAACACACATACATTAAATAAGGCCTGTTTCCCAGAGGGGTAGGCAGAGACCACTTCTATCCAGGCAGCTGGTACGATCCTGACAGATCTCGTCGCTTCTTTATAAACTTTAATTATGATAGTACACGAATTACAGAAAACGGGTGGTAGGACCTTGTGCAGGGTCCGTCCGGATCGCTACCACCATCTTATCCATTAACCTACCGCCAAACAACAGTGTTCGCATTGTTGTGTTCCGGTTTGGGGATAAGACAGCCGGTGTAATGACTAGCATAGAGGCATTCCATCATAGTCCTCAGGGTTGGCAACGCATTTGCAGTCTTAGGCTTGCATTCTTGTGAATGCGAATGTCTATGCGTCATAGTTTCCACTTACCATCAGGTGGCCTGTGTGCTCGTTTGCCTTCTCTATGCCATAAAATAAATAAATAAATAAAAATAAACGATTACAGAGATTCTAAAAGTTTTTTCTTACAAGAACAGGACGGAGCTTTTTAGGTACGTATCGAGCCGGAAGACGAGTCGAACGAGAGCGACACGACCGGATCGGAAGGGTGTCGCAGCGCTCCCATTGGTCAGTGAGACCGGTCTCATTCGCGAATGCGCTCGTATATGGTAGCCGTGATACAAAATCAAATTAATTAAATTAAATTTTGATAATTGCTTATTTGACTGCCAATAAATTGCACACATCTGGAAAGGATTCCAGTTGCGACAGTCTGGCCAGCAACGTCAATGATCGGCCAAGTTCTTCAACGCTGTTACTGCTCGTACGCTTTGTTTTATTGCGTGAATTGATAGTAAATCGTAATATATACGCACCAGCATTTATCATGCGAGAAAACTCTTAGTTGTGAACTTTCTTAATGGGAACAAAGTTTGGGAATCGACGTTTCAATTCTACATCGAGAGTTTAGTATTAGTATTCAAATTATAATTATGCAATATTCAAGACAATTACATGCAATTAATACCGTGACTATCGGTCAAACTATAAAACAAAAGAAACAGCAGAACTGATCCCCGTACTAAATTTGCTAATATAAGTTACATATCATTTAGGCTCTGTTATACTGCTGGAAAATGTTGGTAATACATTCCTTCGCGCCTGTCTTCCAATGGGGTGGGCAGAGAGTATGGAACACTGCCATGTGCACAGGTCATAAAAAAATTACCATTAAGTATACAGATAAAAAAACGCGCAATCTTTACATAGTATAAAACAAAGTCGCTTCCCTCGGTCTGTCTCTCTGTATGGACAGATCTTTCAAACTACGCAACGGATTTTAATGCGATTTTCATCAATTTTCGATTGGTATGATTATATTACAACATTGTATAATAACCAACTGTGCGGCGGTACGGAACCCTCGGTGCGCTAATCCGACTCGCACTTGACCGGTTTTTTTTTCGATTGTACCATCATCAGTAACACGTTTAACTAATCATTTGTGATTCTTGTTACCTTAGAATAAGGCTCATTAAACTCTGATTATTTTATGATACCTGTGACAGCTATTATAAACACTTAATACATTTATTTGTTTAACTTTACATTTTACATAAATACTACATCGGTACAAACCTAGCGACGCCGTTCAGGAACTTAAATAATAATAAGGTAAAAAGCTTACGTAAATCACCTGTTGCATGTAGGTGTGCACAAAACTAATATGGAATTTACGTCAAATTTCAAATATAGAATACCTATCAGATGGTCTATACAGTTGTGTTACAACTACATGCAACAGGTGATTTACTTGTTTTTCACCTTAGAATGGCCTATTTTAAAACATAGCTTATGACTCTCGTGAGTATAGTGATTGAAATTACGAAATACGGCTGTCACAGGCATCATCTTAAAATAATCAGAGTATAGTGCACACAGGGCTTCTATTCCCGACGATAAAAAACATATCGTCTTTGACCTGTTATGGTATTGTTTTGACGTCAGCCACCATTACCAAGTAAATAAGAGCTATCAAAACGTTGACAATACGATAACAGCTCGAACACGATATGGTTTTTACCTTGTTGAATAGAGGCCCTGTGATGCTGTTTGTAAATAGGCACAATAGACACGACGCTAAATTTACCCCGTTTATACATCTCAAAAAATCAATTCAGCTGTGTAAGATCGCATTTTAAATCGCACAGAAAATTTTAAAAAAAAGTTACACTGTCCAAGTGACATTTCAGCCAATGTCAAAGTTTGGACCAATCGGGGCGGCAAGAATTATAGTGGCCGGCCGTTAAGAAGTCAATCCTGACAGCTGTCATCGCAGTACAATTTATAACCTATTCTTGGGTTTGAGGTTATAATTTGTACTGGAATGACAGGTGTCAGGATTGACTACTTATCGGCGGGGCACTATAAGTTATCATTTCGCTCGAACCGTGATTTTAAACATAAATTTGAAAACTAAATGGAAAGCGATTACGGCGGGAGCACGAATGTAAAGCGAAGCGAGTGAAGTGACGTCTCACATAAATCAAGCGGCCCTCAATTTGTTGACAGGGGTGTATAGAGTCAATGATACCAGTGCAATAAATAAATTATGCGTACAAATACAGTATTCTCGTTTTAATTTAATACAACAAAGAGTTTTTATCAAAATAAAGTTTGCTATCAACAACTTAAGTTCTTTCATCTTGATTATGATAGTTTTTTTTTTATACAAAGTCGATTTCTTATAAACGTGGAAAGTATAAATATTTTGAATGCTGCAAATGTTTTTCGTTAACAGCCTTTGTTTACATTTTTTCTGTGGGAATCAAAATCCGATCTTAGGTATGTACCTATTTAGGTATTTAGAGAAGAAGAATCGTTCATTACAACCTACAAAATAAATACATACATACCTACATTAAATCACGCCTGTTTCCAGTATAAATGTTACTATAACTATAAACTACGCGTGTTTACTTTTATAAAATATTACTCAAATCGATTAGGTAATGAAGTGTAGTTACCTTTTTCATTCTTACGACGACATGATTTTAATTTGCTGATACATAAAGGTTTAAAACTCATTCATGGTAAACAACAAAAGTCTAAAACGTTATCTTATATCTTATTAGTTCTGTGTAAACACAACTTCTGTTTTCTATCTTATGAGTGAAAAGTAAATAATTATCTATGTCAAAAGTTATCTTCTCCGCTTCACTCCAATCAGTTTTAAATAGATTATTTTTGTACAGTTTTTCTTATATTAACGCCATAATTAAGTAAAACGAGGACCTACTATTTTGGGAGGTTCTGTTGCCAAACTCCACTCTGAACCTCATACCAGCTCAAACTAGTAATGTAGAATTGCAACGAAAGAAAATCTAAGTGTGGTTTACGTCATGGTTTCAAAGGATCGACACAATATTTAAGCGCCTATATTTTACTGAAACCACATTGCGATTATTTTTCTAGGCGCTTTGAATCGCGTGTGCTCAGTTTTATGAGAGGTTTAATTGTTTTGTTATTAGCAAAATATCCGGGTTCCATTTTAGTACATATAACTAGGTATACAATTTTGAAAAATCTATCATTATTTATTCATTAAAAACAACTTCAATTTAAAGAAAAAAAATCATAATCCCAGAATACTTCATTGTAAGTACTTCCCACAGAAATAAGGTAGTCCACCTTAAGGTAGAATTTCGTTCGCAAACATTAAGGTAGATAAAGGTGCTTCAAAATCACAAACGAAATAGGTACAAAAATAAAAAGCCTTTTTATCGGATTTTTTATTTCAACAACAGTATATGCCAGATTTAAAAGGTAATCACTAAAAATAATAAAGGTACAATAAACAGATATACAAAAATCACAATAGCTCAATATATAATTGCAATGTACAGTAACAAACAAAAATAGTAGACGACCGCTTTCGTATAATCGCGTAAGAAAAAGGTTCGCAGCTAAACCATGTTTTGTCCTTATCTGTCAAATTCAAAAGTCACAGTGACAGATAAGGAAAAAGCATGGTTTAGCTACCCCATTTTACCCCACATTTTATAAGGGAATTAGACCTTACCTGCATTGTAATAGAGTTCAAAAGTAACATGTCGAGCTGGGACTATTTCACGGCATCAGCCACATATGTTTTATGTTTCTTTTGTTAAGTTTTTTATCCTTTTGTTAAGGTACACTTAAACGGGCAATTGTTTGAGCAATAGTTGCCTGTCAACATTACCTATCTTACTCTAATTTTTTGTAATAAAGCGAGAGCGAATGCTAATATTTTTGTAATGTCTGAATTACCTTTTAACCCTATTTTTTTCTTAGAAGTCACGAACCTTTTCATACTGCGACTGTACCTCGTCAACTGCTATTTTTCGTATGATAAGGTACAAATACAAAAGTAATCAATTACTTATGTCGTTGACTGTACAAGTCAAAACAGTCGAGATTCGTACAAATATTGACAGTAGGTACAATTCGTACTTTTCAAGAATCGATTTAATAAAAAAAAAACATCAGTAGATACAATTTTATGTACTTACTTACTAAAAAAAATAGATATCTGTTTGGCTTGTTCGTTACATATTTAAACCAGATCGCTTACAGATCCAAAATAAATCGTAGCGTGCTAGTTTTAATAAAACAATTACCCATATCAATCTATGCTACCAACAAAGGGCTTCCTCCAAAGGGAACCACGTACTTCAAACAAGAGTACATTATGACAGAATTGTACATTCATCTTTAGATAAAGTTGTCAATTTTGTACCCTGCCTTGTACACGTATGTAAGATTGTAAGGTCCTCTAACGTTATTTATAACGCTTCGGGACCTGGGGAGTTATTATGACATGGCTATGCAGTTCAGTTTACGCTGAGAGAAAAGGACAGAGCTATATAACTGCTATAGCTCTGTCCTTTACGCTCGCCGTAAAATGAACTGCATAGCTATGACATAATAACCCCCCTGAGCAGCACCGCCACAGCCCAAAGTGAAACATCGAAAAGTTTTTTTATGGCATAGAGAAGGCAAACGAGCACACAGACCACCTGTAAGTGGAAACTGTGACCCATAGACATTCGCATGCACAAGACATTACAAGTAGTACAATTTTCAGTGGACGACGCGAAGCCCGCGCTCGGCTATATAATTATACTAACAAATCCAAGCTCACTTTTGAGAGCCTGGCGTTTCGTCGAAATATGTTTGGTCCAATTTATCATTTAAAAAAAACCGGCCAAGTGCGAGTCGGACTCGCGCACGTAGGGTTCCGTACCACTAAATATACATCTAAATACATGTTTTTCTTTATTCTTTATTATATTGGAGTTGATTGAATGAAAGGTAAAATGCGGTTTACGATTTATAACGTATTAAAAAAAACTAATTATTAGATCTCGTTCAAACCAATTTTCGGTGGAATTTTGCATGGTAATGTACATCATATATTATTTTTACATTTATCATTCCCTTATTTTAGAAGTTACGGGGGGGGGGGGGACACACATTTTTCCACTTTGGAAGCGTCTCTCGCGCAAACTATTCAGTTAAGAAAAAAATTATATTAGAAACCTCAATATCATTTTTGAAGCAAAAGCAACCAGGAGCACAGGAAAGCTCAAAACCACTTTTTATAGACTGGCCAAAACTTCAAAATCATTCTTGGGAAATTGTGTAAAATTCTACAATAAAATTCCAAAAAGTATTACTGAACTTACTGACTCTAAATTTAAATCTGTCGTAAAACAAAAACTAATTTCCCGAGCATATTATAAAGTAAACGATTATATCATGGATAGGGATGTTTGGCGGTGAGTCGTCCGTCCTGCATGAGTAATCTACGCTTAAAAAAGGTGCACCTACTGTACAAAAATACCGTGATATTGTAAACTATTTATAATTATAATGTAATGATGTAAACCTTTTTATTGAAAAAAATATACCTTGCCGAGTTTCTTACGCCGGTTCTTCTCGGGGCAAAGGTTTTATTTTTCGAACCGGTGGTAATGCTTTTTGACATTCATAGGTGCATTATATTATGCCTAAATTGAAGAATAAAGAACTTTGACTTTGACTTTGACTTTGACTTTGAAGACCTATCCATAAATATCCCACACGTATGGGTTTGATGAAAAAAAAAAAACGAGTTTCAGTTCTAAGTATGGGGAACCCCAAAAATTTATCGTTTTTTTTCTATTTTTATATGAAAATCTTAATGCGGTTCACCGAATACATCTACTTACAAAGTTTCCATAGTATAGCTCTTATAGTTACGGAATAAAGTGGCTGTGACATGCGGACGGACAGACGGACGGACAGACATGACGAATCTATAAGGGTTCCGTTTTTTGCCATTTGGCTACGGAACCCTAAAAAAACATTTCCCAAAAAATATTTCGTATAATATAGTTTATTTTAGGTTATGTTAGGTTAGGTTGCACATGTGACTATATAAAAGATAAATCAACAGCGACCGGAAACCACATTTTGAGAAATTAAAATTTGGGAAATGGTACATTTGACCAAAAATATTTTGACGAAACAAAGGCAACCCCCCTTTTCAATGTTTCACTTTAAGCTGAGGCAGCTGATCTGGTGCCACTGTTGTCACTGTCAATACGTTTGACTCAACTTTTCACTATGGATTTCTATCTGCTAGAATAATGCCAAATCACACAAGACAATTCTATTACAAAAGTGCCAGTTATTTAAAATAGCAAACTCTTGCCTACTCGTATAAAATCAATATTAAGGCAAGGAAACTAAACGCATTTTAATCAATGCCTAACATTTAACTGTCTAATTTTACTACAAAACTCATTTAAAAATAAGGAACAGTAATTTCAGTCTATGACTATTACTAAAACTATGGAATCATTATATTATCACAGACTAAATATCAAGCGTTACACTGGAGAGCAATAAAACGGGTTACTGTACGTACAAATTTAATTAAGAGAAATTCACTTTTCTACTATTTTTATTTCTGTAATTTTAATATTCGTGTAATTATTTTAGTAAAATAAAGTCTTTACATACATACAATTTTATTTGCTCTCAAATGTATTAGTAACAATTTGGAACACAACACTACTGGCGGCGCTCGCTTCTATCTTCAAAATTTTCTATAAAACAGTCCTCATTCGTCCAGTGGCACTCAAAACACTAGTAAATATTTAAATGGCCTTATGTAAAGATTCATTCCATCTTCACATTAAATGGGGAACTATTCTTTGACATCATTGAAGCCATATATTTTACTGCTTTGATGGAGAAAGCCAATTAGAACACATCTGTGTTCACTTGACGGTAAGTGGGCTCTCGAGGCCTATACACATTTTAAAGATTAGCCCTGCAATCTCCAGACTGTTATTTTAAGCCGCAAATTGCCAACTCTTACGACTAAGATGGAATGTCTCCATGCTAGCCATTACACTACACCAACAGGAGCACAACAATGTGGACTGTGCTACATGGAGGCAGGCACGTTAAGATGGTGGTAGCCAATAAGGTGGTGGGATAATTATTCTAGTTTTCTTTGACGTCAAAGAGTAGTTCGCCAGGTTGATACTCGCATGAAATACATCTTGCAAAGAAAAATGGCACTTTTATTTTTTTTCAAGTACTTTCAATTCATCGAATCATTTTACCGAATTTCACTTCATCGAAAGCTATTTTCTATCTTAAATATTAATAACGTAGGTCAGGTTGAGTTAGACTTGTGAATATCATAAAAAAACCGGTCGATGAAATGAAAATTCTGTGAAGTGATACGATCTATAAAGTAAGGGTCGAGGAAACAAGGGTACACTAGTTTAAGTAATATTAATTGAGTATTGTAGCATAAAAACTATTTTCTTACAGTTCGGTGGTACCTTACAGGTGTTAATTTCTTTGGCAATAACTTTGTACATTATATTATAGGTATTTATACTTTGGTGTGATCGTTACATAAAAATAATTTACTATACAAATAAAATCCCGGTGAATAGTAATTAACAAAAAGTTAAAGGAGTTAAAAAATATAAAGTTTGTTCTAATGGGAACTTCAGATATTATTCCAAAATAAATTATTTCTATCAACTAACTAAAACTTTGCAATCGCAAAAAGGTCAGCATATCGCATTATCAATTGAAAGTTTTGAAAAACATCACTTTACAGTAGGAATTTAAATAAGTTTGATAAGTTTCTAAGCTATTGTTGCCGACTGTACATGTTTTTTACACAATCATTATCTGCTTGTAAATACCAAACGAATGACTCCCAACACGGTGGGTCTACTTTAACTATAGCGAAATCCTGTCGCCACCTTCAGACTCCATCATCAGATCAGCTCCGCCTGTCATCATAATATTGTCATGCGATATACAAACGCGATATACAAAATTTCAGCTCAATCGGAAACCGGTAAGTAGGTCAAATTTAATTTGCAAGATTTAATTATATTAAATTAAATAAAAACTTGTGATAAAACTATGATTTTCTATCAAAGCAATTTCAAGATACAACACTGCCAATTTTCATTTAAAGAAGTTTTCATTTTTGTTTAATTAGCTACTGTCTACTATGCATGCTCCTTACGTGTAATCAAAAAAAAAAAAATCGAAAGAACTATAACATTTTAAAACTCCAACTATAAAAACGTATTATTACACTATTATTTATCAATTCATACGTACATATATTTGAGGTCGGTGGGGGGACGAAAAGAGCTCCTGTTCCAACTGCTTTCCGGGTACATAACCGCTTCAAGTCTATTCAAAAAATACAATTTCGATTGCAAATCAAAGTAGTAAATATATTTTGTACAATTTGCACTAATGTTTTACTTGCAAACAATTAACATGCGCTACGCTAAAAAATATATAATTTGTTGTTATTTAATTCAATATACCATCTAAGTGATATATCAAATGAAATTAGATAAAGTGGGCTTTTATGGGAACACCTTATAATTCCGAATATTAATGTTTCCGATTATTTTTTTCTGAAAGCTATGTTATGTTGGAGCTATTTTAGATTCAATGCATAATTTAATTGCTATACGTAGCTTAAGTTAGACTGATTTAAAAGCGATATCCAAAAATAAAATCTACCATAATGTTGCTTTCGGAATTGAAGATTCGGGATTTTAATGAATTCGGAATTATATATTAGAATAACTTTATTTCAGGCAACAAAGCGCATATTTACAAATACCTTACAGACATAACAATACAAAAATTGAAAATTAACATGACTACTACACTTTCGTCGTGTCAGCTAGCCGGCGGTAACAAATTCGCCGAAATATGACACAACTCTGCCAGATTATGAAATGGATGTATAGGATTTGAATATGTAATGTTCTTATACGTTCTATAACCCTGAATTCCTAGTGAGAAAGAGAATAAGTCTCCTGAAAATCAGATGAAAAAGGGTTTAAGTCCAGTCCACTTCGTTGTAGTGTTCCGACATAGCCCGAAGAATAGCTAAACTGAAGTGGCAGTGGGCGGGGCACATTGCTCGCAGGACTGATGGCCGATGGGGTCAGAAGGTTCTGGAGTGGCGTCGAGCTGTAGGTAGGGCTCCAACAAGATGGAGTGACGACCTCGTCAGGATCGCGGGACCGCGGTGGATGCGAAAAGCACAAGACCGGTCTGAGTGGAAAACCTTGGGGGAGGCCTATGTCCAGCAGTGGACGTCTTTCGGCTGACATGATGATGTCGACTTATACCCTCTTTCACTAGGTCCCCAAAACTTACTTTATACCACTTCCTGTAGGTGTTGTCCATGGCCCACGTGACGATGTGGTCTATAGGCCCCACGATCACTGGGATGCATCCTAAAGCTATGGCCACCGTGGCCACTTTGACCACCGTGGGCGGCACCGGCAGCTTTTTGAGGTTCCGGTGGGTAAACGCTGATATCCTGAAAAAGAAGCCAAGAATCATAAATACCTGTGGCTCCAAATCTCGATTAGTTATTCTCAAAAAAATCTCAAGGGGAATCAGGGGACAATCGACCTAGTCCCAAACTAAGCTGTAGGCTTGTACTATGGGTACTAGACAAATATATAAATACTTATAAATAGAAATATATACGTAAATACATAGAAAACATCCATGACTCAGGAACCAATAATCGTGCTCATTACACGAATATCTGCCTTTATCGGGATTCGAATCCAGGACCGCCAACTAGGCCAGCGCGTCGTCAAATATTCAGAAAGTTACAGGATCTGATTTAATTTAGCTGAATGATCTTATTTTATCTTATCTTATCTTACTGGTGGGTAATTTCGGATTTACTTCGACCTCTTTTAGGATCTTTTGTGCAATTACCCTGTTACACACTCAGCTGTTCCCGCTGTCTAGCAATTCAGGTCTATGTCAGTCGGTGACTTTGGATCTCGCGCGGATCTCATTTCGGATCGATCGCGCAAAGAAATTCCGAGCCCTCTCCACTGCCCTTTGAGTGACTATGATCTTTCTTAAAAAACCCATCGTTACCCCTGGCAACACACGCTGGGTTAAAACTTTCGACTTGTAATAGGATTGGTGGTGGTAGGACCTTGTGCAGGGTCCGTCCGGATCGCTACCACCATCTTATCCATTAACCCACCGCTAAACAGCATCATTGTGTTCCGATCTGGGGATAAGACAGCCGGTGTAATGACTAGCATAGAGGCATTCCATCTCAGTCCTCAGGGTTGGCAACGCATTCGAGGTCTTAGGATTGCAGTCTTGAGAATGTAGTCTTGAGATTACAATTGTCTATGGGTCTCAGATCGCACTTACGCAGGTGGCCTGAGTGCTCGCGTGCCTTCTCATTGCCATAAAAAAGAACGAAAAAGGGTTATTCATGAGAACCGGTCAAACTATCAATGAGCAGCCAACTGTACCAAGCTTACCTATTGATCGTTACCCCAGGGATGATGACCGAAGCGAAGGTTTGCCACAAGATTGCGTCTACTGAGTCAATGGCCACTTTACTCAGGCGCCCGTCCCTCTGAAATAGTTTACAAACAATAGGTATAGTTCAGGAAATATAAATTGGCCGTCTGTAATCTTCACTAAGATCTTTTTGTTAATAGCAAACAAAAGGTAACCATAAAACGGCCCTCGTTCTTCAAACAGCACAGTCTTAACGCGGAAAAAGCGTTCGCAAAGTAGATAAAAGACGGCCAAATAATATTTCCTGAACTATACTAAAATGATGGTCATTTGTTGTAGCCATAATTATAAAATACAAACCTAGGAGCACTGCGGTGAATATGTATGATGTTAACTTGAAATGTTTAACGCAGAGCTATAACAATAATAGGATTTTTGTATATGTAACAATACATTTTCTATGTATTTTTTCTAATAACTGAGACTCATTCAAGTAAAAGAATGTCATCAATAATGTCATATACATATATCTAGACAATAGTAATATATTTTTGCGCACTTGTAACTAACTAGCTGACTAACTATGTAACATTGTATGTATGTTTATGTGAGTGTTTACATTTATTTAATATGTATTGTATATTATTATGTATAAATAAAAGAAAAAAAATTGACAGTCCACAAATGTCTCAGTTGATGTACAGACTTTTTTGGAAATGCTCATCAACTTTAGAGGCTCAGTCGGCAGTAAATATTGTTGTTAAAAAACTTTATTAATTACCCGTATGCTCTTATGTGTCTTGTCGGCAGTGTCCGCGAAGACGTACGCGAAGGCCACCCCATAGCTGTAAGCGACCACGCGCCGCGGCACCACCGGCCGGAACGCCTCGCCCACCTCGTTGGCGTACCCTGCAATGGACCTCTTCAGTGACTTCTACATCACAAGGGATGAGGGGTTAGTTGAGTAAATACTTCTTTTAGTTGCGGTCATGTTGGTACAAGTCCTCAATCCAGGCGGCCTAGTTTGGTTGCTTTTATCGTGTGTCAAAATGTGCATAAAGCATCTGTCACTCTCGTACTTATATATGTGATAAAAAGTGACAGATGTTTTATCCATATTTTGTCATGCAATAAACGCAGCCATATTAGGCCCCCTGGTGTTTAATTGACAACAGGGATGTTTTTAAAAGGTGTTTTGATGATAATCATGCTCATAGACCTTTGTCTCAAAACCTAAAATGTTTGTTCTTGAATATATATTTTTTCATTATTTACTGAGAAAATAAACAAACAATATTCTGCTAATGGCTCAGAGCTTAGTCTAGAGAGCAGATTTGAAGGATTAATTACAAGTTTAATAAGACTAGTAAGTGCAAGTGAGTATTTATTTTTCATATCAACTATGCAAAACCTCATGAAATAGAATAAAATATTTTTCATTACATATAGTTTGTTGCAAGAATAACATTTATTGAATTCAATTATCTACAATTGCATTGCGTTAAGTAAGTAATAAGATAACTGTAAGACCAATAAACAACATAATATCTAATAAATAAATCTATATATCTCTCTAACCTTCTTTTTTGAGTTTCCCATTTAAGTAATTTTTTTTTATTTTGTAAGAACTTTCAAACTTTGAAAATGTTTCACTGCAAATTACCATCACAACAATATGATTCAGGTCTTAACAAGCACAAGCTACGGTGTTCAGACAAACAACGCCCTGCTGTTACAATCTATGGCTATTTCATGTACAAACTGGCTGCAATGCATTATACTCATACTGTTAAAAGCCTGGAAAATGTTTTAAAAGTTGTAGGTAATTCTGTAGCTCTGCCTACCTCACTCTGGGAATGAATGAGTTTGTGTATTTATGTTATACGAATTAATATCTACTCAGTCATCACATCCAATATATTTATACTGACCTTATTGTCAGTGGCATAGCAATGTGTAGATACTTTTGGCGTCTTGGGAATGTATACATATTTACTATGACTAATCTAACATGGATTTTAACACAACCGCTATTATTCTAATTAATTTAAGTTTTTTGATACATAATGTAGTACTTTTCCTAACTTTTTTTAAATGATACAAAAATAACGGAACCTAATAAAACTTTGAGCAAATCCTAAGCAAAGTTTAAGAAGCGTTTAAGATTCAAAACTTACCCAAATATCGCACCCACGTATCCCTAAAAAAGTCTTTTTGAAGTGACATATTTAGTCAAAATCTGGCCTCGGCCGGTTTTTACGTAGTCACATCGACATTTAATTCACCATCGGACTCGCAGACTCCAAGGCTACATAACACAACAGACGCGACATACTCATCCAGTCGATTCGTGTTTGCGGGTGTTAGATAACAAATTTTAGCCCTTTTTATTGATCTTCCAATTATATTCAGTAAGTGACCATGGGGATAATGTTCTGAAATTGTACCTTGTGTGAAATCACTACGGATCGTAATCACTCATTTTAAAATTTAGGTAATTTTGAATGCTTTATGTCTGATTTGATTTGAATTTTGATTGATTTGTCCCGGTGACTTCCCGGCTGTCACTACATTATGACTGACACCAAATATCCAAGTAACGCTACTAACGCTATTTGCATTAAGTATTTACAAGGCGCTAACAAATATAAACTTTAACAGAATATCATAAGGTGTAATTTGATGTTAGAATATTTTGTTTGTGTAAGTGTCAAATGAATAAATTCCGTTTTAATAATCCATCTATGGCCTAAGCAGTCTCAAATGTTTTTCTTATTAATAAAAAAGTCAATATTATTATTTACGTATAGTAAGTAAACGTTAACAGACTAATATAAAAACCGTGTAAGTGATAAGAAGAAGTATACTGGCAAAAAGAGAAAATGCATTTATGGATAGCTCGTGAGAATGAAGTGAGTTAAACGTAGTATTCGTAGTAGCACATTTGACATTTTGCAAGTCAAAAACAGCTGTTCATTCATCCTTGACCAAGGTGGTTGTGTGACATGACATGATAATGAATGAGGTTATGTTATTAATTTGCAAAAATCGCAAATCGTGTACTTTTGTACTAAACGTGTTTAAGTGAATGTGAGTGCAAGTAAAATTTAGTTCTGTGTATACAAACGTACTCAATAATCATCAAAATATTCTACAATGATATTGCATGTTGGTTCAACTTGCGATTGAATTCCACATCAATTCGCTATGTATCTTACTTACTTTTTATTACCTACGGTGAGTACTTTTTGGTTCCACCTTTGTCTCAGATTCGGTACATACAATTGAATGGTATGGTAGTGTCGAATTTAGATATCTAGCTATAATTCACTTTGTTTGTATTGTTATTGTTGGTATCAAACAAAATGCCCAATTCGCAACCCAATTTCCAATAGTACTGTCGTTTCCTCCAGATTTGAAGGATGAATATTTTATCACTTATTTCTTATAAATTAGGTAGGTACTAAAACAAATTTCTTATTTCGTATACCTACCCAGTGTTACTACCCAACCAACACTCTGCTGTTTAGTGATGTGATTTCACAACTAATTGTTTACTAAAACTATCGATACTTTTTTTTGCTGTTTTATACTCAATTAGAATTCTCAGTCGATATAAGGTAGGAAAGTAAACCATAATTGTTCTATTGCTTTCTTATCTAGTACTTATCAGTGATTTTTGAGTTACGCCAATTGAAGGTAAATAAGTAATAATAATTCAGTAATCTAGAAACAAGTTTCTTCTTCAAGATGCGATTTCGTAAAATATCATTCAAAAATTCAAAATTTCCCGCGTTGAAACTTAGGTACTTTAATTTTATATTTTGGCGTAAACTTAGATTAAGGTACGTAGACAATGACGGGTAATTTGAATCCATTTAAGGCCATTTTCAAGATATATTTTTATCCGTTACCTACATTAAAAATACGTACGAGTATTACGAAAAATATAAGGCGCCAAAAAATGTGGATGCTGTGGATATTCTTTTGCATCGTATCATTCGTATGTACCTATTTTAAATCTTAAACTACTGTAGTATACAAAAGTAATGGCGGGTTCACAAGCTACACAACTAACACAACATCTGAAAGTGGAGAACCGATTTTTTGATGAATACAATTGTTACCAGTTTGGAAATCAAAAGGGTATTCTTACCAATTTCCTTAACGCATCTGGAAATCGAAACCCCCTCTTTTCTTGAATTGAAAGGCAAAGGTTAGCGTAAAAAGAATGCCTACTTATTTACCTCGCAACAAGGTCAATAGGAAAAGTTATTACGCATTTCTATTTGGCATTGCGATACATAAGTTATAATCAAATTTTTAGGTTTAGAATTTTGTTACGTATACTGTAAAACGTAATAAAATTTAGAGCATAAAAATAAAATTTAATCTAATTCAGAGCGTGTTAGATTTACTTAACAATCGTAATCTATTTACTGTTCTGTAATCTCTTTCTTCTCGTGTTCATATGATAGCTTAACAACGTACACGCCTAGTACATGTGACAAACATCCTTTGTGGTTATGATAAACACGCCAAGGAAATGCGAGATCAGGATGCGATGAAAAGATTTCAGTCTAGCTAAGACTATATATATATGCAATACACAAAGTGGCAATGCATGCTCAGCGACTACAACGATCTTGATTTTGACTAGTTAACTCTGGTTTGGGTTTGATATAAGACATTCACATAATTTATTATGGTCCAATACTTTAAAGACAAGACCCAAATAAAAAAAGAACAAACAATCAATACCATCCTAAAACGGCGTTGGAGGATAATTATTCTGTTCGTAAATACCAGTGACTTTCGACGATCATGTCATGTTTCGTTTTCGCAACAGAAGATGCATTAGTACGAAATTCGAAACAAAAGGCCTAATGATTGTAAACATTATGGGTCAAGCTGCTAGTTACTGGTACGCCAGTGTTACCAGAAGCAGATATGACAAAAAGGTTTCGTTAATTGAATGTAGAATCTAGACAATGCTATTGTATGTACAGACAAGACGCTCAGCAACGCAAATTTACTGTTACACGGTCATTGGTTCTCATGACAACGAATAATGTAACACAGTAACCAAGCAATATATTTATACCCTTTCATTTATGTCAAGTCAAGGATAGAAACAGAACCCACAATATAGAAACAAACAAAATTATACCTCTTTAAAATATTAGTGTTGAGTCAGTTACCTCCGTCCGCTATAACCCTTTTTTAAATTCCTTTAACCGACCTTGAAAATAAGTAAAAAGTTTTCCTCTTTAAATAAACATAAAACAAAGTATAGTTCACCTTGTAAGCGATTAGCTGTGAGATGCAAATTGCTATGACTCACTTACATCAACAAAACAGTACCTAATTGTCAATAATTTGTTTGGACCTTAAATCAACGCGTAACGAAGTTTCAGCTTGGATTTTAACTTTTTTTTTATGGCATAGAGAAGGCAAACGAGCACACAGTCCACCTGATGGGAAGTGAAAACTGTGACCCATAGACATTCACAATCATAAGACTGTAAATGCGTTGCCAACCCTGAGGACTAAGATGGAATGCCTCTATGCTCGTCATAACACCGGCTGTCTTATCTCCAAACCGGAACACAACAATGCGAACACTGCTGTTTGGTGGTAGGTTAATGGATAAGATGGTCGTAGCGATTCGTACGGACCCTGCACAAGGTCCTACCACCCGCAAATATAATACTTGAATTACGTATTTATTGGCTGACAGCACAATTTCAAAACTAAACCCGTGGAAAGATTTAACCCGTTTTTAGACATGGTATCGATCGTCTGTTTTATATTTAACTAGTTTCTGCCCGCGACTCCGTCCGAGTAAATTTCGATTATATCGTTATTCCCTCGGAAACTTTTAACTTTTCCAGGATAAAAACTATCCTAAGTCCTATTACAGGTATTAATTAAGATTATTTTTCCTGATTCTTAGCTTAGCTGAGTAGCACAGAAGTTTTATTCTCTTAAAAAAGGCTTTTTGTTGATTTTAAGACATCTAAATTAAGAATGCACGCCCTAAAAGGTTTTTTGTAGTGTGCTGACGGACCCAGTTGATAACTGAGTCTCTACGAGAGCACCGTTTCAGATCATTACGTGAAGTTTATTTTAATTTAACTCTATGGCCTTACGCTATATTAGCTGTTCGTACAGATATTTAACACCAGATTATATAATGATTTGCGGAAATATTGTCACCAAACACGATGGTTTCCTTATCCTCGCGCGATCGACGCGTTACGTACGTCAACATCAGCCGTATGGGAGTACAATTCAGTGTACAAGGTCAAATCATAACTGGTAAAATATATTTTATCATCGTATAAGTCAGAACCTCATGTAGGAACATTTGATTTTAAAGTAGTTATGTGGATTTATGTTATTTATTTTTATATATAAATTATATAACAGACGTAGATACTTAATTAATATAGAACATAGGTAGGTAGTTGCCGTTGCAATCAATATATTTATGGATTTGTATTGTGTAATAAATACGCTTAGATATTTTCTAATACCGGCCTGAACTATTGCTTTGTTCAAAGTACAACCGTAGGTACATATAAACTCTGTCGTGTTTGTTATGACAAGGTTTGAAGAATCAATGGAAATAAACTTGACATTGGCGAATGACGTCCCACACCGAACGTAACTAAACCGAATGATAAATAATAACTTTTGACATTGATAAGATCGAACTATTAGCTTATTCGCAGTAGGGCTTCGGGTACATTGATTTAATATAGACTAAACCCTCCTAGTTATTTTTTTCGGCTGGACTGTTCAAGTTATGGTAGCTTATTCGCAGCCAGTGAGTAACCTGACTAATTATATTTTTACACAGTTATATAGAAATATATCGATTCGGTCCATTGAACCTATTTTTTAGAGAACCGGCTATTTTAAGAACTACACATACCTAAAATATATACACATAGCTTTCAAGATCCATAAAGATCAGTCGATAAATTCGGCATCCCACAATATAACCACCTATATAGGTACTATACTTACTTACGATTTTACTTATTTAAGTCGGTTGATTTTTTTTAAACATTACGAACACACATTTCAAAGGTCGTGTACTGCCGCCCAGATGAAAATGAGGTTAACATTTTCGAAAGATTTTGAGATAACCGCAAGGGTCATGCAAACAACCACCTTTTAATAAAAAGCGGCCGGTTCTGATGTTGATAATATTGGTATAGGGCATCTTGTTGAATATGGTTTACGAAGTTGACTAAGCCTGTCTTAAGTAGGTACAATTTTGCAACGCTCAGATAAGGAAAAACAAACGTTCGCTATTATTTAATAATACCAAGGACTCAGTTACTTCATCATCACGTCGGTAAACGAACTATCTATATAATTGCTCCAGCGATCTCCTCAATGAACATATTGTCTTGCTATTAGGTATCTCATCATATATAACCGCAGCTGGGTAGAAACACGCAGCACGACAGTTGGCAAAAAATGGTTTTAATAAAGGCACGTAGCAACATCACGTCTCCCGTGCGATGACCGCAACGCACAAAACAAATATAATAACTAAAGTATGCGATAAATACGAGTAATTCGTTGGCCTTCAAATAGTCATGTCTTGATACATATTATATTTTATTTAATCTTAATCATAATCTTGTTAATCTAATATAAGATGTTATCAAAGGTTCTAAGTCATGCTCATTTTATCTGACGAGTGACATTTATTATCAGATTAGACGTAAAATGTAAGATCCTAAAAACGTGGATATGGTTTTTTTATGGCAAAGAGAAGGCGAATGAGGACACAGGCCACCTGATGGTAAGTGGGATCTGAGACCCAGAGACATTTGCGTTCTCAAGACTATAAAATGAAAATGAAAATTAAAAGTGTTTAATTAATCTCACACACACCACAGCGCCATCATCAACTTAAACATATAATTTAATTATTATTTAAGCTTAAAATTCAGGGTCTCTCTTGACAATCTTAAGTCTGCTTTCCTATGACTGCAAAAGCTTTGACAATCTCGAGGTCTAAGATGGAATGAAAGATGGTGTTAGCAAAGTTCCTACTACCAATACAAAAAAAAAGTTAAGTATACAATACGCGTCTTTTTCAGTTGCCCATTAATCAGTCTAACAATCAAGTTTGTTTTTGAGAATCTATTTATCGTGTATTAACAATGAGTAAGTTAAGTTTTATGTGTTTTTAGAAAACTGACACTTTTAAACTGCAATTGATTCATTCTACTTAAACATTTAATAGTTCGGCTTTCTTACTAAGTAAAAAACTGATATTAACGGAAACGTAATCTAACAACTACGTATTATTTTGCAACACTTTTTGTGTTAGGGGTTATATACTTAAATCACAGTTAAGTCCAACCAACAGCGTCAGCTTATCTAAAAATTCAAAATGCGTGAACCTTTGCATATAGGTAATGACCATATTTATTTTACCATTATGATATATAAAATATAATTTACTTACGTAAATCTACTAACGCTTATCAAACAAAATCGATAACATTCAAATCGCTCTCGCGGAAACCTCAAAACAGTTAAATATTTTTAAAAAATCATTAGATCGCAAATGCAGATTCTTGTTATCATTATCCTTCAAACTTCTGTTTCTATTATCGATAGTCACTTGAAGTGGATGATTAAAGGCTCCGCCAATGTCAATTTGTATTGGCAGTTTACTGCGGACGCTCGATAAGTCGAGACGTTGCGATCGTGGCACATCACTGGGCACGTTGAACATTTTTCCCGCGCTTTTGTAAAAAGTCTTAATTATTGTGAATGTGATTTTTAATATTGAAAGCGTGAAATAGGTTGGTTAATGTGGAGAATTACTATTTGACGTCAATCATATAGGTCCAATTTGTATATTAAGTGCGATCACGGATGAATGTTTTTATTGTTGTTGATTGCAGTGTAAATAAGTTGCGGTTTATCAGTTTTACTGGGTGTACAAAATATGGTATATTTAAGTGTTATATGTCGTCAGATGTGGTATTGTTACCTTGAAAGTCAAAACTTTTTACATTATTGAGGTTAAGTTCTCACTGAGTACGAGTAAGCACTAATTAAATTGTATATCGTTCGTCGGCTCGCTCTGTTTTAGCCCCGGGTAAGGAAATGGTTCTTTTGTTTCATTATAATCTTTTAGGACAGCCAACTTTGAAATTTGAAACGAACTCTATTGTATATATTTATTGCAAGAGACTGCAAGAGTGTGTGTACTGTATATTTCGAAAATCGTTTTTTTCCAAGTGGCAATTAATTCCATGCGCATATTTTACCACTTCATTTTTTCTCAATAGCTTCTTTTCCCGAAGGGCTTTCTAAAAACTCGCATATTTTTCCACTATATTTATTTTTGTAAATATGCTCAACTATCATAAATATGAGGTAGGTTTAGGTTATGTTAGTTTTGCATCAAGCCCGGAGGGCCAAAACCACAGAAATAAGAGCTCCGCTTACGCGGAGCTGTCGACTCGTTAAATTTAAATTAGATATCAAAAACATTGGTCAGTTGAGTTGGTGGAGCCGTTCAGTTAAGCAGTGGGGAAGAAGGGGAAAAAAATATAATGGGAAAATATGCGAATGGTTAGAAAGCCCTACGGGAAAAGTAGCTATTGAGAATAAATAAAGTGGTAACACTTGGAATAAACGACATTCGGAATATACAGTACACTCTCCTGCAAGACACTCATGACATGAATTCACTTCCAATGATAAAAAACCGGCCAAGAGTATTTCGGCCCATGCTTAGAGTAGGGTTCCGAGGCCGTTATTATAATCACAAAAAACAACATGTATGAACAAATTTGGTATTTAAAGTTATTTGGTGCTGTCTTAGATATTTTTTTGTAGGTAGGTGTAAACCTTTGTCTTTAGCCACCTGTATGTCACTGATCGATCTAGTCTACTTACTTAGTTGTGATAGGTTTCCTTTTAAGTTCGTTATATGATGTGTAATTTACGATATTTCTCAAATTTTTAGACACACATACACACACGCGAACGCACGCACGCAAACGAAAATAATAACTCTTTTCAAGTTCAATATTTCCTAAAAGTTCCCCCAATATCCAAACGTTGATACAAATACAATACAAATACAAATACAAAATTATTTATTCATAAAATACATGAGGTACTATCGAACCAACGGAACCCTGACCCACCATAGAACCTTGTCACAGTGATTGACGTTAGGACTGTCATACGAAGCTATACGACAATCGTACGTCAATCATTGTGACAAGGTTCCATGGTGGGTCAGGGTTCCGTTGGTTCGATAGTACATGATACAAGGGATGGAGTCACCCTTTAGGCAAAATGTTGCCTGTGTTGGGAGACGCCGCTCTTCCTCCGACAACATGAGGTAAAAAGTGAATTGATAATGACAGTAGGATAAAATTATAAACTTTTCTGTAACTGTACGGGAGATACCCATTTTTAACATTTCTTTTTATAACTTTGCCGGCGTAATCTAAGTGTATAACTATGCTAAATGACATCTTTGCAGTACCAAGATTATCTGAGTTAAACCGCGGACAGATTGCTTCTTTACTACGGAACCCTTGCAAAGGGCGCTAGGCCTTAGCGTCAAAACTCTTACAAAATCCAATTATGGATGAATCTGTTTATTATATAAGACTGAAAATATGAAATGTGAATGCTGTTACATGCCTGTAATAGGCTTACATATAATGAATAACGTTGTCAGGTTATGTATAATATGAATGATGGATATGTATGCTGCTGGCAAGTCTTCAATAAATAAATAAAATAAAGACTAGCTTCTGCCCGCCACTTCGTCTGCATAGATTTCGATTATCGTTATTCCAACGGGAACTTTTAATTTTTTGATGAAGTAGCCTATGTGTTAGGCCAGGGTATCAGCTAGCTCCACTCCTAATTTCATCCAATTCCCTCCAGCCGTTGCAGCGTGAAGGAGTAACAAACTAACAGACACACAAACTTTTGCATTTATAATATTGATCTGTTCGGTACTTGCCCCCTTTCTGCTTTTGCCTACTAAGCGTGAGGCCCATACTGTTTGTAGATGTTTGCCCCCTTTTTGGAACCCCCTTCTTTTTATTCTTAATTCGCCCCCTTTTTTGTACAAAATCGACCTCCTATTTTTGCGTGGGTTGGCCCTCCGGGCCTGCTGCAAAGCTAACATAACCTAAACCTACCCAATTTTCATATGTTTGTACAAAAAAAGATGGCGAATTAAGAATAAAAAGAAGGGGGTTCCAAAAAGGGGGCAAATCTCTACAAATAGTATGGGCCTCACACTTAGTAGGCAAAAGCCGAAAGGGGGCAAGTACCGAACAGACGATAATATTAGTGGGATTTCTGTTTGTCGGTTGACACCGATGCTAATTTTGCGTGTTGGCAATCCCATATACCCTTTTTCCGTGTAGGCAGGTCAGGCACCCCGTCCGGTGGTTCTTGCATGGCTGTTAGTTTTTTGTAAATACTTTTTGTTGATTATTCAAAAACAACATACTGCTGTTATTACTACAATCTGGTCCAATGTCTGTGAGTATACAAGATCGCTTCAGATCAAAATCTGCTTGGTATTTAATATTATTATTTCTGGGGTCCTAGTGACGAAGGTCTGCGGGTGGTAAGACCTTGTGCAGGGTCTGTCCGGATCGCTACTACCATCTTATCCATTAACCTACCGCCAAACAGCAGTGTTCGCATTGTTGTGTTCCGGTTTGGGGATTAGACAGCCGGTGTAATGACTATTATAGAGGCATTCCATCTTAGTCCTCAGGGTTGGTAACGCATTTGTAGTCTTAGGCTTGCAGTCTTGTGAATGCGAATGTCTATGGGTCACAGTTTCCATTTACCATCAGGTGGCCTGTGTGTTCGATAGTAGTGAAGAAGGTATGTGTTGTGAAGATAAAGTGAAAAAGGGTTCAAGTCTACTGTGCCCTGCTTAGAAAAAAGGGCGTATGTCTCATAAACCCGCGTATTTATTAGTGACCTTATGTCTTAACAGGGGGGTTAAATTTGCTTTGACTGTGAAATTGCGCATATGTCCTTTTTATTTAGTAGGGCAGTACTATACATAAAGTATAACCCTTTTTTGTTACGAGTTAAGTCGACTTATACCCCCACTACTACTAGGTCCCCAGATTTGTGAGCTGATCTGATGATGGAGTCGCAAGTTGGCCATAGGAACTCCCCGGCTGTACCTAACACACACATACTGACTGAGGTTGGAGTTAGGTCACACTACATTCGATTCGGTTTGATGAGTTGTTGATGTCCGGAAAAAAAAACTGGCCTAGGATTCGCACACGAAGGGCTCTGTACCATTCTTGTATGCGAGCACACTATTAAGTTCTTGAAAATTTTATGTATCTACTTATTTAAGAGATACAGCGATTGTCAAGGTCAAGTAAAAAGCGCCGAATTAATCACGTGTTGTAAATATTTAATTTAAGTTTATTTTTATTGTTTCTTGGTATAGCGGATATAGATATACACCCTCGATGAAACAACAACTGTCAACTGTTTCAACTGTTTCAACTGTCTAACCTATCACGGTTCATGACTCATGAGATACAGCCCGCTGACAGACAGCCCACCCTCTGAGTACGGAACCATAAAAAGTACAGTCACCAACATAAAGTTGTCTCAAATAATTATAACATTTATAACAATCATCTTGTTTAGTAACTACGGGATCTACTGTAAAGGATTATTGTTGTTAATTTAAATCAATTCCCATCAATTTACCGATAAAGTCACTGTCGTTTGATTACCTTGCCTTGATGACTGCGATGATTTTAACATTGAATTTCAATTACCGACACGATGACTAAATAATTTTCTATTGAGATATCATTAAAAAATATATAACACTAGATTGTACGTTCTTTCTCCCTCGGGAATCACGTTTAACCCTTTAAAAGGCGTAACAAACACACTGACAAACTCACATTTGCATTAATAATATTAGTACCTACAGTTCAGAGTTACTCTTTAAGTAGTAAACAACTTTCTAACCTCAAAATGAAACTTTTTTGTATAAAACAGCTATTGTAAATAAAATAAAGCAATAACGTACAAATAGCCATGTTATGTACGAAAAAAATCGCCACCACCATCTTATCCTGAGTGGTGAACTGGTGATGGTGGTGTCTGGTGATAGAAGCATTCCATCTTAGTCCTCAGGGTTGGCAACGCATTTGCGTTCTTAGGATTGCAGTCTTAATATAGCAGTCCTTTTGCAGTTTTGAGAATGCAGGGTCACAGATCCCACTTACCGGGTCTACCATATTTCCTATAAAATCACTTGCTTTAATCATTCAATTGCTATAATAGCCATTTTCTATAACGTGTACTACAATTTTAAAATATCTAATGATCATCATGCATAGTATTATTTCCTATAAACCTAACCTAACATAACCGAGTCGGTTCTGTCCGGATTCGTCTTTTTTATGACAGTTAAAGCTTATGGCTAAACGTATACCTATTAGAGTAAATTTATGTTACAGAATTTGAAAGGACTTAGAGCAAACAATTTTAGAGCATTTAAAACTTATAGTAAGTGAAAATTATAGAAACGAACTGTTATAGCATTTGAATAAGTATATCATGTGATTAACTTTAGAGGACGTGTACCTAAATAAAGCCATGGATTTTATAGTAACTGGGAGATACCCCCACTTACCATCAGGTACAAACCTGAAGCACCTTAGATCTATCACACTGTACGTTCTACCCAGTTTCTAAATAGCGATCGGCAATGTTCGTTTCTCTAGGAAACATGCGATAAACATACTGTCAGTTGGGAGCGCAACTGTGATAGCGATAACCGGCCGAGAGCTATTACGAAGCTGTGGGTACAGTACATGTCTGTTATCATTAAGTATTTCTTTGTTTTGAATAGGTATATAGGTAGGCTTATGGTACATTAAATTGACATAGTCCCAAACTAAGGTCTAGGCTTGTACTATGGGTACTAGACAACGATATAAATATGTACTTATATAGAGAAATAAACAGTTAAATACATGGAAAACATTCAAGACTCAAACAAATACTCGTGCTCATCACTTAAATATCGGGAATTGAACCTCGGGTCGCTATCGCGTCGTCGGACAGTTTACTTACTTACATACATACAGTTGCAAGAGAAACACCTTTACAACCCTTCACTTAAATTACTCGTTAGTATGTAAAGTAAAATAAATGGATAACAGGTAAACATATGATTCAGTTGTCAAGTATATCCTGCACATTGTTTGCTGGCAGGTGCTTGAAGGCAATTTCACGAGAATTTTTTTCGCTGCAATATGTACTCTTTAACAATAGCTGTTAATCTCTAAGGTCGTCATTCGTTCGTCGTTCTCCCCTGATAAATTTTAGTGTTTTAGTAATTAGCAAATATATTTCTCAATGTAGGTATGATAATACGGTAATTTATGATCTTGTTAAAGTTACTCCTGATTTGTGTTTGAAATTCGTTTGACGTTTAAGCTTTTGGAAACAAAAGACATCAACATCGTAAAAGATTTACTATAAAGAAAAAAGTTATTTCAATGCAAAATAGACGAAATTAGATTCTTAAAATGGTTTATTATTAAGTACTTTTCAATAAAAACAGTAGGCATTTCATTACAAGTATTTTTACGTTTTTTTTAATAATTGAACGACTAACGTGGTGTTTAAAAGTGGTCAAACGTAATATTTCTTCTTTGTTTTAGGTAGATAAATTAGTTTTGTGATTTAAGTAAGTTTAGCGTTTTATTGTGTTGGTAGAATAAATATAGCTATTTATTCAAAGTTATAAGTGAACGCGCGAAATAAGTAATTATAAAACTTATATTCGTTATAGTAAAAACTACTCTGTATGTTTTGATAGTCAATCTGAATGTACCCCCAGAATTTTTGGTTTCGACAGGAAATCATCCAAAATTTTTTTTTATTCAATTTATTTTTAAACTTTCGCGTTTTCAACACTTTTGAAACACTTAAAATAGTATTTTTCACAGTAAGACCAAATTTTAATTGTAGTAAGTAATTTTAATTTGCATGCATACCAACTCCTAAATGTACCGACATCTGACGTCACATAATTTCAGTTTCATCACTTCTAAAGAATTTGTTGAAAGTATATCACAGAACTAAATATGTGCTGAGCAAACTAAATGTGGTGACTCAAATGCTCTCGTATAAAAGTATTGTGATCTTGGAGACAGTGATATAGCGAAGACAGAATGCGAAACGGCAGCACCCATGGCACCAACGAGGAAAAGGAGAAGCTGAATGCAGATCCTGGGAAGAATGGAGTGTAAGTTTTACCACATAATCCTCACCTAATGCATTTTACTTGGCAAAATTACACAATTAACACCCCCCTCAATGTTTAAAAAAAATGTTTTTTCTTGTAGTGTAAAGTTTGATTTATATTGTATGTAAAAATTCTTGACTTAATATCATTATAAAAAAATATTCGCTAGTCACATTTTTAAGCATCGATATCGATAAATAACAGAATTTGCACATCACTACGCTCGCAAGAAGCGTGACCGATAACCGTCTGGTTATCTCGCGTCGTTAAACCTAGTGATGGGTCCATGCTCTTATGTTTCGTCCGATATACAAGCTGTAGAAAAACCGCGTACTATCGCAAAAAACCTTTTGTAACCGGTTTGTGATCAATACTCGATAGGTGTAATTAAAAAACATTGTGCTGTTTTTATCGAGCTTCAATAATCACCTTCCGTCGTATGTGTTTGTTACCATCAACTACTTAAACCTGTGTATATGTGTGTCTGAGCCACGAAGCCTCCGAACGTATGAACCAAATCGGATTCTAAAAGTAAAGATCGCCATTAATTATATCAGTTTTTTCTATGTAATATATAGCTGCTGCTGCTTTTAGGGTTTTTGTTCAGCAACAAGGTCGAAAGCTAATATTAGTTCATATGTGATGGTGCATAATGCCTTATTATGTGTACAGTCGCGTACATAATTTTATGCACATGCATCGTATGTTTTCTACAATAAGTGATGAGAAATTTGTATCTGTGGATGCCTCGTATCTTAATGATCACATTAAAGTATCGGTCACCGATACTTATCGTTTCTGAACATATTGTAGGGAAGTTATGTTACGATAAACGTAGTTATGTTATAATAATAATTAAATTATAAACATAATACCATTAACTTGTATATAATATATCATAATACTATTCTTTAAAAAGGCACGCTGTTATAAAAAACAATGACACTTTCGTTACTAGACGAATATTTACGATAGGTACTACTTTTTAACTTGACAGCGTAGTAGTTACTCTGGTTAGTTTGTAGAGTAACTCGACAAGTTGCATTTTTTTTTTATGACATAGGGATGGCTGACGAGCACACAGGCCACCTGATGGTAAGTGGAAACTGTGACCCATAGACATTCGCATTCACAAGACTGCAGGCCTAAGACTGCAAATGCGCTGCCAACCCTGAGGACTAAGATGGAATGCCTCTATGCTAGTCATTACACCGGCTGTCTTATCCCCAAACCGGAACACAACAATGTTATTATTTTTCACCATTCATAATTTTACCCAATCGCATTTTTCCTCAGTTCAAATTTTACTGAATTGCTTAATTTTCGCTATGTATTTCTCTTAATCGAATATTTTCCTATTGTTATACTTATTACAACGGAATAGGTAGATAGGTTTAGGTTATTTTAATCTTCGATCAGGCCCAGAGTGCCAAAGTACCAAGAAATAGGAGCTCCGTGAAAGCTGAGCTCTGCTGACTCTGTAAAAGTGACATTTGAAATAGATAATTATGTACCTAACTTGGGCTGAGCTACATTCTAATGTACGTGGTTAAAATTATGATAATAAATGTGTAAAAATGCAACTGAGTAAAATCACGAATAGGGAAAAACGCGATTGCAAAAATTTGCTCACGTGGTTAGCACGAGCGAGTGACGCCATCTTTACCCTGTTCATCAAGATTGTATATTCGTTATTTACCTACAGTTGACAAATTTACTCCTACGTGTCATACAAACATTGCCTTCGTTCCGGTATAAGCTTCGGTAGTAGTAAATTAACTTCTTACAGTCTTCTTTGTTGTCCTTTTTTAGTTTTTTACTAATTGGTGATTCTCTTAAAACCAACTTTTTCTTGACCTGGGCACAAAAAATATTAACCGGCGAGTAGAAGTTGTCCCGTCGGAGCGTACAAAACTCATTGCAGGGCGTGCATTCTCAATTTACAAGGGTCTTGTCACTTTTTGACCAGTATGTAAGTGGGAGAGTGAGAATGAGACTCTGAACTTTAGCTAGAATAATTAAGATGCTAATTGTGTCGTTAATGGACTGCTTTAGGCTGCCTTACCATAGCAGATAATTTCACGGGATACCATTAAAATTCCTAAGGAAATAAACTACACCGTGAGACCCCACGTAGAAGGAGATAAGAAGTCAATCCCGACACCAATCTTTCAAGTTCAAATCATAACCTCAAAACGCTTGCAGTCTTGTGAATGCGAATGTCTATGGATCACAGTTTCCACTAACCATCAGGTGGCCTGTTTGCTCGTTTGCCTTCTCTATGTCATAAAATATAAATATATATTTATTCAATTAGACGCAATAATAACTAATCACTCCATATACTTACTATAGTGCATTGTTGCTGAAGGTAGAAAGTACGCGATTTATGGACGAGTCATATACATCCTACTCGTATTCTTCTTTATTGTACAGTCAAGGGCATTAATATCTATATAGCCATCGCGTTAAATATATGTTTACACGGACCTTATTGCCAGTGACATAAAGGTGTATAGATATTTTTGACGTTTTGAAAACGTAATATATATTTATGCACTTGACTGTACGAGTCCATAAATTGCACTTCCTGCCGAGGCAGACTTAAAAGGAAATAAGAAAAAACTGACCATAAATATTCATATTACTGAGCAGTGTTGAGAGTTCATTGTTGGACAACAGTGCCACTGTTTGTAAGTTTTGTGACGCCAAAAGTCACGGCAATCATTAGTGTAGTGTGTATGACGCGTTGATAATCGTAAATGATTTAGGCGACCGTGAAATGATACGGTAATATCGTTTGGTTACGAATAGAATTAGGTACAGTACTTGACAGTTATGGATTTTTGTAGTTTATAGCCAACTTTGACGGCTACGGCACAGTAGGTACTCTAGAACTCAGAAGTAGCTCTCGCATTAATGTTTTATAGTAAGTTTGTGTGGTTTGGATTTAGTACTTAACTATATTTTGAGGGTGGCAGGACCTTATGCAGGGTCCGTTCGGATAGTTACCACCATCTTATCCATTAACCTACCGCCAAACAGGAGTTTTCGCATTGGTGTGTTCCGGTTTGGGGATAAGACAGCCGGTGTAATGACTAGCATAGAGGCATTCCATCTTAGTCCTCAGGGTTGGCAACGCATTTGCAGTCTTAGGCTTGCAGTCTTGTGAATGCGAATGTATATGGGTCACAGTTTCCACTTACCATCAGGTGGCATGTGTGATCGTTTGCCTTCTCTATGCCATAAATATATATATATATATATATATATATATATATATATATATATATATATATATATATATATATATATATTAATAGCTGCGACAGGGTATATAGTAAAATATACAGCTACTTGGTATAGAAACCCTTATGGTGGCAAATATTTTTTCTCAATAACTACAGAAACTATTATGTTAAAATTTAACTTTGTTGTATTACTTACTTGCACGCATTATGTAAATAATTATACATTTATTTGGATATGAAAGGGCTTAATTCAAACATTCCATATGCAGTCTTTGAGAGATTAAAAAAATATATTTTGCTATACGAAACTCACAATAAACCCTATACACATAAAACCGCATTTAGTTGAACCTGATAAAAGTTAAATTTAATATGGTTCGCTCGGTGCCCGAGTTCGATTCGCACCTTACCTTTTTTATTTCTACATGCTTACCCACACGTAGACCGAAGCTTATTTATAATTATAAGTCATAAGGAAAATTCATTAACCTGAGGTTAAACTATTGCAAATCGTGAAACATAGCGAATGAAATAACTTTCGTATTAATCATGATTCATGACCGCAGAGTTATTTATTGAATAAACTAAATCAACTAAAGTTACTCGCACGTTGAAAAAGTAATCAAAATTAGTTCACTGCTTTGGTTTAGCGTGGACTTTTGAAATAGATCTTTTTAAAGAAAGTTTTGTGTGATTTAACGACAAACTTTAACAACAAGCACAATTAAATAAAACATGTGTGATTGTGTGTCTATACTAAGATGGAAGTATTTATAAATTATTCTTAAACTGTCTACAATAAATATTGAAAATTATTCTCGACTAGCGACCCGCCCTCGCTTCGCTTCGGTTTATGTCAGTTTTCTGTGACACCCGTATATAAAACCCAGTTCAGTTATCTATTTCTGAAAATTGCATTAAAATCCGTTGCGCAGTTTAAAGATCTAAACGAACAGACAGCGGGAGCGACTTTGTTTTATACTATGTATACATAATAAAATCATTTTTATGAACAATTTTTTTCTTTATTTTCAAATGGTTAACATACTGTTGTAGTGAACATGCTGAAGTTAATATTGGAAAGAAGATCTCTATGGCGTAATTCAAAAAGCGAAACGGATCACATATCAAATACCCAGCCGATAGGAAACATATGTTTAGTACGCTTCATGTTTCACAGATACGCATTAAAGCAAAATTAAACGTTTCTTATCTCTTTCTCTACATATTTACGTTTAGAAACGTTAAACTCGGTTCTAGTCCAACAGAGTTTGGATGATTCAGGAAACCTTCAGGGATGGAAAATGCCCAATAAACATTTCAAGGCTTATTGATTACTTTTATTTATTTTATTTTTCATGTGACTACGCGAGATAAGAGATACTAGGTAGTTTTGAATAGTGCTTATGATGATTTGAAAATTTACGGCAAACATTTTCGGACTGTTTAGTTCAGTACCTATATTTATATATAACGATTTACAGTTTTACACCAATCACACCTGAAAACATGCTTAAACATATTATACGGACTTTTTTATTCAAGAATATTGTTTATAGCGTGGGGCCTGTTTTATAAGGCTACAATTTACAATTTAGAGGTTTCAAGTTTCCATTTGACACAACCTCGAAAAATGACAACCAGCCATTTGAGCAGTGTTACCAGTTTAGACCTATAAATTTGTAACTTGTACCTTTATAAAACGTGCCCCTGGAGACGGACACTCTTTATAGCCAAATCAATTCTGCGGGCTCAGTGTCGCGGGCCAACTTGTACGATTAACTATTCTCTTACTTATTCTGGTGCCAAAGCTAGGTGAATCTAATCTATCGTGGTAACAGTGACATCTGATAACCAATTATAATGATATGGTTTCTAGTTGCTACCAGAAACGCAGTCGTCCATCAGATAAAGAAACACGTTTTGCTATAGTGTACACTTGTATGACACACCATTATAATTTTTACTATGATATAATAGGATACTCGTACTTGCACGTTTTTGATAAATTATTTGACACCCGGTTTATTCAATTTGGTTCTATGGTTTAGGAGCTAGACTAGAACATGCTGCTCTACTATTGGTGGATTTTTTCTTCTTTAATTATTTCTTAGATAAAAGGGCGTATGTCTCATAGAACCGCGTATTTACTATTGACCTTATTTCTTAAAATAGGGCTTTTTGCTTTGACTATCAAATTTCGCATACATCCTTTTTACTTAGAAGGGCAGTACAACTCTGGTGGATAGTCACCCTTATACTATCAGCTGTTGATTAAACTTAATCTTGTTTTGTAAGACCACAGGGATGACGTAGTTATAATCTGCAGTAAATAATGCATATGCATACCTACATAGTTATAACTACAAGGTATACATTCATCCATACAAAGTAATTACACTGCAATTTATTCTTCTAATGTATAGAAAATATTGTAATTTTATCATAATTATTTTATAAAGTAACTAGCCGTTGCCCGCGACTCCGTCGGTTGATATTAGCTGTGTCGAGTAGTATTATCGCTCTTATTTACTTATTAATCTGTTTTTTCGTCTCTTTAAATGAGTTCAGGGGCTCTATTCTACTTGGCAACACCATTATCATATGGTTTTCTCGGCCGTCTTTACTGTCAAGTAAATAAGAGTCATCGTGTCGTTGACAAAACGATGATATGTGAAAATCTTTATGGTTTTACCGAGTACTACTACATTATTAATTTCAATCAAAATCAACTAATTTATTATTTACAATCTTCGGTTTTCATCTGATTAACCTATTATTTTAGAGTTAAAGATAAAAAAAATGTTTAATAGTTTTATCGATAACCTATTGCATTATTGTTAGTCACATCACTCATGACTATGTACAAAGGCCGTATTGTAAGCGGTTAACAATAAGTATAGCAGTCATAGCGTGCCCGTTTCGCTGCCTGGCATTTCGCAGGTTTTGACATAAGACATCCTCTAAACCCGTGTGCTGATTCTAACTGTATTTTTATGTAAAACTGCAATATTGTACACTTGCAAGTAAGACGAAAAGAGGGTGTGCGATTTGCAAGTTGGCAGCGAGCATTAGAGTATTGCAAGGTTTACCGTGAAAATACGCCTCAACGCCGCGCTACTATGGAAATCAGCAGTGTCCGATCTGACAGCTAAAGCGAAAAAGCCGTGAGATAATCAATGGCGGTTAAAAAGTAATTGTTTTAATGAAATGGTTTATTTATGAGTAAGAAGTTTTTACCTTGAATTGAATATTCAATGGCCCCTCTTTATCTGTCACCTTGTTATTCCTCATTTTTATTTGTACTCATTAAGGAAGATGCGTTAAGAAATAAGGTTTTATTTACTTCAACGAATGAAACAAAATTTGTTTAGGCGCTAAATCGGTACTAAGACCCGTATTAATAAACTGATCTCAATTCTAATGCTCGTCTCGAGATGCTTCAAAAATTACAGTGTTTTGATGAATGGTTTCGCGTTTACTTTGACGTATCTTGTGACGGGCCTCACAGTCAAGATGAGTTTATTAATACGGCCTTAAATGACCTAAGTCTTGCGTCTAAATACGTGTAAGAGTATATAATCATTAAAGATTTTTTATTACTAAAAGCCCGATTTACATTGGTCAAGGACAGTTGACAGTGGTCAGTGACAGTTGACTTTACAGTAGTGTATGTAAACCGATTGGACAGTAGCGAGTCAAGTTGCCTCGCCAGTGGATCCAAATAGAATCGCTTTCTATTTTTCACTCCACAGTCCTTGGCACTGGACTTGCCATTATTTAAATCGGGCTTAAGAGCGTGTCAGTATTTTTAAACGTTGCATTATGCAGGTGATCGGTGACCACAGTACAATAGCTCTTAAAACGATCATCGGCTTCGTTCTTCTCTTTCGCTCGCTCACATTACGCTCTTATCCAGCTTTATCCAAACCACAAATACTTTTTAAAAATGAATTAACATATAAGTAACAACTTTGCACTTGTTTTAATAGAAATACACTTGCACTTTTTCACATTTTAGTGGAAGCAGGATAATTTTTTCCTCATACTTCAATCAACGACTCACTTAGAAGGTTACTTTTCCTAAATTGAAGGTCCAAAATACTTAAGGAAACGTGTAAATTTTACCTTATCTTTGTTTATTATCCTTACTTTACTTTTAATAATAAAAAAGCTCGCAAGATTCTTTTTATGAAATTTATATTCACTTGTAATGCCCGATCCAGACTCTCACGCGTGTTGACGCGACGCCGTGATACATTGATGTTATTATAAAAGTTTTACAGTCCGCCTCGTATGTAAAGACGGCAGTGTATCTCGGTCTCGCGTCGACTCGCGTGAGAGTCTGGGTCGGGCATAAAGCCGTCGAAACATATATTATGGTATTACGAGTATAAAGTGCCGTAAAACGTCTCTGAAATTCGTTCCCCTTGGGTATTGCAACTTTAATACATTATGCTGGCACACATTTACATTTTATTACATTTTACGGGTATTTATTTTGCGAGACAGCAACACTTTTTACCTTTTAGCTTGTGTGTCGTCGGTTGACATTTTATAGTAGTTTACGTGACGGTTGCGTAATGCCAATTACGCAGAGTCGCGTACATTACTTTATCTACACACATATTATAAGTACTCTAAGATGGCCGAAAGGCAAATCACCAGCATTACCTGTGGTAGTAGGTGACAGCGATGACAGCTGTAACGTAATTTCATTACGTTATGGAAAATTGTAAAGTAATGAGATCCAAATTTGGAACATCTTCCAAAATTAACAGCTGTCATCGCTGTCACCTACTACCACAGGTAATGTTGGTCATTGTCTACGGGTTTTTAACGCATAGTAGAGGATTTGTGATATGTGTGTAGATAAAATTCCTTTTAACTTTGTTTTTGGAGCAAAGCATTTTGTAAAAAGAAGGTTTTTGTTATCTTTAAAGCTTTACTCCGAGACGACGGCTCGGATTCACACTTATTTCTCCGGCGGAGCACTTTATAACGTAACTTTTAGTGTCAAAATATTTTAACTTCTGACAGTCAGTGCAACCGGTATTGCAATAGAGAAGTTAGTTTTGCCTAATGAAACAAAGTCTATAGCGATTTTTGTTTAGAAAGGAACTATTTTGAGCAAAGTAATAGCAGTCATAGACTGACATGAAATGCGTAAGGATCAAAAATATCAAATTAATGTAAGAACATATTTGATCCTTGGACATTTTTGATGTGTGTAGTTTCGAGCATATTAGGTCATTACGGTAATTAGGGGTAGGGTAGGGTAGGTTCAAGTAGTGAGTGTTTCCTTACATATTCGTTATCGAAACGCAACCTTGACGTTATCGAAAATGAGAAGGATTTTTGCAAGCTGCCAGACGGTCGCACCGGGCAGTTAATATGTCAATTGATTGACAGTTTTTGATAATCGAAAATTAAATTAGCGTTATGCATTTTGTCTAGAATGTCTTGGGCGCCGTGTTATCTAGTTTAAAACAGACTGTATAGTTATGGAACTAGTAATGAACCAGTTACAACAATGGACTCTTGATTCTAATGTTACAGCAGATAAGGGTTATTTATTTGTTTTGAAACAATCAATTTATAACCTTGCCGGTGCCTTCAGCTAAAAGTGTCAAACATTGACATCGGATGAATGACCATTATTAGATGTTTAACTTTTATTGTTTTAATTTATGAATTATTATTGTATTTTATTCTTTGATTATTAATATTTATGTTTTGACGATCTCAATGTAATTTCGTATTTTTTGACATGCAATGCAACTAATATTGTAATATTACATTGACAAATAAATAAACTAAACTAAACATTGGTGGCGTCACTAGGAAAATGAAAATGTCATTTCCATCCCAAGGGCGGTAAACTATTTTGAATAATAATTGGTCAAATTCACCCGTGTCGAACTCGGGACACGGATTTTTTTTTAAATCGTTTTGATATTGTGTTAAAAATCTCATCGTTTTCAACAAAGTTCGTGACAAGAACTTAGGTACACCTACCCGGTATTAAGTGTTGATGAATTGATGACCGATGAGTCGATGATACGAGACAGAGTGTGAAGAGAGCGAAGGAAGTTTGTCTAGATCGTACCAAGCGGGAGGAGGCGGTCTCTGCCTACCCCTACGGGAAAGAGCGCGTGATTGTATGTATGTACTCGTGTGTATATAATTGTTTTTGATTTACCTCTTCAGATCTAAAGGTCTGACTTGAAACGTACCCAAAACACGTCACACCAGTCAACAAAACTCTTAGCATTACGCACATCATGATGCTTGAACGTACCAGGGACTACTGCAATCAATATTTTAAACACGAGAGCATTCATTGTCCATCAGACTAGGTACAACATTTTCAATTTAGTTTCCTCTCAGTCGAAAAAAACTAGCATTTAACTTGAATCAATTGCATCCTCGAACCATCGACGCACTCGTTCGCGCTCGTGTAGCCTAAATATCTCAGTGCAATTGATAACTTTCATCCCTTGGTTAACAATCTATTATTACCGCACTAGTGCGAAAAGTACAGTAGGTACTTTTTCGTGCTTGCCTGGTCGCAATTTTATTTTATTTTTTATTTTTTATGGCATAGTGTAGGCAAACGAGCACACAGGCCACCTGATGGTAAGTGGAAACTGTGAGCTATAGACACTCGCATTCACAAGACTGCAATCCTAAGACTGCAAATGCGTTGCCAACCCTGAGGACTAAGATGGAATGCATCTATGCTAGTCATTTCTCCGGGTGTCTTATCCCCAAACCGGAACACAACAATGCGAAAACTGCTGTTTGGCGGTAGGTTAATGGTAAAGATGGTGGTAGCGATCCGGACGGACCCTGCACAAGGTCCTACCACCCGCAAAAATGCGCCCAGTGCGCGCAAATGTATTAAAAAAAATCGCTTTGTATTGTTTGTAAAATAATCTAGTTCCCTTAACGAGGAGCAAAGGTTACCATCCATACATTTGTTTTATTATTTATATTGTGATCGGGCAGTAAACATCACATGACTGGGTAAACGGAGCATTTCTTGATAAGCCAGGGGTTCGCAGTTCGCACTAATTAATTAAAAATAATTCAATTTGATGTTAGTTTGTTTGTTTAGGATTAATTATGTATTACCACGAGCCGTTTTAATGAGTAGATACAGTCACTAGCATTAATATAATATATTCAATTCAACAACGAGCCCAAAAATATATGACACGTCTCTATTACTAGAAGCATAAGAGCGGGTCAGATATTTTTGTCCGCAATTTAGGATAATATATTATTGCTGGTTACTGTCGTTTGACCAAATTTTATTAAATCCTAATGCCATTTCCGACTAAATTTAGTTTTTTTTAGTTTCGTGGAATGCAACCATAACCTAACCTTACTGCTGGTATTTTTGGAAAACTTAAAACGGGTTTGACTCATTTGAAAACCAGTTAATAAATGATAATTCGGACAAACGTTGAAACTAACTAAGAACTATACTGATTAAAGTAACTTTAAAAAAAAACACGCTCTTAATAAATCCGTTTGTGAGCTACGATGCCACGGACAAACACATAGATACACAGATACACCCCTCTCTTAGTGTCAGGGGTTAAAAAGTTAAGCACATGAAAAGAATAAGAAAATTTATTTACAAATATTACTCTATTTATATTATTATTGTTGCACGGAATAAATATATTTATTATATATAAATATATTATTATATAATTGTGTATTTGTTATTACCTACTTGCTACACTATGGAATTGAGCTGTAATGATAGATGTATATCACACTAATATGACAAAAGCGAAAGTTTGTGTGTGAGTGTTAGTTTCTTACTCCTTCACGCTGCAACGGCTGGACGGATTTGTATGTAATTTGGTATGGAGATAGCTTATACCCTGGATTAACAACAAGGAAATAACACAGCTCGTATAAACACGTATTACACTTGTTTCTTTATCTTTACATAAAAACTACACTGGTACACACCTGGCGACGCCGTTCAGAAACTTAAATAATTAATCGCCTATTTTTAAATACCTCGCATGCGAGTATAGTAAGTGATTGAAATTACGAAATACGGCTGTCACAGAACTCATCACAGCTGACAAACACTATAGTGTAAAATAAAAAAATAAGAATCGCGGATCGAACCCGAGACCAGTTTCAGGGACCAGTATCACTATCATTATTGTTGTTTTTACACGCCAGTTTTGTCGAAATACGTTGACCTTTTATCTGTGTGTAATTCTGAGCCAACTGTTGCCTATCCGTCCGTGAAGCTGCAATCATTTACTTGCGAACAAAATCTGCCCCAGTTTACTACCGGCTTTACACTTAAACGGTTAAATTTAACTACCATTTTTAAATTTAGAACATTATAATATTAAAAAAGAAACAGTGGCAGGTTATGTCTCTTAGTTTTTGTTTTTAATTATTAAAACCTTGGTGGTTGGGGGCGGAGTGATTTGCGGACTTTGTGTGTAGTTTTTTAGTATGCGTATGAGAAAAACTTTTATTTGGTGTGATAGTGATTTGAACCGCGATGGGAGTGAGAGGGTGCCTTTGTTGCAGGATTCGGATAATGACTGGCAAGTCGTAATTACTTTAGTCGTAATTATTGACTGATAATTAATATTGATCATATTTAATGATGGTCATAACCGTTTCTACGCATTAAGTATTTGATATTATCTAAAACGATAACCTATTTACCTCAAGTCTGAGGTTTCGTTTGGCAACTGTTTCATTAGGCAAAGTTTCACAAGTTAGATTACAATGTATTTTATTCTGAAACCATTCACTTTTAGCATTTAAAAACACCTATAGAGCACAGCTTAAATTGGGTTTAAAAAACTAAAAAGTGAAACGCTTCCAGGATAAAATCCATTTCTTATTAATGAAAATCACCTGATAGGTGATTTAATGCTAATCTAATTCTGGTTTAGCTCAGCGCACAATAAGTTTGCAGGAAATAAATCCTCGGAGCGTTTCGCCTATCGCGTCCAGACGGGCTACGGGACCGCCGCTGCTGTAGCGTCAAAATGTAGACCCAACAGCGGGACTTCCCTTAAGGCTCGCCTTTCGACTTGGGACCTATTGCGAGTGATAGGCCCTCGATCTATTGCGCCATCGGTTTTTTTTTAATGGTATATGAGGCAAACTAGCAGACGGATTTCCTGATGGTAAGCGACAACTGCAGCACCAGAGGAGTTCCCGGCCTTTCAAATCAAAGTACGCTCTTTTCTTAAAGGTTTAAAGGTCGTAACGGTCCGGAAACACCGCAGGCGACAGACCATTCCGCAGTTTAGTTATGTGTTGGTAAACCATACTGTCCCGCGCCAGTGATTACCCGCTACATTTTTTAGAGCTTTTTAGAGAATATTTGCTACACATACGTGTAACAAGCAGTAACAAAGCTATGTGTCTACGTAAGCAAATATTTTTTTCTGTGATTGCAATCTCTAAAAACCCGGCCAAGTGGGAGTCGGACTCGCGCACGAAGGGTTCCGTACCGTAAAACGGCAAAAACACCACGTTTGATGTATGTTTTTAGTATTTTTTGTTATAGCGGCAACAGAAATAGATCTCTGTGAAAATTTCAACTGTCTAGCTATCACGGTTGATGAGATACAGCCAGGTGACAGACGGACGGACAGCGGAGTCTTAGTAATAGGGTCCCGTTTTTACCCTTTGGATACGGAACCCTAAAAATGTAGTGGGTAATCACTGGTCGGGGGCAATAACAGTATGGTTTACGTTTACCCTACCTAGCTACTAGTGGTCGCCTACTAAGTCTGACGGATCAAATCAAATCAATCAAATGGGTCTGACGGATCAAATTTTCTCCCTCAGCCCTCAGATTTAACCATTTTTATTTAATCTTCTGTTCTTAATTGCGCAAAATACAAATTGGAGTACAAAAGGTGAACTTAATGGCTAATGGCATTCTCTACCAGTCGAGCTTTTGGCTAATCAGTTTTTTTTGGAGCTTCGGCACAAACAGCCATCAACATTAGTCTACTCAAGTTTCAAAGAAAAAATATTTCACTGATGCACAGTGTTCAGATAGTATTTTCAATCTATCATGTGACCCTTTATTTAAGTTGACGTTGCATATTTTCGTCAACGTTCGTCAATATGAGTAGTATGAGTTGATTTAACTACGGATCACAACTCCGCCAAAAACAGGGAAGTAATCGTTTTAAAATTAGACTACAGAACCAACAACTATCGAAAATATATCTTGTCTATGGTCCGGAAGCTCATGTGTGCTTTGTCCCCAGGAACCGGGTGCAGTCCAGTCAGCAGTTCAACGTCATCCGGCGAGTGTACCAACAGGACAGGCTCAATCAGGACGCGGACTACCATGAGCCGGTCAGGACCTGTGAGTACACCGTCAAAACAAATGGACTGACGCAATTTATTTTTTGCTTACTTCACATATGAATGTTTTACGAAGTTGTCATCAGTAGCACTTTTAATTCAAAATTTGACAATTGCTATCAAATGACCCCGCTCGGAAAGTATGGAAAAAAAACTAACGTGATTTTTGTTAAAATAAAAAGTTTTGTTAAAGACAGAATTAAATGGATATTGGTGACCTAGCGACAACTAGCGGCAACTTGTAATAACCAACTCGACAGCGTCAGACAGTGCAACTAAACCTGGCGATGAACGACGAAGTTTCTCAAGTCGGTTGACTTAAATACCACTTCCCACACTATCCCAATGGACTCCGAGCTCCAGGCATAACACCTGCCTGGAGACAGACCTCTCTATTGTCCTCTCTTCCTACAATATCCTAAACGTCTTTCCCCAGGGAAGTACCACTGCAAAAAGTTCCTGAGGCAATGCGGGCTGGACCAGTGCCTCAAGGGCATCCTGCCCATCATCCAATGGCTGCCGAAATACAAGATCAAGGAATACGCTATAGGCGACCTGGTGTCTGGCACTACCACCGCCGTCATGCATATACCGCAGGGTCAGTAGTTTATATTATGACCAGTGATCGGATCTAGGTTGCAATTTGGGGTCAACGACCACAAACGTTATGCTTAATATGGATGTGACTCGTGATTCGAGCCCTGGTGATAAGGTGAACAAAACAGTACTAATAATTATTACTTCCACCTGTATACCCTAGTAAACAGATAAAAAAAAACTATAAAGGATAAGACGTGCAATTTTTAATATTATAGTGTACTACTTAAAGTTATTTACCTTTTTATTAAGGTAGGTAACAAAAAAGACTTGCGGGATTGTAAGCCATTTTCATATCCATGTTAAAATGACCCCGGGGAGTTGCATCCTAGATAAACTCTAAGGAGAACCAAAACAAATTGTTTTGGGCCGACTTGCTTTTGTAGCAAAATGGGCTCAAACAAATCAGAATAAAGCTCGAAGAGGTAGTAGTGGGTTCAGAGACCAGAGTACATTTGCAATGAATTGTGATATTTTTGATAACATATTATATTATTGTCGTCACAGGGATGGCGTACGCGCTTCTCGCGGAGGTGGCGCCGGTGGTAGGACTCTACATGGCGTTCTTCCCAGTCCTCATCTACGTCCTCTTTGGCACCTCACCGCACATCTCACTCGGAACCTTCGCTGTCGCCTGCCTCATGTCCGGGAAGGTACGTACGCGCTTCTGGTAGAGTCACCGCCAGTTAATAGACTCTACATAGCGTTCTTCCCAGTCCTCATCTACGTCCTTTTTGGCACCTCGCCGGACATCTCGCTCGAAACTTTCGCTGTCGCCTGCCTCATGTCCAGGAAGGTACGTACACGCTTCTGGTAGAGGTGACGCCAGTTGTTGGACTCTACATAGCATCCTTCCCAGTCCTCATCTACGTCCTTTTTGGCACCTCGCCGGACATCTCACTCGAAACTTTCGCTGTCGCCTGCCTCATGTCCGGGAAGGTACGATGCAGTGCTGACAGATATGGCGCCAATTGTTGGACTCTACATTGTGTTCTTACCAGTCCTCGAGGAAGACCTAGACATCAGACAGAAGTAATACATTGTAATATGAGGCATATTACGAGTTTTCGAACACACGATTGAGGGTTAACATTCAGTAAAATTGTTTGGTGAAATCCACGTTAAAACATGTGAGATCTCTACAATATGGTGTCTTGTTCGGTGGTTAACATCGAAACGTGTGAAGAAGAGACAATCCAGACATAAACAAAAAACATGCGCATTTTCTTTTCACTCACGTCGCCGATCTGTCTTTGTTTATTTTTCGAGGTTAGGCAGAGTAAAAAAATAAATATAGATCGAGATTAAAAATGCTTTTCATTATATTGATTTGTAAACAAAGTAGGCTTGCCAGGTTAACCTGGTATCTTTTTTAAAAATCATACGGTTACCCTTATCTTAAATACCTTTGAGTAAAAAATGCGCGTAGAATGATTTTTCTATATTCTTTTAATAACAAAACTACATTTGTGAAAATAATTGAATTTTATCTTGAAATTCTGAAGTTTCTGTTTTGTTACCAGGTGGTTACGACGTACGCAAAAATGCCGGATATGGACAGTGCAGGAAACGGTACTTATTTTGGTCCATGTAAGTATTGACACACAAACCAGATGCTATTCGGGTTATAGTTTTTAACTCTCTTTAGTTATAATAACAACACTAGGAATGAAACAATTAAATTTAACACGCTTACAAATCGAAGGTAAGAACAGGTTTGCTCTACTGACGTGGGCAAATTCGTAAGCGCGAATTTGACGCTATGTTGACAACCGCTGGGGTTGCTATCATTAATACGAGTAGCATTATAGATTTAAGTATTTAGCCAGTAGTAGGGCATATTCGTATTCATTTATTCATTTACTATTGCATAACGATGTAATGAATACCCATTACAGGTAGTCTTAAAATTAAAGTACATACATATTAGGGCATTGCGAATCATCATCATCATCATCATCATCATCATGTCAGCCGAAAGACGTCCACTGCTGGACATAGGCCTCCCCCAAGGCTTTCCACTCAGACCGGTCTTGTGCTTTTCGCATCCACCGCGGTCCCGCGATCCTGACGAGGTCGTCACTCCATCTTGTTGGAGGCCTACCTACAGCTCGTCTTCCGTCCGCGGACGCCACTCCAGAACCTTCTGACCCCATCGGCCATCAGTCCTGCGAGCAATGTGCCCCGCCCACTGCCACTTCAGTTTAGCTATTCTTTCTGATTCTATCACGCAAAGAAACCCCGAGCATAGCCCTCTCCATAGCCCTCTGAGTGACTTTGAGCTTCCTTATGAGGCCCATTGTTAGCGCCCACGTCGTCTTGCGAATAGCTTATTGTAATATTAATTACTTAACATCTATATTCATTATTGTCAAAGAATTATATAAGTAGAAAGTAACTAAGTAACTATATCTATGGTATTTTCAACTGCTTATTACTTATCCATAAACTCATGCAAACAGTACGGGCAGTAACTTAAAAGATAGGTCTTGAATTTATTTACAAATGTTATATATTTTTCTTCCGAAGCAATATCTTTAGGAACTCTGTTGTAAATTCGTATTGACTAGGATTAACAGTAGGTACTGAACTGAAGCCTTCTTTCTCTCTCTCTCTCTCTCTCTCTCTCTCTCTCTCTCTATTTATCTCCCTTCCTCCCTCTCTCTTTCCTCCCTCTCCTCTATCTCTAACTAACCCAACCTTCTCGTAACTTCAAATATTTGTTTTTGGTTTCGTCATGCTCCTAGATAGATGTATCTCGTTTTATCTTCCTGCCCCGCTCCTTCTTTCTCCGTCTTTCCATCTCCGCTCTCTCTATTTCTTTATCTCTCCCTCCCTCTCTTTCTGTCTCTGTCTCTCTCTGTGTAGCTTAACGCTCAGGCTCGAGGGTTAAGGGGAAATATCAGTATGGTAAGCGCGAGCATTGCTTCCTGAGTTTTGGATGTTTGAGGCATGTTTGAAGTTACGTTTACTGTGTTGACAGCTGTCAAATCATCCCTCTTAAAATAGATAGCGCTAGTATAGTTGGCAATAGTGTCAGTTTGCCTTAGAATGCATAGGCATTTATTTTTGTACATAGTTCTGGGAAAACGGAGACTGATTGTTCGTTACTTGTTTTCAGTGGATGGCGCGATTGAATACACACCAATGCAAGTGCTAGCCGCGCTCTGTCTCGCTGTCGGCATCTTTCAGGTTGGTACAACGCCCTGCTAAGACAAGGCGGTATCTAAGACAAAACCCCTGTAGCAAATGCAACTTTATTACTAATGGGAGAGGATTTAATCTGCCTTTGTTATTGAATTTAACATAACGCCTATTGGCTTATCAGGTTAGTACAGTTACAGCTAAATATATTTAAACTTAATTGCGTTTAAGTCGTTAGCTCCATTCATATAATTTTATAATAAATATGTTTACAAACAAAATTGAGACCTTACGCAAAAACATCGTGAGAAAACCTGCACATTCGAACTGTAAAGGGGTAATTTGCACAAAATATCCCTACGGCGAAATGTATCCGAAACGGCCTATCTGTATAGGATATTATTAAATAAGATCAATAAGTATGTTATGTATGACCAAAAAGGAGATGGCGGGATGACTTAGACGCGTTTCAAAGCGAATGGCGGGAGCATGCTCTCAATCGGGACGAATGGCGGAAAAGAGGGGAGGCCTTTGCCCAGCAGTGGGACACCCGACTAGGCTAAAAAAAAGAAAAAAAGTATGTTTATCGATCTATATACTCATTATAGTAACTTCTTAATAGCGTTCGGTTCTCACTACTGACAGTATATTTTGTCACTCGTATTCTATAGAATATTGAACATTTATGATAAATTGATAACAGGTAGTACAGTAGTACTTTCGGTATTAGTGTTGCAAGACTTCCCGATTTTCAAGGGCCTACGGACACGTCCTGATTTACCCTTGATCGGAACGCCAATGTCCCGATTTTCAGCACATCACTATAGCGATGATGAATAAGATAACAAGTGGAGGTCAAAAACAGTAATCTTCACTTGTCGTTGTAAGACCGTTGTAAATCGCGCGATTTTTAATCAGCACACTCCCAATTTTTGTAGACTTGACCTGGCAACACTAACCGTACCTGAATTTTTTTAGCGAGCATAATGTTTAAGCTAACGTTCTCCGCAGACGTGTATGTGGATGTTCCGGCTAGGGGCTGTGTCGACGCTGCTGTCGGAGCCCCTAGTGTCAGGCTTCACGACGGGCGCAGCGTTTTTCGTGCTCTCCTCGCAGCTAAAAGACCTATTCGGGGTCAAGGTCAGCAAGATACAAGGGAACCACAAGATCATACTTGTAAGTAAAGCTTTATTTCGATAAAAATGTTAGTGTCGGAATCACATCACAAGCTCCTTTTTGGTTAAATCCTTGCGGCTAAAACGGTTGTTGAAGGTCAAGGTCAACATCATGGTGTACTGCTTTTTTGCCGAATTACGTTTGGCCGAATGTATCGTTTCCCAACTGTTTCATTTGACAACCCACTTTTATTTCTGTAACTGTAAATATTTCAGGATTTATTTCTGATTGGTTAGGTTAGTTTTTATAAAAATCCTGAAATATATACAGTTACAGAAATAACAGTGGGTTGGCAAATGGCAAAAGGCAGAGAACCCGACATCATATTTGGCAACTGCATAGTCGTTTATGAGCCGTACCTACAGAATGAATACCCGAGCAGATAACACTTGTATGTTGTTGGGTCTATAATATCTCAAATAGTGAAGGTCAAGGTCATCAAAATTATTTTTATGTCAATCGATTTGTCCTAATCTGACAAATATAATTCTTTCATCATTTTTAATATTTAATATTTACAATTTATAACGATTTAACGTTGGTTAGCAATAGTCGGGTTTTGAAAGCTTGCTTTATTGTTTGTTTATTTCTCTTTTTTTCAAGAATACGATAGAGGTGGTCAAAGCGCTTCCGACGACCAACTGGGCGGCGTTCATTATGTCGTTCGTGTGCTGCCTCATCATCGCGCTCAACAACGATCTCCTCAAGGTAAGAGAGACATGTTTTTACATGTTTTACAAATGTATGGAAGAAAATTGACAACTTATCAGTCAAACACTAGAAAGAAAGAAATAAAATATGTTTATTCAGACATGTAACAAAATGACAAAACAAGTAAATAAACAAAAGAAGCAAAATAAATACATGTGGCTGGCCTAATGTATATGTAAAATGCCAGCAAAATGTATTTAAACTTATGAAAAGGTTGCCATAGGTTACCTGAGAATGAGTTCGTATGTGTTCCGGCAAATGCCTTGTCATGTGTGTGTTGAGAAGAGGGTCCGAATGCAAAATGTTCGCACAATAGGGAATATGCATGGATTTTTAAATCGCATTTGTCCACAAAATATGAAAATACTGTAAAAGTGAAATTAAAATTAAAATCGGTCATGAAATACGGATGATGGAAGCATTTTCTAAATGCTAATTAGACAGAGAGAACCGAAGTGCACCGGTGACTTCATCGCGCAGTTCGGCCATATAAACTCCACGTAAAATTCTGTTTTGCTTGAAAGAGATATGAACAAATCTTTGTTGGCTTATCTTGGTTATTTTTATAGCTATTCAAATATATTTTTTCTCGCCTGTTTCTTACATGAATCAGCCGTGCCAAAGACGTCAAAATGTCGAAATTTTGAACACAAGCTACTCTCATTTTGCAGGGGTTTTGGGCGACTTTATCAAAAAATGCAGTCGGGTTTTTAAGGCTTTCTTTTTTTTACAGCCCTGGGCAGCTAAGCGTTGTAGAGTGCCCGTGCCGGTGGAGCTGATCGTTATAGTGATCGGGACTATAGTGTCGCGCTCGTTCGACCTGAAGGGGAACTACGCCATGTCGCTCATCGGAGAAATACCTACCGGGTAAGTTAATATGGGGATGAGTGAACGGGGGTGTTGAGGCCAAAATGTCTTTGGTCAAATCTATCATTTCCCAAAAAGTTGTTTCCTGTCGCAGTTGATTTAAAAGTAGCCTATGTGTTGTCCAGGGTATAAGCTCTCTCCGTTCCAAATTACATTCAATTCCGTACAGCCGTTAAAGCGAGAAGGAGTAACAAAGTAACACACATACACACACACAAATTTTCGCATTTAAGTATAATATTAGTGGGATTAGTGGTATAGGATGTAATCACAAGTATAACCTAACCTACAGATGTAGCGCATAATTTTTTACCATCGTATTTTCTCGGAAATGTTCGTATTTGTCATGCTACTTCAGTCAACCTCAGTACTGTTTGTACTGTGACCGGCTGAAATAGCAAGACACGTTCATACGTTTCCGTGAAAATAAGATGGAAAACAATTATGCGCTACATATGTAATAGACGTAGAAGTAGAATAATATTTCGGTATTTTTTTTATGGCATATGGGAGGCTGACGAGCACACAGGCCACCTGATGGTAAGTGGAAACTGTGACCCATAGACATTCACATTCACAAGACTGCAAGCCTAAGACTGCAAATGCGCTGCCAACCCTGAGGACTAAGATGAAATGCCTCTACTCTATGCTAGTCATTACACCGGCTGTCTTATCCCCAAACCGGAACACAACAATGCGAACACTGCTGTTTGGCGGTAGGTTAATGGATAAGATGGTGGTAGCGATCCGGACGGACCCCGCACAAGGTCCTACCACCCGCAACCATCCCGGATATACAACAAAAATAATAGAAAATACTTGGGCCAAACGGCAGGCTCCATAAATTTACACAAGTTGACCTAGTCCCATAATAGGGTCTTGGCTCGAACATACTATGGGTACTATAGGTACTATACAATGATTAACATATTTGTACGAGTATGTATACTATCAATGGAACTCTGACTCACCATAGAACTGTGTCACAGTGGACGTTATGAAGTCGTAAGAAGTGACAGACAAATTGTTTTATTTATTTATTTATTTATTATTATAATTACAATTATAGGCTTTAGGCTTACGGTATGGACCAAGGCGCCTACAATGTTATAGATTTACACATATAGAGACATTTACAAATATTAGGTTTATAGAGAACAACAGAAGCAGTGAATTATACATATCAATTGTTGCCAGTTGTCAGCAAACACATCGACATCTTGTATCTGCGAAACAAACTCGTTAAGGAGCATTTATAATGTCACTGTGCGTTCTACGATGGGTTAGGTCTGGGATCCATTACGCTGATAGTATCTATGTACTCGTATGTAAACACTTTATTGTACAAAAGAGATAACAATTATAAAATAGCCAAAACCGTCAGACATGAAAACCTTCCTTGAACAATTTCCTAACTGGAGTTAAAAACCGCATTAAAATCCGTTGCGTAGTTTGAATCAAAGCGTACATACAGAGGGACCGGCGGCGGGAAGCAACTTTGTTTTATACTGCGTAGAGATTATTATTAATAAAAATAAACTAACTTAACTAATCCACACAATAGATGTGTATTTAATTCTGCAATTTCAACCTATTAGTAACGCCAGCTTACTACAAACGAGGACAATGCCATAGGAAGAAACAGTTGTGTGGTTTTAGTGTTGCCACACAAAGTAAGGATGGCCACTCACGATTGTCGCTGATGCTTGTGTCGTCATCCCATTTTGTTTTAGATATTTTATTGAGTTTTGAAGTCAGCGACCCTCTGTGAACCAGCGCCGCGGTTCGCTGCGGCACACAGCTGAAAGGACAAAGCTTTTCAACGCCATGTTAAATGCTTAGTTCTGCTTGTCATCTGTTTTCAAAATGTGTATTTGTGCACCCATAACGATTATCGTATTATTTCCAGTTTCCCCCCAGCCATGGTCCCCCCCATCGAGCTGCTGCCCACGGTGGCGCTGGACGCGTTCACCATCACCATGGTCACGTACACCATCTCCATGTCCATGGCGCTCATTTTCGCCACAAAGGAGAAGTATGAGATCGACGCGAACCAGGAGCTGCTGGCTTTGGTGAGTGGTAAAAAAATGAAAATAAATGTATGAAACTTTAAGGTTGCGGGTAGAGAAACTTATTTCTATACCATCGTAACTTCGTACAGGATTTTCTTTAGTTTTAGTAGTTTAGCAGTACAAAAAACATTATTTTTTTCACAGATATCTTTATTTTTGATTAAATAAGTGCGTCAACGTAATTTTACTGTTTTTTTTTTGAGTTTGATGAAAAAAATAACATATTAAAATGAAATAAACTGACGAATCGCTAGTCTGTGGTAGCCTTAAAAAAATTATTCAATGGCGAAGACGATACGAAAGACGACGTGAATGTCAACGTGCTAAGTAGTTTTAGTACTAAATACAGACCGCTGATTCCAATATTTCTCGATGATGTAACGATAGCGTTACACGATGGAAAGAAAAGTTCATGCTCGAGGTACAGTCCGTGCGCGAGCTCCGAGGGTAGGCTCCCGCCTATCGTATTGTAACCCGCCTCTTCCAGTACAAGGAGTCGGCCTTATCTTAATGTTGACTAAATTCTGACGTCAGCTTTTCTTGAGATGGTAAGGTTAACTGTGGTAAGCTCTATTATTGTTGTAACGAGGCAAATATTTACAGGGCGCCAGCAACTTGATGGGGTCGTTCTTCTCATGCGCCCCCATCTGCGCGAGTCTCTCTCGCTCTTACATCCAGTACCAGGTAAGCCCTTATACCACCATTTGAAGCGAACATACGAGTACATTAAGAGATTATAATGGACTACGTCGGAATTACGGCTCTAAGGAGTGAACCTCCCAGAACAAAAATCTAGAACCCGTGTTATAACGGGCATAAGTAAAAGGACTGAATCTACTTTCAGTCCTTTTACTTATGCCCGTTATAACACGGGTTCTAGATTTTTGTTCTGGGGGGTTAGCCTAGTAGCCTTTTTATTGCCACAATAACGAAAGACGGCAGGACCTTGTGGGTACGATCAATCACGAGTTGACCCCATAAGCCACTAAACCACGGTTTAATTAAGATACCAATGACTTCCTCTGACTGCCCTGTTGTTTCAGACGGGAGCGAAGACCTGCCTAGCCCTGGTAGTGAGCGCCGTGCTGGTCATGTGCGTGCTGCTGTTCCTGGGCCCGTTCTTCGAGGAGCTGCCGCGCTGCGTGCTCGCCTCCATCATCGTGGTGTCGCTCAAGGGCATGTTTATGCAGGTCACTGAGCTAAAAAGGTGTGTTAATGTGTTTACTACCTTGTCTACTTAATGTCATGTGTAAGCTGCCATACATGAATTGCCACATCGTTTAAAGTGACAAGGTACTAAAGTGTACACATATTTTATGACCTTGGCTGTATCAATAGACAACAAGATATTTTGAAAAGATGTTCTGTTTACAATCATGCTTAAAAGAGTTCGTTTTAAAAGCTTACTTATTTTTGTTACATTTTTTATTATTATAATATATATATACTAAGAAAAAAAAAATTAAACCTGGTGGTCGGAATGTCGTCATTTTGTTTGTAATCGCGTTTTGTTTTACAAGTTGCACTAGCTGTGACCTTGAAAAGACGATGTGGCGTTTAAACTAGCAGACATTTGTTAATAATTAGTATGTTCTTGAGACAAAAAGTATGTTTTTTAAGCATGATTTATTCAAAACAGTCAATTAAAACGAGGATACATTTTGATTAGACATTGTGGGTTTTGAAGGTATAATAAATGGTGATTTTTTTGACGTGCCCGTGCGGCCCACTTACTGAATAAACATCTTTTATCACTCCACAACCAGTTAGTTTTCAAGGGGAGCCCGTCGTTTCCCATATGTTTTTAGTCATATTTAGTTTGTTGACATAATTATTGGTAGTTTTAATTTTTATATCGCTTAATTTTTTGTTTCTTAAAATAAATACGTTATGATTATGACTTAAAACAGATTAACCAAAAACAGCTATGGCGGACAATTTAGACCCGCTTTCAAGAGGTACAGTCGGCCAAAAATCTGGTCTCCCACCCCACGGTTGAAGTTAATTTGCACGTCATGATACAATAAGTTCGATTTTCCCTTGCAATAATATTATGACACTGACATGTGTCAACCTTAGCGATAATTAGATCTCACAGAAACTTTTGTCAAAACTGGTAGACCACTTTCTTAGCGTACGTAATCTCTGGAACTATTGATCTGACGATTTCAAGACACTGCCATTGCACTCCACTGTTCTCTTTTTGGAAGGGGTGGGGGCTTCATTGGATTAAGCGCTAAAAGAGGGGTAGTTACACAAAAGATCCCACAGAGTCGAAGGTTATCCGTAAGGACCCCACCTAAAAGATACGATAAGATAAGATTGATCTGACGACAGTGATGATGATTGACGGCTTGTTCCAGGTTCTGGCACCTTAGCAAGTTGGACGCGAGCGTGTGGCTCATCACCTTCATCATCACCACCACCATCAACATTGACATTGGGTAAGGATGACGTCACCAGGAATGATGAGGATGACTAACAGCAATCTCGTGTACAATCTTTTTTAGGGGGCTTCTAAACGAGCAACATTTTCACGGCAATGTGTGGCCGGCAACTATACGCATCTTGCTCTAACATATGAAGTAAGAGTAAGATAGCACTAGTTGCCGGCCACAAATTGCAGCAAAACATGGCCCGTTTAGAAGCCCCTATACATTAATAACATAACCTTTCATATGTTATCGTATTGATTTTTGCTGTCAAGAAGCTGCCAAGTAAATAAGAGCTGTCGTAAAGTTGGCATAACGATAACAAGTCATAGGCGGCCATTTGCAACGTCAAAAGATGGCGGATGTGTAATTAGTTTTAGTTTTGTATTATTGTGTATTTAGGTGTTCAAAGTTCTTTTCTGTTAGTGATTTGTCCTTTTTATGCCTTTGTGTTGCACAGTGATAGAAGACTTGGACTTATTTCGTGTATCCTGGCATCTTACTTCTCGTTTCAAGTGGACTCGCAGTGGTACAGAGGTTAAAACTATCTTGGCCTCTGTCCTACATATCACCGTACAACGTTGCCACCAATCTTCCTAGAGAAGATTGGACTGTGTTTTATTGCTATATTGATTTATACTTATATATACTTGACACTGGAGAAATCACTTCACTGTCGAAACGCCATATTCCCGCGGTAGTAGCTGCTCAAGTCAAGAAGATATGGTTTTACCCATTAGAATCTCAGCCCTGGTTAAATTAAGAGTGTTTTTAGGAAGTGTCAAAACGAAAGTTTGTATGGTTTATAATATATGAAGTACAGTTGTACCAGTTTCTAAAAAGATCGCTCATCGTCAATCGGTGATCTTCGGTTTTCTATGAAACACGACTGACAAATATACTGTCTGTTGCGAGTGCAAGCGTGATAGCAATAGCCAGCCGAACTCTATTAATAAGCGGCGATAGTCTTGTTGAGTTTATAAACATCATACTCCAATTATGCCTTTGAAAATTCGTATACCAAATTTCAAGGACATACTGGAGTTTAATATTTAACAACACAATTATTCTCAATGCTGTATAAGCATTTTTTTTTAATTTTGGCTACTGTAAGTGACAATTCTTCGGTGATAGTGCGGGTGCAGTTGGGCTTATAAGCTTATAATGTCGCTTAAAACACATGTGTTAGATGAATGCAGCAGATGACGACACAAGAAACAGATATAATTAAATATTCGTATGCAAATGGGCTTTTTTGTTAACAAAAATGTTTGAATTTCGTGCATAATATTGTAGACATAGAGACTGAGAATTTGAATCTATTTCACTCCGATAATCAAGAAAAACAATAAAATATTCGACATTCCCTTCCCATTATTTTACCCTCCGGCCACTAGGATCCAATTGGAGGATTCATGAATGGAGTCGAGTCGAGTGAACCTTTTGTGCATTCACATCCATCAGTGGAGACGAGTGGAGTTTATTTACACTAGAATCCATGATGGATGTAAGTGGATTTCTTGTACATTTGGATTTGTTACTAAATTTTGAGAAACTACAATGTTTACACTGATCCATCAATGGATTCTAGTAAACATTTATTATACTCAGATCTGTAAATGGATTGTAATGTCTGCGAAGATGCATTAAAGGTACCTAATGAACTTTGAATGGACTCGGGTTAATTCATGAATTACAAAACACCGCAATGTTTTCAGAAATGATGGATTCTAGACGACATCAAGGTAAATTATAATCCACGTGTGTATCCTGTTCTGAAATAAGTTTACATGAATCCACTGATGGATTCTCGACGATGTTATAGTTCACCATACTCTATTGGATTCTAGTGTACATATACATAAAGTCCGCTCGACTACATTGATTAATCTTAATGCACAAAAGGTTCAGTCGACTCCATTGATGGATCCTGACAGTGGATTCTAGTGGCCGGAGGGTTATTTTCCCTTCTCGTTTCCATGTCTATCATTGCATAAGTCTTGTCCCATTCCAGGCTGGTGGCGGGGCTGCTAGCGAGCGTGGGGACGCTCTTCATGCGGTCCCAGAAGCCCTACACGTGCCTGTTGGGACGGGTGCTGCAGACAGACCTGTATCTTGACACGAAGCGGTATAGAGCGGTAAGTCTTTTTATCCTATAAAAAACAATGTCCTTTTTACTTCATGAAGCAACCATGAGATTGGCAATGTATTTGCGGTCTTAAGATTGCAATCTTGTGATTGAAAACGAGGGGCGATCGGAAATAATCAAATACTTACATAGAGATGACTGAAACCCGCACCTATGGTGTTTTCTCAGAGCTATGATATGTCCTCAGTAACGTGGCTTGCAAAACCGTCAAGCGCGGGTCCAATTCGCGCACGGAGGGTTCTGTACCGCCGCACAGTGGATATTATAATATTTCGATTTTTATTAGATTTTTCACTTACTCTCACTCACACTTGACCATTTTTGACTATGATATAATCATACCAAATTTGATGATTGCCTTACCGTTTTTACGATATAACAAAAAAATATATTAAAAAAATCGTTTCTCGAATTGGAACCCCCTTTATTAATTTTACTTTCTTTATTATTATTTCATAGTAAATCCGCCGTAACAACACATTTAAAAAAAACACCTCTATAAACTTGGGAGCAAAGTAATCGAGCCACTTTCTATAGAAATTCAGTAAGTACTAAGTAGCTCGATTTAATTGCTTCCGTAATAGGTCAAATACGCTTTTTTTCCTGCCTAGAATAGAGGTGCAGATCAAGTAGGTACTTACAGTTCTACCAATTTTATGATAACGATCAGCATTCCTCTTTTTACCCCCAATGAATTAAGAGGGGTGTTATAAGCTTAACATCTGTATCTGTGTATCTGTGCGTGTGCGTGTGTGTGCAGTGCGTGTGCGTGTGCGTGTGCGTGTGCGTGTGCGTGTGCGTGTGCGTGTGCGTGTGTGTGTGTGTGTGTGTGTTTGTGTATCTGATGTATCTGTGTATCGTAGCTCGGACGCGGTTTTTTTACAAAAGAAAGCTAATTTCTTCGGTATAGTTCTTACCCACTCACTTGATTTCGGTGACTAGAGCTACCAAATTTGTACGCCTACTAATTGCTTTCGGTAGCCGTAGCTACCAACGGAGTTTATGCGGTTTATGATTTTTATTCTGTGGATGGCTCCATATATATGGTATAAATTGTTTTCAAAGCACAGATTACCAACATGATAACATTTAAAAAAAGTTACAGTAAACTTGAGAAACAAAAACAATTCTTTATCTATTTTATTTTGCAAGGTGTCGGAACAAGTGTTGCAGAATGACGTATCGGTTGTTTATTTACACTGAAATAATATGTTAATCATATTTATTTCCTTATTATGATTACGTGATTGTGAAGTGTGTGTTATAGTGTGTTTAAATAACGTTTTATTTCGGTATTAAATTATTGATTTTGTTGGTGATTGGTATTACAAAAAGATCTAAATTTAGTAGGTACGTAAACCGTTTTTTTTGCTATTTTATTTTATATGGGAGCTATTAAGGTGATACATGCTAAAATATACATGTTATTTGATTCTCCATTTCTTTAGCTTTACAATGTAAAAAATATCTTACCAAATACTTCAGTACAAGCAAAGTTATCGATTTTCAAATAAAGCAAACACCGCGCCGATTTGTTTACGGAGTGTCCAAGCGGTTTAGGTCACCCTTTTTTGAAGTCGCAAGCAAGTGAGTAGTTACGGTCGTTTTCTCGTGGTACCAGCCCTAGGGCGGGGCTCCTGTTTCGGGGTGGTTTGCCCTTCGGGCATAAGTTATAAGTTTTATATTCAAATAGAAATTATAAGTAGAGCAGCGAATAGTGGAAATGGACAGTGCACCTATCAATACCGGTGGAAATAAATTTACAAAAACGTGCACTTATCTCTTATTACCATTAGAGATAGCTCGGTAGGGATAATAAAGTGATCAGGCTAAAAAGTGCATCTAGATTTGATAACCAAATACTAATTGTTGTTGTAAAAGTAGGTAGGTTAGGTTCGTTAGGTATATTCCGATGCCTGAAGGGCCAACCACCCAGATAAATCTACAAAAACATGCAACGGTAGGGATAGCTTGCTTTGGTCTGCTAAAGGTGATTTGGTCGGGTTGTCTCACGGTTGTCGGTATTGCTATCTGAAAGGTATACCTACGTGAGCAGCTTATCTAGTGAAAAGTTAAAAAAAACAAAAACCCGCCTTCAAAAATGCAAACTTTCATTTTATTTTATACCTTTTTGTGATCCTGTTTATGGTGTTATGTAGTCCCATTTCTTAATTAAAGAGAAACTTAGAAAATTTCAAGCTCGCCGCAAGCAACGCCGCGGGAAAGTCATACTTATATTTAAACAAATGTGCTTCGTCATAGTCGCTCAACCTTAATCGAGATATCTTATCGCCACCCTTCGAATAGGTACCGTTAAGGAGTTCCGGTGGCCATCTGTGGTCTTCATCATCAGTTCCACTTCACCATATAGTACTTATCAAAAGCAAATGCACGAGTAACAGTGAAAAATACAGAAATGGCTATAGGTGTGCCTATAATATTTGAAAAGTTCCCTTTGAATTTTCCAAGATCCTATCATCAGATCCTGACATGTTGACAATGGGACCAACTAGAAAGTATACCCATTCACCACAAACATTTTTTTTTTGAAATCGGTTCAGTGGTCTTCGAAATACATAAAAACCAAAATAAAAGATCCCGACGAATTGAAACCTCATCCTTTTGTTGAAGTCGTTTAAAAAACATCAACACATACATACATAAACTCACGCCTTCGTTACCAGAGCGGGGTAGGCAGAGCCCCTTTTTTACCCGTGGTACTCTACAGAATTACCGACAACTCTAAAAACTTGTTGACAAATCCGCAACAACATTTTGCACAACTGGCTAAGATTTACCTGCGTGTTAGTGACAGGTTGCAAGCCCCTCGCCTAACAGTACTACAAGCCTTTATTCCCTTGGTCGCCTCTTCCGACTTCCACGGGAAGACATGGGGTGGCACTATTCTAACCCGGCAACCACTCGGGTGAACAAATACACATCAATAGTATGTATATATTTTAATAACTTTGTAGCATGCCGCGGCTTACCATATCCAGCTCTGTCTCGTTGAACAGAGCCACTAACAAAAACTGTATGCTGTACATGACCAAAATGTAGATAGTTACAAACACCATCCAAAAAAACAAATCGAAAACACTGATTTGATAGTTCAGGGAGAATGGGTATTCCTTGAACGGGAACAGACGCATCGCGAAGAGTTTGTCACGGGTGGGCTTGCGACGAAATTCTTTTTCTTTCGAAGTTTGCTTCACATTTTTTGGTTTGGTTTGACAAAATTGATTTGACATGCGTCAGATTCATGACGCGTGTTATTTTTGTAGTTCTTTTTATGAACTGTTCTAGAGAGCGGTGTGTTAGGTGTGTATAAAAATAGTTTTGAAATGTGAGTTAAGAATGAATACGCGTAACCTATTTTTAAGTTTTTTTTTTTTATGAAAATTAAAATTTAAAATACATTTTGTCGATTTTCTAAAATCGCTAACTTAGTCGCATCTTGACTAGGCCCTCTCTGTTTCCGTTTAGTGCATTGTTTACTACATTGATTGTCATAATAAACTTCATACTGACCATCATCATCATTATGTCAGCCGAAAGACGTCCACTGCTGGACATAGGCCTCCCCCAAGGTTGTCCACTCAGACCGGTCTTGTGCTTTTCGCATCCACCGCGGTCCCGAATGAATGAATGACGACGCCTATGAAGCTAGCGGTCCTGGGTTCGATTCCCGGTATGGCCAAATATTCGTCTAATGTAAATATCTTTCCTCGTTTATTACCTTTTCGTTAACTATTTTTTTTTTAAATAAGTATATTTTTCCTCAGGCCGAAGAGCTTCCAGGCATCAAGATATTCCACTACTGCGGGGGTCTGAACTTCGCCACCAAGAACATCTTCCGGGACTCGGTCTTCCGGAAGACTGGCTACATGAAGCCGACGGAACCAAGTGTGTTAATGGACGAGGACAACAACGCTGTCAAGCGGGAGTGGGATCCCACTATTGGGAACCGGGTATGTATAATGCCACAGAGTTAGAAAGGAAAGAATTAGTGAGGATAGACAAGTTGCTAAACGCTAACGTTAAAGATTTTAGATAACTGACAAAATGTATGGAATTGACGTAGACGCTACGCTATTCGATCAACGATGTTGATCGAAGTAGACGCTCGACGCGACCGTCTGATAGCTTACGTCAATCCTATACATTATGTTAACGATAACGAACGCCGAATGCATCTTTTCTTTGGCCTCTGTGCGCGTACAAATGAAAGGTCATTTAAAAAATATTTAAGAGTAGACCATTTTAAAGAGGAAATAGAAGCCGTTTTGGCTTTGATTGGATTTTATTTACACGTTCAAGTCTGTACAAAAAATATTTTCAACGCTCGTCGCTCGTTGTCGTTGTCTGTGGAATAAATCTCTTGGCGTCTTCCTAACTAACCTAGCCTAACCACATTTACTACTCTCCTTTGCGTCGCGCAGTCGGGTAATAAACCCGTGTTGTTCATAACAATTATTTGTATTAGCCTTAACTTTTTAAATGGTTTTGTACTATGGTTTAACTTTTTAAATATATATTATGTGATAAATTTATTTTTAATAAATCAAGTTCATTGTAAAAATATATATTTTTTAATTAATTGATCTAAATCTAAAAACTACCTACATTCTGATAGGGTACTCATTTTCTTATTATGCAATATGTAAATATGCAAAGGAGCAAAGCCTCTGTTCTAGGCGGTAAAAACTAGAAATGAAACGGATAGTGGTTCGGCCGGATACCGGATACCGAATATCCGGCTGGCTCATAAGCCGGTTGGCGTTAGTGTATTTACAGTGTTCGAGTCTCAACAAGTTCGTTGTCAGTATAGTAAACGCTCTCGCGATTTCAGTGACTTCTAACATTTGGAACTGTACGTATAACAATTCTGCTTTCTGAACCTCACGGCTCATTAGGTGTCTTTCAAACTTTAACTGTAACATGCTTTTCTTGCTATGTTGCCATTTCCAGTATCCCACAATGGAGAAAATATATCTAAACAACACAATACGATCGCAAATCGCTGGAACATTCAACCAAGTGTAATAAACTTATTAATGACTGTGGTGCTAACATTGTCAAAGGTGTTCAATTGGCCAAGTATGATTCTGTGAGATGCTTCATTGATTCACTACAAAGGGTTATAACAGAGTCGTTAAAAGTTCAGCATGAAGTAGTGGAGATGACCGCTGCTGCTGGTAGATGTCTTGTTTCGAACTTCAATCATTCAGGTTTCGCTCAAGATTTGGTTCAAGTTTGAATGAAGTCACCAATGAATACCATAACGGGCAGAGAGAATCTCTGTACGTACAGGTCGTGCTTATGACCCTTACTTTTGGTAAATTGACAAAGTTTGCAAAAATGTACTTGTCAGCTTCATGCAGCCGCGTTTACAGTTAGCGGTTATCTTCTGAAGCCGGCCTGTATGAACCTCAATAAGCCAAACTATCGACATTTTGTATATAGGATATGGTGGTATTCGCTTACTATCCGGCATCCATCTTGGCCTGATAGTAAAATATGGCCGGATAGGCCGGATACCGGATAGTTACCGGATATCCGTTTCGACTCTAGTAAAAACCATATCGTGTTTGTTCTGTTAGGTTAGGTTAGGTTACGATACGGTAACAGGTTAAAGACGATATGGTTTTTAATGTTTAGAATCTCGACCCTGTGCGGCTAGAACAAGTTGCCCGCGACTTGTTTATCGGATCTCCCTTTCTATCTAGTCAGTAACGATAGAGACGCACTGAGCGACAAGCGAGAAGATTACAACTTGTGCTACCCGGGCTGTATGTACTCTTGATGATGATGATGGAGATGATGATGATGATGATGGTGATGATGATAGAGATGATGATGATGATGATGATGATGGTGATGATGATGGAGATGATGATGGTGATGATGATGATGGAGATGATGCTGATGACGGAGATGATGATGATGATGTTGATGATGATGATGATGATGATGGTGGTGATGATGATGATGATGATGATGGTGGTGATGATGATGATGTATATCTGCAGGTACACTGTATAATTCTGGATGCGTCTGCGCTGTCCTACGTTGACGTTCCCGGCATCAAGGCGCTGCTGAGCGTGCAAAAGGAGCTGGTGGGCAGCAACATCACAGTGCTCCTGGCGGGGGCTAACGGTGAGTGATGACTTCATCAATACCGATATCCCTACAGGTGTTCCTTTAAATCTAATATGGGTTTGCGTTTGACCTCAGTCTCACCTGATGTTAAGGGACGATGAAGTCAAGGGTAACGCTGATTTGTTAGATGACTTTCCCAAACGCATTTTTTCTTTAAAGATAATTTTCTTTTCGCGTTTTTTCCCGAACGTAATATATACCAGTCGCCTTTTTTCCCGGCGGTTTATTGTCACATTCGTGTTTTTCCCCTTGCGAGTTTTATCCAGTCGCTTCTTTTCCTAGCATCATATTTTCACTGTCGTGTTTTTCCCATTCCATGAATCAAAGTTGACAGAGTCGACGGAGCTCCGCTATAGCGGAGCTCCTACTTCTGGATTATTTGGCCCTGCGGGCCTGCTGCAAAACTAACATACCATACCTACGTACATAACAATGTAATTACTTTTGCGAAAAAAAAGACGAACGAGAGCAAAACAGCGGCGGTAATAAAATCGACCGGGGAAAAATGAAATTGAGTAAAATTAAGAATGGGAGAGAATTCGAAAAGAAATATCGCTTCACAGAAATAATAATTTAATGAAAGTTATGTAACAAGTCGTCACGCTCACCCAGAAAAAGGCCTATTCACTCTTGCCTTGAAGACACCAAGGTTATACGATTCCGGGATCACAGACGCAGGGAGAGCATTCCACTCCTTGGCAGTGCGAATAAAAACGGTATTGTTTTTAAGTCACCCAGACATCAAAACTTGAAAAATTAAGATAAGGCGATATGGTTTGCCGTCGTAGACCAGTAGGTATATTACCTACTGGACCGATATTAATAAATGAGGTAGGTACAGCCGAAATCATTAATATATACACCTTCGCAACATGTTGAAAATATCTTCACGCCTCTATAGCACTGTATAAAAAACTAATTAATATCTATACGACCATTGCGCTAAATATACATATTTACTGCTTTAGACTGTACTATACGATTCTTTGATGATGATGATTTTTTGCAAGCTATACCCAATCATTTTATAATTTTCTTACTGTTAACTTATTAATCATTAGACCATCTTTGTTACAGGCCCAATGCTAGAGATGATAGAGAGATACAACACCCTGGAGACGGTCGACCGGCTCCAACTAGACACGTTCCCAACGGTGCACGACGCCGTCGTCTATTACCAGATGCTGGAGGCGAAGAGAGACGTGTCCATCAGTGTACAGACCTCGTGATCGGGCTGGTTAGGTTAGATCTGCCGTATGTGCAACTCAAGCTATTACTAGCTTATTCGCTAAAACGCAGTGTATTGTACATTTTGTGATGTGGGGAAATAGCTGGTGAAATGATTAGCGTAAGGATTTTCCATCGTAGTCCTTAAGGTTGACATTTGCAATATTGTGTTGAATGATTGAATAGCCTTTGGGCTTACCGTCAGGCGTATGTGTTCATTTCACTTCTTTATCTGGTGGCGTAGTTAGGCGTGGGCAAAGCTGCCCCTCGCCCATGGCCTTGTATTTAAAGAGGCCTAAAAAGGGTTAGGGGCTACATGCCACAAGTTGCATATGTAACACAGGTAAGTTTTTCTGAAGTTAGTGAATAAACTGTGCCAACTCGTCTAGCGTGGCCAATGTTTGGTACAGTCGCAGTAACGAACTCGAATGTGTGGTAACTTGATGTGTTGTGCCTCTATTCTATTCGGTAAAACTTTATTTTTTGTGAATTTGACATTTTATTGTCAACTTTACGATAGCTCTTCTTTACTTGAAAGCAGTGGCGAAGCGTCACGTAAATAAATAGACAAGCCGGAGCAAAAAAAGGTGTATGTATGGCGTGTGTTGTGTACGTGTTTGCCCCTTCCATTAATTAAAAAAAAACATACCATAGATGTCATCTTTTAGTTCCCAAAAAGCAGTGCTGAAGTAAGTGCGGTAACTGTTTCTACGTGCGATCCTTGCAGTTAGTGTTCACCACCTTCGCCATACATGACATCACTGGTATTACATGAACAGTGTATGTCAAGTATGACAAAAGTGGCTTTGAAAAAAGCCGTTAGTTGCGTACGCACACATTAAACACACAGACAATATAGTTAATTTACGTTAGAAATCAAAACACAGTAAAAATTAGCTTGCTAATACCTATCATGCAAAATAAAAAGTTGTCCTTTGTTAAAAACAAAACAAAAATAAACCAAATTAAATACATGCACCGCAGGTATGCACACAGAAACCAAAAAAAAGACTTAATTAAACATATATTTACAAATTCGTGCAACAAAATCAACCGAATAAAGAAAACCCACAGCCCGCGGCATGCGCCGTCCGTACCCGCCTTCCTGTACCTATTAAGAAAACCATGACACGCATAAAGCGCTAAACAATCCAAGTAAACCTAAACTAAGTTCATGCAAATAAATATAGAAACCGATTGAAAACTCAATATAATTATATACACTTGAAATACGCTAGGTACAGTTCGATACTTATTTATATTCAAGAATAATTCTGCGGGGTTTTTTAACAAAATGAGCTAATACGTTATCATAGATTGTGGGCCTCAAAGTTATTACCAAAAAAAGTTTCTATTCTACTGTTACCGAACTCATGTAATAATATACAACTCCGTATATGTTTCTCGCTTTGAACATGTTTCTTAGCTGAATTATATATATTGTTGATATCTGCAAAACCGGTTCGATTCCAAACACTGCTAGAATCGGAAAACAGCAAACACGAATAGCAAAACAATTTGTTTAATTTGCAGCTGCCAGTCAGCCAATTGTATTTATCATATAATTCACTATGGAAGTGTTTGAAGAATCCATCTCTACGCTTATAATCAATTTTTAGGTCTGGGCGAGCGCGTCCTAACTTAATGACATGTTTTTTATTTTCAAAGGATAACCTTGAAAAACATGTTAGCTCATTAAGTAGGTAATCTGTAAGACAACACTCAATTTGAACCAATGCGGCCATATTTAGTACCTACTTTGAGTACCTACAGACAGACAAAAATATTGAAAAACCACGAATATAACCTAAATTAGATTTGGGTAAAACCTATAGGTACCTAACGTATTAAAAATAGAATAGAAACACCAACCTCCGTCGTCGTGAACAAAAACAAATAATCCAAACAGTAGGTAACTACAAACAAATCATTACAGCACATGAACACACGAACGAAACGAACACTTAGCGAGCTAAATTTCACTAGTTACTTGAATCATAAAACACTAAATAAATAGGTAATTCAAAACAACTTTCACAAGAATTACCTACACTGTATCTTTGCGCGACGACGCGAACTAAAGTAATGGCGTCGCGTAATATTGCGTAATGAAAAAAGGATGCAAAATATTATTAAAGTTTGAAGGTCGTAGGTGGCGGCGACGGCGTCCTCGAGAAAAGAAAGTGACGCGTGCTATACACTTAAAGTTGAAAATGGTTTGAAATAAGCCGGCGCCCGATTGCGGACTAGAGCGTTCTCTCACTCTGATTTTTATTGTTTTCTCACGTGCGGCCGTGTCTGTGTGTGAGTTCGAAGCGCTAGAAAAATGTTTGAATGTGTTACTTCAAGTGCGGCAAAGGTCGACCGCAGGACTTGTAATAATTTTGTGGGTGTAAGTTCGCGCGCAGTGAAATGTAACTGCGCGTGTGTACGAATATATTGTTATTGTTTCTTTCTTGTAGGTAAGTGAATATGTGCGAGCGAGTATTACTGCGATAGATTTCGGCTTTGTAAATAAATTGCGTTTTGGTTATGCATCGTATTATGAAGATGGTAATGCAAGGTAAAGCTATAGTATACCGGGTTATTTTCGGTTTTACGTTTTGTTTGTATACCTACTCTATGCATAGGAATTTTTGGTAAAGCCGTAAATAATCGGCTTGTACGAACGCCTCGCGACTGCTTGAAAGTATATCAGTTGAGTTAAAAATAATACGCTAACATGTCAACGGCTATATTGGTTTGCCCAGTAGAATAGAGGTTTGGGTTTCCATACAAAATACTCAGTTTTTCATAATTATTATCTATTATTTTGGTTCATTACGTATTCACCAAACTCAAATTACAAAAGTATTATAATTTTGGGATAATAGTTAAATATTTTGACGCACAGCGAAATCGTTTATGACAAATAATCTGACAATAAGTTTAACTAGGTAGGTACTGTTTTTTATGGAAGCCTTAACTGAATAAAATGCTTTTTAAGTTCATTTTGTGTAAGTAAGGGATATGTGTTTACTTTCTCGTTTGTTGCACCGAAGCGCGCTCTCGCACAGTTCGGTATTCACTCGCTTTCGGTATAAAATCTACATGTTAATTGATACCGATTCTGTTTTTTGTTTGAAACATAGAACAGTGAGAGAGCATTTCTTCGTTGAAACACATTTTAATAGCTGAATATTACGTAGAATTATTAGTTTAACTAAATAGAACAAGTAATTTAGTACTTTATTGACTAGTGAGATGCAATAGGTACCGGTATTTTTCGTAATATTAACCTAAAAACATTACAATTGTACAGAGAACTAAAGTTTTTGACGCGATACCGAAATTAGTCGGTATCTTTTTGTAATAATAATACAAGTATTATAATTTATGACGCAATCATTGTTACTAGAGCTAATGCTAAATTTTTTGTTTGCTTTATCTTCGCCATTTTAAATCGGCTCTGCTTATTTGATGTTTTTTTTATTCTTGCCAAAAGGGGCGTCATTCATACCGAACAGTAATCGAAACCATTTTTTGGTTACATTCTCGAGATTATACCGAAATTGTTTTTTTTATTTATCTAGTTTATTTTAAATATAGCAAATTGTTTAGTGATCAGTACAGGTACGTTGTAAATTAATTTCGTATTTAGATTTTTATTTATCGTAAGCTGTGCAAAATATCAAATCGCCCTTTTTTTTGGTCGTTATTGTAACTGAAAGGTTAATATCTAAATAAAGCTAGGTTAACTAAAGGGCACGACACCTGACCTAAAGGGGGCTGAATTTGGACGTCATCACCCCCTCCCCCTCCTTAAAGAAATCCTAGATCCGCCCCAGCTGCCTTGTTATTACAAACACGTGATATTTTTTGTAAATAATTAAGGTCATCTTTACTTTAGTTGCATTTACGTAACATATACATATGTATATAAACCCTGTTCTGACTTACTTGTCTTGAGTTGTAAACAACTCTCTAATTTCAAAATACAACTTTTTTGTATGAAACATTTATTTTAAATAAATACCAAGTGATGTCCAAAATGTTTTCTCAGTTTACTTTATTTGCGATAAAAGAGCAGTTTTAGCAAAAATAGTTTTAAATTTGAGGTTAGAAAGTTGTTTTATAAGTTATAACTTATAAGACAAGTAAGTCTGAACAGGGTTTATGTAACTAAAACTATATGCTTGCAGTCGATCTTAGCAAACGCGTGGTTATTCATGGAAATCGATTAAGGCAATCAAGATTGAGCAGTTTTTCAACGATCTCTTGTGGGATAATTTATTAATTGAATGATTAAGACATTTAAGAAGATTGTATACTATTAGACGTGTATTTTAATACTCACATTTGATCAGCAAGGAGAATGAGAGCATATTTTTCATTTGTTTAAGATTACAGTGTTTCTCAGCTGCGATGAGTTCTGTGACAGCTCGTATTACACTTGTTTCTTTAACTTTACATAAAAACTACACTGGTACACACCTGGCGACGCCGTTCAGGAACTTAAATAATGAATCGCCTATTTTTAAATACCTCGCATGCGAGTATAGTAAGTGATTGAAATTACGAAATACGGCTGACACAGAACTCATCGTAGCTGAAAGACACTGAAGAAGTATCGACTGTCAAATTTCACACTCCTATTATATCTTCATTAACTAAATTAATTTACCTATTTTTTTTAATACTGTCAATTGATTTAAGTTATACTTGACTTTCGATTACTGTCTGTTTTCAATATTCAAACTACGGATAAATTTGGTTACTTCGTGTTGAAATTTTCAAGTTTTAAACCAAAGCATCAAATCTATTCGCGGTGTTTTTTTTAATCCTTAGTTTAAATAGTTGAAATTCAAAATGGAATTGATAATGTGACCTTTTGTTTAGATTGCGATGTTTAACTGATAGCTAAATTTTAGGATCAGGCAGCTAGAAAAGTATTTTTGTATTATATTGTGATGAACTTACTTATATTTAATTTCTGTTATAATTTGTACCTTGCGATCATGTTGGATTTTCGTTAAGTTCGTGCGATGTGATAAGTTCGGTAGCTATTTTTTCAAATTAGTAATTTTATAATAAAGTACTTCGGGCATTGATAAAAATCCCGAATTTTCATAATTCCGAATGCAAAGAATTTATTTTTCGATATCGCTTATATTACAAATCAAACCTAACCTAACCTACGTATAACATAGCTTTCGGAATAATGGAAATTCGGACAAATTAAGATTGCTTAAAATTAATGTCTAATAATAATGATCAAAATAGGTAGCAATTTTTGTACTTTAATTATGTGGCCTTAGTGAAAACGGATATAAGTCAACTTGACTCATAATAAGAAATGATATTAATCATATACAGAGTATTCCTTTTTTCAATTGCACCTTAAAAGAATTATACTTTTTTACTAGGCCCACGGAATAAATGTTAATAATTATAATGGAGCAGTTTTTTAACCACAATCCTCCTTACGCACTCGTGACTGCATTGTGAGTGGGATGGCATTACATTAATTATTGCTCTATTTATAACACAGGGTGTCTCAGAAACCGACGTCAATTCGCCTAGGGCTGATAGAGCAGATAAAAGCTATCGATTTAACACCTATGTATGTTCAGCGATTTTTACTACTTTCGGAGATATAATTTAAATCTAAATTTTTGTAATTTTTCCTTATATCCATGTCACGAAGAATCAATAATTTCATGTTCCTGTTTTATTTCATACGTTTTTCAGTGGAATCTTACATAATTAGAGTCATAAGGTATCAGCGAAGTTTTTAAACCTATTTGCCCGTTTTAATCCATTTTTTTTATGGCAAATGAAAAGGCACGCGAGCACTCAGGCCACCGGATGGTAAGTGGGATCTAAGACCCATAGACATTTGGAATCTCAAGACTACAATCTCCAAATTGCTATCGTAAGACTTCAAATCAAAGGCAAAAAGATTTAAAAACTTCGCTGATTCGTAATGATTCTAATTATGTAAGAACTTATGAAATAAAGCAGGAAATTAATGATTTCTCGTGACATGGACATAAGGGAAAATTACAAAAAAACTGATTAAAATGATCAATATCTCCGAAACTAGTGATGTCAATGTTCTGATTAATGTAAACGACAATAATAATGCAATAAATTATGTATTTAATAATATTTTCCAAGATTTTCTCGTACAAAACTATTTAATTACCCACTGTTCTAGTAATATTATAAACATTTGCGTATCAAATGTCCTCTTATTCTTTTGAAAATGCGTAGGCATTAGTAAAACAGGCATTAGTAAAAGACATTAGTAAAACAGCTAATAAAAGTTTTTAATAAGGTACTATCACTTTCGTTTTTGTATTGACGCCATTTTGTAATTTTGTAACAAAATGTATCCTCTCCGCCACACAAATAAATTTGTAAATGGAATATGAATCTATTGTGAATGAAATAAAGTAAATTTCTAATGTGATCATTAGTCCTAAAAACAAAAGGTATTCCACTTTACTTACTTTGCACTAGATCTTTGATTTCAATGGACGTATTATGTACCTACCCCGTTTTCTAAGTACTTATTCGTACTTAATTTTATTTTCAATTTAGTTTCACATATATTAAGAGAATTGTACAATATTTAGTGTCATATTTGAATTATATAAGCCTTGTAAAGTCCATTCAACTTTGTCTTATTTAATAGACATTTTCATAACCTTAAAACTAAAAATGTTTTTTGGCAAAAATTACAATTTCGTCCTTAAAAAACAATTATTTTTAATATAAATCGGAAAATGGCGCCTGTTTTAGTCAATTTAATGCATTTTGAGGTTATAAAAGCGTGTACTAAACAAGACAAGTAATGTTGAATGTAGTTTATTGTTAGTGTATTATATGGAACACCGTGATTGTGATACTTGTACCTAATATATTGTTTGTACTTAGATTAAATTATAAACATGTTGACTTATTTTATGTTTTTTTTCATCCTACCTATGATAAAAGATAAAAAAAGATAAAAGAAATTTATTCAGTAAGTAGGCCGCTCGGGCACTTTTACACGTCAAGATACTACCAGCGCTTCCCAAGAGGAGACCACTGCTGAGAAGAAACGCCGCAAGAAACTATGGGATTTAAGATATATTAAATCAGGGGACAATCTTACACAAATTTCAATTAACTTCGTCTGTTTGACTGTAAGGAGTGTAAGGTCAGCCGGTTTGGAGCAGACGCTTACAGTTTCTGGTCTGTTGGTAAATAGTAGGGTATTAGTCGGGCGGGTCGCTAGTAAGATATACCTAATATATTAAAATCGAGCACTCAGGCAAAATCAAACCACAGTGTAAAATAAATATAATTAATTTATTAATAACAAAATACACAGTATAAATATAACAACAAATTATCTTCTTACAGTATAATAAATAAGACAAAATGATTAAAACTCTAATGTCATTATTAACAACAATTATAGGGGCTGCCGTGATCAAGATAGATCAAAGCCCTTACCTTAAATATTGTAAATAAATAAATAAACACGAATTATATTGGAACGCTTATTATGATTATTTATGATTTCCTACAAAGAGAGACAAAATTGATTTATTTTAATTTAAGATGAGTCTCAGGATTTTACTTTACCAAATCGATGTGCGCGATTTGTCATTCGATCTGTGGAAAGATCGAGGGTCGATTGACGACAGAAACTATTTCTACCCCCAACAAAAAAAGAGGGGATAAGTGTAACTTATGTATGTGGTTTTTTTTTTAAGAAAGTTAGTTATACCGGAATGGTTAAAAACTAGGTCTCATGAAAATCTTCGGGTTATTTAAGATATACCAAGAGGTTGCTATTATATCTAGGGGTTTTGTATATTTAAATATTTATTATGCATCAATCATTTGATCGACAGAATCTGTCAAAATGTATGATATACAGTGGTGGTCACATAATTTAGGGACGCATGCGTTTTTCCCAAACAATTGCCTACAATTACGACTTTTCAATTTTGACACCCATAAAAAAATAATCTTAACAATTATTTGTTAACGTTAACTGACGTTTAAATGTATGTACATTTTTTCTGTGTTGAAATCGGGTCTTTTATTTAATAAGGATTTGAAAAAATAACACTTTTAAAATTACCCGAAAAATGCAAAATTTTAGTTTAAGAAAAAGTATTTTTGAAGTCTTACCTGAGCAACTGTTGTTTTTCTTCTATAAGTGGAAACTGTTTTAGCTAATGTATTATTAAGCTATGATAGTATCTCAATGTGTTATACTTTGCTGTTTTTTCCCTAATAAATAAATAAATAACTACAAAGTTGAAAAACTTGGTATGGACGCGTCAGCGCGGAGTTTTTAAATCCCTATAAAATATAAGGTGCGTTTTGAAAAGTAGTTCACTGTACAGTCAGCGTCATATAGTTGGTAGCATCCAAAGTAGCCAAATAGTTCGTTACACGCCCTTGTTACTACGGTAATAATGACGTGTAACGTACTATTTGGCTACTTTGGATGCTACCAACTATATGACGCTGACTGTACATCAGTTAAAGTCTTAGTTGACAACCTAAAGTAAATTTTAATTAGTAATAAAATTTGTCAAGAGCTTTTTAAATGTATGGGAAAAACGCAAGCGTCCCATAATATTTTCTAATCCTTATCGATCGCAGAATGATTTTTCTAGCCCCACGGCCCGCGTCTAGGTTAGGTCTACCCCCGCTTAGCTGGAACAGCTGAGTTTAAGCCCGTAGGACCAGCTGGGCGGCTGAGAGGAGTACCCAAGCTTCTCGGCCTCTTCGTTCACTTCAAACGGCTTTCTCATCAGCTCGAGTAGGAACCGAACCTAGAAATTATTGTCACTCTTAAGCCCGGTACGCACGACGATTATCGTAGCGATTTAACTGCGCAGTCCACTTGTGCACTTTTATCGAACGTGTGTACTAAAAGTGTCGCGATCAGAGGCTGTTACAAAATCTATTCGATAATCGTAGTCGATCGCGTTTTAGCTCAGCGTGTGGATGGAATTCGGGGCGATCATTCAAGTGGCTTCATTCAGGAAATATCAACTCATTTAATAAATTTATATGAGTATCACTGGTTTTTAAGAAGCCACTCGTTACACTACGTGTTTTTTTTTTCTATTTTTGCACAAAATCAAGGCTACTACTGCAAGTGCGTCGTGGACTTCCATCGCGGATGATATATTTCCCATCTTGAGTTTTCGCCAAGAATTGAAGATCGACACAGATATGGTAGAAGTCTGTGCCGACAAACCGTACTGCGCAGTTACTCGCTACGATAATCGTTGTCGTGTGTACCGGGCATTTAATGTAAATTATTTAATAGCACGTGTTTACAAATGACGCTGTCCGACGTCATAGACAAATATTGTTTCATAAATAGGTCCTATATTTCTATTTAATTCTAGATAATAATAACTATTTCACAGTGCTATGGTCCTCATGATCTTGCGATCATCATGCTCTGTGTAATCAACTTTATCACTATCTCCAAAAAAAAAACACAAACGAAGCTGCGAGCGATCACTAGTATAGGGGAACAGCATCGATCTTATCTTAACATGCAGATGGTTAACTTTTGGATACACTTCGACCCTTTCACGATCTTTTGTTCATATACCCACTTACACACGCAGCTGTTCGAATGTGCAGGTTTCCTCACGATGTTTTTCCATCACCGTAAGAGCATCGGGTATTGTCCTCAAAGTCATACCAAAACTTAAAGGTAAAAGTCAACCTCCAAAGCCACTACCAGGCCACTGACACTACAAAAATACATCTATAAGTGAGTTTATCGATAAAGGAACTCCCCATCTGTCATTCAATTTCGCCCCCAAAATGTCGATGTTGGTAACATACAAAGGGAAGAGTGGTACCTTCTGGAAGTCATTGTTCTCCGCGTCCGTGATGGCCTCCTGCATCATCCAGTTACGCAGCACGTACACCGGGTTGACTGCAAACATGCGCTCGCGTCGCTCTTCCTCGCTCACTAAACACAAAATTATATTAAACTACAAACTACTATTAATTATTAAACTACATAGGTACGTCAGTAAATAAAAACGGTCAAGTGCGCGTCGGAATCGCGCAGTGGTGGTTCTGTAACGCCTCACCCACACTTGCCCAGTTTTTTTTTTTTGGTTTGTTGTGCTATATTTATACCAAAGGACAATGCCAAAAAAACCGGCGTCGATTAAGACAGGTCATGTCTAATGAAGTCGAGAATAAATATCAGGTCTCAAATATGTAACTCGTTTCAATTCCATCACCAAGAAGCTATACGCGGCAGTTCAGTTTTGTGGCTCTTTGCAAGCACATGATACCTTTTCAAACTTAGTAACATTGCCTTTTAGTAAATTATAGATTTTCATATTAGAAGTCCTATAATCCTATAATCTGTCAGCGGTTACAGCGAAGTTATATAAATATAGCAATAGCTATCAGCCTGCTATCTTAAGCCTGATTTGTGCAAGAATAATGTAGGTATGTACATCACATTATATAATCATTAGAATCACTACACTAAGGTCCGTATTAATAAACTGATCTCAACTCTAATTCTCGTCTTGAGATAGTTGAGATGCGTCAAAACTGACAGTGTTCTATGGTTTGGCGTATCTTGTGACGGGCCTCACGGTCAAGATGAGTTTATAAATACGGCCCTAACATTCTGGATCTCAAAAAACTTCTAGCCTTTGTAGACGTATTTTTTCAGGTAGATGTTTAGTATCTTAAGTCCTTATTTCCTTAAGACTTTATTCTACTAAAACAATTAATTTACACAAATATTAAAATTACAGAAATAGAATATAAATTATATTAATTTATTTCAATCATAATTATCAAACTTTTAATATTTTTTAAAATTATTATTTGGTAGGAAATATTTGGCACCCAAATAAAGAATCACAAGAAGACGAGCTTACCCCCCTCCTTAGCAAGCCTCTCCTTATACCTCCCCACCCACTGCCCCCACAACCTAGCTTCTCTGATCTTGTTGAGGGACCACTTCGCCTCCAGCGCGAAGGTAACGTTCAAATCCTTCACGTCTATCTGTAAATTTAAAACAATCTTGTCAATTGGATGTGATAAAATCCGACATTTGATTATTAAAAAGTCTCTTTTATCCAATGCAACGCAGGACCGTTGGTTTAACAGTCAAACTTACAGGTTTATTTTGGAAAATATTGTACGTAATTAGGAAATCCATAAAAAGCCGTTATTTTTTCCGTTGTATATCGAAAAATAACCATATGATTCTATGACTAATTTTCGTAGTTTTTTTTTTAAACTAACACGATTTTTACATATTTTTTAATGGAATGAGAAAACCCTCCTTACTCCGGCTGTTGTAACGCAGTCGAAACGTCGAGGTAAATTGTATTACGCAAATAAGACTGCGCCGAGCGTTCCGAGGCGCCCTTATTAATATTATATTTTTTAATAAACTAAATTGTTATCAATTGAAGTGTTCTTTTGTTGATGAAACCTTAAATCTTCGTGTAGTCAACTTAAATTGTTATTAAATTATGTCACCATACCCTATAAATTGTATATTTATAATTTTGAACAACAAAAAACCACTCTTCGATTTCAATTCAAGACAATACATTGTTTTATTAGAAAAAACCTATAATATTATTGAGGACGCCACTAGACGCTTGGTGCAATCTTAAGTCCCGATTTATAGCTTTCGGGATGTGTAATGTTCGTCACAATCGTCACACAATGGAAGAAAATTAACGGGTACCTTCCTATTATTTTATCGAAACACCTTTCAATGGAGGCATCAATACGCAGAATTTCCATGCCATCGAACGGCATTTCTCCCCGCACGAGTTAATTTATTTTGGTAATCACGAGTCTAACGTAACCTAACCTACGTTAATAATGTTCATGATATCCTGAAAACATCATGGTTTCGTCAGAAAATAGCTATCTATAAAATGAAATTCGATGAAACGATACAATCGATGAAGTGAAATATTTATTTATAACAATATTTTTGATCTTCACGATACACAACGATGGGAATGCAACACCCGTTTAGTACTAATTGGTCAATTGACAAGGCCACAATAGTTGAGCGCGATAGACGCAGTGCACGGCTGCATGCACTGCACATTATGCTTAATATCGAGTTTGTTTCAAAATATGTCAAAATGGTAATCAATTTCTTGGTTGTATAAGGAGAAAGAAGCGTTTTTATAATATACAACCTCAAAATTAAAGAAAGAATGTTCGTTAATTGGATTATACCTATGAGTAAATGTCAGGTGCTTGTCTTTATTTGAAAATTGACGTGTAAATATCAAAGTCAATAACATTTCTTATCGCTAAAAAGAGGTGGTGATAAAAGTAATGTTATTCTTATCTTATTTATCGCAATTCAAAGAATCGGGACAAGTACTAATGCAGCGAAGAGCAATCGGACGTCTACCTGATAGATATGTACACATAACAAGCAGCTTCGCTAATAAAATATTTGATATTTGGATTTAAAAAAAAACTTTAGTGAATAAATAAATTGTACCTAAGTCTTTTTCAATTCCCAATAATGACAGGATAGTGAAGCAGTAATGGATGAAGGTTAATAATAGTTATTTCAGGTGTAACGGGATTACATAATTTTGAATTTCAAGCATTTTGGCATAAATGTGGAACGAATTTTAGTCATATTGGGGAGTCGGTGTATTGAGGAAAAATAATTTGGTGTTTCAGAATTTAGGCATTGATACGAAGTGGTTGGTGTACCCTTGTTTTGTCGACAACCTTTTCATCGAATATTATTTCATCGACAACGATCCATCGAAACTTTAGTACTAGTAATATTGTTTGGCATTATCTTATTTCAACTACTATTTATTTAAATTTATCTTACTACGTGGAAATACTAATCAACGAATACTACTTAATCGCAGATTTGTTTCAAAATATCTTAATTGGTACAACTACAAAACATTGCAATTCATTTCTTCGACGTATTACTTTAATGCAATTTTATATGTCCAAACATTTATACATTTTTCAAATTATGTAGTATGACATACAAATATGTACCTATAATAAAACTAAGATTCATTCTTGTATCAAAGTAGGTTAGGTTAAGTTAGGACTGCGACCCCCAAGAAAACGAACTGTTGACAGAAGTGGGTTAGGTTAGGTTAGAACTGCGACCCCCAAGAACACAAAAACATGACACATTACACATTACTATTATTACAATAAATTTTATTATTATTATCATAATATTATAATAAATTAGGAACATAGCTATAATATAATCGCGCAGAGTGAGTGATTGCGTTTAGTTTTGATAACAAAATATTACCAATTCAAAATAATTTTATGCGGAATAAATATTATTACAAGTAAAAAAAACCAAATTAAAAAGAACCGAAATGATTAGTCATGACATGAATTTTATTGAAATATGTCAACTACTAATTAAAAGACCTCGGTTCAAATTACCTAGTATCGAGTCCACGACGCAATGACTTGTCGATGAAATGAAAATACTTGAAACGTTGTCTTTGAAATAATATTCGATTAAAAGTCTGTCGGCAATTCAATGGTAAACCAATCAAGGCGTGAGTTTATGTACCTATTTATACAATAATAAAAATAAAGTAATGGATAAGTGTGACCAGGCGATTATTCCGTATTTTATATCGAAAGTACGTTACCTTATCACTCTTATCAGTAAAATGACATTATACACTGTCATACAATTAGTTTGAGATGAGTAGAAAGGTTTTAAAAGACAATTAGTATGAGATGAGTAGAAATGTTTTAAAATAAACTAAAACCTAAAATAACTAAAAACACGTGGCCGTGGCGTTGCCGTGGAGACGGCTGGTCCTTGGGGTGCCGAGGCCGAAGAGTTTATTTGGGAGTTGGATCGTTGGCTGTGGGACAGGGGTGGTGATCCTCGCTCCGGTTCATTTCTTGTGCAGCAAATTTCATTGGCCATACAACGCGGTAACGCTGCCAGCGTAATGGGCACATTTGCGACTATCGAACCGGTTTGACGTATAATTGTTTATTTACGTGTATTTACTTGTGTCATACAGTTGTGCTGTTGCTTAAATTTTATTCTTTGACGAAGCTTGTTTGATTATATTTTGTCAGTATCTAATAAGGTATTTTTTTGGAATAAATGACAGTTTAACTTGTAACTATGGACCAACATATTGTTAATGCAATAAAGGTATTAAATGAACTTATCAAATAAACGTCACTAAAAACTAAACTAAAACTAACACCTGAGATCGTTAAGTGTGACCAGGCGATTATTAAAAACGTAGTTATACAATATAATCTCATACTAAATGTATGAGAGTGTTTAATGTCCAAATTTTGGATACTTCTCGTTAGATTTTTAAAAAGCCATTTATGTCATTATACTGACTAGGTAACGTACTTTAGATATCCGTTTAATATATATCTGTAACAGTTACGGAATAATCGCCTGGTCACACTTAACGATTACAGCCTGTATACTTGTGTATGTATGTGTCGTTTTGAGATGAAAACGTATTGGTATAGGCGGCTTTATAAGTATGTGCTTTGCCTCATCATGTTCGAACCTCAAACTAAATTCTTTTTTCAAAATTCATTTATTTTATTGTCAGAATACAACTAAAGCACTTGTATTCAGCATGCATGTAAGCGTAGAAATATTGTAAATATTATATTTTCAAAATACTGTCCGTTTTATAAATTCTAGTAAATAATAATACCAATTCAAAACCCTAAATATGCACGGTAGAGGTAAAATATTTAGTTTTCTAAATAACGAGACACAGCTGTCGTTTAGTCACTCGTCACTCGCGTTACTCATCAGTCATAGCCTTTATGAACTTTTTTGAATTTTAAATACTCTATCAAACTCCACTGAGTTTCCCCACAGAATCAGCCATAATATAGTACTGAAGACACATCCATGGTAAGCCGTTAGTGCCGCTTCTATAGAAACCGTGTCTCTGGCAAACACAAAACGGTTTAATTTATTACATAATTTGATTAATTTGGTGTATCCAACTTAGGTGCTTGTCAATCATTATGCCCAGAAATTTAAAATCTACTGCGTCGATTGTCACACTATCATATTTAATTTTAAGAGGTATAAAAATAATATTATAATTTAAAGACGACGCGCTGGCCTAGTTGGTAGTGACCCTGCCTACAAAGCTAGCGGTCCTGGGTTCAAATCCCGGTAAGTGCAGATGTTTGTGTGATGAGCGCGAATATTTGTTCCTGATTCATGGATGTTTTCTATGTATTTAAGTATATATTTCTCTATATAAGTATTTATATCGTTGTCTAGTACCCATAGCACAAGCCTAGAGCTTAGTTTGGGAATAGGTCAATTGGTGTGACATTGTCCCCTGATATTTATTATTTATTATTATAATAATTATATTGTATTAATTTAGTTTTATTTATATTAATACGCAAATTGTTATTATTCATCCATTTGATAGTGTCAAACAGTCCTTTATTAATATTAAACTCAAATGTATCAATCTTTTCATACTACACAAAAATCGTTGTGTCATCAACGAACATGATGGCTTTTTGTGTGAAGGCTTTTGGTAGATCGTTGAGATAAAGAAGGAATGAATTTAACATTGACATGTACAAAAGTGTAGTTATACCGTCCCTTTTCTTTCTCAACCTCGTATCAGATCGAATAGTTGCATAGGAATGTAGTCTTTATTATTTAGGGGACATGAGTGCTTCTCCTATCTAACTATTCAATCAGATACGAGGCAGAGAAAAAAGGGACGTTATAGCCGATTGTGCCAGGGTATAATGAAATGAAGTAGTAAATAATCCTACTCCACTTAAGAGTGCTCTCAGATAAATATTCATTGTTATTATATACTTCAATGTTTACTATTGATAACAAAGTTAAGATCGTTATTAGGTCGTTAAATACATAGGCTTCGCTTATCAAATGGTATTGTGACCAAATATTATGCATTTCACATCGTTTTACCAGTAATTAATTTAAGCATTGAAAAAACATAAGGATTTGTGACTTTTATCACCGTAGTGCTTTTATGAACGCGTCAGCGATGGTTCTTTAAATGTTTCCTCCGTCAAAACTACGATATGTACAAACATTTATTATTTAATCAGCTAACGAATTGAATGATAGCGATACAATTTGTCAGCAAGTTCTTGATTGGTAAGTCATATTTGTAGGTAATGGCATGAGATGTACTGTAGCTAAGATCGGATTTTTATTCCCACAGAAAAAAATTTAAACAAAGTTACGTCACTGTCACTGACTTTTCACGGGATCTTAAAGGTTGAGCGACGTATGGGCCAGCGAGAAATATAATATAAGTTATCATTTCGCTCATACCGTGATTTTAAACATAAATTTGAGAAATAAATGAAATTAAAATCGCACAAATGAGCCACTGGAAAGCGATTACGGCGGGAGCACGAATTGTGAAGCGAAGCGAGTGAAGTGACGTCTCACATAAATCAAGCGGCCCTCAACTTGTTGATAGGGGTGTATCGAGTCAATGATATCAATGCAATAAATAAATTATGAGTACAAAAAAAATGTTGTCGTTTTAAATTAATACAACAAAGATATATATCAAAATAAAGTTTGCTATCAACAAATTAAAAATTCTTTTATCTCGATAATAATATATAGTTTTTTTTATAGAAAGTCGAATTGTTATAAATGTAGAAAGTATTAATAGTTTGAATACTGATATTTCTTCCATTAGAACTAACTCTTAAGATACCTAACGAAACCTAACATGCAACGACAATATTAGGGGTAGGCGCACCGTCATACATTCTAAATACTACACCCAAAGCAAACATTAATACTCGAAGATTATTTCAACATAAACTAAACATTGCTCCGGAACTTATGTCAACTGTGTCAAAAAACGTAAACAACTTTCGAAAGCGTGGTCACCATTCTTAATGGCATAGCTAAACTATACAACTAGCAATTATATAGTCAAGTGTGCGCCGGCGACGCCTCAGTTGTCTATTAGGCGCCACAACATGATCACCACAATCTTGCTTGCGGCTATAATCACACTAGCAATCTACATATATCATGTTTCAACTAAGAAGTTCAGTTATTGGAAAAAGAAAAAAGTGCCGTACGATAAACCAGTGCCGTTTTTAGGAAACTACGCGGACTACATACGTAGTAAGGAGTACATCGGGTCTGCAATTCAAAAGTTGTGCAAGAAATTCCCTAATGAACCTTATTTCGGCGCGTTTTATGGTACGGAGCCAGTGCTCATAGCTCAAGACCCAGAAATCATCAAGATTATTCTAACCAAGGAGTTTTACACTTGTTTCCATGGTCGAGAAATATCGGATTATTACCGCAACGAAACGCTTACTAAGAACTTGTTCTTTTCAAGCGGAGATCGCTGGAAAGTGATGAGGCAAAATCTATCCCCGCTCTTCTCCAGTTCGAAAATGAAAAATATGTTCCATCTCATCCAGAAATGTGCTGATATGTTGGATATTATGTTGGTAAACGAGCTGGAGACGTCCGAAGTGGCCGAGGTACGATCGTTGATGACAAGGTACACCATGGACTGTATCTGTTCAACATCCTTCGGCGTCGACACTAACACGATGGAAAAAGACTCCACCAACAACCCCTTCAGAATAATGGGCGATCTGATATTTGAAATATCTGATTACAGGGCTTTCAAAGCGCAGGCGCGTGCAATTTGGCCGGGCATTTTCTACGGCATAGGGATGAAAAATTTCCCGCTTGAAATTGAAAGGTTTTTCAACAAGTTGGTGGGCGGGATTTTCAACGAGAGGCAGAACAAACCTTCACCGAGGAACGACTTTGTGGATCTTATACTGGCTATGAAGACTAATGGTCGTTTACATTTGACTGGGGATAGTATTAAAGGGGATAAAAAGGTTCAAATGGAGATGAAAGATGATCTGATAACGGCGTCCGTAGTCGGCCTCTTTGCCGCTGGTTTCGAGACGTCCTCCACGACTCTTAGCATGGGGTTGTACGAGATGGCGAAGAACAAAGAAGCCCAGACGAAAGCTATTGAGGAAATCGACGAATACTTGAAAAGAACCGGTGGTAAAATCAATTATGAGTGCATAACGGAGCTGCCACACCTTGAGGCTTGTATGGAGGAAACTATTAGACTGTACCCGGTTCTTGGTATGATCACTAGAGAGGCTATGGAGGACTACACGTCTCCAGATGGGTTGACCCTTGAAAAAGGTATCAGGGTACATATTCCAATTTATCATTTAAACCACAACCCGGATTTGTTTGAAGATCCTGAGGCGTACCGCCCTGAGAGACTGTTGGGAGAAGAAAAGGCCAGAATCAAACCGTATACGTTCATGCCTTTTGGGGAAGGACCAAGGATCTGTATAGGTAAGTATTTACACTTGTTGATTTAAGGTAAAAAGTTGTTTATATAGAATAACCGGTAAGACAGCGGCTTGGTATAGAATGTGACGTAATTTATATTCAAATTTGAATCGACTTCATGCTAATTGAAACTAGTCGATCCTTAATAAATATTTTCGGACGTTAACGGTTTCGGATGCGAATTGTCAAGAATTGCGCAAGATGCCAAGCAGATGGGTTATGTTTCTAAGTTCTTTGTAAGTATAAATATGGGTATGTTAGTATTAGGGAATTGTATGTATGATGCGTGTGACCTCGTATAGACTTAACGGCTTATAGGGTGATATTAGATAGATTTTTATTCCAGAAGTCTCTTTGGCATTCTCGACGTCTGTAAGAATATCAATAGTTTGCAAGTAAATATAATAAACAAGCAATCTCGTTTGTAAATCTTGTATTTTAGGCTTCCGTACCCAAAGGGTGAAAAACGGGATCCCATTACTTAGCCTCCGCTGTGAGTCTGTCTGTCAGCGAACTGTTTCTCATGAACCGTAATAGGTAGACTACTGATTTTCTCCCGAATTTTTGCCACTATAACAAGAAATAATAAAATATTTTTTAAAAAAAATGTAGGTTAATATAAAAACTTCAAAAAAAACGACTTATTTAGGAGTGAGCAAAAAAAATCGCTGTATCTCTTGACCCGTAATAGATAGACAAAGTCTTGACTGTATTAAAGTGAATAATACTACCGCCGCGCCGCTTTAGTAACAAATATTAAAGATAGCTGTTGCCCGCGACTCCGTCCGCGCATAATAATTTAACATTTAGCTTATGTTCATCCGGCATAATGTAGCATTCTAAAGGTGAAACAATTTTTTAAATTCGCCTTGTTTAGAGTTTATTCGTTACAAACATACGAAAATACAAATCTCTCCTCAAATATTGAAAGGGGTCCCATACCAGAATGATACGCAACTCTTGTTGTGTCTGCTGTGTTTGGCAGGTTATCTAGTTCTACATACACCATACGAGGCTCAGGAAATATACAAAAACAATCTAACACCTTGGATTTGTAATAAAAATTCAAGCTGACTTATTAACTTGTTTCACAGGCTCCAGACTCGCCAAAATGCAGGTGATCCCTGGTTTCATCACGGTCCTCCGCAAGTACCGCGTCGAGCTGGCTGACGATACACCCCTGACCTTGGACTTGGAGCCCAAGGCCACAGTCACGCAACCGATAGGGGGAGTTAGGCTCAAGTTCATACAGAGGGGGATGACGCAATAACCAGGTCTTAGGTTATAGCACTAGGCAGATAAGAAGTCAATTCAGACATTGCACAACCATGGAGATTTTGAATATTTATAATGTTGACAGCAGTAAACAATGGTAAACTTATTTGTTGCGTGTAAACTAATAGTAATATAGGCTTTAAGAGCCAGGGCAGGCATAAGATGCTGAGCAGAGTCCTTTTTGACCTCACACCACAGCCTCTCCAAATCCCCCACTTGTGTATAAATATCGTTATGTTCTATTCTTTCACTTAAAAAAAAAAAACGATTAAAATGCAAGATTATTTGTGCATGACTTATGTATGATAGTGGAAGAAGCGAAAGAGATTTGTCAGGATCGTAGCAGGTGGAAAGAAATGGTCTCTGCTTGTATGTGTATGAATGTAAATGTCTGAAGTGTGTTTTTGTCAATTAAATGTTGTGCGTTTGAGTTTTGATGAGGTGCGATAAAGTTGAACAAGTTGCCATTGCCCTTTCTCCGTACCTCAACCCTGGCTCCCAATTAAGTGGCACGCGATCATATACTAATTACGTGTCTGTCCATGGAATGAGAATATTAACAATGTGTGTGTTTCTTTGTACTAATCTTTATGTTCACAACTATGATCTGCAATTCTGTTTATTGATACTGAAATGTATAACTTTTTGTAAACCGTTACTATGTTTAAATTATTATTGACGTGATACTGGCAGAAATGTCCTAAAAGACGATTGCCATAAAAAAAAAAAAAGTGGCACGCCTATAGCATTTATTTTACTGCTGTCAAAATTATCAAAATTTAGAATCTTGCTGGTTGTGCAATGTGTCAGGATCGAGTACTTTTGTTTTGTTTTTGTCATTGGGTTACCCTAGTTGGTAGCGACCTACAAGGTTAGAGGTACTTTTTTATGTCATTGACAAGGCACGCAAGCACTCAGGCCTGGTGGAAACGACATTCGATCAACCAATTACTTATGTTATGTTTAGGGTTAGGATTTTGGTGGCATTTCGTGGTTCTAGAATCCATGGAGTCGATATTTCCTAATTATTATAATACATAACACATTGATTTTGACCTTCGGTATTATCATATTCAAAAATGAACTAAATACATATTTAGTTCGGTTATTTCATACCTATTAATATTTGCTTGTTTGTAACGCTTTCACATCAGAGATATCCTCAATACCAAAATTAATTTAAATTGGTGCGGCCGAATAACGAATAAATGAATTTTGAAATATTAAAATACTGAAGGTCAAAATCAAAGTGTTATGTATTATAATAATTAGGAAATAGCGATTCCATGGATTCTTGAACCACGATTTGCCACCAAAAGTCCTAACTCTAGTTATGTTTCAACATTAAATTGAAGATTTTTTCGAACAATTCAAGCATTCCGCGCCCCCCTTGCCGTCTTTCTACGCGCCCTCAGAGACGCGCGCCCCACGGGTTGGGAAATCAGTCTTAGGGTGAAGCCATGGTGAAGCCGCATCATTTCTACTACATTCGGTTTCATTCAAAACTCTTGTTTGGGTCACACGGCGACGCACAATCCGCAGGCTTCACCCTTAAACGGCCCAACTGAATTGCATTAAAAAGCTAAAAACTATTCCAAGGTTTCTCGCTCTCGATACCGGTCCATCCGTTTCGGAGTTACGATGCCACAGCCGCCGACGAACGTAATCATTTTCATTAGATTAATTCCTTAGAAAAATAACCTTAAAGACATATACTTTAAATAAATATTTTAACTTTAATAAATGTAATAAAAAGTTGCCATAAATAAATATTTAGAATTTAAATATTAAAACTAATATTTGGTGTTTGATTATTTAAAATACATTGTAGTCTTCTGATTAAGTAAAACCAATTTCCCCTTTAAAATACCGTTTATTTCACCAAAACCAAGTTAAATTCTAATTTAAAATTATATTTATAATATTGCACTCGTCTCAACGTCTTCGAGTAGCGCACAGCGCCGCCATTACCATTCATCTCGCTTTCTTTCACCCACCCTTTCACTCATTCGTCCTTATTCGCTAACAGCCAATCATCAAGCATCACACAGACATTCCGTCAGTTCTCCATTCCGTTAATTCCTACATATGGAGCCTAAACTCACATTAACTGCCAAGAACCCTACAGGTGAGTCCATTTTGTATGAAAATCAGAGCTCTTGGCAGTGAATGTGTTAAACAATCATGTACTCGTACACCTGGGCTTCTATTCAACACGGTACGGCATTGTTTTTCACTCGGCCGCCATTACTGTCAAGTAAATAAAGAGTTATCACAACGTTAACAACACGGCAACACGATAACACGACAAATGCAATCCCCTAATCAGGGCCTCTATTCATCACGATAAAAACCATATCGTGTTTGATCTGTTATCGTGTTGTTAACATTTTGATAGCTCTTACTTGACAGTAATGGCGGCCTAGTGATAAACGACTCCGTAACAGGTCAAATACGATGTTTTTACTGCCTAGTATAGAGGCGCAGTTAACATCACTATTGTTATAAAATCGATGTCGAAGCTTGCCAAAAAAAAGTTGAAAATAGAATTTAGTGACGGTTCTATTTTATACCTAAAACAATTGCTATACATACATATACACATACAATTCTATGGCATAGAGAAGGCAAACGAGCACACAGGCCACCTGATGTTAAGTGGAAACTGTGACCCATAGACATTCGCATTCACAAGACTGCAAGCCTAAGACTGCAAATGCGTTGCCAACCCTGAGGACTAAGATGGAATGCCTCTATGCTAGTCATTACACCGGCTGTCTTATCCCCGAACCGGAACGGAAACGGTAGGCATTCACGACAAAAATTACCTAGTCAATTGATCAACATAATCTTTCGGTATATAACTGCAACCTATATATGTTTACATTAACGTGGCTGGTTAAAGCTGGTAAACGCCAGTTTAACGTAGAAATGTATGATTGAAAATGAAAATGAAAATGAAAATGAAAATGAAAAATATTTTATTTCCTTAAACTTAAGTCTATATGACATCATCGGTTGGAACTTCCTAGTAGGTATACATAACCTGTGTCAGGAAGCTCCGCTCCTCCATAACTACAAGTCTCATCCGGAAACATATATTTGTTAGAAGTAAACAAGTAGGTACCTTTTTAATTTTACTTATATACTAAAAAAACAAAAACTTAAGTGTCTGTGTGTGTGGTGTGTGGGTGTGGAGGTGTATGTATGTTTGTGTTTATGTCTGCCATTTGTCACTGTTATTACTTAGTTGGTACATTCACCATATTTAATTAACTATATTCGGTACATATGATTAGAAGTAATATAAGGATATCTCATGAGTCGTCGGCGATTGAATGTAGACAGGCATTAGAAGGAGTTTACCAACATAATGAATCACTGGCCATTCAATCCGCGGAGTTGCGCCCTGCAGTATTCGTAATAAATATTCTAAGAACTTACCTCAGCCAACTGTCTGAAGGTACAGGTGAAGTCGGCCATGGTATCTTCCATCAGTCTGAGCAGGTCATCGACCAGGGATTGGTCTCCGTCGAGGGTCTCCTTCAAACCCAGCTTGAGGAGGTACGTGCTCCTGACAAAATTATGATTTCATCAGCTCTTAGTCCCACTCGAAGGCATAAACCTCTTCTCATGAGGTCAAGGTTTCAGACTTTATAAATATTACTGAATCAGGTCGCAGATCGGCATAGATTTCCTCACAATCCTGGATTTAAACCAAAAATAAAACACAACTACTGCACAAATTTAATGGACCTAAAAGGTTCTATATATATTTCATTTCATGTCAGGAGAGAAATATCATTCAATAATTTATTCAAAAAATTGGGTTGTCATTTTGCAACTCGAACTTTTTGAGATGTAATCGCAATGTCATATGTCATATTGCGATCTCGGCATAAAGCGCTGTATTGAGATCGAGATGTTGCCGCAATCGCAAAGCGATCTGGTCGTATTTGCTACCTAGTTCTAACGAGATGTGGACCTAAAGCTTCTATACCCTGCAAACGCTTTTCCAACTCTAAGGGCAAAGATAGCATGCCTCTATGCTGCTAATTTCATCGGCTGTCTTATCACCAATAACAATGTGAACAGTGCTGCTCATAACCCACTACTTACCTCCTTATTTAAAAATATATACTGTAAAACCAAATGCATAAAAAAAACACTTCTCATGCTCATAAATTCGTTCTTTATGCTGGGTATAGGCTACATAAAATCGGATTTTATGCACTAGTGCATAAAGTGTTGGCGTCAAGACTAAGACAATGAAGCCCTACAGCCAGACATACGAGGTGACTGCATTAAATAAACTTGTTATTTGGATACATTTACTTTAATTTATTTGCATTCTATGTTATATCTAACAAACATTAAAGCATTTCAAAATCAACGTATGACTTGGCAGTATTGCGTTCGACCTAAGTTAAAGATCTCATGCTGAAAAGAAAAAAAAATAGTGGCGGGAAAGAGATTTTTGTCTCGTTTTGGATTATTAATTAGTTGTTTTATTTGAAAAGCTTGTTGTGTTACGGAATATACATTAATTTACATTATCACTGTTTCATTTTCTCGTAATCTAACTGAAAAGCAAAGTGATAGAGACAGATAAGTCGGTCTTAAAACCCATTTTATCCTCGACTTAATTATCCACCCTCGCCTGCCGGCTCGGATGGATATCATACGTCTTGGGCAAAATGGTTTGTTTAATGCCCTTGTTGCACAATCTACTATTGAAGTTTTCCGTAACTAGTAGGGCATAGTAGGAATAAGGAAAAAGTAAACACTTACAACACTTTGTTTCTGACGTACTCTTCAAGAGTGCCCCTGACTTGTTTTATCTTCTCTTTCTGGTCTTCCGGCAGTATGGGCTCAAGCGCCAGCGCGAACTTCTCCAGGTTCCACAGTAGAATCTTTTCAAGCACAAATAAGATATAAATGCAATGTAAGAACCGATCTGACACCTTTCATCGTTGGATATCATATTCGCAAAACATTATATTCTGAAAAATATCATATAAGCAAAATATCATATTCGCAAATGATCATAGTAAAAAAAACTACTATTATTAAGATATGAATTAGACAGTGTCGACGGAGCCCCGCTACTGCGGAGCACCTATTTCTGGGTGATTTGGCCCTTCGGGCCCACTGTAGATAACATAACCTTAACCAACCTACGATTTTATAATAAAACCTGAATATTTGAAAATATCATGATCTGCGAATATCGTGTTTTGCTAGTAGGATGTTAAGCGTATTATGATGTTTTGCGAGCATGATGTTATGCGTTATCATGTTTTGCTAGTATGATCTTTTGCGAATGTGATATTCACATATGAACGGTCTATAATCCATACTCACCGCAGGCTGCTTGTCGAACGCATACCGGCCTAAATCGTCCGAGGTGTTGGGCACATAGCCGCCGTAGTAGTGGTCCATGAACCCGTACGGCCCGTAGTCTATGGTCGCGCCGAGCACGCTCACGTTGTCGGTGTTGAGGACCCCGTGGGTGAAGCCGACGCCTGACAAACCAAACTGTAACATTATCTACCCAAGTACCGACAAAGGCACCAATATAGTTTTCAGGATATCTTAAACATCAATTACGTAGGTAGGTTATATTAGACATGTGACAGCCAAAAAATTCGAAACAAACAAACAACTGCATATAACAACAGTGATATTAATTTTGACAAGCTTTTGCCATTCGTTTGTACAAATTCTTAAAAATGTACGAGAATTTTGCAATAAAATTTAAAAAAAACTTACGCCTCCCGCGCAAACGCCCGAAATAATTAAAATGGCTTTAAATTAGAGAAAAGTACAATTTAAGCTTGCTTGAGAGCCAAATATTTAGCTCTTAAGATACGTGCTTATTATAGTCATGCTAACTTTGGCACTTGTATCCCAAGACCCTTCATTAAGGTGACATTTGCATTGTAACTTATTACCTTGCCAAGTTGCTACCATGTCTAAGTTTCTGTGAGCGACCTCGGTGTAGAACTTCACGAATCTGTCTTTGTCATCGTTGTCAATCGACGGAAAGTGGTGCTAAAACAAAATAACCTCTGTCAGCGTGATTTGAGTGGGACAAATTCAAATTCAAATTCAATAGTTTATTGCATATCACATTACAATTCAAGGTGGAACAAACAGGAATAGGCATACATGTGACACCCTACAAGGGCGCAGCAACACGAGAGGGCTAGCTATATTTATATAATAACTAATTTATGTCTAGATAACAATAGGTACTTAAAATAATTATCTCTATAAACTATATGTTATTGCACTTCTTATAACGTAACTTAATATAGATTTAGAAACTATGACAAGAGAATATGATATGACTAAGAACCCATAAAACATAATGTATACCACAGTATAACAATATTATTTCCCCCTGTTAAACTGTGGTATAACTTAGACCAGTCATTTCTTACAATAATAGAAAGCAATATTGAAAATGTTGACTGCATTTTTTGATATTTTCGTCGATATATGTTAATGATACATTATACAACGAGGGGATAAAGCACTGCTTTATGTCACGGGCGCGATATTTAATCCTGGGCAAACGAGGGACTCTACATTTAACTCCCGAGCGTAGCTATAAAACGGCGTCCTGGGTGCAGTGAAGGATTGAAGCTCGCCCAAGACGAAAACGGCTTTATCCCAAAGGAGAATACTCTACTTTTCTCACCTTTTGCGAGACAATAAAAGCAAGGCTTCTTATTAGAAACAACGTTAAATCTCAAATCACATTCGCTTTCGTCACTCGACATTTTTATTCAAACTATAATTTATCAACTTTCTGCTTATACTGCAGCGTTTTGCAACACTCGCGGCTTTTCTTTTATTTTCTTTGTTTTGCGTATATGGCTTGTAGTGGCCAGTTCGATTTTCAAATAAGAAACCTTCAGCAAAGGTTTCTATGGAACAATTTTTCATACCAATCTCATTATTAACCAGCGGGTTATAATAAGATACAGTACAATATTATTACCCGCCGGGTTATAATATTGAATTGAATCTCATTATAATCCGCTGGTTAGCCGATGGTTATAATAACTTGCTTTAATTGAGGTTTGCAAGATATATAATTGGGCAATTTCGAGCATGTGGTGTGAAAATGTATTAAAACCTTCCCTCTCGTTACATTGATTAAAATTGTAGAGGCATAATCTAGACGAATCCAACGAGACGTCATATGTTAAAATCTATTAAACCTTTAAGGCCGCAGAGCGTGCCTAACACATACATACACTCGAAAAACATAACCCTCCTTCTGACGTATAGACAGGGGATCCCCTTGGATCACCGACACACATTTGGTCGAATGTATATTTTAATCGAATTTCATTTCATCGAAAGCAAAGAAATTTCTACTGAAACCTTGTTTTAAGGTTATCTTAAGCATGGGTTACGTAGGTTAAGTTAGTAGACAGCCACCAAAAAATTATAACTCCACGCGCCCCCAATGAAATTTCGGCGAAGTAAATCATTACTAGCCCCCTAGAGGGCCCATACCCTACAGTGGTTTGGTAGTACCTTAATGATGAACTCGAAGAGCGTCCTCATGGTGGCGGGCTCTCGGCGCTTGTCCAGGATCTCGAAGGAGCCGAGGCGGTACCAGGCGCGGCACGCGCGCAGCACCGCCGCCGCGCGCTCCTGCCGCGCGCGCCCCGAGTACGTCTTGTCGCGCCACACCACGTGCTCGTCGCTCACTGGTGACGACCATATCGCGGTTCAAGCGTCATACAACATTCAGCTAAAGTGAGGCGGCGTGGTGGCAAATAATAAAACCGCCTCCTTCACTGATTTTGAAGATATTGAAATCCATAAATCGATCCATAATTGTGTGTCAAACGAAATATTTAAGAACTAAAGTTAAACAACACTAAATAATTGATAGCGCCACAGCTCAGACTACCTACAACCCCCAAAGGTGTATAGCACGCGTTAAAAATGAGCTGTAAGAAATGATCCTGCTTCTTGACTTCTGGGCCAAAATATATAAGGGGAATGGTAAAACGAGAGAAGCTTCAAGCTGATATTTTGTGAAGGAGTTAATCGGTTCAATCAGTAAGTAAGTCTACTAGTCTGTTATAAGACCTGCGCTGTCAGTATCTTCGTCACTGACTTTGTATGCCAGATCCCGGGACTGCAGCCTCACTCAGTCAGTCTCCAGACCAAATATGCTATAGTACAAGAACTCTTACCCACCAATGCGGCGGCTCGCGTCGTGGGCACGCCGAGATAGCGCGCCGCCTCCGAGGCTAGCATCTCTCTCACGCTGGACCGGAGCACGGCCCGGCCGTCCCCGAAGCGAGAGTAGGGCGTCTCTCCCGCACCCTTCAGTTGTGGCTGCCAGCTCTCGCCTTTGCTGTAAAATAAAATAATAATCTTATATTATTACTACAAAATAAAACCAAATATAATACAATACAATACAATACAAATACTCTTTATTGAACACCAAAAAGCAAAAAACACGGAACAGTACATTTTAAACTATAGGTATACAACAGGCGGTCTTACCGCTAAATAGCGATCTCTTCCAGACAACCTTGGACAGAGAAATCATGAAAGACAAAGATACATGGCAGGTGGTGTAAACTACCTTCTTCAGAACCCAAACTAACACTTTTATGATAAAATCTACTTACACATATATAAACTACATACACATACATACATAAAGTAAATGAGATTAATAAATACATACTCAATACACACTAAATACATATTATTATACATCAACATAATATACACATACATAAATTATAGAAATCAGCCAAACAAAGATAACACCCGAGGTATAATATCCTCTTCTTTTGTTATTTAACTTGGTCCTGTAACATAGGATATCAGTCCCCTGTACACTGCCACTGTTTCGCCCCTTATTTTAAATATGTCCAGATGCCAACAAATATATTGGAACATACTAAGCTATATTGCCATCAACAGTCAAATGTCTGTCCTTATTTCATATAGATCAAAATCTAAAATTTAAGTTATGACATGTGTAATGAAAACGGTTTAAAAACTGCCTGTATGAGCTCACCATTAATGTTTTGGTTTTTTTTATGTCACAAAAATACAGACGAGCTTAATGAATAATTGAACATTCCGCTATCAACTGAGAATAGGCATTTGGATTCCTTACTGAGCTTTAAAACTTTTTAAGGTTAGTGTTACAAATGAATTATGTCTAATGTATGTGTATATGTATATTGTGTGTATTGTTATCTGTACCTGTTAACATACTCTCCTAGCACATGAGCCCTGCCATCGCCTAGTTGGTCAGCCCAGAAACCAAACTGGTATCCACCGTACCTGTAATTCATATTAAATACAACTATTTATTCTTCTAGCACTATAACTATATTGTGCAGTGCAAACTAACCATCTGTCTGGGTACAGGACACATGCATTTTGCGTTAAACTGGTAACCTTCAGGTTCAATAACCAACCATCTGAACCATTATAAAAGCTACTATAAATAATCACCAGTAAAATATCTTGTTTTGACGAAAGTAAAGTATAAATTTACTTAATTATGAAGTAATCTTATGCAAGCAATTAAAAGACTGATGTGAAAGATGCCAGCCAGATTTTTAAAAGAAGTTAATTTCATTTTGAACCATTGCATGTCTTTCATTTGCTCACATACTATTGCTACCAGATTATGATTTACTAATAAGCTTTATGATTGGTCAGAAATTGCTAATTGGCCTTTGTCCAGCAGTGGGGCACTATGTGTGTGACCCAAGGTTGGGCACTTTGTCAGCCAACAAAAATGGACACTATACCCGTCGAGATATATAACAAAGTTGTTGTACATCAAAATTAATCCTTATGCCAAATTAATGTCATGTAATGTAAAAAAATCTACCTGACACACCTGAGGGGCTAACTAAGCAAAGATCATACAAATATAAATTGATTGTTGCAAAATAAATTTAAAACTCTTATCATCTTTAAAATAAGAACCATGCATTCAACAATACTGACAGCTATTTCTTCAAGACGGATATACCCAACTGGAGGATGCCTGCGATATCATACGCATAGAATTAGTTTCAGTCTACTCCCCCTAATTTTACCCTTTAGGGGATGAATTTTCAAAAATCCCTTTGTAGTGCACCCCTAAGATATCCAAGGAATATTCCCCCCAAATTTCAAGTCCCCCTGTCCTGCAGTTTTGGCTGTGCGTTGATCGATCAGCACGTCGGTTTCTTTTTTATAAATATAGATAATTTTAAAATATTACTACATAAGTTATACCTATGGCAAACGGTCATCCCTCCTTCGGGCAAGTACTTCCCAGCTACGAAGCTGATAAACTCCTCTGACTCTGCCACTCCAGGGTCTAGGTCAAACAGGTCTGTGAGGGCATCTTCTGATGCACAAACCAAGCGGATGTTGCCAGTAAGAGGCTCGGTTGGTACCTGCAGTACGTAGAAGGAATTGAGTAGTTATGGGTTGAGAAAAAAGACATGCTTGGTTATCTGTCTTACAATACAATATAAACAATAAACAAACAATATAATATATATATATATAGCTTTTTAAAACTGGTCAGCTGGCTATCACTATCACATTTGCACTTGCAGCTAACAGTATATTTGTCACTTGTGTATCATAGAAAAACGGAGATTGCTGATCACTATTAAGAAACTGGTTGTACTGGACACTTTATTGAACACACAATAATAAATAAAGCAAAGAAAAACAGAATCCTTACAAAGTAGACAACAAACAATCTAACATGTTTTTTTACAAAGATGCATTGAGATGATTGCATGTTCATTTACATAGCCAGAATGGCAAGGAGTTTTAGAGAATAATAAAATTGTAAATCTTACGCAATTGATTTTAAAAAGTCGTCTTTATTTTATTTAGAACATAGTATGGGAAAAGTAGTGCGGCGCAAAATGACATTAACCCCTATCTAGCAGGGTGTTCAGAAACCTTGCTCCATGTAAAGTAACGGAGACGTATCAATGCTGAGCTAACGGAGGCACAGATAAAGGCTATTTGATTATGTGAAAACCGAAATTTACCTAGTAAAAAAGCGTAAACATTACCTTAGAAAAGACAGCATCTTTCACAGCTACTGGCTCGTTATATGCAGGATTTTCGTCAATAGGCAACTCCGCATAGTTAGGAGGATTTTTAAACTTCCAATCCTTGAAGTTACTTAATAATTTCATCTTGGGAACCACTTGCGGAACACTTCGATCGTTAAGAAGAGTGGCGAACACGCAAAACGCTCGCTTCATGAGAATATCAAATCTTAACAAGTCGGTATTATTGATTAGCGATCAATTTATGCCTTGCAATCGTGATATGATGTTTTGTAATGTCACAATCAAGAAAAATATATTTATTTATAATATAAACAAGTTTTCTGTTGTGAATTTACGAAAAGTTGCGCAAATCATAAGGCGTATTTCCTAGCCTAAAAACATTGTTAATGACATACCTGTCAATGTCAATAAGGTTCGCTTTTATTGAGTTTATTTACTTTTCCTCACCGTAAAAAATGTTACAATCACAGTTTGCGCAATAAAACTTTAATATACTACAATAAAATGACAACGTTTCCAAAAGATCACATATATCTATATCTTTAAAATTATATCGTGAGCAGACTACCGTTTGAACCATCGAAAAATTATTATATAAGCATCCGTCACTATCGCACTTAGTAACGTGTCAAAAGGTGACAGATGCCTTATCCAAACTTTATCACGCAACAAACACAACCATGTTAGGGCCCGCAGTCACTCTGACGTTTCTTAAAGTCAATGTCATACCCACATGGAATGTGATAGTGATGTCCATGTGGTTTCTTCGGGTTTCCTGGATATGGGTACCTAAAGGTAAATTATGCAAGAAATTATATGAAATACATTTATTTCTAAAAATAAAATATTGGTTATTTTCAGCCTTTTAGTTTATTTATATATTATTAAGTGGAACAACTAATTTTCAAAGCGTAGGCCCATTGTGGTGGTTGAGATGAAAAACCGCGAGCTTCTGCTTCGGGTTGTATATCGAACGGACGGCGAAGTACATTCAACAGAAATCGTGCCTGGAAAATAATAATTGTTATCCTAATAATTCTTGACACAATTTACTTATACAGAATCAAGAAATCGAAATTAATGGTATTCCTAGCTGAACTGAACTGAGGGTTAAGATTAAAAGCCAGGATTTAAAGTTAGTGATAACTGTTGGAGCTCTTTGTTTCCCATAATTTTATTGGTCATAATCATAATGATATTTATAACATGATTGTTGATAGTCGTAACTTTTTATATCGCTTTAAACAAGGCTAGGTTAGGTTAGGTTTGATTTATAAAAAATCTGAAAAGGTAACAGTTTCTTAAAAAATACGTAATGACTTGCGATGATTATGACCTAAAACACATTATGACTAGAAATAATTATAGCATAAAATATAGACCCGAAAATATTTTCTGATACGTAGCTGGTAATTACAATTTTTAGGTAACCATCAACAAAAAAAAGGGTGTTGTAAGTTTAACCTGTATATCTGTGTGTCTGTCTGTTGTATCGTAGCTCCTAAACAGATGACCCGTTTTGAACACAGGGTTTTTTAAATCTAGTGTAATCGGGACGTTTCTTAGCTGGGTTCCATTATAATTCGTCGGGGAGAGATATGAATTTTAAAAGAAATCGTCGCCATTACTTATATTGGGGGTTTTTCATCCAATTTATAATAGTAGGTAAGTGATTAGTTACAGAATCACCACTGACAAATATTATTGCTAGGCATAAGCATTCAGGGGCCAAAAAGTGTTATTTAGATTGGCTTTTTTAATTGATGAAACTTAATCAAAAAAATATGGTGGAGGACACCAAATTCCCTCTTCCTTAAAAAGGGTAAAGATTTTTTTACCTTTTCAAAGTCCTCTTTTTCTGCATCATTTATGGCTTCTTGCAACAACCAGTTGCGCGGAATATACACGGGGTTGACACTGAGCATGCGTCTGCGACGCTCATCTTCGAACAAGCCCAGTGAACTGGCGTCCACTATGCAATCGAAAGGTATCAAATGTTATTTTTTTTTAGTGTAGAAAATCCAACAAATTGTAAATTATACAGGTCTTAAATTTGTACCTGCTTCTTTATCCAGCCGTTCGCGATATTGATCCAGCCAACAACCCCAAGAGGCGTGAGAAGAAAGTCGCTTTAGTGACCACTTCTCGTTCAACTTGATTTCGCTGACCATTTCATTTGGCTCCAACTATAACAAAACGTGGTTAAGAGAAATTGTTTAACGGCCTTGTTCATTCCACCCCAATGCACTTTTTTTTGTTATCTATATATCTATACTTACCTCAGCAAGCTGCCGAAAAGTTGACGTGAAGTCAGCTCCAGTTTTCTGCATCATATCAAGCAGTTTTTCTATAAGTTGTTCATCTCCCCAACGTTCCTCCTTCAAGCCGACTTTCATTAGGAATGTCTCCCTAAGAGTGTTAGAGTAATTTATTATATAATTTAATAAAATAAAATAAAATAAATAAATATCAAGGGATAATCTCCCACGAATTGACCAAGTACCAAACTAAGCTCTATGCGTGTACTTTAGATAACACCCCAGGTCCAACCAATACTTCGAACTTATCACGTTACATACCTACATACTTATTTGGTCATGGATTTGGGAAACGAACTTTAAACCGCTACTCTGGTAGGCAGGGTCATTAACAACTAGACTAACTCGATTATACCCATTCACAGGCTCCAGTAATTTCTGACAAAATAGGTAAAGAAACAATACCAACAATATTTTATTTTTGCAGTAAGTATCCAACGTTTTCAGGATATGCGACATGTGAACCTGCTGCGCAGAGGTCAACAGTGGTTTTAGAGCGCTAGCTAACTGCCCGACATTCCAAACGACCACCTGTGGAATAACAATAACAATGAACTACTTAGTATATTTAACCGCAAAATTACAGACAGCCCATTAAATAAGTAGCAAATCAATCGCGTGCATCATTATTAATCTAGTGGTTAGGTAAAAATAGACGTGGGCCTAAAAGTGGGTTTGACTTTGAAGTAGTGAAAATTCGAACTAATTACGATAATGTCAAGCGACCACCACTACATTAGGCTTAGCTGCAGCAATTACAAGATGAATATTTTTTTCCAAAACCTTTCTTGCCCAACACATCTCATCATCATCTTACATCGGGTTGCTTAGCCAATGAGTATCTGCCTTCACCGTCCGAGCAGTTAGCTACGAAGCCTCCGTCATAGGAGTCGACGAATCCAAACGGGCCGTAGTCCAAGGTCAGACCCAGGATACTCATGTTATCAGTGTTCAGGAGACCGTGGGTGAAGCCGAGTCCTGAGATGATAGGATTAGATTGAGATTATTTATTTTTAATATAGTCTATTCCAAGTAATATTAGACTAAAATCACCATTAATTCAATTTTATTTAGAAAATAATTTAAATTGTTTTTTTATTTTTTATTTTTTTATTTTATACTAGGTAATCATAAAATTTGGTAAAACATGTCTAATGACATCTTCTGCAAGTAGCCGAAGCTAGATATATCAAAATATTTACTATTGATGCCATCATTATATTACGAAACAATTACGAATTCGACATTTACAATAGTGTAATGTTATTTGGAAATTAGAATAGAGTAAAGTAAGTTTAGACTTTTGAGTTATCATTTGATTTTAGGCATACGTTACGTGTAGATAAGATAAATCCAGTTTGTTTAATAAAATATATGTTTTACCTTGCCATTTAGCAACCAGATCCAAAGTTCTGTGAGCAACTTCAGAAAATAACCTAATGAAGCGATTCTCATCCGATAGTTGAATATCCGGAAAGTATTCCTGAAAGATTTTGTAAGTTATCAGCCTTTATTTTTAGATTAGCCAGCTAACTTCCATTTGGCGGGCCTATTGTAAAAGAACTGCTAACCTTTATAATAAAATCAGCAAGTTGTCTCAACACTCCCAGCTCCCCGTTCCGTGCAAGGATCTCCAGTGAGCCGAAGCGGAACCAGCAGGGCGCGAGTCGTAGCAGTACGGCTGCATGCTCCCGTCTTGGATTTCCGGTGAAATACACGTCGCGGATTATCGCCTCGTCACTCACTGTTTCATGAGAGTAGGTATAGTGAAGGTCTAAAATATGTATCTAAAGAATTCTCTCATAAATATGGGACGAACTTCTTATTACACTTTAATCAGGTGCATTGGGACATATTTTTAAGTTGTTTTCTCCCATATTTTTTTATACTTGACTGTACACGAGTTCTAATATTTTTTACAGGTGAAATTTTAACCGTGAGCAAAAGACGTGAGCGTTGGCGTCATGATGCGTGGTAAATAAGAAAATATTTCATGTAAAATTAGGTTTCGTACATAACAAATAAAATAATTATTTATAGTGATCAAATAACTTACAACTTACTCGTATTTGTAATCAGCAAGCAAACAAGAGTTTGAGATAAGTTAAAAATTAGAGCGCTGATCAGTGTGATATGAAAGGAGTACTAAGTAGCTAATTGTTGGGCGTCTTTATGCCAGCCAAGCTATAGGTAAAGCAGACTCAGTGTTTTAGTAGTAATTTAGTCTACAAGCCTTTACCCACTAATCCTGCAGCTCTCGTTGTAGGAACACCTAGAAAGTGACAGGCTTCACTAGTAATCATCTCCCGTAAAGCCGCCCGTAACGCCGTGCGGCCATCGTGAATGCGAGAGTACGGCGTCTGTCCAGACCCTTTGAGCTGAATCTGCCATCTTTCTCCAACTCTAAATATAAGTGTCAAAGTTGAATGGACTTAGAAATAATAAAAAAACATAAATTATAATGTGAAACGCTTTTTCAATGCTTAAGCAGTGATTACTTATTCACGTATTCTCCAAGAATGTGAGCTCGTCCGTCACCCAACTGACCGATCCACAGCCCATATTGATGACCTCCATATCTAAGATTAAGTAAGTTAAAAAATTAAGGTTACTAATTACAAATCTGTACCATGAACTTTAGTTATGATACTTATGGTATTATTGGGAGAAAGTAACAAGGATAACGTATAATATAGAAATTAGAAAAAGTTTATTTTCAAAATTAAAAAGATACCAACTCCGGTTTTGATTATTCCCCACACTAGGCAATGCCTGCATGTGGGGCTGTGGTACGTTTACCAAATAAATTATGCCACAAAACAGAGATCTATCTCTACATTATTTAACGGTTGACGGCAAAAATGTTTATAAAGCTGTATATTGGATTAACCATAATATACGAATACGGACTTCAACATAAATTGAAAGCAAAAATAATTTTGACTACCTATAAGAGAAGCTTGATTTAATGTAGGTAAATGTTAATAGGGTACTAAAAATATAAAGTTGTTTACCGGTGAGCCACTGGTAAAGCACCGAAAGGGAGTTTTCGACCAGAAATAAATTCAGCAAACTCCTCCCGATTGGCTATTTCTGGATCCATATCTAGAATGTTGATCAGTGCATCATCTGAGGCACACACGAGGCGAATATTGCGCTCCAAAGGATGCGGCGTTACCTAGAAAAAAAGTCTCCATCAATAAAAGTCCGTTTTACACTTACAATACATATTTCTTTACTGACCTCGGAAAAAATTACGTTCTTTACATTAGAGCGAATTTGATCATGGTTTTCGTCAATGGGCAGCAATATATACTTGGGGTACTGACTGAATCTCCACTCTAATAAGTTTTTCTTTAACGTTGTTAATTCTCCTTCCATTTTCATGATGAATAGATTTAATATCAGAGATCAGAAGTCTATTCAAAGCCAAGTTTATCTTGTCGGGTCAAAATCACAGATTATGGGTATGTTTAGTTCAAAATGTCGCGCCATGCGCGTTTGATGCATTTTTATTTTGTCTATGGTAACGCACCACAAGCATTCATTTTAGTCCAAACTTTTTTGCTCGCTCTTACGTTATGATTTTGGAATTGTATAATATTTTCTGTTAACCTTTTTTTTTGAATTAATAAAATTGTTGTCATTGCTCATGCATTGCTCTTACTGTTCAAGGTCAAGGCCACGGCAGTAGAGCTAAAATACGTAAACCAAACGTAATGTGACCATGGAAGAACTATAAAGACTTTTTGACATGGTAGCATTATAAGCCAGGGAAGTCGTCCGGAGTGAAATTCGTCCGGGCCAATCAATCGGCCGCAATTCAAGTTCACTTTCTCGTGCCACTTTCTCATTTCACTTTCGAAAAAAAAAACTGCCCCCGTCGGAGTTTTGTTTCCGTGTTGTAAATTCTAGCTCGTGTTATTTAATTATTGTGAATTGTGGATGACTTTCGAGTCATCATTTTTACGTTATATGGACTTTTATTGACGAATATGGTGTATACGGAAGGATATCTGAAAGAAAAGCTGACCAAGGAATTGGACGCCGTTCACGTCGTAAGTACTGTCAAATATTTTTGCTGTGGTGCTGTCACGAAAATCATTAAAAAATATTTTAATAATTCATAAATGAAACTGAAGTAATTCAGTGATAACGTTAGCGCGGACGCAATGGGTAGAAGAGATCCTTTTAGATTTACGGTGACAAAAGATGCTTTGTTGCCCGGGTTGTTTTTTGCTTTACTCGTGAGATGGTGTGTGGCATCGTATCCCTATTCGGGGTTCCAAAAGCCACCCATGTATGGTGATTTCGAGGCTCAGCGACACTGGCAGGAGATAACTGTGCACACGCCGCTTACTAGTTGGTACAGAAATACAACTCAAAATGACCTTCAATATTGGGGTTTGGACTATCCCCCGCTGACGGCGTACCACAGTCTGCTGATGGGAGTTGTCGCCGATTGGCTAGATCCGGAATCCGTGCGGCTTTTCGCGTCGAGAGGTTATGAAAACGAATCACATAAAAATTTCATGAGATGGAGTGTGTTTCTATGCGATATATACTTTTATGTGACTGCTGCTTTATGTATATGTATTGATGTTGAACGTATAAAGCCTAAAGAATTGAAGAATGTTTTCAAACGGACAGATCTTTGTATGATTTTACTCCTGTTGTATCCAGGTCTGATTCTAATAGACCATGGCCATTTCCAATATAACTGTGTGTCTTTAGGACTGTTTCTGTGGGCTACTTTTTTTATTGTAGCCATTGAAAATGATACTCTAGCAACTATATGTTTTACCCTGGCTCTTAACTATAAGCAAATGGAATTGTATCACGCATTACCGTTTTTCATTTTCCTACTGCGAAAATGTTTCTTGGACATGCCTCCCCACCGGGGTAAGTTAGCACATGTGGTTACCCGTTTAAACAGATTAGCTGTGGCTGTGGTCACTTGTTTTATCATCTTGTGGTACCCATTCTGCGATTCTTACTATACTATTGGGGAAGTGTTAACAAGACTATTTCCGTTAAGTAGAGGAGTTTTTGAAGATAAAGTGTCAAACTTTTGGTGTGTTGTTAACATTTTTATTAAACTTAAGACGTACTATTCTGATGTGGAGATGGCCAAGACATGCCTTATAATAACAGCGTCAGCAGCCTTGCCATCTTGCATTGATTTGTTCTTTAGAATAAGTAGAAAGAAGTTTATTCCCTGCCTCATCAATGTTTCTTTAGCATTCTACCTATTTTCATTCCAAGTTCACGAGAAAACTATCTTATTAGCAGCAATTCCTGTAGCGTTACATCTTCCAGAAGATCCATTTATGTGTTTCTGGTTCCTTCTAGTGTCCACATTCAGTATGCTCCCCCTTCTCCTTAAAGATGGTTTGCTGCTTCCTTTTATTGGTACCAATATCATTTACATGAGTTTCTATAGTATTTGCTTGCAATTAGCACAACCAAGCGCAGGCCTTTTCACCATTTTCAATGCAAGTCGAGTCTACAAAGCAATACAACCTCAGAAAATGGAAAACTCATTCCTATTAAAGCTTCTCAGTGTTAACTTCATGTGTTCCGTATTTGGTATGATTATGCTTACCATAGGTTCTGTTTACGTCACCCCCCCACCTCAGTTCCCTGATTTATTCCCATTACTTATTTCTGTTTATTGTTGTTCACATTTCCTGTTATTCTTTTTCTATTTTTATTACACGCAGTTCAGTTTACCCGCATGTTTCCCTACAAAAAAAGTTAAGAAGTCGTAATAATGTAATCTTAAATCTTTGTAAGTTTTACATTCCATAAATATAAGTAAATGTCCCAAGTTTTGTTGAATTGATTAGCAGGGTACTTTGGAAGGAATATATTTTTGTTTAGAATCTAGTCTAAAGCGAACTATGAGTATGTATTCTCAAATTTTCACTTAATATCTACACGTAGTTGTAGTTAAATGGGACTTAATCACATATTAGAACGTAATTTTCAAAAATCTCAAGTGTTTTATCCAAAGAATGTAATTGATAACAGTAGCTCTTATTAAGATAGTGAATAAAAATGAAAGTATAATCAAAATGTGTATTTTCTATAAATTATTATTTAAACCCGTTTACAACATATTACCACCACCCTCCTAACAGCGCTTATCTTACTACGCATTTGGACGCATGTATTCTTTTTACTAAAATATCTAATCTAAAGAGAAATAAAGGTACACTGTAATGCAATAGCTCTTACATTAACCTTCAGCCCCGTCTGGTTTGTTCTGTCTTGTTCACTCTTATATGTTCTTATGCCCAAACCTGTGTGATGAGTGCGAACATTTGTTCCTGGGGAGAGTGAACTTTAAACACCGGACACAAATCTATCGTCAAGTTTTAAAACTTTATTAATTAGTTTGTCAAAGAACAGAATGACTCAACTAATTGTTTTATCGTGTAAAAAAGCTACTGAACTAACGTTTTATTAACTGTATCTGGTAGCAAGATTGTAAATCATTTTAGGAATGCATTCTTGTGTGTAGTGGTAAAGCGAACAGAATATATAATTCCGTACAAAATGTCGCACACACAGCGAGGTGGCTGTGTGAGATGGAGTATTAGTAGTCTATTTGTATATGCATGCACACTTGCGCAAACGCAAGGCTTAAGCAAATTAAAAATATTCTAATAAATAATAATCATTGCACATCGTGTTCTACCGGAAATGTTAGCTTCAAAATAAATTAGCTCAGAACCAAGATAAATAGCCACAGACTAACCGAGAGTGACGCAACTATCTGTTAAAATGAGAGACGTACATAACTATTCTAAATAGCTGTGAGGCCAATGTGACCTTTTTATAAAATATCTAAGATGATGTTTATTGTTGACTCAATCTGTAGCTATACAGTGTATTTAAAGACATTTTCTTGAAAAAAATGTCAATCAATTCGCTTGCGATCCTAACTCGTCATTACGCATATACTGCGTGCTCATGCATGTGTGTGCAAACTGGAACTTCACCAAGGACGTAGGTAATAAAGTCCGCATAAAGCCTATGACCGCGCAGGTCAAGTAATGATGGACGGGAAGGAGTAGTGTTGCCACAACCTGTAATAACGGTGAAATAGATAAATAAATACCCCTTCGATATAATGGCGACCCTTTAAGAGCTGATAATGATAACTCTTAAATAACCTATCCAATTTTCATCAAAAATAGCTAAGAACTATTCCAATTAAAAAGCTTTCTTTAAAAAAACACTTTAAACTTATTAAGTCTTATAACACCTCTCAGTTCCCGTCGACGGCTTAAAACGGGAATCTATTTACGTTTAAGCATATCGCTATCGTATCGCACGTACTCTGCGCACACGTTCACGTGCAAGGCACGAAATCATGCGTAAAATTATGCAACGCGGTGAAAACGGCACGCTGTACGCATGCGTTATCTTGTTAGCCAAAACTTTATTGTGATGTTACTTTGTTGATCGAAGTGATGTTACATTGATGTACAGAGGTCCTAGCCAAGATCCGTAGATCACTTGACTCTTCGTATCACGTCATCTAAAGGCTTGGTCAAACACACGGCGCGACGCAGCGCCGCGTCCGCGCCGCGCGACCGCGGCGGCTTTAAATACATGCTAACAGGTTAGCGACGTCAAACAGACTGCGTCCCGCCGGCATCGCGCCCATGTTTGACGTCGCTAACCTGTTAGCATGTATTTAAAGCCGCCGCGGTCGCGCGGCGCGGACGCGGCGCTGCGTCGCGCCGTGTGTTTGACCAAGCCTTAATAGTGACGCGGTTGGTTTAAAACGAAACGAATAGAAACGCTAGTTAGCGTAGTGCATGTTGGCTAGCGCACCAGAGGCCCTACTTTGAAAATCGAAGCTTGAAGTTTTGTTTAGATCCATCCATTTCTCTCGATTCTCGTGTGACAAGAGACAGGGACTCTACAGCCGAAGTTTCGAATTTGGTGTTTCGTTGTAACCATCCCGGGGGCTCATTGTACTCGGCCTAACCACATTGCTTTTTATTAACTCGTAACTTACAATAACATGATAACTTCACATAATAATTACATACATACATAAAATCACGCCTGTTTCCCAGAGGGGTAGGCAGAGACGACTTCTTTCCACCTGCTACGATCCTGACAAATGTCTTTCGCTTTTTCCACATTCATACATCGAGTCATGCACGCACGTCGGTTTCGGGTACTTAAGATTCGGCCCTTTTCCAGTATTTCTCCGATTTGATTCGAAAAAGTACGCCTTGGGCGGCCTCTTCCGACCCTTCCACTCACTTTCGCTCTGTATATCTCTTTCGTCAATCTTCTTTCATCCATCCTTTCCAAATGACCGAACCATCGAAGCATGCATGTACAGTCACGAGATTAAATTTGGGACCCACCTTAGGTCCAAAGTCAATCTGACATTCTACAACAATAAGGTTGAGTTTCCTAGAAGTTACAAATGTCTTGACATCTCTAATGACATTGACGACTTCATGCATATTTTTCTTAAAATGGGTCCCAAATTAACGCTCGTGACCGTACATAATAATTAAGACGAGATAATTTTATTGTACTCTCAAAAGCACTATAATATCTTGACGCCAAATATATGTAAACATAGACCTTATTATCGGTGGCTTTGGGGCGTGTAGATATTTTTGACGCCTATATATATATAGTTTTTGACCTGTTATCATATTGTCAATGTTTTGATAGCTCTTATTTAGGTACTTGACATTAATTGCGGCCAAGTGAAACAATACCATTACAGCACAAGTTGTATTTTCTGGCTTGTCGCTCAGTGCCTCTCTATCGTTACTGACTAGATAGAAAGGGAGATCCGAGCGACAACCAAGTCGCGGGCCACTTGTGCTAGCCGGCACAGGACAAATACGATTTGGATTTTACAGCCTAGAATAGAGAAGAAAGAAAATAATAGAGGCGCTGATGCCCTTACGGTGTACGATTTGTACGAAGAACATCTTACACTTACGGTAAATGCTTAAAGTATTAACTGTTCAAGAAAGTCCTCCAACACATTCCAAGATTTCTCATCTTCAATTGAGATTTTTATGAATGACGCCGAAACACCTGGCAAAACGAGTTTGACCCGCCGCCTCCTATATTTGGAGTTTGTACTGCCCACTCGAGTTGCTTAATTTAATGTAGGTACCCTTTGGTGCGTCTGTCTGTGCTTTCTACGCGCAAGACGGACCGGTCCAAGTGGGCCACTTATCGCCTTTTAAATATTGGCACGCCCATAAAATCTCTTAATTTAGAAATCACCTGACGTCATTACATTATTACTACTACAACGATCACTACGAGTACATAGTGGTAACCGATCATTTCATCGAAACCATAGACATTAATATACTAGCGTAATAGACAAACAATCTCTTATTTCCCGCGTCACCAAAATCGGAATGTTTTAATGTCCGTAACGTCGTTATGTCTGTCATTTTATTCAATTTAAAATTAATCTTCGTCGAATGACACAAATACTGAATTACACTGTCGTCAGTGTGACGCTATGTGACTCTACGTGCTCTCAAAATGGTTTGAGACTGCGCTCTCGCTTGCACAGCCACTATGTCTATTACGCTCGTATATTAATGTCTATGATCCAAACATTAATTTAAACACGCGGCGAGAAATGCCTTTCGATGGAATGAAAATTGTGCGTAATGATGCTTGTTGAAAGTTGTTTCGATGAAATAATTGGTACCCGTACATAGTACATTACATACATATCTAGTTAGGTGTATGTTTGTATCTACAACACATTTAAAAAGAAACATTACATACATACATAGACTGTTAAACTCATATACTCGTTTCGTACCCAAAGGGTGCTAGCCAGTGAAACCCTTTTACAGCGGGCGCTCTTTCAGCGGGCAGTATCTCATCATGAACCGTCAGACACTTTACAATGTATTTAACAATAGTAACGAATAAAGAACAAATAAAGGGGACCCCATACAAGAATGGTACAGAATTCTTCGTGTTGCGAGTTCGACTCTCAATTGGCCGGTTTTTTTTTGCTTCACGCAGCCTAGTAGAAATTAGAGTTGTACCTATTATCGATTGTAACCGAACGACTAGTTTCACAGCGATCATTTAGGCATTTAAAACCGTGATGATCAAACCAAAAAACAAAACACAAACTTTTGGCATTTATATTCTTATTGAGGATTTCTAAGTACAGAATGATGTCATTCCGTTAACTAATTTGCTAATGGCACATTACTGTGAAGAGCTCTCGCCGCGTTCTGTCTTACTACTTGTTACGTCATGATGACTTATGAGATAATTAAAGATTTGTCTTACTGTTTGTTAATTAGTTGTTCACACGATTTGTGAATGGGTTTGTCACTTTCAGATAAGATTAAGATGTGCAAATCAATTAGCGGTCCATTCGTGACATTGTTGTTTGATGTTTAATATATCATACGGTCGTTAGCAGCTTTAGGTTAAGAGATTAACTCATCATTAAACTTCTTTCGTACGATTAAAAAAAACGAAAATGGACTTATCACAACCCATAGAAGTCCAATGCCGCTTCCAAGGTGTGACAACCCTGTCCTTTGCTTTACGCATTCAAATGTATTGCCTACCCTGAGGGTTAAGATCAATGGCACTGCTAAGGAGTGGAATGCTCTCCCTGCTTCTGTATTCTGTGTTGGTGAATTTCAAGATAAGAGGGAATAGGCTTATTTCTGGGTAAGCGTTACCTCGTCATTACTTAACATAAGTTGTGGCTGAGATCAAACGCAAACCCATTTTGGCCTTCTTATTAAAACACTGGAGACACAACGCTGCAAACACTGCTAGTGGCAGGTTATGACATAAAATGATAGGAGCAATCCGGTCGGACTCTGCACAAAGTTCTAACAATATAATAATAGCACAAGTACAGAGGCACGTACATAATAGGGTGTAGAACCGGGCTACTGAAATCAAAATCGACGTATGTGCATGAAGAGGTTGGTTCACCTGGCGTTCCATAGTCTCTGCTTACCCCATTGGGAGACAGGCGTCGCATATAGGTACGTAGAATCGGCTTATGTAGGATTAGCCCACCTCGCATGATCGCACTTGTTGCATATGCAAAGACCTCGCTTTTCTAAGCCTCTTCCCACCAGACTTGCGATGTGCGAGGCCAGAACATTGAAGAAGTCCAGCCTATGCTGGTGGCGTATATCGCTGTGGATAAAGCTTACTTCATTTTCCCGCAATTTAACAGAAGTGACGTTCGTTTTATCCTTATTTATCCACAGCAACAGTCACCACTAAAGGCTTGCTGTTGATGGATTTCCCTTGCACTTCAGCGGCCACCCTTAAAGTGTGATTCCCTATGACTATGATGCAAACAGTGCATCGTAAATCCAAACAAATGACGACCGCTGGCGCTAAGTGTTCACCATCAATCAATTTGCCATTGTCTTTCCTTATCTGATCAAGATTCCTGCTACGCCTAAAAAACTTCTGGGAATGCCTTCCTTTCATACTCAAAGGAACTTTTGGCCTTCCCAAGCATTCGTCCTGAGTCATGCACTAATTCTGTATGCGAAACGCAGCGCTTGAGACGCCGATACGAGTATATAGATGCGTAATGACATCATGTTTGCAAGTTTACTTGGAATCCGGTCCATGCCCAGTTTGGGGCGATGGCAGTTTTGTTAAACAAATGTTACGTTAGGTATCACGTAGTGTAGACATCCAGGGGCCCTTGGTTCACACTATGCTTCGTCTGAGTATTCGACCTTGCCAATTTCCCGGCACGAAAATGTATCCTATATCCTGTCCTGATACAGGACTGTATGTAAAAAATGTATGAAAACTGCTGAACCGTAAAGGAATTACAACATCACAAACTTCAAAATTTGTAATATTAGTAATAATAATAATAATAATAAATGTTTATTTTCAGACTTTACATCCATAGGGTTAGTACATACAGCATCTTAGTAATAAAATTTTAATATTAGGGTTAGTAATACATGAGATAACATCACAATTCACAATCAAAGCCTGCGCGCTGGAGCAGCGGGCGGCGCGTGCAGGCGCACGTGTCGCTGCAGCAGCGGGGCGTCCAGGCGCCGCGCCAGCGTGCTCAGGATGCGGTTCGTGCTGTCGCAGCTACGGCGGAGCAGCGATGCGCATCGCTTCCTCATTATGGCGTGGAAGCAGTCCGACCGTGCTTCGGCAAACATCATTGAGGCACTGCAATATCGCGGCAGCCCGAACAGCATCCTGAACGCGTCATTGTACTGGACGCGCAGCGCGCCATATGCCCGCTGCGTAAAGTTAGTCCACAGACCACACGTGTAGAAAGTTTGACAGAAGGCTTTAAATAGAGTTAACTTAACTTCTTTACTACAACGTGCGAATCTGCGGACCAACATGTTACAGCGAACACAAAGCGCTCGACGCTCCCGCTCGATGTCTGCGACATCAGACAATCCTTCAGTGACCCAGTGACCCAGGTACTTAAATTTGTCTACTCTCTTCAAACGAGTCCCACAAAGCTTAACCGGTTGCATACTGTAGCTTTTGCTACCAGCTTTAAATTGTAAAACCTCGCTTTTAGAAGCGTTGTACCTGAGCCCATGGGTCTCAGCGTATGTTTCACAAATTCCTACCAGTTTTATTAGACCCCCCATCGAGGGGCTCAGCAACACCATATCATCAGCATAGCTTAAATTGTTCACGCACACGTCTTCTATGTGACATCCGACATGGCTGCTGCTGAGCTCCTCAATAAGGCCATTTATATACAAATTAAATAATTTAGGCGAGCTCATACCTCCCTGTCTAACCCCGCATGGCATAACGTAATCATTGGAGAAAGCACCTGCCCACTTGACACTATTCCTTTGATTGCCATACCAATGCCTGAACAATGAGGTGATTTCGTGCGGTACGTTTGTATCACTGCAGAGCTTTCTCCATAGCAGATCATACGAGACCGTGTCGAAAGCCTTCGACAAATCCAAAAAACAGGCGAACACAGGCGTCTCACGTGATGTGTAGTAATGGACAGTCTGCTTGAGACAAAGGATAGCGCTTTCAGTAGATAAACCCGGCCTAAATCCGAATTGAGCATCATTAACATCGATCTTTTGCCCCAAAATATCAGTAGGGGGGTAGGTATATTAGTAGGTCTAGGTGTAGAAAACGTAACCATGAAAAATTAAAAGAGGAAACTGCAGGAAGGAAGGTTTTTAGGATGTTTTTTTTGGATTTCCGAAAAAACCTCGTCCAAATTGGTTGTTCTACGTCACATGCCATAAACAGATACACTGATACACACGGTAAACTTGTAACAACCCTCTGTTTGTTTTGGGGGTTACAAATATAACCTCTTACTCATCAGGGACGCTGTAATTATTTTATTTTTAACCACAAACGTAATTAAGGCAATTTAATATTGTATTTGAATTTAAATAAACCTTTATATAATCATGTGATTCCTTGAAATGCGACCGCAATGCGGTGAGCATATTAAATTAGTGCCATTGTTGTCATAAGAACAATGTTTTATGGCGGCAAAAAATATAACCGTTAATTTTACTTATAATAGTTACTTTGAGTTTTTCGATTATGATTCATAAGCATCATCTCGTAATGCGGAAGTCCATTGCTAATTATAAGTCACCTGCGTCCTTTAAGGCTTGCCACAAGGAACCGTCCTGGGACCTACTTTCCGACATTGGCTAATTAATTAAGTATTCCTAATACTTAAACATCTTACTGGGTTTAGGCCTGCTTTCTGTTCCCAGAAAAAGAACGAAATAAAGAGACAAAACTTACCAATATAGAAAACTACGGTTAATATAACGTTTTGACTTGTTGTATTAGATGCTGTTCGCACATATGTTCGCATCCATCAAATTTCCGCCATTTTCACTATAGTAAGTTTGTAATCATTGTTAATTATATGTGATATTAACAGTATAATGAGTTATGTGCAGATAGGGACGGATAGAAGCAATTTGCGAATCTCCATCTGTCACAGTTTGGACAATGGCCTCCAAGAGTTGCACAAACCCTGTTAGCAATGGTTTGCCAACGCGATTATGTTGAGCCCACCCTATAACTAAAGAGATGCTCAATCGAAACTACTTTGTACGTCTCCGCATGCAAATAAATATATAGCGGTTTGACTTTTAAGTAAGTATTGAAATGTCCTTATTTAATACAGTCTCTGGGGTGTCTGCGGGGTCATGATCCTAACTTAATTTTCCCAACTTAGTAAATGTTTGAGATTCTAGTAGTTTGGTTTTTGAAACAATTAAAGTTTAGCATTTTATTAAATTAATATATTTTTCCCTAATTATTACTAAAATTATGGTCTCATGTTAAAAACTTAAACCTATTTGAAAATCGAACGATCATAGACTCATAGTAAGAAATTGAGTATGTAGGGTGGCCATGATCGCGAATAATATGAATTCATTCAATGTTTATTTTAATAAAAATGAAAGCTATTGTCTCAACGCTTTTAAATCTATTACGTTATGTCATAAAGTAGCTTGAGTTTTAAATGACAATAGGAACTTTTATTAAAGGCGTTCTGAAAACTCATGCTCATAGAGTTCTCAAAAGCATAATATTACAAAAATCCCTGATATAATTCGTCAGCCAATAGAAGCAGGACACTGATACGTCAAAACTTGACAAAACGGTTAAATTGGCTTTTGTAGAAAGCCACGTGGTTTGGTATGTTTACATTTAGATAAAAACTTGAGAAAATGTAGTATAGGTGCAGCTTCAAGTGGTAAACTGCCCTAACGTAATTTAGTGAGCGAGCACTGATGAAATTTTGATTTAGAACCACCGGTTGAGGTGAATTGCTGTAGCGAGGCCAAAATGCAATCTGTTTTGCTGTCCAAGTTTCAGCTTTATCTGTGTGAGGTTAGGATAAAAAATACTGCTTCTTTCGTGGTGTTTCCTAGGTAATGGTCATTTGTATCGCAGTGATTAAGATATCATTATTATAACGACATCGTGACACTAAGCCTATAGTGACAATTAGAATAACGCTGTCTTACTACATTCATATAAATACTTCAAATAAACAATATACACTCAGGAGCAAAAATAACGGGTCAGAGTGCGTTTTTCATACTAAAGAGGCTATTTCGAAGCCTTGGTTCCTCGCCAGGGTATGCTTTTAGTGAAATCTGATGATGAATACCTCGAGCATCGATACAGGACTTCCAGAATGCCTAGGATACTCAATTGAATAAATCTGCGGTTAACGCCGGAATTGAGCATGTTCAAAAAAACATCTAAAATGGCAATAAAATGTAAGGAAATCCAAGTGCTGACCCAAACTCTCCCGCTGTGGTGTTAACTTATTGTGCGATCAGTTAGGTATCTTAAGAACTTTTGACCTTCTCTATTGAACCTCGCAGTATCCACCATTAAACCTCACTCAAAACAACCCCAGGCGAGGAACGAAGGCTTCGAAATAGTCTCGTTTGTATGAAAAACGCACTCTGACCCGGTATTTTTGCTCCTGAGTGTATTACCTACATAATAAACTAGCGACCACTCCTAAATTTCCTCTTGTAAGTCCCTGTACCGAATGTTTATTTTTTAAATCGTTTGATAAGCTACAGTTATTTCACGTAACTCACCTACGGATACGGACAAACACAATTTAACCATTTCACCTGTTTAATATTAATAAAGACGAAATATTCCTGCGAGATTTAAAAAAGCACGTGCTTACCAATAGACAATTTTGGGTACAAGACCGTTCCCAAGAGTCGTTCCGAATTGATAAAAATTCCGAATATTCATAATTCCGAACGGAATGTTTTGAAGATCCAGCATAAGTAGCATAATATAGCTATCGTAAAATTGAAAATTGGGTCAAATTAATATTCGGAAAAAACGGATGATTATAGTGTTTCCAAACAGTTTTAATACTTGCAATGTGTCGCGACAGCGTATAAAAAAGCAATTAAATCACTTACAACCACGAATTACTGATAACCTTATCAATGACGTAATTCCAATGCCAAGATCGTGCAAAGTATCACAGATATACACGTGACAAGGTAATGATTACGGAAGCTAACGTAGGTTTTAGTGGCACTACACATACCTAGAGTGAGTGAAAATGATAGTGTGGTGAACCAACAGGACGATCAAAGGTTAGTCCTCCTTCATCTGACAGAGCTTAAGTCAAGAGTCGAAGTTCAGCCTTAGGCCAATTGGGTACCATTTTTAATGGATTTCATGTATCCCTTAGATTCGTTATGATTGGGAATGAAACGCAATCTCACACTCTCGCTTCTCTTAATGTTTTGTGTTGTTTCCTACCTGAAAGATCGTCATGCTGGTACGGTCATTGACGTTTCAGCATTGGTATACTATTTGCATACGAGTTCTCCTGTCGCGTCTAAGAAACTATAAAGTGGGCATCAAAACGACCCAGATCTTATAACAACTCTTAACTGTTAAAACTGACAAATCCCAGGCAATAAAAGGGAGAGACATACGGCTCCTATAGCGTTTTCATTGATGGAACTTGGTTCGTTTTAGGAGCTCATTTAAGTACAAAACGTGGACGAGACAGCGGGGGACTAACTCAGGTCTCACGTCCTACCGGGCGGCAAGTAAAAACTCGTAGAAGTTTAAAGAATTCATTAAAGCTCCGGTAGTGTGAACAGAAGAGGGTAGGTAGGTCCGTAGGGTATGGTCTGGTTCTGAGAAGCGTATGAGCACATCCCTCGCAGTTTTAGTGGCGAAGTGCAGCAGAGAAGAAACCTTCGGCAGCCCGACGGTTTGAGGTCAGATTATATAAGTTTAAAATGATTATTCGTAACCATTAAAGATACAATACAACACATAAAACACTTTATTGAACACCAAACAAAAACATTACAGAGAAACAGTACAATTAAAAATAACAGGTGATCAACAGATGGTCTTATAGCTAATTAGCGAAGATAAGACTAAGGTCAATGTAAACAGCCGATCTGGCTTTACTTTAATACATTTTTACTCGTCAAGTTAATTATTACATTAGCGGAACACTATATCACGATTAAAATAATAATTAAAAACGCCCCAAGTCAGTTGCCGATATTAAATATTTACACTGTGGTAAAAATAAACCTACTCTGCTTATAAGGGTGCGTTGAGCTCTCGAGTACCACTTCGGCTTAAGAGCATTGGCTCTTCGTTCTTCGAGCTTAAATTATAACAAGTTTAAACAATATGAGAGACTTATCGTTTATTCTAAATTAAATTCTCAAAATATCTGGGGCCAATCGCACCCGAATTTACTTAGTACCAAACTAAGCTGGGCAAATAAATATTTATATATTTCTCATCATAAAAATATTTGCATCTAACTCTAAACACATGTACTTATTACTTTATTCTGTGCTCTAAATCAAACCTGGGACGGGACTGCTTCACTTTCAACTATAGGCTTATATATACCGCGTCGTTATATGGTCGTCGTGTTTTAGGTATGTTATACTGTATACAGGATGTTTGGTAGTCAGTGCAGGGACTTTGACAAGGACTTGAAAAGTAGGAAGGTGGATACTCGTATTGTAGATCATCCTGTTGAACAGTGCGAAGTACTGTCCTACAACTAAATATTTATAACCTAAGAATGTATTTTTTTCTTGTAAAACAATAATATCTTTATATTATTATTTTTGTCCCTTAAACAATTTACTTCACTTTACTTGTGATAGGGCTCTATAGTGCCTAACAATTTAAGTCTTCGATGGTACCAAATTAAAGGACGTCTCAAATCAAATATCTAACTAATAATGTAGGCCAGTGTCTTCCGCCATTGCTATTCGGGTCAGTGACGCAGGCGCAATAATTAATGGATTGCGTAATTCTATCGATGCATTGCGACTTAGCCGCTAGTACAGGTTTAGTGGGATTTTTGCTAACGGTTACTGACGACGTAGGTTAGATAGTTGATATGGTTGGTAGGTTTTCTTTAAAGACTGGCGGTTGAACAGGCATATTTACCGCGTGGTTGGCTAGTTTTTGTTTCCTAATTAGGTCGTCTGTTAACTTATGATCATGATAGTTTAATTTAGTAAAATAGTTTAATTTCATTAACGTTGTTAAGAGTTAGGTACACTATTAAATTTATATGATCTGTAAGGTATTTGAATCTAAAAATTCAACGGAAACTGATTGATACAACAAAATATGCGCATTTTTATATATACAGGTTGATTTTAATATGATGTCCTATAATTGGCAATTTCATGGATGATCATGGGTTTAGCAATTTCATTGCATTGAATGCCCTTTGCTTGAGCAAGAAGCTTTATTTGGCTGTATTTTTCTAGCTACTGAAATAGTCATCAGTAGACTTAGTTTTGTTATCTAAGCGATAATAGTTGATGCGTTTTCAATTTTTATTGGAATAGAAGAAAATCCTTAATACGTTTAGTATACAGGAAGATGTCTTCTTTTAAAAAATAGAGGCCGTAGAGAACTCATCTTGGCCGAGGTGCTCAATAAATAAACGTCGAGTGCCTTGAGATGGACGTCGATGCTACGAGCAGATTATAATATGGCCTATGTTTACCATAGAGCTACTCCTTAAACTAAAATCGCACTCACATATTCAAAAAAACCTTTATGTTTAAACATATATTTATTTTACCGGTATTTCATATATTATATTATATATTTCTCCGATATCATGCATCAAACCTGCTACACATAACTGTAACTCATAAACCGCACCGTTTCATAACTCAACCTTGCATCGGCCATCTGATTGCGTAATGTCCACAAACGCGAGTTTTATTTTAGCACGTCTCTGTGTTTGATTTTGTATTGGTATTCCACTGTTTGCTGATCACCTAGACGTAATATCTTCACTATAGTATAATACTTGTATTATGTAGACTTCCAAATACGGTACTAGATTCTTATACAGGATGTTTGATCACGGTTACATGGTTATCACCTTCGATCTTTCTTTACACGCTTTAAAAACATCGTCATTTTATCAACCGTTTTTTTTCCCCCAATTTTTTTTGCTGCTTTGCCTCGCTGTTCCCACAAACATTGGCACATCTCTAACTATAAGTAAGAATGAAGAAATAACCCAATTATTTTCAGTGCGAGTTCAACGATTTGCAGTGTGTTTAACTTACTTTACGGTGGTAATCATCAGTGGTTCAAATTCCAACTCAGTGTACAGTGCCATAGCTCTGAAAATGTCCTTTGTATTTGTACTTCGCTCTCATTCTCTCTCATACACTTTTACGAGCTAAACCGACTTTACCCGAACCCGAAAGGCTTTTAGAACCTCTTGCACTGGAGTCTCTTCATTATTTTCAATATTCACTATCTTCGCAGACTAACGGACGGATTATGTTTCGTCTTCATTTTTTTTTGGAATCGTTATAGTACTTATCACTATAGATCAATTCATTTGATATTTGAGGGGTCCACGAAAAGAGTCTAGGGAGAACTCTACAGTTTTTCCGTGTACCCTTCATTTATATCTGTTGAGAGTAAGAATTTCGGTTGCCAAGATAGGGCACCCATATTTTAAAGTTCTTAAGCTCACAAAATTGGAATCTTCTACGAATACGTTTGAAATTTCATCAAAACGTCCTCGAATCCCTCCGGCGCGTTGACATATTAATTAGAATTCCCGGATGCTCTCCAAACTAGGACAATCCGGGAAAACGCAAACGGATGGTAGCACTACACTAAAACAAACGGTCTTTATTTAGATATGAGTCAAATCAACTGTGTTGTCTATACGGGATAACCCATCGTAACTTAGGACGATACGTCATGCCATGTGTTTCACTTAGTCTTAACATTGTGCAACTCGCTTTTTGATACCGTTGTGGTGCCATAGTTATAAATACGTCGTAGGTATGCCAATTAGAAGACCGTTTTGTCATATGCCACTTCATTGGCAAAATGATAAAAAATATACTTATCCTGTCGAAACCTATGAAAATCGGAAATTATAGATCGAAGGTCTCTAGAGTATTTGCTCTCCATTTAGATAAACGAAATACAACCTTCCTTATAAGTATTTGTTGATAGAGACTTTTTAGGAAGTGAGAATGGGTGTGTTTTTTATTTTTTACTATATTCTTAACTAGATTTTGCTAGCGACTTACCGACAGCGACATAGCGATAGAATTCGATTATGTCTATAGGCCATACCTATACTATAGCCCGTTTTCTAACAAGTCTCTGCGTTCTTTTGCCGTCTCCGTGCCGTTTGTATGAATCATCCAATGGAAAAATAATCTCGAATGAATGTTCGGCTACCAACTATTTATGTGCACATACTGCAAATGCATTCGAGAGCTATGGCGAAAGGCTCTAAGTGCACAAATACGCACGAATTTACTTTACTATGCCCATGATTAAATTTCTCTTGAGTGTCATTCTCGCCGTTTCTGTTCTTCCTTGTAAGGATATCGTGTCAATTTGTTCGTCATATTTTTTTGGGTTGTTCAATAGAGTTTCGTTTGACTTGTGTAATTACGTCAATCCGTTTTTTGTCGTGAAGGAGACACACGCATAGTGGATAATTATGACTTTAGTAACTACTACATTATACACGCCAAATGATAAGTATAACCTTGTACATTCGATAGCTTCTTGAACTGTTATAAATTAATTGGTTCAATGAAAGGCTATCGAAACGTTTTCCTTCCCGCCTCGCGAGGATGTGTGTTTGATTATCTTCCGCGCAATCGCCGGTGCGTGTGCGCAGCGCTGCGCTGCGCGGCACACAACACGCTCGTATTGGAAATAAACTATAGCTGAGCAAAAAAAGACTGTAACGCGGTGATAGGCGGAACTACAGTATTTACCCGGCAACTATATTGTGCAGCAGTTGGGGTAAAAATTGGATCATGTTGCCAATTTCACTCAGGCTTATTTTTTTTAACTATTTTGCCATTGCCTTTTATTCGGCCTAACCTAACGCTTCGGACAACACCATTGCTGAAAAGGTCCACCGCAATATTATCCCACCGTAAGAAGGATATCATCTTTATTTTTGATTACAGTAACCTCCTCTCCCGGTTTCTCGTTTTCTTGAAGTCAATACATCTCCACTGAAGTGTATTGTGAATTCCTAAATGCTTTCTCAATCGTTACTAAAGTCATAAACAATTCGTTTATGTTTGTGATGAAATAAAACTTTAATAACAACTCGACATCTCCATAGCTCCATTAAGCTTTATACCTTTTCTATTTATAGATTTATGGTGTGTTGTAACAAATAAACAATAGTTGAAATCGTAGAATAATGTAAGAAGTTCTTGTTGGATTCCGCGTCTGACTTTTCCGGTATTAAACTCAAAAGTAACTTTTAAAACGAATGGAAAATCCTTGAAGTTATCAAATTTTTGATCAGACATTTTGAAATTATGAAAGAAAACCTTGAGAGCGGATGTCACAATCACAACGTTTAAATGTCTGGTCGCTAAATCAATGAAGTTAACAGTCATGCCTTAGAGTGAGCGTAAATTTTCCTTTTTTTTGCGTAGGTGTTAAATAAAGTGGTAATGACCTTTTTTCTGAGACTGGTGCCGCTTTTTGAATTCATCATAAAAATATTCATCATAATCATCATCATGCCAGCCGAAAGACGTCCACTGCTAGACATAGGCCTCCCCCAAGGCTCTCCACTCACACCGGTCTTATGCTTTTCGCATCCACCGCGCTCCGGCAATCCTGACGAGGTCGTCACTCCATCTTGTTGGAGGCCTACCTACAGCTCGACTTCCGGCCCGCGGACGCCACTCCAGAACCTCCTGACCCCATCGGCCATCAGTCCTGCGAGCAATGTGCCCCGCCCACTGCCACTTCAGTTTAGCTATTCTTCGGGCTATGTCGGTAACCGTAGTTCTACTGCGGATATCATCATTTTTGATTCTATCACGCATGTGAAAAATATTGCTGATTCAAAAGACCCCTTACTCTACCTACTAGAACAAAAAATGTTTTTTTTTGTATTAAGGGCCGCTTCCACAGCCAGCGCTTATTTAGAAAAGTTCTGCATTTCACTGTGGTGTAACAGTTTGGATCTCAATACAATCTAGTTTGTTTGAAAATATTAAAACGTAGGATTTTATTTAAATCCAGCTGTTTGGGCCCGGCGCGGTGTCGTAAGAGTGAATTTATTTTATCATACAAGCCTTGACAATTACAAACACAACAAAAAAAAGCAGACAAATCTGTTAAGCCGTTTTAAGTGATGGTCTTTCATATATACGGTAATTGATTTTCATTTATATAGACTTCGATCTCTAGACCGCACTTTCTTTGTTGCGTCGATGCATAATAATTTTGTCTCTTTGGCATGTTACGTCACAAGCCCATGCTACACGCATAAAGCATGCGGCAGAAGTTATTGTAGTTTTGATTTCATTGTTATTTAAAGTTCTAACTAGTTTGTAAAAACAAACCTCGATCTAAGAGAGCAGGTTATAAGTTATAACATTCTTAGACCATACTTGTATTGGGTTTTACCAATAGGTAAACAAAAATAGTGTAAACATTTTAAATCCATTCAGCCGCTGTACTAGTAAATCAAATCAAAGACGTCCGATTAAAGAGATACTGTATGCAATGGCACGCCATTCATATGCCGCGGGAAACCCATAGTTCTGCGAACCACTCCTCCATTTTTGTGCCGGCCCTCCCAACTTGAGGCGAAGGAAGGCAGTTCGCGGGCTTGCGCCGGTCCGCACTGGCCGCACGATCGCGCTCGATAAAACATAAACTTGTCTATGGAACGTTGCGGCGATTTGAAAATAGAATACCGTGTTTTATTTTTTAAAGTGAGTGTGTTTGGGTGCGAAGTTATTTGAGATTTTTGGTAGTGTTTTTGTGTTCTGTTGCTAAGGTTTTTATGGTTATTTATTTTTCTAGCTTAAGTATTCGGTCGCTACCTCGGTACCTTGACTACTCAGCCATTTTAAACAAATGTAAGGCCAAAGTTAATTAGATTTATAAAATGCTCTTAGTACTGATTTAATAATTCTTCAATAACGTGAATAACTTTTGTGTAAAGAGCCTTTAGGTTCTTTGAGGTTTTTATAACGTAAATATAAGTAGTCAAAGCCAACGAAGTCACGAGGCATCCGCCTGTTCTGTGAAGAAGAGAAATCTAATTAAATGGTAGAAAGCGTAGAAAACTTATCAGGATTCTGTTTATGGTAATCGAATAAGCTGCGAAATGTGACTCTTGACCAATCTTGCAGATTGCTTTTTTTAATTTAAATCATGATTTTTATAGAATAAGTCGTTACAAAGAAGTATTACGTAAATTGTTGAGAATAATAGCATTGGTTATTCTAGTTGCATATTTGTCAATCGTAAAAATACTATTGTTTGAGTTATAAACGTTCAAATAATTCAAGCCGTTATTGGAAATTGTTTCCGAAACTTGTAGTGTTCATAAATTATGGTCGACGCTCCTAGAGTCCAGCCAATTTCGGTAATGATATGTATGTGACAGTTGCATAGCTTGCCAAAAAAGTGCTGTGGTGACATATTGAACAACAACGTAGCGTGGTGAAAAATTGGATCATGTTGCTGTTTTCATATTCAGCACTTTTTTTGGCCAAGCTCGAGACCATTTCGAGCTGTAACTCTCTGGCCTTTCTTATTGTTAGTCACGATTTTTGTTTCTTTTGTTAATGTTGATTCTGTGACCATAGATACAAAATGTCTTTCGAACTTTGATTCCCATCAGTATATTGACGACCTGGTAAGCTATTGGGTAGTGACCCGGCCTACGAAGCTCTCGCTCGAAGTGTTGGGTTTAATTCGGGGCAAACTTTGTCTAACGAGTGCGTATATTTGTTCCTGGGTCTTTGATGTTTTCTATGTAGTTCTATATATCCATAAGGCGGTTAGGCAACTGCCTAGGGGACCCCGCGCACCGGAAAAAAATGTGTTTAGGAAGCAAGAAAAGTTAAAGGAGCCCACTAAATTGCATTGCCTACGGGCCTCTGACATGGTTAATCTGGCCCTGTATGAGTATGTTTATGTTTGCCTAGTAGCCATAGAAAAAGACTAGAGCTTAGCTTGGGACTAGGTCAATTTGAGCTTGTCCCGTAATCTATATATATTTATATATATATAAAAGGCAAACCTGACTCACTGACTTATATATCAACGCGCAGCCGAAACTACTCCTACCTAGAAACTTGAAATTTCGTACGTTTTATCATGTAAGTGAGCACTAAGAAAGCAATTGTAGAAATTTAACCCCTCAGGAGTTAGAATAGGGGGGGGGGGGGGGGGGAGAGGGGGGGGGGGGGTGAGTAGCGGGAAACTAATTCTACGCGTACGAAGTCGCGGGCGTCCTCCAATATTTAACTATAGCTGTTGATGGCCGGGATCTTAGCAACACGCTTCGATAAGTGGTAGTGCGATATTTAATTAAATAAGCTTAACATCGCGGTCAAGATCGTCAATAAGAATGCGTCCAAAAGTAAATTACAAGGGAAATAAGAAAGTTAACCTCAAAATTGGGCGCCTTGCTAAGCGATAAAAGACGTATGTCTACCAAATTCACGTGGACCTAATCTCTTTTAGAGGCGGAATGGGCGGCGAAAAAATTCATAATGTCACAATAAAATTTTAAACTAGTTATGGTTATGTGCACATTGACCTTGGGGCAGATGCATAGCTTTTAATTTTTTATGTTAAAGTCAGTTAAGAAACATCATTTTAAGCGCCTTATAAAGTGCGTCATCGAGTTGGAATTTGCAAGTTCTATGTATTTAATTTAAATTAATTAGAATTATTTGCATAAATGGAAACATTTTCGCAAATTTTATCTTTTAAATGCCTTAACAGGTTCGGGTAAAGTTGACTCCAGCATAAGAGCTTATGAAAGGGACAGAGATAGAAGATCACGCTGTTTATTTAACCTTTTATATTAAACGTTTTTATTATACATGTTCTTTCCAACCTTATGCTTTGTTTACTCGCGCAAATATGTCCTGAATACCTCTGGGGCTCCAGGCGGTTTTCGATGTGTAGTGAGCAACTAGGAGTCTTGCTCTAACCTACAAAGTAAGAGAAAGACAGTAATATTTTTCTGTTATAAATGGCCGTGAACAGTGTATCTTTTACCAGCCTCTAAATTATTATCATACAACCTACCAAATATGTAGAAACACTTAGTAACCGGCGTTTAAACAATTGTTTTCCGCACCCTTTATAAGGCAAATTAGTAATGAAGCATCAAGGGCAGATTTTTATCATAAAAGTGGGTCAAAATCAACATGTACAATGTAGTGAATCATGCGACATCGTATTTTGTCGGGCAAGTTCGTATTCATCTTGCTTTCTCAATTTATTTATCAATGCACGCACAAGGTCCTACCAGCTGTAGTAGCGTATGTTTCTTCATCTGTAGGTATATATATCCTTCCTATCCTTTAACCTACAGGATGAGAAGCCGTGTGTTTACATTGTTATGCTCTGGTGTGGGGATAAGACAACCCGTGAAATTACTAACATAGAGGTATTCCACCTGAGACCTCAGGTTGGCGTCTACTAAACTCATCTTGACTGTGAGGCCCGCCACAAGATACGTCAAAGTAAACGCCAAACCATAGAACACTGTCGTTTTTGACCCATCTCGAGACGAGCATTAGAGTTGAGATCAGTTTATTAATACGGCCCTTAGGATTGTAGTAATGAGAATGCGAGTTAGAAAAAAAAACGTTGACATAACAAAGAATACAAGAAGAAAAACAACAATGAAGTAAATAACGTTTTTGTTCAAAAAGTTACCTATTCTATGACGCTGCAAAATCAATCATTTAGCTCATACGAATACGACTGATGACTAAGCATGGGACTTTCACATTCTTCGCCAAAAGGTCGCCGATTCGTTAAAAGTAAAAGCATTTCTAATATCGTCTGCGGTTTTGCTAATTTGAGGTTATGTCATAGAGCGTCATCGACGCTTAGAACATGGAAATGAATTGAGCGGCCTTTTGATCTATTAAAAATTGAAAAAAAAAATATCCAATCGAGTCGTGGAGTGGATAACGTAGAAGAATAATTTTAATACACCGATGATAGTCAACCCCAGTTCGTTTATGAAAGGTCAACTATAAGAAAAAAAAACATACAGCCGTTTAATTAAGTTTCTCTTTCTTTCGCTAGTATTTTGCAAAGTTCTGAGTGTTCCGACACATTGAACTAAAGATCTAAAAATTTTAAATGTCTTGAAGAACTAAGGCCGATTATTGTTCTTATTTAGCAGAATCGTGAGGACTCTAGAAAAGCCGCGTAAAAGTAATATAATATGCTAAAACAAACTCAGAAGAATGACAATTATGTTCTTGAAAGAATTGATTAATCGTTGCCGTAGCTTTTGAGAAAAATCACAAACACACATGCGCCTCACACAGAACCTCGGAAGGTCGGTTGAATTGAAAAGAATATAGGTCAGTACTTAGTAAGCCTATATGGTTTTTGAATAACCATGAAGGCTATGAAGAGGATAAGAAAGTTGCCAGCTCAGGAATGTGGTCGCGGGGAATTACTGACCTTAACCTTGCTACAAGACATCGACTACGAGTTTTGACCAAAAAAAAACAAAGCACTTGGGAGTCTTCAGACTCGTTTAGTAAATATGTTGTTTCTGCTATGACTTTTAATTTATTGGTATTTGGTAGAGCTAGTTTTTGGACTAGGGGGCTGAACAAGATTTTAACTGTCAAAATAATAATAAGCGCTCAATTCGTCCGTCCGGCAGCTTACGTCAATCCTATTTAGATAGATAGATAGATAGGTAAATCTGAGTGAGATTCTCTTCTAATATTTGTTTATTTTAGCTCTACTGCAGAACCTAATATGTTAGTCCTTCCTGTTGCGGTTCAGTAGGGGTTTTTTTTGTAATTGAAGAAATTACAGTTTTGTATGATTTGTTTGTTTTAACGTGTCTTTGGCATCACAGCAAAGAAACGTATTCGTATTGCTAAAGTCTAGAGTCCGCCCGTTTGCCTGTCTTGGCAAAAAAATATACTTTACCTATTCTTTTTTGTTAAACAGTCACTTTTAATTAGAATTCAGTTGTTGATTGTTAATATGCCTTTTTTTCTCCTGCGACGATTTTGTATAAGGTAAGAAAAATATAACAATTTTAAAATATATTATAATTTTCGATGGCGTCCGTAAAAGTTGCGTGTCAGCGTTCTTTATTTCAAAGTCAAAAAGTCAAAGTTCTTCATTCTTCAATTTAGGCATAATATAATGCACCTATGAATGTCAAAAAGCATTATCACCGGTTCGAAAAATTAAACCTTTGCCTAGAGAAGAACCGGCGTAAGAAACTTGGCAAGGCTATTTTTTTGAAAAAAAAGTTTACTGCATACATAAATTTACAATATAACAGTATTTTTGCACAGTAGGTGCACATTTTTTAAGCGTAAGTAGATATATGCGTAGATTACTCATGCAGGACGGACGAAACAACACAACGGACTCCATAACGAGGCCTGGGCATTGACTGTGTTAATTACTTGTCAGTTATCCATGTAGGTAAAGTATGACCTTTATTATCATTATTTAGTATGCGTTTTTATACATTTTGTATGAACGTAGGAACTAAGTTATTCACGAGTCTTGGGGGCAAACGCCTCGAACAGAGGTGACCTCCCGAGATGTTTCTTGACAATCGCAGTCAAGCAATATTGCCACACAAAATCCAATTATTTAAATGATTACCTTTTTTTTGTTTTGGAACTTTAAATTAATGTATTTCTGGTGATGTTTCATTTTAATTTAATTTTCGGTTGATAGATACTACTTTCTACGGTTCATAAATGGGGTTTCATGTCAATAGTGTCATAATCATAATGATTTATTATGAACGTGTCAGTGTTAGAGGCTAGGTAACTATACAAAATAATTATTGTACGTGCATCGTAATAGTCCCCAGTCGGCCTTTAATAAATAACTTTAAAATTATTTGTAGTAGGAACTCAAATAATCAATCGATAAAACCCCCGAATGACGAGCCCTATCTTCAGAACTATTACCTCTTAAACAACTTAACAGATTTTGATGAAACTTAGCTAAAAACCATCCAAAACAAACTAGCTTTCTTTTTAAAGAAACTGCGTCCAAATCGGCCCATCCATTCGGAAGCTACGACGCCACAAACAGACACAGATACAGTGATACGTTCAAATCGAAACACCCCTTTTTAACCCGACTGCGCGACGCAAAAGACAGTAGGTACTGTGTTTATCAGCCTATAATATGTAAATATATATATATGTATGTTCTTTACGACGCTCTAGAAACTAAACGCGTGGGCTTTTGAAGATTCTTATGTCAATAGATACCTATGACAGTGATCTAAATTCAATATGGCGGCATTCGGCAACCAGACGCCATTTTGGGAAAAGAAAAGGATTTAAGTCGACGAACTATGACAAGTGGGGTATCATTTAATATAGAGTATAATTTTCATTTTGAATTATTTTGTGCTGTACATAAGTTATACAGTTTTTTCGCAGTCGGGTTATTCGATTTTATAATTGGTCGCGAGTTAAAAGCAGAAGGCTGTAAAGGCAGTATTGTAATTTCAGAAACATCGCCTTTGTTATGTTGGACACGGTGAAGTCATTTCATTTACTATTCTACACGTAACAGTACGTAGAATCAAGATCTATAAGGAAACGATTGTCAATGACAATGTGCGAAGTTCTTGTTTGAATTGGTGTTCCTGCATTATTCAATGTGCAACCTTAAAATAAATAAGCATTTGAAATTAAAGTGTTGACATTGTTAACATATTCATGGTCAAAACCTGTGTCGTACCTATATAGATTAATAGTGAAAATGAAATAAAATAAAATGAAATTTAAGAAAGAGGAACAAGCTTATAAGTTCATTCACTAACATGAAAATAGTCAGTGGACCCACCACATGACAGTTCAAATATAAAATAATATACGATCGACATTAAAATTAATACACAAGGAAAATATATTTTACAACAAAATAAAGGATTATTTACAGAAAACAGTTTTTACACTCTGAATGACTTTTTTGAATATAAGGGATAAGTTAAGTAATTATGTAATTTAATGTAATGTAATTTAGTTATTAAGTAGGTATCTTAATATTATAATATCAATTAAATGCAGTGCCCTAACAGGGTTTATGTTGGACATGAAATATATTTAAGACCTTTTGTAAACACATAATGCAATAAATATGACTATGACTAAAAAAAGCCTTTAAGGGACAAGAGTGCCTAGAACTTGGCAGCTTTTAGGAGTTCATGATGTGACCCATGATCAAAATTGTACGTTGTCTCACTAACATCACCATTAGCATTCAGATTACGCCTTCTTTCAGGGTTGATTGAAGAGATAACAGCTCTACGAAATCAGCTCATAGATAGTTTATCGAGTAAATATTCTTTGTTCAGACATATTTAGTTACTAACATTAGTGGCAGTGGGCGGGGCACATTGCTCGCAGGACCGATGGCCGATGGGGTCAGAAGGTTCTGTAGTGGCGTCCGCGGACCAGAAGACGAGCTGTAGGTAGGCCTCCAACAAGATGGAGTGACGACCTCGTCAGGATCGCGGGACCGCGGTGGATGCGAAAAGCACAAGACCGGTCTGAGTGGAAAGCCTTGGGGAAGGCCTATGTCCGGCAGTGGACGTCTTTCGGCTGACATGATGGTGATGATGATGATTCTCGCTACACGACAAAATTACTAATGTACTCTGTACAAGCCGTTCAATCTCCCTAAAAACAATCTTGCCTAAACTAGCTTGTTTAATAAAAAAATGGCATCGAAATTTGGCCACCTGTTTTGGAGCTTAAAAACGTTAAACTTATCAAACCTTTCTTAGGTTTTAAAACACGTAGTTAGTTTAAAACGCCTAGTCGATAACTCTATATATATACATGTATATCGGACAACAACTGATTGTTTTGTCTTCACAAACTTTGTTTTAATATAACAAGAGTTATTCTAAACTGCTCTTTTTAAACCTATAATGAATAATTAACCAGATAGTTGTATAACCTTTACGGTGACCTAGAGCTCGATCACTGTCATTGTCAAGATCTCTCACTGGCTACATTATTCGTTTTTATCTTTATAAATGGCTCCCAGATACCACATAGCCATTTACTTTAAGTGGTTAACACATACTGGCTTACCTGCTTGGATAGGAAATATATTATAGCTCATATTTCTCAAATGCTGTTGAGAGGTGTAAATTCTTCTTGTTCACGCCGACTACGCAGAGGTTAAAAGGTGGAATGTGAATATGTTCAATAATTCTATAAATTACCAGGGACTATCTTTCACTTTTTGCCACCTGTCCACGGGAATAGGGTAGTATGGCGTTCTCTCTTTTGCACTTTTGTATGAAAGGGACAAATAATGGTCGGTGTAAACAATTGCACCTCAATTGCACGACTGGCTTGCATGCACTACTTACATACATACTTTTACCCAAAACTTTGACCGTAAGGCCCGCCAGTTTGGAGCAGACCCCTACAGGTTCTGAACTGCTGGTGGATAGGGTGACTGGACATCCTAAATCCTAATCTAAATAAAAATATAATGTATAATAAATACCAGGGGACAATCTCACTCAAATTGACTTCAGTCCCTAATTAAACTCTAGACTTGAACTATCGGTACTAGACAACGATAAACTTACGTATACAAAGAAATAGTATCTTGATGAACTGGATTCCTTCAAGGCGGCTTGACTTCATCTTTAAACTAAACAGAGCCTTCAACAACCTTGAGTTTACCCCCTTCAATTTGTCAGTATTTGGCACGGCACCACAAAAACTCACTAGCCTCACTACACGTGTCAACACTGTACCATCGAGTCAAAGTTAACAGCTTGTCACCCTGACACTGATTGCCGCGAAGAACCTGCCCCGTTGGCACTCGAATCTGGGGCAGACGCGCTGATTGACTGCCAATTGATGGAATTGGCCACAATTCGCGTAAGGAAGCTTCGCAAACGGATTCCGGCTAACGGGCTCGCGTTATGCAAGTTGACATACATTTTTAAATGTTTCTGGAGCAATCAGGATTGATTTATAACAAATCGGCAACACATAGGAGATGGCGGGATGGGTTTGACGCTGTTCTTTATGGCCAGTGTAGACAGAGGTTGCTGTTTACTGTATCTGGTATGGAAGTCTTGCGAGGGTTCGCGTAGCTAATATAGCAGATAAAACGGGTCTATATCTATATGGCATAAAATCGTTTGATCTAAAACTGTCTCTACAATAGAAAGGGTTTTATATTTATTATTATAAAAAACTAACCTAACGTAACCTTACCTAATCTACACAATAGACGTTTATTAGGGTCTGCAATGTCAGCCTAAAAGGGTGTTATGCGAAAAAAACATATGCGAAAAGATCATTATGTGAAACAAAAATTATGCGTTTCAATTGTCACCCAGATTAAAAACCTGATACAATTTCTTTCTTGATTTCCGGAGTTGGTCTTAATATATTTGCCATTGTATATTGTATATGGTGTCTCTTTGCCGAATACTTTCTCCATGTGCCAAATCTGTTGCCTTTTACGAAGTAGGACAGTAAAAACGCATATGCGTTCAAGCCACTGGGGAAAATTCAGGAAAACGCTTAAATTACGCGCACGTAATTGAGTTATAAAAGTATTTTAATTTTAACTACCGACGACAGCTTACCTTAGGAAGGTAGATTCAGTGCCATACTTCCTAGATTCCACATGAAGTAGACGCCAAATCGAGTCGTTGTCTGAAATGTTAATAGCTCCACTTGTTCCAGGAAGTGACGGACGAGAGCGACGGCTGCGGCGCCAAGTTCAACACCCTGGTCGTCTCCGAGAAGTTCGTGGGGAAGCCGCCGCTGGCCCGCGCCAGGTAACATGCGCATTTTCTTCTTCTCATATCGATGGCTTGGTATGTCAGGGGGAATAAAATTGTAGTCTCGTCTCTATTATAACATAGTGCAAAAAAATAATACAAATAGATATTCATATTTTCAGCACAGATCTTTGGACATACGAGGTCCGATATGCCTCCTATTTCACCATCCTGACAATGACAAGTGATATTTCAGTGTACGGGGCAGATTATGTAACCCAGTGATGTATCAGCGTGTTTTTGCGATGAATACCGAATTGTCACCCTTCACATGCCATTGTGAAATAGGGGGCTGATGACAATGACAATGCAATATTATGATGTCTAAGAGATCTTGTGCAGGGTCCGACCAAATGGCTACCACTATCTTGTCTTTTATTTATTTACGTCAGTCTCGCATTTTGTGGTCCTGTGTAACCGGTAAAATTACTAGCGTAGAGGCATTACATCTTGGTCCTCAGTGATTATAGTCTTGAGAATGCAACCGTTTACGTCTGTGGGTCTCAGATCCCACTTACGAGTACAATCAGGTGGCCAGTGTGCCCGTCTAGCTTTAAAGTCTGAACAACCAGATCAGCCAGATATCCAGTGCATTTAAACATTGAATGCCAAGCGCTCTGATTTCCATACAAAACGGACTCGCCCAGCGGGTTGCCGGCACTGAAAATGTTGATTAGTTGTTGCCTGTGTTTTGAACTATTATTGCATACATGTCCTATGTCACATACGCGTCGCTATCTGACCAGTTTTCACGACCTCTGCTCATCTTGGAAATGGCATACTCTCGTAGACCACTGTGACTGGTCACTTTAACAAAACGGGTTGTATTTTATATTGAATAATCGGTCATTGTTTGCTTAAATTGCACAGGTCTATAGTGGGATTCAAATGTTAACTTGGGATTTGTATTAAAGTCCGTTGTCATCACATCAACGTAATACGAACACCTTCTCTAATCTTTTATAACTAATATGTCTTGGTGAAAGAGTAAAAAAATACCCGGGACTGCTAGCTTCTTACGCAGGATCTACAAATTGGCTAACCGCGTTGTTCAAGTTTATACTCCAAAATATAATTAAAGACCAAAATCTGACAGTTCCCATCTTGATTATTTAGCTATTTCAACATTATTTCATAAGAACATGAATGAGAACTCGTGTAAACAGTAATATTAGGGTAAGTTTTATTGATACTTAAACCAAAATGCAGTAATCACAGCGAATGTGCGCCCCTTGAGGTTAGGATTTTGGTCTTTAATTAGATTTTCGAGTATAGACATGATAATATTCCCAAAGTATAAAACAAAGTCGCTTCCTGCCGTCTGTCCGTCTGTATGTACGCTTGGATCTCTTAAACTACGCATCAGATGTTTAAGCGGTTTCATTAAAAGATAAAGTAATATAAGAGGAAGAATTTTACGTATTATAAATTCTGGTTTATGTAGGGTGTTACAGCAAACTCACATAAACCGAAGCGAAGCGAGGGAAGGTCGCAAGTAATATTAATATTGTTAATTTTAACGACACGTTGTGTTTCTCCAATCGGCAGTTAAAGTCTGTTTGTTATCTAGGTAGGAACTTCAATTCAAAATGTTCTTATGATAATTTTCTTACTACACAAAGGACATGAAATAAACACTGGAAAGAAACACACGATAATATCTGCAAAACAACCTATTGATATTCAAATGATTGAATGCTAACGTTCTGGAAAATATTGATAACATCTGGAAAATACCTCATTCAGATTCAAATTATTCTAAATTTAACGTTTTGAAAATAATAGATACGGTCTGGATAACAACTTATTTAAATTTCAATAGTATGATTTTATCACATCCGGGTCAAAGGCTAGGCTATGTTAAGAACGTTGAGGAAAATTTTACAAATCGTCAAATACTCATTGCAACATACATAAGATAACAGAAATATTTTGAAAAGGGATTCTGGTAAAAATAATGCTTAGGTTTGTAACAAAAGCATACTATTTTTTAAATTATTATTTAGGGTTTTTTTTTATATTATCAGTATGTTGTACGCCAGGTTTGGACTAGTGGTCGGACGTAGAAGCTGTGAAGTAGAAAGAACCATGTGCCATGTACTCGTAGTGTAATTACGCTCTTTAGCCAATAGCAAAAACTTGTTTATTTATTTTTTCAGTAAATAATGAACAAAAAAAAGTATTCTTTCGAGACAAACCTCTATAAGCATTTCTTTTTCAGAATATCTTTTATAAAAGTTTCTGTTGTGAATAGTTTGTATAAATGTTTGTACATCAAGTTCCTAAATCACAGAGGCGGTATTATGAAGTACGGTCACGGACTTTAATTCTTGAACCACTATAGAACCTTGTCGCACAAAACCTCACTTGACGCGGTCATTATGACAACGTTATATAGTTGGTGGATTAACAATTCCTGTTCGTGACCGCACCTACTAACTTCTGCCCGCGACTTCATCCGCGTAGAATTAGTTATTCGGCCATCCCATGTTGTGGGGGATTTTGATAACTGTGGTTCCCTTGGGAATTTTTAAATTTTCCGGGATGAAATGTAACCTATGTGTTATAACAGGGCATATGCTATCTCCATTTCAAATTTCGTCCAAATCCGTCCAGCCGTTGCAGCGTGAAGCACCCAAACTTACGCATTTATAATATTAACTATAGTGAGATTAAGGAGTCCCTGAGAGCTACAGATGGAAGGTCATTCGGACCCTTCAATTTGAAACTGTTTTAGAAAGAGAGCACATTTTGTTAAAACAATTTTGAGAAATAAATAAAATAATTGAGATCAGTTGATCACCAAACACGTTCACCGACATTGTTCAATTATTTCATCCGCGTAACCATGATAATAATATCTTTATGGGTTTATAGGGTTCCGTACCCATAGGGTACTAACGAGACCCTATTACTAAGGCTCCGCTGGCCGTCCGTCTGTCCGTCTGTCTGTCACAAGATTGTATTTTTAAAATCTTTTTAGAACACTTACGATGAACCTTGTTGACTATGGAACCCTAAAAACGAAGACAGCCGATAACTATCAGAAACTGGTAACTAGTGCTGTATGCAAATAACTATTTTGCGAACGTAGTCAGATAAAATAGCTATTCAAAGAATATAATGGTATATCAAGATGTAATAACAATGGTGTTTCAGACAGACAAAGCAATCTTTATCAAATGTAGTGTAGTAGCATCTTCATGTGCGTGACAATACTTTGACATAATAAATCTGTTTTAGGGTTCCTTATTCTGTAAAAACCACTTCAGATCTGATGATTATTGGTCTAAGTTAAGTTGGATATCAAAATGAACAGTACAGTTTATTTATTGTTAAAATATGCAAGCCTGACTAAGCCCGTATCTGAAACAAAAATATTTTACTTACAGTAATACCCTTTTAAGTTATAGACCGGAAAATACATGTCAGGCAATTATTATTATTATTATTTCATTTATTTAGGAATACCAACAGATGATACATTACAACTTACTAAGTATAACTTACACATAATTATAACAATTAATGTTCACCTAATTATAGGTACAATTTAGCTGAATAGGGTCAATTTTGCGGTTAGTTAGTTGACTCATAATTTGTCAATATTTTTAAATACTTATTTAGCATTAATAAAAGCTATGAAAAACCACAATTTAGTATATGTGTACACTTCAGTACCTTGTCTAGGTTTTTTGTCTAGATCTCAGTATTTTGGTGACTTTTGTTTGTCTGTTTGTCACGAATAAATGTTTTTTCTTTCATTTTATTAAATGTCATGTTTAAACCGCCATATATGAATCGTCACAACAATTAAAGTGACAAGGTACTAAAGTGTATAGATATTTATTAACTCTACTGTGCCATCAGGTACCTATTGTGGATTGTGTTGATCATGCAAAAGTTAGATAAAGTTAGATAGTTAGAAAAAGTAAACTCACGAACTTTGATAATTTTGAACTATTTGACCATTTCTCCTTTAAGAAGCGACCTAACTTTTTGTATCGTTGTTATTAACCGTAATGAATAGAAAACAATGTAGAGTTTACCATCAATTGTAAATAAATACCTACCAAATGTATACGGAACCTCTCCTAAAAAGACATTCTCACGCTTTATTTTTTTTACACTATATAAACTTGTCCACAGGCTCGTGAACGCTGTACTAAAGGAGGAATTGAAGGAAATACACGCATTCTCGTTAAAGACCCTAACAACCGAACAGTGGAAGCCACAGCAGTAATGTTCTAAGTTCAAATTAAAGAATGAGATAAAATTTGCAATTGTTTTTTTTAAAGCACAGATTAAAAATGTTGAACGGAGATAATTGTTATACTGTGAGCGTGTCGGCGCCGGGGAAGGTGATCCTTCATGGAGAGCATTCTGTTGTCTATGGGAAAACTGCCATTGCCGTCAGCCTTGGTCTAAGGAGCTCTATTGTTATAAAGGTAATTTTATTTATTTATTTTTGATTATTGGCACAGGACAGGACTGTACTGCATTTCTAAAATGAAACTAAATATTAAAAAAAAAATTCGTTATTTAAAACATTGCTTTGTTTCTTACAAGTTTTAAATTTTACTTTAAATGTTTGTTTACTGGGTATATATTTAGTTAAAAAATATATTTTTTATGTACCAGTTCCCGGTATTGCAAATGTCACAATTAAAGATAAGGAAAAAGCATGGCATAAACTACTCCAAGCTTATTAAAGGGGTAAGAATCGAGATAGATTTATAATGAGTTTCATTTTGGGACAACATTTTGGCAACTGTACTTTTTTAATCGGCTTATTCAGATCAATAGAATGAAATCCAAACTTTACTCGTTAGGATCTACGTTCGCTGCAGCTGTAACCATAATGACACCTTTTGATATTCTGTTCATGTATTATTGTATTGTTTTTATAACATTGTATTCACCTACCAAAACCTGTCGCTATAGACATCTGAGGCTTGGAGACCTGGTGACCTGGCATACAGGTTCCCCCTAGTTCGGGCACCAGTCTCTGCCGCACAAGTACTGTGCTTTCTGAAGTTAATTTCTATTTTATGCATAAACTGTATACCTACTTGGTGGTGAAGGAAATAAATACTATTAAAGGGAACTGGTTCAAACTTTAGTAGGAAGATTTAAACCTAAAAATAATTACGATCAAACATACATGTGAAGGTTTATAAAAGCTTGTATTGAAATTAGTAGAGTTTCAAAATGTCATGGTGATTTTAAGATCCCTTTAAATTAAAGGTTGTCTGAAGAGAAAACCATGCTTATATGTAGAGGTTTGTCTCAAAGATTTACGGAGAAAAAAAAATCTGATACAGTATGACGTCAATCCCACGACTATTGCAAAGCGGGGTTGGCAAACACTCATAATATTCAATTATTTTTCTCAGTGAACAAGAATTAAAAATGTAAAAAAAAGTACTTATACTTTTGAGACAAATCACTAAATATAAACATTATTTTTATGAACACCTTATATAAAATACCTGTTGTCAAACAACTCTCCTATATACTGAGGCTATCTTGTAAATACCTGTACAGTTAGTTATCGTCAACCTAGTTTTTCCATTCCAATTTATTGTGATTACCAATAGATTATAGAATACTTTCAGTTTCCACTACACATTACAATCAGCCGCATTATTTGTTATTAAGGCGGTGTCCGTTTAAATTGGCGTGTAATTAGCGGTAACGAGTTGGAACGTTATTAGGAAGCTGGGAGTTCAGTAGGTACAAGTTCTAAATGTTATTATAATTGTGTTAAATAATAAAACATTCCATACAAACATTACGAGCTTGATTTTGTAATAGGAAATGATGCTGAAACTTATTATTATTACACTTGTCAAAGTAATGATATCGTTATATGTGACTTAACAACGTGAGGCTGGTTCTGATTCATAGTAATAGTTATCACATATACAACGTTTTATTTAAATAATATTTAAAAATAAAAAAAAGGTAGATGTTTTGTTTTATTGTTAAAGAACGTTTAAATATGTCAGTGAACGTTGCAGGTAGTGCTTCTGTTATCTTTTAAAAGTTTTTAATGTTAAAAATCCTGTGTTTTTGATGTGTGCAGTGCATATCGATCGGTTCATGCCTATCTACGAAACTACTTATTTTTTTACTTGTTTCTTTATTAGTCGCACGACATAAATATCGGTGTATAAAATGTTAGCTTTGTAATTTTGATAGATTCTTAGAAATAGTGAGTGTGACATACAGTCAGCCAGACGGACATGGCGGAATAATGAAGCTTCTTTAAAAACAGTTACATTATTTGGAAGAAGCAAAAAGCAAGAATCGGTATGGTTGTTAGGGATATGGGGGTGCAGTCGTTTGATTATGCTTTTGTGTGTTATTTTTTTTCAAATCACTTGTGGTTAACTGCTTATTGGTTCCAATAATAAGCACGTTTATTTTTGCATGCATTTTGGTTACAATTGGCTTTTGATCGTTACATTGCTTAGTATAACATAGTCAAGTTACATACCGCAGTAGGGGTTTGGCAAACAAACGTTGAAGCCCCAAACGCACTGCGACCGGACGCGGTACGGGGCGTTCCCATACTAATAACAAAAAAGCTGTAAAAACCCGACTGTTGCTAGCCATCTTCTAATCGTTATATATCCTAATGATCATTCAAAATTAAAAATAATGAAAGAATACCCAAAAATGATTTGTCATAATTCGTCGACTTTTTTTATTTTTTATAATATTACGTCTGGTTGCTGCCGTATTGAATTTTTATTACAGTCATATCTTTAGTGAAACTTACAAGATTAAAATAAATCGATTGTCATAAAAATCATCGAGATCGGTCCACGCGTTTAGTTTCTAGAGCGCGACAAAGGAACAAACACATACAATCATACATTACATAGGCTGATAAGCTCATTACTCTCCTTTGCGTCGTGCAGTCGGGTAAAAACGGCTCCGCCGCGCTATAAACTCGCTTTTTTGTATAAGAACAGCGCAGCCTCCGCTTTCAGTGCGTTTGCGACTAAAAGGATCGACCAAACTGAAAGTTAGAATACGCTAAAGCTCCGTAAATGGCGCGGCTTACTGTCAAATCACAAAAAAAATATGTCAGGATATAATCTCAAACAGTACAGTTACCCTAGTCCCAAACTAAGCTCTAGGCTTGTACTATAGGTACTAGACAACGATAAACAAACTTATATAGAGAAATACATACTTAGATACATAGATAACATACCGGTGTAATGACTAGCATAGAGGCATTCCATCTTAGTCCTCAGGGTTGGCAGCGCATTTGCAGTCTTAGGCTTGCAGTCTTGTGAATGCGAATGTCTATGGGTCACAGTTTCCACTTACCATCAGGTGGCCTGAGTGCTCGTTTGCCTTCTCTATGCCATAAAAAAAAAAAAACATACTTGCCTGAGCAAATACTCGCGCTCATCACACAAATATTTGCCAATACCGGGAATGTAACCCGGCGCTAGCTTTGTAGGCAGTATCACTACCAACTAGGCTAGACACGTCATCTAAAGTAACTTGCATGGCGTTCTGAACTACACGGGTTGGCGTATAGCTGCGTGCACATTACGCGGGGCAATCGCGGGGCTCGCGAGGCGGGGCGGCCGCAGCGCCAGTGGAGTGGACTCAGCTTAAAAGACGCAAGACGTGACCCAGGAGACGCGTCACTGCGTATTGTCAGCGTATTTTAAGCTTCAGTGTGGTCGATCCTTTAGTTTCCGTTTAAGGAGTTGATCATTCGAAGCGTACGTAGATAGCTTTCTCATCCATTTAAAAGATCATTGAGTGAAAAGCATGCGTTTGACTTGATATTACAACTTTAAAATATCATCTTTTCCATCCAGGAAATGAAAACGCCGGGTGAGCCCATGGTCTACATCCACCTGCCGTGCGTGGGTCTCCAAGAAACCATCCCCCTAACCCCCACCGTCCAGGCGCTCTTCAACCCCCCACTCTGCCAAGGGGTGACGGGCAAGTTCTCCTGGAAGATACCTGGCAAGCTGGACCATGATTGTCATCTGAGGAAGGTCAACGAGTTCCTGCATGTCATCAAGCCGAACTTTGACGAGCTGCCTAACAACCAAAAGAATTCCTTGAGGAGTTTTTTGTACATGTACTCTGGGATCTTTGGCAGTACGAATGTTAAGGTAAGCAGGAACATGAATACACAGGCCATCTGATGCTAAGTGGAATCTGAGCACATTTTAATTCTTAAGAGTCTTAAGACTGCAATCCTAAGACTCCGAATGCGTTAATGTGTATCTTGAAATTATGGCATCAGAAGGCTAACTAGCAACCAGATCGCTTGGGGCACTATTCTACTAGGTAAAATCATATTGTCCTTGACATGTTCTCGTATTGATAACGTTACGATAATGCAAATATATATGGGTCACAGATCCCACTTACCATCATTACCCGTTACCATACTCGGTAGCGAGTGGAATGCTCTGTCCCTCGCACTCTACAACAATACTGCGAGGTCTGCAAGGGACAGAGCATTCGTTATTATAACTCATATCTGCTTGATTGATATTCGATGCCATAAAAAAGGGGCTTGTCTCCGTTCGCCAAAAAAATAAGACACGCTACAGCAGAGGAACAGCAAGTGCGCTGTCGGCCTTTATGCCTTGTTTCTTGAAGGTCTCCCAGTTATATATTTAGTCTTGTTGGAAGTATCATTGGGAAATTTATTTTAAAATATATTTTAAACTTTGCGTGAAGTAGCCTTGCATTAAAATGTCAGGTACTTAAAATATTTATTTAATACGTTATGGTTATGTGTATATTCATCTTTGACATTTGTTGGCCCTTCAAGTAAAATATTTAATGCAACCAAAAAAGGGTATTGAAATGCAAAATGTATGTAATTGTTCCCTTAAATCGCCACTGTGGTGCAGCTCCTTGACGTCTCCGTAAAATCAATCAACAAACATCTCTACCTACCAGAACCTACCTACTATAAAACTTGACCAATTGTTGATAACTTAATTGTTTAGTAAATGACGTTTCATAGAAAACTGTTATTTTGAGGCATGTCAGTTGTGTTAACCTCGTAAGCGCAAGTCAAAATTCGTTAGTTCCAATGTATCAGTCACCTAAAGTTAAAACTGTTAAAAGTCACTTAGACAAAACCCCTTCGGAGCAAAATGCACAAAACGCAAAATGTACACTACACGTAAAAAGTAAACAACGGCAAAATGCACAATACGCAAAATGTACACAACGCAAAATGTGCAATAAGAAAATAGTTCAACACGCAAAATGTACAAAAAAAACGAAAAGTGTGTATTAGTGTTCAGTAATAGCTGGTAATTTTAAGGTACTCCTTTTCTACATGCTAATAAAAACTTGTTAGCACATGTGAGATTTTGCTCTTTTGACCGGATAACTCTTCAACGATGCACCAAAAACAAATTATTCCGGGTCATAGGGCTGTATAGTCCGGCATTTTATAGTGTTATATTTAAAGTGCAGACGGAGCCAGTAAAGCCAGTTTTATATAATTCCTTAACTCATTTGATAGTTACCAGCTATTGCTGAACACTAATACACACTTTTCGTTTTTTTGTACGTTTTGCGTGTTGAACTATTTTCTTATTGCACATTTTGCGTTGTGTACATTTTGCGTATTGTGCATTTTGCCAATGTTTACTTTTTGCGTGTAGTGCATTTTGCTCCGAAGGGGACAAAACGTTGCTTAAATACAAAAGCGGCACGATCAAAATGTGTTTACTTGTGCATTTAAATTCGGAATGCTAATTATTTTAAGTTACAAATCAAACTGTATCAGCTGTATCTGTCTTTGATTTGTGGCACTTATGTATTTAACAAGGGAAATGTACTAACTTAGGAGGAGGATCGTCCACACCGAAGCTTAAAATACGCTGATGCAACCTTTACGCAGTGTCTACTGCGTCACGTTTTTAACACGTGTTTTGCGCCGACCGGTCTCGTCACAATGGTCACGTCCAAAAGAACGCCACGTAATTATTTAATTACTCTTTGTGATTTTAACGTAGCTTTAACGTAGCTCAATTTAGGATATTTTTACCCCCTACTAAAAAGTGGGGTCTTATAAATTTGTTTGTTTGTGTTATAAACCGATGGACCAATTTGGTCATGTTTTTTTAAAGAAATCGCTTAATCCGTTTGAAAGACATCTGCTCGAAAAGAAGTGTTCGCCAATATATCGTGGGTGTTGATCTTTAAATATAAACGTTGAGTAACCGTTGTGTAGTTAAACCATGCTTTGTCCTTATTTATCATTGTGACATTTGTATTTGACAGATAAGTACAAAGCATGGTTTAGCTACACCATCGTTACTCATCGTTTATTAGGAAGGGGGAAAAGGAGAATTGACTAACTAACTGATTGACCGACACACACCCAAAACCGCTAGACCTAGGGACTTGGTATTTGGAGAGAGTATTCTAGGGGTGCATTAAGAAAGCATTTTCTAAAGGCAAGAAATAGGATTATATAATAATAGCGGAAAACACGTTCGACGCATACGAAATCGCGATCATTCTATATCTATTACATTAATTTCGATATGGACAATCCTTAAATTCTTTGTAGTAAGACCGCTATGCTATCTGTTAGCACTTAGAAGGTGCTTCGGTTTTGTACTTCTCTCTCGCCCTTAACAAGAGCGTATGACAACGAGTGAAAGACAAGTACAAACCCGAAGCACCTAAGAGCTCGCACTGTACGTTGGTGATTTTCCAGGTGCTCTCCATGAACATATCAATGGGCTCCGAGCTCACCATCGGCGCTGGCACGGGCAGCTCGGCCTCCTTCGCCGTCTGCCTGGCCGGAGCCCTACTCCGGCTGCTGGCGCTGCGGGCGTGTGGGGCGCGCGCGTTTGAGCCGCCCGGCGCCTTTGAACCGCACGAGAGAGAGGCCATCTCTGCCTGGGCGTATAATTGTGAGCGGATCATGCATGGAGCACCCTCAGGTCAGTTGTAGACATACATCGTCGGTGTCTGTGGCTTTAGGATTTCAAGCCTGGACCAAGACGTTAAGGACCCAGCTAAACAGATCACAATCTTTGTACAAGCTTCTGATTAACTTGCTTCGTTCGTATGTCTGTGATTCCGATTCAAATTTTGCAAGTCAATTTGAACCACTTCCCTTTTTCGCAAAGGGGTGAAATTTGGAATACATTAGTAGACCCAAGGGCAATGCAACATATGGTATCTACGGACTAAACTGATGGAGACGGAAGCGCCCGCTTCAAGGTTTTCTTAGAAATATTATGCGCTATTAAGTCACTTCCGAATTATTTAGAATATTTACACAAAATTGTCAGCAGCTCTTGTAAATACGACCTTTCAAGTGTTGAATTAACGTGGGCCATAGACCGTATGAGTTTACTTAATCGCTTCGACCTTGCAATGGAATGTGTTAGTGTGTGTGTGAACAATAATGACAGATGACAATCGCAACTGACATTACACCGCAAGAGTTCTTTAAAAGACGTTCAAGTAATCTCGGTTGCATAAAAGAGTAAAAAGATAAAAGATTTTTATTCAGTAAGTATGACGGACGGGCACATTTACACGTCAAATATCTTCCAAAGAGAACACTGCTGAGAAGAAACGGCGCAAGAAACTCGACAGTCAGGATTTTTTTTAAATTTTTGCTTATTCGAAAGAGAAGTGCACACCTAAGACTTAAAAGCTATTGCTACTGTATCCGACATCGACACTGAATAGTTAGTCAATTTTTTTCTGAATAATTTTTAGTGTTCCGTACCAAAAGGCCAAACGGGAACCTATTCGGCTATTACTAACCCTACGCTGCCTGAAGATGTTCTAGGGTTAAGTATTGCAAACCCAATTAATTATTAAAACTGGCCAAGTGTGAACCGAGTGGTGTGAAACCTTCGGTGCGCGAGTCCGCCTCGCGCTTGATCATTTTTTTATTCGTTTTGCCACCACAGCCAACGACAGAATACCTCAAATGATTATAATTCTGCTATAACTAAATATATAATTAATAATCTACGCATTTGTTTGTATGTCTGCTAGTTCAGGGCTGCTTAATTACAGCATCTCAAGACTAAAGTAAATAGGCTACTGATCTTGAAACGTGCTGGTAAACTATGCATAATTTATTCGTATCGAGGTGTTGCCCGTCAGATCGTTTGCATTGAAGTTATTCCTTGTTGTTTTTAAAAGTACAAGTGTTTAGGTATGTTCGGCTGTTAGAAGTAAAAACAAATTTATAATGGATAGTAAATAAATAGCAGCTGGGACGATTCCATATAAATTAACCTTTAGCCTTGTTCTATGGGTATGATATACATTTTTATATACAGTCGCCATCAGATATATCGGAGCGGCCGAGGTACTCAAATATTTCTCAGCAGCAATAAATTTCAATAAATTCTTTACGGTAAATAAGGTCAATAACATCTGAACATCCAATTCGCCACAAATATATGAGCAGTGGTTTTTCAATAAAATCTGAACACACAACGAGACAATAATATCTGAAAGCACAACTCGTCAAAGTTATCTGCACAGACAGGGTGATCATAAATATCTGCACATTTAGGGAAAATATACCTTAAATCACTTAGCATACAGTTTAAAATTCTTTAACGCACTTTGCTGGAATACATTTTCTACACAACCACCATTCGGTTTTATCAATGTAAAAAACTAAAAAGAGTTTTCTGCTCGATGTAGGGTGTATACACTGCCTGAGATAGAGCGTGACGTCATCGTAATACTGATGGCGTCCTTATCCTACTCGTACTGTGCAAAACGTGCGATATGCAGATTTATATTTTGTATACCTACTTATTTTGTAAAAGGAAAATTCATTACATCTGTATGATTACATTTAAACTGTATGCCTAGTGCTTTAAGGTATATTTTCCTTAAATGTTCAGATATTTATGATCACCTGTCTGTGCAGATAACTTTGACGAGTTGTGCTTTCAGATATTATTGTCTAGTTGTGTGTTCAGATTTAATTGAAAAACCACAGCTCATATATTTGTGGCGAATTGGATGTTCAGATGTTATTGACCTTATTTACCGTAAATAATTTATTGAAATTTATTGCTGCTGAGAAATATTTGAGTACCTCGGCCGCTCCGATATATCTGATGGCGACTGTACATAAATACATACGGAGAATCATGTTTAATGCATGATGGTAGGGTTCCGAAGATTCAACCAAAACATGCGAAAAAGGCGTCATGTTTAAAAATAAGTGTCGAGGTTTTTTTTCTCATCGATTTTTCACTTTAAACAGTTTCAAGAAAAAAACAAGTTAGATATTTACAGATGCGTTACGGTTATTGAGATTCAGATCGCTAAGTAAAATAATTATGTCTATTGCCACAACCTTAAATTTAACAAATGTATAAGGAACTTAAAGAGGTTAATTTATATTTCCAAAAAAAAAAAAATTAGATGAGGCAACGGATCCCAATCTCAGCATTTGCTGGGCGGAGAAGCCCGGCGCTGGTTTTCAGACTGGTCCCTAGACGGGACGAGACGGGAGGGTCGCAAACTAATTTTAATTGCATTATATTCGGCTAAGATTAACTTATATATGACCTCGTAAGGAATCTAGCTTCTCAATTAAGTAGTTAAAGTCTGTGATGATACAACAAGTGACATTCCCCTTATAAACACATCCATTCCCGATAATGTGAATGGCCAATACATAATATAGACGCCCCAAGGTTGCCCGGCCAACCACTCGAATCTAAAGAGGTTCAAGGCAACTTCGAAATGCGTCTCCTATCGGTGTCAAGGGCACTCGAGCCAATTACTTGATGCTTTAGCGTGATGCGTGTTCCGTAGGAGTTGGATCTTTGTTAGTTTGGTTATTTACATGTTATTAGTCTAATGACCCAGTGTTGGGCATAAGCCTTGTGGTGGGAGGATGGGATAGAGTGCTCAAGCAAAATTCATAATTTAAAATATTTATTTAGTAAATTGGCCACATGAGGACTCTTTTACGCGTCGGTCGTTTACAAGCCATAACTAACTATGTTACTCGTATGTTATTATAGCATTAAAGAAAGAAAGAAAGATTATTTCATTGAAATCAAAAGTGTGCCTCCTCCAAATTATTTGACTTAAACATAAGAAATTTAATATAGCTTTCGTATTCGTGGTGCTGCGCCCTGGCGTCATCAGGGGCCAACAATCACAAGATATTTGTACTCGGGTTATAAAACCATTGAAAACTTTGTTAACAAACATACTTAAACCGCTGAATACTTACTTTATTATTATTATTATAAGCTGATAAATACATAAAAATAATAATTAATGATAATATTTATGATATGTAGGAGACGAAGACGAAGAAAACTGGAATGTATTTCATCATTTAATATTATGATGAAATTTAACATACAAATGTGCGCATAATGTTAATAACTAGCATGTAAAAGTTGTTTAAATTAATTAGCATTTTAAAACGTGTGCAGTCAGATTAGTATTAAATACGTATCTAATCGTGACATGTGCCACGCAAAATGATGAATGGGAGGGATAGAATACAAGATAATAATTAGGAATTTATTTGAAGGCGCATTTACAACACCAAAACTTAAATATATTTTAATTCAACGCTCTTCCTAGTGCCCCAGTAGCCAAAGGAGAAGAGCTTCACTGCTGCGAAAGAAGTCACGGTCCGAATGAAGGCAGTAAAGCGTTCCCTTTCACAACAATACGAGAATAATAGGAAATAGTACATTGTTGCCTAGGCGCGGAAAGTAAGGGTTTTCCTGACGAGGTGGTTAGCAATACGAAAACCTAAAATACGAGTCAGGAAATCCTCGTTTCCGCCGAGGCATACATAATGCTTTTCTCAAACATGTGAGGAAATAATACAAATACATTTTTAAAAAGCAAGTAATTTAATTATGCAGAATGAACGAATGTTACCGACTGTCAATTGTTTTTAAATACTAACCATAGAAATTGGAATGCAAATTCAAAAAGAAACACACGCACTGTGCTAAAAAAGCGAGCAGTTACCTTGGCTGTTTGGAATTTTTGTCTTGGTCCTTTTGATTTTGTATGCAAATTGACAGCATTTTTAAGAAAAATATACACATGGACGGAAAGTGTTTTCATATGGTTTTTTTACTCCTAAGAGTAAAATGAGGCTCTTTCCGTCCTTGTCTTTCAATCGGAAAACCGTTTTTTCCGAGCATGTTTGAGAAAAAGTCATTTTCACAGCTTCAATTAAATCACTTTTTAAATAGCTATAAAATAACCAAGGTATAAGCGAACAAGATTTGTTCCTATCTATTTTTAGCAAAACAGAATTTGACATGGAGTTTTTATGGCCGATCTGTTACATGACGTCACAGTGCATATTGGATCTCTCTCTCTCTCTCTCTCTCTAATCGCTGTCTAATTATCAGTTTAAAATAATTGTATCATCCGTTGGCCGATTTTAATTCTATTTTTACTTTTGGTGATCTCGTTTACGGTAATTTCCTATTTGGTTGGGAATTACGATTTAAAAATCCATGTGTTTTCCGTATTGGGATGACCTGAAAAACTACCTCGCTCTTTTTCGAAATATGTTTCAACTAGCTTTGATTATCGAGTCAATATCTCAAGTAGTTCGTCTTGGTTACAGGCATAGACAACGAAACCTGCACATTCGGGTCTCTAGTATCCTTCAAGAAGGGCAGCAAGCCGCGTCATCTGGACATCAGCCTCAACCTTCGGGTTCTTTTAGTGGACTCTCGCGTGAGCAGAGAGACCCACGCCCTGGTGGTGAAGGTGGCCGGGCTGCGGCAGAGGAACCTGGCCACAGTGGACCATATCATGGACGCCCTGGACGACGTCGCGCACACTGCCACGCAGGTTCGTCCACATGCATACACGCAACCCGCACAGTTTCATAATTAGTTATTAGCGTAGTATAAATAAATAAAATTAAAAAATTAAAATTGATTTATTACCGAAGTCCCGCATATACCATTCTTAATATCTATATCTATTCCTATTATCTATATTTAATATATTTTATGTATCTATTCTCCATCGACAACTTCAGCTTGTCTTCCGACATAGGCCTCTTCCAAAGTTTTCCATTGTGTGCGGTCCCTTGCTTTTCTGAGCCAGTCTATTCCACCTATCTTTTTTAGGTCATCGGACCATCTAAGAGTAGGTCTATAGTAGTATACATTACCTAATATATGTGAAACAAAACTGAGGGGACCCTTCATACAATCCCCCAAAATGCCAGTCTCCCAATGGGGTAGGTGGGTAGAGACTATTGGAAAGCCAGGTCATCATTTCAGCCGAAAGATGTCCACTGCTGGATACAGGCCTCATAGGAACCTACTTCCTTCGACAGACAAACTACGGTGTAAAAACTAATCGTTTTTTTCTTCTTACAGGTTTTGGAAAAACTTGCCAGTGGCAAGTGTCCCGCGGACACGGACTCTGATTACCAACATTTAGCAGTAAGTATACATGTACCCACTCATACACCTATGTATGCTGAAGCCATAGGTACAGTTGCCCAAGAAAGTGGTCTACCAGTTTTGACAAAAGTTTCTGTGAGATTGAATTATCGCTAAGGTGGACACTTGTCACTGTCATAATATTATTGCAAAGGAAAATTTGGGAAAATTGTTGTATCATGACGTGCAAATGAACTCCAACCGAAGGGTGGTAGGCCACATGTTTAGCCGACTGTACTCCCTATTATTTTATCCAAACACCTTTCAACGAACATACGTTCGTTTAAAGTTATCATTACGCAGATTTCATCGAAAGGCATTACTCGTCGCATGAGGTAATTTATTAATGTTTCAAGTTATCCTGAAAACATCATAGTTTCAGCGGAAAATAGCGTTCTTTGAAATTATGGGTTATTGCTGATGAAATGTCTGATCTCAACTGCTTTGTTCTGTCTTCCAGGAGCTATGGGACATGAACCATTGCCTGCTCGCTGCACTAGGCGTGTCGCACCCGGCGCTGGAGGCCATCCGGGGGCACGCGCGCGCGCGCCAGCTGGCCTGCAAGCTCACCGGCGCCGGCGGCGGCGGGTCAGTACCCTCACCTGTACTCTAGCGGGACATGTACCACTGCTGGACGCTAGCCGTGACGCATCCCCACCTTTTCATCATCACATCAGCCGAATTTACTGCTAGATATAAGCTTTTCTCAAGGACCATTAGTATCAGTCTCGTGTCCCTCGCATCCAGCAGTTTCCCGCGAGTTTAATCAGGTCGTTTAATCATTTGCGAGACCTATACCACCGTAGACGATTTCAATTTGTAGATACACACCACACCTCTTTTTGCTCACATAAAGCCCAACGGATCTGTGATAACAATGTTCTCCCCCCACAGTTACGCCATGATCCTCATCCCCCCCGTGACCCCGCGGAGTACCGTGGACTCCCTCACAGGCCAGCTCCTCGAGAACGGCTTCCGAGTCACGGAGACCAGCCTCGGCGGGCCCGGCGTGGAACTCGAGATGTGACGAACACGCCGCCTATGTACCCACCCAGACTGCGAACAAGCTAGCGTATGTATTTGATAGAACTATGAGACTTTGTTAGCCAGTTGTGTTCATTCATACAATTTTAGTGGAAAAGTTATCTAGGCGAATGTTCGTGATGGCGTCTCTTTTATAAAGAAAGATGCCAGCACGAATCTTCGCTGAATCCCGTGTGGCTGCAGTGCTAATACTAAGGATTTGATCGATTGGGGCGTAGTAATGAAGCGGTTTCACGCTAGATGGCGCTGCCGACTATTTGCATTTAAGGTCCGTGTCAGCGCCCTCTAGCGCCAGTGTCATGAGCGAGATGCTTCTTTCAAATCGATGTGCATCGAGTTTTACGCCATGGCTTACCTTTGCAATGTCTTGAAATCGGCATCTCACTCATGATCAGTTCCATTATACGGTCCTAAGGCTTAATGGAAAGGGAATATTTTGATATTAAAGCTGGTTACACAGTGAAGCTTCGTATGCACTGTATCTTTAAAGATTGCCTTTTTGTATTTTTTATTGTATTGTCCTTTTGGAATTTGGTAAGAAGATAGATAGAAGTATTGCTTGGTTTAATCAGCTGCTAAGTCGAAATTATCCCTGGAAGTGTCAAGAACGATTACTGTATGGTTTTATAAGTTATTGCGACCCAAGATATTGCTACTGTCATAGCTAAGCCTTTTGATAGTGATATGGGTTAATTAAGCAAGGAGACATTTTGAGAATCAAGGATTCTATTCCCAAACAAAAAAATAAGTAGCCCTATCTCGTTCTCTCGCGTAATAAATGTATAGAGAAAGGTATAGTGCTTAAAGATACCCTCAATCATTATTTAAGTGGCTTTTCTGTAAAGCATGACAGATGTTTTTGGTCAGTACAGGATTGTATGTTATAACTCGACCACCAGTATCTATTGTCTGCGGGACAGCGTACTGACGTGTCATTGCCTAATTGGTCGATTTCGTTCCCCTCCCGCACCCCGCAGACCATGGGAGCGCCGGCCTTAATGTTGTCGACCTTAATAACATTATTGTTTTAATAGATTAAGTACAATCGATTATGAGATGAATGTCACGAATTAATAATATTATTTAGAAGACCATGTACTCGTAGACCTGACGTCGCCTAAATAATTTTGGATTATTATCTATATCGCCATGTTTTTTCTTACTCTTGCTCTACTGAGCTAGCAAAAGGAAGAGGGGGACAAACAGCAATATATCAAAACAATCGTATTAATCATTGCTTAGGCAATGATTGCGTGGGGTCTAAAATACATCCTAGGACTAATTTTGGATGTGCCTGTGTAAGCATATCAAATAACATGCAAATGTTATGTTACTTATTAAAACATTCCTCAGTATGAATGTATATTGTGTTTAAACAATTGTGCGATAAGTGCGTCCTTTCTTAAATTAGCCGTGGACTATATTAACGATAAGAAGATTATTTCAAGACATCTGATAATGTACTGCTCAAAGCAAAGTTTAAATGTATTTCCGTCAACTTCATGTGCAGCACTCCTACAGTAATATTCGGGGTGCAGTGCGCGGGGAAGAAGACTATACACAGACTAGTGCCCTATGCCACATGTGTGGTTATGTTAGCCTTCTACTCTCGACTTCACGAGAAAAGTGTAAGAGGGATAGATAATCTTTTTGATTATCCTTGCAAAGTCGATGGGCTCAAGTATTTTCATAGACCAACAAAGGATGCAAAGCTTTAACCCAAGCGGCATTGTATATAATATAATACATATAATTTATTTATCTACCTATTATCCAAGGTAAATAATATTCATGGATTATTGCAAGGCAAGGCAGTGTAATTGTTGCGATATGATCCTAATTCGATGCATGGTATATGTGACAACAAAAAAAACTAATTTAGTTATTTCCACTTTTTTAATTGCATCGTATTAGTGGGCAGGTAGTTTAGAAAGTATTGCATCGAGATTTTTTCACGTGCTAGAAATCGTCCGGTGTACTGTACGCATTTTACACGCTTCAGAAATATATTATTGCGTATTGTATTCAGTAAATATATTTTTGCGAATAGCAATAAAATTACGAGTATATTCGGGAATTGATGACAATTACACTTTTATTATATTATATTTTTATAAAAAAATATGTAGCAAATATTTAAATGAAATGTAATATGAATTATGAATATTTATTTATATTATGTATTGTAGTTAATTTATTGTACCCACCTAAGTTTTGAGTTACGGGTCCGACACACAATACCTTTTATGTAAAAATAATTACAAAAAAATAATGGAATTCGGGATTTATTTGTTCAAAATAAAGTTATAATTCCATTATTTTTGCCTTTTAGGGCATTCATTATTTAAATAAATGTGTAGGTAGCTTGGATCTACTTAAAATAACCTACTTATATGTAATAATTACCTTTAACTACCTTTTTTGGTAACGTTTACCAATTCGCTACTTTATTCTGTGAATCTATTAAAATATTCCCAAATTTCGGAGTCCGGAGAATTTCGTACATTGACCTATTAACACGACTAAATGATGCGCAAGCGCAGCGGCAATACGGCAGTAGTTACCGGCCGATTAACGCAGTTGCTTGGACTCCAAAGTTAAGACAATAGGCACTTTGTTTTAAAGTAATTTTGTATAAAATATAAAACGGTGCTGAATAAAAAGATGGTAGCTAGAAGCACTTTCAGTTCCGGACTAACCATTATTTACATTTTCAATCATGTAAATATGTGTACATTGTTTATAAATTATGTTTATTAATTATTATTAAACTATAACTATGCAGTAAACATACAAGATGTATATTTAATTGTTATTCATGTATAAATTTACTGAAGCTTTATTTGCATGGTGTCCCTATAAATGCGGTCAAAACTATCACAAAACAAATTATAGCTAAGTCATCATAAGAAAAATCATTGCTCATATTTGGGTAAGTACCTACTTAAATTTGATAGGTGTACTGAAGTGTCTAACGTCGGCCATTTTATTAGACCCCGTCGTAAAGTCGCTGTCAATAGAACTTGTGGACCTTAGTCGTGGACAAAGCACTGCCATATTTATATTGTCTATGACTTGATGAATTTTCAAGCGCATTTGCATTTTTTTTTTCTTCTACTTTGTCTAGGAACAATGTAACGGAAATAATAAACACTACATAATTTATAATGCTGTCAGCAATTAGTCAGCCATTATAGACAATTGCAGAGATTCAACGAAACATACATGTCAATACATCATAATATGGCATCTATACTTCTATATTAATATTATAAAGAGGTAAAGTTTGTGACGTTGTAAGGAGTAATCTCTGGATCCACTGAACCGATTTTGAAAATTCTTTTACCAATAGAAAGCCACGTTATTTATGAGTGTCATAGACCATGTATTAACACAAAATAAAATTTATTGCCTAACAAAGTGGGCACGGGAACAGCTAGTGTTGTATACATTTCGACTGAAAAATGATTTTAAACTTTCGAATTAAATGTTCAGACTTTTTTTTGATGTGGGTTAAGTACATACATTTAGCAGCGTTTGAAAACCTAGTGTGAAAATTCACGGATAAATTTTTAGGTTTGTTTACATTGTCCACAAGTTCTATTAACGGCGCCATATTTTATCTTTTTTTTTTATGGCATAGGGAAGGCTGACGAGCACACAGGCCACCTGATGGTAAGTGGAAACTGTGACCCATAGACATTCGCATAAGACACATAAGCAAACTTTTTCTTATCCTGATTTACCTATAGGTAGTATTATAATGTAAACGCTATCACGCAAAGTCTTCCAGAAGCCTTTAATAGTCATTATTATGTATAAAATGTATTTGTTACTTCATTTTACGTTCCTGAGCTTGTTCTTATAGTTATAATATTCCCTGAAGAGATGAAGAAAAGCTAAAGTACTTATATTAGGGTAGTTTTCGACAGTTAACATTATTTATTTCGTGTCAGTCAAATACCTAATGAAATGGGACCTATCATGACATTGTTCTAACTTTAAAGTCCAACCCAAGCGTCAAAAAGACATTAGAAAGAGATTTGGTTTAGAAAATAATAATTTCCAGTAAATTAAACGGTTTGTAAAAAGTAGAAGGGAAGCAAGTTTTGATAACCCTAGCCTAACCCTGCAGCTTGAGAACTGAGGCGGTCCTAATATAGCCTATCGTCCTGATACTGTAATATCTAACAAATTAAATAAGATGCAAAGTAGACCTTAGCAAGCAAGTCAGTAAGGTACATTTTTCAACTTATTGAATTTGTTAGTTACGCTGTATTGCAATGTAACCGACGCTATGCTACTCCTTGGGTCAATACTAATCCAACTTAACTTTAGCCTACAAACAATTGAATCTAAATAACATAACCCTATTTTTTGTTACTTAGTCTGGTAAAAACACAAATTCAATAGAGTTACAACACCAAATAAACTTATGTTTTCTTGCCATTATTGTAAGGTGTGAAATTGCAATTAATATAATGTCACTTGTATTCATTTTTTTGGCTGCTTTTTTGACGCTTGGTTTTTAATATAACGTGTAAATATACAATAGCATTGGACTTACGTCTCTTTATTGCCTCCAAGGTATCTCGGTTATGTCAACATAACACGTGCTACCTTATCGTAGCAAAGTGATTTAACATACCGTTTAGATAATGTCAAATATAGGCCCAAGTACTTTAGCTTGATTTATAGAGAGAGCCACGAGTTTCAGAACCATGAAAAATACGTTTAAAGTAAAAATAACGTTATTTTGTTTTCAAAACCAAGAAATAAGTTAAGTCACAAAAAAAAATGCCGTGAAAATAGGTAGATTTTTTAAATAATATTTCAAAAATAATTATTTTTATTCTACCAGGCTGTCAAAACGTGAGAGGCACAAACTCATGGCGCTCTCTTCGTCTCGTGTGTTCGGTCTGATAGATGTCGCTCAATGGTAGGATAATCGGTGCTACGTGGTTTAAGTAGGTAATTAACTGAATTTTAGTTAATTTAATTAGATATAGTAAATTGTTTGAGTATTATGTTTGCGTTTTATTTCCTTCCTTAATCCTTACTAGAACATGGGTCATTATTAATACTACCTATGATAATTTACCCTTTTTTTCACTATTCACGGATCCAGCACCACTACTTTACCATAAACGATGGATCACAGTTATAGATGGCCAAAAAAGACCTCCGGATTCACCTCTTAAGGTTTTTTTGACTTGAACAGCTACTACCGCGGGAATATGGTGTTTCCAGGTGTTTCCACAATGAAGTGATTTCGCCAGTGTCAAGTATATATATGTAAGTATAAATCAATATAGCAATAAAACACAATCCAATCTTCTCTAGGAAGATTGGTGGCAACGTTGTACGGTGATATGTAGGACAGAGGCCAAGATAGTGTTAACCTCTGTACCACTGCGAGTCCATTTGAAACGTGAAGTAAGATGCCAGGATACACGAAATAAGTCCAAGTCTTCTATCACTGCGACACAAAGGCATTAAAAGTACAAATCACTAACAAAAAAGAACTTTGAACACCTAAATACACAAAAATAAAAACAAACAAATTACACATCCGCCATCTTTTCACGTTGCAAAATTGCGAATGCTACTCTTTGTATGGATGGATGACTGGAACCCAATTGCACCGGCTGAACGGATCTGGATGACATTTGGCACAGAGATTTATAGTATGGAATAGCACGAAGCCACACGACGATTTTCTCGCTGACTGTACATTTTATCAAAAAAGTGTGTGTCGATTGTCATCACTTGAAAAGGTCTCTAAGAGCATTTTCACGAGGCAGCAAGACATCTAGTAGCTGCCCTTACTGACCCTGTAAGTATATCGTGTAGTTATATCTCCCAACGTTTGTATTTTATTGTAAATCCACTTTCATAATTTCAAATCCATCTTTGGGTGTCGCTTGGGTAAGTAGATTGGTAAAAAAAGAAGTTTGTCTAAAAGTGCTTTTATTTATAAATATCAACATGTCATTTACATCTAATTTGCGACTCAACAATGTGACAAAAACAAAGTATGAAATTCAATTTAATACTGACTTTTATAAGTGTAAGAAGCTTGGTAAAAACAGTGTAAAACAAAATTTGGACTTTTTTATGTATGTTTCCAAGAAGCATAATAGAGATTGCAGAGGTAACTTTGAATTGAAACTGGAAAATAATAACAAAGAAAATCACGTATGGCGCTTTCCATATCTTTCCTAAGAAATGACGAAAAGGGATGCAAGATGTTTGTTTCTTTCCTTGCTTAAATATGCATAACATATGTGATGTTATTTAAGAGTACGCTGTCTGCTTCAAGTCATTGGTACCTTCGCATTACATTCTCTATAGTATTTGGGCTTCTGGATAGGTTATTTTGGAGTACGTACCCAATTGCAGCTGCCATTTTAAAGTATTGTACAGTCAAGGGCACACATATGTATTGTATACACCCCAAAATCACATTTTTTTTAAATAATTTTACACCTTTGTGCGGGTATTTATTTTTACCCTTGACTACCTGTCACCACGTTTGCTCTTATTTGCCAAGCAAAAACAATTGATCCTTCATTAATTAAACCATCAATCATGAAGTGTACAAAATAGAGTTCATTTTGAACTTCACACAAGAATCAAATCCTCAATTTTTTCACTCCACTTTACTTTTAAGCTTTGAATACAATCCAAACATTTTATTACTTTTTTCTTTGCCCCGCGGCGACTTCAACAGCTACTACCGCGGGGATATGGCGTTTCCACAATGAAGTGATTTGGCCAGTGTCAAGTATATATAAGTATAAATAAATATAGTAATAAAACACAATCCGAGAAGATTGGGGGGCAACGTTGTACCGTGATATGTACGACAGAGGTCAAGATAGTTTTAACCTCTGTACCACTGCGAGTCCTCTTGAAACAAGAATTAAGATGCCAGATACACGGAATAAGTCTAAGTTTTCTATCACTGTGCAACACAAAGGCATAAAAAGTACATATCACTAACAGAAATGAAATTTGAACACTTAAATACACAAAAATACAAAACTAAAACAAATTACACATCCGCCATCTTTTAACTTTGCAAATGGCGCCAATCCTAACTTGTTTGTTGCTATACTCACTATATTCGCGCCGTTTTATGAAGCCAGTTTTGACAGCTGTCAACACGTTACAAAATATAACCTCAAACGGTAACCATTATTTTATCAAATTTCCTTTCATCGATAATATCATTCCAAGAAATGCTATTTTCTGCTGAAACCATGATGTTTTCAGGATATCTTAAACATTAATCACGAACGCTAGGTTCTGTTAGACATGTGACTGCCAAAAAAAAACTAATGCAGCGAGCAATACCATTCAATTAAATTATAATTCTGCGGGATGATACATTCATTCAAAGGGGTTTCTATGAAACAATAGGTATCCGCCTCAAACAAATGTAATGTACTAACAATAAATTTACACCTGTTACTGTCAAATGTGGCCTTTTAGATCGGCGGCGCGACTATTCTAAAGGTAGTGCCTTTTATAATTTTACTCGTGATTTAAAATAACCCGACAAACGTTCTTTATTCAAACGGTGGAAGACATCACATTCAAACAATAAGATACATCGTACATTGAGTATTTTATTATTATTATGAACATTAAAATATTACGGTGTCTTTTATTAAAATATGACATTTAAAACTACAAATCGTCACTTTAGATTTAGTCGTACACCTTCAAAATAAATACACTAGATTGCATTATAAACGGGCCATTCAAATTACGTTCAAGTACGCTGCAAGTTTTCTTTGCTATTGAGTGTATTTCTATTACCAAAATAAATATAAAGTTAATTCTTATAACATTATTGTTACATTTAAGAATGTTTTCAGAAATGACGGAAAATAATAAAAATAATATATTAACATGTATTTAAAATTTATAAAACTTAATAAAACGTGGACGTTGAGTAGAATTTGAACCTAAAACTTCTCTAGCTACCGAAGCCGATTCAGGTACCTTTTCTTATGCAAATATCATTACATTCATGAAGCAAACCCCGATAGTTTATACAGCTGCCTCGAATTTTAAAATAACTATAGAAATAATAATAATTTTGGTTACCATTATACAAAGACGCATTTTATATTTCACATGTTTTTTTAATACTAGTTTTTACCATCTACCTATGCTATGATTTTATTATCATATGCATGCTTTATTATTGTTACTTCTATTATTGTTTCTGATGAAGCGAAAGCACCATTTTCTAACATATCTACAGAACGAGGGGAGATAAAAATCTGTTTAAGGCCTGCAATACGCACGCCGTTGAAACGCCATTTATCAATATAGCTGGGTATCGGAGTAGGTACATTTAGGAAACAACCGAATTCACGGAATATTTTTAATCAGCTACCACTCCACACATCTCTTTTACTCAGTGATAAATAGCCGTTATTTTTACTACTAGAGTGCTGAATATGGTGGTTATATTTTAGTTTATACATTTAAGCTATACTTCGAAACATGTCTTACAACGGCATATATGTTGCAGGCCTTAGAATAGAGCTCCGGAAGTGATGAACAGATAAAACGGCTAACGTGTCAACCGAATTGTGGAACAGGCGTTCCGTATCGGCTCCGTAAAACAGCTGACTAACACAACACAGAAAATATGACAACTTTTTGTACTTCTCCGTATACGACAAGGCAAAATTATGCATCTTAATGTCTTGACAATAGAGTTGCGTGTACGTTCATATCGATACCTTAAAAATCAATTCGCGTAAAACAGGCGCCACGGTCTTTATGTAGGACATATGTCAAAATTACTTCAACCTTAACTTGACTTACACAAAATTCGTTTTTGAACTATCGAGATTTGACGTGGGCCTTACGAGGTGAGGATTGTGAGTATTTGTGAGGCGACGCCTAAATCGCGTTGCTGTCAATGTTTTTCCATAATTGAGTTCCGGGCGATGTCGTTTCTCATTCTCACCCCCTAAATCAAGTCAAATTTCCACGATTTTTTAATATGTTGTAATTGTTGTGAAAATCTAGGTTTGTACGTGTCCATTTTTTAGGGTTCCGTAGTCAAACTAGGAACTCTTATAGTTTCGCCATGTCCGTCCGTCCGTCCGTCCGTCCGCAGCCTAGCTCAGAGAATTTTTGGATGAATATAATACATATTAGTCACACCAACAAATTGGTAAAATAAAGTATTGAAAAAAATTTTTTTTTTCTATACGTATTTTTTTTCTCTTTTACCCCATAGCGGGGTGTCTTTGGATAGGTCTTTCAAAAATGTTGGGGGTTTGTAAAAAACAATTTCGAAATATTTACATTTACAGAAAAACAAGCGGGTTGGCAAATAAAACGGTTTAGTTTAGTAAAAACTGGGTAGTTTTGGGGGGAGAGAAACGTTATCGCATTTTTATGGACATTTTTAGCTTCACAATCCTCTGGTATCGATATTTTAGAAATTAATTTTATCTTTAGTTGTACTTTCAACAAAATAATGTAGCGAAACTTGTACTGTTCACTTCCCCTCTGTCCAGCCCTGTATCTCGTATCCCAGTGTTATATAATCTTTAGCTTAAAATTAGATTGATTAAGAATTTAATAAGTAAGATATTATTAATAAATCTAATAGTTCTAATACCCAGTGTTTTCCAATACTGGTACCTACTCATTCATAAAACTATTAACCTATTAAATTAGGTAGATAATTGCAAATTCACATGCATACGGTAATAACACGTTTTTTTAATAAGGCCTATTTTATTATGATTCTGAAAAGACATAAATTCGATTGTACTTGCTGTTCTATTGAATTTTAATGGACATTCATGTACAGTAAATATATTTCGCGTTATTTGGCTGCATGACTTTCACTTATTCTAGTTTTAATACACAGTTACACAATACTGAACAGCGGAATACCAAAAGAAATAAAATTAAATCACAAAAATATTATTTGGTCAGAATAACTAAAATGTAAAATAAACATTTCAAAAATGTCTATAAACGCTCTACGTGGTCCATACTTATCACAATTATGACTAATCACTACATTAAAATAAATGATATAAACATTTACAGAAACACCTATAAAAAGTGTTGTGTCGCTTTTCGTTCAAATTATATGGTCATATGACTTAATAAAGACAAAACACATTGTTTTAGTCGTTTGACGTTTATAAATGAAGCGGATTTTCAAACTGGCAACACTAAAGAGCGACTTCAATGCCGTCAAAAACACTATAAAGCCAATTACGCACTTGCTCTATTCTTCCAATATACCATATTTAAGGGCCGCACTTCGCCATAGTCCATCATGGGCCATTGTAGGGACGGAGTAATGCGTAAGAGTGAGATACAAGAATATGTTGCTCGCTCTAAGGTGTAAATGCGTCTCTTACGCTCGCCCATAATGGGCCATCGTGTAGTACGGTCATAAAAATAGTTCTATACAAAAAGAACCGGTAATGTTGAAATCGGAAATACCTAGTCATTTTTAATATCATTATCATTAGCCTACCTACATTCAAATTTAATTTTATTGAACGATTAATACTATGAAGGCAATTTCATAATTATTATATATATTAAAAAAATATCTAAACAAAAAAGCTACCTTAAATACTTCGTTAACTTATAAAACCAAGCTTTGGCAAAAAAAAAATACAACCAAAGAATTAATCTCATCGTTCCTACTGGCTCGTAAATTAAAATAAATAATAAAAATAAACAACCGTAAAATCCAACCAAAACAATACAAATATTCACGTCTTCAAACGTTTATCACAGATGTTAATCATTTGTTATTATTATTTATAGTCATTCATCACTTATCAAGTTGAAATAAATTACATTTCCTTTTTTTACCGGCAGATTGTTATTATATTTTATTATTTTGAAGAGAGAAGGAGACACTGTTATGTGTGTAACCGTGACAAAACCTTATACGTAGTCAATTCATCCTAACTTGACGTAAAGATTAAATTAAGAAAAATAAAACAAACTTAATAATAATATTCTAAGGCTAAAACAACTAATTCCAGAATTTAATGGATTACCTTACTTATATGTTATAATTTTGCTCCGCATTAGAAAACAAGTCAGAACGAACCGAGTTTATCGTAAACAGCATCTCCCTCATTTATCCGGCATATGTCATAAGGTAGCCAGCCTAAAAAATGTTTAAAAATGGCAATGGAACTTTCCAATCAGCCAACCTATAGTGCTCGATCATAACGCCCGGAGAATGTCCCACAGAAACGACATTCTGTTGAACAGGGCGTAGAAAATTAAGTTCTACAACTGGTAACCTGGACGGAGTTGGTGGTCATTTTCTGATGCCGGTTGCTGAATGAGGGGAGGCGCAAGGGGATCCTCGCTGGAAGTCAGGGTTGTTGATGGTGGTTGACCTATTAGAAAAAAAAACATAATGCTTTGTTTTTACTGGTTCAAAATACCAATGAACTTAAATAATAATATAGAAATAAATGCCGTGAACGAGGTAATAATCAAAACCAGAGCCCCCTGTTTCGTTTTTAACCAATCGCCTCACTGGTAGGTCACGTGACTTTTCGTATCCGTCATCTACCAGTGACGCGATTGGTTTAAAGACGAAACTAATAGAAACGCTTGTTAGCGTAGTCAGGTAGTGCATCTTGGCAGGGCCCTCTGGTTATTTCCGGAGTGATCATGCATGCAGTTACTAGCATTCAATTTTCTTTCAAGCTCATGATAAAAAATCGTCATTAAGATTATTTCATTCAGCTTCTCTATCCCTTTCTCTGAATAGTCTAAAATAAAGTCGATACCCGAGTCTTTTTGTCCGTTTGGCCGTTTGGTTTGGTAGTTCACTACCCACGCTACGGATTTTGATGCGATTATCACCATCATTTATATAATTTCTTCCGGAAGGTTGTTATACAAGGTAAGGAAGGTCACGAAGGTTAATATGCTGCCGATTTCAAATAAAATCTGCTTGAAGATGTCATTGTCATTAGAGATGCCAAGTCATTTGTAATTGATAGAAAACTCCACCTTATTGCTGTAGAATGTCAGATTGACTTTGGAACTACGGTGGGTGACAAATTTAATTGTTTGACTGTACTGTTAAAGAAAAACTCATCAAAACCAAAGCGTGGTGAGGAGAGGTCGCTACTAGTTATATTATATTGTTACAAAGTGACTAGAAATCCTGTTTTATTTCAATATCGTCGGCGAAAGTTGTAGATGAAATAAATTGCAAATCTGCTTATTCCTAAACACGTATTTAGGAGGTTTGCACTCTAAGCCGACGATATTTAGAACGTACGAGTATGTTTTATCGTGTGAAGACCCGTTTTTATGATTAAATTTATATGCCTATATCTACCTTCAGTTTCGTCTTCTTCGGCAAGCCACTTCTGTATATCTGCATTGTACATACGCCTCTGGAGCACCTCCTTCGTGCGCGGACGAGATCCGATAAACGTCACCTCCGTCTGCAATACAAGAACAACACATACCTACAACCGAACGTAATAGAACCTCCTTAAGGTCGGTTAAAAAAATTGAGAAAGGAAGATAAGATGCACGGCACGACCTTTAATTTTTCTCAAGCAGGGTTAGGTGTAAGAGAGCCCTTAAAGGGACTTCACATCAGCTAACATTTTGGTGATTGTGGGAGTGTGGCGTAGCACACTTTATACACAACAATTTCAACAAGGCTGATTGGTGATACGCTAAAGGATAAGATGTTTATAGCGGTCCGGACTAATGGTGGGAGGCTGGTAAGATTCAAAATTAAAACTTTCATTGAAATTTGTGCAACATTTTAAAAGTTCCAAAAGTGAAACATTCACCTATAACTTCATGCTATACTCTAAAAGTTACCAAAGTGAAATCGTTTAATTTCTGAAAATTACCACAGTTTTGGCATGTAACGTACGTAAGTAACGTAAACTTTATATGCAATTTACTGGTTTAACAATTATGTAACTTTCAAAAGCTGTAATTTTCGCAGTTAAGTAAAGTTTTGCAAGTTTCAGAAATCGCACATCACTAGTCGGGGCCCCTGCAACCTGTCATAGAAAGGTTTAAAAAAAGTATCGAAGCATGCTCACCCCAGCGGGGAGGTACTGCCGCAGTTCGTCAGCGAGTTCGCCGCCGGCGCCAAGCCGCGTCGCCTCCTCCCAGCTCGTGTGGACCTCCTCGTGTAACAACTTCTCCTCTGAACAATAATTATAACATTAATAGTGTACATACAGTCAACCCATAATCGCTAGCACTAGCGCACACGCACACGTAAGCACGCACGCACGCACGCACGCACGCACGCACGCACGCACGCACGCATCAAGGAAGTAGCCCTAATTCGAGTTTACTATATTAACGTAACTCATATTCGCCAATGGGGAAGGTAGAGACAATGGAATTCCTTTGTTTTTTGATATGTTTTATAAATTAAACCTAACCCGTATAGCAATTAAATTATGCATTTAATATAAAAATAATGCTGAATTGTAAGGTGTTTCCTCATGAACCTCTTCATGCAAGTGCGTGGTATACTGACCGTCCCGCTTGGTTGTGCTGCGTTTGTACTGGATGCGAAACCGGAAGGCCTCCAGCACGCTGGCCACCACGATGGTGAGGACCACCATCGTAAACAAGTAGAATACCTGTAGAGACATACAAAAAAATAAAATATTTATTCATTAAATTAGCCACATGCGTCTTTTAAACGTTGTGTTCCTACTAGCACTTTAGAAAACCATCAAATAATCGTTTAATTTATTTTGTATTGCCATAAAGGAACGGTATGGAAGTATTATTTATTTTTATTTAAATATTTAATACAGCTTAATAAAAAAAACGCGTTAGGACTAGGAAGCAAATACGGACATCGCTTTGCGACTACATCTCAAAAAGTCCGATTTGCAAAATGACCACTTCGTTTGCGTTACTAGGTAGGTTAGGTTCGTTAAGTAACTTCAAATGCCCGAAGGGCAAATTTCCCAGGGATATTGTTCCGTCGACGTTGCTAAGACATTCATAAGATGAAAAAAACAATGTGGTAATTCAGTGACTAGGACTTTTAGAGATGTGGTCGGAAAGCGATCTGGTCGTATGACGATCTAAACACAAAGCGATGTAGTGAGATCGAGATGTAGCCAAAAAGCGATCTATATCCTGTCTATTTAACAGAGTTAACAAAGCGTTGTCTCTGTTGCACTTTTGTATGAAAATGAAAGGGACAAGAAACTGCCAGTGGGCGTCAACAAAAGCACGTCGATGGCGGGCTCGGCTTACATGCCGCCTGTTGTTAAAATATTCGTAATATTTCTCGTTATTTTTGATTGTAGTTAGAGGCACCTCAAATAATTAACTTACTGATAACATGACATTGTCATATCATCTTAATTCATCTATAAATCCTAATTATGTATTTTAACGGGAAACAGTCCAATAAACGAGCCAGGTGAAAAATTGTAACCAAAGATAAGCACTTGAAAGCGTCCGCACCGTACGAGCGACAGATGTTGACTAAACTTTGACAGGCATGTAAACCTACCTTGTGCCTGTGCATCGTCCTTATCGCTGACCAATTACGTGCCTTCTTTGTTTTCTAGTATTAACTCTGTTAAATGGACAAGGTATAGTCATATCGAGATGTGAACGGAAAGCTTCTATCCCACAGAAACTAACCATGAAGTACAATCGGCTGAACTGGCCCGCCACGGTCGCGTACGCGTTCATCAGTATGAACCAGTTGTTGACGACGGTCAGCTCGAACAGCGTCACTCCGCTGGTGATCAGATTCTCGAAGTTGTTCAAGTAGTAGTACCCCAGCGCCGTGGAGCCGTTCTTGGCGACCTTGTAGAAGTCCTCCACCGTTGTGTTCCTGGGAACATTAGGTACAGTCCGTGAGCTCTTAGAAAAACAGTCTTCGTGTAGTAGAAAATGACAGTGCACTCGTGTCTTCTTTGATTTATATAGAGCAGAAAAACCACCCCTTACTTATTTATTTAGTTTTTATTTTCGGAAATCGAAAGTCACTAATACGCTGGTAAACATCTTAGCCTAATTGTGAAAAATGTAGGTAGTTACAGAATTATCAACAAGTTTTTAGAGTTGTAGGTAATTCTGTAGCTCTGCCTACCCCACTCTGGGAACGAAGGCGTGAGTTTTTGTATGTATGTAAGTATGCGTACCAGGAGACCACTTAAACAGTGTATTTCCGTAAATAGCCAATCACGGGAAATTGTTTATAATGTACCTATACAAACATTTTTTTAAAGAAGCTGAAAGTTTTAAGGGAAGTGTTGATTGTAATTATTTTAATAAGGTTCAAGACCGAGTTATAGAAGCAAAGGGGATTTCGAAAAATATATAATATATAAATGTAGTTTCTAAGAATCCACATGTGGGTATAACAGCTCTTTATACTTCCAAATTACAGTAGTGTGTGAAGACTATATTTAAATTAAAGATGGACGAATTCGAAAATAATGATTTTGTTTTATTTGTATCATGACAAAAAGTCATATTGCATTAAAATTTGAAAAGGATAAATAAATTTAATATTATTACAGTAAGGTTTATTTTGTACTGATGGTTATTCTTTACATAACTTTTTGCGGCAACTTCAAAAAGTTTTGCAAGTTGTTAACAGAACAGAACCGCATATCACGATCGCGTGTCATCGTCAATACCCGAAGTATTCTTCTAAAATCCGAAGGCTTTTTAAGAGCTCACGGACTGTGTGCGTTGTTATGAAATTTCGAGCGACATTGACGTCACGGAAGACAAGAGCTGCTATTGTCCCCTGATATTTATTTATTTTATTTTTTATTCTAGGCGGTTGAAACCATCGTCTTGGACCTGTTAAAGAATTGTTTTAACTCGGCTTTAAACAATATGACACCGTCGAATTCGATATGGTTTCAACCTAGAATAGAGGCCATGGCAGTTTCCTCGTTCAGCGCATTCGTTTAGCATATTTTACCGGTGAGCCTTAAGCATAAATATTTATTAGTATTAAATAATCACGGCTGTCGAGAGCATACCCAATTACAATTACACCGTAATGATGCTTGTGATACCAGGTCGATGTCAGCTGGCAAGTTTGTTGTGCCGAGGGTCTTTAATTACTACGGCGATAGGTGTCTCCAGAAACGCCTACCCTACATACTCAACAGCCTGCCCTCTGACATCAGGCAGGAAGCCATCAAAGCAAAGTTTGGTAGAAAGCTGTATAGTTACCTTATTAAAAACATATAGTAATTTAAGATACTTTATTGTGCTTAAGTATGTAGATTCATTATAGATTTATATTCTTAATAATAAGAGAGTAGAGACTGCTCGATCCCACAGTCAAACTGTGCAAACGGTATTGTGGGACATATGTTCCTATTTATGATGTTATTTCATATTTTTAATAAATAAATAAATAATAATAATTAGCAAGCCAGGAAATGCTGCCAGCATCTTTGGCATAATACCGAAGGGTATTTTTTAGATTCAGCGTTTCAGTGTCAGCTTAGTTTCACTTTTACTTGTTATTTTTACAGATATTGTTATATGATGTACCTGCTTATATTAAAATAGTGATATAAAACATTCGACCCTAAAGTTAACATTGACGTTTTAACAACGGTTTTTTTCGGTCAAAATGTATGTAACTGTTAGTCGTTAGGTTGTATGCCTTAAACCAGACTGAGGACTTCTTGCACCTTACCTTAATTCCAAACCATGTACTCCATAGAGTAGAGTACGCTATGCTGAGTTTCATGTACGGGACTAACCCGAAGGCCATCAAAATTTAGTCCTCAAGCTACATATTTGTTCATATCGCAAACGTTCATAGAGCTCAGACCACGCTTTTGTATTTCTGGACTGACCAGAAATTTACCTCTATCTCACGATGGTAAATGGTTTTGAAGTCTAGGATGAAGCTAGCTGGTTCAGTACGAGCCTATCATTCGTAATTCAAAATTATATTCCGCAGGTAAAACAAATGAAGAAAGCCAATTCCAGTCTTTAGCAGTTCGCAATAAAAAAGAAGTAGCCATCAGCCCTGCGAGCTTGCTTGCCTTCTGCTTTCCTCTGCCTTCTGCCTAAAACCTTGATGTACTGGTACTTACAAGCAGCAGTTCCTAAGGTTCAGCCCCATGAACAGCTCCATCCCGATGATGGCAAAGAAGTAGTACATGACTAGCATAACGCAGCCGGCAGACGACATGAGCGGCGTCAGCAGCACCAGCGTGCCGAAAACATCGCGGTAGCGCTTCTTCAGCTTGTAGAGACGCATCAGCCTGGAACACCAGGGGCTTTTGTTAGGATTTAATACCCAAAGGGTAGCCCAATGGGACCCTATTCAAATGCCTGCGGTTTCCGTCCGTCTATTTGGAATAGGTATAATGAAACCTACTGTGCGTCGGTACGGAACTCGGTGCGCGAGTAGGTACGACTCGCACTTGACCCGTTTTTTACCATTTCATGTTTTTTTGATAGCCCATTAAAGGTATTAAAAAAATCTGCTAATTTTGGGCCAGATGGATGGGAAACTCGGTCAGGGTAGAGAAACTACCTCCTATATTACAAAGCTCACATATGACAGGTAAGTTGATAACGGAAAGTTTAAAAAATAAACTATACAAACCGCGGATAGAAGGCTTACTTCGGATTAAAATTTGACACATTTTGTATCGGCAAATGACAAATTTTAACCCGAGGTAAGCCTTATCTATCCGCGGTTTGAAAATATGTTTCGGCCGTAAGAGCCATGGCAGATGCTCTTGCCCCAAGTGGCCACAAATCAAAGAAAAAAGTCGCAAAGAGCAATATCTCTGGGTTACATATAAGCTTTTTGCAACATGCAACGTGTTGTTCGTGAGGCCCATGTTTCCGATGAAAAAATATGGGTGTGGATTAGGAGCAGTTTCTTTTTGTAAAGTGTTTAAAAGCCCCTTTAGGCTCTGGTCCCACCGCCGGCGCGTGAGATATGAACTATCGACATTTTTTCTAGCCCAAGAAACGAACAAAACATAATCGCTTCCGTGTAAATAAAAGAGGGAGATATATATATTTAGAGTTCATCGCTCGGTGTTCACACTGCCGGCGAGGACTACGAGAATTTTTACTAGCCTCCCGCCGATTTTCAACTGTTTCTAGTACAAAATTTTGGCACTGGTCCCACCGCCGGCTACAGACTATAAGGTAGTAGAACTATAAACTACAAAAGAGTGGGCGAGCGGCGAGAAGCGAGTAAAGTTTTGATAGTTTGACGCTCGGCAGGCATCGGCGAGTACCGCTGAGCTAGTTTTATAGTCGATAACTTTAATCGCTGCGGTCAACTAATAAATAGCAACTAGTAAACTTCTGTAATAGAAACAGTTGACAATCGGCGAGAGGCTAGTAAAAATTCTATGGAATTATAGCTTACTAGCCGGGCGTTGGGAGAGTGTCCTCGCCGGCAGTGTGAACAGCGATCGATGAACTATTAAAATATATCTCTCTCTTTTATTTACACGGAAGCGATTATCTTTTGTTCGTTTCTTGGGCTAGAAAAAAGTCGATAGTTCATATCTCACTCGCCGGCGGTGGGACCACTGCCTTAAGTCTTCAGTCTAGAGAAATGCTAGTGTGAAAGTTTTCTTAGTATATTGGTAGAGACGACAATGCACCATACCTCAGTGGCCTGAATATGACAACTATGAACAGTTTTGGCGCTATAGTGAGCATGACAGCGCCCATCAGAGCGAGCAGCGTGACGCTCAGGTCGAACACGTTCCAGCCGCTCTCCAGGTACGAGGATACCCCGGATGCCATCATACGCAGAGCCGCTTCCACCAGGAATACTAAGGATGAGAGGGGTCAGATTAAGTTGGATACCATTCGAGAAACTGTTTGTCATAATCGTCACACACTATATTATTTGGATTAAATGAAGAACGGTCAGTTGAGTGTGTAGTGAGGTCACCAATGAAACAGCTGATACAGCTGATACCTACCTATTTCTAATCAGATTATTAGTTTAACGATGCTATAAAAGTTTATACACTCAGGAGCAAAAATAACGGGTCAGAGTGCGTTTTTCATACTAAAGAGGCTATTTCGAAGCCTTGGTTCCTCGCCAGGGAATGCTTTTAGTGAAATCTGATGATTGATGCCTAGGATACCCAACTGAATGAATCTGCGGCTAACGCCGGAATTGTGCATGTTCAGAAAAAAATCTAAAATGGCAATAAAATGTAAGGAAATCCGAGTGCTGACCCAAACTCTCCCGCTGTGGTGTCAACTGATTGTGCGATCAGTTAGGTATGTTAAGAACTTTTGACCTCCTTTATTGAACCTCGGAGTATCCACTATTAAACCTCACTCAAAACAACCCCAGGCGAGGAACGAAAGCTTCGAAATAGTCTCGTTTGTGTGAAAAACGCACTCTGACCCGGTATTTTTGCTCCTGAGTGTAGTTTAAACCTTGACATTTACTTATAATTCTGCTTACGATGAATTATCGTAAGTTCCATGCCATTAACCCTAACCCTAGATAATGACTAGAAACCATAGTATATAAGCCGAACGTTTACCAATAAAACACAGTATTCTCCAAGACTCTTGAGTTATCATTTTAACCTAGTCACCCTACACTTCATGGCGATCTTGCCATTTCGGCAAATTGATTTACGGGGAAAGTTCATCTATGAATATTATCTCAAAGTTACATGTCATAGTTAACCTTTACCAAGTGGATCCGGTATTTTGATGTATTCAAGAACTGAATTCTTTTAGGAGACTTATGGTAGGCGCAGTAGAAGCACTTTCCCCGAAAGACCTATTTTCGAGGCGTTGGTGTTTTACGATGGTAATTAATTTCATATGTACAAAATGTAGTTAACTGTATGAATAGCTTTTAACGAGAGGTGTACAATTGTCACTACGTATGTAGGAGTAAAGAAAGATACATCCCGAAAGTGATTCAATATGAACCATTTCTGTGGAAGCATCGTAAGATTTAACAAAGGCGTTTGTAAATGGGGAGAAAATGAATGTACTGACGTGAGAGGAAGAGCCAGGTGTCCCAGGAGGCGCAGAGCAGGCGCGCGTCGTGCTGCAGCCCGCCGCCGCGCGCCGCCGCCACGCGCAGCACCATCGCCGCGCCGTTCGCCACGATCAGAGAGTCTGCGGCCCACACCGTTGCTCAGGGTTTCTTAGGCCCGTATTAATTAACTGATCTCATATCTAATGCTCGTCTCGAGATGCGGCAAAAATGACAGTGTTCTATGGTTTAACGTTTACTTTGAAGTATCTTGAGACGGGCCTCAAAGTCAAGATCAGTTTATTAATACGGCGCTTAGTGACGATTTTTCATACACAAGTTTGAAATAGGAACGAGTTAACCGTAAACGCATGGACGTGCCTACCGTGCCTGCGTAACGTTTAAAACTCATACCGTCTACACCAAGTAAGTCACTTGCTTTAAGAGGTCCTGTGTTGGAAGGCTTCGTGTTCTCTGAAGTATCTCTGTTCCCAGAGCCAAGATACAACGCTCCAGCGTTTTAAAAAAATAAAACCATATTTGATCGGTTATCACTAGCCGACAATACATAAAAAATCGAAACGTATTTTCTGTTTTGTACGGACAGACCCCCGCAAAGGCGAGGGGTGTTCTTTAAGAAATGGCTGGGCATGTAGTAACATAGTCGATAATAGAATATCAGACAACACAACACTTGAGCGTCGACCTAACGCCCAATAAACGCGCGAACAAACTTCGATGCTATGTTTTCTATCCACGCAGACATTACAGTATCAACTTCATAATTTATAATTAGGATTATGGAATCAATTACGGACGACATTCCTATATACATATAGTGTACGGTCACGAACGTTCATTTGTGACCCATTTAAAAAAAAATGCTCGAAGTGGTCAATGTCAACAGCGATACCAAGTTATTTATAACATATGGGAAACTCAACCTTATTGTTGTAGAATGCCAGATTGACTTTAGACAAGGTGGGTACCAAATTAAAGTCTTTGACTGTACATATAGGAGCGGTAATGGGAAAATCTTCCGAGTCCACATCGGTAACAGATAATACTTACAAATGACGTACTCGAAGTAGTCCCACTTGACGACCCGCGCGGCGGCGCGCGCGACGGGCTCCAGCACCGACTCGGCGTACCACGGAGCCCGGGCCGTCTGCGGCGCCCAGCGCAGCGCGAACACCTCGTACAGGTTCGCGAACTCAGCGCGGGACAGCCCCCCCTCGCCCGACTGGTTCAGCTGCTTGAACATTAGGTATACGTCTAGGCCACCTGCGAACAAAAACATAATATTTTCATAAATTTTATTCTAGGAGAGGGTAGAGTATAGCGTAGTGCCTCAACAGCTCCTCGAAGTGCCTCAGCCGGACCGCGTTAGGCGCCCGGCGCGACACAAAAAGTATGATCGCGTGTCGCGCGACATCACGCACTCCATGCGACAATGACATCGACGTAGGTACTATACTCACTGTAGTGCGGCGCGTAGTGCCTCATGAGCCCCACGAAGTGCCTCAGCCGGACCGCGTCGGGTGCGCGGCGCGACACGAGCAGTCTGAACGCGTGTCGCGCGGCGCGACGACGGTGTAATAACAACGCGCGACATTTCTCGCGCTCTATACGAGTGAACGTCTCGTAAACTACAGCTAACATCTGAAACAGGCAATATACCCAAGATCAATAAAAACTGGGCACTGCTTGCATAAATTTGTACCACCTCTTTCATTGCCTTTAGTGTTTTTCAATGAAAAACATGTCACTAAGCTTAAGACTGAATTTAGCCGCACGTCGCCACAAACACGAATTCGCAACATGATGGAAGTATTGTGCGCAACAAAATGAAACATCACATAACTAATAAAAAGGCAACATTTACCGTCTTTTGTTTGCCAGATTGTCACCAACTGCGCCTTGCTCTTGCTCAGTCTAACTATACCTTCAAATTCATCACTAACAGTTGTTGCTGTTATAGAATTTAGGTTTTGTTTTTCTCTAGGAAATCGCTGTTACTGAGCTGAATTCTAACAAACTTACCAAATTCATAAGAACGTAGAGCACGGTGATGATGTAGAGGATGAAGAAGAGCGCGTACCATTTCGACTTGGCGTACGAGGGCATCATGACATCAGGAAAACTGGAGACAGACAATAAGCACATGTTTAATGCGGCACAGTAAGACCGTCCAACACCCGAACATCGTCCTATAGCCGCCTGTCCATTTAGTTACAATAAAACTTAAATAAATAAATAAATATGCTTACTCCCTTGGGCATCCTGAAGCATCCTTCCTTCTTGGGCAGCATCCTTAAGCTTGAAACCTATGCTAAAACATATTATTCTACTTAACTCACTTTGCCGTGGTGAGTAGCACAAACATGCTGACGAAGGAGTCACTGATAGTGGAGAAGTGGCCGTTGTCCAGGTGCTCCGAGAACAGGTAGTAGCCCAGGAGCGAGTATGTCGCCACGAAGAACATGAGTAGCCCTGGGGAAAATCATTGGTGAGATAGAAGACACCACAGCCGCTCGAAGAAACGGCAAGTCTCAGCCAGTGGAATGTTTATGCCGTGGCCCAAGGTCTGTCGGAATTTGGTGTACATCCCAATCTCCTCATAGCGGCTCTTATCACATGCTGCAGTTACTTTAAATTCAAAATCATTGAAGTGACTCAAATTCCTCTAATATTCAATACAATATTCGGTACAATAAACTATAAATTATTATTTGGGGGTCCTATTCAGTGATCACAGTGGACATTGCGGGAATTTTAAACGAGTGTTAATTTTAAATTTATTTTTACTGCAATATCTGATCATGGCCTCCGTGATGAGAAAGGTGACGCTCTGAAGAAGGTTATTCTCATTTCAAGGTCATTAGTCATTAGTATGTAACTAACCCAGCATGTCTAATACTATACGTGGCAGCAATTGCAAAATCTAATAAAGAATACTATATTGAAGGTCACGCTCTGAAGGTCAAGATCAGTCTTCACGTTCAAGGCCAAGGTCAACTAACCCAGCATGTCGAGAATAGGTGGCAGCGACTGCAGGATCTGCCGGATAAAGCGCCGCACGCCACCACAATGTCGCGTGTCGACCAGAAAGATGGGCCGCAGCGCGCGCGTCACGCGGAAGTGTGAGGACTCGCGGCATAGTACCACGATGGCTTCTAGCACCATGATGAGAAGTGTCACACCCTGAAAAATTCTCAGTTATAAGTATTAATTGTTCAGAGATTAGCCGAGTTAGAATTTTGATTTAATCTTAAAGCCCAGACAAATTTCTCCTGATGGTTTGAACGGAAGACTAGCGCTGACGTTAATGCAGCATTACGATGAGTTGGAACCATTTCTTGGCTAAATTCTTCTTGCAGTTTTAATGACCTTGTTATGTTCATGTCACGAATGTGTTTTTATTTCTTTCTTTTAAGATGTTGAATTTAGCTGACTGGTACTTTAGACCTAACGAAGTTTGACGTTACCTTGACTTTAGACCTCACGTTGGTAACCCGAAGGCTTTGATTTGGTGTCGGAGAAGGGTGGAAGGGTGGTTAGTGAGACGACCATAGTGATTTATAAATTAGGAAGTCTTGACAACTGCAAAGGACAGGCTAACGATCGTAAAAATAGAAGATCACAGAGGAGTGACAAATAGTTTTTTAACTGCATCACAACGTGCTAATTAGAAACATTTGGGAGGAAATCATTAAAGACAAGACTATAAGTAAGTGTACGTCGTGATGTAACATGTATAGAGATATAAAAAAGCTTGTAGTGAGAAGATGCCAAGTTACCAGAGCATAAACACAAAGAAAAAAACAAGAGCTAAGTCACCTTGATCATGGTTCTCTTGTGTTTGAGGATCGTACTCCACCCGATCCACTTCAGCTTGAGATGCAGCTCCACTCCAATCACCATCAGCGCCATTAGCTCGATCGTGCCGTGGGCCCATACTGGCAACTGAGTAAACAGACACACTATATTATCATGAATATTAAAATCAAAACAAACATTCACTGAAGAGGCTAAATAAGTGCATATTTATTGAGTAGGCCTACTGAACTCACGTAAAATTTATAGTTTGAATAAGATAAAAACGTTCGAGTTCGCGTTATTACATGTAGCTTTACAAAAAATTTGGCAACGAGGTGGCAGATGAAACTTCAATATTTTTTAAGTAATTACCACATTAAACAAATGAAAACTAGAAAGCGGGCAATCACTGTCGGTGGGCAAACACACCCTGGTTTATCCTACTATGTGAACGACGTTTACATTCAATATGCCTTAGGCGTGAAATACACAGAAGCGGCGCGGCGCAGTTAAGGCGTAAGCGAGGCGTAGACGCGGCGCAGGCAAGGCGCGTTCCTGTAGGCCCGGAAAAGCCTTCGCCTTGCCTCGCCGCGCCCTCGCCTTGCCTTCGCCGCGTCCTCGCGCTCCCTCTCACTCGCTCGCCTCTTCTGTATAATTTAGCATCGCCCTAGCGACTTTTCCACGCCTTGACGCGTCATTAACTGCGCCGCACCTACACCTTACCTGCGCTGCGTCGCTTCTGTGTATTTCACGCCTTAGAGCATAAACTTCTGTATCTCGGGTGGGCGGTGGACGTTACTACAAGTAGCTGCAACTCATTTTTATAGTAGATAGGTACTGTAGCTGCTTACAAACCAACTGATTTTGTCCCATTTTGCATGTTCCATAAAAATCACATTTAACAAAATTCCTTTTGGACTGGCGGTTCAAATGTTTTTGTTAAATCGTATTTTTCGAACACAGAACCGTAGTTTCCATAGTCATAATCAAGGCCTTACCATAAAAGCATCCACAGCGGGGACCTCAGTGAACGCCAGGAGTATGAGGACCAGGGACGCGAGTAGATCCAGGCCATGGTACCAGGGGTTGTGGACCCGCAGGTATGCTGGCAGCTCCTCGGGACTGGACGGGTGCGAGTCGAACTTCTCGTTGTTCAGGCCTTCCTGGGGGGGGGTTGTACAGTTAGGAATATTTATATGGTATAGACAAGGGAAGGGTGTGGTGGCACATAAACTAGACATGCCAAATAAACACGCCACTTCATATGGAAAATAGACTCTAAGGCCAGTAGTCATTTAAATTCACTCTCGTTTAAATAGGTTATACTATATGAGACCTATTTCACCGATAAGTATATTTTAGTAGAGCGTTTTTAAAGTTTTAGTCGATTTGAAAAATTAAATGTTAACTTTAACAACTGTTAAAATATTATTGCTATAAAGTTGAGTAGGTAATAGTTAAACCTCAGGGTGTAGACATGGTGCTTTCTGAAAATTTTAACGACTCCCATATTAGAATTTTTGACGTATGCTAACGTTAGTCGCTTACCTATATCATTTATCTACATCCATGGCATAACTTCCCTATAATATGTTCAGAAACGATAAGCAAATGACGTATATTAGTAAACCTGTAACTGTGGTTGCACCGTAATGTTTCAATTGCAGTATAGGTAGCCCAAACTTTAATCACATTCAAATTTCGAACATCTTCTTAAAACAAAGGAATCATATTTAATCGTGGCCCGCCCGCCGCCGCTGCTGCCTTTGCCGCAGTCATTTGTTTCGAACTTTCGAATAGTTTCGAAGAACAGAAAATAAAGTTACCTATCTACAACTTGAAAATGTAGGCCATATTGTACATGTTGTAGAAAACTTATGATATGCATGTAGATAAAGTTTTGTATGCGCATAATTAGGCATTAAAAAACTCGTGTGATCTTATTATTGAACTCGCCTTTTGGCTCGTTTCATAAAACCACACTCGTGTATTAATGCCTCTCATTATGCTCCAGTTACATAAATAACTATTCCATTTTATACAATTTCCTAAAGTCGTTACGTTCGCAGAATGCAACTTGTCTTGACTCTCGTCTATCTGTCACAATTTTAGCATCTCTATGGCAGACGGACAGGAAGGAAAGGACAGGAATTTATCTCAAATCGTTATTCCTCGATTAGTGCTTCAAAATATCTTATCCTTTCGGATACACTTCGACCTCTTAGGATCTTTTGTGCAATCACCCTCTTACACACTCAGCAAACAGTGCAAGTTTCCTCACGATGTTTTTACCTTCAAAGTAACACCACCAAGGAGGATGGAAAGACGTTACCTCCAGATATATCGCGGCTTCATGGTAGTTCATCTCCCAATGCTCGTCCTCGGACATGTGAAGCCCTGCGTGCAGCGAGGACCGGCTGCCCATGTCCAGCGTGCCATCGCCGGCGCCATCCGAGCCTGTCCGTGAGTCTGGAAACACACATTCATTATCAATTACCATATCTGCGGAAAGTTGTCCAGGACACCTTAGGACTTTTGTACAGCTTAGATAAGGCAAACTAGCACACATGCATGCCACCTGATAGTAAGTGGGATCTGAGACCCATAGGAAAACCATACAATCTATGGTCCTAGCATGCAAGAATAGTCCAATTTTCCTCATGATATTTTTATAATATGTGATAGTTTACTGCAATTATTGCTAGCTAGGTATATTAAGGCCCGTTTCTCATCGGGACACCATGGCGACGCAACGCAACCAGTCGCCGCCACTAACAAAATGTATACAGCTCCATTGAGGATATCTCCCCTGGGGCCTTTTTATACAGCTACAAATTACAATTTACAGGTTACAAGTTTCCATTTGACACAACCTCGACCAATGACGATCAGCCATTTGAGCAGTGTTGCCAGTTTACACCTGTAAAATGGTTAATTGCAGCTTTATAAAACGTGCCCCAGGTGTCCGTTTGGTGACGCATCGTTTCATACATTTTGTTGATGGCTGATGAGAAGGGGCTCATGGTTTGACCTAAAATCGTTCGCTCTAAACTCTAGCTATAGCTAGCATATCTTTAGGATAATGTAATGAGAAAAATTGGGCTATTCTTGCAGTCGACCATAGCTGTATGGTTTTTTTTTGGCAGAATGTGGTCTCCAGTTCCGTATTTTACCAGTAAACGGCCGTTTTAGCGAAAAACTATGCATTTTGAGGTTATAAAGGTGTTTACTAAAAAAGACAAGTCAGATGGTTATGGACTATACAGAACAATTTTGTGACTCTTCAAAAAACAAAATCAAATACAACAAAATAGAGATGTATTAAAGTCGACTTATAGCTCGTATTAAAAATGGTTTAAATCGTATACGGAACATACTGGACTTAAACTCATTTTCACTTCAACCTCAGAAGACCCACAAATGGCGCACGCGAGCGGTATAAAAATCACTGTCATGTACAGCAAGCTCGGTCTTTATAGGGCTTTACCTACCTTGCAAACCAATAACTTCGTTATCCATATCACTACCCGAGTCCACACAAACAACAGAAGAACAATATGTGATGTGCACAATACCGACTGCCACGCACTACCGATCGGCAACGCTCGACCTAGCAAATCAGAACTCTACCGGTTATAACATTAATTCATAACAAGCGTTTCATTAACCATATATATATCATTATTCTTCACAAAACATGCACATGGCTGTTAAAGCCAAAAATAAATTACAAAAAAATGCGATTGACCACTTGACTAATAAATAACATAACACTTAAAGTAATTTATAAAGTAAAGTAAAATATTTTATCCTTAAAAGATAGTGATGGTGAGAAAAAAAAGCTGCTAAGGCTGGCTCAGCATAAAACTGCGGAGATCCGCGTATTGAGACCTGATTATAAGAGCGTATATAGAGGTAGGTAGGACGTGCTGGCAGGGGCATCGAAGCTAGCGGTCCCGAGTTCGATCACAAGTAGGTAAGGGTAAGTGTATTTTTTAGGGTTCCATTAGTCAACAAGAAGCTCTTACAGTTTCGCCATGTCCCCATATTGTCCATCTGTCCGTCTATCCGCGGTTTAAATCAGAGACTCTTGGTCTACAAAACTGTAATTAAGCATATTTATACATTAAAGTAATGCCGAAAAGGGGTTTCGGGTACCTCCCATAAGTATTTAGTATCTATGACCTAGTGCCGCTGTCCGACATGCTCTTGCCTGGTATTTATTTCTATAAATAGTTTTACGGTTAGCATATGATAAAGCTAGCAAGAGTTAATTGATTGCAGTAGCTGAGTACGGCCTTGGGCAAAACAAAAGCTGTCTTCAAGACAAATAACACGATTTTCTTTATTATTTAGCCGCACGAGCCTCTTTGTATGGAGCCTTCGTGGAACAAACAATGGAGGACTTTATAGTTTCCCTTTAGTACTAAAACCTCGATTCAGCGTGAAACTTAAGCATTTACACTTAGTGCTATTAAATTCCAAAGCGTATGCGTGTAAAAACATGTTCCCAGCGTGAGAATACAATACCGACATAAGTAGGTATATATCCAAGTTCCCTAAAATTGATCTAAACTTAATAAGCTGGTATTACTTTTTGAATGGTCTGTGGTCATATTAGGAATGCGAAATGCTTCCTCGCTTCGTTTTTCCTTAGCGTAACTGCTATAGGTATGCAGGAAAGATCTCATACGTGAACACAGAATGTAGAATCTGTGGCGAAGGGGTGGAGACAAACACAAACTGTGTGAATGTGATGTCATCGCCGGAGTTGGCGGGTGGAGTTGGTAAATGAGAACGAACCAAGAGATATTTTCTCTTAATTGACAAAAAATTACCTATTCAATGGCGTGCGCCATTTGTGGGTCTGAGGTTGAAGCATGAAAATGAGTTTAAGTCCAGTATGTTCCGTATATGATTTAAACCATTTTTAATACGAGCTAAGTCGACTTAAATACATCTCTATCTTATATTTGATTTTGTTTTTGGAAGAGTCACAAAATTGTTTTGTATAGTCCATAACCATCTGACTTGTCTTTTTTTGTAAACACCTTTATAACCTCAAAATGCATCTTTTTTCGCTAAAACGGCCGTTTACTGGTAAAAAAAGCAACTAGAGACCATATTTTGCCAAACGATTTTCCTGAGATCATACATGTTTTTTTATGACGAAAAGGGAAAATTCCTGTGCAAAGTGAATGGTGTACCAACCCCTTAAAAATAAAATTCCTAGGCTGTACCCAGAACCAACTTGGCGGCTTTGTGTTCGAGACGGAATAATCAAGCAAAATAACTTTTTAAAAGGCAATATATAAGAGATAATAAATACAATGGCAGTGGGAGGGGCACATTGCTCGCAGGACTGATGGCGATGGGGTCAGAAGGTTCTGAGTGGCGTCAGCGGACCAGAAGACGAGCTGTAGGTAGGCCTCCAACAAGATGGAGTGACGACCTCGTCAGGATCGCGGGACCGCGGTGGATGCGAAAAGCACAAGACCGGTCTGAGTTGAAAGCCTTGGGGGAGGCCTATGTCCAGCAGTGGACGTCTTTCGGCTGACATGATAATGATGATGAATAAATACATACTCAAAAAGTCGGTGAACGTAGAATACACTGTAACTGGATCGGCGTTTCTAGACGAATACAGTACTTTGTCAAATCTCATTATTTTCTAATATGGATATTTAAATTTAATACAACACTACTACAAAACAACATTTATTGTTCGCTGAAGCAAACTCACTGAAATGATAAGAGTCGCCTATCTTAGTCACTTGAGAAATGTTTACTTAAAGCGTTTTTGTAAATTAACCGTACCTCATAAGCTGCGTTATAACTTATAATGTAGGTACCATTTCTTATTAAATACAACAGTACACCCAACTGCAATAACTTGACAATGTCTTTAGGGTTTCGTGCCAAAATGTTAAAAAAGAAACCCTTTTGAAAGACTTTGGTGTCTATCTGTGTGACTCAGCAGTTTTTTTCTACAACTTGCTCGTCCGCGTCTATTTATGTATAAAAAAAATATTTTAAAAAGTTTCATTGAAATTGGGGTCTAAAACTACGTAATCCGTATGATATCGATATCTTCTCTAGGTATGGTATTGTTTTGTAAATCGGCCACTATTCTTCTTCTTCTTCTTAATGTGCCTCTCCGACTAGCGAAGGTTGGCAGTCAGCTCTGAAAACTTTTCTCTGTCTCTCGCGAGGCGAAACAGATGGGCAGCACTCGTGACACCAGTCCACTCCCGGAGATTCCTCAGCCATGACTTCTTCCGGCGGCCTACATGTCTTTTGCCAGCGACCTTTCCCATCATTATCAGCTGTAAGAGGTTGTATCTATCATGCCGTAGTACATGGCCAAGATATGCAATCTTTCTTTGGCGGATGTTATCCCAAAGACATCGCTTCATGTTGACACGTAGCAGGACTTCTTGATTCGTCACTTTCTGTGTCCAACTGATCTTTAGCATCCGCCTATAACACCACATTTCGAATGCCATTACTGTCAAGTAAATAAGTGCTATCAAAACGTTGACCACACGATAACATGTCAAAGGCAATATGGCTTTACCTAGTATAATAGACCCCCAGTTATGAAATACACACGTAAAGGTCTTCAACAAAAAGCATAATTAAGAACTGATTTGTTCAACAAACTATTCTGAAGTTGCCATTACTTCCCATCTAAACTCGCACGGTCGTTTGCCTCTCTCTCAATTCTAAGAATTCTGTGTGACAGAGCCGTAACAAGTTGTTTATTTTACTCATGAAACATTTATCTAAGGCATTTTTATCTGGTCATATTTACATGGCTTCAGTGGACAGAAGCAATTAGCTAATGAAATTTGTAAGATCATGGGGCAAGTGCGTCAACCATATATTATTAAGGGATACTTACTTATTTTACCGAAACACCTTTCACCCATCGTATCGTTAGTTACCTACGCAGAATTTTCATTTCATTTTCATTTCTCGCCGCATGAGTTCATTTATTTTGGTTTGGTAGTCACAAGTCGAATCTAACCTACGTAATTAAAACTGGCCGTCACTTGCAACGATCCAACAGGAAATGGTTGTGTTGTTCTGGTGTTGTCACACAAAAAGTTTATTAGTATTTTTAAGGGTTTTAAGCTTAAAACTAATATTAATTTATTATATTTTTATTTATTAATCTATGTATAAAATTGTCGCTAGTGTTTGTAATGTTACCTGTTACCTGTTACCTGTTTACTGTTACCCGTTTTTATGTCTAATTTAGGTTAGTTTTAAGTCAGGGTCCCTCTGAAAATCAGCGCCGCAGTTTAACTACGGCACAATGCTGAAAGGGATCCTATTAAACATATTATTATGTGTGTTGACTAAATATTTTCTATTCTATTCCAATTAATGTTTCAGATATCCTGAAAACATCAAGGTTTCAGCAGATAATAATCGTTCGATCAAATAGAATTCAATGAAATGATACAATGCGTTACCATTTTTAGAGGTGGTTTGACGCACTTACCCCGCAGACGCGCCCTTGCCCCGCCTGACCTTAAAGTATTCTATAAGTAAGTTCTACCTACTAATGACGACTACCTACCTATTAACGAACTTTTGTCCGACAAAGTTTACCGTTGTTTCGAGAACCTATTAAAAAAATCCGGGACTCAAAGTATCCTATGTGCAAATCTAGTAAATTTGGATCTGTATACTGAATTTCATCCTGACGAGGTCGTCACTCCATATTGTTGGAGGCCGGATCGCTGGACCGCGGTGGATGGGAAAAACACAAGACCGGTCTGAGTGGAAAGCCTTGGCCTATGTCCAGCAGTGGACGTCTTTCGACTGACATGATGATGATGATGATGACTAAATTTCATTAAAATCCGTATAGCCGTTCATTCACGAGTTTTTAATTTATTAGAATAATGCAACAGAATAAAAGAAAAACCGTTAATTTAATTGAAAGGATGCCATTGTAATTTGTGAGCCACTGTCGCTGAACAATGGCTGAATGAATCACGGCATTAGCACAATGCCCGTGAATATTCACAAGGTCGTGGCGAATACCAATTATCGAGTACAAACCCAACGTGAGTATAGTGTAGCTATTACTACACTACTATGACAAAAACCTCACGCTCACTTAGAAAAGGCACACTTAAACGTAACATTTTTTATCGAATAGATCTTTATGACAAAATGTTGATAGCTAGCTAGCTAGCTTAAACTAGCTTAGATCTATTCTATAGAAACAGCCCTGAAATATTTTTATTATAGCCATAAAAGGCAAACACGTAGACAGGCCACCCGATGGTAAGAAGTCACCGTCGCCCATAAACATAGCAATGCCAGGGGCACAGCGAAGTTGTTGCCTTTCAGTGAATTGGGATAGGCCAAAAAAATAGTTATTTTTTACATTCTAATTCGAAAGAATAGGTAATTTTAAGAGATCAAATTTTTTATTTTATTTAGCAGACCTTTTAGGATGACATGATTATTTAAAATTTGGAATGATTTTTTCTAGTAAATAACAAGGAAAATTAGCCAGTTCCCTACAGGAGACGTTAATCGTCTCTATTCTACATTTCAGCTTTGGCGTTAGCTCATACTCACTCACTCCTCAAACGTGACTCACTGACTTATACGTATTGTATATCAACGCACAGCCGAAACTACTGTACCTAGAAACGTGAAATTTGGTACAGGGGATCATTTCATGGTCTAAGTGAGCACCAAGAAAGGATTTTTGGAAATTCACCCCCTAAGGGTTAAAATAGGGGGAGTAGCGGGAAACTTATTCTACGCGTACGAAGTCGCGGGCGTCCTATTCATAATATAAATGGATCGTTGATGTGAAAGCTCTTACCCTAATATAATTTTACGTTGGCCAACAGGTTCTCCATTTTACTCTGTAAAACCTGGTTGTTTTTGACATCTTAACATCATAGTACCTATTGTTTTGATTGAGCTATCGTAACGTTGACAATTCAAGAGCGTCGTCGGTGGCCCGGGTCGATACCCCGCGGCCTGTATCAATGCTCTTACGGTGAAGGAAAAACATCGTGAAGAAACCTGCACATTCGAACAGCTGAGTGTGTAAGAGGGTAATTGCACAAAAGACCCTAAAGGGTCGAACTGAATCTGAAAGGGCCCATCTGTAAGATAAGATAAGATAAAAGTTGACAATTCGATATCATGTCAATAGCAATTTGTTTTACCGTTTCGGGGCAGTGGTCCAACTTATTTTACGACGATTGTTGAAAAGTATACACACTTTCGCGCATTTTCATACTAATATTATAAATCTGAAAGTAATTTTGTCTGACTGTCTGTTTGTTATGCTTTCACGGATGAAATTTGGTATGGAGAAATAGGACACTTTTAATCTCGAAAAATATGATAGTTTCCGAGGTCATAGCGATAAACGACTTCTACGCGGACAGAATCGCGGGCATTAGCTAGTATTACTTTAAAGATAACGATTTTACTAGTTGACTCATTTCCTATGACACTATCCTCAATAGTTACTGAACACTCACATGATTTCAATCGATACCACTTCTCTTTGAAGAAATACAACGTTCTATCAGCCACACTGGTTACTTTAGACATTGTAAGGGCCGTAAAATAAACTAATCACATTTTACGCTTTACGTACTGATGTCGAATGGCGGAGAAACAGGTGATTGCAGTACCACAGAGGTAGACAACCTTTGGTGCAACTCTGATTGACAACAAGTAGAAACAATAGGTGTTTAAAAAAAAACATGCTTGGAATTTTGCCTTAAAAGCATACTATATTATTATTATTTTTTGTTTATTATTTACTGAGATAATAAATGAACAATTTTCTGCACATGGCTAAAGAGTAATAGGGGAGATGTGTACAAAATGATCCCCTTAATTAAGGGAAAAACGTTACTGTGGTCAAACTTCTAGACAAAAACACAATATTTAATTTGTTAAGGATGGTGAATTTACATAACTGCATACTTATTTCTTATCGTTTGTAAGTGTTTTGTAATAACGTCATGTTTTCTAATACATTACTAAAGCATAATTTTATACACATGTATGTATTAAACGATCCCCGGGATACCGTGATATGTAATATTAATAACAAAAATATCCACGTCGCAAATATCAATATCTCATGTGTGTTAGAAAACACGTATTAATTGGGATAAGTATATTTATTTACGACGTGACTGATCTTAGTATAAATAATCTTTAAAAAAACATTTCTCAGAAATACATAAAGGTTTGTTAGCCCTGTCTGATAAAAGATGTGAGCTGTCCTGATAAGCTTGATAAGCGACGAGAAACCATTTGAATAGCTACGGATAGTTTACACAGCCTTGCGCGGCGCTAGGTGTGCGTGTGAGAGGAAATATATAGGCACCGCACGGTCTCAGTGATGCGGGGTTTACACAGTTCGATTTCCACCGCACGGCGAATATTCTACCGTGCAAATGGCAATTCTAAAGCCGCAAGCCCAGCCGGCGTCCGGCCGCATGAGGCTGGCGACTAAAATCGACCGTGCAAATGGCAATTCTAAAGCCGCAAGCCCGGCCGGCGACCGGCCGCATGAGGCTATTGAGGCTGGTGACTAAAATCGACCGTGCAAATGGCAATTCTAAAGCCGCAAGCCGGGCCGGCGACCGACCGCATGAGGCTGGTGACTAAAATCGACCGTGCAAATGGCAATTCTAAAGCCGCAAGCCCAGCCGGCGTCCGGCCGCATGAGGCTGGTGACTAAAATCGACCGTGCAAATGCTCAGTCGCAGGCGTACGAGTACCTAGGTATATAGTCTATAGCTGCAATATGAACAAAGTCACCTGCGATTCTAATGGACCTGCGTAAATGAGTTTTTTACAAGCGATGTTAGTAGTGACTAGCCGCACGGCGATAGCCACCCGACTAAAGGACCACGATACTTATGAAAAGCCGTAATCAGCGACGTACCTACTGCCCTGCTAAGCCAAATAGCAGCATCACAGATTAAACTAAGCTAATCTTATAAGCTTTTAAGCGTTGTAAGCTTTAATATCTTTTAAGCTTTGTGGAATGCAATAAATGATTGAGTATTGAACTCCATAGCAAACACAACCCCATTACTAAGATAACAAAAGAGGATTGAACTTTGGCATTTGAATTAGCTTGGGAGGACAGAGTGACACCTCAGCATTTTTGACGAGTCAGTGTCCGTTTCACTGCCGCGAAGGGACGCACACCTAACTGTTCCTCTTGCCTACATTGATTTATTTTATTTTTACACGACTGCGGCAAAGCCCAAAAGAAGGGTTATGTGTTCGGGTTGTATATACGTCCGACTCAATGTCCGCCTGTAACTGCTAAACGGATAAACCGATTTTAATAAATTATACGTGGTTAGATTCGTCTTAACCACTAGAGTGTATATTAAAATTATTTAAATGTCAAATTGGCGAAATAAAAATACTAACAGCAGATTTTTAAAAGCTTGCTTTTCGTCACCTCAATAATTAATCCTAGGTTAACAGGTTAATTCGTCATAATTGACAGTTCTCATATGAATTTGACAATTAACAATTTTGAAAAGTTTTATGGTTAGTGATTGCCTTGCTTCTTCTTTATCTCATTATAAAAATACATTAGCCACGCGGCTCCTGCTTTGAGCATTGATATCTCTGTATATTCCTTTTTTAAACTTATGTATTTAGTACAATGAAGTGCTTACATAGGTAGATAAATACATTGTCCAGAGCGGAAATAGGGGAATAAATTTGTTTGGATTACACTCAGCTCTAAATCAGTTTTAATTGGTGCGGCGCAGGCGCTGGCCGACAAACAGCTTAATCTAATATGCATATTTACAGCGTACCTACGCATCACATAGCACCGCGCGTACATAACAGAACGATATCGCGGGCTTCGTTCTAAAGGGGCGTACCTACATGCAAAAATGCGTTTTTTTTTGTCCTTTAAGGCGTATAATTGGAATGGAAAAAAGCTGTCAAACCAAAAAGACGTACAGCAGCCGTAATAGCATTTATTTAGCAGAGTTGCGCATTATCAACGGTCCATATACACGTATGTACTGTCAGTCTTAGATATTTAGTGTGATCTATAAAATTGTGTCATATTAGTTATTTACGACCGATTGTGTGTATTATACACCTCATAACAAAATAAACGTATATTTTATTTTTGTCAAGCCCATTAGACGTATGAATGTCAAAAATAAAAAGCAATAACGGTATTTTGCACGATTTTACATTGAAATGTCATCATATTTGAGCTTATGAACTGGATTAATTTCTCATTAAATTAAATTATCGATTAGGTAAGGTTTCATATTATACCTACGCCTGCAAATCAAAGTATTTTTTAAGAGTTTTTTAGTTCCTGTTTGCTTATCATCGCAGAGCCAAAAAGGCGTACCTAATGACATGATTACAGGTTTCTAAACCAGGAAGTATTTAAAAGGTCACATGGAAATTTATAGCTCAATAATTAAATATACAAAAGAGTTATTAAGATTTTTTATCTCTCCTGAAAGTAAGAGTTTTGCGTAAACGCCCCTTTAGCATGAAGACCGCGATATGTAGCCCAGTTTGATACGGTGCAGACAGAATGTTGACCTAGCTATACTTTAGTAATGTTGGGAAAGACCGGAAAATGCTCGTCATCTTCACGGCACACAATTTTATAACAATAAAAGTAGAGCAGAGGCTCTTCCTAACAAAACAGCGTTTAAGGAGTACTAAGCTTGTAAGAAGTCAATCCTGACATTTCAGCTCCCATTTTATCCCTTATGGGGTAGAATTTTACCTTATGCAACTTCAGGGTATCACCGTTTCAAATTTCATTAAATTGGTTCGGTTCGTTAATTATTGCGGAGACAAACGAATTCCAAAAACCATCCTAACGTGTTCTGTGTGTAATTTTTAAGCCCCCTGAAGGAAGTCGTACATGGTTTTTTCGGGGTTGCACCACAATGAAGTTTCTCAATATTCATAATTTTGACAGCAGTAAAGCAATGCTGTCTTTACGTACTTATGAAAAGTGTCTTCCGCTAAATCATAAGTAAAGTGTTTCCTCTATGGCTAAATTTATAACTTGATATACTTACATTATTATTATTATTTTCACATACCTACTAATAGATATACATATCAATTTCCTAATAGTTTTTAGGGTTCCGAACCCAAAGGGTAAAAACGGGACCCTATTACTAAGACTCCGCTGTCCGTCTGTCTGTCTGTCACCAGGCTGTATCTCATCAACCGTGATAGCTAGACAGCCGCTATAACAACAAATACTCCCATACAACAAACGCGTTTTTTTATAGATAATGGTACAGAACCCTTCGTGCGCGAGTCCAGCTCCGCGGCTTTTTATTTCGTTTTAATGGTTCAACGGTTCAGCCTCTCCGCAGTCCGACCGATGTGAAATTTGGTTGACGAAATACAATCCGCACCGATTCGCGTAGAGCTTCTCAGACGAATCGATGGTTTCGTCAATTACCTACCTATACCCAGGTAGCTGTTAGCTGTGTTTAAATGAAAAATGTAAATAGGTCATCTTGAGGACTACCAAAAACACCCCCATGTATTTTCAGGGGTTTTAGTACTTTCAGATATTGATCATTTTAATCTGAATTTTTGTAATCTTTCCTTGTATCCGTGTACAAAAAACCCTTAATCTCATATATTAATTCAAAACTTTTTCAGTCTTGTTACATTGTTAGAATCATTAAGTACTTAAGATGTTTTTAAAGCTACATTCCAGTTTTTTCTTCATGATAACTTTTTGTGTAACACAAAGTTACTTTCTCTATACTAAGTGAACTCCATGTTTTTTAGGGTTCCATAGTCAAACTAGGAATGCTTATAGTTTCTCCATGTCCGTCCGTCCGTCCGCAGCCTAGCTCAGATACTCTTAGTACTAGAAAGCTGTAATTTGGCATGAATATACATACTAGTCACGCCAACAAATAGAGAAAATAAAATCTTAAAAAAATAATTATTGTTTACCTCCCGTACACGTAACTTGGGGATGTATTTTTTTTTCTCGTCTACCCTTTAGTGGGGAGTCGTTGGATAGGTCTTTTCAACATTTTTTTGATTAAAGGATCCGTTTATGAAATATTGAGCTTAAAACGCTAATTTTTTTAGGGTCAAGTGTCCCCCCCCCCCTACTTTTTCCGAAAGACTAAATAAAAATGGTCATAATAAATGGTGATTTAACATTTAAGTTGCCTAAATTGTTGGACAAAGCTAATTATAGGTACTAGTTAATTCTGCGTATAAATTCATAATATATATAATAAAAGACAAAAGTAGTATCGCAATGCAGGGTCAACATAAATTTGATAGTTATTTTTTTATGTACTGTGGCCTTCACTCATATACCTACCTACCTTTTATTGTGTAACATAAATTAAACACCTGGGCCTGTATAATGGTTGCTTTTATAGCAGTAGACAACACATCCCTCACTTTCGCACTTATTTAGTGGTCAGAAAGTGACAGACACAGTTTTATACATGAGTATCCACATCGAAAAACACAATCTTAACAGGCCTGCTGGGCTAATTAAGATTTATAAAACAAACAAAGTAATTAACTCTAGCGATGTAACGTAGTTAATTAATGTAATCATAGCATTTAGTCATGTTGAACAACTTAACCAGAACTCAGTGAAATGGGTTTTAGTTACTTCTATATCATATTTTAGTTTCTAAAGACATTCTAATTTGAATTAAATATTAGATTGTATTAATTTTTACCAATTATATATTTATTCATGGTTTAAGATAAGGACTATTTAAGTAACACATCAACAGCAATGTTAAATTTACTTAAAATAAATGTTGGATTCTTTATTAAAATGTAATGTTGATATTATTCTAATCAGAAAAATGTGCACTTTATTTCTAAACAAAAATGTATTTTGTTACAGTTTTATTTATCTTCCGTTTTAGGTGTTTAATCAATAAAAAATATAAAAACAACCTTAGCAGAAATTTAAATTGAATATAAAGCGCGAAAAAGTGTAAAATGCAGTAGTTAATTGCTGTCTTCAGTTCTAGAGCAAGAAGAAAAACTTTACTGTATTTTTCTAACTTATTTACAGTAAGACAGCAGTTGCTTAAAACCTTTGAAGTATAAATCTATGGTAAATACTAATTATTTTTTAATGATCACACATAACTAAATATTTGGCTACTTTTTGACTCCTTTTCCTAATTAAATATCAATTTTCACTAACAAATTATAGTCAATTGAACAAATTAGCTTTCACTAATAATTATTAGTTTTACATTGTAACTTCCATAGATAATTTTCTGTTTTATCTATAACTGTACAGAAATATTTGTTTAATTATTATTAATAGATGGATGTATGCAACTACTTTTACCAACACCTGGGTTTGTATTGAATACGGTAAAACAATATTGCTTTTGGCATGTTACGGTATTGATTTTAGCTTGACTGCTTTACTGTTAAGTTAATAAGAGCTATTGTGGTAAAGTACTAGAGTGGTTTTCACAATTGATTAAAGCCCCAAATAATTATATCATAGGAATGACCAACATTTATAGTGCCTGTAAACCTTTTGGGCCCATATAAATATGGACAATGCAGCAGGGACCTTTTTTAGATTAAGCATTTTATATTATGTTTAGTTTTAATGTTCATTTGTTATTTTTTAGTTAAGTATTATTTAATAGTTATCATTAATAAGAATTATTTAATGTCAATTAAACCATCACTTTAATGTTATTTACCAGTACTATAGTGATTCAAAGGCTGAAATTGTTCATTATGACATCATCATGATCATTACTATAAAAACAAGTTATTTTTTTAATTATTTTTAATAGATTTTGCAGGCAGGAGCTCTGCTGGCTCAATTGACCAATAATTCAGCATTACTACTTTGATGCAGGGAGTGTAAGCAGTAGGTCAGATCTAACTAGATATAACAATGAAGGTCAACAGACAGACTCAACGGTGGTGTCTGCTATCTTTGACGCTCAGTCAACTAGATTAGAAATTGAATTAGGTACTCCAAAGTTGCCCATTTTATGAATGAAAAAATGTTAATTATAAGCATGCAAAAAGCAAGCCATGCAAGGGATTTGCAAACTACAACCTTTCGTAACGATTTGAAACACCGCAAACTTGAAATCGGGGTCAACTAATATTCATTGTTTATAATATAAATCAGTTTAGACGGCTATGACTCATAGGTCTACGTCATTATCCCTTTAAAGGTAATAACGGAATAGTAGATCGATTGGAAGACAACGGCACAAAAGACGGTACAGTATTAGTGCTTAAATTAGCGAAGTAATTAAAACAAATGTTAATATGCACAACAAAATGTATTGTAAGTAAAAGGAAAGCGTACATGGTTGGGTTTTGCGGCTACAGTGCATTATAAATTCATAGCTTGATGTTTACTTGTGACGTTCGAGCCGTAATTGTTGATGCTGGTGTTTGCAAAATCGTCACTAAACCTTTTATAGCCGTCGGACGGCGTAGACGGGCTCCGCAACGAAGCCATTTTTCATTACTAATTTTTTTATTTTTTTTATTCAAAAGTTTGACATTTTGATTAGAGTTGCCAGGAAAAACAAATATAGAAATAGAAAAAGATATACCTCGACGTAAAGTCGTAAAATAAGAACGTCTGATTTTATGGTTTTCAATTTTTACTTATTTTATTCATAATTTATTTCATTGCTTTATATAATGTGTAATTAAATCAAAAAGGTGGAATACCATAGCCAATAAGACTAAATCGAAAAACCGAAAGATACGAAGATACACATCACTATTACGCCATAGACAAATATATTTATCTCTGTCAATTTCTTTTTCTTTAGCCCGGTTGGAATGTGAGTGGAAATTGTATTTTATGAAAATAAATCTATTTGAATAAGCTTCAATTCGTGTTATTAGTATAATTTCGCGTATGATTATTAAGCTACAGGCTAGGTACAAGTGATATTGTGTCGTATTTTCCTTCAGACTAACAGTTAAACACGGAATTATTGTGCTGCAATTTTGACGTTCACAACTAACAAGTGCCTATTTCGTGATGAATCTGTGATTTGCTTAAATTTAAGCATCTTTTAGCTATATCGAGTTCAACAGTTACCAGTGATAAGATATTAAATTGTTCTGGCGTGTCAAAACAATTCTAACCTATAAATTAAGTTCAGGTGGTGTTGTTGTGGTTGTTGAGGTTGGTTTCTGTTTGTGCAGTTAAATCATGGCTCCACCACAGCCCAAGGCGGCGGCCAAGCCCGCTGCTGCCCCCGCCGGCGGCGTGAAGAAGGCCAAGGTTGGCAAGCCCCGAAATCACGACCTGGGCAATGGAATAGTTCGCTTTTCCAAGTCAAAGATGTATCATAAGAAGGTAAGATTTATTTATTCTTAACAGTTTTCATTCCTTTAGTTATTTCTAATGATATATTGTATGAAATTTTAATTATAAACAAACAATTTCGGAAGGGACAAGTTTGTTAACTGTGACCAGTTTCTAACCTATAATATTAAGAACTTAGATATACAGTTATATCCTGCATCATTGTACTGAAATTCCAAAATATTTACATAATATTTAATATGTGGTTAAGTCTGATTTGAGATGATACAACTGAGTGTAGTACACCTAAATCACACATCACGCATACATCTGTATTATTTAATATTTAGCAGTATTATAAATGGCTCATTATGTAAAGACATTTTAAAGCATCACCATGCTCCTAAATTTATCTTACTCTTAAGTACAGATTTTAAAACATCCATTTATTACAGGCCCTATATAAGTTTGTTGGTAAGAAGAACCCTAAAGCTGAGAAGCCCAAGAAGCCCTCAGCAGTGGTGAAGCAAATCGGAGGTGACAAGAACGGAGGCTCCCGCACTGTGCTACTGAAGCGCAGAAAGTCCTTCTACCCTACCCAGGACAAGTAAGTAATTTTTACAAGCTTTTTCTTATTATTTTTCAATATACGTTAGAATGTATGTTCAGGTCAAATCATGTGAAGAAGATTTGAACCACTTCCTGTGGACTGATTGAACTGAAATTTGGTATATGTGTGAATCAACTTTGAAGGTACTCCTTTTCTTTTGCAGTAATGAAACTTTCCTGGTGATTTATAGTTATTAATAATGTATGAATATTAAAATCAGACCACCAAATTTACAGACCTTACACGATAAACACTTCAAATATTTTTTAATCCTGGAAAAAAACATGGTCACTCAGTGGAAAATGCACATTTTCCATACAAAAGCGAGGGACAACATTGTCCCCTGCGTTACCAACTATATTATTATTGAAAACTACTATTTTAAATTTATTGTCAAATAATCTCAAAAGTTATTGCATTTGTCTTATTTAATAAGTGTGTAAGCCATGTCATTAAAAATATATAGTTTGTCTAAAAATAAATAACTTGTGAAACATGTCCCAAAATTGGGAGTACCTTGAAAGTTGATTCACCCATATAGGTATAACATACAATACAACATCAATATAATACTTAACATAGACCCTCCATATTGGTGGTTTAATATTGCTACTCCACAAATTTTTATTTTTTTCAAAATACATGAAAGTAGTCTATACCCAGCTTTATTGCTATTACATAAACTTTACAGGTCGCCCATACTGTTAATTTTTTTTTCATATATAATTGTATACACCGTGTTTTTTTTTATTTACGTTAACTTCGGCATATTACTAGGTATATCCATAGAAACTAATTGGTAGATATAATTTTTAAATATTCCAAAAAAAAAATTTTTTCAGTTTAGAACAAAATAATGAAATCTTTGGTCATTCTAAAAGGGCCTTTAGAGTTAACTAATAATCAGTGTCAAATACGTCTATGTTGGCGTGACATACACACACAAGTAAAGATAACACTTGACAGGTACAAGATTGTCACTTTAAATTGACGCGTATACAAACCTAACAATTGGAAACTCTTTACTCATAAGTATTAAAAGAAAATTGTTGTTATCAATTAAGAGCCTTTTACGCTAGTTTAACGTGATTAAATGATTAAATGTAAAAATTAAATATCTTTAAAACTGTTAGAGTTATCATTTGTCTGTCTTCGGGAAATTAACTTTGTTTGACCTAAAGAACGTTCCCTTAAAGTTATCGTAAATCAAAAAAAACATGGTGTAGACTTTCACACATCTAATAATGATATCAAATGAGAAAGGCTTTGGACAGATCATGACATTGTATTCTCTGCTGCAGCAGTAGGAAAAGAATATTCTACTTCTGTTTCTAATCCTTGGTAAATTTACTAGATATCTTTTTGCATGAGAGCGAGATCTTTTTGGCATAAACAAAACATTTTGGGCAACGAGTAAACAACCACTTGACAAGTTAAAATTTGACACAAGCATAATCCTTCAGAATATGAGGATTAAGGCACAACTAGTTTTATATCACTTATCAGGTTTCAATTGGGAACCTTAATTACATTATATAATATAATTAACCCGTATAATATAATTTAGCTCCAAGATCCACTAGCCTGGGCCATTTTGTATGGAAATCGGGAGTGCTTGTCATAGAATGTGTTACACCATTGTGGAGCAGTGGCCAAAGTCTGAAAAAAGACGGATCTGCGCAGCACAAGTTTCTTAACCAGTTGTATGATAATAATATCACAGTCAAAGCTATTTTTATAAGTTTAACATGGATATTATGAAACCTCGCCATAATATTGCTTGTGTAGTAGGCTTGTAGGTACTATGGGTACTAACCCATAGTACCTACAAGCCTACTGCTTAGTTTGGGACTAGGTCAAATTTATGTGAGGTTGTTTATGTATGTATTGCAATACTACAAATTTTAATGTCAATATACCCTATATGTCATTACTCATTACAGACTAGTTAGTGAGGAATATCCGAGTGACAAACAGGTCGCGGGCTGCTTGTGCTTGCCGTTATGAATGTGTGTATGTGTGAAATCTACAACTATTCTGTAATATTACTTACTGGAGTCGGTTGACACGTACTTTTGGTTTTGACTATAAAAATAATAACTGAAAATGTAAACAGCAATGTGTACTCTGACTTGCTCGTAAACTGTTTTTTTTTTTAAATCTATATATTACCAGGGATTCTTTTGTGACCTCGTAATTTACTTGTATATTCTTTTAATCTGACGCAAATGTTATTAATTTTCAGGATCGTCTCCCGCCCCCACCACAAGTCGTTCAGCAAGCACGTGCGCCGGACGCGGCCCAACCTGACGCGCGGCACCGTGTGCATCCTGCTGGCTGGCCGCCACGCCGGGAAGCGCGTCGTGCTGCTCGGAGTTCTGCCTAGCGGTCTGCTGCTGGTCACCGGACCATTCGCAGTGAGTTAAACTCTTATTCTATCACTACTTGATGTGCATGCCAAAAGCACGACGGCGAGGCCCGTCCTTTTGAGTTTGCTTGCCCGCGGCGCGTACAGCCGAGGCACACATGCTAGCCATGCAATATACCTTTTCACTTCTCATGCTCGTAAAGTCCTTCTTTATGCTGGGTATAGGGTGTATAAAAGCGCATGTTATGCACTAGTGCATAAAGTAATTTCTTCTTTTAAGACTAAGGCAATCAGGCCTTACAGCCTTCACTCAATACACCTTCATTTAATTGATATATTTTTATGAGATTTTGGTTACATCTTAATTTAATTACGACATTTGTATAACTATCTAAATACAAATTTCCGAATAATACCTACGGCGTGCATTTACGGTAAAAAAATACAACGCAAATATTTATAATAACTTGGCATTAAGCATCAGACCATAGTCAAACCTGTCAAACGTCACATAGTCGAAAATTAAAAAAAAAAGTTAAGAAGGTAATCAGGCCTTACAGCCATGCGCAAACATAACATTTTAATTACTTACATTAAATATAAAAATTTAATAAATTATCCTGTAAGTAAGTGCTTCTTGTTTTATTTCCTTGCAATCAAAGTGAAAAGCAGAGTGTAAAATTCGAGCATAAAACCCATTTACCCTCGACGTGACTATCCATATAGCTATATGCACATCTTGGGTAAAATGGCTTGTTTTATGCACTTGTTGTACAATCTACTATTGTATTAACCTATGATTTAAAAGTATAATATTCAATACACAAAACCGTAGGTGCTTCGCTTACTCCTGTTTTGTGCCTTAAATCTAAGTATTTTTAAGAACCTTTGAATATACCGTCTGTTCTGTGTTCTAGCTGAACTCGTGTCCACTGCGCCGCATCCCGCAACGCTACGTGATCGGCACCTCGACGCACCTCGACCTCGGCGGCTTCACGCTGCCCGCGCACCTCGACGACAATTACTTCAAGAAGAACAAGAAGTCTGCCAAGAGGAGTGTCAAGCGCAAGCAGGGAGAGGATATCTTCGCTACTAAGAAAGAGGTGAGATTATTGGCTATTTGCGATGGACACCAAATGCCCAGCGTATCCTGCTAGCTACTTGTGATACTGCAACTTGTTTGTTACTCACAAGGAAAGGTACCCAACTGCCCGGCTCCGATTTTGTTGATTTTGATATATGTTAGAGAGTAGTTTAAAATAACAGACACGTATTATTTGTTAGCAGCCCAAACTCAACCTGTTGGGAGAAATTGATCTCCAAAGTACTGAAAAGTGACTAAACCCTCTTAACTTATATGGATATTTAAAAAAAATGCAATTTCAATCCCTATCTAAATATACTAAACGGTACAATGAGTCACTGACAGACATTTAGGCACTTGAAATTTGCAGGGAATATACCTTAAAGTGAAAAAGAGAGGGAGTAACGGGAAACTAACACTACGCGTACGTTGTTGCGGGCGTCCTCTATGAACCAATTAATCATAGACAATCATAATTCGTAGAATAAAACGTATAACAGTTTAAATTTTAATCTGTCAACCATGAAAAGGTTAAATAGGGTAAAGTCACCAGTCGTCAGCCAGAGACCAGTAGTCGACCTTATGAGTGCGAAAAGAGGGAAATATATCCTTTGTACTCTTCCCCACTCATACAAAGTATAGGCAGAGGCTGACTTCAGGTCTCTGGCTGACCATTGGTGACTTTACCGTTGCCGCGTCGTGCATGTGCTATACAACATTGCCTTTAAGCTATTTTAATTTCTACGTGCAAGTGATTCGATTTGATATTGCACTTTATATTGAAAAACTGAACCGTATATGTACACGACGCGGCGACGTCCCTTTCTACGGCCCTGCTTCGTTTCACGTTAACGACGCCGTGCCGTGGTGATATTGCCAGGCCCTTAGTAGAAGAATCTCCACTAGATCTAAATCAGCCTGTGTACATGCAGTTACTAATCCCTACGTTCTCCTTCCAGAAATACGTTCCATCAGAGCAGCGCAAGAGCGACCAGAAGCTGGTGGACGAGGCGGTGCTGAAGGCGGTGAGCGCGCGCGCCGACCGCAAGGCGCTGCGCGGGTACCTCAAGGCGGCCTTCGGGCTGCGCTCCTCGCAGTTCCCGCACAGGATGCGCTTCTAGGCTAGGCTCAATAAATGTCGTTGACTAACATATGCTTTTTATTTTTTATCAGGCCAGTGGTCACCGCGGCATTTAACACGTTCACTGTCCCCAAACAAAACAATCGGCCAATGTCACAAGTACAAATGTGCATTCATATTTAATCTGTGGTATGGGGATGTGACCCCATAGAGGAATAACGGGGGCACCCGGACAGGAAATATGAAAAATAATATTCGGTTAGGCTAAAGGTTGACCACAACCGATCCGTAGTCGCACCAATTAGCCACACTGGTGTGACTATGGTTCATTTTATTTACCCGTAGTCACACCAAGACCAAATTTGCATCTGTTTCTCTTTCAAAACCAAACTCAGAGTCAACGGAGCTACGCTTACGCGGAGCTCCTATTTCTGGGTGGTTTTGGCCCTCCGGTCCTGATTTAAAACGAACCTAACCTAAACCTTCCTCCTATTTATGTGTTCGTGTGACTACGGATAAATAAAATGAACCATAGTCACACCAGTGTGGCCAATTGGTGTGACTACGGATCCTACTAGGTTGACGCACACATTACGAAAAATGTACAATGTAAATACAGATCAAACCTCATTTTCTAATGTCTCGCTTTGAGCTGATCCGGTGTGCGCCTGTAATGTGGGGCGTTAAAGGAGACGACTGTACTCGAAGATAGATGCGTTTATTAACACAGCCTAGGATTACAGAGTGCACTTCTTATATAACATACCAGAGAGAGATGAGCAGGTGGGAGTGCAACTCACATTACATCACCCCCAAGAAATAAAAATGCTTAATCAACATGCAGTGTTTTTCTATTTATAAAAACTATTTACTCAAATAGACATAGGTTGCAGAAATAATATTTAAAAAAATATTGTATAAAATAAACACATTATTCAACACGAAGTTGAACTTAATTGTTAAACTTGCTTTGCTGACGCCATGATATACCACCTTGATGGTAAAAGAAAAATTATTCAATTAAAAAAATCCCGAATTAAACGATAAACATTTAACATGCTAGTAATACAAAAAACTAATTAGCACAAACTTTAAAAACAAAAACTACACAATTATTATGACTATTTTTTCCTTATTGCTAGTTTGAAAATCATGTATCCTATACCCTGTCTATTTAACAGAGTTAACAAAGCGTTGTCTCTGTTGCACTTTTGTATGAAAATGAAAGGGACAAGAAACTGCCAGTAGGCGTCAACAAACGCACGTCGATGGCGGGCTCGGCTTACATGCCGCCTGTTGTTAAAATATTCGTAATATTTCTCGTTATTTTTGTTTGTAGTTAGAGGCACCTCAAATAATTATGTTACTGATAACATGACATTGTCATGTCATGTTAATTCATCTATAAATCTTAATTATGTAATTTAAAGTAGTAGATAATAATATTTAAATATGTGCCCTGCCTTTAGACGCACATTGACCAATACGCATAATGACTAATGAAAATATCATCACGAATACGCAAAATGACCAATCGCGAAATGACCAACACGCAAAATGACCAACACGCCAAAATCCGATTTTGTAATAGTGTTCGAAACGACGCACTCACACAGACGCACGCCTCTACGAGACCGCTAAGCGGACGTGGCAGTGCTGTAAGACGCGAGTGTCGCGTCGAGAGGAATAGTTATTTTGTATTTAATTCATCATCATCATCATGTCAGCCGAAAGACGTCCACTGCTGGACATAGGCCTCCCCCAAGGCTTTCCACTCAGACCGGTCTTGTGCTTTTCGCATCCACCGCGGTCCCGCGATCCTGACGAGGTCGTCACTCCATCTTGTTGGAGGCCTACCTACAGCTCGTCTTCCGGTCCTTGCATTTAATTACTATTTCTTATTTCTTTAGTTATTCAACTAATTGTTTCCAAAATGGATATTTATAGTATCCAACAAGGAATTCGTTGACAGAATGAGAAAAATAGCCGCCATCTTGAACTTCTTAGTTATTCGACGGATTGCTTCCAAAATCGATATCTGGGGATATTTATGGTCTCCAACAGCGAATCAGTCGATTTCATATAAATGTGGAAAGTATAAATATTTTGAATGCTGCAAATGTTTTTCGTTAGCGGCAACAACAATAATAACCATTGTTTACATTTTTTCTGTGGGAATAAAAATCCGACCTTAGTATTGTAAAATAAAATAAGTATTATTCAATTAAATCTTTAATTCTTATCAAGCATTTCAAATAAGTTAACTTATTATTATTATGGAATTTCTTATATTGAAACTTAAACTCTTTATTCAGATAACACATACAGTCAGCATCATAAATATAGTGGCAGTCAATAGTTCCAAATATACCGCACCATCCAAAATATCCATAAATACGTACCTACTCATTCCAAGTGATCAAATTGTTCAGGCCATCCACTGTATACAAATATACCGGAGCACCCACAACGCCATATAATTGGTAACATTCAATCCGCCGTTAGTACAGCAACATCCAGAACGCCGAAGGTATTCTAAGCATCCAAAGTAGCCAAAAATACGGTACACATAAATAAATTGAACCTTATTTTGAATGTAATAGAGCTCAATAGGTCAATATGCGTATTATGAAGATTGGTCAATATGCGAATTAGAGATTGGTCAATTCGCGTATGGGCCATTTTGCGTCATTGATATAGGTCAAAATGCGTAATAGGAAGATTAGTCAATATGCGAATTAGAGATTGGTCAATTCGCGTATGGGCGATTTTGCTTATTGGTCATTACGCGTTTAGGTCCTTTTGCGTTATTTTTCCAAAATTTATTGGTCAATATGCGTCTAAACTGTCTACTTTCAGTCATTTGTCCAGTCGTTTACTTGCAAGTTTTGATCATTTCATGTGAACACAACACATTTACTTGTACGGTCGGCCGACCTAATATTATACATTTTATATACTGTTAAGGATACAAGGATTTTCATTTTATTTTAGTGCGCCCACACATTATAACCATTTATTACATTACATATAAATATAGGCATTTCTTTTAACACATCCTTTCATAACAACTATACCATAATATGACCAAGTACCTTTACAATTGGTAACTCGACCGATTCATAATCAGATGACAAGGATTCCGTGCCTGCCTTGTATCCTGGTGTACCTTGCTAAAATTTTATATCAACGCAGCGCAACTTGGGCCACTGTTGCTGACAAATATTTTGTCTTAAAAAATAACTTGAAAAAATGTTTGTTTTCTTACCATCATTCCAAATCTATCAATGAACTCGCACGAAATAAAACCTCAGCTCATAAGAATTCCAATAACTCTTAAGTGATCTGTCTAATCGCTTTCCAAACACTGCATAAAGCACATAACTAACCTTTACCAAACCTCTACATTAAAAAAACCTTTTCATCAGCCTACTGTCCTTCTCAAATAGTTTTATCAAACATCCATTACGAGGGGTGATCCAAAAGTAATGATAATCAGAATGAAAGGCACATAAAATGTAAAAAAACCTAATTTATTTTTCAACATAGTCTCCTTGCAAGTTTACACACTTAGACCATCGTTTCTCTAGACCTTGAATTCCTGTTAAAAAAAATATTTTTTCTTGACTTGTCAAAAATGCCTCCACAGCGGCCATCACTTCACTGTCATCCAAAAATGTGTTACCTCTAAGATCTTCCTTCAGGCGTGGAAAGAGATAGAAATCGCTGGGGGCTAGATCTGGCGAATAAGGGGGGTGTTCAAGCACTTCGAAGCCTGCATCACGAATAGCAGCCATCGCAACACCGGCCTTGTGGGGGGGTGCATTGTCCTGGTGAAAGAGGACACCAGCACGAAGTTTGCCCCGCCGCTTTTCCATGATTGCTTCTCTCAATATTCGTATCTGGTCAGCGTAGTAAGAACCTGTAATAGTGGTTCCTTTTTCGAGGTATTTCATTATGATTCCTTCGGCATCCCAGAACACGGAAGCCATGATCTTCCCAGCTGAGCTTGCAACCTTGAATTTCTTAGGTGTAGGGGAACTGGGTCGCTTCCACGTCATTGATTATTGTTTTGTCTCAGGATCAAAATGATGGATCCAAGACTCATCCATGGTGACAAATCGACGCAAAAAAGTTTCGGGATAAGCTCGAAATTTTTCAAGATTACACTTTGAAATCTCATGTCGTATTTCCTTTTGTTCGGCCGTTAACATTCTAGGTACCCAACGGGCGGAGACTTTTTTCATGTGTAGTTCATCAGTTAATATTCTTTGAACACTGCCATACGAAATCCCCGTGAGCTCAACTAGATGTCTGATAGTCATTCTTCTATCTGTTAACACGAGTTCATTGATATTTTTTACATTATCTTCCGTAAGGGCCGTAGAAGGGCGGCCTTCGCGATGTTCGTCTTGAGTGGATGTTCTTCCTAAGTTAAACTCCTTCGACCAGCGTGCTACTGTGGAATACGGCGGAGCAGAGTTCCCTAGCGTCCCCACTAATTCAGCATATATGTCTTTAGTACTATTTTTTTTTAAACAGAAGTATTTAATAACCGCTCTCAACTCAATTTTCTCCATTTTTGCGTTATTGTTCCGACCGCTCGTGAAAAAACAATTGAAACTCAATGATAAATACACATTTTTTAATTTTTTTTTCTTAATATTACTGAGGAGTCTCTACTGCCAGTAACGCTATATCTCATTATTGTATATCGATGCAAAAAGTATTTAGTTATCATTACTTTTGGATCACCCCTCGTACTTTAAAAAAAAATGCCTATCTCTCCATATCCCATCTATTTCTAAACCAAACCTACATTAATCCAATAAAAATAAAAACTGCATTTATGGGTTTTTGAAAATTCGTCTGCCTTAACCACTTTAACCAGGAATCTATCGTTCTGTAGAATATGGTGGAGCGAGTCCCCCAGTGTTCGCATAAATTCATTTTATATATCTTTAGTAGATATGTTTCAAGCAGAAGTAAAATCGTTTGAATGCCCCACGTCAAATACAAAATGTGTCACCTACACGCCAAACAAGTTTGCTATACTATGAAAATTACACTTTATTGATACGAAATTAAAGTCACTTTTACTTTTGAACTTAAGTCGGCTGTAGCCGACGTGGCGTCAGTAGCAAGAATTTCAGTTGACGGCAGACAAGGTGGTATCTAAACTATATGAACTATTACGCAGCAAGCAGCAACAAAACAATGCTATTATTATTTATTACTATTCCTTCACGCGCAGCAAACAAGATTAGCCTTTTTACTGCGTCGACCTTATCAATATTCAGAACCTTCATGGTTGTGGAAAGTGTCAGAATTGACTTATCTGCCTAGTGCTATGACAGCGTTGGGTGTTCAAATTATTTCAAATGTTTTTGAACATCTTGTTCCGATATAATTTTATTAAAGTCCTTCACATATAAAAAAACGGTCAAGTGCGAGTCAGACTCGCGCACCGAGGGTTCCGTTTTTAAGATGCTTGATAACCGCAAACGAAAATACGGTCGGTACGGTACGGTCTTTTTTTGTTAATTTTTTGGTTATAATTCAAAAAGTAAATCACAGAAAAATAAAAAATAAAATAGTTTTGAAATGTGCAAATCGAGCCTTTTTTTTTTCAACCCACCTTTCATTAGGCTCCATTTCAATCATTTATAAAATAATTTCATTTCATATTTTTTTACTAAAAACAGATCCGGGTAAGCAAGTTGAACTATGCCAAATTTAAAGTTGATAGCATTTCGCTGCCCCAATGTTATTGGATTCTATGTTACATTGTCGGGGTACTTAATTTTAGACCTAGTATCACTCTGACAAACATCAATTTTCAAGTTGATAAAAGTGCAACATAGAACGCTATAATACTGGGGCAGCGATTTGTAGTTGCTGAGAAAACATGCTACGACTTACAGACAGACAGACGGATAACGAAGTCTCACTATAAGGGTTCCTTCTTTACCATTTTGGTACGGAACCCTAACTAGCCAAGTGCGAGTTGAACTGGCGCACTGCGGTTCCGTGCTTATTAAAATTTGCTCAAATCAATATACTTAGTAACTGTGCTAAATTTTGTTATATTTTTAATGCCGTTAACTGATAAGGGTATCGGTATCCGCATACAGGGTTCTTTCCGTCTTGGTACAGTACAACCGTGCTGCTTGTGCATGGGCCGTAAGCGTCACTCTCGCACTTGCCACCGGTCAGAAAGGGACAGAATGTTTTATCTACGCCACATTGATGAACACGTCCATAATAGGTCCGCTGATATAGTTTTTACTTGACAATAATGGCCGAGTGAAAAACAATACAGTAACGTGTCAAAAGCAACATGGGTTTACAGAGTTTTTAGAAACCCCAGAAAGATTAAAATTGATGCTGTGTGGGGTAGTGAAATAAAACAGCGTGTTAGTCCCAAACGGTGTATTGTTACTTGAACTTGCTGGGCGCGCGCGGGCGCGCCGAGAGCGTGGTGCGCGCGCGCTGCTGCCCGTACCGCTCGCGCCACTCCGCCTCCAGCCGCGCGTACACGCCGCCTGCCGGGGAACACATACTTTTAGGAAAACATTGATCCCTAAGCCTTGTAGTCAATTTTCAAGCGTACAAGGTTATGGCACTATTACTTTTGTGTACAACCATGGAGAAAACAAACAGAGGCCCTGCTTTGAAAATCGAAGTTCGAAGTTACGTTAGCCCCATCCATTTCTCACGACTAAGTCTCGAGTGACAAGCGTCAGGGATAGAGTTACGTAACTTCGATTTTCAAAGTTAGGGCCACTGTATTGTGAAATCTTAACCAGGCCGGCCAATCGGCTAGTGTCTGCTAATCGTGCACACATCAAAAGATCTTTTATCAAAGCGCCAATGCAGAATGATCGATACGCCAATGTCTAAACATGATACGATATTTTGGCCCAATACCGCGGCTCAACGCATTGGCTCAATGTGTACAGCGGACATAACACGTTAATATAGCGAAAATATAACGTTAAATTACGTCACGTATGACCAGATATTAGCTGTGTTGCAAAGCCCTGGCATGCGTGACATACCTGGAGGCGCCTTGGGCTTGCCGGGCGCCACCGAGACGCGCCGCGCCAGCGCCGCTCGCATCTGGCGCCCCGCGCGCTCCTCGAAGCGCCGCTGCCCGTCCTGGTTGCTGCGCGCTGACAGCGACGCAATCCACTGCCGCCCCGTCACCCCCCTGCAGCGGCTAAAACGTTACACAACCGCCGTGGTATAGTCAAAGTCATCTTCTATCTATAGGTACATATAAAATGCTTTGTCCTGAATGACTGACGGATCAACGCACAGCCTAAGCCGCTGATCGTAGAGAGTTGGAGACCTGAAACTTGGAGGGTGTATTCTTTGTTTGACGTAGGCATCCGATTAGAAAGAATATTCCGAAATTCTACCCCTAAGGGTGAAAAAGGGGGCAAAGTTTGTATAGGACAACGTGATTTCTTGTTCCAATCTACTTCAAATTTTGCATAAACATTCTTAAACAGAATTGATGGAAGACGTGTTTCATATTTAATTGAATGTAACCCCTAAGGGGGTGAAAAAGGGGTAGAAAGTAATTTTGGGGGTGATTTACTTGCTTCGAAGTTGATATCAATACCTACTCCTTAGTACTTTTGATTTACATTACATTTTATTTTGACACATGTTTAAAAACTCAATCCGATTTTATTCAAAAAAAGGTGGAACTCACATAAAATTGCAATGCAAATTCCCAAACTGCTGAGTCTAAAGATTCCATTTATGGCTCATAGGTGCAGTAAGACAGGATTTCTCGAAAATCGACCCCCAACCGGAAGTAGGTGGAGTAAGCGGGAAACTACGAACCGCGTACGAAGCCGCGGGCGTCCTCTAGTCTATCTATATATATATAAAGGCAAACCTGACTCACTGACAATTATATCAACACACAGCCGAAACTACTGTACCTATTTAGAAACTTGAAAATAGGCACAGGAGTTCCTTTCATGATGTAAGTGAGCACTAAGAACGGATTTTTGGAAATTCACCCCTGAGGGGTTAATATATGGGAAGTGGCGGGAAACCAATTCTACGCGTACGACGTCGCAGGCGTCCTCTAGTAACTTATATACATGTTCCCAAGACGCCAAAAATATCTACAGTCCTTGCCACTGGGTGAATGGATTGTACATGGTGTTACAGAACGCCCCATATGGTCAATTTTCTGAATTTTCGTCAAAAGTGATACACGGCTTGTGAACCCTCAGAGGCAGTAGATTCACTAATCACTCCATTTTACCGACATGTAAAAAAGCCCTTGCGTTACTGAATATGTAAATATTTTGAATTTGAACTTTTCTCACCTGATGCGCGAAGGCGGCACCGGCGCCCGGGCCTCGCGGCGCCGCGGCGCGTCCTCGTCGCTGCGCGCGGAGGCCGAGCTCTGCTCGCTATCCTCCGAGTCGCTGCTCTGCTCACAGCCCGGAGAGTCCCCGCCGCCAGAGGTGCCTTTCTTTGTGAATACATTTCGTTATTCTTATCGTATTCCACAAATTGAATGGGCTTAAGCTGGCTGTACAAACTCGCGAGACTGTCTCGGGGTGTCTCGCTCACTGTGTACAGGCGGCATTATAAACAAAATAGAAGCGTTTATACGGAAATACATATAAATAAAGGAGACAGCATCTTTAGTTTTTATCTCACTCCGCGTGTACGTTTCTTACGAGGCTAGTTTTGTTTGGCACCAAGACTGGTGGCAATCAATTGAGTGAATTGTTGCTTTTAACTATTTTATGTGTGTTGTTTGTGTTTGTGTGTTTTTGTAGGTTTTGTAGATATATGTGATCTGAATTATTGTAGGTATTTGAGACTGCAAAACTAGCACTGCTCGAAAAGATAAAATCACAACTTTTCACCGATAACTATTCATCATGTTCATGATAAACCAGCTTAATAAGGTAGTCATTCAATGACAGAAAATATGTCTGCTAAAGATGTAATATGTTATTTGGTCGGGTTGTACCGTATTGTTATCCCAAAGGGTATACGAGAGCACCTTGTCTAGGTAATAAATGTTATAATACTCTGTCTATGGCGCACCGCACAGCAACTTGTCGATTTATAACTATCATATAGAGTTTTAGGGTGAAAAATCGGGCATTTCAACCGCCGTCATTGTTGTCTTCAATAAACCAGTAAATTTTATCTTAAATAATATGCGAAGACAATAATGACGGCGGTTAAAACGCCGAATAATCATCCTTTAACACCCGACGCGAAAAGATAGGCGCTATAATCTATAACAGTGTATCTGTTAGTACCTCTCTGTGGTATCTTATCTCTGAGGACCTATTTTGAAAATCGAAGTCCAAAGTTACAAAGTTCAAAATTCAAAATATTTATTCAGTTTATTGGAAACATGCGAGCTCTTCTGCACGTCGGTAATATGGAGTGAATTTACTAGCGCTTTGGAGAAGACCATCATCGCGGAGTAGAAGCGCCGCAAGAAACTCCAGCAGAACGTTAGCTCCGTCCCTGTCACTCGTCATTCGAGACTAAATCGAGAGAAGGGATGGAGCTAACGCAACTTCGAACTTCGACTTTCAAAGTAGGGCCTCTGGTGGCATTTATAGGCACTTTACACTGTCTAATTCGTAGAGCGCTGAGAGAGTAATAAGGTCTTTTGTTGAACTTTTCTTAAACTAATGGAAGCTTTAGTCCACTTGAAGCACTCTCAATATTGGGTAGTGTAGGTAATCCTAATCAGTCTCATGTTTATTACAACCCAAAGCACTAACTGCCGCACTAAGAGACGTCGATTAATTTTAATCCTTGATTAAAATTGTTGCTGTCACTTTTTTTGCCATAGCAATAGAATAAGGCAACACTTCACTAAACAAATATTTAATTTAATTGACGTCTCTGAGTGCGGAAATAAGTAAAATAAGGAAGGGCTCATTGGGATAAAGGGACAGGCTAACGATAGTTTGAATAGCTTAAATACAGAGTCAAAGTAGAATCGTGGCGACCTAAGGACGAATTATTCAACTGGTGATATTATTGAATAGCTTGGTTCAAATGAGGTTCGGCGTGTGGTCGAAAGGGTTAATAAAGTACACGAGTAAATACACCTCACAGCTCTAGTACATACATACATACCGTCACGCCTTCGTCCCAGAGTGGGGTAGGCAGGGCTACAGAATCACCAACAACTCTAACAACTTGTTGTTAATTCTACAACCATATTTTGCACATACAGGCCAAGATGTTTACCAGTGTTTATTAGTGACAAGTTGCAAGCCTTACAATACTACAAGCCTTTAATCCCAGGAAGGCATGGAGTGATACTATTCTAAGCCGGCAACCACACAGCAGAACCAACTTTTACAAACACCATTCACGAATAAAAATCCTTGTCTAAATTACTTCTATGCTGTAATCCTATTTGCGACTATAGATATCTAATAATACTGAGTAGGTGTTCGTTAACTACTAATTTACTTTGACAACAACCAAACTATACTCAGTAAATATTTATCTAGTGTAATTTGATGCAGCCGTACTCAATCCATGACGGCTAGCCCCACTACTTAAATTAACTTACAATGATGCAACTGTGCGACGTCTATTTGAGTGGCGGGGCGTTGCCATCGTGGATAGAAAACAGAATAACAGGGTTCTAGTCGCCAAGTGAAACTCATACCGTTCTAATGTAACACTATAGCTAATATAAATATTCCAAGTTTATTGTTACTCTCCTCTTATGACGTCCTATCGGACTGTTTACAAAGTTGCAGAGCGATATGTCTGGAAAATGTGTTTTTTTTTACATTTCCAGGTACTTACCTTCCCTGGTGCGTCGTCTTTGACCTTGGCCTTCTCCTTTTTCTCCGGCGCGGAGGCGATGGCGGGCGTGGAGCCCTTGGGGGCGAGCGAGGCGGTCGAGGTGCGCGCCGTGAGCGGGGGCGAGCCGGGGCGCGCGCTCGCTGAATACCGCGAGTGTAATGCTGGCTGTACACACTCGGCGAGACACCCCGAGACAGTCCGAATGCGAGTGGGCACATGAGGAGCTCGCATTACTTCGGTTTGGCTCGGCCTTCAAAAGCTACTCGCAATGTCTCACCGAGACAGTGTCTCGGAGTACCTAGCGACTGTGTACAGCTGGCATAAAGCTGCGTGTCGATTTCACGCCGCAAACAACGAGTGGCAACCCGTTAGCGTCTGCCGCACGAAATCAGTGAAAGATCGAGCGTATTGCATTACTGGATTGAACATAAAAATTTGGAAGCAAGACAATGGCGGCTGTTTGTTCGCCGGTCGTATTGACGAAGGTTACTACGAAGCATTATATTTGAAAGTTTGGAAGCCTGATGTCTCTTCCACTCATCATTCGTGGCTAAATCAAGAGATACGGATACTTCTGTTTGGGTAGGGCACCAGTTTTGTTTGACTCGTCGGAACCAGTCGAAACATATCGCTGGGGATGCAGATGACATTTCATTTCATTAGTTTCAGGACTGGCTGGTTAACTACGGGGGAGAAATGGCAGTGATTCCATTGCTAGCTATTTTACATCACAAAAGCCATCCATCTATCCCATCCATCCATCATTCCATCGTTAAATAAATGAATTTTGCCATCACTTGTATTTTAGAGACTTACTTTTTTTTTTTTGGAACTCCTTGCTGTGGTCATTTGTCCTTTATTTGTTAACACATCAAATTATTTACGTAAACTCGCAATCGGTTTCGGTATATGTCTCCAACCTCTTATTCAGTAGTTACAGTTTGGTCATTCTAAGAAGGCCGATTTGACGTTTGTTGGTTTTCATTCCGCGATAACATTGTGCAGACGTCTAGTAAAGGACCATGGGCAGAAATGTCCCCCCCCCACCAACAGAAATGAAACATGTCTCATTTAATAGATCTCAGCAACATTATGTATTTTTACTATGGAGACGATCACCAGATGTATGGGGTTTTCTTGGAAAACCATAACCGTATCGTATGGAATTTGTTTGAAAATGAACACATATATGGATGATTTGCCTTATTTGGCCCTTGTTTTCATTAAAAAAATCCCATTGATTTTGCTACTAAAATAAGTATTTTGTCTTTTTTTGGGGTCCTTATAAACATATAGACATGCATCCCGTTACTGTTGGTGGGGGGGGACAGTGCCCATACAAATTTGCCCATTGTCCTTTAATTCAAAATTTGGATTACAATGTTATATACCTTTACATTACAAATACTGAATATTATTTTCAAGGAACAACTGTAACATTATGTTGTTCAAATACACTCAGAAAAATGAATTTACCATAGATTCGTAATTTGGCAGGACGCCATCACAAAGTTATGTACTGCGTCAAATACCGTAGTAATGTGACCGTTTCGGAACCAAAAATTATCCGATTATTGTTACGTGGTATAAAATAGTTTTTTTTTTTTTTATTGAACACATATTATGAATTTAAAATTTTAAAATAAACAATTAAACGTTTGAATTTCCCGCCTCAACCCTGACGACCCATCAGCCTTAAAACTCAATCTAATAATTTAAAAGATTTTCGAAATAATATGAACGTATAATACGCAACTTTATAATTAGTTGATTTCATAACCCTAGTGATATAAATCGATACGTTTTGAAAATCGGTATTTTTTGTAGCCGATTTTTTTTTCTGATCCGAGACGCTAGGTTTAGGCAGCTGTCAAATCGGCCTTCTTAGAACGACCAAACTGTAATCGTGTATTTACATCAAACAATTGATTCAGTGCGGCTAGAACAACTTGATTTTACTGCGCGATTTATAAAAATGCACGCATGTTGTTGTGCTAACCTCCCCAGAAGCGCGCGTTTGCAGTTTGCTCATGATCGCTGCATAATAGTATATTGCCAATATGTAGCATTATGTACAGCAGTAATTTTCCTATGAAATTAAAATGCTCTATAAACCTATGGCTTTAGCCATAAGACCAATTCATTTTTAATAGCTAACAGCCTTCTCACATAAGCACGAGTACAGAGCTGAACGAGCAGACTGTTTACACCGCATTCATCGCTGCATAAGGCAATCGTTTTCGCTATTCGCGTCTGCAATCGCGCGAACGTGTTGATGCGGCATAGCGTCATTCTCCAATAGTGGGTGTTACTGTAAAATTCATCTCACGGTTGAACTTGCTGTCGCTGGTGTAGAGCTTCCCGAGCAGGCCGAGCGGGCTGCGCGGCGGCACCAGCTGTACGCCCGTCCACCAGAACACCTCCTTGCAGGACAGCCGGCCCCCGTTGTCCTCGCCTTGCTCTGTAGGACAGGGCAAACACACAAAATGTGGCGTGAGGTCAGACTTCCACTGCAGCGCACGCTTTACCCATGTACACGTGCCACGTAGATCAATCATTGTTCTAGGCGTGTGTTACTAACATCATTGCGTGCGTATACAGAAATACCATATTGAGTACCTACATACATTTTGATACCAAGCGAATACCCCGCTGTTTCTGTGTGTAACTAACTTAACGCGACTGAAGTGGAGATGGGCGGACAGTTGACTAGGCGAGACGTGGTAGGTGGTGGCCAACATTAAGTTAAAGATCGATGGGCAGCCCATCAGCTCGTTGGTCTGAGGTCATCAGGCAGATAGTTGGGAAAATATGGATGGCGTTAGCACGAGACCGGGCAAAGTAGAAGGAAAATGAAGAGGCTTTTACCCTGCAGTGGGTGGATGTGGGCTGAAATGATGATGATAGTGATCCTAACATATACAGTTTGTCAGGAAATACGATTATGAATGAATAAACGATGGAATTAATAATGTAAGTACCCCTGGCGACGAGCCGCGTGAGGCGCTCTGGGTACTTCAGCTGCGGCGGGCGCATGGCGATCATTTCGCGGAACTGCGTGCACAGCGCCATCACAGCCGCGTCCGCCGGCAACGCTTCGTCGGGCATGTGCTCGCGGAACTGGCAACCCTGGCGACAAATTTAATATATTCTATTGGAGAATTTTGCCCTGCTAAGCCAATTAGCAGCATCTCAAATAAAACTCCTGTAGCGATAATGTTTACGACATATTTACCGAAAAAAATCGGACTTTAGGAGGTGTGAGGTCATGGCATTTAGTAAGGAAATTTTCAGCTTTAGAATTTTGAACCTGCGCGTCGTCAAACTCGATTTTTAGGTATCACAGGTAGGTGGTAAGATCGTTACCTGCGCAATAACCGCCATATTGGTTCATGATACGTGGTGCGGATTATTCAATCCTCTTAAGTCTGTACGAGACAACACTACTGCGAACTCACAGTGTTTCTAGAGAGCGTTTCGAAGCGGTACGCGCGCTCGCCGCAGCAAGGGTAGCGGCCGGCCGGCAGTGCGGGCCGGTTGTCCACCGCGAACATGTGCGCGCCCTGCTCGTGGTGCGAACACCACTCCATCTACAACCAAATGCAACGTAAAAAAACAGGATAATAATATGTCCGACTGTTTTATAAAGATATAAATTACAATTTTCAGGTTACAAGTTTCCATTTGACACAACCTCGACCAATGACGATCAGCCATTTGAGCAGTGTTGCCAGTTTAGACCTGTAAAATTGTTACTTGTAGCTTTATAAAACAGGTCACAGGATTCCGTACCACCGTAAGTATTAATCGGCGCTATCCCAACTCACACTTGACCATTTTTTGGGCTATAATTATACTTACCAAATTTGACGCTTATGCATTTTTTATTTTTTATTTGTTAGTATATCCGCCGTTATCACGTATATACTCTGACAAAAAAACCAACCCGCTATCAATTATGATTATGATTCAAGAGATACATGATGATGATGATGATGAGTGGGGACGCCGCCGAGGCAGGCGGGCGGTCGAGTGGCTCTCCATTCATTCCGCCCAGTTCCCCTTGTTCAAGAGATACATACATACTCTTTAAAGTAAGGACAGACGGACGGACTGCGCAGGCATATTAATACGGTCCCGTTGGGCTCCCTTCCAGTATGGAACCCGATTTAGCTTTACCTGGTAGGCCGGGAAGTAGCTATCGCAGAGCTGGCAGCGCAGGAAGTGACAGTCTGCCCACAGGCGCCAGTAGACGCGCCGCCAGGAGCGCAGCTCGCCGTACAGCCACGCGATGTACTCGTTCAACGTCCACCCCGCCTCCCTGCGAACGGTCACCACCATCTTAGCCAATTTTCTTGTTCGCTTTTTGTTACATTTAATGTTCGCGGTTATTTTAATTGCTGACATTATTAGTAGATTATTTTTACAAACGCATTTTTTCTTTATCCATTTTGACACAGACGACGGAGTATTTCCGGGTTGTTTTGGCCCTCCGGGCCTGAAATAAAATACGAACTTAACCGACAACGTAAAATAGTACAAGTGCCTAATCTTACCTAGCTACATACGTATTACGATGTAATTACTATTGGGAACATTTGCGACAGTTAAAATTGGAAACGAAAAAAATCACCGAACATTAAATAACACTATACAAAAGATCGCTACATGAATAAAAGCGGTTACGGAAATGAACGATAGTGAAAAAATGCTATGTGAAAATCCGCCATTCTATGACAAAGTTTTGTTGTGAAAATCATCTAACAAACCCCTTACGCCAGATCTCGTTTCCTTAATTTAGTGTTAGCCAAGGTTCAAAGGCAAACCTACTCATGTATTGAAATGAGTACGGCACTCGGACTTGTTACTAAAGGCCTTCGTGCAATATTCTTGAGCCCTAGGTATAGGTACATTGACTAAGATATTACTGGCAACTGTAACGGGGCGACTTGCAGACTCTCGCGCGAGTCGACGCGAGGCCGAGATACATTGACGTTATTATAAAACTTTAACCGTCCGTCTCCTATTTAAAAACGGCAGTGTATCTCGGCCTCGCATCGACTCGCGCGAGAGTCTGGTCGCCCCGTAAGATGATGCTAAAGGTGCTGATACACTTGAGCATTCTAGCATTCTAGCGAATGTGTTCAAGTCTGTCAGCACGACAACACTCACTTGGTGTGCGATGAGATGACGTTCCCGCGGCGGTCGATGCGCATGCTGGCAGGCTGGCACGGCACTTGCTCGGCAATGTTACGCCCCAACAGCTTGTTGCATCTGTACATATCCATTTACAATTAGACGGCGAGTTTAGCCTAGTTCTCCAACGCAAATCTGTGGGAACTTCGGTGCCCTAGCGACATCTAGCGACAACTTGTATAAACCAACTCGCCAGCGCCACAGCGTCAGACTGCGTAACTAAGTGCTCTACATTACGCTAACGAAGTTTCTCCAGTCGGTCGACATAATATATTTTTATACCACTTCCAAGAGTTCCAACTTCATCCCAATGGACTTCGGTCCCCAGGCATAACACCCGCCTGGAGAGACCCTCTAACCTCTCTTCCTACATAACGTTGTAATGAAACTCCGATCGACCAATAGATAAAAAGCCGGAAATTACCGAAACATATACCGTGGAAAGCCCTAGACTGGAATCCCCAAGGAAAGCGTAAACATGGCCGTCCTCAGCAGACTTGGCGAAGGACGATCATCGCGAAAGCGGATGCTATAGGAAACACTTTGGGCGAGTTGAGACGCGAAGCTCAGCTCCGACCGGGCTGGCGGCGCACTGTGGATGCCCTCTACCCCATCCAGGGTATATAGGACTTTACGTAAGTCAAGTTACCCTAGTTGGTGACCCTGCCTACGAAGCTAGCGGTCCCGGGTCCGAATCCCGGCATGGGATTTGTGTTTGTGTGATACGCGTAGTATTTGTTCCTGAGTCTTGGATGTTTTCTATGTATTTAAGTAGGTATTTCTCTATATAAGTAAGTTTATCATTGTCTATATTACCCATAGTACAGTCGATTTCATAAATATGTGGACACTTTAGTACCTTGTCACGTTAACCGCTGAGACAATTCGTATTTGGCAGTTTATACATGACCAAGGATCGGCAAAATGCCTGTCATTTTGAAAACATAACCCTGTTCTGTACAACAGAGACTTCCTTATGATGTTAATTAAAAATATTATTGGGTATTTTATATTTATTATACCATAATTTGTATGTATTCAGTGACAATATTATTAATGAATAACACTGGAATGGTATGGGCAAAAAACACTTTCGCCAATCAAAAATAATGTCAATTAAAAAAATAAACTTGTTTGTCCATAACGACGTGTCTTTAGGACCTATTTATGAGTCTAAAAAGATCGTTCATAGTCTACGTGCGTCATTGGGGCGTATTTAATCTTTGAAATTGGATTACTGTTTGTGTGCGTGTGTTTGTGTTTTCCCATTACCATTCCGGTGTCATCCATTAATCAAATTTTCGCTGAATACATATACATTATTGTATAATAAATCTATAAAATACCCAATAATATTTTTATTTAACATCAAGGAAGTCTCTGCTGCACGGAACAGGGTTATGTTCTCAAAATGTCGGGAGTTTTTCCGATCCTTGTACATGACATTGAATAGACAAGGTACTAAAGTGTACTCATATGAACTCGAATTACTTAACTTAAAAAGATAAAAGAAATTTATTCAGTAAGTAGGCCGCTCGGGCACTTTTACACGTCAAGATACTACCAGCGCTTCCCAAGAGGAGACCACTGCTGAGAAGAAACGCCGCAAGAAACTCAGCAGTCAGTCATTTTTTAAACTTATTTCATATTTCATATTACAATGGTATGTACAACTTAATCTAGCATTATATAAAGTTACAAGTATTAAATTAAATATAATATCAAATAACAGTAGTTCAGCAGGAAAACATGCCAAAAATCTTACGGGAGAGAAAGATAGAAAATAATAAAATAAAATAACTACAACTACCTACTTATATATGTGTATATGAGATGGTGCAAGATGACCACATAAAAGTTTCGATATGTTTTCCTTATTTCAGTGGAATACGTCGACCGTAAAAGCCCAGAGTTTATGTATATTAAAGGACGACTTGAAAACGTGACTCAGCAGACTCGTGACTGCGTAAACGTTATGTCAAGGTATTTTAAACTTCGTTGTGGTCGATCCTTAAGTTTGCAAATTCGATGAAAAACGAATTGTCCGAGTCCGAGATGTTAGACGCCGTTCATTTCGAGCCCTGGAATTGAATATCTCTTAGAAACCACTCACTTGCTACACTTAAACAGTGTGGCTAGCGTAGCGTAGTGACCGCGGAGGGTTTCCGGAACTGGCTCCGCGAGGGAGAGGATCATCTTGCAGTAGAGGCGGGACTGGATCTTGTCTTTACGGTCGCGGATTCCTTCCAGCTCGGCGTTCGTGTACATAGCCGCTAGCCTACAAATTTAAAAAAGTGCTTGATGTGTAGAACATACAGGTGACAAAAGCAAGTATGTTCCACTAAATAACAGTAGTCTACCATAATACAGTATAGGTACAATAATTCACCACAAGCACAGAATAAAATATAATAGTACAAGTATCACAAGTTGATACAATCAAATAATAATCAGTGGTATGTTATCCACAACTCTGCCGCCAGTCAACAGTGTTCGAACTGTTGTGTTCTGGTCTAGACAGATAGATCGACAAAATCTGCCAATATAAGGGTTTGCCAATAATTTTGGAACGTATTTTTTGTTATAATATCATTCTTTCGTTTTAATGTAGGTAGCGTAGGTGCATTCAAAAACGAAGTTAATTGCAAAGCTAATTTTATGGTCCGAACTGTACGTACCTACATCAAAAAATATTATTTACCTGTTAAGGAGTGTGTCGTTTAGACAAGCCAGGTTGGTGGTCGTCTTCACGATGTCGCTCATGTGTGCATGGCAGTAGATCAGGCAATCATGAAGCAGAGGTTCCATCTGCAACGGACGCTACCATTTAGAGAACACATTCGACAAGCATCGACGACGCGCTGGCCTAGTTGGTAGTGACCCTGCCTACGAAGCTAGCGGTCCTGGGTTCAAATCCCGGTAAGGGCAGATATTTGTGTGATGAGCGCGAATATTTGTTCCTGAGTCATGGATGTTTTCTATGTATTTAAGTATATATTTCTCTATATAAGTATTTATATCGTTGTCTAGTACCCATAGCACAAGCCTAGAGCTTAGTTTGGGACTAGGTCAATTGGTGTGACATTGTCCCCTGATATTTATTTATTTATAAGCTATAGGTACTGCTTAAGAGAGTTTTTATTTTCACAGCGCTGGTAGACTTTTGACTTGTAAATGTGCCCGTGCCATCTTATTATTCCCCGATAGATCTTTTCCTGCAATTCCATTTTTTTTTAAATACGTTACAAGGTTGACGGAGATGGAGGATCAATTCTTCGAGCTTGCACCAAATCCAACATAAACTGAACAGTGAGAAATAAGAAAATGGAAAAAAAAATACGTTAAAACAAAAAAAACTAAGAAAAAACCACAGAGACATATACACCTACATGTTTAGACATTTATCAGAACATACCGCTATTTAATACCTCATTAACATAATTATGGCAATAAATACCTGTCGAATAAAGCTTTAAGGTGTGCCTCAAGGCTCTATTTTAGACCCTTTTTTATTTTTGGTTTACATAAATGACTCACCACCAATAGTAGATAAACTTTGCGATATTGTACTTTTTGCTGATGATACTTCACTAATTTAGGAGAAAAGACTACAGTAGGATAAACGCCACACTAGTTATAGTACTTAATTGGTTTACTAGTAACAACTTGCTACTAAATGCTAAGAAAACTAAATGTGTTAGGTTCGGTTTGCCTAATGTTAAACCAGTAGATTGTAGTATTTTTCTAAATGGCGAGTGTTTGCAAATGGTAGATAAGGCGGTTTTCCTAGGCATGACAATAGATAAAAATTTGCAATGTAGTCCCCACACATAGCTGTACTGGCAGGTAAACTAAGTTCGGCAGCTTACGCCGTTAGGAAAATAAGACAGCTAACTAATGTTGAGACAGCTCGCTTAGTTTATTGTAGTTATTTTCTTAGTGTTATGTCTTAGGGTATTCTGGTTTGGGGTAAGGCAGCTGACATATAATCTATATTTGTGTTACAAAAAAGGGCCATTCGTTCTATTTACAATTTAAATTCCCGTGACTCCCCAAGAGAACTTATTAAAGAAATTAATATATTTACTGTAGGGTCTCAATTTATTTACGAGAATATTATTTATGTTACTGGAGGCTGTAATTCCATTGCTTCGGCGTGCTATGCTTTAAGATGTCTCAGGGAGGTAATTGGAATCGATCAGCTTAAAGTTGTTTATTACGCCTTAATTGAGTCCAAGTTGAGGTATAGTATTAAGTTCTGGGGTAATAGTTACCAATATAATATTAATAGGGCTCTTATAATTCAAAAAAGAGCTGTGCGTACCATGTTTCGCATTCCACAATGGGTTTCGTGTAGAGATTATTTTAAGAAATTAGGAATTCTGACGGTACCTAGCTTAGGATATGTTTTAATTTTGCTCACCGAGTCCCTTAAAAATAATTCAAAGATAGAGTCCTCTGTGGAACAAGACTTACGACTACTTACACGTACGAAAAACAAAAGGTACAACTTCTGCCCGAGGCTTAAGATAGCAGTGCATTGTGCTAGTCATCAAGCTGTGAAACTATATAATAAGCTACCTTCTGATTTAAAAACGATAACGAACAAATCGATCTTCCATAGAAAATTAAAACACTTTTTGTTACGAGGATGCTTCTACAGTATTGATGAGATATTCAGAGATACACAAAATTCCAACTAATTTGTTATTTAATAAGAAAGTGCACTAAAAATTGTATGCCTGTATTTCTTTTCTCCGTTTTAGAGTTAGTTTTAAGGAAAATTATTATTATTGAATGTACTTCCATATTTCAAACACAATATTTGTATTGTTTATGAATAAATGCTATGAACTATGAACTATGTTATTAAGAATTTAGATTCTTTCACCAACAACTCTGATATACATAATTTAAATACTAGAAATAAAAATAAAATCGCTATTCGAAAATTCCGTGTCCGTAAAGTATATAAATCATTTGTTGGTCAATGCATTCATTTCTATAATAAATTACCTGACGTAGTTTTAAAGTTCCCCGTTCCAGCACTTAAAAAATACTTGAAAAGGTCGTTAATGGCTAAAGCGTATTATAGGGTCGAGGACCATATAACAGACAAAAATGCATGGCCTAAACCCGAAACTTAGTCAATAATAATTTGTTCAAATGCAATGTCTAAGGGACACCGTTAATGCAGGAAGACATATCGAAACTTTTATGTGGTCATCTTGCACCATCTTATATACACAGTTAGTTGATTCTATTTTTTCTTTTTTCTTTTTCTCTAGTCTCCCGTAAGATTTTTGGCATGTTTTCCTGCTGAACTACGCATGTTATTTGATATTATATTTAATTTAATATTTGTAGCTTTATATAATGCTAGACTAAGTAGTACCATTGTAATATGAAATATGTAAAATGACTGACTGCTGAGTTTCTTGCGGCGTTTCTTCTTAGCAGTGGTCTCCACTTGGGAAGCGCTGGTAGATTCTTGACGTGTAAAAGTGCTCGTGTGGCCTACTTACTTTATAATTTCTTAATAATTCTTTTATCTTTTATCTTTATCTTTAATCGGTGTGCCGTAAGCATGAAACGAACCGGATTGAAAGCACAAACGAAACGTTGTGAGCGTAATTCGGAACGCTACCTGTCACTGTCGGGCTGTTTTTTTTTAAGGTAACTAATTGAACTACATTATTAAAATAGATAGTTATTATAATTAGTAACATTTGATACTCGTTAACTTAAGGTCACCCAACCGCATTATTATACCGTCACCGAGTTTTAAATTAGCTATACGGTTTCCAGACCTTGAAATGAACGGGGCTTACGACGAAATCATCTCGGAAAATCCATTTTTCGTCGAATTGAAAAACGAATATGCAAATTTGTTCCACCACTGCATAACGCAGGCGTGGATTATCTGCGTACCGAGAATCGGCAGTTTAAACACTCGCGTGTTCACCGTAGAGGACTTCTGTGCCCACATCCTGGTACCAAGCGATGAGCTCCCGGAGACACACTACACGACTCTCAAGGAGAAACAGGTGACAGTTACTAACAAAGTTATTACTTTAGAAGTAACCAAAGCGCTGCCACTACAGAGTCACATACTGTTTGAAGAAACTTTCTACACAGAGGACTTTTTCAAGTATAAAGTATGGTGTATAGAAGGTCCACTTGAACCCACTGCAGCAACAGAGGATAATACGCTTTCTAAAGAGTATGTAACATCTATTAATAACTGCATTGATTTGCTATGGACTCAGGCAGCAGGAAGACAGGTTCTAGATCAAATAGAACAGAATGTCCAGACATTTATTAAAAAACATCCCATCTTACCTATTGCTATTGGACCTCTCAGAGACGCTGTGAGTGAATTATATACTCAGTGCCTTCAGACAGTGCTTCAGAATCGTAGAATAAGGGAAAAATCGAAATCATATAAACAGATACTTGACAATATAAAGGTAGCTGTAGAATGCTACATGCAACATTTACTATTTGATCATTTGTTCAAACCAATATGCACTAGTTGTGCGTATGAAGACGCACATCTTAACAAAAAAATAAGAAATATGAGTGACATCCAACTCAAAGACTTGGATATTAAAAAGGAATTATATCAAGCTGTACCAAAAGCCAAGCAACTGCTATCAAAAATAGATTCTTATAGCACTGTATTGGAAAAGGTTATATGTTTAAAACAAGCGCTCAACGCTATTAGTAAGAAAGATGATAGCAACAGTGTCATCTTACTTACAGCTGATGACATGTTACCAGTCTTTGTGTTTCTGGTCATTAAATCAGGTTTGCCAAACTGGTACAGCCAGCTGATGTATTTGAAAGAGTTCCGCTTCAGTGGTGTTGGCAAAAGTGATGGTGATGAAAGTGCCTTTTTAATAACCACTTTAGAAGCTGTTATAGAGCACATACAATCGGGAGCTTTGACAGGGCCGCCGGACCCTGAAGCCTATTACTACGAAAGCAACTTAACAGAGGATGAGTTGAGAAGTGAAAAACCTAGAAAAGGAAGCCTGACAGAATCCACATCTACTTCAACAACAAATTATGGCGATGAAACTTTAGAATACATATTTGAACTTATTAAAGTAAACCATACTGAACAAGTACGAGGCATTCTAGAAAGAAATCACAAACACCTTGAAAAACTACAAAGCAATGAGAACAGTGTTCTTAAAAGAATATTAGATGATTCTAGTGATGATGGGAGTGATGATGACAATGATGACAGCAATGGTGATGAAACAGAAACGTATCAACAACTTTGCCACCCATTGTGCAGCTGTAAAAAATGCTGTCGGAAAATATCTAGAAGGTTGTTGAAGTCTTCACCAACAGTAACATCAAGAGATAGCCATGGCCTTACACCGCTTCATGTGGCATGCATCCATGGAAAAGCAGCTGTAGTAGAATTGCTTATTGAAATGAATTCAGAGATTAATGCTACAGACTTGAATGAATGCACTCCATTGCATTATGCTGCATCTCGAGGACACCAGAATGCCTTACTATTGTTGGTTCATTCCGGTGCTCATGTGAACCAAGTTAACATTGACAAACACACACCTCTACATCTTTCTGTTAATAATGGCCACTTGAACTGTGTAAAAGCTCTAATTTACTTCTCTGAACATAGCAGAAATAAAATTAATATAAATTGTGTTAATCTCAGCGGGAACACTCCGTTGCACCTCGCGTCCAAGTGGGGTTATGAAGGTATTGCTAAATTGCTTATAGAGAATGGTGCCGAACCATCTCTGCAAAATCGTTATAACAAAACTGCATATGATTATGCACATAATTTAAGGATATTAAAAGTTTTGAAAACTTGTACTCCTAACCTGTTCGAATACATACACTTAAGCAGCCCAAACATAAAGCCACTGGAAATAAAACCTGATAATGATGTAAACATGAAATTGCAAGGTCTGAAAGTAAATGCAGATAATAATGCATCAAAAACAGTTGCGAATCTAAAGACACTTGAGAAAATATCTAAAGCAATATCATACGGAGATGTAAAGTTGGCCTGTTTCTACATGGACATTACCTATGAAGACTTTACAGACACAAGCGGCAACACCAGCACAGCACTTTGCCATCCCCTTTGCGAATGTCAGAGCTGTAAGCTCAAGACTTCCCCAATAAAGTCAAACTACAATGTAAATTTTGCAGATTCAAGTGGATTCACTGCACTTCATAACGCTGCACGATGTGGTTTGGAGGAGCTTTGTAAAATATTGATCCTGATCAATGCTGATGTTAACTGTGCCAACAAGAAAGGGCAAACCGCTCTGCACCTAGCAGCCCTGAATAACAAGACTGCAGTCATGCGGACGCTTCTAAACAATGGCGCAAATATAAACGCAACCGATTGTGCTGGCAACACTTCGTTACACAATGCTAGCCACACTGGAAACATTGGTGCTGCAAAAATTTTGATCAGTTTCAACCCAGATGTTGGTATCTGCAACGGTTCTGAAAAAACAGCCCTGGATGTTGCGAAAGATAAAGTACATTTAACTATTATCGATTTGATTGAAAAGTACGATAAATCTTAAGTTCTTTCTTATAAAACATGATTTTTTACCAAAAACTGTCACCATAGAATCAGATTGAACGGTGACCAAATGTATAGCTTTAATTTATATTCAAAACTGCCATCTTCTTTAGTCAATTTGTTTTAATCACCTGCACAAAATGGGCATTATGATTTGTGCTATGTTTATTTTGACATTATATTTTATACAAGACTGAATTTATATTGAAAACATGTCTATATGTTTTATATAGTAAAACTATAATTAAGTCATATGACATTGAATTTGCTACGAATTTTTAATTTTACTTGTGTAATTTCGTTTTTATGCGTATTTTGTTTATTCAATATGTTACAAGCTTTAGAAATAACCTAAAGCTTAGGGTCTGCTTTGAAATAAATTAGAGGCATAACGATTTGAGAAAGCGTTTTGCGATTGCTTAAACGAAGCGATCCCAAGCCGAAACAGTGTGTTGCTTTTTTATTTATTGAAATACATTGGTTTAGTTCGCTTCCGATTCGCAATTGCGCCAGTGTACAGGCTTGAAACAATTGAGAATCTTGTACCTAACAGACAAGAGAATGAACTAATAAAAACGTGGTAGAATAATAAAATGCAGAATAATCCGTTCACATCTTTAATATTTTATTGTATAAGTTCCATGGTAGCATGAAATGTTTCGGAAAAAGTGCACTACTTTTACTACTTATGTTAAAAACACAAAACAATCAAATAATAATATTACTTAATAGTCATAGTGCATTAAAAAAATATGAAACTAAGACGAGCATTCCCTTTTAGTATTTAAGAGTGTTATTTTATTATTTTAAACAAACACGATTTGTATTTTATGGACGTTTACGTGAATAAAAATATTTTATAAATTGTATTTATTCCAGTTTTCCTAAGTTTCCTGTGAACCTTAAGTGGGTTACATAAGGTTTAAAGTAAAGTAAGTGTGGCGTAGATTTGAAATGTTTAAGTTAACGCTATTTTGCGTTCATAAAAGTAGCACAGCCAATAATTTAAATTGAAAACCGGTTATGTTTAATTGTTTATTTCGTCATATTCCGGTTTATGCTGGTTGCATAATAGGCTAGTGTCGTAAAAAAATCTAATTAGTCCGTCACATCCGTACATTATCTAAAAATATTGAACACGTATTTTTTCTCATGTCGATTAAACAAAAAATTACGAAGATACAGATCGTTGAAGTTTCGTGTGACGTCACGCCGTTGCACACTTTACCACGTTGTGACGTCACGAGCCCCACTCCCGAACTTTGATGCGCGTTATATTTGTCAATTTTGATTGATTTGATAAAGTTAAAAATACGTGTTCAATATTTTTTGATAGTCTTACTGATGGACTAATTAGAATTACTGTATTTTTACCCTGGACACACATTAAAATTATAAATGCGAAGGTCGAGCGTGTCGTGAGTTAGTATGTTTGTAATTCTTTCATATTGAAACTGCTGGCACGATTTGTGTGAAATTTTTAACGGAGATAACTTATACCCTAAATTAAGGCTTGCCGTGGAATGGTCAAGTGGACATAGTCACGGGCAGAAGCTAGTGTATTTATAAAAATAAAGTATAGCGTCTGTGCTTTGGATGCTTTAATGTTGGAAAAATCACTATAGCCAGTGTATTCGTTGAAATGGCTTAACGACCCATTGTTAACTAAATGTGGTCAATCAAAATTAGCCAATCCTCTGAATCATGCTGCGTCAACCTTACAGACGGACAATTCATTAATATTTATTGCGTAATACTGTGTATTGATGACATGAAAGTTGTCTAATGACTTGTCAATTTAGGGCATGATTGCCCGGTTTTAGTCGGGGACGGCACCGTGATGCCCGGTTCTGCCGGTTCTTTGTTTTTACCTCAAGTCCCCGCCGCCCGTGAAGAATATAAAACAAAATGATCAAACAACATTATGAAACTATATTTTTTATAAATATGCAATAAAATCATGCATGTTTTCTTTAACAAAAACGTAGGTACTTTAAGTAAGTAAAATACTTGCTAAAAAGTTATTTGTTCTTCATTTGGTATCATGTAGAGATCAATTATTGCAAATATACCACAAAATATAATGGATGTTGATTGATGTAGTTATCATTATTTTCGTAAATCAAAGAGAACATTGAAGGCGGTTAAATCGAATATTCACCCTCACACTTTTTAGTAGGTACTTTTATTTTCATTCATAGTTACCAAGTTTCTTTTATGGGGAAAAAGTTGTTAGTATTTCCACCGTAATAACACATTCTGCAAATAAACCAGCCCGCTGTCTATTACGGTTTCAAAGATTCGTTTCGTTTCGTTTCGTTTTAAAGTTCGGACCGACGGACAGCAAAAGAATATTATTAATAGGGCCCTTCGGGTACGGAACCCTTAAACTATCAATTGTAGGACCCTAGTGAGTGATAGGTATACCTGAAGGAAAGAGGCGGAGACGAGGATCGGCACCACGTTGTGAGGGTCCAGGAGCGGCCAGTCGGCCACGAGGATGGAGTCGCGCTTCACCCAGCGCATCAGCCAGTCGAAGATCTGGAGACCAGAGGGCTTATTGCTAAAGGGCTGACGGATGTAATGTGGTGACGAAAGCATAAGATGGATAAGAATCTTATTTAATTTCGTGATTTATGGAAAACAATATGATTATTTATTTCAACAATCAAATTCTATAACATTTTTTGCAATAATATTCTCTTTTTTAAATCAATTGTACTCAACTAGTCATTTTAGCCAATTGTTATACTGCACTTTTTTTTCGAAAATTCCTTAGTCTTAACCGGGAACGGTCGTAATATGACACAACAATAGTCGTGCTATAAACTAAATAAAAAACTAAACAAAACACAACTATTGTTTTCATATTCGACGTTTTCTTGTGTGGGTTCAAATCTTGGTAAGGGCAGATATTTGTGTGATGAGCACTAACATTTGTTTCTGAGTCATGGATGTTTTCCATGTATTTAAGTATATATTTCTCTATTTAAGTATTTATATCGTTGTCTAGTACCCATAGCACAAGCCTAGAGCTTAGTTTGGGGCTAGGGCAATTGGTGTGACATTGTATAATGATATTTATTTATTTATTATTTCTATTCCAGAATGCAGTTAAGTATATATTGTTTAAAAAATCTCCTTTGCGTAGAAACAGAATAGCCATTGCCAATACTTTGTTTGTTCAACAGAGAGGTGAGTGGTTCGATCCCTGGGTTTGAATTATTCCTAAGTCTTACAGCAATCGAGCGAATGAAAATGGAACTATTTTTTTAAACCACTGTGCGACCTTGGTAGTAAGTAGATGGTGGCGCCGCCGCCATAAGTCTTATATTCGCTCGCGTACCTACTAATGTCTTGTGTAGTACTTAGAACCTATACTATGTTAGTTTGTGACTAAATTAATTAATTAAAAATTGTATTGCAACTGTGAATACAATATAGATTTAATTAAAAAATATATACGTATGGATAAAAATATAAAAACGAAACTAATATAATCGTAGTGTTTAAAACCATCCGAAGCTTTAAAAAGAATTGAAATTGACTACAAATTTACCTGAATATCACAATGAACAGATATGTCCATATCTTCTAGTCTTTGGCCTGAGGTGACGTCAGCAAAGTAACCCATCTTGGACACCAACAACTTTTGAGGACATCGGAAATCTTTTTTCAGCCCTTTCACCTCATCACACACGTGTATTTCAACATCACCTCTGAAAACATTAAAATTAAAACTAAAAAATGTGAAAAAATGCAAAAAGTTATTTCCGATACCGGGAATCGAACCCGAGCCTCCTGGGTGAGAGCCAGGTATCCTAGCCACTAGACCATATCGGATGTTGGTAAGTGTTCGAAATAGTAATACATATGATAAAATTACTAACTATACGTTACATTACGAAAACTAGAATTGCGTTGCGTTACGTGCGTGCGTATTAGTAGTGTAATAAGGTCCAAAATTGAACACTTCTGTACATCACGTACAATTAATGGGTGTTGTTTAAAACTGTCATTGAAAAACTCCCAAAATAAGTTCCATAAAGAAACAAAATACTTATTAACAATTTTTACTAGCCACAGTAACACTTAAATCACAAAAATTCCAACCTATAGGTGCAGTAATAAGTGTTATAACTTTATCGTGATCCGGCCAATTGAGCCATATATTGACAACGTTAATAAATAACTTACTCTTGTTTTTGATTTACTTTTTCTTGAGCCGCTATAACTGAGGATTTTCGTCTGCCTAGCCGATCCGTAGAATCTTTTTCGCATACAAAATCTAAGGACATATTATACAGTGTTTTATAAATTAACGCGCTACAGTTTTTTTAAATATTTATTTGTATGCAATGGTATGGGTGACATCTTACTTCCAAAACTAGCTGGCTTTTTTATTTCATTAGCGTTCGCCGACGGTTTCTTAACTACTGGCGTGTACACACTAGTCGTTTTCGAGGGCTTCTTGTATCCGACCAAATAAGGCAAAATTGAATCTAAAAGACCTTCATTTATTACCTAAAATAAATATTGATATTAGCGCCATCTGTTGGTATAAAAAATCACTAATATAGGAATAGAACGCACTGAAGCCCGGTTGCGGTGCGGTGCAGTGGCTAAACGCCTTTATCGAATTTTAGAATGCCTTATTATGTAAATAAAGCATAGATTTCAAGTTATACTTGTCAATCCAAGTTATTCGATGTTTTATATTGAATAAGATATATATTTTTTAAAGAAAAAATACCTTTTTATTGCAACTTTAAATTATTTTTGTATAGGTCCGTGATTGGTAAGTACATATCAGTACATTATTGACAGATACCGTCTTCTTGCCGCACCTCAACCTCTCTCAGTGCCCTTTTGAATCCAACTAGAAGCATCGCTAAATAACTTCGACCCGCTGCGGCCACATCTACGGGCTTTTGGGAAGATTTGTTTCGGCATCTCCCAAGCACAAAGAAATAAAGAGACGATAAACGAATATTCGTCGAATCCCGCAGATGCGCGGCCGCAGCGTATTTATAAACTTACGTCATTCAGTTTACAATTAAGATGTGCTTCAGTCCAGGCTCCTAACATCTCTACCCTCGCTTCTTTACTTCTTCTTCGACCACCTTCACCTTGAAATTTGTTTAGATAAATACTTAATCAAACTTTCGAGTGTTTATTTTATTCTAACGAAGGACTAAATTAACAATAATTACTGCTAGTTCATTTATAAAATTCCCTGCCCACAATATTTAATTGATTGAACAGTATCTTCATGGTGTAAATAATTAAGTGTTGGTAGCTATCATTGGCATGACGCAGAGAGATATGCAGATACCTACCTACTCCAAACAGTCGAGTGCGAAAAGTGTCAAAACTATTACATGCCTACCTTCAATTTCGCTGCAGCTGTAACGTGATTCAATGTGTTTACTGTCTTTTCTTATTTCTAGCAACGTATCGCTCTGACTAGTGACGGGCTTTTGCTCCGCGTAAGCGGTTTGCTGCAGCAGGTCGCGCTCCTCCTGCTCAATAACGTGGTTAATAACCGTTAACTTTGTTAGCTCATCCCAGTCAATCTTGTTGCATTCGTCATCCCCGTCCAAATGCTCGTACACTTGATACGCTGTTTTCATGAAGTCGAAGAAATCTTTCACTGTTATGATTTCTACGGGTGGATACGTTTTCGGGTTACTCGCCTCCGCCACTCGCTCTAGCTCTGGACTACCTGCTTTCTCCCGTCGCGCCATAAACATCGACGTGGCGTCGCCGTCAGAACTTGGACTTGCCATTTTTGTTAATTTAGGATATTGGGTGGGTATAACCTACATATCATTTCAGTTACAGTTGTATCGATAAAACAAGCCTCCTAGAAACGGACGCCAAATGGTTCTATCAATGGTTTTTTCAATATAAATTTAGTATATTTTAATTGAAAAACTATGAATAATTAATTTTGGTATATATAAAGCCTATAACGATTTTCATTTAATCATTAAAAGAACTGTTATATAATAAATAAACATTTTGTACAATATTTACAAAATAAAACAATGGGCTTAATCTATTTACGGACTGAAATAATTTGACAAACTGTCACTAAAAATCACAAAATATGTCTTTCACAAAAATAGAAAAAATAATTTTAGCAACCTTTTTGGTATTTGCATATATAAAAACGCGCAACAAAAACGCACTCGCGGGGAGTACGTAACGTAGAGGACTTTTGTCTATGCCGAAGTGTCATGTCATATCAAAAACATTTTCCTTCTGATATTTTGTTGTTCAACAAAGTTATTTAGAATGTTCCTTGCTGTATATTATTATGGAAAGTCACCAACCCGAACATGAGCAGAACGGGTTACCTGACACATTTTGGAGGACCCCGCAGCGCGTTCCGGGCAGGCCCCTGCAGCGGGGCGGCGAGGTTATGTCGGGCTCCTCGTACCAGCAGTTCCAGGCGTCCGTGAATGACGCCTGGGACCTGGGTGACGACGAGGTCATATCGGGGATCGCGGAGACGAAGATATCGAAAGCCATATCGCAAACGGCCGCGTTGAACGTTATTAATTCGCATAGGAATAGTACTAAGAATGTAGTGAGAAATGAGACGCAGCAGAGCTCAACGGTGGAGAGGAAGGAGGATGCGGTGCCGGTGAGGAAGAGTGAGGGTCGGAGGGTGGGGGCCGGGGGCAGTGCGGCGCCCCTGCGGCACTACCCGGGGCGGCCTCGGGCGGTGCGGCTCTCGGCGCTGACGTCGCGCGAAGAGAGCAGCGAGTCCAAGCTGGAGCGATTCCAGCAGCTGCACGGGAACACTGTTATTAACCTGGATGAGCTAAAGCAGCTGAGCTGGTCAGGAATTCCTGTTAAGGTGAGTGCAATGACTATATCATCTAACAAACCCCTTGTAATTGATTATAATGTGAGTATGAACAACTTAGGCCCGCTTGCACGTAAAGTTAACCCTATTTTAAATTATTCACGAATGTCAGATGCATACAAGAACTGATCATTTTAACAAATTTTCCTGTAAACTTAGGGTTTACCTGGGATTAACAATTACGTGCAAGCGGGCCTTAGAATTATATTAAATGAATTTGTGAGGTGCTAACTATTTCTTGTAATTCTTAAACACAATACATGATAATGCCAGCATTTTGGGAACAATGCCCACTGGTAGCGGATTGTTAGATTAGTGTAGTTTTAAGTAAGTTTGTAAGTTCTTTAGTTGGTTAGATTAGTGTACTTTAACTTGTTAAATAAATGTCTTTTACATGAAATAAATCCATTATACATGATAATTAAAGTCAATTTTAATGATAATTAAAGTCAATTTTAATGATAATTAATGTCTATTTTAATGTGCGTTCTGTTTAGAACTGATTTTGTATTCAATATTTGTGCCAAATCCCTAAAAGATTTTTTTTTAACTAGAGTAGGTAAATAAAAGTATATTGCCCTAATATGATATATTTATAAGAAATATTTACTTTCTGTGTAGAAAATTTCTTGTAAAGGACAATATCCCCACCAACAGAAATAAAACATGTCTCAGTTTATAGATCTTGGCAACATGATGTATTTTTACTATGATGACTATCAACCTTACTATGGGGTTTCCTTGAAAAATAAAATGATTATTATTATGAAATTGGTTTAAAAATAAATACTAACTTGCCTTGCTTGGTTAAAGACTTTTTAAAAAAAAAAAAAATATAAGTGGAGCAAAAGGGTAACCCATTGGTATCCAAGACAAGGTGCGCGAAAGAGGGGCAGGCTACAGAAAAGGGGGGATAATGACATTAGGCAGAATGCGGGGACAAACTGGTAAAAGAGAGACAAGAGTGGAGAAGTATGGAGGAGGCCTTTGCCGACTGGCAAACAGACTTGCAAAAGCAAAGCAAGCTGCAAATTTTAGAATATTAACCGGTGAATGGAAATAGAAAATATGTTTGCTTCTTGTTATATACATTATGTAAATAGTGTGTGAATATCTGAATAAAAAGGTTAAATATAAGTATTGACATGCATCCCATGACTGTTTACCGCCAACACCCCAAAAATCCCCATCACCCTTTTGCGAGGTTATCTGTGCAAATTTATCAGATTAATGTTAATAATCTTATCTTACCAGCTTGTTAGCATTACGATCTGATACCTGCACAGTAAGCAGGTTTTGATGCCAATAGGCCATCAGATCAATCAAGTGGTCATATCTGATAACTCATCTAATGTGTCATTAATGGCATTATACCTTTTATATTAAATGTACTTAGAAATCTTATCAATTATTTAAAACTGGGATTAAAACACTCCTATATGGTGGGATGACTTTACTGCCAGAGTTTCTGTATTGGTAGACCATTGTTTTTTAATAATTTATCCATCTCACCAATGTTCATTTCTCAATTGCATAGTATTACCAATTAAACCTCAACGTCAATAAATTACTATTTATCATTCTGAATTTCACAATTCACTTTTAATATTTAAAACATTTTACCAAGAATTATTGATAGCTAGAATGACTGAGATACGCGTCATACTCCTGAACGGGAACTGTCTGTGGGGTACGGTCTGTTCATGCTTGCAAGAACCTGTATTCCAGTTATTTAAGTTATCATTTCTGACATTGAGACTTTGTCGTGTAGTCCTCCTAGTCATTTTTATTAATTAATTTTTATTGACCTTACATTTGTAATGATTTTATTTGTGCTAGTTTTTATAATTATTATTCATTAATTTATTACCTTTTTATTATTGTATTTTATGATTGAACAATGAACTTCTGTTAGAGTTTCTTGGGGCTCTTCTCCGCTATGATCAATGCCGTCTTTACTAATAAGGGCACACGGGGCCCATGCACAGGGGGCCCCGAAGGACTAACATTTTATTATAAATAGAAGATCATGGTAGAAAAATGTGAGTAATAAAACGCTTTCTTTACTTTCCAAAAGGTGCCCCAAACTCTTGGGTGCCCTAGGGCCCCGGCATAGTTTAAGGCGGCCCTGGCAATGATGGTCTGTCCGAACAGTTAGTAGATTTACTCCATCTTACCGACGTGTAAAAGACCCGTCATGTCGCCAATTTACTGAAAAAATAATTTAAATTTGAAATTTTGACATGCGACTCTGTCTGTGTACAAGTTGTATCACTATCGCAAATGCTTTCTGAACTATTGGTATTAATGTCCTCCCACTTACTCTGTAACTTTTACATTAATTCAATGAAGAGTTAACCCTGGAAGACAGAACAAACAATCACCTAATGCGTTGTTATCTTTTGAGTAAAATTCCGACCTTGCAATTTATAGCTTCACTTTATAAAATCGTGCTGCAAGTCTGATATTCCGTAGTGATATCGTGGGTGACAGCAACCTACAAACATGTTATAGAGTTTAAGTGGTACTTATTTCTTTTACTAGTTTACACTTAAATGTCACGTGACCAAAACCATTGTACGTCAATATAACTAGGCTGCATGTCATGTTTTTTTTTCATTAATTTACGCAACTCAAGCAAAAATGACCCTTTTTACACGACTGCCCAAAAAAGCTGCTTATTGCTGACTAGCGACCCGCCCTCGCTTCCCTTCGGTTAGTGATAGTTTTCTGGAACACCCGTACTAAATCCAGAACTTATTATACATAAGAACCTTTCTCTTGAATCACTCTATAATTCTATATATTGCTGAAAACTGCATTAAAAACAGTTGAGCAGTTTAAAATGTCTATCTAAAGAGGTAAAGTTTAAAAGAGCGGAAGCACTTCATTTTATACTATGTAAAGATGTCTATGGTGTGGTTGCCTTCACCATGCGATAAAAAAACGAATCCCATCTATCTCCAGGCCCGAGCCAACACATGGCGACTGCTCGCTGGCTACCTGCCCGCGAACACGGAGCGCCGAGCCGAGACCCTGGAGCGCAAACGGGCCGACTACAAACACCTCGTGCGGCAGTACTACGACGCTGAGCGGGACGACGACACGTACAGACAGATACACATCGACATCCCGCGCATGAGCCCGCTGGTCGCATTGTTCCAGCAGCGCACGGTGCAGGTAAACTAGCTGACTGAGCAGTTTAGTGGGTGGTCAGATACACATAGACATCCCGCGCATGAGCCCGCTGGTCGCGCTGTTCCAGCAGCGCACGGTGCAGGTGAGCTAGTTGACTGAGCAGTTTAGTGGGTGGTCAGATACACATAGACATCCCGCGCATGAGCCTGTTGGTGGCGCTGTGCCAGCAGCGCACGGTGCAGGTAAACTAGCTGACTGAGCAGTTTAGTGGGTGGTCAGATACACATAGACATCGCGCGCATGAGCCCGCTGGTCGCATTGTTCCAGCAGCGCACGGTGGCAGGTAAACTACCTGACTGAGCAGTTTAGTGGGTGGTCAGATACACATAGACATCCCGCGCATGAGCCCGCTGGTCGCGCTGTTCCAGCAGCGCACGGTGCAGGTAAGCTAGCTGACTGACCAGTTTAGTGGGTGGTCAGATACACATAGGCATCCCGGGCATGAGCCCCTTGGTGGCGCTGTTCCAGCAGCGCATGGTGCATGTAAGCCAGCTGACTAACCAGTTTAGTGGGGTGGTCAGTCAGATATACTGACACGGATACACATCAACATCCGCTTCCACTTTTCAGTATTTGGTACAGGCCCCTTAAATCCAATTCATTCCACAGGTAATGTTCGAACGGATCCTGTACATCTGGGCGATCAGACACCCAGCTTCAGGCTACGTGCAGGGCATCAACGATCTGGTGACCCCGTTCTTCATGGTGTTCCTGCAGGAGGCCATCCCCGGGGAGGAGCTGGACAACTACCCCCTGGACCAGCTGGCCGAGGAGCGGCGGGACGTCATCGAGGCTGACTCCTTTTGGTGCCTCTCCAAGTTCCTGGATAGCATACAGGATAACTATATATTCGCGCAGCTTGGGATTCAGTATAAGGTGTGTTGTTTTTTCTAGTAACATTCTTATTCGTTCACTGTTACAATAGTGCCACTCCATGTCTTCCCGTGGATGTCGTAAGAGGCGGCTAAGGGAATGAAGGCTTGTAGTACTATTAGGCGATGAGCTTGCACCCTGTCACTAATACACTGGTAAACATCTTAGCCTAATTGTGCAAAATCTGGTTATAGAATTATCAACAAAAAAAAAACAAGGTATTTCTGTAGGAAGAAGTATGAAGGCGTGAGTTTATGTATGTATGTATGTATGTATATCCTTATAACTATTAGATAGATAAAAACTCCTGACATAATGGTGACCCCTGCTTACACAGCTGATATCTCTTGAACGGCTCAACCGTTTTTCATGAAATCTAGCTGGGAACCATCTCTAGAAAACCTGCTTTCGAATAAATTAATCCGCATCCAAATCGGTTCACCCTTTTAAGAGCTATGGTGCCACAGACAAACACACAAATAGCGGTCAAACTTATAACCCCCCCCCCTTTATGCGTCGGGGGTTAAAAATAAGGATATGTTACTACTAATACAAATGCGAAGTGTGTCTGTTTGTTTGTTGGTTCAATCTTCACGGTTCAATGTTTCAAACTGTTATAAAGTAAACGATTATATCATGGATAGGGATGTTTGGCGGTGAGTCGTCCGTCCTGCATGAGTAATCTACGCATAAATTTACCTACGCTTAAAAAAGGTGCACCTACTGTGCAAAAATACTGTGATATTGTAAACTATTTATAATTATTATGTAATGATGTAAACCTTTTTCTTGAAAAAAATATACCTTGCCGAGTTTCTTACGCCGGTTCTTCTCGGGGCAAAGGTTTTATTTTTCGAACCGGTGGTAATGCTTTTTGACATTCATAGGTGCATTATATTATGCCTAAATTGAAGAATAAAGAACTTTGACTTTGACTTTGACTTTTCAAATTATCGATACGTAATTTGAGACGCAGTATAGCCTGGACATGGACTTGGGGTACGGTTTTTTTAAGAAATTAAGGCAGCACCCAAAGGAAGAGCTATTCTGCCGTCCTAAGCTAATAAGCAGTATCCCAAATTCAATAACCAAAGCGGTTTGAATTCTCTGCTATTAGTAATAGGGTTGATATTGCTACTGGAGTTCTATCTGAGTTACTGCCTTTTGGCTTAGCAGGGCAGTATTAACGCTCTAGCGAACGGAGTCGCGGAAAAAAGATAATTGTAAACAGGCTTTTTTAAAGGTGTTCTGTAAAAAATCATGCTCTGAAGAGTTTTATCTCAAAAGCATACTTCTTTTTTTGTTCATTATTTATTGAGACAATTAATTAACAAATTTCTACCAATGGCTAAAAAGCACGGCACCTTCAATTCAAGACGGTGGATAACGCGCCCAACTCAAAGTCGAAAGCTTGGGTTTGGACACAATGCCTTAGCAATATCCTTAAATAAAGCAGTCCCTAAAAACTGGCCTATTATTCTTCATTTGTTTTTCTAAACATTTAATATCAATGTGAAAACAGGAGACGCTAGCTATGATAATTGTTAAAAAAGTCTACCTAGTAAATATTATGGTGATGTCATTATAACCTTGTTATGACCCCGTAACAAGACGCGGCGATAGCGGCAGGAAAATAACAAACAACAATGAATAAATGTTCAATTTTAAAATTGTTTTCCTTAAGTTGTTATTAACAGCTTGTGTAGTCAGTTGTCGACTCTGTAAGTCTAAAGGACTTAAAAAGCGTCCCTTTACTTTCTAAACCTCGTATCTGATCGAATAGTTAGATAGAAAAACCACTCACATTCGAAGGATTATAAAGACTACATTCCTATCAAAATATATTTCAAATAAGAGGTTAAGATAGTAAAATGACGAAAGGCCTTTACTTTACAAAAGGTGTAGCATAGATGTTGTGTGTATGTTGTTCATAATGGAGTCTGAAGTGGCGACAGGATCTCTGCTGCTATTAACGTCTTAAGCAGTTGCTGACTGTGTAATAGAAAATACGGTCGGCGACAAAAACTTGTAACTTTTTTTGACAGAATAAGGATGTATAACAAGGACAAAAATATCAACTTGGCTATATTTAAAATAAAATTTCCACTAAATTTCGTGTTCCAAAAAATACTTCAGGCAAAGGTCAACATCTACAAAAGCTTTCGAGTTTTCAAAGCTTGCTTATTTACTACATACATTTCAAAAAAGGGGTATCTATGATCTTTGGACATTTTGGATGAGGGGAATTTGTTTTTGTGAGGGTGTTCGGATTTAGGTTACCTAATTTTTCTTTCATATTCGTCTGGTTGCATAGTACAGTTTTATGAAGTGACCCGATTAGCAAAGAGATGTGTTTACCAGAAATGGTCATTATAAAAGTTCTTACCATAAACCTACAGTTATTGTATATTGAGGATTAAAAACACTATTATTATACTTGGTGACGATGTTTGAAAAAGGAACGAGGAAATTGTCTTTAAAATATCTCTAGCTACGGCAGTAAGTTTTCAGCCATTTCGTTTTAAATTCCAATTACTAATCCTTTTCCCTCAGGTAAACCAACTAAAGGAACTCATCCGCCGCATAGACCTGCCGCTCCACGAACATTTGCAAACGCACGGCGTCGACTACCTCCAGTTCTCATTCCGCTGGATGAACAACCTGCTAACTAGGGAGATCCCTCTACCCTGCACCATTCGCCTGTGGGACACCTACCTAGCAGAATCAGACGGGTTCGCAACTTTTCAACTATACGTTTGTGCAGCGTTCCTACTTCACTGGCGCGAAAGACTCATGCTAGAAAGGGATTTTCAAGGTCTAATGATACTGCTACAGAACGTACCGACTCAGAACTGGACGGATTCTAACATTAGTGTACTTGTAGCGGAGGCTTACAGGCTTAAGTTCGCCTTTGCTGATGCTCCTAATCATCTGTCAAACGCTGGCAAGTCGGACAGATGACCGCTTAGGAGTTTGAGGAGTGGTGTATACAGGAAATGTGGCTGACTGCCTGTTGACTGGTGTTAGCATGTTTACTGGCATTTTGTGTGAGTGCAATGGAGTCGCAAATTACTTTTTACTGTTTATTATAAAACAGTACCGTGACTGAGTGACTGGCTGACAAACAACGCAGAGCCTAGGGACTTGAAATTTGGAGGAAGAATTCCTTGGCGACCCCCAACGCGGAGAAGTAAGGGGAGTAGCGGAAAACTTCTACGCGTACGAAGTTGCGGGGTCCTCTAGTCTATTAAAAGTTTAGAGCACTCAACCGATTCCACATATTCCGGATTATATTATTTAGATCTTGATTGATTTGATATTGGAATATTTTATAGTTTCCGAAGCACTTTGTTAAATGGTAAAACTACCTAATACTATTTTAGCACCTCAAATTAAATTTTAATATAAAATTCTGTTGTAGCGACTCCACTGCATTCTCGGTTGCTAAACATATTACCTAACCTAACCATTTCAACGGCTCAGGAGCTGGTTAACTCCCCCGGTATCTGAACTGTTATTACCTGTTACTAATAAGAATATAGTAATTTTGTACTGGTTAGCGCAACGTATAGAGTTTTACAGATGTTCTAGTTTAGTGCCTAGGCTGAATTAAACAATTTTTAACCTTTTGACCGCGACGGCAAAGTTTTCAATATATTTTCACGGCGATAATTCCCTATCTCTATCTAGGGGCCTAATCTTGACAAAATGAGGATAAAACATCCGTCACTTTCAGACACGTACGAGTGACGGATGCTTTATCTAATCAAAACAAATCAAATATTTCAAATCCACATTTTGTCACGCGATTAACGCAACTATACGTACTAGGCCCTAGCGAAAGAAAAATTGGCATTTATTTTGACAAAAATAATGTGATATACTTTTTTGACATGGCGGTTAAAAGGTTAAAATATATATAAAAACACGCTCAAGCAAATTAACAGTATTTTAATGGCACTTTAAGAATTAAACGTTACAATCTCAATATCCACACTAAAAGCCACAGCTGTATACACCACCGCGTTTTTATACTAATGAATCTGTAAATGCGACCGTATCGCCTCGTCTGTAGGTTGAGAATTGCGTACAAAGACAGACAAGATTGCAGGGTATAGGGAGTTGGCGGGAAAAGACTTATCTTGTGATTTATAGCGGTGGGGGCTAAAGGGCCTATTGCGGGGTCCGTCCGGATAGCTGCCACCATCTTATCCTTTAGCCTACCGAAAAGCAGCAGCGTTCGATTGGCATTCCATTTACAGTTTTAGGATTGCAGTCTTGAGGTTGCAAATGTCTATCTCTGTCTCAGATCGCACTCACCATCAGGTGACCTGTGCGCTCGTTGGCGAGTGGGTCATGAAAAAATATTAGGTGAATTCGCGTTCGTGCAAGTTGTCAAATTTGTCTAAATAAAAAAAAATGAATATTTGATATCAAAAAGGTCAAAAGGTTAAAGTCTCCCATCAGCTCCCACTGTAGTGTGTTCTGTATCATATTCCATTGGATTAGGGTCTAATATCAAGTGGCAAAAAAACTTAGCATCTTTGCTCGATATCTTATGACAAATAAAAGGAAATTCGCTTTATTGTATTGCCACTTGAAATTATATATTTTCTACTGTATTTTGAACGCTATAAAATGTCTGTTTTGTATCACGAAAGGCCTAATATAAGTGAATATATCGTTTTAGTTTTAAATAATAGGGGGCAGCTAAGGAGATGGAAACCAAGTGTCTATAGTACTGCAAAGTATTTTGTTCTGGTAAATTACGTTATATACCTAACACCGTTGCTTTAGGATTCATATTACAATGACGAGCAACAATTCCAAAGCAAGTCCTTAATTCGACAGAGTAGTTTGACAGCCAGATAACAATAAAATTGAATAGTGATAATAATGGCGACCCCTTTTTACCGGACTGCCGAAGGAGAGGGTAATGTGTTTATCAGCATATATATGTATTGTATGTATGTTTGTTTGTTCCTTTGTGGCGCTCGAGAAACTAAACGCGTGGATCGTTTTTCTTGATTCTTATATCAATGGGTTTGTCTTAAGTAAGTGTTGCTAAAGATAGGTCAGTAATTAAAATTCAATATGGCGGCAACCAGACGCCATCATCATTGAATAGGTATTTAAAAAGCATATTTATGTTTCTTTCATCATACTTAATTTTTAATGATCAGTTAGGTTTTATAACGATTTAAACTCTGTTAGCAACATCCGGGTTTCTTAAAGCTAGCCTTTTTGTTTAATTATTCAGAGCAGATATATTATCTCTTAACGGCTCAATTGATTTTCATAAAACATACCTATAAAACATCCCGATTGACCCACTTTTTTAAAAAGATACAAACAGAACTGATGTGGCAACACCCTACTTTTTAAGTTGTTAGTTTGAGTTCGTTGAAATAAATTATAAATTATAAAATACCTCGACCGGCTTACGGCCGGCGCTCCCTAGGTCTGCGGGGTACGGGAGGGGTGCTACGTCTTTGCGCCGTCTCTCGCTAATTAGTCATTGAAAGTTGAGTTCTAAATTAACTGTCGTAAGGTATATATTTGTAAAAAGTGTAAGCAGTGAAATACTTGTATACATATCGAATGTTCTCTTTTTAAATAATGATTTTAAATAACGATTTTGGGCTTAGTGATAATGAAGTATAAATGAGATTCATAAATGATTTAATATCTTTTGTGCATTTCGAGTTATCAATTTGGTCTGTCAAATGACAGCGCTATATAACACAGCCCTCGACTTCATCAAAGTTCTCCGAAGTTTGGGGACAATTTTGACTTTTTTAAGTCAGCTATGTACATGTTGACCTCGGCAGGTCAGGTACAGATGTAATAAATAGTCCCTTACCATCGTTTTTTATCTTGTAACGTATTTATCTTTCTTTCTCAATTAGCTCCAGTGCCCATCAATAAGCCAACTGAGAACGTATGAGAATTACGAACTTATCTGACAAAAAACGATGGGAAAGGATTATTCACTACATCTGTATATATATATGTTGACCTCGGTAGGCCAGCTATGTACATGTTGACATCGGTAGGTCAGTTATATATTTTGTGATCGGCATTTTGTAAAGTTATAATGTAGTCGGTAAAGTTGGTTGTAAAAATATATTACACTTCGCTATATTTTTATCGATGTTCTGTTTTAAGGCTCGGAAAATAAGACGTATTTTTGGTCGAAGTGACATTGATTTATATGATTTTGTGACTTTATGTATTATTTTATTTTATTAATGTTACTTTAAATGATAATTATAGCGTTATATTTAAGGTGCGTTTTATTTTTGCGGCTTGTGGCCGTTCCTAATATTCAAAACCGCGATCATTTACTTAAACACCTGTAGCTCCTAAAGTAGGTATTGATCTTAGTGAAAATGAATATAACAAATTTTGTAGAAAATTGTACGTAGAAACTTTTGTCAGAAGTACCTAATCATAATGATATTCGTACAGTCAGCGTCATATAGTTTGTAGCATCCAAAGTAGCCAAATAGTTCGTTACACGCCCTTGTTACTACGGTAATAAGACGTGTAACGTACTATTTGGCTACTTTGGATGCTACCAACTATATGACGTTGACTGTACAGATATTCGAGATTTAAGCTAAAATCTGAAAAAAGGTACCTTCAAGCACACCCCCCATCCTTGAGGACTTTTAGTATTATCACCTGGATACACCGCAAGGTTCGTTTAGGCCTAAAATATCCGTTGGGTTACAAACATCTGTGTGCTTAAAAATTTATATACTCTATACTCTATAACATCAACTTCCCAATAATCATATAAACCCTGTTTCCCAAAAAACAAAATTTACCAAAACATCCCTATTAGATACATTTCTCAAAACGTAAATTTAGATAAATAAATAATATTCCCAGAACTTTCGTTTATGAAAACGCCCGTTACCGTATAAAACAAACTTACCGGAACGTCCCTTTGGGTTCAAACATATTTTCCCAGAACATTCAATTCCCAAAACGTCAGTTTCAATATAAAGTAAATTTCCAAAAACTTTACTATTTTAAATATCCATATCCTAAAATACCCATTTCCTAAAACGTCCACATTCCTATAAAATTAGGTAGTACTGTCCAATGCCATAGACTTAACGTGAGAGACAAAACTGTCGCAGACCTTTGGAAGCTAAACGAATCGGATCTTCTAGTATTCCGATATTTTAGGAAACGAGTATTCTAGGATTTGAATATTTTATTAAATTGATCTTTTAGAATTTGAACATGATGGGAAACTGGTCTTCTGTGATAAGGATATAACCAGTGATCGGGGAAAACGGTGCAAAACTTTATCAAAACTTGTAAAGCTGACATAAAGGAGAACTTGCAACCAAGAAAAGCAACAATATTATTAAAAAATAAGAATAATATTGGTAGATTAGTGTTCAATTTAACTCCATATCAGAGTCTCTGATTTCGTATAAGGGTTATTAATACTTTCATGGCTGTAATGTAAGCTTTGTTAAGTTTTGTTAAAGTATTGCATCGTTTTCCCCGATCACTGGATATAACGGTAATGGATCTTCCAGGATTTGGTTTTTACTGGAAAAGGGGTGCTATAATATTTGGATATTACGGAATCAGGGTCTTCTATTATTTAGATATATTGGGAAAGGATTTTCTAGGATTTGGTTATTACTGGAAACGTGTCTATTAGAATTTGGATTTGGACACGGATCTTCTGGGATTTAGATGTCTTAGGAAACGGGTCTTCTAGTATTTAAAAGTTGTGGGAAATGGATCTTTTAGAATTTTAATTTTCTACGAAGCTGATCTCTCGTGCCCGAACGGCAAGGTTATTTCCCCTGATTTTATAAATTTTATTGATTTAAGTTCACCAAAAACTCCAGAGTTGCTCATCTTGTCATACTGAAAGTAGCGGATAAACACAAACACTTTGGGTCTTAGATAACGATATAATACTTATAAATCTACATAGAAAACACTCAAACTCGAATTAACACCAAAAACTCTCCATTCGTAGATTTACAGCTCATTGCCAATATAGACAGTTAAAATACGTATTAAAATTAATACTAAATTCAACAAACATATCGTCGGTGATACTGCAATACCGCGTACGTAACAAATGCTATAAGTTGCAAAATGTACCTTGTTTGACTTGCATGCTAAGGTGTATTTTGCACCTTATTTAATTTGTTAGTTACGCGGTGTTGCAGTTTCACTGACGATATCAAACACTATTCATCCCCCTTCTTACGCTGTAATGGGGTAATCTCGTGATAAAGACATAAACACAAATACGAAACCCGTCTGAAATAAAACAACTCGCAACATTGTTGCTATTCGTTTTCCTCAGGCGTTACATTTTTCGTTCCCTGGCAACATCCTAGGTCGCCTGCGCGGCCCGTGACCTTGACCCAGAACCTGACATTGGCAGTCAACCTGACCTCAATACGCCGGGACTCAAGGCAATCTCCTTAATTCCTTATAAACTCGTTTAAATTTATGTTAAGGAATGTTTCGCCGTTTCAAATGATAAACTTACACAAGGCGTACTCCGTCTACGGTCCCTCATATCCTTGGATTTTGGTAAGTGTATTTGAAACAGTTTCAGTGTGTTGTTGACTTTATTGTATGAGAATTAGGTTAGCTACGTATTTTTTTTAGCAATTGCGGTTTTTTAAAATTTGTTATCGCCTATCGGCAACATATTTATTTAACTGATATTGACTTTACCGCATTCCATCTTTTTATTTTGTTTTCCCTGATTTCCAAGAATGATTGTAATGTTTATTATGGTGTATGTTTGTTTGTATGTGTGTGGATTTATTCACACCTGTTACATCGTTAACTTTTGTAGATTAAATGAGGGGTATTGTTGGAATGGTCTTTTTCTAAGCCGCATAGCCTCATAGCCATGTTTAAAAATGTAAACCTTTGACTCTCAAATTATTCTGAAGAGGTTTTTTTAATTTCCAATAAACGGCCATTTCATTTCAAGTTCCAAATCCTCAGTCTTAAAGCTGCTGGCGTAGTTGAGAACTCAAAGGTTGGTTTTTAAAAAATTGTATGGAACAATTGAGTTGAGAAAATCTCCCTTTTTATCGTTTTTCTTTTCCTTATCCGACATCAACTCTGAGGGCCTAGTCAAGATGCAAAACACTAAGTTAGTGATTTTCGAAATACAAAATCTAGGATAGACGTGAGACTGATATCAGATCGCGACCGCGTCAACACCGCTATGTAATTTGAGTCTTCGATCAACAAAAAATCGAGTTGTTAAAAAACGGAAACGTTAGCAGTGTCTTCAAAGAAAAGTATGCTATTGAGAAACCTCTAGAAATAAGCATAAGCAGGGGGTTATTATGACAGGGCTATGCAGTTCATTTTACGGTGAGCGTAAAGGACGGAGCTATAGCCGTTGCATAACTAACTCCTTTTCTCACAGCGTTATGACACAGATATTTACGTCATAATAACCCCACAGAACTCATTTTCAAAAACCTCATATTGCTCATGAATATACACTCACGCCTACATTCAGGGCTACAGAATAACCGGGTAAGTCATACGAGATATACTCTCACTTTGTATAAATATGTTTAATATAACGTACACTTGAGATAATGAACGAAAGATATAATGTCAAAATAACTATTTCCATAAAGTATAACGTTATTAATATATAATATCAATTGATATAACAATTAAAGTGTATAATGTACATGACACCTAAGATATAAAACATATATAAATCAAAAAATCTAACATCAAAACATATAATGCACGTATAATATAAACGCTAATAAACGAAATTAAACATTATTTTCAGTATTACGTGGCCTTTTTAATTTTACAATCAAATTGTTTCGCATAGTTTTTTCAAGGGATGTAAAAAAAATTACTAGGGGAGGGGGGGGCAAAGCGGGGAAGCTAAGGAACAGAGGGAGTTAGATTCGGATTCATGTGTATAACTTACACACAATGCAACTTAAATTAACTATTGGTATCTAAGGTATAATACTGCATGTTATTTTTTGCTCGATATATTAAATTTAGGTACATGATCAATTTTATCAAAAGTGGGTTTTGTCCCGCTATGCCCCGTATATTGGGGTAAAGTGGGGCAGCATAAGGGGCATTGTGGGGTACTAAATGGGGCAGTGTGGGGTATGAAAAGGGGCAATGTGGGGCTTGAGAAGGGGTTTAGTGCCGTAGTGAATTATAACAACTATTTTAAACGAATTAAATCTTTATTATCAAAGAATATCACTTCTAACAGTAACTGTGGAGATCATTAGTTAAATTGAACGTTAAATCCCAACGAATCATTAACATACATTGTACAGAGATTGGCTTTATCATCTTTTTATTGATTCTAAAGACCACGAGTGTTGATTCGTCGTCTTTTTATATGTTCGAACCGTTTTAGCTGAAACAAACGACGGTAGGCACCAATTAATAACACATAAGGTAAATCAAGCAAAATTAGGGGGCAAAGTGGGGTACCTATTAAGGTTGTTACCACTATGCCCCATCACTTTAACCCCACTTTGCCCCTACGTGCTGTCACATCGAAACATTAACGACCGCCATCTTGCCTTGTTTATAAGCAGACTTAGTTGTTGAAATATAAAATCCTTCAGATCCGCCGCAAATCACAAAAAAAACCTTTACGACTACAGTATAAAGGTAAAGAATGAACGTGAATCAAATATCAACAATATTTTTAAGGATTACACAGGTTTTGCAAATATTTTAAATATTTCTTACCGTCGTCAATCGGCTGCCTGCGAAGCTCGCGGAGGTCACGCGCTGACTAAACACCAATCACGGAGCCTTATTCAAATTGCCATGCCGTTCGTCCTTCGCCAAAAAGTACCGCTAACCCGTTATGCCCCGCTACCCCGCTATGCCCCCCCTCCCCTAACTGTTATTATAGCTAACGTTCATTATATCTCGTAAACGTTAGTAACTTGAAAATAGTTATTTTGTAGTTATATCTCGTGGGACGCACCCGAATAACCAATAAGTCTAAAAAAATGTTGTTAATTCTGTAATCTCTTTTTGCACAATCAGGCTATGATGTTTTTGCCGTGTATAGTGTAAGTATATAGTGGCAGGTTGCATTACATAAGTCACCATTCTTCAGTCAGTTCTTCAGTCTTCCCTATTACAAAATCTTGTTGTAAATTAGGTGAAAACCTTTCAAAGCTGCCTACATTATTAACGTTAGAGGAAAACCGATTAAATTATTTTACATGATTACTTACTAAACGTCCACGTGTATTTAAACCTAGTACAGGTGAAAAACTTAAGTAAATCACCTGTTGCATGTAGTTGTAACACATCTGTATAGACCGTTCGACATTTTATATTTGAAATTTGACGTAAATGCCATGTTAGTTTTGTGCACAACTAGGTACATGCAACAGGTGATTTACTTATTTTTTTCCCGGAATTTTGATTTAGCCCGGAAAGGGGCTTTTCAGTTTCTTGAAAATGTAACAAATATTGCACCAAAATCGTTGTTTTTCATTTTTGAATCTATTAAATAGGTTAAAAAAACCAATTTATTTTGCAAAATGTTACTGTGATTGAAACTAAAAAATAAATACATAGTTGAAATCACTAGTAAAGGTGTTTTTACTCTTTTTTTTACAGTAAGTCTTTTCTTAGTTATTTGTGCCCCATTTAGCCCGATCGGCGAGATCGATTTTTAGCTTCTTCAACTGCCCCATTACTAAAACTAAGGTGGCAACACTAACTGTTAATAGGTATAAATATATCCTTATAATCATGCCTTAATGTAATTTTCATTATTTTTTTAACCTGTCCTTGTGTTTTAGGCTTCCCGTTCGTTGGGCTTCCTTCGAGTACGGAGCCCTAATAATGCCACCGCCACGCATTGGGCACGCTGTTCAGTACCTATGACACATCCTATGAGAACGCGCCGCCCTTCCCAAGTGTCCAACATGGTGCCATGACCCTATACATATGTACATACCTACCTATCTCGGTATATTCCATGGCCACTGCTCATTTCGTAGTTAACAACATTATAATATGTACTTTAGGTAAAGCCGATATTTTGCGTGGTCCCTGGAAATTCCCAATCCAAAAGTTAGTGCAGGAAATTTAAATAAGTTGTGGTTTTCCTCGGTTCTACAAAAAAATATTAGAACAAATGCGCGTCATCCGTAGTTAAGCCATTTCGGTCAGCGGCTTGTGTGTGGTAGCACAGGAGGCACAGCACAGTTAGACTTTTGTCCCACCGCCGGCGAGGAAGGGATTAATAGCTAACGACTATTTTCTCGCTCCAGAAACGAACAAAAGATATAGATCTGTTGTCAATAGAAGAGCGTATATAGTAATTGTTGATGGTTGATAGTTGCTGGCTCTACTGGCTTCTCGCTCGTCGTCGGCGGTGGGACAAGCCTAACCCTGTACAGTCGGGATAAGTAGCTGCATACTTTGGTACCTCTGTCGCTTTAACGCCTTTGACAGATTAGTGCAGCAGTTCAAACATGATGTTAAAATGACAACGCACTAATCTGTGCTACTTAAGGCCGACCGACCAATAGATAACATGCCGAGCTGACATCCATCTTAAGGACCGTCAGTAAGCTTTACAAGTAAGCTTTGTAACGTCCACACCACTCGAATATTCACGCGAATGCTCTTCAAAATTGGAAACGCCTGTCGACGAGAAATCCTGCTTTTATTTTTAAAAAAGCGCATCCAAATCTGTTTATCCGTTTAGGCGCTACAAATTACAATGCCACATAGGCACACAAACATCAAACTTATAACACCCCTCTTTTTGCGTCGGGGGTTAAATCGGATCACCTCAATGTTATAATAATATTGCATTGTCATCCAATTTACACATGAATGCAAATTTTTAGCTTCATCGGAAACGGGGAATAGGTCAAATTTAACTTGCAAGTTTGACCCGTACATACATACCTATACATTGCAAGTTAAATAACAACTTGTAAAAATGACATGGTCTGCGTAAAAGTCGTTTAACTCCATCCCCTCGGGAACTGCTATTTACCGGGAGTATGCTATGTCCCTTAAGAATAATCTAATTCCATACCAAACTTCATCGAAATGGGTTCAGCGGGTGACTGCCTTTTTAAATTTTGCTGGATTAAAATTAGGTCTAGTATTAACTTATTTCCCTGTCCGGGTGCCCCCAATGTGGGGTCATGAACCTTTTTTTCAGGTCCGTGCTCCCACTATGGACTCACAATTTCGAATGACCCCACAATTGGGTCACGACGTTAGGTATCACAAGTCCGTGTCTCCACGTTGAGTGATATATCCATAGATTAATAAACAATAGATCCCGTGTAGCCAACTCCCAGCGTACCACTTTTCTTCTGTGAACAACACTAAAATCTGGGGTCACGAAAGGAGGATGGGCAGACATGTATGAACACTGGCCTAGAAACCAATAACAATAAGCACTATATAATACACTAGCACTATTTATTTATAATGATAACTAGTTTATTATGCTATTAATGTAAAAATGACTATGTATGATTATTACAAATAAATAAATCTTATCTTATCTTATCTTATATCATCGGATATCCTTTTTAATTCTACAACGATTTAGCGTAGCGGGAAACGTCAAATAACTGAGAAATATTTAAAAAATCGGGATATCGGGACGCCTACGTAGACGACGTTAGCATAATTACTTTCAAACTCCGCTGTCTTTGCATGGCAATAACTTTTTTCACACAAAGATTTCGAACTACCTGCCATAGTAATAGTTTTACAACTTAGAATTACCTATGCGGTGACATATCGCTTGTTGTAAGTGGTCATATAGGCCAATTTGCCCACCCTCCTTTTACGTTGATAAGTCTGTGTCCCCAAAGTATAAGCACACTTGGACGTGTGACATTGTCAGATCATTTTGTATGGAGACAGGGAAAGTGATAGCTATCTCCATATGAAATTTTATCAAAATTGGAAATCATTCAGATAGGGTTTTTTTTTATGCTTATCACACAAATTTGGCCCATTCATGCAAAACATAACTAAAATAAATTCCATAAGTAGACGGACTATTATTTCAAATTCAAATGCTTGGGGGGCTATTTGCAACGTTAAAAGATGGGGATGTGTAATTTGTTTAAGTTTTGTATTATTGTGTATTTAACTATTTAGGTGTTCAAAGTTCTTTTCTGATAGTGATTTGTCCTTTTTATGCCTTTGTGTTGCACAGTGATAGAAGACTTGGACTTATTTCGTGTATCTGGCATCTTACTTCTCGTTTTAAGCGGACTCGCAGTGGTGCAGAGGTTAAAACTATCTTGACCTCTGTCCTGCATATCACCGTACAACGTTGAGATCTTCCTAGAGAAGATTGGATTGTATTGTATTGCTATATAGATTTATACTTATATGTACTTGACACTGGCGAGATCACTTCATTGTGGAAACGCCATATCCCCGTGGTAGTAGCTGTTGAAGTAGCCAAGGGGCGAAAATAAATAAAAAAATGTTAATTCTCGCTGTCTTTGATTAGTATTTTGGGTAGACATTATCTGCGCCGTATCGCCAGCTGTGGTCCTGCTCTTCCTGTGCTGTTTCCTGTTAGATAAATACTAGTGACGGGGAAGGAGTATTATTATATTTGAAACTGTAATTACACAATAAATTTTCTCGGCAAGTTTATGTCGATAATACTTTGATGTAGACACCGTGCGTGGGCAGTAGAACTGTGCCCAATTATTTTATTTTTCTAGCCCTGAAAAGCACGTTATTTGGTGTAATTCGGTATTCACCATCACCATCATTATCGGCCGAAAGAAGTCTTCTTCTGGCCATAGGCCTTCCCCAGGACCTACCCGAAGGCACCCGAATCAATCGATCTTGTAAAGCTCGAAAGAAACCGATTTCGTTGTGGAAAGCCTGCCAACAACACTTCGATTTCCAGTCTGCAGTCGCCATACTCGCCACACTTGCCACTTTAAAACTTTCCCGCCCTAACAGCCATAACTTCTACGTGAAATGTACTTGAAAACTTAGAATTTTGTATTCAAGGAACATTAAATTATCATGCATAATACAAGTAAATAGTAATTCTAAGTAGTATTTGGTTCTTCTGAGTAAAACGCTGGTTAATTCGTTTGGTTCCCTATACGACTGGATAAACGAGTCCTACGTAAAGCTACATATTCGATATCGCTTCACCACAATAGTTCCATTATTAATTTTTTTTTAAACCGCAGCTGCTTTGAAAAATGTCATTTTGTTAAATCAATTACAATTCCAAAAAGTCGATTCATTTGATGAATCACATCCCTATTGCGCGGGGTGGGGAGGCCAGTTCGAGTTGACATGGGCTACGGTCGCCATTCTGCCTAATTAAAATAATACTAATACGGCTTTCCTTGTAGATAAAAATGGTTTATAAAGCTGAAGCGCAGTTGTGGAACAGTACTGAAACCGCGACAGGCAAGCGAGCGGGGTGAGTGTTCAATGATATATATTTATTATTGGGAGTGCCATGGACTTTATTTTTTAGACCGCTATAGACAACCTTTTTTTTTCATTTGTACGCCATGGACTTTATTTGTAAAAAAGTTATAGTCTAGTCTATTTCTTGTCGTACGTTTAAACATACGTGACACATAAGCAGTGGGTGGTTATGGGTTGACAATGAAGCAGTTTTAAAAGACAGTATGTGTTTTAATATTTTCGTGTATAGTTGACGAAATGTGCACTGATACGTCAAATTGGTGCAGATTATATTTCGTCAACTATAACTATTAATTTATAAATAGGTACTCCAGTTGCCATTTATATTACCATATTTTGGTAACATAATTGTAATGGAAGTTGGTTATTTAATGATTATTTAATCGAATATTTAGAATTTTTGACATTTAATATTGAATATCAAAAATTTGATTTTTATTCAGCTCTACCCTGTCGTCGAATGACCATTTTGACATTACTTACTTCCCGTGACTTGATGCTTTCATTATGATAGGGTTCTATAGTGATTCAACCATTAATTTTGTTAACCGTACCTAATTAAATGTTCTAGGACGGTAGGTTGAATTATAAACGAAGTACGTACACTTTTTAACGAACTAACCCTAAAACTCTACCACTAAAGCTTTTTTTAAAGTCAAGTCTTAAAACTTAAATTTTAACAGACGTTACACACGTGTGATCATTTGACCTGTTATACAGATAAGTAAGACATTCTTCTACAAATTTCGATTATAATTCGAAAGATTGTAAGTCTATATTAGAGGCCATTTGCAACGTCAAAAGACGGCGGATGTGTAATTTAATTTATTTTTTATTTTTGTGTATTTAGGTGTTCAAAGTTCTTTTCTGTTAGTGATTTGTACTATTTAGCCTTTGTGTTGCACAGTGATAGAAGACTGGACTGGACTTATTTCGTGTATCCTGGCATCTTACTTCTCGTTTCAAGTGAACTCGCAGTGGTGCAGAGGTTAAAACTATCTTCTGTCCTACATATCACCGTACAACGTTGCCCCCAATCTTCCTAGAGAAGATTGGATTGTGTTTTATTGCTATATTGATTTATACTTATATATACTTGACACTGGCGAAATCACTTCATTGTGGAAACGCCATATACCCGCGGTAGTAGCTATTCAAGCCGCCGCGGGGCAAAGAAAAAAAAAAGTATATATGAGTAAATTTCAAAATAAATGTCCAGTTAAAAATTTCATCACATTAACGTCAAACATACATTTTTGTAACGAAATTGTAAGTTAGACATCATTTAAGTGACATTTAAAGAGCGTCTTTATGTACATTTATTTTGAAATTTACCCATATTGTTAGGCCTAAAATTATTTGCCCTAAAATCATGGTATATATAGTTTCATATGTTCTAAAATCAAAAGCTATAATTCATTTGCTCTAAACTTCATTTATATAGTTTAAAAACTTCTAATACACCAAATCCATTAAATAATCTTTACATAGTATAAAATGAAGTCGCTTCCGCTCGCTCGATCTTTTAAAGTACTCAACGGATCTTAACGCAGTTTTCAGCAATTGATTAAGTGATTAAAGGGGGGGTGGGGGTTTGTTACGTATAATAAATCGGGATTTTTCACGGGTGTTACAGAAAAATCACACTAAACGAAGCGAAGCGGGGTCGGGTCGCTACTTAAATATAAATCTCACTTTATTTCTATAATATTATAAAATGTAACCTAAAATACCTAAAAATAATGAAATGTAAACCTTTAAAGCGCGATTTGTAATAGAACTATCTAGTCTGGGACTTAAAAACAGTGTTTCTTCACAAAAGGTGGAGAATATTATTTTTTCATGGATGCTATGGTCCTAAATTCCAGATCTGGCGGCCAATTACCATTACCAATAAAGCTATCTATATGTTTTGTAAAGCAGAATCCTACAGACTGGACTAATAGTAGAGCTTTCAGCTTCATTGACGGAATAACGGTGCTATAAAACGGGCAATAACTAGGAGCTTCTGGGTGTTTTAGCCCCTTCAGACCTGCTGTCGATCTAACCTAACCTAACCTCTTTTTGTTATTTATTATATATTTTAACTAAAATCCTACATCAACTTTAGAGCTAGATTATAATCACCTACCTATATGTTTTATGACGTGAGCATTATAGATTTTGATTGTTATAGATTCTGATTTAAGAGCACGTGATAGATGAATTTCGAGATCATGAAATTGTAGCATTTAATTTTAAATCATACGTGAGTATACCCAAGAGTGTCCCTACTTCTGTAGATACATTTGATGCTAAGTGTTCATATACCTACAGTGAAATAAGTCTTATTTTCTGCTTATTTGGGAAGCATTGTATTTTTACGTCTTATAAATCGATTGCTACATAACTGAAAAGAAAAAGAGAAAGAAAAAGAAGAAGTGAAAGAAGTTAGTTCGCCCGTGTCGGTTGCGGCTCATCGTATGGCAGTTTGCTTGTCTGGTTTGCCAGCTGCCTAGCGAAGGGCAACAAAAGACAGGGCCGGTCGACGCAGAAGAAAGAAGAAAGAAGGTCAGAACAGAAGACAATAAAGAAGAAAGAAGACAAAAGGAGAAGAAATTAAAATCTATGCCGATTATAGATTAGGAACATAATGATACTTTTTATTGTGTGGAGTGTTATGGTGTTTTATGTACGGGGTAATTTTGGTTATTGGTACATTCCGTTTAGAGAGGGAGGGGTATAGAAGCGCTCATTTGTTGTTAAAAAGGCCATGTAGCACATTCGAAGATCTGTAGGTAGGTACTTACTGAAATATTTAAACTTCTAATTTTAAAAATTAGATAGGTAATTACACAATATTTCAAATTTTAAATAATTGAACAGGATTATCTAAAAAGAAATGTATGGCAATACCATTAACGGGAACTGGTTCAAAATTGACTTGCAAATTTTTAAGTGGACGGCTTACAAGTTAAATTAAAGCTTGTAAAAAGATGGTAAAATTAAACATATTGCGAAACTGAAGTGGTGGTGTGTCGCAAATTCTCCCAGTAATTTAAGACGAATTCTATTTTTTTATAAAAACGCCTTGGGTACTCCTCAGAGGTAAAATAAATCATAAATATATTCAGACAGTGTAGGTACACTTTATAAGCATTGTTTTGTCACTTTAACGTCATGTTTGAACTGCTGCTTTAATTAGTGGTGGTGGTATCATTACGTTATAATTTAAATGTCTGTGACGGACGGATATACAGACAGTCGGAAACTTTATACTGGTTTGACGACGAACGACGTTATATTTCGGAAATATGTTTGATGTTTCTCGTTCAAATATAAGTCCTTGATTGTATAGCGATTAATTAAAAGTTAACACGGTTTTGTGATTAAACATTTTATCAGCTTCAGTTTAGCTAATTGGTAAGTACAATGGTACCAACATAATAAAATTAGTAGCGTTGAAATCAAATCGACAGTATACTAAAAGCGATGGTACAATGATTTTTCTCTCTTTTTAGGGTTCCGTACCCAAAGGGTAAAACTGGGCAAGAGCATGTCGGACCATGCTCAGTGTAGGGTTCCAAAGCCGTAACTACAAACAAATTAGAATTTATTGGCGTGACTTACATGTATATATATGCCAAATTACAGCTTTCTCTAGCCAACTTAGCCAGATTAGCTTTATCTAGGTCTCTGAGCTAGGCTGCGGACGGACGGACGGACGGACGGACATGGCCAAACTATAAGGGTTCCTAGTTTGGAGCATTACTAAAGACTCTCACTCTCATGAACCGTGATGGCTAGATAGTTGAAATTTTCACAGATAATCTCTATTTCTGTTGCCGCTATAATAACAAATAAGTACTAATAAGTAACAGAATGAAACTTAATATATAATATTTAACAAAAATCAATAAATAAATAATATATTTATAAATATATAAATAATTAATATAAAACAAAATAAATATTTAAGTGGGGCTCCCGTATAACAAATGTGATTTTTTATTGATAATGGTACGGAACCCTTCGTGCGCGACTCCGACTCGCACTTTAGCCGGTTTCCAGTACGTATGTACTTTAAGGAACAAAATGACAAAAAACGTCATAATTTGTAAGCATATTTCACAGTTTGTCTGTTGTATTTTTATCAACGATAAATATCTCTTTATACAGAAATTCCAACCAAAATTATCATAAACATTTTTAGCCGCAGCGGGCGGTTTCTTTATGTATTTCTGAGGTCCGAAATAGCTTTAAGTCTGAGTGATGGCAGTAAAATCGGAAGTGCTGCGTATGCGCATAACTGGTTGTGAACCCGCAAGGACAGCGGTCGGGCGGTTATCCACTGACCCGTCGACTTAAATACTTAGGTACTGACAAAATGAGCTCCTAACGGGGTGTTCTAGTTTTCGGACAGGGTTCATTTGTGATTGTTGTAAATAGAATAAAATAGAATAGAAAATGTTTAATTCAGGTAAAAAAAGCCCAAATTTACAAATACCTTACTTAGTTTTTAGGGTTCCGTAAAAAAAAAAAACGGAACTCTTATGGGTCACTCGTGCGTCTTTCGGTCGGTCTGTCCGTCTGTCACAGCCAATTTGCTCCGATTCTACTGGACCGATTGGGTTGAAATTTGATACACATATGTAAATTGATGACCCAAACACAGACAGAAAAAAAGAAGTTTAACATACCTTAATATGTCATATATCAAATGAAAGAACTCGTTATGAGAATCTGAAATATATTTTTGTTATTATTGTAAAATAAATAGTTTTGATTTTATTCATGAAAGAAGATAAAAATTTACCATTCCCCCCGTGATGTCCGATCAACTGAAAAAAATACAAAATATTGTTTACTGCCTGTAGATTACAGGAAAACCTATAAGAATACTATCAATTGAAAATAAAGTGGTAAAGTCAATATAATACATTCACTTACAGAAAATAGTTCACTAAAACACAACTAGATAGCGCTAGTAGTAGTTAACTCGCGTCTTACTGTGAGGATTTGAAATGTGATATTTTGTACTTTGTCATAAATGTACGGAGCCCCCTCCACGCGAGATCAACTCACACTTAGCCGGTTTTTATACTTAGAAGTTAATTTTAGGGTTCCGATAGGGTTTTGAGGTATGAAAAGTAAAAAACGGATCCCTTATAGGATCACTTTGTTGTCCGTCTGTCTGTCTGTGTGTCAAGACAAGACCCTTTATCTCGGGAACGCGTGGAGGTACCGAAATGAAAAAATGAAATTAATACCATATACAGTCTACAGTCCCTTGAAGCTGTGAAAATATTAAACTTCTACATTAACGTAAAAAAAATACAGCCGTTTATGCGGCAAAAACCGTTTATTTCGACACTCTTGAGGGAATCAAAATGTATGGTATTTCCCGTTGACCTAGAACTATGAAATTTGGCAAGTAGCACCGTCCTTTACTACAGGTATAGGGAAAAATCTGAAATCTCTACAATTTTAAATTAAATCTCCAAAAAAAACAATGTCTTTATGTAAGGAACAGCGGTCCAAATTTTGAATTGAGTTAACCGTGTCATGTGCGGAACCCTCGGTGGGCGAGTCCGACTCGCACTTGTCCGGTTTTTCTTCTATGTTTATTAAAGCGGGTATTTTGTTGTTTTATATGTTTGCATGTTGTATTATGTATTATATATTTTTCGGGTACATTTATGGACCGCTAGTATATCTATGGGCTTCTCTTGTAGATTTAGTTCTGGTAGGCTTATTTTATTTATTATTGCCGCGTGTTTTCTTCCCTCTGTAGGCTGATTTTAGAAAAATACTTTCCTGGTGCACCCCTATCTCCAGCATTTTAAGCCGTCTATTAATAGGGAAAATTCATGACCCTTTTCACATCTATATATATATATATAAAAATGAATTGCTGTTCGTTAGTCTCACTAAAACTCGAGAACGGCTGAACCGATTTGGCTGATTCCTTTTCGGTTGTATTCGTTATGGTCAGGGCAAGGTTTGTATGAAAGAAAAAGAACCCACCGGGAATGTCAGAAATTTGCAGCGGGCGAAGCCGCTGGCGGGTCACTAGTCCTCAATAAAATCTGATTCATGTAACAAACAGTTAGAAAATATTTTTTTCAATAGCTATAAAAATAACCAAGATATCAGCCAACAAAGATTTGTTCTTATCTCTTCCTACCAAAACAGAATTTAACATGGAGTTTATATGGCCGACGTGTTGACGTCATGCAGCGTTTCGGATCTCTCTAATTAGCAGTTAAAAAAATATCATCCGTATTTCTTAGTCGATTTTAATTTTAATTTCACCTTTGGTTATCTCTTTTACGGTATTTTCACATTTTTTTTGTAATATTATGTTAAGAAATGCGATTTAAAATCCATGCAAATTCCCTGTTGTCTGTACGTTAGTTTGCCAGTCAAGGAACAGTTTTATGTGTAAAGATTTGTGACATAGAGACTCGCCAACAATAATTACGCAAACGAACACGTTTCGCAATTTCGCAAAATTTTCATTTCGTAGAAAACTGATATATGCTGAAACCTTATTGTTTTGAGTAAGGCTGGGGTTTAGACCACACGAGCAAATGCTTTACAACATGTTTTGGCCTTAGAATTCTTGTTCGTTCGCTGGGTCTAAACCCATCCTAATAATTGTCGGCGAATCATTAGGTAGGTAACCGTATAGATTAGAATACTTATTCAGAATTCAAAAAATCAAATAATTTTCCTTATTATTGTGGTTATTTGACCGGATCGTTCATGTTCGAGTTTGACCGGCCAGTATTAAAATATCGGTTCAGCTCTTAGAAAAAGTCTGGCAAATGAAAGATGAGAATGAAAAAATGGCAACCCTCTAATGTCGGTCCCGTTTTCTTAGATTGTTTTGAAAGGGATGGCACTACAGTGTTGCCATTTTTTCATTCTTATCTTTAATTAGCCAGACTCTACCATAATATCGCTTTGTCGTGGGGAATACATAGGTACCACGCCAATCCAGTCTGCCAATCCGCCATCCCATTGAGATAAGATGTCGTTAAAAAAGAATTGAATTAATCGACCCACAAAAGACACTAACCTAGGTACGTGAGGTTAGTAAAAAGATTCTTATAAAGGCTTGAAAAATTAGTCGAACGCATTGGGTAACCACATTAAAAATAACTAGTGCACTTATAACCATGAAGGCCGTAGCGCATCTCGCCAGAACTAATGAAGCTTGTCTCTGGTTATCGAGCAACCACGAAGCACTTCATTTGAAACTTCAGATGCCCCATCCTTTTCACTGTTCAACCGTGGCAGATTCAAGTAAAGAGGACAACGCTAACAAGACTTTAAAATAAGATGGCAATTTGGATGGAGTGGCGCCTTGGAGTCATTGACTTGTCAAATTGGCGGGGGAAAAAACAAAGGCGGCTATGAAGGTGTGACGGCGGGGAAATTAAAGTCATTTTTCATAATTACTGTAGAGACTTTATTCAAATATCTTGGTATATACTTATTTTTAATGGTTATCGATGTACCTAGAAATCCACGGTTAAATATTTCATAGCATGTGGCTGGGTGACGCACCGCCCCAAAACAATGGATGCGCGTCCCTCGCCTCATACCGCACCTCCAATGAGACCTATATTTTGTTGGTGGTTTTGGTTTACAATGGTTTCGGGAACTAGTGCTATAGAGCTTATAACAATCTTTCTCTCGCTCGCTCTCACGCACTCCTCAACGACTTTTGTATTTGTGTCGTTTTTATAACCGTCAATATTCAAAGTAGCCCACGGCGGATAGATTTGATAGTTCGGGTCTGTTCGAGTTAAAATTTGAGGTGCCATATTTTAACCCAATCTATCTACGGTTTGATTATTAGCTGTAATATTTATAAGTTTATAACATAAGGTTAAATGTGAAAAATACTACAATATTATTCCCGGTCGGCTGGGAAACCCGTTGCGGTGGCACTTGTGCCGTTTTCCGCCTAATTAACCAGATTAGGCATTTATTATTCTTACTTGTTAATGTTATTTAACACGTGCACGTATGTTTGTTTTCCTTAAGGAACGAACTAGTGTGGATAGGTTATATTTAATGTTTTGTTGTTTTAAGGACGTTAATACGCTGACTGTGCGCATACGCAGTGACGTGACTCACGCGTCATGATTTTAACTAGGGATGCAATGATTATTGGTCATTACAAATACTATTACCAAACATTTCAAAGTTTGATTCTGATGTGGTTTTTTTCACGTTACGATATAGTTATATGAGGTTGTCTCCGCAATAGCATATACAAAAACGTTACCTATGCATAGATCACGTCATTGCGTATACCTACGCACTACGCACCGTCAGTGTATTTTCAGCGCTGGTGTGATCGATCCTTTGATATTCGAGCGTTTTTAGGGGATTTTGATAAGCACATACTAGATAAGCATGATGTGGCATTAAGTTAAGTGCGTTATCAAACCAATTTTAACCCTCTGCATCGACGCAAAATCTGGGTATTAAGTATGTTCAAGGACAAAATCTGTGTACCCGTGTCTGTGTATTTGTCTGTCGCAACGTAGCATCGAAACAGATGAACCGATTTAAATGCGTTGTTTTTTTTAAGTAACCTCGTCTAATCGGGATGGTTTCCGGTTAGGTTTCATGATAATCGGTTAGGCTGTCATTATATTGACGTTATTTATCTATTTCATAGTTAGAGTCCGTTATTCATTAACGCACAATAACCGTACTTTAGTTAAACTCCGCCTTGTAACTTTCTGACAAATTCAAATGTTAGAAATAAAAGATAAGGACAAAGCATATTTTAATGCATACTTTAGCTATTAAGCGTTTATGGATGAAACGGTAAGTTTGTATTCCTTATTTACTGAATCTATTAAATTCACTCCGACATGTCTACACTGGGAATGGGCGCCAAAAACTGTCAATAACTATTGAATAAGTCTATCAGTGTCTCAGTCACTCCCGTTAGAGACGGCACGGAGCCAAACTAACTGTTCTATACAAGGGGCTCTATTCTAATAGGTAAAACCATATTACTTTTGACATGTAATAGTAAAGTTTTACTGGCAGCTTTATACGTTTGATCTTATCGACAGAAGCCCTGCTGCCTTATTGAGAATACACGCAGTAAAATGTGTTTTGTACGCTGTGACGGGACTACTTAAACTCGCCGGTTTATATAAGCTGCGCCGCGTTCACTCGTTCGACCGACCGACGCGCGTTTTTAAGAGCATAACACCCCTAACAAACTTGGGGGACTGCAGTAATTGCAGGTAGAATTTTATAATCTGTGGTGCCGTTTAAGGCAGAGTTGTGCGCGCTCGTTCATTGAGCGGATCGTTCCAAACTAGTACAATCGCTCAAATATACTAATTAGGTCTTTTAGTTCTTTTAGTACACTAGTACAGTGAAAGAAACTCGTCTGTCGTATGTCGGGGCGGTCAGTATTCGGATCGCTTTGCTGTCAGTGTCACTCGCTGCTCTGTTCGGTTCTTGCTCCGCGTGTACTAAATGAACTAAGGCAGAAACTTTACGGAATAGTTCGTTCTAGTACAGTGACGGGAATACATTCGTTTTGACTCTTAGTACATGTACTACACAACCCTACTCTAAGATGTTGAACGGAGCAAGCATATATAATATACACGCGTTTATAAGGGTACCCTTACACACGTAGTAAGTATTCTGTGGTAAAAGTACCTATCACTAATCAGTTCAAAAATTGTAAACAACTGCATAGATCTATCACCTAATCGTTTAATAATACGGCTAGTTAAAGAAGAATTCAATTAATGGTATATACAACGTAACGTTTTCGTATATGTATTAACAAGAATGGCATTTCATAGAGTTACATTGTGGCATTCTTCCGAGACATTTTTACTGCGATGTCGTAAATGGGATAGACAAAAAAAAAATAACTCACGGTTTTTACATTCTAATACGAAATAATAGGTAATTTAATTAATTTTGTATTTGACCCACAGTTTTGCTTTAATTTCTTTATTTATTTAGCAGACATTTTATGGATGACATGATTATTTTAATTTGGGATGGCATTTTCTAATAAATTACAACAATTTACTGATATCTAACGATAAAAAGTGATTGTGATGTGCAATAAAACATTCTATTTGAAGCGGTTTTCGCCTAACCCTTAAGATACACATAGGAGGGCTTCAAGCCGAAAAGGAAAGTCAAACGAAGGTTAAATATACTTTTGACGAAATATCCGAAATATATAAATATTTCAGGAACATAATGTTGCAGAACGGCTTTAAAACCCTATTCCTCGAAATGGTTTACGAATTACAGCAATTGTAAAAATATGAACAATCCCAATTAGGCGATTTTTGAGGGCTATTGTAAAAGTTTCAACAATCAAGAAAAAAGTTTGAAATAAAGAAAATTTCTCGTTTTTTTTTTAATAATTAAATGTGTTTATTGCTTTTTAATATTAAAGTTTATAAATTATCTAGGTACAAGTGGATAAGAAACAATAAAAGCAAACGAACGAACTTACAAACTTATATTTAATTGTGTGTAATGTAATGTATCGAATTGCTAATCACCCCATACTTACCTACCACTAAAACTTATATAAAAGTCGCCGATAAATATAGGTAGTAGGCTCGGCAAGGAATGATATTATGGGAAAACGAGAGCGCTTTCCAGAGTGAAATCGGCAACATCATGATGGTAGTTGCCATTTCATAATTTTGTAGTGCTACCTGTGATGACGTCAAATTATTTTTTGCCAAGCTTATTAATATTAACATTATTTAAGCGTATTTATATTAACATTAAATAATATTTTGGTACTTAGGTAAAAAATCCAAACCGGTCCAAATTATAACGTTTAATTCAACCATTTTTATTGCTAAAAAAACGAAGCCCATTATTTACTGAATACTGCTTTGCAAGTGCGTTCTAATGTTAACAATCGCGAAATATAACTGCTGGAGGTGAATAACCCTGATTATAACTGATCATTATGTGCAACTATAGGTAAACTCCTTGTAAATCCAATTTGTATAGAAACCTAGGAACGGGACCCTGAATGAATACTGCTATGAATCAAAACAACACATTTGCAACTTAACAGCGAAATGAGATTTAAATCTTAGTTACAATAAGGTAGCATTTAAAATAAAAAAATCTGCGGGCCTAGTATGGTTGCAGCTATATTGCGTGTCTAATGTGGATAAAGCATCCATCACTCTTGCACTTATTTACGTGACGGATGCTTTATCCACACTTTGTCACGCGATAAACGCAGCCATGTTAAGCCCGCAGGTGAGCTATTATTTTGCAAGACTAGGTCAATATGTGTGATAATGTCCCTGGCGAGTTTGCCGGTGAGTTATTTCAGAGAATAACAGAGCAATTACAACATAGCAGCCACATAGCTGTCGTTTCTTGCGGCAGGAAATGCGATGCATTGATAACATTTTTCGGTTCCAAGTCACAAGGTTGCTCATTAAATAACTTATGTTATAACGTATAACATTATTATGCTATTTGATAATACTTATAACTAACCGAGTTGTCTGTAGAAATAAACGTGTCTAATTTATATTTGTCTGTCAGTCTGGTTATGTTCGCATTAAGAGGATTATGAGGCTGAAAATGTCCATAAAAATTAGGTAACGTTCCCCTTTATTCCGATTTTTCAGTTTTTTGGATATGGTTAAGATACGAGTATTATAAAAAGCTAGGCCCGTAAGTTTTCCTTTCCAAGAAATAATATCTTGGAAAAAAAAACAAATAAAAAAGCGTACGTACTAAAAACCTAAGTAGTTTTTCATCATAATTATTTTTTATACTCGTACTTATTCAAAAATTGTGCAAAGCGGACTTAGGGGACAAACGTTACCGGGGTTAAATTTGGAATGGAAATATCAGAGAAGGCCCGCGACTTCGTACGCGTAGAATAAATAAGTTTCCCGCTACTTCCCCTATTTTAATCCCTTAGGGGGTGCATTTTGAAAAATCCTTTCTTGGTGCTCACTTACATCATGAAAGGAACCCCTGTACCAAATTTCAAGTTGGAGGGACAGTAGTTTCAGCTGTGATTGATATATAAGTCTGTGAGTCAGGTTTGCATTTCCCAGTACTCTCCCTTTTTTTCCCGTTGGGGGTCGATTTTCGGAAAATCCTTTCTTAGTGCTCACTTACATCATGAAAGGAACCCCTGTACCAAATTTCTAGTTTCTAGGTACAGTAGTTTCGGCTGTGCGTGGATATATAAGTCAGTGAGTCAGGTTTGCCTTTCATATATATAGATTTATTAAGTAAATAGGTGCTTTTGGAAATGAATAAATATATAGGGCTTAAATCAATACTTAATAAATAAGTAAAATATCTAAAAGAAAGTAGGATCTTTGACATCATTTTAATTTTAGAGACAAGATTTGTATGAGTAGGTACCTAAGATGTGTGAGATAGATGATCAGCGCCTCTATTCAAGGCGCTAAATCTAAATGGTATTTGACCGGCCGCCGTTACTGTCTAGTAAATAAGAGCTATCAACACGATGACAATACGATTACAGATCAGAAACGATATTGTTTTAACCGTGTTGAATAGAGGCCCTGGCCGTAAGGCTGGGACATGCCGTGGTTCTAAACACCATTGAAGATGGCCATGTACAGGTGAGCACTGCAAATGGCGAGTTGGGGAATTCGTTAGGGTAATCTGTTCTTAGGTACAATGAGGCCTCGAATTTGTTAATGGGAAACACGAAACACTGATTTAACATTGCACATTCATACGTATTAACACCGGAAATATATATTATTACCTATGCTCACTTAGATAGTAGGGTAAAAAACACCGAATCTCCCTCTATTTCCTTTCAAGACGAGGTAATTAATAAATTAATTACTTCTTTAATTTTCGATTAGCGTAGATAAAACACTAAACACGGCAATTTCCCACGCCCCGCCATTCCTTCTAACTCTCGCGTAGTCATTCAGCCACAGTGCCTTTACCGTTGCCCGCGAAAAAACGCGTCCGCCCGATTTATAAACTTTAGGTTTATTTTTAAATTGCGTAGATTATAAATAGTGGATGCGCATCGTCTACGGCGCTGTTCGAGACGCGACGCGGCATCATGTACCGGTTAGTGCATTTCTTTTTGTTGTGTTTCCGAACGCAAGTTCATGGCTGTTTGGCGGGAAATTCTTTTGACACAGTTTTGTGTCAAGGTTACGTTTTGGTTTTGCGGAAATCTGTAAATAGGGAAGTGTTGTGAAAAAAGAATCCCTTGTTTTAAAGTATTTTAAATAAACATGTTAACGTATAATTGATAATTTATAAGATAGATTTCTCGCAAAAATACCATAGTAAATCAAGTTGAAGGCTTAATTGCGAAAATTAGAAAATAAAATGAAAAATAAGTAACTAAGAAGTGTTTCTGCCCGAAAATTTATAGAATAATAATATTTCTCCTACCATATCCCAAATTTAATTTACTGTCAAGACATTTATACTTAGTAATTTCTTTTTCGATTAAGGTACCCTAACGATGTATTATAGGGAATAACATCAGGTTCTCATGAGTCCGCCGAATAGGTACTCTGAATTACTCATAATCGTACGTTTTTTTCGTAAATTAAACCACATTGATCCCTAGCAAAGCAACTCTTTGAGTTCAAGATGTTTATCGAAATCGTTAGAGCCGATGTTTTCGAGAACCGTACAGCAAACGGCATGTCTAACAGTTTCCCAAAGCAATAACACCATTAAATACTAATAAATCTTTATTTGGTTCTTTAATGACATTTACTATTAGAGAAAAAAATGTTCATATAAAATAATTAATAATTAGAGTGTTTGTTGGTTTGTCCTACATTCACGCAGCAAGGAAGAACATTTCGCGGTGATGTCCACATTTTGTTCTGAGATAGCTGGAGATCGATAAACTGGCATACTGGAAAAAAATACACAAGAGGCAAGACCTAGACCGGGCAGGAGCATATCGACCATGCTCAGTGTAGGGGAACACAAAAACTATCTCAAAAAAAGTGTGAAATAATTATCTATTTAAAGTTATTTGGTGCGTCTTAGATGGTTTTAGACTAGTTCTTTCGAAACTCCTTAGATCACCGTTCCTGCCACTTAAGTAGGTATATTAAACACTTTAGTCGCTTGTATCTCAGGAATGAATCAAGTCTACCTTAGTCGAGATTGCTTTCCTTTAAAATTCGTTTCATTTAAGATATTTTTCAGAGTTTTAGTTTGTAGTTTTGGTTGTATACACATGACTGTTACAAAAAATAACACTTTTTACAAACCCGCAATGTTGTAAAACCTATATTCAACTTACCACTTTGTCGGCGTGAGTTAATCTTATGTATATTCATGTCAAAAAACAGCTTTCTAGAACTAAGAGTCTCTGAGCTAAGCTGCGAACGGACGGACGGACGGACAGACATGGCGAAACTGTAACGGTTCCTAGTTTGACGGTTCCTACGGAACCCTAAAAAGGTAGTCTAAACTTTCAAATTGTTTCTTATGAGAAATTCTTGGGACTTATTTTCTTATTTTTTGGATAAAACAACAATTAGGTAACGCTCTCAAATATTTCATTTCTTAAAAATATTTTCAAACTTCTGGGAGTCGTCTGCAACCTACAACTTGCACATGGCTACGTACCGCGGTCGTAAAATTAATTAGCTAATTAGTCAGATACATCACAAACAAATTTTTCCGGCACCGTATTGTAGTATCCGCCATTGTTTACGCACAATCGCTTCTTTTTCTGAGCATTGTTTTACACTAAAAACAGCGTTTAGCATAACTTTGTTTTGTTTACAACACGGTCAATCAAGCATGACTGGCTTTTTTTAAATTGATGGTAATATTCTTTTTTCTTAAGACTACCTACACATCCTGCCGGGTTCCGCTTAAGCAGACCAACTATTTTTTTTATTTATTCCATACTGCTGGTGTTTTTCTGGTACTAGTTCAGGTGTAAAAGAAGAGTCTATAAAAGTTCTACTCAAAAACTAAAGTCTTTTGAATTTGAAGGTATTTAATTCACTGATTTTGGCTCATTTGGCCGTCTCAGCCAGGACCAGAGGTCCGTTCTTGTCGATCGATCAATCAAGCGAGCGAAACGCATACGAACGACTACTACAATGTATGCCTGAAAATGTTGTGGTGTGTACGGTCTGACGGAATAACAAACTAGCCGGTTCGTCCGTGATTTGAAAATTGTGTTGTTCTGAAGAAATAGTTACTTTTATATCACTTGACACCAATGTTACTTTGTAAAGAGGTTTGAATGTTTGTTTCTCAATCTCGCTGAGGCGCTAAACGGATTTGCGTGAACTCGTGCACCAGTTACGAGTATTACCTATGTTGTAAATGTCTAATTCGCTACTTGTAACCGAGATTTGGTTCATGTGTCTCAGGATCTGACATTTTATATTTGTCTAATATTTTCGAAACTTCTCCCTAGCACTCGTTTTTTTCCTAAGACTTAAGGTACAGTCAACGACTTTAATTGTTGAGCCACTATGGAACCCTGTCATAATGAGCAATGACCGCGTCAAGCCACATGAAATAAATTACGCATAAGCAACAAACGAGTCCTTGGCTGTACATTATGAATTGACGTGTCTTGAAATCGGTGTCTCATGATCATTGATATGTTTATACTTAGGATAGCAGTCTTCAGATGGCAAATGGCAACGGGTCTGGGTTCCTTCTTACTATCAGGTGGTCTTGGTCTGTGTGCTTGATGGCCTTCTCCATGGTATATCAAATGGCTTAATCTAGGACTTGGTGGGTTCCTGTGATTTGACACGTTGCAGTGGGAGCTAACGCCTGTAATTCCTCGCCGATATTTAACCAGCGAGCTTCACTTACCGATTGCAACAACGCAACACAAGTTGACGACTTCCTACTTCACAATACCATCACAAGCGTGTATCAGTCCATCGCTGCACAATGGACAAATGCAGCAAATGCAACGTTTTAATTGTTATTGTTATGTGTCGCTGATTCCGGCCTTGTTGTGCTATGAGCATATCTTAAACTCATTAAACCTCCTTACTTTTTCTTTTTCCAAAAAATGACAGCTTTCCTAATTTGCCAAAACGTTTGTCAGCCTAATATTTATTTGTCCTAATGACTACTTGTCATTATTTTTATCAATCTATAATTTTCTCTCGACATAATGTTTTTTAGCCTAAATACCTATCGTTAACTAACGTTTGGGCGACTAAGGGATTAAAGGCTTGTAGTATTGTTAGGGGATGGGCTTGCAACCTGTCACCAATATACACTGGTAAACATCTTAGCCTGTTAGTGTAAAATGTGGTTACAGAATTAACAACAAGTTGTTAAGAGTTGTTGGTAATTCTGTAGCTCTGCCAGCCCCACTCTGGGATGAAGTCGTGACGTATGAATGTGTGTACATGAGAAATTGAGAATCCTATAACGGTGTTAGCAGGTCGCTCTGAGGCCCAATTTTGAAAATCGGTGTTCAAAGTTACGTTAGCTCCATCCCTTTCTCTTGATTTAGTCTTGACGAGTAATAGGGACTCTGCATCCGAGTTTCGAATTTAGTGGTTCGTGATAAGTTGATAACCACCCTGGGCCTCATTCTAGGTGGTAAACATGTTATTTTTGACCTGTTAGGTCCAAGACGATTTCGTTTTTACCGCCTATAATAGTGGCCCTGGTAAATTGTCGCTGTTTAACGTAACACTTCTCGCTTCGCTCGTCGTCAAACCTTTTTGAGTAGGCCCTACCTGTATTATTTATCAGAGTAGAGTACTCATGCGTAATTATCGTTATTATTGGATATTCCGTGATAAGTGATATCGTGAGAGCGGTAACGCCGGAAGCACTGCGGAGCGTGCATGAATCCGGCTAGCTTGTGCAACCGGTGCAATGAACGGTCTTAGAAAAAAACAGGTAACAACACATAATGTTGATCTATAGTTTGGTAATGAGCTAATGACCCAGAACCACTCATTTATGGATTCACATTGCCATAAGATACGCGTTGAGTTTAACGGCCTCACTTAGAGTCAGTGAATGATGATTAAGTCGACGAATATTGACAAAACTCAATAAAATAAGTCCTAACAATGTGATAACTTCAATTGTTTTTACGAACTAAGTAACAACGCATCCTTGTTGTTATTATTCACGATATTTAGTTTAAGGAATTGAGTATGAATGGCTACACGAGTAGGGGAAGACGACATGTCTTCCGAAGACCAAAGAAACGATGGATGAACCGTGTGGAAGATGATTTGGCTAGAAAGGGAGTGACTACCGAGATGATGACTAGTAGAGAAGTATGGAAGAAAAATACATGTTGCGCCGATCCCAAATAAGCTGGGATGAGGGCAGGATAATGATGATTTAGTTTAAGGACTTCAAACTGAACATAGAACGACATTGATAACGAGAAGGTTCTAAGCATGCAATTTTTAGTTGTGGACTGTATGTGCCTTCACGTCACGTTAATAACTTCTTCATGTAGGTCGGTAGGATAGGTGTGGCGAGGCTTACGAAAAACTTCAGTCAATGGTCATATGGACACAAGCTTGTATGGTCGGCTAAGTAAGTGGTCTACCACTTTTGACAAAAGTTTCGCTAATGTTGACACTTGTCACTGTCATAATATTATTGCACGGGAAATTGAATTGGTTGTATTTTTTTTTTTATTTATTGATAAAAACGTTTACATGACATTACAGTATAACCAATGCGTCACTAAACTTAAATGAACAATTAAAACATAAAATTTCACAATAATAGGTAAAAAATCAAATTGGAATAGTTGAGCATCTAGCATCCATCGCCTCACAGAATCTCAAGCATTCACTACACACTGCCTTCCATCGCCACGCAAACAAGTCGCACTCGGGTGCCGATGCCAGGAGCGCATTGAGCTGTGCGCAGGCGCGGGGCAGTGGCGAGTTCCTGCACGACACGGTGCGCGCCGGCAGCACGGCCAACAGGTCGCGACGTCGTGGTCTGAGGGCGATCCTCAGGACATCCGGGACAAGCAGTCGCACGAGACGCTCTACAAGTTCGGGGCAATCCGACTCACCACGCAACGCACGACATGCCGTGATCATGAGTCGATAATTCCGCCTTACCTCCAAGGAGTTGTACCCAAGAGAGCCAAGAAGGTACTTTGTTGGGTACAAATACGGGTAGAATCCGAAAGTTTTCTTAAAAAGGAACCTTAAAAACGCCTTCTGAACTTTTTCAAGAAGTAAGGCATACGTCGATTCGTAGGGATTCCATACGATCGACGAGGCCTCTAACTTACTCCTTACTAAGGCATTATAAATCATTTTTATGGCCACTGGGTCATGAAAATGGCGAAGGTTTCGGATTATGAAACCCAGTTTTCGAAAGCAGCTCGTAGCTAAAGAGGAAATATGCTCGTGAAAAGTGAGCCGCGTGTCGAACACCACGCCCAGATCCTTGACGGAGAAGACACGGTTTATCGGCTGTGACCCTAACATATATTGAGCATGTTCAGCGGTACGAGAGCGGCTAAATGTACATACACAACACTTGGCTGGGTTAAAATGAAGTTTGTTCTCCATACTCCACCGAAACACCAAGTCGATGTCCCCTTGCAACGTCTCGCAATCAGCTCTTTGCTCTACCCCGTATACCAACTTTAGATCATCAGCATACAGGAGACACTGAGCCGCCCGAAGAACCGATTTGAGATCGTTAATCATGATACCGAAAAACAAGGGCCCTAAGATAGAGCCTTGACTGACGCCAGACCGGGTATGGTAAGGAGTCGAAACAAAACAACCATGTCGGACAAACTGCTGCCGATCACGCAGATAACTGGCACAAAAGGTAAGCAACTTGGGAGAGAAACCAATTTCATCAAGTTTCCTAAGCAGCACGTCGTTATCCACGCGATCAAAAGCCTTCGTGAAGTCAAAATAGAGTACATCGACCTGAATTCCTCTATCAAGATGCTCAGCAATGCTGTCCGTTAGTATTAACAGATTAGTGTCGACAGAGCGACTAGGCCGAAAGCCATGTTGCGCGTCACACAAAAACGGGCGAACCTGTGAGGATAAGATTCGGTGAAGTATGGCCTCAAACAGCTTACCAAGGGTGGGAAGAACGGCTATGGGTCTATAGTTCTCGACGGCGGAAGTGTCACTCGCCTTCGGGATTGGTCTCACTCTAGACACCTTCCAACTTCGAGGATATGACCCAGAAGAGAGCGCCAGGTTAAAAATATATTGTATCGGGATTTTAAGGAACTCCATACAACCCTTAACAATATACGCCGGCAGGTTATCAGGTCCAACGGAGCTATTGGCCTTTAGGCGTTTTATCCCAGCTTCAACCTCCTCCAATGAGATTGATTTGATATCAATGCAGTTGAGGCTAGGCTTCCGATCGGCTCTTTCTAACAAGTTCGAATCAAGAAGCGGAATGTCAGGGAGAAAAACTCCTGAGAAATATTTAGCAAAAGCGCTAGCCACCTCCCTACCGACGAATTCTTCATCTTCAAACTTTACTCGGGCAACAAACGACGTGTATGACGACGTGGAAACGAACTTCAACCGCCTAAATTTACTATTTACTTACTCGTATTTAGTGGTGGTAGGACCTTGTCCAAAAGTCTTTGACCAGTGTGTGTTGCCGGTGATGACTTACGGATCTGAGACGTGGGCGCTAACAATGGGCCTCATAAGGAAGCTCAAAGTCACTCAGAGGGCTATGGAGAGGGCTATGCTCGGGGTTTCTCTGCGTGATAGAATCAGAAATGATGATATCCGCAGTAGAACTAAGGTTACCGACATAGCCCTAAGAATAGCTAAACTGAAGTGGCAGTGGGCGGGGCACATTGCTCGCAGGACTGATTGCCGATGGGGTCAGAAGGTTCTGGAGTGGCGTCCGCGGACCGGAAGACGAGCTGTAGGTAGGCCTCCAACAAGATGGAGTCACGACCTCGTCAGGATCGCGGGACCGCGGTGGATGCGAAAAGCATAAGACCGGTCTGAGTGGAAAGCCTTGGGGGAGGCCTATGTCCAGCAGTGGACGTCTTTCGGCTGACATGAGGACTTTGTGCAGGTCCGTCCGGATCGCTATACCACTATTTAACATGGTAAAAATCATATCGTTTTTGACCTATTATCGCATTGTCAACATTTTGATAGCTCTTATTTACTTGACAATAAACAGGTCAAATACGATATCGTTTTAGAATAGAGGCCCGACAGTCTTCTCATTGTTGTTTTAAGGGATAGGAATTAGACATCATGTAAAATGGACAAGCGTAAAGGTATTCCATATTCTATCTTAGTCCTCAGGGATTTTGTCACACTATTAACATTACCTACTTAACAAAAACAACGTAATTAACAAAAAAGCAAAAACTGAACAAAAGCATCTATTAACACACCGATTTGAATAATGAAAGGAGAGCGAACATATTGCCATACGCCGTAGGTCAAATATGTCATACGGCAGTGTTTGAGTTGAGCGCCTTCGTTCAAATGATTTGTTTCCATTAGTCTAACAGTTGCTAACAAGGTTTTCGTGATTACATTGTAAACATGACCTCCGCACAGGGTACAGCCACTAACTATGCAAAGTGTTAAATAGGAATTGTCTACAGAAAACTGTTTAAAGTGGTGCTGCTAAAGTTTACGTAGATGACGCTGTTAATGTTTGCATAGATGGCGCTGCTAAAGTTTTCATACATGGTGTTGATTCAGTTTACATAGGTGATATTTGATGTCTACATAATACCATCATAAATTATTTTTATATACACAAACCATGAAAAAATATTTAAAATTAAAACCAAAACTTTGAATAGCTAATTATGTGTAGGTAGGTACTCCGTATCCCTAGCCGTAAACTTCTCTAACATCGATACCAACTGCACCCATACTTTGGCAACATTTGAGTTGTCGAACTGGTCCTTTGAATTATGGACAGCACTAAAAGCATCAACATAATCTTATATCACCTACCATGAGCTCAATACCCAATGCCACCCTAAATAGTGTAATGTGTGCGTTATATAACCCAGTGCAAACAATAGGTAATGAACAGCAGCAAAGACCGTCGGTCAGGGTCGGACAATATTTGCCGTTGTCGCTGCGCATACGCAACTATTTTACTACGATTGCGTAACTCTGCTCAAATACGCGGGAAAATGCGTGACAAGACAGCTTAATTAATATTCGTTATTTATAGACAAAATGTGGTTAAAAACCTTATCATTAAAATACCGTAAATACCGTTACCGTAAGTAAATGTTGACGTTATGATTTGTCTTATTCACCAGTAAAAGATAAGAAAAGAAATAAGAAATAAGATGGGCTAAGGCAATGTAGAATATTTAGAAGCCATAACATAAAAGCTTTCGAAGAATAAACTTACAGACGCACATTTAGGTAGTTGTCAGATGTTTTTATAATTTTTTGTAATTTTATTCGAATTCAACAAATACCCTACAACAAAAAGAAAAAGAAAATGGTGAGTTAAAACAAAAGAATGGAAGTTGTTCGCAATTGACTGTGTGACAAGATTCCGGGTTATTCAAAATTGTTTTTTAATTGGTTTATAAAGATCAATGCAACATCCGTGTGTTAGACCACTTTAACAGATCAATTAATTAGAAGTAATAAAATTTATTATTTTCATGTTACATTATATTATAATATACTCGTTTACTTTAACTTGTTTTGCCGTTGACATGAAATGACACGCCGGCTAATCATTATTAACTATATTTCTGGGTCTTAGGCCCATTTGCAACGTCAAAAGATGGCGGATGTGTAATTTGTTTGAGTTTTTATTTTTGTGTAGGTATTTAGGTGTTCAGTTCTTTTTTGTTAGTGATTTGTACTTTTAATGCCTTTGTGTTGCACAGCGATAGAAGACTTGGACTTATTTCGTGTATCCTGGCATCTTACTACTCGTTTCAAGTGGACTCGCAGTGGTACAGAGGTTAAAACTATCTTGGCCTCTGTCCTACATATCACCGTACAACGTTGCCACCAATCTTCCTATAGAAGATTGGATTGTGTTTTATTGCTATATTGATTTATACTTATATATACTTGACACTGGCGAAATCACTTCATTGTGGAAACGCCATATTCCCGCGGTAGTAGCTGTTCAAGTCGCCGCGGGGCAAAGAAAAAAAAAAAACTATATTTCTGTAAGTTCAATGAACCGCCTTACCTTCACATTATACATATAATATCCTAAAGTTGCCGACTTGCCACACTAGTTTTTAAGTTCAGCGAACTAATAAAAAGCAATAAGTAAGCAAATGACCTGTTTAAATTGCTACTTGATATCTTTATGCATATTTATTTATTTATTAGAAATAGTTCGTTATACCGGACTCCTATTCTATACATGGGTACCTACCTAATTATTTTCCTGTAGACCCTATAGACGATGCCTATCACGTGTTTGTGCTATACCTACTACCAACGCCCACAAGACATTATGTAAACCTCTGTTCTTACCTCAATCTTACTTATATAATATAACAAACGCGAAAGTTTGTAAGTATAGATGGATGTTTGTTACTCTTTCACGCTGCGAAGGCTAATTGAGATAGCTTATGCTCAGGATTAACGCATAGGCTACATTTCATCCCGGAAAATTTAAAAGTTCCCGATGGAATAACGATATTTGAAATCTACGCGGACGAAGTTGCGGGCAGAAGCTAGTGGTTCATAAATTTGAGGCTTTTCTTCGTTGGCCAGTACAAATCTTGAGTTGCCCAACCAAACCCTGTTCATACTTGTCTTATATGGTAAACAACATTCTAACCTCAAAATGAAACTTGTTTGGCTAAAACTGATCTTTTATCGTAAATAAAGTAAACGGAGAAAACATTTTGGAAATCACTTGGCCAACGTATTGCCCGTGATTGTTTTATTTTATTTAAAATTCATACAAAAAAAGTTGCATTTTGAGGTTAAAAAGTTGTTTACTACTTAAGACAAGTAACTGAACTGGGTATAGAGATTACCAAGTTACGCCGGTAATTAATAAATTATCAATATTGAGCTTTAAACAAGACTCGGTCACATATGAACCATTAGCTTCTGCACGCGACTTCGTCGTCGTAGGTTTTGACGATATTACTTCTGGGACTTTTAAAATTTCCGGCATAAAAAGTAGCCCACGTGGTAGGTAGTTAGCAATCTTCATTTCTAATTTCATTCAAATTCGTCCAGCCGCTGCAGCGTGAAGGAGTAACAAGCTAACACACAAAATTCCCCATTTATAATATTAGTAGGATAGCTGTTCCCCGCGACTCCGTCAGCGTAGAATTCGGTTATAGTTATTCCCTCGGGAACTTTACATTTTGCAAAAACGTGCCGTGCGTGCTATTTGAGACTATAAATCTATCTAGGTATCTATTTGTGCCAAATTACACCCAGACGAGTTTAGCCCTTCTGAGGTAATTGACTACAAGCTTTTGTAGCCAAGTTCTCTGCACAGTCATGCAAAACTAGTTCAAACTTCATTAAGGACAGCTACATTTACTTTGCTACTAGGAAACCATCATAAGATTGGTGATGTCCAGGAACAATGCTTATGCACGGTGCATGTAACTGGAGCCAATAAAGGCGCGAGCTACTGGCGCGGGCAGTATGGTCAAGCATGATGCACCATTCTAGAGGTGGTAGGACTTTGCAGGATCCGTCCTGATCGCTACCACCATCTTATCTAAAGCCCTCTCTTAATGATGCTGTGCCCAACAGGGTCCATAATTAAGTTATATATTTATTACTGTAATAGCTTAAGTTTTAGCCTGTCAACTGCCAACACATTGTGGAACGCAATAAATATTTGAGTATTTGAGTATTTGAGTATCCTATAACCTATCGCTGAACAGCAGTGATCGCATTGTTTTGTTCTGGTGTGAGGATAAGACCACCGTTGAAATTACTATAGCATTGAGGCATTCCTTCTTAGTCCTTAGGGTTGGTGACGTATTTATTTACTTAATCTTTATTGCACAAAAAAATACAAATAGCAGACTTATTGCCTAATGGCATGCGTTGCGGTCTTTGGATTTCCGTCTTAAGATTTGTAGTCTTGAGAATGCAATCTATGGGTCACATATCCCATTAACCATCAGGAGGCATGTGTTTCGCCTTCTCAATGCCATTAAAAAAACCGGCTCTTGTCAAGTCACTAGACTCGCACGCTTCTTGATACCGAAAGCTACTTGCATCGTGCATAAGCGCCATAATATCACGTGATATAATAATCCAGGTACAATATATCAGCTCTGTATGAGTCTGGATGAGTGCAATAATGAAGCCTAAAACTCTTCTCGAAGATGTCTTGATAAAAACGTATTAAAACTAATTATTACTAAATGCTTGTTCGATGACATAACAAGGTAAACGCACGACTAATTTGTGGGAATAACACCAAACCGCATTTTATCCGCCGGTGCCGGCTCATTAGACCCACAGCTCGCCGATAACGGACGGAAAAATAATTACTGGTCTACAGTAACGGTAAATATGGCGCAATTAATGATGTTGCATTCCAAAACAGTATTTTTGTCCTTACCGGAATTATTAACTTTAGCGCTATGGTCTCCAATTTTTTTCGTGTCCCAAATGTTTGTAGCGAAAAACCACTCTAACAATTATAATCCGGGAGCCCACTGCAATAAACCCTGCCTGGTAAAAACTAAGCTTGTTAAGCCGCAGCTGACCAAGAGCAGTTAAACCTACTAAAGGTCAGCTGCGCCTACAGGGTAGTACGGTCGGCCTTATAAGAAGCTGCACACTTTAGTACTCTGTCACTTTAACGTCATGTTTGAAATGATGGACTAATCTGTCAAAGGCGTTTCAGCGACAAGGTACAAAAGTGTGCACCTACTTATAAGGTTGACTGTACCATGTTGCTTTTGACTCGGCCGCCATTACTGTCAATTGAATAAGAGCTATCAAAACGTAATAAAAAAAACGGTCTAATTGAGAAACTTCTCCTATTTTGAAAACGTTTAAAAAAAGCATTATGGTTTTACGGTTTTTGGTTTTACCCTGTTAAATAGAAGGCTCTGAGCTCTAACTGTTAGCGTTGTGTTTCGCTACAAGCATTGTTGTTTGGGACACGTAATGTTTGCCGCCCATGACGCTAAAGTTAATAAACATTTCAGTACCTTATTACAGTAAGGACAAAATACTGTTTTGGATTGCAACATCATTAATTGCGCCATATTTACGGTAGACTAGAAGCTCCAGAGCGTCATTGGCCAATGACGGCTGTGTAAACGATAGCCATCACAGGCCAGCGTAAGACACGTACCTACACCTTAGAGCGAGCAGCACGTTATCCCATTCTTTACAGTGGACTATCTTGGCCATAATGTAGAGGGCCGTCTAGGGTGTCGACTCAAGATTATAAAGTACACGGGCACTTTAAAAAAAAATGCCAGTCTCCTGCTTTATTCTATTACATAAAACTCAAGTTAGACCGTTATTTCTCGTACTTGAACAATGTGCTGCATATTCAATCAGCTGAAGTTGTAAAGAGATTTAAAGGGTAATTAGGCAGGATTGAAATGTGTCTAAAAAAGAACCAAAACACAACAACCACAATAACATAAGGAACTTATTAGAATTAAACACTTAATTTCTGTTCCAGAGCGATCACCCCCCTCCTCCTGCTCGCGACTATCACGGCGGCTCCCCAGGACACCACAGTGTCAAAAGAGGCCCAAATAACCTACATCAAGATGCAGCCAATAACAGACACCATCCCAGCGCCATCCTATAGGTCTTCGCAAATCGATATCGTACCCCTAAGCATCGGAAGCTCTGAAAAACTAACCGAAGACGACCTTCTAGACACTTCCGAAGACATCAGACCCGTTCAAGAACCGTCAACAGTGTATTTCGACTCCTCAGAAACGACCGAAGCAGCCACGGAGAAGTACGAAAGAACGACAGCGTCAGAACTAAGTACGACGCCGTACGAAACTAGAACGACGGTATACGAACCTAAGACGAAAGTGCCGAAGTTTTATTCCAAGTTGAGTTATTTTGCGAAGTCTAATAATGATAATCATTTGTTGACTAATCTGGTGGAGAGGCCAGGGCGGAGGAAGTTCAGGTCTCGGTGCAGATGTGAGAGGATATCCAACTGCCCGAAGTTGCAGATCACTGTGCCGAGATGTCCGGAGGAACAGTTTTTGTGCTGTTTTTAAATAGTTAATTATACCTACCTAAGAGTTAAATAATAATAAATCTATTGAGAAAATAAAACAGTTGACAAACCAGGTACAATATCCTGTGGAGCTCAAACTAGGATAAACGCAATTGGGTTAGGCGATTTCGAAAACGTGTTCCTGTGTACAAGAATTATAAGTGAGGAAATATTGATGTTTCAGTACTTTTAGTATACCACAATGTAGTAGATACTTATATCCATAATAGAGATTTCCAGACATTGGAATCTCTGGAGCAACTTCATTTTGAAAAGTAAGTAGGGATTTCGTAAATGGGTGAAATCGCTAATCGATACTAAACACCTAAACAAGTACTCGCTCTATTAAAAATTATTCAGATTAACTTCATATTTTCCTTCTTATTAATTACTTTTTTAGATTTGAATAAATCGATTCATCTTCTTGGTTGTATTTAGTTTTATAATGCAGTTACGTTTGCTAAAATAGGTACCTAATTTAAAGTAAAACTATTAACTTTACATCTGTGTGCGATCACTAAGTGACACGAATTGATCGACTAAAGTCATTTCATTACTTGTCAAATGATTTTGACCCGAAAATTGCTTGGATAGGGCGCGCCGTCCCTGGATAGACAACACTATAATTATAGAATAATCTAGTTTGTAAGCACAAAATTAGAGTACTGATATTTGTAAATATTGTATAAGTTGTTACACATGTTCACAACAGGGTCAAGACGGAATGTTTTAACGTGTTCATACAACTTGTCTTCTGTTAGTGAGACACCATCACACCTGAAGAAACATGGGTTTTGACGCCATTTGCATTGTCTTGCGCAAACAATGGCCTTACAAATTACCTATAATTATTGTAAATTTACTGTAGGCAGCTTTTTTCTGTCCCACCGAAAACAGGTACAATATTAGAAAAACAAGTTACTACTTGTAAATAGTTAGGAACTTACTTATAATTTGAGTACAGCTTCAGTGTATGTAGGGTAGAAGTGCCGGTTTTGGCGATCATTGCACCCTTTTTCCCCATTCTAAATCTAACACCTTTAAACGAGCGATTCTATCTATTATATTGTTATATGAATCTCGGAAACGGCTCCAACGATTTTCATGAAATTTAGTACGCAGGGGGTTTCTGGGGCGATAAATCGATCTAGCTAGGTTTCATTTTTAGAAAACGTTTTACCAACAAAAAAATACGGTCATCAAAGTAAGTACTTTTAACTAATGTGTAGAGCATTATGAAATAACATTTTTTTTAAACATTCTATCTTCGGTCTTGACTATTTTTGAATATTAAATAATATTACAGTATTTTTGATACTCATTTCAACCATAAGTAGCCAAAAAATAGACAGTGGCCACAAACGGTACTTCTACCCTATTACTTATAGTACCTAGGAATATTAGAAGTGAATCCTGACTCATTGCACAACCATGAAGTTTCTGACTATTGACAACTAATTGTGGCAGCATAAACAGAAATGCAATCATACTTATTGTGTGTAAAGGAATTGTAATAACATCATTGATTTCCGGCTGTCGACATTATTAAATTATGAAACTTCATGGTTGAGCAATCTGTCAGGATTGACTCCTTATCTACATAGTATTGTAACTTCCTAACTAATAAACCTAACCATTATTTTAATGTAGGTATCGTAATAAATTGTCCAAATAAGAAAATTCGTATTATTACCGAAAATAAAACATAAAGTAAATACAAGATATTTTATTTTGGAATTAAATGGCAACACAATAAAATTATTTACTTAATTACAATAACATAGCAACGCTGACCTTTATCACAAACTCGCTTATATACCTACACAAAAAATCGTTCAGTCATTATATTATTTTTACTTTTCACACGCGTTTGCAATAACATTGATCAGAATAGGCAAAACATATTTTCTTATAATAAAATGTTTAAAAAAGAATGAACAGACTCCAAAATAATTGTGGACTTCCCTAAATTATTGGAGAAGATGCTGGGTGACCTTTATCTGTGACATTATAAAAAAAAAGTTCCATTCTTACAAATAGCCACACCAAAACAAACTTCGTTAAACATTTAGAACCGAATAGACAATTGGTTCTCTTAATGTCTCTACCCACGACACTGTATCATACCATGACCATAATAGAAACGTGTCAGACAAAAAAACATTCTTTGTATTGACAAGTATAAGACCATGCCCACTAGACCGTTGTCATCGACCAACATTTTAATACTAATTACCATACACCGGATTGACGGGGGCAAAAATGTACCAGTGCTAGTGATGCATTATATGTCAACTAAGTTTATCGACATCAATAAAAAGCAATTTTTAATCTTCATTATCCAAGTAATGGCCAAGTTTTAATACCTTTTAATTATGTGCAAGTCTCTTTTATATATACTTATCACAACTATAAACAATCGGTATCTGAGATTGACTCTGGACTCGAGTCACTTTTGACAACCATTCAAATTACATTGAATAACAAAGTCATTCACTACAAAAATGTTCTTTAGCATTCCGACGAATTGAGAACCTTTTTGTTTTTAAGTCGGTTACTAATGCCTAGAAAGAATATTGATCGTTTATCTTCATGGAAAGCTGATCATTCAGATATAGAAGATAAAGGTAGACTAACTTTTGCAAGAAATGTATGATCCATATTATGTCACGAAAAAAGTTGTCGATAAACTTAGTCGATATTTAATCAATCACTAGCACTGGTACTTTTTTGCCCCGGTCAATCCGGTGTATGCTAATTACCTTCCGGGCTTGATACGTTCATAGTACAGTGAAGTCATGGTATGGTACAGTGTAGTGGGTAGAGACGTTTAAACAATTGAATAACGTCGAGCTTCAGTTATGAGTTACGTCGTTCCGTCAGTGCGTAACAATAACATTTTCCCTAACACCACTCAAAAAATAAAGTTTTGATCCCTCTTTCTTTTAAAAACAAAGCAGCCAATCTCCGCTGCCATACTTTAGTTTGTTTGGCGTCTGCCTACGAGCTAGACAGTTACTCGGAGAATAAAAATGTATATTTTAAATTAAAATGTCCAATTTATTAATACTACAAAGGCACATTTAATTTTAAATGTTTCTGACCAGCAAAGACATTCAAAATATCGTCTTTATCCAAAACAATTAAATACTAAATAGCGCCTCGCGCTTGGCACTTTAGGACACAAACTAAAAACTTCTAACCTACTTTAAGACACCATGACCAACTACAATAAAAAATATCAGTATTAGAAATAGGCACACGTCCTGTAAATAAAGGTACCTACAGAATGGGCCCAAGCATAGAACTTCCTCAATGATCACCACCGTAATCAGTTTCGTGATGCTCGCATCCAATTGTTTCCTGGCACCCTTATCAGATCCTGGGTCCACCCAAGGGCGTACCCTGGATTTTTTGAGAGAACAGCAGAGAGCAAACAAGCGCGGGGGGACCAATCATCCCCATAGGACAAAAGCTAGGTATGGGTACGTCCTTGGGTCTTCCTTGTGGGAGGTGTGCCAGTGTTGCGCGTTCTCATACATGGTCGCGACTCCAGAACCTTTCTGCCCCAACGGCCAATACCAATAGTCTTATTTAGTATACACATTTATAACCTCAAAATGCTCACTTTTCGCCTAAAATTACAATTTTGTCATTGAAAAACCATCCATGATGGAAAATACATCATTCACAAATTAGAAGGTGTTCAAAATGTGGTCTCTAGTTGCTTCATTCACCAAAAAACGCCCGTTTTAGCCAAAACGATGCATTTTGAGGTCATAACAGTTTAAGACAAGTCAATTGGTATGGACTTTGCCGCTCGTGGCCGTAACTCCACCACACCACCACCACGAGCCACACGAGCGGACGTTACACGCAATGTGCTGCGCTGGTGTCCTTCGGAACCCGTAATAACGTTTGTCCTAACGCATTCTTCGTTCGAATTATTGTTCGTCCTAACTAGTTTTCAGCCGAATCAGGTAACTTTTTTTTTTAGAAATTACCTCGGTTAGGTTAGTTGTCTTATGACAACACAAAAAAACCTAATTCAGGTGGAAATGGCTTTAGGATAAAATTCTGACAAACGATGCGTTAGGAAAGATGACGATTAGGGATTCCTATATAGACTTAAGACGGGGATCTCAGCCAAGATAATCTTATAAATAGGGCATAGGTCTATATTCTATTGTATCGTTATATTGTTTGAGCGAAACAGTAGATTTAAGATTAAATTCATTGGCATATGTTATGTGACCTTGGTGAATATGTCTCAGGTCGTATTTATACAATAATAAATTCATAGTTACGTATACAAGAATGACATAAAGGTTTTCTTACTTATGGCATAAATATGTTTGGCAAAACGTATCGTTTCCCAACGGTTCATTTGCAAACCCTCTTTTTTTCTGTAACTGTAAATATTTCAGAATTTTTATAAATACTAACCTAACCTATACGGTTCTACACGATGGTACTTCAATAAATCCTGAAATATTTACAGTTACAGAAAAAAAAGCGGGTTGGCAAATAAAACGGTTTGGAAACGATACATTTTGCCAAATGATTTTCGGCCAAAAGGCAGAATACATGACATAAAATGTATTTATTTAAGGCTGTGGACACAAGCTATTACAAGTTTACCTTACACCATAAATTTAGCATCTGTCACAAAAATCACTGTCGCGACCGCAGCGCTCCTGTGGGAGAAAGGGTAAACTGAGAATTTAAACTTTTTGAACCCCGATCATATAAGAAGAATGTTATACGTTTTACTCTTATGTCTGTCTGTTTGTTCGACGTGTTCCAAAGCATGCAATTAATATAGGAACAAAAAAGCCTTTAAAAAAAATGATTTTTCTTAGCTAAGTTTTATCGAAGTAGGTTGACCGTTTCAGACTTATATTAGAGGTCTTTAAACTTGAACCTTATAAGACATAACCTTTTTCACTATAGCATCAGAAGACTTGTACCATTCACTTGTAGGTCCGATGAATTATAACCTTTTTCACTTGGACCTCAGAAGACTCTTATCCTTTTACACATGAACCACGGAATATTCATGCCCTTTTACACTTGAAGATCAGAAGACTATACCCTTTTTCACTTTAGCCTTGGAAGATTTATACTATTTTTCACCTGTGCTTGCGATGACTCATGCATAACCTTTTACACTTGGACCTCAGAAGACTCGTATCCTTTTACACATGAACCACGAAATATTCATGCCCTTTTACACTTGAAGATCAGAAGACTTATACCCTTTTTCACTTTAGCCTTGGAAGATTTATACTATTTTTCACCTGTGCTTGCGATGACTCATGCATAACCTTTTTCACTCGGACCTCAGAAGACTCGTATCCTTTTACACATGAACCACGGAATATTCATGCCCTTTTACACTTGAAGATCAGAAGACTTATACCCTTTTTCACTTTAGCTTTGGAAGATTTATACTATTTTTCACCTGTGCTTGCGATGACTCATGCATAACCTTTTTCACTTGGACCTCGGAAGACTCGTATCCTTTTACACATGAACCACGGAATATTCATGCCCTTTTACACTTGAACCTCAGAAGACTTATACCCTTTATCACTTTAGCCTTGGAAGATTTATACTATTTTTCACCTGTGCTTGCGATGACTCATGCATAACCTTTTTCACTTGGACCTCGGAAGACTCTTATCCTTTTACACATGAACCACGGAATATTCATGCTCTTTTACACTTGAAGATCAGAAGACTTATACCCTTTTTCACTTTAGCCTTGGAAGATTTCTACTATTTTTCACCTGTGCTTGCGATGACTCATGCATAACCTTTTTCACTTGGACCTCGGAAGACTCGTATCCTTTTACACATGAACCACGGAATATTCATGCCCTTTTACACTTGAAGATCAGAAGACTTATACCCTTTTTCACTTTAGCCTTGGAAGATTTATACTATTTTTCACCTGTGCTTGCGATGACTCATGCATAACCTTTTTCACTTGGACCTCAGAAGACTCGTATCCTTTTACACATGAACCACGGAATATTCATGCCCTTTTACACTTGAAGATCAGAAGACTTATACCCTTTTTCACTTTAGCTTTGGAAGATTTATACTATTTTTCACCTGTGCTTGCGATGACTCATGCATAACCTTTTTCACTTGGACCTCGGAAGACTCGTATCCTTTTACACATGAACCACGGAATATTCATGCCCTTTTACACTTGAACCTCAGAAGACTTATACCCTTTATCACTTTAGCCTTGGAAGATTTATACTATTTTTCACCTGTGCTTGCGATGACTCATGCATAACCTTTTTCACTTGGACCTCGGAAGACTCTTATCCTTTTACACATTTTTTTTTTTTTTTAATTTATTGATTAAGACAAAAAGAAATACATAGTAGGTACAATGCCCATCTAAGCAAAACCTTGAAGAGGTTTGTGTGCCGATGGGGAGTTCTTAAATATTGATACTGTTTTATAATTTATAAGGTAAGTATTTTGAGTAGGTAGACATACAGCTTAATTTACAGAATATAGGATAAATTTTTACATTTTAAAAAGTGCCTTTTCAACATTTTTCTTATTTTACAACCATTTACATATAAGTTTTGTACATGTTCCGGTAATTGGTTTATTATTTTAGGCAGTAAGTATGAATATTTTCGAGCACCATATATGTTATTGTATTTAGGTAAACAAAATTGGCTTTGTGATGTTAACTTTCTTAATCTAGTACATCTTTTCTTGACTTTGAGATTTGTAACATTGTGATATTCCTCAATTAAGACAGCTATTTTCATCTTTTTCTGTACAGGAAGTAGATTACTGTATTTAAATAGTTGAGAATAGTCGGTTACATAAAGCTTTTTAATATTATTTGGTACAATAGTTTTTAATATTCTAATTTGTAGGTCGTATATTTTTTCCATATAGGTCTTAAAGGTTCTACCATAGGTACTCAGGGCGTAGCCGATCACAGAGTCAGCGAGGGCTAAGTATAGCAGACGTAGTGTTCTGTATGGTACACATGAACCACGGAATATTCATGCTCTTTTACACTTGAAGATCAGAAGACTTATACCCTTTTTCACTTTAGCCTTGGAAGATTTCTACTATTTTTCACCTGTGCTTGCGATGACTCATGCATAACCTTTTACACTTGGACCTCAGAAGACTCGTATCCTTTTACACATGAACCACGGAATATTCATGCCCTTTTACACTTGAACCTCAGAAGACTTATACCCTTTTTCACTTGAGCCTTGGAACACTTATACCATTTTTCACTTGTACTTCCGATCACCGTTTCTTTTCACTCGATTGAAAATGGCAACAATTGGTTAGTGTCTCCGGTGTTACCTGGTGCTCGCTGATGAGGTAGAAGGGCAGCGACTCCGTGCAGAACTCGCACGGGATGACGTCCTCCCGGCGCGGCGGCGGCGCGGGGCTCGCGCGGGGGGGCGTGTACCGCGTCAGGTCGGGCCGGCAGCCCGTCTGGAATCGTGTTGATGATATCAATGTCATATCGAACTTTTCACATGCAATTCAATTTATATTGTAATATTACATTGATGAATAAATAAACTAAACCATTGCTTTTTTATTTTTGTCAGGCGCACGATACTGCTGACGAATTATAAAACTACTTTAAAATAGCGTAATTTGACTTTAAGTTAAATCTGCCCAAATGGCCACCACCATCTTATAACCTACCGCCAAGCAGCAGTGTTTATATTGTTGTTCCACTGTGAAGATACGACAACCAGTGAAATTACGAGCATAGAGGCATTCCATATTAGTCCTCAGGATACTTCCAATCATGAAAATACAAGGGACTATCCCACTCACTATTGAATGAATGTACGCTCCTTACATTGCAAACTGATCTTAGCTGAATAGCCCGTCTTAGATCAGAAATAACTATTTTGTATGACTTGCCGTTTACTTTTAATGTATTTTGAAACCGTTTTAAAATTCACATAATTTTTTTTTTTACTCATGAGTGTGAACAAAATATCTCAACAACAAATTTATGGCATTGTACGTTTTAGATAAATGTCTTTAAGTAAGTCAATGTAGCGTCAACGTAAACCCCGTAGGGGCACAGAAATGGTAGTAGCATATGCGCAATTTTATTATTTAGGTACAGTCGAGTTCATAAATACGTAAACGTTAATAAATACCTTTGTACGTATGTTAAAACGGCCATATATGAATTATCAGAGCGATTAAAGTGATATTACTCGATTGTAGGTTGAACCGCAGAATCAATCGGTAACAACTACTTACCTGATGCAGTACGAGATCGTCGGCGGGCACAGCGGCGCCGCAGAACTCGCACGGCAGGCGCAGGATGCCATCATCGTCATCATCAGCTGGCGGGCTCGGCGGGCGCAAGCGGCTGCTGTCACTAAATCACAAATAAGTACGTTTTCACTAACTATGCTATTATCATTTATGCTACGCCTGTATAAACGTACTTTACACGCGTAGACTTTGTGTCCCGCTCCATCTATTTATGTGTGCATGTAAACTCTTTATTGCACCAAAATATAAACATTATAAAATTAATATTAAGCTCATGTACACAGGCGAACTGATCCCTAAATGATATCTCTTCCAGGTAACACTGAAGTTTCTTCCCGTTACGGCGTTTTAGGCCACTCTAAATTTTATCTAATATCACAAGCATTATGAAATTACAAAAATAGGTTTATATTTTATCTTAATATAAATGTTTATATTTTGTTTTTGTTTTGTCAAATGCATGTGTTTTTTTTCTTTGTTTTATTTAATAGCCGAATAAATGAATCTATCTATCTATCTATCTATCTATCACTCTTAATTTATGAATGTTATTTTAAATTTTAGTTTTTTTATTTTATTTTTAGTATTTATATCGTTGTCTAGTATCCATAGTACAAGCAGTTTGAGACTAGGTCAATTGGTGTGACATTGTCCTCTGATATATTATTTATTTATGCTCCAGTGCATAAAGAGTTTAATTACTCTATAACTAAGACTCTAAAGCCAAAATTTAAAGGTACAACATTTTACAATTAGTTTTAAATCTGTTGAAAAGTTGAATGTCTTCTGATTGGTTAATTGAAGGCTCCGTGTTACTTACATGTGGTTAGTGCTCGATGCGTTAGAAGCAGCATTGTATGGAGCAGTCACCTGAAAGATAAAATAGAATAACCATTCAAAAAACCGTCATTACTTATATCTGACTAGCTTCTGCCTGCTACCAGTAGAATAATATAAGTTTGTCCAACTGAAAACGGAATGAAAAGCTTATTATTGCGATGTATAGAAAAATCGCTTAACCAGCCAGTGACTTTGACCACAACAAGGCAACAAGAGCTGGGAGTTCACAATTTAACAGCTCTCTATATTATTGAGGTATGTAAATTAGTGGGGAGGTACCCAAACAAATTCCCGCCAAAAACTGACTTTAGAAGTAATAGGCTAAATGTAAAGCACGCTCTTGCTGTAAGAGTTCCAACCAGTAAGTAAGCTATGTACTAGTCGATCTCCCAGGTTTGTTGCTGCCAAAGTTTATAATCACTAATAAAAACTATTGGATATGTGTCCTTATAATATGACTGAATTCGAAATTGCTTGTAATGATACTGAAGATTAATGTAAGATTTTTTTAAGTTAAATTTCATAATGTAAGCATATTTATTTAACTTCAAATTTAATTTCGTTGTGCTTGTTAATTTAAAATTATATGTAATGTGATGATATTGAAATTTATATTTTACTAATGTTTTGTTCTTTCCTACACCTAATGTATTCATGTTCTATAGTGACCAGCCGTTAAAATGTCAATCCTGACACCTGTGATCACAGTAGAATTTATAACCTATTCCTTGGTTTGAGGTTATAATTTGTACCGGAATGACTTCTTAACGGTGTGGCACTATTATTACAAACTATTTTCCACCTTCGTACATACAATTTATTGCAAATAAAGAAGCTGAACTGAACGATTCGATACAGAGTTTTAAATCGAATGGATACGATGGAATGCCTCTAGGCTGGTAATTGCACCGGTTGTCTCATTCCCACACCGGATTACGACAATCCGATACTGCTTGACGGTAGTTTAATAGATCCTACCACCGCTAAATCTAACTACAGTACCGCAGATCAGAAGTAAATCCTGACACAATACACAACCATGAAGTTTCTGACTATTGACATTGTTTACAGCCAAATAATGCTTAAATTATTTGTTGCGTGTGAATGATTAGTAATACAAGCATTGTTTGATTGCTGTCAACATTATCCATATTCAGAAACTTCATGGTTGTGCAATGTGTCAGTATTGACTTCACTATAGTGTCAGTTATTTTAGGGCTGCTTTAGGCCAATTAGTTAAATGCATAATTTGATGTTAGCACATCTAAAAAGGCAGGTTGATGTGGCATATTTCGATTTTCAGAAGGCCTTCGACAGAGTGAACAATGACACATTGTTGAGAAAAATTGCCAACGCTGGTTTCTCGTCTGCTTTACTTAAGTTATTTGTTAGCTATTTATCAGACAGAAAACAATATGTTCAATATGAGCAATCCATATCAAAAAACTTCCCTGTTACGTCTGGAATTGGGCAAGGAAGTAATTTAGGTCCTTTGCACTTTCTTATTTTAATTAACGACCTCCCAGCCTCTATAAAGGACGCCACTTGCTTATTATTTGCTGACGATCTCAAGCTTGCACTGCCCGTTGACAATTATGATGACTGTCTAAAACTGCAAGGCGACATAGACAGGGTTCTTACCTGGGGTCTCAAAAACAATCTGACCCTTAATAGGGAGAAATGCTCAGTCATGTCATTTACGCGAGCACGCCAACCTATGCTCCATAGCTACAGTTTAGGGGATGGGTCCTTGCAACGCGTCTCTTCAGTTCGTGACCTTGGTACACTGTTCGACTCGCACCTTGCATTAAATAACAATATAACTACAACCTGTGACAGTGCCAGAAGATCTCTAGGCTTTGTTATCCGCCAGTCTAAACTATTCGCTAATCGCAATGCTATGACTGTACTGTTCAACTCATATGTCCGAAGTCGGCTTGAAACCAATTCCACTATATGGTCTCCGCATGAGCGAAAATACGTATTAATGCTAGAAAAGGTTCAAAAAGCCTTTATCCGTTTTCTGTTCAAAAAAACGTATGGGTATTATCCCTACATGTATCCAACGCTCTATATACTAGGAATGGTGAACTATACAGCCCTTGAAACCAGGAGAGACATGTCCCTGGTTAAATATTTCTTTCAACTCATACGAGGGCATATTAGCAACGTGTCTCTTCTGCCTCTAATCTCTCTACGGGCACCACTCTTGTCGAACCAACAGCTCCGCCCTCGCCCTCGTCCACTCTTCGCTATCCCGGCGGCGCGCACCCGCGCACTAGCTCACTCTCCTCTGCACCGGGCCCTGAAGCTCTTAAATGACATCCTGGCCAGCGACAGCCAACTTGATATTTTTTACACCTCTGAGTCGCGTTTCTACGCATCTGCCAGTCGGTACTTAGAGACAATTGTCACCATAAGCTCTGTGCAGGTGTAGATAATGCCTTAGGTACCTTGTAATTTCTGCTGTATGTCATTTTCTCATTACTAATTAATACGTGTAGCATGGCTGTTAGTGTTAATTAAGAGAATATTAATAAATAAATAAATAAATAAATAAATAAATAAATGTTAACATGGGTGTTAAGAATGTGGTGATGTGACCTCGTTGAGCCCGCGGCGCAGCTCCCGCAGCGAGGACTTGATCTCGCTGAAGCGGTCCCCGCCCGCGCCGCGCCGGGAGCCCCCCAGCTGCAGCTCTTGGAACCTGTGCACATATAGATACAGTGTGAGTTATATCAAGTCTTCGTCAGAACAACTATTTATTTGGTCGCATACCTCGAAAGGCATTACTCGCCTCTTTAGCTAGTTTTTTTGGTAGCCACAAGATTTTCCTAACCTAATCTATGTAATATGTGATCAAACGAGCTTCGCAAGCGAAGTTCGATCATTATTATTTGAATCGCTTAATTCGAAGATATAATAATAACCAGGTAGTTTCCTTAAACCTACAGGCAACATTCGCACGATTTTAAAAGATAGTTTTTGACTATATGCTAAGAACTTCCGGTCTTACCCTTCCTGTAGTTGCCGCCATTATGTTTCCTCATTTTTTCAGAGATATATCAAAACTTTTATTATGGGCACTTTAGGGAGGGCGGGAGATTATATCTTCGAATTAAGCGATTCAAATAATAATGATCGAACTTCGCTTGCGAAGCTCGTTTGATCACATATTATTTTTCATCGCTTAATTCTCGATATAATAATAACCAGGTAGACTTTCAGAGCTGAAAGTTTTGAAATGAATAAAAACAATTCTTTAGTTCGTGAAAGTATCTAATTTTATTAAACTTTCGTAGTTACAAAAATAAAGAAATAAGGACTTTTCCTTGATTATGATCACAAGGATGGATTAAATTTAATGGAATATAAATTTTAGGTGGGTATATTGCCCGAACTTAGTACATAGTTTGTATGTTGCTTATTATATTATACTACGACTAATTAATCAATTGATTGTAAACAAACAGCCCTAGCAAATTGGCCCTCGTCAAGCACAGCTCGGTTATAAAAGCGCGCAAAGGTATCCGACGAGGCTGTCCAGCCAGCCTTCTTCCTGATGGCGTCGACGCTGAGGCCGGCGCCGCGCGCGGCCGAGGTGGCCGCGTGGCGCGTGCTGTGCGCGCTGAACACCGACGTGTCCACGCCGCTCTCTGACAGTACTTGTCTTATCCATCTACTTATGGATTGCGCCGTGGCAGCTTTGTGGGGTTTTTTAAACGTCAACAGCAATTTTCCGGTACTATCGGCTCTTATATTTTTAGTTAAAAATATATAGTCTTTCAGAGCCGTAGCAGGACAGATGGTAACATTATCTTTAAAATATGGTAGGAAGAGGACCGGTTGTTCCCGATTAGGAGCTGATGTTTTTATAATATCGGTAATACTAATTTGTACACCACTCTCCAATATCGCTATGTTTTCTGTTTTTATTAATGAAAATGTTTGTACTCTATGGGCCGTACAGAGTGCCAGTAGTATTGCTGTCTTTTTGGTGATTTTATCTATGGGTAAATCTGTATTAGGGAACCATTTTGAGACGTGGTTTAGAACTACTTGAGGGTCCCATGTATGCGAGTACTTGGGTTTGCTAGGTCTTAATTTATATGCGCCTTTGAGCAAACGTTTTAAACACTCTGCTGAGCCGAGGTTACTACCAACAAGTAGCGATATTGCAGATCGGTGGCTATTGAGGCTGCCATATGCGCAGCCTTTATCAAACTGTTGCGTTAAAAAAGATAGTAAGGACAATTCCGACGGAACAAAAGGATCCAAATTGTTTACCTCACAAAACTGCCACCAGAGTCTAAGAGATACGTTATACTGTTTTACGGTGTTCTCCGAAAGTGATGATAGCATCAACGTTAATGCTTCTTGTGGTACACTTCGCCGGAGGAAGGCTTGCCGCAAAGCTTCGCAACACCCAGGGTAAGTTTCCGATGCAGGGGGTGATGTTCCCTGTGATTGGATTGTAAAAGAGATTTGTTAGGGTTAAAGTATAGTATATCCGACACTAACAATCTCTGCAAAAGTGGGAACCATGGTTGTGAGGGCCAATTTGGGAAAACGAAGATGCCGTTTGCTTCATCGTCACATATTTTTCTTAAAGATCTTAAGATCAGAGAAAATGGCGGAAATGCGTAAAAATACTTGTTCCAGGTAATGGTGAAGGCATCTACTGTTATCGCATCCGGATCCTGCTTCCAAGATACAAAGTCTTGGCATTTGGCATTGGTGCGGGATGCGAATAAATCTATTTCGGGTTGTCCGAAATGTCGTTTTATGGATTGAAATGCATTGTCGGACAACTCCCATTCCGTGTCTGTATTTATTATTCTAGATTCGGCATCGGCACAGTTTTGTTTACTATTTACATATGACGCGAATAACAAAATATTTCTCTGCTCGCACCATTGCCAAATTTGTCTTGACAGGCTGTTCAAATGCGGGAACTGGATGCCGCCCATACGATTCACATAGCTAATGGCTGTTGTATTGTCCACGCGTAACAATATCGAACAATTGGTTTCATCGCGAATAAATGATTTTATTCCCAAGAATACTGCTAATAATTCTAACTGATTTATATGATATTTCGTCTCTGCTATTTTCCATGTCCCGTGTGCACGTTTGCTATCGCAAGTGGCGCCCCAGCCCGTCCTGGAAGCGTCCGTGAAAATTTCGAATTTGTAACCCGTACTTCTCATAGGACAAGATGTTGTCATAATATTATTCGACCACCACTGGAGGTCGTTTAATACAACGTTGTGAAGAGTTACCTTAGCTTCATAGCGTTGATATTTCAGTAAGAGTAAAAACTTTTGTCGCTCCAAAATTTTTGTATATAACCAACCGTATTTCACGGCGGGACACGCAGCAACAAGGGACCCTATAAGCTGGGCGAATTCACGGATGGAACATCGCGGTAGCATAGCGTACTTATGAACCAATTGTGCGATATTACTACGTTTTTCTTTAGGCAGTGATAATGTTAAATTAAGAGTATCAAATACGAACCCGAGGAACTTACAAGATTGTTTTGGTTGTATCGAACTCTTGTCGTAATTTATGACAAACCCTAAGCATTTCAATAATTTTAAGGTTTCATTAACATTATTCAGACATTCAGTATAGTTATCCCCTATACATAATATATCGTCTAAATATATGACGGATTCAAGGCCTCGGGATCGCAGATGAGATACTACTTCTTTCATGACCTTTGTAAAGACCCATGGAGCTACCGATAGGCCATATGGGAGCGCAGTAAAACCATAAGTTACGACATTATTGGAATGGGAAGCTTGAAATTGAAATCTAAGGTACTTCCTGTCTGTGTGACAAATCGGTATAAGAAGGTATGCTTCTCTAAGGTCTATAGTAGCTAAATAGCTATTTTGGGGTATGAGTTTTGCTGCCGTTCGGTAGTCCTCCATCTTAAAATGAGACTTAGAGATAAAGTTATTAAGTGATTTTAAGTTTAAGATAAATCGTTTACTACCATTGGATTTTGGTGTTAAAAAGATTTTAGAAATGTATTGATCCGGTAATGGGTCACATTTAGTTATGGCCCCTAAATCAATTAATGAATTAACTGCATTTGACATAGCCTGTGTTTCACATGGGGAAAAAATATTTTGCGGTACTATAGACTGTAACACGTTTTTACAAAAAGGGATAGAGTAACCATTTTTAATCCAATCTAACACTACGAGGTTGTTTGTTATTTTAACCCAACAATTATAGAAGTGGTGTAATCTTCCGGCATGTACCTGTGTTATTGGTGTGCTGGGGCACGAGTCTTGTCCGGAAAAGAAGTCTTCGCCTGCGTCGTGTAAGGGCGGCGTGCCGCTGGGGCCGGCTTCCTGGCACCCCCTCGCCCCCCCCTGTACGACGGGTAGCGTGGAGGAGGAGGTGCTGTCCAGTTTCCCTGGAATGGCGGACGATATCCCGTAGGTGGAGTAGATGTCGATGACTTCTGGGGTCTTGAGCCTTTTTTGATCTGCAGACCTTGTTTTTCGATAGCTTTTGCGGCTTTTATTTTATCTGATAATTGATTTCCGAACAGGGAGTCATCTCTTTCCGTATCTTGGATAACGGGTAAGAATGTCTTGTCCAAGCTAGACATTAAGAGCTTTACGCGACTTTGTGTATTAGTAAAGTGCAAATCTGCTAAAATGCGGCACCCATTACTTATATGTTTTAAAGCCTGCGCTTTTTCGTCAGTTTTAAGAAGTAAATCGACGCCTCGATTGACGGCAGTTATTCCGGAACCGAGTTGCTGCTGATGCGTGGTTAGCTTCTTATCACGGTTCCGAGCCATTTCTGGAACGGCCGCCGAGATTTCGGCGTTTAATTTCGGTGCTTGAAGAAGCCTACAGTTATCCGGGATTAAATAATCCTTGATCATTTTATCCTTTGCCTCTTTGAGCAATCCTTTTTTCAGTAAAGGTGACCATAAATTTGCCAAATTCTCATGAATTTTCTCGCCGAAGGCGGGGCCCTCTGAGGTTGATTCGCCTAAGGCTAACAACAGATCGGGGTCCAAATCTGGGTCCGTCTCGGGTAGAGGTACCACTGGTGGCGTGAAAGTGCTCGCGGTACTATTAGTGGGGGTATGCTCATTTTCGGTAACTTCGGCCTGCGTTTCCGCAATAAATTCCACTGGACCTGACTGATCAACAACGAGCGGAGCTCGATCTTGGGTGGTCGAATCAGTCTCGAGTACAGAGGCTGGTAATTCTTCGATATCTAAAATACAAATGCGTATTTTAAAGTGTGAAGAAAAATATATTAGCAAAATGAGGGTAGGCTTTTTTACTCATCATGATAGTTCTGCATTGCAGAATTTAGATAACAGATTAACGCGTATCTATTGCAGATTACGCGTATGTTCTGATTATTTGTCATCGTTGAAGACTAGCAGTCAACTCCGATGCAGTAAGTATTAGCCGGTATGCATTCTAATAGGAAAGGTAATGTCATGCTTATCACCTCTCGGGTGGTCCGCAAGCATTTTACTTTCTGTTTAACATTATTACATTTAACCAGTGGTAATTTATAGAAAAGTAAGCTTACCTCGGTCACTTTCGTCGCTCGATGAATCTATTGGGGACACTATTCGACGACGGTGCCATTTACTTTCTAGTATACGTATTTTATTTTGGTACCGGTCGATTCTATCCTGAATTTTGCGCTTGGGCATTTTGGATAAGTGGCGCGTGCGTTCGTCGCCTCGCACGAAAAAGGAATGAGGAAACATAATGGCGGCAACTACAGGAAGGGTAAGACCGGAAGTTCTTAGCATATAGTCAAAAACTATCTTTTAAAATCGTGCGAATGTTGCCTGTAGGTTTAAGGAAACTACCTGGTTATTATTATATCGAGAATTAAGCGATGAAAAATAATTACTAATAAGTATTTAAATATATTCTGCAAACATAATGGTTGCATGAGATAATAGCGTTCGATGAATTAAAATTTGATTTAATGATGATACCGTTGACAAGCCTTGCTATCGGCAACGCAGTGAATAGACATTATTTTTAAACAAACTTAGGGTTCCCTTTGGATTGGATGGTTTTATTTTATAAAAAGGCGCCTTTCGGAAATATCAAAGGAAGACATTTAACTTCTTGTACTTGACAAATAAACTAACACGTTTTTTAACGCTATTACCCGTGGACCCACTTCTTTGTCCCACCGCAGAAAAAGTTGCACCCAGGTTTTGCCATCCAATTTTAATTGTGATACCAAATCTGGGTAGGTTAGGTTCGTTAGGTATCTATAAATGCCCGAAGGGCAAACAGGCCTGGAATAGGAGCCCTGCTGTGAAGCAGGGCTCCGTCGAAAAGAGTAGTGGGACGAAGTAGTGGGACCACGGGTAAGCGTCCGTTTTTCATCTGAAAACACAGACAAGCAAGCGAGTCACCTGATGGTAAGTGATCACCGCGACCAATAAACACCCGCAATACCAGAGGAATCGCAGGTGCGCTGCCAGCCTTTGAGAAAAGAGTAGGCTCGTTTTATAAAAGTCCCCTTCCTGTTTACTAGACCCTGTTTTGTTGTCTTGGGGCAATGGCGTCGCTTTTTGTAGGAATTGAATTTTTATTTTATCGACTAGTTAAAAATGTCAATGGTATTGTAGTTACAGTTACTCGTATATGACAATCAGTCAAAGACAATCACTATTAAAAAAAAATGGGATAAACAAAACTCGCAGGTGTTCGTTAGGTAACCCTATTTATCATAGTTTTTCCACAATTATTACATCAGGTTATTGCATCTCTTAATACTACTGATATGCATACCTCGAACAAATCATGCGGATGACGTAAAAATGAAGTTACCTACTTTTGCACACAGGATGATGTCTGTATTGCAACATCCGTATGTCATATTGCACGAAGTAACAGATTAACCGCGTATAATTTCAAGAAATCTATACAGAATTATCTCAATGATAGGATGATATACTTAGTGAATAAAATAAATGTTACGAGATTTGTTCACGTAAGTACGATAATTGATAAGAAAAGTCAATAATATGTTATTAAAAAATATTTAATGACATTATGTACACAACTATTTCTCCAACGAGTCTATAATTGTGGTCACGCACTTAAAATAAGCTTTAATAAATTCTTATTCCTCACTTGCTTGACCGGGAAAAAAAAATTTGGCTAACAATTTCGCTGTATCAATGACAATCGCACTACTCGATATATATATATATATATATATATATATATATATATATATATATATATATATATATTCTCGTATAGCAGTAAACGCATTCTGATACATTTTTGGCAAATAGCGTAATCTTAGGTTGCTTCCGTCGGTAAACTCACTGTTTTTGCATATTCACCATCAATGCATTTTTTATTGAAACTGCGGATTTTTTTATTTTGTAGTTGCACCCAGGGTATATTTGCGGCAATCATAAAATTTGTGAGGGCCATGTTAAATTCACTTTGCGTTTTTTTTTGTTCTATGTTTTTGATGTGTTTGGTTGTCTCCAAATGCACTTTAATGTTGCTTATTTTCGGTGCTATGTTTTGATCACAGCACGAGCAATACACATTTTTATCACGTATCTCCAAAAACGGAAAATTACAACAATATTCTTGTAAACGCGACATTCTTTTGCATCTTTTGAAAAAATTGTAAAGAAAAATCTAAATAATTACGAAGTCAGTTTATTGTTCAACTGAATGACAATGTCAGTCAAAGATGTTATGTACCTACTCGGCTCATGTTAAGTGGCGATATCGTTTTATTAAAGAGGTTGATAATTGATAAGTAGTAATTGTTTATGAAAATACTTTTTGAAATCATCCTATGAGTGGTTTGACGTCATCCGCATGATTTGTTCGAGGTATGCTGATATGACTACTTATTTTTAATCAAGAAGTAGGAACATTCAAATTGAGCAGAGATTTAAAAGGTAAAAAATATACAAATATCGATATAGAGACTGTCGATAAAATGAACATTCAATCCTTACAGATAGGCGGCGTCGCTGTGCCCCAAGATAACTAGATCTACTGATTACCTGTCCATGAACTGCTCCGGACTCATGGGCTGCAGATGGCTCAGGTCCTGCGACTTGCCGTGGCCGAGCAGCTGTCCCACGGGGACATCCGGCGGCTGCCACACGCGGCCCTGCAGCTTGTTCCTGTAGTCCTTGTCCTCCACCTCGCGGTTGTGCAGGGCGTCCATCTTGCGGAGCTTGTCGAGCTTCGCCGCGGCAGACAGAACTGGGGGGAGACCTGGGGAACGACACATCGAGGCTATATTGACGACGTGATAGCCTAGATGATAGTGGGTCTACGAAGCTAGCGGTCCTGGGTTCGATTTCCGGTCTGGGCAAATATGTGTGCAATGAGCACAAGTATTTGTTTCTCAGTCTTGTGTGTTCTCTATGTATTTATGTATTTATTTCTCCATATATATATAGTTGTCTGGTTAGCCATAGTACAAACTTACAGCTTAGTTTGGGATAGATCAGCTTACCGACGGACAGGTTGTAGGCCGTCTGCAGCTGGCGCTGCGTCTCCTCGTCGTGCTGCCGGCGCGCGGCGCTCCGGTAGGCCAGGTCGCGCCGCGGGTCGGGGGGCGGCGGCGGCGGCGCCCGCTTCTTCACGGCGCCGCGGGAAGGCCTGCCGCGATAGGATATATCATTGACCAAGAGACTCAAGTGATAAAACTACGCCCAACACAATCAACTGTACGAGCGCTAACGAGTGCGCCTAAAGATCAAGGGTGTAAATTATACTTTCTACAAAGTTAAACACTTATCTTTCCATTTTGACTGAGAGGAAAGTAAACAAAAATGCTATCTATATTAATAATTTCGTACCCGTGTACGATGGACTCGAACGAAATGCACATTAAATTGAAGAGCGTAAAAAAATAGTCGATCTGAGTCGACAACTTACAGGCGGAAAATTCGGATTATCGAGTATTTTCGACGAAGTAAACATCGCAACGTCATCCATCAATGTGGCGTTGGTGTCACGTCATCACGTGTCACAGGTTCGTATTCCGTTCTCCATTGTGACCTCTAAAGGTCTAATTTCTTTGATTGTGAGACAGAGACATCATAGTTATTTGGGTAAATAAGATTTAGGAGAAATATCTACCGGTGAAATATCTATACCTATATAGGTTAGCTGTGGATTTATTATGAGTTGATATTTTACCCGAGCGAAGCGAATTATTATGGAAATAATTACTACCCGAATAGAAAAGAAGTAATTCTGTTATTAATAATAACAATTAAATATTTCGAGCAACAAGGCTCATAGTAAATACCAACGAATATTGTCTCGAATTTATTTTGCAAAAAATATGACTCATTTTATTCATGACCATAATTAAAAACGTATTTACAATTATAATAATATATAGATAGATGTGTGTTTATTCCGTAATAGGTATATGAGCCTTGGTATGGAAATGGCATTTCCATTCCGCTATTATAATATAGAAATCCTTACTTCCCGAACACGAAAAACGAAAACAACACATAGGTCAACAGTGAGACGGTCCTGACAGTCGTCGAGGAAGACAAGACAACTGCCAGCACGGCGCCTCCTTTCCCCACTACAAAGCCGGCCCCTCATGTCATGTCAGCCGAAAGACGTCCACTGCTGGACATAGGCCTCCCCCAAGGCTTTCCACTCAGACCGGTCTTGTGCTTTTCGCATCCACCGCGGTCCCGCGATCCTGACGAGGTCGTGACTCCATCTTGTTGGAGGCCTACCTACAGCTCGTCATCCGGTCCGCGGACGCCACTCCAGAACCTTCAGACCCCATCGGCCATCAGTTCTGCGAGCAATGTGCCCCGCCCACTGCCACTTCAGTTTAGCTATTCTTCGGGCTATGTCGGTAACCCTAGTTCTACTGCAGATATCATCATTTCTGATTCTATCAGTTTTACCATACACATTGTAAAATACAAATTTAACTAAATAAGTTAGGTTCGTTGTAATGTTCCTCATGTTCGTAGCGATGACCCAAATATAGGTGCCCCGAACGCGGGGCTTTCGGCACAGTAAACAGATTGCAACAGTGGACCATCAAGTGACCAGAACCTAACACAGAACAAAATAAATGAAAAAGTCTGGCTACAGATTTTTAATTTTTGTAATCAGGGCGCCGCTGAACAAGACACCAAGGGGCAGGCTGTTATTCATTCTACTCTTTCTCATTCTACATACATATACTGAGGATGAATGAAAGGATATCACTCACAACTGCTTATTAACCTTCTCCGCCGGCTGCACGCTGGTGTTGATCTGCGGCTGGTCATTGGTCCTCTTGACTGTGACTTTACTCGTCGTACCGTTCCTTATAGAGCTGTCTAGCCGGTCGGTTGACCTCGGCGGCTCTATCCGCCGTATCACCGTGGCGGGTCCAGCGTGGCTGGTCCCGTTGCGACTCGTCGACGGGGCTGGTATGCCGTTAGTTATTGGTTTAGGCTTCGGTTTTGCTTCTTTGGGCATTGGGTCTAAAATGAGTAAGGTACATTAGGAATACGCTGTAAATTCAATATAGGCAAAGCCACCTACTTTTTTTAATGAACATTGGTTCCGTACCCAAACTGTGCTAACGGGACCTTATTAAGCCTACACTGTGCCTCCGTTCTTCTGTTTGTCAGCGGGCTGTATCTCATGAACCGTCAAGCGCGATTTACATTGGTCCATGACAGCGGAAGGTGACAGTGGACAGTACAGTAGTGTAAACCGATCGGACAGTAGCATGTCAAGTTGCCTTGCCAGTGGATCCGAATAGTTTTTTTTTTTCACTCCACTGTTCTTGGCCCTTTACTTGACCGATATAAATCGGGCTTAGTAGCTAGAATTTAGATCCGATTATTAAGGAGTATACTGATAAAGGAATCGAAATTCGACAATAGGATTTCTACTATATTTGTATTTTCTCTGTAACCGAATTGTATTCTTTTGAGACAGAAATATTTTAAAACCGGATACTTAACGCAGCTCCACCAAGTGTAGACTCGGTAGATTAGCCTTAATAAAAAGATGAAGGCTGTGTAACAAAAAATATGCGCGGTACAGCATCAGGTATTTGGCCAAGATGTACTCGCCGCAGCAGTCAGTATATACATACACAACACTAGCGCGAGTGATGCATCAGAGTCGACCTCGTAAACCAGTGGTTGGGAGTTGAGGTTCAGGGTCTTGTACTTGGCCATGACGTACTGGCCGCAGAAGTCAGTATGCTACACTAGCTTGCAGTATTTACACAAAACTAGCGTTACTGACGCACCCGAGTCGACCCGGATGAACCCGTGGTTGGAGTCGGGGTGCAGCGTCTTGTACTTAGCCATGACGTACTCGCCGCAGAAGTCAGTATGCTACTCTAGCTCTTAGTGTCAACACAACACCATCGTTAGTGATTCACCAGAGTCGAGCTGGATGAACTCGTGGTTGGAGTCGAGGTGCAGCGTCGTGTACGGTCAGCTGCAGAGAAATGTGACCCCCTTTGCAAGGCAACTTGTATGCAGGGAGGGTTACTTTTCTCAGCAGCTGACTGTACTTGGCCATGACGTACTCGCCGCAGCCATCATTATATCACTCCATCTCGCAGTATCTACCCTAACCGACGGCACTTAGTAAGTTAGTGACGCACCTGAGTCGAGCCGGATGAACCCGTGGTTGGAGTCGAGGTGCAGGATCTTGTACTTGGCCATGACGTACTCGCCGCAGTCGGCGCACTGCTCGCTGCGCGCGCCGCAGTAGGACTCATGCCCCGGCAGCGCGCGCCGTGGCAGCTCCAACTCGCAGTACCTGAACGTACATGGCATGCACATTAAAATTCGCACCACGTTACATGAACCACTATAAACCCAATAGAATATCCATCATAGAACTGCGTCACAGTGACGTTATGATTCAATTCGTAAGACGTGTCAAACAAGTGTTTTACAATGTCTGTCACCGTTCTATGGTAGGTCAAGATTCCATTGGAGCTACGCAATGTACTATCACATTGCGTAGCGTATTTAAAACCCAGCGATGTAAGAACTCAGAGGGCACGGTGCGATCACTGCGGCAATCCTTGGCGAATATACAGCACTCAACAGTAAAAGGTCTTTCAGATGATATGATGATGAACCCAGGGACTGACCTGCAGGGCTTGATGGTCTGAGCGCAGGAGTCCCGGATGTGGTCCTCCAGGTCGGTGCCGCACACGCTCTCGCCGCACTCCTTGCATGGCACTGTTCACACAAGTGTGATGTTTCAGTCAAGATGAAAGACACTTAAACACTTTAAACTATTGCTAAGGGTTTGTTCTCTGTACAGAGAGCAGGAGGCCATCTTAGTACAGTTGGCTACAAAAATATGGAACCACTTTTTCACTTTAGTGCATTTTCATGGATCAAGGATTCATGGGAATCCATGGAAGAGGCGTATCCTTAACCAATATATGCTCAAGTGCTTCAATTGAATATCACTCTCTCAAAACCAACTCTAGCTAAAGCCCTGTGGGAAGCGATAAAGCCCTACCCTCCTTGTGCAGTGCGTCGTGGTGCTCCTGCAGCTGCGCGACCGGCACAGGCTCCTTGCAGACAGGGCAGGTGCGCAGGTTGCGCGCGCAGTGCACCGAGTGCGTCATGAAGTTCACCGTCGGAACCTCGCGCTTGCTACAACCGGAATAGGATGATGCATTATTGGGGGTTGATCTCTGGATAACTAGACGGACCACGGCCCCTATTCCAGGCGGTAAAAACCATATATTTTGATTTGTTACCCGATCGCGGCAAAGCCCGTAAGGAGGGTTATGTGTTTGACTCGTATTATGTGTCCGACGGTGTCCGGCCTTTTCGCCGAACTTTTATTGTCCGAATTTCACTTGCCAACAACCTTTTCGCCGATGATTCACTTTGACTACTAACCATTGCCAACTTTTCGATTGACAACGTTTCATTTGGTCGAATTATTTTAATGTCGATTATTATAATGACTTAAAATCAACTTTTTCAATATTTGTAAAAGACAGACAGACAGCGAAAAAATATTCTATTAAAAAATAAAAATTATCTGGTATTTTTTTTATAAAAAGTAGCTTTATAAAAAAAATACAACATATTGTATATTAGTCGAGTAAACCGTTCTGCTACTCGAAAAGTGGCATTATAAAAAAAAACAAACAAAGCTGCTAATCGTGAGGTTGGTAAATAAAACGATATCTTTTGATCATTCGACGAAATGAAATTCTGCAAATAATTGGTTGGGAACTGATAATCGGCAATTAAATTTTCTGCGATAAATAAGAGAACCATGTCCGACTCAATGTCCGCTCGTAACTACTAATCGGCTAAACCGATTTTAATAAATTATACGTGGTTAGATTCGTATTAACCACTAGTGTCATAGGATATATTAAAATTGACGAAATATAAAATAAAATCCATGATAAGTAACATATTTGACGACATTATCCAAACAGCAGTGGGGTTTTATTAAAGCTTGCTTTTCGTTAGACTTGTTTATGGTATAGTTTTTAACTCTGCCGCCAATAGGCTGCGTTTCCACCAGAGATGTGCGAGGATGCGTTGCGAGGGATGTGTTTGTCATTAACCAATAGAAACGCTTCCACCAGAGCTAAGCTAAGCGAGGATGGGTAAATGAAGCGTTTCTATTGGTTAATGACAAACACATCCCTCGCAACGCATCCTCGCACATCTCTGGTGGAAACGCAGCCTTACTGTCGAGTAAATAAAAGCTATGAAAAAGTTGACATACGATAACAGGTATATCGACATTTATACCGCCTAGAATCTAGGCCCAGGGAGAAGTTTTTATCCTGTAAAAAAACCTATCTATTCCGGTTCAAAATATACAGCTCCTTAAAATAAGGACAGATGGACGGACAGCATATTATTATATGCATAGTAATGGTGCAGAACCCTAAAACACCATTACAAAATTCTTGGCTTTATCATTTTACTTGTTTTTCTCACACTAAGCTCCTAAATGACTCCAAATATGCAACAGAATGTTATTATTATCTCTCGAATCCCCATTAACAGAAACAATGAAGATAAACTACAGCAATTTGGCAAAGATTCTGCCAGTATGTGTACATTTATTTAATTTGCAATAGACCAGCGTTTCCCAAACTTTATAAGCAACGGAACCCTTTTCAAATATTTGCAGTCTATAATAGGTAATAGGCCTTTAGGTATTTTATTGAGAATAAAAAAATAGAGATTATTTAATTGTACTTTAGGTTTATATTATGGTGGAGCCCTTAAAAGCCTTAGATGCCCAGGGCTCCGTAGAGCACACTGTTCTAATAGCGTCATTAGATTAAGCTTATAAAGCTAATCTTAAATCAGTCATTACTATCCAATATTATCTTTATTATTATGATAAGCATTGTTGATAAGGATTACAACTGTCTCAAATGCATACCCAATCTTAATAACATCAAAATGATAATTAAAACCCAATATGGCAGGCAATAAAATATAGCAGGGCTTTTAGAGTAAGAGAACATTTACCAAGTCCCTTTCATTTTAAGGAACCCAAATCAAGAGTTAACAAGTGAAAAACACTGTAATTTAAATAAGAACCAAATCTTTTATTAAACATTTAATACTTTCATTCTACACTTAACCTTTTAATGTAAAGAATTAACAACACACTTTTGGAATCGCTGCTTTATATGCACCGGAAAATGGATGTACCTAAGTCTACTTAGAACGTAAAAAAAAAGGGTACTTATCTATACTAATATTATAAAGGATCTACTGAATTGATTTTGAAAATTCTTTTACCTATAGAAAGTCACGTTTTCTGTGAGTCATATATTACAAAAAAAAAATGCCCAACAAAGGGGGCACGGGGACAGCTAGTCAATCATATACAGAGTACGCAAGACTTGTACCCTTTGAGTCGAACCTCAGGGGACTAAAACTTAAACCCTTTATCACTGGGACCACAGTCTATGTATTGATAACAACATCTGCAATACCCTGAAATTATTGACGTTACAAAGTACAAAATGCTGATAAGACTAGTTTAATGTATGAGTTTAATGTATGAGTTTGTTGTTCAAATGCAAATGGCCACAAAGTTAGTTCATTATGATAACTAACCATTCATATTCATATTCAATTTACAGAGGTCTTACAATGACAGTAGTAAAATATAATATTTATTGATGCCAAATACAAAGCTTCATCAAATATTTACCAAGAATCATCAGCAACGTCTTTGTCAAGAGTTTACATGAGTTAATCATCATCATGCTTTGTCAACAGTGTACAGTCGAGTTCATAAATATGTATAAACTATAATACCTAGTCTATTTAATGTCATGTCTGGACTGCCATATATGAATTGTCAGAGCGATTAAAGCGATAAACTAATCACCATCATAGTTCGTCGAAAAATCTTAAATTATTACCCAGTTCAGGTAGCACCTCAATCCCTGTCCCAAGAAAGTAAAAGCTCTGAGTATTTGGATTGATTGAGCCTTGCAGCACAGTCAGCAGCCACAGCTGCGCCCCGTATTGTGTGGTATGAGGGAGCAAAAGTGCTGATGGTATAGTCCCTAGCACACGGAACCAGCGTTAAGCCGCCTAGCTCTAACACATAAGTCACATTGGCCACAACCAATCCCTAGCAAATTATGTTGTTAGAATGGTGTCTACAAAATCTCTCCGCGTACCATACGCAACTTTCATCATGGTGACCATTAGCTTCTACCATGGTCCCACAAACACACTGGTGAGGCTCACACACCAAGTGAGTCGTTATCCAGCAAAAGCAAGATGGTAAACCGTGCAACTAAGCCCCCTATCTCAGGCCGCACAATAGCCATAAGACCTGCCATCTATGTCTTCCCATGACTATAATAACTATGTACACAATACGAAACATTCTTCCAGACATTTTAATGCCTTAATTGCTTAAGCATGAAGCAATGATCAAAGTTTGGACATCTTCTCGAATATTTATCTAATATTTTTGGATCAAAACAATGTGAAGAGACTTTAACTTAGTATTTTTTTGCATACAGGAGGATAACACTTTATTCTAATCAGAATAAAATGATCTTTCAATTAAAACTTGTTTCAAAATTCTACAACCATTCTTTCTCAAATTATATGAATCTATACACCATTATTTATTCAAATAGGTAAATAATGTAAAAAGGTATTTAATATTATTACATTGATTTAAGTATTCTCATTGGTTATTACATTTTATTTTACGAACAAGACATTTTTAGTTTTATTAGGTACTTGGTGATGGTGTATTTAAAAAGGGGGTAGGTAAAATTAATTTAAAAATAAATTATTACTCAGGATTAAAAGGTAGTGTGCATGTAGTAACCATAGCTATGTTTTCGTGCTTCTTTCCGGCAATTCTCTCGCGTTAAGATAAACAACCGGAGCGGTTACAACAGCTGTATTGCTCTACATAATCTAAAAATAAACTATGAGAGCGCATGTTCGTATAAATAGGACACCTAACACAACACTATAATTGCGCTTGACTTACCAATTTGTACACATTTTCGAGTCCTCCTCCTCCATAGCTCACTTTTAAAACTTAATAAGGATTTAAAATTCTAATTAAATCTGACTTCCTTTTTTAACCTTTATAAACTCGAAAAGTACACCAAACCAATCGCTTCAGTTGGAGAATCAAAGCAATATGTGGTCGATCATTATTTTAATGACATTTGAATACCCCCTTATCACAAAATTCAACAGAATCCTTTTTCATTTGTTTCTCGGTAAATCCCACAAAAATTATTGTTGTCAAAATAGTGTTGCTACTATACTAACGACGTTATAACGAGTATTTGTTAGTTTTTAACCGTTATTTTGTAGACCATAGACAATAATAGTAGTTACACACAGGCACGTTAAAATAAAGAAAAAAAACTCTTTTGTTCACGCCGTGAGTCCCTGCCGCTATTCTATTCTATCTCTCTACGCTTTTATGTTTATAAGTCCCAGACAAAATAAATTTGTTAAAATTTTAAAATCTGCTTATTAGGTTTATTTTGTCTGTAATTTAATTGTAATGTGATATGCAATAAGTAATTTGAATTATGGGTCTAGAATTAAGTACCTACTTTAGATAGAAGTTTCACATTTATCAGGTATTCGCTTAAACTCGTATAGGCTAGAATATAAATGGCCTGGAGTCCTTTATGGGGGTTTACCGACTAGTGTAAACGTTGTCTCCATAGTAAATAACAAATGAGGCCCGACAGAAGAATTTAAAAGAACATGAAATTTCTCATGATACTGTGATCATGGTTTCTGTGATACGTTTCGCGTGATAATATTCAGTCTATCAGCCTGAAAGTATCAAATGGTAATATATTTTTTATTATTGGTTGAACTTTTTCAATGTCTCGACACTATATTAGTAACGGCTAGGAATGTCCAAAAACCTCGAATTTTCGGCGTGTTAATTTTATTTTCATTACTCTAAAAGAGGCGATAGAGGTACGAGCTTTAAAATCGCGATCTTGAAGTTCGTGAACTTGCTCGGCTCGCGTCGGTGACACACGCTTGAAGCTTGCTCAAACTTCAAACGTAAAAATGTCGTCGCCTGAGGAAGCTTTGAGTTATTAAGGAATTATAATCATATACTATTTTAATAATTCTGAACCAAAATAAACAAACAACCATCAAACGACACATCACAAATGTCAAACACTCTCATACCGAAATAAAATCGTGGCTCACTACTCGTCGCGATGACAGACGTACGAGCCAAGATGATCTACGAGAAAAAATCAAACATGTTGAATCGCCGACGAACTTACTCGGCGGTTTTTAAGTAAGCTATTTTATACTTTGGATGACACGCGGGCGAGTAAAATCCCCGAGCAGCAAGTACGCCAACTTACTCGACCGTCTATATCCCCTTTTAGCGCAAGGTTCAGATTTTGTTATTTTCGAAATAAGGTTGCTACCGATCACCGAAAAGTAAACCATGAAATAATTTTAATATAGCCTATGACACTCTAGTGGTTAAGACGAATCTAACCACGTGTAATTTATTCAAATAGGTTTTGTCTTTTAGTAGTTACGAGCGGATATTGAGTCGGACATATATACAAGTCAAACACATAAAATTCCTTTTGGGCGTTGCCGCAGTCGGGTAATAAGAGGGCAAGATAGTCCCAAATAATTTACAATCTATGGTCAAGTCTATGTCGAATCATCAGTCCTCCCAGCTTTTTGATGGCGCTTGGCTATCGACCGCTGGCACACATTGTGAAAACTATGACAACCATGTTTGGGCTCAGGGCGACTTCGTCCAGTCCTAATTCATCACGTTCTTAACCTGTCCACAATGCCATATGGTCCACTATTCCATTTCGACGGCATTCCTATATTGTCACCTTCCTAACTCGTCCACATTCCTATATAGTCTACAGTGCTAACTCGTCCACTTTTCCATTGTGTGGTCAACTTCTTCAATAATGTGTGGCTAACTTGAGTTTGCGCTGTGAACGATCTAGGAATGTGGACGACTTAGCACTATGGACAAAATATGGGCAGAGTTAGGAAGGTGACAATTTAGGAATTACATGCCGACATGGTATTGTGGACGAGTTAGGAAGGTGACGAAATAGGACTGTAGACAAAGTCGCCCTGAGCCCATGTTTGGACCTAGCTCAAATAAAATATCAAAATTAACTATTAAAATTCCTTTTATGAACATTATAACGTCATCAGTTGACATGACATGTCTATCCAATGGCCATAGATAAGATGCATTTCGTGATCGTTGTCGTTATCAAATGTGTATACGATTGACCTAAGCTGCCAGACGGTCGTGTCATGCGCTGTGACAGGTTAATTGGAAGGGAAAGTCCGGATTGCATAATAAATAATACAAACATTTAAATTATCATAACATTTATTACCTTAACTAAAAACGGAAATAATAATTATTGCATGGACTATGGCTAATCAATACTATTACTACTAGGAATTACAAAACTATTAGATTAGCGGAAGATCTCTGACCACACAACAATTATCATTTCATAAATTAAATAATTTATAATTATCACACACAATAGCAGTTTATTATCTGCACTCTTACCTTCCTTTTACTTACAAAATTGTAGATTTGTAGTAAAGCATGAATACAATTATATATGTTAAAGTATTTGCTTCTTAAATTCCAACCTTATACAAACTTTCGTTTTGATATATACAATTCTAAAGCTTTTGAAAGCCGAGGTTTTTATATCGACTTGTCGATAAGTTCTGGTGGCGATATATGTACACACACTAAAGTATTATCAGATTTCTGCATTTTATCCTTTACTATGCTATATTGAAATACAAGCCGTAGGTTAAACTGACAAGCATCGCAAATTCCAACGACATATATATCCATCAGTGACTTTAAAAAGGTAAAACCTTTTTGAAACATATAAGATGCAGTATATTTAGGTGTTAAAATTACCTTGCTTGTTATGTAGTTGGATAAGAATGGGTCTGTCCTGGTAAATAATGGAGCACATGCAAGCGTCCCGTGAAACGAGGGGAGGACATCTGTATTCTACATTAAACTAATGTGACCATACACTAGATTTAACACAAGAAACGCGTCTCCTCTCCTGTCGGCTAATTCAAATCCTAGTGTCATACTCAGCTAATTAAACTAGCCATAATACTATGGAATTATCAGAACACTGATGGAAGTTGGAAACCATTTAAAGCTCATGCTTTATATATTATGTCTCTTTTTGTAGTATTCTTTACCTGCTAAGGCTGAAACTTGTTTTGGTTTTTTTATTACGGATTCCTTCATCTTCTCAATTTTTTATGGGAAGTTTGTCTATCCATTGCCTTAACACTCATTTCCAACAACATATATCCCAATACCAGTAGGCTGTAGCATATTGGAAGTATTACTGTAGGTCTTCTATGATCTGCCTGAAGGCATATAAACACTGCACTTTAGCTACCTCATATCACCATCACTCATTGTCACTTCACTTTAGCACTAAGTTCCAGTGTAGCAGGGCTTCAGGTGCTTGTAGCGCTGCGTTGGCTAGTACTGGCCGCGTTGGAAGCCCAGACCAACCCCGCGCATGGTATGCGTGGTCGCTCGAGCAACCTCGTATTGCGCTTGCATTGCTTGGAAGAGTTCTTCTTGCTTCTTGATTGGGTCTGCTGCCTTTTCAGGGGCTTCTTGTTTCACTGCTCCTGTGGATTGAGATTGCATTTGAGGTTTTAACAATGTGTACTAATAATGGTCTAGTTGACTGACAGATCAGGTATTAGTTATAATATTAGATCTCGGCCTATGTGGTGGACCCCTCACTCTATTTCCGGGCAAAATTTATTTTTTACCTCACCTATGTATGGAGCTTTCATGATATACTGAGCCGTGACGTCTCGCTTTGCTACTGTTGAAATCCGTACTCTTAATAATTGCTAATTGAAAATGACCACAATTTCCACAACAATGCCATTAGCAAAAACTTTCAATTTTTTTAGGTAATAAAATTCCGGTGATTGGCGCGGATAAACAGTGAATTAGTTGGGCATGTGGCCAAACGATCGGAAGTCGGATATACGCTCAATAATTATTGATTTAGGTTTACCTATAATTTGACGCCTTAGAGGAATTGGCGCGGCGCCCGCACGAAAATAGTCGGCTTGTTTTCGCGCGGTCGGAATAGACGTGACTAATATATTATGCGCAAAATAAGTGCAGGTATTGAGAGTTAGCATGCTGAAGTGGCGATGGGCAGGCCACATAGCTCGGAGAACTGATAACCGTTGGGGAAGAAAAGTTCTCGAGCGGCGGCCCCGCACCGGTGGACGGAGTGTTGGACGGCCTCCCACCCGGTGGTCTGACGACCTGGTTAGGATCGCGGGGAGCCGCTGGATGCAAGCGGCTCAAGACCGTGACTTGTGGCGCTCTTTGGGGGAGGCCTTTGTCCAGCAGTGGACGCCCCCGGGCTGATGATGATGATGATGATGATTGAAGTATTAGTTATTTATGTAACTGGTACATATTGAAGCAAGATAAGACTATCATTCACATTAATCATACGCGTAACCATGGTGATAACAATGTTATAATAATTATAAAAGAACTGTTATTACCGTGGCAACGCTCATTATAGAACTGTTTTCACGCTTTGGGTACACGTAGGTATCTGTAGTGACTAGTATGTAATCTGTGACTATGTGGGCATTCTTTTGTCATTTTGATGTCATCGGCACCAAATCGACCCTTGAGTATGAGTGTACGTACCGGGCTCCTTGATGCCCATGAGCCTCATGAACTTGGAGGCCTGCCGGCCGTCGCTGTCGGACGCGAAGCGCGTGCCCGACCAGCGCGCCGCCTCCTCAGCCTCCGACTTGCTCTTGTGCGCCCACAGCAGCTTGCGCTTCGCCACCTGCAACAACAACCATGGGTGTCAGGTGTTTGGATTACACCGTAAAGACGAACGGTAACCTTTTGAACGCCACAGTCGGCTCTGGCCGACAGCTGAAAGTCGTGCCACTAAGTTCAAGATTTTGTTTTCAACCAAAATTAAAAATAATTGTTTCATCAAAAATATACTCTGTGCCTTGCTTTGCTTCAAGACTTCAAACACTTTATGACTTTAAATAATAATTACCAATGTAGATCGAAAAACAAGACCGTACGAGTAAAATATAAATTCATGAAAAATGTCCAGTGTGTAACAATATTGGGAAATGAACCTAAGTTCTTATTAGTATGTGTACCGAACTGGTCCATAAACATGCATGACGTATGTACGTGTGTCCCGGGCACCGAGCACCGACCTGGTCCATGATCCTCCTTATAATTATTGTAGCATTGTTATTACTATGGCAACGCTCATTATAGATTGAATTACGCTTTTGTTACGCCTGGTCCACGATCATGTACTTATGTATGTATGTGTGTCTCAAGCACCGACCTGGTCCATGATCCTGGCGGCGGGCCCGCAGAAGCTGGGCGTGGGCGCGTCGTGCGCGGCGGCTCGCAGCTGCTGCGCGGTGGCCATGGACCCATCGGGAGTCTTGATCTGCAAGCCCATCTTCTCCATCACCTCCAGCTTGCGGTTCACCTTGTACGAAGACGGCCGGTACTCGCCGGACGGGGAGCGCCGCTCGGGGGCCGAGCTGGTAAGGAAGTCGTTGTTGTAGGAAGCAAGCTCGACGAGTATAAACTTAAAGTTATTGACACCAGTTCTTTTTAAAGTTAGTAATATGGGGTGAGTATGCTATACTTTATTATCGTCGTTTATTTAAACAGTTAATCTTTTTGTCTTTTGTGTGTTCGGCTGACGACTGTTCAGTTTCGTGCCTAACAAATTTGTTATAGCGATTAAACGGTTAAGCCAAAGGCGAGTCCTCTTAACATAAAGCGCAGACTAAATTAGCAATAACTTATTAGAAATTGAATGCTGTTCTCTAGCTTGGATATTAGAGCAAAATACTCAAGTTCACTGTCTTATTATAAGCGTAGAAGTAAGAGTGAGACAGTTACAGAGACTAGAACTTTTTTACTTTTCAGCATAAGTTGGTGAGTATCCATCAGAGCAAAGTAGAGCAGTGTGCTTGGAAAAAATCCACCAATAGGAGAGCTGCGTTAAGTGGGGCTAGGGAAATGACTTCCTCAATGTCTTCCTATTGGTGGATTATTTCCTCACACACTGCTACGCTACCTTGCATTGAGTTTCTATTTAACTTGGTAAAATCATATTGTCTTTGACATTGTATCGTTTTTAACTTGGCTTGACTGCCATTTGACAGTCAATTAAATAAAAACGATTTAAATGTTGACAATATAAAAACACGTCGAAATCAATAAGGTTCATTATTTAAATGGAAAATAAAACGAGGATAAATAACAAAAGAAGTACGTTGTGTGTGTGTGTGTGTGTGTGTGTGTGTGTGTGTGTGTGTGTGTGTGTGTGTGTGTGTGTGTGCGTTCGTGTGTGCGTGCGTGCGTGCGTGCGTGCGTGCGTACGTGCGCGCTTACTTGGGCAGGTGGTGCGCCGGCGGCGGGAAGGCGGCGCCGGCGGGGCGCGCGCGCGCGGGCGAGCGCCGCTCCCGCGACCTGCGGGCGGCTCCAGTTACATACTTGTCGCAGATACCAACATACAGATTACCCCTTCTCAACTATACGATATATCCGCGCTTTGGATCACCGACTTGGAATGAGAAACGTTATCGGCCAGACCTAAATTTGTATGGAACAAATTGGCTCCCCTGAGGCGGGGACGAGCGGAGCTGTGCCAATATTAACCAATAGAAGGCGCGTGCGGTCACGTCGAGAGCGCCTTGCGCTCGTTAGCTTAGATTCTATTGGTTAATATTGGCACAGCTCCGCTCGTCTCCTCCTCAGTGGAGCCGCAGCCTTAAGCGTGGGTTGACAATCATCTTACGTTATAGGGCCGTTGCATAAGAAACGTGATTATTACCAAATAAATAAAAAACATGTGACGCCGTATATGCTCTCGTCAGTGGTAACCAAAATGGCGAAAAGTAGTTCTCTGTGGAGGCCGAATCGGGTCTTGTCTTACAATCTGGTCTTACAACGGCACTGGTAATTTCGCGAGGTTTTTTGAGCGATGACAGCTCAAGGCTAAGGCTTGTTATCTATCCTATTTCACTGGCAATACACCTTAGAGCGTGTAAAAGAGTTTGGTGTACTGTTGTCTGCTGACCAACGATGTCCGAATGGTTAACAAAATGTCAAAATCGAGTCTCATCACTGACGAGGGGATAGAACTTCGTACACGTAAAACTAGTTTCCCGCTACTCCTCCTATTTTAACTCATTTGGGGAATGGGGATGAATTTCCAAGAATCCCTCGCAAGGATTCGGGAATTGAAAAGGAGACGGGTACGCGCGGCGTCCGCCCATCGCATCGTACGCCACCTCTTCCGCAATATCGCCTTAGTTGGCTATTATAATATTTAACGTAATATTCATTCACGCGGTCGACCATAGAACAAAAAGCCTATTATAATGACATTTCCCATCATTTTAAATCAACAGTTTCAGAATGGAATAGCGACAACAATTAGAAAACAATATTAACATACCGTCTCTCCCTCTCTTCAGATCTGGGACCGTGTCGGCCCTCTCTATTGTCCCTGTCGCGCTCTCGCTCGCGTGGTTCTCTGTCTTTGTCTCGTCGCTCGCGATCCACAAACCTGCGTAAACAAAATGATTGTATTATAATGGAGCTCTATTTTACTTTGTGTAACCATAATACTATTATTTGACATGTAACCGTATCGTCAACGTAATGATACATTTATGCAACGGATACATAATGAGCACTCGCTGACGCTCGTTTCATAAAACCACCCTCGTATTTTAAGGCCTAATTATGTACAGTTGCATACACTACTTCATCTACACACATCATAAGTCTGTGCTGTGTCAGTGTCACGAATATGAAGGTTTTTTTTATCATAGACAAACGAATGAAGTCCCTATTCTCATGTCACTCGAGATCAAATGTCGTGCGGTGTATTAAAAAGATAATATACTGAACTTACGTTTCGTATCGTTAACTGTTTTATTATCTATGAATACTCGAATAGAGACCCTCTTTGACAGCTGTTCAAAAAAACACATAACGTTACAAAACATGTCAAAAGCATAAGGTTTTAGGTAGAATGGAGCCCTTGGCCACTGAGTGAACAACTCAATACGCCTTTGGATATAAACTCAAACTATTGCCAACCTATAATGGTTTTTTGCTATACTTCATTTGTTTAGGTATTTAACTAAATATAAACAAATCAAGCCACATGACTCTGATAAGCAGCCAATCAAAACCGTTTGGTGAAGCTTTGACGTATGAGTGTTCTGCTGCTATTGGCTGACTGTGGCAAAAAGCTCTTTTGTATTCAAAATGTGGTACCTAGTTATTATAACAACTAACAACGGCTTTTAAGTTATTAAATTGTTTACCAAATAAGACTAGTAAGATGGAATGGACTATACACCGTGGGCCCGAATAACCCGACCAATTTTAACAATCGATACTTGAGCCTATTTGTAGAATATAATGGGTATAATATGTAGTCCAATAACGCATAATTTCCGAGATTTTTATTATTTAAAAATCAATTCCATAGTTAATTAAATTTGAACTCTGTCACCTTAACCTAAAGCATTATTTACTAAGAAAGATTCATGTTGTAAGTAGCAATATCATCCACATACAACATAAATTAATTAATCAATTTCTTATTAAATAATGCTTTAGGTTAAGGTGACAGAGTTCAAATTAAATTAACTATGGAATTGTTTTTTAAATAATGAAAATCTCGGAAATTATGCGTTATTGGACTACATATTATACCCATTATATTCTACAAATAGGCTCTAGTATCGATTGTTAAAATTGGTCGGGTTATTCGGGCCCACGGTGTATAAATATATATATAACTTCCAACTTTATTCCAATGGACTTTGGTCCTTAGGCATAACAGCCTCCTGGGGAGACCTCTCTATTAAGTCCTCTCTTCCTATAGGTACTATTTCTATTATATCACGTATTTTTTTGTTTACATTTAGAAGTAACTAGTTGTGTGACATTGTCCTCCTGTTTTTTATTTTTATTAGAACAGAACATGGTCTATTACCAGCTTCCTTTACTACTACCCCGACATCGGAACATAACATTTGATTTAGCAACAGGATCAGGTTATCGCTTAACATGGTGATAGCAGGACCCTGCAAAATGGTACCACCACAATACCAGTGGTGGTACTGTACCAGGATATTGTGGTTGTTACCTGGGTGACACAGCGTCTCTAGCGTCCTGCGAGCGTTGATAGACTGGCGGGGGCTCTCCGCCGAACGGCTTCAGGTCCATTAGGGCTGGGGGCTAGAACAACATTTTTAAGGTCAACATCACGTCCTCTATTTGTTAAGTTAAAGATAAATAATTAATTATAGCAAGTGTATGTAAAAGGTTGAAAAGAGCTCTTTAAACGTAGGACAGACGGACAGACAGCGCAAGCTTAGTAATAGGGTCCGGTGGAAAACAAGCGGTGTAAAATGTGCTATGTCGGTCTACATAGAGTTCAGAACTTCTCAAGTTTTAAAAGTTGCTGTTGGCTGGATTGACGATTTAAGACAGACAGGCAGAAAGTTTTCTTACCTTGGAGTTGAAATATGTTCTCTCGTCGGGCCTATCCCAAGATCGTCCTACCTTGGAATTTGTTCTCTCGTCGGGCCTATCCCAAGATCGTCCTACCTTGGAATTTGTTCTCTCGTCGGGCCTATCTGAAGGTCGTCCTATCTTGGAATCTGTTCTCTCGTCGGGCCAATCGGCAGGACGTCCTACCTTGGGATCTGTTCTTTCGTCGGGCCGATCCCAAGATCGTCCTACCTTGGAATTTGTTCTCTCGTCGGGCCTATCCCAAGATCGTCCTAAATTGGAATCTGTTCTTTCGTCGGGCCTATCCGCAGGTCGTCCTACCTTGGGATCTGTTCTTTCATCGGGCCTATCCCAAGATCGTCCTTCCTTGGAATCTGTTCTCTCGTCGGGCCGATCCCAAGATCGTCCTAACTTGGAATCTGATCTCTCGTCGGGCCGATCCCAAGATCGTCCTACCTTGGAATCTGTTCTTGCGTCGGGCCTACCCGAAGGTCGTCCTAGCTTGGAATCTATTCTCTCATCGGGCCGATCCCAAGATCGTCCTACCTTGGAATCAGTTCTCTCGTCGGGCCTATCCGAAGGTCGTAATACCTTGGAATCTGTTCTCTCATCGGGCCTATCCGAAGGTCGTCCTACCGTGGGATCTATTCTCTCGTCGGGCCGATCCCAAGATCGTCCTACCTTGGAATCTGTTCTTGCGTCGGGCCTACCCGAAGGTCGTCCTAGCTTGGAATCTATTCTCTCATCGGGCCGATCCCAAGATCGTCCTACCTTGGAATCAGTTCTCTCGTCGGGCCTATCCGAAGGTCGTAATACCTTGGAATCTGTTCTCTCATCGGGCCTATCCGAAGGTCGTCCTACCGTGGGATCTATTCTCTCGTCGGGCCGATCCCAAGATCGTCCTACCTTGGAATTTGTTCTCTCGTCGGGCTTATCCGAAGGTCGTCCTAGTTTGGAGTTTGTTCTCTCGTCGGGTCGATCCCAAGATCGTCCTACCTTGGGATCTGTTCTCTCGTCGGGCCGATCCCAAGATCGTCCTACCTTGGAATCTGTTCTCTCGTGGGGCCTATCCGAAGGTCGTCCTACCTTGGAATCTGTTCTCTCGCCGGGCCGGTCGCCAAGCAGACCGCGCCGGGAGTCTTGGCCGCGACGATCTGATCTGTCAGGTCTGCATACAAACAATAAAAGTAAAAGATAACGAACATTAATTGTTCCCGAGGTTTGGCTAGTTAAGAATATCGAAGTTGCGTGGAACTTATGTCAGAGTTGATGAAAAAATTAGGGAAGCAGCCTTTGGTTATATATATGCATTACTCCCATAATGTCCAATTCCCTCTCCAAAAATGTCAAGTTCTCAGAATGTCAAATTCCCAGCAAGTACAATTCCCAAAACGTCAAATTCTTTGAATGTCAGACTCCCAATATGTCAAGTTCTCAGAATGTCAATTTCCCAATATGTCAAGTTCTCAGAATGACAAATTCCCAGCAAGTACAATTCCCAAAACGTCAAATTCTTTGAATGTCAGACTCCCAATATGTCAAGTTCTCAGAATGACAATTTCCCAGCAAGTACAATTCCCAAAACGTCAAATTCTCAGAAATTATATTTAAGTCACCATTTGATAAATCTAACCAGATAGCGTGCCTATTAAAGTGGGTTGGATGGTTTTCAAAATAAAAGTAACAACCGAAGTGGTCAGTAAAATGCCCTTAGTCGCTTCATCTCAAACATTTATCTCCACTAAATTTTAAGATGTAGCTCCGAATAATCATAGTAGTCCGTAAAATGCTATCTAGATAGTGACTAGGTTGAAAATATAAGTAGGTTTAGTCAATTACAGTTAGACTAGATTAAGTCAGTAAATGATCTGTCAAAAACTACACTAAAATTAACCACCTTAAGCCGTTGTAATAAGAATACTCTATGGGGTTTCTAAGTGATTTTACGTTGTAAATTTTGGTCTATGAAATAAACGGTCGTAAAAAAGGTGTAGCTATCATGAAGTTTTATTTACTTACACAGAAACGTCTGCTAGTGAATTTACAAATTTATATTATTTAACAATCTAATTCCACTTGGCTCCCATTAGTGTTCCAAAAGACTTGAGCCTTTTAGCCTTTTTTTTAAGGCTCGCCTCGTTTTTTGTCAGCTCTAAAAAAGAACTCCGGTGCTTTAAAAACGCTAAAAGGCTCGAGTCTTTTGGAACACTAGCTCCCATGCTTTCGATCCCATGGGATCATAGTACCTAGTGGGACGAAATATATGCAGGCATGGAGGGCCAAAGCACCCAGAAATAGGAGTTCCGCATGAACGGAGCTCCGTCGGCACTGTCTTATTGATTTGAAGTAAGAGTGTCGACGGAGATCCGCTACCGCGGAGCTCCTATTTCTGGCTGTGGGCCCTCCAAACCTACCTCAAATTTATGATAAGTACTAGTTTTGGTCAGTAGTGTGGTTTAGTTAGACCACTTGCTACTTAGACCAGCTGCGTTTTAGATCTCTTGCTACATAAGACCATTTGCAATTTAGACGACATGAGAATTATATGTATATACGAAACGCTTATTAGAGGAGTTACTGCATAGAGCAGTTGCTTTTTAGACGAAATGAGACCAACCTGTTAGCGTTAGCGTGTGCTTGCGGAATTAGTCAATTTGGGAATTGGATGATGTGAGAATTTGTCATATATAGGAATTGGACAATGTCGGCATTGGTCAATTTGGGAATCGGACAATGTGGGAATTGGACGATGTGGGAATTGGTCATATATAGGAATTGGACGATGTGGGAATTGGTCATATAAGAAATTGGTCAATTTGGGAATTTGTCATAGAGGGATTGGACAAAGTGGGAATTGGACAATGTAAGAATTGGTCGATTTGGGAACTGGACGACCTGTCAAACACGCATATATATTTTATTAGGCTTATATTTGGATAGTTTTATTTTTCAAACGTGGCACTTTCTCGCATGTTTTTTTTCATGCTTTTTGATTTAATAGTTGATTACTAATAACTTCTTAATGAAATAGAAAAGTTTTACACACGGAGTGCGTCGCGGTAACCGCGGCTGTTCACACGTTGTTATATGTACCTGTTGGAACGGTCATCACGGCGCGGGGAGCGGCGCTCGCGCTCGCGGCGCGGCGAGTCGCGGCGGCGCTCGCGGAACTCGCGCGAGCCTCCGCGCGGCCGCTCGCGCTCCCGGCTGTCCGCTACGACGATTATAACATCATAAGTATCCAATGGGTTTTAATAAGGATTTATTCAAAAACGCCGTATCACTTGAAAGCCGTTTGATTTGCTTTTTAAAGCGCTATTTATAAGTGTTACTCTTATATTTGGTTATGCAATAAGAGCTGCTGACGATCTGAGCTTTAGCTCTTTAGGTTTCCCTTATGTTAATGGTTAGTTTAAAAAGTAACGTAGTCCTATATTTCTTCCAAAGGAGTTATTCTTTTAGTGGGTTATACTTCGAGAGGTAAGTCTTTTGGCTTTTATCAGGGATGGGTGGTCAGATTCCAGATACAATCAGAGACGGCTAAATCCAGATATTTAAGTGTGGCTGCTTTAGGGGGCCGAAACACAACCGAGTTGCGGCAACGCACGGCAACGCAACGCGCCACCGAGCAAGAAATTAAGTTAATAGCACGGAACTGCCGATTTTAGCCGTTCTGGTATGTGTTTCGGCCCTAGCTGTGGAAGTTCCTTGCGGCGGCGCTTCTTCTCCACAATGGTGTTCTTGTCCGAAGCGCTAGTAGATTCACTCTATATTACCGATGTGTAAAAGAACCGTCATGTGGCCAATTTACTGAGTGAATATTTTGAATTTTGTATTTGATTTTATAATCCTCAGTTAATTGACAAAATAAGCTTTTTGAAGGTGTTCCGAAGAAATCATGGTACGTCTTAAAAGCATACAGCAATATAGCAATTTTATTTTAAATTATTTTCTAGAGACTATCAAAAATCGGGTCTGTACTAAAAGAAAATCGCGACTCCGGTTTTCAAAACTTAAAATGCTGACCATTTTCGGGCATTTGATTTTAGTAAAAAGTGTCTTATGTACAGTGATCGTACTTTTTCGGTGCAGTGCTAGGGTTGTCAGTAGTATATACTAACTATATATTAGCATAGACAGTATAATATAATGGCAGTGCATAAATATAGAACTTATTTTGTTTCTTCACTGACGTCCCGTCAAGTGCTAAAAACAGTAGCGTTGATTTTGTGAGTGAAAAAAGCAATAATTATTAACTGATTAAACACAATGGAGAAACTTTTAAGTGAGCATAGTTTTTTATTAAAGAAAGGTTCTTCAATGTTTTGTTCCTATTGTGCTAAAAAAATGACACGATGGAAACATGTTGTGACGAGGTAAATGAAAACCCGCACGCATATTGAGAAATCTAATAATTATTCTGCTTATTCATATGCTTTATTAAAAGATTACGTAGATTTGGAAACGATTTTCAACGACCACATAATATTACATAATTTTATACGTCAATCATACTATACACGCCGACAACCCTAGGTCGCTGTCGTGTGTCATTTGACGTCATCGCACCAAAAATGCTACAAAAGGTACGATCACTGCTTATGTATGACCGCTTGACGATGTGCTGGAAATCGGGACAATTGGCGTCCCAATCAAGGGAAAACCGGGACGTGTCCATAGACGCCTGGAAATCGGGACGTCCAACGCAACACTATCTACGACAAACAATACTGCTTTTGATCTGTTATCAGAGTTAAAAACAATATTGTTTAATATCTTAGAATAAAGGCCCAGATTACACAACGATCGCTACATATCGTTAACCGGTGGAGCATCACATGCATTTTATTTTTAATTATTTTACCGTCACTGCAATCGCTCGACAAGCGCACTGTAGATAAGACAGATTGAATATCGGAACCGACAGTAACAATAAGGCACGTTTGAACTCAACACACACAACCGACATAGTACAAAAACCGGCCAAGTGCGAGTTGGACCTGCACACGAAGGCTTCCGTACTATTCTTGGATAGGGCCCTTAATTTTTAGGGTTCCGTAGCCAAATGGCAAAAAACGGAACCCTTATAGATTCGTCATGTCTGTCCGTCCGTCTGTCCGTCCGTATGTCACAGCCACTTTATTCCGTAACTATAAGAGCATACTATGGAAACTTTGTAAGTAGATGTATTCGGTGAACCGCATTAAGATTTTCATACAAAAATAGAAAAAAAACAATAGATTTTTGGGGTTCCCCATACTTACAACTGAAACTCAATTATTATTTTTTCATCAAACCTATACGTGTGGGGTATCTATGGATAGGTCTTCAAAAATGATATTGAGGTTTCTAATATATATTTTTTCTAAACTAAATAGTTTGCGCGAGAGACGCTTCCAAAGTGGAAAAATGTGTGTCCCCCCCCCCGTAACTTCTAAAATAAGGGAATGATAAATGTAAAAATAATATATGATGTACATTACTATGCAAACTTCCACCGAAAATTGGTTTGAACGAGATCTAATAATTAGTTTTTTTTAATACGTTATAAATCGTAAATCGCATTTTACCTTTCATTCAATCAACTCCAATATAATAAAGAATAAAGAAAAACATTTATTTAGATGTATAGTGGTACGGAACCCTACGTGCGCGAGTCCGACTCGCACTTGGCTGCTTTTTATGTTTGGTGGGACCTTGTGCAGGGTCCGTCCGGATCGCTATCCTTTAACCTGCCCCCCAAGCTGTTCCGGTGTTTTTTTGATGATAGCTTCATTAATACGCTTCATATTAATGCATATTAGAATCCTCGTGCCGGTTCGTGTTTATGACTATTTGGCAACCAGGACAAACCGCGTGAAAACCTCGGATTTTGGAGCCCAGAACCCGGACATAGCCAGTGCCAGTGTCGGTTCGTCGGTAGTTCACGCCCCTACCAAAAACCAGTTTCCGCTGACCCCACATTTTATGGTAAATCTGTGTACATGGAGATCAACTTATACTTTTTATAAACATTGATAATTATAGATACAAAGTGTTGAGTTTTTAGCTTATTTTTAGCTTCAAATAATATTGTCCAGGTAGATCGGGCTCTTGTCGCACTGTGAGTCAGATCTGGCCGTCAGCTGAAAACCACTGACGCCACCGTTGGCCATAGCCGGCACGAGTTCAAGGTTAAAAGAGACTTTGTTTCGCATCAATTAAATTGTAATTTAATTAGCAGACGTGTGAGTGACATAATTTGTATTTGACGAAAGGCGTTCTAAAGATTAACCTTTTCACCTTCTGTGTCACTTACGCGCCAAACAAGTTTGCTATGCTATGAAAGTTACAACTTATTTGACACGAAACAAAGTCCCTTTTAATCTTGAACTTTTGACTGCTGTAGCCGTCGTGGCACGACTTTCTGTTGACGGCCAGAGCCGTGTTAACGAAGCGAGAGAACAGACAACCAAACTATTCCTGCATATAACAAAGGCCAAAGCGATTCACATGTACCTTTCATCAATTAATCATAGAAGATTTAGGAAAAATCTTACCAGAGCCCCTGCGGTTCTTGTAGTCGCGAGGGCGCTCAGCCGGCGGCAGCTCGGGCTCCGACTCCTGCCCCTGGGAGTCCTGCGGCCAAAAATACACATGCTACACTACACAACTATTGAAGTACTCTTCGGCCGAAGCTGGGGTCCGTTAGTTTAAATATTTTAGTAGCATAGCTTGAAATGGAGAGAAAAGCACTTTTCTTCATTTAAAACTGTGTATAACTTGTATTATTAAGCTGGAAAATATATATCATAATAGTGATACGGTTTTATAACCGAATTAATGAATTTTGTCACTAAAAAGGTTTTTTATAGGGCATAAAAAGCGATAGAAATTATCAAAATGAATACTGATTGCGCACTCTATTACTGCAACAATAATCCTCGGAATTTTACGACACATTAGGGCGTTTCTTTAAAAGTTTGTACCTAGTTAGGGAGAAAAATTAGGAACATTAACTTTTCCACTGAGTTACTAGGTTGTATATCAGACAAAACTCGTGCCGGGTGAGGATTGTATAAACTTCATTTATTGAATTTGAGATACTGCTTATTGGCTTTGAGAGGTAGTATATGAATGTACGACTAATTTTTGTATCTCAGCGGATAAGTTGACGTCTCTGAATTATAGTGCTTAACTAGGTACAAACTTTTAAAGAAATGCCCAATAATAATAACTTTTTTCAAGTAAAAGTGAATGCCTTACCTACTTACTAACAATTTTTTAATTAACACTCAGAATGCACTTTTGAATCAGTAAAATGTACATAGTTAAGTAATGACTGATTTTTCGGTTGATTATGTATGCATATTGAAGTTTCAATACTTAGTTTTTGCAGGGTTTCAATTGAGTTACCAATAGCGATAAGGAAAAGTAGTTATTTCTTATTTATCGCCAGTATCGTTACGCCTTTGGAATGCTTATCTTTGAACAGTAAAACTGGAAAATATAAGAAATCCAAACCTTAGAGCAAAGTATAAAACTCTATACCAATACTATCGTGCTGTGCAACTTAATGTATATGACATGAGGCATAGTTTCTACACGAATATTAAATAACTAACTAAAAGGTAGAAATAAATTCATATTACAAAAAATACGTAAACTGTACATAATTATACAAATTAAGAAAAGGAATGTGAGAATATGACATCACCCATCGCTTTAGTAACAATTTTGGCAAATATAACTTTTATCACGGCTTGAATGTAGTATAGTTATTATGACCACAAAAAGCCTTAAGATTTGAATAAAACTTCAGTTTGCAGAATGTACCGATCAATAGCTAATATTTAATAGATCTTACACTATCTTTATTAACAACTGCATCCTTCCACCAAAGAGCAATAGAATATATTTTGATCTGGTTATCTTGAGCAACAGGATTTAAAGTATGTTTCGCTCGCTCTGTATCGTAAAGCTATGTACTTACGTGAACTGAAGCTACATGGCGCGACGAGCCCTCAGTGCAGACGAAGCCTCAGCATCGGGGATTTGACTTTTGTTTTGTGTCAATTTACAAATGGGTAACCATATAAAATAATAAAAGTGTTAATATCATCGTTGAAAATATCTATGAAGTGATATATAGACTTAAAGATACTATAATGAATTTACTTTTTGTGTATGACACAGAAGCTAGCCTATAGCTCCGTATTAAGAGTGTACTCAACTGATCTAGCTCTTAAGTTTGACTGACTCGAGAGCGGGGTCAGTCTTGAGTGCGGGCTTTTAATAGGGAAGCTAGTCTACAGTTTAGGTTGATGAATAGTAGTTACCTCGCTCATGTCCATGTTCACTTCTTCGTAGTTGGTGTCGTCCTCGCGGCGCCGCGCTCCGCCGCCCACCTACAAAGTTATTCTATTGTCAAGCAGAGAAAGTTGATTAATATCTAAAGAAAATTTCAAGGTATGTTTAAATAAGTAAATATACATGCTTACTAAACTATACTGTATTGGTTTTGTAATGGAAATTATATAACCGAGCCATGTTTTTTTTTTTGATCATTCTCTTGGACAGGCTCTGAAGCTTGTTAATTGTTAGTGGTAAAATATCACTGCCATAAATATTGCAAACTATTAATGCTATCCCATAAGAGCAAAACATTTAAGGGTTTGGCTGTGAAGGTGTAACAAACCAATTATACATTTTATAAAGACTGGGTGTCTGCCATTTTTGTATGTTTTACTTTCTAGTAGAACTACTTGCACAAATTTTTGCAAACAAATTTCAACCTTGTGATAACTAGGCTTAGGATTTTGATGGCATACCATGGTTCTAGAATCCATGGGGTTGCTATAAATTTCCTAATTATTTTAACTCATAGCGCTTTTTGATCTTGGTCTTCGGTATTATAGTATGTATATAATCATTAGGAAATAGTGACTCCATGGATTTGATAACAATGGTATGCCACAAAGAGTCCTGACACATCACAGACTACAATGGGAATGACAATGAAGAGTTTCTATTGCAAAATTAAATTGGGAATCTTTTAAGGTCAGATGTACAAAAAAAAGGTGAGTATTTTTGGAAGGATGCGGGAATATTAAAGCTATCAGGACCCATTTTTATTATGCCTCTTAGACTTGAATAGCAAAACCCAGATTTAACAATAGCTAGCTAGAACTTCACACTGGCATTTATGCGAGGAAGGCAGCTAACTCCATCAATAGTACTATGATTATTTAAAATTTAAAGCATTAAATATTAGAGTATAGAATGCTTCGACTACTACAGCAGTAGGTTACATTCATTTTCTAAGCTAAGAGATTAACATGCCACATATTTATAAAACTAAATATATGGCATGTTAATATCATAGCTACTTACAATACAATGGCACCAAAACTGCAACTCCATGTCAAAGATAATTTGATAAAAGTAAAATACCTATTTCATCAAAGAAAAGACTCGTAGCTCTTACTCGGAATTAATTAAATTAAGTAAAATATAGTACTAAAAGTGCTACTACTAATTAAATACATACATCAGTGACATGAAATATCTTATTGAAAAATGTAAACAAGCAAGTCTACGAACAGTCTCAGTTCACATTGGTTGGATCAAGATATCAAGATTCATACACCTATTTACAATGGAATGGAATTGTTTTTTTTCTAACGTAATGAGTCCTCTCACATACAAAAACATCCATGCCCAAGCATTATTTTTTAATGTACGAATTGATATTCATGTACTTACAGTTCCTTTTTTAAATAAATGTAAAGTTATCAATGATTTTAACAAAAAAATATTAAGACTTACCGATGATTGATGAGCGCCATAGCGATTAGATTCGTGTTCATCGTCACTCCCGTAACCCACCAGAGATTCCATGATTTACACGGATACTTATACGGTATTTAGGACGTGTCAAGTATATTATAGTAAAATTAAATTACAATCAATAATTCAAGGCAAGTGAATATTTAACGCTTCAGAAGGACGTGCAAATACCAATATGGCGGCGGCGCACACAACCACAGACTCTGTTGGTTCACACAACCACAACACACACATGCAAAGTAACGAGAGCGGGGAGAAGAAGTGGAGAAGGGGGAGAGAAAATAAAAACTTCGGAACGTGTTCGGAACCTAGCTATTTAGCCAGATTGAGCCGCGATACGCATGCGCGACTGTGTTATTTCAAATTCTGCGTAAAACGAAATGATAACGATCGAATACATGAACCAAGATCTAGTATGGCTAATAATTTTAAGACTCTTTTGTAAAATATTTAACAAACCTTATCAAAATTGTACATTTAACATTTATAACCAATTAGAAATATTTATTTAAGAAAAGATTCAAACAATAATGTAGTTAAATCCTGTAATGTAAGACGACGTGTATCCGAATGTACATATTTTTTTGCTTACTTCTTTTTTCTTTTATTTAATATGGCGGAAGCATTGACCGCCGATGGGACGTCTGGTTTTTCATTACTGAGCTACAAATTTATTTGTCGCTATAATTTCGCGAGTGTGATATAAAAGTGAATATTTGGTTTCTGTGTGTCAATTTATATGATTTAGTCTTAAAGACAGTGCTTAAATAAAGGTGTTTCGTCTATAAAAATGGTAATGATAGTTTTTTGTTTTGATACTTTTTTACGAAGTTGAGTCCATCGAAAAAATGTGTTTACAGGGCATTCCTTTAAGGTTTTGGTGTTTTTTTGATATATACTGGTAACGAATTAAGAACTTTTCGTTTTATTGATGCTAAATGAGTATTTTTTCCTATTTTTTTCTTTGTTTTCAAGTATTCTAACCAAAAAAAAAGAGTCGTCAGTTGAAGGCGCTCTCACATGTTCTCGTTACTTGATGTTTTTGATGAAAACCCACAGTGTCTTGGCAGATTTGAGAGCTTAATTATGCAAACTGGGTGTGGCTGTATTGATTTTCTTGGAAGGTTCTAGGTATAGCGTAAGAATAGGTCTTGTTAGCTGCACTTAGCCTATGCAGAGCATTGTCGTACAATGCGGTTCGAGCGTGCTGGATCGATGTTAACTGCTTATTTGTTCATCAATTATTCAAGAGACAGTATATTACTACAATTCTAAATAGGAAACACTGTGAAAAAGTAGAGGGCATGATTTAAAACGAAATGTTTTCTTGCAATGTCACTGAAATGCTAGTAAGAATTTGATGTCAGGTTTTCGACATAAAATTATGACGAAAATCTGTAGAACCTATAAAACTGCTATAAAGAGTCTTGTTATCGGTTATGTAACTTAACTACAGTATAGTTATACTGCTAGACATAGAAAGAAAATGCAATACAATTTGTTTCTTTGTCACATCTGTCATTCCCAGGGCCAAAGTTGTGTTTTTTAATACAAAACTTTTTTCTCCAAATGTGAATTTTAAGTTATGTACTCTCTTAGTATTTGGGTTTCTTTTTTAGTCTAACCGGGCAGCATATGGAGATGATGAGGACAACCCCCCCACACCTTCTGATGACTCCGATTTTGATGATGATGAGGATCCAGATAATTTGGAAGTGCCAGGTATGACTTAGTTGTAGGTTTTAGCTATAAGCATTAAAACTATTGTTTGACCATATTATGTAAAGAAGCCCTTCTCAAAAACACAGCTAAAGTCAATAATGCATGAAAATATCAAAAATCTAATTGTAACCTGTTACCTGGGTTCTAGTTAGAGAACAGCATGTCATATTTAATACTAATAATAATATAAAGAGAGAGAGTGTAACTTGTTAATCATTATCTTTATGCTTCCTGCAGTTTGTCCGTCTGTATGTACACTTAGTCCTTTTAAACTATGAAATGGATTTTAATGCAGTCTGCATCAACAGATAGAGTGATTCAAGGGGATGGTTTTAATGTATAATAATTTCTGGTTTTTGTACCGGTGTTACAGAAAATTTATATAAACTGAAGCGCAGGGTGGATCACTAATTTGTTTATATATGAATGGTAATTTATGAAACCACTGCATCTATTAGAAAAATTCTTTCACATTTTAAAGGTACATTATTCCAGACGGACATAGGCTATGTATATTGGGCGCTAGTAATTAAATAAAATGCAATGGTAGATAACATTGTTTACATTTATGATTACATTAAAAAACAATAGTGACTAAATATCTAAAGATATGGTGATTCAGCTGTTACTGTGATTAGGTATAAAATATATCAATATTTCTTATCTTTTTTAATTACAAAGCATTGTAATTATATATAATGTTGGCATAAAAATATATTAACTAAAAGACAAAATACATGGTGTGGTTTTAATTTGGTACTGACGCAGTATTACAATTTCAAGACCATTTATGGAATTAATAATCTATAAGCCTTTTGTTAAATTACTTATTATTTGATCCTAACCTCAATTTGACAAATGTCAACGATAACAGAGATGGGACATATGATTGAATCTTTGATCTGGATTTTGAGGATTTTAACTATGCCATTTCTTTGTAATATTTTTGATGGGTGTACAATAAAGGGTATTTTTGTATTGTCTTGTTTATGAATATTATGTGAATCACTTTGGGATTGCATCTTTGCATGTAGTGGTGCAGCCGATACAACAAATTATGCTTCTAATATAATGTGAAAGTGTATAGTCTGAACCTTGTCGTTTTCGGACTGATGTATACAAATAAATTTGCCATTTGTTACTCCACAACCACATACTTTATTTTTTGGTAGAAATCTCTATTAAAAAATATCTTTTATGATAAAAAGCACTTTCACTGAAAATACATAAAATAATATTTTACTTTTCGGAATATTGTGGTCATTGAAAATGTAGTGATTGATTTATTGATTGATAGTTAACAGAGGGTTAAATAATAAAAAACCAATGGTGCTTTTAAATTTCTTCAAATTAGTAAGACAAACATGGTTACAAGAGGATCGCACTGAGTTACTATTTACAGAATTTGACGATACGTTAATCCTGTCCTGTCCCTTTCTTTCGATCACGTCATTACTGTGGAGTGAAAGGGGTAAAGTTTTCAAAGTTTTGTTTTGTTATTTTATTAGTGTTTTGGAGTAACACTCCTGGGTGGGGTCCGTTCATTTGACTGAAATACGTTTGGTTGAATCTATCGATTCGCAACTTTTTCATTTTATTCCCATATACCCACTTTTATTTCTGTAACTGTAAATATTTCAGGATTTATTTCTGTACCTTCGTATAGACCCTATAGGTTAGGTTAGGTTAGTTTTTATAAAAATCCTGAAATATTTACAGTTACAGAAATAAACGTGGGTTGCCAAATGAAACGGTTGCGATACGATAGATTCGACCAAACGTATTTCGGCCAAAAGGCAGAGAACCCTCCTGGGTGCGTATGACGGAAGCGTGATGCCGACTCAACATCCGCGGGGCGTGGAATTTTGCGCTGCGTTGATATCCCGCCCCGCGTACGTTGAGCCCTCTGTGTGCCAACCCTTTTTAGAACTTTTCGGTATGGTCTAATTCACCATAGTTATAAAAAAAGACTAGTTCTTTGTCATGCAATGACTGATGGACGACAGACCAATTCAATGGTGTTCATGCGGGTATCTTTATCTCTTTTATCATTATATCCTGCAATTCTATTCTTCGGTTATGATTTATTATTTGACAGGCCTTTTTTCAGGATATGATTACTTTTAAAACGGCTTGGCTTCTTTTGGCCTTTGATATACATTGACGAATTGGGTGGCTGGTCATTGCGAAACGACGACTTGTGCGGTTTACGAACTTTGTATTTTCTGATAAAAACAATTGACTTGAAGCCAGACGGCTTACTCAACAATAAATAACTGGGTTTATAAACTGTATTATAATTATCGTCCCTCAGGCAACTCTTTCAACTTATCTCTAACATATCCACTCCTAGATCAAAACAGTAGCAATTCAAAATATAACTGTATTTTAGAATCTACTTTAATAGTACCACTATGAAGTGTTTTAGGTTTATACTGTTTTAATAATCTAATTTATCATAGATAACATAACTCCCATCACTAATTCATTAATCAGGTATATTTGTTATTATCATTGGCAGTCCGGTTAGGACCTGACTATAAGGATGTCATATCTTCAATCACATGTTAACGATTGAGTAGATTTGGGTCTAAGTTTAACACACAGATAGTCCGTTCTGCGATGTTGCTGAAATAGTGCGTAACAAACAAATTAAATATTGTCCAAGATAAACCTTAGCAACTAGCCCAGTAATACTAAGGTGTGTAAAATTGTATTATCATCACCGAAAGTTATCCTGGAAAATGTTATTATTTCCAAGGTAAAAAGCGATAAACAATTTGTATGTAATAGTGTTGTATGCAAAAAAATGTTTAGGATAAATTTTTCACAAACACACATCTCGGTTATATCTGCCCCCCTATTTCACCACCCCGACAATTACAGGTGACAGGACATATATATATATAAAAGGCAAACCTGACTCACTGACTTATATATCAACGCACAACCGAAACTATTGTACCAAGGAACTTGAAATTTGGTATAGGGGTTCCTTTCATGACGTAAGTGAGCACTAAGAAAGGATTTTTGGAAATTCACCCCCTCAGAGTTTAAAATAGGGGGAGTAGAGGGAAACTAATTCGTCGCAGGCGTACTCTAGTGTTTATATAAAGTATGTTTATTGTTGCCTAGTACCCATAGTACAGTCAAGTTCATACGTGTACACTTTAGTACCTTGTCTATTTAATGTCATGTTTAATCCGCCATACATGAAGTGTCACAGCCAGCCCGGTGCGCCAAAGTTCATATAAAATTGCAATTACAATTAATGGAATGGAAAATAAAAAGTTATACCGCTGTAATCGTAAACTTTTCAGAAGTTCTGAAATAATTAATGTGTAGATACGACTAGGTTAGGTTACGTTTGGTTTATAAAAAATGTGAACAAGGAACAGTTGAAAAAAATACGTTATGAGTTGCGATGATTATGACTAGACCCCGTTATCTTGTCGCACTGTCATTACTTTTCAGTAGAGCGTGAAAGTTTTTTTATCGACTATCTAAATGTCGATACTGTATATGTCACTGATAATTTCGAAGAGGAGTCACTAGGTTCTATTACATTTGTATAAAAATATATCTTACTAATATTATAAACGCGAAATTATGAATAATGTATGTATCCGGATGTTTGTTACTCTTTCACGCAAAAACTAAAACTAACGGACGGATTTTGGTGAAATTTGGAATGCAGACAGCTTAAATATTGGATTAACACATAGCTTACCTTTCATGTATATGTAACTTAAAAGGCCAAAATTCAATTGCATTATATAAATATCGATATCAAGAAGGTCGATAAAAAAAACATTCACGCTCTACTGAAAAACAATTTCAGTGCGACAAGATAACGGGGTCTAATTATGACTTACAATATGTTATGAGTAAAAATAATTATATGAGCCAATATGGACCCGTCACAGCCGTTAAAGTTACAAGGTACTAAAGGGTGTATTTATGAACTCGACTGTACAAAGCCTAGAGATAAGTTTGCGACTAGGGCAATTTGTGAGAGTGTCCATTCATATTTATTATTTATTTATTGAAAGCATATTTTATGCCGTCTATCCCACTAGTCCCATTGAGTTGTCCCATCATGGGACAACTGAGACGATTACGTCCCAGTAGTCCCATGGGACAAATGGAACTAATATTGTTGTCCCAAAAGTCCCATTACCGTCATCACCGTAAATTTCCCTCCGTCCACTTGGATCCATTGCATGGCTCCATTGATGGATCCTAGTACACTTTTTCATCCACCTGAATCCATCGTACCAGTCAGTTCCAAATAATGGATTCTAAGACACTTTAAGGTGCACTTGGATCCTCCGAATTAATCGAAGTATAATTTGAATGGCCGTTTCCTCGTGGTCCTACTATGTTTGTTCTACTGACTTTCGACGAAGCCCCGCCCAGGGCGGGCCTCCTACTTCTAGGTGGTTTTGCCCTTCGGGCATCTGAAGATACCTAACGAACCTAACCTACCTACTTTTACAACCATAATTAGTATTTAAGTAAGTGGACTTTTGGGACAACAATTTATGATAAAAATATTAGTTCCATTTGTCCCATGGGACTACTGGGACGTAATCGTCTCAGTTGTCCAATGATGGGACAACTCAATGGGACTAGTGGGATAGACGTATTTTATGTACCCCTGTGGTTGCCTGGTTAGAAGTACCACTCCATGTCTTCCCGTGGATGTCGTGGATGGTATAAAGGCTTGTAATACTGTTAGGCGATGGACTTGCAACCTGTCACTAATACACTGGTAAACGTCTTAGCTTAATTGTGCAAAATGTTGTTACAGAATTATCAACAAGTTTTTAAAGTTGTAGGTAATTCTGTAGCTCCGCCTACCTCTTGGAACGAAGGCGTGAGTTTATGTATGTGTATATTTCAAGTGGTTCAGCTGTACAGTTCATAGTAAACATTGTAATCAAAGCTCCATAGGGCAAACTTTTTAGTACAGTATAAATAAAATAACACACTAGCTTGTTGTAAACAGTAATACATTTATTTGTGGCTACAATTAGGTTACTGTATGGCACGCAAACATTTCGCTACCCAGAATGATTACGTTCATTTTTATTGTTTCTTTTTGTTTTGTATTTTGTCTCTGAGAGATAAGACATGAGGTATGGTGAAAATAGTCACAGAGGGCTATTAAATCACTTGCTTTTAAACAAATGTCGCGTCTTAACGTGAACTTAATATACCAGGTTAAATATTATCATTGCCATAAGCAATATTTAAATAACTGGCCAAGTGCGAGTCGGTAACGCGCACGAAGGGTTCCATTATCTATACAACATTAGCAAAACCTTATATATTATTTTAATTTTAATTTAATTATTTATTTTTAAACTAAATATACAACTAAATATTCTGTGAATATTTCAAGCGTCTACCTTTTGCCGTTAGTAACATCAAGCAAAAAACGGCAAAAACATCTTTTGTAGTGCAAGCACCGCTTAATTCTTAATTATTTTTGTCTGTTTTTAGTATTTGTTGTTATAGCGGCAACAGAAATACATCATCTGAAAATTTCAACTGTAGCTATCACGGTTCATGAAATACAGCCTGGTAACAGATAGACAGACGGACAGACGGAATGACGGACAGTCGCAGATGTCTTTCTGTTGCCGCAATAACAACAAATACTAAAAGTAGAATAAATTAAATATTTAAGGGGGGGCTCCCATACAACAGACGTGTTTTTTTTGCCGTTTTATGGTATGGAACCCTTCGTGAGCGAGTCCGACTTGCAGTTGGCCGGTTTGTTTTAATATATTTGCCAAAAAAAATATTAAAGGAAAATAAAACAGACAATTTTGCGAAGATATTAAATGTGATTAATGTCACATAGTAATTTAACCCTTAATTTGGCAGTGTATGACATACCATACATACCATAAGGTTCACATTTTTTGTTTGATTTGTGTTTTTATTTTTTTTCTGATTCAAAATCAAAAAGGGTTTGAATTCCCGACTTTTTTTATTTTTTCCAAATTAAGAGTTAATTACATTTAAACATCAAAAAGCAATAAGTTCTTATATTAGGACGTTAATTTGCTACCCATTTCAAAGAAAATCTGATTGAAGATGTTATTGTCATTAGATGCAAAGTAATAGATAGGAAACTCAACGTTATTGCTTTAGAATGTCAGATTGACTTTGAAACTAAGGTGGGTGACAAATCATTCCTTGACTGTACGAAAGCCAACGGTCGTTAATAATACTCAATCAGTCAGGCGATCACTTACTCACTACTGTTTTAGCCAGCGGTCACGCTTAAAGGTGGATTCACGTTACGCCGTACGTGGCCGTACGTTGGCCGGGCCCGGCTCTGGCATGGTGTAACGTGAATCTACCTTAATACTCACCTAAGCGATCTTTATGGAGTCTGTTTTTTTTATTAGATTACTCTTTAATTAGTCAAGAATGCGATTTTAACCTTTTAAAATAATGTTAACTTTATGTATACGAGTAGGATCAATGCTAAATGACGTAATCAAAAAATAAATAAAGTGGTTAAAAATGCAAACTCTTTGGTTGGATGCATGGCTTGGAACAACAGTCGATAAAAAAAATGGAACAGTAAAAAACTAGTTCTAAAAAACTAAAAAGAACCTTTTTTTTTTAAATTATCAACTTAAGTTCAGTCTTACTGTTTGTTTGTTATTTTTTTACTTTTTAAAGGGGGCTTCGTCGCTAGCACCCGTAAAACTTGGCAGCTCACCAGGAGTTTGCGACCTACAGGTTGAAAACACTGAGCTATAATATAACTCTACCTATGAATTTTGAATAATATCTATTAATATATTTTAAATGTTTATTTTATACTTTTTAGTGATAGTAATATGCTGTTATATAGTCCCACTTCTCAATTAATTAGAAACTATAGGAAATTTCTCGCCACAAGCAACGCCGCAGGAAAGTCATGGTCGGATGTCGAACTTTTGGTGCGAAATTTTGCAGTGTTCTCATTGAACATTTTTTTTTTATAAAATACATGGAGGTAAAGTTATCAAAGTTAAATACAGCTTAATTGCAATATTTATGCGGATCTCATCAGCATTATTCTTTTCACATTTTTTGCTTAAATACAAAAAAAAATCGGAATTCTTGTATGAATGTCAATTCAGCGAGTACGTTTAAAATACATATACAAGAATAGTATTTAATCATACATTTTTTTTATTACAACACTAGTTGTTGCCCACGCCTCCGTCCGCGCAGAAAAATAAAACATAGCCTATGTTCATCAGGCATAATGTAGGATTCTAATAGTGAAAGATTTTTTCGAATCGGTCCAGTTGTTTTGGGATCTATTCAAACAAGCAATCAAATCTTTCCTCTTTATAAAAAACTGTTTCTTTTTATAATAGTGTTACTAGATGATTTTTGCTACCGTCGGCCGGTATGCGCATCGCATCAGTGTCGGCGCATAAGCACATTTGCTACCCATCCTAGGTCCAAAGTCAATCTTACATTCTACAACAAATATTGAGTTTCCTATAAGTTACAAATCACTTGACATCTCTAATGACTAGAGTTAGGACTTTTGGTGGCAAATCGTGGTTCCAGAATCCATGGAGTCGCTATTTCCTCATTATTATAATACATAACACTTTGATTTTGACCTTTAGTATTTTAATATTTCAAAATTCATTTATTCGTTATTCGGCCGCACCAATTTAAATTAATTTTGGTATTGAGGATATCTCTGATGTGAAAGCGTTACAAACAAGCAAATATTAATAGGTATGAAATAACCGAACTAAAGTTTTGATAAATCAATAATTAATCCACAACAAGCTACTTCAAATATGTATCAAGATTCATCAGCAACGTGCTTCGTCAAGAGTTTTCAGATTGTTTTTTATGTTTGTAGGTAGTACAGCTTCAGAACCAGTTCATATGGCCCGAGATGCTCTTTACCAGTTAACATTATTTTAAAAACTTTAGCACAGAACCTTCAGTTAGTTGTGACTTATATGCAGCTAATATTTGTTTTCCCAGTACTTCATGTATATTTAAAGTGACTATTGAAAATGGGGTCAAATTTTGAGTTTCTAATCTGTAGACCTTTTCCAGTCATGATGAGAATTGAATTTTGGTGATAGTCTTGAGCATACTTGCTAGAATGCTTGCTGAAATTTCTAGCAAATGCTCGCGTAATTGCTCAGCTCTTTCATCACCATTCTATACCGATACTACAGATGTTAATATAACGCACATTGGTTGGTCTTTGTATGGCAACACTGTTGCAGAGATAAGACTTGTATATTACAGTAAAATCTTATTTTCAATGCTTGCTCATAAATATTGTAGAGTTAGGCGACTAATGTCTATATTGAAAAATGACGAGGTATAAAAATATCGTCACCTTATATAATGTCGAAAAATAACTAAGACTAGAATTATTTTTGTCGATGCATAAAAATGTCGACATATAATAATGACCATCTGTTTTTTGTCGATGTATAAAAATGACGACAGGTAGGTTTAGGTCATGTTAGTTTTGCAGCAGGCCCGCAGGACAAAACCACCCAGTAATAGGAGTTGTCCGCTCGCGCGGAGCTCCTATTTCTGGGTGGTTTGGCCCTCCGAGCCTTGTGCAAAGCTAACATAACCTAAACCTACCTAGACCCTGTTCCACCTATCCCTTATTATACCTCCTCGTCTTAATTCCATTTCGACATTATTATACTTGGTCATTTTTATATTTCGTCGTTATTATTACTCGATATTTTTATACTTTGCCTTTTTTATTTTTGGAAAATAGGCATTATTATACCTCGTCATTTTTCAATATAGAAATTAGTCGCCTAAAGCATATTGTAATGTGCTTCCTTTAGTGGTGGCAGGACCTTGTCCTGGGTTCATCCTGATTATTCCTACCACAATCTTAACCAACCTGTGAACCTGCCGCCAAGCAGCATTGTTCTGCTCCGGTGAAATGATTAGCATAGAGGAATTACATCTAAGACCTCAGGGTTGGTTGCAGTCTTTAGATTGTAATCTTGAAATTGGACTTGTCTACAGCCTTCAGAGTCCATTCGCCATCAGGTGGCCTGTGTGCTCGCTCGTGTCCTCCAGAGTAAGCTAGGGGAGCGTTCGAGTTTCTTCGGGGTATGACTCTTCTGAATATCAAGTGAAAAAGGGTTTAGTCTAGTATACTCTGTTTATGTAAATACACCCTTTTTTTAGTACGAGTTAAGTCGACTTATACCCTTTTTCGACCGTTAAAAAAGAGTACGTACCTATCATAGAAAAATATGAGGTTTTATTTAAAAAAAAAACATAAATAATTTAATTAAAGGTTGATTTGTAGATAACATCGATAAACAGCGGTGTTCTCTCCATATAACTTGTCATAAGCCGCCTGCAAAATTCCGAGCCTTAGGGCGGGCTGATGATTAGTCATCAGTGTTAAATAATAAATCTGTACTGCTTGCTGTCAACATCCCTATAGTAATTTATTCACTCGGAAAACGCATTGAAAATGTTGTTTACTACAAATGCAAAACTGAAGATTCTAATCTCGTGCCGGTATTCAACTTACACTGCCTACTTTTTCTCTCAATGACAACAATGAAATGAGATCATTGGTCAGATTACAATTGATCGCAGATAATTTCCTACGGTATTCATTCAAGCTAAATATATACCTAAGTAACTATGTCTTGTCTGCACACTTTCACGATGAAACCGCTGAACAGAGTTCGATGAAATTTGGTATGGAGGTAAAGGGACGAAGAATTTCGTACATTGACCTCTCGGGCTCCGTATGCCGGCGATCAATGCCGCTGTGCGAGCGCGACGGTAATATCATTGTGCGCGAGTAAAAGAGACAAGTCATGGTTGGTATACGAATTTCTTCGTGTTTCGCGCCTGCGCCTTGTGTTTTTTCCCTGAGAAAAGAATACTTTCCATCGCAGAAAATGTAATGTTAATGGGGGAATAACGATAAACGAGTTTTATGCGGACGAAGTCTAGTAGTACAGTCACAACATGGAATTAAGCCACTTGCCACTGTACTTTCAACCACGCATAAGGGTGCGGCTTCACTGAGGCGAGACGAGCGGAACTGTGCCAATATTAACCAATAGAAGGTGCATGCGGTCAAGTCGAGCCCGCCTTGCGCACGTTAGTTTAGATTCTATTGGTTGATATTGGCACAGCTCCGCTCCACTCCGCACATCTCCGCCTCAGTAGAGCCGCACCCTAAAATGGAATTTTGCATGCAGGTAGGCGTATGTTCTGGACTAGCGTGTACCTGCAAAGCTCTTCATAGGAAGAGTTGACCAGAGCTGGACCAAGAAACTTTGGAAACTCAGCAGAAGACAACTTCGATACATTATCGGAGTGTTTACCGGGCACTTCGGGGTTAAACATCTCCTAGCAAAGATTTATGACAACACAGATTGTAGAATGTGCGGCGAAGAGGCTGAGACAATGAAACACCTATTGTGTGAATGTGATGCCCTTGCTGGAGTAAGAATGAAAATCCTCGGTTGTGGATACCCAGAACCGAACGAGTTCAAGGCACTGCCATTGCACTCCACTATCCGCTTTTTGGAAGGGGTGGAGGCTGCATTGGATTAAGTGCTAAAAGAGGGGTAATTACACAAAAGATCCCACAGGGTCGAAGTGTATCCGTAAGGACTCCACCAAAAAGATAAGCGTGTACCTATACTTTTAGCCCGAAAAACATCAACAGATCCCGAGGGAATAACGATAAACGAAGTCGCGGGCAAAGGCTGTATCTATTTACCTTTTGAACGACACAGACGGCTCTGGCCGTCAACCGAAAGTCGTGCCACTGTCGCCACTGTCGCCACTGTCGCCACCGTCGGCCACATCCGACTCAAGTTCAATATTAAAATAGACTTTCGTATTAATTGAATTGTAATTTACAAACCATAGCAAACTTGTTTGCCGTGTGAGCGACACATTTTTATATTTGACGTAAGGTGTTCTGGTTAACAATATTAAGGCAGAGGCGATTGCGTATTTGGGAAAACCTAGACTGGACTGTAATCTCCGTTGCCGAACTAAAGACCTTGTGATGTGATTTGTTATTATCTTTCTCAGTTCATGGGTCACTGGTAATCGCTTTATGTTAAATTTTAACTACTTCCTTTTTTTTATCGAGTTGTTTCGATTATAGCAAATAATGTTACTTATGCATAAGTTTTTGATATTTGTAATGAATCCGGGCTTTAGGCACTTGTCCCACTGCTGGCGGGAATAATTTTTTTTGTGAGTTTGAATTTGAATCTACCAGCAATGAAATAAAGTCGAATTACCTTTGCTCTTAAATGTCATATTGAAGTTTAAAACGCCCGCGCGGGTAGGACCTTGTGCAGGCTCCGTCCGGATCGCTACCACCATCTTATCCAATAACCTACCGCCAAACAGCAGCGTTTGCATTGTTGTGTTCCGGTTTGGGGATAAGACAGCCGGTGTGATGACCAGCATAGAGGCATTCCATCTTAGTCCTCAGGGTTGGCAACGCATTATTTGCAGTCTTCGAAACGTTCGTAATGTTCGTCTCGAGATGCGTCAAAAATGACAAGTGTTCTATGGTTTGTCGTTTACTTTGCCGTATCTTGTGACGGGCCTCACAGTCAAGATGAGTTTATTAATACGGCCCTAAGGCTTGCAGTCTTGTGAATGCGAATGTCTATGTGACCCATAGACAGTTTCCACTTACCATCAGGTGGCCTGTGTGCTCGTTTGCCATCTCTCTGCCATAAAAAAAAACTAAGCATGAGAGCGTGTATTTTTCATATTTTAATTATTTATTTATTTCCTCATTTTCTTAGGTGGCGGCAAGACACTGGCAGCGGCGGCTCAACTGGGCAACAAGCCCAAGGGCTCTGCAGCCCCGGCCACAGTCACCGTGAGGGCTACCACAAACCCGCTAGCAGGTAAGCAGGCAAACTGACACAAATTGAACTAGTAAGAAACTTATGCTCTATGCTTTATAGTGAGTTACTTTTCTCTGTAGCTAACTGTACTATGGAACCTAGATGACGATAAACATACTTATATAGAAAAATATATACTACACTTTTCGATTGGGTCTGACACTTCGAGTTTAATATTTCCTAAACGGTTTCCCAAATTAAAAAATTGATAGTAACACGTGCCTACATAATATTTTAAGGCCTATTTAATGATACCTCTCAATGTCTTAATGTAGAAAAAAAAACCTTTCATCTGTAAAACTGCAATACCGCGTAACTAACAAATTCTATAAGTTACAAAATGAACCTTGTTGACTTGCATGCTAAGGTGTATTTTGCATCTTATTTCATTTGTTAGTTACGCGGCATTGCAGTTTCACCGACGCTTTCGAGTCTCAAGCTGGGTCCACATTACGCGCGGCAAACCCTCGAACATTGGCTCCCGCGGCGGCCGGGGAAGCGGGAGACGGGGTCTTATGAGGGCACCTATGGTGCCACGCCCCCACAAAAATTAAAAGGGATGGCTTTATGTGCTTCCGCACGAAGAATGTGAGATGGAGATAGTTCGCGCGCGCCTTGATGGCAGCGTCAAATTCAATTAATTGCTGTTTACTTTAAAAAAACAGCATTTATTGAAAAAATGGTTTGCCAGGATTAAGAATTTACATATACTCAACTATTGAATCGAAAATAATGGTTAAAGATTACAGGGTTTTGAAGATTCAACCATTTACATCCAAAAAAGGTATCATGTTTGATTAATTAAACCATAGAGGATTTTATTTCTGATTGTGTTTTCACTCCAGGCTTTAGCATAGGTGGCCTCTTAAAGGCGCGCCGCGCGAGCCAATGTTCGTACCTTGCCGCGCATAATCTGTATGCGCCTTAAGTTAAACCGCGGACAGACGGACATGGCGAAACTATAAGGGTTCCTAATTTGACTTCGGAACCCTAAAAAATGTTCTTTCCAGCTGCTTCTGGCGTGGCTTTCGGGCAGGCGTCGAACGTGAAGCCGATCAAGATATCCGCCAGTTCACTCACGAAACCCATGAGTTTGGGCGCTATGCCGCGCGGCGGTGGTGAGTAACGCACAATCACATTTATTTGCTGTTACACTCGAGGACAAATTAGAGGAACACGCCAAGAAATGGCAATATTATGTTGAACAATAATTGTTGGTATTAGTTCTGTTTAATTAATTCAATGACGTCGTTAATGAGTACTAGCGGCCCGCCGGCGGTTTCGCCTCGCTGCAAATTTTCGACTTGCACCGTGGATTTTTATTCTGTGTTATTTTTTTAAATGCCATATACGAATTTAAAAAAAAATGTGAATGAAAACGGTAAAGCGTGACTAGAAGAAATAGGGGTTCATTTTTATATATAGAGATTTTACTGCATTATTAAAGATTATCTAAAGAAATACAGTTTATGTTAAACACCAAACATACCAAAAATAGCATATTATAAATGCATTTTTTGTATTTCTAAACCATAAAAAAACGCCTCAGGGGTGTATTGGCCCAAGTGTCAGAATGTCCAAGGTGACACAATGTACGGATGCTATAAAGACCGTTTGTCAATATGTACAAGTGTCAGAATGTCCAAGAAGTCATAACGCCCAGATATTATAAAGACCGTTAGTGTTTTGGTAACTTGACATTATGGCAATTAGACGTTTTAGCAATTTGTTGTTTCGACACCCGGATATTATTGCAACTGGGCATTTTATCAATTGGATTTTTTGATAACTGGACATTATGACAATTTGACTTTTTAATAATTTGTTGTTTTGACACCTGAATATTTTGACAACTGGGCATATTAACTATTTCCTTTTCATTTTGACACACTGGACAGTCTGACACTTGGGCCAATATACACCGGAAGGATATCGGACTGATACCGTATTATACCCAACTCGTTTTCTTAGCGTTCCTCTGAATTGGTCACTGAGTGTATCATTAATTGTTCACTTACGCGTATTTTATCTTAGCGTCTACCAATTGCAATGTTGGGATTCCCGTTTATTTTTAGGGAATACCGTTGAAATGACTGAGAGTTCTAAGTTTTCCTGTTATGTCGTGGACTGCCGCAACTCCATGACGGATGTTATAATAATGGCGTCAACTCTGGCACGACTAACCTTTTAACCGCAGAGTATTTTCATCGGATAGTTTCGTTGGCCTAATAATTATTAGTCCTGGCAATTAATAATTGAGGATGGAAAAGATGAAAGCAGAATATTTGACTTCGGAACACTGTTTGGACTAGGAGATGAACAGACTAAAAGGCACAAAGAAGGTCCCGTTTTTTGTTTTTAACATCTTGAATACGATGCGTCGTAGGAAATTTTGTTGTATTACATTATTACTCCAAAATTTTAGGAGTTCTATACATTTTGTACCTATTTTCAATCGTTGGCTCGATATGAGCTCCAAAAAACGGTCGATCTACAAAAAAAAATTTTTTGACCTCGCCTTTTTGTGTAACATTTTTCTCTAACTTGCTTATATATCATCTGAAAAAACAGCCCCCTAAATAGCTTGCACGAGGAAGGCATCTAGTAGTGGGCTTTGCATTATATTAATGTAAAATGTTTAAATTTGCCGAAATTTTGTGCCGCAATATCCTTTTAACCCCCCTTTTAAGCACTCATTTACATGGATATATATCAAGCCACAGGTTTGTGTAAGTTGCTTGCGTTGAATCATTGAACGAAATTCATTTATTTGTCAATCATGATAGTGCTTGACAGTGAGGCCTACAAAATTAAACTTAACACAAATGCAATAAATGACAAATTGATAAACATCTTTTATCTTTTTTTATCTTTTATTTAATGATTTAAAAGCCCTTAGCTTAGTGGGTGTACACTAATGTCTAAAATATTCCTTACACTGCCCCAAATCCACATTCTTCCACTTACTTTGCGCGACACAGGCCTCTGATTCACCAATCATAACGTCCGCACAGGAAAATCATATCAGAGAAACCAATTTCGTCTGCTGTGTATCGTGAATCATGATTTAAAATAAGAATAGACAATGATGTAAATAAATGTCCACAACGAAATTACCATACTGTTAAGATCAATTTTGATGCTGAATTAAACTTGGCAAAAAAATAAAAAAATGAGCGTACTTGGGTTGAAATTGGCAACATGATCCATTTTTATTAAATACTTCTACTTAATTGGTGAGAAAATTATGTCACCAATTCAAACTCTTTTTTGCCATTACCACGAATATTTAGCGTTATGTCATATCGGAGCTAGGCGTATCTCCACGGTAAGCTATAAATCTTCCAACCAATGATGTCCAGAGTCAAAGACGTAGAGAAAACCCTATCTAAAAAATAGTCTTACACTGAAATATGGGTATGGTGGTAACACGGTTTGTTGCGTAGCGGTGGCGGCGCCGTCCCCGTACGCGGCGGGCTCCTCTGCCGCCTACAGCGCCGCACTGCTCGCCCAGAGTAAGTACAGGGCACGCATACACCTGTATCTCCTGTAAGGGGGTGCCGTTTTATTTGCATAAAAACTTTTAGCATAACTTCATTTAATTTCAATAAGCATAAACACAAATTGCATAATTTTATCAGGCATACGATCAATTACCCCTCTTTTTTAATAACGACATTTTTCTTGTTGATATGCATTTATAGTCATTTTTTTCTGATTAGATTAGATAAGGTTAGAACTGGCAAAATTAGTAGTAATCAAAAACTTTAGAAATCGTCATTGCTTTGAAAAAACCTTATATCTCATAATATCCTGGCGAACGATTTTAAACTTAAACTAGAAGAGAATAAAGGTCAAACTCATAGGTACATCTCGAAATATCAGATAAAAAATTATTCAAAGTAGTAAACAAATGTAATTATGCGTTTGGTTGTTATGCATTATATTTATTATAGAGATCAAATTATTCAATTTGTGTTATGCAAAATGAAAAGTAGTACATTCGTTGTTATGCAAATTATTTCACACCCCTTGTAAAGCTCCCGCGGAGCCCCGAAAGAAACGTACAATGACCCCTCAATACTTGTCATCACTCGCAAATATAATGCCGTCGCGCTTTAATAAATGATATGGGATATTTGTGCGACAGGGACACGTAGTGGCGCTCATTGTGCGTTATAGTCCGGGTTCCGTAATCGTAGTATAGTGGTTAGATCCAAACATGATTGACGTAGCAGTGCCATTAAAACAGAGTTCGATTGGTTCATGCATGGTATGATGGATGTGAATGCGATGACACTTCGATTCAGATCTATGCAGGGTGAGCAATCCAAAATGGATTAGTTTGGGGTAATCTGGTTCTTAGGACCCAAGATCGCGATTATGGAATAGCTAAAATTAAAAAAAAAAAGGCGAACAAACCGGGATTCCCCCCACCTTTTTTGGTGTAATGGCACAGAGCTCCTACATTAATCGTTTCCGCTCTTACACTATGAATTACAGCAATAAAACTGTGAATTTTTCGGGAAAAACCACTTTCATTCTTGAATCTGAAAGCTGTTTTTTTAAAATCAGAATACATAAATTACGTCTTGAAAACTTACAGCTGCAGGTTGCCACTATTTACTCTCATTCGCTTCACCCACGCAAAGGTGAGCTGGAAGAGATCTCAGGGTGTCTTGAATGTGCAATGTCTTGAACATTCCCGTTTTGTAACTATTGGATTATTGTGTTTTGTACAATGAATGTTTACATCATACATATACATAAAATTTAGTTTTTACCTTTTCCAAAATCGAGGCCTTGGTTCATACTCTTATTACATTAACTCTTATTGTTGCCGATTTCCCCTTATTAACCCATTTAGATCAGATCACTCAGACTGTCTTGTATTGTGTTGTGTCACGAAGATGCGTCAACTTCGTACGCACGCATGTATCGCACGATTGCGTTAATATACTCGTATGTAAAAATGAGTGGTGATCTGATGGGGCGTGACGTCATAAATTTAAAACCTTTATATAGGCATGGGGAAGCCCTTGTAAGTGACCAGGCCTCCGTTACCCCAATAACCGGGTACGAACTATCCGACTTATTATGTTTTGAATTAGACTACAGTACAGTAATTGAGTTGGCAACGGATTTGCAGGCTAAGGATTGAGATTGTAGTCCAGAGAATGCAAAATGTCTATGGGTCTCAGATCCCACATACGACAAGTGGTTTGTGTCCTCGTGTCTTCTTATTGTCAAGAAAAAAATGCTTTGAATCGAATTGAAAGCATGAACATTATTTTCCTCGACGGGACTATATTTCAAAATGGCTGAAAGGTTTGCTCATCAAATATCATGTTTTGGATCTAACCTTATTTAATAACAAGCACGGTTGCATTGGATTGAATTTAAATATATTGAATGAATCATATGTTCTTAAATGAATGTAGTCTAGACTTTTGGCGTGACCTATATTCAATTTGATTATTCTTGATTCTCTGTAGACTAGATGGCTTTAGTTTTTGGAATGTTATCGTATTATAAATTGGTTTTATAGCTGAATTCGTCTTGTTTTATTATTATGTATAATGTAATGTTGTTTGTTTGTAGTTTAGAAGCATTTTTTTCCTGTTATATGTAAACTTTCTTTCTTATTTATTACTCTTCATTAAGGAAAACTTTGAATGTTACTTATAATGTAATTTCACGTATTTTTGCTCTCGCTTGTTTTTATTTTTTATATAAGTTACTAAGTAAAATGAAGGTCTATAGTACAACAATTTGTAAGGTACCGTACATAAAGTGTGCGAAACGGGACTCTTTTACTAATAGCAAGCTTTAAAATCTCGACTGCCCGTGTTTAGATACACTCAGGAGCAAAAATACCGGGTCAGAGTGCGTTTTTCATACAAACAAGACTAATTCGAAGCCTTGGTTCCTCGCCAGGGGTTGTTTTGAGTGAGGTTTAATGGTAGATAGTCCAAGGTTCAATAGAGGAGGTCAAAAGTTCTTAAGATACCTAACTGATCGCACAATCAGTTTACACCACAGCGGGAGAGTTTGGGTCAACATTTGGATTTCCTTACATTTTATTGCCATTTTAGATGTTTTTCTGAACAGGCACTATTCCGGCGTTAACCGCGGATTCATTCAGTTAGGTATCCTAGGCACTTTGGAAGTCCTGGATCGATGCTCGGGGTATTCAGCATCAGATTTCACTAAAAGCATTCCCTGGCGAGGAACCAAGGCTTCGAAATAGCCTCATTAGTATGAAAAACGCACTCTCAAAGAATTGAAATTTAACAATCCTCTTACTTCAAAATCTGGTAGGTATTTAAAAAATTAAAATACAAAGATGTGATGGTAAATTCTATTTTGTGTTCAAGCGACGTTTTACTGAAGCAAACTCAGGTGATAAGCCGATGTCAATTCTTCATGCAGTTTCAACAGATAACGATACTGGCTTTGTCATAATTAAAAAGACAGAAATATGTCTTTTGATCAGCTTGTTTTATGTTACGGTATAGATAAACTGAATATCATAATAAAGGACGAGGTCACCAATAAAGGAATACGTTTTTTCCTTAAATATTCCATTCTTTCGTAGCGGCGATGCCTACGCCGTGGTTACCCCTCTACCGCCCGGTAATACTGTAACCATCAATAGAATCAATTAAAAATTAAGCTGAATAGGCTGTTACTGAGCAAGCTTAATTATTTTTTCATGGTCACTTACTATCTTACAGATAAGTGCTCAGCCCTTTATACAAAAATCTTAATACTTAGCCATTTTGATTGTAGGTTACATTTAATATTATAAGTATTTAGATTAGTTGTTTGTATTGTTTATGAGGCATTTTAATTATTATTCAAAATGTATTCAGTTTCATTAAGGATAACACCACACAGGGCCGTATTAATAAACTTATCTTGACAGATTCTCCTCTCAAGTTACATCAAAGTCAACGTCACAGTAAAGTGTCACTTCTCAAGCGGTTCGATATAGATACTTCAATCTAGATTAAGTAATAACCCTTAGAACATAGCTCAGTCCCTTTAGCTTCAAACCATCCGCTTGACCGAGAATACCCACTTCCCCAGCGCTGAACGTTCTGGGTTTGTATTCTGGCTCCATTAGATCATGTTTGTAAGCTGAAGCTTGTCCCTTTCTTCTAGATCTAAATACAGCGTGGTTAGATCCTTCGTGTGTTGAATTTATCATGGCATTTTATGTGTTATTGGCTTAACCGATCGTCGGTGATAGGACGATCACGGACGTTAATTTGCTATCCATTTCAAAGAAAATCTGCTTGAACATGTCATTGTTATTAGAGATGCCAAGACATTTGTAATTAATAGGAAACTCAACCTTATTGCTGTAGAATGTCAGATTGACTTTGGAACTAAAGTTGGTCTCAATTTTAATTCTTTGACTGTACAAAAATATATCATCAGTTCAAAATTATTATTTTTTGATCTTATTGAATTGTGTTGTCATACTTGTCATGCGGTATTGCAAAACCAGACTATTACAAAGGCATTCATTTTCATTGTTTCAGTTAAATCTGAAATAAACCTTTTCGACGCCCGACTAATACAAATGTGTCACTCAACGCTATGCATGTTTAAAAAACTATGTAACCTCGCTAATCTATGTAAAATAAAGTCTCTTTTAAACTGTACTTGTGATAGCTCTAAGCTTGGTAGCGTTGTGACGACTTTAGACGTCGATGGCGTTCAAAAGGTTAAAGCGACTTGGTACAAAAGTGATCACTTATTACTCGTACGTTGACTGCGCCTCAACAATTTCCCCTTCTCACATAGTTTATCCCCCGACAGTGGAGATGGCGGGTCTGTCGGGCATGAACTCGTACCTGCTGCAGAACCTCAACCAGATCCTGGCGTCGGGCATGGGCGGCCCGCTGGCCGGCATGCTTGGCTCCTTCGCGCAGTTCGCCACGCCCAGCTGGGGCGGGCCCAAGGCGGCTCTCTACCCCCCAGACAAGGTACGTCGGAAGTTCCATGCCTTGGCAGTGGGCATGTACGTGTGTAGAATGAAAACTTGTCAGTTTTTCTTCTAAACGCGCTCTAGTGATAGGAGGGGTTAGACATAGAAAGAGGCATTCCATCTTGATCCTCAGGATTTGTATCACATCTGAAATTCCAGATGTCTAATGGCTCCAGAACGGGTGGCTGAGTGCTCGTTAGCCTTTTCCATCCCATAAAAAAAGGAAAGGGCTGCCCATGACTGTCCAAAAGAGTCTAATGAAAAGCAAGCTTTAAAATCCCAAATGCTTATTTTTTGCAAATGTAAGCAATGTAACAATACGATTAACTCTTTATGAAATTTAAATTGTGCTATTTACCAAAGTAAGGTTTGTGTAGATGCCCGGTGGCGACGAAGAGGAAGTCGACGACGAAGAAATGGGCGTCGCCGAGACTTACGCTGACTATATGCCTACTAAACGTACGTAATGGACGAGCCCTAAGTACAGTCAGCGTCATATAGTTCGTAGCATCCAAAGTAGCCAAATAGTTCGTTACACGCCCTTGTTACTACGGTAATAATGACGTGTAACGTACTATTTGGCTACTTTGGATGCTACCAACTATATGACGTTGACTGTACAACCGGGAATTCTACTGTGGAGCCTAGAGAACCGGTTTTATTTGTAACCCGTATTTATTATCTCAAACTCAGTGACAAAACAGTACAGGAATCTGACCAATTTCACTTCTGCATATGACGTTGACTGTACAACCGGGAATTCTACTGTGGGGCCTAGAGAACCGGTTTTATTTGTAACCCGTATTTATTATCTCAAACTCAGTGACAAAACAGTACAGGAATCTGACCAATTTCACTTCTGCACTTTATTTCAAGATAATAAAGATAAAGATAATAGAGACAATCTTGTAACCACTAGGTGCTAATAACTGGTAATTTCACCGTGCGATCCCAACGGAAGACCAGCGTTGGCTTTACAGCCAGCACATGCTGAGTTGGGACCGTTTGGCAAAAGTGGTTATTCATTTAAATAAAGAAAATTAAACGGATTAAACTTCCCGATGTGTCGAACTTTTTTTATCATCACACGCTGAAAAGAGTTCGTTACGTCGGGAAATTTGAGTCAAAACAATTTTTTTTAAATATCCATGTGTCGATGTCTCTCTCTACAAACCGCAAATATCCGTCCCCTACTAATAATTATATGTACTGCCCCACTAATGTGTTATGTTACCAATCCACAGTGAAACTAGGCCGCAAACACCCAGACCCCGTCGTCGAGACTGCGTCTCTCTCCTCCGTGGAGCCCATCGACGTGCACTACCAGCTGAGCCTCCCCGACGAGACCATCCGCAACGGGCTGCTGTCCGCGCTGCAGCTGGAGGCCGTCGTGTACACCGCGCAGGCGCACGAGCACACGCTGCCGGACCACACGCGCGCCGGGTTCCTCATCGGTGAGTGGACCACCTTCCACTTGATCCACTGTATCCACCTAATTGGGTATAGGCCTCACGCCACTCTCACAGGCCTCGGAAACCGGTTTTTTTTTACCAGCTCGTCAGAAACGCCATACATTTTGCGGGTGGTAGGACCTTGTGCAGGGTCCGTCCGGATCGCTACTCCGGATCGCTATCGCTGTTCCGGTTTGGGGATAAGACAGCCGGTGTAATGACTGGCATAGAGGCATTCCATCTTAGTCCTCAGGGTTGGCAACGTATTTGCAGTCTTAGGCTTGCATTGCAGTCTTGTGAATGCGAATGTCTATGGGTTACAGTTTCCTCTTACCATCAGGTGGCCTGTGTGCTTGTTTGCCTTCTCTATGACATAAAAAAAAAAAACATTACAAATAGGAGCCTATTTTATCGAGATTATTTCTTAAATTTGGTAATAAACATGTAGTCAACGCAAGGTCTTAAAAACGTTTAAGTGGTCCTAAAGGCCTTGCTCCCGGTGAAGGGCCTAGGGGATGCCCCTCGTGGTGAAGGGACACGGCGACTCTTTTTTCCGTGGAAGCGTATTCTAAAGTTTGTGATTAGGGATCCCAATGAAAAACAGCGCCATTCTTGCCCACAGCATCATGACAAGTATTCTGTGTAAGCACCTTTATCACCGCTAGTCAGAAGTAATTGTTTACTGTAAGTTTTTTAAGTCACCAGATTATCAAAATGACCTTTATTTTCAGGCGACGGAGCCGGCGTGGGCAAAGGCCGTACTATAGCCGGCATCATATTCGAGAACTACCTGAAGGGTAGGAAGCGGGCCATCTGGGTCTCTGTCTCCAACGATCTCAAGTACGACGCAGAGAGGGACCTCAGGGACATAGGCGCGGGGAAGATTGAAGTCCACCCCCTTAATAAGGTAGGGGCATGTTTACACTGGGCACGCAAATAGGGCCTACTCTGGAACGACAAGATCTGCGGTATGGTGTGTTATAAGCAGAGGGCGGAATTCCTCATGGCAAACATCAAACGTCAATAGAGTTGGAACGTTGAATTTTATCGACTTTTTCAGCCATCGATAAGTTCAGTCACCAATTACATTTCTGACTTTGACATTAACCTCTTTGATTAGCTAGTTCACCATTTGACCTCTTTGATTAGATTAAAAGTAAATTGCATGGCAGATAACTGTCATTTCTGCCACTAGTCTGTTTGCAACTAATTCACGTTTATAAAAAATGGTTAATCCAAAAAGAAAAACAATTAACAAATGGATAAAGAAGTATCCTTTTTAGGGTTCCGTAGCCAAATGGCAAAAAACGGAACCCTTATAGATTCGTCATGTGATCATGTCTGTCCGTCCGTCTGTCCGTCAGTATGTCACAGCCACTTTATTCCGTAACTATAAGAGCTATACTATGGAAACTTTGTAAGTAGATGTATTCGGTGAACCGCATTAAGATTTTCATACAAAAATAGAAAAAAAAACAATAAATTTTTGGGGTTCCCCATACTTAGAACTGAAACTAAATTTGTTTTTTTCATCAAACCCATACGTGTGGGGTATCTATGGATAGGTCTTCAAAAATGATATTGAGGTCTCTAATATATTTTTTTTCTAAACTGAATAGTTTGCGCGAGAGACGCTTCCAAAGTGGAAAAATGTGTGTCCCCCCCACCGTAACTTCTAAAATAAGGGAATGATAAATGTAAAAATAATATATGATGTACATTACCATGCAAACTTCCACCGAAAATTGGTTTGAACGAGATCTAATAATTAGTTTTTTTTTAATACGTTATAAATCGTAAACCGCATTTTACCTTTCATTCAATCAACTCCAATATAATAAAGAATAAAGAAAAACATTTATTTAGATGTAAAGTGGTACGGAACCCTACGTGCGCGAGTCCGACTCGCACTTGGCCGGTTTTTTTAAATATATTGGTTGTTCTTGTTCATCGAAAAAACTTTCGGACGAATCGTTGGTGCGGAAAGTTTAACTAGATATTTTTTACAATCAGACGGTTGATAAAAATCGCGAAAACATGGCAGGAACATATATATGGTTAACAGTCGACGAAACAGTTAACATTAAAGGAAAATGTGTAGCAAATGTAATTATAAGAGAACTGGCCAAGAATACCTGTTGTAAATTTTACCTCATTGGATGTAAAATTCTTGACAAAGTCGAAGCTAATTCAATAGCTGAATTAATCAAAAAACAACTTCAATTTCTTTGTCAAAATTCGTATAATGAGAATTTAAAGAATTAGTACTTAGTACTGACAGTGCCGCGTACATATAGAAGGCTGGTAAAAAATTCAAATGTGCATTTCCAAATTTACTGCACGTACATGCCTTGCCCATGGTTTACATCGAGTCACAAAGCATTTGCGATCTCAACATAAAAACGTAAAAAAACATATTCAAAATCACCAAAGAAAGTAAAGCTATTCAAACAAATATGTCGGTCAATAGCACTGCCCCGAGTCATGTTATAACAAGATGGGGTACATGGCTGAATGCAGTTATATATTATGCACAACATTTCGACCATATTGCTGAAGTGATTTCACAGTTAAACGTCAGAGTCAGCGGCAATTAGAGAAGCAAAAAGAAAACTTAAGGACAAACATTGGAAAAATGATTTAATTTGTATTTAAGGCAATTACAGCTGTTTATGTGACGCAATAGTAAAGTTACAAACATCTTCTTTATCTTTGGTAGAATCATTTGAGATTCTAGACCATGTGCGAACTATTATAGATTGGAGTGGATCCAACCCAGTCAAACTAAAACTGGAAAATATACTGGACAGGATTCCTGATTATGATATCCTTCGTGACTACGCCGATTTAATAAAAACAAATAAATACGAAGATGGTCTGAAGTAGAACGCTCCTGTAAATGGATTAACAATGAAAAAAGAACCAGTATGCAGGCTGATCAAATTACTATCATGTATTATTAGTTATTAAAGAGAAGACGAGGAAAACGTCATTAGCGCAGACTTAGATTACGATACTGTTTTAGACAATGAGAATTTCACAGGTGATTTGAATCCTTAGATTGTATTATTGAAACTTAGGTAGTTTTAATAATGCAGTACGTAATTATTAAAAAAAAAACGTCTTATATTTTGTTTTATATAAGTACATGTTATTCCGTAATGTTCATATGAAGTCTATTATTATTTGCTAATGGATTTGAGGTTTAGTTTTGTTAATAAATAAATAAAGATACGATCAAACGTCAATAGAGCTGGAACTATGAATTTTATCCATAGTCGATAAAATTCAAAGTTCCAACTCTATTGACGTAATGATTTTTGCCATGAGCAATTCCGCCCTCTGGTTATAAGTTTGTGATGTTCCTTGATAAATACTTGAAATAATACGCAGAACTCAACTGAACGGTTTATTCGCTAACAGCAAACTGACACACGTCACCTGATAATCTACCCACATTTACCTAAATACTACATTCCCTCCACCAATAATATACAAAATATTTGACTATAAATAAAGCTATTATGTTTTGTAATTGACGTGTTTGTTCCTGGTAATACGTTTCGGAAAACGACGTCCATCCATGTCACCAGCGCGGTGATGTGGTTCTGTTGAAGAATCCTCCGCCAAGGGTTCCGGCGGATCTTCACCCAGCTGCTCCTGCTCAGTCTCGCTTTCCCCCTCTTCGGTAGGGGAACGGGCCGGCGAAGCGAGGCTTGCGAATGATGTGTCCGGGGATGCCTCTGGGGTATTATACTCGTTGTTCCCATCGACTGTGTCCGAAATATTCCTTTGCAAAGTTGGAATATCTCCATCATATAACTCCTCTTCCTCGGCATTACTGCCCTTGTACATTAATAGCTGATCAGCGTGCTTTTTGGCCGTTACATTTAAATCTGGGATACTGACTATGAACATTCTAGATCCTATTTTTCTCTCGATGACACCCTTTTTCCATATGTACTTGGTTCCATTTGTATAAAAAGATTTAATTAATACTATGTTTCCAATTTTAAAATCACATTTTCTTTGTCCCCCGTACTGATTAGTTTGTAAGATCTGTTTGGTAAGAACATTTTCATTAGGTGAGGAACCCGACGCCAGGTCACGTGACGCGGTGTTATCGCCGTTATCAGTGCGCGGCGGATTGACGCAGAGCAGATCGTGTCGATTACGCAACGGGCGGCCCATCAACAGCTGAGCCGGCGAGAAACCGGTTGTACAATGAACAGAATTCCTGTAGTCAAATAAGAATTTATTTAATTTTATGTTAAAAACTGAGTTTGATAGATTTTGTGCAAGTATTGCCTTTATGCCTTTTTTTATAGTTTTAACACTATTTTCTGCCTGTCCGTTGGAAGCGGGATGGTACGGAGCAATTGTTAAATGCTTAATGCCGTTATAGCTACAAAAATCGGCCATTTGAGATGAACAGAAATTAGATGCATTGTCTGTAACTAAAGTATGTATAAGTCCGAATCTGCTAAACATTTCCGCTAATTTATTAATTATGCTAGCGCTGTCCGTCTGAGTCATTGCGTAACACTCCACCCACTTGGAGTGCGCGTCGACGGCAACGAGGAACTGGCGGCCCTGCACGGCGCACATATCCAGGTGCAGGCGCTGCCACGGGCCGGCCGGGAACGGCCAAGGCGCGAGGGCACAGCGGCCCGGGGCGTTTCTCAGCGTAATACACACACCACATGAACCAATTTTTTCTTGTATGTGTTGGTCTATCTGAGGCCACCACATGCGTTTCCTAGCTTCAGCCTTAGTTTTTACTACCCCCTGGTGTGTTTCATGTAGTTCGTTTAATAGTTGTTCTCGGAAAATTGCTGGGATCACAATTTTATGACCGCGCAAAATGCAACCCTCCTCTAAAGTCAATTCCAACCGGCAATTGAAATACGGTGTTAATTCGCCATCCGTATTTTTACGGGGCCATCCATTTTCAATGTGGGACTTAACTTTAGTCAAAATTTTGTCTTTTTTTGTTTCTGAACAAATCTCGTGCGCTGTAACGGGTTTGAGACAGCTGGACATAAAATTGATGTAGGTGGCGCGGTCTGGCTCACCGGCGCCGGCGCTGCGTAGCGGCTCGTGTGCCGTGGCCCGCGACAGATAATCCGCAATGTTATTTTCGCTCCTTATAAATTCTATGTTGTAATTATATGCTGACATAAATAGAGCGTAACGTTGCAATCTGTTTGCTGCCAATTCGGGGACACCCTTTTTGCACCCAAAAATGGACACAAGGGGTTTATGGTCCGTCCTTAGTGTAAACGGTACGGATCTACCGTAAAGATAATAATGGAATTTTTTTATTCCAAAAATAATTGCCGTAGCTTCCCGCTGTATCTGCGCATAATTGTTCTCGCTGGGCGAGAGCGACCGAGAAGCGTACGCGACAACGCGCTCGGAGCCGTCAGGCTGCGCCTGCGCCAGTACGGCGCCTAGCGCCGGCCCCGCGTCCGTCGTGAGGATGGTGGGGTACTCGGGGTTGTAGTGCGCAAGCACCCGCTCTCCAGCTAGCTCCTCCTTTATCTGACGGAATGACGACTCTTCTTCCTCTCCCCAACGCCATTTACAGTCTTTTTTAAGCAATTTATATAACGGGTTTAATATGCCTGATGCATTGGGTACAAACGACCGATAATAATTCGTCATACCCAAAAAAGATTGAAGCTCGGTCACGTTTTTGGGACTGTTTACTTTTAAAATGGCTTCTACTTTACTTTTTGACTTATGTAGACCAAATTTATCTATAATAAATCCTAAATATTCAACGGACTCTTTAAATAGCTCACATTTGTCTTTTTTTAAACGCAGACCTGCATTTTGGAACCTACTTAAAACTTGCTCTAATCTTCCTATATGAACTTGTCGATTCGGACCCGTAACAAGTACGTCATCAAGAAAAATGCAAATTCCCTCAATACCCGACAAAAGCTTTTCTATAATTTGCTGGAAAAGACAAGGGGCACTTGACAGACCGAACACTAGCCTCGTATAGCGGAAAAGCCCTTTGTGTGTATTTATACATGTCAAGTCCTTCGATGCGTCATCCAGCTCGCACTGGTTGTATGCTCTTGAGAGGTCAAGTTTCGAAAATTCCTCACCCCCATGCAATTTTGAGAAAAGGTCCTCAATACGGGGCAGAGGATAATTGTCAATAAATAGGGCCTTGTTAAGAGTTACCGAGTAATCCCCGCAAATTCTTATGTTGCCGTCAGGCCTTAACACGGGGACAATGGGAGTAGCCATTTCGGAATGACTAACTTTTTCTAAAATTCCTAAATCTAACAATCGGTTCAGTTCCTCCTCCACTTTAGGTTTTAAGGCCAGAGGCACGGGTCGGGGCTTAAAAAATTTAAACTGCGCGTTATCCTTAATTTTTAAATGTATTTTATATTGATTGAATTTACCTAATTCATTGGTAAAAATATCCGAGTATTTGTTTGCTAATGAATTTATAAAATCATTCTCGCTGTTTAAGTTATTGCAATTTTGGTTACAAAAATGTAAATCAAATTTGCTTATAAAGTCTCGACCCAGCAAGGGGGGTTGGCCAATTTTGGTTTCAATAATAAATAAATCAAGATCTATTGATTTTTCCTCAAACGTAATGGGTAACGATACACAACCTAAAGGCAATATCTTGCTTCCATTGTAACAATTAAGCCTTATGCTACTTGGTCTCAAGGTGTATTTTGCTTTAAAATAATCATTAAAAACATCAGCGGGTAGGACGGAGACCGCGCTGCCGCTATCGACTTCGCACAAAACCCGTTCGTTACCTATCAATACGATCTGCTGCATAGGCTTTCCGCTATCGCTACTAATACGGTATAAAAACAAATCTTTGTTACCTTCGTGGATGTCGTCGGATTCCTGAACTATGAAGTTATTAAACTTATCACTAACTTTACACACACGACTCAAATGTCCTTTCACATTGCACTTTTTACACGTGTAGTTAGCGTAACGGCAGTTGTCCTTAGAGTGGTTTTTAAAACCGCATACAGAACACGTCCTCCTCGGCACGGCGTGGGAGCCCGGGGCGCGGCCGGCGCGCAGCGCGAACACCTCGCCGCTGAGCGCGCCCGGCGCTGCCGCCGGCAGCCCCTGCCCGGTCGTCGCTCGTATAGCCTGACGCGCGCTTCGTGTTGCTTGAGCTAAATGCAGAGCCTTATTGAAAGTTAGCTGTGCGACACTTTCTGTAAACAATTTCTCCCTTTCCTTAGCGTTCTCGAGTCCAAGAACGAATCTATCACGTAACGCAGTATCTAGCTCCGTTGTGAATCCACAGAACTGCGCTAAACTTCTCACTCGCGCCGCCCAATCACCCAGATCTTCACCCGGCCGCTGCTCCGCTTTATAGAATGTATATCTCTCGGCGAAAGCGCACTTTGGTAACTCGAAGTGAGTGTCCAGCTTCTCTAAGAGACTTTTGTACTCCACGCTGTTCAGCGTAAGAGGGTGAACTAGGTCTCTCGCGACGCGGTAGGTTTCTTCCACTAGCGTCGTGAGGAGTATGGAGCGTCGCTTCGTACCTGCTTTATCGGATTCATCCGTCAGGTCGTTAGCGTTACACATCGATTCAAACCGCTCCTTAAAAATACTCCATTCTTGTGCACTGTGGTCGAAAGTGAGGTTGCCACCGAAAATCACGTTCGAGTTGTTCGACATCGCGTATTCACAAATATTTCACTGTTTTAACTCAATATACACGCGTCAGATACGTATTCGTCGCCAATTGTGATGTTCCTTGATAAATACTTGAAATAATACGCAGAACTCAACTGAACGGTTTATTCGCTAACAGCAAACTGACACACGTCACCTGATAATCTACCCACATTTACCTAAATACTACAAAGTTATAACCTCGTCTTGCCAAAGCATTTTGTATGGATAAAGGAGCGTCCTCACTGAGAGCATTCGCGTGTAATGAGCTCAACTTACAGTGAGGACGCTCCTTTATGAGAATTACGAGGCAGAACGAACGAAATCTACTTGTTCTTAATAAAGAACATTGGACAGGAAGGCAAGGAATAGCTGTCATTTTTGGGTGCCCCTTGAAATCTCGACAAACTTTTCATCGAATTTCATTTCATCGAAAACGATTCATAGAATATTTAGTATAAATATTATCTCTTGTGGTATTATGGCTTCATCGACTATTCATTATAAATTAAAACAATTATTAGAACAACGGTACATGGATTTTTAAATGCTTAAAAATACATTTCATAAACTCTTCAAGAGACAGAACAACTCAATATAATTACTATTACTAAAAACTAGTTTGAATTGCAACACATTGATATGTAAAAAGAAGTTTGCTATGCGACAGAGTACAAATAGGTGCGACGACGAGCGAAGCGAGGAGGAGTGTGTTAGGTGAACTGCGAGCTAACAGCGCGCGAAGCCGAGCGAGCGAAGCGAGCGTGCCGCGGTAGCGGCCGGCGAGCGTCAATACCGATTTGTTTTATTCCAAATAATATATTGGATAATAAAGTATGAAATAAAAATCTGTCACATAAAATATCTAGTTAATAATATTTATAAACATTAAAAATCGGTGTTTTAAAAATACATCATTTAATTGTTAGATGTAAAGAATATTCGATCAAATGAAAATAAGCGAAAAGTTGACTTTGAACTGAAATTCGATTAAACGTTTGTCGATATTTCAAGGGTAAACCGTCATTTTTATGTCACTTAGCTTAGCTTCCATCAACCGCTCAAGCGATTCCACACCAACGAAGAGTCTGAGCGCAAAATTTAATAATGAGAGCTGAGAGTAGATCACACAGACAAAAACATGTTTTTAATGGTACCCATCAGTTTATAGAGGTTTATAGATTGTATAATTTCATCGGACGCTATTTTCTGCTGACACAATGATGTTTTCAGAATATCTTAAACATTCATTACGTAGGTTAAGTCTTAGTAGGTTAGGTTAGACTTAAGGCTACCAAAAAAAGAACACGTACTTACAAAAACGTCGTCCAATTAAATTAAAAATTATAGAATATAAGTAGTCTTTGGTTGTCCACAGTTCAAATACGCGAAGATCTCATCAGCAGTCAACGGCAACGTGAAGAAGGGCGTGGTGTTCTGCACTTACTCGGCGCTCATCGGGGAGACGCAGGCCGCCAACACCAAGTACCGCTCGCGGCTGAAGCAGCTGCTGCAGTGGTGCGGGGACGACTTCGACGGACCTGTATCCTTTGTCATGACACTATAACTCACTTTCAGCACCTATTTAAACAAGCTGACAGTGACAGGTGTCAATTTTATGTATATGGAGGGTACACGGAAAACATGCATAGTCACTTTCACAGAAGAAGAGACTCACAATTATTTTTTCACTTTTAATAACTTCTACACACGATACTAAGGCCTACTTGCACGTAAATGTTAACCCCAGGTTAATCTCACGTTAACAGGTTTAATAATTCAACCTAAGGGTTAAATTTACATGCAAATGGGCCTAAGGTGATTAGACATGTTCTGTCAGTGTACTCTTCATGTGGCGTAGCCTATATGAAGCCGAGTGACAGTATTAGGAATTATCATCTGCCGCTGTCGTGAGGTTGGTCAAATAGGGGCCTGTTTGGTCACATTTGTCATGAAAACATAATGTTGTTTCTGGAAATCATGTAACTTGATACCTACCCTACGGGCGGTAGGCCGGTCATTGGAGACAGTCTCTCTGAGTAATACGGTGTTGGTACATTTCACACAATTTAATTGTACAGTAAAGCGAAACAAAGTTAGGAGGGTTCAATATAAATATCAAGTTCAATAAAATAAGAAGTTTTAGGAAAAAAATATAGGAACCATGTTCCCGTCTTTGTATTTATTCAAAGCAGAAACTCTTTCACTAATCGATATTGCAAAACAGTTCCTCTTTTTTCTAATAACCTATCCGAAAACAAAATCTTCCCTAACCAACCCAACTCAGATCGTGTTCGACGAATGTCACAAAGCCAAGAACCTGTGCCCCGTGGGTTCTGGCAAGGCCACCAAAACTGGTCTGACGGCGCTCGAACTCCAGAACAAACTGCCCAAGGCGCGCGTGGTCTACGCATCAGCCACTGGTGCCTCGGAGCCGAGGAACATGGCCTATATGGTGCGGCTGGGCATCTGGGGAGAAGGCACGCCGTTCCCTACGTTCATGGACTTTATAAATGCCGTGGAGAAGAGGTGAGTTATGGTGGAAGCTTTGGTATCAGGGATGTTACGGAGGTGGTTTCAGCCACTGGTGCGTCGGAACTGAGGAATATGGCGTATATGGTGCGTTTAAGGATCTGGGTAGAAGGCACGCCGTTCCCCACGTTCATATAGATTATTAATGCTGTGGAGAAGAGATATGGGATGTTACAGAGGTGGTTTCAGCCCTTGCCATTGTCCTTAAAATGTTACAGGAAATTGTAGTGTTAAATATGGTCAGTAATTTGTCCCTTTTCCCCTGCAGGGGCGTGGGAGCTATGGAGATCGTGGCCATGGACATGAAGCTGCGAGGCATGTACATCGCGCGGCAGCTGTCCTTCCACGGCGTCTCGTTCAAGATCGAGGAGGTGCCGCTCAGCGAGGCCTTCCGCGACACCTATGACAAGTCCGTCGCGCTGGTCAGTATTGGCGATAGGGATGTCATTCACTATCGCGTCGCGTCTACATAATGTCATGTAATGCATGTTTTTCTGGTAATCCTTTGAAAAACAACGATGTAATTATGTTTAATCTATCACCATAAATGATGTATGCATGTATTTAGTTTTTTTTGCACATAAAACTAATTACAAGTACGCAGACAAACTTAAAATATACCATAACCAGAAACAAGTTACTTATTTAGAAATTCTTGACATTTTCCCCTACAAATATTATATCTTTTTAATTTCGACAACTAGTCAAAAAGTACTTAACGAATTTTATTGTTAGTTACGATTCACATATTATGTTAAAAAAGTAAGCTTTTAATTTAAAAGATTGAAAAGAAAAAATAAGGCGCTCATACAAATTTCTTAATCCCATTTTCACAGATTTCTACATACTTTAGCATTCGCCCACTGGACCTTAGATAATGTGATAATTGTACCTCTTTTGACATGGTGATGATGAGAATGATAGAATATCGTGTTCGTTAGTGGGTGGAGGCCATGCAGCGGTTCACGGAGGCGGCGGAGCTGATCGACGCGGAGGCGCGCATGAAGAAGACCATGTGGGGCCAGTTCTGGTCGGCGCACCAACGGTTCTTCAAGTACCTCTGCATCGCCGCCAAGGTACATTTTTATGGCAATTAAGAAGCACCCGATTACTACCTGAGTAAGTGGGATCTGAGACCCATAGTCATTTGAATTATCAAAACTACAATTTTGTTTTCCGGTATGGGGATATGACAATTGGTTATATTATTAGCATAGATACGTTTTATTTTAGGATTGCAGTCATATAGCATCAGGATTGTGGAATAGCCAGTATGATAAAAGGTCCTACTACTATATTATACAACTCCTAACAAAAAACGGGTACTTTACTAGTAATGTTAAGACATCAGTAGCCCGGTGTTGCCCATTTTTTTTTATATAGGTCTAAATCTAAATTCCTGAAAAAGAAGAAGAAGAAACGGATTCTTAAAAATAAAACATCTGTGGCTTGCGATAATTATGACCAGATGTACATCTATTTTATTAATTATTATGGTTACCAACTTAATCTAGTCTATTAAAAAAAAACGAATTATCATATATTCATGTTAAATATTAAAATAATTAAATTAAATGTTTAGTAACTATAACACGAATCTTAAGTCAGACAGCATGCCGTAATATCATACAATATTGTAAAACAAAATCAATATATTATGTATGTGCCTGGGTATGTCAAAAATTCTAGAATGGCTCGAACGACGTAAATTAATAAAAATTGAGATTGTCAGGACAAGATTTGTTTTAACAAGTACCCGGACAACGCCAAGCACGAACAGCCAGTGGCAGCAAATATAGACCTTTTAAAATTCAAATAAAAAAAATATGTATTAATTGCCACATTACTCAAACACATTACAGGTACATTACGTTACATTCCAGTTTTAGACGTTCACAAGGAAATTAGAGAAAGCTATAATGGTGTGACGTTTGTGGCGTGGCCGCAGGTGCACCACGCGGTGGTGACGGCCCGCGAGGCGGTGAAGTGCGGCAAGTGCGTCGTCATCGGGCTGCAGAGCACCGGCGAGGCGCGCACGCTCGACCAGCTCGAGCGCGACGACGGCGAGCTCAGCGACTTCGTCTCCACCGCCAAGTTAGTGACGCCGCCCGCCATTCATTTCATATACACACATCATCCATTATCCAATTCCTCTATTCCTGTATCATTTCAAAAAATTACATTCATATTCGTGACACTGACACACCACAAGTTTGTTTTGCCGCCATTTTTGTCATAAGTCGTTGGGTTCTGAACCCATCTTAGAATACTTGTAATGTATATATACTTATATGTGGAGTAATGTATGCAACTGTACATACACTCGCCTTTGGCTCGTTTCATAAAACCACACTCTTGTTTTAAGAACTCTCATTATATATCAGTCACATAAACCAGTATTTCACAGCTAGCAATTTAAACGGCTCGAATAAACAACATCGAGATGACAACTGCGCATTCAATTTTGTTTGAAGTCCTTCGTGACGGCACATAGCAAACGAACGACGCGCGCTTTTTTTGCGCCGGTCGACGCTCGTGAGCAAGTTTGTACAGTATTCTATTTGACGAAACATATTTAGTAAACGGGTCGGGTGCGGCTCGGAAACCGCGCCTCGGACGTTTGCTATGATTAGTCCCTAAGCCCGTCATCTCCGGGTCGTAGGCTGTGATTATAGTGCAAAAGAAAAACAACAAAATATTAAAACCCGCCCCAGGATGAGAGTCCGACTCACGTTCAAAAACCTCGGTGCGCGAGTTTGACTCGCTCTTGACCGTTTTATTTTAATGCTATCGAAGCTGCATTTTGTAAGGATCAACTAATTATAGATATATTTGCCTATAGCATAACAAAAGGAAGTATTTATCAAGAAAATGTGTGAATTAGGTATTAAGAAACAAATAATATTTCTATAATGTATTTTATTTGACTTGTCTGTAAATTCTGTGATACTACATAAATATTAAAAGTTTGATTGCAAATGGTGAAATTGATGCCTCATGTCATGGCATTCTCCCATACTACCTGACCAAAATTAAATATATTTATTCAGAAAATTGCCCACATTTTTTACACGTCGGTAATATGGAGTTAATCCTAGCGCTTTGGAGAAGACCATCATTGCGGAGAAGAAGCGCCGCAAGATACTCCAGCAGAAGGTCATTTTTCAATCATAAAATCAATTATACTTTAAGTTACAATAAGTAATAATAAGGTAATAAAGTAATCAATAATAAATTCTTGAAACTAGCAAAAATTAAATTATTACAAAAACCTTAAACTAAAAATATTGACTATGAGAACAACACGACGAGGTCTCTACTGCAATAGCCGTAACTAGAATAATTAATTCAACAAGTCCTTGCAAACGTGAACAGACCGGACCCCACACAGCACCCGTTCACGAGTGCGCTTGCTTATCCTACGGGGACGGTAGCCAGAAAGAGCAAGCTTATCCCTATTTGAAGTATCTAAATTTTGAACGTCGCGGTTATGGCTAAACTCATGTATGTGGTTGGGTACATACATGCTATTCTCAAAGATATATTGAGACCTATGGACTATGAACGGATGAAGAAAATAACCATACAATTTGACAACTAACTTCAAGTGCTATGGATGACAAGAGGTATTCTCAAGATTTTAGAATACATTTATGTCCAATATCTTGGTTCAAGTTTTTATACTATTTACGTAGTCATTTTGAATTAAATTAAATTCGTAATATTTGATCAAAAGTTCGTATTTCTAGTAAATTTGATGTAGTCATCCAATTTCTTTGATCAAAAGTCACATTTCACAAAGATGTTGGACAGGTGGAATACCACCCTAATTTAAATATGAATATAAAATGGCTTGCCTTTACACTAAATCACTCTCGTCTTATTTAATTCAAAATTAGATTTAATATATATTTTTATATCTTTAGTCTTAGTCTTATTAATACCTAAATTTTAAAATTATTCCTTTTTTAACATCATAGGAATAGGAAAATTCTCACTTTTACTTGTTCAATTTTATAACCATTTCAGAAAAGTCCACTTTTACAATAGGTTGTATTTTACTAAGCTCCTTCGCCAACCGCTTCATCGTGTCCATATTAGTTTTATTAGGATTATCTTTGAACAATTTGTTCAGCCGTTCGAATTCGTCGTTCACTGACTTCATAGCTGCGTCATATTGTACTTTAAGATCCTCTTTTACATTTCCACTAGTATTCATTTCATAATTATTCTCCAAAGGATATTGAATCTCTTCCCTTTTCACTTCAAGAATGCTATAATTATCATTATCAACTGATGACAATGACGCATCTGTATCGTCGTTTGCACCTGGCATTTCATTTAGTTCTTCAGATTCAAGTTCATCATAATTTGTTACTGTTTCATCGTTTGCACCTGGCGTTTCGTTTAGTTCTTCAGATTCAAGTTCGTCATCATTTGTTACTTCATCATCGTCAACTAGTTTTAAAAAAAATGCCTTCTCGTTATCAGTTAAACGAGGGACCACTGATTCATGTTCGTAATTTAATACACCACACAAGTGTTCGCACAGCCTTCCTTTTACGCCTTTTTTACAGTCACAACACATAGTATCTACATTCAAAACACACTGATAATTGCCTTGGTCGTTTTGGCATTTCAATGTATAGTGACTGGGATCCATTTTCCGAAAGGAACCTGTGCCTGAATTAATGATCACTTTCGGCAAAAATTTGGTGTACATGGCTGTGACGCCTCCATCCATATGTGATTTTATAATTTTCTTATAGTGTCTTTCCAGGATATTGGTTACAACATCTATAATGCCACATACGTTGAATGAATTGCATCTCTGCATTATTATTTCTCTCATGAACGCTAGAGGAGCTTCGCTAAAGCCTCTGCACTGCTCGTTTCCTATCCATTTGCAGCGATCCTCACAAATTTCATCCAGTTTCCTTAAATAAGATTGGGTCGCCAAAGTTGTTCTTAAAGAACCATAAATTCTCTCAGCTTCTTCCAAAGACATTGCATAAATTAATGTTTTAAATAACACCATTACATCATGCCGAGTATGGATGCTATCCTCTTTTGAAATAAATTCCCAGATTTCTTTACACAATGAGAATCGATTAAATTTTATCCCAGCATAAGGAAACACTGTACTCAGAGCGGCCATCGCTTCTTGATCTCCGGCCAATAGCAACTTCGGTTCGAAAAGAACATTACATTCACTCTCTAAAGCTAGCTTGACTGTATATAATGTTCGGGTGTAATTGGCTTCACTTAACTTCTCATTGATCCCGCATGCAATAGGAATGGACCCTATTTTATTTGGTACATACAAGAACATTATAAACGGATTTCCAGGAACTGGTTTTGCATCAACCAAGATCTCTTGCACACCTATTTGTGATATCACACGCTTCATCAAAGGCGTAATAATCACCACTATCTGGGGGCAATAGCTGTATTTAATAGTATGCCCAGCTTTTTCTAATATTTCGAATCTTCTTAGCATCATGTTGTGTTTATTTTGGCTCGACTTTTGTTTTTTCTTATACAGGGCCTGTATAAGTCGTAAGCTGGGGTTAATTTTTCTATTGGCCAGCTTAACGCTATCTTCGCCATACTTTTCTATTAGCCGCATCTCGTGGTACCACTTAGCAGTCGAAGCCGTGTACCCACCGTCGAAATAATGATTAAATATTTCGTTGGTTCTTCTAGGCGTACTATTTGGCGTGTTGAAGCAAGTTGCTTTGTTCACAGCGCGGCTGTGTTCGTATTGTATATCAATGTGCATGTTGAGGCCGTGTTGGAGGGCTGGGTCGTTTCTCGTCGTGTCTTTTATAAACTTCGTCTTGAATTCTATCTTGGCTTGACATTTGTACGCCCGACCGCTCGAAGACGCCGCCCGCTTGTTCTGCGACGATAGCAGACACGAGTACGTCTTCCTGAACACCGGCCGCTTCAAACTATTGTTAACAATCCATCCAGACTTTGTAAACTCTGAGAATTTCTCGATCCATACTTTCGCAAATTCGTTATAATGAGTTATTGTTCCATGCTCAGCGATCTTGCATAATATTGTCACTGCGAAATTCTCCTTAGATGAATATTGGAACTTTCTGAATTTTGCGCCCTGTGATATATGATCGAGAAAATCTTTTAATTTCGTTTTGGTAAACATTATCTGGGCATTATTAAGGCCTTCGAGCGAATATCTTCTTCCACGAAAAGACAAAAGATAAAAAAAAAAGGTTTATTCACTTAATGTCATTATTTATTATACATTTACGCGTTATAAAACGTTAATAAACTCTTAATGTATCATATTTATTCGGTAAAACACTTTTATTTTCTTTGTAAACAGTAAAATTACGTTTAAACAAAAGTCAAAATCCGTTTCACAAATACGTGCAGAAACTACCCCGTTTGGCTAAAATCGATATGTCACATTTTATGCGCGCGCTTCTGAACTTGAGTTATGGAGCGAAAGCTTGCTTCACAACACAAGTTCAGCGAAAACGACAGCGCTCGAACGCGGTGCGTTTTGTTTGTGTGGCGCGCCATTTGAAAAAGTTTAGTTCAATGTTTGGAATATTTTTGTAGTTGGTATTTGCTATTATATACTAAAAAATGATTGTAAAATGTTTATTAGATAGTAGACGAGTTTTTTTTGAGTTTAATATAGTACGAGTCTTAAAGTAAAGCATGAAAATACCGGTGAGTATTAATTAAAAAAAAAAACTTCTATGTTTTAGTGTTTTAGTGGGTAAATAAGGTACAAATTTAATTTGTTCGTTACGATGTTAACTTTACTAAACGAAAAAGCTGAAAATTACCAAAAGATGAATTAAATATGTTATAAGATTAATAGAGTCGACTTACAGGAGCATTTTGACCCGAATTAGTCCTACAGTTATATTTTAACCGACTTCAAAAAAAGGAGGAGGTGCTCAATTAGTCCGGTTTTTTTTTAACTAAGATTTTTTTTATTAATATTGGCTTTCTATTGTTATGAATATGATCAAGGGACTAAAAACAATAATTGATTAATCATATTACTATTATAATCCAGGGGTTATTTTACAAATTTATATTTAAAAACAAAACTGGGTAAGGGCATGTCGGACCATGCTCAGTGTAGGGTTCCGAAGCCGTTACTACAATCAAATTAGACCGCGCGACAAACTTAACTCTGCCGTTTGAAAACGGTTATTCCCATACATCGACATAGGTCGCGGTCAGTTTACATATATACATTCCCACGTTAAGAGTAGGTGAGGCACATTAGACAATAAAAAAAATAAAAAAATACCACTTTTGTCGTGACAAATATATTCATGCCAAATTACAGCTTTCTAGTACTAAGATTTTCTGAGCTAGGCTGCGGACGGATGGACATACAATACAGACATGGCAAAACTATAAGGGTACCTAGTTTAACTACGGAACCCTAAAAATGAACTCTTAAGACACGGCTAAGAGTCCAAGAAAAGGGGAAAAAATGTGTTTTGACTTGAGCCGAGAAATAAACCGTTACGTTCCTACACAGGGGCGTATTCCAGTCGCTAGTGGAGAAGCACTTCCCGGCGCCGGACCGCGAGCGCATCAACCGGCTGCTGGGGCTCGAGGCGCCGAAGAAGGCGCTGCCCGCGCCGCCCGCGCCGCCGCCCAACGGCCGCCACCTCGACGACGCCAACACCAGCAAGAGGAAGCGTGAGTCGTTGCTAACAATGGTACATTATTGCCTAGGCGCGGAAATTGAAGAATTACTTGACGAAGTAGTTGGCCGGTCGAGCCTTGGCGAGGCCTGCTAAAATCCGAGTCGGGCAATCCCCTTTTCCGCCGAGGCATATTTAAAACGTGGTCCTTTCGATTTTATATGCAATTGAGAGCACTTTTAAATAATATATTGGAGCGGACAGGAGTGGGTTTTCATACGTTTATTTTACTCCTAGTAAGAAAATGAGGCTCTTTCAGTCTTCGTTTTTAAGAAAAGCCATTCTTTCCTAGCATGTTTGAGAAAAACAATATTTTCCACGAGTAGTTTGACAACACGTTAGCCTAGTTGGTAGTGACCCTGCCTTCGAAGCTAGCGGTCCCGGGTTTGAATCCCGGTAAGGACAGATATTTGGTATTTGTGTAACGAGCGCGAGTATTTATTCCGGAAATGTTTGAATGTTTATTTAAGTATGTATTTGTCTATATATGACAATTTATTGATGTCTTGTACCCATAATATAAGCCTAAAGCTTACTTTGGGTATGGCCAATTTGTGTGACATTGTCGCCATTTTGTTAGTCGTATATGGTGTGTTGCAGTGACATCCCGGCAGCAGGCGAACATCGCGGCGAAGCGCGCGCGCGGCGGGTCCTCCTCGGACGAGTTCATCCGCGGGTCGGAGGACGAGGCCGAGCCCGAGTCGGCCGACGAGCGCCGCCGGTCCGACTCCGAGAGCGACTCCAACCCCTTCCGCGCCGGCTCCGGCAGCGACAGCGACACTGGTACACACACACGCACGCACGCACACACACACACACACGCACACACACACACACACACACACACACACACACACACACACACACACACACACACACACACACACACACACACACACACACACACACACACACACACACACACACACACACACACACACTAAGAGTTTTGGTTTATTTATCTGCAAGCCGCTATCTGTAAGTATCTCCACCAATAGATATCTTAAGCGCAATTGCCGACATATGACAGAAACATCTCACCTATGTGCTGGTGCTTTTAGACGTCTTGCATACTTTCCACCTTGAGACGACATAAGGATCTCGTTCTATTGTAGGTAGGCGACTTATGCATCTCCATCTATTGACGACTAAAAGTAACACTGCATATAGATGAACACTTAAGCAGCATCTAAACAAAACTGCTTCCCTAACAGAACCATGGATGAGAAAGAAGAAGCCTCTCAAGAAGAAGAAGAACGCGTCGCCCAAGAAGAAGCCGTCCACCACGCAGGACAAGATCGAGAACATGTTTGAGCGCAAGAACAACGTGGCGGCCCCTGCCACCGTGACCGTCACCGCGCCCGGCGGGCACAGCCTCACCGGGACCCCCGTGGGGACCAACGGACTCTACTTAGGTGACTCCTTATTATAGGAGAGACCATGCTTTGGGGACCTTGTCAATTTTTCTGGAATCAGTTGGGCAATGGAAAACTCTGAATTTAGTTAGAAACTTATAAAGTACATTTTTCTCCAAAACTTTAATAAAAAACGATGTCATAAGCACTGCGGTAACTTTCTGTCCCTGCGGTATAGCAGCCGTGCAATATCAATATGTAGTATTTTATCATTTAAACCCACCCAGTAAATAATTTATACGCTACTAACTTTATCACTGCTGTAATACCAACCCAAGAAGGGGTGTAAGTTTTACACGGCAAAAGTTATTTATGCAACTGTCATATAATTAAGCCTTTTGGGATTCGAGTGGCGGCACTCGTCCCATCGCCAACGATGAGCGAGAAGCGAGTGGAGCCAGCGAACTACTTTTAAAATTAGTGTCTTTATTGTCACGTGATGTATATCGTTTGTTCGTCTCTTGAGCGAAATAGTAGAGTCATAGTCGTAGAGACTAAGTTAAGATCACGTGGCGAAAATGATAGCAGCCCTAATGCGTGATCGCGTCAGGTCCCGCGCGGCACCAGCCGCCGCCGCGCTCGGCCATCGAGCGCGCGTGCAGCATGAAGGAGGAGCTGCTGGCCGCCATCGAGAAGCTGGCGCGCCGCCTGCCGCCCAACACGCTCGACCAGCTCGTCGACGAGCTCGGCGGGACGGAGAACGTCGCCGAGGTAGGCATATTACGGCTAAAGTAGTTCAATGTTAACTGTTCATAATGTTTGAAAAGATATTCTGATAAAACCATGTTTATAGAGATTTGTCTCAAAATATATTTTTTTTTTCATTTTGAAGAAGCGTGTTTCTTTTTCAGAACAACTTTTGTAAAAGTTTCTGTTTTCAATTGACGTAGGTGATTAGCATCGTTCGATTTTTATGGCATCGAAAAGTACGTACGGGCGCCGCTTAGCATAGCTTCAACGGCATATCAAGAGGTTTGCTCGCGATGTGAACACTTGAAGTCGCCTTTGTAAGCTAAAGAGAGTCAGAGCGAGCTCTTTACCGCAGTGGAAGGCATGCATTACAGTCTGTACATAATAATTGGCACAGACATTGATGATTAAAACCCCGTGCTTCTATTTTAATTTGCCATAACTGTAATTACCTATAACACTTTGATCTCCAGATGACAGGCCGCAAAGGACGTGTAGTACAAACAGAGGATGGTCAGATCCTCTACGAGAGCCGTTCCGAAGCTGATGTCCCACTAGAAACACTGAACCTCACTGAAAAGCAGCGCTTCATGGACGGGGAGAAGGACGTCGCCATCATCTCTGAGGCGGCCTCCAGCGGTATCTCGCTACAGAGCGACCGGAGGTAAGTTTACTGATGCTTCAGATGTAGGATGCGGTGCTGACGTAATACAGTGTTGGCAACGCATTTGCAATCTAAGGGCCGTATTAATAAACTCATCTTGACTGCGAGGCCCGTCACAAGATACGTCAAACTAAACGCCAAACCATAGAATACTGTCATTTTTGACGAATCTCGAGACGAGCGTTAGAGTTGAGATCAGTTTATTAATACGGGCCTTAGGCTTGCAGTCTTGTGAATGCGAATGGCTATGGGTCACAAGTTCCACTTACCATCAGGTGGCCTGTGTGCTCGTTAGTCTACTCTACGCCATAAAAAATAAACAATAAGGTGGTTTGGGATTGTATTGTAAAGTCAGTATTTCATGAGTGTTCTTAGGTATAGAGGAAAGTATTGTTATCGTGTCTTGCATATTATTTCTTTCCATCCAACATTTTGAACAAGTTATTATTGATTTCGCTGTGAGGTGACGACTACTATTATTGATCGTGTGTGTTGTTCAGGGCGCGGAATCAGCGGCGGCGCGTGCACATCACACTCGAGCTGCCTTGGTCCGCCGACAGAGCCATACAACAGTTCGGTGAGCAGCGAATAGTAAAACAAAACGTAACCAAGTTATTGGTGATTCGGAGATAAGACTCCCTAAATCATGTAGACCACATTAGGCCAACGGGTGACGTGATGACGGGTTGTCAGACAGATCAAACTTATATTTTAACTTGACACCTGATATAGTTTATAAGATTCATTTTGGTTTTATTATCATGGCAAATATAAGGGATTTGATGAGTATTCCGTTACATTAACGTAAAGGAACACTCATCGAAATCCTACATCATAATAATGTACAATTAAAGGACACAGCACGGAAAGAATGGAAAAAAAAACTTTGTTGAATTTAGTTTAAAAAAAAATATGTTACGTGTCTTGATCAATATATAAAAATCCTTGGTCGGCAATAAAATTCTATGACTAGTTTTTGAGAAAAAAAATCTCGCACTTTGGACATGTTGATGATCGTGGATAATATCATGTATTGTACCAATAGAAATATTGTTTTTTGGTGCTATAGACCTAACCTTCACTCGACCATCTTCCAGTATAATTTTCCCTACTTTTTGAATGTTTTATGGTGAATTAGCTTCAACAGGCCGACCAGGTCTAGGGTCATCTTCTATGCTCTTCCTTCCACGCTTAAAATCATTTGACCACTTTTGGACAGTAGATAACGAAGGAGAGGACTCACGGTAAACTAAATCCATTTCTTCTTTAATAGACTTGATTTTTTCCCTGTTTAGTCAAGAATTTTATCACTGCTCGATGCTCCAATTTAATTAACACTGTAAAGTCGCTAATGGTGATCACGTTTGTTCAGCAGTAGCAGAAAAACAAAAGAACGTGTAAGCTTCAAATTTACTTTTTTTACTGTCAATGAATGACTTAGCGGCCAGTACTAAGAAGTTTACTAAAAAGGTTTGCAAGATAACAATACCGAGAATTTATTGAACGTCCCTCGTAACATTTTTTTTTAAATTCACCGTTGTCTTTTTTCCATACTTTCCGTGCAATATTTTAAAATTGAAACACTTTAATTCTTCAAATAATAAATGTAAAGTTTTTTTTTCGTTTACATGTTTGCTAAGCTATAGGTTTTGTGGTCGATTTTGCGGAGCCCGGGCAACCACTAACCTAGAGTATTTCGCAAAATTATTCTCTATGCTCGCGTCGAGTCGACGACGTCCAGCTCGGTGCAAAATAATGATATCTAATGTGTAATGTTGGTTGTGGCAGGTCGCACGCACCGGTCCAACCAGGTGAATGCGCCGGAGTACATATTCCTGATCTCGGACCTGGCGGGCGAGCGGCGGTTCGCGTCCACCGTCGCCAAGCGGCTCGAGTCGCTGGGCGCGCTCACGCACGGCGACCGCCGCGCGACCGAGACGCGCGACCTCAGCCAGTTCAACATAGACAACAAATACGGTGAGACCGGCGACATGCTACACTCGACACTCATCAATATATCTCGGACCTGATCGAGTCGCTGGACTAACATAACTTCGAACATCGATTTCCAAAGTAGCTTCCCAGGGCTGACATTCTATACGGTAAAACCTAACTGCGTGACGTATTATCGTATTGTCAACGTTCCCCGAGTTCAAAACGATACGATAACACGTCAAAAGCAACTTTACCCTGTACAATAGAGGCTTAGATGTCAACCTGGCCGCCGGCTGCAAAACATCGGCTTAAGTAGTACTTAACATGGCCCCAAAGACGTTCACTGCTGCGTCCTGGCTTGGATCTTCCCCAAGGTTGACCACAGTGTAGTCGGTCCGTCTGTCTTCTTTTACCGAAAGTTTTTACTCGTACTCAGACCTGATTTTAGATCGACAAATACATTTTTCATCACACTTGCTCGTAAATGGTGTTATTCCATGCCTGTATACAGAAGGACAATGGCCTAAATTGTTCCCGCGGGAATTATGGCGAGTTTGTCATCCCTAGGGAGTAATGACTTTCTTTTTAAAATTTGCAACTCTTTCGTACATCATTTCTGACTAAGGAGGTTTAATTTTCAGCCAAAAATTAAATCGGTTTCTAATTTCATCTTTAAAAATTAGCTATAGACTAACTTACATTACACAAAACCTATACGCTTCATTAAACTTCATTATTTTTATACCTATTTCAAGTTTATATCAACATTTATCATTAATTTTAGTAATTATACATTTTTATCAAATTGGCTAAATCTGGCTCGAATCCAGGTCGAAACTAAACGCAGTTAATATCTGTCACAAAAAAAATATTGTTTCCATTTACGTTCCCGTTCGTCAAAAGTTATTTATTTATATTTTGCAGAGTTAAAGTGTTTTCTCTTTGTTTTTTTCCTCGCAAATGTGATGAAAACCATTGTGTGTATCACAGGCATTAAGGGGATTACTAACTCGAGTCATTAAAAGCCCTCCGCCTTCGGCGTCGGGCTTCTAACACTCTCTTTAGTAATTCCCTTCATACTACCCTTGATGCACAATGTACTATTTGTCAGTCTGATTTGAGTGTTCTCTTTTTCTCTTGTTATGTAAAAGAAGGGGAATCAAAATATAACTGAAGATCGTAAAATGTACTATCGAACCAACGGAACCCTGACCCACCATAGAACCTTGTCACAGTGATTGATGTTAGGACTGTCATACGACGCTATACGACAATCGTACGTCAATCATTGTGACAAGGTTCCATGGTGGGTCAGGGTTCCGTTGGTTCGATAGTACTTGTTTGACGCCAACTAACTTAAGCTTTGATTTCTCATATAACAGGTTATCAACCCTAAAGATCTCGTTATTTTTGATACAATTTGTAAATCTGAAACTGACATTTTCTTTTTTGTTTGTTCAGGTCGAACGGCCCTAGAAGCAGTAATGAAGGCTATCATGAAATACGAAACTCCCCTAGTACCTCCCCCGAGGGATTACACCGGCGATTTCTTCCAGGTAACTACGCCTCAAAGGCTCATAATCTTTAACTTTGTTCAACAAGAACAGGAAACACATTGATGAGACAGCCGATTTTCCAGTAGCTGAAACATTCCTACGCTGAAAGAAAGTCTTTGAAAATGTCACCTGGTGGCACCACATATTTCCATTGTTGTGCAAGTCATACATATTTGATATATTATTGTGTTCTGCAGGACATCGCGAACGCGCTGGTCGGAGTAGGACTCATAACCAACAGCGAGACGGCGCCGGGCGTGCTCTCTCTTGATAAGGTAGCTTCGGCGACGCATTAGTTTTAAGCATGAGTATTTTAAACTTGGAGTAATGGATTGTTTAAATTGCGATTTTTACCCATACTTTTGTACATTATTTACAATGGGCTTTAACGGGCCAAAAATGTGGGCTACCACACGGTTGAAGTTCATTTGCACGTCATGATAGAACAAGTACGATTTTCGCTTGCAATAATATTATGACAGTGACAAGTGTCAACCTTAGAGATAATTAGATCTCACAGAACTTTTTGTTAAACTGGTAGACCACTTTTTTGGTCGACCGTAACTCAAGGTTTCGATTTGATAGCTTTGCAACGACCGTTGTTGCGAGCATTCTCAAAAGGAAATCTGTGTCTGTGTTTTTATCCCAGTTAAAGTCACTTCTAGTGTTTTAAATAATAAATTACGTCATTGGGTAATAAGACTAATAAGAACGCGTTAGCATCTGTGTAATGTTTATGTTTGTGTATTCTCTAGGACTACAACAACATGTCTAAGTTCCTGAATCGTATCCTGGGCATGCCGGTGGACCTGCAGAACCGGCTCTTCAAGTACTTCACCGACACGCTCGCCGCCGTCATGGAGCAAGGTACTTTGATATACCACGCGCGTAGAAATAAACATCTCGCTCAAGAATTAATTCGACCCTTAGTCTCTTGACATTCATTGATGTTCATGGATGCCTTGGTAACTACAGCTATACGGCTAGTAACTCAGTGTGTGTTGAAAGTCTACTTACCATCAGATAGCATGTTAGCTCGTTTGCGTTTACGCTATTATGGTATTAGTGTATGTAACTGATACATAATGATAATGAGAGTCCTTAAAACACGAGTGTGGTTTTGTGGAATGAGCCAAAGGCGAGAAAAAGAAATTTAGAAAGCGACTTAACGTCAAATATGGTTGCAAAACAAAACTCTGCTGTGTCACGAATATATATATATTTTTTAAATCATAGACAAACTAATATAGTCCTTATTGTGTAGTTCGAAGTCAAATGTCGTACGATATTGTACAAAAAAATATACCGAGGTGACGTTTCAATTGATACTTGAATTGGATCAATTTAAATAGTGTTGGTTTTGGAAGATGTTCCAAATTTGAAACTCATTACTTTATAATATTTGATGATGTAATTACAAAATTACGTTACAGCTGTCATAGCTGTCACCTACGACCACAGTAATGCTGGTCATTTCCAACGGGTTTTGAAAGCATAATAGAAGACTTATCATATGTGTGTAAATAAAGAATCCACCTTATGTGTGTGTGTGTGTGTGCAGCCAAGCGCAGCGGGCGGTTCGACCTGGGCATCCTGGACCTGGGCAGCGCGGGCGAGTGCGTGCGCCGCGTGCGCTGCGTGCGCTTCCTGCGCCGCCACGCCACCGGCACCGCGCCCGTCGAGCTGCACACCGTGCACTCCGAGGTAGGGGGGGGGGGGGGCTCCTACACACGGTTCGACCTGGGCATCCTGGACCTGGGCAGCGCGGGCGAGTGCGTGCGCCGCGTGCGCTGCGGGCGCTTCCTGCGCCGCCACGCCACCGGCACCGCGCCCGTCGAGCTGCACACCGTGCACTCCGAGGTAGGGGGGGGGGGGGGCTCCTACACACGGTTCGACCTGGGCATCCTGGACCTGGGCAGCGCGGGCGAGTGCGTGCGCCGCGTGCGCTGCGTGCGCTTCCTGCGCCGCCACGCCACCGGCACCGCGCCCGTCGAGCTGCACACCGTGCACTCCGAGGTAGGGGGGGGGGGGGGCTCCTACACACGGTTCGACCTGGGCATCCTGGACCTGGGCAGCGCGGGCGAGTGCGTGCGCCGCGTGCGCTGCGTGCGCTTCCTGCGCCGCCACGCCACCGGCACCGCGCCCGTCGAGCTGCACACCGTGCACTCCGAGGTAGGGGGGGGGGGGGGCTCCTACACACGGTTCGACCTGGGCATCCTGGACCTGGGCAGCGCGGGCGAGTGCGTGCGCCGCGTGCGCTGCGTGCGCTTCCTGCGCCGCCACGCCAACGGCACCGCGCCCGTCGAGCTGCACACCGTGCACTCCGAGGTAGGGGGGGGGGGGGGGGGCTCCTACACACGGTTCGACCTGGGCATCCTGGACCTGGGCAGCGCGGGCGAGTGCGTGCGCCGCGTGCGCTGCGTGCGCTTCCTGCGCCGCCACGCCACCGGCACCGCGCCCGTCGAGCTGCACACCGTGCACTCCGAGGTAGGGGGGGGGGGGGGGCTCCTACACACGGTTCGACCTGGGCATCCTGGACCTGGGCAGCGCGGGCGAGTGCGTGCGCCGCGTGCGCTGCGTGCGCTTCCTGCGCCGCCACGCCACCGGCACCGCGCCCGTCGAGCTGCACACCGTGCACTCCGAGGTAGGGGGGGGGGGGGCTCCTACACACGGTTCGACCTGGGCATCCTGGACCTGGGCAGCGCGGGCGAGTGCGTGCGCCGCGTGCGCTGCGTGCGCTTCCTGCGCCGCCACGCCACCGGCACCGCGCCCGTCGAGCTGCACACCGTGCACTCCGAGGTAGGGGGGGGGGGGGGCTCCTACACACGGTTCGACCTGGGCATCCTGGACCTGGGCAGCGCGGGCGAGTGCGTGCGCCGCGTGCGCTTCCTGCGCCGCCACGCCACCGGCACCGCGCCCGTCGAGCTGCACACCGTGCACTCCGAGGTAGGGGGGGGGGGCTCCTACACACGGTTCGACCTGGGCATCCTGGACCTGGGCAGCGCGGGCGAGTGCGTGCGCCGCGTGCGCTGCGGGCGCTTCCTGCGCCGCCACGCCACCGGCACCGCGCCCGTCGAGCTGCACACCGTGCACTCCGAGGTAGGGGGGGGGGGGGGCTCCTACACACGGTTCGACCTGGGCATCCTGGACCTGGGCAGCGCGGGCGAGTGCGTGCGCCGCGTGCGCTGCGTGCGCTTCCTGCGCCGCCACGCCACCGGCACCGCGCCCGTCGAGCTGCACACCGTGCACTCCGAGGTAGGGGGGGGGGCTCCTACACACGGTTCGACCTGGGCATCCTGGACCTGGGCAGCGCGGGCGAGTGCGTGCGCCGCGTGCGCTGCGTGCGTTTCTTACACCACCGGCACCGCTATTAATTCTTAATGGGAATTGTATTAGGATTTAGACATTTATTTATTACTTCTCTTTAACATATTATTATAAAGTCTATACGTTGTCTAAATCTGTTTTTTCTCCAATAAATTAAATAAACTGCAATCAGAGCACTGCAGAAGTGAAAGTGAGTGAAGAAATGTGAGTCAAAAACCGACATTCCTACTAAGAGTTGAAAACTTAATTCCCAAATACCCTATAAGACACTTGACTGGTTATTCTGTGTTAACCATGTGGTTAACTGGTAGAGAATGCCTCTGGCGATTAAGTCCGCCGTTTCTACAGTCGAGTTCATAAATATGTATACACTCTAGTACCTTGTCACTTTAATCGTTGTAACAATTCATATGTGGCAGTTTAAACATGGATATTGCACAACCAATAAATCGGCCCCCAGTCCCCGGCGGCCCCGCTATTCCTGGCTACGGTAGCGGTCGCGGTAACAGCGGGGCGGGGGGTGCTAAGAATCTCCGGCAGAGATATGGCTACCACCACCGACGACCCCTGGCCCTGGCAACTTATAACACACGCACGTTGAGGGCTGACGAGAAGATCGTGGAACTTGAGGAAGAATTGAGCAGGTTACGCTGGGACATAGTGGGATTATCAGAAGTCCGAAGACAGGGGGAGGACACGATAACTCTTAAGTCGGGTAACCTGTTCTTTTTCCGGGAAGGCGACAAACTGTCCCAGGGAGGTGTCGGGTTTATCGTCCACAGGTCTCTTGTGAACAACGTTGTCAAGATCGAGAGCGTGTCGTCAAGAGTAGCTTACCTTATACTCAGAATCACCAAACGGTATTCGCTGAAGGTCATACAGGTATACGCTCCAACTTCGACGCACTCCGATGATGAGGTGGAGGTAATGTATGAGGATATTTGCAGAGCCATACATTCCACCAAAACTCACTACAACGTTGTCATGGGAGACTTTAACGCAAAGCTGGGTAAACGAAGCGGAAATGAGCTGAGAGTGGGGCAATTTGGAATTGGAAGTCGGAATTCCCGCGGCCAGCTGCTGGCGGGCTTCATGGAGAAAGAGGGACTCTTTATGATGAACTCTTTCTTCAAGAAGAGTGAATGCCGCAAATGGACATGGGTGAGTCCCGACGGTGCGACCAGAAATGAGATAGATTTCATCATGTCGACCAGAAGGCAAATATTCAATGATGTCTCCGTGATCAATGCGGTCAAAACCGGGAGCGATCATCGAATGGTCAGAGGCACATTGAATATCGACGTACGCTTGGAAAGGTCACGCCTGATGAAATCAACGCTCCGTCAAGCACCGATTCATATCCAAAACCCCGAGAACTTTCAGCTTGAACTCAAAAACCGCTTCGAAAGCCTAGGTGAACAGGTTTGTGGAAACTGTCCAAACGGTCGGGTCTAAGTTTTTCAAGACTCGCCGTTCAAAAGGAACCAAGAAAATCTCTGATTCTACCCAAAAGTTAATGGAGAACAGACGTGCTATGGTTCTGCAGTCATCACAAGATGCTTCTCAGTACAGACAGCTCAATAGACAGATCTCTAAGTCTTTGACCCGCGACATACGCCAATTTAATACTAATAGTATTGAAGAGGCTATTGAGCGAAACAAAGGATCTAAAGTGTTTAAAAAAGATTTGTCTATTGGGCAGAGCCAGCTGATGAGGCTGAAGACCGATGACGGCAGGATCATATCGTCTAAACCTGAGCTTTTGGGAGAGATAGAGAAGTTCTACGGACAGCTGTACACGACAACACGCCCACCTGTCAGCAACCTAGCAGAAGACCCAAGAGCTAGGTTGTTCCGACACTACACCGAAGATATCCCGGACGTTAGCCTGTACGAGATTAGAGTGGCTCTAAAACGGCTTAAGAACAGCAAGGCACCGGGTGATGACGGAATTACGGCTGAGCTTCTGAAAGCAGGTGGATCACCGGTTTTAAAAGCTCTTCAGAAGCTATTTGATTCCGTCATAGCCCAGGGTAAAACGCCGCAAGCATGGCACGCGGGCGTGGTGGTTCTTTTCTTCAAAAAGGGTGATAATACACTGCTGAAGAATTATAGACCCATCACGCTCCTGAGTCATGTTTATAAGCTGTTCTCTAGAGTCATTACGAATCGTCTCGCTCGCAGGTTTGACGACTTTCAGCCTACCGAACAAGCCGGTTTCCGAAAAGGCTTTAGCACCATAGACCACATCCATACGCTGCGGCAGGTTATACAGAAGACCGAGGAGTATAATCAGCCACTATGCTTAGCGTTTGTGGACTATGAGAAGGCCTTCGATTCGATATCGGTACATCGAGGTGTTAAAGTGTTTGTATAGAAACGCCACTATGTCAGTTCGCCTTCAGGACCGGAACTCGAAGCCTATCCAATTGCAGCGAGGAGTAAGACAGGGAGATGTAATATCTCCGAAACTGTTTACTGCTGCATTGGAAGACGCTTTCAAGCTTCTGGACTGGGGGGGTTTTGGCATCAGCATAAATGGCGAATACATCACTCACCTTCGATTCGCCGACGATATTGTCATCATGGCTGAGACCCTGGAGGACCTTGGTACAATGCTCGATGGCCTCAGTAGAGTTTCTCAACAAGTGGGTCTTAAAATGAACATGGACAAGACGAAAATCATGTCAAATGTCCATGTCGTACCCACTCCTGTCAAAGTTGGTGACTCTACTCTCGAAGTTGTTGACGACTATGTATACCTAGGACAAAAAATCCAGTTAGGTAAGTCCAACTTCGAAAAAGAGGTCAATCGTCGAATCCAACTCGGATGGGCAGCGTTCGGTAAGCTACGCACTATCTTCTCGTCCCAAATACCACAGTGCCTCAAGACAAAAGTCTTTGATCAGTGTGTGTTGCCAGTGATGTCGTATGGATCCGAGACATGGTCGCTTACAATGGGCCTCATAAGAAGGCTCAAGGTCACTCAAAGGGCGATGGAAAGAGCTATGCTGGGTGTTTCCTTGCGAGATCGAATCAGGAATGAGGAGATTCGCAGGAGAACTAAAGCAACCGATATAGCTCACCGGATTGCAAACCTTAAGTGGCAGTGGGCGGGGCACATTGCTCGTAGAACTGATGGCCGTTGGAGCGGAAAGGTTCTAGAGTGGCGACCGCGAACCGGGAGACGAAGTGTTGGCAGACCTTCCACAAGGTGGACTGACGATCTGATAAAGGTCGCGGGAAACCGCTGGATGACAGCAGCAGAGGACCGATCGTTGTGGAAAACCTTGGGGAAGGCCTTTGTCCAGCAGTGGACGTCTTGCGGCTGATAATGATGATGATGAGTTTAAACATGACATTAAATAGACAAAGTACTATAGTGTATTACATATTTATGAACTCGACTGTACTACATTTATTTGTATTGGGCAAGGAAGTTTAAATAAATAAAACGCACCATACAAATTTATAACTAATTACGACGTCATCACTTGCTAAATACTGTACTAAATGTATGATAAAAACCTGTACCTAATTTGTAATATTGGTCATGAAAGTTTTGGTGCAGTCGCACTACAAAGAATATAATTTATGTTTGCTTGTTTCACATTTAATAACCATGTCTTTCATCAAAACTTGTATTGTTCTAATTCGTCACATTTTGTTGTTTGTCCCCACAGCACATGTTAACATTATCCTTTTCTCCAGCGCGGCATGGACTGGACGGAAGCGCTGGAGAAGAACTCTCTGCTGAGCGGGCCCAAGGAGGGCTTCTACCTGTCGCTGACGGCGCGCAACAACAAGTACACGTGCGTGCTGTGCGCCGCCACCGCGCAGGCGCACACGCGCGCCAAGCTCTCCAAGAAGGAGCAGATGTTCCAGATATACAGGTACACGGGAGGCACAGGTCTAATCTGATCTTATAGATGGGCCCTTTCGGATACACTTTACCGTAAGACCATCGGGTAATGCATTTAAGTTAGAAAATTACATCGGTACATGGTGACCGCGGGGGTTCGAACTCGGTACCTTACGATTTCGAGTCGACCCCCTTAAGCCACTAGGTCACCGACGCTCCGGGTACACGAGGCACAGATATACAGGTACGAGGGTACACAGATACGCGACACAGCTGAACCTGGGGTCGGCTGTTTACGGATGCATCACAAGTAGGATCCGGGGCGGTATCACGCATTTTTAAAATTACGTCATTGAAAGACACATATATGGATTCACGATAACACAGGTACACAGAACTCGGATGTCTTCATTTTATTGTTATTATTTGGTCTACGAATAAACAGCCTTACATGCAATCATACAGGGGCACAGACATAAAGGTAAAAATCCATACAGGACACAGATACATGAATACATAGACACAGATTGTGCCATGTAGATTGGGTGTGCGTCGCAATTGTTTAGATGCATGTTTCCATGTAAGGTCTATTCACTCTTTGTTGTATTATCATGTAAAAAAACACTTCTCGAAGACGTCACACTTTTCCCTCAGATTACATAAGAAACATATTATGTTGTTGTATACTTAAAGAAACTCACGAAGTATTGAAATCAACAAAGTAACCACTGAAAAATATATTTTGTCTTCAATAATCGAAGGAACGAATGAATAACCTCAAAATTATCTGACATTGCAATGTGTAGATTGTCTTTGCATCCTATTTATCGTACGTCACGTTTGTTTACACGATAAGACAACTATGTATGAACAGACCTTAGATGATTTGTTTGTGCCCTGTACTGTAGGTTTAATGTAACAATTGGTAATTAGTAACTAAGACCTTGTTGCAGCAGCACTGTTTGTTGTGTGGGGATAAGATAACCGGTAAAATTACTAGCATGGAGGCATTTCATCTTATTACTCAGAGTTGGCGACGCATTTGCGGTGTTAGGATTTCAGTCTTGAGATTGTAGTCATACTCATGACAATACAAGGAATGGCTCTGGGTCTCAGATCTCATTTAAAATGACGTGACTTGTTTGCACAGCATAAAATAAATTGGTTTAATGTTCAAGCGGTGCATGCGCTTATAGAGACGTCTTGCAATGTGTAACCTGTTCGTGATTCGTGATGTATAGGGTTAGGATTTTGGTGGCATTTCGTGGTTCTAGAATCTATGGAGTCGCTATTTCCTAATTATACATAATACTTTGATTTTGACCTTTAGTATATTCTAAATACACCTTTAGTTCGGTTATGTCATACCTACCAATATTTGCTTGTTTGTAACGCTTTCACAGCAGATATATCGTCCATCCCAAAATTAATTTAAATTGGTTCATCGGCTTAATTTTGAAATATTAAAATACTGTAGGTCAAAATCAAAGTGGTATGTATATTATTATAAAAAGGAAATAGCTACGCCATGGATTCTGTAACCACAATTTTCCACCAAAGGTCCTAACTCTAGTGATGTGAGAGTACAAGCCGGTGTGTTCCCCCAGGCCTAACACGGGGCTGCAGCTGCGGCTGGAGTCGCTGGCGGAGATCGAGAAGAAGTACAAGCGCGTGCCCGAGGAGGAGGCCGAGACGTCGTGGCGCGCGCAGCACGCCGCCTCGCTGCGCGTGTGCAGCCACGCCTACTGGCGCGCCAGCTGCCGCAGCGCCAGCAGCTGCGAGGTCAGTGCCAGCGACTTGACCTGACAAACTATCCATTTATTTAAAGGTCACTAATTCTCTATCTCTGGACAAAGGCCGTACCCAACGGGCGACCGAGACAAGACCCAGCGGAACGAAGAAACTTTTATTATAGTTTTTTTTCAATTTCGTATTAAGTGGACGTTGAGTCAGCTGTGCGCCAAATCTTATTATTGCTTTGCTGAAAGTAACGCTACGTGTGCTACACCGTAGCCGATAGCCGTAGAATGTATTCGCTATGTAGCGTAACTCTGCTACGAGGGGTACTCTGAATTTATTTTGTTTTTTAGGTGTCATTCTTTAGCAAGTAAGGTTTGAACGGAGAAGAGGAACATCACAAATGTTTTCGTTGGGAGACGAGGGGGGTTTTTAGCAGGTGTATTTTTGTCATACTATATGTACGGTTTGTACAACGTTTTAAATCATAGTTCTGTTGTTCTGAAGATAACTTTATTTGTATTAAAATAAGTTAATAGTAGCGAGTACACGCAACGGCTGATATTGCTGAACTGTCGTGCATATGTAAGTTGATAGTGGATCGTACACTATATACGCATATTTAAATAGGTGCTTTGTTTGTTAAGAAAACACATGAATTGGGTGCGTAAACATACAGAATTCTTCAATTATAGTATAAACAGAAAAATAGGTTCATCTCCGGCCCTTTTGGAGTTTGTTACTTATTACCGCTCGGGCGCTAGGGATGAATTACTGTTTATACTGTGCCAATATCAGGTAGTATTATAGCAGCCAATAATATGTTTGATCAGTTTGATCACAGTTGGTTATAGTGTTGGCATATGTTCAGGTTGGGCTGCGGCGGCGCACGTACCACGTGCTGTCGGGCTCGGTGCTGGCCGTGTGGGCGCGCGTGGAGGGTGTGCTGGCGGCGCGCTCGCAGCTCAACAAGATGCAGGTCGTGCGCATCAAGACCGACCAGGGACTCAAGATCGTCGGTCAGTACTCACTTACACGCACACGCACGCACCCAAAACTGGCGAACACTCTGTACTCTGGGGAGTGTGCAAAAAACCCCACGAGCTATTACGGCCGTGTCCTGTCTACAATTGGACTTCCAGATGCACCGCAGGATGCCACCCGTACCTGGTGGAAATTCCACCTTTTCGAACGGATCATCCTTCATAATGCGTACTGGAAAAGAGTGGACCTATTTAAAGCTAGCGTAAATAGGCATCTTCTCCCCACCAACCCACTCGACGATTATTAATTAAACAAATGTAGTTTTATCGTCACGTAATGCACTGGTAGCACAAGTTGTGTTTTCTCGCTTGTTGCTCAGTGCGCCTCTATCGTTACTTACTAGATAGAAAGGGAGATCCGAGCGACAACCAAATCTCGGGCAACTTGTGCTAGCAGCACTGGGATATTATGAGTGATGATGATGAAGTAAGGTTACGAGACAAAACAAAACAACGTGTCCTAATAATAAACATGAGTATGATAATAGATAATAAATAATAAATAGATGATTTTCTTTCTGACATTTTCTTTAACACCGTCCCGCAGGCACCATGATCCCAAAGAACTGCGTGGAGCCTCTCAAGGAGACGCTCGCCTCGGACGCCGTCAGCGTCTCCGAGCAGACCTTCGAGCACAGCGACCTCAAGTGAGCCGCTCGCTCGCTCGTCGTCAGCCACCATGGGAGACGCCCGCTTTACCCACCCGGTTATACTTTACGATACACACTTTAATTTACATACCAACAAATAAAACTATGGAGAGTAACCACTTGACAGTTCTTGGATACCGTAGTATCCAAAGTAATGGCGCAATTACATTAGGTTGAGGACGGAATGCGAGGTCGGATTCGTTATTCACTTGTTTACACTGACCGAGTGACCGAGAAAGCGGTTGCAGTAAAATACGGTTGATTGCATAATGTAAACGCGCCATAATGCGGTTGATAAAATAACAGTCTTTTATTGACATTATACATTAGGTCCAAAGTTAAAGAATTTATATTTACACTATTCCAGCTGGACTGTCAAGTGGTTTGTGGTTAGGAGCAGAACGAGTGTGGTTTTGATTTTAGAACGAATTTTATAGTATATGTTGTTCTAGAAATTAATGGATAGAGTTACTCCTAAACTTCAACTGTAATACTTCCCTGCTAAACCAAACAGTAGCATCTCAAATACAACTCCTGTAGCAATATCAGTCCCATTACTAAGACGAAAGGATTTAATCTACTTTGGCAATTAAATCTGAGATACTGCTTATTGGCTTGGGAGGGCAGAAAATCCCTATAATGTAGCGGTATCTCGTACGTTTACAATTGAAGGTTCAGGTGTTTACATTCTCCTCAATATTGACATACTGGTTCTTTCAAGACTAGGTTCTTATGACATTAAAATTACCTCTTTAATTGTTAATATTTAGTGTTAAGCTTGCGATTTGACAGGGATCTCGCTCGGCTCGGGGCCACATAATAAACCGATCTTGGTTATGACCCATTTCAAGATACAGTTAATGTTTAGTCATAGGAAACTGTCATTTTTGACCATACCGAACCTTAACATACGCTTAAACTGCGTCAATTCAGATGCGTCACAGAGGCAAAAAAAAAGGCGTTCTTTTGGACTTCTTCGGTCGACGAATAATACTCTAAAAACGTGACTGCCTAAACGTTACGTCAACGTATTTTAATCTTGGAAGCGCCTGGCAGCTGAAATTCGTGCCTCTGATGGCACCCTCGGCCATAGCCGACACAAGTTCAAGATTATAAGAGACTTTGTTTCGTATCAAATGAGTTGTAATTTGCATAGCATTAAACATGTTCGGCGTGTGAGTGACACATTTTGTATTTGACGTAAGGCGTTCAAAAGGTTAAGCTTCGGTGTGGTCGATCCTTATCACTCGAGAATAGCTTATTAATATGACCTTTATTCTTGTAAGATGGCGGTCAGCTGTGATAAAGCCCCAGCGTAGTGAACCACATTACTTACGCGCTGCCTCCCTAAGCCAAAGGCAGTATCTCAGATAAAACTCCTGTAGCAATATCGACCTTATTAACAGAATAAAATACAAATCGCTTTGGTTATTGAATTTGTGATACTGCTTATTGGCTTCGGAAGGCAGCGCGGTGGTCTCGTGTTTCCTAACATATAGTAGATGCCAACTTAGTGAAATGTTAAGTTGGCATCTAATATATTATCAATATTTCTTGCCCCTTAAAAATTGTATCACGTTAGACATTTTATAGCAGATGAAGTCCACAATAAAAAACTTCAAGATGGGCGCGCACTGTTTTTTTTAAATGTGCTGCGTGACTTTCTATGTAAAATTGTTTTTATATCGTTTTTCGCAATATGGCGAGTTTTTTTTATATTTCTGTTAAACCTATACTTTCTAAGAGGAATCATATAGGTAGGTAATTGATTACTATATGTTCTGCTACATGATGCGTAATACCCAAGGTCAATTATTATTTAATTTGAATAGCATAATTTTGCATTTGTTTTGGCAAAACAAAATGCTTTGTAAATGTAGCGATCTTTGATTAGGTACATTGTGAAAACGCGAAAAAAACGAATGTTTTTGTTATATGATTGAAATCAAGTGTCAATTCAAATATTGATTGTGATCTATTTGATTTTGACTGCGCATGACCCGAGGAAAGTCGGCTGCCGTTTATGGCAGCCAGTGAGGACTAAAGGTCATCACAGGCTGCAACGCCCCAGCACCAAATCAGCACCGCCTCTCCTCAAAATGGAACATTGAAAAGTGAGCTTTGATTTGTGTTAGTGCGATACATTTGTCAGTGGACGACGCGAGGCAAGCAAATCTTTTTACTTTTTAACTTGAAAAAATTATCGTACAATAAAAAATAAAGATACTAACATCGAACATGCCCAAAGAAGATGATGACGAATACCGAAAGAGTCTGAGTAAGAAAAAGAACTACAAATATGACCAAAGATTTCAAAGACTACCAACGAAAGTGATGAATGAAGGATGACGAAAGCAGAATGACACGAATTTAAGAATCCCACCCACAAATCAAAGCTCACTTGTAACGTTTCTCTTTAAGCTAAGGCGGTGCTGAGCCGGTGACGGGGCGTTGTAGTGTGCGATTACCATTATGCTGTACCAACCATAGGCCAATATATATATTAAATTTTTCCTGACGAACGGTGGCCGTTGGCTGGATGTTCAGCGCTTTACCATCTCGCAACCTAGAGCAGGTTTCAGCAGGTCCATGATTCGTGTTTAGTGCTGTGGTGTCACTTTCTAACAAGTTATCAGGTAACTTGGTGAGAGGGTGACTCATCCTCGTCTATCCACAGATACGCGTGGCCGACCAAAGCTAAAACGCAGTACGCATGTGGAGTTCAGAGTCTCGCACTGCCTTTTTTCTTTTGGAGGACGGATCAGGCCTGCGGCCTACTAAAACAGAATTGATATAGGAATGATATTATTTATGTAGCGCCAGACGGCGCATAGCCTGTAGTTTAAACGAATTCGCCGCGGCTCGCGCGGCTCGTAACTGGCATTCAGTTCCCAAACTAATATAATTAATTGTTAGACTATATGACGTATCGATTATTAGTTATGTATAATTTAATTATTTATAGAATTGTAGACATCCAAAGTTGAACTACCGACCAACGGAAAAGCAACGTATGCGTATGACACCCACGGGTCACACTCTTGTACTGCGCTTTTCTTTGGGACGGCAGTGATGTACCGACGCCAGTGAGTATATCTGTACGGAGATGCTTACCAAACTAAAATGTTTTTTTAACGTATCCGTTGAGATTTATCCGGTGGCGACTGTACTTAGATTTTTTTTGACAAGTTTTAAATAGGACTCAACAAATTGTGACGCGGTGGTTTTTCTTTATGTCAAATTAACTGGACTGCGCCGTAATGGTATAATTTTTTATTTGTACAAAATGTTAAAATGTTTTAACTAGACATTTTTATTTCTTTTAAATGAATTATCGTTACTTATTAGGTGTTTCAAATTGTTTTATTGCTGCAGTGTTCGAGTAGCCTAAGGTGTTTGAATACTAAATGATTCGATGACGAAGTGCGCAGTAGATCTGTAACTATAATGACTCCTGCGCACCGCATTGCTTCATTCACTTTAGTAGTATACCACTAACTGTACGTAAATTGTATCAAATACATTATAAAGCGCGTGCAATACGAAAAGTGGAATCTTTTGGAAGTGTTTTTGGCAGGTTTTTCATCGGCGAAAGGAGCGCTATTAATAAAGAAGTATATTTTGTATTTAGACTAGTGATATACATGTGTGGCTCGCTTAGGACCAGTTACATAAAAAATAAACTCATAGACATGGAATATGGGCAAAGAACTGAATTAGGATAAGGGCCATGGTTACAGCGGCGCGAAGCTAAAAAAACAACTCATTAAATTCGCCTCATCGCCTAACGTGGCAAAACACATTCTCATACATCTCTATGCATTACAACGCATCGCTCGACGCTCCCCGCTGCCGCTGCAAGCTCAGTCGTTAGGCAAAGCAAATGTACCAATTTGTTAGATTATATGATTATTGATTGATAAATGGTCATTGCATATTCCATGTCTTTGAAGTGTATTCTCTAAGTGTATCGATTAAAGCAACCAAATATATTGATAGGGTATCGCGATCTTGTGTAAGTTGTAACGTTGGTTTGTGTGACTGGCCCTAATCTGGCCGTTAATTGTAAAGAGTATTGTTGTTAGCTGTCTGTAATACGATATTCTATCAATAACGTATGTGACAGATTGACATGGCACATGCGTCCTTCGGTATCTATTCCTATCCTACACTAATTGTTTAAGTTTTTTGATCTATGACAATGATTTAAACCACACATTGAGCGAAAAGTGAAATAATCAAATATAAATGGCTCTCTAAACTGACACATGTTTATGATTTTCCTAGCATGCATACATTTTATTTGAGCGTTCGTGGAATATTGGATTTTATAGGACAATTGTCAGTTCTTCCAACTAACCTAATCCCTGTAAAAATGCGTACGTAGTTGAATGATTAATGGGAATCTGCCTCTGCGACTGCTGGCGACCACCGAATGCACCAATGACGATTTGGTCACATAGCAAAAGAGCATTTTAACAAAAATATAACCCAGTCAAACATCGAACATGACTTCCTTTTTTGAATTTTGAACCGTTGACTTTAAGCACTTAGACGAAGTCTATATGGAGGTTTGAACTAGTAAGAAAACTTTCAGAAGTTGATTGCTGTCTTACTGTAACTTAGTAAGGAAAAGAAAGCAAAAGTGTGCTTCGCGCTCTAGAATTTAAGTTAAAGTGAGACAGCAGTTCACTTCTGCAAAATTTATTGCCAGTCTATTGCGGCTGGCAGTTTGTCACAGAATAGTTACTACAAAACCTTCGGATTTCTTGTTCTTTACACTCTGCATTAGCGACACGTGAAACATTTAAAATAAAAGCACCGTTTGTCTAGTGCGAAACCTCGTTTCAGAACCGATTGCAATTTCAAAAATAAACCAGCTTGGAAACCGCATCAGTGAAAGAACCATCCAATCAACTCTAACGAAAAGCAAGCTTTTAAAAAATCCCAACGTTTGGATAATGTCGTCAAAGTAATGTTACTTATCATGGATTTAATTTTTTATTTTCGCCAATTTCACATTTAAATAAGTAATTTAAATATAGCTTGACACTCCAGTGGTTAAGACGATTCTAACCACGTGTAATTTATTAAAATGTGTTTAGCCGTTTAGGAGTTATGAGTGGACATTGAGTCGGACATATATACAAGTCAAACACAAAACCTCTTTTTGGGCTTTGCCGTAGTCAGGTAATAAAAACACACAAAACACATAAGAGCTTCAACGCAAGAGCACAAAAAACGAGAAAAGAAAAAAAAGGAAAAGCTATGAAAATCTGTCACATATACCTAATAAACATTAGTTTGAAGAGTAATTGTTGATTGCATCACGATTTCCGGTTCTCTGCACCGACAGGACAGTACAGGCATGTAAAATTATAATAAACGTTATCCTATCGCAGAGTAGGCAGTGATCCAGATCTAACTTGAGAACTAGTCTTTGAACCCGAGGGAATTCAACTTGGGATGGTTCTGGGTTGTTCCCTACCCTGTGTCATTACCGTGTCAAAGCACGTACGCTAAATCTCGTCTGTCTTAATCATTATTAAAGACAAATAAATGTATATAAGTATAAGTCGTTTTGTTATTTACTGCCTATTTTCCTGCATGATTCCTATCATCTTTTTTTCTACCTGCTCACTGGATTTGAACCACGTGCAATCGAATACAAAAATATGCAATCACCCAAAGTTTTAAACATATGTCGCCTTATTTTTTTGGACCTGACTGTACCTAGGTAAGAAACTGGCGTTTAGTTTGAAGCACTAAGAATCTGGTGTTATTCCGTGGAGGCGCGCCCTGTCACTCAAATGGACATGACTCGGTTTTGTCAATGTATGGTAAAATTGAGCCTTTAGTCGCTGAGTACCTAAAACGCAGTCTGCCAATTTCGCGTTATGCCAAAATGTCATTTAAAATAATAATTTCGACTAAGCAGGTTTTTGTCTATGTCGCAATAGGTCTAACCCCCGTATCGCCTATTTAGCGATATGACTATATCGCAATAGGTCTAATCCCCGTTTTGCCTGTTTAGCGATATGACTATGTCGCAGTAGGTCTAATCCCCGTATTGCCTATTTAGCGATATGACTATGTCGCAATACGTCTAATCCCCGTTTGGCCCATTTAGCGATATGACTATGTCGCGATAGGTCTAATCCCCGTTTTGCCCATTTAGCGATATGACTATGTCGACATTTACAAACTGCTTTATCACAGTATTTTCTCTTTTGCATACTGCCCACTTGAAACTGAAGTGATTAATCTTCAACTATTCTACTTATGATAAATAACAAAAACTATGTGTCATTCTTACACATTTCGAATTGTGGGCATTGTAGATTTTGATGTTAAGAAAATACCAAAATACCTATTAGGTAACAATTTTTTCGCTAACAATCGAGGTACTAATTATTTGAAGTAAGGTACCAAATAGTAACAAATGGATAGTGAATTTTGGCATTTTCTAAACATTAAATATCTCCAGTGGTCCAGGGGTTCTGACGCTTACACACTTGGGAGACCTTGTTGACCGTAGGCGTCAGTCCTTGCAATGTCAAAGCAATCTATATGCTGGTGCTGTCAAGTATGGTGTATTTTGGTTCAAGAAAAAACGGCATGGCATGTTTTATTATTGACTGCGGGATCATTGAGTCTCATAATAATATAACTTTACTTTTAATAACTAACAATTCAAACTAAAATTTATGCAAGTAAATAACTATAAAGTTTTTGTTAAACGTTGCCTTATTGGCCTTTAGCGTAATACACGCCTAATATAAAAATATAATAACCTAACTCGTGACTTATTCCTTTCTCAAAAAGCGTTCAAAGGGTTAAAATGTTACGATTATTACCTAGACAGTCGCATCCTTATCTTACAGGGTAGCTAGTGTTCGCGGTCCCAACGCTTTTGTACCCTAAACAGGCTCGCAATTCGCCTACTTCGCTCATGAACTAAAGCTCAATTCGCCTACTTCGCTCATGAACTAAATCTCAATTCGCCTACTTCGCTCATGAACTAAATCTCAATTCGCCTACTTCGCTCATGAACTAAATCTCAATTTGCCTACTTCGCTCATGAACTAAAGCTCAATATACCTACCTCGCCCTTGAGCTAATACGCACTAAACCTAAATCTCAATTCGCCTACTTCGCTCATGAACTAAAACGCAATAGGTCTAAACATCAATATGCCAATAACTTGTTAGGTCTAGGCATAACGCGAAATTGGCAGACTGCGTTTTAGGTACTCAGCGACTAAAGGAAATTGAGTAGTTGGGCAGAAGTACAGTCAGCTGCAGAGATAAGTATACCCCCCTGCATAGGAAACGTGTATGCAGTAGGGTATACTTATCTCTGCAGCTGACTGTACCTGGATTGAACAATACAAGGTGCTTTCGTAGACGATTTCGCAAGTTATATGGCTTAGTTTAGAATTAAAATATAGGAATATAGTAAAATAAGTATGAAGGTGCCTAAGAAGCAGAATTAACATTTCACTTGAAAAACTCCAAATAAAATAATTTCGGCCCAACAGTTTGGGTACCCTACTAATAAGAAAGACATTAGAAGACGAGGTACCTCATAGTCATGTCATGTCCCTCAAGTGCTCACGTTGCTTGATGACTTCATGACTACCTGTTACACATGTAAAATAGTTGAGCCGGATATCACCAAGCCCAACTTTTCAATAATAGGGTGACCATGATTTCTGGAATGATTTAATAATGGCTAAATTCGTATTCTATCGTTTGCCCGAATTTCATTTGCTATAATCGTATCACTTGCCATAATATTTATTTGCTATAAAGGCATTTATTCTGAAACCGTAAACCTTTTAGGTAATTTTTACAAGCCATCATATAGATCCCAAAAGGTTAGGTTAGGTTGGGTTTTTAACAATTCTGAGTACTTCACGGTTTCAGAAAAAATGCCTTTATAGCAAATAAATATTATGGCAAGTGATACGATTATAGCAAATGAAATTCGGGCAAACGATAGAGAACCGGCTAAATTACCGAAAATGAAGTATTTATTTCTTGCAAGTACTGAAACTATCAATTACTGAGTCAGGAAAAGTGGTTTCGTTTCTCATTTTCCGTCATCTGTATAAACTTGTGCCCCGTCCAGACCGTCCGCTCCGTTACAAATACATTCATCATCAAAATCGTAACTTGCGTCTTGGCACATACGGTTTATGAAGCACTAATCAGCATACGATCGAAGAGCTGGTGGCCTTCACTGTATGATTACAAACAAGGTATAATTATCCTGCGCACCTCTAATTAGGCTTTATCTTAGCACCCTGTGTGTCGGTTTATATTTTACAGAGGAACAATTTAAAATATATTAAATACATTACAAAATCAATAACAATCGAAAAGTAGACTACTTATTGGATATTGTCGGGAACTAAAAAAGGAATACCATACAATTCATTAATTAATATAATTTACAGAACTATTTGAGCACTTTGAATGTTACCTCATATATGAAGCTGACTTTACTTTATAATTCTCATTTACATAAAAGTAGATTTTGATGTAATTGTTTGTTATGTTGTAAAAACTAAACGCATTATTTGATTTGACGTTTTACTTCATAAGAAAGTTTGGTCTAGCTTGATGTTTCTATTTGTCGACGTTATAAGCGAATCGTGTAACATAAAGTAGCTCTTATTTTCAGATTCTTAAGACTTGAAATGATTGTGCAATACGGAACAGTGCTGTGAACCTAAGCGTCATTCTCATCTCATTATGGAGAAAATTCAGTCCACAAACGTCACTTTCCTGAAAATGGTCGCCGCGCTGCTTCTGGATTTTGTTTTTATGTAGTTTTTGTGACTAAAAAAATCGAAATAAAAGATCAATCATGAGTGAAAAAGAAATTACGATGGAAGATCTCGAGGAATCGGTAAGAATTATGTTCGTTCGTTGTGACTTAGCTTGTTTGTAGCTGTATTACAAAAGTGGGTCAGTGAGCCGCCTAGTTGTATACTTAGAATATTGATATAAATGTTTTATTAGGATGCGGAAAGGGCAAAGGCTACGTATTGTGCTAGTGCATAAGTAAATGCCACAGAGTATCAGGTTCAATGAAAATAGTTAAAGGTCAGGTCAGATGATGGTTTTGTTTTACTACTTAAGTTTTTAATAAGATTATTGTCCCTAATGAAACTGAATGTTTTTTGGAAATTTGAACTGAATGTTATTGAACGTATGTTATTTGTGGGTTATATGCTGTATTACAAGTCAAAATCAAAATGTTAGTAATTTATAATATATTATGTACCTTGAGTTGCTAATGCAACTTTTTTATTGAATAAATCCTACCATCTTGTAAATAGGTAGTATTTTATATTATTATTTCATACTTTTTCCTCAAACTAAACCTGATATTGACCTCTGGAGTATCCTTTACTTCATCCTTCGCCATTCATCATTAATTCATTCAGTCATTATCCTTTGATACATTCAGCATGGAACATGAGGGAATGAGGTCATTGCAACAGATATCCGAGGTGTTAAAATCAAAATCTACATTTGTACCTAACAATTTCTAGGATGTGCAAGTTAGCGTCCATAAATGTCTTTTCTCTAAAACAAAATTATCAGTGTTATGTAAAAACTTACAATCTGAAAATCTATAATTTTTCTTAAAGGGTACTAGATAACCTTTTATGCACATGAGCTTTTCTGTAAAGAATCCATTGAATAACGCAACAATTATTCTTTAAAAGATATAAAATGATTCTGGCAAATGCATTCTCTCGTACTGTGCAGGCGAAGCAGACTGATGAGCAGCTGGAGCTGATGGCGTGGAAGATGGATGACCAAAAGAGCATGGTGGTGCCGGTCAGCCACCAGGACACGTGTGTCATGCATCTACTCAAAACTGTGTCTGAGGTAAGTTACTAACACTTACACTAACTAATCACGCAATATATTTAATACTAATAATTGATAATGTAAATGTAATGTAGTTTCAGTCTAACAGGGGAAGTAAGTTGCCGGAATATGGGTCTAAATAAAACAGGAAACGTTGTTCCATAAATAATATAATATTAATTAAATTGTTACCCCTTTAGGGTAAAATTTGTTCTATTGATTATTTTATTATATATTGATTGTTTTATTGTTGTTGGTCATACAATTTATTGCAAGTAAAGAAAAAGCAAATTAAATATAGTAATCAATGTGCATTGTACATTATTATTCTCAAATGATCCTTACTTGTTGGATTCGTACTCTGTTTTAGTTAACATTATTCAAGTTGAATGTTAATCTTTTAGGGACATATCTGATTTAAATTTTGCTATAATACTGCCCTAAATATGATTTAATAATTTGTGTACAGTTTTTAAAACATGAATAAAACCAGCATACAAGCTTGCTTGCACAAAATTGGCATACTCACTGCCATTTCAGTTTATAAACATAAAATCTGAATAATAATAATTTCCTTAAACCTCTTGTTTGATACATCTGAGGCATAACAGCAGTATTATTATCTCTACTGTATAGTAATTGAATTATGTGATACTAAAGTGCAGGTTGTGTAAAAAATGCTTCGCAGTGAACTCTAAAACAACTGTTTGTTTTCAGCCACTTACGTAATTAACGGAAGGTCAGATAAATACTAACATTCTGTCTCTGTTGCCATTTGGGATATTTTATTGAATACTGTGGTTTCTTTAACTCGGTGCCAATATGAAAAGTAACTTTCTTTGATGTAAATACTACTTTTGAACTTTTCAAACAAACAAAATGCTTAGAAAATAGAAGGTAGTATAAGGTATAACTAAATAATTAAATCAAGTGCTCCATTACTTGGATTTTAATATAAATAATAATATTAACTTGGTTTTTAATAACTATAACCTACACTTAATTCTGGCAAACATTTGGTTGAATTGAACTTCAGAAAGTTGAGTGGAAGCAACAGATTTTTTTTCAACTTGTTCACTTCGAATTCTCGTGAAGGTCATAGAAGATACTTTTTATAGAGGACTTAATTTAACTAAAGCTTCCTCCCCACAGATGCAAATATCCCAAACAGCAGCTATCATGCTTTGGTACCAGTAGGTACGGCCAGGACAACTTGTGCTTTCTCTCTTGTCGGTCAGTGCGTCTCTTTCTTTGTCTGGGGAGATTGCCGAGCGACAATCGAGTTGCGGGCAAGTTGTAGTAGCCGCTCTGGGGGCTGCCATGACATAGCTATGCAGTTCAGTTTACAGTAAGAAAGGCGTAGCCGTTATAACTGCCTTTCTGTCTCTTAAGGTGTCATTCCGCAGTCGATCGCAGACGGCAACGGCATATGGCAAACGCAGGCGTCACTACTGGTTTCAATGTAGTTCTATGAAATGCTTTTCGTAGCGAGTGTCACGACACCTGCCGGTCCACTGCAACCGCATACATTGCTGTCGCCCAGACCCAATAGTGACGCCAACCTGCCGTCTGGTACCTGCCGTCAGTTGCGGTATCACGACTGCAGACGGCTACGGTATAAGCAGGCGTTAGACGCCTACTGTTGCCGTCTGAGGTCAGCTGCGGAATTACACCCTTACACTCGCCCTAACTTAAACTGCAGTATGTCGTGGCAGACGCCCTGTACTCGGCTCCGGGTAGTCGAGGGACAAAGCCCGCGGACGGGCCGCTTCATGACATGACGTGTTAGAGCTGTTTTGACTTCTTCGGATAGTATTATGCAGATATATTTGAGCCATCTCACGAATCCTCGAGTCAACCTGAATGGAGTCATTTGTATACACTGGGCCCTTTTAGATAGACTGGGTCTTGTAAATACTTGGCTGTTCTAGTCTACAAGGTTTCTAGTGTCACCTTTTCCTTTGCCTTAAGAGCATGGGTTACTCAGGCATGTGCTTAAGTTAGACTCATTGGTACATGATAACAGCTGGGGTTCGAACTCGGCACCTTACGATCTCATGTCGATTTGACAGCTAGTGTCACAGTTTTGTTCATTAAAGAATGATGGGCAAATTGGCCCATATAACCAATACAAATCTCATGTATACCACGTGAAAGCTAGTTACATAAGCTTCATTTTCTAATACGGGGACAAACTACAAAAACCCCGAAGAGAGTTATCAGCCTTCAAATATTCACACACACAACGTTTATTACTACACTATTAGCTACCTATAGGGATCAATCAGCCTACATACGTTATAATTCTATTGATGCTTGGGCTGGGTTCCATTCATTTTTGCCCATCATTCTTTTATGCAATTGGCATTTTGTCTTAAATTGAACTTTATTGGTGCGGTAAATAGGGTACTCGTATTTTGTCAATGTACGTATATATACGTATACGTATGAACTCCATTCATTTTGGTGGCTAATGTTGAAGCATAATGCTATCCATTTAGTTAACGCAATATGTTGTCTAACGACTGGTATACACAGTTCTCTTGCCAGATGGCTTTCGTTGTATAAAAATATGCACTAGTTATTTTTAACTTCTGATTTGGTACGTAATATATAGGCCTAATTGTGTACACTCGGCTTTAGACCTTTGAAATAGAGATAGCTAAAGTCAAATGGCAATGTTAACGTATTCGCGATCGTCTCTTTCCCAGATGCCATTGTTGTTGTAATACGAAGCTCGCATATACTGTAAAACGCACATATGCGTTGAAGGTACTGGGAAAAAACGCTTATACGCCTCGCAAGCCATGGCTAAACCAGTTGACATTTTATCTATCTCTAAATTGTGCTGATTTCGGACTTTATGAACAGCTTTCAGTATTCGTTCATGCCCATGATACTTCCACTGGGGCGTCATCATGTTACGTGTCGCAGTTCGAATCGCATGGGGCTCTGGAACATGCCAGGAAACATGCTTTTGTGAATAGAGTGATCAGTTTTGGTCTTTAAGGGCGTAATTCGAAGGCTTCCCATTTTTCTAATACCGTCAAAAGAAATACAACGGCTCCCTAACGAAGTGTTCCGAATAATTAATCCTTCATAAAAAGAGGGGTGTAATCCGTGTAATGATTACATATCACGACTCGTTGCAGTCTCTATGGTTGCAATCAAAAGGTTAATATACCTAGATAATATTAATAACTAATAAAAATATTCAACATTCGAAATATTGAATGTTTTGTTAAATATTTCCGCGGTTCGAAAAATAAAGCATGTCTCCACGTCTTTCCCGAGCCTTTACTTTGATCGTCATCTCAAGCATATAGTGTGGTGTAATGGGATTTTCCAGACACGTTTCGTTGCCGCTGCGTATTTAGCATCATTAGGCGAAAATGAAACGTAAATGACTATGCATTATCTGGCGGTAGACACTTATGTCTTTAACAACGTTAAACATTCTATATCTTCGTGCTAAATGTGAGTTTACTAGTATTCTGCCACGCCAAAGGTATCAGTGGCGTTATAACGGTCCTCCCGAGTGCAGGAGACGCGCCACGGACTGTGGTGAATAATAAAATTAAAATTTGTTAGGGTTGTATTAATAAATATACCATGAGAGAGATGCCAGTCTGACAACGCATTAGAGATCTCAGTTTTGTATGATACGACCTATCTTGTTCATTCAAGATCAGAACACTGTCCTAAGCAACAGAACAATCAATAAATGAATTTTTCACCAGTTGACGAGAGCAAACCGAACTAACTAGTGGCTTAAATCCATATCAGTGTCATTTCCAGCCAGATAATGCATACAAATCCTGTTACACCACCAACGTCATCTAACGTTTGAGAGTTGCGCGCAGGTCCGGTCGGACTATCGCGCGCTCCGCCGCGAGCTGGTGGAAGTGCAGGCGCTGCAGCGGGAGCTGTCCTCGCGGCTGCGCTCGCAGCTGCGGCTGGTGCACGGCCGGTTCGCGCGCTTGCGCCAGCGCCTCGCCGCCGCTGACCAGCAACTCCACCCACACCAGCGGTAAACTAAACATCCCACAGCGCTGGCTACATGTCCCGTCGACTACCACTGCCTCCTTTAGGGCACTTGTCCCACTCAAGAAACGAACAAAACATACAGATCGCGTGTCAATAAAAGAGTCGCATATATTAATAGCTTATCACTGGCTGTTTACGCTGCCGGCGAGAACTCTCCAACAAAGATATTTATCTCGTGTAGAGACGCACATATTAATAGTAGCGACGTGACTTACGAGAATGGGGCTGTGGAAAAAAATACGAGGTTAAGACTATCAATGTACAGTAACGGACGTTAATTTGCTACCCGTTTCAAAGAAAATCTGCTTGAAGATGTCATTGTCATTAGAGATGCCAAGTTATTTGTAATTGATAGGAAACTCAACCTTATTGCTGTAGAATGTCAGATTGACTTTGGAACTAAGGTGGGTGACAAATTTAATTCCTTGACTGTACATGGGATGTTACACGGGATATGTATCTTTTGTTGAAAAAAGTTAGGCTGCCGCTCATCTGATATTACGCCTAAATACCTTTTTTAATAATACTCGGTTGTATTTAATAGTTCAAAGATGCATGAAGCTGAAAGAACCAACTGTAAACCATGAACAAAACGTTTTGTAATCGAACAATGTGCCAATTTAGTAATAGAGTACTTAAATAACTCGCGCAACGTTTAACTTTATAGTTAGCGACTAATCTTGCATGTAAGTGTGCAGATGTAGTGAACAATCGTGCCACATCGTATTTAGTTGCATAAGTACGTATTTGTCTTGCTTTCATTGTAAGATTAACGATGAGTACTGATGCTAACATAAATAATACGGTGTCGCATGAATACACTACATGTGTAATAATACATTTATACCTTTATGCATAAACGTACTATAACCCTGTTTTAGTTAAAAATATGCATTGTCACTTTCTGTCAGATTCAAATGTCACAATGAATGATAAGGACAAAGCATATTTTAGGTATTCATACGCTTGTGCTGACACGAGATCTTCCTACAATGTAGAGTCAAACTACCAGCGTGTGTAAACCGTAGCAACTGTACACGAAATAACCACGAGTTCACTGGACATTGGCGAAATACTAATGATATCCGCCATAACCAAAAAAAAAGAATTTAAGCTAATTTGCCTTTATGAATAAGTGGGTTAGATTATATACGTATAATCACTAGAATTCGGACGATGATCCCAGTGACAGCAACCATAATTTAAATTAATGAACCTTGTCGCAAGATTTTATCAACGTTCTATTTATCAAACGTCAAAGAAACTCGTGTGACTAGGATCTAACTACAGTGCTATGTATAGTCAAGCACATACTTTTTTGTTACTCTGTTTTGTTTTGCTACTAAGTCAATATTTGTAGTTAAGGAACGGTAAATTGAGTCCACGTTGCACAATGGGCACAGTGGTGTTTTTAGAAGTCTTTCAACTAACAAAGAGGGTTAGATCGGGGGACTGAGGCGGATGATGTGAAATTTAGAGCAATATTATGCTTATGTACTTTAGTTTACAGATCATTTTAGTTTTTACGTGTAAGACACAACAATAAAATGCTTTGCCGGCTCTTAAACATCTGTTGTTTGCGGAAGTTAAAGTAACCAGTAAAATTTAGCTTTTCTTTTTCTTATTCTGAGCCGGTGATTCGTTTTAGTAAAAAAGTCAACGAGAATAATAATGTAACTTATAAACAGTCTGTAATGTAATATGATTGTCGCTAATTCGCTATCGATGCGATTGACGGGCCATGTGCAATTTAAATGAACGTAAGCCCCAACACAAATTGTACCTAAACTTATAAGACTTAGAGCTCCTAATCGAATTGTGTATTTTAGTGTAGTAGATTTATCATGGGTTTGAATTTGAAATGATCTCAAACGAGTGAGAGACGGTGATATGACTGATGCGTTTTATGTATGTTGAATTGTGAATTAAGGCCGTGTATGTTTGTATTGAAACATTTTTAATTATTTGACCATGGTTACAACTGGAACTCACCAGAGGAGATAAAATCAGTGGAGCACCTAATTAAATAAATAAATACCAGCGGGAGATACCAGTCCGAAACTAAGCTCTAGGATCAATTTAACGTTTTGACCGCCAAGCAGCGAAGTACTACGACATATCTCACACTGTGGCGTATGAAGTTTCACGGCAATTCCGACAGTTGGCATTACTGCCGATCCGATGACGTGATATTTTTTGGTGAACTAATATTCGGAGAACGTATGCCTCCCAAAATTGTAGTTACTCTCGATTTGTCTATGCAGTGTTTATTTTAATAAAAGTAAAATGGTTATATAATTAAAAGTGCTTTGGATGTTATTAAGCAATTGCTCAAATCAGGGTTGAGCCTGAGAAAAGTCGATGGTAGTATGATACTAGTCGATCCAAGAAACGAATGCCCCAATGTTGCACGAATTAGTCGGGTGCGGTGGTGTGATCCAGTTGATAAATAGGCGAGCGGCTTACTGTTGTGAGGCTATTCCTACTTGTTACCACCCATTGGTTGCCCGTGGTAACTGTCGAGCTTTTTCCCCACCATTAAGAAACAAGTCTGGTTTTTTTCGACCTTTATTTTAGTGCCGATTTGTTTGAGACAAATCTGGCGAGTTTTAAGTTGGTGGGTTTACCTTGGGGTTTAAACTGAATTAGAGATTGCATAAAAATAACTTGTGGTATTTTTATTGATAGCTTTTTGTATCATCATATCGGCCGAGGATCACCAAAACGTAGAGATTTTTGTAAGATAATATCAAATTTCAATAAGGAGTTCGACCAAACTGCGATTAGGAATACCTAGATTAAACGCCGAATTTTTATGGACTAATCTCGGTAAATCTTATTCCACGTTTCGTCAGTAACAACAGTAATTTTCCACTACAGTAAATGGGTAACGTGGAACTTTTTTCCCATACCTAACCTGGTTAAGGATGGGAAGAAAACCTTTAGTTCAAACCCAATAGTTCTCACTGGTAACAGGTGGGAATAGCCCTTATTGAGCAAAATCTGAGAATCAAGGATGGAGTTGCTTTTGCCTACACTTGTAGTCAATTCGCGAGTCGGGATCGAATTTAAAATAGCGTGCTATATAATGTAATGGCTGTAATGCTGTCTAGATAATGCTGGGAATGTTGTGTCGTGTCTTTATTTTGTTTTATGGATATATTCATTTAACTGTACTGCATCGGGTTTTGTCCTGTTAGATTCAACAATTTTCTAAAGTTTATTGAATGATGTTTCCATAAAACAAATAAAGTATAAATTATTTATTGCATGTTTTGGATGTTTATAGCTTTTATTTACTTTAGTGACTTAAATTAACCAAATATCGCATTTATTCGCATTTATTATTTGTAGGTAGTTATTGAATACTAGTACTTACGGTAGCCACTAGACCGCCGTTTATCTCGTTATGCACATATCACGCACTGCATGGTTTCAATTGCATCTTTATTATCGAATGAGGCAAAGCAAGCAACGCATTATGAAAAAAGATAGCCCCATGTTCATAAAAGTTACTTTGTGTTTATTTTTAGCAATGATTGAGCAATTTGACGTTTGTAATTTAATTGGTAAGTGTCCAATTCGGACCTCTTTTGTAGGAATCAGTTTGAAAATTATCATTTTTTTTCCGCATCAGGATTTCGTAACGGTCCAAACCGACCTGAATGGTTAAGAGGGGTCGAAATGTTGCCTTGCCTCTTCGATGTCTAAATCAAGTAGTGTAAGGAAAATACATGTCTGATACTATGTAAGTCTTAAGGTCTAAACCGCGTTTATAGACTAGTCTAGATGTAGGCCCTATATGATTTTAGATGGTTTTTACACTTAACGGTACCTATACGACTTGTGAACTTTAAAAAAGTCAAGTTTTAGCGTATAGTCAATAGTAATAGGCAGAGGCCGGATTTTTCATGGCAAAACAAAACACTATCGTAATCTGGCTAGTGATAGAAACATCATTTTATCGATATCGATAATTGTGTAATAGAATAAAAAACGTGACCAAATAAAAAAACATACATAGTTTGTATGAAGTTATATAGAAACATATTCAATTTCTTCGTCGTAATCCACGTTAGTACACACAGCAGCACATGGGGTTTTATTCGTGTAATGGTGATAGGAGTAGATAATCATTAGTTTTTGAACATTCTCTGGGAGAAAACAAATTCGTTTATCACTATAACGCCATTTATATATACTAAATGTACGTTCAACTTCACTTGACGTCAAGGGAGCAAATTTATAAAATTCATTGTAATTGGTATAATTTTCAGTTTGAGTACAATTTTCAGATATATCTCGTAAACTTTCATATTCAGGATTTCGTTCGAGCACAGCTTTTATAAATAATACTCGATATCAACAAAATGATGTTTCTATCACTAGCCAGATTACGATAGTGTTTTGTTTTGCCATGAAAAATCCGGGCTCTGGTAATAGGTATTAAAATAATTCCCAAGATCAATCGGAATAATTAAATAATTATGCATATGTAATTCTCGAATACTTTGCCATTGATATTTGATGTCAAGTTCTAATGATTATAGCACGTCCACGCTTAGCACAATTATATCTATTTACTAAGGTTGTAAAAGCTACTGGTATAAGCTATTCAACCCGGCGTCACTTACTACCTAAGTACCTTATATGTATCACACTACGCTATTAGGATTTTGAATCCTTCACTCAACTACCGCAGTTGTAACTGAATCTTCAAGTTCTGGCGGCACTTCACTTGAACTTGACATACCGAATAAGAGATGCAACGAAAATGTTACGATCAAATGAAATGCCGCCGTTACGTTAGTAAAATGCTAAATTGAGTTCGCACAAGATAACTAGTTGTTAAGAGACAGACGCTTTACGGGTGTGTTACAAAAATATACTGAATTAGGTGCAATAGTTTTTGTAATTCACCCGAATAAGTTCCCTTTAAGCTTTATTGTCCATTTACTAAATTAACGGCCTTTATGTCTTAACACTATGCCATAAGGTTCGAATCTCGATGTCCAAATACGACAATATGCACTCTGTATTCCTATCTACGCATAGTTTCTAAACTTAACGTTTCTCTTTGTATTTATTACTTTGTTCTGTTTGATTATACATTTTCAAGTAGATGATAGTTCAATCTCGGAGACCTGATTGTATTTTGTTTTCGAATAAAGATATATTTTATGGTTCATGTTGAGTTTTATTTACCTGAGTGTACTGAAGTGTGGTTATTATTATTAGGTAGTCACTAGTTTAAGATAGGAAAAACAGCTTTCTATTCTACTGGGCAAAACCATATAGCCTTTGATCGGTAACGAATAATTAGGCGTCATCAAATAAAAATACACCTTTTGAATATATTCCTTTATTCATTTGTACTTAAAATCATAGACAATAAAAATCTGGAATGCAAGGAGACGGATATACTCGTTGTTACACTGTTAGTGTGTTAAATTATCCTTATGCCGGGGCCACACCTGCGCTTAACGACCACTTACTCTGTCATTGTCTCTGGGTGTCGTAACTGTCCAATCACGGCTAAAAACATATTTTAGAAACTCGCATGCTTTACCCCTAAGCTGGAATTTCACTGTAAGTCCGTCGCGTCAGTTGGCGTCCGGCTAAAGATCGTGAATGTATTCAGCCCTTATGTTGGACTGATGAGAACCCACGGATATTCCGTCCTGCAATTTTTTCGAACGTGAGAACGAATATCGTGTACCAAATCCATTGGAACCACACAGCTATTGGAATGACGTCGTCGTGAGTGGGCTAAGATTTATGGTGTATGTCCATTGGATGGATTACCGATTGGATGAATAAGGTACATGGTTTGTTGTTTAAAAAAGAATTAAATGCAGATGAACCCCGGCGTTATATCAATAAACCAACGTACGGCTGTACGCTGGGCACCTACAATACTTGTTATTGCAACATTTTACAAACAAAATGTATCACAGATAAAATATACGTGAGCACGACTCAATACGCTAAGAGATTGCTTCCAGGTCGAAACAATGCTTTGATAGAAACAATAGAAAAAAAAACTTAAAAATCAACAACTAAACGTTAAAATTAATATATTACTTTCTGTATTACATTATTTTAAAGGCGTCTTTATATTCAAGTTCAATAGTTCTCAATCAAAGCATTATTCGTAAATAACAAAATGGCACCCTGTTCAAAATAAACTTCAGACTTTAAAACATAACTTAACTAATGTTAATAAATTAATGTCGTTAAAATATTGTCACAATCTAATACTTAGTTTTTATACCTAAAAGTAAGGGGCCCTTACATATTCGATCATGGGCGATTACGAGCGACGTAAATATACGTTGGAGTGAGATAAAAGTACACTGTTACATAGCTATTGAATAGCCGCGTATTTCACTAACGCCGCCGTTTATCGCCGAATATGTGGATGGCACATAACACGAATATCATCAAAACTCTGACCAAATTGATTTTAAGAGATTCATCAATCGATTTTTTTACAATTATTACAACGATCAGACGGCAACAATTCAAATTACTAATATAAAATGTCACAGTTAATAAAATTAAGAGATTTCTTAAGTGTTACACATTGGAATGTAACTACAGTATTCTTTAATTCACGAAGTCGCACCCCCCAACTTAAATTAAGTACATCGATGCAACCTTGCAACATCGCGGATTAAAAAGACAATACATATTATCGTAATATCACACTGATGGAAAGGTTTTTGTGTAAACCTAAGATACAGTCTACCGTTTAAAAAGGCGGTATATCGCATACATGCATACATAAGTACATATCATCAATAATTCGAAATTAAATTTAAATGGATAAAAATAACTTTCATTTAAGGTTCACTTAACGCAAACAATACATTGTTTATGGTATTTTAAAAACAACAGGAGCGAACCTTGTACTAGGGTAAAGTGACCAGTGGTCAGCCAGAGACCTGTAGTCGGCCTCTGCCTATACTTTGTATGAGTGGGAAGAGTACGAAAGATATATTTCCCACTTTTCCCACTCATATAAGGTCGACTACTGGTCTCTGGCCGACCACTGGTGACTTTACCCTGTATCCCCGAAAAAATGGGTCAATTTTATTACTCAACTCGAAGTTTATCAAGTAGATTACAAATGCTATAAACAACTCTCTTTACATTTTGCCGCTTACAATATCTTTGTTCAAAAGCATTAAACAAACAATTTTCTATGACATTTGCATACATTAAATATACCAGTAATTATTCAGGTTATAAAGAAAACTGGTTTACATATATAATGACAACATTTGTCAATATTACGCAATATAAAAGTACAATACTAATATATTATTATATTCCTCGGACGAACTAACCCCGTCCACGATATGGCGTATATAGCTAGAATAATAACGCATACAAAACTCATTGCTTCCTTTCAAGAGGAAGTCACTTAAACCAGGGGTGGCTGTATGTAAATCTAAATCCAAAATTAATACATCGATTTACTAAAAAGAATGAAAACAAAAATAATTTGCTGTGGCTAAAACTCAAATCTCAAATAGCATGTCACTCGCTCCGCGCGTCGTCATACCATCCTACGTCACTGTTATCCTAACCATTATACCATTTTTTTTAAATTTTGTCATACAATATAATGCCTCAAAAAAAAGGTGTGTCAAAATAGTCGTCGGTGGAATTTTAGATAGATATATTTAGCATAACATTAAATTTCTTGATGCTATGTTCGCTTAAACGTAGATTCGGTTCAACAACCTTGTATGCGTTACAATTCTACGGCGTATAACATTTTTAAACACTACGTAACGTTAAAAAACTAACGAACATTCAAACCCGTCACTACGTCCAACAAGGCACCAACAATCAAGCTACGAAGCGCATCACTTCCAAACAGTTTCGCCAACGTATCCAATACAGTTTTCCAAAACTGGCAATACAATATTTCTACCATGACGGACATTTGGATGGTGTTAAGCATTATAATGACCAGTAAAGGGGATTTTTTTTAGATTCAAATTTCGTCTATATAAACACAAAAACAAAGACAAAAATACATAGTAATCGGTACTTTGATATATCTTTTTTAGGGGGTAGGTAACGAAAACTACCTCTCATTTTCAAAGATTGAGATATTATACCAAACATCTTACTAATTTTTGCTATCCAGATTCAAATACTGCTTGGTTACGGTTTTCATGCCTCATTCTATACCTGACAAAATAAGGAAGTTATTTGACCAATATGTACGCTAGGTGTCACACATTTCCTTTAGGTTTTTTATGGTATAGAGAAGGCAAACAAGCACACAGGCCACCTGAAGGTAAGTGGAGACTGTGACCCATAGACATTCGCATTCACAAGACTGCAAATGCGTTGCCAACCCTGAGGACCAAGATTCAAAATTAAAATAACGTTACGAAACTATTGATTTTCAAATGGGGCGGTAATGAACTCTACTGCTCTCCTTTTCTCCTATCGCCTTGTATATTAATACCATTCCGAAGTGACTCTGTTTCTTTATTCCGACAGTTAAATAAATGTTGGTTGATGCCTATTATATTGCCTAACTCCATCCTGCGTTTGCTTCTCGATTACATCAAAGCGTATAAACAATTGACAGCGTAAATTCACCACGTTAGTTATCCAACACTCTACAAACTTAACATGAAGGCATCATACTTATATTCTAAGGGCATTGCTAAAAATATATAAAAGATCCTAATATATTGGTAAAAATATCTATGCGGAACACAATCGTGCAATATACCTACCGCATCTAAATTATTTCTCGTATACGTTGTACATAACCACAAAACGTCAAGTAAACGTATATATTTTTCTACAATATTAAAGGCAATGGTTGAGATTTAGGGTGTTCCTACACATCACTAAAATAAAAACAATGTACAGTCGCCCAGGACAAAATGTTAGGCGTACTTAGAACCTTGTCATTTGATGTTCAGTCTGAATTTTGTTACGACAACGGACTAAACTGGTCAACATTTCCGTTGACTGTAAGTTGTATTAAAAGTTTTCATGATGAACTATACACCAAATATAATCAGATCCATACCAATAAGGCAGCACGATCCAAGGCTGTTAGAAACATCCAAATTCAAAGCCTTAAATACAAAAACGTGTCTATAGGTACTTCATTGATTTGTTAACTGAATATCAACAATAAAAACACTTCTTCAGCCAATAGAACAACACTGATACGTCAACGTTTGTCTAACTAAACAGTTTTGATTGGCTGATTAGAAGAGCTACGTGGTCTGGGTTGTTTACATTTATTAACCTAAACAAATGAAGTATAGTATAAGCACAACTATTGTATATTCAACGTCATCTGTAGTACATTAACATTTAACTTGGCAAGAGTATAAAAATGGAACTAGATGGGCTCAACATAAAAACGTTGTATAAGTTATAGTGGAAGAAGTTTATATGTATACTATGGAGGATGCAGATTTGGTTTGAAGCTAGAAAATATAACCTTGAATAACGTCGGGTATGTTTTGCATCTCTTTCCTTAGAAATAAAGAACTAAAATGCAGATGTTTATGTTCTTCCTTCCTGGAGAAAGAGATGCAAAATATACATGATCTAAATAGGATATTACTTCTAGCTATTCTGTAAAGATATTTGGATATCTTTACAGAATAGCTAGAAGTAAACGAAAACAGAGCAATACGAAACTTTCGGGTAAATAATAAAAATATATATATAAAAGATTGTATACAATTTTGCATATAATTTTCGAAAAGCTGCTATGGTGCGTTGTTTATAAACTTCGGTAACTGATTCTTACACAACAATGCGTTAAATCGCGTAGCAAAAAAGAGTTTGACATATTAACAGTATTAAGTAGCATTATTTTGTGTTAAAATTGGATCATGTTGCCAATTTCATTCCCAACAACGCCCTCAGAACACCCAAACTCTTTTTTTTGCCGAAGTATATTTAATGAAAATAAAAGATTGTACTTTATCAATGCATTAGCCCAATACTTACGTATATTTTTGCAGTTTGGAGAACACTATAGACATCTGTTTTTATATGACCCGCTCTACAGGTGACATATCATTTCTCTTGTCTTTGACTTCGTGGAGATCTTTCTTACTGTTTATCTTCAGGTTGGCCAGACTGACGTAGTTACTTCTGGAGATTCCTTCGCGGCGCTTTTCCGGTTTCTTGTCTACGTCCGAAGGCACAATTTCTGTCGGCGAGCAACGGAGAGGCTTTTCTTTTAGAGGGGCTCTAATTCTATTCCTTCCTAGTTCAATAAACTTATCTTCTTTCGGTTTCTTGTCGCGGTAGCTGAACCTTCCGTCCGCAAAATCAGGTCTCTCTGTGACCACATGCCGGCGGAATATGGGCGTCATGGGCTTGCCCATGCCAGCCAGCTTTAGATCACTTTTAAGTACGTGATTATCGCGGGATTTATCTTTGGATTCGTCGACAGGTCGGATTCGATGCGAGCGGTACACGTTGCTCGGTGAACCCGGCCGCTGGATAAAGAATTTGCTTCTTGATTTTTCTTCCTTTTCGTCAACATCTGGTTTATTTCTGACCACTTCTGTCGTGTGCGGTTTGAACAGTCTACTCAACTTTGGGGAGAGGAGTTTCTTAGTGAAAAAGCTCGACTTTTCAACAGGTTTTTCTTTAGCTTCCACTTTGGCGATGTTCTTCACGCCAGCGGCCATGACGGGGCTCCTATTCAAGTAATCAATATTGTACCTTCTGCAATCCACTTCTGGTATCTTCCTCTCGTTCTCCGAGTTTCTTAGGGTAACATCGGCGACGTCGTAGCTGTTTTTCTTGAGCAGGTTCTCGCCTTTCTTGACGATGTCCGCGAGGATGTTGGGCCGGTCCAGGTCGGCCGTGTCCAGCTTGTTGTAGCTGGAGACTTGGTGGTGCCAGTGCGTGATGTCGGTGAGGTCCTCGTCCTCGGAGGAGTCGGGCTCGGGGCGCGCCGGGATGCTGTGGTGGCGGCAGAAGGGCTGCGGCGCGTCGTGCTTGTGCCCCGACTCCAGGCCCTCCACGGACTGGTTGCGCAGGAAGGCCGGCTGATCGTGCTCGCGTGGTCGCGGGTCCAGCCATTCTGATATGTCGTCCACCTGTAGGTAATAAATTTATGTTATCGTATTGTTTTTTGAAGAAGCTTTGAGTAGAACGAACGAGATTTTGGAGTACCTACTAGGATAATTTTTTATTGCTGTTAATCTGTAATAGTTCTTTCCATCAGTTTTGTACAGTATTTAATGAAAGCCTAATAACTGCTAAACCTTAATTTTTAATTCCATAGAATTCTGACGTTTCTTGGTCTTGATTAATTGATTGATGATTGTGATCATTGTTATAAAAAAAAATGTACTTTTTTTAATCTTATTTTTTTCTTTATTACAAATCCATGTTATGTATTTTATGTACTTAAACCATGTTAAATACTATTGAAAATCCTAAAAAGTCAGAATGTGACGGCAGTCAGAATTCTACGGCATTAAAAATCAAGGTTTAAGTAGCCTTGAACTCTTTTACCTTCTTTAGTATATACCAAGGACCATATATACTAGGACTTACAATCCCATACAAAAAAATGTAACTCTTAAATAGCTCAAAATTCGGTATTAAAACTAGATGGCGCTGTTTTGTAGCCTGGAAGTGGCAAAAATGTTATTTTCACAAATACTTTCTCGTGTTTTTTTTAATTTTTTAAGGACAAACGTCCAATTGCTTTATTTTAAAACCATAATATCACTTATATACACAACTTATAAATATTATATTTTTTATTCGTCAACAACGTGAAACATGTCGTATTTAATAGATGGCACTACCTCTGGAATCACTGATTGCTCAAAGCTGCTCGCGGTTTTGTCAATTTTTGCTACATTAAATAACTAGATGGCGTTGGTGCACTGGTAAAATGTGGATAAAATTGCGTATCGCGTAATTATTGACAAATTCGATATTTTCCGCGAATAAAACAGTCACTAACGTAATTTGGCGATGTTAGTTAAGTTTTGTTTGTAAGTACGTAAGAAGTTTATATTTCGTAAAATATGGATGTAATAATCAAGGATGCAGGTAAGTATAATCAATAATAAATGAAAACCTTGTATTCCTCTCGTTTCCCGCTGCCGCAAATATGGGTCAGATTCAAATGTTTTTATTTTCAGGGTTCCGTAGTCCTACAAGAAACCTTTATACCTACTTACTTACCTAGTTTCGCCATGTCCGTCCGCTGCTTAAAGCTGTAATTTTGCGTCGGTCAGTAGGTACCTTAAAGGTACTACCTTTCAGTCGCGAGGCGTTCGTATAAGCCGATTATTTACGGCTTTACCAAAAATTCGTATGCATAGAGTAGGTATACAAACAAAACGTAAAACCGAAAATAACCCGGTATACTATAGCTTTACCTTGCATTACCATCTTCATAATACGATGCATAACCAAAACGCAATTTATTTACTAAGCCGAAATCCCTATTACCTATTAATTACCTATTTATTACCTAATTAATTACCTATTTATTTAGTGTTTTATGACTCAAGTAACTAGTGAAATTTAGCTCGCTAAGTGTTCGTTCTGTGTTCATGTGCTGTAATGATTTGTTTGTAGTTACCTACTGTTTGGATTATTTGTTTTTGTTCACGACGACGGAGGTTGGTGTTTCTATTCTATTTTTAATACGTTAGGTACCTATAGGCTTTACCCAAATCTAATTTAGGTTACCTATATTCGTGGTTTTTCAATATTTTTGTCTGTCTGTAGGTACTCAAAGTAGGTACTAAATACAAAATAGGTAGGTGTCTAATCTGGGGGTAATTTCCATTGAAAAACATTTACTTCTTAAAATTCAAAAGAAAAGCAATTTCCATGATAACGTTTTAGCTCATTTTGTTAAAAAACCCCGCATAAATATTCTTGAATATAAATAGGTATCGAAGTAGGTATTTATAAGTATCGAACTTTACCTAGCGTATTTCAAGTGTAAGTATATAATTATATTGAGTTTTCAATCGGTTTCTATATTTATTTGCATGAACTTAGTTTAAGTTTACTTGGATTGTTTGGCGCTTTATGCGTGTCATGGTTTTCTTAATAGGTAGGTACAGGAAGGCGGGTACGGACGGCGCATGCCGCGGGCTGTGGGTTTTCTTTATTCGGTTGATTTTGTTGCACGAATTTGTAAATATATGTTTAATTAAGTCTTTTTTTGGTTTCTGTGGTCTGCACACAGATGCAGTGCTTGTATTTAATTTGGTTTATTTTTGTTTTGTTTTTAACAAAGGACAACTTTTTATTTTGCATGATAGGTATTAGCAAGCTAATTTTTACTATGTTTTGATTTCTAACGTAAATTAACTATATTGTCTGTGTGTTTAATGTGTGCGTACGCAACTAACGGCTTTTTTCAAAGCCACTTTTCATACATACTGTTCATGTAATACCAGTGATGTCATGTATGGCGAAGGTGGTGAACACTAACTGCAAGGATCGCACGTAGAAACAGTTACCGCACTTACTTCAGCACTGATTTTTGGGAACTAAAAGATGACATCTATTTTATTAAGGTAGGTAGGTATGTTTTTTTAATTAATGAAAGGGGCAAACACATACACACGCCATACACCTTTTTTGCTCCGGCTTGTTTATTTATTTACATGACGCTTCGCCACTGCTACCTTTGCAGTAGGTAGGTAAGTACGTAAACCTTACCAGGACCAAATATTTTGACCCGTGCATGTTTAGACGAGAAATACGGTTGGGGTAATTAGCTTTTTGAAATAGGTGCAGAGTTGCAGACACTACTTACTTATAACTTTTAATCTATAAATAATGGTAACTTAATTATAATCTTGTAACGCCCTGGTATTCATTCAGTAAGGATTTACATACATAGTACAACTTTATGGGGTTTGACGTTTCACTTTTCATTTCAACTCGCGCAGGAACTAAACTTTCTTTTAATATTTTTAAACTAAAATATAATTGCGGACACTATTTGGGTTCCGAAAATAAACTATAAATAATAACGAACTTTGAAATATATTTCATTTGTAAGTATTATGTTAGTACAAATAACAGTTTAAAAATAGTGAAGTGAGCCGGAACGGAACGTAGTAATACAACATCGCACCTAACGCCATCTATTCACTTTTTACTGTATCAATTGAAATGTCGTTGAACGCTCGATGGCTCGCTTAAGGGTATAGATATTGTAAAATTACGACTTTTGAATGAATTGGTACTCTTAGCGCCATCTAGCCACTTAGAAAGATACTAACTAACGGAGTACGGTGCGTAGTATGAAGATTGTAAGTCCTAGTATATATGGTCCTTGGTATATACGGAATGTAAGTAACACCAGATAGATCTTTGTAACGATCTTCGGAAAGGTTCGTATCAACCAACAGTCTTTCCCTTCTACCGACAGAAAAACAAAAATTCGGCGCCGGCAACCCGCTAGTCGGATTCTGTGTTCGAATTTGGTTTGGCTACAAAGCGGAACGCTGGGATCGGTCACGAGTGTAGCGCGTAGGGCTTCGTGGCAGCGAATGTATGTCTCTGCCAGTAGCAACGTAGCTTCTATGCGTATAACTCGCCCTGGAGGCGGGTTTTTTTTTAAAGCGTGTTAGATGGTTGTTAGTTTAGTGTATGTAGTGAGGCGCGGGACCTTGGTGATGTCGATGTTCCCGGGCGTGGCCCGCAGGATGTACCCGGGCGTGAGCGCGGCGCTGCTGCGCGCGCGGCCGGCGGGCGGCGCGGCGCGCGCGCCGATGTGCGACGCCGACACGCACTTGCCCAGCGCGCGCCCGCCCATCACCGTCACCGTCGATGGCGACTGGAACACATACATCCGCACTAATTACGATTTTGATGCTATCGGTGTGTTGGAAGCCAATATGGCAACAGTTAAAACACTGCTTCAAGTTGTAACAAATGAAAGCAGACTGCGAGTAGCTTGCTGATCTCAAGTCGCTTGGGCTTCAAATGGGACGCCGCAAAAAATCAACCGCAGCGATATTATATTTTTAATGAAACAACTTTCAACTGTCGTCGCAGGCATGCAGCTGAACCTTAGTGCCGTGTCTGCACTTGCAGGCTCCAGGACCAGTAATTTCTCCACGAAAAATGGTATAAAATTAAAACAAAAATAATACCGGTATTCGTTTTTTATTTGGACATGTCAAAAGCTTTTGATTGTGTCGATCATAGTAATTTGTTGAATAAACTTCACAAATACGGCATAAAGGTAATGTTTACGATAATTATACAAATATAAGAAAGATTATTGTAATCCAAAAATAAATTACATTGTCTTTGGATCTTGCTAATTTAAAATTTGGTGTGCCTCAAGGGAGCGTTCTAGGCCCATTACTCATTCTCATATACATAAATGACCTACCACGAGTGAAAAATAACACGATGGTTTCATTTGCAGATGACAGTATAGTAATATTTATGGGAAAAAATATAGATCCATAAAAGGTCAATATAAAAAATAAATTGAGTTAATAATTGGCACCGCGATTGTATACCTTGAGCAGCGCGGGCTCGTTCTGGTGCACGGCGCTGGGCGCGCGGCGCAGCCCGCGGCAGGAGGCCCCGCGCGCCGCGTACTGCTCCACGTCGTGCAGCAGGTGCGCCGGCAGCGCGCCCGGCCGCTCCATGTGCATCAGCAGGCTCTCCAGCCAGATCTCGATCACCTCGAACGGTGGCCTGGTGGGGAAAAGGCAGAGTTAGATTAAGAAGTGTAACGACACAATTGTATAGCTGTCGGGATAAGCGTTGTTATACATGTGACCCAAAAATCAACGTCAATCCAAGAGATAGGGCAAACAAAATCTAAGTGAAAGTCAAGTTAAAAAATTACAGCCACTCAAAAAAAAATCGAAAAAATTGACACCTGTGATGATCTGCCAAGTGCTGTGACTGCAAATCTTGACTTTTCTTACATATATTTTTGTGATTTAGCCCTGGATTCTGTTAATTACAGTAGAAAATTAAACCCTAACTACCTCCATTTTGAATAAAATATTGCTTTATATCCCAATTATAACTGAAAATAAAATACTCGCTCAGTACGAACGTTCCTCGACTGAGAGTACCCCGACAGGTGAGTAGAGCAGGCTGGCACTATTTCGTGGCCAGCCCGTTCACCCGACTTAAAACCCACTTGATTTTTTTACTGGGGAGCGCCAAAAGAAAAACTGTGTGTACTTTAAACCTATAGAAAAAAAACAATAGATGAGCTAAATTTTCTATTGCTTTGAAGTACACTTTATTTCTAGCGCTACTAAGTAAAAGTAAAAACAAGTGGATTTAAGCCGGGTAAACGGGCTGGCCACGAAATAATGCCAGCCCGTCCTACCCACCTGTCGGGGCACTCTCGGGGATAATCTCGATCGATCATAGAATTTGCAACCAGTTATAGCTGGCAACATCAAGGAAACAAAAAAATATAGGAAGGTTAAGTCAAAGTTAACAAAGCAAAAGGTGTTACTTACTCTTTATCCTGGAAAATGTAACAGTTCCCTAGACAATAGGTATAGACAATTTCTACAAGCAAGGAGACGAAGGAAACACCTAATTCATCCTACTAATTCCAGCTACAGTATTAACAGCTTCTAACTTTCGGCTGGGATCACTATCAAGCTTGCACTCGCGACTGTGAGTATGTTTGTAAGTCGTTAAGAAAGAAAACGGTGGCACTGTCTATGGGTAATATTGTGTCTAATATAAAAATTGCCGTTACCTGTGCGAAGGCCGCACATGCGCGCACAATAGCGCGACGCGGCTGAGCGGCGGCGGGCAATCGCCGCAGAACTCCTCGACGAACTGCGTCTCGTTGAGCCCAAAGTCTGGCCTGCGCGGCAGGTAGTCCGGGTCCGCAGACACGCGCCCGATTATCTACATACATACAGACCATCAGCCCAATGGAACCCTGACCCCCCATACAACTGTGTTACAGAGACATTATGATTCAAGTCGTAAGAAGCGTCAAAAAATTGTTATACACCGTGTTTTTTTTGATTTACAATAACTTCGGCATATTACTAGGTATATCCATAGAAACTAATTGGTAAATTAGATTTTTAAACACTGCGAAAAAAATATTCTTTTTCGGTTTAGTACAAAATAATGAAATCTTTTATCTTTGGTCATTCTAAAAGGGCCTTTAGAGTTAACTAATAATCAGTGTCAAATACGTCTATGTTGGCGTGACATACACACACAAGTAAAGTTAACCCTTGACAGGTACAAGATTGTCACTTTAGATTGACGCGTATACAAACCTAACAATTGGAAACTCTTTACTCATAAGAGTCATAAGTATTAAAAGAAAATTGTTGTTATCAATTAAGAGCCTTTTACACTAGTTTAACGTGATTACTGATTAAATTAAAAAAATAAATATCTTTAAAACCGTTAGACTTATCATTTTTCTGTCTTCGGGAAATTAACTTTGTTTGACCTAAAGAAAGTTCCCTTAAAGTAATCGTAAATAAAAAAAAACACGGTGTATAACGTCACTATGACACCCTTATATGGTGGTTCAAGGTTCCACTGCGCTGATTGCACATAAACTCACGCCTTCATTCCAAGAGTGGAGTAGGCAGAGCTACGGAATTACCATCAACTCTAAAAACTTATTCATAATTCTGTAACGACATTTTGCACAATGCTTAACAGTGAATTTGTGACAGGTTGCAAGTCCTTCGCCTAACAGTATTACAAGAGCTTACACCCTTAATCGCCTTTTACGACATCCCAGGGAAGACATTGAGTACTTAAACGAGTGAAAATGACAATTAATGTCAAATATATATTTAGTTATTTCTATCCAATATTGGTTTGCGTTTAACCTCAATCTGACCTGATTTTAAGTGACGATGAGGTCGAGGGTGGAAACCCACCAAGCCCGAAGCCTTAGAAACACCAAGGTTATATTAATTCCCGAATATTGTTGTATTGTTGCCGTATTAATAAACTGATCTTCACTGTGAGGCCCGTCACAAGATACGTCAAAGCAAACGCCAAACCATAGAACACTGCCATTTTTGACGCATCTCGAGACGAGCATTAGAGTTGAGATCAGTTTATTAATACGGGCCTAAGTAAGGCTAGCATATGGATTTTGTTTAATAAAAAATATATCAAAGTTATATTTATGATGGCTGCTACTAAAGTTAGTAACGAAGTAACTTGTGTTCTTGATTATTGAAGTAAAATTGACTGATATTGGGAAATGTAAACAGTTCGTCGTAGGGGTAGAAACAATATATTCGTTAAATATCCGTTTTTGGGTAGAAATTGGATCATGTTGCCGATTTCACTCTGAACACCCACCACCATCACCATCAAGGTCAAGTTACCTCGCAGAGTATGATTCCGAAGGAGAACACGTCGACCTTCTCGTCGTACACGTTCCCGTTCATCATCTCTGGCGCCATCCAGTACGGGTTGCCCACAACCTAGGACAACACACATTTAGTCATCTAGTGCATTCAAAATCATTGTTGGCTACATAACGGCTAAGTGCTTGTTTACGGAGACGCGGGGCGGCGCGGTCCACACTAAATTCAAACATATGGCCTTTAACGGCGAAGCGGTTTTACACGCGTTTGCTTCAAATACAGCGTTAGTTGCGGCGGCGGCCGCGGCGGAACCTTCTGCCAGTGTTGTGGTCCGCCGCGCGCTCCGCTACACGCTCGAGAGTCCGCACCGCTACCCTCCCCGCGCATCTTCATAGACATCACCGTACCTACTACCGAGCCACCTGTGTGCCCCCGGGAACGGGACCGCGCGCGCCGCGCGCCGCGCCCTGCCGCACGCCACGCGTCTCCGTAAACAAGCCCTAATGCGTCGTTCGTTCATGATAGTCATTTGAACTGTTCAACAATTCTTAACTGCCTGCATCTCGGAAGACCAAAAATAATTACCTTAAAACTAACATTACGAAGATAATTTAATTCATAAAAATGCATTAGAATTATCCATTATTTTAAAGTAACCAAAACGTGTTACGAATAAAGTTCAAAATCATACCGTATACCGCTTCCTCCTCAAAGTGGAATGTCTCTCTAAAGTGCTGCTGGCCGTGCGCTGCACGATGCGAGCCAGACCAAAGTCCGCCACTATCACGGTCTTATCCTGCAAGAAAATGCATATCAGAGGGATGCCACACGAGTGTTGCGTCATCCAACTGCGTTATACATACAAGAACGACTTGCCACACGTTGCGTTGAAACATTTGCGTCGCTGTTGTGGCGCGGTTTCAACAAGTCCATTTCCCAACAAGATCATTTCAAAAATCTACTTTGAAATAATCGGCGGAGCTCCGCCTGGCGGGGCTTCTATTTCTGGTTTGTTTGGCCCTCTGTGCCTTATATAAAAACGAATCTAACTTGAGTGGACTCAGTAAAATTAGACTTTTGGGATTGAGAAATGAGTCTAATAAGTGTGCCACAAGTTAAAGTTTGTCAGAAGCAGAACACAGACACTAAAGCTCTATGAAACAGTTATGATTGGCTGTTTAACAGAACGTGGGAAAAAAAATTATGGCATGGAGAAGGTAATCGAGCGCACAGGCCACCTGGTGTCTGTGACATTTGCATTCTTAAGACTAAAATCTAAAAAATGCGTTGGCAACCCTAAGGACCAAGATGGAACGCCTCTATGCTAGTAACTTCACCGGTTGTCTTATCCTGATACCCAACAATGCGAACAGTGCGGCTTGGCGGTAGATTAAAGGATTGCAGGAAGGTGTGTTTACATTCAATTAGACACCTAAACAGATGGAGTACACAGGGTGGAAAAATAATATGGATCATTTTACCTAAGGGCAACATTCCTTTTATTTTTTTAAATAATCAAAACTGCATGCAAAGATTTTCTAATTTCGTTTGTCTCATCTGGGTACGAACCAACAAAAAATTTAAAAAATAAACACTATTTTATTTTGTCTAATCGATAGGATTACTGTTCAGGACAAAATCTCTGTAATAAACATTTTTCTCTTAGAAATACAAAAGATCGTGAAAATTTCAACTGGTTCGATTCCCGGGTGAGATAAGATTTTTTTGCAAATCTTTAAATACATTTTTGTTTGTTTTTGAAACGTGTGGGAGAAGTGGTCAGTGAGTGGTCACCTCGCGCACGAGGCAGTTGTGCGAGTTGAGGTCCCGGTGGATGACGTTCATGCGGTGCAGGTAGCCCACGCCGGCGGCCACGTCGCGCGCCAGCCGCCCGCGCTCCGCCCACGACAGCGGCGCCGCCGTCTCCTGCAACGACGCGGCTCTCTCAGGCACTCGTCCCGCCCTCCACGAGGAAGCGATTAGCGCTACATTATATGCATATTTCTCGCTCAACAAAAGATAATAGATCCGACACAAATATTAATAGTTCATCACTAGCTGTTTACACTGCGCAAGCAAGAACTCTCTCCAACTCCCAATGTCATTTTTATATTATTTATTTATAATTTACTTTTTATTTTATTGAATTTTATTTAAATTATTTTTTATTCCATTTTTTTTTATTTTACTTAATTTCATTTTTTATTTATTTAAATTTAATTTTAGTTATTTTAATTTCAATTCAATTAAACAGTATTTTATTTCTTTTCATTTATTTTTATTTTATTTTAATATTAATTCAAGTTTAATTTGAATTTTGTATTTAATTTTAATCTATTTTTAATTTAATTTATAATGTAACGTAATACAAATAGCGAGCGAGCCGTCGCCGCTCACCGTGGAATGGCGCCAGCTGTCCCTCTAAAATAATCGAGTTGCCGCCGCTTACCGTTAGATGGCGTTAGCTGTCAGTCTATCACATTTTGTTTTATAATTGAGGTAGGATATGTGGCTTGCTTTACGACATTGCTTCTATGCATTCTCTCGACGCCTTGGCTTAGCGCTTCAACGCCCAGTAGAACGTTACCCCAAACGTGGATTATGTTTAGATGAAAGTAATAGTACATTGTGCATCAAGGGTAGTATGAAGGGAATTACTAACGAGTGTTAGAAGCCCGACGCCGAAGGCGGAGGGCTTTTAATGACTCGAGTTAGTAATCCCCTTACTGCCTGCGATACACACAATGGTTTTCATCACATTTGCGAGGAAAAAAATAAAGAGAAAACACTTTAACTCTGCAAAATATAAAGAAATAACTTTTGACGGACGGGAACGTAAATGGAAACGATATTTTTTTGTGACCACAGATACTGCGTTTAGTTTCGACCTGGATTCGAGCCAGATTTAGCCAATTTGATAAAAATGTTTTCATCACACTTGCTCGTAAATGGTGTTATTCCATGCCTGTATACAGAAGAACAATGGCCTAAATTGTTCCCGCGGGAATTAAGGCGAGTTTGTCATCCCCAGGGGGTAATGACTTTCTTTTTAAAATTTGCAACTCTTTCGTACATCATTTCTGACTAAGGAGGTTTAATTTTCAGCCAAAAATTAAATCGGTTTCTAATTTCATCTTTAAAAATTAGCTATAGACTAACTTACATTACACAAAACCTATACGCTTCATTAAACTTAATTATTTTTATACCTATTTCAAGTTTATATCAACATTTATCATTAATTTTAGTAATTATAAATTTTTATCAAATTGGCTAAATCTGGCTCGAATCCAGGTCGAAACTAAACGCAGTTATTACCTGTGCTAGAGGTCACAAAAAAAATATCGTTTCCATTTACGTTCCCGTTCGTCAAAAGTTATTTCTTTATATTTTGCAGAGTTAAAGTGTTTTCTCTTTGTTTTTTTTCCTCGCAAATGTGATGAAAACCATTGTGTGTATCGCAGGCAGTAAGGGGATTACTAACTCGAGTCATTAAAAGCCCTCCGCCTTCGGCGTCGGGCTTCTAACACTCTCGTTAGTAATTCCCTTCATACTACCCTTGATGCACAATGTACTAATAATTACTAAAATTAATGATAAATGTTGATATAAACTTGAAATAGGTATAAAAATAATGAAGTTCAATGAAGCATATAGGTTTTGTGTAATGTAAGTTAGTCTATAGCTAATTTTTAAAGATGAAATTAGAAACCGATTTAATTTTTGGCTGAAAATTAAACCTCCTTAGTCAGAAATTATGTACGAAACAGTTGAAAATTTTAAAAAGAAAGTCATTACTCCCTAGGGATGACAAACTCGCCATAATTCCCGCGGGAACAATTTAGGCCATTGTGCTTCTGTATATAGGCATGGAATAACACCATTTACGAGCAAGTGTGATGAAATAGTAGATTGATAACCAAGGGTTGAAAGTGACCCATTTCACCCGAGATATTTCTGGCGCTCGAACGAAGTGAGAGCGCCAATAGTTCGAGGGGAAATGGGTAATTTCACCCGAGTTAGACACTCTACTTTTCATTTCGACTGTGAGGAAAAAAGACACGGTATACCTAAATATATTTAATCTCGTTTCCCGCTTTATCTATTGAAAACTTTTTTTTTAGATTCATAAAAAAGTTAAAATACATATGCTGCCAACATTAGAAAAGTTAAATCGAGTTGGTCACGGCCAAGGAAGAGATGGAATATATTCGTGACGTAATAAAGGTCAAATTTCTTGTTTCGAACGGATGTTCGGTGTTCAACCTCCTTGTTGTATAATAAGCTCCTTGGTCGTGACCAACTCGATTAAACTTTTCTAATGTTGGCAGTAGTGTATTTTCTAGATGGCCATGCCGAAACGTGAAAGAAAAAGTGTCATGCTATGCTATCACGGCATTATGGCGGGCAGCAGAATAGAGGAATAATTTTAAATGTTGATTTTCTGTAATTGCGAAAAAAATAGACCAGTCTTAAAATGATTTTCATATGAACCTATAGGCCGTAATAAATACATCGTTTAACGTATAGCCGAGTTTAGATATATGAAAATCTTTTATTTTAATAATATGACGTAGCTCAATTATCTTAGAATCCGTGGCCAATCGTAACTATTAAAAAAAAATTACTTTCCACCCTAGAGATGAAAACGCAATTTTCCACCCGGCTATCCACCCATTCAAATTAAACTTTCCGAACAGGAGAGATGAAAAAAAACTTACGTCAGTCAGTCCCATTCATGATTAATCAGTATGTACCTGTATGAGATGGTAGAGCGTGCCGCCGGCGACATACTCGGTGACGAGGTGCAGGCGCTTGTCCCGGTACAGCACGCCGACGAAGCGGAGCACGTTCGGGTGCGACAGGGACCGCAGCACCGCCACCTATACACCATCTCACTTCAGCTATACTCGTTCGATTTTACTTCGACCATATCCACTCTAAAAATCATCTTGACCCTGGGCCTCTATTCTATTCGGTATAAACCATATTGTCTTTGGCCTGTTATGGTATTGTTTCTCGGCCGCCATTACTGTCACGTAAATAAAACCTATCAAAACGTTTACAATATATATATTATGGTTTTTACCGCCTAGCACGTAGAATTAGTCTGGAAGGGGCTTGACCCCGCTAAGAATGGATTCTAAAAAGGTAAACACAATATTGACAATTTCCAAATTCCATTTTTTTTAGCTTAAGTAGGAATGCTGTATAGATATGATTCAGCATATTTTGATCATTGTTAATAAGGTAAATAGGTGTACCTCCTTGAGGAAGTTCTTCTGCGCGTCCTCGTCCAGCCGATATAGTTGTTTGAGGACCATGACCTCGCCGGTGTCGCGGTGGGTGACCTTGTACACTTCGCCGAAGAACCCCGAGCCCAGCAGCTCGCCCTGGAAACACATCTTATCAGTTTAGGGTTCCGTCGGATCCGACATATACTGCTGCATAGAGGCCTGTTTCAAGGTTTCAAACCAAATGATTTGTGATATTTTCTTGATTATTATTTCTTTTAAAGCTCCTAGGTTATTTATTAATTAAATATTTTTTGTACACCGTTCAATTGTTGTATAAACAGTTTTTGACGAGTAAACTATAGAAATTGAGATGTCTGTTGAACACCAAACACCAACAGTGACGTTGTTCATGCGCGTAACCATGGTAATAAATAACAATACTATAATAATTATAAAAGAACTGTTGTTACCATGGCAACGGTCATTATAGATCTGTTTTCAAGCTTAGGTAGTATTCTGATGCCGTTAACGACATCAATATTAGCTGTTTATAAAACGCGAATAGAATAACCAGTTTAGTGTGTACCTGCAGCAAGTCGCACGCGCGGAAAACGCGCTGAGAGTCGTGCGGGTGCGCGCGGAAGGAGCGCGCGCGGGACAGGTCGCGCAGCACGCCCGCCGGCTCCGACGCGCCGTCCACACTGACACACACACAGATAAAGGGCGGCTGACAGATGCAGTATGGTGACGAAAGCATAAGGTTGATAAGACTTTCTAAATTTGGAGTACTATTTATGTATGAAAATATTATGAAGTTTTTGTTATAAATCAGTAGTCACATAGAAATAGAAATAGTTTATTCGTGACATATGTATATCAATCAGATCACACATACTACCCAACTACATAATGCCGTCGTGCAGTGGCAACCCCGCTTTACATGGCATAATGGAGTTAATAATCTATTAAAAAAAAAACGAAACTAACTAGGCCTTATCTTATCTATGACAGGACAGAGAATTTAACAATTACGTAACATTACATAAAAAAATTGAAGAAAGATAGGTCAAGGACCATGAAAACCAAATTAAACCTACAAAAATTACTACAAAACTAAATGTGCCATATCGTCGCTTTACTTTCTCAACCTCGTATCTGACCGAATAGTTAGACATGAAAGTAGTCTTTATTGTTGGAGAACAAGAGTGCGTTTACTATATAACTATTCGATCAGATACGAGGTTGAGAAAGTAAAGCGACGATATGATGGTATCCTTATCTGTAAGTTTCTGACAAAGCTGGGACTCTACTCTATTCTACTCTCAAATAATAATTGCTTGACATGTTATATTGTATTCGTCGGCCACCATTACTGTCAAGTAAGTAAGAGCTATCGTAACGTTGACAATACGTTAAGATGTCAAAGGCAATATGGTTTTACCCAGTAGAATAGTAAATCCACGGTATTGACGACGCGCTGGCCTAGTTGGTAGTGACCCTGCCTACGATGCTAGCGGTCCTGGGTTCAAATCCCGGTAAGGGCAGATATTTGTGTGATGAGCACGAATATTTGTTTCTGAGTCATGGATGTTTTCTATGTATTTACGTATTATATTTCTCTATATAAGTATTTATATCATTGTCTAGTACCCATAGCACAAGCCTAGAGCTTAGTTTGGGACTAGGTCAATTGGTGTGACATTGTCCCCTGATATTTATTTATTTATTCTTATAGACGCGACCACAACGGTTGACGTAAGAAACGCAAGACGTCAGCGTTTTTTTCGAGTCTGGTGTGGACAGTATACGTAAAAAGGCATACGTACATATCTAACGCCATTAACGCGTATACGTTGCGTGGGTCAGCGTATTTTGATTTCGATTTTCGTCTGTTATCTACTCTTTTTCTGCGTTGAGACTTACCGGACCTAACCTTAACCTAAAGCTTTCAACCCACTGCGCTGTTTGAAGAACGAGGGCCGTTTTACGATTACCTTCTGTTCGATATTAACAAAAGACCTTAGTGAAGATTACAGACGGCCAATTCATATTTCCTGAACTATAATAGAATACACATGCGCTTTTTTGAACACCACACAAAGAAAAATAAACAAGGAAAGGTAGACAACAGGCAGTCGTACCGCCAGACAACCTTATATAGAAGAGACGCAGCAACGTAAAAATTAAAACAAAGTAGGCGGTGCAAACAAGGATACTACTAATACTTACACATCTAAAAGCTTAGACATACTGCTACTCTTCTCCTTGTCGCACAGCAGCGGCGAGCTGGGTTGCCTCCTCTTGATCACTCTCTTCCCCCCTCCGTCCCCCTTCCTCTTGAACAGCCTCTCTTTCTTCCCGCCTTCCTCCTCCCTCCCCTCTTTGTCGTCCGGGGTGAGGGTGACATTTGGAACGTCTGCAGTGTCAGTCTGTATGTTGCACATCGGAATGTGTGGGTCTGGATTTTGTGCTATGGTAAGCTGTGTGGAGAGAAAATTTATACATTGTATTGTCTAATTTTAAAGGTGACAGGATAATATGTAGAGCTTGTACAGACAGGCAATTAGATTAATATACTATAATTGCGTGATAGAATCAGAAATGATGATATCCGCAGTCGAACTAAGGTTACCGACATAGCCCAAAGAATAGCTAAACTGAAGTGGCAGTGGGCGGGGCACATTGCTCGCAGGACTGATGGCCGATGGGGTCAGAAGGTTCTGGAGTGGCGTCCGCGAACGGAAGACGAGCTGTAGGTAGGCCTCCAACAAGATGGAGTGACGACTTCGTCAGGATCGCGGGACCGCGGTGGATGCGAAAAGCACAAGACGTCAGTGGACGTCTTTCGGCTGACATGATTGAATGTCAAAGTCAAAGTTCTTTATTCTTCAATTTAGGCATAATATAATGCACCTATGAATGTCAAAAAGCATTACCACCGGTTCGAAAAATAAAACCTTTGCCCCGAGAAGAACCGGCGTAAGAAACTCGGCAAGGTATATTTTTTCCAAGAAAAAGGTTTACATCATTACATTATAATTATAAATAGTTTACAATATCACAGTATTTTTGCACAGTAGGTGCACCTTTTTTAAGCGTAGGTAAATTTATGCGTAGATTACTCATGCAGGACGGACGACTCACTGCCAAACATCCCTATCCATGATATAATCGTTTACTTTATAATATGCTCGGGAAATTAGTTTTTGTTTTACGACAGATTTAAATTTAGAGTCAGTAAGTTCAGTAATACTTTTTGGAATTTTATTGTAGAATTTTACACAATTGCCTAAGAATGATTTTGAATGAATGAATGAAAGATAATTATTAAATACCTATTGAATGATACCCCATTTGTAATAGTTCGTCAACATATTTTTTCTTTTTTACAATATGATATTGAATTTTAATTGCTGTCATATCCTTAGTGACAGTCACAAGATTAAGGAAAATCGATTGCCATAAGAATCATCAAGATCGGTCCAAGCGTTTAGTTTCTAAAGCGCCGCAAAGGAACAAACATACATATATAGGCTGATACACATTACCCTCCTCCTTCGGCGGTCGGGTAAGAATATTATAGATGTTTATTCAGTAAGTAGACCGTACGGGCACTTTTACACGTCGAAAATGTACGAGCGCTTCGCAAGGAGACCATTGCGGAGAAGGCCGCAAGGAACTCAACAGCTTTTTCTAAATATATTTCGGATGAGTGATGACAATGGTGTAAATCTTACATTGATATGCGACTCTACACTGCCGTCCTAAGCCAATAGGCAGTATGTCAGATAAAACTCCCGTAGCAAAATCAACCTTATTACTAACAGAATAGAATTAAAACTGCTTTGGCTGTTGAATTTGGGATACTGCTTATTGGCTTAGGAAGGCAGTACACAAAAGTGTATTTTTTGAGGAGCTTAATACTTTCTTCTCGCCAAATGGTATGTTCTCCGTCGTCCGGTTCCGGTCGTTTTCGTATAGATAAAAAATATATTGTATGCGTGCTTTTGTCTTGATTTTTAGCTAAAAAAACTTCAAATATGGTTTCTTATGTTGAGCAGACCTGCGCGGGTAGCACAAGTTGTATTTTCTCGCTTGTCCCTCAGTGCGTCTTTATCGTTACAGACTAGATAGAAAAGGAAGATCCGAGCGACTACATCTGCTAGCCGTGCTGATTGGTGATATCGAAAAATAACATCTATTCTATATGTTTTTTTATTGTTTTTACGTGCTTTCTAGCGGGTTTACTTGAAATATTCATTCTCACTCACTCAGTTAAACTTTGTTGCTGTATCATGGGGCACACAGGCCTCAATTTGTTCCAATTTTACGCGGCGAAAAATTAATATTTTACCTGAATAATGGCGTCGGGGGCGAGTTTGTCCAGGTCCTCCTTAGGCCTCCGACCGTTGATCCCGAGAATGCGGTCACCAATCTGCAGCGTCAGTAGCCCGCAGGACGAGTCTATCCTGGTGGTAGAGATTTAACGTTTAGTGGGTGAGCTAGATGTAATGTACGATAAAATCTTTAATCTTTAAAAAACAAACGCCGCATGGACGGCAGGGTTCTCTATTGGATCGCGTAATTTTTTTACGCATAACGTATCTTTACGCATACAAATCGTTTGACCTAAAACGGTTTTTACAATAGAAAAGGTTTTATTTTAACTATTATAAAAAACTTACCTAACCTAATCTACACAGTTATTAAATTCTGCAATGTAAGCCCAAAAGGGGTGTAATGCGAAAAAAGAAATCATACGAAAAATTAAAATAAGTGATAAAATTATGCGTTCCAAGGGGATCCCGGACGGCAACTACCTTATATATTGGGAATAGCAAGTTCTAGAAATATTAGCACATGCATAGCAAAAAGGGGCCATGTAAGCATTCGTAAGTATCTTCAATTTCCCGGATATTAGTTTTAACTTAATTTTTCTGCGACACCGATGCAAGTGTATTTTTCGCTAATACCAAGTGCAGTCAACGACTCGCTAATAGACGACGACGACGACGAGGTGTAATGACCTCCTATCTAAAAAAATATGTTTTTACAGGAAACGAAAAAAACGTTTTTTTTTAAAAAAACCTTTTAATGATTAATTTTTATCTTGTGAATGTATCATCATAGGAACCTTAAATTTATGAAATTAGTGTATGTAAGGAAATCCTATGGTTTACTGAATAAATGTAGTTAGGAGACATTGTTTTAAAATTAGGAATAGTTTTAGCTTAGTTAGGAGGTATTGCAATAACAACAAACAGAAATCCAAAGAGAAAATATTTATTATTAGATATTTTGAACAGTTTTATATTTCTTTTGTTCATTAACGTTTTACGTAACAAATAGAAACAAAGATTTTCTGCGATTTAATGAGTTATCATCTGTTAAAACAATAACTCCTAGACGCGTGCGACGTAGATACGAGATATTGGCAGCAAAATCTACGCAAATGAACTTAGGAGCTATTTTCATTTTTTTATATCTCACTAAATAATGCGAAATCCAGTTTGGTGGTCTTGCTAGTGCATGCGAAATAATACTTTAAACCCATATACATAAGAATCACAAAAATGACAAAATGTCAGTTAGGAGGTCATTACACTTCGTCGTCGCGTAGCTATCATGATAACTTTAACCGATTGCCGAAAATGAGGGTAATGTCTTGACCTGTATTTATTTGTTTGTAGGTTGAATGGATTTCGGTAAGCGTATATCAAGGTACAGCGTTTTTTTAGCAATATCATGGCAAACGAACACACCCTCACCTCGGCCGGTATTCTGGGCGATAAAAACCATATCGTCTTTAACCTGTCATTGTATTGCCAACGTTTTGATGACTCTTATTTAATTGACAGTAATCTCGGCCTAGTCAAAAACAATTAAATAACAGGTCAAATAAGATACCGTTTTCACCGCCTAGAATAGAGGCCCCTATGGTACGAGGTATCTGAGAACCATAGACATTTAGAGATAAAGATAAAGAGACATTTATTCGCAACAAAACAAAACCACATTACATAGATACAAAAAGATAAAGACACAGAGAAATTGTTGCGAAAGTCTAGCCGTAAAGCCAGCACTGGTCATCCGTTGGAACCGCTTGGTGAAAAGACGGAAAGTGACACACTTAACACAAAACAACGCTAAAAGAAAAACATCAAGGATCAAATACAATAATTCATAAGAAGAATTCATCAGATTATAATCTGAAACCTAGCTAGGACCTATCGCGATCTATCCAAATCGTTTTGGGAGGTACGATACCAAAGACCTACAACACCCCTCTTTTGTTTGTCGGGGGATAAAAACCACAATAACCGATAATCATCTCATTACATCATTTGAAAAACCCTTAATGACACAACATTGCGATTTTATAAACGTATAAATTATCCTTCTATTGTTGAATTTATAACCTAATTAAAGTTGTTCAGAGCGTCCATTCTTGCTTTAATATCTTAATAATATTGTTGACAGATAGATTTACTTGACCGCAAAAGCGACAGAATCGTCAACAATATAATAACTGAAAAAAATATTAAAAAAAACATGTATTTATAGACAGCAAAAAAAAGAAGGCCATAGGTACGTAGATGAAGTCGCGGGCGGAATCTAGTAAAGTAATATATACTAATTATTATTTTATCATTATCGAATCAAATCGGAGAAATACTGGAAAAGGGCCGAATCTTAAGTACCCGAAACCGACGTGCGTGCATGACTCGATGTATGAATGTGGAAGAAGCGAAAGACATTTGTCAGGATCGTAGCAGGTGGAAAGAAGTCGTCTCTGCCTACCCCTCTGGGAAACAGGCGTGATTTTATGTATGTATGTATGTATTACAAACCCATAACTATAACACATCTAGAGCAACATTCCATAACATTAATTTAATTACTACGCTCACGATCACAGTTCACTAGTAAGTTCACCAATTCACCACAATACTAAATTGACATGAAAAACTAAACAACTGAAACAAGACTATATTTATAACGAGTCATCTAAAGTCCATACACGGGCACACAGTCACAGCTCGCTGGTTATACTAACATCATACCGGGTCTAGTGATGTGCCGCTACCAACTTACAAGGAAAGTTACCGAACTGTCCGACTCCGATGTCGTTTATTTTGATATATGTTAGAGAGTAGTCCTAAATAACACGTATTTTTTTTAGCTGCCCACTTTCAACCTTTTGGGAGAAATTCACCTCCAAAGTAATGAAAACCTTCTATAGTTTTTTTTTAATTGCTAGTTTCCTGTTGGTTTGATTATATGTTCAAGAACATGCAAAAATTATGAGCACGTGTTTTGTTAGATCGGCTAAAACTCATATTTATAAAAAACACCAAAGAATCTCTTCGATGGGAAATGACGCGCTCATTATTTTTTTATGTTCTTAAACATAATTATTCTCCCAACAGGTGTGTTATTTTAGACTACTCTCTAACATTATATCAAAATAAACGAAATCGGGGTCGGATAGTTGGGTACCTTTCCTTGGTAGTCCATGTTGGGATGTTACCGGTAACATCGTCAATAAAGGTAACATACGGTAATTTTAACACTGCAAGTATACAGCATGTTTAAAAATATAAACAACAAATGTAGGGTTACACAGGATGTAAAAAAAACTGAAACGTCCAATGCTACCGGGCTTTATATGGATAAACATTACTGGGAATATAACTTCTACGAGTTTCAAGTTATTAATTATAGCAAATAAAAAATAAATAAATAAACCGCTGTGATGTGCTGTGACATTTGACCTCTTTCCTCCCCTTATTCTAATATTCAGTAACAAATATTGAATAGCCTACTAATAGCAAAATAGGGCAAGAATAACAAATAAATGTCGTATGTTAAAATAAACAAAAAATATCCTAGGTATTTTTTTATATTTCTTCTGTTCTGTTCTGTAAATATAAATACGAGCATGATAAACGTATTTTTGCATATTTCCTGTTAACAATGTAATAATAAGTTAGTAGTAGAGATAATAAAATAATTGTTAGTAAATATTTTCATCTTTTTATGAATATTACCGGTAACATTAGTCATTTACTTTGTATATTACCTTTTGGTAACAACACTAGCGGTGCGTAAGCGCAGATTTCTTTCAACGAATGAAAAGTGACGTCATTCTAACGCCGCTTCAGGCTGAATTCATTTGTCTTTAACTTTGACCGCACTTGCGGGTAAAACAGGTGGAGAATTCCCACTTTGATCGTTTGCAATTCTCCATTGACTATGATTGGGCCTCAGACACCACGTCATGTGACGTCACTACACAATGTATAAGGCTGCCCTGCTAAGCCAAATAGCAGTATATCAAATAAAACTCCAGTAGCAATCACAACCTTATAACAACGTAGAGAGGATTTAATCTACTTTGGCAATTTTATTTGAGATATAATTTATTGACAGGAGGGCAGAGAGGAAAGCAAGTTACCAAAAATATTTCAACAAAAAAAAAGTCTATATGTTTGCTAAGACCGTTTACCTGTATCTCCTATAGGTTCGGATTTCCCCATAATCCCCCAGTTAAATAAAACACCCTGTATAGAGACAGATACGAAACATCCACGAGTCAGAAACAAATACTTGTGCTCAAATATTTCCCCATATCGTAAATAACAATAACAGGGTGCATTATAATATTTAATCATTAAGGAAAGATACATAATATTAATCGAATGGGGAATATACGGCGACTTGCATAGTTATAATAGATCATTTTTCCTTCTACATTTCTCCAGCGGGCCTTGTATGGCTGCGTTTATCGCGTGACAAAATGTGGATAAAGCATCCGTCCCTCTCGCACTTATATCCAAACACAGCCATATTAGACCCCCAATACTTAAGAACTTACTTAATTGAGCAAGTGCCATTCAACAGAAAAATTAATATCTTTGTAGACAAGTAAGTTAATAGCATTCAATCAAGTAAATATTGTAAACACAATAATTATTGTTATATAAGCGTGACGGCGCCAGTAATGGACCCTTCACTCTTAATTCAAATTTCATACGGTCGAAATTGATTGTTATTATATTGCAAAACAAATGAACAACCCTTGTCTTCTGTAAAATAAGAATCAAGTGTCCATTATTGGTGCCTTGTCCATTACTGGTTCCATCACCCTAGTGTGATCTCCAATGATAGGGAAAACGCCCGTCATTTTGAAAACCTAACCTGTTCCGTACAGCAGAGACTTCCTTGATGTAAAATAAAAATATTACTAGGTATTATATTTATTTATTATACAATAATGTATATGTATTCAGCGATAATGTAATGGGAAAACGCAAACAAACAGACAAACAGTAACCCAACTTCAACGATTAAATATGCGCCAATGATGTCCGTAGACAATGAACGAACTTTTTTGACTCATAAATAGGTCCTAAATTCACGTCGTTACGGACAAACAAGCAAAAAAAAAAGTGTTTTTTCCAAAACCATTCCAGTGTTATTAATTAATAATATTGTCACTGAAAACATATGAATTATGGTATAATAAATGTAAAATTCCTACGAATATTTTTAATTAACATCATAAGGAAGTCTCTACTGTACGGAACAGGATTATGTTTTCAAAATGACGGGCGTTTTCCCTATCCTTGGTGATCTCTATTTTCAGCTTGTCAAGAAAGTTATGTTTGCATTGATACATAATTATTTCTTACTGTAATCGTGTCGTGTCTGTTAGGATACTCGGTGAGTCCTCGCGTTCTTAACTTAGGCACTCGAATTGTGAGCCAGTTGCATAAAAACAATGAACGTATTCACAAACTGTTGTAAAATTGGATTTATCATTTAGATAAAGCATTCACGTCATAACTTTTGAGGAAAATGACAACTGTATGTGCGGACATTGTTGTGGCTTTAGTCACGTACGCATTACAGTGCCGCCAGCTACGTATTGTATGCAATTTTGACACGTCATGCGTGTCAATGGCACTAAAGACGTTATTATATGAGGCAAAGAGCTCTTGGTTGGCCGAGTCACGCACGTTTGGGCACTAAACAGTTTTGTTTCGTATGGATTTAATCACGATAATGTAAAGCGGGTGGTACGACCTTGTGCAGGGTCCGTCCGGATCGCTACCACCATCTTGTCCATTAACCTACCGCCAAACAGCAGTGTACGCATTGTGTTCCGGTTTGGGGATAAGACAGACGGTGTAATGACTAGCATAGAGGCATTCCATCTTAGTCCTCAGGGTTGGCAACGCATTTGCAGTCTTAGGCTTGCAGTCATGTGGCCTGTGTGCTCGTTTGCCTTCTCTATGCCAAAAAAAAAAGTTATTTGAAAATGAAACGAAAATACTAATTGTAAATTCTATGTAATTGTAACCCGTGACCTTTTGTATGAGTTATTAATTGTATTAGAAGCGGTTGATAAGCTGACAATCGGTCAATGGCGCGATGTATGAATCACCCTAGGTACAGACATAACTTATATTATAATTATTAATAGGTAATGTGCCTTCCGGAACATTATGTTGAATTCTCATAATGTTGAATTCTCGAAATGTTGGATTCTTAAAATGTTGAATCTCAAAATGTTGGATTCTCATAATGTTCAACAGGGAATCTCTAAATGTTGAATCTCAAAATGTTGGATTCTCAAAATAAATGACGACAGGTAGGTTTAGGTTATATTAGTTTTGCAGCAGGCCCGTGGGGCCAAACCACCAATTTCAAATCAATTAAACAGTGTCGACGGAGCTCCGCTAATGCGGAGCTCCTACTTCTGGGTGGTTTGGCCCTCCGGGCCTACTGCAAAACTAACATAACCTAAACCTACCTAGCCCCTGTTCCCCCTATCCCTTATTATACCTCCTCGTCTTAATTCCATTTCGTCATTATTATACTTCGTAATTTTTTTATTTCGTCGTTATTATTACTCGTCATTTTTATACTTTGACTTTTTATGTTTGAGATTTGAGAATCCAACATTTTGAGAATCCAACATTTTGAGAATCCAACATTTCGAGAATTCAACATTATGAGAATCCAACATTTTGAGATTCAACATTTTAAGAATCCAACATTTCGAGAATTCAACATTATGAGAATTCAACATAATGTTCCGGAAGCGTAATGTGTTAGCTAGCTCTTCTTTCATACGAGTTAGCTTAAACAAATAAGTCGTTGCTCAAAAACTGGAACGTTTTGTAGCCGTATAACGAGCGGAAAGTATCATTTTTCGCATTAGTTATCTTGTTAATGTAACGACAACGCGCTGGCCTAGTTGGTGGTGTCCCTGCCTACGAAGCTAGCAGTCCTGGGTTAAAATCAAGGGCAGATATTTGTGTGATGAGCACGAATATTTGTTCCTGAGTCATTGATGTTTTCTATGTATTTAAGTATGTATATCTCTATGTAAGCATTTATTTATATTGTTGTCTAGTACCTATAGTACAAGCCTAGAGCTTAGTTTAGGACTAGGTCAATTGGTGTGATGTTGTCCCCTGATCTTCCCACCTTGACGTCGTAGAATGAAAACCGGCCTATCTGTCTGTCCCAAACTGTCCCGAACCGCCAATAACTGAATGACGTGAATTCCTTCAAGAGATTCGAATACGACAGGTATCTATGGCGGCGTTGGTACGTATGTCGATATCGTCGGTGATACTGCAATTCCGCGTAAGTAACAAATTCATTAAGTTGCAAAATAAACCTTACTGTATTACTTGCTAAGGTGTATTTTGTCCCTTACTTAATTTGTTAGATAGACGCTATGTAAACTCATCATTTAATTTAAAAAATAAAAGTTATATACAAAGGCGAACTTATCCTTTTAAGGGATATGTTTCAGTTAACCTTTGAGCTATTTAAAACACACAACACAACACAATTATACATTTACGATACGAGTAATTAAATAGACACAGAGAAGAGAGGGAGAGAACGTTGGCATGATAGGGTAAGAATCGGAATTTGATCTAAATGCAAAATAAAGTAGCATTTGGTTCTTGGCGCCTGCGACTTCGTCGCTTACATATTAATCCTTACGAAGCATCGGGTAGTGATCGCGGGTTGCGAATCACACTAACCGGCCGGACATGGTCGAGTTTGCCAAATGTGAACGCCGGTTAAAGTCGCGGGAGCCAAACGCAATCGTCGGATAGTGTTGCGGTTGCCAAACGCAACCGTCGGATATGGTCGCAGTTGCCAAACGCAATCGTCGGATATGGTCGCGGTTGCCAAACGCAACCGTCGGATATGGTCGCAGTTGCCAAACGCAATCGTCGGATATGGTGGCGGTTGTCAAAGCCCATCGCCGCTTTTGATCGCGGTTGCCAAATGCAAACCTCGGATATGGTCGCGGTTGTCAAAGCCCATCGCCGCTTTTGATCGCGGTTGCCAAACGCAATCCTCGGATATGGTCGCGGTTGTCAAAGCCCATCGCCGCTTTTGATCGCGGTTGCCAAATGCAATCCTCGGATATGGTCGCGGTTGTCAAAGCCCATCGCCGCTTTTGATCGCGGTTGCCAAACGCAATCCTCGGATATGGTCGCGGTTGTCAAAGCCCATCGCCGCTTTTGATCGCGGTTGCCAAACGCAATCCTCGGATATGGTCGCGGTTGTCAAAGCCCATCGCCGCTTTTGATCGCGGTTGCCAAACGCAATCGTCAGATATGGTCGCGGTTGTCAAAGCCCATCGCCGCTTTTGATCGCGGTTGCCAAAGGCCATCGCCGCTTTTGATTGCGGTTGCCAAACGCGATCGCTGGTTACATGCACGGATCGCGGTGGCAGATCGCAGGCACCTAAACCGCATGCTACCATTGTTAGTATTGTTATACCTATGGCAGGTGAGCTGCACGCAGGCCGCGAGCGCAGCGCGCAGCACGGCGCGCGCCACGCACGACAGCTTGCTCGCGCAGCGCCCCCTGCCGTATTACTTCGGTTAGTACAGGTTAGTTTCATGACGGTGAATTCTCATATTAATGTCAACCAGTACCAGAAGAATGCAATAAGGTGATATAGCCGACTTTTAACTTGACTGTACAGTGCGATAGCTCTTAAAACCATCTTCATATTAATTATCTTTCTCAATCGCTCTCATATGCTCTAAATGTTAGTCTATCCGACTTTACCCGAAACTGTAAAAAGACTTTTTAAGACCTCTTGCACTGTAATTCAAATTTCAGACAGACACCCAACATGTGTATAAAATGTTAGTACACTTAAGCTAGATTAATATTTTATGAAATAACACAGATTTATTTTATTTTAATAAGTTTGCAAATTACAGGTCTGTTTAATCTGCCCGCAAATGCTTTAAGATTATCAGTAACTTAAAGTGTTTGCGTAACGACCAGGAGTACAGACAAAATAAGGAAAGGTTAAGATAAGATAAGATAAGATAAGATAAGATTTAATTATTTGTAATAAATAAATCGGATTAAATACTAAATTATTAACATAAAGAAATAAAACAAAGTAATCTTCCTAAGCTGAAGCCGTAACGGCGCACGCTACGAACGCTAAAACAAATTCGCTTCGTACCTAAATGTAACACGCACGAAGTGGCTCACGTGCGTGCGTAGCGTGCGCCGCTGTCGAATTCCAGAACACTTTTGTTTCCCATATTCAATGCGTTACGGATGCATCAAGTAACAAGTAACGTAACAACAATAACAAGTTTCAAGAGTTGGTGACTGACGCCTTCATTCCTGTTGTGTGTGTGTGTGTCTATAGGCATCATAAGTAGTTCCTCTTGTTTAAAAGAAATAGTACATTGTGCATCAAGGGTAGTATGAAGGGAATTACTAACGAGAGTGTTAGAAGCCCGACGCCGAAGGCGGAGGGCTTTTAATGACTCGAGTTAGTAATCCCCTTACTGCCTGTGATACACACAATGGTTTTCATCACATTTGCGAGGAAAAAAAACAAAGAGAAAACACTTTAACTCTGCAAAATATAAAGAAATAACTTTTGACGAACGGGAACGTAAATGGAAACGATTTTTTTTTTGTGACCTCTACCTCAGATGATAGCCAATTTGATAAAAATGTATAATTACTAAAATTAATGATAAATGTTGATATAAACTTGAAATAGGTATAAAAATAATGAAGTTTAATGAAGCGTATAGGTTTTGTGTAATGTAAGTTAGTCTATAGTTAATTTTTAAAAATGAAATTAGAAACCGATTTAATTTTTGGCTGAAAATTAAACCTCCTTAGTCAGAAATGATGTACGAAAGAGTTGCAAATTTTAAAAAGAAAGTCATTACTCCGTAGGGATGACAAACTCGCCATAATTCCCGCGGGAACAATTTAGGCCATTGTCCTTCTGTATACAGGCATGGAATAACACCATTTACGAGCAAGTGTGATGAAAAATCTAATATATACTCACTCGGAGTCCTTAAGCTTGGAGGCGGGCACGCGTAGCACGCGTAGCGGCCGTGCTCGCGGCCGCTCCAAGCGCCCGTAGCACGCCTCGCTACGACAACAACCATGAATTCATATAGAGAGGTCATATAGAAGGCCCATGACCTGTGGCAGTGTCACTCACCAGTAGACGCGCGCGCGCTCCACGAGCGCGTAGGGCTCCTGATCGTCGATGGGCGCGCCGCACGACACGCACGCGAAGCACTCGGGGTGGAAGCGTAGGGCACCCGCCGTCATCACCGGGCCCGTGATCACCTGGGATAGTACAAGTCGCGATTACAGATTGATCTATTAAAGAGTGTATAGTATTCGATAGGTAGGGCAACATACATACTTCATTTGTTTATGAACTTAACTTAACTGGTAGTTATGATTCATTTCGTCAATACACAGTATACTCGATAGAACAGTTTCATCTGGCTGAATGAAGTATTCGCATGTGACCTTAGCGGGACGGTAGGTGTTTTTAACGCAGTGATTTGCATTAACAACAAAGTTTTACTTCTATATTTTATACTCTTTTTATGGTTTTTACTGGTCACTTTAGGGCTTTGTCACTTCAACATTATGTTTAAATAGTTGCACTAATCTGTAAAAGGCGTTAAAGCAACAAGATACCAAAGTATGCTGAGACCGTAGAAACGGTGAACTGGATTGAGTGCAACATACCTGCTGGCACTGGTGGCAGGGCTCCCCGAACCGCGCCCAATAGTCCCGCTGGCAGAACAGCAGCCCGCCGCGCTCCATGTACCAAGACGACAGCGCGCAGTCGCAAGCTGAGCACCTAAGGTCAATATTCAAGTTTAAGGTCAACATGGCAAAATTACAAGGCTAAATCAGTAACTCTTTAAAAAAAAAAGAGAGCTGGTCTTCTCAAAACGTAAATTGTTTTTAGACTTGTAATACATTCGATTTATGAAAGTAGGTACTTAATAGCAATCGCATGAGCACCTGTGGTAATCATTCAAGTTCAAGGTCAACACAGGTTTTGTTAGAAAAAAAAACAAAAAAGATAGGCTGCAACGTCTTCTTAAAACGTGCATAGACCTATAGAGAATAGCAATACAATCGATTTATGGAATGAATCAATAGATTTATCTGACAGCTGACAAATAAATTTTACACCAAAAAAACATGTACAAGCTTGTGAGCCAGTGGAATATCATTCGCGATGGAGAGCTATATTACAAGACCTCACATCCAAACAGGTCCTGCTATACTGGGGATAACATGTAAAATTATGGTTATGATTTAAGGCTTACCTAAAGCACTCCGTATGCCACTCCTGCTCAAGAGCAGACACATAATCATCATCTCCGATGTTATTCAAGCACCCTGCGCAACTGGGGGACTCTGAAAAATAAACACAATTAAATAGAATTGTTTGGCTCACCAATAAAAAAATCTAGGCTATCTATACATGTTTATTGAGTAAGTAAATAAGTAAATAGAATAATATTTGTTTTTAATTTAGTCCATTCCAATTTATCTTTAAGCAGCAATTGGCCAATATAGTAAGATTAGTAAGTCATTATTACTAAAAACTGAATCAGAAACTGATTATTGGTGATATTTACTGGAGAACCTCTAAAAAATATTTGAAACTCTACCATTTATTATCTAGTACTATTTTACATTATGAGACAAAAGACTTAAGAATGTTTGATCTTCAAATCATTAGGCAACGGAAAAGAACATACAGGAAAATAGATTTTAAAAAGTAGTTTGGTGTTTGAATAAGAGCAAATGAGACATACAACCCGGTTCTATACACTACTACTCTGCCCTTCTAAGCCAATAAGCAGTATCCCAAATTCAACAGCCAAAGCAGTCTTAATTCTATTCGGTTAGTAATAAGGTAAATATTGCTACGTGAGTTTTATCTGACATACTGCCTATTGGCTTAGGACGGCAGTATTAGCTTTAGATTTTTCTTTATTATAATTTGTTTCTAAAAGTTCTACATATTCTCTACTACTTCCCCGAGAAACAAGCTAGTGTAAAATTAAGGGCCATCCATTGCGATGATAAATAACGAAAATTACTTTTTAATACAGTTGCTCAAAAAGTGATACTTTTCGTATCTGTATATCGTGCGGAAAGTTGGGTTTTTTCGAACTAGTGCTTTTTATTTTTCCTACTAAATAAACAAGGCCACTACTAGGCTCTATACTAAATAAACTAGGCCGTGCATCCAATCGAGGGTTTGCATGTTTAAATAAAGTACCAGGAGCGCAGAGGTAATTAGGAGGGTAGCGCGGTGCGGCGCAGCGGCGGGCGGCCCGGGCGGTCGCGCCCGACACAACGCGGATTGTAAGTAAGGTAGGTACTTCTAATGTTTATGCTTTCCTAGTATTTGATTTTTAGGTAATTTCGAGTGTGTGCACACGTTAAGCTCACTTCAAAGCTCCGGGGGAAGAGCAAAGATACACAGATACCCGACATACACATATACACAGATACACATTTTTTCGCAACTGTATTAAAAAACGTCGTTCGATTCACGTGCGGTATGTCATTACTTCACGAGTACCGAGATATCTTGCCACGAGCCGCAGGCGAGAGACTTTCCGCACTAGCATCGAAATGTACTATAAACATACTTTTGCACCTATATTAACAGGATAAAAAAACTTTAGAAACCCTATAAAGAAAAACTATGTACGTTTTGTAATATAACATAGCTTGTTATAGTTTTTATTTGTAGGTTTTTTTTTTAAACAATGGCTTGAAGCGTGCTGAGAGTCAAAAACAATAGAGCCTTCACTATAAACATTTCGAGAAGGGTTAACACGGAAGTACTGCGCATATTAAAATATACTTCAATCGCTCATATTTGATTATACAGTATCCCAAAGACATTCGTTATACAAGGAAATAACGGTTTAGCGTCTAAAAGGTGAGGCAGGTAGCAAACAAAAGATAATTTACGACTTTAAACGAATTTCGCCCACACAAAAACATTAGCGAGAATTTAACTTGAAAACTTAATAAAACTACACCTTTTCTGACTCTTGTATAATAATTAGGTTTCGTAGGACTTACCTTTAGAACTCGATCCCTCCATTTCATTTCCAAAACAAGCATTTATAGTAAAAACATAAAATAAGGCGAACTTTGCCTGCACCCATGAATACTTTCAATGACTCAAATGTCAAGTTAGGGTTACCATATCTATTCCATATTCCAATCAGCTTTTTGAGCTTTTACAATTTATTAATATTTTTATGTTCTGTCTACGCAAAGTATTAAAATTTATCAATGGAAACTATACTTTGTTAAAACTTATATCAGTTGAAAATAATATAACATAAATAAATACCTTAGCGCAACGTCGCTTGAAATTTCAAATTGGCAACATCCTATTTTCTAAATACGGACATTCTTTTAACGTTTCGTTCTATGCATGTTCCATGGCTTTTTTCGTTTCGTTACTGCTAATAAATCGCCAGTATATTTATTGGTTTGCGTTTTGCGCTAAACACCATTATCATCATTTAAGCTGAAAAACTAAAATTAAATCCATAACAAAAACAAAATTATGAACAAAAATGTTTATTCAATCATTTCACAAGATTAAACTTAATCAATGCTTCACGATAACCTTCTTATACTTGTTCAGCTTGACTTTAACGCTGACTTTGACTTCTAATTTCTTCAACAACTCGGACAATTCAGGATCTTCAGAACTGTCTAGTTCGTCCGAGTCATTTTTGTCTTCTTCTGGGGCTTCAGTGGTGTCCTCTTCTGACTCATTGGAATCAGGGGTTTCTGTGGTGATGGGTGGGTCAGGTTCTGAGGTGGTTGGTGGTTCAGGGACTTCGGTGGTTGGTGGTTCAGGAGCTTCCGTGGAAGGTGGCGGTTCAGGCGCCTCGGTTACTTCTTCCTCCTCAAGGTTCTCGAAGTCAAGGCCGGTGACCTCGGTCAACCAGCTATGGAAGGGACCAGCGCGGATGAACCCTGTAAAAATAAATATGTGAATGTTTCGTTCGAGGTCGTATAGTCTAAATTACTCTTATGCTACCTAATACAACAATACTAGAAAATAAGATTTTTTTTTCGGACTTTTAAGGACGTACGAAGTAACTCTGCATGTCAGTATTAAAGTATGCGTTATAAATTATAGTATAAAGTCAACAAAATATAAATAAATAACGTGTTTTAATATAGTATATCGTGCGGAAAGTTGGATTTTTCGCACTAGTGTTTCAAACTTTTAATTTTTTTTACCCCTGTGATGTTTTATCGAACTACGAATATTAAAATATATAAACTAAAACTAAAATTGCTCTTTTATTGTATTATTTTTCTTACACTGTCATTTTTCGCAGATGTATTAAAAACGTCGTATGATACACGTGTGGAACTTGCATGAACATGTATTATTTCAGTGTTAGTGAGAAACTTGCATTCTTCATGCATGCTGTTCACTTAGCATGTACTTTACTTTATAAAATCCATTGCGATCCTAAACTACCGTCAACATTTTTTTAAATTCTAGTTTTAATCCGAAGAAAATATTTTACCTGCTGGCAGGCCAGAATGGCAACCCCAGTCCCCGCCGGCGACGAATGACGTCACACCGATCAGCGTCGGAACTCCATCATCACCCACATGCACCAACGGACCACCGCTGTCACCCTGTAACCGCATATATCAAGGGTAATTTTTTAAATCAATAATTGGTTTACGTTTGACCTGATGTTAAGTGACGACGAGGTCAAGGGTGGTACACGCTTACCCAGAAAAAACTTTTTTTTAAATGGCGTAGGGAAGGCAAACTAGCACACAGCCACCTGATGGCAAGTGTTAACTGTGACCCATAGACGTTCGCTTTCACAAGACTGCAAATGCGTTGCCAACCCTGAGGACTAAGATGGAATGCCTCTATGCTAGTCATTACACCGGCTGTCTTATCCCCAAACCGGAACACAACAATGTGAACCCTGCTGTTTGTGGTAGCGATCCGGACGGACCTCGCACCAGGTCCTACCACCCACAAATCTATTCCCTATTCTAGTCCTATTTCCTTAGAAACACCAAGGTTAAGTATATGATTCCGGGAATACAGACGCAGGGAGAGCATTCCACTCCTTAGCAGTGCGAATAAGAAGTCCGAACCATTAGAAATTCGACTACTTACATGCGTATGGAAGCCCTCCCAGAGTCTGGACGACCGGTGGGAGATAGTGGAGGGTGGGATGACGTCATGGAGCCTTATTCCATATTGCCTTGACACTTATTGATACCGTATTGTAAACGTTATGATAGCTCTTATTAACTTGACAGTAATGACGACAGAGATAAAATTGACAGGATTTCATATTTTCAAGACTTTAATTTTATTCGTTTTATAGATACTGTTTGGAAGGAGGAAGACACTAATAGTTTTAAATTTTCTCTAGAATGAATAATTATTTTATTATTAATTTATTAAGATGTACTTATTCTAAAAGGGCGTAACTTCATTTCTACGACACAATGGACATATTACGTATTTTTGAAGTATGACAGCTTTTTTTCTCGTGAAAAAGGCAATGGTATTTTATCTATTCAGGCATAGTATTGGTAAAACTCGATATTTTTTTTAACTTACTTCATTCAGCCGGAAATGGATTTAGGAGAAATGAAAGTTCGGACAAACGATGCATTAGGACAAATGACAATTAGGAATTCCTTAGGGGAACCTAGGCTGTACGTTTTGTGTCAGTCAACCTGTTAGTCACGAAAGCGTTTTATATGTATAGAAGATGAGACGGAAATTTCGTGTGTTTGTCTTCGCTTGCATTCTTCATTGTGAATGCAACTTTAGGAAGACATGGTGAAAATGATGAGTATGAAAAAACTTTCAATGCACCTTGTAGACAGGTCATAGTTCACAATTGTTTTAATTTATACCGTATTTCTCAAGACCAGCCGTTAAGCTCTGATAATGTTTCCATGATCTCCATCCTCTGGCTCCTTATCTGCAAGGTTTGAGACCCTGGACTGACCTGGCAGGTGGACTGGCTGGTTACGTTGTAGAACTGCGCACAGATGCTGTTCGCTGTGATGAGCGCCGAGCCGAAGGTCGCCGCGCACGTGGGGTTCGACACCCCGCGGAGGTACACCCAGTTTAGGGTTTGGGGAGCCGCGCCTGAATGTAGAAAGGTTTCGATGAAGTCGTGTTGAACTAGGTTTCTGCCAAATTTCTTTTAGTTTTTGTTGCTGACTGTACTTTTCCATAGTCATCAGCAGATGCTTATCGAAACCGAAATATCGAATTTCAGCTCTATCCTCGTAAGCCCCGGTGTGCCGGTGTGCCGGTGTGCGGTGTGTGATGTCAATAATCAAGGCAATTTAATTTAAACTATATTGAACTGGAGCAAAGCTATTTGAACTTTATAACCTTGCAGGTAGATGCAAATTCACGGGTGTGTTTCAGTGGGTATAACGAATTACTGGTACAGTCTGAATTATGTACTACTATTATAATAACTTACCTATTCTGCCTTCCTACTATAAGGAAGGTCTCCGTTAGGTACGACGATGATAATAGGGAAAATGAAAAGTATGGCATACGTAACGTTATGGCAGTACCTAACAATTATGACAAGTGAAAATATACCAAATGATCATTATGGCACATGATTCGTTATGGCATATAAAATTATGTCATATGAAATTCGATCAAACGTTAGAGAACCCAATTATTGTGTCCCCAATGTACCTAACCGGCAATTGTGCAATTGGGCGTTGGAGCATCTTCATCATCATTCATCATTTCTTACCATTCGTCCAGGTCCGTCCCCAGCCGCTGGCGACGACCACCTCGCCCCCGTAGTCTCTGAAGGCATCTTCCGAAGACTGGATACGAATGGGCTTCGCCAGGTCTGAACAACACAAATAAATGTCAAGGGACTAACTAGGTTTTGTACTATTAGTACTAGACAACAAACAATACAAATATTATTTACTAGGGGGCGCCCCGACATCGTACGCGTAGGTTTAGTTTCCCGCTTCCCCCCCTATTTTAACCCCTTAGGGGGTTTCCCAAAATCCTTTCTTAGTGCTCACTTACATCATGAAAAGGTACCTGTACCAAATTTCAAGTTTCTATGTACAGTAGTTTCGGCTGTGTGTCGATATCTAAGTCAGTCAGGTTTGCCTTTTATATATGTATATCTCAACATGAAACGTGAATACTTAAAAAAAAAGTTTCAGAAAACAAAAACCCACCTCCAAAAAGCAAAAAATAACTTCGTTTAAAATGGTAGGTTAATAAGAAGTCGGCGTCATTTCCTGTGTTGGTAAACTGACCGCGACCTATGTCGATGTATAGGGATAACAGTTTTCCAACGGCAAAGCCAAGTTTGTCGCGCGGTCTAATTTGATTGTAGTAACGGCTTCGGAACCCTACACTGAGCATGGTCCGACATGCTCTTGCCCGGTTTTCATTTTTCTGGTCAGGGTTTACTTATAAACTGTCCGTACAGTTTCTACATGAATAAGCTATTGGGACCGAGCGCGACGACAGCGCCACGTGACAGGCGGCCATTATGGACAATATGGTCACCGCTGTCAAACAAGAAGTAAGTAAATATTGTGAAAAATATTAGTGAAATCTTGTGTTATTTTACTATATTACACAATTTTGGACAATGGTAGTCAGTAACATTATTGCCAATAAGTAATATTAAAATTGTTGTTTTCAGTGAGAAATGAGCCTATATACTCGTGACTAAAACGGGGTTTCGTTTTTTTCTTACGGCAAATATCCACTTATTTCTTTGGTCTCGTTTCCACAATGGTCTTGGAAATTGGTAAAATTTACAGTCGCTATTCTTCTTGGTGTTATTACAATTCACAACAACACATCTTACCAGGACCATATTTTTATCTCAAGAACGATTAGAAAATGTTTACTGCAATATGGATTTGACAGCTTAAGTCAGCGACAAAAATGTCAATTTTAGCCGTAGCGAGCGCTGTCATCGTTTAGGCTACCCCCTCCACCCGCTTTGCACTCTGCATTATGCCGATACCTAATGCATCATTATTTGATGACAACTCCACGAGTCTGGCTACAATTGTGACTAGATATACTCACTATTGAAGGTAATGGGGAGTTTCAGCTCGACGATGGAGATGTCATTAGGCTGCACGACACTGGGAGTAGCGTCGTTGAAGGTCGGGTGGTTGTGCCACGTCGTGGTCTCCGCAATGTAGTTGGGTCTGGTCACGTGGGTCACTCCGGCGCGGACAACCAGGGTTATGCGGCTGAGGAGAGAACAGCGTTAGATCGAATTTCGTTCTTTATAGCAAGAAGATTAACGAGCGCTCAGGCCTCTTGCATGTAGTTGTAACACATCTGTATAGACCGTTCGACATTCTGTATTTGAAATTTGACGTAAATCCCATACTAGTTTTGTACACAACTACATGCAAGAGAAGCTTTACTTAAGTTTTTTACCTATAATTGCCCTGATTTTTTATTTTATGCAAATGTATTCCTCGTCGCAATTATTTTGGTAGCGTTTGCATTGCTTTCCTGTACTAATATGATATATTCTGTGACAGAACTCACAGCGCGGTGCAATGTGCAGCAGTCAGCACCCAGTTCCGGTGCACAACGGACCCGCCGCACGAGCTGACGTCACCGGCGCCGTTCACCATGCGCAGGGACACCTGGTGCGGGATCTCGCCGGGATTCGCCTCCCAGCCGGACACGATCCGGGACTCGGTTGGCTCTAGAAGATGTGTATGAATTTACGGCGGGTTGAATCGCACTTTATAACGCCTCGACACCAGATCATAACCGCCGCAGCTTAAAAGTGAAACATTGAAAAGTGAGCTTTGTTATGTGTGCGGCGTTTGTTTTCACTTTTACTTCAAAACACGTATCGTACTAACACGATTCCATTGATCACGATCAAAGCTCATTTTTGAATGTTTCAATTTGAGCTGAGGCGGTTCAGATCTGGTGGCGAGGCGATGTAGCGTGTGGTCGCGGCCATCCCAATGGTCGGATCCAAATGCCATCTTTACCATAAGAGCTCAAGGGGCCCGTGCCCTGGCCCCCTATCCTGCAATCAGGAAGCCCCGAAGCACCGATCATTTCTCTCATTCATTCTTAAAACAGCCCCGGCCCCAGCACAGTTTAAGACGGCCTAGAGATCCAGTTTAATTTCCTTTGAATTCAGCTAGCCAGCCTATTGCCTAAAGCACTCAACAATCACAATCGGCTTCAAAGTGGAATAAGGCGTTTCTTAAAAAGTTTGTACCTAGTTAAGGAGAAAAATTAAGAAACGTTAACTTTTCCACCGAGTTACGAAAATTAGTTAAACTTTTATAATGACAAATGGCGGTATCTCAGATAAAACTGCAAGCATATTACTAACGGGTGAGGATCGAATCTAATTCATTAATTGAATTTGAGCTAATGCGTAATGACTTTGAGAGGTAGTATATAAATGTACGATTAATTTTTGGAACTCAGCGGAAAAGTTAGCGTTTCTTAATTTTAGTCCTTAACTAGGTACGAAGTTTTAAAGAAATGCCCAACAATTATTTTCATTTTGTATGCAGACAAGTCTTCGATTTTCAAAATGAAGTTCAGTTCTCGTTTTCTTTATTTAGGTTTTGCCTAAGGATTACCCCAGGGTCAAAACAGAAAGGTTTAACTGTAACCTATCCTCGGGGGTACAGCTGCCAAAGGATTTATCGCATTTGCATTCAATGTCGCTTTGTTTCGCTTGTATGTCATAAAAATGTAATAAAAATAAGCCATAACAATACATTAAAGCTGCGTAGATTGTGGTGCGTCAAAGACACAAAGAATAATTATAATTACATGACGTTCTTTTGGACGTGACCACACCAGCAGCCGGGCCAGCGTAAAGGACGCGTTGAAAACGTGACGCAGGAGACACGTCGGCATCACTCCGTTAATCAGAGATCGATACCGATATTAATTAAAATTGACATATCTTTCTTAATCTGCAACATTTCCTTGATACTTATTGTAATTGAGGTAGTAATAATAATAATAAGGCAGCAGGGCAGCTAGTGGCGAGCTGTTGGTGAGTGGCGACACCACGGACCTGAGTACTCCCGAGGGTAGGTCCTGTTCCTCACCTAACGCTTGCCTTCGGCGGCAATGACGAGGAACAGACCCTCACCTCTGGCTTGCCTTTATTGGCCGGTCAGAGTGGAGTCGCAAGAGCTATATGCGGATGTGTTGCATAAGTGGTGAGTGGGCACTTTATGGTCGTTTAAAGTCCAGAAGCACCTCTCCGCCCTTAGTAGCCCCTCTGGAACTGTTGCCTCCCTGCTGCTATATATATGTGGCTATTTCGGGAGGCCCATTCCATTGAGTTGGCAAGTCACCGTCTGCCATTTCAACCAAAGTAACTAATGCTAGCATTGGCCAGGCAGGCGCCGTAGTTTCATCAATAGCCTAGTTCACCAATCCATATCAGTTCATTCATAGAACCTATTCTTAATATTCCCATCCTTCTTAAATAGTCTTACACTAACCGGTGATTGTCCGTGAGAGCAAACATCTATACCTATAGTTTGAACTCAGGGACAATCGCCGGTTAGTGTCCCATAACTTTACTAAATTAAACTTGTCTAAAGGCCTCTGCGTATTGGCTTCGGCTCCATGTACGCCTTCCAAAGGTCCGGGTCTCCCATAGTCCCGTGATTGGTAAAGACATACAAATAATAATAACACTATGGGTACTATTACAAAAAATTCAATAATAAGCGAGATACCAAAATCGAATACAGGTGTAGTCATCGAAATATAATAAGTATGGAAGAGTAACGTCTAACAAAAACGACTGCCAAATCCGCTCCAAAACGCCCACTTTTTGAAATGAAAAGATCTTATGTATCGAGTGGTTTCAATAATCAACTAAATATTAATTGGGTTAAGGTATGAAGTCATTTATGTCAGATGCTGATATAACGTTTGAGTAGACAGTAATTTCAGTAAGGTTTTATACCGTTTGAAAGACAAAAATCTGCAATTGGTTACAAGCTCTCTGACAGAAGATTTCCATTTGTCAATATATTTTTTCATAAGGGTTATTTGAACGCGGCCATGTCTTTCAACATTTGACGTGGATGGTTTAATACAAAAACAACACAGTAATTGAATAATTAATTTTATTAATATTTTTTTATAGTAGTGTTTTGACAAACTTACTGATTGTTCCCCTTGAATCATTTAACATACTTATGTTTCACTATTATAAAGTTGTAAAATAGTATATCAGAAGATATTATGTTGTAAGAGTAGTCAGCGTCAAATAGTCTTTAGCATCTAAAGTGCGAAATATATTGTAACCCCTTTTTTATTCTTATAGGCATAAAGATACGTGACAGTATAATACCTATATATAGTCGCTTTGGATGGGACAGCCTATTTGATGCTGCCGAAAAAACATGACAAAAATTAAACGAGTAGTAAGACGAAAACATTACAAATAATCCATTCGGCACTGTTTTTATTCTACAGTTAGAGATAGCTAAGAGCTAACTCTTAAATTAGATCATATACAATAGAGTATAATTTATATTTACAATTTTAGCTTTACCAAGTTACCAACTCCATTTTTGTACAAATATCAATTAATTAAGCCTATTGCTTTTTAGGGTTAGGGTACGATAGTAAAGATGACATAAAATTTAATTTCCTATTCATTCGAAGTAGTTGCTTGTAATTCACATTTTTCAAAGATATATTGCATAACATCGGCCATGACATTTTGGTATGGTAATATTAAAAATTCAATAACTTACTAATGAAAATAAATATCGCTTTGTTTTGCATCTGTGTGGGTCCTGCACCAATTTACAATGCAACTTGGCATGGTTGCAGCATCATTTAAATTCGGTAATCTTTAATATCGTTACTTTCTTTTGTGTTTGTAAACAACTGTTTGACACTACGTCAGAAAGTCGACTGATAGACAGTTCGGCACTCATTAATAGCTCCACCCCCGCCGGCACTAATAGTCCGGGCGGTAGTGTCACCCAATGTATGGAGAGGTCAAAATTTGGTATCGGATAAATTCACTTGGCACAGATGTATCTGAGGTCAAACTGAGCTGATTTAGCCCGGTAGCCATCAGTCACCCCCTGGTGGGTGGGGAGGGGGGGTATTCAAAGTTGCTCTCCGCCGCGCTTCAGATAAAAAATCATATTGGCTTCAATTTACCTATCACCTTGAGTGTGGTATCGTTTTCGGATAAACCATAGATGTGGCTTTCATTTTTATTATAATAATTATACTCTTTGATATCAATTTATTAAGATACATAAGGAAGTTTCGCAACATAAGGTTATATTCTTTGTTTCAACACACAATATTTTATAATATATATACAAAATTATAATTACAAAAAATATGGTTAAAAAGCCCAATTTATGCAGATTTCAAAAACATATAGCTTTATACCATTTATTTGAGACGTGCAAAATAAATAAATAAATAAGACTGCGGGTGGAAAGACTCGCGCGGGTAAATGAAAACTTGAACTAATGTCAAACTGAAACGGAAGAGAAGCTTACGGCAGCAAAATGTAGCCAGGGTGCCGGATATGAATTGCTTGCTAAAAACTTGCTTGAGTTTCAAAAACTGCATTCATTGCCTGTGACATTGAAAGATTGCTTGATCGCACGCATTAATGACCTGAAGCACAGCCTGAAGCCAGTGCTCATTGAACATGCGGCATGTTGGCATAAAACATGTTATTTAAAAATAAATAATACTAAATTAGACCGAGCACGTTTGAAGGCAAAAAAGTCAGAGGAAGAATTTAATATCACTACCCCTATGACTCGCAGCTCAGTAACGACCGCCTATGACAAAAGTACATGTTTATTTTGTGGGCTAAAGAGTTTCCGAAGGAACTTATTATGCTCAGTAATGAAAAAAAGTTGCAGTGATTATATTATTACATGTGCCACAGAATTAAACGATTACGAACTCTTAGCAAAGGTATCTGATACCTGCGATTTGATTTCTCTAGGAGCTAAATATCATAATAAATGTTACGTGAATTATAAAAACAGACTTAAATTAACTCTAAATCCAATCCACTCTCAAATGAAATTGAAAAGTCAAGTCCAGGCCATCACATTTTCTGAAATCGTTGCTTATATGAATGATGCGAGAGAAAAGGAAGCCGAAATTCCAATTTTTAATGTAGTTGAGCTTGCAGCAAGGCAAACACAGGCTATGAAAGAATTAGGAGTGGATCACGTTGTACAGTCGTACAAGCTTAAAGAAAAGCTATTATTTGCACTTAAAAATATGTGGAAGGACGTATTTCTACCGGGTCGGTCTGAGATGTAATGTTTTGACGACCACAACGTCCTTTTGTGATTTGATCGTTTTGAGATCAATTTGTTTTGACTTGAAGTCCAATTTATTTTCAGATAGACGTTGTATGATAATTGTACATAAAGTATATATCTTTTTAAAGCTGAGTTATTTTTCTTTCATGTTCGTTTTTTTTTTGCACAAGGTGTCCGTATTTTCAAAGAAACTCACCATTTAATAAAAAAATAGTTAATCTTATTGTCATCATTTGTTGTTATACCTTGTACAGTTAATGATATATCGCCCGCTGACAGACAGACGGTTGGACAGCGGAGGTTTAAATTTTAGGGTCCCGTTGGCGCCCTTTGGGTAAGGGACCTTAAAAATATAAACAGGGTATTGTTGAATAATGTATCAGTGGAGATTTGACTGGCAAGGTCAAACCTAAACTTGATAGAAGGACGCTGATACACAATAATGTGTCAATACACAACTATTTAGCAATAAAGCGTCAACCCTCAATACTATAACTAAATAATTGTGCGATGACACATATTTGCATAACAGCGTCCTAAAAACCTATAGTTTTTGCCGAGACTCCCTTAAAAGGACAGAACTCTAGGTGCTATTAGTTTCGTTGTTTCCATTCATCTAGTACAAAACAACTAGGCGGAACAGAACAGGAGAACCAGGACTGAATCAGTTTTTCTTGAAATTTTCAAATATCAGCGCTAATTCGGATCAGAGTCGTCTAATCACTACATATTATAAAACAAAGTCCCCCGCCGAGATAATTTCAAAAAGTATTGAACGATTTTCATGCGGTTTATTTATGGGTGTTAAAGAGAATTCACATTAACCGAAGCGAAGCCAGGGCGGGTCGCTAGATTTAAATAAAAACGATATGGTAACATAATACACTTTGTTAGTTTATTTAGTAAGAAAACCGATTATTTTCGTTTACTTTTTTCCCACGAGACTGTACATGAAATGTCTCAAAAATTAACTCCTTATGCCTGATTTGTCAGAAAATGACATCAAACTCGAGGTGGCTTGGAAAATTGAAGCCAATATGATTTTTGAATATGATATCTGAAAGACAATGAGATTTGAAAAAAAACGGACTATGAAGTTTGATTTTTTTTCAGATAGACGTTACATGACAACTATATATAATATATATATTTTTTAAAAGCTGAATAAATTTTCTTAAAGATATTATTTTTTTCTTTCCAAAAAATTTAGTATTTTTAAGGAAACTGACTATTTAATAAAAAAAACCGAAAAACAATTTTGATATTTTCGTAAATATTTTACTTTTTTTCTATGAAACTGTACATAAAATGTCTCAAAAATGAATTTCTCATGCCCGATTTATCCGAAAATGATACCACACTTGAGATAGTATGTAAATTGAAGCAGATATGATTTTTTATATGAGGCGCGGCAGAGTGTAACTTTGAATACCCCCCCTCCCCACCCACCAGGGGGTGGCTGATGGCTACCGGGCTAAATCAGCTCTGTTTGTCCTAGGATACATTTGTGCCAAGGGAATTCATCCGATACCAAAATTTTGACCTATGGTCGTTACCGCCCGTACTATAAGTCAGTGGGGCAGATTTTGAGCGTCGATTACTCTTCCATACTTATTATATTTCGATGGGTGTAGTGCATAATTGTTTTCCTTCGTATTTTCACGGAAACGTACGAAGGTGTCATGCTACTTCAGTCAACCTCAGTACTTTTTGTACTGTGACCGACTGAAATAGCAAGACGCGTTCGTACGTTTCCGTGAATATACGAAGGAAAACAATTATGCACTACATCTGTACCGGTAATTTAAAATGAAAATACCTAATAAACCGCGTAAACGTTGCGTCAATGTATTAAGCTTATTCGGTGCGGTCCTTTAAACGTCACAACACCAAACTCAGGTCTATTTTTTTATCTCGTTAAGAAAGCCAACAAGAAGACAGGACACCTCGGTAAGTACGCCGAGCACGGTGAGTACACGCTTCTACCTTCTATCGAGTAAGGGACGTTAAGCGTTTCGCCATCGACAAAACCTTACCATGAGTTACATTTACGGTACTCGCTAGCGATTAGAATGCTCTGTCTCTCGCACTCTATGAGATTACTGCGAGATCTGCGAGCGACAGTAGAGCATTCGACGCGCTAGTGAGATTCGCAGACCTCGCAGTATTCTTGAGTGCGAACGACAGAGCAGTGACGTTTCGTAACCATTATCGAATCAAGTTTTGATGAATCGCATTTAGATTAGGCATATCTGTTCGTGTATCTAGCCGCGCATTAGTTAATATTGTAATTAAATGTTTTATTGTAATTAAATTAGATGGGAACTGACTCACAAAGTGGTTACTCTCTCACCCCTACCATCATGGATCTCTTCGGTGAAATCGCGATTGGTAAAAAGTGCCCAGTTTGATACGTATTTAGTACTAAAATTTGAAAGCAAGCTGACGTTAATTTTCATATCGTCATCGCATAGTAAAGGTGAAGAAGGTATAGGTACGTAATACTTAGTAGTTTATGTAACTGGTGCATAGTAAGAGCCGAAATGCGAGTTTGATAATAAGATCACACGAATGTTTAATACCTAATTATGGGTACAGTCGCATACATAAATTGATCTAAGTACATGCATATTGATAAGTTTTCTACGATATTTGAGAAACCTGTTTCTGTGTTTGCCCTGTATCGTAATATTCACATTAAAGTACCGGTCACGATACTTTAATGTGAACATTAAGATGCAACCACATCGATAACCGATACTTTAATGACACGCAATATTACTTTAAATTTTAACATTACAATACAACCACAGACAGATACAGGTTTCTTAATATATTTAGGACATTTGTTATCGTTTCTGGACATATTATAGGGAATGTATTATATGGATGTAGATATGTACGACAGGTGATGAGGTTTTGTACTTCTCTCTCATCCGCTCTGATACGCTCTTATTAAGAGCGAGTGAGAGAGAAGTACAAAGCACCTTCTAAGTGGTCACAGAATTCATGATGAATTCGAATAATAAAGGCGCTTAGAAATTGTAGCGTATGATTGAAATACACTCAGAACCAATGTAAACGGGTCACTTTCTATGATAATTCAATACAAAGTGACTCGTTTTATTTGCTCTTGACTACCTGTATATACTAGTGAGTCTTTGCTATCACATAATTGCAAACAACTCTCCAACCTCATGGTAGGTATCATAAGTCGATAATATTCAGCTGACCCTAAGAACTTTGACACTGTTATTAGGTACCATAAATAACTCTTACCTGCATTGATTGCCTTCAGAACATTCTCAATGTAGTCAACCTCCTCGTACTTCGTCTCTAGGGGCGAAGCCAGTATCTGCAAGAAGCTTCATCATCAGCACCGTTACCATGAGTTACTATTAACCTACTCGCTAGCGAATCGAATGTTCTGTCCCTCGTACTGTATAAGAATATTGCGAGGTCTGAGAAGGACAGCATTAAACTCACGGCACGGCACTTCTGTACCGTAGGTATTGTTGATTCTTAACCACCGTAAAAAAAAGCTAGGTTGTTATTTTATTAGTTTAGCTTGGGTATCTTTGCGTTAGTGTATCTGTGCTGTGTGTATGTTTATGGCATAGTAACTCCACCTATGCATGCGCCGATTTGGATAATGAGATTCGAATTCAGTACTTTACGATCATGAGTCGACCACACAGCCCATAGGCAAACTAATACGGTGTTGCCAGTGAGATTATTAGCACGTTTTTTTAAAGTTAACGGTTTTGAACGATCTAGTCCTCAAGACACGCTAGGGTCATTTGAACCCACGGCAAAAAAGAGGGGAGTTATAAGTGGAATGTGTGTGTCTGTTTATGTGCGTGTCTGTGTCGTCGTAGCTCCTAAACGGATATACCGATTTGGAAGCGTTTTTTTTAAAGAAAGCTAGTTCAATCAGAGAGACCCAGGAATGTTTCATGAAAATCGTTTGGGCCGTTCATGAAAGATAAAGTCGCTACTATATCGAGGGTTTCTGCCTACTTTTATATTATAGGTATAGTTATTGATTTAAGCGGCTAGCTTCAAACACTGCAACGCGTCTGTTTGTCACTAACCTGTACTCAGAAACATATTACAAAGAATTAATTCGTTCCTTTTTCAACATTATGCATGAATAATTACACACAGTACACTAAGAGATCGTCAACGTTAATACAATCAGGAGCAAAAATACCGGGTCGGAGTGCGTTTTTCATATTAGAGGCTATTTCGAAGCCTTGGTTCCTTGGAATGTTTTTAGTGAAATCCGATGCTGAATACCCTGAGCATCGATACAGGACTTCCAGAGTGCCTAGAATACCCAACTGAATGAAGCTGCGGTTAACGACGGAATAGTGCCTGTTCAGAAAAACGTCTAAAACGGCAATAAAATGTAAGGAAATCCAAATGTTGACCAAACTCTCCCGCTGTGGTGTAAACTGATTGTGCGATCAGTTAGGTATCTTAAGAACTTTTGACCTCCGCTATTGAACCTTGGACTATCTACCATTAAACCTCACTCAAAACAACCCCTGGCGAGGAACCAAGGCTTCGAATTAGTCTCGTTTGTATGAAAAACGTACTCTGACCCGGTATTTTTGCTCCTGAATGTAGTTAGGGAGTAAATTGAGATAACGTTAACTTTCTTTAATTGTTTATATGACTATACTTCGTTACACAAAGGAAAAAGTTAAGAGCTTAACAACCCTTTTTTAATTGAGGCCCAAACTATATACAATATTTTTGCAATTCACCCATTAACTAGCTCTAACGTAACACATCTATTCGTAGATCGTTGTGGTGATGTGTCTTCAAAGATAGATCTTTTTTGCAGTGTAAGCACACCATATGTAATTGGGAGGAAAGAAATCGAGCCACTTTCTATGGAAATTCAGTAGGGACTAAGTGGCTCGATTTCTTTGCTCCCAAGTGTACGTTAATGCATTTCTTACCTGGCTAAAACCCAACGCGACTATTACCACCGTATTCCAAAACATCTCAATCGTCACTGAATCACTTGACGATTAAAAACTTAATGCCTTTGTCTAATCTGATAGTAATACAGTAAACCAGTAATCTGCAAACAATAAGTATTAACAAAAGAATCAGCGTAAAGTCCCAGATAACGCTAGATACACTGATTTGATTAATTGATTGGTACCTATAACAAGTGTTTTTGATTCATATGGATATGATAAGGCGATTTTAATGTACAATCAAGGAATTTCAATGTTAAACAACCTGGTATAATACGTGAATTGGCCGTGCTATATAACGCGACAATAGGTACTGCACCCGTAGTATTTCACAGCCTTTATCTAAATTATGAGGCCAAATAAATAGCGAATAGTCTACCTTAATAGACGATTCAAACCCAGTTATTATAATAAGTTTTAGAATGTCAAAATTCAGCATTTTAACCTTTTGAACGCCAAAGACGGCAATTCACGTCGGCAGATTTTTGTGCCGTGGACGCCAGACTGTCAGCGAGTTGTTCTAACCTTCATATATTTTGTTGCGGCATATGACGTCCGTGGCGTCACGGGCACGTAAAATAGCAATCGACCGTGGCGTTTAAAAGGTTAACACCTCATTTCCAATTATAGGTTATAGGCTCAGGTGAGACTGATACGGACAAGCAAATTATACTACAGGTGAAACTACACGTTTCCGTGAAAATACGAAGGAAAGCAACTATGCACTACACCTGTACTCCAGTATCATTTCCAAGTATATATATACAGGGTGGCTCATTCAAATCGGTCAGTATGGGAAAGTCTGAAACTATAAGACATACGAAGATTTGTTCTTAGGAACCATGTCACCGATTTTGATAAAAAGAAAAACTGCATTCATACATTAAAAAAAAACTAGCTAGGGAATCGAACCCGGTTGTTTTGAAAAAATTAACTTACACTATTTCTATTCAGATATCGATTGTGTAGGTCTTAAGCAGTTAATGTTTCTAAGAAACATGATGTCTGAAGTTCGTTTTAAATAGGGCTACTATGTATGCAGTGTACTATGATAAAAGATAAAAGATAAAAGATGTTTATTCAGTAATTAGGCCGCACGGGCACTTTTACACGTCAAAATCTACCAGCGCTTGCTTATGCTTTAGTGGATTCACTTTTATCGTATGGGCTGTCAAGCTACGGGCGTACATTTAAAACGTATCTAGACAAAATAAAGGCATTACAGATAAGATTCATGAAATTAATGGTTGACAAAAAAACTAAATTTAAATGTAGAAGTACTACCTATGAACAACTCTTCTTGGAATGTAAAGTTTTAACAGTCCATGAAAAAGTCACGTTATTCTTAGCTTGGAACAAATGTGTAATGATGAGTTTAAAATACCTAGGGTCAATCAAAGGTTAATAAGAAACAGAGATAGTAATAAATTACTGGTGCCTAGTGTTACGAACTATTTTGGACAGAGATGTAGAAAATATTTAGTCCCTATGACCTATAACGAGTTGCCGTCGGATTTAAAGACTCCAAGGATGACAAAACAAACTTTTAAAAATAAATTAAGTAAGTTTCTATTAAAAGATAAAGATAAAGATAAAGAAACATTTAATTTTTTTTATTTTATTTTTTATTTTTATTAAATAGAATAAAAGGTCAAATACAACCATTATAATACATTACATTTTTTACATTGTACGCTCAACAGTCTAAAGTTAACCCCTTACTTCATGACAAATAAAAAGTTATTGTTTAAAAATGAACTTTAATAGCTATCAATAGAGTTGTAAACTATAACTGCCAAATACGGCTGCGTACGCGGTAAAGAGTTAAGTTACACATTTAAGCTACTACCAGCCTAGCTTACATAAATGTAAAGGAGCCTCGTCTGCCAACAAACCACTCTGTGGTTTGGCAGAAGAATATATGTATTTAGTTGTAAGCAAGATCTGTGAATAAACGTATTATTATTATTATTATTAAAATCCAGAAAATGCGTTGTTTTCACATAATTTTTATTTATTTTAATAGATGTTCGAAGTGACCTTGTTGAATATTGTAACGAATGCCTGAACTTGTTGAATATTGTAACGGTCGGATCGATTCCCCAGCTGGGTACAGTTTTTTTTTTCAAATGTATGAATGTAGTTTTTCTTTTTATCAAAATCGGTGACATGGTTCCTAAGAACAAATCTTCGTATGTCTTATAGTTTCAGACTTTCCCATACTGACCGATTTGAATGAGCCACCCTGTATATAGCTTTTGTAGTTTCTGAGAATAACAGGTGTGACATACAGACAAACATTTTGGTAAGGTATGTGGGGATAATTCAGGGCCGACTAATAAACCTGCGGGCCTAGTATGGCCGCGTGTCACATGTGGATAAGGCATCCATCACTCTCGTTCTTACTTACGTGTTAGAAGGTGACGGATATCCAAACTTTGTTTGTTGTTGTCTTGGCTGAGATGCCCGAGGGTTACCAGGTGTCCGGCTTTTTACTGTCCGGTCCGGTTAAATATATATACAAGTCCAGCCTTTTCGGCTTTTAAAGGATGCCGAACGAAATCGCGCGAGCGACTCACTCGCAGGAGCCGCAGGCGGCACGAGGTGACCCAAAATATAACTCATAATAAAGGACCGGAATTCTTCATAGCAAAAATCAAACTGTCAGAGGGAAAGACCAATTTTTTTTATCGACAATTCCACTTATCGATGTTACGGAAAATTATCGCATATCGACTTATACGATAATTCTGTAACATTTGACCTATTTGATAAGCAACCTGCATCTCCATATTAAAATAAATTTGCCCACGTCACATATGTCATTTACGTCGCTTGATTGTCATAAGTAATTTCCGTGCCGTGTTACTAAAATGGTCAATCCTAAAATAAAAAACCATTAACAAATGGATAACGAAAGATTCTTCTCTTAGTTACAAAGAAGATTCATCCACGTTATGCTGCTCTAAATGTGATCTTCATTTAAAGCAGCTAAAGAAACATTGCGTTAAAAGTCACCTATCGAGTAAAACTCAAGCGTCAGAAAAATGCTCAAAATCAACAAAACACCTTCTATCTAGATTTAATAATATTTTTGATATCATGCGTGGAAAATGATCGATCTACATCTACCGATGTCATGTTAATGACTCATTAAGTGACATTTATTTATCGATAGTCGATAAAACACTTTGGTCAAACCCTCTGACTCTGATTTTTGCTATGAAGAATTCCGGTCCATGCTCATAACAACATATAATTAAGAGAAGTATATAAGTAGTATGGCAAGTAAGTCTCAAATGAATAGTAGTAGATACACAAATAAGTTTTTTCCAATGCGTCAGTCTTTCAGGGCAAAATATCCGGCTAAGTATGGATCTGAGTCCGGCTTTTCTATTTTCGGGCCTGGCAACCCTACGCTTAATGCAAGATACATCAAGCTAAATGTTAAGTCGTAGAAAATTTCTGACGTCGTTTCTTGAGACGGGCATCTCAGGTAAGATCAGTTTATTACTACGGCCTAACACGTTCACTGTCCTCATACAAAATGATCTGACAATGTCACAACTCCTACTGTGCATTCATTATCGGGATGTGGTGGATGTGACCCCATAAGAAGGGACGCAAAAAGCTTCATGACCCCACATTGGGGCACCCGGACAGAGAACGTGTTAAAAGCAGTCGCTAAGGTCCGCGCGCACATACAGTAGGTAGCGAAGCACAGCGCAGAGACTTTAACACTGTCAAAGCATTATCGTCTTTGGACATGTAGAAATAAGATCGAAATTAATTACCACCGCATATAACCCGCTCCCGACTACTACCTACAGCTGCTATTTTCAACTGACTAATTATTTCTACCTGAACATCAAATTTAACATAGTCGACGGAGATCCGCTATCGCGGAGCTCCAGTTTCTGAGTGGTTTGGCCCTTCGGGCCAGCTGAAATTCTGGCACAACTTAAACCTACCTCATATTTATGATACTAATTTTGGTCATAGCAGTTCGGTACGTACGTTCAAGCGGGTCAGTAGCCAAATAAGCTCCGCAAGCGTCTCCTGAACATGAGTGTTAATTAATTTCGACCTTATTTCAACACGTCCAAGGACGATAATGGTGAAGTCTCTGCGCTGCGCTTTGCTGTTGCGCTAAGGGGTAACAAATAAAACACCATTAAATAGTCTATACATTTATAAAACACTCAGTGCAACAACGCGGCCGCGACCGCCCTACCCGACGTATCACATCTATGTTACATCCACTACGCTCCACGGTCACTGCGATAGAAAAAGAACCAATATACGCGAGCAAATGAAAACGCACAGCGGCGCCACCGTCGTCTTTCATTTTTAACCAGCGCGTGTTTTTATTACGTGTTGAATTTTTCTCGGAATGAATTCTGTCCATGTGGACAACTTCGTTTTACACTTCCGCGAAGAACGGTTGCGTCGCTCTTGCTTGCGCCCTGAATAGTGCTCGGGTAAAGTGCTAACGCAGCAGTGCAATCCGTCGCGCCGAACGTGCATTCACGGTCGCCGCGATGACCTAGTTTTACCGATTAAGTGAATCATGACTATTTGTGTTATTTCGTTAAGGCGAAGCTAATTGCTTATAAGTAATAATGGGATCGCAAAACATTACTATCGAAACTGAAAAAGAACGGTTGTTATATCAATACTATTCCGAAGAAAAGGCCAAACGTAACCAATTAGAAACCACGGTTAAAGACCTTAAGGGTCAAATAGATGAACTACAACAACTGTTGAAAAACACTCAGGAACAGTTGAAAAATCCTGAAATAAAAACAGCTGCTAAAGAAAATCCTCCAGAAACCATAGAATATGGAACTGACGAGGAAGAACTAGCTAAAGAAACCGAGTGGATACGTCAACAGACCAGAAAGAAAAGGAAACGTAATGCGACTCTCTCACCACCCCAGCAAGGAACATCCACGGAAAAAGATAAGGTTAAGAAAACACCTCTACCTCCACCTATTATGGTGGAAAACATACAGGATTATCAGAAGTTTTACGATCTTCTGTCATCAACCCTGCCCAAAGATTCATTTACAACCAAAATGATGAAAGATGATAAAGTCAAAATAAACTCTACAAATGAGGACGCGTATAGAAGTATCGCTAAAATACTCTTTGAAAACAGTTGTTGCTCACACACTTATGAAAATAAGCAGGACCGACCCATTAGAGTGATGGCAAAAAACTTACACTTCTCGTGTAAACCAGAAAGAATTATTGAAGACCTCAAATCCAAAGGATTTGTTATACAAGAGGCCGTCAACAAACTTAGTTGGAGGACAAAAGAGCCATTGAATATGTTTATGCTTTCGTTCCAAAAGGATGAAAACATAACTAATATATACAACATCAAATCGATATTAGGATGCAAAGTTGACATCCAGCCGATGAGAACATCGAAACTTATACCGCAGTGCAAGCGTTGCCAGTCGTACGGCCACACACATAAATACTGCTCTAAAGAACCCAGGTGCGTTAAATGTACAGGCAAGCATCTGACAAAAGACTGCAAAAAGCCAGCAGAAGAAAAACCGAAATGTTACCATTGTGGCGAATGCCACCCCGCGAACTATAGGGGTTGTGTAGTAGCCAAGGAACTACAAGCTATAAAAAATAAAAAAACGTCCGCAAAGCCACAAACTGCTCAAACAGATAAAAAGGGTATTATTCATGAAAGTGCCCTGAAAAAGAATGTGTCCTATGCTCAAATCACTAAAGGAGCACAGGTTCAAGCACAGGTCCAAGCACAGGCAAAGCCTCCTCTGCTAAGCAGTAGTCTGGATGATAAAATAAATAAAATCCTTAACCTTATGTCGTCTTTTGACGGTAGATTAAAGAAACTGGAATTCACTTCCAAGACATCCACTCAAAATCTGAAATAATGTTCAAGTCACTCAAAATCATGGCATGGAACGCTAACGGACTGCTTCGTCATCAAAACGAATTGAAGGCAGTCCTATCCACAGAAAAAATTGATGTGTGCCTCATATCTGAGTCACACTTTACTAAAGAATCTTTCATTCAAATTAAAGGTTTCAAAGTGTACCACGCTCTCCATCCAGGCAATACAGCTAGAGGAGGTAGTACAGTCATAATAAAGGACAACATTTCCCATTATGAAGAATTCAAGATCGAAGAACAAGACAAACAAATTGTAGCCATTTGTGTGAAAACAAAACGATATCCTGTTACCATATCAGCAATATATTGCCCTCCAAAATATGCACTGAAAACAACGCAGTACAGAAGCTTTCTGGAGCAACTTGGAAACAGGTTTATCCTAGGAGGCGACTTCAATGCTAAAAATACCTACTGGGGATCCAGACTTACAACTACCAAAGGCAAAGAATTGCTATGCGCCATCAAAGAAACCAAATGTGACGTTGTATCAACAGGAAAGCCAACCTACTGGCCTACCGATATCAACAAAGTACCAGATTTAATCGATTTCTTCATATACAAAAACTTAGCAAATAAATACATACACATCGAGGAAGGATACGATATGAGTTCGGACCATTCGCCAATAATCTTAACTCTAAGTGAACAAATTATGTTAAAAGAATGCAACCCGACTCTGGTGAATAAGAATACAGACTGGGAAAGCTTTAAGTTAGATCTAGATAGAAAAATAAATCTCAAGGTTCCTCTTAAATCCACTGAACAGCTCGAACTGGAGGTTAAGAAATTCATAGCAGATGTACAACAATGTGCCTGGAATAACACACCTATCCCCAAGAAAAGGGACTTAGGTAGTAAGTATCCTCTGGAAATTAGAAATCTGATTACTGAAAAACGGAAGCAGAGAAGAAAATGGCAGCAATCGAGATTTCCACAAGACAAGACCTTATTAAATAATCTCACAAAACAACTGAATATTAAAATTAAAAGCTTTCACGATGAGTCGATGACTACTCACCTTCGTCAACTAACAGGTGATCGGTCAACAGACTATTCGTTGTGGAAAGTCACAAAAAAATTAAAAAGACCTATTATTCAAGTTCCTCCCATTAAACTAGAAAACGGTACTTGGGCTGTCAGTAGCGCTCAGAAAGCTGCGAGATTTGCACAACATCTTGAACAAATATTTCAACCGCACGAGGACAACACGTTTGAAATTAACCTAAATGAAGAGATATTACAAAATGAACTTCAAATAAAATTGGTTACACCAAAAGAAGTCTGTACTGAAATTAATCGCCTAAGACAAAAGAAATCTCCGGGTTATGATCTCATCACTGGGGAAGTCCTACGTAACCTGCCCCGTAAAGCAATAGTGAAACTCACCACACTTATCAACGCTACATTTAGACTAAAACATGTACCCGGCTTGTGGAAATTCGCCGAAGTCATTATGATTCCCAAACCAGGAAAGCCAGCACATGAGGTAACATCATACAGACCAATATCCCTGTTACCAATTATATCTAAGTTATTTGAAAAACTCTTCATAAAAAGAATAAAACCTATTTTAGAAGACAAAATGTTAATCCCTGACTACCAGTTTGGCTTTAGAGAAAAGCACTCTACTATAGACCAGGTTCACAGAATAACCAACATTATTGAAAAAACTTTAGAAGAGAAAAAAGTTTGCTCTACGGTCTTCCTTGATGTAGCACAAGCATTCGACAAAGTATGGCATGACGGCCTGATATACAAGCTGAAGAAAATGCTTCCAAAACAGTTCACAGATATCTTAAAATCTTATCTATCAGACAGAATGTTTCGAATCAGACAAGATGACTCATACTCAGAAATTAAGCAAATAAAAGCTGGAGTACCGCAAGGAAGTGTATTAGGTCCGGTCCTGTACCTGTTATACACATGTGATATTCCAGTGTTAGAAAACAACACCATTGCAACTTTTGCAGATGACACGGCTATCATGGCTGTAGGGATCACCCACGAAGAAGCATTGGAAAATGTACAAATTGCTATTAACGTTGTCTATGATTGGACAAAGAAATGGCGAATAAAACTCAATGAGTCGAAGTCAACTCATATAGATTTTACTAACAAGAAAACCTCATATCACCCGGTATTTATAAATAACAAAGCAATACCGTACGAAAATACAGCCAAATATCTGGGCATGACACTTGACACCAAACTTCGCTGGAGAGCTCACGTCAAAAAGAAACGCGACGAGCTAGAACTCCGCTACAGGAAGATGTACTGGCTGCTTGGGAGGCACTCAGAGTTGTCAGTACACAACAAAATACTACTGTACAAACAAGTCCTAATGCCGATATGGACTTACGGTATTCAGCTGTGGGGCTGTACCAAACAGAGCAACATGCAAATGATACAACGCTTTCAGAATAAAGTACTTAGAGGTATTGTAAACGCACCCTGGTACATAAGAAATGACAACCTCCACCGGGACCTTGAAGTGGAATATGTTAGTAATATTATCAAAAGATACGCCGAAGCCCATGAACGCAGGCTTCATCACCATGTGAATGTCGAGGCCATCCAGCTCCTCGACAACACGGATATACAGCGAAGACTGAAAAGGACAAAGCCTTTCGAGTTAGTTTAGTGTAGTGATAGTGTAATTAGTGCAGTAAGTACTACACACAAAGAACACATTAACAAAGTGTCTTCCCCTTAACAGAGACAATAGGATAAGTGTTAATGGACACATTCTTAGCTTAGTCTGTATTAGAAGTTTAGGTCAGATTTAAAATACTTATTAGTCATAAGACTAGATTGTATTCCAATGGAATATTTGTTAAGATATTTCATTTAATAAAAAAAAAAAAAAAAAAAATGTGGACAACTTCGCCAGTGACAGGGTCGGAGGCTACAGGTGCTTGGTAATTTGTTTTCCGTGTGTTTTTATTAGCTTGCGTATTACACAATAGAATCGTTCTTGACAATGACAAGTGAATAATGTAGATAAACAAATAAGACATTTTAATATTTTAAAAATAATGAAATGTATCGCAGTGACTCGTTTAAAAAAAACCTTTTCAACTAGCCACACAGAGTTCTTAAAATTACTAGTGGATTTTAATAATCACGAGATGAAGTAAACAGTCTAGAACCGAACGCCGGAAACGCAAATAAATTAGCCTCTGTGTTGCTAGCCGAAACTATATTTAATTTATACAACTATTAACACTGGTAACACTGTTTGCGTACATTGTACATTCATCACATCACGCAAGTTATATATAACTTCAGTTAAAATAGACGAAGATTCCGTAAGCCTTGACAAGTTATATTTTGCAAACGTACACTATATCTGCCGCTCGGTTACATGTCTTATGTCAATTTCATACATTTTGACACATTTACAGTTAACGTTTGCATAGCGCAACTTGTCTTGGTCAAGAGATGCCTTTAACACATTCGAGAGTTATTTATCAACGCATGGAAAGTCCACAAGGGTTCTCAATCAGGAATGCGTTAAAAGTTTGACTACATTATAAAATTACTATTAAGACCGTTATTCAATACACCACACCGCGGCAAACACTGTGAAACGAAATTAGACAGGTCCAAGACAAGAAGTATAATCAAATTAATTCAGTTATTAAAGCATTTAAAGTCCCCTGATAGCATTCTCGGTGATCATAACAGTATGACTGTATACTGTTTATTGCACATAAGTAATAAAGAGACGAAGTTACATGGCATCTCTTCCAGTTCACCTTGGAATATTTGATTCTGGATACTGAATGCCCTCCTTCCTTTCACTCTACAGTCAATATGCAATTGAGTAAAAGGACAGGACTAAAGTAACGTTCAACTTGTACGAAGAATCCCAGAATGTAATTTCAGATGTATAAAGAATTTGTGCGTAACATATAATAAATAGGGGAAAATCATACATATTAACCTACAACATAGTCTTTACAAACACTATAGCCATATTAAGTAGGCTTCTTCCATGCTAATACGGTCAAAGTCATGCCGCGGTACGGAATAAAGTGCTTAGACCTACATTACATTATACCACCAGGTTTATTTAAAACTATCGAACGATAAAAATCATAAGCTCTGTTCACTTACACCATTCAAGTGGTACCTCCGACACGTCACAGATCTATAGCTAGGCTTTCTAAATTTAATGCGAAACGAACCCGCCTAGCGGGTTCACAGCAATTAATGAATGTATGAATTACTGAATGAATGAATGAAGTTCAACTGCAAATAGACTAAGCTGCCAGCTCTACAGTCATTCACAGAAAACTTTAACACGCTTGTGTTAAAGTCGAAAACCCATCGCGTTATCGGAGGTGCGAAATAAAGTTCGTTTTGGCGAATAGGAAGTTCAATGTCTACAACAGGAAGATATCAAAAGGATATTTAGCTCGATAACTGCGGCCCAACGTCTGAAATGCATACTATCTGTCAAATGATTTGGAACATTAAATGAGTGACGCATGGTCCTAAATGCAACGCATTTGACGTGGGCCTTAACAACTATTATGTAACCAGACTTTACATGTGACTAGAACTCTAAGATCTGGCTAATATAGTTGAATCACTTCTCGGATGCATTTACAGATGTGGGAGTAACCAGGAACCATGTATGTACAACAAGGCTTAAAAATCGCCCTTATCTCCTGATTCGAGTTTAAATCCAAACACCTAATAATGTATCCCAAATGTGAATCTTCTTTGCTAAATTGTGCATGTTAGCACAGTACTCACAAAAATTAGAAATATTTTTTTTTTTCGTCTATAGTCACGACCGTGTAGTTCGTATTTCCGAAGTTATACGAAAATTGCCGAGCCGTGTCGTGACAAGGTTAAAAAAAGTCAAAAGATTTTTGTGCTTTTTATAACCGTAAATGTGTAAAATATTTATAATCAAATAAACAGAAATATTAATGAATATAATTTAGTGGAGATTTAAAGTCTCAAAGACGCATTATAAAAATTTAACTCGTTTTAATAAAATCTAAAAACCAATCAACAATAATTTCAGTATTTTCGTCAGATCATTACATTTTAAAGAATATTATAAATTGTATTTTTTTCATTCACATCTTATGCCAAAATCAAAAGCTAAATAAAAAACGCTCTTAAATCGCAATGAGACGTAAATATTCGTCATACAATTTGAATGTAAAATTTTCGTTACACGTAAATAATTTTTAGCCATCTGTTAGTCGTATATATATTTTCATTGAACATTAGTCAGTATTAACTGTCACGTTACCGTCTTACGACTAGGCCAAAGTTAACAATTTACTCACAAGTAGGCAACTTATACTGCACTTGTTTAATTATTTAAAAAAATGTAAACAAAAGAGAACACGGCGCTGTTAAACAACCAATCAAAAGCGTTTTACGGCGCTTCTGTTTAAAACAAATGAAGTAAAGTTTCATATAGGGCTTCCAATCCCGGTATTTCTGGAGCCCGGTATTCCGAGATCCCGCGCTATTTTCCAGTCCCGCTTGCTGCGGGATTAGGAGCGCGGAATCCGCGGGATTTGCGGGACTGCCGGAGATGCATGATCATGTTAATCTTACGTTGCAACAGGAGTTAGAGTTAGCGATATCGTCAGCATCTAATGTAATTTTTCCGTCGCCATCTCGAGCTAATACACTAAATCCCGCGGGATTGAAAATGTTCAGTCCTGGAGACAGGCTGATAGGAAAGGATTGGAAGCCCTAGTTTCATAGGTTAACAATTGACACGAAATTAACGAACGAAGAAACCTAATATCACCCAAAAGCTATAGTATTTAAATTAGGTCTACAGAATTTATACAAAATAATAAAGTTGAACTTCCAATTTGTTTCACTCACTCTTTCCATCGATTTAAGATAGCTCTTGCGAAACTGCCTTTTAAGCACTAATGTATTAGACATTATTATGCACATATAATTTTTTTTTAAACGCAGCAAATCACTGGATGTCACAAGCATATTTTAGTATAGTCCTATACCAAAACCAACACATTATAATTACAATTTTAATTCTCAGAAGAAAGCGTTGATAACGAACTTCTTTCTTGTTCAATTTGACGTCAGCGTTTTTCTCAGGTTCACTTTGTCGATATTCCCAACTCGTCCACATACCAATCCTAAATTGTCCACTTCCTATCTCGTCCATATTCCCAACTCGTCTTCATTCCCAACTCGTCCGCATTACAAATTAGTCCACATTCCCAACTCGTCCTCATTCCTAACTCGTCTGCAACATAACTTAGAACTGTAGGACTGTTCGATATCAATTTGATCACTCAGTTGTTCACTGTTGTTGGGAATGTGAACGAAATGGGAATGTGGACGAGATAATAATGTCGACGAGATGGGAATGTGGACGATATGGGAATGTGGACGATATGGGAATGTGGACGATATGGGAATGTGGATGAGATGGGAATGTGGACGAAATGATAATGTGGACGAAATGGGAACGTGACGAGATGGGAATAAGGAAAAATTGAACCTGAGCGGTGTTTTATTTAAAGGCTTTATGAGCTGGTAATACCCGCCAAGTCAAAGTCAGTAAAAGGGATTGTTTTATATCATATAGAAGGCAAACGAGCACACAGGCCACCTGAGGCCTGTTTAATGAAGCTACTAGTTACAAATTACAAGCGGAAGTCTCTTTCTAACTCCTTTGGTTTGCTAGAAAGAGACTTCCGATGGAATTAACGTGATATTAGGGAAAATGAAAGTTATAGCCCGTGACCATTATGGCAAATTAAATTAGTGCAAATTAAATTATGAAAAATGAAGGGATACCGCCCTGCTGTTTGGAAGGTTAAGGGTTAAGATGGTGGTAGCGATGTGGTCGGTATCAGGGTAGAGTTATAGCAATCAGCGTTGTCCTTTCACTGGCTGCAACTTGACAGGTTTTGATAGCTTATAATATTGGCTATAATATTGGCTACGAAATTGACAAGTTATAATTCAACAACACGTATTTCGACACATATTTAAACTTACTAAAAAACCGATATTTTACAATTACAATAACCGGTTTTGTCCTTTGATTTTTGTTTAGTATTCCGGTTTTTTGAAAATATCAAAAAAAGGTATTTCTGCTCTAAGTAGCTCTCTGTCTGCCTGTCATCCTGAGGAAGGATCGCAGACAAACATTTTGGGCTATATTTTTGATATCATTACGACGTTGATTAAACAACTGTAATTATAAAAAGCAGCTCTAATTACGTATACCTATAAATTTATCATTACATCTATATAAAGACACATCCATTACAATACCACCCTTATTCCACAGCAATACGAACTATAACAGCGTTACATAGTGAACACCTAGTAAAGTCAAGTGACTTCCTATGCTAAAGCACTCATAAAATACGATTTGAAATAAATGCAATTTTTTTCTTAACCAAAATAGTAAAATATTGCAACAGTGGATTCAGCTTTAAATATAAAAGTGTTGACATATTGTGAAATAACAGGTCAAAACCTCAAATTTTTTATTTTGTATTTGGACTTTACAAATGCGCATTAAAATTTAAATAATTATTAAAACGTGAAATAAGCTTGTATAAATCGTTATAAATACTATGCCAGCGATCAGAAAAAGCTTAGAAGTTTTTTCAGAGTGGTTTTAGTTCAGGTTCAGTTTTTATTTACGCGGCCTTAAGTGTCAAGATGATTCTGCCAATGCCAAAGTTGAATAAGTAAACTGTGATAAAAATCCTCCATTGATTATCCATAATGAATCAAGAAGTTATAGTGTTTTAAACGTTTTTTAGGTGATCTATTGTTCCTTTTAAAACGATTGCTTGAGATAATTCCAAGCTTTTTTCGTTCACTGTATAGCTCAATCATAAAGCCCGTATACTAAAGCATTAGGTATAGCAAAGTCAACCCTGTTGTGATACCCAAAAGTACTCAAATTCTATTTTTGAGCATAAGGAAGCATGCAATTAGGCCTTTATCTCCCCGCGTAATTACAAATTACTAAAGACAAAACACACCTTATTTTTAATTTGACTAGGTTGATTTTACCTTAATAAAGGTATTCGTTATAAGGATATAATAAAAACAACCTAGTAATAAGGTTGTTTTATATAATTTAAATATCGCCAAGACAGATGACAGCGACATAAAAAACTGTCGATTTTGTTACTAATGTGCGCATTAAAAATAATAAAAAGGCAGATCAAAATAATCATTGTAATTCGACTTAAGCACCATCGAAAACAGTCTAGCCCTGAATAAAACTAACTTTAATATAGTCGAAAACAAGATACAAATCACACTAATATTATTGTTAAGTTTTTACGCAAGATTCTATTATAACTATCATTCCCAAACATGTATTAAAAAATATATCATGGTAAATATTCGGATAGTAAAATATGAGTTGAGCGAGGGAGATAGCGTAATAGCGTTGTCTCACTTTGTGCTTTTAAGCGAAAACTAAAGCTTTCAAAGTGTAAAATAAATCTTAGATAACCTAGAAAAATTACCCTTTGCCTTTTATCTTATAAAGCGAACCCATGTTAATGGTCTGACTAGGAGTTGATTTGCCTGGGGTCGTATTCTGCTCTGGAAAACGATATTGCCTTGACGTGTTCTCGTATTGTGTTTAAATAAGTTACACCCTAACTATAACCTATAACCTCACTCATAGGTTGTGTCGTTTAATCTTTTCAACGCTATCTCGCTCGCAACGCTATTCAGGTCTATTTTCCGCTGTCAAGTATGACGGATATATCCGTCGTTGTCCGTATAACCTGTGGTACGGATATAAGATAAGATAAGTTTATTCATTGACTAAGCACAAGAACATACAAGAAAATATCCCATGGACCACAAACTAGGCTGAACCTGTATCTTGGGGCACAGTGAGCCGGTTTACAGAATAACTTAAAAAGAACAACAGTGCAACAATATACATCTGCTTCTTTACTCGTATCTTTAGTATAATATAAAGTTGCTTCCGTTGTCTTTTAGCTTAGATCTTTTAAACTAGTCAACAGATTTTTAATGCAGTTTTCAGATATATATAGAATTATTCAAGGTTTTATTTTGTATTGTAAGAAAACATTAACTTATCACTCCAGAACCCTGTGGCGCGGATATATCCGTCGATAGCCGTTGAAAAGGTTTAAACCGCTCGGTATAGTTATTAACGCAAGCTTAGGTAAATTAGTTCTGCTATTCCGATCAACACTTATCTATGGCTCTTAAGCATTTAATAGTATCTTGTTAATAATAACATCTATATTATTTAAACTTTACTTTAGCTACCATAAAATCTTTGGTGCCGTGACTCCGTGACCCTTTGCCGTGCCGATATAATGAAAGGAAAAATAACTTTAAAATTACTAGTCATAAGATCTGCATAGGTGAGAGAAATGAGATTTATATACACAGCATAGGATAATGCATCGAATTCACGACCACCCTGTCCATTTAAGGGGACAAGCTGCCTTAGAAATCTCAATTCAAATTGAAAAGAAATACGTAAAACCTTCACTTGTATGGTCCAATGTTTATTAAATAACCGGATAAAGTTCGTTGCATTTATGAAGGCAATGTAATTTATAAAAAAGACAAAAAGAAAAAACTCCATCGAAAATGTTAAACCTTCAAAAAAGGAGGTTCTATGTTCAACTGTATGTCTGTTTTTGAAGGAGGATACGTATTTTTGTGTAATTTGGGCCTTACGATTCACCTTTGACACATTGTCTAAACACACATCTGCACAGCGCTATCGCATATTCACAATGAAAATGTTTAAAGTTTAACTTAGTTTTACATTCTAAAAATATATAGCAATCTTTTGTGCCAAACAAAGCTATAAGTGCGCACTTATAAAGATGGAAGAAATCTGTGAGAAACATTGTAGTTTTTATTTTCATGTTCATTTTGAGTAATTGGATATTCACTGCATTACACAGAAATATTTAAATGGCCAAATTCCATATTAACCTATGCAAACCATTGAGAGGTAATAGACGATCAAGATATTTTTAGACTGACGTTACCTTAAACCACTTTTATACAATAGCGTAACGTGCATTCAAGGCATCCCTTTTCTTAAAAAGCCTCTAATTTCACTTTAGGTTGTATTCAAAACATCGTTCGATTCAAACTATAGTGGAATCACTGACCCCAAGCAAATGTGAAAACTAAGTCGAAATAATACCCGACCACATTCAAAAAACTAAACATTTATTTGCGAATTTAGAAGTTTTAACTCCTGCCATCCTAGGGATATTATCTGTCATTGGCGAAAACGTTACCAGTGATTATCAATCAAACACACTGACCAAATATTACCTCTCGCAGCTTAATCATCGATTTCAAAAAGGGCAGACAATGCTGAAATTAATCACTAATCTGAAGGTAGCGGTTAGCGACACGCCGGAGACAGAACGAGACACAAAGCTGTCTAAGTATACATCATAACATACAGGGTGTAAGGGACGGTCTACCGAAAATTAAAACAATTCTGTTAGAACACTGTATTGAATTGAAGTTTAATCTGGAACCGTAATTCTGGAAAATAATAATAAAAAAGTCAAATGTAGAACTTCCAAAGAAAAACTCGACTGACTTTCACTAGGTTTCAATTTATTAATCCGAAACAACTGTGTCAGGTTTTTTGTATACCGTTCCTTACACCTACATGTTCAGTCTGTGTCTTGTCGTCGCGTCGCAAACCGCTACCTTTACATTTCTTAGCAACGATTACATTTTCATCTAGTAACTTCCAAGTCACTAAGACATACATATATAGTCATAGATCATAAGCCTCAAACAATATAGTAGCATCATCGATTCACTTACCATGTAGTGTAGGTAGGCACAGATGACCTTGTCTCTTTTATATTTGTAGCTAAACAGGATTACGGGACATTGCATATAATAAACTACAACTTAAAAACATTTTTAATTAAAATACATATTTACATTTGTAAGGAGGCCGTTATACTAGTTAAGGAGATAGAGATTTGTTTCGTTAGTTGAAAATGAGGCCTTGTCCATAAAACGAATTAATGTGTGTAATGCAATATTTTGTCAAAAAAATATTTCATGTTTAAAGTTATTTTTAAGGTTAGAACTAAATTAAAAAGAGCATTATTATAAAATAATGACTAATGAAATGAGTTAGATTCCAGCGGGTTTCGAAGTACTTTATAAAACCAGAAATTAAGTTCGAGATAAATTATCCTTAATATTTCAAACTTCGGGAACAATTTAAAAGCATAGATCAGTTTTAGTAGTGAGGTTAGAATTGTTTGACCCAAATACGACTAAACAAGTTAAAATCCTATTTTGACCTCCTATAGGAGGCTCCTTTACGTAGCAATAAAACTGTTAACTGTCACACAAACAAACAAATAAAATAAACTAAAGCTGAAATAAGCATAGTCCCGTTTATCTACAAAATGTGGTCTCTAGAGTGGTATACCTACACGGGGGCCAAACCTGGGGAGCGGGCGGGTCAGCGCGGGCGGCGGCGCGGCCGGCATCAGCTGCGCTTAGGCCGCGCGCGCAGCACGCGCAGCGCTCCCGCCGACATCAGCCAGAACCAGTACAGCTGCGGCAGCAGCAGGATGCAGATGGAGATCTTGCAGCCGGTTGGGAGGGATTGGATCGTCTGCGGACAGGCAACAGTTGGCTGTGGTTACTAATACTCCTAAGGCAATTGCCAAAGTAGATCCTCTTATTTTAGCAATGTGGTTGTAAATGCTACAAGAGATGCTGCTGCTTGTCTGTATAGTCTTCAAGGCAGAATTTGCCTAATACTGTTGCAATACTAACTTATCTATCGCAACAAAAGATGTGGAGAAGCTTTTTTTTTATCATGGACGAGTGATACGAGCAAACAGGCCACCTAATGGTAAGTGGACTTCTCCAATAGAAATCTGGAATCCTACGATGGCAATCTTAAGACTGGAAATGCTATGCCAGCCTTGAGGACTTAGACGGAATGCCTTTAGCTAGTAAGTCCCCCCACACTTCACAACAATACGCATACTGCTGCTTGGCTGTGGATTAAAACATAAGACGGTTTTAGCGATCTGGACGGACCATACACAAGGTTCTTCCACCATGAAGTTGTGTGTATTGAATGTTTGAAGTTATGCGAAAAGATGGATGCCCGTATTTCTTCGGTGTAAATATCTCCTACTATCTATAATGTCATGTCATATAATATGTTTCTAGTATTAATTTGATTGTCTTTGTTAATTTGTATTTAGTATGTAATTCACAGTGCTGTAGTATTATACTGTTATGCTGTGTAATTATTCTGTAATAAATAAATAAATAAACGAAACTGTCCACAACGCTAAATTAAAAAAAAAAAATTTACCTCGAAGTAGGACATTCCCACGACCTGGCTGTACATATAGCATACATAGGGCAGGCTGAGGACGCGGCAGAATAGGAACGTGATCAGCATCACCACTCCGTTGCACACGTAGGCCCGGGACGCCTTTAGGCGGAGCCGGGACAGGATGCCCCGGAGGGACACAAACGGGGTGGACAGTTCCATGAGGTACACGAAGCCGAAGACGCAGTCGCCTAGGCCGCCGCGGAGATACTGGAAAGAAAAAAAACAAGTGAGTGTTCCGTCCCGCCGTACAGTAGTCTTTTTTTTCATTCCGAAGATTAAAATGACAGCAACAAATGTCAAACGTAAAAATAATGTGGCCACCTAAGAAACAGTGCTGTTCTTTGTTTCGGTTCCTTAACTTTATTTGTTACACTTGTTGAGTTTAATAAAAATAATAAACTGACTGGTTTAGTCTATTTTCAGCTTATTATGATAAGTATTGAGTTTCGAATCGAATAAAATGTACTTTTAAATATTAGAAAAAAAGTATTAAAAAAAATGAATATCTACAAACAGGTGGCATTTTTACCTAAAGTATTGGTATCATTTTGGAACTTGACGGATTATTCACTCATTGCGTTACAGACACTTTTATTTCAATAAACATAAGTTATAAACCGGTTGTATCACATCACCATTTTAGAGTTGTAAGAAAACAGGCAACACATGAAAAGTCATTTTAGTCTATTAAAAAAATAGACTAGATATAATTAAAAAAAATATCGAATCGTCGCAAGCCCAACCATTTTGACCATTTTTTAGTTTGTTTTACTTCCGGGTTTGTATCATACCAAATTTGACGCTTGTATGTTTATAGTTTTTACGATACAACAAAAATAAAAATACGTCGAGCCGTTTCACGGTGAAGGAGTAACAAACTAACAAACTAACTTTCCAATTTATAATATAATTAGGATAAAACTTACCACAATGACTAGAAAGCCGAAGCCTCCGATGAAAAGATGGTGCATCAGTATGACTGGCTCATGTCTGCAAAATAACAAAAAATAATTACATATTTCCTATCCGTAAATCGGTACTTAATAATAAAGAGGTAGGAATGTGTTTGGTTGTTTTTTGTTAATATGTATTTTAAAACCTTTCGCTATTAGGAAGTGACCTTGACCTATGACGAATATAGGCATTATCTTCTTTAATTTGAATAGAAATAAACCTGGTAAGGCCCACCACCACAAACAGACAAGTTTTTGTGAGTGGGACTTTGAATCTACCATCAAGGCAATAAAGTTCAATTACGTTTGTTCCAAAATGCCATTTTCAATTTATGGAGATAAGAAAATAAACTTTATTACTATTGCAATATGGAGTTCAAATTAGATTGCCTTGATACATCCTATTGCATACGAGCAAGCGAGGACGGAACGCTAGTCTTTATATAAAATGCATTGCAAAATTAACTTATAAACCCCGACGCAATAATAGGGGTGTTATAAGTTTAACGTGTGTATCTGTGTATCTGAAGCATCGTAGTTCCCAAACGAATGGCCCGATTTAGAAACATTTAAAAAAATATATCTCTGAAATAACTCCTGTAGCAAGTGCATCCTTATTACCAACAGGAGTGGGTTGTAACTGCTTTGGCTGGTTACCCTGGTTTTAGTAAGTATGTCAGTATTTTCACCTCTTGAGGTCCCATGTACTAAAAAAAGTACATAATACGACCATCGAAAAAAAGATCTTGTGCAAAGGAAGTAAAGTGGAATTTCTAATTTTTATGACTAATTATCAAATAAAAAAAATGACTCTATAATATTCAAAAGATTCTTATTCCATTGAAAAGTCTGGGTACCTAGTGAAAAAGGGTATAAGTCGGCTTAACTTGTTCTACAAAAGGGTATATACATAAACGGAGTGTAATAGATTTAAACCCTTTTTCACTTGATCTTCAGGAGATCTTCTTTTTTATCAGGACCCCGGAAATTTAGGAGGTGGAATCTACTTACGTGCAATAGGCGAAGAAAGATGGCGCTGGTTTGGCCGGAGCGGCGGTCACCGACCCGTTCTTAGCCTTCTTCAGTTTGCCTTTCGAGTCACCCGTGATCATGTGTACGTGGACCTGAGAGGAACACACAATAATAGTTCACCAATCCATATCAGTTCATTCATAGAGCCTATTACTAACGATCCCATCAAAGTCAAAGTCAAAGTTCTTTATTCTTCAATTTAGGCATAATATAATGCACCTATGAATGTCAAACAGCATTACCACCGGTTCGAAAAATAAAACCTTTGCCCCGAGAAGAACCGGCGTAAGAAACTCGGCAAGGTATATATTTTTCAGGAAAAAGGTTTACATCATTACATAATAATTATAAATAGTTTACAATATCACAGTATTTTTGCACAGTAGGTGCACCTTTTTTAAGCGTAGGTAAATTTATGCGTAGATTACTCATGCAGGACGGACGACTCACTGCCAAACATCCCTATCCATGATATAATCGTTTACTTTATAATATGCTCGGGAAATTAGTTCTTGTATTACGATAGATTTAAATTTAGAGTCAGTAAGTTCAGTAATACTTTTTGGAATTTTATTGTAGAATTTTATACAATTTCCTAAGAATGATTTTGAAGTTTTGGCCAGTCTATAAAATGTGGTTTTGAGCTTTCTCCTTCCTAATTATCCATCCATCCTTCTTAATTAGTCCTACTTAACTACTAAACTAAAACCGACCTCTCAGGATCAGCTCTCATCACCATCGTACAGCCAGACCAGTCCATCATGAGCCCTCCCTCCATACCAACTCACCGTGTACATAGACCAGATGTCATAGAAGAAGTAGGCCGCCCCGAACCACGCGTATGCCTCGGAGACGAAGTGGGAGGTGTGCGCAAAGTCCCGTGTGCAAGAGAAGAGGCACACGATGGCGCCGGTGATGCAGCAGAACAGGGCTTGGACTGCTGACACCAGCCTGGAAAATGTTATGTTAGATTAATTTGGTATATCATGTATTGTTGGTCATAGAGGCCATCAAGCATACATGCAAATTGATTCAACTCAGGCCTCGAGAGTGTGTTGAGCAGCTGGAACAGCGTCGTGAAGTATACTACCAGCGGCGTTATGGTTACATGAGCTACAAGTCATGGACGACTCACTTGTTGTTCACGTCGAGCACGTCCCCGCTGGTGAGCTTGTACTTCTGCCGCAGGCTGGACGCGAGCGAGATCGTGTTCAGCAGCTCGAACAGCGTCGTGAAGTATACCAGCCCCAGCAGCGTTAGTGCACCGCCTCGCTTCGCGGTGATCCTAAATTAAAAAAATAGGAAAAAATCAAATGGCAGGCGATGACTTCGTTTATCTATTAACTCACATATTACTTGTTTTCTAAACTAGTGACCTAACATAAAAAGTGCACAAGGTGAAAGTGACACCAAGAGCAAAAGCCTCAGTTTTTTAAGGTTAACATGTACATATATTCTCAAGTTCTTTTAAAAAAGACGGAAGTATTGTAAATTAAATAAAATTAATGTTTATTTGCTAGAATGCGAACCATAGGTCTCAGATTATGAGGTAGAGTAGAACAGGCATTCAGTCGATAAAACAACAAGCAAATATAGGTTAGGTCATAACTCAAAACGTCAACTTAAAATCTATCCAATTATTGATGTCCAGATAACTATTTACACATTTCAATATCAGCCTACAAGCCTGTAGCGACACCGTACTTGATTTTTGAGGATTTAGCATTGTTAGCGAACGACGCGGGCGCCGGCTCAGTAATAGAATATCGCTTTTGACTGGTTATCGTATCGTCAATTTTGAGATAGCTCTTGTTTACTTGACATGACAGTAATGGCACAATGGCGGACGAGTTAAGAACAATACTGCCACGCTAGCGAAGTGCGGTTATCATACTTACTAGTTACAGCCGCGTACCCAAGCACGTCAAGAGCAATATCGTTTTACCCAGTAGAATAATAACCAAGGTTAGGTTAATCCCGTGTTGGCAGAATAACGTCGTAACCGTAATGACGAACCATATCCCGGTGCCTACCTGTGGTCCTAGTATCAGATAAGATAAAAAAAAGATGTTTATTCAGTAAATAGGCCGCACGGGCACTTTTACACGTCAAAAATCTACCAGCGCTTCGGAAGAGACCACTGCTGAGAAGAAACGCCGCAAGAAACTCAACAGAAAGTCGTTTTTTTTTTTTAAAATGCTACTTATGACAATTATAAAGCTTAACCTAACATTATAAAAAACAATGAACTTAACATAAAACAAAAAATAAAAAAATATTCAAGCGTAGCTTGAGCAGGATAGTGTGTCTCCACGGTCAATTTTGGAGATGTAAAGTCTCCAGATGTCAAATTAAAATTAAAATTAAATACAATTATTAAAAAAAAAAATAATAATAATAAGGGAGATGTAGAAAGTCTCCACGGTCAATTTTGGAGATGTAAAGAGTCTCCAGATGTCATATTAAAATAATAGGTAATCATACAGGGAGATGTATATAGTCTCCACGGTCATTAATAATTGTAATAAAATATATTAGTCCCAAGCATTGTCATCATTCATATAATCTTTAATACTATAATAAGCTTTAGAAATTAGTTTACGTTTAACGTAACTCTTAAATTTATTTACTGATAAATGAGTAACACTACTTGGGAGCTTATTATAGAACCTTATACAATTACCCATGAAAGAGTTTTTTATTTTGTGAAGCCGTGTAAAGGGCACTGCGAGCTTATGTTTATTTCTGGTATTAACATTATGTATGTCACAGTTCTTTCTAAAATTACTGATGTTCTTATGAACATGCATAATGTTTTCATAAATATATTGACTGTATACCGTTAATATATTCGTTTCTTTGAACTTATCTCTAAGAGAGTCTCTATGACCCATCTTGTAAACAGCACGAACAGCATCTTTGTTCTACAGAAGAGGGCTACCTCTTCTGTAGAACAAAGATGCTGTTTACGTCAGCACCACTACCCCATAGTAAAATACCATATGACATAATACTATGGAAGTAACTAAAATAAACTAATCGAGCGGTTTTCAAGTCTATTAAATTCCGAATTTTATTAACTGCAAAAGCTGCAGAACTTAGTCTATTCGCTAATTTAGCCAGATGAGGACCCCATTGGAGTTTTGAGTCTAACGTTATACCAAGAAATACTGTATCATTAACTAAGTCTAATTTGTCATTTTTAATAGTTACAGTAGTTTGTCTATTTTTCACATTGGTAGTCATAAATTTAATACATTTAGTCTTTTTCGCATTTAGTAATAAATTATTAACACTAAACCAATCTACTACTTTTGATATAGCATTGTTTACATCCACATTAAACTCCTGTAGTCGTTTGACTTTAAATACGAGTGAGGTATCATCAGCAAACAATACTATATCATGGTTGTCCTTTATAAGGTATGGTAAATCATTTATGTAAATGAGGAATAGAAATGGACCCAAAATTGAGCCCTGTGGCACGCCCATTGAGACCAAAGACCCAGGTGATCGTTTTCCATTCACGTCTACCCTTTGTATTCTCCCGAATAAGTACGTTTTAATTAAGTTTAGAGCAGTACTTCTAACTCCATATTGGTGTAGCTTCCTGACCAATGTGTCATGGTTAACGCAATCGAAGGCCTTGGACAAATCACAGAAAATACCTAAAGCATCATGTGACCCCTCCCAGGCATCAAAAATATGTTTAATTAGCTCAACACCAGCTTCGGTTGTCGAGCGACCCCGAGTAAAACCAAATTGTTTATTATGTAATAAATTATTATCTTGAAAATGTTTCATTAACTGTGATAAAATTAATTTCTCAAAGATTTTACTGAAAGCTCTATCGCTTGTCAAATGCTGATAAAGCATCCGTCACTGTCGTACTTATTTACGTGTCAAAAGGTGACAGATGCATTATCCATTTTTTATATATAATTTAATACTACTACTTATACTCCTATGAAAATTCTGAGTTTTGACACATTCTCCTGCTCAAGCTACGCTTGAATATATTTATTTTTTTAGTTTATTTTAAGTTCATTATTTTATATAATGCTAGGTTAACCTTTATAATTGTATAATATCATAAGTAGTATTTAAAAAAACGACTCACAGTTGAGTGTTTTGCGGCGTTTCTTCTCAGAAGTGGTCTCTTGCGAAGCGCTGGTAGATTTTTGACGTGTAAAAGTGCCCGTGCGGCCTACTTACTGAATAAACATCTTCTATCTTTTTATTTATTTTTTTGTTACGCCATAAACCATGTTAGGGCCCCAGGTCAGCATTTACATTTCTATATTATCATATATTTTAAAATGAACTACAAAAACAACTCAACTTCCACAACAATAGGTAGTTAAAAATCCAACATGCAGATATTCAAACAACACTTATCTTTTGTTTTCCAAGGTCAATATGTTACAACGCTCAAAACCGTGACTATAAAGATTTTGTTGTAAACAAGTTACAACTCAAGTTACGTATTTATTACGAAACTACATATTTACTTAATATGGCGAAACTGTGTAAACTACGCACCGTTGCATAACTTCCAAGTTATCTTTTGACCGATACTCAACGCATACATTAAAAATGCATTAAAGTAGAAACTCGAGCTAAATGATTATGTATAATCTGCCCTGGGTCAATAGGCAGTATCTCAGGTATAACTCCAGTAGCAATATCAACCTTATTACTAACAAGAGAAAATTAAATCTGCTTTGGTTATTTAATTTCAGATACGATACGATAACTTAGGAGGGCAGTGAAAACTCTTTCGTGAGTGATTGTCTGAGAGATAACACACTGCCTAAACTGATGAACCTAGGGGCTTGAAATATGGGAGAAATATGCTTTGGCTACCGTGGTTTGTAGCTTGGCGAATTGCGAACGTCAAGTGGCAGTGGGGGGGCACGGGTAGATAAGTTCAACAATCACTAGCTGGTAACACGAAATGCATAGCGACTGGATAGTGACTCATTTTGCGAAAGCTTGTTTCATAGGTTTTTTTAATGTTATAGAGTAGGCAAACGAGCACACAGGCCACCCGATGGTAAGTGGAAACTGTGACCCATAGACATTCGCATTCACAAGACTGCAGGCCTAAGACTGCGATTGCGTTGCCAACCCTGAGGACTAAGATGGAATGCCTCTATGCTAGTCATTACACCGGCTGTCTTATCCCCAAACCGGAACACAACAATGTGAACACTGCTGTTTGACGGTAGGTTAATGGATATGATGGTGGTAGCGATCCGGACGGACCCTGCACAAGGTCCTACCATCCGCAAAAAAAAATTTGCCATATGAAAAATTCGAGAAAAATGTCGCCACTCGCTGGTCGGAGTCTATGTATACAATTTAATCTTAGCGCTTTAAAATTGGATCAAACGGCGTGAGAATGTTTGCAATGAGATAAACAAGGTATGGGCGAACAAGAAATAGAAGAAGCATGAGCTACATGAGTCAAGCAATATTGAAACTTGTTTTGTTACAGTTAGAGTATTCATCTATACCTCTTCAGTGGCAACTTGGGGGTTACTATGACTAGCTATGCAGTTCAGTTTACGCTAAGAGAAAAGGACAGAGCTATATAACTGCTGTAGGTACGCACTGCTAGATCAAAACAGTATCAACTCAAAATCCTTGCTAGTTTTGTTTCAAGTTCATTGAAGTTGTATTAAAGTTGATTTTTAAATCATCATCATCATCATCATCATCATGTCAGCCGAAAGACGTCCACTGCTGGACATAGGCCTCCCCCAAGATTTTTAAATACAGTTGTATTTTGAAATACTACTGTTTTGATTTAGCTTTGCGGTATGTCCTTTGTTCGCCGTATTATTAACTTCACGTTATAAGTAGGTAATACTGCCCTCATTAGAAAAACCGGCCAAGTGCGAGTCGGACTCGCGCACGTAGGGTTCCGTACAACTATACATCTAAATAAATGTTTTTCTTTATTCTTTATTATATTTGAGTGATTGAATGAAAGGTAAAATGCGGTTTACGATTTATAACGTATTAAAAAAAAACTAATTATTAGATCTCGTTCAAACCAATTTTCGGTGGAAGTTTGCATGGTAATGTACATCATATATTATTTTTACATTTATCATTCCCTTATTTTAGAAGTTACGGGGGGGGGGACACACATTTTTCCACTTTGGAAGCGTCTCTCGCGCAAACTATTCAGTTTAGAAAAAAATTATAATAGAAACCTCAATATCATTTTTGAATACCTATCCATAGATACCCCACACGTATGAGTTTGATGAAAAAAAAATTTTTGAGTTTCAGTTCTAAGTATGGGGAACCCCAAAAATTTATTGTTTTTTTTCTATTTTTGTATGAAAATCTTAATGCGGTTCACCGAATACATCTACTTACCAAGTTTCCACAGTATAGCTCTTATAGTTACGGAATAAAGTGGCTGTGACATACGGACGGACAGACGGACAGACATGACGAATCTATAAGGGTTCCGTTTTTTGCCATTTGGCTACGGAACCCTAAAAAGGGCGTATGTCTCTTACAATCGCGAATGTATTAGTGACCTTATTTCTCAAGTCAGGGGGTTCAATTTGTTTTGACTATCAAATTGCGCTTGCGTCTTTTTTATTTAGAAAGACAGTATACTTCATACACGTCTGTTGATTATAGATGCAATACGTACAGTACGTCGTAGAGTGATAAGTGCATTTCATTGTTGCATTTTACGACAATGCGAGGTAATGCAATTTAGACAACTGTGTGTGTTTTAAACTTGCTAATCACTACTATTACTGGGTACCGCTACCTTTGTATGCAGTGTCACGACCTTGTCCGGTCCGTACGCCGAGCTGTAGTGTTCGCATTGATGTGAGTTTCGGGATAAGACAACCGTAGAAATTATTAGAGGCATACCACCTTAGTTCTTACCGTTGGCAACGCATCTGCAGAACTAGGATTCATCATCATCATCATTTCAGCTTTTTGCAGCCTCCCCCAGGGTTCGCCACAAGGCCCGATCTCCCGTTTTCGCCATTCAGTCACCACCAGCCACTTTTTTCAGGTCGTCGGTCCATCTGGCTGGAGGGCGTCCTACGCTACGCTCGCCGAGCCGTGGTCTCCACTCGAGAACCCGTCTACTCCACCGATCATCGGTTCTGCGACAGATGTGACCAGCCCACTGCCACTTCAGTCTGCTACACTTCTGAACTACGTCTGTGACCCTAGTTTTATGCCGGATCATCTCATTCCGGATTTTGTCCTATTTTAGAACTAGGATTGCAGTATTGTAATTGAGGTCCTGAATTGAAATGTCTATGGTTCTCAGATCCCACTTATTATCAGGTGGCCTGAGTGCTCGTGTGCATTTTCCTATAAATAACTAGGCTAACCATCTGTACACGGCTGTACACACTGGCCGAGACATTCCGAGACAGACCAAGCGCTAGTGTGTACATGCTCTCGTCTTGTCTCTTCTCGCCATCTCGTGATCTCGTCGGTTTAGGCTCGAGACTCTACATTTATTTGCATGTATTGATTGAGTGTGACGTTTATTCACTGATTATATGATAGATCGTAGGTACTGGCAGTTGAGAGAACAGAGTAATGACCCGCGTCTATTATAGTCTTGTTTATCACAGCTGATAAATGTGAATAAAGCCGTCACTCTCGCACAGGCATACTTGTTAGAACATGAGAGATATTTAATTCACATTAAACTACACTCGCGGACTAATAAAACGGGTCAGAGTGCATTTTTCATACTAAAGAGGTTATTTCGAAGCCTTGGTTCCTCGCCAGGGAAAGCTTTTACTGAAATGTGATGATGAATACCTCGAGCATCGATACAGGACTTCCAGAGTGCCTAGGATACCCAACTGAATGAATCTGCGGTTAACGCCGGAATTGTGCATGTTCAGAAAAACATCTAAAATGGCAATAAAATGTAAGGAAATCCAAGTGCTGACCCAAACTCTCCCGCTGTGGTGTTAACTGATTGTGCGATCAGTTAGGTATCTTAATAACTTTTGACCTCCTCTATTGAACCTCGCAGTATCCACCATTAAAACTCACTCAAAACAACCCCTGGCGATTAACCAAGGCTTCGAAATAGCCTCGTTTGTATGAAAAACGCACTCTGACCCGTATTATTTGTCCGCGAGTGTAGACCGATACTACGGATACCTAACGGATTTAGGCCGTATCTCAGACAAAACTCTTCTAGCAAATGCAACCTTATTGCTAACGAGAGAGGATTTAATTCGCTTTGGCTATTGAAGTTGAGATACTGCCTATTGGTTATGAGGGCAGAATAGCTGCCACGGAAAAATGAGTTTTACTTACTTACAGTACAGTAGGGCGCAATCATAGTGCTAGCGGTACGCCAGAAAAGCTGCAATGGATTTAAAAGCATGCAAATCGGAAAGATTGATATTTAAGCCATACGAATCAATTTGACTCGTAACAAGAAAAAAAAACGTGTGAGGAATTTGACGTCATCTTTTTTTGGTATGGGTTTTTTTTTAATGTTCTCAAACCTATCGTTTGTGGTATCTAATGAAAGGGCTTACTAAGCAGATTCTAAAAATCTATCACATCATTATATTTCAGTCACTTGTTTAAAAATAAAATAAAAATCCTTTTCAAAACATACCTTTCCTTTTCATACCAAGTTTGGGCTCCAACAGATATGATACGGTTGAATCATAATTTGTAAAATATACCTAAAATGATATGTATTAGCTTCATATCCAACCCCAAGAAATTAATTTTGCAAATATTTACATGTTTTGTTTCAATATTACAAAATGCGATAAAATTACAATTAGTTGTAACGTATAAAAAGTTCAATTTTAGACACTGAGGATGATAAATACCAATGCGAGAGCAGTTTTCAATCATACTTATAATATTTATTAAGAAATATATTTTTAAATATTTAAGAATACTAAGTATGACCTAAAGTAGGTTGGTCCGCCGAAGCAGGCACATTTTTGCATGGTTTTTTTTTGTAACGATATCTTGGCCTACAAAATATTTGACGTAGTAACCAAACGAAACAAATCTCTTGGGATAGAGACCGATAAAAATAACTTAAAACACCTCAAATTGGTCTACCACGGCCGACGTTGGCGGGCCCCGCTGGCAGACCAAATTTTGGAAACAGCTCTTTATCATATTGTCAACGTTACGGTAACTCGTACATACACACAATCACACATACATACATAGCTTCACGCCTGTCTCCCAAAGGGGTAGGCAGAGACTATGGAACTCCAGGTGCACCGGTCCAACATACCTTCACTTCCTCTACATTCATCAATCTCTTCATGCACATACGGTGCTGGTGGTAGGACCTTGTGCGGGGTCCGTTCGGATCGCTACCACCATCTTATCCATTAACCTACCGCCAAACAGCAGTGTTCGCATTGTTGTGTTCCGGTTTGGGGATAAGACAGCCGGTGTAATGACTAGCATAGAGGCATTCCATCTTAGTCCTCAGGGTTGGCAGCGCATTTGCAGTCTTGGGCTTGCAGTCTTGTGAATGCGAATGTCTATGGGTCACAGTTTCCACTTACCATCAGGTGGCCTGTGTGCTCGTCAGCCTTCCCTATGCCATAAAAAAATTAAAAAAAACGGTGCTTTTGATTTGGCCCTTAATCAGCACATTGCGAATCTGATCATGATGGTCATGACGTAAAATAACATTATGGAATCGAAACAGAGATATCTTAACTTTCAACCTGTTTGGTACGAAACATACCAACTATAAGTTCTGTATGTTTATCAATATACGAATCAACGACCTTGTTAAGGCCGTACGCGCACGAAACGATGTTAATTGCCCAATGATTGTTGTAACGTTTGTAACTCCTAAACATCATAGTGATTTGCGATAATGTTCTCGACAACGATCTGGTTTAAATCACAGGAACAACATAACATACAACAATAGTATTTTGTTTATACAAAGGTTTGCAAATTTGACATTGGTACTTGTATTCTTTTATCTGTGACATTGGAAATACACTCAGGAGCAAATACCGGGTCAGAGTGCGTTTTTCATACTAAAGAGGCTATTTCGAAGCCTTGGTTCCTCGCCAAGGAATGCTTTTAGTGAAATCTGATGATGAATACCCCGAGCATCGATACAGGACTTCCATAGTGCCTAGGATACCCAACTGAATGAATCTGCGGTTAACGCCGGAATTGTGCATGTTCAGAAAAACATCTAAAATGCCAATAAAATGTAACGAAATCCAAATGCGAACCCAAACTCCCCGCTGTTTTTTTAACTGATTGTGCGATCAGTTAGGTATCTTAACAAATTTTGACCTTCTCTATTAAACCTTGGAGTATCTACCATTAAAACTCACTCAAAACAATCCCTGGCGAGGAACCAAGGCTTCGAAATAGTCTCGTTTGTATGAAAAACGCACTCTGACCCGGTATTTTTGCTACACTAATATTATAAAGCATGCACACAATCGGGACGAATGGCGGAAAAGAGGGGAGGCCTTTGCCCAGCAGCGGGACACCCGACTAGGCTAAAAAAAAAAAAATATAAAGGCGAAAGATTTGATTGTTTGTTTGCATTGAATAGGCTCCAAAATAACTGGAGTGATTTCAAAAAAAAAAACACCATTCTACAGTATCCCTGATGAACACAGGCGGGTGATTATCCGACGTTCCATCCGCCTTCATTATTGTCTTCGGACATCATTCAAGAGTGACGACCTCGTAAGGATCGCGGGAGCGCGGTGGATGCGAAAAGCACAAGACCGGTCTGGTTGGAGAGCCTTGGGGGAGGCCCATGTCCAGCAGTGGAGGTCTTTCGGCTGACATGATGATATAATTCAAGATAAACTTAATAACTTTCTTGTTCTTTTAAATGGAACAGATACTACCCCTGGGTCCGTTGATTTTGACATCAAAAGTTGCTGGTAGGTATCATTATTTTCGTTAATATATTGAAGACGCCCGAATATTCACCAGGACTGCGTCGCGGGCAACAGATATCAAAAATGTAAGTAAAAGACTCACTCTGATTAAATTTTTATAGCCTATTGACATATTAAATAAAAAAAATATAAAAAAATTCACAACCAAGACGAACTTAACGACACCCCAAATCTTGAAATCCATCAAGCCGATTAGGCTGTAGGCTGCATACCAAAGGAAAATAGACATAAAAACTCGAATAACTTCTGATGCAGTCGGGTGAAAATGGGAAAACGCGAATGTTTTGACCAGGTCCAAAATGGCTTGTTTATTATTAACAGCATATCAACCGAGGCTGTAATGACATGCATACATACGTAATCCATGATATGATAATATGATGAAATTAGCGATTTTAGTTTCCGAACGTCTTTTATACACTGCAACTTCGAAAAGGTTTATGGCGTGTCATTCTCTTATTTGAAAAGTAATATTTGTAAATATGAACCAAGCAATAGGCGCACCCTTTTTCTTTGGTGTTGTGTGTATGAAGTAGGATCGAGTAAGCCTACGCCTGCGCTCTTCATTTGTTATAGGTAACTATGAAAAAAATTACAGCAAAAAAATGACAATCAAAACTGTTTTCTCGAGCTTCGACGTAATGCTGCCATTTCGCTTGGGCAGCATATACATTTGAATTCTCAAGACTACAATCTCGAGACCGTCCATTCATGTGGCATTCGTTTTTTCCACCCTGTACAATGTTAAATAATAACCCCTCATTGCTAACTGACTAATTATGTTAAAAATACTGTACCTATACTATGTCACTCCCTCCTTCTGACTCAGATTTTCACTTTAACCTCGAAAGACCACACCAGGGCCACAGAAGTAACACAGCAACGGCCCTGATAGTTAACAATGAACATGTCCTTACTTGTCCTCCGGGTCCAGTGAGCTGACCAGGTTGATCGCCCCAACCAGGGCGCCCACGTTGCAGGCGCCTAACGCGGCCGCCACCGTGCGGTGCCGCCCCTGCCGGACATAACAATAAGCACTGTTAATTACCTACAATTACTATTTAATACTATTGTAATAACCTTAAAACCTGTCATGTCATGTCTCTGACTCTGATGTGCGCCGAGGGTAGCGCGTGCGAGGGTGGCCCTCAGTAGGTAATTATAATTATACCTTTGAATTCAATTTCGCATTGAATCAGCTCGAGCACAAATGACACTTGATCACTCTTTACTTACTCTTAATTCTTGTTTTCCTTAAGGGATATAATCATACCAAATTTGACCGCAATACCGTCTTTACCATAAGGGCAGACGGGGCCCCCATTCTCAGGGGGCCGCGAACGACCGAGAATTTCTCTTGACGTTTCTGTGGCTCTAGTGAAAACGGATAAAAGTCGACCTAGTTCTAAACACGTTCATGGACAGTGATACTATTCATTTAATTGGATTTGGCATCCGCGTCCGTGAACGTGTTAATAAGAAAGGGTTAACGTCATGTACAGCGGTTACTAGACTTATGCCGTTTCTCACCTAAACCTCCGGAGACCTGTATCTTTTTCACTAGAGTAGATTTATTATACAACATTTTTCGGGCACAGTAACAGTGAGCACGCAAGCCCTAGCATAGTTTAAGCCTTGTAATGAACACTTGTACAAAATGGTTATTTATGTGACTGGAGCATAATGAGAGGCATTAATACACGAGTGTGGTATTATGAAACGAGCCGAAAGGAGAGTTTCATAATAAGATCACACGAGAGTTTTATCTACATGTATATCATAAGTTTTCTACAACATGTACAATATGGCCTACATTTTCAAGTTGTAGATAACTTTATTTTCTGTTCTTCGGAACTATTCGAAAGTTGGAAACAAATGACTTGTGCGGCGCTGCGGCGCACAGTGCGACAAGAGCCCAATCTAGCTGGACAATATTATAAGACGCTAAAAATAAGCTCAAAACTCAACACATTGAAGCTAAAATTATCAATATTTATAAAAAGTTGAAAAACAAGCTATTTTTAACGAAGAACTAACAGTATAAGTTGATCTCCTTGTACACAGATTTACCATAAAATATGAGGTCAGCGTTAACTGGTTTTTCTATAACGCTGTAAAAAGGGCGTTACGTACTAAAATTTTGTAATGTATATTGTTATTTGTTAGTAATTTAAGGTCATTCAGCCAATTACATAATAGCTTTTAGTAATGTGTCGAATTGGCCCTGCTTTTTTCCTCATTCAGCCCATTTTTCATCTATTTATTGGAAGTCTGAGCGATATTCATATTGATTTTTCTTAAACATTCTTCCGTTACCGCTGTGAAATCAAACTTTTATCAAAAAATAGGCCTTTAATTTATATTTTGCTGTACCTACTTTATTCGTTCTTCATAAAACTCCCTCCTCGGTATCGACACTTTGTTTTTTTTAAAGGTCATAAACACGAACCAGCACGAGGTTTCTAATATGCATTAACATAAAGCGTATCAATGAACTACCATTAAAAAAATACATACTTTTTCTTGTCTATCAAATCGAAAGATGACTCAAAAAAAAAAAACATTATAGTGCATAATATCCTGGCTATGGAATAAGAATTTTAAACAGCTTTTATTTCAAAATGTACTACTTACCATCTACTTCACGATCTACAACTGTAAAATACAGCCAAATGCAACGTGAAATAGTGAATGATCTCGCTATCGATGACCTTGTTAATCGCACTTTGACGTGAATTACAAATTATTTGAGGGTACTTGCACAAAAACAATGCGCGGGTCGTTACCTCGGGAAAGTTAGCTATCGTTTTAGCTAGGGCAATATAAGAAATGGTGAGACCCTTTTTGTGCAGCTAGATCGGGCATTTGTCGCACTGTGCGGCGGGCGGGCGCGCCCGACACAACGCGGGTGACTCACACGTTACACTGTAGGTTAGGTAGGTACTTCTAATGCTTATGCACTCCTAGTATTTGACGTTAAATTTGTTGTTGTTTGTTTCATTGTTTGAATCGAATGTCTCACTAGAGAAATTACAAATCGACTAATTCGATAATCACAACCGATTATGATTCCTTTTATTTAAGATGTTCGAAATTTGAATGTGATTAAAGTTTTCACTGCCTATACTACAATTAAAACATTACGATGCAACCACAGATACAGGTTTACTATACGTCATTTGCTTATCATTTCTGAGCATATTATGGAGAAGTTATGCCATGGATGTAGATAAATAAAAATACATATGATGCATAATTATACTCAGGAGCAAAAATAACGGGTCAGAGTGCGTTTTTCATACTAAAGAGGCTATTTCGAAGCCTTGGTTCCTTGCCAGGGATTGCTTTTAGTGAAATCTGATGATGAATACCCCGAGCATCGATACAGGACTTACAGAGTGCCTAGCATACCCAACTGAATGAATCTGCGGTTAACGCCGGAATTGTGCATGTTCAGAAAAACATCATAAAATGGCAATAAAATGTAAGGAAATCCAAGTGCTGACCCAAACTCTGTGGTGTTAACTGATTGTGCAATCAGTTAGGTATCTTAAGGACTTTTGACCTCCTCTATTGAACCTCGCAGTATCCACCATTAAACTCACTCAAAACTACCCCTGGCGAGGAACCAAGGCTTCGAAATAGTCTCGTTTGTATGAAAAACGCACTCTGACCCGGTATTTTTGCTCCTGAGTGTATTAGCTGCGGTATTGTAAGAACCAGTGAGATAATTGCAATTAAAGAGGTGTCGTATCGTTATCTTTATAGCAAATATCGTAATTATTAGGTATATGAAGTATAGTGCCCGGCCGTTAAGAAGTAAATCCTGACAGCCGTCATTCTAGTATAATTTATAACCTATTCTTGGGTTTGAGGTTATAATTTGTACTGAAGTGACAGGTGTCAGGATTGACTTCTTAACGGCCGGGCACTATAGGTAATAGTTGTGGTGATCATACCGTTATGGTGCTTGAATAAAGATATTATTATAAAGTTACTGTCAAATTTTTTTTTAAAGTCTGACCGGCAAGGAGCGCCTTCTTAAATTGACATTACTAAATTGAGTAGGTACTTTGGTATATAAAACAGATGCAGCACACTCCGCACTGTAAGCGCCAAGATGCAAATACATCAAGAATCTTTTTCAAGGGTTAGCTCTTTGTTTGGTCTAAACTAACAAGTGCTGATGAACTCGGTTTAAACTTTATCTTTCTGCAGCACGCTATTGGTCCATTTGTTTACATTTTTTTATCACAACTTATACTGCAGCAACGTCAAGTCAAGATAAACTCAGTATTTATCGTGATATCTCTCGTTTTAGCTTACAGTAGGGCACTGACCTTCAATCTTTACGAGATATCTATTAAATGGAGTAAAAAAAACCTTGATATATTGGCCACCGCGACTTTTAAGCTACGAATATCTCATAAAAAAAGAATTAAAACACGTATTTTTTTGGGGGTTAAAAATACGAACAAAGTATATAGATTTGTTGTCGGTTTTTATCACAGTGGTCGGCTGCTTATCAAGACCTTTATGACGAGGTCAAATACATTGGATACCTATACATTAATTCTGGGTTCCTAGTGAAAAAAGGTAGACTAACTCGTACTAAAGAAGGCTATATACATATATAGTATGCTAGACTTAAACCCTTTTCCACTTGATCTTCAGGATCTTCCCTTTTTCCTCCACTAACCCCCATCATCGGATCAGCTCATGCTCACCAGAATCTTGCATTGTCATCAGGTTTACTTATTATATCAAACTATTGTAGAGGTTAAAAATAAAAGCAAGAGAAATATTATATTAATCTTAATGGATGTGTAGTACCTGTAATATAGAAAACTATAGTGCCCCGCCGATAAAAAGTCAATCGTGACACCTGTCATTCCAGTACAAATTATAACCTAAAACCCAAGAATAGGTAGGTTATAAATTGTACTGCGATGACAGCTGTCAGGATTGACTTCTTAACGGCCGGCCACTATAGCGACACGCCCTCGCTTTGCTTCGGTTTATGTGAGTTTAATGTAACACCCGTGCATAATCCAGAATTTATTATACATAAAAACGATCTTGAATCACTCTATTTTGATGAAAAACCGCATTATAATCCGTTGCGTAAGAAAGATCTAAGCGTACATATATAGGGACAGACGGTGGGAAGCCATCTTGTTTTATACTACTTATAAAAAGAAAGATATATAGGGAGGCCATTTGTAACGTCAAAAGATGGCGAATGTGTAATTTGTTAGTTTTGTATTTTTGTGTATTTAGGTGTTCAAACTTCTTTTCTGTGATTCGTACTTCTTAAGCCTTTGTGTTGCACAGTGAGACTTATTTCGTGTATCTGGCATCTTACTTCTCGTTTCAGGTGGACTCGCAGTGGTACAGAGGTTAAAACTATCTTGACCTCTGTCCTACATATCACCGTACAACGTTGCCCCCAATCTTCCTAGAGAGGATTGGATTGTGTTTTATTGCTATATTGATTTTTATACTTATATGTACTTGACACTGGCGAAATCACTTCATTGTGGAAACGCCTTATCCCCGCGGTAGTAGCTGTTGAAGTCGCCGCGGGGCAAAGAAAAAAGATATATACGAGTAGGTAGGTAACAGGTATACAAATCTGTAAAAATACTCGTACAATAATTGTCACTTCCAAGCCACTTCATTCGCCTCTGTAGTTATATCCATGACGTGACCACAATTGTTTCGTTCGGATCATTACAAATTAATCCCGTCATCTTTTATTGAGATTGACATCGGCCGTGATTCACCGGTCGTCTGCGCCGGTGTGTTAAGGGCACGCTACACGTTCAATACTCGGACATTTTGTGATATTTATTGACAGCGACATTATAGAGATAAGTACAATATGCCGGAAAAATATCTGCGTGGTTAGTTTTTGTTATGCATGTTTATTGTTTTCACTATGGGAATTATCAAATTCTCCAAGATACCGTGAGCTAGTGTCAATCAGGATTAAGATAAGGACTATCTGTTTGTCTATCGGTTTATGAGTGATGTGATTGAAACACTTACTTCTAAATATTTATATAAACTTTCATATCTTATCTTACTAATATTATAAATAAGAAAGTTTAGATATTTGGATGTTGTTATTCAATCACGCTTAAACCTCTGAACGAATCAGGATGAAACTTGGCACACATACAGGGTTATTGGTAAGTCGACCTATTCCCGTTAGGAGGTGATAGGGGTGACTATTTGCGATAATTTTGACCCCCATATGCATTATGCAAAAGTGAACCATTTTTGAGTTATCGCGATTTTTAGTTTATTTTTAAATTAGTCGGAAATTCAACTTGAAAATTTTATTACAAAAAAAGTATCAATTTAAATCTTTATTTTTCTTCTGATTTACAAAAAAGATTAAACACTGGTTATTTCTCAATATTAAAACAATAATTATCGGCCCAAATTTAAAAAAGCGAGACAGAATACGATTTTTTTTCAATATTTTTTGCGATCGCTTTCCACTAAAATGCCTTAAAAACAAAAAAAAACGTAATGAAACTTGGCTTGCAGATTATTTTAAAAACTTAACTGTTTTCTTAGCTCTCCAAAAATGCATAACAAGTAGGAAATTATTTGAAAAAAAACTGAAAAAAAATCATCACAAAGGAAGCGGGCGGAAACTAAAGTCACAAATGCCACTACAAAAATAAAAATTAAAAAACATACCGAATTTAAATCAACTTTTTTTATTTGCACAAGATGAACTTGTTGTTCTTATGCAATATTAAAAAAAATATTATCTGTACACGTTTGAGAATGCGAGGCCGAAAACTAAAAAATACATGTTTTTTTATCAAACTCCAACATAAATTACACGAAAACAGAAAAATTTACCAATACATTTGGCGTGCAGATTACACATAAAACATTGACGTTTTCCAGCTTTCTAACGAGCTATTAAAACTAACTGTTATACTCGTAAACACAAATAACAACATTAACTTATGGAAAAAGTAAGCGATTTTTAGTTTTCTTTTAAGTTAGTCAGACTAATTTCAGTCAGCCAAATGTATTGGTAAATTTTTCTGTTTTCGTGTAATTTATATTGGAGTTTGATAAAAAAACATGTACTTTTTAGTTTTCGGCCTCGCATTCTCAAACGTGTACCTACAGATAATTTTTTTTTAATATTGCATAAGAAAAACAAGTTCATCTTGTACAAAAGCAAATAAAAAAAAGTTGATTTAAATTCGGTATGTTTTTTAATTTTTATTTTTGTAGTGGCATTTGTGACTTTAGTTTCCGCCCGCTTCCTTTGTGATGATTTTTTTTCAGTTTTTTTTCAAATAATTTCCTACTTGTTATGCATTTTTGGAGAGCTAAGAAAACAGTTAAGTTTTTAAAATAATCTGCAAGCCAAGTTTCATTACGTTTTTTTTTGTTTTTAAGGCATTTTAGTGGAAAGCGACAGCAAAAAATATTGAAAAAATTTCGTATTCTGTCTCGCTTTTTTAAATTTGGGCCCATAATTATTGTTTTAATATTGAAAAATAACCAGTGTTTAATCGTTTTTGTAAATCAGAAGAAAAATAAAGATTTAAATTGATACTTTTTTTGTAATAAATTTTTCAACTTGAATTTCCGACTAATTTAAAAAAAAATTAAAAATCGCGATAACTCAAAAATGGTTCACTTTTGCATAATGCATATGGGGGTCAAAATTATCGCAAATAGTCACCCCTATCACCTCCTAACAGGAATAGGTCGACTTACCAATAACCCTGTATAGGTTAGGTCCTGGAAAAGCTTATAGGGTAGTTTTTATGCCGGAAAATTTGACAGCTCCCGAGGGAGCAGCGGTAAACGACTTCTACGTGGACGAAGTCGGAGGCAAAAGTTAGTTTATTATAATATTAGAACAGAAAACTACACCAGGCATATAAGAAATCAATCCAATGTTGACCACAGTAAAACAATGCTGTTATTACTTTTCCTTCACACACAACAAATAATTTTAGCATTGTTTTACTGCAATGGATTACTTCTTATCTGCCTAGTAGAGTACGATTAATTGCACTTTGACACTCGGTAATTCTCGACTTTCATCGGGGAAGATCGGAAGTGCAAATGAGACGAGACACATTTCTGCGTATTCATAATATCAATGTGTGCACTTAACAGTCTAAAGCAGTAATGTAGATTACTTGCCACAACGTCATTTTTTACAGAAGTCCTATGAATAACACAGATGTGACATGATTAAAAACACAAATCTTAAATTAGTAAATGTAAATAACAGATAATTTCATAAGCAATTTTTTTGATTTTAATAACCAGTCACATGTCATAAAAAGTTGATTATAGTCTATTTCAATATTTAGAATATTAATTAAGTTTTCTATACTTAGGTTGATGTTATGCTGTGTGTTAAGTGATGTGTGTTATATTGTTGTGTATGTAAGGGCCCAGTTAGACGAGCAACATTTTCACAGTAATGTGTGGCCGGCAACTAAATGCATCTTGCTCTAACATACGAAATAAGGGGAAGATAGCAATAGTTGCCGGTTACATATTGCGCTAAAAAGTTCATCGTGTACCAGACCCTTTAGATTGGTGTTTGGTTATTAATTATACTAAATTACTAATTATTATTAATTACTTCTCTTTTACATGTTATTCTAAGCTCTGTTCGTTGTCTAAATCTGCTTTTTTCTCCAATAAATAAACTAACTTAAAATAATAAATAGGTTAGAATATTTTATGTGAGTAATTTCTAGGGTTTTATATACTCTATGTGAAAACACAAACCTGTTCGATTATAAACGAGATGTCCCGAGTGCCAAAGTGGAAATAATCGTACTGTACTATAGAATATTTTAGGTAAAATTTTTGGATCATATTGCCAGTCACAAAACAGAGACACTAAGCAGGTATAGGAGATATTTAAACATTATACCTACCTATTTTTGATTAAGGTTCGTTTAAGCAGAAGTTACGAATTTATGCAAAATATATTCCACTATAAGAATAGCTAAGCTGAAGTGGCAGTGGGCGGGGCACATTGCTCGCAGGACTGATGGCCGATGGGGTCAGAAGGTTCTGGAGTGGCGTCCGCGGACCGGAAGACGAGCTGTAGGTAGGCCTCCAACAAGATGGAGTGACGACCTCGTCAGGCTCGCGGGACCGCGGTGGATGCGAAAAGCACAAGACCGGTCTAAGTGGAAAGCCTTGGGGGAGGCCTATGTCCAGCAGTGGACGTCTTTCGGCTGACATGATGATGATGATGATGATATTCCACAACTCATTGAAGAAAAAAAAAGAGTAATCCTATTACATAAAAGTTAATTACGTCATGGCGTATAATGAAACTTCATACTTTATTTAAAGGTTAGTGGTCTATGAAATCATTCATAATAAATATTGAAAGTGTAGCCTCTGCTTAACATGAGTAACTCAAGGGCATGTGATGATACATTACAAGTTGGTCACCTGTTTTGTTTTCCATTTCATATACATCAAACCATTGTCTAATTGGTATTAAGTTAAACCTAGCAATTACCTCTGTTTTTGTCTGCATAAAAGTCTTTTATGTTTCCTTTAGGATGATACATTTTTCCATTACAGAAGTATCAGAAATGGACTATCAGTGTACTCAATTACATACAAACACTTGCAGCGGTTTATGTGATGGGAAGACAAACTTCTAAATATAATTTGCCATCATGAATGAGTAATATTTTTAAGTGGTAATAATGTTTAACTAGCCGATGGCCTGCGACTCTGTCTGCTTTATCACTAGTTCTGTGGAAACGGTCAAATTTTACAGGATTAAAAGTGATGTGTAGCCTTCCCCGGGACTCGAGCTATCTCTAAACCAAACATATCGGTTAAGCCAAACAAACAGAGATACAGACAGAAATACTTTCATATCTATAATATTAGTATGGATATGGAGATAAGATTCTTCAATGTTTTAATCAGTTAATAAATAAAAGTATTTATCTCAAAACAAAGGCAACAAATAATAAATATGTTAATATAAAGGAATAAATTTGATTACCCATTAAAGAAGTTATTTTAAATGTTGTGGTTTAGCCATTCTTTGATGACAATATATAGTGTGAGTGTGTGTGTGTCAGTATGTTACTCCCTCACACTACAAGGGCTGGATGGATTTAGATGAAATTTAGAATGGAAATAGCTTATACCTTGGATTAACAGATAGGCTTCTTTGCATCCTGGAAAATTTAAAAGTTCCAGAGGGACGATGATAGCAGCTAGTAACATTATAATAATGTTATTTCATCATATTATGGTGACAATTTATTATGGCATACATTACAAGGTTTTATTTAACCTTAACCTGTTTGTTTGCTTGGTTGTCAGCAAGTTTAGTCAATTTTGAAACCATTCCTATATTCCCGTACCAAAAATAAATTTTACAGAGTCGAGTGACCTCCGTTACTCCTATTTATTGATTTTGTTACTAATGGAAAAAAATTAGGACTACGAAAAAGTCAAGAAAGGGCCAAATATAATTGAGTCAAAATATTAACAGAGAAAAATGCGACCAGAAAAAAATGCTGCTTGGAATGATTGAGTTTGGGAAATAGCTCTAACTACTTATTTAAAGCATGATCTAATGATTTAGAAGTTGCCACAGTTGCCTGGTCTGGTTTGGATTCCTTAAATTGGTCTTAATAACTGAATGAAGTGCAAAACAATTACAGTTGGGAAAAACAGTCTATCACCAATCATTACTTTTTTTTTACTATAATTAATTCCATCTCACACACACACAAGTAAGGTCCCTAAGTAAGGGCAGCAACATCTACTAGTTCAATCAATTAACATAAGCTTAAGAAATATTAAAATAGTAAAAACTTGTGAACTTTAAAGGTCATCTTTTTTATTTAGTATTCAACAGGTTTGTATTCAAAACAAGATGGAAAGGATGCAAACCTACTAAATAATGATTTTTTTTTCATTATTACACATATTAATCTTTTTGTAATGAATCAGTAGTAAAAGAACCTAATTAAGGAGCAAAGCTTTCAAAGGCTGTCACCTGTTATGAATTATAAAATCAAGATCTAGATTTTTTTAAATAATAATTATTGGTTTGTTTTTGTTCGTTACTGTAAGTATTATGTTCGTAAAGACACTTAAACCGCAATAAATTTGGATGTAAAGTATTCAGTGAGTCATAACTAATCTTAACTGCTCAAAAATTAACTACTCATTAGAAAATTTAAGTGCACACTAAGATTACATGTTTTAACACTTTTAACTTTACAATCTTAACCCGGAAACATACAAAGCTATAAGCAACAACTTGTAAAGGATTTAATCTCGCGGAGCCGGCTAAAAACATTTGTCTTATTAGAAAAAAAAATGTAGATGAGTTTCGCACTCGAATGGGGGAGGCTGTTAAAAAAAACTCTTACGTACGTTTTTGATGTGAATTTCGGACAGCTAAGTTTTAAAATTCCCCGCTTTTCTAATAAAATTAACTAAAACAAAATATTTATTATAATACTTTAAAAACAAGCGAGAAATAATATTACCTTAGAAACAGTAGTATCCATTTTTCGTTCACTCAGTCACATAAGCAACTAACAGTAAATTTTAAGCATGTTTTGCTTGATGATAACTAGACAAAATGAAAATAGGTTTTGTATCAACTCAATATTATTTTACGATTTTTCAGCGAATGTGCGTTTTTTCATCGCCTGATTGCTGTCAGCTGTCAAATTTTCTTTCCGTCAAGCGCGAACCGTAACTATGAAAAAATACGTTCAAATTATCTAATGATTCGTGTGTCTAAAATCGATACTTGAAAAACAACATTTAATTACAGAAATTGCACTAAACAGGATTTTTTTACTAGACTTTACATGTAAAAACTATTGAATTTTATTATTGGATGATAAAAGAACTTACCCTACAAGACTTTTGTGATTTTGAGCCTACCCTCAATGTAATGACTGAGGCAAAAGAAGTTTTTCTGGGTCAAGGCGTGACTGAACACAATTATAAAAAATTAAAGTTTCTGAAATATATTTTGTAGAAGTTATCTAGAGTTAAACTATTGGGTTAATTGAAAATGAATATGAATATGGAAGTAGATGGGGTAAGTAAAAATATAATAACAAGGCCACGTAAAGAAAAAACACCTGTTACCGATTTTTTGGATTAGTCCAGTTAAAGTAGCAAGTAAATCAATTCAAAAAATAAGGCTAGTGTGTGTCTAGCAAGGAGTAATCCTTCCTCCAGCTTGGTTGAACCATTGCTTATGATAGCATAACATGTAATTACCTAATTATTTTAACTGTATGTTATTTTACATTAATTAATAAGCTCACAAATCACATCGATTCAGTCTACATCATTGGGAGACTGGCATGAAAGTATGTAATCGTATGAATGTACAACGGTTCAGCTTCCAATCTTAAATAATGTTCGGTGGATTATAAAAGTACCTAGTGGTTTTTTAGTAGTTATGAGAAATAATGAGGAGAAAACCTACCTAATGAAAATGACTACACAAATGGAATGTTTCTTTACAGGAAATACGAAGGCACAACAGCTTCACCAGCCCTAAAATATCTCGAGCGCCGGTCGCTAAGAGGTTAGGAAGAGAACGTTGCCGAAGCTACCATGCGCAAACCCCTGAAGCTGAGAGAAACCTAGCTCGTCACAGCGCACCGAGAGTGGCACCAGTACCACCTAAAGTAAGTAATTACATTAATTTCCTCTTCGTTGGTTGGTTTACTTATTAACGTTATCGAAATAATAAGACTTCCCTTACTCGTTTCACTCAGTTAAAAACAAAATATTATATTATAACCGATTATATTAATTTCCTTGAGAGTATTTCATCGTCATTGACTCGAATAAAGCTGAATAAAATTGTAGTCTGGGCTCGATTAGTTTATGTTCGCATGTTCGCGGCTCACAACGTTAACTACGAACGCATCCATATATCTTCCGAAGTTGACATTTCTGAGGCGCGTTCAGAATTAAGGAAAAGTTTACACAAAAGGAAACTTGATTTTTAACTCTAATATGGTGAAATATATTAAATAAAATTAAAAAATATATTTAAAACAAACTATCTTTGCTTAAAAACACTTCTACTCTACTGGTAACATAGTTGAAAACCAAATATAAAGTTAGTAAATGTAGTGGCAGTAGGCATTACCAAATATGGAGTTCGCTCGTTCTCCCAACCGTCCTCCCTTCGATCCTTAGTAGCTCTCAATTTTATTTTCTGTTAATTATTGAGTTAAATTCAAATGATTTCATTGCATTTTCCTGTGTAAATATTATAATAGATAAATACGAATAAAAGTGAGTTGGAAATCTTTATAAGTTAATAGTGTCAAAATATAGGTCATAGTATCGTTTAGGTTATGTTACAAATGAAATTGTTTAAACAAAATCGTTTGTTGTAGTCGTGGTGTGTTTATATTTCAGATGTCGTTTAGGGTGGTGCGTAGTTCTAAATTTCGCCATGTTTACGGGCAAGCTCTGAAGCGAGAGCAGTGTTATGACAATATTCGGGTGTCTAAGAGCTCCTGGGACTCGACGTTTTGCGCCGTGAACCCCAAGTTCCTGGCCATCATCGTCGAGTCCGCTGGCGGCGGCGCCTTCATAGTCCTGCCCCACAACAAGGTAAGCCAAACGTTTATTCATCACTATTTTTATTAATTCTATAAATAACACAGTAAAATTAAACCTAATATTGCTTGATCGTTTGTGGATCAGTCCCATGATTGATTTGTTCCAGTGCCTCCAGTAATCTTTAAGGCATTAAGTTGAGAAGATTGCAGGTTTTTGAAAGATAAGTGATACCAAAACTGAGTTCGTGCCAATTTGAATTTATTGCCACAATAAATTAGTGTTGTTTTATGTGGTGTAAACTCACTGATTTTTATGGCAGTTTAATTTTTTTTTCTATGAATATAAATAAATGGGAATAAATATTTTTTACTTACGAGTTGGGTCTGAGAGGTCTTTGCCCGGCAGTTGATTGGGACAATTACATATATGATTGCTTGCTACTTTAAAATATTCACAAAAAATATGAACAAGTTTATATTAACCATTGTAAAGATACATTATTATTAATTTTTTCTGTTTAGTATTTTATTTATATTGGGTCACACAACTGACCATTACACGAATACTTATAGATATATGTTGGCGCATGTGTGTGCTGGTGTATTAACAAAGCGTCACATTGATTTATCAATTCTTACTATTACAAGCAACATAACTATAGTAAAAATAATCATTATAAATAACCCAACAAATACTTATCCAGTGCAGTCGCACCAAATTTGCCGGTACTGACCGTCACATAGAGAAAAAGCCAAATTGCTGGTCAGTTTTTTTATCAAACGGAAACATAGTTGTGGGTTTTTAGGAATACTTATTATTGCTGCATGGTATTCGCTGAATAACTGGTTTTAATTAGTGAATGTAATGTTTAACGAAAGTTTAATAATATTAGCTCTGATTATGATCACTAAAATAAAAGCAATGTTGTGAGAACAATACTCGACTGAGGGCAATCTATATAATTATAAGTAAAAAAATTACTTTGTTGGCAAATGCAAGTAGCAGGTTGGACAGATTTGGCTCATTGTTTTTTTTTAACATTCTCAATTTTATAATAGTCTAAATATGGTTTTTAGGGTAATTACTAACATGTCTGTTGGGTTAGTTGGTAATTTTATATTTTTTAAACAAAACAAAAAAAATAATGAAACAGTGAATTGTCACCAATGTTATTTTTAAATAATACATTCTAAGTGATCTTTTTTTTAGTGAAATGGTTTTATCCAATCAGATTTTGTGAAATTCAACATTAGTGCAAATGAAATTACGATATTATATATATACTTTACACCAAAATATCTCTTTTGCTAATTTCATTGATACAAGAACGGATGCTCAATGATATTATTACATTATTTCCTGTGCTCTTTGGATTGTGGATACTTTAATTTAAACATACCTAATGTGAGATAAAAAAATATTATCTTGTTTATTAAGCAAATATTTAAACTAATGATTAAGCTGTCAAATTAATAGAAAGATAGATAATAAAGAGAACATTTAATTATTAAAAGTATTGTATTATTATAGTTCTCAATACTCAATAGTTTATTGCAAGTCATAATGTGTACAGGTTGGATTACAGTTTTCATGTGAATTATGAACTCTGTTGGGCACAGCAACGATTCTGAGTAACAACAGTATGTGTTAAATTTTAATAAGATGAAGTTTGATAGTAGGTGTAGTAACATAGGTTTTCATATGTCCATATTCAATTTAATCGTGAATATTGTGATGTTATATAAAATAACTTTTATACTTAATAATTTAATTATTAAACAAATTATGCCTTATTCATTTGTGTTGTGTGGTTGCCGGCTTAGGATAGTGCCACTCCTTCCTGTGGAAGTTGTAAGAGGCGACTAAAGGATTAAAGGCTTGTAGTATTGTTATGCGATGGGCTTGCAACCTGTCACTAATATACACTGGTAAACATCTTGGTGTGTTTGTGGAAATGCAATGCGATGCTTGTGGTTATAGAATTAACAACAAGTTGTATCTCACACTCTGGAATGAACGGCATGATGGTATGTGTGCATGTATGTTATTCCTTATAACATATAACATGATCTGTAGAAATAATCAAGTAATATATTATTATGTATGTAAACACTTGTACAAAATACAGAAATACAATGTCGAACTTTGCAATTGATATATTGAATAATATTGATTGCTGATTAATAAGAACTCATTTGTCACAAAAACTTAATCTTCACAGAGGACAGCATAAAGAAGCAAATATCACTTTATGCCACCTAATTAAAAATACAACTGCACTTATATGTTTTATGTGGTCTGCAATTTTATTGCTGCGCATTTAAACCACGGCCTTATAAATTGCTTAATAATATGATAACTGTGTCTAATGATTAGTAATTTAAATTAGACCTTTCGGGTCAATAACCTGTTGAAAATGTAACTACATTAATAGAGAAAATATGTTTATTGCGCAGAATTATTTTATGGACTACTTAAGCTGCTACTCTTGCAAAAATATCTGAAATTGTGAAGTCACAGAGCACGAGGGGGTTTTATAATATAAATAATTCTAACATACCTCCAAGCAACAGTGTTCGCATTGATGTGTTTTGGTGTGGGGAAGGGGGGAATTTACTAGCATATAGGCATTCGATCTTACTCCTCAGGGTTAGCAATGCATTTGCGGTGCTGAGATTGCAGTCTTAAGATTGTAGTCTAGAGAATGCAAATGTCTATTGGTCACAGAGCCCACTTACCATCAGGTGGCCTGTGTGCATGGTGTTTTTGTTTTTTTTTTATATTAACTTGGATTATTTTTGGACAGTTCTATGAAAGTTTGTTGGGCCATTTACGGGATATCAGCTCTTATAGTAGGGATTGCAATTATATTATGATCTAGGCACAAAGCGACCTAATTTCTTAAGATAGGGGGTTGAATTTACTTTGACTACCAAATTTCGGATGCGTCCTTTTTATTTAAGAGGGCAGTATTAATCTACCCAAACAATATACACTCAGGAGCAAAAATATCGGGTCAGAGTGCGTTTTTCATACAAACGAGACTATTTCGAAGCCTTGGTTCCTCGCAGTTTGATGGTGGATACTCCGAGGTTCAACAGAGGAGGACAAAAGTTCTTAAGATACCTAACTGATCGCACAATCAGTTAACACCACAGCGGGAGAGTTTGGGTCAGCACTTGGATTTCCTGACATTTTATTGCCATTTTAGATGTTTTTCTGAACATGCTCAATTTCGGCGTTAACCGCAGATTCATTCAGTTGGGTATCCTAGGCACTCTGGAAGTCCTGTATCGATCCATCATCAGATTTCACTAAAAGCATTCCCTGGCGAGGAACAAAGCCTTCGAAATAGCCTCTTTAGTATGAAAAACGCACCCTGACTCGTTTTTTTTGCTCCTGAGTGTTGCTTCTCCAATTAAAAAAAAAGGGGTAAAAATTTAACGATATCGCCTAAGATTTATCCGCTTTGTAGTTAAAGTTACATTACCCAAGACACAAGAACTTATCGATCGTCTGTATTACGACACCCCATTGTCCCCCATATCAGTTGGACAATGCGTTATCTGCTAGGCTGCTACACAACATTCCCAGTATTGTGCTGTTTTTGCTGGGCTTAGAATTTACGGGTTTATTTATATACTTGCGACCCGCATCGGTTTATGGGTTTTTTTTAATGACAATGATAAGGCACGCGAGCACTCAGGCCACCTGGTGGTAAATGGGATCTGGGACCAATAGACATTCGAAATATCAAGACTACATTCTCAAGACTGCAATCCTAACATCTCAACGTTGCCAACTCTGAGGACTAGGTCGAATGCCTCTATGCTAGTAATTTCACCGGTTGTCTTATCCCCACATCGGAACACAGCAATGCGAACATCGCTGCTTGGCCTTGGGTTAATGGATAAGATCGTGGTAGCGATCCGGACGGACCCTGCACAAGGTCCTCCCACCACTAAGTGTATCATACTAACATTATAAATGCATTGACGTGACATGAATGAGTCAATTTTGTTCCGAATCTTTGATGTCTTGGCTGTACGACCAGCAACACCGCAAACGCCGTAACGCTCTTGAAAACGCCACCGTGTCAAGTTCAGCTAGGGAAACGTAAAGTCAATAAACATGTGCCATTACTGCGCAATTCGGCGGAAATAACCACGGTCGATTACATACAACGATTTCACCGGGACGCTGCGTTAGCATTGTCTTGCAAGGTACATCTTCGTGTGGTGGTGGAAGGACTTTGTGCCCCTCAGTCGTTGGATATCATATTCGAAAAATATGATATTTTCAAAATATCATACAAGCAAAACATCACATTAGCAAAACATAATTATTAGTAAAACATGAATTAGACAGTGTCGACGGAGCTCCGCTCCCGCGGAGGTCCTATTTCTGATTCGGTTGGCCCTCCGAGTCGACTGTAAATGTAACATAACCTAAACCTACCTACGATTCTATAACCAAACCCGAGTATTTGTAAATATCATGTTTTACTAGTACGATGTTGTGTAACTGATGTTTTACGAATGTGATATTTTGCGATGAACAGCTTTGTGAATCGCTACTACCATCTTACCATTTACAGTTGTCGCATAACACATAACCGCTGGGCGACGGATCAGCTCAAAGTGAGACATTGAAAAGTTAGCTTAGATTTGTGATGGATCCGTCAAGTCAAAAATGTGTATTGAAAGAATCCTGTCATTCATGTTTCGAAATGCTTATTACACTGCACTGCAATAATGTGCATTGGGACATTTAAGAAAACTGGTCAAGTGCGAGTTGGATTGGAAAACGCATATACTCATTTTGTTATGAACTTTATTATTTATTCAATAAGGTCCGTTTAGACTAGCCTAAATATTAATACAGATTTTTAAAGTTATTGATATTTTTACAATACTGACCACACGAAAGACATTGTGAAAAGTAAGGACAAGGACACATGTTTTATTTATTCATTTATTCTGATTAGCTCAATAGAAACGGAGAATAGCCAAATTTCCCTAGATTACTCCTAAACGTTTTGATTGCTTCGCTATACTGATATGCACTTCTCAATGACTGCGTTCGAGAGGTAAAAGTACATTTAAAAATAAAATGAGAACAAAAGGAGTGCAGGTGCACCATGACTCACTTTATCGTGTAGATGCCCAATCGATTACTAACTTGGCTTTATGACAGCAATTATCATCAGCTAAAAATACACCGTAAAGTCTAATAGGATGTATCTTAACAGATTGACCATATAAAGCGCAAGTGATGAAGTGGGTTCACTAATGTTTCACCGAACAACGTTTGGTCGGATGTATCGTTTCGCAACGGTTTCATTTGGCAATCCACGTTTATTTCTGTAACTGTAAATATTTCAGGATTTTTATAAAAACTAACCTAACCTAACCTATAGGGTCTTCGCGAAGGTACAGAAATAAATCCTGAAATATTTACAGTTACGGAAATAAAAGTGGGTTGCCAAATGAAAAAGTTGCGAAACGATACGTTCGACCAAACGTATTTCGGTCAAATGAACGGACCCCGATGAAGTGACTCGTAAAAGAACATTTTAAGACTGTATTGTCATGTTAAAGTTGTGACTCACCCCTGCTTTTATGGGAGGTACGAAACGCTTGGCAACCCTTGCACTCGCCATTCAAGAGTAAATTTAAAAAAAAAACGGATAAAATGATTAGCGTTGAGGTATGCCATCTTAGTCATTAGGGTTGGCAAAATTCAGTCTTAAGAATGGTTATGTCTAAGGGACTTGGAGCCATTGACAAAAAAATATCAGCAGTGTTCACATTTTTTTGTTGACTATGCAATTTAGTTCCTAGGTAACTTTAAAATCGATTGGCCTTAATTAGTTATTCGGCCATCCCATGTCGCGGGGGATTTCCTCCATTTCATCTAATTCCGTTCAGACGTTGCGGCGTGAAGGAGTAACGTACTAACAAACTATCGCATATCATATTAGTGAGTTGAGATAAGATGAGATGAGATAAGTACCTATGTTTTGTTCCAAATAACAAATTACCTTTGCTTATCGCTCTGATATCTCTTTCTAACTAGTAGAGATGCAATGAGTATGCTAAACAATACATACCTGTGACGGGTACGTTCAGGAGACTAGGTAAAGTTCCCAGTATATTACAGTACATTATTGGCATTATTGCATTAAAAAAAAGATAAAAGAAGATAAAAGACATTTATTCAGTAAGTAGGCCGCACGGACGTCAAGAATCTACCAGCGCTTCCCAAGAGGAGACCACTGCTGAGAGAAACGCAGCAAGAAACTCAGCAGTCAGTCATTTTTTAATCATATTTCATTTTACAATGGTACTACTTAGTCTAGCATTTTATAAAGCTACAAATATTAAATTAAATATAACATCAAATAACATGCGTAGTTCAACAGGAAAACATGCCAAAAATCTTACGGGAGAGATAGAGAGAGAAAAAGAAAAAAGAAAAAATAGAATCAACTACTTATATGCATATGAGATGGTGCAAGATGACCACATAAAAGTTTCGATATGTTTTCCTGCATCAACGGTGACCCCTAGACAAGAAAAAGCAGGATATTCATTTTACCCTTTGACCTCCCATACATGCAACGTAATAGCCCCTAATTTTATCACACACGTGAATACATTTTATTTGCAAGTAGGAATTATTTACGCGGCTAAAAATAGCGGGCATGTTGTGAAACTGGCGCGCCACTGTCGCCCACGCGCTGGGAAAAGCGCGGGAAACGGGTGCGTGTGCGCTGAACTAACAGTTTCTTGTTACATTACAAGGGGCTGCTTTAACCTTTATAACGCTAATAACAGTAGATGATACAGTCCCGGTTGAGAGCGCAAAATAACATTCGTTTAATAGTCTTACGCAACATCTCAAAAATATGTCCCAACGCCCCTTATTCCAGTGTAAGAAGAACTTCGTTACATATTTATGAGAGGATTATTTCGATAAAGTCAAAAGTCAAAGTTCTTTATTCTTCAATTTAGGCATAATATAATGCACCTATGAATGATAAAAAGCATTACCACCGGTTCGAAAATTAAAACCTTTGCCCCGAGAAGAACCGGCGTAAGAAACTCGGCAAGGTATATTTTTTTCAGGAAAAAGGTTTACATCATTAAATAATAATTATAAATAGTTTACAATATCACAGTATTTTTGCACAGTAGGTGCACCTTTTTTAAGCGTAGGTAAATTTATGCGTAGATTACTCATGCAGGACGGACGACTCACTGCCAAACATCCCTATCCATTTAAAAGAAAATCTGCTTGAAGATGTCATTCTCATTGGAGATGCCAAGTTATTTGTAATTGATAGGAAACTCAACCTTGTTGCTGTAGAATGTCAGATTGACTTTGGAACTAAGGTGGGAGACATATTTAATTCCTTGACTGTACTTATGTATGTATGTAATTCGCGTAAGGATATGATGCGTACTGATTTTCACTTTTCGCTGACATTGGTTTTGAAATGGCTTTTATGTATAGGTTGATTATTTTTAGGTGTGTAACGCTAGGTTGACAAAGATTTAAATAAATTTGACGCTCACCACACTTCCACGGTGCTTGGGTGTTTGCTGAATCTGATGGGATACCATGGAAACTAGTGTTTCAGTCCAGGGATTTTCGTCACTGACCTTTTTTGTGTACCGAGAATCTTGATTACACCGTTTCTGGCCATGAAACTGGACTGGACAGAGCTGCAAACTATATTGTTAACGCTGCTGTTCATAAGCTGTTCCTGGTTTATTAGCGTTTTTTTTTTCCGTAAAATCAAATTGTTTCCTAATTATAAAACCTTAAAAATTCTGGGGGCCTAATATACCTGCGTTTGTCGCGTGACATATACCTAAGTACGAGAGTGACGGCTGCTTTATCCACATTTTGTCACACGATAAATGCAACCATACTAGGCCCGCTGAACACAGAAAAAGTCGATAAACTTACTTTGGAATTATATGTACGCTTTTGAATTACAAGAAAATTAACATAAGCAGCGGGTCTAGTTTGTGGCGGCGTGTACACTCAGGAGCAAAAATACCGGGTCAGAGTGCGTTTTTCATACAAACGAGACTATTTCGAAGCCTTGGTTCCTAGCCAGGGGTTGATTTGAGTGAGTTTTAATGGTGGATACTGCGAGGTTCAATAGAGGAGGTCAAAAGTTCTTAAGATACCTAACTGATCGCACAACCAGATAACACCACAGCGGGAGAGTTTGGGTCAGCACTTGGATTTCCTTACATTTTATTGCCATTTTAGATGTTTTTCTGAACATGCACAATTCCGGCGTTAGCCGCAGATTCATTCAGTTGGGTATCCTGGGCACTCTGGAAGTCCTGTATCGATACTCGGGGTATTCATCATCAGATTTTACTAAAAGCATTCTCTGGCGAGGAACCAAAGCTCTTTAGTATGAAAAACGCATTCTGACCCGTTATTTTTGCTCCTGGATGTATTATCTAAAGAATCGTATGCGGTACAATTTATTACCTTTAAATAACTAATATTCACTATGTCAACATAGTGTGCACATTAAAACTACATTTTTATTGTTATGTAAATTATCATCTGATATTTTTTTTTTACTGTACCATACCAGTAATCGCCGACACATTTACCAAACATAATATTAGCTCACTGGAGCCAACAAAACATTCGTAATGATGTTGGCCCAAAATATCGTTTGGCGTCTAGCCATGTTCCATAAACATTGGCCAATGTTGGCTCAATAGTTTGATTCAAACTAATTTTACCTAAAGCTTTTGTGCTGAGCGCAATTTTCCAAATATATCCTGAAAACCTTGTAGCATTAAGAAGACCTTGCATTTTTGACATGTTCTTGACTTTGTCCCCAAAACGCATCTTGCCAAATTACTGGTCATATCTATTTATGGTACATTCTTTCCATTTGCGAGCGTGAGATGTCCCATTAGCAGGTTTAAGCCTCCGTTTGGTATTTCGTGCGTACGTATTAAACTTGTTTATAAGCGTCAAGTTGGTCTCGTCTACTGTGACTTTGAATTCTTTGAACTTCATTATAATTAATTGCGATTTAGAGCTTAAGGCATATCGTGATACATATGCTCTTTTAAAACGATGTTCATTTCAAAATTTATATTATAAATATTATATACACAGGACTGAAAAATGCTAATTTAATCTAAAGGCAATCGCGGTCGATTTCCCGTTGGAAATTAGTCAAATTAAATATAATTACCCGTGAATCATTAGTAAGCGCTAGTCCGTTACCGAAAAAATTGTTATCGACACCATTAATACGATTTTGTTCGTAATTGTATGTGGTTATAAAATATATCGCAGCCGTTATAGTGATAGTTAACGCGAAACTATGGTAAAGTCACTGTCGGCCGTTTTAATTTTTCAAGCATTTTTCTGTGCATGTTCATTGCAAGAGACTGGCCCCGCTTCCGCGGATCCTCTCAAGGCTAGCACTGAATATGATACAGACGAGCGGCTGTACTTAACGCCGTACATCCGCAGCGGGCACGTGGCGGAGGGCCGGCGGGCCGCGCGCGTTCAGCTGCCGGGTCCAGCACTCGAGAGCTACGCCGGCTTCTTCACCGTTGACGACACGCACAATTCTAACCACTACCTGTGGTACTTTCCGAGCGTAGTCGAGGACGCAGCCACGGCGCCCGTGCTCGTTTGGCTGCAGGGCGGCCCTGGTGAATCCTCGCTGTTCGGTCTATTCATTGAAAATGGTCCACTGGAAGTTAAAAATGGCTCCTTCACTCTCAGGAAACACCACTGGGCTTTGAACCACCACGTCATATACATCGACAACCCAGTAGGCGCGGGGTTCAGTTTCACAGACAGCGAGGAAGGGTACTGCCGGAACGAGACGCAAGTCGGTGAGCAGCTCTACTCCACCCTGACGCAGTTCTTCCAGCTCTTCCCGGAGCTGCAGCCGAACAAGTTCTTCGTCACTGGAGAGTCGTACGCCGGGAAATATGTGCCGGCGCTTGCGTACACTATCCACAAGAAGAACCCCACGGCGAAAACCAAGATCAACCTTCAAGGGTTGGCTATTGGTGACGGCTGGAGTGACCCTGAGCACCAGCTAGTTTACAGCGAGTATATGTACCAGATAGGTGTCATAGATTGGAATACGAAAACAAATTTTGAGAAACTAGAAGCCCAAGCGATTGACTACATAAAAAATGGAGACTGGGATAGTGCGCGAAAAAACTGGCGCAAGATTGTGTTCCATCTTAACGTAAGTTGCTATGATTTCACGCCCCTGAGCAAAGATCTTATTGGAGCTTTCAACACCACAATGGAACTGGTGCAAACGAGTTCTGTAAGGAAAGCGATCCATGTCGGAGACCAGCCCTTCAATTTTGACAATAACACTTTAGAAAATGATACTATGCAATCCGTAGCGCCGTGGATCTCGGAATTATTAGATCACTATCCTGTGGTTTTCTACAATGGGCAGTTTGACATCATAGTGGCGTATCCGTTGACCTTGAATTTTTTGATGAAGCTCCGTTTCAACGGCTCGGAGGAGTACGCGAGTGCGGAGCGGCAGGAGTGGCACGTGGGCGGGGAGCTCGCCGGGTGGTGGAAGCGCGGGGGTAGGCTGACCGAGGTGTTAGTGCGGGGCGCGGGGCACATGGTGCCGGCCGACCAGCCCGCCTGGGCGCGGGACCTCATCACCAGGGTCACGCACGGCGGCTTCTAGAACTGCCAAGTGATGACTTGCTGTTTAGGCACCTTTTAATGTGTGTTTTAATCTTTTTGAAAATAAAATGCTTGTAGTGGTTCGTTGGTTTATATATTTATTTAGTTGTTTTAGCTTGGCACATTTTGCTAAATTCCTGGAAGCGTAATTAGAACTGAAAATGGTTGGATATGGTTTCTTGGCAGTGATTGGAATTCGAGGACTGTTTGGGAGTCACTTGGGAATGCCACGTTAATTTGTTGAAATATTTCGAATCAGTAGCCAGCCAGTTTACTCAGCCATTTATGATGCAAATTAGTTTCGGTCAATAATATGTTCTGCGACAAGCTTTTGATGCCGACTGTACTTTTTTTTGCCAAATATTTATCTGCTTATCAAGACCAACCTATTGAGTCCTAACACGGTGGGTCTACGGTAAGAATAATGTTTACGTTGACGGGAAGTGGGTCAAACCCCCCCCCTACAAACCTACAAACACCTACAAACACACAACAAACACACAACAAACACACAACAAACACACAACAAACACACAACAAACAAACAAACAACAAACACCTGCAAACAACTGTTTGTGCAGTTTGGCGAAGAAATGTAATATCCCAGGCCGGTTTTTTTGAATAAATGATTTATTATTATTACTATATATTTATTTAATTTTCTGTTAATTAGGTTTTTTATAATAAACATTCAAATATAAAAGTAAAATAACAATACTAATACAAAAAATATACATTATAAAAAACCTAACCTACGGGTGCCGCCTTACTATTATTATTATTATTAAATTTAACTTGCAAGATTTGACCCGTACATACATACTTAGATACATACATACATACATACATACATACATACATACATACATACATACATACATACATACATACATTGCAAGTTAAAGAAAAGCTTGTAAAAATCAGCATTGAACAAATATATATATTTTGCGTTCTTATTTTCCTACAATAGCATCTGGACATATCTTTGTAACTATGGTCGCTATTACATTTAGATTTGACCTTGTAAATTATTAAAGTATTTATTATTGGGGGGTTGAGGTGGGCCTTGTGTGCCGCTTCGACCACATCTGATGTTTTGTGGCAGCCCTTTATTTAGAGCTCACCGCAAAGGCCCGTTGCGTCCAGGAATTTCCAGATGCTTTGGGCAGTGAGGAGTTGTATCTCTTGTTAGTCCATGATATGTCGCCCTAAGTAGATAATTCTGGTCCGCATGAAGAGAGCGTGTGCAATGCTGTCTCCTCTGTCTCCTGACAGAACCTGCATGTCGCGTCTTGTTTCATACCCATTAGAAACAGATGTCTGTTCAGTTCGCAGTGGCCAGTTATGATCCTATTCACTGCGCAAGCCTTTTCTCTTTTCGAGTTGTAGAATCTCTTTGGAGATCTTGCTTCTGAACCGTTTTATTAGTGATTTCGAGTGATTTTGTATGTTCGAATGATTAAAGTATAAGTAAACGTAGAATATTATCCTTTAACCTGTCAGTTTCACATTAAAACGATAATTTCCAACAACTCTGCTGACCCATACGTGTATCTTCGAGTATGTTAACATACTGTTTGTGTAAGATCTGCTAATTAAGCATTTCTGTACACTAATGAACTTTCACTTATTAATGTGAAAGTACCTTGAAACTGCACTCTTAGGATCCTGTCTTTAAAGTTCTTTCTGATGGTCACAAGTTGCAACAGGTAGTTAATTATTTAACTCACAAGAAAATGTACATTCCACCAAATGGATAGCTTAATTTTTCTGACCTCTAAAAGATGAGATGTTCTATCGGTGACTGTTTCCTTTCCCAATATTCATTCGCTTATTAAATCAACAAATAAATCACTACTATTTAATTTAGTGTTTTTTAACTTTAGAATATTAATTTAGTAAAGTAAAGAAAGTAAAGAATACTACAGTTTGACGTAAATATGCGCCTTAAAAATAATAAATTAGGTTAATTGCCGTATAAACCGAGAATAAACTGAAAATGGTATCCACGCCGCATCAAAAGATACGCTACACTAGGATTTGAATATAATTAAAATTCAAGAATTACAGTTAGGTGTGTGCATTGAGTTGCTTTGTACGAATGTTGGGTGGTAATACAAATAATGGATTTCCTGTACTGTTAGAGAGATTCAGGAAGTTTCATCGAAGTTTGGAACTTGATCTTCATCTTTTTTTTCCGTATAAGTTAATGAAGGGAATGGAGTTTCAGTGGTGTACCCTTGTTTTGTCGACAACCTTTTCATCGAATATTATTTCATCGACAACGATCCATCGAAACTTTAGTACTAGTAATATTGTTTGGCGTTATCTTATTTCAACTACTATTTATTTAAATTTATCTTACTACGTGGAAATACTAATCAACGAATACTACTTAATCGCAGATTTGTTTCAAAATATCTTAATTGGTACAACTACAAAACATTGCAATTCATTTCTTCGACGTATTACTTTAATGCAATTTTATATGTCCAATTGCACATTTATACATTTTTCAAATTATGTAGTATGACATACAAATATGTATAATAAAACTAAGATTCATTCTTGTATCAAAGTAGGTTAGGTTAAGTTAGGACTGCGACCCCCAAGAAAACGAACTGTTGACAGAAGTGGGTTAGGTTAGGTTAGAACTGCGACCCCCAAGAACACAAAAACATGACACATTACTATTATTACAATAAATTTTATTATTATTATCATAATATTATAATGCTTTGCCCGCCCCGCACACAAGGCCCCGCTCAAGGTCCTACCACCCGGTAGGACCTTGTGCGGGGTCCGTCCGGATCGCTACCACCATCTTATCCATTAACCTACCGCCAAACAGTAGTGTTCGCATTGTTGTGTTCCGGTTTGGGGATAAGACAGCCGGTGTAATGACTAGCATAGAGGCATTCCATCTTAGTCCTCAGGGTTGGCAGCGCATTTGCAGTCTTAGGCTTGCAGTCTTGTGAATGCGAATGTCTATGGGTCACAGTTTCCACTTACCATCAGGTGGCCTGTGTGCTCGTCAGCCTTCCCTATGCCATAAAAAAAAAAAAATTAGGAACATAGCTATAATATAATCGCGCAGATCGCGAAATATGTCAACTACTAATTAAAAGACCTCGGTTCAAATTACCTAGTATCGAGTCCACGACGCAATGACTTGTCGATGAAATGAAAATACTTGAAACGTTGTCTTTGAAATAATATTCGATTAAAAGTCTGTCGGCAATTCAATGGTAAACCAGTTTCAGTAGTTTCCAATTTAGTGCTTTGAGTAACTTCATACCAATAAATTCAAAGTCTCTTTATTTACTAGCATAACCACTGTACATATGTAATTAGCAGAGTCCGGAATTTTCATGGCAAAACAAAACACTATCGTAATCTGGCTACTGATAGAAACATAATTTTATCGATATCGATAATTGTGTAATAGAATAAAAAACGTGACCAAATAAAATAACATACCTATACAACATAAAAAAAACATACATAGTTTGTATGAAATTATATGGAAACATATTCAATTTCTTAGTCGTAATCCACGTTAGTACACACAGCAGCACATGGCGTTTTATTCGTGTAATGGTGATAGGAGACATAGGAGTAGATAATCATTAGTTTTTCAACATTCTCTGGGAGCAAACCGATTCGTTTATCACTATAAATAACGCCATTTATATATACTAAATGTACGTTCAACTTCACTTGACGTCAAGGGAGCAAATTTATAAAATTCATTGTAATTGGTATAATTTTCAGTTTGAGTACAATTTTCAGATATATCTCGTAAACTTTCATATTCAGGAAATCGTTCGAGCACAGCTTTTATAAATAATACTCGATATCGATAAAATTATGTTTCTATCACTAGCCAGATTACGATAGTGTTTTGTTTTGCCATGAAAAATCCGGGCTCTGGTAATTAGGAGTTATATTACTTCGAAGCATAGTTAATAAAACGCTGCTTTGTACCAATCACATTGCTTTCGATACTATGGCATCTGGGGACTATCAAGTGGATAAGAGGCATTGAATGGCCCATAGACACTATGTCACACAAAGTTCAGGTTTTGATTCGTCTAAAAAATGAACTTTTGTCTTGTTGCAGGTTGGCCGCATCCCAGCGGACCACCCACTAGTGGGCGGGCACAAGGGCCCCGTGCTCGACATCGCGTGGTGCCCGCACAATGACAACGTCATTGCCAGCGGCTCTGAGGATTGCGTCGTCAAGGTAAACGTCATTGATAATCTTAGGGCCGTATTATTAACTCATCTTGACGGTGAGGCCCGTCACAAGATACGTAAAATTAAACGCCAAACCATAGAACACTGTCATTTTTGACGCATCTCGAGACGAGCATTAGAGTTGAGATCAGTTTATTAATACGGGCCTTAGTTACAGTTGCTTCATCTAAAAGCGGGGGGCCGTACTTGTGCACATGCACGTTGTCTCTAAGTGCGCGGCTGTCGTCGGTATTTGTCGCCGTAGACAACGATTTCCTACCCGCTTTCATGAGATAAAAACAATTGAAGATTATTCCTGCAAGACAAGTCGTGACAAGTCGACACTTTAACGACTACTGCTGTTTACGCTCTGGTATTCCATTATAAGGAGGAGTTTAGTCATTGTATCTAGGTTAGTGCCGTTGTGTCAGTCGGTTCGAATGATGGTCCGTACATTGGCGTAGTACATTAATTTGACACTCTGTTGCCGTACCTTTGACACTTTCTTCTAGAGTCAATTTCCAGCCATTAGGATTGCAAATGGTGTTCTGTTCTCTGGTCATTTGCGAGAAAGACCTTTTTATGCCTGGCCTTTATCCAATTTTCCATAGCGAGTTCATTCATTCTTACTATAATATTTTTTCCAGGTGTGGCAGATCCCTGACGGCGGACTCTCCCGTACCCTCACGGAGCCGGTGGTGGACCTGGTGTTCCACCAGCGGCGCGTGGGACTCGTGTTGTGGCACCCCACAGCGCAGAACGTGCTGCTCACCGCGGGCTCCGACAACCAGGTCAGTGGGATCATTGGGCGCGTGGTGTTGCTGGGTAGATAAGGTTAATTATTAGCTGTGTAAGAGAACCAGACTAATGATGCAGCTGTTGAGCTGCAGTGTGAAGGTGAGGTTCATGAAATGATGGCTAGAGAAGCGAGCTATAGCTAGATGAAACTGTTTTGAGCTGGTGACCAGCAAAACGGGTTTCCTAAGCGAGTGGAGTAGGTGGTTAGGTGAAGTTCAAGAAATGTGGCGTGTGTTAAGATAACCAGGTTTGTACTGCTGCTGTGAAGTAGATGCTTTGGAAAAGTTTAAAGAATCCTAGCCTGTGTACAACGAATTAGAGCTACACAAAACTGACCAGAAGGTGGCTGGTGGAGACGGGAATCCAGGACCTTAAAGTGAAAAACATTTGAAGGTATTCTGGCGTGTGTTCAAGGGTTTAGTATTGGTCGAAGCTATCCTGAACTAGAGACTATTAAGATAGGAACTCGAGATGATCCCTGTATGCTTTGCCTTCTCTCTACCATATTAACGAAGTCCTCCTTTATACAGATAGCGATATGGAACGTGGGCACGGGGGAGGTGCTGATCACCCTGGACTGCCACCCGGACCTCATCTACTCCGCCTGCTGGAACTGGACCGGCTCCAAGCTGCTCACCACCTGTCGCGACAAGAAGATACGGTATCTATCTCTCTATTTGATAGCCGTCTTGCAAAAGCTACAGCAATGTCCCATATGTCGTGTAGGTTAGTTATTGGAATGAAAAGGTGTGTTTTTGACATGTTAGTATTGTCAACATTAAGATAGGTCTTATTTCCTTGTCATTAATTTCGGCCGAGTTAAAAGCAATACGATAACATGACAAAAGCAATTAGGATTTAAGATTGGAGTTCTTTCAGATTAAAATTAAATTATGGGATCCATGAAAAAACCATACCATATGCACAGGCCTATAATTTTGATGATGTGAACCTTAGTACATTTTTGGCGTATCCTGATTTGAAATTTAAAAACCATATAATTATTGTAGGTAATTTTCGAGTAAGGTATTTTTAATAGTGAAAATATAATAGGTATCTTTCCCGCGGCCTCCTCAGATAGCAAATATAACCTTTTTCGAAACAGATTGCAAATCGCACCGCTGAGACTTAGAAGATATATGCAATAACCCTGTACACACATAATCCGCTAACATTAAATTATTATATGTTTTCATATTAACATGCCTTTTTCCAGAATCATCGACCCGCGTAAGGGCGAGGTGGAATCCGAGGCGCTGGCTCACGAAGGCAGCAAAGCATCAAGGGCCATCTTCCTCAAACACGGCCTCGTCTTTACCACAGGGTGAGTGTCACGCCGGGTGATTGTGATGGCCACGAAATTAGGTTCTCGTACAGTTGTTTTATCACACCAAATCGGGTTTGCCATGTAGTTGTATCACGATTAGACACACACATTACGGCGTCGCCCAAAACACAACGTGTTACGTGTATCTACACACACAAGTATTAAATAGACTTAAAACCTAAGACCGGGCGCATTATTTCGTGTGCATATGTTGATAGAGATGTTGGTAAGTGTGAGTTTCATCCGCACTACAGATGGTAACGATTTTTAAATCAAGTAAAATCATACAGAGATTTAACAGGACCAATGAATGACGTCATGGTTGAGTATATCATGCAAAAATCTATATTAGCTATCGTTTTGACACTTCATAAAAAGAAACTGATTGGACCTGATAGTTATCTAGCTAGCCAAATTTTATTATCTGGTGTAGTTCATTAAGATCTGTTACGAATGGATCGAATTGGTTAGTGAAAATATACAATGTGTGTAAAATAAATACAATTTTTAAAGATAACGAGACATTTATTCGCAACAAAACAAAACCACGTTACATAGATACAAAAATATCAAGACACAGAAAAATTGTTGCGAAACGGTCCCAACTCAGCATTCGCTAGCCGTAAAGCCAGCACTGGTCTCCCGTTGGAACCGCTTGGTGAAAAAACGGAAAGTGACACACTTAACACAAAACAACGCTAAAAGAAAAACATCAAGGATCAAATACAATCAACGTCTCAAATGACCATAAAATTTATAGCCTGGTAAAGTTGGCAACACAAAGGAAACAGAATCAATAAAATAAAACCAAAGACAACTTATAGTCTATGTAAATGTAAACAAAGGAAGCACATAGGTTACGTAACAATAACAAAAATGATACACTTGAAGAAATAAAATAAATAAATTGTTGTTTTGGCTTTGTAATTCGAATTACGCTGCGAAGGACGGCACTTAAATAATCACAGGTGGCGTTAGCTACGTTTATTTAACATAACGACCTTTTCTGGTGGGCTATACGTACCATCTGATATCTCCTGTGATATTATGATTGTGTCGTTACAGTTTCAGTCGTATGTCAGAGCGGCAGTACTCCCTTCGCACGCCTGACGCGCTCGGCGAACCAATCGTGACCGTGGAGATAGACACGAGCAACGGCGTCATGTTCCCGCTGTACGACTCCGACACCAACATGATCTATCTCTGCGGCAAGGGGGACTCCGTCATCCGCTACTTCGAGGTGAGTCGTTTATGGCCGTGCCGACAGTGACCACGGAGATTACACGAGCAACCCAAGTGTTAATGTACGACTATCATGGTATGGAGTCGAACTAAGAGAGCGTCGGTGGTATTTTTTTTTTTTTTATGGCATAAAGAAGGCAAACGAGCACACAGGCCACCTGATGGTAAGTGGTAACTGTGACCCATAGACACTCGCATTCACAAGACTGCAAGCCTAAGACTGCAAACACGTTGCCAACCCTGAGGACTAAGATGGAATGCCTCTATGCTAGTCATTACACCGGCTGTCTTATCCCCAAACCGGAACACAACAATGCGAACACTGCTGTTTGGCGGTAGGTAGGTTAACGGTCTAAAGGAAAGCATACGTACAAAAAGAGATTAAAAAATGTCGAGGAGTATTTAAGAGGGTCTATATTTATATATCTCCTATTAAAAAAAATGTTGGTAATGTGTCCTTCTTACAGGTTACACCGGAACCACCGTTCGTCCACTACATCAACACCTTCCAAACACCAGACCCACAAAGAGGTTAGTTCGCATCGCATTATACACGTGGATGTAACTCCTGTATTCGATCTCAGTAGTGTAGACTGTAGAACTTGTGTATGTGAATCAAGCACATATTGATTTTTATTTCTTCATTATATTTACTTCAATTTTCTGGGTTCTGGGCTATGTTATGAAATATTTGATAAGAAGCAAAATAGTAAGATTAAAAGAAAAAATATATCAGTTTTTTTTCTTTTACAAAAAAGGTCCTAACGGACAAACCTCCCCAAACTGTTCCTAGTTTAGAAATATATGTTTACAAATATGTACTCGTACGTTGCAGGTATCGGCATGATGCCGAAGCGGGGCTGTGACGTCGCGACCTGTGAAATCGCTAAGTTCTATCGGCTCAACAACTCGGGGCTTTGTCAGGTATCTAAACACTTAATTATCGCAGTTAAATCACTAAAGATTCGGTCAGAAAGACAACGTAAAATTGCTTTAGGACATTGACATACCCAAATGCGTTGCATAATACCAAGCCTTTAGGACGCGAGTGGTAAATTTATGACACTAGGCATATGAGTGTTCTAATAACAGGGATGAGAAACTCAAGATCTTATCATGGATTGTGGAACATTTGGCATTTCAGCATTGTGCTCTTTCAAGAAGATTTTAGTAAATATTTAAAACAACAATGAATCTACTCCAAATCACAATTGGCGAAGATATCGACACAAAAGACGGACGAATTGACATTCCAATTTTTTGAAGTCAGTTTATTGTTAATAACTTTTTTGCACACTAGCTTTGACTTTTCTAATAATACTACTTTTACTGCTAACTACATGTTTTTAACTATTTCAAATGTTTCCTCCAAGGGTGTGTCAATGACGGTCCCACGCAAATCGGAGCTGTTCCAAGAAGACCTGTACCCCGATACGCTCAGCGACGAGGCCAGCCTCACAGCCGACGAGTGGGCGGCCGGCGAGGACGCGGAGCCCTGCACCATGTCGCTCAAGGTACCCAGGGTCCTGACCCGCAAGCGGGCTGAGAAGCCCGCGGGAACATACCAGCTAGGCCTAGTTCTGTCAAGGAAAATTCGTTTCAAAAAAAGCTATTTGACTGCTCAATTGGTTGGAACCACGTTCGCGTGAAATTTCAAATTTCGATCTGTCACAGGCACAGTAATACATCAGGTGAGACTAAAGTCAAAAGCAAAGCTATTTTTGATTAAAAAAGAAGGATTCATTTGTTTCCATATTAAACCAAGAAGTCATTTTTTGATGATAATGATAAATCGGACTGACATCTTGTCTCGGGAAGGGGAAATGTATGAACTCAAATCGTGCTTCAGCATACGCGGTATACTTATAATGTTGTATTCGTGTTTATTTGTTCTGCTTAACGCTATAACGGCTTAAGTGATCAACTTGAAATTTGGTACAGAGATTTTATAGCTCGGAGACGTACGTGTGGTACTATTCAAATAAATAATAAATAAATATCAGGGGACAATGTCACACCAATTGAGCTAGTCCCAAACTAAGCTCTAGGCTTGTTCTATAGGTACTAGACAACGATGTACAAACTTATATGTAAATATACACTTAAATACATAGAAAATATCCATAAGTCAGAAACAAATATTCGCGCTCATCACACAAATTACTATTATGCCCTTACCGAGATTTGAACCCAGGACCGCTAGCTTCGTAGGCAAAGTCGCTACCATCTAGGGAAGGCACGTCCTCTAAAAAGTCATAATTTCATCTCGGAAAATTGGTCAGTTCCTGAAGGAATAGCGATAACCGACTTTTACACGGATAAAAAAAAACATATTACTTGTACAGTACAACCAGAGCATTATTATGTGTTAATGCCAGAGAGAGTGACAGCGGTAGACAATCGGGTACTTTTAATTGTCTCGTTTTACTTTACATATCCTCGTAAGGCCCACCATATTAAAATAAATAAATAATAAATAAATAAATCAAGGGACAATGTCACACCAATTGACTAAGTCCCAAACTAAGCTCTAGGCTTGTACTATGGGTACTAGACAACGATATAAATACTTATATAGAGAAATATATACTTAAATACATAGAAAACATCCATGACTCAGGATCAAATATTCGCGCTCATCACACAAATATCTGCCCTTACCGGGATTTGAACCCAGGACCGCTAGCTTCGTAGGCAGGGTCACTACCAACTAGGACAGCGCGTCGTCATAAAAAAACAGGGAGATTTTTGTGAGTAGGCCTTTGAATCTAACACCAAGGCAATAAAATTCAATTACGTTTGTTCGATAATGCCATCAGTTTATTAACCTCTCATATGCTCCCAAAATTGGGATATTTTTTTTGTAAATCCGGACTTGTGTTTTTTTCACCTCCTCCATACGAGGGGTTAATACTAGAAAATAAACCTAATTGTAATTTAAACACAGTTCAAATTAAATTACTTTGATTATGTACATATTGCACACTGGGCCTTACGAGGTATGTGATCAAGTATTTAAAAGTTTAAAGGTTTGTAGATTTTATTTAGCATGTGCTTTAAAATGTTTTAAAAAGTGATTGAATCAAATGTATTCTAATTTTACTCAAAAATTAGGAAGGTAAGTATTTTTATGTGGGTGTATTTAACTTTATAACTTATTTTTGTGTATGATATTAACTATAAATTAGGATTTTCTTCAATTGACGGCTTAGAAAAAAATACTATTTTCATGATAGAATTATGCTTTTACAAGAGACACGAAGGTTTTTTTTTATGGCATAGGGTAGGCAAACGAGCACACAGGCCAGCTGATAGTAAGTGGAAACTGTGACCCACAGACATTCGCACTCACAAGACTGCAAGCCCAAGACTGCAAATGCGTTGCTAACCCTGAGGACTAAGATGGAATGCCTCTATGCTAATCATTACACCGGCTGTCTTATCCCCTTATTAGCGAAAGTGACGAAGACACCATTGGGGTGCGTTTTGAAACTATATAAATACCTATGTAAGTAACATAGTATAGTTTACAAATTATATACATTCGTGGCAGGTCTAATAAACAAGAAACGACCTGAAAGTATGTTTTCGTAGTTGCGAGATTTTACTTTTGATCTTAGAAAAATGACAAAACAGACCACTTGTTGTTTATTAGCCAGCTGATATGTTAGAGTTTAACAATGTGCCTTCTTCATGCCATAAAAAAATTGTTATAAGTAGCTCTTGCTGTCAAGGGAATAAGAGTTACCATAATGCCAATTAACTATAATTTTAAGTAGAAAAAAAAAGTCAAATGAGTTCGTTTGTTTACATGCTTGTACCCACTATAGGATTGTTGATTGTGTCTCTTTCATTCCTTCATTGGTATGAATTGGAATAAGAGGGATGCAATCGTAGTGTGGCCTCTTTCATTCCTTCAATAGATCTTGGATGAGAGAGATGGTGTTACAAATAGCATTTGTCTGGCTTTACCTTGTTGGCTTCCTCTAACTTTTTTAATTTTTCCGTGTGTGTGTATGTGTTAACTTTTTGATATTAATACGAGTTTATATTAACAATTTTTGTAACCCATTTAATGTGTGTAGTTTATTTTCAATCTCATTCTTCTATTTTCATGATATATGTTTTTAAATATTATCATGTTCATTATTTCCATTACTTATACAAAAGTAATTCGGCAATTTTGACCGAACGATTCCCGCCTTTGATTTAAATATTTAAAATCCAGTTTATAATCAAGACACAGATGTGAATAATCATAAGATTCATAAGACACTGTGTTTTGTTAGATATCTTCATATTTATATTACTCTCTCAGTCAGCTTCAGTATTTCAACAATATGCTAACTGAGAAAGCAAAATAAATACGATCGTATCCGACAAAATATGATATGTCATGATTATTTGCTACATCTGTATGTAGGATATTTTATTTACAAGCATAACGTATAATGGGTATTCATTTAGTGATTGGAATAGGCAGTTTTTGTACAGTCAAGGGTTGTAATAAATTTCCACGGATAATTTAGGTAATATGTAAATACAACTTTATCACAATAGTAATAAAGTTTGTATAGGGCAAAACATTAGAGCTCATTGTTTTTTATTCATATTTGAGTAACAATTTGTATGTTAGTGGGACTATTTTCCTTCTCAACCAACTACAAAGAGATTTTATTTTTGCCATCAATCGTTGGTAAGTTTAATGACAAAAAAATCTCCAGCAATGAAGTACTATCCAACATTGGGTTTAAAATTATATAATTTTGAGCACGATAATAATATTTACATTGTCACTCCACCTTAATAGTGCGATACCACCCCCGAAAGATTGAGATTACGTTCTTTTGCTCTTCTAATCACTATATTCCTTGTGTACCTAACCTTTCCTTAACTACACAAGAGACCCGCCCTGGCTACGCCTGGGTGCAGTCTACTAATGTGCGAAAAAATTTACAGAGAACCTCCTCTAAATTATCGTAAGAACCGCACCAAAAGTAACGCGTAGTTAAACAGAGATAAACGGAGTGACAAAAATTGCTGTATGTACTAGCTGCTCATGCCCGGCGTCATTGTATGATATCCAAGGAATATCCTCTCCAAATTTCAGGTCACTAGGTCCAGCTGTTTCGGCTGTGTGTTGATTGAGCACCCAGTCAGGTCCTTCTTTTATATTTATACACTCGCGGACTAATAAAACGGGTCAGAGTGCGTTTTTCATACTAAAGAGGTTATTTCGAAGCCTTGGTTCCTCGCCAGGGAATGCTTTTAGTGAAATGTGATGATGAATACCTCGAGCATCGATACAGGACTTCCAGAGTGCCTAGGATACCCAACTGAATGAATCTGCGGTTAACGCCGGAATAGTGCATGTTCAGAAAAACATCTAAAATGACAATAAAATGTAAGGAAATCCAAGTGCTGACCCAAACTCTCCCGCTGTGATGTTAACTGATTGTGCGATCAGTTAGGTATCTTAAGAACTTTTGACCTCCTCTGAACCTCGCAGCAAATAACCAAAGCTTCGAAATAGCCTCGTATGTATGAAAAACGCACTCTGACCCGTATTATTTGTCCGCGAGTGTATGTATAAAAGGCAAACCTGACTCACTGACTTATATATCAACGCACAGCCTAAACTAATGTACCAAGATACTTGAAATTTGGTAAAGGGGTTCCTTTCATGATGTAACTGAGCACTGAGAAAAGATTTTTCGAAATTCACCCCCTAATGGGTTTAAAATAGGGGGAGTAGCGGGAAACTAATTCTAAGCGTACGAAGTCGCGGTCGTCCTCTAGTACAAGATAAACTGCCTATTCCACCTGATAATACCCAACATATTCACACACACAAACCTCCAACAATACCGCCAACAAGCTCGAACCAAGACAGACGCTACGCTAGGGATCCCCCTTCGTCGCTACAGGAGCGCGCTTTGGTCGTACAGGGCGGCTACGTCAGCGGGCGCGCCGCTACGCAGCTACACGTCACCAAGAAGGCCAACGCGCTGGCCGGGGCCAAGGAGAAGGAGAGGGATAGATCGCCGACGCCGGCGCACAAGCGAGATGATAGTCAATGCGCTACGCCGGCGAGCGCTACGCCGCCGCCTGCTTTTGCTGCTGTTATTGTAAGTGATGTGATGCGTGATGGTGATGACCAGTGATCGTAGATTTTCCAGCATTTTTGGTGCAGTGCTAGGGTTGACAGTAGTGACAAATACCAAATTGTTTCAACCAAGAGACAAATAAAATCAAAGCCATTTAGAACTAAGTAATAATGTTGATATGGTTGGTAATTAAATAACAATTTCACAAAAATACCGATCCAAGTTTCGTTAAAGACCGCCTGTTATCTACCTCTACTTTTAAGTTTCATGTTAGTATTGTTTAAATAAATCGAAAATACAGAAAATATTCTATGTAAAGCCCAATATGCATAATGAAATGATGGGTTAATTTATTTTCATCACACTTGCTCGTAAATAGTGTCCTAACATGCTAGAAAAATCGACCGTAAATCCAAAATAATACCCGCGGGCCTTTTTTTTACCACTACGCCCTATCATTATACGTAAGGACCCCAATTCTTGTGCCATAAGATATGAAATTTCATTCGAGATGAAATGTCAGTTGCATACAATTTTCTAAAAATCTCGCATATAAACTATTGATCTCGACTGTCACTAGAATCGGACTCCTGAACACGTTTCACATTATCTGTGGTAAGTCATAGAAAATGATGTAGTCTGTCGAAGTACCGATAGTTATAATTTACAAGTACTGATAAAAATTGTGCGATTCAAAGAAAATAATTTTATTTTTTTCCTCGCAATTGTGATGAAAAACATTGTATGTTACACGGGTGGTAAAGGAATTACAAAGCTCGAGTCATTAAAGCCCTCAGCCTTCGGCTTCGGGCTTCTAACAAACTCTCGTTTGTAATTCTGCCTTTACCACCCTTAATATACAATGTACTATTAAGGGTTAACTGATTAAGTAAAAAGTGTACTGTTTTATTTTCAACGGCAACTTCATATTACATTATTTTAAACTTCAATCTTATTATACGTTGTCTTATGTGATTGTGACCACATTTCGCCGGTTTTACTGGAAAATCTACGATCACTGGTGATGACCCTAGGTAAGTTGTTCCCCCGGGGGGACATATAGGTATTTGGTTATATTATCACTAGATTTTCGAGGGCCGGTTGCAACTAAATGTTATTGGGTTTAAGACACATTGAATTACTAATGTCAGTCAAGTAAGCATTTAGAATACTCAGTTAATATATGCAGCTGCAGTACTAGGCACTATCCTGAAACATTGCATAACCATGAAGTTTCTGAATATTGATAGTGTTAACAGCAGTAAAAAAATGCTGTTATTGTTATTCTATCACACGCAAGAAGTAAGTTTAGCATTGTTTTACTGTTTTACATTATCAATATTCAAAAACCTCACGGATGTGTCAGGATTGACTGCTTATCTGCCTATCACTATTATTCTACGTGACAGGTGGTAGAACCTCGGGCAGGCCATTCGGGTCGCTGCCACCATTTTCACCATTAACTAATCATGTGATAGTGTTCGCACTGCTATGTTCCAATGTAGAGGGTAAAAGAACCAATGAAATGACTAAAGGTTGCATCTTATAGGGAACTTGCAATCTAAATCAATTTGTCACCTGTTACCTATCACTGTCAGATTGGTGAAATAGTCACCTGGCCGATTTGCTAACTTTAACAGTGACAATAAAAACAAATTAATCTCCCCAGGAAAAACAGCTCTCCGACCTAATGGACGAAATCCGCAAGCTCAAGTCGGTGATCGTGAAACAAGAGAACCGGATCCGCGCGCTCGAGGCGGCCGCCAAGGCCGCGCCCTCCCCGCAGCGCTCGCCGCAGCCCTCGCCGCAGCCCAACCACGACGACAACATGGCGCCCGACGAGGTCTGAGCCCGCGGCTTACTGGAGGGTATGTCACTAGCTTGTATATGCTCAATTTAACCTCGTAACGCTGTTGCAATAGGATGTACATAATCAGGGCAATTCAATTTGAACTGTATTGCAATTAATATAAAGTTTAATTTCCAATCCTCGTAAACTCAAAATGGCATCGAACGAGCGTAATTAAACTTTATTGCCTTGCTAGTAGATTTGAAAGTGCTACTGACAAAAAACTGCCTGTTTGTAGTATAATGGCCCTTACGAGGTTGTGGGTCTAAGCTGAAATCACTAATTGTCATTTGTCCTAATGCATTCTTTGTCCGAACTTTAGTTTATCCTAAAGCCATTTACGCCGCAGGTATTTTTGGAAACTTTAAAATGTATCTGACTCAGCGGAAAACCAGTTACAAACGATACGTTAGGACAAACGTTAGGCATTCCGAGGGACACCCTGAATTTAAAGGGTTTCTGCGATAGCTGGTATGAAATGAATGGAACTATAGTCGATTTGTTTACGGGTTGAAATAAATGTCAACAAACTGGTTTTAAATAGGCAATCGTCTGTTCAGTGTTCTTCTATTGGCTGACGAACTATATCACGTTTTTGTTAACATTTTTCTTTAATATCTAAACAAATGAAGTATAATTTATCATTTTCAATTAAATTTACTAAGCTCGGTGATGAGCGCCAGTGTTTGTTCCTGAGTCTTGGATATTTTCTATATATATAAGTATGTTTATCGTTGTCTAGTACCCATAGTATAAGCCTAGAGCTAAGTCTGGGACTAGATCAATTTGTATAAGATCGTCCTCTGATATTTAATTATTTTACAAATAGAAAAAGGATATGTTTTGTGAAAGGTTTTGTATCGTTATTAATTGTTGATAGAATTTTTATTCAGCCTGTGTTCTTTTTCTATTCTTTCATATTAAAGTTCTATTCTTCGGACCTTTCGATCCAGCTATCGTAAAAGAAGAATTAAATTTGCAAGTGTCTTTCGGAATATATTTTATTAAGAGTACTCCTAAAGAATGAATACTAAGTACTATATGCGGGTCGAGGAGGACTTTTTGTATTGTGTATTTAGCAAGTTTTTTTTTTTAGAAAATGTAAAACACTAGTCCAATTCTAATGGGCTTAATGCATTCTAGTGACATAAAATCTTTTTTCGAAACATATTTGTAACGGTAACATATTCTACTAAATATATTTTTCGTTTGGCATTGCTTCCTTAACTGGTGAAGAAAAGTCAGAATTTTTGGCAATTACCATGAAGCAATACTGAATAAAGGAAACGACATTAAAACGCAATGTTATAATGTCTGACCCGTGAGCAATATACACTCGAGAGCAATATAACTGGTCACTTTCTATGGTAATTCTACACAAAGTGACTCGCATTCAATGCTCTTGACTGTAGTTTATTTATTATTGTAAATATTAAGGTGACGAGTGATACGCAGTATGTGCCTTATATACACCGAGTAGCCATTTTGGATGACGTCACAAAATTTATATAAAAAAAAATTGGTGATGATTTTTTTGCATTTAGTGTTACCTGTATATATTATAGGTCGCATTTTGCGGTCCGCTGTTTTCTAAAACTGTATTTTCTTTAAAAGATTTAAACCCTGTTAATAATGTCTGGTTTTCTAAAACAATGTTGTTTATTGAAATTGTGTAAAATAGCGATTATGCATTAAAAAAGTAGTTAAGTGTTGCTCTGTTTTTAACGCTTGTGAAACACAAAAAGCTAAGAGTTAACAAACGGCCGGAGTCTGTTCTCGTTTTTTCGTCACTGGCAATGTCGTGACCAAGATTATATCGCGAAGTATTTCGATGTAAGGTGTAATAGTTTTTTTTTATTTATTTGACTTTTTGTATGCTGCGTTTATTATAATAGTTGCGCGAATATGTGACGTGGTGACGGAAAAAATTAAAACACAGGTGTTACACTTTCGGATAGATATTTCTTGTCCCTTTCGTTTTAAACTAGTTAGATAGGGATTACCGATCGACGAACTGAACTAGTAATTGTATATAATTATATAGTAATACGTCATTTTGCCGGGTTATACGTTTTGCACGTGTAATTATTCGTGTTACGCCGTGAAATGTATAACACTGCTAATTTACGTATTATGTCAAACTGCTAAACAATACTCTTGCAAAATTGTTTTCTTTTATTATGTAATGCGCATTTGTGTTTAAAATCGTCATCACATCGCGTAATTGTGTTAGAGATCGTTAAGTTAATATTAAGCGTCCAGTAACTCGGTGCTTATTCTAAACCCTATTGCTAAGGCTTGATGCTTCTAATTTGCTGGCTCAATGCGTTATTTATTACTATTGTCAATTTTATAAAATAATACTCCTGAAATAATAATAGAAAAGCATTACCTCGTTTTTATACTGAAGTGCTTTTGTGTTATTCATCAAAATAAACATCAAAAAACTCCCGGCGTCTACAGGTGTCCTAAAAATATTTTTTATGTATAAATAATTAAAACATTCAGATATAGTGTGTTGCCATCATGAGGGGCTTTTCTTGATATTGAGTAATAATGGGCAACTCCTTAATGTACCTACATGTTTATTTTAATTAAAACAAGGTAAAATAGTACACACTTGATTTCTAAAAAAAAAAATTGCAGGCAATGTACGCGTAAACTGTATATTAAAGTTAATTCGTAAAGTCACTTGATCGAATCACTTAGTTCTGTCTTTTTCTCTCGCTTGCGTTACGAATGGAGAGTGTGACGGAGCCCTTCACTTCTTCGGTCAAGCGTGAGCGTGCGTTACGTTTCACTGCTCCTCCGCTTTGACATATGGACCATAGCTCGGATCATTCGATACTTTTCAGCATGTAAAATTATTTTGTTTTAGGATTCATGAAATATCTTGAGAATTATCTTTTAGATTTGTTTTGATTTCTAAAGTGTTAAAACAGTGAACTAGCGTTACCGGCAAATCTGACAAATACAAGGAGTATTAATAACTCTCTGTTTGGCCCCTGTACCAATGTATGCCTTGTACCAAGTAATAACGAAACTGATTACGATACTTACACATAGCTCCAATACGTTGATGGTGGTGAAAATCTACGAAGTTAAATTGTAGCGTTACGTTACTTAACTTTGAGTTAATTATACCTGCAAATAATTACTTATACAACATAACATCGTTAGTTAAAGCAGAAGCCCTCATGCCGGTAACACATTGTATATAATAATCCAAAAACTTTACAAGAAATATAAAAGGGCCATAACGTGGACATTTGGTAATCGCCGGTTAGTTATTTTGGTTCACAAAGCCGCCGTGCTACAATATTTTTGACATTGTTGAGTGAATGTCAATTCATGGAACACTTTCATTGTAAAGCTTTCAAGTTTTACCTATGCGATATTTTTAAGGAGTATTATGAATTATTCTTATGCTGTAATAATGTATTATTCTAGATTATGCTAAGTTTGCTGTTTTTTAATTCCTAACCCATGATGTAATCCGCCATTAATTTGACAGCTAAATAGTCATTAAAATGTGATTCTGTTGACTGTAAACTAACTCGTATCTTGTTAACATAAGGTGTTTTATGCAATAACAATGATACCATACATATCTCTAATGTACTGGATTGATTTGAGAATGCCCAACTTTTTAACTTTTGAGTACTGTGAATATGCCAAATAAGTGCGAAGGAATCTTTGACGTTAGTTTAAACGTTAGTTTTCTTTCATTAAAATGTTTGTTTTTTGCGTAAAAAAATATGAAAATGTCGTTACAGTACTCAAAAGAAAAGATATCAATATAAAACAGACACCTTTTTTCATTTCTTATGAAACTATGGCTAAAGTCCAACTTTGCCTTTCAAAGATCTCTCTAACCTAACCTCCAATGATGTTACCAATCCAGTATAGTGCGGAGTTCTCAGATTACAAACGAATAGTTCTTTTTGACAGCTAGTCATGTCAACTAAGTAACTGACATTTGACAGTATCGTCGCTCGACAGTAAGTATTATAGTTAAAAATAGTATTATGTTTTCTTTTTTTTCTATTTTTTTTAAATAAGATGGCGTATTTTAGATGTTAAAGGAATCATGACAAGGCAATGTATGTGTTTTTTTTAATGTATGATGCTTGTTTTTAATTTTTTGATGATTTGTGTAAATTATTTCATTTATTTGTATGGAGCTTTGTATGTATTGATTTTTCAGTTTTAACAGTAATTTTAACTGCTATTATGTGATGCAACTTTTTGTCAGCTTTATGAAAATGCCTGAAAGCCTATTTTCGCGTAAACTGCGCATCGTCCACGCTATCGTAGTCCTAATTTTATTATTTCTTTATTTAAATGAATGTAATTTGAAAATTGTCTTTGTATATTTAAAGTTCTATTAAAACAATTGATCATTTAAAAACCGTCCACTAAGTGAATTAATTGATATATTATAAAAGTTGCATCACTATGACAATAATATGAATGTGCTCATTAGCTGTTGACATTAAAATGAATAAGTATTTTGGCCAATATCTCAGACGTGGAAACGTGACAAGACTAAATTTCTTTAGTTTTAAAAATAAATGTGCCCTGTATGTATACCTAGGCAGGTAGATATTTCCAAGTGTCATGGTAAAAATCCCGAATAGATATTTGGGTAAAAACCAAAATAAATGTACATAAAGACGCTATTTAAATGTCACCTAAATGATGTCTAACTTACAATTTCGTTACAAAATGTATGTGTTTGACGTTAATCGACAGTTTCGTTACGGCGACAAAACTCTTCTTTAACTGGACATTTATTTTGGTTTATACCCATTTATCTAAGGATATTGAAAAATACTTTTTTAGAAACTTTTTTTTTAAAGCTATTAGAAGTAGGGTAAAGGCACCAGTGGTCAGCCAGAGAGCTGTAGTCGGCCTCTGCCTATACTTTGTATGAGTGGGAATAGTTAAGATATATTTCCCACTCTTCGCACTCATATAAGGTCGACTACTGGTCTCTGGCTGACCACTGGTGACTTTACCCTATACACGCGGTCTTGTGCAGGTGTTGGCCATTATTTGGTGTTTTTTACCACCGCGTTAAGCTTTCCTACTACTAAATATATTTGTTACGTTGGCATACATCGGAATAATTATATCTTGTTAATGTTTAGTAAATAGCTTTAGGCCACGAATCCTATTATATGTGCTCACGCACGACTTAAGCAGGTTTCTCGTCCTGCGGGCCAAGTATGGTTGAAGTTATCGCCTGAAAAGATGTGGATAACACATCCGTCACACTTTGACACGTATGGTACGAGAGTGACGGATGCTTTAATCCACATTTTTTCACGCGATTAACGCAGATTAAGCTACAACGAGTTTAATTATCCGATGTCCCCAACTTTATGAGAATTTTAAATGAAAACATTGTGCAATGAAATCTGTATACACAGAAGCTGCTCACTTTTTTTTTGTAAATATCTACTCCTTTTTTTTAATTAGAAAATGTGATGTTACAAAATGGAAAATAGTAAAATATTAGGAACGCACAATAATTTAAGTGTTACCAGCTATGGAATAGCGTAACGAATGCCTTAGTATCGCATTGTTTTTGAGGGTGCCGATAGAAAAAATAAATTGATAATTTGGTAATATTAATTGTTTTATCTATTAATTTCAATAAATCACCCATATATTTACTACGTCGACTTTATATCAATGATTTTTTCATTAGCGAGGTTACTGATTTTGATAGATTTTTCGATTATGTAACAATTGAATATATTTTAATCGGCCCACTATAAGATGTTGCGTTATATTATAATATATAAAAACTATGCGGTGCTTTGACCGCCACAGCCTTAAAATACATTTATGAACATGTTATAAGTTAAAAAATCTGTGGTAATTGTGTATTTTGTAATGCTACTACAAAAAAAAGGTTTTTAGGTAATTTGATATTTGTAACTGGCCAATGGCTGTTCTAAGACGATCTAATATTCTACTCCTCTATAAGTTAAAGGCCATAATCAACAGAATTCCGTCATTAAGGAGACTTTAATATTTAGGAACTTCTAGTTATTTTTGGCTGTCACTTTTTTTTAAGAATTTCGGAGTTTTGAATCCCCATCCCTTTCACACGATTGGGAAATAACTCAGGAATGAAAGGGATAGCATTCATACGCTTTGAAGTAACATACCAATAACGTAATTCCTGATGCTTTTGGTCTGTCACCATTTAATTCGTCAAGATTAATCCATTTGGCCAGTTATTATTCACCTTACCATCTTAGACTTAAGGTTCAAGTGGCGGTCGAATCAAGGTCTCAATACACTGGTGCTAGTAAGTAAGGCGTGCCAAGAAGTGTCAAATCGGTATTATAATGGTCAATATTAAGAGATAAGTGCCTTGTTGTGTTATAAATACTCAAATCATGTTGCAATTATAAAAGTTGAGCAGAAATAAATGTCTATTTTACTATTTTCATTGCTGGTATTATTTTATCCCCTCGATGAAGGTCAGAGTTGGTTTTGTTGGAATACCACCAAATAGAGTGGAAAACTACGGTGGGCAAGCACTTCATAGAAAGAGTTGACCAGAGCTAGACCAAAAAACTTTGGAAACTCAGCAGAAGACAACTTCGATACATTATTGGAGTGTTTACCGGGCACTTTGGGGTTAAATATCTTCTAGCAAAGATGGGCCTTTATGACAACACAGATTGTAGAATGTGCGGCGAAGAGGCTGAGACAATGAAACACTTTTTGTGTGAATGTGATGCCCTCGCCGGAGTAAGAATGAAAATCCTCGGTTGTGGATACCCAGAACCGAACGATTTCAAGGCACTGCCGTTGCAGTCCACTATCCGCTTTTTGGAAGTGGTGGAGGCTGCATTGGATTCAGCGCTAAAAGAGGGGTAATTACACAAAAGATCCCACACGGTTGAAGTGTATCCGTAAGGACCCCACCAAAAAGATAAGATAAGAGGCGCCCGACACGCACCGCCTCGCCTCGAGCGGTTAGTATTCTTTATCTGGATTTGTATGGGCACGCGCTCACAACATCGTCCCCGGGTCGTCTCGCTCTAGGGGTCCATTTGCTGACGGCGCGATGATAGCTCGTTGCTCGCATGCTTGGTTCACGTGGACCGCGCGGTTGACGCGGGTTATTCCCACCTGTTACCACTGGGAACAGCTGGGATTTTTTTTCCCATCTGTTACCAGTGGTAACTAAAAATTCACTAACTACTGGGCTATTTTTTTCCCAGTAGTTATCACCAAATATTTTAGTGGTAACAAATGGGAAAAATAATCCCACTTGTTACCACCGAGTACTTTAGTGGTAACAGATGGGAAAAAAATTGCGGTTGACGCTGGTAGAGTGCTCGGGAATTCGTTGATCTCCCGAGGTCCACTGGTGACAACGAGTGGACGCCCAGCGAAGACGCATCTACTGTGATCAATCAACTAATGAGCTGTGACCATAAATGGGTCTACCCACTAAACCGTATCATACCACGACCGTAATAGAAACGTGTCAGAAAAAATATATTCGTTGTATTGATAAATATGAGACCATGCCAACTACTAGACCATTCTGTCACCGACCAACATTTTAATACTAATTACCTTCCGGGCCTGATACGTTCATAGAGACCTTTCAAAAGTTACGTGAAGTTAACATTACTTGTAAGACACGATTTCCGAAACCTTTTTAGTCTCACAAGTTCCACGTGTCTTTCAGAGTTTCTAGACGGGACACGAAAAAAAATACGAGTAAAAGAGAATTTATATGAAAAATCCACAACCGATCCGTAGTCACACCAATTTGCCACATTGGTGTGACTATGGTTTAGTTTATTTACCCGTAGTCACACCAACACCGAATTTGCGTCTGTTTCTCTTTCAAAATCAAACTCAACAGAGTCAACGGAGCTCCGCTGACGTGGAGCTCCTATTTCTGGGTTGTTCTGGCCCTCCGGGCCTGATATAAAAACGAACCTAACCTAAACCTTCCTCTTATTTATGTGTTCGTGTGACTATGGATAAATAAAATGAACCATAGTCACACCAGTGTGGCCAATTGGTGTGACTACGGATCGGTCGCTGAAAAATCGTATAAATAAAGAAGACTCTAGGTACACTCTTTTGCTGGACCAATGTAAATCTGCCATCAGTGACAATCTTTGTTGGCAGTATAGGAGTAATATTTTCCATTCACTGTCTAAAACTTATCCGCTTTAGACAGCTATAAGGCACTGGTCCCACCGCGAGCGAGTAAGCGATGAACTATCTGCGAATTTCTCGCCCAAGAAACGAACAAAAGATAATCGCTCCCGTGTAAATAAAAGAGAGACACATACATTACGTATACATTTATAGTTCATCGCTGAGCTATAAATAAGCTGAAGCTCAGCGGTGGGGCCAGTGCCTTAAGCCTTACAAAGTTCTTTTTTCCTAACAGCAAAACAAGCCATTGCCATTGGTTTGCAATCTATATGACATAAAAAAAAAAAAGCACATCATATTGTACATTTATTTATCCCCATCAAACTCTTCGTCGAACTGTTCCTTCGTTATCTTCCTCTTCTTTAATTTCTTGATGAGCGCCACGTCAGCTGCCAACTCGTCTATTTCCTCCTGTGTAACCGCTCGCCGCTTCTTGCCTTTCTTTCCTTCTTGTGCTTTCACTTCTTTCCTCTTCTTTTTACGCTCTTTCTTCTCTTCTTTGTTCTGTTTTGCGTTCTCCCATGGTTGAGTTTGTTTCTGTAAAGATTACGAGTCCAACTTAATTGGTAGCCAAATATTATAATGAGATTAACTGGACCAGTATAATATGTACAATACAATACAATACAATACAAAACACTTTATTGAACACCATACAAAACATTACAGAGATCCAGTAAAATTAAAACAAAAACAACAGGTAAACAACAGGCGGCGGCGGCGGTATGTAGTGCATAAGAATACGATATTTTGTCGGACAAGTTAGTTTTTATCTTGCTTTTCATTTCAATTAAAACATTTCAGAAGGACAGACAGATACTAACTTATCCGACCAATAACGATGTATGTTTATTCATTCCATCTGGGCCTCTATTTAAGGACTTAAAATCCATACCATCAAATAAGAGCTGCCGTGTCCTGGGCGTAGATGAAAAAAATATTCACTGGTATACAACAGTTCTAGTAGTAGAGAAACTGCCAAGCCACATTTTGACTAAGGTGAAGAGTTTCTGAAGTTATATAGGGTTAGAAGCTTGGCTCTGCATGAGATCTGATAACTTTTTGACAATGCGAGTCTTGGCAATATTTTACATGAAAATGTTCTTGTTGGGATCCTTATTACACGTTATAAACATACCATTTTCTTTTTCTTCCTCGTAGGCCACACGCCGCTCTTCCTGTACTCTTCTAACTTCTGCAGCCGGCTCGTCTCCTTCTGCTTGTCCTTGTACGGGATGCTGTTGAAGTCTATCGTCTCTTTCGGCCCAATATATTGGTCTTTGTGTTCCTGCTTTATTTCCGGCATGAGCGGCAGCTTTAGGAGGCCGTAACTGGTGGCTATGTGGCCTGAAAAATGAAATGGAATGAAAAAATGAATTTTACAAATAGGCTTTTTTAGACTTTCAAGCAAATCAAGTAGCTGTCAAAATGTCGTTTTTTTTATTGACACGGATTCTCTAACTTTTGTTCGTTTCTTGAGCGAGGAAATAGTTAGCTAATCGCTTTCTCGCAAATTTGGCCAATGAACAGTTGAGATACGACAATTCCAAAAACTAACCGCCTCACACCTGAAATAAATATTAATATCTCAATTGTACTGGTACAGTCAGCAGAAGTGGACAGTCCAAGAGCTCAAAATTATACACGATAAAGCGTAAAACACACAGAGCGTGGGCGCGGGTCGGGCGCCGAGCATTTCTTATCATCGCGGGAGCCGCATCGCTTGTTGTCATTACAATGTAAAGTTTAAAAGGTTCACTAATGTTTTACCAAATCCTCATTATCATTTCACAAAGAGATATATCCCGCTTATTTTTTATGTCGTCAATAATTGTCTAACCTAACCTAACTTATTTAATAAGCCCATGTAATGGTTTGAGCACAAACATGTTTTTGCGAAATGAAAGTTTGTCGAATGATAATTTGGTAAAAAGTCAGGATACCAAAAGTTTACACACAGGGCCGGACGGCGGGCCACTTGCGAGAGGCTGTGGGTGAACGCGGGTGATCGCAGACGGGCTATCTTAGCAATGGAAATGGCAGTAGAAAACCGATGGACTGTTTAGTTGACACTGCAGCAACAACTTGCCTGCATCACTGCATTTTTTTATACGTAAATAACGCAGACATTTTGCAAGACACTGTCGCCGCTAATTCAAGATGACTGCCACTATGAATTCAACCCGCGCTCTGTGGGTTTTGAACGCCTTACGTCGAATACAAAATGTGTTACTGACACGCCAAATATGTTTGCTATGCTATGCAAATTACACGTTATTGATACGAAACAAAGTCTCTTTTAATCTTGAACTTGCGACGGCTGTAGCCGTCGTGGCGTCTGTGACATTACTTTCAGTTGACGGCCAGTTGAAAATGTTATTATCACAATCATTGTGATACAGTCAGCAGAAGTGGACGGACAGTCAAAGAGCTCAAAATCTACACATTATTGTCTCGACAATAGAATCGTGTATAGATCATTGGACCTCGTCGTCTCCGTACCTAAGGGCAGCTCCTTGAACTGCAGCAGTAGGTTGCACTCGTGCTTGGTGTAGGCGCGCATGTGCGACACGAACGCACGCTGCCCCTTGTCCAGCACCGCGCGGTCGCGCTTCTGGTGCTCGTGGAGGATAGACGCCACCTGATGAAAAAAGGTAGCTGTGAAATAGTTATTACCAACAAGTGAGCAAAGTCGGGTTTTGCTGTGAGTGTTGATTTCGAAACACGAGTAAACTAAGGTTTCTATAAATAAATCAGGAGTGTAGAGGGTCATTCTACGTTAGAGTCCTGAGCACAGCGAGTAATCAACTGAATCTAAAACCATTCCAAAGATCGTAGGGTCTCGAAGATTCAACCAAAAACATGCGCAAAAAGGTCTCGAGTATGAAAAAAATAATTATCGCGGGTTTTTTGTTTCTAATTATGTTTTCCCGTTTAACGGCTTCAAGGAAATATGATCAAGTATAATATATTCAAAGTACCAACACATAGATGTTGTGGTTATGAGATCCATATTGCGGAACTGTAGCAACTTTAGCATATGTGGCCATAGGAGCTCAAAACTCACCTTCTCCCTCAATTTCGGCGTAATCTTGATCTCATCACCCGACTCCCTCCAGTCCTTCAACTCCACGAGCTGGTTGGTCCTGATGAAGGGTATATAGGCGTCCTCGGCCGGCAGCAGCGGGAGCAGGGAGCACCCGGAGGCGCCGCCGCGGGCCGTGCGCCCCACCCGGTGTACCAGCGACGCAGGCGCCGACGGGGGCTCCCACTGGAGCACCCACTCTACCTCGGGGATGTCTAGACCTCTGAAGGATACGGGGACGTTACTTTAGGGTTTTGAAGACTCGAAACGAAAGATCAGCCCAGCCCGTGACAAGTGAAATTTCAGTGTACATGGCCCAGCTTATATGAAATTCCGTGATGTATCAGTGTGTTAACTCAGTAGTGTATAGCGAATTGTCACCTGTCACCTTTCACACAAAGAGGAACCATCTTGACAATGTCACGTGTCAAAATGGTTCCTCTTTGTTTGAACGGTGCAATAAAACAGAATCATAAGAGCAGATTTTTGATGGGAGGTCAGAATAATAAAAGTCTCAGGGATAAATACTGGAGTCACCTGAAAATACATAATGGAGAAGTAAAGTATAGTGTTGACACGCCCGTTTTTATTGATTAATTTGTAAAGCACTGCTTTATTGCCAGAGATTCTCGCTCTGGAGGGATTTATATAGAGGCCCCATTTATTGATATAGTCTCCTCTTCTCATGAGGCTATCCTAGCCAGGTATGCTTTCATAAAACATTTTTAAAAAAAAATCGACGACGCGTCAGACTACTTTCGCAATGTTCGCTCCGGTGTCGGGATTAAAAAGACAGTGAAACGCATAGCGCATCACAAGTAGGCTTTACTTTTTTGGACATAGTTATTCTGACAAAACACTCACCTCGCCAATAAATCAGTGCACAGCAAAATCGTTCCTTCACTCTCGCGGAACTTCTCCAAAATCTTACTCCGCTTCTGTTTCATCTTCCCATGTATCGCGAACACTTTCACATCCGGTAAAAACGCTGGCAACACATCCGCCCAATAATCCACACAAGCGCACGTTGGCAGAAAGAATAGACCTTTCACGATCTTTCTGTTCCTTAAGAAGTTTAGCAGGAAGAGGAACTTGTCTTGCGGCTCTACTATGACGTAGTAGTTTTCTAGTAATAAAGGGGTGGATATCGTGGATTTTTCCTTAACACTGACGACTACTGGGTTCCGGAGACCAGCTCTGACGAGGTCCTGGAGCTGTTTGGTCTGCGTCGCTGAGAAGAGGCCGGTGCGGCGCTGCCGGGGGAGGTACTGCAGAATGGTGGTGAGGGTGGACGTGAAGCCCAGGTCGAGGAGACGGTCAGCTTCGTCTAGGACTAAGAATTCCTGGGAAAAAGATTGTAATTTCTGTAGTTATGATGCGATGTATTAAATATAATTTTTAGAGAACAATTTTTAGCGACCCTATTTGGACGTCATGATACAACAAGTTCCATTTTCTCTTGCAATAAAATTATGACAGTGACGAGTGACCTTAGCGACAATTAGATGTCACAGAAAGTTTTGTCAAAACTGGTATACCACTTTCTGGGCCGACTGTACCTATGCCTACACTGTCCGGTCGTCCGTCCATACGTCCTCACTTAAAGAGCTGTATTTAAACGTCAAATTTAGTTATAGAACAAACCGTGAAGAAAACAACAAATACAAAAAAATGGTCACGTATGAGTTGGGATCGTGCTTGTTGGATCGGAAATCGATACCTACCGTGCGGCGGTAAGGAACTCTCGTTGCGCGAGTCCGACTCGCACTTGGTCTGTTTTTTATAAGACCAATATAGCATGACCCCTGTAATGACGTCATTGGTAATTTCAGCAACTAAATATAAAATAAAGTCACTTTCCGCGTATGTCTGTATGTCCGTTAACTCCTCCTAGACCACGCAATGGATTTGATGCGGTTTTCACCATCGGTTTATGTACGAGTGCCACAGAAGACTCACATAAACCTAAGCAAAGCCAGGGCGGCTAGTATAGTATATAAAAAGGTAATTAATTGATTAAATTATTGAAAGTTGAAAGGTTTGTATCAATGTAGTATTTATGAAAAGCCGAAGAAATACAAGAAAAGAAAATTACGAGATTCCCCAAAGGAAAAAGTTCACCCTTGTGTTTCTATCTATTTTATTTTTTCTTACTTGTTATTTTCCTGTTTTTACCTAAAAAGTTTATGAGTAAATAGGAAAAAATCAGGGTCGGGTCCTGAAGGCCTTACTTGTATTTAGCCTTGGCATTCAATACGTCACAGTAGTACACTAACCAAGTACGCAAAATTATCTTTTACAAAATTGTCTTAATTTCAGCAAGTCTTACTTAGCAAAACGTGTAGGTCGTGAAATGTACAAGTAGGCAGAATGACTCAATTGTGGATGGTCTTGATATGTGAAGATTATACAGACCGTTGACCTATTAAAAAATTATGACATTAAGTTGTTTTACAGCCAAGTCATTCCGCTTACTATGGCTTATACAAATGAGGATGTTTTACAGAGCAAGACATTGTACCTGGACAAATATACAACTAAGGTGCTGTGCTCGCCGAGGCTAAATGCCAGTAAGGCCTTCAGGACCGAACCCAAAAGTCATCATCATCAACATTTAATGTAAAAATCAAAATAACATAATCATAAGGGGTAGCTTGAAGAGATCCCTTAACCTTTTCAACGCCAAGAACCACTAAAGTGGTCGTGTACTGTGGTGCCTACCACGCCATCGACCGTTTTAGTGGCTCATAGATACAGTGCAAAATACACCCGAGTATTTGTGACGTAAGGTTAACATTAGCTGTGGCTTTAAGCTGTCATTGGCGTGTAAGTGATGTCTTTTGTATTTGATATGGCGTTGAAAAGGTTAAAGGGACAGTTCTCCTTTGTACTTTTTTTTATACATTTTAATTGTATTGCTTTTGTTTTGAACATTAAGGTGTTTACATACATACATACATAACATCAACATATAAATTTAAGCTTTACCAACCTAGTCTAACTCGTTTTCTAACATTCTATGAATAACTTATGATCCAAAATAAAGACATGCTTTTTTAATTTATTATCATCATCATCAAGTAAAGACGAGAACCTCACCAATTCCCTAAGCCTCCCAGCCAGATTGAGCTGCTTCCGTTCAGCCAGCAAGTCCTCCAGCCTGCCAGGGGTACAGATGGCAATGTGTGAGCCGCGATGGAAACTCTCCACATCCACTTCAACTGCTCGTCCTCCCACCAGCAGGGACTGTGTGATGTGCGATAACTCTGGCTCTTGTAGAAATAATTCTATAACCTAAAAAAAAATATATAAGACATTTATTTTGTACCGATTCATTTATTTAAACTACTTTGCACAATACATTATAGAAAATAAATGTACATTATGGCAGAGTCAACCGAGGTGGCAGAGGTGGAATAAAAAAAAGAATTTGTAAGTGCTGCCCAACTCTTTATTTCACCTCACGAGAAGTAGAGATAAGTAGCAAATTACCAATGTTTAGAGACTAAATATAGGGGAAGGTAGGTTATTGGAAACATAGAGGTTTTAAGGTTATCTTTGAATTTCAAAGAGAACTTTTCAATTGCCTTTTAAAATAGTTCTTAAAAAAATCTGCTTCAATGTCTCAACTCTTGTTGCCTTTTGATTCTGTTATTAGTTTAATATTCAAAGATTCGATTTAAACCGGTAGATTTCACATATGTGTCTTCAAAATAAGCCTACTAAATGAATTGGTGAATGTTAAAATAAAATAACTAATGATTAAACCATTTCCCTCACCTTATAAATCTGCGTAGCCAGTTCTCTCGTCGGTGAAATGATAACCGCGTAAACAAAGTCCTTCCTCAGCGGGGAATCTTTCTGTTTCTTAAGCAGCATCTCAAGCAGCGGCACCACAAAAGCTAACGTCTTCCCTGATCCTGTCACAGCTTCAGCTACCACGTCTTTGCACGACAATATTAACGGTATTACTGCCGCCTGAATCGGAGTCATGGCCGTAAAACGCTGTTTGTTAATACAGCTTAAAACCGGCGGCGCCAGGTTGGGCTTGACCTTAGACCAGTCTTTATTCACCATATTAGTTTATTTACGTTTCCGAAAACCGCACGCCATGCACCCAATTCAATTCAATTTTTGTAGGTTATGGCTCCATCGAGGCTATCGATGATTCCGCCAACGTCAATGTTAAGGAAGGCACGTGTTTATTGAAATTTTGGCCGGTATCTTCCGATGGCTGGTTCACTCAGAAGAGAATCTACGACAAAATACAAAACAGACATTTATTGTTAGACTAACTACTACAATAACAGATTGTTAATTTTAATAAATTTACTGAGGACAAATACAAAAGGGGAGAAGACTAATGTAAGAAGGTACTGGATGTTAACAGGACGGGGGATATTGGAGGGGAGGATATCGTAAAGCGGGGTGACAATACGGTTGCAGTAGAAAAATACGTGTTCAAGGGTTCCTTCTGCCAAACCACACTCGCACAAAGAATGGTCTCGAACACGTATTTTAGCCAAGAAAACCGGTGTACATATATGACCGAGGCGTAAACGGATAATCGCAGACGTAATATCCTTTGGGATCGATTTCTTGGTGGAGAACCACGGCCTAGTGGGTAATTCCGACGCCATGCACCCATGTGCACTTGACGTTTCAACTGACAGATGACGGATGACAGCTGATTTTGACGACTTTGACGTTCGATATTGTGTGGCTAGCACAAAAAACAAGACAGAACAACGTAGCGTTGGAAAGTAGCCATATACAAAAGAATTTAACTTGGAGACTATATAGCTATACTTACGCTCAAATCACACAAATTATAGGCTCAAAATACCTAGTGCGAATAAAATGACATTATAAGTTAGCAAAGATAAAGAAATACCAACAATGAAAGAAAATGACCAGCAATAAAAAATACTTCAATGATATAACGTTCTGAATCCGATCTCTGAAAAATTTACTTGCTAGTAATTGGAATCAATTCGTGCTGTCGGTACGTTCTGACTGGTCGTCAGAGGATGACGATGATATTTTTATTTCAAAATAATGTTAAAAAGTCAAGGAAGAACTATCAGAATAAAGTAAACGGTTTATTTTTGCGTAATTGAACTTACAAGTTGACAGTGTAATTAGATTATAGGTTTCGAACAAAGCGAAATCAATATGGCGCATGTTGATATGACAAATTGACAGCTTTGTTGTGTCTTTGTAAATTGTAATACGTTGTAATGTTTATTTTACATCTCCAGTTAAAGAAAGATAAAATTTAACAATGACCAGACCGTTTGGTAATAGTGATAAACGATTTTCAATCGACGACGCTTTCGAGGAAGAGACCGATGAAGCTATAAAAGTGTATGGTGCGACAGGGGATAGATCGCCGTTACAGAACAAATACAAGAATGGTGCGGATTATTTGTCCAGGTAATTATTATTTACTGTCTTATTGTTCTATGTACTAGCAGCTGGATTGTATTTTATAAGGTTTTTGGGCCGTTTCTTCGTGTAAAAGTATCACGGCGAACTTGACCTTTACGTGAGTCAGCCGATCGCCTTAATGGGCCAAAAGGCATTTGAACTGGTGTTACTGTACAGGCCGTTACGCGCGCCCGCAGACCTAGTTTACAACTTATTTTAGCACTGATTACCGACTAATTACCGCATTTATGAGTACAATTACTATTTTACGTTGTTAACATTTATTCAGGTTAATAATTTTTATTGGAAGTATGTCAACTATTGTTGATCCTCACTATTGTTTCTGAGCTTTAGTCATTCTTTTTTATGGCTCCTGCATGAGACATTTGTAATGACAGTAAATTTTATTATGCTTGCAGATAACTAGGTTTATCTCTTTATGCTATTAAATAAAGGCATCAGGCAATATCTTGATAACATTGTGTAGTCAAGCTTATTGCAGAACCTTCACTAATCGTTGATGTGATGATTGAATTTTGAAATTTACTTACGGCACACATTTGCACACCGTAATAATAAGATGAGATATTTTCCTGGGTGGCCTCAATATGTATAAAGTTTGACAGTGTTAAATTAATTCTGTTGAATCATTATTTAAATTCAACTGTGTGGTCACGGTGCTATTTCAATTGTTTTACTCATGTGGTTTTTGTGGTTTGTGTGTATAAAATGTTTACACAATGGAATATCAAAAGCACAGAGCTTGTTGTATAATGTGAATATAGTTATTTAAGCATATTTTTTTCAAAGATCAATTAGCGATACTGCTTGATGTCTATAGACGTCGCCACCCATAAAAGCGTTAAGTCTAAAATACTATGTTCATGTATGTACAAATTTTTATTACGAGTTAAGTGGGCATGTACAGTCAACAGCATAAATAAGTGATCATTTATGTACCTTGTCACTTTAACGTCGTGTTTGAAATATTATACAAAATTGTCAAACTATTGAAAGCGACAAGGTACATAAATGATCACTTATTTATGCTGTTGACTGTACCCTTGTGTGTATTAGGTATGGGTTACCTTTGTTTCGTCAAAATATTTTTGGTCAAATGTATCATTTCCCAAATTTTCATTTGCCAAACTGCTTTGTTTTCTGTAACCGTAAATATTTCAGGATTTTATAAAAACTAACCTAACCTAACCCATGGGGTTCTACACGATGGTACTGAAATAAATTCTGAAAACATTGTATAACATTGGTTTGGCAAATGAAAAATTTGGGAAATGATACATTTGACCAAAGATATTTTGACGAAACGGCAGGCTCCCATTAGGTATATATCAAGAGTTTGCTACTAAATTAATGTCTATACTAAAATCAACTTTGAATTAGATTCTAGTGTAAAATTCTGAAGGCAGGTAATATAAATGTTGTAGTCAAAGCATTTACACTCTATTTGTAACCAAATAAATTTAAAAATGTTTCGACTATTACAATGCAGTTAGTGCCTTCTTTGTTATTGCAACAGAATAATGCAACTACACTGGTTACTTAAGTGTAAATCAGTATATTTTGAAACTATATTTACAATTTTTCTTACTAATGAAAGCTAAATCATTAATGATAGAGTTAGAGAGATCATTGTGCATTGTATATTTTTGTGTTGTATATATTTCTTGCAATAATTATGCTAAAATAAATATAAATAACCAGACAAATCACTGGCAACTTGACAATAGAATAGTGATTATTATTATACTGATTTAAACTCACACGATTTTGATACATTATTATTACTCGAGCCCATGACCAGGAGCCCATGGGCGTAGCGTCACGTCCGAAACGTCGAGGTAATAATTAATTAATTATATATCCTTTAACGCGATTAAGTCCCGTGTAGTAATAATAGTGATTATTATTGATTTAAGAACTATAATATTTTTTTTATTGTGATTTCTTTTGCAAGGTTGGCTTATAACTTGACTTAAGGAACTTTCTTTAGTGGGGATAAGCCATTGTCTGTAAATAACCCGAACCGATGACAGTTGTCTACAGGATTACGTTTGTTTATGTATTTGTGCACATCTAGACTGTCAAATATAACCCAAGAATAAATAGCAGAGTTTTTTGCTAGATAAAACTATGGATTGAGCATAAAACCAGAAAAACGGATATGGACATTGGACTCGTTGAAATAAGATCGAAATTTCAAGAGATTCTTGTGGTGATTTTGTGGTGTTAACTAATTTCGATGTTATTGTAACACATCCAAAGAAAAAGCAGTGAAAAAGTTTCTGTGCTGCACTGTATGTGCACCGGTGTTTAAATAGAAGAATGAGGTTTCAAAAGAATGTTGATGATATAGCATCAGCAAAGCGAGGTCACTTTGTTGATAAAAACAGGTTCTTTTAATTATTAGAAAACACCTGTACCTTGAATGCTCTAGAGATAATACAAGGCTGACCACTTTAGTTTAGTTTACATATGCTGATTTTTAGACTTAAATCTTCTTGATTGAAAATGTATGCGTAAAATTATTAACTCTATCTCAAAATGACATTAAATTATAACTCATATTTTTTTACTAGTTGTCCTTCCCTGCGTCACCAGGATAATTTTCAATTTATATACAAACATTCTACTCCACTTCTGCATCTTATTACTATGCAACAAGGTTATAAAGTGGATACATGTCTTTATAGTTACAATTTATTGAATTTATACTATACTGACCACTACAATCTTTTTATTTATTTCAATTTATGCAAGAATTTAAGGATAGACACATCTGAAAGTAAGTTTTTTTGTTTGGATTCTCTTGTCACAGTTTAAGTTCTCAACCAAAGTTTCGACTACGACATAGTGTACTATCCTAATAAGTTCAACATTTTCAGCAGGTCTAGTATGGTTGCATTTATCGCGTGACAAAATGTAGATAAAGCTTCCATCACTCTCGCACAAATATAAGTGTCAAAAAGTGACGGATGTTTTATCCACAATTTGTCAAAGTCAAAATATATTAATCATATAAGGTAGTTGCGATGTGATTGAAGTTTTAATCGCTGAATAAAAATTGTTCTAACCCTGAGGGACGCTTGGTTTTTCAGATAAAATATTTAATAATCAGGAACAAATACTCGTTGCGAGGACGAGCGTTAACTTGAACCGGGTTCAATCAATGAACTACAACATTTCCGAATAATAGGTTGTCTGGATTCGAAAAGAAATCGTAATACTTTGTAAAACTAAAATTCGGTATAGAAATTAATAAACGTGGGGTAACCGTGGAGTAACTTTTCAATTTTTGTAGGTTATGGCTCCATCGAGGCTATCGATGATTCCGCCAACGTCAATGTTAAGGAAGGCACGTGTTTATTGAAATTTTGGCCGGTATCTTCCGATGGCTGGTTCACTCAGAAGAGAATCTACGACAAAATACAAAACAGACATTTATTGTTAGACTAACTACTACAATAACAGATTGTTAATTTTAATAAATTTACTGAGGACAAATACAAAAGGGGAGAAGACTAATGTAAGAAGGTACTGGATGTTAACAGGACGGGGGATATTGGAGGGGAGGATATCGTAAAGCGGGGTGACAATACGGTTGCAGTAGAAAAATACGTGTTCAAGGGTTCCTTCTGCCAAACCACACTCGCACAAAGAATGGTCTCGAACACGTATTTTAGCCAAGAAAACCGGTGTACATATATGACCGAGGCGTAAACGGATAATCGCAGACGTAATATCCTTTGGGATCGATTTCTTGGTGGAGAACCACGGCCTAGTGGGTAATTCCGGTTGCAGTTTGCCATAATATTTGCCAACAGCTAAGCGGGACGATTGCCAACGAGCGGTCCAAGCGTTTCGCATTTCTGGGAGAGCTAGAGCTTTAACGTCGCGAGGAAAGCATCGGTCATACACGGGATTACCAAGCGTAATTGCCTCTTTTGCACAGAGGTCTGCAGTCTCGTTACCATTTATACCACTGTGACCCGGAATCCAAGCCAGTACTACTTCAATTTTTCCCATGTGACATTTGTGCAAGACATCCCTAATCTTTAAAGTTACTGAGAAGTTGTCTCGAGCATGAAATGGGCGTTTAATTAGGTCTTGTAAACAGCTCAGCGAATCTGTTAAAATAAGGGACTTGTTTAATTTGTGAGAGAAAACATAAGATACTGCTTCCAGCAGGGCAATAGCTTCCCCAGAAAACACAGAATTACCAGGAGGAAGTTTGTAATTTAAAATAATTTTAAACTTGGGGATCCAGACTGCTGATCCCACCGGGCCTTGATCAGACAATTTGGAGGCATCGGTAAAAATAGTAAGGTAGCTTGACCATTTAACATCAATCACTTTGTTGAATAACTCATTAGCGCCTATTTGACTTTTAGAAATGCCCAGACTGAATAGAACTGTTGGCTGGAAAACGAGACTATCATAGCTATTTTCAAAAAGGGGGTTAGTAAAATTTTGATAAACTTGAACAGGGAGATCTAAAAATTTTCTATAACTATTTACAAGCAGAGGAGAAACTTTGTGAGCCCAATACGGAGAAACAGAAACCACTTGATCAAGGGACTCGAGGATTGGGAGAAGAGGATGGGATGATTTTTGGAGGGTTTTAAAAAAGAATCTGTCGGCTAAATATTGTCTTCGTAAGTAATACGGGGGATCCATACACTCCACCTGAAGAGCATTGGTTGGGGAAGATTTCATGGCTCCAGTAATTATTCTTAAACATCTAGCTTGGATTCTATCTAGTTTTGCTAAGGCGAGTTTGCTACACGGTTCCAGAATAAAGCTACCATAGTCAAAATGACTCCTAATAAGGGCATTATATAATAGTTTTTGACTATATGGATGGGAGCCCCACCTTACACCTGATAAAGCTCGGATGATATTTATATTTTTCTCAGCTTTCTGACACACATAATTAAGATGATGAATGCCAGACAACTTAGAGTCTAGAAAGACACCTAAAAACTTAACCTGATCCTTAACCATCACAGGTTCATCATCAATATGGATGTGTAGGTCTGGGACATGTCTTTTTCGAGAAAAAATAACTACATTGCTTTTTTCTGCAGATATAGAAAGACCATGGTCAGATAGCCATGTATTAAGGTAGAACAGCGCAGAATTCAGAGATTGCGAAGCTTCTGGGAAGAATTTAGAAGACGAATACAGAACAATATCGTCAGCATACTGTAAAATTTTACAAAAGCAATTGACTGACATATCAAGATCTGAGGTATACAAACTGTAAAGAATGGGGCTGAGAACTGAGCCTTGTGGTAAGCCCCTCCACACAAGATGAGGGGACATAAGACTTCCATTAGCTCGAATCACTATGGAGCGACCCATAAACATGTTGCAGATGATGTTGGTAATCCTCACAGGAATACTCAGATTGAGCATTTTCTGCCTGAGTATAGGAAGATCTACATTATCATAAGCTGCAATGATGTCCAGGAATGCGCCGACCACATGCTCTCCTCGGGAGAGAGCTAGTCGAATATCGGAGGTAAGGATGCTAAGGCTGTCCATGGTTCCCATACCTTTTCTGAATCCAAACTGGGTTCGTGAAATTGCATTTTTATTTTCCAGAATCCATTCTAATCTATTTTTCACTAAGTGCTCCGTGATTTTGGCTAATACTGAGGACAGCGCAATGGGCCTGTAAGAACTAGGATTAGAAGGGTCTCTTCCTGGCTTAAGAATTGGAATAATAATTTGCGATTTCCAACTGTCAGGCACATTTCCCGTTAAAAATATTTTATTTAAAAGTTCCAAAAAAAAATGCTTTATAGATTTTGTGCTTTGGATCAAAAAAGAATATGGGATACCGTCTATGCCAGGTGTGGAGTCACGCAAACGGTCAAGAGCACAACCGAGCTCATCGTAACTAAACGCTTCGTTCATTCGTTCAGATGGAGCATGTAGTGAGCAGTAGCCGCCCAGGCCCTCCTGAAGCGGAACAAAAGGAGGGGCAAGCTTCGAAGTAAAGTCTTCCAGCCAAGATGACACATTACTATTGACGTTATTGTTGACTTGAGAACAGCGAAATGATTTTATCTTTTTCCACACCATTGTAGATGAGGCTCTAGGGGACAAGGATTCGCAAAAGGAACGCCAGCCCTGGTGCTTCTTTTTGCTGAGGAATCTTCTACAATGAGCAGATACTCGTTGAAAGTTCAAATAGTTATCCATAGAGAGATCCTCTGCAAAAAGAAACTCAGCAAGGTTACGCTCCTTGACACGGGCAGTGCACTCGGCATCCCACCACGCCGGAGAAGAAATTTTGCGACAAGCCGAATTCTTTAAGGGAATAGAGCTATCAGCTGCAGACAAAAGAGCTTCAGTAAACAAGTTGTAAACCTCCAAAAAATTCGCCTGCGATATATCGGGAAGATCCTCAATGGACTGCACCAAGTTGCACCTGAATTTGCTCCAGTCAGCCTGACAAACTCTATGTTTGAGAAGAGGGGCTACGACAGGCAATGGAGATATAGGAAAGTTTACGATGGTAGAAAGAATAGGGAGGTGATCGCTTCCTAGAGAATTAGGGCAAACTCTCCATAGTAAGGACTGTACTAAGTTTGGAGATGCCAGAGTAAGATCAGGGACACTGACGTTTTGGAGAGGAGATACTCTGCGCGTAGGTGTTTTGTCATTTAAGACACACAAGTTTACGTCATCTATGAGCTTTAACAGGAATGAAGAATTCGAGTCGCAACGATGAGATCCCCATAAGGTATGGCGGCAGTTGAAATCGCCTTGGACAATCATAGGGGCCGGTAGAGGTAACAGTATATCGCGAAGTTCTTGGATACGATCACGATTCGGGTGTGGAATATATACGGATACAAATGATATGTTAAGGCAGCGGACTGCAACAACATTTAAGTCAGGTGAGTGGGGGGGAATAGGAAGTTGGGAAAAAGTTACATTTCTCTTTACTAAAATGGCACAACCAGCCCAGCCATCATTCCTGTCATCCCGGAGGCAGGAGTAACCCGACACCCTAAAAAGGGAGCTGGGCTTCAACCAGGTCTCAGAGATGGCAAGAATGACCGGACAATAATCATTTATTAGTTGAATAATTTCTTGTTTTTTATTTTTGATATTCCTAGTATTCCATTGTATTACGTTGTAATTGGCCATCTTGAATAATTTTATTTATAGCAGAACTAATATGACCCTGCAGGGATTCTAGAACAGTGTACGGTATGATGTCTGCAAATTTAGACAGTAAGTTTACAAGCATTTGGGAAATAAGATCCCCCAAGTTATCATTAGGAGTGACAGGGGTGGACTCTCCTAAGGCACAGCCATTAGGAACAGTAGACCTCGGAGAAGAGGTGATATCTCTATGAGCATTCATATCATAGGACTTCCCCAGTTCTGGCCTGGGTCGACGTTGAACAGAAATGGTTTTGCGATATGACTGGCTCTGTGAAGCAAACTGAGACTGAGATGAAGTCGGGGGTGATGATGGAATAGGCCTGGCTACTTGGCTGTGTTGCACTATAGGATTAGAACCGACTCTATCAGAGTATGAAGGCCGGACTGGACGAAACCGTCTTGCAGCCTCAATGTACCCAATGTTTTCCTCAGACATTACTGACTTGATAGATCTCTGGCGGGAGAATTCAGGACACTTTGGATCCGTTGAGGAATGTGGGCCAGAGCAAAACAGGCAGGAAACTTCAGAATCTGAGATTTTGCAGTCAGAGACTTCGTGATTCTGTGCACACCTAGAACAACGTGGGTTAGACCGGCATTGGTCTTTAATATGGCCAAATCTACAGCACTTATGGCACTGAATTATTGGCAGTCTATAGGTGTCAAGTGGAATTGACATACTAAAACAGTACACTTTTTCCGGCAGCCTCTGTCCTAAAAATGTTAAAACCACTGTACCGGTTGGTTCCCAGACTCTTTTACCATCAACCTGTTTTTTCGAGTTCAATCTCCTAGCTTTAATAACAGGGCCTGAACCTGGTGGGCATTCAATGTTGTCTATGAACTCTTCCAGCGTCCAGTCCAGAGGAATCTGTCTAACTACACCCATGCGTGATACTTGAAACCTGGGGATAACTGCTGAAAGGTTATGAGACGATAATATCGAGTTATCCAGGAAGCTGTTGGCATCTAAAGCAGAGAGAAAGTAGACGCACATTTTGTTTTTGCCGATACTTTTGATTTCTTTAATGCCTGCTACTTTACCATTGTAGATTACTTGGGCCATTTTAAGAGCACGCATACGGGTTGGAGAATTTGGTTGGTCAATATCCGTTCGAGTGACATGGACAACAAAAGGGCCCACGTCAGATTGCGAATATTTTATATCAGATCCGTTTTCGTACCCTGATCTGACGAAAGTATGCTGAATTGACGCATTTGGCGGACTTGACTTCTTGCCATGGAGCTCATTTTCTTCATATGAGTCACCACTAGGCCGTTTTTCTCCAGGTTTAAAGCTCGATTTTCCTCCGCCCCTATCAGGCGGCTCAGAATCTCCCATCTCCGACATCACAGAACGAATACAAACAAAACACTCACCTTACAATAATTACACCCACACCACCAACTAAAAATATTCAAATCTTAGTGAAAATTAGCCAGGAAAAACACAAATAAACGAAATTCGAATCCCGGACACATGCGTTAACTAACACAGCCCAATGATGAATGTGGAGTAACTTAGTCATGCTTTGGCCTTATCTTTCGAATTCAAATGTCACGATGACAGATGTCACAATGACGGATAAGGAAAAAGGATTGCTTAGCTACTCCATGGTTACTCCATGTTTAATACTAAGGTTGATAAGGTAAAACTTATATAGGCAGATTGCAAATGTAATCAGTATTTTAGGTGCTTTAACCCTAAAGTTGTAGGGTGACCCTAAAGGGTCAATAGGGGTTTGGAAACCTGTTTTTTAATTTTTTCCCGGCTTGACTTTAACAAAAATTGGCGCTTTAAAGCTTAATTTTTCATAAACGGATTCCTTAATTTTGAAAGACCTATCCAACGACACCCAACGCTATGGGGTAGACGAGAAAAAAAAAAAACACGTTACGTTTAGGGGAGGTAAACTAAAAAAAAAACCACCACTTTACCACTTTGTTAGCGTGACTATTTTTTTTATTCATGCCAAATAATAGCTTGCTAGTACTAAGAGTCTCTGAGCTAGTCTGCGGACGGCCGGACGGACGGACGGACATGGCGAAACTACAACGGTTCCTAGTTTGACTACGGAACCCTAAAAAAAGACTTAAGACTTAGTATGAATTAATTTGGCGTGTGAGTGACTCATTTTGTATTTGAAGTAAGGTGTCCAAAAGGTTAATATGCCTTGCCTTTCCTGCAACTAAATGTCACACGGGTGATCCCATCCTACATTGACTGCATAATAACTTATTCCCATTTGTTTTTCCAGCGCCAAAACATACAAATGCACTGATGATACCACCTCGCGGGACTCAGACTCGCTCATACATGAGTATGTGGAGACCACGCAGTCCATGTACTGCTGGAACCATCCCAAGGTCAAGGAGAACTGGAAGACAGTATGTGCAGCGGTCATACTCCTCGTTGTTGGAGTAGGCCTGCTGGGCATGGGCGCTTTCGCAGTCGCAGAACCAGAAAATGGACTTCAGGGAGCTGTGTTCTTCGTCGCAGGCATGATCTGCTTCGTGCCAGGAGCATACCACGTCGTGTACATCTGGCTAGCAGCAAGGGGTCAAAGAGGTTACGATTTCTACCATTTACCACTGTTCACTTGATTTCGTTGTATGGTTAATTTAAGTTTGTGTTCAGTATTTCTTTAACGGAGATGTAAAGTGAGGATTATGAATATCATTGGGTGCTGAGGGTCGGATTTGCTCTCTACGCGACTGATACGACTGTTTTACGTTAGCTCCATTGCTTTCCCTCGATTTGATGACGGATGATGAGTGAAAGGAATGGGGCATCCGAAGATTCGAATTTAATGCTTCATAGTAACCATCCTGATGGCCCCCTTCCTCGATCCCCCACCATAGCACAGCGCGAAGGACGCATTTACACTGAAGGGCGAGGAACATGTTCTTGTTTATCACACTAGTGCAATACTTCGCCCCTTGCGTTGGCTCATGAGGGGCGATCGTAAAGGAGGGCATGATCTTAGAATGGTCATTAACTTTTTCACATAAATTTCATAGACAAAAGTAGATTTCAATATGTTGCGGTTTTATTTGACGTGCAATCGTGTAAGTGATCATACTTCTATTGTTTGTGGTTAGTCAGGTTTAGTTTCAACCCAGATAATTTTAGATATTGTCACAATAAATAACGAAATATGATTTCTAGTAAGGATATTACAAAATTCAAATGGAGCAGATCTTTGTATACATATTTTACGGTTGACCATTATTTCATCTATTTTAATGGTTTCAAAGCGTGTTTGTGCCTTTTAATGAGTTTAAGTTATCAAATTCGATCTCATTTATAGCAACAAAAAAACTGCTAATTTGCATCTAAAATCTAGGTTATTCTTGAAGTTATTCCTGAATCAATTAATAACCATCTACATAATTCACGCACCATTTTTTTACTCGTCGAGGCCGGAGAAGTCTTTTTGCTATCACGTTTTTCCGTAATACTTAAAGGGCGGCTGACAGATGCAATATGGTGACGAAAGCATAAGATTTTATTAGATTTCGAGTACTATTTATTATGTCTAAAAATATCCTTATTACGGATATCGTTCGACATTATTTTGACGTAAGTTACATACGTCAGCCGCCCATTAGTAATAATGTAGAAAGGGACAATGCCATACTATAGTTACACGTTCACTCTGCTGTTATTTTCTTGTCGATTTCATACAGGTACGGTCCTAACTCCGAACTTTTTAATGGCGTTCGGATGTCTTTCGCTATCACACTTGCACTTGTAACTGACAGTATATTTGTCTCTCGTGTGTCGTGTTTCATAGAAAAACGTAAGAATACCGATCGCCATTAAGAAATACTGTGAATCAATTGAGTGCGGTGTTTGTGTGTAGTCGTAAGTTGCGTATTTTGCGTCACAGGCATCCGTCCTGCAATGAAAAAACGAATAAGTTGTCTATGAAAAGTCCAAAAATATGTGGAGTGTAAATTGTAATGAATGATAACTGCTTGTTAAGTAGCGTTATTCTTCTGTCTCTTTTTCCCGTTCGCTGATTTTCACATTACACATATCGCCCAGGGCGGAACAAAAGTAAAGTCAGACCAAAAAAAAAACCTGAGAAAGTTACAAAAATATGTTTAAATGAATTTAATTTCCGTAATAATATGGTCTGCATAGTACATATTTTTGACACCGTGTATACATGTTGGTGTTCTTGACTTAACATGTTAACAGATAGGTATGTGTGCAAATGAGGGTCAAAGCTATTTACCTCCACACGTGGCAGCGATGAGTTGGATGTTGTGTTTATTAAGGGAGCACACAGGCACAGTTTTCAAACATTACACATAGTTTAAAAAAAACTAATTTAATAGAGATCAGACAGAACGATTGGGGGTTGTATTTTAATCTAGTCCTTTTCCTTTTTTGTCCAATAACATCACATTATTTAAGCGATCAACCATGTAAAATGCTACGCGCTAGATATTTTAAGCAACACTTTTTTAAATTTGTAGTTTTCTTGCAATTTAATAATTTATTGCAGCACCTTAAAAAAAGTGTATAATTATAAAATGTACGATACATTTTTATTTCTGTTCTTTTTTGTGATGTTCAGTAAATGTGTAATGAAATAATATTTTATAAAAATCTGTCCGACTAAATATGTATGTAATGTATAAATGTTATTATTGGATCTGGGGGCACGGCAGTGCTCACGCCAAGTCGAGCTGTATTTGTTAACCTGCGAAACATGTTGCAAATTTGTGACTAGCACCTGATCAATGCAGATATAGTTAAGTCTCAATTGTCAAGAGATTAAGACCGTGTATACCTATTTTTGAAAACTTGGTAGCTTATTACCTACATGTTGTGCTTAACTGCAACGCTGCTCAATCCAAGGCCCGCGGACGAAATCTCAGACGCCCGCACCGCACAAGCAAGTTAAAAAATTCCCGCCCTGTTTAAAAAAGTTACGCAACCTTGTAACTAATCATAGCAAAAAAACAAAAAGGGGTTAATCATACGTTTGTGAGATGTTTCACAGGTAAACCATTTTGTAAATATAAATTAACATAATAAAATACTTTAAAAAATAAGAAAAAACTAACAAGATGACTTAGTTGCCTATAGAATTAAATTTATATCGATTTATAACTGTAGATTACTAATATTATAGTTATTCAAAGTGCCTAGACACACTGTTTTTAATCTAATGCTTAGTCATTGTCTTCATTGTCTCATTGTTATTACAACATAACATAGTTCTCAAAACATTAAAATCTACAAGTTAAAATTATACCATACCCTGACAAGATGTTTTCAATGAAAGCTACTTATGAAAAATTTGTCGAGTGCATCTTCTCTTGGTGACATTTTGTACTGAGATTAAATTATACTTCGACAAGATCGAATTATTCGTCAGTGGGGGGAGGTTGTGTAGCGGGATAGAGAAGTCACCCCTCAACCCGCAGGACAGTCGAGCTTGAAATTGTCGGACTTAGCGAATTATTCTTACACATTAATTGTTTGAAAACTATGTTATGTAGAAATTTCACATTCACTAACGTAGGTAAATAAACCATATCACAATGGTTTAAATTTCTTACGAGTATGTGATGAGTGATTGATAAAATTAGATTTCTTGTGTCACAGTTTGGATTATGTTGTCATATATGTTGTTGTATAATTTGAATGCTTGAACGACTTTCGGATTTGTTTATAAAAATAGCATTATTATTAATTCATTGTAATGTATAGGTAATTCAGTTTGTCTGCAATTTTCCTCTTTCCGAATATAACCTAACCTAAAATAATTAACTAATACGACCGAAAAAAAACGAGGAAGAGGATGGGAAATTTTGCGTTAAATATTTTGTAAAGATGGAGTAAACCGCAGACGCAATTTTATTTTCTTATTTAATTGAATTGTTAGAGCTCGCTTATGTCGTCAGTCATTAGTCACAGCTTCCGTCATCGCGTAGTCTTGCCGATCCATGACATGTATCACGAAACTCCCAAGTTATTGATGAAGATGACTAATACAACACATGACTGTTTAATTTGCATGAGAACTGGGTGGTTATGTAAGAGGCCATTCACAGCTGGCGTGATTGGACGAATCATGACGAATTCTAAGAAGATACGCGTTCATAACAGTAATGTTATTGACACTTGTTAACTAACCATCCAGCATCACTTTCAAGGTCTTAAAACGGGACTTGTATCATTAGGTACACTAATCGATCGCGAACTATATCCATAAATTCCGTGAAGTCCTCAGATTTGTGCAGTTTTTCTAGTTTTCCTCATTCGCTCTTGTCTTTTTTTTATTCTGAACGGAGTACAGGTACTTATTTAATGTTTATGCCATTATAAACCGACTTTACTTGTAACTAACAATGGGACATTGTATGAAATATTGTTTTGGAAATACCTTTCATATTGATAATTTCTATTATTATGCGAGTTGGTAGTATTTTATTAAATTATTAACGTTGCTGTAAATTAGTTCTGTGGACAATTGGCATTGGAGTGGTATATTTCTTTAGTAAAGGGGGAGAGGAGAATCAACTCGGTCATACGCCGGTTTTAATTAGGTAGTCGGTGTGCCATCAGTACTCTTTCGGTGTACCGATTCTATTCAATATCAAACACCGATGCCTATATTTCAATGGACGGTGAGGGCTATACACTCAGGAGCAAAAAAATATGTGCGTTTTTCATACTAAAGAGGCTATTTCGAAGCCTTGGTTCCTTGCCAGGGAATGCTTTTAGTGAATTCTGATGATGAATACCCCGAGCGTCGATACAGGACTTCCAGAGTGCCTAGGATACCCAACTGAATGAATCTGTGGTTAACGCCGGAATGTGCATGTTCAGAAAAACATCTAAAATGGCAATAAAATGTAAGGAAATCAAAGTGCTGACCCATACTCTCCCGCTGTGGTGTTAACTGATTGTGCGATCAGTTAGGTTTCTTAAGAACTTTTGACCTCCTCTATTGAACCTCGCAGTAAGCCATTAAACCTCACTCGAAACAACCCCTGGCGAGGAACCAAGGCTTCGAAATAGTCTAGTTTGTATGAAAAACGCACTCTGACCCGATATTTTTGCTCCTGGGTGTAGATCAAAAGACAATTTAATAAGGTATTAAGTAACGCACCAAACTTAAAGAAAAAACTATTAACCGGTCGTTTTGAACTTGAAACTGCGGTATATTATATAGAAAGCTACGTATGCCATCTCTTTTAAAGACTGGCATCGATTTTAGTGGTTTTACGTTGATGATGAGTGGGGACGCCGCCGAGGCAGGCGGGCGGTCGAGTGGCTCTCCATTCATTCCGTGGTTTTACGTTACGTTACGTCTCTAACTACCGCACTCGGAAACGTCAGTTTAATTTAATGCTTGTTTAGTGACGTGTTGTCTTCTTCTATAGCAAAGAAAGTGACAGCAGCAACTTTAATTCAAGCATTAAATTTTATTGACGTCTCTGAGTGCGTCGTGGTCAAGGTCGGCGAGGCGTGACGGCGTGAGTTTAACGGGTTAATACAATTTTATAGCGGTAATACTATTTCGTCCTTCCTATTTACCGGTTACCTAAATAATTTAGATTTGTTTGAACCGCTTTTTTACCTTGTTAAGGCAAAACAAAATTATACCGGTTTTAAGAACCTTGATACCGGATCCGAGCCCTGATTATACTATACCTGCCATTGCGGTTGGATGACCCGATGATGGGTGTTCCCGAAACTTAATCTCACCTTTTGTCTGTAGTGGATTCAATAGAATAATCATTAGTAAACATTCTACACTGATAATGTTTATTTGATATACATAGGTAATTTGACACAGTTTTAGGTCATTTAGAATTAATTGCTTTTAAATACTACTTTTTGCTTTGAGTGCAAGGAATGCTAAGATATAGTCATCAAGTTAGAGTAAGATACATGTATGTAAGAATTCAGGTTTGCAGGTGACCCACATGTGGCACGAACAGAAAAAGGGGATATTATAATTTATTGTAGCATACAGTAGGGTTATTATGACATAGCTATGAAGTTCAGTTTACGCTGAGAGAATAGGACAGAGCTATACAACTGCAATAGGTCTGTCCTTTACGCTCACCGTAAAATGAACTGCATAGCAATGTCATAATAAGCCCCAAGTTCTGTTTAGATTTAAACGTGCACCCATCATTATCATGCCTGTCTGTTAATGGGCAGGTATGCTTTTCTAATCCTCCCTCTCTCTCTCTCTCTCACTGTCTCTATTTACATGATCTAAGGTAATGTAAACCATGGTTGTATCTTTATTTTAGCTATGATTTAACGTCGAGTGGAATAAAGTCAAAATAAAAGGTAAATTCGTGTGAATTTCCAACTTTAAGATTTTGTACATGTTGCGTCCACCATGTGGTAAAATTGGTATTTTTTAATAATAGGTACAGTCAGCGTCATATAGTTTGTAGCATCCAAAGTAGCCAAATAGTTCGTTACACGCCCTTGTTACTACGGTAATAATGACGTGTAACGTGACGTACTATTTGGCTACTTTGGATGCTACCAACTATATGACGTTGACTGTACTACTAAAAATTAATGAAATGTTTTTTCCTGTTAACTGTTAAGTATTCATTTTACTACCTACTGAAATATGAAATAGCTTTTATTTAAATTCCCGTACTCTTTTAAACATAGGGAAAATATATATATGACATTTGAAAATATTATGTGCGGTTATATTAATGTGTTATTCGTATTCTTGGATGAATATCTATCTTTATAGTCAAGTTGATAACTTTAATTGTTGAATCACTATAGAACCCTATCGCACTAAGCCAATACTGCCCTGGTAAGCCAAAAAACCTTATCTCAGATACGATTGCCAAAGTAGATTCAATCCTCTCTCATTAGTCATGAGGTTGTGTTTGTTGTAGGAGTTTTGTTTGAGATGCTGCTATTTGACTTAGCAGGGCAGAATTAATTTTGACGTTATATGCTCGTCACTTAACGCTATCGTTATTGGTGCTCCTACGCTATAGGTTATAAATTGTTATATGTATAACGTTGTAATTTGTAGATTTATGCAATGTTTGAGAATGGGCGACTGACGGATGCAATTTGGTTACGTCATAAGGTGGATAAGACTCGATATTCGATTACCTACAATTTATGTATTAAAAAGTATTCAGGTTTTGTTACTTATATGATAGATCGATATTTATTGTAATAAGTAGAGCATTTCTATTTCTTGATGATGTGAGCTTGTGCATAATATCTTCTTGGCTTCAAATTCTATTTATACCAACATTTTTTTAAGACGGTTTGGTGAACTGTCACATTACAAATACGCACCTCGCACGTCTGTACACGTAGAGAGGTCGGTATTTCCATCTACAAGAGGATAGTGAGTTCTAAAAGAAACAGTCGAAAACTATGTATAGTTGAAAGAAATGACTTTTGTGCAATGTTTTAATTTCTTAAGTATAACGAGGTGTATCCATATTATGACTATAGTAATGAGGTAATTTGCACCCGTTAGCCTCCTATTATTTATAACAGGTATTTAACCGCAGTGTGAGAGCACCATAATAAAAGTTCTATGATGGCTCAGCAATTAAAAGTATTTACCACGAGTGAGAAACTTTTAAATAAGTGATGTGATCAAGGAATCGGTAGGCGTAGGTTTTTATTTACTTATCACGGCCTCTACTCTGTAATACCATTTTGCCTGATATGTAATCGTATTGTCAACTTTTTAATAAGGGTGGTCGAGTTAAAAACTACGAAAACATGTCAAAGGCAATGTTTTTATTCAGTAGAAAAGAGGCCCAGACAGTTTGAGAAAAGGCAGCAGTTTAAAGTAAACAAAAATCAGACATGTAACAATTTTTATATGATTATATTCATTATGATGTAAGCGAGATATTCAAATAAATTGAGTTCAGTTACTTAGGAAAGAACACTTTATTGTAATCCAGTAGCATAAACAGACATTTTTTTTAAATTTTGCATGTGATATTGGGACTGATTTTTCATAACTTTCATTATTTATTAAAATTGTAATCTTGGTGTTATTTTTTTAATTCCTCTGGTTTTATGGTATGCCCATGAACTATTGATTGGTTTCAATTCTGTATGAAGTTGTAAATAATTTATTATAATACATTAGTCATCTTGACTGTTGTTTTATTATCTCACTGCACACTTTATTTAAACAATACAAATACTCTTTACATTTAATGGTAAAGTAATGGTAAGTTACATTTAGTGGTTTTGTAGGGTGTGGGTTGTACGACCACCCTGGACTCCTGAGGCTGGTTATTTCATTCTATGCCTTTTTCTTTTCTTTTCTTTTTTTGGTGGAGTCCTTACGGAGACACTTCGACCCTGTGGGATCTTTTGTGTAATTACCCCTCTTTTAGCACTTAATCCAATGCCGCCTCCACCCCTTCCAAAAAGCGGATAGTGGAGTGCAATGGCAGTGCCTTGAAATCGTTCGGTTCTGGGTATCCACAACTGAGGATTTTCATTCTTACTCCAGCGAGGCCATCACATTCAGACAATAGGTGTTTCATTGTCTCAGCCTCTTCGCCGCACATTCTACAATCTGTGTTGTCATAAAGGCCCATCTTTGCTAAGAGATGTTTAACCCCAAAGTGCCGGGTAAACACTCCGATAATGTATCGAAGTTGTCTTCTGCTGAGTTTCCAAAGTTTCTTGGTCCAGCTCTGGTCAACTCTTCTTCTATTCTATGCCTTGCCTTTTTTGTATGGGTTGATGAAAACAAAACATGGAACTGTAGTTTAATTACAGCATTTATATTTGGAATGTATCAATCAAATCTATCAAACATCACTACATTTTCATGTCAAATATATTTCGAAAAAACAAAATGTATATGTCAAGCACCAGTCAGTGTCTTCGTATTTTACCGAAAGTGCTTTTCATCTCTAATCTCATCTCTCATCAATAATATGACTATGCTCAACCTTCAAAAGCACACGAATATGGAGTTATGATGGTAAATTTATTAGTTTGAGAAGAGTGACTGAATGAATAGGAACACTGTATATACTTATTCACCCTTAAAAATATACTGCTCTGCTAATACAAATAGTGGTCATCATCATCATTTCAGCCAAACAATGTCCACTGCAGGACATAGGCCTCCCCCAAGCATCACCACAACAACTACCTGCTTCCACCAGGTTCCCGCAACGTACAAAAGGTCGTCAGATGATCCTCTGGGAGGTTGACTAACGCTGGGTCTTCCAACACGTGGTTGCCTTTCGAGAAGCTTGTGGCCCATCAGCCATCAGTTCTATGAGCAATGTGCCCTAATAGGGGTATCTCGGACAAAGCTCCGTAGCAAGAGGAACCTCTTTACTTACAGAAAATGGTTGAATCTCCCTTGACTTGAGATATCACCTTATATAGCTTGTGAGGGCAGTACAGACAAGTCACAGTCCATCCATTAGAAAATTAAAAATTTTAGCTTAAAAGGGAAATAAAAAAGACACATGTGCTTAATACTATATTAAACTTTTCTTTGTAAACCTTTTTAACTTAAAATGCTGAAGGAACCTTAATTCTCCATTCCAGTTCCTTAATACCTCGATTTGCTCCGCGTCTAAGACGTCGGGCATCTCCAAGCCGCAAGTGTCAAATTCATCTTGTTCCCTTTTCTTAGTGATGTTGATTATATCTTCCCTACTAGCGTGTTGACGGTTTTTACGCTGCCCTATAGAATTTTTCAACGCAATCTGCTCTAACTCTTCATCAAACCTGGATAGATAACTTTCTATCAACTTCAAGGCCTCCTCCTTGGATAAAACTGAACAACCCTCCGGTATTTTCTCTTTGAACCATAGAATTTTCTCCCCAACCAAGTTTTGTTTAATATGAGTACCGAGCTTGTTGTTCTCCTTTCTTTCATTTCTTTTCATCTTTTTGGCTAGTGTTTGAGTCTTTCTGCTGTTAGGGTGCTTCAATTGCTCCATGTTTTTCTTGATTTTCGGCATTGTGAGGATTCAAGCTATTTTATAGATAAAACTTTTAACCCCAACTCCAACCAAAACAAACTAAAGCAAGGCCCTCCTCACGTGTTCAGAAACAAACGTCATGCTGAAATTTTGCACAAGGTGCGTGTTTACAAATATAGTTGGTTGATAAACTATAACTATAGTATACACTCAGTTATTAAAAGTTTATACCACTTGGGTAAGGAAATTATGACAAATAAAATGCTTTAAGTTATATGCACATGTGTTAAAAAACAAAGACAAAATAAACATTCCCGTTTACAAAGTAATTATCAATGTTTTTAACCGTACTGCATTCTTCGAAAACAAATATCTAACGTCATGTCAGACATACCTTAATAATCTGTGGTCATGCCATGTTACAAAAAATAAACCAAGCGGAGTTTGTCGTAGTAGGTATATTATCGATTTTGTTTTTAATTTTTAAAGTGTACTATACTTATCTACTTTAACTATACATAATGCTCAAGCGACCGAACCCAGAGGAAGGCGAAGAAGACATTCTTCGGATGCAAGAAGAATATCTTCAAGAAAAGAACAAAAATACAAATCTTCGTCCTGCAGCACAAGTGACGAATCTAAGGCCCCAAGTGACACAAGACGACATGAAACCCCCAGACCCAAAGGTAACCAGGACTTCTTTGCGTAAACCATCTAAATACGCTCAGTCAAGAGGCCTAAAAAAAGAGAAACAAGTCCGCTTTGAAAATAGCACCGGTTCCGTAATGGGAGACATTTTAGAGAAGAATATGGGGGAAAAAGCAGTTGAAAGAGAACTAGATGACGATAAAGTATATTATCCTAAAATCTTACCATCAGTGATGAGTGATATTGTTGAGAAAAATACAAGTGGTTATGTGGATTTCGGCTACAAGCCAATGCCTACACAAGGGTTCCCAGTTGCTGTAAAATGTGATCTTAGTATTGATCCTGGATCAAAAAGCATTCATGCAGCACATATTGAAAATAATGAATTCGATACATCCCTAAAAATGGATGTTGATGTGCCATCTAGTTCTAAGATGAATGTAGATTGTGAGCAACAGAAAAAAATAGATTCAATCCTCCCAGATAAAAGCTACATAGTGACATCAGCAGATGCGGATGCCATTCACAATGAAAATATTGGTATGTTGAGTAAGATGTCTAAACAAGAAATTTTAGAAGAGCAGCAGAAATTGCTTGCCGATTTGGACCCCAACTTAATTAAGTTTTTAAAAGCTAAAAGGAATAATGACAATACTGTCTCAAGTACTCAAACAGATCTAAACAGTCGTAAAATTAATCCAGCAATTGACAAAATGGACTCTGAAACAAATGACACAGACTTGGACAATGATATTTTATCTCATCCAAATGTCAATAAATGGTTACATTTTGATTCTCTTGAAAAAGACAAACTTGAATGGATGATAGGTATCAAAGAAAGTAATACAGCAACACCTGACAAACCATATGAAGCTAGGTTTGACTTTAAAGGTTATCTCTTACCTTATACAATACCATACACGGAAGAAACAAAAATGCTTTTCCACCATGGGGATGAGCCTCACCGTCCTGGGTATACCCTTTCAGAGTTATTTGAACTCACTCGATCAATGGTGTCACAACAGAGAGTTTTCGCTTTAACAACTATTGCAGGAATACTAGAGTATTACTCTGCAGGAACATACAAAGGAGTCATAGAGATTCCCCTAAGCAAAATGCTGTTTGTTCTAAGATTTGCCTTAGATGATAAAACTGAAGCAATCATTGAACCTACATTAAAAGGCTTGAGAAATCTAATTTACAATAGAGTTGATGAAGCAGGCCTAGATGCTTTGCTAGGTTTTGAAGCTGGCACACAACAGCCTTGTCTAGAGAATGACATGTCTGAAATTGAAGAGCTAGAGTCAAAGGAGTCAGATTTAAAAGACTTCCATTTAGCTGAGGTAGATATCATAGCAGCCTTATTAAGAACTGATATTCTCACAAGAATTCAATACATACTAAAAAAAGTAAAACCAAATGCTAACTGTATTCAGTATTCTTTGCAAATTTTAACTAGACTGGCCAGAGATTCACCTGAAACTGCATTGAAAATTGTGAAAATGGAGTATTTAATGCTTAGCATTAAGGAATTGCTTTTGAACAACCACAATAGCATGCATTACCAAATACAGCTGCCTGCTGTGAGGTTGCTGCGAATTCTCTCTTTACAGTCAGGAGAAGTAGGAGCAATGTTAGTAAAAAAGCTTTCATTCCTTGAGCTAGTGATACAATTGTTAAGTACAGATGCAGATAGAACCAATACTCTCCGTGTCCAAATAGAGGCATTCTGTGTTTTTTCCAATTTGTTGGAGTTTGGTCTAGCTGTTGAAGAAGCTGTATCGATTTTTTCAATTTTACTGTCTAAATTGTACATTCATGTACAAAATACTGATGTATATATTGAATCATTTGTATTAAATGCCACTCATGCAGCAGTGATTTTGCAATTGGCCAGCAAATTCTTAAAAAGCTCAGTTAACATTTCAGATAAAAATAGGCAACAGCTTTATATCTTGTTGAAAGAAGGAGCAAGAAAGTGGCTGGCACAAGTATCTGTGTGTGAAAGTTACACCTGTGGGCATTTACGCCTGGTATGCTCTGTTCTAGACTGTTTTAGAACAATAGTTGTATACAACAAAGTTGAAATTGAATTCCTGAAAGATTCCCTGGGTAAACTCTCAAATTCATCTGGATTTATAAGAATACTGTCCCATCTTGAACCAAGTTCAAATTTGTTATCTGGTATAGAAACCAAAGATCTTCATTTTACTAAGAATTTGATGGGACTGGGTACATCAGTTGTGGATAGGGGACTTAAAACATTGCCTATATTGAATCCTACCTCACCTGTACCATTTTTGGCTTCATTATTCAAGCTTCTTGAGGTTGTAAATGATGAGAATATTAAGCAAGTTTTAGTTCAAAAACTTGAACCATATATAGAGAAGCTGGCTGCAAAAGTGCCAAGTCTAAGTGACAATTGGTTCACTAGGACAGAAACAGACCTTGTAATAAGCGTTATAAAGGTAGCATTAACAATAACTATTCCTGAATCAAAGAAAGATCTATTGTACTCAGTGGCAAATAAACTTTGCTACATTCTAAGGGTGGATAAGAGGGCAGAGTTGGAGTTCCTTTTCAATGACATTGTGTTTAATAAGCAATGGTTTACTGCAGAAAGATTGATGAATCTAGTATCATTATCTGACTCCGATGGATTCTCTCAAGCATTACAATCAATAGAAGAGATCAAGTTATGTTACAGCACTGTTATTAATCTGAGTTATAGGGACACTGGTGCTAACATTTTGCTAAGGAAATGGCAGGAACCAATATTACCAAGAGATTGGATGTATTTGCCAATTTTGCATTTGTACAGCAAAAGTCAAGAACCTGCAGCAAAAACAATTATAGGGGAAGATGTAAACGTTACAAACGAAGAAAAGTCGGCAAAGGAGTTCATCATCAGGAGCAGTTTAGAATGGATCTTATTCAACGAATATTGCTTCCAGGATCTTCTTAGAGACATTAATGTGACGGATAGATTCTGCAGAATTATGTGCGTGTTTCTTTGCGACAACTCCCTGTTTCTTGAATCGAAAATAAAACTTCTCCTACAGAAGTGTATCACAGTACTGTTTAAAAAGAAAAACGAGTTCGACTTTGACCGGCAGCTCACAGGCTTGAATCACTTCCAGGGTTTCTATACCCAGTTTTTGGAGCAATTCCAGTCTGTAAGCTATGGTGATTATAATTTTGCCGCCTGCGTTCTGGTGCCCTTAGCTCAACGCCATGATGTTAAATGGCGGAAACTTATTTGGTCTGAGTATGCAGGATGTCTTAGAGCCCTCGACTGTCCAGAAAACCTGATGTGTTACGGGATAATGGATCATTTGTATCCGCAAGAGACTGATATATCTTTGATTAAGTCTTACCACCGCGCATTAACGTCAAATCTAGTAAGGCCTGGCACTGTTGCGTATAAAATAGCGCATCATCACTTTGAGATTTGGAATAGGCAGAAGGAACAGTCAGGCTAGTAATTATTTAGGTATGTAACTTAATTTTAAAATTAACAAAACTGTTCAATATTGTCAACTTCAATAAAGTCTTGATTGATTGAAATCTTTTTTTTATACTAAAAGGACCCAATTCATGCGTCGTCAAGACAACAATACGTCGAAATGCTTCGTCAACTTTGCGACCTTGCCCAGAATTCCGACGTAGCCAGTGGCCACGAATTAGCATAGCGGCATAAAAGTTGCTCCACCGCCGCCGTAGCGACCAAAGAGAATATAATCACTACGTTTGTAGCGACTTGCATGCTTCATACATTGGTAGGTAGCGTAAATGCATAGAGATGTATAAAGCACAGTGTCGCGTGCACTCGGCGACGGTTTATGCTTTCAGTATATATAAAGTACTCTGTGGTTTATGCCACGATGCCGCGCGCTCCCTCGTTTAAAGCACCTTAGGTTAGGTAGGTATAAGCTCAAGAGTCCTGGCAACACCGGCTGTTCCCGCACTGAAAGCAGTTTTTATTTTGAAGAACTCAAACTTCGCGAAGTTACGTTAGCTCCATCCCGTTTTCTCGATTTAGACTCTTATGACGAGTGGAAGAGATGGGGCACCCGAGGTTTAGAATTGAGCACTTTATGGTAACCATCAAGCTTCGATTCGCTGTGTGGTGGCAACAGGATGGTTATCACGAACCACTAAATTCAAAACTTCGCTTACAGAGTTCCTGGCACTCATCGGCCAACACTAAATCAAGAGAAGAACTAACGTAACTACGAACCTATATTATCAAAGTAGGGCCTCAATATACTACTTGTTAATCTGTGCAACAGATATTCCTGGAAATAAATAGCATCTCTGTTTAAAAATTACCTTGACTTTTTAACATTTTCGTGAATAAATCTGAAACAAAAGAAGATCGGAGGCTGATATCAGGCGTACAGTGTTCTTAGATCCTGCCACTACTCCACCGAAAAGTAGAACACAATCCCTTGTGGGGGCCATTCTTCTTAGCTTAGCCTGCTAGACCCTTTGACAATATACATGACTAGCGATATTTTTAGCTTGAGATCAAAGGGATTTTAAGACACTTCCCTGAAAGCGAACGCCATATTTGAGTAAAAACACCAAACAATAACAAACCCTGATAAGCGGTGAACTTTGAATTGACAGGCGACATTGGCATGTGAAAATCGATTTCATTTTTACTTTTCGATTTGTCATGGCATCCTGGTGGACCTTATACTAATAATAGCTAAAATTTAATATTTTCTTTTTTTATTAAAATAAATATCTTATCTAATTAATTAAAATTAACTCGAGATAACACTTAAATAATCTCTCTACGTTTCAATGGTTGTTTTTTTTAGAACTATAACAAGAAAGAATAATCTCTCTACGTTTCAATGGTTGTTTTTTTTAGAAGTTAAGGTTAGAAAAGAAAAACATTATGTACCTACTTAAATTTTCAAGGGATTATAGTACATTGTGCATCAAGGGTAGTATGAAGGGAATTACTAACGAGAGTGTTAGAAGCCCGACGCCGAAGGCGGAGGGCTTTTAATGACTCGAGTTAGTAATCCCCTTACTGCCTGTGATACACACAATGGTTTTCATCACATTTGCGAGGAAAAAAAACAAAGAGAAAACACTTTAACTCTGCAAAATATAAAGAAATAACTTTTGACAAACGGGAACGTAAATGGAAACGATATTTTTTTTGTGACCTCTACCCCAGATAATAACTGCGTTTAGTTTCGACCTGGATTCGAGCCAGATTTAGCCAATTTGATAAAAATGTATAATTACTAAAATTAATGATAAATGTTGATATAAACTTGAAATAGGTATAAAAATAATGAAGTTTAATGAAGCGTATAGGTTTTGTGTAATGTAAGTTAGTCTATAGCTTATTTTTAAAGATGAAATTAGAAACTGATTTAATTTTTGGCTGAAAATTAAACCTCCTTAGTCAGAAATGATGTACGAAAGAGTTGCAAATTTTAAAAAGAAAGTCATTACTCCCTAGGGATGACAAACTCGCCATAATTCCCGCGGGAACAATTTAGGCCATTGTCCTTCTGTATACAGGCATGGAATAACACCATTTACGAGCAAGTGTGATGAAAAATTGTTTTCTTTTTAATTTGCTCGCGTCTTGTCCTCGTCTCGTGCAAAGTCGTTCTTAATGCATAAGTGGGAAAGAGATAAACTAATTAATGTCACTTGGTACTGATGATTCTATGAAATTAGAAGGGTGATCATTTAAATATATAAAATCCGTTTAAGGGTTAACACTTCTTTTGGGTTTTAGTGAAACCTCCTTTGTTTTTTAAACGTTTTCAAATACGACGAAATCCCGAACGAATACAACGATTTGGCGCGAAACGCGGTACTTCATTTGACAGATCGACAGGTGTTCAGTTCATGTTTTTGTTCGGCGATAACGGTAAAAAAGAAGCAACGAGATAAAATCCAGCAAATAAACATGATTTCTTAATGTTAATCACCAAATCATCTGTGACGGGTGAAAATGTTCGTAGAGGACCTCAAGAATGACTTCTATAACTTGCTCCTAGGAAATGTGAGTACAATGATTGTTTACATGCAGCCAGTTCGTTCTGAAAGTATTATCAATTCTCATGTAATGATATTTCTTACAGCGTGTGTTATTATTGGTTCACTACGACGTAGACGCAATATGTACGTGCAAGATTCTCCAGGGTCTCTTCAAATGTGACAATATTTCGTATACTTTGGTCCCGGTAGGGGGTATTTCTGAATTGAAGCAAGCTTATGAAGAGAATAATGATGAAATTAAGTACGTGTGTCTAGTGAACTGTGGGGGAACGATTGACCTGGTGGATATCCTGCAGCCGGAGGAAGAAGTGGTGTTTTTCGTGCTTGATTGTCATAAACCCACTGATGTTTGTAATGTGTACAGCGATGGGCAGGTATGTGTTTTGTATAATTATAAAAATCATTATTACTATCTAGGGTACTGCCTTTAACTAATGGAGACCTAAACAAGATTAACATAGTTTAACCAAACTTAAAGACCCATTTTTTGCACTACTTTTTCTATGATTCCCTCTCAAACTAAGGTTGTATGTAAAAAATCTATAACCTATAATTTGTAAGTTTTTTGTTTATATTTTTCTAGACCTCAGAACTTTCTACTATTTAAAGATGACTGGTGAAAATGAAATCCTTAATAACTTGACATGCTTTTTATGTTTTATTACTGGTTTCAATAGTTTACAGTGTAAACAAAACATGTAACCATTTCAGACCGTACTGAGCATGCAGTCAAGAATGTTATTTAATCTCATCAGATATTAGGACACATATATATTGTTTTGTTTTTTAGGTTTAAATTAATTTGTTTCTTTGCCTATTTTTGAGTCACAGAAAAAGGTTAATTTTCTATGATATTTACACTCAACTCTAACACTAACTTTAACTCACACAATTGTATCATTCTGTGCTGTAAGGGTTAATAATTAATATTTCTCTGGTATACATAGATTTAGCCACTGTCTGTGCCACTACTGGTATGACTCATTTGAGAGATTCTAAAAATGTTTTTCTAGGTAAGGCTGGTGTACAAAGATGAGGAAGAGAAGATTCCAAACTTCGATGATATATTTAGAGATGATGAAGATGAAGATGAGGTAAGTCTTACTTAAGCAATAACAAAATCATGTTTGAACTCTATAATATAACTTTTTTCAGCCAGTGTTTTCTTCTGTGTTGTATCCCGTAGGATCAGGATCAGATTAAGGATTAAAACTGCTGTGGCTATTGAATTTTAGATACCGCATTTTAGCTTATGACGGCAGAATATTTGCGACACTGTCATGATAAATAGTTCAAATACTTTCACAAGTTGAATAACTAATATTCTATCTTACTATTTTATTGAGTTAATATATTATTTGTCACCTCTTTGTCTGGCAAAAAGCCAAATACAAGCACAATGTTACATAGCTATGATAATATTACATTAATAACTTATAAGATATATCATGAAAATGCTAGTGAAATATTATATTCATTAATCAAAACGTGAAAACTCTAGGGGGAGCCCTCAGAAAGTGGCAGGGAAGGCCTTGAAGCTCTGGTGGAGCGCCGGCGGGCGCGCCGCACCTGGGAGGAGCGCCGGAATACGCTTATGTTTAACTACACGCAGTTCTCTTACTACGGGAAACCTGTAAGTGTTCTTAATCGTTTTAAGTAGTACGGTGAGAAGAGGCCGTGTAAGGCATGGGCGACGTGGGCCACCATCTATGGTCTCGCGGTCTGAGATTTGAAGCCTCGTGGTTTGAGAAGCGTTGCAGTCTTAGAAAACTAGTGTCTTGAAAGTTATTAATTACTTAAAAGCTATGAATGCGCCACCAGAAGGCCTTTTGAAATGTACGTATTCCCAAACATATTAAGGTCACTGATTGTGACTGCTTATTTATAGGATGTGTTTTGTAACTTAACTTGTGCATGTTTTGCTTGATTCACTATACTAACTCTATTAGAAAGGCTAGCAGATCCTTGATGTTGCTGACAACTTCAGAGTCCGTGCCTAGTTGGTCTCACTATCGATTCCCAGTGTGTACAAGTATTTTTGTTATAAGTAAGTGCAATTGTTTGTTTATTCCTGAGTCTTGAATGTTTTTATGTATGCATTATGTTCTCTAATGTATTTTTATTTTTCCCGAGTATTTGTAAAACAACCTTAATGGGTCTAGGTCAGATTCTCTGCCAATATATGTATGTATATTTTTAAAAGAAATCTCACTCAAGACTTTACTAGTGCGGCGTCAAGTCTAAACCCTAAGTGGTAATGTTGCCAGAGCGCGCTGGTAGCGCTGGACCTGGCCTGGCGCGCGTCCCGGCTGGGGGTCCGGCTGGCGTGGGCGGGCGCGGTGGCGAGCGCGGCGCACGAGGCGTGGGGCGCGCGCGGCGCCGCCGCCTGCCTGCTGGACGCCGCCGCGCTGCACCGCGCCAGCAGCCTGCACGGGGACCACGTGAGTACACCATCGCCATCATCGTCATTATCATTATTATCATAAGGTTCCCGTTAGCTAGCCTGCACGGGGACATTATGATGCACGGGGACCTCGTTTTTAAATCTGCCAGAATTCCTCCTTTAAAAACAATACACTCCCTCCTGCTTTTTATACTGGTGAAGCAAAAACTATACTATCAATGACCCAACCCTATGGATGAAGCCGTAGCTTATGATGTATTTTTACATTATTTCCAGACGGCGGAAGTGGTCCTAGAGAAAGACGCGTGCCTGCCGCTATACCGCTCGTGGTCTCTCGAAAGCGCGTTACGCCACTCGCCCACAATCGCGCCGCACCTCAAGCTACACTCGCTGGCCGGCGCCGCGCGCCTGCGGCAGCTACTCGCTGATATGGGGTGAGTGTATCAGGTCATACAGAAGGTGCTTCGGGTTTGTACTAGTCTCTTACTCGCTCTCATACGCTTTTATTAAGAGCGAGTAAGAGAGAAGTACAAACTCTAAGCACCTATGTACTCCCAGACTATAATGTATACATATAGAAGAAAGAACTGACTGCCTGGTCGAGCAATGCACAGCCGATACCGTTGGACATAGGGACTTGAAATTTGAAAGAATATTCCTTAGATCGTAGTGGTGTATGAAGAAGATATTTTTAGACATTCATCACCAATAATAGGGAGAGAAGTGGATGACCTCTCAAGAAGCATAACCAAATTTGGGATAGAAGCTTTCCGTCCACATCTCGATATTACTAGATAGCTAATACGACCAGATTGCTTTACGACTACATCTCAAAAAGTCCGAGATGCTAAATGAGCACATGGTTTTTTCATCTTAATGTCTGTCTTAGTAATGTCGATGGAGCCCCGCATAGCGGGGCTCTAATTCCTGGGCGATTTGCCCTTTGAGCATTTGAAGTTACCTAAATAACCTAACTTACCTAGTAACGCAAACGAAGTGGTCATTTTGGAAAGCAATCTGGTCGTACTTGCTACCTAGTTACCACCGCTACAACTCCTTCAGGTTCCCCCTCCAACAAGCCCGGCAAGCCTACCGCTCGATGGACGTGGACCTGCGCCGCGGGCTTCTGGAAGCGCTGGAGACGGCGGGCGCGCGGCTCGGGCTCCGCGAAGTGTCCCGCGCCGGCTACTCGCTGCGGCGCGCGCACGCGCCTGTGCTCGCGGCCATAGACGCCGTGTATGCGATCGCGGCGCTGCTGCGACATGTAAGTTGTTGTGTGTTGACATCGCGATCCACATATCGACGGACCATTTTGACCCAAGATGTATTACGCTAACTAGCATTTCTAATCGTTTCGTTTTTAAACCAATTGCGTCACTGGTACATGACGTGATGCTAGACGTCACGTGATCTACCGGTGACGCGATTGCTACGAAACGAATAGACTCAGACAGACATTACAGCGCAATTCTTTAAAAACGTTCGGGTGATGTCAGTAAGACTTGCGCGTACAAAAAAGAAACTCATGCGGCAAGAAATGTTTTTGGATAAAATGAAAATTCTGTGTAAGTTAGTTCATTGAGACGTGTGTCGATAAAATAATAGGTACCGTCCTTCAAGTATAGTATGATTATAATACAAACTCTGAAGAAAAACAACAGATACTAAAAATTTATCAAGTGCGAGTGGAGATCGAGCTGATTCGATTTTCATCTTCGGTCTCGGAACGAATAGAGTCTCAAACGGTTTAATTATTTTTGTAGGAAACGATTCCAAGATCGGAAGGCTTCCAAATGTGTCTATCGGCTCTGGACATAGAGGCAGACAACGAGAGCCTGCGCGTGGGCGTGGCGGCGGCGCAGCGCTCGCTGGAGTGCGTGGCGCGGCTCGTGCACGGCGCGCTGGCGGCGCGCGCGCTGCGGCTCGCCGGGCCCTTCACTTACTTCATCGTGCCCGAGGTGAGGGGGGGATACAGCTTATTTGACAAACAAATGTTATGCTGCTATTCGATTCAATTTTTGGTAGGGTCAAAATGTATACGGGTGTCTTGAAAACCTTTTGAGATATTTGGCGGTATGGTTCATTTTTGTTTCTGTTAATGTAAAAAAAAAGATTTACTTATATTCACTTTGTTTCTTGATGTATCGCAGCCGATATCTTGACCTTGACATTTTTACCCTGATACTATACTACTCCAAACGTGATTTTGCCCACGGCAGAGGCTACTGCAGCCGTCACCACCTGTCGGCCTAAATGCCGCTTGTCTGTAAGAAGCCTTACACAAACTTTCCCCTGTGCTGTGTGTATAAGATTTAAATTTTAATTATTATATTATTTTTATTCGCGTTTGAATGTTCCTTCAAAGGAACTATAAGTATGTCATGCTCCTTGGACACCCCACTGTCTCTTTTGTAATATTTTAAAGCATAACGCTAATATACACAATATATACTGAAACTTGTACATACTTTAAGAGAAATGTCCCTGAATAGTCCCCGAAACCTTCCAGCTCGAACTCCAAAATCGCTTCGAATGCCTAGCAGAATGCGAGTCTACGGACGATCTGAACAACGGGTTTGTACAGGCTGTCCAAGCTGCTGGGTCGAAGTTCTTTAAGACCCGCAGCCAGAAAAGAACCCAAAAACTCTCAGACCACACTCTTAAGATCATGGACGAACGGCATGAAATGCGGCTGCAGTCTTCAGTGGACATGCAGAAGTACAGGGGGCTTAACAGACAAGTCTCTAAGTCATTACGGACAGACCTGCGCACCTTTAATACTTCGCGTATTAAAGATGCTATCGAGCGAAACAAGGGCTCTAAGGTGTTTGCTAGGGATTTGTCTGTTGGGCAGACCCAGTTGATGAAACTGAAGACCGAAAATGGCACCGTAATTTCGTCCAAGGCCGAGATTTTGAGTGAGGTTGAGAAGTTCTACGGACAGCTGTACAAATCAACTCGACCCGTTGAAAGTTTGGCTACAGATCCCAGAGCCAAACTCACCCGACATTACACCGAAGACATCCCGGACGTCAGCCTGTACGAGATCAGAATGGCCCTGAAGCAACTGAAGAACAATAAGGCGCCAGGGGACGACGGAGTTACGGCTGAGCTTCTGAGAGCGGGTGGAATGCCGATACTTAAAGTCCTCCAGAAGCTCTTTAACTCTGTTATTCTCGAAGGCGGTGTTCCAGAGGCGTGGACCAGAAGTGTGGTGGTCTTGTTCTTTAAGAAAGGCGATAAAACCTTATTGAAGAACTACAGACCCATCTCACTTCTGAGCCACGCTTATAAGTTGTTTTCAAGGGTCATTACAAATCGACTCTCACGCAGGTTCGACGACTTCCAGCCTCCTGAACAAGCCGGTTTCCGGAAAGGCTTTAGTACCATAGACCACATTCACATGCTGCGCCAGATTATACAGAAGACTGAAGAGTATAATCGGCCCTTATGTCTAGCGTTCGTGGACTATGAGAAAGCCTTCGATTCGGTCGAGACATGGGCGGTGCTCGAGTCACTACAACGGTGCCACATCGACTATCGATATATCGAAGTGCTGAAGTGTTTGCACAAAAATGCCACTATATCAGTCCGGCTCCAGAACCAGAGCTCGAAACCGATTCAGTTGCAGAAAGGTGTGAGACAGGGAGATGTCATATCTCCGAAACTGTTCACCGCTGCGCTGGAAGATGTCTTCAAGCTTCTGGACTGGGAAGGACTTGGCATCAACATCAACGGCGAGTACATCACTCACCTTCGATTCGCGGACGACATCGTAGTCATGGCAGAATCGCTAGAAGACTTGAGTAAGATGCTCGGAGACCTCGATAGAGTTTCCCAACGGGTGGGCCTGAAAATGAACTTGGACAAGACGAAAGTCATGTCCAATGTTCGCGTTTTGCCAATACCGGTTCACGTGGGGAATTCTCAACTTGAAGTTGTTGATCAGTACGTATACCTGGGACAAACTGTCCAACTAGGTAAATCCAACTTCAAGAAAGAGGTCGATCGCCGAATCCAACTCGGATGGGCAGCGTTCAGGAAGCTAAAGCGGATCTTCTCGTCCAAAATACCGCAGAGCCTAAGTCGAAAGTCTTCGACCAGTGTGTGTTGCCAGTGATGACTTATGGATCAGAGACTTGGCCGCTGAATGTGGGCCTCATAAATAAGCTCAGGGTCACTCAGCGTGCAATGGAAAGAGCTATGCTCGGAGTTTCTTTGCGCGATATGATCCGTAATACGGTAATACGCCAGAGAACCAAGGTCACCGACATAGCTCAGAGAGTTAGCATGCTGAAGTGGCAATGGGCAGGCCACATAGCTCGGAGAACTGATAACCGTTGGGGAAGAAAAGTTCTCGAGTGGCGGCCCCGCACCGGTGGACGGAGTGTTGGACGGCCTCCCACCCGGTGGTCTGACGACCTGGTTAGGATCGCGGGGAGCCGCTGGATGCAAGCGGCTCAAGACCGTGACTTGTGGCGCTCTTTGGGGGAGGCCTTTGTCCAGCAGTGGACGCCCCCGGGCTGATGATGATGATGATGATGTCCCTGAATAGATCATTGTCCGATCCGTAGTCACACCAATTTACCACTCTGGTTTGACTATGGTTCATTTTATTTACCCGTAGTCACACCAAGACTGAATTTGCGTATATTTCATTTTCAAAATCAAACTCAACAGAGTCGACGGAGATCCGATCTGTCGGAGCTTTATTTTTAAGTATTTTGGACATTCGGGCCTGTTATAAAAACGAACCTAACCTAAACCTGCCTCCTATTTATCATGTGTTGGTGCGACTACCGATAAATAAAATGAACCATAGTCACACTAGTGTGCCAAATTGGTGTGACTACGGATCATCCACTAATAGATCATGCTGTGGAGCATCTCCCCAGCAACCACAAATATTAATTTAAGAATTTGTTATTTATTAAAACATTACGCCGTTGTACCCAATTTTTACTGAATTAGTGCGCACTATTTTTTAAATGTACCTTCATAGATCGAGAGTACAAATGATCAGAATTTGGGGTTTCCGTGCACATTCTCCCGAGCAACCCCTGTTCCTATTTGCAGCAGGACCGAAGGACCGGACCAACCAGAAAAATATAGCGGAGCTCCATCGACACTATCCAATTGATATCTGGAATGAAAAATAATGCGAAAACACGACAGAGTTAAAGAACGCTCGTGGCCGTAACACCAAAGTAGTGAAATATCAGATTGCTGGATACACCACATTCATTTAATATTGCATTCCCATAATACCACATTTTCTATAAAATGTAGCGCTAAAGAAAAAATCGGTCAAGTGCGAGTCGGAAACGCGCACGAAGGGTTCCGTACCATTATCTATAAATAAACAAGTTTGCTGTATGGGAGCACTCCCCAAGTATTTATTTTATTTAACTATTTCTTTTTAAAGTGAATATACAATTTAATATTCTGTGAATATTACAAGCGTCTACCTGTTGCCGTTATTAATATAGAGCAAAAAACGGCAAAAAAATCACGTTTGTTTCACTATTTCTTGGTTTTAAATTTCAAAGTGTATTTATCACGGTTCATGATATACTGACTGGTGACAGGCAGCTGACAGACATTCAGACAGACAGACAGACAGTCCCGCACTTAAATAAAAACTCACTTGTCCCATTATGGGACAACTTAATTAATTTTACCACTTTGTTGACGTGACTAATATTATTATTATTCATGACAAATTACAGCTTTCTAGTACTAAGAGTCTGAGCTAGAATGCGGACGGATGGCGGAATATGGCGAAACAAGTTTCACTACGGAACCCTAACAAGAGCGTGTAGATAAATTACCCCGAAATATTTATCCCCAATATTTGTATTCCCATTCGCGTTTTTCCCTTTTTTCTTTATTTTCCAGTCGTTTGTTATTCTTCTCCTGTTCCATTCGCAGATTTCCCCATTTGTTCATTTTACTAGACGCATAGGTAGGTTTGGATTATGTTAGTTATGCAGCAGCATTCAGAAATAGGAGTTCCGCGTAGACTTTGTGGAATTATTATTTTAAACATGCCACTGGGAAAAAGCTACAATGTAATAAAATGTGTGTGGTTAAATTATTAACGAAGGAAAATGCAAATGGAAAAAAAAGGAGTAGAAAAACAAACACCCGGGAAATAAATAAAATGGGAAAAAAACCGGCCAATTGCGAGTCAAGCTCGCGCACGAAGGTTTCCGTACCATTATCTATACAACATTAGCAAAACAATTGCATAACAATCAAGTTTGTTGCATGATTTTTTTGTTATAGCGGCTTCAGAAATACATCTTCTGAGTAAATTTCTACTGTCTAGCGTTACCGTACTATGACGGTTCATTAGATACAGCATGGTGACAGACAGACGCAACTAAGGTGCGTCTGGTTCGAGCTTTGGTATTCTCAATATTTACGTACGGTGCCGAAGCTTGGAGCATACCTTGGACTGCCATGCGAACAAACGAGTCGATCCTTAAAGAGCTCAACATTACGACGCGACTCTCCTCCATATGCCAGAAACTAGCCTTGAGCTTCTTCGGACATATTATGCGGTCCTCTAAGCATCATTTGGAGCAGCAAATTATTGTTGGGCAAATGGACAGTAGGCGTGCTCAAGGACGGGCACCTACAAGATGGTCTGACCCATTGAAGAAGGCGGTGGGCGGCAGCATGCACCGAGCGATCCACACTGCTTACGACCGCGCTGAGTGGAAAACCCTAACATGTGGTCGCGATCCTCAGCATTGAGGGAACGATGAAGAAGAAGAGAAGAGAGACAGACAGACGGGCTATTCAGAGTAGAGTAAATGAGTCACTTTTTTTTTTCAAGGGAATGTAACGTTTTAAATCTGTTTTTGCGTCCTTTTATAGTAGTTTGAGTACTTTAATTTCTATAAAAGGAAGCATAAATAGTTTTAATTTTTAACGTTGAATTCTATTTAACAAAATAGGTGACGCATTTACCCCAAGCCCGCTTGATCTTATTTATACCCTAAAAGGTCCGCTAAGTTGAAGGGCCTCCGTTCTCTACGGTGAAACCATATCGACTTTGGCATGTTACCGGATTGTCAACTTTACTATAGCTCTTATTTATTTTATTTTTATTTTATTTTATTATGGCATCAAACAGTCATTACATTATGAGATGTACAAATTGCACTGGAACTAGTATAAAAAAAAAGACAAACAGTGCCCAAAATACTTACAATAAAGTTATATTGTTAAACAAAAATTTGAGCTTACCCTAACAATAAGAGCTATTGTATGATACAAGAGGGCCTTATGATTATTTACTTTATTTTTATTTTATTAAAAGACCTTAATTAACACATAACTAACGACCAACGACTAAGGTACGTACTGCCGACGGAGTCACTGGATAGTGATCAATGTAAATTTTGAGGAAAAATGTAAGTATGTCTCGGCAGTTCGCAATCGCAAGTCACATGGAAAAAGTTAGTTAGTGTTTACAAATTTGAAAGCGAAAGCGAAACCAATAATCGACATTCCCAATCCTCTTGTGTGATAAATATATTCTACTTAAATGGTAATGTGATAATATGATATTATCTCATTATCATTCACCTATCACTATGGTAAAGTTTTTTTAAAAAGTACTACATTTATTTGTTAGTTTTTTATTTATATTAAATGAGTATTTTATACAAAAAAAAAAAGGACTAAACCTGTAAATACTTAAGACTAAGATTTGTCGATCACAGGCCGCCTACAACAAGCATTGGGTTATCTTATTTCTAAATGATGTCACAGTTAAGTTACTAAAAGGATCAATATGCGAGAATTGTTTATTATACATATCAAGAGCGCGGGAGAAGAAACAGTTTCGAGTGTATTGTTTTTTTTCGGTGGCTAGGTGAAAAAAGATTAACTTTGCGTGAGGGGCGAATGGGGAGACGACGAATACATGATAGGCTTACTTTGGATAGCAATGTAGGAGAATTAATTTTGTAATTGATAATCTTAAACAAGCTTGCCATATCCGCGACTTTACGCCTGTTTTCGAGAGACAATAGTGAACAGTGTTGCAGGGAGTGCTGGTAATTCGAGTTAGGACGATTATTACGATAGTTGAGTATTTTTATGAACTTTTTTTGTACTTTTTCAATTCTGGCAATGTGACACTGAAAATAAGGACTCCAGATAGCACTGCCAAATTCCAGAACGGATCTGACAAAAGAAAAGTATAAAATTTTTAGGGTACGTGTCGTTTTAAAGGGTTTACTGATTCTATTTATAAGGCCTAGATTTCTAAACGATCTTTGAACTATCATATCGATATGTGTATTGAAGGATACCTTGTCAGTAAAGGTGCCCGAGTTAAAACAGTACCATAACGGTTTACGCCTAATTTTTTTAGTCATATTTCAATATTACATAATTTGTTTAAGCCGAATTGTATTTGTGCAGATACTGTTCTCGCATAATTAGATGTCGCCGAATTCTTTTACGAATATCAATTGTAACCGAATTGGTTTTACGCATATTTTCTGAATTCCGAATGGTAATACGGCAGAAAATGAGTTACTTACGCATAAATTAGTTTCGCAGAAAGTTAGTTTTCGCACAAGCTTTTTGTAGACTGACTGATTATTATATTTAAATAGCTCTTATCAATTTTTATTTTCGGAGAACTCTCGAGACATCTACTTAATTATTAATATATAATATATACTGACATTGAATATGATTATATTGACCCTTTATATTTATAAGAAATTATATTGGTGATGTGAAATAGCTCTCACTGTGTTCCTTGTATTTTAGTCCATTGTAAGTAGGTACCTATTGAAACATTGAACTGTTTAAAATAATGGTGTTGACACGGATATACTTATTATTACTTCGTTTTATATTTTGCATGCCAGCTGCTGGTAAAATGGGGCTATTCCCAGTAGTCCCATCTGGGAACCACTGGGAATAAAAATTTCCAGTAGTTCGCACCACTTGCCGGAGGTGCGGACTAGTGGGAATTTTTATTCCCAGTAGTTCGCACTGCGGACTATATATAATATAGAGTAAAAATGCTTTACTATGTTGATTTGTTAAATTTTTCGTAAAATTAATGTTTTTTTTAAATTGTCAGTCTAATTTTAAATGAATGTGTTAAATTAAAATTACTTTTTTTATATTCCTGCTCTTATAATACCATATGAAATTGAACACAGTTATGTTGAATTAAACAGTGCGAACTACTGGGATTTTGATTTTCCCATTTGTCCGCAGTGCGAACTACTGGGAATAAAAATTCCCAGTAGTTCGCACCACTTGCCGGAGGTGCGGACTACTGGGAAAAAAAATCCCAGTAGTTCGCAGTGCGAACTACGGGGTGCGGACTACTGGGAATAGCCCGTAAAATGTGCGCGTTTATGATTATGCAACTATTGGTAGTTGCATAATCATAAACGCGCACATTTTCAACCTTTTCACCTTTGTACCACATTTTAAACTGGACACAACTCTAACCTAACCTAAACCTATTTTTCTTTTCAAATTGACTTAACCTACACCTACTTAACGTACCGTAACACTGTCCGTCTCTTCTACTGTTGCCTGTTGTTCTCGCATCGAGGTCGGGTTTTTTTGTCAAACACGTGTCTCGTTGTTGCAGGGTACGCCGGAAGCAGCAGCGGTGGCTTGCCCCATCTGGCTGGGCGTAGCGGCGCGCTGGGCGGCGGACGCGGCGGGCGCGCGGGCGCTGGTGGCCAGCGCGCCGCTCGACCACGAGCGCTGCCTCATGCTGGGCGTCCCGCCGCGCCGCCAGGAACCCGCCAAGTCAGTCCCACAACACACCCGCTCGCTACACTATCTATGTCACGTGGCTGGGCGTGGCGGCGGGCGCGCGGGCGCTGGTGGCCAGCGCGCCGCTCGACCACGAGCGCTGCCTCATGCTGGGCGTCCCGCCGCGCCGCCAGGAACCCGCCAAGTCAGTCCCACAACACACCCGCTCGCTACACTATCTATGTCACGTGGCTGGGCGTGGCGGCGGGCGCGCGGGCGCTGGTGGCCAGCGCGCCGCTCGACCACGAGCGCTGCCTCATGCTGGGCGTCCCGCCGCGCCGCCAGGAACCCGCCAAGTCAGTCCCACAACACACCCGCTCGCTACACTATCTATGTCACGTGGCTGGGCGTGGCGGCGGGCGCGCGGGCGCTGGTGGCCAGCGCGCCGCTCGACCACGAGCGCTGCCTCATGCTGGGCGTCCCGCCGCGCCGCCAGGAACCCGCCAAGTCAGTCCCACAACACACCCGCTCGCTACACTATCTATGTCACGTGGCTGGGCGTGGCGGCGGGCGCGCGGGCGCTGGTGGCCAGCGCGCCGCTCGACCACGAGCGCTGCCTCATGCTGGGCGTCCCGCCGCGCCGCCAGGAACCCGCCAAGTCAGTCCCACAACACACCCGCTCGCTACACTATCTATGTCACGTGGCTGGGCGTGGCGGCGGGCGCGCGGGCGCTGGTGGCCAGCGCGCCGCTCGACCACGAGCGCTGCCTCATGCTGGGCGTCCCGCCGCGCCGCCAGGAACCCGCCAAGTCAGTCCCACAACACACCCGCTCGCTACACTATCTATGTCACGTGGCTGGGCGTGGCGGCGGGCGCGCGGGCGCTGGTGGCCAGCGCGCCGCTCGACCACGAGCGCTGCCTCATGCTGGGCGTCCCGCCGCGCCGCCAGGAACCCGCCAAGTCAGTCCCACAACACACCCGCTCGCTACACTATCTATGTCACGTGGCTGGGCGTGGCGGCGGGCGCGCGGGCGCTGGTGGCCAGCGCGCCGCTCGACCACGAGCGCTGCCTCATGCTGGGCGTCCCGCCGCGCCGCCAGGAACCCGCCAAGTCAGTCCCACAACACACCCGCTCGCTACACTATCTATGTCACGTGGCTGGGCGTGGCGGCGGGCGCGCGGGCGCTGGTGGCCAGCGCGCCGCTCGACCACGAGCGCTGCCTCATGCTGGGCGTCCCGCCGCGCCGCCAGGAACCCGCCAAGTCAGTCCCACAACACACCCGCTCGCTACACTATCTATGTCACTTCCCGTGACACTCCACGGAGGAGTTATAATAACCTTGTTATTCCAGCTTTGAAATGATAATTACGTTTTTATTCCGACTTTGGTGTGATTTATTGCATAGTTATTCCAACTTTGGTGTGATGATAGCATTGTTATTCCAACTTTTGTGTGATGATTGCGTTGCCATTCTAGCTTTGGTCTGATAATTAAATTGTTATTCCCGCTTTGGAACTATGATTGTATTGTTATTCCAGATTTGGAATAATGATAACATAGTTATTCTAGTTAGGAATGATGAGTAAATTCGGACTCCAGCTTTGGAAGTATGTTTTTTTTGTTATTCCATCGTTGGATTATTTTTTATCATATCTTTAAAATGATGATTACATTGTTATTCCAGCTTTAAAATCATGATAACATTGTTATTCCAGCTTGTTCGGCGCGGCGTTCTCCCAAGCTGCGGCTAAAAGCGGGGTGTCAGTGTCTTTAGACTATGTGGATTCGTCGGTAGTGTCACTGCCCATCGCACAGAGGGCGCAATTCCTAGATGCACTCACAGCGCTACTAGCGTGATGCTTGTACAGGTAGTCGGCATTAGAAGTGTAACAGTGGATCAGTGGTGAGAATCAATGGAGAGTATACAGTGCAAGAACTCTTAAATTTTTCAACCATTGACAGTATTTGACAGTTTCACCAACCACGATGGCTGCTTGTTCCAAGCGGCGAAGATTGCAGAACGCCATTGACGGATTCGCGCTCTTAAAGTTTACCTTTGTTTTATAGACACTCATTTTATAGAACCTGTCACTTCGCAAAAATTTCTCCTGAATCCGTGTTCATTTCAGGTCGTGTGATTGTTGATGGATCTACGTGAACCATATTTAAGATAACCTAAAATCAACACGAGTTTAGGAGAAAATAGCTTTGTTTTAAACGAAAATTCTACAAAGTGATAGGTACGAGTAATATACGTTCTATGAAATGAGTGTCGGTGAAGCATGAGGCAGAGAGATGCGTCAAATTAAGCCAGCAACATTCATAGTCAGATAAATGTGTTTTTTTAAATTAATTACAATGAGATATCGCTTTGCTTGACTTTGTTGACAACGAGTAAAAACCTCCATACGATCGCTGAACTATTCCTGTGGTTGCTGGTCACACCTTGTATACAAGTGATCTTGGTTTTGTTCAAACCTAGTTTTAGTTACTAAGAAAACCTCCAATGTACCTACCTATAAGTTAACTCTGATTATCTGCAGAGTTATGTGAAAGAATTGCGACATCGAATAGTTTCCCGTTTTGTCGTCTGTATTCCAACTATTTCACGCGAGATCGTCCCACGGGGTCACCAGACGTTGGGGGGAGTGGTGCGATCCCTTCCCCGCTACGCAGCTCCCCCGCTAACGCCCGTGTTATCACGAAACAGTCGCGTACGATGTAGTCTTATCTATAATAATTATGGTTGACACCAGTCATCCATTTAGTCAGATTTCCACAGGGGCGCATGCCATGTATGTAGGTATAAATTTGCTTTGTCAATTCATCTCGTAACACAAGAACGAAATAAGTCAATACACACCTAGAACAATTGATACGTGGCTAACGTGTGTACCGTGTGTGCGTAGCGTGCGCCCTAGTGGAAAACCGACCTTATAATGTATTTGACATCTCTTGTTTTTTGTTAAGCATGAATTTAATTAGTATTTTTTTTTGAAATCTTACAATATTTGTGACAAAATGTACTGTAACTGAGACACCTAGCTACTTATGGTTTAAGTGTACCATTGTATTTATGAATTAGAATTAAAAATTGAATTAAAGTAAGTAAAGGAGCCTTTAATTTATTGATATAATTCTATCTGGATCCACTGGCTCTGCGGAGGGTTGTTGCTTCCTCCTCTATGTCTTTTACCGCATTTATCGCGGGGAGTGTTCTGAATTATTCAGATTAATACCAGTGCATGCGTTTTTCGAGAGCTCGTTTGCCATGCACCTTATCTATGTGGAATCAGGTCTCTGCGTCTGTATTTCTGAACCACAACTTGGGGGGCCTTCAAAAAATGAGCCTACTCTTTTGTCAAAGGTCGGCAGCGCACCTGCGATTCCTCTGGTGTTGCGGGTGTTTATGGGTCGTGATGATCACTTCCCACATTTAAAAAAACCACCAAAACTGGCTATTTTTAGCTATTTAGACCTAACCAGTGCTAATAGGTGAAGCTTAGCTCCATCATCAGACCCTCGACGACGTCACCAAGTGTACCTTTAATAACGGTGTATGCTAGAATTAATATGTTAAGATTGTGCATAATTTCTGAGTGGGTACGTTTGTATACTTCACGACAATTCCAACGTTGACTTCGGAGTGCCACAAGGAGGCGCACTCGAGCCAACTTCTTTCCTTATTCGCTTTATGTGTAATCGTCGGTCATACCGCATTATATCGTAACTAACAAATTCAATAAGTCGCAAAATGTACTTAACTGACTTACGTGCTAAGGTGTATTTCGCACCTTATTCATTTGTTCGTTACGCGATATTGTGCAGTATCACCGACGTAATGTGTGTCTTGTTTTCGAGAGGTTACGCATTGCAATAACTATTTAATACATGCTACATTTTACGGCCTCGTAAATCACATGCATGACAATAATATAGACACTCTTGCAAAAAAAACGGGCTCATTCGATTTTTTCAAGTAATGTAACAGTAACTAAATAAGGTTTAACGCTACGTAATTAAACTACTCGTAATGTTATTTATATAAAATTATGATTACTCTTAGTATTTTTTTAAATTTTAGTATTACAAAATCTCATTTAGTTACAGTATATATAAAGTACTTGAAAAAATCGTAACAGCCCGTTTTGTTTGCAAGCGGGTTACATTTTACCGTTGATAATGTTTTAGTTAAATTTAAATATGCGGATTTCAAACCTTCATAATTGTTGCGATTCTGTATGTTCGATCTCAGACCACCGCTTAAAGTTATATGTATCGCAATATAATATCCACACTTAAGAAAGGGGCTGAGCTTACTTATAAGGGGAGGAATAGAAAGCACTTAAATAGGAAACAGGTAGTAGGATGGAATAAGCATGTCCGCGGTGCTCATGCGGAGGCTCGACGTTGCTATCAAACGTGGTTGCTGCTCGGTAAACCTACTTGTGGGCCTGTTTTTCAAGATATGTGTGATTCAAGGCGGTTATTTAAATCTAAATTAAAGTTCTGTCAAGATAACCAGCAACAAATAAAGATGGATATAATAGCCAAAAATCACTCAGAAAAACAATTTAAGAGTTTTTGGAAGGCCACGAATAAATTAAGTCCTAAATCGAGTCTCCCTGTGAGTATTGGAGGCTTGCACGAGCCTATTGATATTGCCGGCGCTTTTCAGAAGTTTTTTATGGTTAAGTCACCACTGTCAAGTACGCAGCGGGTGGTCGGCGAGGAGTCCGTCAGTGCGAGTGATCTCTCTGTAAGATTTACTGCTAAAGAAGTTCATTCAGTTATACAGGGAATGGTAAGAGGTAAATCTCCAGGTCACGACGGTCTCAGCGTCGAGCACCTTAAGCATGCAGGGTTACATTTGCCGCGGGTGCTCTCCTTGTTCTTTAACTTATGTATAAGTCATGGTTATCTTCCAAGGGAGCTGATGTTAACCGTTGTAGCTCCTATCATTAAAAATAAGACAGGGAACGCCTCCGATATGTCGAATTATAGACCAATTTCACTAGCTACTATCCTAGCTAAGGTGTTGGACAGTCTGCTTGATAGCCATCTAGCCCAACACATTGAGTTATCCGATACTCAATTCGGATTTAGGGCCGGTCTTTCTACGGAGAGTGCCATATTGGCTCTTAAGCAGACTGTTCAATACTATACTTGTAGGAAAACGCCGATTTTTTCCTGTTTTTTGGATTTGTCGAAGGCGTTCGACCTAGTTAGCTATGATGTGTTATGGCATAAACTCCAAAATGAAACGAAGGTTGCTCCTGAGGTTATTGCTTTGTTTAAATATTGGTATGGCCATCAAAGGAATAGCGTCAGGTGGAACGGCTCGTACTCGGACGTGTACTCCCTGCAGTGTGGGGTGAGGCAAGGAGGACTGAGCTCGCCGCGTCTCTTTAACGTTTACATGAACCAGCTGATGGATGGGCTCGGTAGCACCGGAGTTGGCTGCCATGTAGATGGAGTTTGTATCAATAACATAAGTTATGCAGATGACATGGTGCTTCTGAGTCCATCTATCGGTGCTCTAAGGAAACTGTTGTCCATGTGTGAGGCCTACGCGATGGCTCATGGGCTCAAATATAACGCTAACAAGAGCGAGCTCATGGTGTTTAAGGCGGGTAACAAGACCTACGCCGAAATACCTGAGGTCTTACTATGCGGTGCCCCGCTGTCTAGGGTAGTTAAATTTAAATATTTGGGCCATTGGGTCACTGAGGATCTAAAAGACAACTTAGATATAGAAAGGGAACGAAGATCGCTGGCTGTCCGATGTAACATGTTGGCCCGCAGATTTGCACGTTGTACGACTCCCGTAAAAATAACTCTTTTTAAAAGTTACTGTCAAGCGTTTTACACGTGCAGTCTGTGGGTCTCGTTTACGCAGCGGACATACAGCGACCTTCGCGTCCAATATAATAACGCGCTGAGGGCGCTGCTGGGGATGCCGTGGCGCTGCAGCGCATCGGGCATGTTTGCGGCCGCGTGCGTCGACGGCTTTGCGGCCGTCATGCGCAAGCGGGGCGCGTCGGCGCTGCGGCGCCTGCGCGGCACCGCCAACAGTGTCCTTCGCGTGTTCGCGGACCGGTGGGACTCTCCACTCCTGCGGAGATGGATGCAGCTCCACACCGATCTTTAGTTTTAATTAAAATAATTTTAGGTACCTACTAACATAGCTTTATATTAACTAACAAACTATGGATTCTTTTATCTGATATAAACTATTATTATTATTATCTTTACCAATCACGGGACTATGGGAGTCCCGGACCTTTGGAAGGCGTACATGGAGCCGAAGCCAACACGCAGAGGCCCTTTAGACAAGTTTAATTTAGTAAAGTTATGGGACACCAACCGGCGATTGTCCCTGAGTTCAAACTAAAGAAGTATGCTCCCACGGACAACCACCGGTCAGTGTAAAGACTATTTAAGAAGGATGGGAATACTAATAATAGGTTCTATGAATGAACTGATATGGATTGGTGAACTAGGCTATTGATGAAACTACGGCGCCTGCCTGGCCAATGCTAATTACTTTGGTTTAAATGGCAGGCGGTGACTCGCCAACTCAATGGAATGGACCTCCCGAAATAGCCACATATATATAGCAGCAGGGAGGCAACAGTTCCAGAGGGGCTAAGGGTGGAGAGGTGCTTCTGGACTTTAAACGACCATAAGGTGCCCACTCGCCACTTATGCAACACATCCACACTTCGAGCATATACTTAGCTCTTGCGACTCCACTCTGACCGGCCAATAAAGGCAAGCCAGAGGTGAGGGTCTGTTCCTCGTCATTGCACACCGCAGCCGGCCGGTGAAGGCAAGCGTGAGGTGAGGAACAGGACCTACCCTCGGGAGCACTCAGGTCCGTGGTGTCGCCACTCACCACAGCTCGCCACTAGCTGCCCTAATATTATTATTATTAAGTGGCAGTGGGCGGGGCACATTGCTAGTAGAACTGATGGCCGTTGGAGCGGAAAGGTTCTAGAGTGGCGACCGCGAACCGGGAGACGAAGTGTTGGCAGACCTTCCACAAGGTGGACTGACGATCTGATAAAGGTCGCGGGAAACCGCTGGATGACAGCAGCAGAGGACCGATCGTTGTGGAAAACCTTGGGGAAGGCCTTTGTCCAGCAGTGGACGTCTTGCGGCTGATAATGATGATGATGATGCGTAAAAATTATACGTAGGTACCTACACGTATGGTAACTGCAATAACTCGGTCACAACTCTTCATCGTCTGAAACCTTCAACATACCATCACAATGGAGAGCGGTCTGTGGATCGTTTCCTTTTTCCAAGTAATAGTAACTTCTCAATGCTTTCCACACCCCTCGTATTCAGCTCTAAAGTGTTCTCTTGAGCATAACATTGAGGGCGATGTAGGTGAAAGCTGTTCCTGACGCCGTTCATCCGCAGCGGGCACGTGGTGGATGGCCGGCGGGCCGTGCAGCTGCCGGGTCCAGCGCTCGAGAGCTACGCTGGCTTGTTCACCATTGACGGTGCATTGCCCGTGATCCACCTATGTGGATTACAGAGAGTAGACTGGACGAAATCAATAGGTAGGTTTAGTTTAGTTAGTTTTTCAGAGGGCCCTAATAGCCAAAATAAACTAGGTTTAGGAGCTCCGTCGACTTTGTTAAAGTCTTCTAAAATGCCCAGGTAGACAACATAGGTTGATCACAGGCAATACAGGACGGTTGACGATACGCACCACTCCAACCAGTTCCTGTGGTATTTCCCTCTGGTGGCACAGGCCGCGGCCACGGCACCAGTACTTATGTTGTTGGCAGGCGGGTGTATCCTTGCCGGTCAGTCTGTTCATGGAACATGCTCCGTTCAAATAACGGCTCCTTCAGTCTCAGGGAACACTGGGCTTTGAACCATCATGTCATATACATCGACCTACCAGTAGGCGCGGGGTTTAGTTGACAGTGAGGAAAGATAATGCCGGAATGAGATGCAGGTCGGTGAACAGCTCTACTTAACTGTGACCCAGTTCTTCCAGCTCTTCCTGGAGCTGCAGCCCAACAAGTTCTTTATGTCCGACCGTTTTTTGTTCTGTGACCGGTTACCTATTTGAGTATTGTTGATCGAAGTTTTCGTTTAAAAGTTTAAATGTGACCATATTATTAGAAGTGACTGTGCCTAGGTAGAATTCGGCAGCAAAATATAATTTATAAATACCAAATTATTGATGTACCTACAGCCGGGTTCATAAATATGTGTACACTTGTGTACTTTGTCTATTAAGTGACATTTTAACCAAGTGCCTACCAGGGGCACGTTTTATAAAGCTACAAGTAACAATTTTACAGGGCTAAACTGGCAACACTGCTCAAATGGCTGATCGTCATTGGTCGAGGTTGTGTCAAATGAAAACTTGTAACGTGTAAGTAAATTGTAATTTGTAGCTGTATAAAAAGGCCCCAGGGGTACTTTTTCTGGAATACATTTTTAAAACTAAGATGACATTGCTTATGGCTTAGTTTGCTTCGTTTCTTATGTCCTTTGCAAAGGAACGAGGACTACAGCGATTAAAGACAAGGTACTAAAGTGTACACATTTATGAACTCGACTGCACTATCGTCCTGTGCCTATAAATAAAATAAAAAAATAAAAATAAAATAAAAATAAAAATTATTTATTTTCAGATTTCTCAGATCCATAGGTTGTTAGTTAGGTACAAAAACACTTATAAAAACTACGTTAGTACATTATTAAAATTTACATTCACATAAACTATCTCAGGGTCGTAAGACATGAAGGTCGGTGTATCGGCGGAGAATATCCGAATCCCACCTATCTGCTATCATCTTCAGGATGCTATTTGTGCTCCCCCTCATCTGTTTCACCACAGAAGCCGTCTTCTTCCGTACTACGGCATAAAAGTCCTCTACGCTAGCTCCGGCAAACATCCCAGAGGCGCTGCAGAATCGAGGAAGCCCAAACAGCATCCTGAAGATGTTAATATATTGGATTCGCAGGGTATTGTAGGGCCTCAGCCTGAAACTAGCCCACAGGCCGCACGTATAGAAGCTTTGACAGTAAGCTCTAAATAAAGTCAGCTTCACTTGAGCACTGCAGCGCGCGAACCTGTGCGCCAGCATCCCGCCTCGGACCGACAACGCCCTGCGCTCCCGCTCTATATCGAGATCGTCTTTCAGGTCCTCGGTCACAATATGACCTAAGTATTTGAAATGTGTAACACGATTTAAAGGAACTCCGTTTAACATTATTTTGGGCGAGTAGGCTGGACACTTAATCTTACCTTTGAAAATCATGAACTCACTTTTGGTAGCGTTATACTTCAAACCATGCTGTTCTGCGTACATCTCGCATGTATCAATAAGCTTTCTAAGGCCTGATACTGATGGGCTCAGCAGCACCATGTCGTCCGCATAACTAATATTATTTACACAAACATTATCAATTCTACAGCCAGCATGAATGCTGCTGAGCCCCTCAATCAGTTCATTTACATACAAATTAAACAATCTGGGTGAGGTTAGTCCCCCCTGCCTCACCCCACACTTTAGCACATATGGATCTGAATATTCTTTAGCCCACTTTACCAAATTTATCTGATTGCTATACCAGTGTGACATGATTCCTGTCACAGCCGGATTTATGCCTGTCTCCTTCATCTTTGACCACAGTATATCATACGACACGGTATCGAACGCCTTAGAAAGATCTAGGAAACAAGCATAAATGGGCGTATTTCTCTTCACATAATAACTTACTGTATGTTTTAAGGCTAATATTGCACTCTCAGTGGATAGTCCTTCACGGAAGCCGAATTGAGCATCATGTAATTTAACATGTAGGTTCAAAAACCTGTCAAGAATCCTATCCAGTACCTTTGCGGTGACTGTAGCCAAAGAAATCGGCCTGTAATTACTTTTATCCGCGAGATCTCCTGTAGAATTTTTAACTAGGGGAATGACCACAGTTTTCATCAAATCCGGAGGTAAATAAGTGTGTCTCACGCAGAGCGTGAACAGCATAGATAACAACCTCCCAATGTGCGAGCCCGCGTGCTGGAGGTGCTCAATGCTGAGTCCGTCGTGCCCCGGTGACTTACCTCTTTTCATGTTAGCTATAGCTAGTCTAACGTCCTTAGCGGAGACTACAATTGACTGACCTGTCATATTGGACTCATCATTGAACACCTCCCGCACGGGTTGGGAGGGGGGCTCCATCTTAAAATAATCCCTGAAGATGTTAGCGACATCTTTGGGTTCACTCACGCCATCCACACTGGCCGACAGACTTGGTTTATAACTCATTTTTTTGGTACTTTTCCAAAACTTTCCAAACTGCTTAGTTGAATGTTGTGTTGCCAATATGTCACATTGAATCTGCACTTGATAATTTTGACAAAACTTAAGCTTAGATTTAAAAATTCTACGACTAGAGCACATTTTTTCATAAATAGGGCCACTATTGGGCTTCCCATGTGATACATATGTAAAAAAATCTAACCTAGCTTGCTTGTGACTGTGTGATACATGTTTATTCCAGCCCAGAATACTTTTAGCTTTGTTATTCACATTCGACTTATGCACACTACTCTCTACAGATGCTCTAGTTAGTGCGCTAATTATGTCACCGTATAGTTGATTAATAACCCTTCTGTGTGAAGTATCTTGACACATACTATCTGCACAGTATTGAAGTTCATGCGGAAAATCTACAACTTTTAAATAGGTATTACATAGCTCTGAGTACTTAGCAGTGTGTTCAGGGCTTCTAACTCCCCATTTCCCCCCAGTTCTATAAACCTTATCTTCTGTGAAGTAACAGTCAAGTGTCGATCATTGGTCCTTGTCGATTACTGGTTCCATTACATACCTACATTCTTTTTTTGATTTTTATTCTACGGGCGCCCTGTTTACGTCGGTATGGCAGTAAACGTTATGCCGTCTGAGGCGCGTTGAAATACTTGTAGATTGTAGCATTCAAAAATTAAAGAAGAAAGATGTCATCTGCACAAAAAACTCCATTCGCCGGACGCCGCCGCTATCGGGGCATAAATGTCTGTGCAAAAAAGAGCATGCGCCTGTAATGGTCCCATCCAGATAAATAAAACGAAAAACACTTTATCCATACACAGCTTAGCTGTCACAACCTTTATTCTTACTTCATTATCGTCTTTAAATTAATTATGTCACTAAAAGACGCTTAATGGTGATCATCGATTCCTGTCTTATTCTTAAACTTCACAGATCAATTACAATTAAAACCCAAGGCGTTAATTTGTTTCATCATAGTTTACCATCTAGAAATTGCGTGATCATCTGATATGCCCACGCTGGCTGGTCATGAGGCACCATGTGTCCCGCATTGCGAATCAGAAGCTCTGTCAAGTTCCCGGCCTTTTTCCAGTAACCTGCTATGTCATGGCCCACCATCCAAATCTCTCGTCTGGCTGTCTGGTATGTTTTTGTTGAATCAAACATTAAATTCTGGAGGAAATTCTCTTGCATAGGATAAGCAACAATTATGTCTAACTGGCCATTATATATTAACAGTTTATAGTGTGATAGTAATATTTCTATCTCTCGAGCAGTTGATTTCAAAATGTCTAACTCCAGATGCTTTTGCACTTCCTCCCCCGAGTTAAACGCTAGACCACCAACGTGAATGCTCTGTCTCACTTTTGCATTCTGTAAAATGGAAGCAAAATCAGATATATCGTCATAAGATTTCAAAATATTGTAGTAGTTCTTAAAACCAGTAAAGTTGTTGAAGTATGAGAATCTTTCCTTATTCATACTACCATCCATCAAAATATCCATGAACACGTTGGCTCGGTCCCAGGCCTCTGCTTTAATTGCACATTCTATTTCTAACTGGACCTTCAGAAATACCTGTAACTGATTTTTGTCGATAAGCCCATGTTGGTACAAGTAGTTTCCATAGTCGAGCTGATTAACAGGGTCGCAGAATCCGTTGCCTATAGCCATGCCCTTCAAATTGATCTTTTGATTGGGGCACTGTTTCGTAGTAAGAATGTGCATGGCCAATGAAGGTACATACTTCCCAGCATATGATTCACCGGTTATATAAAAACGATTTTTTCTTAATTTCGGAAACAAAGTAAAGAACTGCTGAAGTGCCGAGTAGAGGTTCTTCGCGATGCAGCTCTGATCGTTGCAGTATCCACTTTCATGGCCTGTGAAGCTAAACCCAGTGCCGACGGGGTTATCAATGAAAATAAGATGATTTTCTAATGCCCAGTGGGTTTCTCGCGAAATAATCTTGTTTTTTTCAGTTCTCAATGGTCCTATCTCAGTAAATAAACCGAATAGAGAACTTCCTCCGGGTCCCCCTTGCAGCCAGAGAAGCACAGGAGCTTCAGTACTTTTAGAGAACGCCGGGAAATACCAGAAAAACAGGTTGGAATTTAGTTGTCTGTCCACGGTAAAGAAACCGGCGTGGCTTTTGAAGCCCATTTTAGTTGTAATCGAGACCCGTGACAGATTTTGAGCTCGTGTTATGTACTTGGGTCGTAAGAGAGGAGTAAGTATTAGGGGTGGCGCGGAACAACAGTCGAAATGGGACGCAACTTTCAAAAAGGGGTATGGGTAAGGAAAGTAGACCGCTGATGAAGAACTAACCCAATAATATACAAAAAAAAATACTGCCCTCGGCAAAAGTTTTAATGATTCTTGCATGGATAAAATGTATATTTTACTTCTTTGATATATAATACTATAAAACACGCTATCGATGCTTGACGTTTGACAATATGCGTTGACCTTTGGCCTTGGCGTTGATGTTATCTGATGATCCGAATTACGCACAGCATTTTCTGTGACTTGAAATACATCCTCTAAGGCCTTTTGCGCACAAGAAAAGTTACCATTTAACCTTCGTATGCAAAAGGTAAAAATCCAAAACAATAGTAGTATAGAGCGTAGTGTATACTAATATTGGACCCTATTCTACGTGCAGATCGCTTAAATAACCTAAAACTAAACTGTCTAATTTTTAAGGGGCTTCTAAACGGGCCATGTTTTGCTGCAATTTGTGGCCGGCAACTAGTGCTATCTTACTCGTATGTTAGAGCAAGATGCGTATAGTTGCCGGCCACACATTGCCGTGAAAATGTTGCTCGTTTAGAAGCCCCCTTAGACAATGTTTAGACGTCAGATTTAAGAGTGCTATTCCAGAACGTCAATGTAAAGTTGTATAGACCGCCTAAAATAAGAAACTTCAGATTCAAATTAGCGCTGTCATTTTGATTATGACAGCTGCTCATAGAATAGCAAAGTGTTTTAGCGGAGGCCATTTGCAACATTAAAAGATGGCGGATGTTTAATCTGTTTTAGCTTTGTATTTTTGTGTATTTAGGTGTCTAGAATTCTTTTCTGATAGTGATTTGTGTTTTTTATGCCCTTGTGTTGCATAGTAATAGAAGACTTGGACTTATTTCGTGTATCTGGCATTTTACTTCTCGTTTTAAGTGGACTCGCAGTGGTGCAGAGGTTAAAACTATCTTGACCTCTGTCCTACAGATCACCGTACACCGTTGTCCCCAATCTTCCTGGAGAAAATTTGATTGTATTTTATTGCTATATTGATTTATACTTATATATACTTGACACTGGCGAAATCACGGGCAAAGAAGAAGTGTTTTAGCGACACCTAAATCAAATTAGGAAGTTTAGGGGCCACTATAGAATCGGGTCCATTATCAAGATTACGATGTCATTTGGTACATAGTACTACAGAGATAGATTGAGGTCCGTAATAGCACATAGGCCACTTTTTAACGCAGAACCTCCTCCTTTTTTGAAGTCTGTTAAAAGAAACTGGGGACAATATCACATATATTGACCTAGTCCCAAACTAAGCTCTAGGGTTGTACTAAGGGTAGTTGACAAAACTTACTTAGATAGAAAAATACATACTTAAATATTCAGAAACAAAATACTCGCGTCTATCTTTTCTTTCCGCTAGCTTCATAGGCATCACTGCCAACGATAGGATACTGTGTAAAAATTCACTATGACTTGTCCTTAGCGCGGTGCGGATACTATACTTAAATCACGTCATTTTTATCGTGCGAAAACTTCCAGACAATAATTTATTTGTTGTGATGTCACGCTGCGCGGGCCTTTTGCCAAATGGAGATATTTTTTGTGTTGCGCCGTGCCACGTTTCGTTTCGCGCGTGACTAGTTCTCGTTTTCATGCAAGTGGAATTTCATTGGTTACGTGTTACGCTCGGGATTTTGCTTTGTTTCATTTTTAACTCACAACTGAAAATAAAGGGGTGGGCCTTCGTATGATTCTATTGAATATGGTGAGAATTTTCGACGGTTTTTATGTAATTTGTCATCGTTGGAATTGTGTCAACGTGCTACCATTATATTTACGTTTAGACTAAAATGAGTTTCAGTAAAGGAAACCCTTTTAGAAACCGCCCTGACACCGACTATACATATTTCTGCAGTCATCCTCTGTTTATTAAGATAAGATCACACTAACGAGACCTAATTACGTCTACTTACAGTCTAGTCCATAAAATATGTGTACACTTTAGTACATTTTCACTTTAATCAGTGTGAAAATTCATATATGGCAGTTTAAACATGACATTAAATAGACAAGGTACGGTCACGGACGTTAATTTGTGACCCATTAAAAAAAAGTTTGAGTTCGTCAAAATGTCATTAGGCATACCTTGGAAATGTCAAGTCATTTTGTAACTTGTAAGAAACTCAACCTTATTGTTGTAGAATGTCAGATTGACTTTTGACCTAAGGTGGGCCACAAATTTGTTTCTTGGACTTACTACAAATGTACACATATTTATGAACTCGACTGTATATTATGAGGGTTACAGTTTAGTTTCGGTTGAGAGAAAGTGACAGAGCTATATAACTACTGTCCCTTGCTCTCAACATAAGCTGAACTGCTTTAGTATGTCATGGAAACTACACAGACCAGCTATTGGAAACATATAGTCGCGGAGCTCACGACACTAAACCTAGTACGACAAGACTACCGGATGATATTTTATATATTTAGTCTCATCAATATTTTTATAATTATTTTTTTATTTCTTTGCCAGGTTTTTCGAATTGCAGCATCACCATTTCATCCCCATATTAATGACGAGACTAAATATATATTATATATCATCCGGTAGTCTTATCGTACCAGGTTTAGTGTCGTGGGCTCTTAGGAAAATACATATTAAATACTTAATTAACAAACAAACAAATCTTTCCTTATAATATTATATATAGGTATATAGTGTAGAAGAGGGCAAACGAGCATGTGGGTTACCTGATGGGAAGTAATCACCACCGCCTATAAACACCAGCTACTCGAGAAGAGTTGTGAGTCCATTGCCGGCGAATTAGGGAAATGAAAGCTCTTTTCTTGAAGGAACCCGTATCATAACTGGTTGGAAGGGAGTTCCTTCGTGCTTATTGAAACGCATGGTGAAAGAATGACATTCATCTAGGCTGCACCTTTCGGGGCAGTGGTCCAACTGCTTTGTCCAACTGACAAAAAAAAAACATTTGAATATCAGATTAACAGGTTCGACGGAGCTAATGTTTCTGGGTGGTATGGCCCTCCGGGCCAGCTGAAGAACTAACATAACCTAAACCTACATCATATTTATGATGGCATGCCAAATGAAGTTAGGAACCACAATCATAACAAATAATGCTGACCACGCCAGTGAGGTGCGATTGATCACGCCCACTGATCATTTCTTGTCCCTTTCATTTGCATACAAAAGTGCAACAGAGACGGCGCTTTGCTAACTCTTTAACGTGGACAAGGTATAGAGTGAGCAACATATTATTGCATATCAGTCTTACGTATTCCTCCGTCCCTTCAACACAGACAGACCACAGACGAGCAAAATACCCCTTCTACACATTCGCAGATAATTAACATGGACAAGGTATAGAGTGAGCAACATATTATTGCATATCAGTCTTACGTATTCCTCCGTCCCTTCAACACAGACAGACCACAGACGAGCAAAATACCCCTTCTACACATTCGCAGATAATTAACGTGGACAAGGTATAGAGTGAGCAACATATTATTGCATATCAGTCTTACGTATTCCTCCGTCCCTTCAACACAGACAGACCACAGACGAGCAAAATACCCCTTCTACACATTCGCAGATAACACTTGCTGATGCATCTGCAGACGTGTAGAAAAGGCAGAGCTAAATAAAACATTGTAAAATGTGAAATGTAGCACATTTAATATTGTTCAGAAACTCTCTTATCTTTTCTTCTGCAGTCGTCAAAGAGACACGTACGAACGCGAGGAGCACACTCGCTGAAAACGGCGCACTTTTAAAGTTATGCGACTCGACTCTTGACGGCTGGAACGAGCTACGGACTTAAGGCGTGGTTATTTTTAACTTTGCGTGTTTGTTTGTTTGTTAATACAGATATGAATAATGTACTGCGTTGTAAAACATTGTAAAATTTTAAGTTGCTATTTTTAATGATATTATGATGACGTTGGAAAATATACTCAGTTGTTCACGGTCTATGATAGTGTATTATTCTTCGGCTCGGAACTTTAAAAACATTAGACAGTAAAAAATAAATATAGCGTCACTTATACACACTGGCTTTTCGAGTACACGTGCAGCATGGTATCAAATCTGGATTGCTCTGCTTACAATTTTAAACATTACACGAACTATCGATGCAAATCCTAATAAATGGATAAAATAAAAACTATTATAATGTTGAGTTCTGTAACAGTGTAAAATATAATAAAGAAATATTGACCTTTAATTGTATTTTTACGATCAATTCACGATGAAAGCCTGAAACCGGAAAAGCCTCGCCGAGTCCGGGGCGGTTGGTCGTCTAACGACTGTTTAGCGCACAGCGACGAGACCGAAACAAAACCGGAACCATTTTGATTAGGCATGTAGCACACTGCCATGAAACCCGGTTCCGTTTCGGTTTCATGGCCAGTGAACAGCCGTAAATAATAATAAACCCGCTCGTCTCTTGCGACTCGCGCGCTCATATTCTCTGAAAGAGACTGCGTACAGACAAGCCGAACAATGCAGTATAAAGACCTGCTTTGACCTAGTTCGCTTTCCATGAGATCGACGTCTGTTATCCACCGTGAGTAAATCAAATGGGTCAGTATGGGGACGTGTTTATATCATAGTCGTGAGAATATCAGTCACCAGTAAAGCGTTCGCCAAACACGCGTGGCGTGGCGCGTTCTTGACGTGGAAATTAGCAACGAGTTGTATGCAGGCCGTCACACAGACCTCGCTACGCGTGATGATAGCGTGGCGTGATCTGTGACCTGTTGTGTCGCCCTGCATACAACTTCTTGTTAATTTCCACACCAAGATCACACCACACACCACCGTCGACCCCACATTGCATTTAAAAATAAAAATACTAACTTGTACAGATCGGCACAGAGATAGCTTATAATCTAGAATAGCACATAAGCTAGTTTTAATTCTGAATAAATCGTGAATAACGGTAACATAGTAAATAAACTCAAACTGTTCTTTTACCAAAGTTTCGCTTTATAACTCACCTGTTTTATGAGTCCCTGGAAGTATAAATCAAACAGGCCTCTCTGGCCCCGCAGGATTACATTTGACCTGCGGTATTGCGTCTAATTTGGAGGTTACAAACGCCCCGAGTCCCGACTCAGACAAATGGCGCCTGCCATTTATATAATTGTGTGTGTGAGACTTTATATGCCTTGACGCCTTGAAACTTTTATATCATTACAACACATGATACAAAAACCGGGCAAGAGCATGGCTGATCAAGGAAAGACGTTCCCACGTGTCGGGGAGGCACCATATTCTTTTAAGATTTTGTTTTACCAATTGGTGGTTTTTTTGGTGACTAATATGTATATTCATGCCCATAAATAACAGCTTTCTAGAACCAGGAGTCTTTAAGCTATGCTGCGCACTGGCGGCCGGACATGACGAAACTTTAAGGGTTCCTAGTTTGACTACGGAACTTCCTCTCTCTCAAGCTGCGACGAACAAGCCATAATTTATTCAAGTGGGTAAACGCGAATGTCTCTGAATGTAATTGCATTTGACTTCACATTAGGCTAGGCGTGTGTCGTGGCTACCAAAACCGTTAAAAGAATTACCAATGGGTTGCGGTCTGTATTATTATTATAAACGGGGTTGAGGTGGGCCTTATGTGCCGCTCCGACCATTGGTAATCTATTGTGGCAGCCCTTTGTTTAGAGCTCACCGCAAAAGGCCCGTTACGTCCAGGAATTTCCAGATGCTTGCATTGGGCAGTTGTATCTCTTGTGGGTTCATGATTATGTTGCAGTATTTAAGGCCAATTCAAAACCAATTTAGGTACCTAAGGTTTTTTTTATTTTTTTATTAACGCGTTACAGGAAACCCAATGCGATAGTATACCAACATAGCATAAACTGACTTACTGTCTATTCATATTGTACATTATAACATAAAAAGTCATTTTGGTGAATTCACACGAAGAACATGAGAACAAATCAGTCTTCTCAGCCACTTCATTTAGAATAAGTAAGGCTCGAGTGAGAGGGGCCTTATTTAGAAGATTACTCCGGCCGCGTGGAACATGGAACAACTTAGGTTTCCGCCGCCGCAATATATATTCATCAGGTACCTACAGATAGACTTACCATTTCAAGAATACCTGGATTATGCGCCTTACCTCTAATCAATTTTAATATTATTTGAGCCAATTCAAAGTTCCTTCTAGCCTCTAGCTTGTAATAAGTAACTGCACTGCTAAAATATTCACCTATGCAATAATAGCAAATAGCACATTATATTATAGCATGCTGTGTTATAGACACTGCTAGGAGCATCCATGAAGAATTCAGTCATAATTTTTCATGGATCAGCTTAGCAGATTACATCACTATTTTTGAGTGCAAGAGTCGTGATATCATTCATATATGCAATAGAAGGAGTATGGTAATTAAAATGCTGCATTGCGGCACGCCAAAAGATAAAGGTTCCCAGCCTTGGCAATTCTTACGGTTGCAAGGTGCAGGGTCCGTCCAGATCGCTGTCACTATCTTATAGTATAAATAAGCTACCGTAAAGCATAGTTGGGAGGCCATTAGCAACGTCAAAAGATGGCGGATGTGTAATTTGTTTTATTTTTTAATTTTTGTGTATCTAGGTGTTCAAAGTTCTTTTTTGTTAGTGATTTGTACTTTTAATGCCTTTGTGTTGCACAGTGATAGAAGACTTGGACTTATTTCGTGTATCCTGGCATCTTACTTCTCGTTTCAAGTGGACTCGCAGTGGTACAGAGGTTAAAACTACCTTGGCCTCTGTCCTACATATAACCGTACAACGTTGCCACCAATCTTCCTAGAGAAGATTGGATTGTGTTTTATTGCTATATTGATTTATACTTATATACATATACTTGACACTGGCGAAATCACTTAATCGTGGAAACGCCATATTCCCGCGGTTTCAGACAACTCTTAGGGTTGGCAACGCAGTTGCGGTATTAGTATAGAAGTCATGAGGATTAAATTGTCTATGGGTCACAAATCCCACTTCCCATCCATTATATAAAAAAACCTTCCGCTAAGCAGCAGTATATTTCTGTTCCGGTGTGGTAATAACTTTGCCTACAAAATGATTATGTCCTCGAAGTTAGCAGCGCAGCGTGTTTGCAGACTTAAGTTGACAGTATTGCGAAACTTTGACAACGTTCGACAGTGGCCACGAAATCAATTTAATTCACGTCTACATCTAAGTTAGTAAGAGCTTTATAGTGCCAAGAGATTTGAACTATGAACCTAATAATATCTGATAAATATTGGGACTCTACCTAACAACAACCATATTGAATTTAGCTAAGAACTATCGTAGTTAAACTAGTTTCTATTTACAAAAATCGCATTACCATAGTATAAATAGTGTGTTTTTCATTTATTTAGGAGTTTACTTATTGCCGCTCGATACTTAATACCTACGAAGACAACCGAACGGGGCGACGCCTCGGCCCCGACTAAACCGGCTCCATCCGTCCTGTTGAGTATGTTTGTGGTGGCTCGCGGCGCGTACGGTCGAGGCACGCACACATGCAAGCCGCGCGGTATACATTTTTTAGTGTAACTACTGTTTATACTTAGTGAGTTCTTTCGGTGCTATGGTTCCACAGATAGATACACAAGATACATACGGCAAACTTATATCACCCCTTTGTTTGTGTCGGCAGTTAAAATAGCATTAATTAACCTAGCTCCCAGCCAGGCAGAAACATTAATTCTAGAACCGCCAATAAATACAACGTTGCATAATAAATCCCGTCCGTGTGACCGCAGTTTTAAATCACGTCCTGTCTGCGGCGGAACGAGTACAGTACGAGTATAAATAACAGGGAAATGTTATAGCTCAATTTGCCAGTTTTAGTTTAGGAAATGTACGAAAGCTGGATACACATTAGGTATTTGGAATTTGAACAGGAGAACTAAAGTAACCGATATAGCCCACCGGATTGCAAACCTTAAGTGGCAGTGGGCGGGGCACATTGCTCGTAGAACTGATGGCCGTTGGAGCGGAAAGGTTCTAGAGTAGCGACCGCGAACCGGGAGACGAAGTGTTGGCGGACCTTCCACAAGGTGGACTGACGATCTGATAAAGGTCGCGGGAAACCGCTGGATGACAGCAGCAGAGGACCGATCGTTGTGGAAAACCTTGGGGAAGGCCTTTGTCCAGCAGTGGACGTCTTGCGGCTGATAATGATGATGATGATGATTTGGAATTTGGATGGTTATTTGAAAAACCGGAACCGCCCTCTAATTATTATTTATTGTATTCCGATTTGAACTCTATTTCGAATCGAATCAGCTCGAGCACTACTCACACTTGACCGTTTTTAGTATTTGAGGTTTTTCTTTAGGGTTTGTACTGAAAAATCATACGATATATAGGTAAAAACCAAAATTAATGTACTATCGAACCAACGGAACCCTGACCCACCATGGAACCTTGTCACAATGATTGACGTACGATTGTCGTATAGCTTCGTATGACAGTCCTAACGTCAATCACTGTGACAAGGTTCTATGGTGGGTCAGGGTTCCGTTGGTTCGATAGTACATAACAATTTCGTTACAAAATATATGTGTTTGACGTTAATCGACAGTTTCAATCGACAAAACTCTTCTTTAACTGGATATTGATATTGGTTTATACCCAGCTAGACTTCTATATTTTACGGTTTTAACATACATACATACATACATAAACTCACGCCTTCATTCCCAGAGTGGGGTAGGCAGAGCTACAGAATTTCCAACAACCCTAAAAACTTGTTGATAATTCTGTAACCACATTTTGCACAAACAGGCTAAGATGTTTACCAGTGTATTAGTGACAGGTTGCAAGCCCATCGCCTAACAGTACTACAAGCCTATCGGTTTTAACGATACAACAAAAATAAAAATACGTTGGAAAAATAACATTTCTTGTATGGGGACCCCCGTATTTTAATGATTGTTCATTTGTTAATAACACATATTCTAATAAAAACATTCCGTTTTCTATTACGGTTCAAAATATACAGCTTTACTAGCATATTAATAGGGTCCCGCTGGGCACCCTTTCGGTACGGAACCGTGAGGTAGTGGAGTGTTATAAATATGGGATCGATAGGCCATACTGCCCTCCTAAGCCTAGAAGCAGTATGTCAGATTTAATCGCCAAAGTAGATTCAACGCTCTTTTCTTAGTAATGAGTATGTGATTGCTACATGAGTTTTATTTGAGATACTGCTGTTTCGCTTATCAGGGCAGCATAGTGTCTAATTCTATTTATTCCTTTTTCGAAATTTAAAATTGGGTTTTCAAATCATCTTGGGTGTGGTGTGGTGTGGTAAAAATACATTTGAAATATCGCATGAATTACCTTACAATGCTAGCTGTGGCGAACCGTTTTTATCCTTCGGTTGTGGCTCTGGAAATCGGGACAATTAGCGTCCTGATCAAGGGCATACTGGGATTCCTCCATAGACGCCTGAAAACCGTCGTCCCGCAGTCGTCCCGCAGACGTCCCGCAGAAACCGGGACCTCTGGCAACACTTATCCTGACCCACATTGGTTAGAATACAATACTATCTTATTATCTAAATATTAGCATTGAGAAACAGCTTTAAATTCGACTGTTACACGTATTTAAGACTAGCTTCTGCCCGCGACTTCATACCGCGATTCCAGGATGAAAAGTAGCCTGTGTTAATCCAGGATATAAGCTATCTCCATTACTAATCTCATCTGTCAGAAGGAGTAACAAACGAACACACACACACACACACAAGTTTTCACATTTAGAATATTAGTGGGATTATTGGATCGATATAATTTCGAGGATCCTATTGGAGCTTCCTACTACTCTTCTCAAAAGAGACGTAACTTTTTCCAACGAATGCTGGCTTGGAAATGATCGTTGCGTACCAATAGTACCGTTACACAATCTACCATCACACGAGTGCTTTGCCAATAACAGGGAAAACAGTGAATAACAGGGAAATTGGAGGTAAGTATTGGAGCTGGTATTTGTGTGGTCCAAATGTTGGTTGGTCGGTGATATTTGTTTACAAACAGACGGTTTGTTAGTTTGAGAAGCGTTTCAGCATTGAATGAAATTTTAATCAAAATGATTTAGGTAGGAATAGAATTTGAATAAAATACAGAATCATACCAAATAATTTAGTAAAATTACAAATGTAGATAGATCCAATTTTTTTTACAATCAATATTAACTGAAGAATAATGTACCTATTGTATGAGTATAATATAGTTATTTAAACATATATGTATAGATATTGTATCTTTAATTAGCTTATAGCTTAGCTATAGCTATAACTTTAGTTAGTGTGAGAGTGTTCTTGGTATTTATTTTAAATTCCAAATATCAAATTTCCACAAAAGTTTGGGCTGTGCATTTCATACCGTATAAGTAAGGTATTATATTCCTTAGTCGATACTCTTTCATGAGTTGTATTGATTACACACATTATGTATTGTGAAGCTTCCCTTTCCTTCCTATGAATAGGTTCCCATTACCCACAATATGCTCATCTATTTCCCCATCTATAATAAATATTTCGCCAATAAAGATACAAATAGTCGATAATCACGCGTTTTTCGGCACGCTTCGGTCGTCGATAGCGCTCAGTAAAAAAAAGACGCATATAATACAACACTTACTATAATTTCAACTTTATTGTCGAGCAGGTACTGGATAGAATGGTGTGGCTGATATATCGTAGTTAAGTTTTAATAAGAGCAGTATTTACAAAGCGTTTGATATTCCGTTTGCGGTAAACTGACTACGTAATATCATAATGGTTTGGGGACCACGGACTCGATTTGGGGTCAACTATGTATGGGAATTTAAATAGGCTGGCGATAAACGTGGTAGTGAAATTATACAGTTGATTAATTGCTGTGTCAGTAATTGTGGGGATTCGAGGAGGTTTATGGATTGTAGTTCTATTCTACTTGGTGAAACCATATTGCCTTGTACGATTACAAACGTTAATTTGGGACCCATTTAAAAAAAGAGCTGTTCAAAATCGACCAATTACATTCCATAGATTCTAATTCACTTGTGGCCGTTTTAACGGTGACGTAAAGCTCGTAGCAGTAAGGCAGCCTAAATAAAATTTTAATAAATTAAACTTTTTAATTTATTATTAAATTACATATGGGACGACTACCATTTAATGACAGGGTATGTCCATGTTATGCAAACTCTCGAAACAGCTCACCCTTTCCAAGCTCTGGTCATTTCATTACAGAGGGTTCCGTTCATAAGTAATACATTTTTTTTATTGAATTCTTATAGGTTTTCCTGTGACCTACAAGCAATGAACTATATTTTGTATTTTTTTCATTTTGTTTCATGATTAAAATATAAAGTATTTATTTTATAATAATAACAAAAATATATTTAAGAGCATAACGAGCCCTTTCATTTGATATATTACAGACGGGCAGACAGACGCACTAGTGATCCTATAAGGGTTCCGTTCATTTTTTGTACGGAACCCTAAAAAGAAGAATCATTAACATATATGTATATTCACCTCTGGAGAAAGTGGAATGAATACTTCATTTTGCTCTCGAAGCAATTTGTTTGTATATTAAAATAACGCTCACTCCGAAATAGCATTACGTGTATTCGCAAATAAGATATACGAGTGTGTTCCGCAAGTAATGTGTTCTACGAGTGCTTTCGGATAACACTGATATGTTCCGGAAAAGGGAGATAACTGGGAGCGTCGGCAAAGAAACATAGAGATTCAAAACATCATTTTCACCTGCTAGAAAACTGTACTTTTTTTTGGAAATTCTTCATCGACTTATCAAGACCAAACTTTTCAGTCCTAACACGGTTCGTCTACGTTAAGAATAGCGGAGATCCTGTCGCCACCTTCCAACTCCATCATCAGATCACTTCTTAGATACCATACTATTGCATTGTCATCGGGTTTAAATACGTGGTCCAAATTTCGGCCCACTCTTTCCACGGGAAGTGGGTCAAATTGAACTTGCAGAATTTGACCCGTCCATACAACATACTTACATACATTGCAAGTTAAAAGCTTGTAAAAAATGTTGATCCGATTTATACAAGTCCTTAACGAGTTTCACGATTGTTAGTTTAGTTTAGTTTATTTATTTGTCAATGTAATATTACAATATTAGTTGCATTGCATGTCAAAAAATACGAAATTACTCGTACACTGAGATCGTCAAAACATAAATATTAATAATCAAAGAATAGAATACAATAATAATTTATAAATTAAAACAATAAAAGTTAAACATCTAATAATGGTCATTCGTCCGATGTCACAATATGTACAATGAGTAATAAATGTCAGCAAAATAATAAATTTACATTTGCATTTTCATATATTCATCCACGGAGTATAACGGATTATTCAATAAAAGGTTTCTCAGCTGATGTTTAAATGCTTCGTCGGATTGTAGCATGACATATTGATATTCGAACCAAATATAAAGCGATACTTTTTTTTTTTATGGCATAGATAAGGCAACCGAGCACACAGGCCACCTGATGGTAAGTGGAAACTGTGACCCATAGACATTAGCATAAGACTGCAAATGCGTTGCCAACCCTGAGGACTAAGATGGAATGCCTCTATGCTAGTCATTACACCGGCTGTCTTATCCCCAAACCGGAACACAACAATGCGAACACTGCTGTTTGGCGGTATGTTAATGGATAAGATGGTGGTAGCGATACGAATACGATTTCTTTAACACTTCTTACGATTTCAATCATTACGTCACAGTGATACAGTTCTGTGGTGGGTCAGGGTTCCATTGGGCTGACAGTACATGTAGAGGCCGGGAAGCAAGCAGTTGCTGGAAAGGTATAAATTAGCGCTGTCGGGCAACTGGCGCAACTGCCTCTTCCTAGCCGAGGCTTACATAGTGCGTTTTTAAACGTGGTCATTTAAGACTGATGGCCTAGGCCGGAAAGAAGTCGTCGAGGTGAAACGGATGAAGGCTGGAGGTTGCACTGACCATAAGTGTTGAACTTGGTCTTCTTTTTATCAGATAACAAAACCAACTTGTTTAGAAAAATACTGTGACAAATACTAAGAAGGTAATTAAATTAACTAAATTTAGTGTTAAAAACTATTTTAAAACTAAGTAAAATAAAACTAAAACTACATAAGACCAAGTTAAAACATCTACAAAAGGCCAACCCAAGTTGCGTTTTACCGAAAATACTGAACGTAATTCTTTGAATAGCAGTCCTTATTCGCTGAGAGGAAGCTGCCTTCTCGATGACTAAACCGTGAGCCCCAGGGCTCTACGGACCAAGGTCTCCACGCCAAAAGCCACGAAGTTACTTGTGTTATTTTGTCATAAAATTTGAGAATGATGTAGAGAAGAATGTTGAAGATTATGCAGAAGGGAACAGGGGCCTGATTGGCCTTTTATTGTAACACGAAATGCTTATTAAAATGCTAGCTTTTGCCAGCGACTTCGTCCGCGTTGATTTCTATTATCGTTAATCACTCGGGAACTTATTATTTTTCCCCGATGTAGAGTAGCCTATGCGCAGGGTATAAGCTAATTTCATTTCAAATTTGAACCAAAAATGTTGCAGCCTGAAGGCGTAACAAAACAAACAAACTAACTTCCCCCTTTATAACATTAGTAGGATTATAGAGGGAAAATTTGAAGGAAGGAGAGGCAGAGGAAGCTAAATGGACCAGGAAAAGGTGCCTGTCGTGTCGTATAGAGAGAAAGGAGCTAGCAGAGAGCAGAGGAGAATGGAAATTACTCTAATTTCTACTAAGAATGTTTGAGAAAATATATGAGTATAATGTTTTTCTAATTCGGCTAATAACGCATCGAGCAACACGGAAGGCAGTAGGCATTCGCACCATTTCCCCTCTGTCAAAGTACAAGCCCAAGCGGGCATGCGCATCTAATAAAATTTGTTGTCACTCGGATTGTCAACTAGACATCGGATTTGTTGAGCAAAAATCCGACTTCTCGCCGTTCAGCCTTATCGTGTCAATGTGTGAATTGTGACTCGTTCGTACACAAAAATTGCTCGAGGTGTGCAAGTTTTGTCGGTGTATTGTTCCATGTTTTATGTATTAGTGCCATCATCACAGTTTTGTTTTTTTTATGTAGGTGTGCAGAGCTGCATTTGTGTGCGAAATTCCCCCCTCAATGACAGAACTATTTGACTAATATTTATAGCTAAGGCTAGGAAGGCCGTGTTGCTCGATGTAATAACGTAATAAATTATACTCAGAAAATATTACGGTTTTAAAATGGTTGCTTTGCCGACGGTATCAAAGGTAAGCCTGCACAGACATTATGTTTTCGTTACATACGGAAGAAGGTGCGGAAATGTTCCAGCAAAATTGCCTATGGGAGAAAAATTGCCTTAAAAATGGGTATTTTTCCCTCCATTTTCATAGAGTTACGTAATTCTATAGCACTTTATCTGGCATGTCTTACGTTTTGTTTGCGTTTCGATTAACTCTTGGTGTTTGGGTGTTTTTGTAAACCGTGTTATTTTTCTTCTTTAGTAATTCTAATGAATATTCAACTAAAAACAACAAGATACGCGTCTTGGTATGCTAAAAAATGACACGCAATTTTAATGTTTTATAAAATAATAATAAAAGAATTTGGATTGGTGTTGCCGAAAAGATTTTTTTGCGCGGTAAATCATTTCTGTATTGTTAACGTTACGATACCTAGCTATTATTTACTTGACAGTGCTCCCGCGTCAGGCACAACTAGGTACTTCATCTCGAAAAACGATCTTAAAGATTTCTTTCATAAAATTAATGAGTTGGGTATTACAACTTGTAGTAGATCAAAATACAGCAACTATTAGTTGCCTGAGATAGGCGTTACGAAGGTAGTAGGTAAATTAATTAAATTTGGTATCATAGAGTGCGCGCCATTTAATGCGAGTTGAGATATATTAGATAGTCGCGGGCGCATTCACACGCACGCACCCACGCACACACACACACACACACACACACACACACACACACACACACACACACACACACAGACACACACAGACACAGACACACACACACACACACATACACACACACACACACACACACACACACACACACACACACACACACACACACACACACACACACACACACACACACACACACACACACACTACTGGTGGGTTAAGGTTTTCGTTAATCTGTCCCACATGCTTTGTTTTTACTATTGAAATCTCCAAAACGACGCCATATCTGCAACCTAGTAGCTAAACCAAATTAAACCAATGTAAGTTCAACATAAAGTTGCAAATGCAATTCGATTTCAAGAACAGCAAAGTCCTTTTAGCTAAGGGGGCTGAATTGTTAATTTACGCGCCGATACCCGACTCCCCAGGGCGGGCTTCTTGATTTTATTTCTCTGTAAGCTTCTTAAAAAGGTGATTACGTAGCTTTCCACACGTTCTGACCGCATTTTGTGAGTACAGGCCCAAGTTAAAAGAGTCTTAGGCTTGATTTCTTCCTACGCTGACATCGGTCGCAAACGTCGGTCGAGCGTACGAATCTACTCCTACACCATGTTCTATGGGACACCGCACAGCGACGCTGACGTCCGCGGCAGAATTGCCATAAATTCGTACGCTCGACCGACGTCACCGACCGATGTCAGCGAAGGAGGAAATCAAGACTTACATTGAGAAGCGTTTTTTATGTCAAGGAGAAGGCAAACGAGCACACACCTGATGGAAAGTGGCATCTGAGACCCATTAGATATTTGCAGTTTCAAGACTGCAATCTTTAAGGCCCGTATTAATAAACTGATCTCACCTCAGATGGTCGTCTCGAGATGCGTCAAAAATGACAGTGGACTATGGTTTGGGGTTGACTTTGACGTATCTTGTGACGGGCCTCACAGTCAAGATGAGTTTTATTAATACGGGCTTAAGACTGCCAATGCCTAGCCAATCCTGAGGACTACATGGTGGAATGTCTCTATGTATAGATGCTTGGTCAGGATCAGGATCAGTTCGCTTTTGTACATGCTTTTGACGTGAAAACGTCTTATAAATCGATGAACGCCGTCTGCACGCGCGAAAAGTGTCACGTCCCGCTTCATTGTCACGTTCCGTCTGAGCCGAACGTGCAAGCGAGAGAGGCATGATCGACGTAAGCGTTCTTATGACGTTATCACATAAAAATATCGTCCGTAAACCGACATTACAGACAACCAAATTTTTCTATTTGTTTTTGTTTTGTAGTAATATTCATTTCATTATAAGAAATTCTTCGTTCTTCTACTTTGTACCGCGAAAACAGTTACAACTTTGGCCTTGTGATTCGTGACACGCGTGCTCAAGAGTTGGCCGAAGATGGAGCACGTGACTAGTCCGGGAGTGTAGCTAATACTGCTGCGTGGCTCATGATATCCTGGTACCGTTGATTCAAATTGAGGAATTACGGTACGAAAAGTAATTTAGTTTGTGTTGAATTGGGAATCGTAAAGTTTGCGAATAGGTAGAGTTTTGGGTCTAAAGTTTCGTCCCAAGCCTTGTTTGGTTCATTGAATACCAATTACACTTTAACAACATAAACAATTTAACTTTTGTGTGAAACTCAATGCAGAAGAAATTAATATGGGACTCACAACTCAATATATTACGTTCATTTGGATTCATATCATCAAAAGATATAAATGTTTATTACAAAATAGCTCAACTATTTGATCTACTTTAAATTTGCAATTTTAATATAATTAATGATATCGATAATTGACAATACCTATTGCTTTGACATGTTATCGTATGTCGACGTTAGGTTAGGTCTTATTTACTTGACAGTAATGTTAGCCTACGCAACGAAGCCAAATCAGAATTTTGGATACTTGTAGGGAATGCTGTGCTGTGGTTTAAAACCACACTAAAAGTACTGACTTGTGAAGGTCCGTTGTTTGTTTTTCGTAAATAACTCGAGCGGTGGCCCATAAAAAATGTTCCATTACATGATTAATCTGCAAAAAAATCTCTACAAAAAAGATTCTCTACATTTTTTCTCTGGGATCAATGATTCCCGAAAGGCCATAGTCGGGTTTCCATTGTAAGTCGGCCGTTACATCAAATGGGCTCGGGTAATTTTGTAGAGAGCAAAGGCAATTCTCAACTGTTTTCAACATAATTTTGACGAAAATATAACCAAAACTGTTGTTTCATTCAACATGTGTCGTTTCAGGAAACTGGCACGTGCACTAAAGATTTAGCCCTGAATACGAAGAACTTCTAGTTCTCAGAGTTGTCAAAGAAGTTACTGCTTTGAAGTGTCTTGTCGCTCGCAACTTCTCCCAAACTGCACTCAACAACTTTGATCCTTTCAGAACTTAAGACTGGGTTTTACATGAGATGCATTTGATAAAAGCACATGCAAGTATATTTACTACGAAGTCCTCAGGTCTTGCTACCCATTTGCAGTTTTATACACCAGCATACCTCGGTACATAATTATGCATCATGAATTGTTAGGGTTTTGTTGTCAAACAAGGAACCCTGATAGTTTCGCCATGTCTGTCTGTCCGTCTGTCCGTAGACTAGCTCAAAGACTTTTGATACTACAAAGCTCTAATTTAGCATAGTTTAAAGTGCTTATATTTAAATTGAACTCGAAGTTCAAGCTGAATATATTTAATAATGTAAATAAATGAACCTTTGTAAAACACAAGCCTTTTTACATATTTAAACAGCACCGACTGAGTTCTCGCACTTTCCTTTTCACATTCATCATAATTTTCTGGGCAGTAGTTTTAGTTATAGTATTTGCTGGCAAACGTAATTTTTTCTGTAAATCTTTTCGATGCTTGTCTTCCTTTTTCCTCATCACCAGGGCCCACTATGTCTCAATTGGACGGAGCTCAGGACAGTTAGGTGGGTCCATCAATTTTCGAACACTTACCACACCATTGTCTTTATATCACTCTATGGCAGTTTTGGCATAATGGCAAGAAGCTAGGTCAGGCCAAAATGCTGCAAAACACGTTTCTGAAGACACTCTTTTACACAAATTTGCTGTATGTTTGGAAATGCTTTTGTTCGCATGTATATTTGGCAACGCTTTTGGGGTTTTAGAACCTATTTATTTAAGTACTGATTTATTACAGACATGCGTACAGCATACCTACATAATTATCCATCATGAGTTTTTAGGGTTAAACAAGGAACCCTGATAGTTTCGCCATGTCAGTCTGTCCGGCAGTCCGTAGTCTAGCTCAAAGATTCTTGATACTACAAAGCTGTAATTTAGCATAGTTAATAGTTATAGTTACGTTTTGGTGATACAGGGTAGAGTTGAGGGTACCTGGGCGCGCGGAGATCTCCGATGAGTTGGACAGACCAGGTGAAAGCAGCAGTTGACCACCCCTTGCACGTTTGCACCAGGAGAGCCTTCACCCGAGAAGAATGGCGACGAATAGTACCTGTAGCGGGTTACCAAACCTGGAGTGATAACCACAACCACTCTGCCAAGAGTGTAACGACAAAATAGGAAGAAAAATACTAAGTACGAGTACGTCGACAAAAATGTAAAATAAAATCTGAAAAAAAAAACAACTTTCACCTGCAACGGTATCCATGATGAAGCCGTTTATTCCCTTGGAAACTGTCTTGTGTTCAGGGATAAAGACGGGGAAAGGGATTTTCTGGTTTATACACTATCTCAGTACCTATCTTAGTAACTATCTCAGTAACTATCCCAATGATGGGTTGAGCGATTGAATTTTAAAACTTTCTATATTCCGCGTCAAGTAAATAAGAGCTACCGTAACGTTGACAAGAAGATAACAACCAATCGCGTCACTGGTAGAAGACGTGATACGAAAAGTCACGTGATCTACCAGTGACGCAATTGGTTTAAAACGAAACGAATAGAAACGCTTGTTAGCTTCATGCGTCTTGGCAGAGCTCTCTGAACGTCAACACAAGGTTGGTATCAATGTAGCATTTACGAAAAGTCAACGGAACAAGTTAATTCATGTTTTCACAGGAATCATCATTAATCAACCCAACTATACTAGTAGGCTACGCTGGGCCAGACCCACTGATGCCTTATTTTGTGGTTTTCCACTTATGTCCCATAGCTTCCACCCACTCCAAAATAAGATGGTGTCACCAAAAGATTATCTTTAAGTAAGTCTACAAGCGTGGAAGGGTCAAGCGGCCGGTTATCCCGTATTTTATTGTGCCGAGACTGCGCGTGCGTGACTGTTCTTCCTAATGTGCGGATTGGACCAAATGTGGTTAAAAGGCAGGACGAGGGCTGTGTAACGTGTTATGTAACAATGAAATAGGCAGAGTTCCTTTTCTTAAAATTGCTTTAATTATTATATGGAGCACTGGTAACTATAGACAAGTTTACGATAAACTTCATAGTCCATAGTTGGCCCGCGGGTGAAGCGAATACTGCTGCGGGCTTCATGATATCCTGGTACAGTAAATTTATTCGGAGTGAGAAATTACACTTGGAAAAGTAATTAACGTTAGATTTTTTGGGGCCAAATCAAGTGACAAGTAGAGACTTCGTTTAACTATAACATCCATAACCCTTAGGCCGAAATCTGGGAGTAAGTACGTGTCTGGTCCGGGAGTGTAGCGAATACTGCTGTGGGCTTCATGATATCCTGGTACCATAATTAAATTCAGAGTGAGGAATTACGGTTAGAAAAATTAATTTAGTTCCTGATGAATTTAATTCGGGAATAATTCGTTGCAAATAGACCTTAGGATTTTCTCATGGACTACATTTATCAATGAAGACTTTTCTTAGAGCAAGAAAAGTAAGATTCTATTACCTATACTTACTGTTGTGAGATATACAGTCACGAACTTATACTGTGGGGCTACAATAAAAGGGCACATTATTTGTCTTAACACGTTTCATTTTAATGTATTGCGGGTCCGAATTTTCATTAGTTCTAAACAGGCTTTTGCCCGAATCAGACCTATTTTTCGCTTTCGAACCTACATCACAGAGTAGATAACCCAAGTTTAACTGCGGCTAATTTGTTAATTCAGGCGGATAATGAGTTAAATACGATAATTTGGAGTAATGATGCTTTGGAACTCGTAAACGTTATGATTTCCAATGTAAACCTACTATAAAACCTGTCACATAAAGTCACTGACAAAGACTGATAATATTGTACGCCTCTGTGAGGTAAGTAGATATGGAGAACTGTTATTATTTATAAGATCCTTTGTACAACCCATAACCACACTATAAACATATTTGAAATTGAATTTGAATTTGAATTGTTCTGGTTGTCAAATGGCTCCATCGAGTCTGTCGATGATTGCGCCAACTTCGAAATGAAATGAATGTATTGCTAGAATGCGATACATAGGTCTCAGATTATAAGTTAGAACAGGCATTCAGTCGATAAAACGACATGCAAGTTTAGGTTAGGTCATAACTCATAACCTCAATTTAAATCTTTCCAATTATTGATGTAGATAACCATTTATAAATTTAAATATCAACCTACAATTATTAATTTAATAACAAACTATTACACATACTGAAATACATTTTAGAGGTCATAGAATAGTTAATTACGATATATATAATATATATATACTGAGATGGCTGAATATTATTCAGCCATCTCAGTAAATCAATTTTGAATTTATTGCCATGAAGCATTAAGTATCATTTGAAAAGGAAGGGCATTGAATACTCTCATGCACATATTATACGCGTTCCTTTTGTTAATATCTGTGCAAGATAAAGTTTTATGCAGCAGATGCTTGTATTGATTCCTAGGGTTTCTACTAAAGACTTCATGAAGTTGGCTAAAGAATCTTGGTTGCGCTCTACAGAACAAAAGTTTCAATATGTACAAACATGATGAAGGTAAAAAAAATTGCTCTTTAAATAAGGGCTTACAGCTTTCCAAGAACCATGCATTGCGTGCTGTCTACGTCAACATAGTTTCCCCACAATATTAAACCATAATTAAGTGTTAAGAAAGGCACTAACTATAACACGACAGAACTGAACGGAAGAATCTGTAGGAGAATGTATCGAAACTTTGTATGTGGTGGTTGTGTTGCACTGTCATAGGAAAGTTTTTTTTTTTTAATATATATATTTTATAAAAAAAATATTATTACTACTACTTATCCCTCTGAGAATTCTTAGTTTTGACACATTTTCCTGCTCAAGCTACGCTTGAATGTTTTTTATTTTTATTTTTATTTTATGTTAAATTCATTGTTTTATATCATGCGAGGTTAAGCTTTATAATTGTATAAAATCATAAGTAGTATTTAAAAAAAAACGACTGACAGTTGAGTTTCTTGCGGCGTTTCTTCTCAGCAGTGGTCTCTTGCGAAGCGCTGGTAGATTTTGACGTGTAAAAGTGCCCGTGCGGTCTACTTACTGAATTTTTTTTTTTTAGTCAGCCTGTTGAATGTCCCACTGCTGGGCAAAGGCCTCCCCCCTTAATTTCTACTTACTGAATAAACATCTTTTATCTTTTTATCTTAGAAATTCAATATGCGTACTCTTGAAGTGAGCTAATCATAGTGACGTTCTTATATTAGCTCAATAATTAAACTCCGTAATGGTACAAACAGATCTACTTATTATCGTTCTAACACAACGAGTAATTGCGTTACCCTGTGTAAATAATGGCACAAATACGAGTATAAAGACATGTACCGCCTCAGGCACGCTATTCTTTTAATATTTCCGTTCTTATCTCGCGTTACTTCTGTAATATAAAAAATGTCCTAAAAGCCCGCGTAATCGGCTATCAAGTTACATGTGCTCCGGTTCACGGCGGGAATAAGTCGCGATAAATTGTCCAATTTTATGACCGGGAGCGTTCGTGAGCCGTGGGGAACGGAACGTTTTTACGCACTTTCATTTTGGCACAAGATGATCGGAAAGATCTGTCGTCGTTTTAGGGTTCTGTGGCCTTTGGGTTCCGTAGAACCCGTTTTTAGGGTTCCGTAGTCAAACTAGGAACCCTTATACTTTCGCCATGTCCGTCCGTCCGTCCGTCTGCAGCCTAGCTCAGAGACCCTTAGTATTAGAAAGCTGTAATTTGGCATGAGAATACATATTAGTCACGCCAACAAAGTGGTAAAATAAAATCTTGAAAACATCTTTTTTTACTGTTCCCCCTACACGTAACGTGGGGATGTCTTTTTTTTTCTCGTCTACCCCATAGTGTGGGGTGTCGTTGGATAGGTCTTTCTATTTTTTGATTAAGGGATCCGTTTATGATACATTAAGCTTTAAAGCGCTAATTTTAGTTGGAGACAAGTGCCCCCCCCCCCCCCCCCCCCCCCCCTACAGCCAAAACTACGAATATTAAAAATCTGAAAATTATCTTAAATGAAAGCTCATATAATGAATTTAATAGAAAAGCTATCACGACTAAGTACACTTCATTGGTTCTTGAGTTACAAACGGTTTAAATGTTAATACCTACCGAAAACTTATCTGCGGTGGTGGTAAACTGACCGCGACCTATGTCGATGTATGGGGATAACAGATTTCCAACGGCAAAGTTAATTTTGGCGTATTTTATTTATACAATGGAACATAGTTAAATTACGAATACTTATTAAACAAAACGCACACACACACATAGATACTGTAACGTTCGTCTCTATATACTTACTTAAAAACTAAACTATTTGCGTGTACCTACCTGTAACTGTTCTCTATTTATAGTTAATGTCTGTAATTGGCCCTATGGTTTGTTTAAACTGTGTTCATTGGTGATGCATTATGAAAAAACATGGGGTAGCATTCCAACCATAATTGCGATGACATAATAAGAGTTTAACGACCCAAGGTTGTAGATACCTCTTTCTGCGTTTGGCTAACAGGCTCACGGATCAAATTATGATTGCCACCAAGTTCGCTGACGTTATGGTCCTTAAGAACACAGCGTCTCCCAATAGCGCCAAACACGAAACTTTACACTTAATTTCAAGAGATACACAATCACGATCTGTCTTTGTTTACACTTGGAAGCTTTCGTAAACTTTCAAAAGCTTTCGGCGTAATTTTCAATATCTTCATAATGTTAATATTAAGTGTTGTAACAAACTTGAATAAGTTTAAGAGCTTGTTTGTTTATTTTTAACCTACAGTGATGTGAAGACGCTTAGAGCCCGAACGGGGTAATTATTGGAATGTGTGTTATGTTTTATTTAAAAATATACACGCTTTTATACATTTACTAGCTTTTGGGCGCGATTCTGTCCGCGTACAAGTCGTCTATTGCTATTCACTCAGGAACTGACTTATTTTTTGGGATAAAAATTTGCCTATGTGCTAGTCCAGAGTCAAATCTATCCCTTTGCCGAATCTCATCCAGATCCGTCTAGCTGTTCTTCCATGATTGAGTAGAAAACATCGAAACTTTGCATTTATAATATTATGAAGAAGTAATATGTGATTAGTAAGATTTTTTGCACAAAAATGCGTCGAAAATGCAGAAAAACAAAAAACATTGTCATCAAAAAAACTTCGTCTTCATTATTTGCATTAAGTACTTTTTCAGTCATGAATTCGTTATTAAATTAATTAGGTATATGTTTTAACAAGGAAATTATGTATGTTACAGGGTATCCGATCATTACCATTTTTTTTTTTAAAACCGATTACCCATGTTATAACTAATCCAACACACCATATTTGAAAACAAACATCGAAACATACAAGCCTTCGCATTTATAATAATAAAAAGAATACCAAATTACGTAATCTAATAAACAATAAACAATGTATCTGTCTGTCTATACATTTAGAATAAGTTTTAAGTTCCACTCGTAACTTAGTTGGGAGTTGAACACTGCGGTTGCAGGTGCGAGTCCCGTGGAGTTAGCAACTCAATTTCACAGAGAAATATACCTGTGGTTATTTTACAACTAAGCATATTCTACATTGTTTTAAACTATCTTGTAACCACATAGTTGATATTCATTTGACAATAAGAGGACCTAATATAGTCGCAATATCATTACAAAATAAAAACACGTTACAGCATACACGGAGTAGTTTTGGCAATGGCATTCCATTTTAGTCCTCAAGGTTCGCAACGCATTTGCGGCCTTGGGATTCCTTGGGATGGCCTCGGGAGTCTTAAGAATGCAGGTTTGAGAATGAAAATATGAATGTGTCTCGGATGTCATAAGACAAGTGTTTCGAAGAATAATCTTTATTGCTACAACTTTAAGTTACACAAATATAAAAACAACAAAACAGTAAGTTATTAATACAAACACGACGTTAGGCAATTGGCTCCAATCTCAGCATACACACCTATACAGCAGCTGTAATACGCCAAAAACGCCACAAATTCTCTTTCATAACATGTCCATTCATATCCATTCGTTCCTCTCCAAACACAACTGTAATCTTGTAACAAAAATATTACGATAACTCACTTTCAAAATATTAAAAGCGTCATAATCTTGTTAAAAGAGCAGTTTGCACGACATACTTTGATCGATTACTGGCATGTCTCATTCCGCGATGGCGGAGCAATATAGAAAATTGCCGATTTCAATCGCGATAACATCACAATAATGTACGTTACGAACTCGACGGAGACGTGTATAAATATAGAACAGATCGTTATTTCTTTGAAAAGGAAATGATTTTATATTGGAGATCCTATATAACATTGAAGGTATTTCATACATAAATAGATAGAGGACAATCTCACCCAAATTGATCTACACTCAGGAGCAAAAAGAAAGGGTCAGAGTTCGATTTTCATACTAAACAGGCTATTTCGAAGCCTTGGTTCCTCGCCAGGGAATGCTTTTAGTGAAATCTGATGATGAATACCCCGAACATCGATACAGGACTTCCAGAGTGCCTAGGATACCCAACTGATTGAATCTGCGGTTAACGCCGGAATTGTGCATGTTCAGAAAAACTTCCAAAATGGCAATAAAATGTAAGGAAATCCAAGTGCTGACCTTAACTCTCCCGCTGTGGTGTTAACTGATTGTGCGATCAGTTAGGTATCTTAAGAACTTTTGACCCTCTATTGAACCTCGGAGTATCCACCATTAAACCTCACTCAAAACCACCCCTGGCGAGGAACCAAGGCTTCGAAATAGTCTCGTTTGTATGAAAAACGCACTGACCCGGTATTTTTGCTCCTGAGGGTAGTCCCAAACTAAGCTGTAAGTTTATACTACAGGTACAAGATAACGTTGAACATACTTATGTACAGAGATATATACAAAAAATCGCTAGCACCGTAGGCGTATCATAAATACGACTTAAGTTAACAACGTGTACATTTCGTAATTTTAGCGAACTCTAATTGCGTAGGTGACGTAAGACTATTGACTACCAAAAAACTCATGCAGGCTGAAATGCTTTTCGATGAAATGAAATTACTACGTAACGATAATGAAACGTTCGTTGAAAGGTGTTTTGATCCCATACAAAAGTCACCCACACCAGAGCGTGGTGCGCCAGGCCTGCCTAACCTAATTAAAACGATATCACTACCACATTTATGTCGCATTCACTTCAATGAAATTGATGATTGCTTTTCCTTATACACAAACAAAATAACCTTTACCAGTACCTATATCAAACAATGACTAATTAAATAATGCCATTTTCTTCACAATGCCTACATAAAACACTGTTCTTTAAAAGGCTTATCAACTAAAACAATGAACCACTTCGACTTCAAACGTTCTAAATACAACTTTATTTTCTGTGACCACAATGAATTTTTCCAAAAAAGTGGTCCTAATAACTGGTGCCAGTTCTGGTATTGGGGAAGCTGCAGCCTTGCTCTTATCTGAATTTGGGGCACAACTCGTCCTGGTAGCTAGACACGCCGAGGGGCTCCAACGTGTGGCAACGGAGTGTCACATGCCATGTGGCAAAGTACCTCTAGTAGTCCCTGCTGACGTGACAGACGAAAACGATATCAAAAGGGTAGAGAAAGAAGTCATAAGTCACTATGGAAGATTAGATGTCCTTCTTAACATAGCTGGAGGAATAATACCAGAGACTCTTCTTCAACCAGACATAGAAAAGTTTGACAGAAATATCAATTTGAACCTGCGCTCAGTTTACATGATGATGGCTCAATTCACACCTCACTTACAGAAGACTAGAGGCAACATTGTTAATGTTACAAGCATAGGCAGCGATATGCCTTTTAAAGGTCAATGCGGTTACAACGTTTCTAAAGCTGGAGTTGAATATATAACCAAATACGCTGCAGCAGAACTCATCCAAAAGGGAATAAGAGTCAATTGCGTGAAGCCAGGCGCAACTAGAACTCATTCCCTAGAATACTTGAATTTCAGCACAGAAGAAGCTGGTAAAATGTTTGATGAAATGGAGAAGAAAATGCCTCTGGGAAAGATCATAGACCCGAGGGAAGTGGCTCATGCGATTGGGTTTTTGGCCAGTGACTTGGCTAATAATGTGACTGGATCCACTTATTGCGTGGATGGAGGGCAAATGTTGGCAGGTATGCAGTCGGGTGAGAATTGAACAGGAAGAACTGTTTTTAAGGAGATGCTGTTGATTTAAATTTAAACCTTGTACTCAGTTTAGAAGTGGTGTTATGTAATTGTTTAAAATTAGTTGTCTGAACTGGTGCTGAATAGGTTAACTTCGAGTGGCTTCGTATTAAGTTCTTAAAAGTACAACTTTGTCTTGTTATTTCCTTGTATTTCATTATATGATTGTGAAGGGCTAGTTCTGACTGAAATTAATTAGATTTTTATTATCTTACCAAGTAAACATGAAAGCTTAGATTAATGTCAGGGTGCGAATGTTTTTGTTATAACGTGTATATTAATTGAATATTAATATAGAATAATTTTCAAACTAACCAAAAATACATCAGCGACAGAGCTTTATTATGCATTAATTCATGGTCCTTTCTTGTAAAAGGACCAGAATATAATTACGCATGCTTGACAAAAAAAAAATTCAACATGAAAAATATTTACATTTGAAATATCAATTCCTTCCACTAACATTGTCATAAATAAAACCTATTAAACTTTATCTCGCAAAACTATATCTCATCGAATTTCTAGCGGAACAACGTAGTCAGCCTAATGAGCCGTCCACTCGACAGAGCGCGGGCCAAGCTCCCTTCAATCAGCGAAAGGGGTTGCCGTTCGATTGGATCACCAATTAAAATGATGTTCCATTTTAAGGTTGTGAATGGAACTGTGCGCGGTGGCAGACGTTTGCGAGGTATTTAGGAGTTAGCCGGTATTTTCAAGGAGTAGGTGTAGACATTTCGTCATTGTTTTGATAAAACCTCGTATCTCATATTTCGTGACGTACGATTTTACACTTAAATATGAAAGGAATTAAATTCAAACTCATACATGTCGAAATATTGGATACGAGTTTTTTCCTAAGTAGGTAGGTAACGATATGTTTTGTCTCAGGTTATTTTTCGTTTGCCGGTTGTAAATCAATGCGAGTAAGGTCAATAAGATGCGTTTGTCAACTTGAAGGGTCAACTTTCATGTCATAGAAAGTTATGTGGTCTTGCAAGAGCTAACCCATGTGTTTCTGTTTAGTCCACCAGAGTAATTAATCTGTGACCGTACAATTGTGCTCGCGTGTGATACCCATAGACTTTTCTTCAATAAGTTAAAAGTAGTTGTCTAAAACGCGACCTTGGCGAAATACATCTTGTTAAAACAAGACGTGAAAGCTATTAATTAAGGAAATTGTGTCAAAATTTAAAGCCAGTAACCCGACTACGAACTATTATCTCCTATCGAGTAGTAACGTTAACGTATCGTCATCGAAAAGATCTTAATGGCGGTTGATATCAGCACCCTTTAGTATATATTTATAACATTTTTAATTTTTTTTTGCCCCGCGGCTACTTGAATATCTATCGCGGGAATATGGCGTTTCCACAATGAAGTGATTTCGCCAGTGTCAAGTATATATAAGTATAAATCAATACAGCAAAAAAACACAATCCAATCTTCTGTGGCAACGTGATATGTAGGACAGAGGCCAAGATAGTTTTAACCTCTGTACCACTGCGAGTCCACTTGAAACGAGAAATAAGATGCCAGGATACACGAAATAAGTCCAAGTCTTCTATCACTGTGCAACACAAAGGCATTAAAAGTACAAATCACTAACAAAAAAGAACTTTGAACACCTAAAAAATAAAAAAAAAACAAATTACATATCCGCCATCTTTTGATGTTGCAAATGGCCCTATTTATAACATTAAATGTTACAGTAAGTTGACATTGTTGTTGACTTTCGTGTCGTAATGGAAATATTTTCGTATAGTAAAATAGAAAACGTGAGTTTATTTTAGGGGTTTTTGTGATGGATACTTTCTATACGTATACGAATCGTAAAAGCGATTTGAAAACGTAATGAATCTTTGAAAGGTTTGTGCTCGGAGTACTGCACAGTCACCAGCAATACGAGTATCCAACATTGAACGCAAAAATATCGGACAGGTCTTTATTACAAGAGGTATTAGAGCGTATAGTTAGCGCTCTAACACTCCAACTACGCCTCTACTCTAGGCGTTAGAATCCAAATTGTATTTGACCTGTTATGGTAAATAAAAGCTATCAAAACGTTGACAATACAAAAACAATGGTGAATGGTTAATACCGGGCCGTGTTGAATAGAGGCCTTATTCCTATCCTATGACTCCATCGGTCATTAGCAGGGAGCGAAACTTTGATGCCGGTGACGTTATTATGACGCAAATTGACATATAGGGTGTTTTTATAAAATATACATGACATATAGTGACATAGATGATATCAGAAAAGTTTTTATTTTGCAATTGTTTCCAAGGTATATTTGAAGCTATCATGAAATTTATTAAATCCATATTAAAATCATGTTGTGTCATTTTTGATCCTGCTCGTTCAATGTGCTTTTTGGTTTTTAAATGTGTTTCTATATTACTTGCTTTAGCTGTTAAAATTTGCTGACAGCAGGAGCAAAACATTTATTCATCTTTAACAACCAAAAAAGGATACGTCTTCAAATACGGATGCATAGATTCCATGGCGACTATGGTCAAGCGATGCCTGTAATGTGCTAGTTATAATAATTCGCAGTTCTTAAATTCACGAATCAAAAATACTATTTAAACGGATATACATTATTATTGTCTCCGACAATTTTCTGATTAATATGACAAAGACAGTTAGGTGTCACTTTTTATAAGTACTGGCCGGTTCAAGTGTCAATAAAATATCCGTAAACTAAAGAGGCCAATAAGTTGTTAGTGATTTCTATAATGTAGATAAAAACACTCTGTATGAAGCTTGACGTCATACGGCTGTCACCAGCATCAAAGTTTCGCTCCCTGGTCATTAGGTATAGCTTCACTTTCCTATCTATAGAACCAGTCTAAAGGGTGCCATACACGGTACGATCCGTCGGTTCCGACTGAATTCGAACGATGAGTTATACTTGTGGGGAAATATCGTGTTCAAATTTTAATGGAACTATGATTCGGCAAGATATCGATTCAGATTGATCGTGACAGATCGTTCCGTAAAAGGGCCCTTAAATAAACTTAATACCATACAATTTTGGCACATAATACTTCAAAGACTAGAAATGTGTATGAACAGCTCAACATGATATGTTATACCTATATCTTAACAGTTTTTCCTTTGCGAGATATCAAAGGGACATTCCTGAAGCGCCATTGAAGTTTTTTTTAAACATTAATAAGATTATGTCTTTGAGTTCTGCTCTCAAAGTCCTTAAACATGAAGAACATTCGTAGGGAGTTTTCGCACTGTGTCCGATTCGGCTAGTTAAAAATACTCATGTAGATAAGACGTCTTTTTTTCGCACCAGCCAACTGAATTTAATAATTAATTGTACAAACGGGGAGAAAAAACGATAAAATAGAGCATCAGAATAGACACAAAACCCAAAAGGCAAACTTATCCCTTAAGAGATCTCTTCTTGGTGCAGTTAAATAAAATATCCGTTAAATTCCGGTTTGATTTCTTGTAAGGTTAAATATATTTGTAAACGCGATTATTTGCTCCTGTGTTTCGGATGTTTCCTATGTACTTGTAATATTATTTATTTATATATTCAAGTGTGTCTACCACCCTACGGTAGAAGTTTATTTGCACGTCATGGTACAACACGATCGATTTTCCCTTGCAATAATATTATGACAGTGACATGTGTCAACCTTAGCGATAATTAGACCTCACAGAAACTTTTGTCAAAACTGGTAGACCACTTGCTTGGCCGAACGGATGTACTAACCCATACAGACAGCATCACTGCTTTGTTAACTGACCACTAATGAGCCTTATTGTAAGGTGACAACTTTAACAAATCAGTTAACTGTGTTACTGATCGTACAAGCCTAAAACTGAGCTTGAGACTTGGTAAATTTCGACCGTGGATACTTTTTGTATCATCGCAACTTCGAATAAATCGGACATAATGGAAAAACGACTCTAACAGACATACAAAGTTTCTGAGAAATTGGAGTCGGCGTAAAAAGGACTTGGCGTCTTTTTACAGAGTACATTCGCGTCTCATTATCCAAGCCCGCTGGGCCGAGGGTGTTACCTTGGAGCACCTTTAGAAGCCTCATTATTTTTATAACAGAGTGAATTGCTGAAGTAAAAACAATTTTAGAAATTGAATGTATCTTTTTCTGGAATCTTCCTCGCTTTTTAAAGCAGAATGAACCAGCCGTTGTAAAGTAAAGTAAAGAATTTATTCGAAAACTAAAAGAGTACCTAATGCAATCAGAGACGTCAATTAAATTTAATGCTTGATTAAAGTAGCTGCTGTCACTTTCTTTGCTATAGCAATAGAATAAGACAACACGTCACTAAACAAACGTTAAATTTAATTGACGTCTTCGACGGAAAAACTGCATTTAAAGATTGCAAAACTAACAAAGATACAGTCGAGTTCATAAATATGTACCTTACCTCTTTAATATCATCTTTAAACTACCATATATGAATTATCACAGCGATTCATAGCTAATCTGAACACGCTCGAAAATGCTTTGGGCAGCACAGCCTTAAAATGACTCATGCTTACGTAGCACAGCGGAATGATATCCATAAATAAGGGCCACAGGAAATAAAGCGAATAAGCGATGTAAATTATGGCCTTATGCAGCTATTTTTGCTTGGCCAGTGCTCAAAACTGTATTCATAAAAGTAAAATATATTCATATTTTACTCAAATCTCTGAGGACAATCTGACACAAGTTGACCTACTCCCTAACTAAGCTCTAGGCTTGCACATACTATGTCGGATGTGCAGGTTTCCTAACAATGTTTTTCCTTTACCGTAAGAGGGGTAATGTTTCTAAGTAAAACTCATTTTTACATGGTGACCGCAGTGGTTCGAACTGTGTACCGACCTTACGATCAAGGGTCGACTCCTCACGACGCTCTTATATATACCTACTTACGAGTATATAATATATGTATAGAGAAATACATACTTAAATATATACAGAAAACGTCCAAGACGCAGAACACAGTGGTGGCAGAACCATGTGCAAGGTCCGTCCGGATCGCTACCACCGTTTTTTTCTTTAACCTACCACCGAGCAGCAGTGTTCACATCGTTGTGTTCCAGTGCGAGTATAAGACGACCCACCAGTGAAATTTCTAGCATTCTATCTTAGACCTCATAAGATGCAGTGCCTCTATGTTAGTAATTCCACCGTTTGTCTTATCCACACATCGGAGCACAACAGTGCGAACAATGCTGCTTGGCGGTTGGTTAAAGGATAACATGGTGGTAGCGTCTGGACGGACCCTGCACAAGGGCCTACCGCCGCTAAACCCAACTTATTCCATATGCCAAACTTGTTCAAGCAATCTCCGACCCATTGTAATAAGAAATATGAAATATGTTTAAAAAATGACTGCTGTTTTCTTGCGGCGTTTCTTCTCAGCAGTGGTCTCCTCTTGGGAAGCGCTGGTAGTATGTTGACGGGTAAAAGTGCCCGAGCGGCCTACTTACTGAATAAATTTCTTTTATCTTTTTTTTTATCTCCAAGTTCATATGGCATAACAAATTATTTACAAACCTTTTATACCTGACTCACAGGTATAATAAGAATAGAAATATTGATTTTAGTAATTGGTAAGTGAATGAATAGGCCAGCTAAGAACACGTGGTCCTATCGGCTTACTCAAAGCGTCCTTGGAATCAAAAGGTACAACAGCCACACATTTTGCCTGTGACTTAAAACATGCTTTAATTATTAACTTAACATAAAGTATTGATCGAGCTCAAAGTCACTCAGAGGGCTATGGAGAGGGCTATGCTCGGGGTTTCTCTGCGTGATAGAATCAGAAATGATGATATCCGCAGTAGAACTAAGGTTACCGACATAGCCCTAAGAATAGCTGAACTGAAGTGGCAGTGGGCGGGGCACATTGCTCGCAGGACTGATGGCCGATGGGGTCAGAAGGTTCTGGAGTGGCGTCCGCGGACCCGAAAGACGAGCTGTAGGTAGGCCTCCAACAAGATGGAGTGACGACCTCGTCAGGATCGCGGGACCGCGGCGGATGCGAAAATCACAAGACCGGTCTGAGTGGAAAGCCTTGGGGGAGGCCTATGTCCAGCAGTGGACGTCTTTCAGCTGACATGATGATGATGATGATGATTGATCGAGCTGTCTTTAAGCTATAAATGTTGTGGTTATAAGGCGAGATACAAGAGTTAAATAAAATTAACTTACGGTCGTAAGTACGTCAATATAACGTATTGTCGAATTCAACACGAACCTTTACTTTTTCCGGCAAACAGAAAGGACACGAGCACTCAGGCCACATAGTGGTAAATAGGATCTGAGACCAATACTCATTTGAATTCTCAGGACTACAATCTCAAGACTGCAATACTTAGGACCGTATTAATAAACTGATCTCAACTCTAATGCTCGTCTCGAGATGCGTCAACAATTACAGTGTTCTATGGTTTGGCGTTTACTTTGACGTATCTTGTGACGGGCCTCACAGGCAAGACGGCCCTTATTAATAAACGCAAACCATAGAACACTGTCATTTTTGACGTGTTTCGAGACGAGCATTTGAGTTGAGATCAGTTTATTATTACGGGCCTTAAGATATGCGTTGTCAACCCTGAGGACTAAGATGGAATGCCTCTATCCCAGTTATTTTACCCGTTGTCTAATCGTCACACCGGAACACGACAATACGAACACTACTGCTTGGCGTATTTTTAATTAATAAGGTGGTGGTTGTGATTTAGACGGACCCTGCACAAGAAACTACCACCATTAAAGTTTCTGTTTAGTATAATGGTTGGTTGGCAGAGGATGTCTGCCGTTATGTCCGCCATTTGCAATTAATAAATTGTGTTTCATTCTATAAAGTTTAAATGTGGGAAAATAAATACAGAAATTGCAAATATTTAATAATTAAGTAAACATACTTAATTACAATAAAAGTTTACCTAATTAACTAAGTAGGTACCTAGTACACTTTAAGGTGTATCCATAACTTAATTATTTTACTATTTCGTATCACGCTTAAGCGCCCACCCTTAGCGGTCGAATAAATCACACCAAATGTGTATTGTTTTGTTTTTATACGCGTCCTAACTTAAATTTACGAGTCCCTTTTAATAAAAGTTTGAAAAGTAGCGTAAATCCAAATTAGGTGAGTTTCAGGTTTCTTTTTGTACACTGTCGTTATTTACTGTACTGAAATAGAAATATACAGCAGTAATGATAATAGATTATATTTTTAGGGGGTCTATTTCGTCTGCCCTATTTTTTTTTTAGTCATATCGCAAATAACAACGTATTTTTTAAGAAACTGTTAGATATTTAAGAAATTCTGAAAAGTTTATGGATCCAGCGATGTAACAAATATGACTATAATCATGTCAACAGTATTGTGACAAAAATATTTAAATATCGGAAACAACGGATCCCAGGCTGTATTATCTTTTTTATGGCATAGAGTAGGCAAACGAGCACACAGGCCCCCTGATGGTAAGTGGAAACTGTGACCCATAGACACTCGCATTCACAAGACTGCAAGCCTAAGACTGCAAATGCGTTGCCAACCCTGAGGACTAAGATGGAATGCCTCTATGCTAGTCATTACACCGGCTGTCTTGTCCCCAAACCGGAATAGAACAATGCGAACACTGCTGTTTGGCGGTAGGTTAACGGATAAGATGGAGTAGCGATCCGGACGGACCCTGCACACGGTCCTACCACCCGCAATCCACAACAAGCACCGCATTCTGCAAGGTTAAACCATATTGCTTTTGAAATTTCAAGTGAATAAGTCCTCGGTACATAGTACGTTAACAATGGGCCTCATAAGGAAGCTCAAAGTCACTCAGAGGGCTATGGAGAGGGCTATGCTCGGGGTTTCTCTGCGTGTTAGAATCAGAAATGATGATATCCGCAGTAGAACTAAGGTTACCGACATAGCCCTAAGAATAGCTAAACTGAAGTGGCAGTGGGCGGGGCACATTGCTCGCAGGACTGATGGCCGATGGGGTCAGAAGGTTCTGGAGTGGCCTCCGCGGACCGGAAGACGAGCTGTAGGTAGGCCTCCAACAAGATGGAGTGACGACCTCGTCAGGATCGCGGGACCGCGGTGAATGCGAAAAGCACAAGACCGGTCTGAGTGGAAAGCCTTGGGGGAGGCCTATGTCCAGCGGTGGACGTCTTTCGGCTGACATGTGTACATGTACATAGTACACGTCACACGTACGTAGTACGTATCACACGTGGGTAACATTCTTCGTCCATCACTTATTGTTAGTGATTACGTGGCAACGTACTTGTCCGAGGCTAAAGACGCATGGAAGATGGCTTGCCCAGGCAAAGAGTTTCCTTCCAGCAAAGAGTGTCAAAAGTTTTGGTATCAGCAAATTCGTCACCGAGTCTTCGAGCTCCTCGTTGACATTTGTTCGATAACTTGTGAGAAGGCTTGCATGGTAGCAGTTTCAGAGATGGAATCATGTTACTGGCTGCAGGCTTATCCTTCAGTGAACTACGGCAACCTTTCGGACAACAATAGTTTCAGGTTGGCGGTAGGCCTTGGACTTGGCGCACACATTGTCGAAGCCAATGCCTCTGCGGAGCTCCTGTTGACCGACATGGCCACCACGGTCTAGCGTGTATAAAAGGCGCTAGTCGCTTTTCCCGCCACGCCTGCCTCAACGACAGCATTTTTTTTTCATTTATTTAAGGTTTACCAACGAATGTTTACGCCAATACTTACAAATACCAAGCAAACCTAGTGTAACACCCACTTAAAGGTAAACACCGCATGCAATTCTTAATTAAGGAAAAATCATATATTTTTAAAACCTATCAATTTAGAATTTAGAAACAAAGATCTACGAAACTACAAGTACCATGGAGCTAAATAACATTTAATTATAATTTAATTATTATAAAATTCGGCGGGCCCTTGTCAGCGTCAACATGCCTGCTACTCTAGAACCTAGTGGGTTGGCACGTGACGATGGCAAGAGACCCGATGGAATGACTCTCGTGCCGTGGGAAATGGGACGGCCTGTGGTGTGGGATGCTACATGTGTGGATACTCTGGTACCGTCCCACCTCGGCGCGACGGTTCTGAAGTCAGGTGCGGCGGCTACCGCGGCTGAATCAGCAAATCGCCGCAAATATCCTGATAATTGTATATTTGTGTCTTCTGCTGTCGAAAGTCTAGGACCCCACCGGGCCCCACCCGGAAGATTTTTATGAATTTAAAAATCAAACTGATTCGTGCCTCAGGTGACCATAGGGCTGGCTCTTTCCTCGGCCAACGGCTAGCAATAGCTATACAGCGAGGTAGTGCAGATATAATTATGGGCCTAGGGGAAATTTGTACATAATATCATAGTTAATTAGAATCATTTATTTTATTTTATTCTTGTACTTAGTTTTAGTTTTAGTTACTTAATATGTTTTATTATTGTTCTGTTTATTTGTTTGTCTTTGTATTGTGATGGTTTGCTTAGTACTCAATAAAATATTTAACATTTTAATCACGTTGAAATACGCCTGTATTTTAATTAACCGAAAGCCTAGCGCCAAATTTCGAATGATAATTAAACGTCGTTCCAATTGTTTCACGAAATGCTCATTTCGCAGTCGTTATGCCATTCCTACCAGCTATGTAGGCCGAGAGTTAGGAACTGGAAAATATCAACTAATATTTTTTTTGGCATAGAGAAGGCAAACGAGCACACAGGCCACCTGATAGTAAGTGGAAGCTGTGACCCATACCAAGACTACCAAACCTAAGACTGCAAATGCGTTGCCAACCCTGAGGACTAAGATGGAATGCCTCTATGCTAGTCATTACTCCGGGAATTTTGATTCTCATGTTTAAATAGGACATTGTAAGTTTTTACGCTTTACTCTTCCTCCGTAACAGATGTCTATCGGATCCTTCGAGGCGAAAAGGAAACTAACAACAAATAACCCCACTTCCCACACAAATTTCACTAGTCCCTAAATAAGTTCTACGCCTGTGCTATAAGTACTAGGGAATGATAAACATAAAGACGAATATGACAAAACATCTATGATTGAGCCATTTTTTTTATGCGGGTGGTACGGCCTTGTGCAAGGTCCGTCCGGATTGCTACCACCATCTTATCCATTAACCTACCGCCAAACAGCAGCAGCAGTGGTCCGGTTTGGGGATAAGACAGCCGGTGTAATGACTAGCATAGAGGCATTCCATCTTAGTCCTCAGGGTTGGCAACGCATTTGCAGTCTTAGGCTTGCAGTCTTGTGAATGCGAATATCTATGGGTCACAGTTTCCACTTACCATTAGGTAGCCTGTGTGCTCGTTTGCCTTCTCTATGCCATAAAAAAAAAATCGTTCTTACTGGAAATCGAACCCAGGACCACTTGCTTCCAACTAGGCTAATCGACTAAGGTATCGTACGGTGTATGTTATCATGTGGTGTGTGTCCGTTTTGTTTTTATTGTGTGTGATAACTGGGTTAGAACTTTATGTACTTTTTTCCCACATTTTGGAGCGCCCTTGCTTTTGATCTGTTATTCTGGGTGTATGTAAAAACTTTATTGTACAATACGCCAGCTCAAACCACAACATTTTTAAAATATATATGTACAAACAAAGGCACAATTAAACCTTTAAGTAATTCAGATAACCATACACAATGTATTTATGGATCAGGGTTATCACCAGCTAACTCGCTTGCTGGTCTCTCTGTATTTCTCGGTTTTTCCACGTCATCAGCTCTTTGTCTAAAGCTGTACGCGTGCAAAATAGGCTTCATTTTCTCGCGAGACGCTAAATTAAATTCCAAGTCTTCGTGCGTGCACGCGACCGATTTGCGAGGTTTTTCAAACATAACGAGGGTATTAGAGGGGGTGAGGAATGGAGGGGAGATAGGGGACGGCTCTTTTTGGTAGTATTTCTATCAACAACAAGGATGAACGCTTTTGAGTTAATTTTGTAAATTATTTGAAAGTGATAGTTTTAGTAACTTAAGTGTTAATTAATGACGATTAAGTATCTCGTTAGTGAGAATTTTTCATGTACAAGTTTGAAACAGGAACGAGCTCATTAAATAAATATCAGGGGCAAGTCTCATATAAATTCACTTAGTCCCTAGCTCAAGGCTTATACAGTCGGATTCATAAATATGTGTACACTTTAATTTATATGGGGTCCCTCAGAATACCAGCGACACGGCTTGTGTCACATAATGTGCACAAAGTGTTTAATATGTTTTACTTTAATTTCTTAATTATTATATACTTATGTTAAGAAATGTATCTTTATCTTTATCTTTATCATTTATATATGAATTGTCACAGCGATTAAAATGACAAGGTACTAAAATGTACACATGTTTATGAACTCGACTATATTATGAGTATTAAATAAACATACTTATATAGAGATATACGTGCTTAAATACATAAAAAACATCCAAAACTCAGGAACAACTCGCGCTCGTCACAAAAATATTTGCCCACACCAACTAGGTGAAACGGAAATAAAGATATATCCTTACATACATGCATATGCGAACGCGTAGAAGAAATTGTTTATTTATACATTAATAATATGTATTTATCTATATTTGTGTGATGAGCACGAATATTTATTCCTGAGCCATGGATGTTTTCTATGTATTACTCTATATAAGTATTTATGTCGTTGTCTAGTACCCATAGCACAAGCCTAGAGCTTAGTTTGGGACTAGGTCAATTGGTGTGACATTGCTCCCGGATATTTTTTTATTTTTAATTATTTTTATTACATCTTAAAATAAACAGGATAAGCTGTGGTTGTCTCAGGTGACGGACCTTTTCCTGTTCATTCCTGTGATTCGCGACTTGTTTATGTAGTAATGTGGCGGGGCGGGGGAGGGGGGGAGGGGAGGGAGCCTGGGCCGTCACGTCGCGTGTTGTGCCCCTTTGTTATGTGAAGTTAGTGGAGATTGAGCTGTGGGATGACGTGAGGGTTCTAATACAATATACCTCTAGGGATATCGTTGAAAAAGGTTTATGGCATGTAGAAGGCACACGAGTACACATGCCATGATGGTAAGGATCTGAGACTCATACACATCTGAATTCTCAAGACTATAATCTGGATTCTAATGCACTTCTAGTGCGTTGCTTACTTTGATTACTAAGACGAATGGATCTATGCTTGTATGCACCGGCTGTCTCGTTGGCTGTTTGAAAGTTTTTTTTTATTCAGACATCTAACCAGAGGACAATAAATATATGACTGACCTAATGCCAGATGCCATGAAATGGTCCCAGCTCAGCATGTTGCCGATGGTTCAACCAGCGCTGGTCTTCCGCAGGGATCATTTGGTGACCTGTACCTATACGTGTAGGTACTTGGCGTTGTACGGTGGCGACGTTACCATAATCTAGTTCTTATTTACTTGGCTGTTAATGGCGGCTGATAGCGCGATATGGTTTTACCGAGAGCCTCAGGAGGTATATTTCTTTTAATGAATTTTGGTTTTTGCAATATATACATTGTATATACGTATATATACGTTTCAGCAGCAGGAGTATATTCCTCGTCAAGGTAATCATATTGTGGTGTGACCGTGCGTCACTGATGTGCTGCGCAGAGCCAATGTTGGTGGCATTGAGGCGTAGGTATATGCGGCGTCAACTTTGGTGGTGTGGTCATGTGTCCAGGATGCCGGAGCAGAGAGTTGCGAAGCGCATCGTCTTTTAAGCACTTACGGATGGCAAGCGAAAGCATGGTGGACAACGGCATATGAACAGTTGCGGCGAAAATCAGGCTGCCAAACGACCCAAGTGGCGGGCTCTGGTGCAAACGCTTGACGCCAAGCGCGACGAACTGAAATGAACTGAAACTGAACTGCGGCAATTTCTTATATCGTCAATGGTGAGCTCACATGCTATTGCGCATGCATTGGCTACATAAACCACAGGGTCTTCTTTAAAACGGTCGCCGTGACCGAGATCGGCCGGGCTAATCATCATAATCATCATCCTTGTGGTGAACTCACTCCTGGGCCCTCCTCGTCTCCTGGTCATTGTTGCATTATTTTTATTTTATTACTTAATGATTAAATAATACGTTGCAAACACATATTGCTAAATATTAAAATATTGTAAAGATTTATTCATCGCTTGACATTTTTAATGTGTCTATGTCAGCAGAAAACCGTTTTTGGGAAGTCACAAATTTCTAAGATTACACGAGCGAAGCGAGGAATGTTAGATTGAAGCGAGACCTACGAACCGAGCGAGCAAAACGAGTTCTAGACTTACTTAGGCACGGAAGTAATTATCGCATCGTAGATGCCTTTTTTAACTTCTTATAAGGAACCCTAAAAAGTGTAAATTGTTCCGAGGCAGCAGCAGGTGTCAACCCTCGTCAGGGTAATCCTATTGTCGTACTGACTCCTTGGCCCTCCTCCACTCCTGGTCATTGTAATGTAATATAATTGGCTTATTAATATTTTTTTATAATAAACAGCAGATAGAGTGGAAGAAGAAGACATGTTGTGCCGACCCCACTTAGTGTGGGACAAGGGCCTGAGGATGATGATGATGATGATGATGTAAGTTTTGAAAATGGGGTAATTTCGGATTGAGTCTAGGATGCACTGGATACATTAGTTTAGTTAACGATTAGGAGTCTTAGGTTCAAATGAGTTATACGAGCCGAGCGAGCAAACGGGACAAATGAAAAATAATAGTAAACGCGGTGTACGCGTTCGAAGATGCGGACATATTATCTAATATATAAAATTCTTGCGCCATAGCGTTTGTTACATAACTCCTCCGAAACGGCTTGATCGATTCTTATGAAATTTTGTGTGTATATTCAGAAGGTCTGAGAATACGATGTAAACAAACAATATTTCACGTGGTCAATATGAAAAAATAATTCCACCCGGGCAGCGCATCGTATAAGAAACATAAGATAAAGCCTTTTTTTAACTTTCATACCCTAATTTAATAAAGAACAATGGCAGCATGTTGGTACCATACCCATATTGAAAGCAATCTGGTCTTTAAAATTAAAATAATTTATTATTACAAATAAAAACTATGGTTGCTATTTACACATATTTAATGACATCTACACCAGGCTAGGCCTGCAAGGCTAGACAAGTTGCCATCGAATACGAACGCTAGCGTTTGGTGATCACCTGTCATTTACAAAAATGTATGGAATTGACGTAAGTCACGTGATATATCACAAGTTACAACTGGCGCGCTGTAATGTCTATCACTCGCGCTAGTCGAATAGTGATAGTTGTGACGTTTTGTCCGTCGTTACGGGGTATTTTGGCAGGTTGAATTCAACACGAGCACTATCACGATATAAACGTCGGAATCTAGGAGCGGTATCTAAGGGCAACTTGGCTAGCTTTTTAATTTTTGACAACGCAAGGTGTAGGTGATCACCGAACGCTAGCGTTTGTATTTGATGGCAACTTGTCTAGCGCCACTGATTCGTAGAATGACACTCTAAAAGAGTACCAAGCAGCGACTGTTAAATATTTTTTTACCAAGTTGGTAGAATAGGTAAATTTCTTCCGACTTTCAACTGTTACCGTAATTGTAAATGTATGAAGTAACTACGGAACAGAAAAAACAGTGGAAAGATAAAGATAAAAAAGATACAAGTCATTTATTTAGTAAGTAGGCCGCACGGGCACTTACACGTCAAGAATTTACCAGCGCTTCCCAAGAGGAGATCCCTGTTAAGAAGAAACACCGCAAGAAACTCAGCAAGAAACTCAGCAGTCAGTCATTAAATTAATATATTATCAAATAACATGCGTAGTTCAGCAGGAAAACATGCCAAAAATCTTGGGAGAGAGATAGAGGGAGAGAAAAATAAAACACCTACTTGTGTATACAGGGTGTCCGGTAAATAGTGGACTTCCTTACAGGGCTGGATAGCTCAGCTCAGGACTGGCCAAAACATGATTTATCATATTTTGGCCAGTCCTGAGCTGAGCTATCCAGCCCTGTAAGGAAGTCCACTATTTACCGGACACCCTGTATAAGACGGTGCAAGACGACCAAATAAAAGTTTCGATATGTTTTCCTACATCAACGGTGTCCAACAAATTATTATTGACTAAGTTTCGGGTTTAGGCCATGCATTTTTGTCTGTTAGATAATCCTCGACCCTATAATATGCTTTAGACATTAATGACTTTTTCAAGTAATTTTTACTGCTGGAAAGGGTAACTTTAAAGGAAGTGGCATGTGCTTCGCTTAGTATCAAACCTTGTCGGCGATACTCAAACTATCATAATTAAACAACACGCCACGAATGAAGATGTTTTTGGTTTAACTTTTCAAAACAGCACAGCGGCAAAAGTAAGATAGGTTGCGCGGAACTCCGCATTACCATGCCACACGTGACACGCCCACTTGACAGTTCTTCTGTTTTTTCTGTTCTGTGGAAGTACATACTTACCTAACCCGACATGGCTCCTTGGTTTTGTTATAAGTCTTTTTTACGTCTCAGCAGCTGGTGTCAACCCTCGTCAGGGCAATCCTATTGTGGCGAACTCACTCCTCGGCCCTCCTCCACTCCTGGTGATTGTTGTTATGTAATTGGGTTACTAATTACTTTTATTTAAACACTGTTATGTTACAATAATCACAACAACAAGCTACAAGTGTTCGTCAACAAATGCCTAATTCAAATTCAAATTAATTTATTTCGAATGTCTTAGATTCATAGTTGTTAGTAACATACTTTCTTATAATCTACTTGTTAGCACATTAACAATTATTTGCGGTAAGGGGCATGCACACCACAACAACGGATCATGTAGGGACAGTCAAACCTGTCCGCGATCATTGCGAGGATACTGTTGGGGCTGGCCCGCACTCTGCGCACCAGAGAAGTGCATCGCTTGCGGAGTGTTGCGTAAAAACAGTCAACCCTTGCCTCCGCGAACATTCCCGACGCACTACAGAAGCTAGGCAGACCCAACAGTACCCTGAAAGCATTATTAAATTGGACGCGAAGTGCGCGAAAAGCTTTTTGGGTGTATTTTACCCACAGGCTACTCGTGTACAGAGACGTGCAGTACGCTCTAAACAGGGTGACCTTCACCGCTCCAGAGCAACGAGTGAACCTGCGGGCTATCATATTAGCCCTCACTGAAAGCGCCCTTCGCTCCCTCTCCATATCGTCATCGTCTTTGAGGTCCTTAGTAAGCCAGTGCCCCAGATATTTAAATCGGTATACCCTTTTTAAGGGGACACCCTGTAGCTTAAGCGGAGGCACGCTAGATGGGCACTTACCACTGGCCTCAAACACCATGATCTCACTTTTTCTGACATTATATTTTAGGCCACATCTGACGGCAAACTCCTCACACGTCCGCAACAGTTTCTCAGTAAGATCCATCCTGCGCAGATTCTGGCCGAACACTATCAGCAACGAGGACCTATGGAATCAATGCCATCAAATCCCGATTAGGCAAGAAATCGCCCAACGGAAGTGGAGGTGGATAGGGCACACCCTCCGAAGAATAGAGGACAACGCCGCCAGGGTCGCGTTCACGTGGAGGCCGCGCGGGAGCAGGCGACGAGGCCGGCCAGCGCACACGTGGCAGCGCACCATCGACGCCGAGCTGCGGGCAGCCGGGCTGAGTTGGAGAGACGCGGAGCGAGAGGCTCAGGACAGGAGCGGATGGAGACGTCTCACGAAGGCCCTCTGTACCACTGGGGTACCATAGGACGACAACATGTTACAATAATCAATCAATAGCTCTTATTTACTTGACAGTAATGGCGCCCGAGTGAAAATAATACGACAACATGTCAAAAGCAATATGGTTTAGCCCGGTTTTTTTTGAGATGTGAGACTTATGATGTGAATGATGGTGAGAGTTCTTTGTCTGTCTGTATGTCTCAGCAGTTTCTCTTAGAAACTACAAATGCTGTGAAGTTGAAATTTGGCATAGTTGTACATCTTTCTTGCTCGCATCTGTTTTTAGTAAAAATAATTCAAAATGGGTCTCGAATGGGGGGTTGAAAATTAAAGTAATTTTAATGTAGCAAATGGGGTGCCATAGAACGACTTAGTCTGCATATTTCAAAACCATTTATTTTTAATTTTCACATGTAATTAATTGCCAAAAATGTAAAAAAAATGACCGTCCCCAGCCTTATCTCCGAAGTTTATGAATCAAAAAATCTGAAAAAAAACCGACGTATAGCTAATTATTTCTATTTTATGGGAAAAATAAAATGAAATGTACATAATTAACAGTTTTTGAGAAATAACAAAAATTTGTATTAAAATTTAGATTAGTCAAAATGAACCTTATTGCATTTACGAAATAAATATTTTCTTTTGCGGCTACGGAGCTTAATAATATAATCTTAGTTCCGGAACCCTCGGTGCACGAGTCCAACTAGCAATGGACCGTCTTTAAAAAAAGAAATGTCTAGTTTTGTATTCTTCTACTAAAAAAGTGATAGTAAACCAAGAGTGTAATAACTAATAAATTAAAGCTGTCCCGTTGTAACCCCAAAGTCAAAACTTCCCATCTTCAAACCAGATTACTCGAAACTCTATGCTAAAGTTTCGAGTTGAATCTGATTTGAAAGTTCCTGAAGGTGTTAACGTAATTTGATTCGGATATTCTTGAAGCGGCTATTATTTTCATTCAAGGAGACGTTCGATTAACCGTAACGAGAGAAACACTTTATAGGGTTTCTGTGTTATGGTTCAGTGTAAGTCTTTCATTGAAGTATGTCGACGATAGGGTTACCGTGTCCAATACCCTATCGAGAACGTGATTAATGCGGTTCCGGTCCCTGATCCCCTGATATTATTATGGATTATATATTATACAGTGTGTGGCCCAAAACCGGGGCGAAAAAATTAAATGGGGATTCTTTAGAACATTTCAATTAACTATGACAAGAATCTAATATTACAAAGTCTATAATTTTGGAGAAAACAGCCTACAAATTTAAAAATCGTAGGTAATGTATTTTCCCGTCGCGATATCGTCGCTTGGTCACTTGGTACGCGGTATGTCTGAGTATAGGGTGCCATTGACAACACGCGGTAGATTTAGCGGTGTTTGCATTACATTGAATTTGCAATTAAGTTTGTTAGAAAAAACTGAAAGTTATGTTTTGATTATAATTAGGTAAGACCATTATAATGTAATTACCGGTGATCTATAGAGCCCCTGTTTTTAATATTATCCCCGGTTTTGGGCCACACACTGTGTACATTGCTACGATACAAATTTACACTCACCAAATATCAGAATGACAAATGGGTCAAACGTGGAACACCCATTTTCTTAGTGTAACGGGTTAAACCGCTTTGAAGATAAATTTATCTCGCGTTCCAACTCGTCTATGCGCCAAGACAATTTGCAGTCTTACTTAATCCCGGGAAGGGGCAAATTACGCTTACTCAGATGGGATTTGGCTAGTTTCCAGAAAATGTCGTTGTTTGTGAGAACAGATCGGAGATACGTAGTCAAAGGTTCTTTAAAACTTAGGACCAGAAGTGGAAAATGAAGTAGTCTGTGCTTTAAAATAAAATAAATAAGTAAATGTCAGGGGACAATCTCACCACCAATTGACCAGTCCCAAAAGGCTCGAGGCTTGTACGGTCGGCCAGGAAAGTGGTCTACCAGTTTTGACAAGTTTCTGTGAGATCTTACTATCGCTAAGGTTGACACTTGTCACAGTCATAATATTATTGCAAGGAATAATAGAACTTGTTGTATCGTGACGTGCAAATAAACTTCAACTACACTGACTGGTGACCACAGGCCGACTGTAGGTATGGGTGGAGACAACGATATACTTAAAAACAGCAAACATTCAAGACTCAGAAAGAAATCTAGCGCTTAACACACAAATATTTGCTACCAGGAAAGGAATTATGAAATAAAAATGCATCTATGTTGGCAATTTTTTTTTACTTTTCCAAACATAACAAAAAAATATGGTCACTCTTCTTGTTTACCGCCATCACTGCCGCCTTTTTGAAAAGAAATACTGTTAGTAACTTTTTAGTCTACGACCAAAGGCATGAAATAGCAATAGCAATAATAATTGCCCAACCATGAAGTTTCTAAATATGGATAATGTTGACAGCTGTCATACAATGCTGTTATTACTTCCTTTACACGCAACAAATAAGTTTGGCAATGTTTTACTGCTGTCAACAATGTCAATAGTTCGAAACTTCATGGTCGTGCAATGTGTCAGTATTGACTTTTTATCTGCCTAGTGCTGTTTATATTTTTGATTATATTAGATTTGTGTATATTTTTTGACGATTCCAATGAAATTTCTTGTACTTTTGACATACTAACATGCAATGTATATTGTGACTTACTTTGGAAAATAAATATCATTCATTCATTCATTCATTCATTCATTCATTCATTCATTCATTCATTCATTCATTCATTCATTCATTCATTCTGTAGTAATAATGTCTAGCTAAATTTATCAATTGACAAACTTAGTATTTTTCCTGCCTTAAAAACGCCTTTATTTCCTTACACATAAAGTCAAAGTCAAAGTCAAAGTTCTTTATTCTTCAATTTAGGCATAATATAATGCACCTATGAATGTCAAAAAGCATTACCACCGGTTCGAAAAATAAAACCTTTGCCCCGAGAAGAACCGGCGTAAGAAACTCGGTAAAGTATATTTTTTTCAAGACAAAGGTTTACATCATTACATAATAATTATAGATAGTTTACAATATCACGGTATTTTTGTACAGTAGGTGCAGATAAGATTATTAATGGCGCGATTTCTTTGATAGTTATGTATTTAATCTTGGCGCGAGAAGCAAGACTAAGTGCGCCGTTTATATTCCATTAGGCCGAGAACAAAAGATGGCGCTTGTAATACCAGCTATTATTTAACACGCCTTTACTGAGGGATTTAAAGATTTACAGTAACCCGTACCCGTAATGGCTCACTTATGCCGTTCACATGAGCTTAAAGCCGGAATTATATTTTTGTTCTAATCATTAACTATTCTATTAGAGAAAGCATAAAACTTAAATCGGGTTATTCCCACCTGATACCACCAATTTGTTACCACTGGTAACAACCGGGATTTTTTTCCCACCTGTTACCACTGGTAACTACTGGGAATTAAAATTCCCAGCTGTTACCACTAACTACTGGGTTTTTTTTCCCCAGTAGTTATCACTAAATATTTTAGTGGTAACAAATGGGAAAAATATTTCCACTTGTTACCACCGAGTACTTTTAGTCCAGTCGTAACAAATTGATGGTAACAGGTGGGAATAACCCCTTAAATCGTACTGGAGAATAGTAAAACGCATCCTTATAATGCTTACGAGTATACAGGCTGACAGCGGATCGTGAACATAACTTAATTTTACACTACAATGTTACAACTACTACAGGTCACCAAATATTTACTGTAACTTATAACTATGCTAACCAACACCTCAACTCCGCACCCGAAATATCTATCTTGCATTAAGATTGTTTACAAAATATTGGATCGTATTATTATTACTTGCAAATATGTTAAAGTCTAACACATTATTCGTTAACACTTTATTGAAACTCCCACTAGCCCTGCACAAAAAAAAAAAACCTGTAATTAGTTGAAGCTCGGGAAACCGAAATAGAACGATAATTCCGCACACTCCTAGAGGGAATATGAAAGAGACTCTGCCTAACAAACCAGGGTAATCAACGTTGCCCTTAACGATGTTTTATAGGTAAACTATATCAGCAATCTCCATATGACCATACTTCGGGGTTTTCGGTGCGGGAACGTTTGACATTAGTCAAAGATTAGGTATTGACTTGAACAACAGAATAAATAAATAAATAAATAAATAAATATCAGGGGACAATGTCACACCAATTGACCTAGTCCCAAACTAAGCTCTAGGCTTGTACTATGGGTACTAGACAACGATATAAATACTTATATAGAGAAATATATACTTAAATACATAGAAAACATCCATGACTCAGGAACAAATATTTGCGCTCATCACACAAACATCTGCCCTTACCGGGATTTGAACCCAGGACCGCTAGCTTCGTAGGCAGGGTCACTACCAACTAGGCCAGCGCGTCGTCAGAATGTACTCTAGTAGGTTTCTACGTCATGAATAGTTAATTGAATAACATAAAACAATAAGTAATCATAGATATAGGTACTATAAAGTCAGTATCAACCTCTTCAGTTAAGTCCCTACTCGTTTATCACTATCAGTAAATATTCATAGATATGGGGCGTCAAGATTGAGATTATATTAGACACTTAATTGTCATACCGTACCCTTGTCTAGTTGATAAATCACTTATATGCAATTGTATTCCGAAAATACTATATAATAATCAATACAAAAATGCCTCCAAGAAAAAAAGCTCGTTACGAGTTTTTGCGTTCGTGGATAGAAAATAATCCAGATATAGAGATTCGCGATTCTTTATTTTAGTGTAGGTATACAATTCGCAGAGAGGTAGTTATTCATTAGGCATAATATGATTTTTCTCAGACTGGCCTATCTGTTTATCTCTACTGTTTCTCAAATCATTCCCGCACCAAAACCCCGATGTATGCATATGACACCAAAAGTTCTGGCCCTAGTCATTAGAGATGCCAAGTTATTTGTAACTTATAAGAAACTCAGTTTTATTGCTGTACAATGTCAGATTGACTTTGGACCTAAGTTGGGTCACCAATTTATGTCTTCGATTGTACGGTACTATAGGTACTAGACAACGATGAATAGACATAGTTGTAAAGAAAAATACACCAACTTGCAACACGATGTTTAGCCACCCAAGCGGAGCGCGGGTGGCTATAGTTCGAGTGTCATTATGGTTGTTTATATATGCTCATACTAAACCAAAACCCGTTGCCAATTACTGACAGTTGCTACGTTACCATATATCTAGACAGACAAAGTCGGCAATCCGTAGATAATGCTATTGTTAGAAAGAGATAAATAGTTGTGCCTGTCCCCGTCTTTATCGTAATCATGTGATATCTAATTGTATATCTCATGATTCACACATGACAATGACGCCGCCGCCGCGCATGTGCAAATTAAACATAATTTGGCGATGTAAACAAAATGTAAATTTTACAGTACTTACGAATGAAACGAGACATGCTTTTTTCCTTTTATAGTTACAGTATAATATCGACAGCCTCGAAAATCACAAGACGGCATTTTCTTATGAAATATATTTGTTACTTCTCGGTAATGAAACTTTATTGTCTTTGATGCGTGCGTGTCAGCGGCCGCGGCGCAACTGAACGATAGTAAGGCAATTTTACCTTCCTTTTTGAGGAACGCTTTTGCGCGCAGTTGACGTATCTTAATATAAATTATCACTGGTTCTATACAAAATTAAAAGATTGAATTCATAAAAAAGTTCCTTACTTTGTTCAATATATCTTTGAGAATATCATGTATGTATGCAAACACATTCATGAGTTTAGGCATAACCGCGACGTTCATAATATAATACTAGAAATAGAGATAAGCTCGCTCTTCCAGGTCACCGTCTCCGTAAGGTAAGCAAGTTTGCGGGGAACTGTATACTTACGTTTTTACAACAAGATACCATCTGATATCGTCAAAATGTCGTTCAATAAATTTAAGTCTCACATCAAACGCTGCTTGTTGGGTAGGACATATTACACTGTTAATGACTTCATTGGTGACCAGGATATTTACAATATTTTTACCTTCATAAACATAGCCTTTAAGCAAAATGTGTATTCAAGCACTCAATTTTATATTGAATATTTTGTATATATATATTTTTTCCTTTATTAGTTCTTGTGTGAACAAGACGCTTTTAAACGAGAACACACTGTGACGTTTCTCGCCGGACATGTTGGTTGTCCGGCAACATGAGCATGTCATGCTCGCTCAAAGGTCTTTGCTTGCGGCGGCGTCGTTGATCGGGTCGCCACATTCCCGAACACATGGTTGAGCGAGACGATGGCTGAGATATGCGTTTTGTGGGATCCGGTCTGTTCACGTTTGCAAGGATTTCTTGTTAAATTAATTATTCTAGTTATGGCTTTTGACGTAGAGACCTCGTCGTGTTGTTCTCCTGGTCATTTTCTTTCATTTTTAGTTTAAGGTATATTAACTTTACATTTGTAATAATTTTATTTTTGCTAGTTTAAGAATTTATTATTTATTACTTTATTACCTTAATATTGCTTAATGTAACTTACTTTTAAGTATTATTGTTATTATGATTGAAAAAATTACTTTCTGTTGGAGTTTCTTGCGGCGCTTCTTCTCCGCAATGATGATGGTCTTGTCCGAAGCGCTCTGGTAGACTCACTCTATCACTGAAAATGGTGATATGATAATCTTTCATTCACAAACGCCGTCATTGGCTGGGTAGGACTCTCCAAAATAAATTTATAAAAAAAACTTGAATCCCTGGGGATTAATAAGGAACTTAGCTCCTGATGTGCAGGGAGTAAAGTGACATTTTAAGAGCACGAGAAGTGAAAACAAAATTGTAACGCAAAATCATATACATGCAGCCACACGGAATAAAAATACACGAATAACATGGAAACGAAAAAAAATGAAGGCGTCAATTTAATTCAGAAGCTCCTGCGTCCCGCTCGGGACGAATAAAAAGAAAATAATATCCACAGAGAAATGTTATTTTCGCCTCCCAACAAAAATTGCAACTTTTATGAGACTTTTACAGCAAGGGCGAACTTATTCAAAGCCACAGTAGATCGAATTTGCTTTGTCTTTTATGGTTCACTTGTCACTTTTTAACACAGAATGTTTGAGTTATTTTCTCCAGGGCACGTGAAAACTGTCCCTAAATCTACGCTTGGCAACTTTAGACCTTATGTCAAAAGCGTGGGTTCTTGTTTTGCCTGAGGACATGCTTATTTATATTTTTGTCTGGTTTTGATGTCGTTAGGGATGTTATAAGTCAGTGACAAGTGGATTTCGAGGAAAGTAACTGTGATTGGCCGTGTATATAGGAATGTAAAATAAAAAACCGCCATGTGCGAAGCGGGCTCGCGAACCGAGGGTTCCGTATTACAAAACAATACTACAAAAACACCTGGTTTTTGCATTGTCGTGCTCGGACCATAGTCCTCAGGCCTGATGACGTATTTGCAATCTTCAGATTGCATTTATTTATTTACTTATTAATCAACATAAAATTTATTCGTTACATAAAAACGTTACAAACTTAAAAGATAAAATGAAACTATATTTACTAAATATCCAATTGGCCAACACTTAGCAGACGTCCTGTTACATGTTATGAATACAGGACTCCTGTATTCATAACATGTGCATATTTTTTTTCTGTCATGCAAATTATTTATTTTTTATTTAAAAATAATATAAACATATACACAATCGCGCGCACACACAAACACACACACACATACACGCAATAATTCAGAAGTCTGTAATAAACAATTGTTAATCATTTAGTTTAAATAAATAGTGGTGAGATGGATTGGGAGCGCTCTCCTCTCTCTTCAATCCGGTGGCCCTGAAAACCAGCGTCAAGTAGTAGTAGTAGCTTGACACCATGCTGAGTGGCAAACCTTCTCGGTGTTAATTTTAGATTAAGTACTCTAAGTTTGTATTACCTACTCTACTTTTTTATAATGTTTTTTTGCTATTGTTTATGTTCATTTTATTTTTAGCACGGAATAAACCATATTATATTCTATTTTTACACATACAGTACAGTATTCACAGGTTAAAATAATATAAATTACATGTAAAATTAAATAGGAATTGTTATATGACAAAAAAAAGTAACAATATGGCCTAGGCATTATATCTTATGTCTATGGTTCTGAGCTCCAGCTTCCATTAGGTAGGCTATGCGGTCGTATGTTGTCCGTATGACATTAAAAAACCCGGCCAAGTGCGAGTGGGACTCGCGTACGAAGGTTTCCGTAATAATGTATAAAAAATCACGTTGTCGTATGGGAGCCCCCCTTTAAATTTTATTTTATTATTTTATTTATTATAATTTATTTATTTATTTATTTATTATTTATTTTTAAATTGAAATATGTCTTGAATATTTGAAACGTCGACCTGTTGCCGTTATTAATATCGAAAATTCTGTTGTATGGGAGCCCTTAAATATTTAACTTGTACTGTTTTAGTATTTGTTGTTATATCGGCAACAAAAATACGTCATCTGTGAAAATCAACTGTCTATCTATCACGGTTTATGAGATACAGCCTATAGACAGACAGGAAGACGGCCCACTTCAGGTAGCATATGTTCTCGCATGACTTCTTTACGCAAGAAAACATCTGAACTTCCTTAGAACTTATAAATTTAGGGCCGTATTAATAAACTCATCTTGACTGTGAGGCCCGTCACAAGATACGTCAAAGTAAACGCCAAACCATAGAACACTGTCATTTTTGACGCATCTCGAGACGAGCGTTAGACTTGAGATCAGTTTATTAATAGGGACCTTCGTGTAGTGACAACATACGACATACCTAATCATGCCCAAGCCACTAACTACACCATCTGCATTTATAAGGAAAAGTGGAGATTTTTTTTTTTTTTTATGGCATAGTGAAGGCAACCGAGCACACAGGCCACCTGATGGTAAGTGGAAACTGTGACCCATAGACATTAGCATAAGACTGCAAATGTGTTGCCAACCCTGAGGACCAAGATGGAATGCCTCTATGCTAGTCATTACATCGGCTGTCTTATCCCCAAACCGGACACAACAATGCGAACGCTGCTGTTTGGCGGTAGGTTAATGGATAAGATGGTGGTAGCGATCCGGACGGATCCTGCACAGGGTCCTACCACCCGCAAAATAAAATCCATAAAATAGGGATAGACTAAAGTGTTAAATAACTATCCGGGAGTAATATATCCAGCGATCAGTGTGGTGAAACGAAGTTGAAGTTAACTATCGTGTACATTATTAAAGTTATACGGATAGCTACTCTCGTATTAATTCAGTGTTGGTGAAATCGACCCTTACCTCCTATTAATATGATTCCATGCGATCCATTTCACTGGTAGACTTGTAGAAATTCGTATTAATTTAAGTAATATTATTAGTCTAGTGAGATTCGGGAAACTAACCCGGGTTGGGAACTATTGGTCTAAATTAATAATTGGCATCCTGCGACAGGGCTCTATAGTTACTCTGGAATTAAAGTTGTTGACAGCTTTTGCTGTGTGACGCTTTGCAAAAAGGACACAATCATATCCGTTCTGATATTCCTTCAGTTTCCGTAGAAACTTATAAAATAATACTCGTACTTTAAAATATACACATTTTTTTAGTCGTCGTGATTGCAACCAAGATTTCGCTCCTAAAGAAAATAACGATCAGTGCAGTCGCAAGCACTGCATGTTAAATAATGAGTGCAATCTACAATCTCTGTTCCGGAACTAACCAGACGGAAAATTTACATTTATAGAATCGGAGTCTGTACGTAAGTATGTACAAATATAACCGCCAAGTTTACTCTTTACCAAATTCTCCCCCAACTTTGCAACAACCCTTTTGTATTTACACAAACCCACCCCAAAACAAACGACCAAACAACAAATACGAGGAAAATAAACATGTTATACTAACATTGACCGATTTACTCTTCGATCCAAAAATCGATGGCACACACACACATAAAGCCTCGTAAAGTATGCAATTATTAACCCTCACATAGACAATGCATCAATAATTAAAGGGACAACTGTCTTGTTCGCGCTAGCCCATCTGTCGTATTCCCAAAGACAACTTCGCATTGGTAGAAACTTCTTTGAAAATGGAACACGTCATCCAAGTGGCCGTTGAAAATAAATCAATCATTTGTTGAGACACTGGCATAAAAGAGGGACGTCAGTGTAGAAAACAAATTCGAAAATCAAATTTTAAATACTGAAATGGAAGGTTGAGGTTTAGGTATAATTAAAATTAAATTTGATTGATATTTCAATTGCGGAAGGTAAAATAATAAGGCTTTAAGGTGAGTGGTCATTTGCGAAATCGTTTTGGGATTGCATATTAATTTAATTAATTTCGATTTGGGTGATAATTTGTTACCATCGTTTTAGATGATGGGAAAAGGGAAGTCGCAGGGGCTCGTGTCGGACTTGATGCCGAATATAAAGTTGATGCAGTTTTTCGGCCATTTTCTGTTTAATTACATTGATGGTAAGTTTAAAAATAATATCTTAACAAAGAATTTAAAAGAATTTTAGAATGTTAAAATCATTTTTTTTAAGTGTTGAGTTAAATTGTTGCTAAATCTTATTACTTACAGCGCTCAGACGTTATCGTTATTCGCGATTTATAATGTTATTATAAATAAAATAGTAATTAACTTTCTCAGCGACAAATCGTTAAATATATGAATTAATTTATAATTACTGAACATTTTTAATTCTTCTCCACCTTTTGCAATTATTTCCTTTAGAAACTGGTGGCATGTCTATGCTCCTCCGGAAGGGGTATGCGTCGATGCACGCGGTTCTTATCGTGATCCAGTTCGCGTGCATGGGCATCAACATGGCGCAGTACTCCGATGAGGTCAACGAGCTCACAGCCAACACCATAACCGTTCTCTTCTTTGCACACACCGTGATCAAACTCCTGTTCTTCGCCGTCAACTCTAAGAGTTTCTACAGGTATGGCTTTAGCTTTAGGTTTACTTTTAGAATTGTCACCGTGGACTGAGTTAGTTACTTCTTCTGTATTTTTTAAACATGATGGTTAACCTAGTTTAGCAAGTCACCGGGTGATCTCAGCCGCATCCTACATCAGTGCTAACCAAGCAGGTGGTGAAGTTTCTAGTTCACGAGAATTGGTCGCACTTAAAGTCCTCCTCTGTAAAGTCTTTGCATTCTTCATCATACTCCAGTTCATGTGCACGGGCATCAACATAGCCCAGTACTCCAAATAGGTCAACGAGCTGCACCATCAACATAAAAACGCATCATAAAACTACTCTGCACGTCATCATAAAAATACTCTTCTTTTTGATCAACTTTTATAGCCTCTACTTTGTAGTCTATACTGTAGATTCTACTAGATGTAGTGGACTGACTTAATTTAGACGGACAGTATGGCAACTTTGGACTTCATAATGAGTTTCTTCTATCTAATTATGAAGTTCTATCTCTGAGTAAATCAGCTTACGTGAAGCATATAAATGTCCGACTGTAAATTGTAACCCACCAATAAACAATAATGGAGATTCAGGTTTATAAATTTAAGTTTAAACAGTATTAAAATGAAAGAACCCTGATCCAAATTGGCCCCAGTTTACAATCAATCTATCAATTCCAAATATGCATCTAAATAAATAAGTTTATTGTTTATAATCGGTCAGTGTGGATATAATAAGATTTATAACCATTAAAAAGCATATAATATTCATCTCAGTCGTAACTCCTCGCTTCAATTTGAGCTCGGATAAAGGCAACGAAGGCGTCACTGGAGAAATATTTTTTCTCGGATCCTTTGTATTTGCTTGTTAAATTAAAATTGGGTGGAAATGAATTTTTCTTTGAAACTCGACGGCTTGTGAAATATGAAATCTCGCTTTTTTATTAATGTTTAAAAAAAAGAAATTTGTTGGCTAGCACAGAATTTAGCTGAGGGATATTAAGTGGAATTGCGTATCGTGGAGTTTTATTAAGTGGTAAGGAGATTTAAAAGCCGACTTTTTAAAGTAAACAATGCAGTTATGTTAATGTTTTACTAAGACGTCTAAAAAGTTTTTATTTTGAGGAGTTACATACAGACCTGTGATATACAATTTGGGTGCCGTGTAAGGTGCCGAAGCGTGACGAGGGCGGGTCGTTAGTGAAACTATAAAACTAACTATAGGTTTACTAACGCCCGCCCTCGTCACGCCTCGGTTTAGGTGAGTTTTCTGCAACGTTCGTAAATAATCTCAAATTTATAATACATAAAAACTCTTTCGATAAATGAAAACAGCATTGAAATCCATTATTATTACTACACGGGACTTAATCGCGTTAAGGGATATATAATTAATTACTAGAATTAATTATTACCTCGACGTTTCGGACGTGACGCTACGCCCATGGTCTCGAGGGGACTGATATTATGGTTATTGACAGATATGACTAATAATTATTGGCCCAAACAATAATATGCATTATGCAAAAGTATTATTATGCTAGAGTACTATTATGCCAATACGAATTATGCCAAAACAATTATGCGAAACAATAATAGTCTAAAAAATATTATGCGATCCAAGGGGGTCCCTTAGAGGTGTTGTTTTAAAAGTTTCTACTAGTAGCTATGATGTGCAAACAGGAGCGAAGCGAGGGAGGGTCGCTTGTCTACAATATGATAAACCTTTGTACATTAAACGTAAAAGAAACCAATTTAATTTTAGCCTTTTTTCACTCGTCCATTATTCGGACAGTGACTGATGATAATTTATGAGCAAAAAGTAACTTTTTTTTACAGTATTTAAATAACGGCGCGACGTTCAACTCTGGAGGGATTCCGAATACGGTTCGCGTGAAACAACCCTTTTTCTGCTGGAAAACCGTGCGAACTGGTGACAGATTTTACGTGTGAACCGTTTGCGGAACGAATTAGAAACCGTTGTAAATTTACCAATATATGTTGCTAATATTTAGGCTTAGCTCGACAACCATTGTTTTTGGGATGTCGATTCGGGGCTTAGGTAAGGGTGGTTTTTATTTTTATTTTTTTATGACTTGGGGGGCTACGTTTTGGCACTATAGCGGTCCTGGAGCCTCCCACTAAGCGATTGGCGCAACGGCTGGGGGTTTTTTTGTTAATCGCCTGGAGGGCAAAGACAAAAGTTAGCTTTTGTTTGCTTTTTACTCGAAAAGGGGCAGAGGTGGCAATCCCCGCTAAAAACACCAGCCCCTATTACCAACTAGAATTTAGACTCCCGCGGATACTACCCCAGCCAGTGCTGAAAGGCCGGAGGAGAAGGTCCTTCCTCCATTTACTTATCCGCGGTGTTTTCCAAGAAGGGGGAATGGGAGTGGAGGGGAAAATTATAGCTAGTGGACGGAGTGTTGGACGGCCTCCCACCCGGTGGTCTGACGACCTGGTTAGGATCGCGGGGAGCCGCTGGATGCAAGCGGCTCAAGACCGTGACTTGTGGCGCTCTTTGGGGAGGCCTTTGTCCAGCAGTGGACGCCCCCGGGCTGATGATAATGATGATGATGATGATGATGAGTCACGGAGTGGGAATCCCGACGCACGCATGCTTACAGACTACGGGCTTCCTTTCTTTTGCCCGACAATGGTAGGGTTGGGTCGGAGATCTTTTTTGGACAGCTTGTGGGGCTGTGGACACCATCTTTATTCCTGGGGCTTACCCCACCGCCCGCCACGCCCGGGGGGATTCAGTGCAAGTCAGACTTAACCTGTCCTGGCCCTTGTCTTGGCGGGTATGCATAGGCATTTCCCCCGGGTAAGCAAAGGGTGGTTAATGTGGTTATACTCGTATAACAATCATAAACATAAGCTTAAGACCGTTTACGGGGGTTTTCAACATTACTGATTTCAAAAGGTTAATGTTGTATATAAAGATCTCATATCATTGCGCTTGCACTTTAAGTAACGTACCTACCTAGGTGCATTAAATTACTTTTTTCTCGGTGCAACAATCTACTATTTTCAGTGTAAAATTTACGAGCAATTTTATGCAGGCGAGGGTAGAATACCGTATTTAAAACGAAATATAAAAGTGACAGAATGCAATTTCCGAGGCAATTATAATTTAATGTACAATCCATTTTGTTACCCAGTTCCGAGGCGGGTTTAATTAACCTTTGTTACATTTTACTATGCGAAATAACAATTTTAACCGTTGCCTTTGGCTATATATTTTGACTATTTTAACGGTGAAATTTTTTTTCTCTACCACGTAAATTTTGTTTATTCCTATGTCTGAGGAAGAATAACTGTGTTTATCGAGTATCTTAATGAACCTGTGCCTGTGTCTTAATGTTTAAATTAAAGCATAGGTCACCGATACTTCGTATTAAAGAATGATTATTTTCCAAAGTAAGTCACAGTTCGAAATTAGATAAAAATAATATAATCAAAACTAGAAATAAGAAGGCAGGATAGCAATAACAACAATAACAAGACAGAACTAAGCTGTTATAAAGGTGCAACCAAATTAGCATATTTTTAAAAATAAATGACGTATGAAGTCAAAACATCAGAAATAATTAAAAAAAGAGATACTTATTCAATCACAAAATTTTAAATATTTTATGTATTGACCAGTTTTAAAAAAAAACACTGTGCGATTTATCGCTAAGGTTGACACTTGTCACTGCCATAATATTATTGTTAGGGAAAATCGAACTTGTTGTATCACGACGTGCAAATGAACTTCAACCTTAGGGTGTTTGACCAGATTTTAGGCCGACTGTAGGTACCTACCTAATTATAATTTAACGTCCATAGACTCTTTAACCGAGTATAAAGGATTTTGCAAAAAGGTTTTTCAGCGCGCGTCCAAATGCTTTGTCCGTGACTAATTCGTAATTCGTAAGTGACGTCCGATCAAGAAAGATCCATGTAAAGAGCTAAAGTCACTTTTTCTTTTGTTGTACTTAGATAAAATATCAGTGGACAATTTCACACGAATTCACCTAGTCCCCGACTAAGCTACAAGGGGGCTAATATGGCTGCGTTTGTCACGTGACAAAAAATGTGGATAAAACATCCGTCACTTTCTGACACGTATTTATAAGTACAGATGTAGTGCATAATTGTTTTCCTTTGTATTTTCACGGAAACGTACGAACGCGTCTTGCTATTTCAGTCCGTCACAGTACAAAAAGTACTGAGAAGGATAGCAAATATGCACTACACCTGTACGAGAGTGACGGATGCTTTAGCCTCATTTTATCAAGCGATAAACGCAACCATATAGAGAAATACACACTTGCACTTAAATATTTCGGAAACATCCAAGATTTAGGAACAAAGTCACGTAATAGACATGAAAAAGGTACACGTGTTAGATAATTCTAACCGCTTAAACTTTTCAAAACGTTCATCGTAAGTACCATGTAATTATTATGTCATATGTAACTTTTCCGAGACCTCAGTTCGACACTAATATTAATATAAGCAGTAATGACTAATGAATATTACAACAGCGAGGTTAGCTTATCGACGTACGCCGTGTGAATTGTGCAGATGTTATAATTCCCCTTGACCTACGCAGTTGGTTGGAGAGAAACATACCAGCTGACGGCTTGCTGGTTTATTATGGTCGGGTTTATTGTTCATCTACATACATCTGTCAGTTTCCAACCGGTTTTAGACGTTGTGCAGAGCATGTCTGGATCGCTACCACCATCTTATCCTTTAACCTACCGCTAGCAGTGTCCGCTTGTTGTGTTCCGGTGTGGGGATAAGATGAACGGTGAATTGACTAGCATAGAGACATTCCTTAGGCGCTAGGGTTTGCAATGCAGTCTTAAGATTGTATTGCTGAGAATGCAAAAGCCAATGGGTCACAAATACTACTAATCATCAGGGAGCCTTTGCCTTCTTCTTCGTGATATTTTAATTTTTTATTGACGTCGCGCTGGCCTAGTTGGTAGTGACCCTGCCTACGAAGCTAGCGGTCCTGGGTTCAAATCCCGGTAAGGGAAGATATTTGTGTGATGAGCACGAATATTTGTTTCTGAGTCATGGAGGTTTTCTATGTATTTAAGTATATATTTCTCTATATAAGTAATTATATCAGTTGTCTAGTACCCATAGTACAAGCCTAGAGCTTAGTTTGGGGCTAGGTTAATTGGTGTGACATTGTCCCCTGATAAAGAAAAAATAAAAAATAAAGAATTTCTATTTCTATTTATTCTTTAATCGCCATATTCATTTTAGAGACAATTAATGCCAATTAATGGATGCCTGTGACAGTTCATAAACATACACTTATTTCTTTAACTTTACTTTAAAAACAAATAATAAATATATAAATATATAAATATATATATATATATATATATTTTATGGCATAGAGAAGGCAACCGAGCACACAGGCCACCTGATGGTAAGTGGAAACTGTGACCCATAGACATTAGCATAAGACTGCAAATGCGTTGCCAACCCTGAGGACTAAGATGGAATGCCTCAATGCTAGTCACTACACCGGCTGTCTTATCCCCAAACCGGAACACAACAATGCGAACACTGCTGTGTGGCGGTAGGTTAATGGATAAGATGGTGGTAGCGATCCGGACGGACCCTGCACAGGGTCCTACCACCCGCAAAACCGCGATATATATATATATATATAGATACTACATAGGTACAACCCTAGCGACTCCATCCAAAAATTTAAATAACTAATCGCCTATTTCTAAACACATCGCTTGTGAGAATAGTAAGTGATTGAAATTACTAGGATAAATAAATTGAGGGTGGTAGCACCTTGTGCAGGGTCCGTCCGGATCGCTACCACCATCTTATCCATTAACTTACCGCCAAACAGCAGGGTTCGCATTGTTGTGTTCCGGTTTGGGGATAAGACAGCCGGTGTAATGACTAGCATAGAGGCATTCCATCTTAATTCTCAGGGTTGGCAACGCATTTGCAGTCTTAGGCTTGCAGTGTTGTGAATGCGAATGTCTATGGGTCACGGTTTCCACTTACCATCAGGTGGCCTGTGTGCTCGTTTGCCTTCTCTATGCCATAAAAAAAAACAGAGTATAAGGAACTGCTTAATTGTCATGAAATGTCGTCGACGTCGGGTGACGTGCTGCAACGTTGCAGGACCTCGCACGACATTTGGCGACATCGCGCGATAGGTGTCGGCCGCGACGTCAGGCGATGTCGAATGTTGCGATACTTAGCACGAGTTGTCTGGCAACATCACACGACACGTGTCGCCGTCATTTGGCGCCGCCGACGAGGAGACGACGCGGTAGCCTTGTCGGTAGTGATCCTGCCTACGAAGCTAGCGGTCCGGGGTTTTATTTGTTCCTGAGTCTTGGGTGTTTTCTATGTATACGACGTTGAATTTATACGAGAGTAGCTATCATATTATAACTTTACTCGAACGATTTACACAATATCTTATTCTCGTAATAGTCACTCTCTGACGTTGAACGAATGAAGGGATTGAAAACGTTACGCACCCGAGTAACATGGACAATTTTTCCCATATTTGAGTAATGGCACTGCGTATTTTTAGATTAGTTCCGGTAACATTTTAACTTGACGTTTTGTATAACCTCGAAAACGTGTTTAATGCATCGTGTTTACGTTCGCTTCTGTAAGATACAACACTAATGGCTGATGAGAAAAGACAGCGATCTGCTAACTAGATGGCATCAGAAAAACCATTGCATAAGTAAGTATTTATCTATATTAGTAAGTTTATTGTTGCCTAGTAGGTACCCATAGTACAAGCCTAGAGCTTAGTTTGGGGCTAGGTCAATTTGTGCGAGATTGTCTCCTGATATTTATTTATTATTAATATAAAAAATGTTTCACGAAGTTGAGCGACTTCGCCCAACGTTGCTGTTGTCATCTGTCACGCCATGTCGCCAGATATGTCAACTGTAGGAGCATGTTGCCGACACGTATCAAGGGACGTTTGTCCCCCTGTGAATCCCTGGCTTTAATGTTCATAAATGTGTTCAGAATGTTATAAAATGAACGTGTCTAAAACTTTTTTTCTGTAAGACGTCTTTTTCTTACATTTCAACACAACCCAGTTTCAGAATTATCATTTTAACCAACTTCGCAAAGTAAGGAAATGCCCTAAATTGGTATGCAGATACCGTCGGATTGATTTCTTCTGTAACAAGATTGAATATTATGAATATCAATGACACTGGATCGTTTCGTTAATTTGCATAATCGCCCGTTCCTTTCGCTTTATTTTTTTAATTCTCGACTAACGCCATTTTGATTATTTTTACGGATTGAGCGGGATATTCATGGGTAAAGCATCGAAATATAATAAGTATGGAAGAGTAACGTCTAACAAAAACGACTGCCAAATCCGCTCCAAAACGCCCACTTTTTGAAATGAAATGATCTTATGTATCGAGTGGTTTCAATAATCAACTAAATATTAATTGGGTTAAGGTATGAAGTCATTTATGTCAGATGCTGATATAACGTTTGAGTAGACAGTAATTTCAGTAAGGTTTTATACCGTTTGAAAGACAAAAATCTGCAATTGGTTACAAGCTCTCTGACAGAAGATTTCCATTTGTCAATATATTTTTTCATAAGGGTTATTTGAACGCGGCCATGTCTTTCAACATTTGACGTGGATGGTTTAATACAAAAACAACACAGTAATTGAATAATGAATTTTATTAATATTCTTTTATAGTAGTGTTTTGACAAACTTACTGATTGTTCCCCTTGAATCATTTAACATACTTATGTTACACTATTATAAAGTTGTAAAATAGTATATCAGAAGATTATTATGTTGTAAGAGTAGTCAGCGTCAAATAGTCTTTAGCATCTAAAGTGCCAAATATATTGTAACCCCTTTTTTATTCTTATAGGCATAAAGATACGTGACAGTATATAGTCGCTTTGGATGGGACAGCCTATTTGATGCTGCCGAAAAAACATGACAAAAATTAAACGAGTAGTAAGACGAAAACATTACAAATAATCCATTTGGCACTGTTTCTATTCTACAGTTAGAGATAGCTAAGAGCTAACTCTTAAGTTAGATCATATACAATAGAGTATAATTTATATTTACAATTTTAGCTTTACCAACTCCATTTTTGTACAAATATCAATTAATTAAGCCTATTGCTTTTTAGGGTTAGGGTACGATAGTAAAGATGACATAAAATTTAATTTCCTATTCATTCGAAGTAGTTGCTTGTAATTCACATTTTTCAAAGATATATTGCATAACATCGGCCATGACATTTTGGTATGGTAATATTAAAAATTCAATAACTTACTAATGAAAATAAATATCGCTTTGTTTTGCATCTGTGTGGGTCCTGCACCAATTTACAATGCAACTTGGCATGGTTGCAGCATCATTAAAATTCGGTAATCTTTAATATCGTTATTTTCTTTTGTGTTTGTAAACAACTGTTTGACACTACGTCAGAAATTCGACTGATAGACAGTTCGGCACTCATTAATAGCTCCACCCCCGCCGGCACTAAGTCAGTGGGGCAGATTTTGAGCGTCGATTACTCTTCCATACTTATTATATTTCGATGGGGTAAAGAGTTGCCGTGTTTTAAGTCTACACTTTCAGCATATTTTTTAAAAGCGCAGATGTAGGTAAAATAAAATTCTCCTCTGAAATACCGCGAACGCAGGCGTTGGTACCTAGTGATAAGACCACCTGTTGACTCACATTGTAACTCTTTTCTGTATTACCTTCTATGCTGCTGTTGTATGTGGTGTTCAATTAAGAAATTTGGCATGGTATTGTATTTACCTTCTGCTCCCCTCCAGAACCCTGGCGGTGTGGAACCAGTCCAACAGCCACCCCCTCTTCACGGAGTCGGACGCGCGCTACCACCAGCTGTCCTTGAACAAGATGCGCCGACTCCTGTACTTCATCAGCGCTGTCACCATTTTTTCTGTCATCAGTAAGTCCATTGCAAGGGCTGGCAACAAATGTACAAATGTTGCCATTGTTAATGGTGTTTTATTATTTAAAATATTTTGGTGTCTTAGATACCAAGATAATACCAATACTTATTTTTTTCATGTTAATAGTTTTGGTTCTTAGTAATATTATAAAGGAGGATAGGCAGAAATATATGGATCCCAGCCTGGGGAACCTTATATTTTTATATTCTACAAATTTCACATTCTTACAAGAAACATGAACACCCACTATCTTAAGTAGCAATAACATTTTTAACACAAAGTTTTGGGCGTACACAGACTAAATACCTAGACGGGACATAAAAAAATATTACTATGAGTAAAAGAGAAGCGATATCTATCTTTACTTCCCATCTCACTCCGCGTATATGTTTTAGCAGCTACGGTTTTGGGACTACCCTCCATAGTAAACGTTATTGAACGTAAAACCGGGTACTCACTAGCGAGCTGTAACTGTAAGGTAAGGTGGGGTAAATGCGTCAAACTAATAATATCTCCTAAAAAATATATGATTTGTCGCACTTACCCCGTTGACGCTTTTGCCCTACCTTGGGGCAAGTGCGTCTATGGGAAGTCCGACAAAGTTACCTGACAACAAACAAAGTTACCGGATCACGAGCTGCGTTACATCACGATGTTACGTGCAACAGTTACAGTGACAGTTCGCTAGTGAGTATCCGGCTTAAAATAACCTATCCGTTAACATATCGCTTCACATAAGCTAAATTCCCCATTCTCCTCACGCGGTGAAAATTAAACAATCAACATAATTAATCCTGACATTCATAAAATTTAGTTTATTTTACACTGTTAAGGTTGCCGCAAACATAACCGCTCGGCACCGGATCGGCTAAAAGTGAAACATTGAAAAGTGAGTTTTGATTTGTGATCCGATACTTAAAATAATCGCTAAGCGCGGGTTGTCCACTGAATAATGTATCGTACTAACACAAACCAAAGCTCACTTTGAGCTGATCCGGTACAAGGTGGTTATTTCTGCGCCAATCTTTGAAACGCAAACGGGTAAAAGTTTATTTTTTCACTTCCCCTTCATTTTTGGACTACCGTCCAAATCCAATAAACAGTATCTCAGATTTAATTGCCAAAGTAGAGTCAGTCCTCTCCTCATAGTATTGAGGTTGTAATTGCTAAAGACGTTTTATTTGAGATGCTACTTTTTGATTTAGAATAGCAGAATAATACCTACACATTCCCAGAGGGTGCGAGCTGTAAATTTATCGGGAAATTGAAATGCAAAGTAGAAAAAATGTGCAACGCGTCGTCCATCTCGATGTGAATGAAGGAAACGTTGGAAATATTTTACTTTCTGGTACACGTTGAAAATTATGCTGCAGTATTGTGACCCAAAGGAGTTACAGTTTCATATGAATTATTATAAACCTGTGTGTCGCAGTCGCTATAAACTTATAAAGGCTTATTGTTAGTTTAATACTCGTAGTTCATTGAATTTAATTCGGTATCTTCGGTGTTCTAGGCTGGGTAACGCTTACATTCTTCGGGGATTCCGTGCGCCTGATCACCGACAAGGAAAGCAACGAGACGCTTACCGAGCCAGCTCCCAGGCTGCCTCTGAAAGCCTGGTACCCCTTCAAAGCCATGAGCGGCTCTATGTACATCATTGCGTTCATCTATCAGGTACGTCCGGAAGAGATCGTCCGTCTATAGAGTACCGCAAAAAGAGCACTGGGACACTCTGTGAGCCAGCTTCCAGGCTACCCCTGAAAGCCTGGTACCCCTTCGATGCGATGAGTGGCTCTATATACATCATGGCATTCATCTATCAGGTACGTCAGGAAAAGGGCGTTTGTTCATAGGGTATGGCTAGAAGAGGAATGAGAGGCTCGCTGAGCCAGCTTCCAAGCTGCCCCTGAAAGCCTGATACCCCTTTGATGCCATGGGTGACTGTATGTACTCGTACATCATGACGTTCATCTATCACGTCAGGAAAAGGGCGTTTGTCTATATGGTTTCGCAGGAAAAACGAGACGTGTTGGCTGTCGGTAACGCGATCCTATTCTAAAAAGCGTGCCCGTAGCGTGGCGGAGGTGTTTTAGCATGGGAACGCGCCACGTAGCTTCCGCTCTCAGTGCAACTGCGGCTCAAGACCGTTAATGTAAAAACAGGGTAGAATCTCACACAAATTGACCAAGTCCTTAGCCTACAGCTTGGCTTGTACTATGGGTACTAGACAACGAGAAACATCCAAGACTCAGGAACGAATACTTGTGCTCATCACACAAAATATTTCCTTACTTTACTTACTTATTCTGTGCTCATACCAGGAATCCAAACCCGGACCGCTAGCTTCGTAGCTCTACGAACTAAGCTAAACGCGCCGTCTTGTGTTGCGAAGGTTGTTTAATATAACATTACTAAATTATTAAAAAGATATTAAAAAAATGATTAAGAATGGTGATGATGTCATCAACATAATCATGTCCTCTCTCCCAGTTTTTGGCAGCTACTTCAATATTGCGTAGTTTTCGGCTAGACATCCAACTGAGAAACGAAATAAATATGTTTTTCCTCTAACGTAACGTAATGCGACAGACAGTGATAAATCGAGTGCCACACAGATTTGGTCTTTTCATTTATATTTCCTGGAAAGTAACTTAGAATATGTTAAGGTAACTAAGTGGAAAGAAAACACATTGATTATGGCTAGAGTTATGTAAGAGTTAATATTTTGAACGCCTTACGTGTAATACAAAATGTGTCACACACACGCCAAACATGTTTGCTATGCAAATTACAACTTAATTAATACTAGACAAAGTCAGTTTTGTTCTTTAACTTGTGTCAACTGACCGAAACGTTTGTAATAGCGAGATTTTACAATAATTAAATAAATATAAACATCATGCAGTCGCGAATATTTGTGCCTAAGTTTTGTTGAATGAATATAACTATTTATTTGTCTAACTATCGTGGTCTAGCACCTATAGAACCAGCCAAGAGATTCATTTCGGATTAGATCAATTTCAACATAAAGTGGAATAACTTGAGATTCTGTGATATTTGACATATTTATCACGATTTTGTCATGTATGTAAGTGCGATTAAAATGACTTTGTAATTAGTGACCTTTTATATTAAGAAAAGCATTTCATTTCATACCGTGGCTTGCTTTGTATAGTAAACACATTGGTGAAAACTTTGTTGGCTTATGAATTACCCACGTGTTAATTATAAACGTTCAATTTATGCTATTTGTCCTTAATAAAGAATAAAAGAGCCAACCGACAGCTTTGTTCCCCCTACAGATCTACTGGCTCATCTTCGCCATGGGCATCGCCAACCTGATGGACTTGATGTTCTGCTCCTGGCTGATCTTCGCGTGCGAGCAGCTGCAGCACCTCAAGTCCATCATGAAGCCGCTGATGGAACTGAGTGCCTCCCTCGACACCTACAGGCCTAACTCTTCAGAGTTGTTCAGAGCATCATCTACTGGTAACATTGACGAGTTTCTTGAAATTGCAAGGTCTTTTCATGCAACGTCATCTACGTAGAACGTACAATTTCTCAATAGATAAAAAAATACCCAGACGTTTGTTAGTAAATTCCTGCTTCAAGGTTCTGTTTTTATGGCATGCAGAAAGCAAACGAGCACCACCTGATGGTTAGTGGGATCTGAGATCCATAGACATTTGCATTATCAAGATTACAATCTTAAAACTGCACGCCTAAAACCGCTGATGCATTGCCAACCCTGAGGAGCAAGATGGAATGCCTCTATATTAGTGATTTCACCGGTTGTCTTATCCCCACACCGGAACATTACATTGCAAATGGTGGGATCCGGATGGACCCTGCACAAGGTCCTACCAACACTCAACAATAAAAATCCGCAAATGGAAACTTAAAATGTGTGTAATGATTGAAGTAATCATTGGTAACTGAATAATATAGACAGATTTGCAATTCTGTAATAGTTGTTGCTCCAAAATTGTCAGTTCATAATATAATCTCCTGACCTAGAAGTTATCATATCACTTTTACTCAAAACATTTTTCCATTTTTGTAAATCATTGTAGAAAAATCGGAGAAAGGCCCGGAACCAGTGGACTTGGACATTCGCGGCATATACTCCACGCAGCAAGACTTCGGCATGATGCTGAGAGGGACTGGTGGTCGTCTTCAGAACTTCAACAACCCTAACCCTAACAATCCCAATGGACTGACCCAGAAACAGGAGATGCTGGCTCGCTCAGCCATCAAGTATTGGGTGGAACGACACAAACACGTTGTGAGGTTGGTGTTGTTTGTAAAGTTTTGTTCATTTCTGTGCCTTCGAGAGTATGAGACGATTTGGTCGCGACTTCTTCCAATTGGGATTGTTCATATTTTTATAATTATATACTCTTATTTTACAATTACCATTTCAAGGAATAGGGTTTTGAAGCCGTTCTGCATTATTAAGTTTTGGAAATATTTATTTAATAAATATTAATTTAATTACCCTTTGTTTGACTTTCGTTTTCGATATGAAGCCCTCTTGGTGCATCTTACGGGTTAGGCGAAAGCCGCTTGAAATAGTATGTTTTAATACACTATTATAATCACTTTTTCTTATTAGATATAGTTTAATTGTTGTAATTTGTTAGAAAATGCCAACCTAAATTTAGAATTATCATGTCATCCATCAAATTTCTGCTTAGTAAATAATGATATTAAAACAAAACTATTAAGTCATATACAAAATTAATGAAATTGGTCTTTTTAAATTACCTATTCTTTCGAATTAAAATGTAAAACCGGGAGTTATATTTTTTGGTCTATCCAAATTCTTACATATTGAATGAAACAGCAAAAGTCAAGTGAGACTTACCTTTGAGTGACAACATAAAACAGGTCGTTTTTTGAGGTTTGTTTATTTAATAATTGGTTTGAATAATTGACCAGCTGTATCGTTTTGGGGGATAAAATCTAAAGAGTAGCTAATAATCCTTGTTGTGTTAAATATAACATGTATTCGTATGAACAAACGACGTAAAGAGGGCCCTGTTTAAGTCATTTATTCATAGACAAGCAAACGCTGCTGTCGTTTCTATTTTCTATGGATTCGAAATGTATGTATTTGACATTAGCGATCAAAGCGATCTGTCATGGCAAACCTATATATTTATATTGTTTATATAGTCGATGTTTGAAAATTGTTCACTTTTATTGTTGTGCATAATGACTAGACTCCCAGCTCATAAAACATAGGTTTTACTTCTACCTACACCTTAAAATGCAACGCAAACATGATACAATAATACCATACCCTGTTACTGTCAGCAGTCGAAAATAATATGTATTTTACAATTTAACATAACAATTGAAAACCTGCATAAATAACAAATGAACCATCTTTGCAATGTTCACCTTCAGTATTTAATTTCTGGTCTTTATTAAAAGTTCATAAAGTCAATTTGTTTTCGTCTCTATCAGTTTAAGGTCACTTTGACTTCAGCAGTCATCCATCGCACTCGCTCTTCATGTTAAAGTATCAAGAATTTTCTTTACTTACAAGTATTCCTTTTTTTTAGATTAGTGGCATCCATAGGAGACACTTATGGTACTGCTCTACTGTTCCACATGTTGGTGTCAACCATTACCCTCACACTATTGGCTTATCAAGCGACCAAGGTACTAAAATAACATAAATTTAAAGTTAGGAAAATCTCACAGAAATTGACATACTCCCAAACTAAGTTCAAGCTTTGTACTATGTAACTTACTGCAATAGAAAATACATAGAAAAGATTTAAAACTCATAAACAAATACTCACGCATATCACAGAAATATTTTGTCCATTCCTGAAATCGAACCCAGAATTGCTAGCTTCATAGGCATGGTCACTACCAACTCTAGGCTCAGTTGTCGGTATAATAGACACCACAATATGGGTACTAGGTTTATTTCGTTTCAGAACGTACTAAAAAATAAAACTTTCTCTTTAATAAATTAACTTGAGTGCATTTTTACAGATCGATGGCCTTAACGTGTACGCGTTCAGCACGGTTGGATACCTCAGCTACACTCTATTTCAAGTGTTCCATTTCTGTATCTTTGGCAACAGACTTATTGAGGAGGTTCGTTAGACAGATGTATATTTTGATGACTGTATCTGTGTAATGTCACACCTATTCCGCTTTTTCTTTTATCGGAATTTTAATTTATCCGAAAATCCTTTTTCTCACTAAACTTTGAAAGGTTATCGTAATGTCAACTCCATGTCTTTATTGAAATGAAATTGTATCTAATATTGAGACTTGAGACTCCCAATTCGTTTTATAAAACTACTTATATTGAACTGAGCTAATGGAAGGCTAGATCTGTCTCAAAGGTCAGAATCTACAAAGTATTTATTATTATTAAATGTAGAAGTTCTGAACTATTTGACATAATAGGTAACATAGCATATTGCTAATGTCCTTCTGTCGCTTTCTAATTCGTCAGGGTAAAATATGACAGTACGCGTGCTAAGCCGACGTCCATTTAGTGACAGTTCAGTGACAGCAATGAAGGTTAAAAAAGTATTTGCCTCTTAAAACTTTTTGGCTCCCCAAGGACCCTACATGTTGATAATTTTTTGCACTTTCTGTTTAGAGTTCATCCGTGATGGAAGCGGCATACTCTTGCCAATGGTACGACGGGTCAGAGGAAGCCAAGACGTTCGTGCAGATCGTGTGTCAGCAGTGCCAGAAAGCCATGAGCATCTCCGGGGCCAAGTTCTTCACCGTCTCTCTGGATTTGTTTGCTTCGGTGAGTTAATTATAAACGTAATTTGATATACACCGTGTTTTTTTTGATTTACGATAACTTCGGCATATTACTAGGTATATCTATAGAAACTAATTGGTAGATTAGATTTTTAAATATAGCAAAAAAAATATTTTTTTTGGTTTAGAACAAAATAATGAAATCTTTTATCTTTGGTCATTCTAAAAGGGCCTTTAGAGTTACCTAGCTAATAATCAGTGTCAAATACGTCTATGTTGGCGTGACATACACACACAAGTAAAGATAACACTTGACAGGTACAAGTCACTTTAGATTGACGCGTATACAAACCTTACAATTGGAAACTCTTTACTCATACGTATTAAAAGAAAATTGTTGTTATCAATTAAGAGCCTTTTACACTAGTTTAACGTGATTAACGGATTAAATTTAAAAATTTAATATCTTTAAAACCGTTAGACTTATCATTTGTCTGTCTTCGGGAAATTAACTTTGTTTGACCTAAAGAACGTTCCCTTAAAGTTATCGTAAATCAAAAAAAACACGGTGTATTTAGTTAAATATTTTGTTTCAATAAATGGCTTTGGTTGTGAAAATCTTAGAACAAAACATAAAATATATCGGAATGCCACAAGGAAGCATCTTGGGTCCTATCAGTTTTTTAGTAGAATTTAAACACTTAAAGTCAAAGAATATATCAACCTGGGTTTTATTAGAAATTATACATTATGTATATAACACTTGATTTATATTTTAAGGTACTTGGAGCCGTGGTGACCTATTTCATGGTGTTGGTGCAACTGAAATAGATGCGTTTGATGATTTATTTTACTTGTCAATAATTTTACAGTATACTTAGTTATTGGAAACCTTATTGATTTATAGAAATATTCGTTATCCCTTAAAGGTTATTGAATTTCAAGAGCTCTAGGCATGGAACAGGTACTCTTAATTTTTAGAAGCGATCTTATTTGCAAAAATCTTAACAACATCTAAGATTATGTACTTAGAATGGGAAACTGAAAGTAATTTAAGAATAATAATAAGAATAAGAAGTATTTATCGATATAATTTATTTAATCCTGAGTAATTATTATACAGTTTCTTAAAAATGAATAAGTAATTAAGAAAAAGGTTTGTAAGTAGGTTTTTGATTATAGCAAATTGTATACTTATGAAAACTCTAATATTCTCATGTAGATAATAATATCAGTGAGTTCATTGAAACCAGTTGTATCTTATATAACAGTAATAGTTAAAAAAAAATAGAATACAGTTCTAGAATACTGTCTAAACTCTTTGTGCAGTATTTTGTGGCACATGATTTGAAAAAACTCTTTTGTCTTACTTATTTTTTGTTTCGTTTACACATTAATACTTAAGTACAAATTTAATGGATCGTATTCGTTAAGAATAAACAATATCGGGTAACTAAAATTACTAGGTCAAACCAAAAGTGGGTCGTATGTGACAAGTGGGTGACCGAGTCGCCAACTTACCCCTGTCATTATTGATAATGTTATTATGCCACTTATTCCCAACTTCTCTGAGATTTTCTGTGCTATTTATTCATTCGTACATCAAATATGCTTGGGCCTTATCTGTGATTGTGACATTTCCAGTTCACAGAAAGGTACAGAGGCCGTAGCCAAGATGATGAACTAGCGTTTCTATTCAAACTAGGAACCCTTATAGCTTCGCCATGTCCGTCCGTCCGCAGCCTAGCTCAGAGAGTCTTAGTATCTACTAGAAAGCTGTAATTTGGCATAAATATACATATTAGTCACGCCAACAGGGTGGTAAAATAGAATCTGGTTTTTTTTTGTGGGGATGTTTTTTTTCCTCGTCTACCCCATAGTGTGGGATGTTATTGAATAGGTCTTTCAAAAAAAAATGTTCAATCAAGGGATACTTTTATGAAATATTAAACCCAATTTTCGTTAGAGTTTAGTGTCCCCCCGCAGCCAGCCAAAACTACAAATACTAAAAATCTCAAAAATATCTTCAATGAAAGCGCATATAACGAATTTAAAAGAAAAAATATCAAGTTCCTTAGATACAGGCGACTAAATCAGCACCAAATAGCTTTTAATATAGAATTAGTTCGTTCTTGTTGCTTTAAGATAGTTTTTGTGTAGTAATGGCTTCGGAACCCTACACTGAGCATGGTCAGGCATGCTCTTGCCTGGTTTTCGACTCTTCGTATCACGTCATCTACCAGTAACGCGATTGGTTTAAAAACGAAAGGAATAGAAACGCTAGTTGTCCGCTGTCTGTCTGCTGTCTATGGCGTCTGCTCACACTTTAACTTAAACAGGTTTATAGTGTTATATACAACTAAAAACCATGTATTACCTTATCACCGAAATAATGGATAAATACTTCGGTAACCTATCGCAAGTCTGAAGTTTTGTTGGTCATCTTTTTCATTTTCTAAATGTTTAAAGAGATATACCTACAGAACCAGTAGGTAAGCTTAGGTTTGTTTTTTAACAATCCAGGGAAGCTAAACGGTGTCAGAAAACCGGTTTACCCTTGAAATATCGAAACTCATTTCATCGAACGTTTCACTTCGCCGAATTTTAAGCAAAACCGGGGTTGGAGTCGGAGGGGAAGGTGCGAGGGGGAGGATGCGTTGTGCGTGTAACGTGTAAGTACGCGGGATGCGGCGTTGGCCGCGTGAAACTTGTTTGTACGTGTACGATTAAAGGCCCAGCCACACCGGATGCGTGCGCGCACTATACAACGCAGTGAAAAGCGCACGCGCACGTCACGTCCACGCGCACGCATTCGGTGTGGCTGGACCTTAAAAAGTATCGGAACCAGAATATCAATCGGAAGTTCCGACTTATCGGAACAGGTTGCGAAGCTCCGTAACACCCCTACTCTGCGCATAAGTAAGAAGTTGTGGGGCACGATGTCGTGGATAGGGTTTGCAATATTCGTCCAATTTTAGTATTCGAATAATACGAATACTAACATTTTCAATATTCGAATATTCGAATATTTCGAATAATTCGAATATTTTTGAAAATAAAACGAAATAATGATTCTAAGTTGTGTAATTGTAAAATACGTGATGTAAAATTAAAATATAATGACCATACAATTAAAAAATAACATTTATGGTGTCTTCTACAAATTAAACAATATTAATTTGGATAATAACAACTTTTGAGTTAAAATATACAGTTTGATAAACCAATCACAGCACACAGTTACATTATAAATTTACTTTCTTTCTTGTAAAACAACAAATAAAAGTCTAATCTACTACAATTTTCAGAGAAAAAATCAGCAGATCAACTTTAATGAACAAATAAAAACTTATTTTCCTAGTTATGTAATTGTAAAATATGTCACGTAAAAAATAAAAAGTCAAAACGTTATGCCTAATTAGAAAAATATAATAATTATTGGTAATTTTACATTTTGCTTTATTTCCATCGCTGCTTCTCAAAAAATGCTGCCATACAGAGTTTTTATCTTCACTAGACTTTTTGTATTCCGTGAATTCGCTATTTTTGTCCATTGTTAATTATTTCTTCTTAATGGACATAGACATAAGCGTGCGTGAATCTGCAAAACAAAAATTGCGTTGTTACTATTATACTACTTGCACCTTTAAATATACATATGATGTTCTTAAGTCAAAGGTCAAGGTAATTGAGTGAAAATTACACACGTATTTTATACATTTTTAGTTATTTTGTTAACTTAAATATAATAAAAATAAATATGTAGGAATAACGTAGAATCACGATCACGTCTGTCGCATTAAAATTTCACGAAATAATAAGTTAACTGTGACACGTAGGTAGTTTATATTAAAATTATAATTTGATTTACTTACATATTTTCATGTCAGTCAGCGATTCAGCATCATCAGTATCATCACAGCACAGCACAGAAAATTATTAACACCACACCATCACCACACCTCAAAGATCATGACCTAATCTTTAAGCGGCTAAAAGATGACTGAGCTTTTAGGGTTTTTGTTTATCTCTGTTAATAATAATTACGTAGCATAGCAGGTAGCCGGAATCGCTAGCTCGCTACCCCTTTTTACAATTACGGTACGGTATTTAGTTCGTTTTAGATTTTGGAAAGGAAGGATAAAGATAAATAGGTAGGTAATGTATTGTTTTTCTTAGCTTTGAAGTTATTTTTATTTCCACGGAGTTGTTAATGTGGGGGATAATTAATCCTGGCGTGTTTAGCTAAGGTAAATAATTACAGACATATTTCTGCACTATTCGAAATATTCGTTATATTCGAATAATGAATATTGTCAAATTCGAATATTATTTATGGCGAATAATTCGAATATTCGAATATTCGAATATTCGAATTGCAAACCCTAGTCGTGGATTTAAAACACAAATTGGTTTATGTACATTATTATTATAGTATTATCCACACAAACATACATAAACTCACGCCGAGTTACCTTTGTTTCGGCGAAATATGTTTGCCAGATGTATCGTTTCCCAACCATTTCATTTCCCAAACCGCTTTGTTTTCTGTAACCATTAATATTTCAGGATTTTATAAAAACTAACCTAACCTAACCTAGAGGGTCCTGAACAAAATATATAACATTGGTTTGGCCAATGAAAAAGTTGGGAAACGATACATTTGGCAAACATATTTTTGCCAAACGGCAGGCTCCCCATTCACTTCATTCCCATAGTGGAGTAGGCAGAGCTGCAGCATTACCAACAACTCTAAAAACTTGTGGATTCTGTAACCACATTTTGCACAATCAGGCTAAGATGTTTACCAGAGTATTAGTGACGTAAATACCGTGATAGTTGAAATAAGTGTGATACAGTAGTATTTAGTTATACTTTAACATTTATGTATTAGCTTTAGTATTAATAAAATAGATAGAGTTAAGTTTGAAAAGCAATATATTTCTTAATAGTTTGTAGATTACTATTTTTGTCGAATAAATAAATTTGGATAATATTTTTTTTTATTTTGGATATTGCGAAATCTTAACCCCGTTTAATATTTATGGGAATATTTTTTGACTAGCTAAATATGATTATTATACCTAGCCGAAAAGAGTTATATAGCTAAGTTTAAATAAATAAAAAATAAATAAATGTCAGAGGACAATGTCACACCAATTGACCTAGTCCCAAACTAAGCTCTAGGCTTGTACTATGGGTACTAGACAACGATATAAATACTTATATAGAGAAATATATACTTAAATACATAGAAAACATCCATGACTCAGGAACATATATTCTGGCTCATCACACAAATCGGGATTTGAACCCAGGACCGCTAGCTTCGTAGGCAGGGTCACTACCAACTAGGCCAGCGCGTTGTCAAAACGTCATAGAAGTTCCAGATGCAAAAATGCATTAAGCTCTCTTTACAGTCAATTGAAATTAAACTGGAAATCGTAGCAGGGTATCACTATACTTTTAAAAACTATCCTATGTCCTATATGTGTTCCAAGTTTCACCGGATCCGTTCAGTGGATGAAGCGCGATTGATTAACAAACATGCAAAAATCTAAACTTATTCATTTATAATATTATAAGCAGTGATCGGAATTATGTGAACCAGAATACGTAGTCTTCGCAAGATAATATTGAGTGGTTACAATATATTTTGTTTCTTGAATGCTGGGTTAGTCGTAATGTTAAACATACATGATTTACTTACAGTACGGGATGTTTTATGTTAGTTTATAGTGAACAGGGCTAGACATAAGGTTTATAAGGACGGAAGGAAAACATGTGAGGTATAATTACTGTCCTTATCATTTTTTAAATGGCTCAGTGATAGGTAATTTCACCCCAGGACGAAACATATCGAAAGATGTAATATTTACACTTTAAAGTTTTAAAAACGCCTAGAAATAGTTACAAATTTCAGATTAATATAAAACAGCCCGTACTGTTTGTAAAAACATGTATGTTTAACATTACGACTAATACCCGGATAAATATCGAATACCCGGTATTCAAGAAAAAAAAATTTTTTCTACTCTACATTATGTCCTCTTGCGAGATGACGTATTTTGGCTCACGTAATTCCGATCATTGATTATAAGTATATGAATAAGATATATTAATAAACTAGTAAATATATACATTTAATAACATCATAACTGAACTTCAGCTGTGTTGGTACAACCGTTTGATATTAATATTAATAACTCTTTGAAGTTAATTTCATACACGATTGATTTCCGCGAATCCAATTTGGGGATGATTAAAATATTGGATCGAATAATCTGAAAGGGAATTTGAGCCGAGCATGGAATAATTCTATTTTCAATTATAATTTTGTTGAGTGGTATCGAATTGCGAATTTGTATAACACGTTATTATAGGTATATGTCTAATAATCTAATCCTGAGGCCCCCAGTACTTACAACAGTACATAATACGAATATAGTATATAAATCGAAATATAGTTCTAGTGCAAAGGAAGTAAAGTGGAATTTCTCCTGTTATAAGACTATAATATTTTATTCATAATGGATATTCGCATACTTTAACTTAAATAGGTTTATTGTGTGTTTATTGTGTGTTTATTGGCGTGTTTGTTGTGATAATGTTTTGATAGCTTTTATTTACTTAACAGTAATGGCGGCCTAGTTAAAAAAAATACCGAAACACATCGAAAGAATGCCCAGGCTACCTGAGGCTCGTTTACGAAGCTACAAGTTACAAATTACAAGAAGGAAGAAGGAGAGTCTTTCTAACTTCTTTTGCTAGAAAGAGAGTTTCGCTGGTAAATTTGTAACTTGTAGCTTTGCGAAACGGCCCACTGATGGTACGATCTGTGAGCACTTAGAATGTGCTTCGGGTTTATATTTCTCTCTCACTCGCTCTTAATAAGAGCGTACGAGAGCGAGCGAGAGACAAGTTCAAACCCGACGCACCTTCTGAGAGCTATCGCACTGTAAGTGGGATTGTGACCCTTAGGCCCGTATTAATAACCTGATCTCAACTCTAATGCTCGTCTCGAGATGCGTCAAAAATGACAGTGTTCTATGGTTTGGCGTTTACTTTGACGTATCTTGTGACGGGCCTCACCGTCAAGATGAGTTTATTAATACGGCCCTTAGACGTTTGAATTGTTGAGATCACGATCTTGAGACTGCAATCCTAAGACCGCACATGCGTTGCCAATCTTAAGGACTAAGAAGGAATGCCTCTAGAAAGCATTTTTTTATTTTTTTTTTATTTTCTATGCTACGCACACTGGTGTGTCAATAAGTTCACAGTTATTCATTATTTCCTTTAAATTTATTTTACGCCTAAAATTTTTTTTTTTTTATCGATGTTAAATAAGGTTTTGCCAACGTTTTTTGTCGGAAATATTCGTTTTTGTTTCGCTGTCTCAGTCAACTTTAGTGTCCACGTTAAGCTTGTTGAGAAAGCAAGATCAATACCAACTTATCCGACATTAAAAGGTTGCCAAAACATTATTCACTATAGATGAATTATCGAGAACATGGAATTGCATGTGTAGTGGTTGTACCGTTTGCAACAAAAGGAGAATAATTTTCTCTTATTTTAATAAAATAACATGCCCTTAAGAAATGGAATAAGTAGTACTCCTCTGTTTTTTGCTTTTAGTCGCTATCATATTCTTCATATGAGCTGTCACAAGTATTGATAATAAGATTGTATGAAATTCGATCCATTTCCCCTTCCTGACATAGATATTTTCTTCACTTTCGACATACTCACTGCCATATTTTTTGAAAATTATGTTACTTACACTTAGTCGTACGGGCTGACACAAAATTATTCTGATAATTTTGAGAATACAAAAAAATCAGACGTAAATATATATGCACAACGTAAATAATATTCACAATTTGACACTGACATTATTTTGGTATTTAATTCAAACCTCTTTTTATGCTGATAGTACGAGAAAATAGAAAATTCAAATATAGAATGCCTGTAAACATACAATACTACTACATATGCAATTCTGTGCTCTCGTTAATTCATCTATACATCTGTACGTATATTTAACTTTGAATCATACTCGTACAACGGTGAACATATCTAGTCATCTCTCAAAACAATATGCGCTTTGCAATGTAACAAAAGGCAGTGAGAGGTAAAATGAAGCTCGGCTCGGGCTCTTTAAAATGAAGTTGCATTCTAAATTCAGAATGGAGACGACTACCCTAGGGGTGTGTGTGAGGCTGACCTGTTAAAACTTGGATCTTACACTAGCGACCCGCCCCCGATTCGCTTCGGTTGATGTGTTTTTCTGAAACACTCGTACATAAACCAGACATTATTTTATATAAAAAACCTTCCTTTTCAATGGCTCTACCGATTGAAGAAAACCTCATTGAAATTCGTTGCGCAGTTCAGAAGATGTAAGCGTACAAACGGCGGAAGCCGAGAACATAGATCGGTTCCCCAAGCTGATTTATTCAGAGTAGCAAACTTTCCGTTCGCATTTTTTTAAGGCATAGAGAAGGCAAACGATCTCACAGGTCACCTGAAGGTAAGTGGAAACTGTAACCCATAGACATTCGCATTCACAAGACTGCAAGCCTAAGACTGCAAATGCTTTGCCAACCCTGAGGACAAGATGAATGCCTCTATGCTAGTCATTACAACGGCTTTCTTATCCCCAAACCGGAACACAACGATGCGAACACTGCTGCTTGGCAATAGGTTAATAGATGAGATGGTAGTAGCAATCCGGACGGACCCTGCACCCGCATTTTTTCCCAATACATTTTTTCTCCCAAAATCCGACATAGAAAATAATTATGAAATTGGTAAAAATGTAAAATGGGGAGAATCGCAATTGGAAATTTTTCTACGCGATATTAATGTTTCGGGAACGCATCTAACTATTCATCCACTTTGTTTTAAGTATACTGTCGAATAAAGAACGAAGATAAAGAGGACTTGCACAGGTTCGTTATAAGCATCATGAGCCAGGTAGGGTTGAGTGGGTGGTAGGACCTCCTCGTGCAACCTACCGCCCTTCGACCTGTGTCTCAGAGTTGGCAACTTCTTTGTAGTCTTGGAGAATACAAGTATCCTTGGGTCAGATCCAACTTACCATATCACCAGTTCACGCGTTTGCCTTCTGAATGCTATAAAAATGCTTGGGGTTGTTTTGAGTGAGGTTTAATGGTGGATACTGCGAGGTTCAATAGAGGAGGTCAAAAGTTCTTAAGATACCTAACTGATCGCACAATCAGTTTACACCACAGCGGGAGAGTTTGGGTCAGCACTTGGATTTCCTTAAATTTTTTTGCCATTTTAGATGTTTTTCTGAACATGCTCAATCCCGGCGTTAACCGCAGATTCATTCAGTTGGGTATCCTAGGCACTCTGGAAGTCCTGTATCGATGCTCGAGGTATTCATCATCAAATTTCACTAAAAGCATTCCCTGGCGAGGAACCAAGGCTTCGAAATAGCCTCTGTAGTATGAAAAACGCACTCTGACCCGTTATTTTTGCTCCTGAGTGTAGTTCTGTGACTGTATTTCGCTAGTATACATATTATAAATTAAAACCTGAGCATACATAATTAATAAACGGTTTCGTTATTAAACAAACGCTTCATGTCACAATTATATCCAGCCCATGTTTCTAATTATTAACGTCTTTTACAACACTCCACATTAAAAGATAAAACCAGGATAACAAGAGCTGTACAATACCATTAAATCCCCCGCAATGGTCACAGTGTTGTAACAATCGAGGGGAACGGGGGGGCTTTTTATATTGGTCTCGCTTGGCAAAGGGATTCACACTTTGTAAACCGTTAGATAGGAATGTATAATACGGAACTGAATTGTTACGATTACGCTTAATTACTTATTTTATTAGTTTTGTTGGTATGATGTGAGCAAATATTTGAGGGTATAATAAGTTTGATTACTCTCGCTGTGTGTGAGTTAGTTATTTGGGTTTTGCAGTGTGTTAGTAATTATACGTACGAGTTAGCTTGAGCCCTGCTGCGGCGAATGCTACGCAAGCACACGTGGGGATCAATTAGCTTTGTATTCAAATGTGTGTTCAGTAGAATCACAGAGGCTAGACACAGACCTGAGCCTCTATTCAAGGCAGGAAAAGTACCAGTTAAGAATTTGGTATTTCCAATATTTAAGGTAGTTTTTTCCACCTTGTTTATTATACTCAGGAGCAAACATACCGGGTCAGAGTGCGTTTTTCATACAAAAGAGACTATTTCGAAGCCTTGGTTCCTTGCCAGGGGTTGTTTTGAGTGAGTTTTAATGGTGGATACTGTGAGGTTCAATAGAGGAGGTCAAAAGTTCTTAAGATACCTAACTGATCGCACAATCAGTTAACACCACAGCGGGAGAGTTTGGGTCAGCATTTGGATTTCCTTACATTTTATTGCCATGTTAGATGTTTTTCTGAACATGCACAATTCCGGCGTTAACCGCAGATTCATTCAGTTGGGTATCCTAGGCACTCTGGAAGTCCTGTATCGATGCTCGGGGTATTCATCATCATAATTCACTAAAAGCATTCCCTGGCGAGGAACCAAGGCTTCGAAATAGCCTCTGTAGTATGAAAAACGCACTCTGACCCGTTACTTTTGCTCCTGAGTGTGTAGGTATATTCTTAACAATTATCTTACTTTAGTTACAGACAATCTAGATTCCTTCCCTGGTTAAAATTAGCTCCGGTACATAAATCCCGGGTCTTTAATTAACGAATTCCCGAGTTCTAATTTCATCTTATCCGAATTAACCGGGGCGGTTGATAGCTAAAATTAATTGCTCCAAACTCTCTAATTTATATTAGGGTGATTAGTTACTTAAATTTATAATAAGACCCTCTTTGATGACCTACTTTCTTGACTTAAATTAATGGCCTAAATACAAGTATAGTTAGTTATGTTAAAATATAAGAAAAGTCAGACCACTAAATGCTTTTGCGTTGCTTGTTTTTTTTTCTATTTGCTTGTTTCCGTTTTAATTAGGATAAATCTTTACTAGTTTTCATTAAGATGTAAACGTAAATCACTACTAGTAATACTTACTTACAGATGTAGTGCATAATTATTTTCCTTCGTATTTTCACGGAAACGTACGAACGTGTCTTGCTATTTCAGTCGGTCACAGTACAAAAAGTACTGAGGTTGACTGAAGTAGCATGACACGTTCGTACGTTTCCGTGAAAATACAAAGGAAAGCGATTATGCACTACATCTGTACCTACTAGTATTCTTTACCTACTTAGACTGTGTTTGTGTTGTTGTTTTGTGCACAGACAGAAACCACAGTTTGTTAGCGCGCATCGCTTGGCACAGATAAGCTATAGGTACAACATATTTTCAAGACTTATTGTCAAGTAATGCAGATAGTATTAGTTTATCTCATGGCCACCTGGGGCGCTGTCTGTTGTGACATGCAAAGTTTTTTTTTTAGTTTTATTTCAATTTTGTTTAAATGTAAGTACCGAAATGTCTGTATGGCCTTCCGTGTCTTCACCGAGCGGTCCCAAAGGAAGATCAGCGTTGGCTTCATATGCTGAGTTGGGTCCGTTTCGCAACATTAACGCGACATGTCGTCTCTTTTCTTTTATTTTTGTTACTTTTTATTTTTTGTCTGCGTGTTTTTGTTGTGAATAAATGATTTACTTACTTACTTACTTTTAAATACAGCCATTCAGTTACAGTGAAAAGTTTACTAAAATAGCAAATTACTTCAACGCAAAATGATTGTTTAATCAACCAATACCTTCCTATACAAGTACGTATAATGTTTAAATTACAATGTAACCTTTAAAAACCACTAAAACGCTGGTTTTTGATCAAATATTCGGGCCACGAGCATATGTAGGCCTCCACGAAACCGCGGTAAAGCAATAAAGTTGAAATTCGTATTAAATATCACGATTTTGCCGCAGGCGCTGGTTCGCGGTTTGGTGGCAAAAGTGTACTACCGGCCTCAAATTAATATTCAAACAATAACTAGGTAAATGAAAAGTAAGCTCAAAAAACCCGACAGCATTTTACGATTTTGTTATTAAACCCGTTTATTAATGGTATATTGTTATACAGGGCGTCCCACGGCTATGCCACTTGGAAGGAAAGTACCTTGAATATTGTAGATGGAACATTTTACTGAAAGAAGACATTATTTGAATTTAGAAAAAAATTTATACTGCATTCATAGATATTTAAATAATTACATGGTTGTACCGGGAATCGAACCCGTTACACGAGAAAAATATATCACACTGTAGCTTTATCATACCGATCGCAAGGCTTCATCATAAGGATTACTTTTTGCTAAATAACATAGAGTCAGAAACAAAAGGAAGACCATGAATTTTGACAGATGTTAAAATGTATTGTAATAATTAGAAAACTTTACATAAATAATTGTCATTTTACCATTGTTGTTAGTTCAATTTTAACAGTTTAGGTATCCTATGTCACCCGGGATGGTGAAAGGATTCTAACGATACCACACACATTTAAATCGGCTAAGGCGTGGTAGAATAAAGAATCATTACATGAACCCTGAAAACATTACACTCCTTACTTTGGGCAGTCGTGTAAAATCTCCGCCGACCGGAAGACGAGCTGTAGGTAGGCCTCCAACAAGATGGAGTGACCACCTCGTCAGGATCGCGGGACCGCGGTGGATGCGAAAAGCACAAGACCGGTCTGAGTCGAAAGCCTTGGGGGAGGCCTATGTCCAGCAGTGGACGTCTTTCGGCAGACATGATGTAAAATCTAGCAGATTGATATAGGTGGAATGTAAGTATTTGTGACCTGGGGTCCAAGGGGGATTATGTTTGTATTTATATATACACTTTATGTAAAAATAAAAAATAAAAATAACACGGATGGACAAAGGCAAAATAGAATAAATTTATTCATTTGTACTTCTCCAAAACTCCAAAAACTGACGGGTACAAATACTCAGTCATGTTAGAACCCCAAACGAAGTCGAGGTGATTCCAAAGCTTGGGTTCCATCATCTCGTAATGCACCACATTCGGCAGACTTTCTTTCAGGTGTTCCACATCCTTCACCCTGGATAAACCATCATTATTGCCGAAAAACAATGCCATTTTCATTGTTACTGCACTCAAATTATAGTCAGGTGGCGTAATAGTACCGTACTTAGCCAAGTTTTCTGTTGTTCCATAGTCGTATTGGCAAAATCTTCTTCCTAGAGCTATCTGACCAAAGTGATTCAAACTTTTTCTTGAAGTAGCCGCTGGATAATGGCCAAAGATGACGTTAAGAAAAGCCGGCTCTATCGATTGGGGATCGAATCCTGCCATTGGAAGCAGCCCTCCTATCTCGCAAACAACGTAGCTAACTGCACCTTTGCTGCAGATGAGTTTTAAAACATCCGAAACTGCTTTATCATCTTGCAGAAGTTCCTCAATTTGAAGCGTTTCTAGCAGTGTATTGATGACAGGTGCCACAAGAGTGACCAAGGACACAGGAGGAATCAAGTTATTCAGGAAAGCAATCGGTGCAAATGTTATGGCTACCTTAATCTTCGCGTTGTATTCTGGCCGTAATGAGCCTAAGACATAATGGGCGGCCGTCCCTTGAGAGTGACTGATAGTGGATATGCTGTCAACACCTGTTTGTTTGCAGATGAAGTCAATCATAGCAGGTAAGTCGTATTTGCCGTTTTCGTGGAGACTGTAGTTCCAAAACTCTTTATCAGTGTCAGGTTTTAAGATTCTGTGGCGACGGGCGTACTTGTTCCCTCTGGTATTCCCAATCCAAACGTCGAAGCCTGCTTTAGCCAAAGTGATGACTAAAGAAGTGTTACCTCTAATGATGAATGTGTCAGCTGTGTCGAGGATCCCGTGGATCAGTAGGACTGGTGGTTTTTCCCCTGGAATGTGGAATAGCGTGAGGATGTATCCGTCTTCGGTTACCACGTCAAATTGTTCTGCGTCGTGCCCATATTTTGTAGCCAATTGCGTGAAGTTGAGCTTGCCGTCTTCAGCTAAAGTTTTTTCTGAGAATTGCGTTAGGAAGTCACTTTTTGAATAAGCCACGTGCAAGGATAAACATATGGTTAATACCGTTAAAAGTTTGGTCACTTTCATTTTTTTGAAACTTACAACGGTTTGTTTCTTTTCTTGCGCAAGTGTGACTGAGGAATAAAACTTTTCCATGGATACTTGGCATCATATTTAAACAATATCAATTGTATGCATTGTAATTACGTATTTTCAACATCTGAACAAACAAGGAAGATGAGTTGACTTTACATGACCGCACTGCTAGATCAAAACAGTATCAACTCAAAGCCTTGCTAGTTTTGTTTCAAGTTCATAGTAGTTGTATTAAAGTTGATTTTAAAATACAGTTGTATTTTGAGTTACTACTGTTTTGATCTAGCAGTGCGGGTCATGTCGAATTATGAAAAATTGTTATTTTAATTAGTGAAATAACACGAATCTATGGTAAATAGTAGCAAACAGTATCTCCATCTGTTTTCGTCTTCTGACGTAATTTATATTTTTGATGTTATCGTGCGCTTCGACGGGTTATCAACGTCTTATAGGTTTCCGATCGCGTTTTTTCATGATATTACGACTCTCGTTTATTTCCCGGAGGTTATTTATATTTTTGATTTATCTATTGCTAATTTTACTACTTTCAATTTTTTCCGGAATGGACCACGTTGGTAAAGTGAGATAGGTAACTAATATGTAAGTCGATTACAATCTAGTTTCATAACAACAAGATTCAGTTATACCAAGAATAACTTAACAAACACATGGCTTATCAAGATTACTAAACATAATCAGATAAAATGTAATCTAAACGAGATACAACAAAAGTAATTGATTAATCAAACGTCACGATTGGCACAGAAATTTTACCGTTTGGAATTCCTGCAAATGCTTGAATTTACCAATCGTAAATTTTACCATGCGTAATAAAGTACATAAATTAACCTTAATTCATAAGTCAAAGGGGTTGAGCAATACGGCTGAAAATATAAAACGCTTCCGAGACTGACTGACGGGCAACGCATATCCTAGACTGCTGGACGGAACTTAATATTTGGCGGGAATATTCCTTGGAGAGTGCACTACGAAATAATTTTTCGAGCGGGAGAATGATTACAATCTAGTTTCGTAACAACAAGATTCAGTTATATTCTTGTTTTTACGAACATGACATTAGTTTTCTCTCTCACCCTACCATGGTCCGCTCCTTCAAAATTTCAAAGAAGTAAAATTAGTAAATAAATAATTTAACTTCTTTGAAATTTTGAATAATTAAAAATAAACAAAACAAGACTCTTTATATCATGATTCGCGTAACATCAAAAATGTAAATTACCTACGTTGTAAGACGAAAACAGATGGAGATTCTTTTTGGTACTGTTTACCTTAGATTCGTGTTATTTCACTAATTAAAATAACGTCTTTCATAAGTCAACATGACTCGCACTTCTAGATCAAAACAGTAGTAACTCAAAATACAACTGTATTTTAAAATTAACTTTAATACAACTTCTATGAATTTGAAACAAAACTAGCACGGATTTTAGTTGATACTGTTTTGATCTAGCAGTGCGTTCATGTAAAGTCGACTCATCTTTGTTGTTTGTTCAGATGTTGAAAATACGTAATTACAATGCATACAATTGATATTGTTTAAATATGATGCACATGAAATGTATCCAAGAGAAGGTTAAATACCTCAGTCACACTTTCGCAAGATAAGAAACCAACCGTTGCAAAAGCAATATTAAATGTAGGTTAGTTTTAAAAGCAATAAACATGAAAGTGACCAAGGTTTTAACGGTGTTCACCATATGTTTATCCTTGCACGTGGCTTATTCAAAAAGTGACTTCCTAACGCAATTCTCAGAAAAAACGTTAGCTGAAGACGGCAAGCCTGACTTTACGCAATTGGCTACGAAATATGGTCACAACGCAGAACAATTTGACGTGGTCACCGAAGACGGATACATCCTCACGCTATTCCACATTCCAGGAGAAAAATGACTATGGTTTGAGTGCAGTAACAATGAACTTATCGTTGTTTTTCGGCAATAATGATGGTTTATCCAGGGTGAAGGATGTGGAACACCTGAAAGAATGTCTGCCGAAGGTGCATTACGAGATGATGGAACCCAAGCTTTGGAATCACGTCGCCTTCGTTTGGGGTTCGAAATTCACTGAGTACTTGGACTTCAGATAACTAGCTAGAAGCCCTATTAAAAGTTATATATCGCTCTCAATTTTCCGGATTAAAATGTGTCCTGTTATATGTCCTTTCTCGGGGTTCGAGCTATCTTCAAATCAAATTCTATAAAATCGGTTTAATGATTTCGCCGTGAAAGCGTATCAAACGGGCAGACATAATTATTAATTTCACATTTATAATATTATTATGGAAGTATGGATCAAGAGCCAGTAAATCGAAAAATTAAAATGAACTTATAAGGATCAACAATGGCAATGATTTGTCTTGTCCCCTCAGCCCAATGGACTCCTGACCTTCACCAGCCCCGAATTATGGCTGCTTTGTTGCTGTGGATATTTGTGGATGAAATGTCTGATTTTTGGGTCATACTGATGATTATTGAGTAATTTGAAACCAGAAGCCCCAGCAAAGATGCAAACGCTACTAGAATTTTTCAGTTCTATAACTCTAAACGTATGGGATGACATGACATGATGATGGTCAACCCATGCATTTGGAATGACTTATTTATTTATGGGAAATCTGCTGTTTAACAAATAACTTAAAAGTAGATAAAATCTACACTCAGGAGCAAAAATACCGCGTTTTTCATACTAACGAGACTATTTCGAAGCCTTCGTTCCTCGCCTGAGGTTGTTTTGAGTGAGGTTTAATGGTGGATACTGCGAGGTTCAATAGAAGAGGTCAAAAGTTCTTAAGATACCTAACTGATCGCACAATCAGTTAACACCACAGCGGGAGAGTTTGGGTCAGCACTTGGATTTTCTTACATTTTATTGCCATGTTAGATGTTTTTCTGAACATGCACAATTGTTAACCGCAGATTTATTCAGTTGGATATCCTAGGCACTCTGGAAGTCCTGTATCGATGTTCGAGGTATTCATTATCAGATTTCACTAAAAGCACACTGGCGAGGAACCAAGGCTTCGAAATAGTCTCGTTAGTATGAAAAACGCGGTATTTTTGCTCCTGAGTGTAGATTGTATCTACTTGAAAAACGCACTCTGACCCGTTATTTTTGCTCCTGAGTGTATTTATTACAGGTTCTCACCGATAAGGAGCTAAAGGCCCGACCAGCTTTGCGGGTGGTAGGACCTTGTGCAGGGTCCGTCCGGATCGCTACCACCATCTTATCCATTAACCTACCGCCAAACAGTGATGTGTTCCGGTTTGGGGATAAGACAGTCGGTGTAATGACTAGCATAGAGGCATTCCATCTTAGTCCTCAGGGTTGGCAACGCATTTGCAGTCTTAGGCTTGCAGTCTTGTGAATGCGAATGTCTATGGGTCACAGTTTCCACTTACCATCAGGTGGCCTGTGTGCTCGTTTGGTTTCCTATGCCATAAAAAAAAAGTTGTTCGGCCGCAGCTGCCAATACACATACAATACATACATTAGGTACAATTATGTCAGAGGGTTGTTCTGACCAGGGCCCGTAATTTTCATGCCGTTGACGCAAAAATGACGTCACGCTACATAGAGTATGATTCCAAATGGTTTCATTGTAATTAATAACCATTAGTCGTCAATCATTTAATCATGTTGTGCAATGAATTTAATCTATTGACGCGTAGAAAAACAAATATCTGCTTTATACCTAACACGTAAATTAAACTATTTGATTGAGAAGAACCGTGGCCAAAATCATCGAGTAACATTATCATTTAAAAAATAGTTTTTATCTTGTAATAAAAATTCATACGATTAAATAGTCATATAAACAATGATCGCATTGACATTCATAAAAAAAAATGTCTCTTTGGCATTTTTAGTAATAATTGGTGAAAAAAAATATGATGCTGCCGTGATCCGTATTTTGATTGGGATTAAGCTGTATTTAACAATAATCACTTCCGTTTCTTATTATTTATTTTTTGTACCAGTTAATACATACCTACACAAATGAAAGCAGAACACCTTGTATGTAAAATTACGTCATTTTGACGTCATCGGCATCAACATTACGACCCCTGGTTCTGACTTAAGTCGAGTGTGGTCACTGGCACATTGGCAAAAATTGGCTACCTACCTACCTTGGTGACGGCACCAATGTTAGACGCGTTTAGCTGAAGGCACCAATAATGGATACTTACTCGTAATTCATAATTCAAAGATCATCTATAATAATACTAGTAATATTATAAAGAGCTAAAGTTTGTGACGTTGTAAGGGGTAATCTTTGGATCTACTGAACCGATTTTGAAAGGTCTTTTACAAATAGAAAGCCACGTTATTTGTGAGTGTCATAGGCTACATATTATGGCAACAGCTATAAGGTCATAAATTTACTGTCTCAAAAAAAATACCTTTATCTTCTGTAACATAAGATTCAAGTATCCATCATTGGTCCTTGTTATGTACTGGTTCCATCACCCTATCCGAAGACTTAGTAATAGGGTCCCGCTTGTCATATCGATTACGGAACCCCCCAAAAATAAGATACTTTGAAGTAAAAATCTTGATCTTATCACGTTACACTCTGTCTTCGTTAAACTTGCAAAACAGTTTTCGATTTTTCTTTGGCAACATCAAAAAATAAATGTCCGGGAAAATGTTCCTGTGATAAAGTTAACACGTTATTCCTTTACAGAAATTGCTTCAATTTTCATAATTTGTTGCGAAGTTGGTGATGCGTAAGTTTGTACAGTCTTGAACGAAAGGCGTTCGTTTTTGATCTTCGGCTTTATCATTGACCTCGTTTGAGAAACTTTACAAAAGTCTGAGCGTAACGAAGCATGACATTGTTAAGTATTTTATTTTACGCAGGCATTTTCGTGAAGAGGATTCTGGAAAAATATGGGGTTTTAGGGAGGGTTTCTATTTATGGTTGTAGTTAAAAGTGCCATGATAATTGGGATCAATTCACTATGTCTATGTCCTATTGACAATGCATTTGCAGTCTTAGGATTGCAATCTTCTGACTGTAGTTATTTATTTAATCTTTATTGCAAAATAAGTACAAACGGCGAACCTTATGCCTAATGGCATTCCCTACCAGTCGACCAAATAACGAATCAGAAATTTACATAGTGGGTGCACAGAAAAAGAACGGCCAAGATAAAAACGTAAAACTTAAAACATTATATTTATTGCAAATACTTTTTACAGTAAATATACAATAATACTCATACATATAATAGTTATATAAAACATAGTCAATAAATAAATATAAAGATTTAATATACCTATAAAACGAACGCAAAGACTGAAACTCGATGAGATAAGTCTATGTGTATTTTACGCTACTATTTCTTGTTCCAGCAAATGCTTCCAGAGCATCCGCTTGTAAGAAAGCTTGTTAGGGGCTCGTCTAGTATGGAGTGGGAGCGCATTCCAGGGACGGATTGCCTGAAGGGCGCAAAAATTTGACATGAAGCCAGTGCGGCGAAAAGGAGTAGTGAGCTAAAGAGAGAGGGAGAAACGCAGTTTACACCCTGGACGGGGAGAGAGAGGGATCGATGAGGTTCGGAAAAGGAAAATAGAGTAGATAGAATTCTAGTAGAGTTTTGTGGGCTAGTTAAACTGACGCCGAAAGGAAGAAATATGGTCATATTTACCAAAACCAAAAATAAAACGTATGCCATTGTTGTTTTGGAGACGATCTAATCTTCAATATCTATGGGTCTTAGATTCCACTTACTATCAGCGACTCTCTTTTAGTGAGTAAAACCATATGGCCTTTGACATGTTATCGAATTATTTTGAACTCAGCTGCTATTACTGTCAAGGAAATAAGATATATTAACGTTGACAATAAGAGGCAATATGGTATCTCCTTGCCATATAAAAGGCCAATCTGGGCACAGACTTCCTTTTTTCCTCAGGTTTGACAATGCATTTGCAATCTCTCTTCTCATCCTGTGGCATGTGTGCTCGTTTGTATTCTCCATGACATTAAAAAGTAACTTGTTGGCGATAATACTTTATTTTCCAAAATGTATACGTACTTTTTGATATATTTCAAAATTTTATTGGTTTACTTATTCTACTTTTCAATTTGATTTCATACAAGCACTTTTCTACGCGATGGTACGGGCTAGCGAGGACATTATTTCATGCAAATAAGTTATTTTAGGAAGACTTGGTATACGTTGTGTACAGGCACAGCCAGCAATATAATATCCAAAATCAAGCTCAAAAAAATTTAACGTCAGTTATTAAATAGAGGTAAAAGCGTGTATCAGATCTCTTTGATCCCCACATTAGATAGCAAATTATTGCTCGTGACTTTACCTGGTAATACTTCCTGTATCTTAGAAGATCCAGGGGGTGATGTGGGTAGAAAGGAGACATCATCAGTGTAATTTCAAGGCATACACAAAGTTCGTTACCCGTCTAATTTGAAATGACGCGTTCCACGTTTCATAGGCTTTACATGTTAATTGTGGTGAAGGGCGCGTCATTTTAATTTGGAAGAGCTTTACGAATTAACTTGGGGTGGTTAAATTATTAGAGGTATTACTTTCATAATAATTGTAAATGGAAGGGAGTGGAAGGGTCGGAAGAGGCCGCCCTAGGCGTACTTTTTCGAATCAAATCGGAGAAATACTGGAAAAGGGCCGAATCTTAAGTACCCGAAACCGACGTGCGTGCATGACTCGATGTATGAATGTGGAAGAAACGAAAGACATTTGACATGATCGTAGCAGGTGGAAAGAAGTCGTCTCTGCCTACCCCTCTGGGAAACAGGCGTGATTTTATGTATGTATGTATAATTGTAAATGACGATTAAGTCATTCCTTAGTAACTTTTTTTTTTAAAAGAACTAGTTAATACCTAGGACTCAGCAGTGAGTATTAATTTTAGGTCTTAGAAAAGTACAGTTATTTATTACCAATCCAAAACCAAAATATTACAGGAAGCGGAAAGTTTTCGATTTAAATCAATATGTAATCACGGTCCCGGATATTAATATCATTTATAACATCGTGAACAGGAAACGATCGTCATAACCGGATTATTTACGGCCTGATTTACATAGTTTCATGTTCCTGTTTTGTTGTTTTATCTTATCGTCTGCTGACTGACGGCGACCTTCAGTATCCAGTACCTTCAGTAGCAGTATCCATACCTCTGTATAGGTACATATATTGATATAGTACACGTGGTAATTCAGTATGTTTTGAACTATAGCAAACGATAGCTTTTTTCCATTCCATCGGCTTGAAATGTATGAGATGACAAGTTGGTCACGTGGGTTACAAAGAACAGCTAAATGCTGGCCAACAGCCTTACGCACGATCGTGTAAAGAATATCGAAACGCCCAAAGTAACGATCAGTGCTGTCATAATGTTAAAACCCATACATATGTCAAGCCAAATGCCACTTAACGTTTTCCATTCCATCCAAGACATGTATGCAATGGCAAGTTGGTCACGTGGTTTATCCACGAACGAACAACTAAAATGCTAGCTTACGTCCTCTCTGCGATCGTGGAAAGCATATCGAAACGCACAAAAAGCGAACAATTCAATTTAATTTAATTTCAATTTGTTTATTAGAACAATCCTTTTAAATCTTATAGTACAGTAAACTAAGCAATAGTATACAAAAAGGTTTCGGACATGAATATCAATGGTCCTCACACTAGGACAGGCCCGAGTCGTGAGAACCGATATGATGCGTTACCGAGGTAGATCAAAAATACATGATGCGTGATCTGTCACGGAGTAAACATACAAGATTGAATGGTGTGCAAGATTACATTAGGAAATTAAAGTAACATTTTACAATATTATAGGCAAGTGAATTTAGTTACTAGGTTACTACAGTGTTGTCAAACGACAAAATGTTAGCCAAATGCCAGTTTTGACTACTGTTATTATCCATAGGGTAAAGTCACCAGTGGTCAGGCAGAGACGAGTAGTCGACCGTATATGAGTGCGAAGAGTGGGAAATATATCTTTCGTACTCTTCCCTCTCATACAAAGTATAGGCAGAGGCCGACTACAGGTCTCTGGCTGACCACTGGTGACTTTACCCTATTCCTTAGTTGATTAACGCTATCTTTTCTCAGTCATTGGGTTCAGTAGTATTAGACAAATTAATTGTGTAATTGAAAATGAATTGAGCCTCTATTCTATACCATATCGTCTTCGACCTTTTATGGTATTATTATTAACTCGGCTGCCATTACGTCGACAATGCGATAACAGGTCAAAGGCAATATGCTTTTTACCACCTAGAATCTCGATCTCATGATTAAATACATAATAAACATACACCGGATGGCCGGGGGCAAAAATGTACCAGTGCTAGTGATTCATTAAATATCGACTAAAGTTATCGAATCGATAAAAACAATTTTTAATCATCATTATCGTAACTAATGGCCAAGTTTAAATACCTTTTAATTATGCGCAAACCTCTTTTATTTATACTTATCGCAACTATTAACAACCGGCATCTGGCATTGACTCTGTACTCGAGTCATTTTTGACAACCATTGAAATTACATTGAATAACAAATTCATTCAGTACAGCAATATTGTTTAGCATTCCGACGAATTGAGATCCTTTTTGTTTTTTAATTCGGTTAAAATTGCCTCTAAAGAAAAAGACGTTTATCTTCATGGAAAGCTGATCATTCAGATATAGGAGATAAAGGTACGGCTTACTTTTGCAAGATATGTAAGACCCATGTCAGGAAAACAGTCTGTCGATAAAATTAGTCGATATTTCATGAATCATTAGCACTGGTACATTTTTGCCCCCTCAATTCGGTGTATGATAATAAATGTTACAAAGTGAGTCAACAGACGGTGTTTTCGTTAAATGGCGATAGCTTCCAGACATTACGAATAAGATGAGTTAAATACAGTATGCTCTATCTACTTACATCTTGAGTTAAATACACTCAGGAGCAAAAATACCGGGTCAGAGTGCGTTTTTCATACAAATGAGACTATTTCGAAGCCTTGGTTCCTTGCCAGGGGTTGTTTCGAGTGAGGTTTAATGGTGGATACTCCGAGGTTCAATAGAGGAGGTCAAAAGTTCTTAAGATACCTAACTGATCGCACAATCAGCTAACACCACAGCCGGACAGTTTGGGTCAGCATTTGGATTTCCTTACATTTTATTGCCATTTTAGATGTTTTTCTGAACACGCACAATTCCGGCGTTAACCGCAGATTCATTCAGTTGGGTATCCTAGGCACTCTGGAAGTCCTGTATCAATGCTCTAGGTATTCATCATCAGATTTCACTAAAAGCATTCCCTGGCGAGGAACCAAGGCTTCGGAATAGCTTCTTTAGTATGAAAAACACACTGACCCGTTATTTTTGCTCCTGAGTGCATTACCGCATAAAAAGCCCTTTTCTTATAGGTCCGTAAAATAGTTGTAACTTATCTACTACGTATGTTAAATTGATCACACTTTGCTATTTGGCAAATTTGTCTATCCTATTGCATTGTCCTTGCTTATTTTACTCCGATGTTAACTGGAACAAAATCCATATGGGATAGGTTCTCCTATGAACACTATCTATATTGATGTGAACATGTCTTGTAACTGTTTATGTGCAATAAAGAGTTTACATACGTTTTTAATCTTCTAGCAATAACTTGCAACCTTACATAAAATAAACTTTGGAAGGTATTTGAGAGCCTTAACTTGATAAACTGGCTATCAGGTGTGAAGGGTGGAGTGAACGATGCCAGCCATTACTCAGTCTCGTAAACATAATGGCTGCAGAAGGATATACTTACTAAGCTCTAGATTTCTACAAAAATATTTTTGTTGTATTGCAGAAATACTGCAGTAAAACCACGTCTATTTTAAGGGTTCAAGGTACTGTAAGGGGATAGAGCAAGATAAGATAAAGATAAAGAGAAATTTATTCGCAACAAAACAAAACCACATTACATAGATACAAAAATATCAAGACACAAAAACATTGTTGCGAAATGGTCCCAATTCAGCATTCGCTAGTCGTAAAGGCAGCACTGGTCTTCCATTGGAACCGCTTGGTGAAGAGATGGAAGGTGACATACTTAACACAAAACAACGCTAAAAGAAAAACATCAAGGATCAAATACAATCATTTGTTCGAGATTATCTCGAACGTCTCAAACGACCATAAAATTTATAGCCTGGTAAAGTTGGCAACACAAAGGAAACAGAATCAATAAAATAAAACCAAAGACAACTATAGTCTATGGAAATGTAAACAAAGCGAGAATATAGGTTACGTAACAATAACAAAAATGATAGACTTTCAATTCAAGAAATAAAATAAATACGTGATTTGTTGATTTTACATTTAGAAAAATAACTGTATAACTTAATAGGTACCTACCGGGGTTTCATTTCACGATAAATTGATGTGCTATTATGGCGAATTCTTTTTAATTTATTGTTATAAAGGGCCTTTATACAACGGCATACATCGAGCCTGTTAAGGCGAACACCCATTTTGACATTAAACATAAAATAATCAAAAAGAAAATCATAACATAATACAAAACATTATACATATTACAAAACGATGGGATTCTAATAACGTTAGCTAACTTATACACCGTTAATTGAGATTGGGTGCAGCTATCAACGATTCCCTTTGACCTCGATTCCGGCGACACTCCATCAGCAACTGCTGCACATCCTCTATAGGGGTAAGTAATACAAGATATAAGAACTTATCATACAACAGTCACAATATATACGCTCACTTTGTATAAATATGTTTAATATAACGTACACTTGAGATAATGAACGAAAGATATAATGTCAAAATAACTATTTCCATTAAGTATAACGTTATTAATATATAATATCAATTGATATAACAATTAAAGTGTATAATGTACATGACACCTAAGATATAAAACATATATAAATCAAAAAATCAAACATAAAAAAATATAATGCACGTATAATATATAGGTAAACGCCTATAACTATTTTCAGTATTACGTGGCCTTTTTAATTTTACAATCAAATTGTTTCGCATAGTTTTTTCAAGGGATGTAATAAAAAATAACCTTTTTTTTCATAAGAAAACCAAGCTTATTGGAATGTGTCCCGTCCGCAGTCTATACGCCATCACGATAACTTTACGATTAAAATCTATGTTTTGAAACCAGGGTACACGAGGAGGCTCGCTCTGGATACATTTTATACCAAATTCCTATCTCAACAAGAAAGATAAAAAAAAAACAAATGGTCCTTCCATAATCTGTACCGTTCGTCTTTATATACTTGTAACTTCCGAATAACAAGGTGCAATGACTATTTAACTTCCCTCCGTTATACCACGCTTTGCCAATATGTCTGCTTCCTCGATACCTCTCAACCCAATGTGTGATGTAACCCATTGCAATCGCAAACCTTTTCAAAATGCTATACACTATCGGTACCCCCCTTTCACTTACGGGTTAAACAACTTTTTTTTTTAAAGTTTTTTTTTTGATGTTTCGTGGAAACTGTGAATAGGCTCAGGCTGGTTCGATTCGATATCTAATTCAAATTGGAATATAATACTTAATATCCAATACCTAACCTAACCTAACCCAATCTTAATGTATGTGTTGTATGCGGTGGTGGTTAGTGCGTGTGGTTTGGTCGTTTTGATACTAACAATTGCAAAATATTAATTCACGCCGTTTGACATTTTAAGTAGTGTGAATTTTTTTTTTTTTTAAATTGAATAGACTGAAGACGTGTTGGAATTTATCAGTTACTTAATTATTTAAAACCTATATTTGGCCTTTGAAAAAAACACTAAAACGGCAAATTTTCTGCATTCTCAAAAGTCAATAAGCTGAGGTGGCACTATGAACTGTCACAAACTGACTAGTTTAGCCAGTGAAAGGGACAGAGATATACGACGCCTATAGCTCTATCCCTTTTACTCACAACTAATACGTTTTTAGAGCCCATAAAACGGCCTCAATTAAAACGATATCTTAGCCTGTCAGCCATCATTACTACAGTTTCTGGTTGTAAAAGTAACTCAAAAAAGTGCTTAAAGTTTATGTCGCCTGTAAATTGCACCCTGGCAACAGGTGCTGGGGTGCTGCCACAGTATAAACAGTAGTGCTCAGTCAAAGTTAGTGGCGCTAGGTGTCGTAGTATCCGAACGTGTTTGAATGTTATAAGTGTATCCGAACTATTTGTAGAAGGGCCACCCACGTGAAACTTCATAAGTTCATAACAAACGCAGACCTGTCTGTAAGAATATTACTGTTACCAACAAGCTATTCAAATAAACAGTGTGTCTCTCCAATATACTTGCGTTTATTACAATAACCTCCAAGTACCACAGTAGGACTATGCAGACCTATTATATATTCTGTGGTAGCACCTTTAGCAAGGCCCGTACGATCGCTACCACCATCTTATCCTTTAACCTACCCGCAAGCAGCAGTGTGCACATTGTTTTACGTGTGAGACAAGCGGTAAAATTACTAGCATTCTATCTTAGTCCTCTGGGTTTTCAACGCATTTACGATTTAAGGATTGCAAAACGCAATGTAACATGAGCAGATGCGACGCGGTGTTCGTCGTGCTGCGTCCGCGTCTGCTCATAATTAGGGAATCCGGCCGAGCCCGAAACATATCGAGCATTCTTCGACATTACTTACGTGAGTAACTCGGTGTGATCCTTTTAATGTCTTAGGGCCGTATTAATAAACTCATCTTGAATGTGAGGCCCGTCACAAGATACGTCAAAGTAAACGCCAAACCATAGAACACTGTCATTTTTGACGCATCTCGAGACGAGCGTTAGAGTTGAGATCAGTTTATTAATACGGGCCTTAGTCACAGGGAAGTTTAATGCTTAAAATAGGTTAGGTTTGAGAATGTAAATGTCTATGGGTCACAGATGACACTTACTATCAGATTGCCTGTGTGCTCGTTTGCCTTCCCAATATTGCACGGTTTCTATGTGTGTGTACCTTGATTGTACGCGCCGCGAACCACCACAAGCAAACTCAACAGGACGCACCAAGCCGGTTGAGTCGCCAGCGTCACCGCATTTGGTTGCGCACGTATTAAATACAGTCTGTGAGCACTAAGAAAGTGCTTCAGGCTTGTACTTCTCTCTCACTCGCTCTTAATAAGAGCGTATGAGAGAGAGTGCACCTTCTAAGACCTATCACACTGTACTAATCCCAGCGCTCGAGTTGCAATAGGTAACAGAAACTCCTAAGGGGCCGGGGGCCTAATATGGTTGCGTTAATCGCGTGACATAATGTGGATAATACTTCCGTCACTTTCTGACACGTCTATATAATAATAAGTACGAGAGTGACGGATGCTTTATCCGCATTCTGTCACGCGATAAACTCAACCATACTAGGCCCGCTGGAGATGAACTACTTTTCTATTTATACTTTGGTTTTGCAACGTTGAGCGGATATGGGCTATAAGTTCTTCGTGATGACGTTAAAATGGGCAGCGGGCGACCCTGGCGGTAGTAGTTAGATAAAAGTGCTTAAATTCAGTTATAAAGTGAGTTTAATGGATCTGTTGTAGACTAAGAGGGAACTGTCGGTAACGCTACCTGATTGAGTACCGGCAAAGGACAGTTAATATGAAAGAAATATCAAAATATCAAAATTACCTAAATAATTACCGTGATAGATTATTCTTACTTCTTTTTGCACCCGTCGCAAACACAACGTCATCACAAAAAACTACGAAACTTTAAAAAAGTTGGTGTGGCCAGACATCTGCAGGGCTGAGATTCAAAGTTGTAAAAGCTATATTGTCTTTGACGTATTACTCAGCCGCCATTTCGGTCAAGTAAATAATAGCTAAACAGGTCAAAAACTATATGGTTTTTAACCGTGTTGAAATCCTTAGCAATTTGTAAAGCTAAATAATACTTATAAGAATATTCTTCATTTTTATATTTCAGTCAACGCAGGATCCTCATGCCGTATTTGTTCATGTTTGTACTGAATCTACGCATGCATTTAAATAAAAACCTCTTTTTCCTCCGCATTATCGGGTCAGGTAACACCTAAGTCCGGTATACAGCTGCGCGCTCGTCGTACCCTGCTGTTCACCGTCCCGCAGGCGCGCACGGGTGCAGTCTCTCACTCGCCGCTGCACCGGGCGCTGAAGCTGTTAACACGTTCACGGACTTGGATCCTATACCAGTCGTGTATTATTACCGGCTACAGCATTGGCGTCATAAAGACTGGGGTCCAATTAAAATGGTATTGTATCACTGTCCATGAACTTGACGATTTCCTAGACAGCAACAGCAAACTAGATGTTTTCCGCGACTCTGAGTCCGGACTCTTTTGCAGGTGGTAGGACCTTGTGCAGGGTCCGTCAGGATCGCTACCACCATCTTATCCATTAACCTGCCGCCAAACAGCAGGGTTCGCATTGTTGTGTTCCAGTTTGTGGATAAGGCAGCCGGTGTAATGACTAGCATAGAGGCATTCCATCTTAGTCCTCAGAGTTGGCAACGCATTTGCAGTCTTAGGCTTGCAGTCTTATGAATGCGAATGTCTATGGGTCACAGTTTCCACTTACCATCAGGTGGCCTGTGTGCCATATCTATGCCATAAAAATAAAATAAACTAATTGCATCGGCTAGTCGATACTTGGAAACCATTGTCACCGTTAGCTCAGTGCAGGAAATTGTGTAATTAGTATTATTTAAGGTACTTCGTTTTATTTAAGTTTAGTATTATATTGGTTCATTAGTAATTTCTACAGTAACTGTCAGCGATTAACATGTTTGGGTAGAATGTCAATAAAATAAATTATTGACTGTATTTACTAACACACGATCAGGTAGGATTACCAACAGTTGCCTTTGGGTCTATAAGCGAGTTAGTACTCTGCTCTGAAAGGTTGCGGCGCGTATTCAGTATCTATACTATGCTGTGACGATACATTGTCGTCCAGGTAAAGTCTTAATGCGAGGTAAAATTATCTATATGTGTATACGGGGCGCCATTCTTTTCATTAAAACATCGTTTTTGACATATTATCGTATTGTTTATAACCATACTTCGGGGTTTTCGGTGCGGGAACGTTTGACATTAGTCAAAGATTAGGTATTGACTTGAAAAACAGAATGTACTCTAGTAGGTTTCTACGTCATGAATAATTATGTTATTATGTTATTTTTATCATTATCTCATAAGTTTTGGTAGTAAAGCTAAAGTATCTCCTACATGAGTTAAAATAAAATTGTATCATAGTGTGTAGGTATACAATTCGCAGAGAGGTAGTTATTCATTAGGCATAATATGATTTTTCTCAGACTGGCCTATCTGTTTATCTCTACTCTTTCTCAAATCATTCCCGCACCGAAAACCCCGATGTATGTTTATAACTCGGCTGACATTGTTAAGTTACTTTTTATAGCCGTAAAAGGCTATCGAGCATACGGACCACCTGATGGTAAGCCATCACCGTAGCCTATAAATATCAGCTTTTCCAGGGGCATAGTTAAGTTGTTGCCTTTCAGTGAATACGCTTGTCATAGTGGACACATTGTGTACGAGGCAGAACCTTTGGAAATCAGAGCTATCTTACAAATACGATAACATGTCATGTCATGTCGATGTCATGTGTAGCTAAGCTCATTTAAGAATTCTGGTTATTATTTATATATGCGTATAAATATATACATAAGTTTATATATTAGTTTATTTATGTGTATTATATATGTAAGTTTATATATTAGTTTATTTGTTTTATATTTATTTATTTATAGTATCATCATCTCTTTTTGCTACTTTTGTGCAAAACTTGTATGTGTCCAACCCTATGCATTGTCCTTACTCATCTACTTCAGGGTTAGCTGGAAGAGATCCCATTTAGGGATAAGTTCGCCTTTGTACATTAGTTTACTAACAATTATGTAATATTTATATTTTTGTACAATAAAGAGTTTACATACATACATACATGTCAAAAGTAATATTGTTTTATCGAGTAAAAATAGAGCTCATATGTGCCTTTGATAGTTTCTAAGAACAAATCAATTTGACCTACAGACAGACAGACATATAGATAGACAAACATGGAGAAAGTATGAGGGTTATAGTAGTAAGAATATTCCACAATTTTCAGGTCACAATAATCTATAACAGCTGTCAGTTTTTCGAACGCCGCCATGTATAATTCAAAAAGGTTTTATTTCCTTTCCCTTATATTGCAGGTAAGCTCGTATACCGTTATATTTAGAAATGGGGCAATATCGTATCCAAGATTAGCATAATTTACTTCTCGCTTGATTGTAAATTGAATAATTTATTCGTCCCTTAACCCTTATATTGCGTACGGTAACATATTATATTTCCCCCACTTCGCCGTAGCTCTACCAAAGTCGAGATACGTACGATCATGTAACTTATATACACTGAGAGGTCAACCGGTGTATTTTTGATGAACTCGTGGGCAAGTTATTGAAGAGAATCATCCCAGCCCTAAACAAACTGATTAGGATTCGGCCCTTTTCGTCTCTCTATTGCAAAGGTTCCCAAACATCTTCGACTATGGACCATTTTGTTTTTGTTGTTGTTAGTAGACTATAAGGTTCAAAACTTAAATCATATCCTTTAATGTACCTATTTATTAAACTTAATATATCATTAGATGGACTTAGAATGGAAGAAAGATAAAAAATAATGTACTAGGTAGTAGCAGACTAGTCAGTACATCCGGCCAGATCGGGTGGCGCATAGTCGGCTAATGGTTACTTAGATACAACAAACAATCATTATACAAAAATAGGAACTTTTTATTAGTCCTGTAGAATAATTATATAATCAAAAATGACAAGTAGTTTAGGTGTGTACTACGTTTCTTTAACCGAATCGAAGGTTCTGGATTAATGTCGAACCTAGTGACTTCGTTGCCGACCGTTGCATCAGCGCCGATTAGTCGGTTAGTCCGCACATCTCTAATAAAAAGCTATTTAAATCCAAAATTAGAACAAGAGTTATACAAGCAAGAAGGCTAAATAAAAAGACACAAGAGCCCTTTATTCTAGTTTTATTAGCTTAATTTTTTGCTGTTCTCGCGGCCCACCTGTGCTTCGCAGACCAACGGTTGGGAACCACTGCCCTATTGGCTCATCAAGGTAAACATGGCGACGGAACCCTTGGCCTGGATTTCTTGTAATTCGTAATTTTTGACCCTTGACGCGAAACGAGGGGTGTTACAAGTTTCACGTGTGAATCTGTGTATCTGTCTTTTTGGGTAAGCTATCGATGTTTCGAAAACCTTTTGCCCACTGTTTCGTTTGTCCGAAGTTTTCATTTGTTCGAAAGTCATTTTTCTCTGAGCTTATTAGCGTTTACAAATGTTCAAAGAGATACTACGAGGCTACTTTAATCGGGATGGTTGTTAGCTTAGTTTTATTAAAATTGGTTGGGCCGTTAACAAGATATCAGGTCTGAACAATGGGGGTCGCCATTACATCGGAGAGTTTGTCTTTATACCTACACAGCAGTTTTAGAAGTTCTATTATACTCGGTAAAACAATAATGCTTTTGACATGTTACCGTATTGTTTCTAACCGCCATTACTGGTTTTCAAAAAAATGTAAATTAGGAAACTGTAATTTTAGGGCCGTATATAAACGTATCTTGATTGTGAGGAACGTTAAAAGAAACGTCAAAGTAAACGCCAAACCATAGCAACTGTCATTTTTGACGCATCTCGAGACGAGCATTAGAGTTGAGATCAGTTTATTAATACGTAATTCAAATGTATATTTTTTTATGGCATAGAGAAGGCAAACGAGCACACAGGCCACCTGATGGTAAGTGGAAACTGTGACCCATAGACATTCGCATTCACAAGACTGCAAGCCTACGTCTGCAAATGCGTTACCAACCCTGAGGACTAAGATGGAATGCCTCTATGCTAGTCATTACACCGGCTGTCTTATCCCCAAACCGGAACACAACAATGCAAACACTACTGTTTGGCGGTAGGTTAGTGGATAAGATGGTGGTAGCGATCCGGACGGTCCGTGCACAAGGTGTTGTTGTGTTTATTTAATAGCCGAATAAATGATTCTATTTTATATCGATGTAAATCAAAATTTGGCGAAGTAAAACATTCCATGAAGTGTCGGTGAGGGCCAAGCCTGAAAGAGTTATTGTTGGCTACCCCAATATAATTACCTACACTCGTCTGTTCTATTTCGGGAAGCCACCCGGTGCGGCTCCAGCATCGATCGCTCTCCCTAGATATGAGTGTTTGCCGAGTGAGATTACACCGCAATGTACGGATGGATACGCTACCGTAATACATTTGTTATACAATACAATTTTGTCGATGCGCTGGTGTAATTGGTAGTCGCCCTGCCTACGAAGCTAGCGGTCCTGGCTTCAAATCAGGGTAAGAGCAGATATTTGTGTGATGAGCGCGAATATTTGTTCCTGAGTTTGTGTATGGATATATACACTCGCGGACAAATAATACGGGTCAGAGTGCGTTTTTCATACAAACGAGGCTATTTCGAAGCCTTGGTTAATCGCCAGGGGTTGTTTTGAGTGAGTTTTAATGGTGGTTACTGCGAGGTTCAATAGAGGAGGTCAAAAGTTCTTAAGATACCTAACTGATCGCACAATCAGTTAACATCACAGCGGGAGAGTTTGGGTCAGCACTTGGATTTCCTTACATTTTATTGTCATTTTAGATGTTTTTCTGAACATGCATTATTCCGGCGTTAACCGCAGATTCATTCAGTTGGGTATCCTAGGCACTCTGGAAGTCCTGTATCGATGCTCGAGGTATTCATCATCACATTTCACTAAAAGCATTCCCTGGCGAGGAACCAAGGCTTCGAAATAACCTCTTTAGTATGAAAAACGCACTCTGACCCGTTTTATTAGTCCGCGAGTGTATTTAATTATATATTTCTTTATATAAGTATTTATATCGTTGTCTACCCATAGTCCAAGCCTAGAGCTTAGCTTAAGACTAGGTTAATTGGTGTGACATTCAGATAATTTATGGAAGATGAATACCATCCTCTTGCATCCCTTTGTATATTGATGAAATTAAAATCCCCATTAAAATCCGTTGCGTACTTGGAAAGACCTAAGCGTACATATAGGGACAGATGTTATGTAAAGATTATGTATTTTTGTACATCCTAATATCCAAATTGCATGCATAATGCTAGGTTTACACGGGCTTAGTACTTGTCATTAGTGTAGGTGGTTAGGGACTTATATGCACAGTGACAAGTGGCAAGTAACCGTCTACACAGTGGTGTTAGATAATGGTATTAGTGCCGAACTAATACCATTATCTAACACCACAGCTTTGAGTAGGTAATCTACTAATCACTAATCAAAATGCACTTGTCATTAAATGTTTAGGTACACCACTCGACAAGTGACAAGTATTAGTAGATTATTAGCTGCGGGTAGGTGCTTGTCGCTTAGTAAATAGGAACGGCTTCTAATTACTTGCACTTGCAGTTGCACTAATACTAAGCACTTATACAACATGTTTACACACACGTGACAAGTGTAAATGACAAGTACTAAGCATTAGCTACTAAGCCCGTACACTACTTACTAGGCGAAAAAACTTGCGGGCAACGCACGGCTAGTAAGAAATAAGTGGCATGAGCTGTTTGAACTTCCTACCTTATAACCTAAACCCAAATTATTTCAATCGTAAGTCATACTAACTTTTAATAAGTCATAATCTGTACAAACACAAACGACCTTTCATAAGCATTACGGTGAAAGAAAAATCATGAATTTAGAACATCCGATTACGCTCTCGCTTACAAGGCAATCTGAGTTTAGGAATGCGCCTTTTCTGGGCAGCTTTTACAAAAATTCCTTGACCTCGCCAGCTAAAGAGCCTATTGCCTCTGGCAAAAGTTTTCGAGCAAAATTGAAATACGGTAAGTTTGGGAGGTTGGCTGGCGGCCAGCGTCTAACTAGCATTGAGATATGCCGGGATGTTATTCTTTAAGGTTATGATAGCCAACGAAGAGAGATTTTCTCTTTAAATAAAATAAAATAAATAATTAAAGTCCGAACCGCGGCGTTTCGGGGTAGTTTCAAGTTGCGCGGCGTCCAAGTGCTGGAATGATCTACCCCCCATCCAAGGAGCGCCTAGTAAGTACACCTTTAAGCGTAAGCTTAAGGGTTATTTGTTGACGCTCCAAAAATCCTATTTCCCAACCAGCACGTAAATCAGAGTTTAGTTTTCTTTTGTTTTTGTTAATTGTGCCAAATTGTCGATGCTGTATACATGGCTAAGTACGTACGCTACGTACTCGTATTTCTACTTTAAATATATTTATGTAAGGTATTTGCATGTAGATTTTGTATATATATTGCCACGAACTCTAAGTATTTGTTTAATGGTATGGTTATATAATTATTCTATATTTCCTTTCAATTACATTTTATTCGTTTAGTGTACTGTCCGCCTGTCACACTCGGAGCTGGCTGAAAATCAGCGCTGCAGGTGTTCAACACCTCAGCATTATGCTGAGCCACTGTCCGATTCACTGCTGCGAAGACACACTCACGACTTGTTTATTGTTGTTACTGTTTTCAATTATTTATTTTTCTGTTTGTCTTGTGTGTGTAGTGAATTAATGTATTTTTCTTTTTTCTTTCTTCTTTCTTTAAGTAGCCGTTAGTTTTCTGAAGTTTGTTACAGCTTCCGTAGTTATTATTATAGTAATAATTTGTTCCTCATAGCTTCAGAGTGTCTATTGACAAAGGCCTGCTCCAGGTGTTTCCATTGTATTCTGTGGCTTGCTACTCTTCCGCAGTATGGGCCAGCTGTTAGTTTGGACTGCTTCCTTTTCTCTTACCATCTCCCTGGTACCAATTTGTGACCATTATACACTATTTCTTTCTCCCGTCCCTTATCATATGTCCTGTTCATCTACACTATTGGTTGTCCATCCATGAGGGCCCTGGCAAAATGCACTACGCTAACTGTCGTTTTTAAACGTTTCGTTTTTAAACCAATCACGTTACTGGTAGATCGCGTGATACGAAAAGTCACGTGATCTGCCAGTGACGTGATTGGTTGAAAACGAAACGAATAGAAACGCTACTTAGCGTAGTGCATCTTAGCAGGGCTGTCTGGTTAGAATGTCGTATTTGGTTTTGTTTCTCAGGTCTAAATTTCTTTCTTTATCAAGACGTAATACTCCAATGGTGCTCTTTTCCATAGCACGTTGGCATGTTACAAGTTTGTTTCGCAGTTTAGTCAAGGCCTATGTTTCGCAGCTATATAATTATAATGCTTGGAAGAATGCAGATATCTCTTAGTTTACAAAAAATATAAAAAAGGAATATCCAGGACTTTTTTTCACAGCTTAAATAAAAGCTGATTCATGTAACAAATAGTTGCGAAAAAGTATTTTTTGGATGTGTATAAAAGTAACCAAGATTTAAGTCAACAAAGATTTGTGCCTATCTGTTTCTAGCAAATTAGAATTTAACATGGCCGACCAGTTACATGACGTCACAGTGCATATCAGACCTCTCTGTTTAATTAGCAGTTTAAAATGCTTGTATAGTCTGTATTTTTTGGCGGATTTTAATTTTAGTTTCACTTTTAGGTATCTCTTTTACGGTTTTTAGGGTTCCGTAGCCAAATGGCAAAAAACGGAACCCTTATAGATTCTTCCACCGAAAATTGGTTTGAACGAGATCTAATAATTAGTTTTTTTTTAATACGTTTAAATCCTAAACCGCATTTTACCTTTCATTCAATCAACTCCCATATAATAAAGAATAAAGAAAAACATTTATTTAGATATATAGTGGTACGAAACCCTACGTGCGCAAGTCCGACTCGCACTTGGCCCGTTTTTTTCATATTTTGTTGAGAAATGCGATTTGAAACGTCTATGCATATTCCCTATTATCTTTATCTTTACATTGTATAAAATGACGTCGCTTCCGCTGTTTGTTCGCTTGGATCTTTTAAACTACTGAACAGATTTTGATGCAGTTTTCAGGAGTAGATAGAGTGATTCAAGGAGAAGGTTTTTATGTATAATAAGTTCTGGAATATGTACGGGTGTTACAGAAACTCACATAAACGGAGGCGAAGCGAAGGCGGGTCGCTAGTTACAGAAAAAACGGATAGCTGTTTAGCCGGATACCGGGTACCTAATATCCGGCCAACCTTGAAGCTGAATAGCCGAATCCGGCCGATTATTGCCGATTTGTGCATCGTAAAGAGCAAGCTCACGTAGGTGGCACACGAACAGTCGGCGTATTATGTATGATAAATTCTGGATTGGATGGTATGGTTCTAGAGAAAAGAAGCGAGGGCGGGTCGTTACTTTGTTACAATTGAAAACTGAAGTCGACGATTCGACTGCCAAATTCGACGTCGAAGCTGCGATAGATAATAACCCTAATAAGAGTATCAAGATATAGCTCTTGAGTTACCAGAGTGAGCAATTACTTACGCTCGATTGCGCATCAGCAGGGTTGCCAGTTTCCTAGTTCGGACCCTTAACCTCTGAAAGGCGTCCGGTAAAAACGGCTCTGTCCGGCGTAAGTATTTTTGTCAGCCCTATAAAGGATAGGGTAGAACCGTGTCGAAACACTAACAGATACAAGATATTGTAGATATTATCCTTAAATTTATATACTCTGGGTTGTTAACGTAATTAATTCCTATTATCTTTCCTTGTAACCAACAATATGATTACGTATTAAAATTACGTATGCCGAAAACAGCAGACGAATAGTTTGACCCTTTTCCATTTATGACTTTAATAATGAGTTGAAATTGAAAGAGATGTGCTTTTAGGCGTTCTTTCCTAGGTTTCCATAGTAAAACTACAAACGCTTATAACTTCTGTCTGTCTATCTGACTTGTAACTACCAAAATAAATGCGGCAAGAACTGCTTTTCGATGAAATGAAAATTCTGCGTAAAGATATATTCGTTGAAAGGTGTTGAGATAAAATAATATAGTCTAAGAGACTAGTTCGATAAAACTACCAGATGATATATCGCACGTTCAGAACAATAGTGACCTAAATCAGAAATTTTAAATTTCGGGTTATGTCCCTATAGTAATAAATTTATGACTTGTAGTTTGAAAACTGAGATTTTGAATTAGGTCTCTATTGTTCTGAAGTTGCGATATATCTTATACTATACTTTATATGACGTGTTCTTTAAAAGTGTTATACTTAGTTTTGCGGTCCAGTGTATATCCTTACTAATATTACAAAGCTGTAGGTAGGCCTCCAACAAGATGGAGTGACTGGTGAATGCGAATAGCACAAGACCGGTCTGAGGGGAGAGCCTTGGGGGTGGCCTATGTCCAGCAGTGGACGTCTGTCAGCTGACATGATGAATATTATAAACGCGAATGTTTGTATGTATGGATGGTTGTTTGTTTCTCTTTCACGCTGCAATGATGATGATGATGAAATTTGAAATGGAGATGGTTTATACCCTGGATTAACACATATTTCATTCCGGAAAATTTAAACGTTCCCGAGGGAATAACGATATTCGAAATCTACGCGGACGAAGTCGCGGGCAGAAGCTTTATATTATAATTAGTCACGTCATTAATCGGGGAACACCTGGCTGCGTAGAGGGCGATATTCAGTCGCTGAAGCAACCACTTTCTCCACTGTTTGGAAAATGCTACTGTGGTTTTTCTTACACAGAAATTGATGATCTTTCAGATGGTATTTTGAGGAGATCGATCACACTAGATACTATAAAGCCAATCTCGGCTTGCAGCACTGCATTTTCGCAATATCCTACCCCTCCCCTGTTCCGAGTAACAAACAAAACTTGGGAGTCTTATAAAGTTATAATTTAAAAAAAAAACCTTTGCCACGTTTTTTGCATTGCAGCATTTAATGATATTGAGCTTACATTTGTAATGATTTTATTGGTGTTAGTTTTAAAATAATTATTTATTACTTTATTACCTTGTAATGTTACTTTTAAGATTTATTGTATTTTATTATGGGAAAAAATGACCTTCAGGTGGGGTTTCTTGCGGCGCTTATTCTCCACAATGATGGTCTTGTCCAGATTCACTCTATATTGCCGACGTGTAAAAGAGCCCTCAAGTGGCCAATTTACAGAATAAATATTTTGAATTTTGAATTTTTTGAATTGCCATTTCGTGTTCCCCCGTTAATTATGTGCCTATTGAGTATGTATCATCTGGAAGTCTTATCATACTAGGTTTAGTTTCATGCCTTCGTGGGCTCCCCTACTAATAGGCACCCATATAAATGATGTAAGTCCCCAACAAATTGCCATAAGCATCCATTGACGAAGCTATAACACTGCGGTGTCACATTGCAACGTTAAATTAAGCGTCACGTGTCCGAAATCCCAATGCAGAGCTCACGTGATGACGTCACGCCACGTTGCGACGCATTTCGTCCCTTTGCTTTCTCAACCTCGTATCTGTTCGAATAGTTAGATAGGAAATTAGTCTTAATTCGTTAGGGAATATAAGTGCTTTTCCTATCTAGATATTCGATCAGATACGAGAAAGTAAAGCGACGATTTGCCACCGCATCTGTGGCTGTGTTCTAATCGGAAAAACCTTATTGCTTGTGTCATGTTATCATATTGTTTGTAACTTTACTTGGCAGTTCCCACTTGTCAGTTTCGGATCTGACGAAATGTCGGACGTTCTTGCGGCAATACATTTTATATGAGGCTGTTCACATCAATCGGTGTTGGATAGGTCGGAACCCGCTCGAAGAGCTAAAACCGCCAAAGGCATTATGGTTTAAACGTATATAATAGCCCTGGGCTTTATGGTTCATCAACTTCATCATACTTGTATATCGGTAATGCATTGTTCTCGTTGAGTTTTTATTCGGTTCACACAGCACAGCTGTCATAATGTCACCATAAGGGGCGAGTTAATGGTACAAAAAAAACCAATTAGTCCGTCAGTAAGATTATCAAAAAATATTACACACGTATTTTTTGCTTTATCAAATCAATCATAATTGACAAAAATAGCGCGCACCAAAGTTCGGGAGGGGGGGGCTCGTGACGTCACAACGTGGTATAGTGTGCCACAGCGTGACGTCACGCGAAACTTCAACGCAATTTATCTTCGTAATATTTTGTTTAATTGATAAAACAAAAAATATCCGTTCAATATTTTTTTAGGACACAATTCTATTATGGTTTAACTATAGAAGAATCATGGGCCTTCCCACACGACTTAATCTCACCTAAAAGAGAAATTTTCTTTGTGATTCAATAAAATCAATAGTCACAAAACCGGCCGGATCATATCTGTATTTTCACAACATTCTCAAAAAGTACTAAATGGATTTTCATGCCGTCCACCACCAGTTACATTATTTTCACGGAAGGTTTTTAAGTGTAATAAATTCTGCTTTATGTACGGGCGTAACAGAAAATGCTGCAGCAGAAAAGGCTGGATATATTTTTTTTTTCTTTGCCCCGCGGCGACTTGAACAGCTACTACCGCGGGAATATGGCGTTTCCACAATGGAGTGATTTAGTAGTGTCAAGTATATATAAGTATAAATCAATATTGCAATAAAACACAATCCAATCTCTAGGAAGATTGGGGGCAACGTTGTACGGTGATATGTAGGACAGAGGCCAAGATAGTTTTAACCTCTGTACCACTGCGAGTCCACTTGAAACGAGAAGTAAGATGCCAGGACACACGAAATAAGTCCAAGTCTTCTGTGCAACACAAAGGCATTAAAAGTACAAATCACTAACAGAAAAGAACTTTGAACACCTAAATACACAAAAATAAAAACTAAAACAAATTACACATCCGCCATCTTTTGACGTTGCAAATGGCCTCCTGGCTGGATGTTATAGAATAGTCTATTGAATTTCGACACAGAGTAACGTTGAATACTGAGAAGTGATGACGTGCGAAACACAGACGTTTTGCGGAGAGCTAATGTGGGTGTACGTCTATTTTTATGCTCAGAGTTTGTTAGTCGTAAAATACGCCAAGTTTCAGTCGTGTGACGTAGGCGCCAATAGTAGGGTGGGAATTATGCAGGGTCCGTCTGGGTCTTGACTGAAGCTGAAACTGAAGTGCTCTCACTGTTGTGTTTCGGTTTGAAACAGCCAGTGAACTAGCATAGAGACATTATTTCATCTATCTTCAGGCATAGATTAAGTAGGAGTTATTCCGCTATCATTTTGCAGCCTTAAGATTTACATCGTAAGATTAAACGTGTTTTACTTACCACCGGGTGGCCTGTGTGCTTGTTTGCCTAATGCAGGATATAAGAAAATGTAAACATAAAATACGCAAGACTAATAAAATGACATGTATTGCATGTGGAGTTGTCTGTTTTATTAGCTTTAGGAGTAATATTATCAACACTACAATAGTAAAAGTATCAAGATACACCCGAGTAAGGGAAGTGGACAAACACTTGCGCTCCATTGGGCTGTAAAAGCGTTCAAACAGGCAGCGAATGGGTGAATAAAGACGTTCGCGAGCAATTCCAGAATGGGTTAATCTGAAGGTATTCCTTCAAATAACTAATAACTAATAAATTGATTAAATTATCCGATATAATAGCAACATTTCAGCGGCCAAACGGATTCTCATAATACCTATATGAACCATTCTGATTTAACTAGCCTTTAAGAAAAACCTAGTACCATGTCACTTTAATCGCTGTGACAATCCATGTATGGCAGTTTAAATATGATGTTAAATAGACAAGGTACTAAAGTATGCAAATATTTATGAACTCTACTGTGCCTCCACCTCCACCACCACCACCATGTCAGCCGAAAGACGTCCACTGCTGGACATAGGCCTCCTCCAAGGTTTTCCACTCAGACCGGTCTTGTGCTTTTCGCATCCACCGCCGTCCGGCGATCCTGACGAGGTCGTCACTCCATCTTGTTGGAGGCCTACCTACAGCTCGTCTTCCGGACCGCGGACGCCACTCCAGAACCTTCTGACCCCATCGGCCACCAGTCCGACTGTGCCTACCCTAAATAAAATATTGAGGACTTACTTAAAACAAAACATAGAATGACTAACTATTTGATGATTTAGCCAATAACATGTTTCAAACATGCACCAAATTATAATTGACTGACACTGTACGTATATTTGTAGAAAACGCGAGAAAAATAGAAAATAACCTTTGCAAGAGTCGCAGTGCTTGCTGGATAAGACTTCATTACAGAGGCTATGTACACATGCCGTGTCGGAGCTGATTCTAGGGTGTGATAACAGATAACACACATAATAGTGGACTCACACAAGTTACATTTATGTTCTGGTAGATTATTGACGTGTAAAAGTGCCCGAGCGGTCTACTTACTGAATAAACATCTTGTAGCTTTTTATATTTTTTTATTTTGCGAACGTTCATGTATGTATATAAAAAATAGGTTCTAAATTCAGTGGTCTATTGTAACACTGTTGTCGTGTAGCCTTGTTAAAAAAACCTGTAATTATTCCGTTTTGAATATCGAACGGTCTAACAAGTTTCAGTTTAAAATTGTCTTCCAATTTTTGCTTTAAAATGTACTCCCACAGCGATTTGAATTTAGAATTTCGTTATAAAACTGGCTGGGAATATTTTGCCGTGTGCATATTTCCTAAAACTGGTATTTCCTGTCTCATTTAAAATCAAACTTTATGAAAAGCAGTTAAAGTTCGCTCATGAATGTTCAGTCCACTCATGACTCTAAAGGGGCAACTCCACTGACCGCCCACTGCGGGTAAAAGCATTCCACTAAATTCAATTTTGGATTTATTTCATATATCAAAGTAATGAGTAAGTGACCACCTCGTCAGGATCGCGGGACCGCGGTGGATGCGAAAAGCACAAGACCGGTCTGAGTGGAAAGCCTTCGGGGAGGCCTATGTCCAGCAGTGGACGTCTTTCGGCTGACATGATGACGATGATGATGATCAAAGTAATGTTGCACTTTGCACTCTTTTCCATTTTTAGGGTTCCGTCCCGAAGAGAGCTGGACGGGATTAATATGATTAAGCTGTCCGTCCGTCCTAACTCTAAAGCGCTATATCTTTTGAACCGTAATCAATGTTTTACTATGGCGGATTTATTAAACAAGTGAAATCAATACGAAAGTGAAGTAATTAGGGGGTCTCTATACAAGAAAGATTTATTTTTCAACGTATTTTAATTTTTGTTGTGTATAGGTAGTAATAAATGGTAAAAAAGAAAAAACACATAGTAAAAAATGGTTGTGAGTTAGGCTCGCGATGACTCGATTCGAAATCAGTACAGAACCCTCGGTGCGCGAGTCCGACTCGCACTAGACCGGTTTTTTAATCTTACCGGTAAATAAAATTCTCATTACAATAATATAAAAATAAAATACGCCTCAAATAAATTGTAAAATCGTTTATGTATAATTTTTGTAATTCAAAAATCGACTCCCTGTTCGAAAATCAAATCTTGGCCAGCTTTAACCGTGATTTTTAGTTCGCGACCGCTCACGGGCAAATGCCTTCAATGTAGACGCACCTTAACGGTTCGTTCTATGAAATACATTCGTCCGTGTGCTATTAACGTTAAATTTTCCAGCAACCGGGTTAAAAGGGAACTTGGCCTGCATAATAAGCTGTTCCTATTCAAACCTCAAGCACATATTAAGGGTGTCTCAGCCCAGTGGGTCGCTTTTCAATTACGATTTATTTATATCAATGGATGAAAAGAGGTTTATCGATGGAGCACATTTGGAATGAAGTTAATGCCATGAAATACGTTTTTGAGGCGAGCAGAAGCCCGTAGTGTCTAATGTTTATTTTAAGCTTTGTGTACGTAATTTTTGACCGTCATGATTGTTTAAATTCCTGGAACCATGAGTTTGTTTTTTATGGCTTAGAGAAGGCAAACGAGCATACACAGGCCACCTGATGGTAAGTGGAAACTGTGTCCCATAGACATTCACATTCACAAGACTGCAAATGCGTAGCCGACCCTGAGGACTAAGATGGTATGCCTCTATGCTGGTCATTACACCGGCTGTCTTATCCACACAATGCGAACACTGCTGTTTCGCGGTAGGTTAATGGATAAGATGGTGGTAGTGATCCGGACGGACCCTGCACAAGGTCCTACCACCCGCAAAGAGTTCCCGAGTTCTGGGTTTTTTTTTAATATCTAATGCCGGCGGCAATGTAGGTCAGGATTTTTATAATGTTTATTTTGTGTTTGTATTATTATTTTACTTAACTTACCTGAAACTAAATAAATATCGGAATATTTGTACTTAATTTAATAAAGCAACTGTAGTCTTAACGTGTGGGAGGAGAAATCATAAATATTAATTACCTCGAAATATTGCTCGGCTACACAGAGTTGGGTTTCAAAATTATAATTTTTCGTTACTTAACTGGTTTTATTAGACGAGCAATGTATTTTGCTTACACATCTAATATTGAACACTTTCTTTCCTTTGTGTTGCCAACTTTACCAGGCCATACATTTTATGGTCATTTGAGTCGTTCGAGATAATCTCGAACAAATTATTGTGTTTGATCCTTGATGATTTTCTTTTAGCGTTGTTTTGTGTTAAGTGTGTCACTTTCCGTTTTTTCACCAAGCGGTTCCAACGGAAGACCAGTGCTGGCTTTACGGCTAGCGAATGCTGAGTTGGGACCGTTTCGCAACAATTTTTCTGTGTCTTGATTCTTGTATCTTTGTAATGTGGTTTTGTTTTGTTGCGAATAAATGTCTCTTTATCTTTATCTTTATCTTAACACCGTTTTCTTCACTACATAAGATATTTATTAATATACTTAAGTAATTATAGTAAACTAACGATAACATAAACAGAATATTACGTTATGAATATCCTGAACATAAACATAATAAAGAACATACGGGAATCCATTTCTCGCTCCATCGGTTTACAATAATAGATTAAAGGGAATTCATTACAAATGGAACTCATTCTGTGATATTGAGTTAGTTCATTCGGGCGAGAATCTCGGGGAGTAATTAAATTAATATATTGGAGTAAAATAGAATGAAGTGTACTCGCTTTGATGTTCAAAGCAATCAGTTTGGTTCCCCTTAGAACTCGGTTTTTAAATCGTCAACGAATTACCAACCGGGTAGCCTAATGGATAACACAGACGACCAGGGCCTCTATTAGATACGGTAAGAACAATATCGTTTTTGATCTGTCGACATTTTTTTAATTTTTTTTTTTCTTTGCCCCGCGTCTACTTGAATAGCTACTACTGCGGGGATATGGCGTTTCCACTATGATGTCATTTCGCCAGTGTCAAGTATATATAAGTATAAATCAATATAGTAACACAATCCAATCTTCTCTAGCAAGATTGCGGGCAACGTTGTACGGTGATATGTAGGACAGAGGCTAAGATAGTTTTAACCTCTGTGCCACTGCGAGAAGTAAGCCAGATACACGTAATAAGTCCAAGTCTTCTATCACCGTGCAACACAAAGGCATTAAAAGTACAAATCACTAACAAAAAAGAACTTTGAACACCTAAATACACAAAAATAAAAACTAAAACAAATTACACATCCGACATCTTTTGACGTTGCAAATGGCCTCTGTCAACATTTTGATAGCTCTTTCTTATTTTCTTGACAGTAATGGCGGCTGACGTCAAAATAATACCATGACAGATCAAAGACGACATGTTTTATTTTTCTTTGCCCCGCGGCGACTTCAATAGCTACTACCGGGGGGATATGGCGTTTCCACAATGACGTGATTTCACCAATCTCAAGTATATACCTATAAGTATAAATCAATAAAATCAACAACCTAAAAATTAACGTAGAAAAGACAAAAGCCATCCAATTTAGTCACTACAATACAAACCCATTATCTTTAAAAATTAGTTATGAAAATTCAAAAATAGATTTAGTTGACATGGTTACATTTCTAGGATTCATCGTTGACAAAAATTTAAATTGGAAACATCACATAGACCATGTCTGTAAGAAACTAGAACGATTCGTCTTTGCCCTGAAAAGACTAAGACAAACAGTATCCACAGAAGCAGCTCTCACGGCGTATCACGGCTACGTCTCCTCTGTCCTAAGCTATGGAATATTATTATGGGGAAACTCCGTCGACGTAGAGAGAACCTTTAGGCTCCAGAAAAGGTGTGTCCGTGCTTTGGACAATGTATGGTATCTTGACAGTTGAAAACCTCTTTTTAAGAAATTTAATATACTTCCGCTCCCATGCCTATATATTAAGGACGTATGTCTCCTGGTCAAAGACAACCCAGACTATTTCACTCTTCGTAGTGATACTAGCGTACGACCTACGAGGGCTCAATATAGTGAATTGCTGTACCAGCCTCCTTGCCACACTTACATTTATAAAAAAAAAAACTGTTATAACATGTGTATACGCTTATTTAACAATTTACCAAAGGAGATCTAATCTGAAAGTAAGCAAATGTTTAAAATTAAATTAACTAAATGGCTTCAAGAAAAATGTTTTTATAGCATAGATGAATATTTATCATACTTACTAAAAACTTAAATTGACAATTAAATTAAATTAAATAAAATTTGCACACCCGCCTGCGGGTTGAATACGCAATTACGCATGAACTTTCTCACTTATTGTAACACCTTGTAACCGTATTGTAGCAAATACGGTTACAAGGTGTTCGACGAAGCATTCAAACATCAGCTGAGAAACCTTTTATTGGATAATCCATTATACTCTGTCGACGAATATATCGTCGGCTTAGTGCAAGAAGTCATTAAAGGCATAAAGTTACTAAGTACAGGTACAAACACAGGCGGATTCGCCACGACTTACTCTTTCTAACGCACTGACCCATTTCTTTTTACGTTTAGTAATTTCGATGTTACAGCAATGACATTAAGTCATTAATTTCAATTTTTGCTTTATTGATTTGACGGAAATGGTTTATGACCATTAGTTACTTTAATCAAAACATCTTTTTTTATTTTTACACATTTTATTACGTTTGAATATTCACTAATGTTACTTATTAACTTTAAAAAATAAAATAATATGAATATCGCTCTGAAAGTATTTGAGCTAGAATTCATTATATGCATATAGTTACTTTTAGCAAACAGTAAAACGAAAAAAAATGTTATTATAACGCCCTAATGATTTTTAACAAAATAAGCATTGGATGCATATTACTACTTTTACTTAAGTATAAAATAACTAAAGTACATTATACAGTTTAAAAAAAATAGGAAACAGCATTAATGGCAGCCAGAATGATTTTTTAAAGTAATCAATGATAGTTATCGATTTTAGTTGTGTCCAAAGATACGTAATTCAAGTGATTAAATTATGGTTAGTGATTTTTGACAAATAAGTTGTTTCAATTTGAACACCTTTAGTGAAATTATTCTTGCTCTGATAAGTTCATATTTCAACTCTTTTATGCCTACCTACGAGTACGTCTTGCTCTCGCGGTAACCCGCCACTCGTTCGGTCATCGCGATCGAAGTCATACCGTTGCAACTGCGACCAGGGATGGACGTTATGCGAGATGGTAGTGACTTCTTACAAAATGAAGCGAAATAATATTAACATTAAGGCAGGACGAGGATCTTTGATGCTAGAAAAGATTCTAAATAAAGCGAATGAAGAGCGTTTGTACTGTCATTAAATTATAATAAGATACGTTCAAATTGCTTATGCTGTTAAGTTATAGTGTAGGTAAGTAAGCACTTAGTTAAGTATTTCATTTGCAAAAGACTGATTTTACACGATGGGCGAAATTTTGTATAGGTACCTAGGTTTTGTTTTGACCATCACCTGAGGCGAATAGTGTTTATTTATATCTCATAATAAAGATCACAAATGCGGATTTAATTACTTAAAAAATATGTCCTCTAAATGTCGTCCCCCTACACGTGCACATTCATCAAAACGGAGCCTCGCGTTTTGTACCACTCGCAGCATATTCTGCGTAATGTTGTTGATTTCGATAGCAATATTTTTTTGGAAATCACTTATATTTATACCTTGGGTTGTTATTAAAAGCTCTGGTTTTGAGACACCCCCATCGAAACAAATCCATAGGGGTCAAATCGGGCAATCTCAGCGGCCACGGATTTCTCCAAAGCGGTTTATCAATTTTCGAGGGAAATGTTCGCGAAGCACGTTCATCGACACTGTGGCCATGTGTGGTGTAGCACCATCCGGCTGAAGCCAGGCATGTGATGAATAGGACGGATGTACAAGCAATTTAGGCAAAAATTAATCAGCTATCATTTTCCTATAGTTTTCACTACCTATTTACATTTTACTGCTAGGCATTTTCAAAAAAATAACCCCCAATAATTCTATTCAAGGATGAGGTAGACCAAACAGTAACTGTTAGACAATGCAAAGGTCTTTGGTGTTTTAACCGTGGATTAGACGATCGCGGGCCCCAGTAGGGTGAATATTTGGGCGTTTCAACCGCCGTCATTGTTGTCTTCAATACATTGACGAAAACAATGATAATTACCAGCAACTTTTGATGTCAAAGTCAACGGACCCAGGGGTAGTATTAATTCCATTTAAAATCATAAGACAATTAAAAAGTTTATCTTGAATAATATGCGAAGACAATAATGACGGCGGTTAAAACGCCGAATAATCACCCAGTAGCGCCAATTTTGCTTTACTACATGCTTGTTGACATGAGTACTCATGTGAAAATGGGCCTTGTCACTACAAAAAATGCAATTTATGGTACGAAATCTGTGCAACATTGTGTCACATAAAAGTTTGTGTTTGGTTAAATCACTTTAATTAATTTCTTGAACCAGTTGAATCCTATAGAGATGAAACATAAATTATTTTTTCAATATTTCATGCACTGAGAACTTTAGGAGTCTTAAAGAGCTCTCTTCCGCACTGAAAGTCGTGGATTTTCCTGTACTCTCCGTTGCACACTCAAAATGTGTTCCGGCGTCCGTGTGTGCTGGGGCCTGATCTCGGTATATTATGTGCCGAAGAAGTTTCTCGGAACCTTTGCACCCATGACCGAATAAATTTTACACTCGGCCCGTCTCTTAACGAAATTATATAGCGTGCAAACGCTTCAACTGCATAAGAATGACGGCGTTCTGACCATTGAAACAAGATGAAAATAAAATTCGCAAACCCATTTTTTTAATTATAAAAATGACTTTTTGAAAATATAAAAAATCTGCCACCGGCCACCCTGTATAAAATGTATTTTACTTTTGATCTTAATGGGTGACAATCAGAATGCTGATTTGAAACTACAGTCTTTGTCGGATATTAAAAATGGCTTAGAGTCACCTAGACACATTCAAGCACAGAAAGATACGCCGCCAGTCCTTCTTACGAATATTAAGGTAGTAGAACAGTTTACGGTTTGCTAAAAATGTGCAATGAAAAAATAATACCCGCGGAACTTCACCACTGGTACCGGAACTTGCCAGCCAAAGAGTGTCGTGATGATGTCCCTGAAGAAATGTCTTCTAACTCAGAAGACGTAGAGTAAAAAAGATGGACGTCAAGGGTTTTTTTTTACTCTTTTTCGTACCTACTGTATTAGTTCAATCAAAAGCTGATGTCTTTATTAAAATTTTTAGAAGTTTTCACGTTTTACCTATACTAATAGTGCTTGCTGTTGTCTGGAATTATTATAATATTAAGTTCGTCTATCAACAATGAATATTTCATTATTATTTTAGTTTGAAGTTAAAAATAACGTCATTACGAGAATTTTGTGTTATTTTTGTGGTCTTGCAGACTTTATAATCTGTGAAGTAGAATTAAATAAATCTGTTTATTCGTTGTTGATTAATAAGTAATATTTATAATGCTTCTAAGTTAATAATTACGACTGATTAAACCAATTTTGTTATAGAAAACTATGTTTCCCGATTTATTTGTAATGAAAATAAAAATAACTAATTGTAAGTTCCCTTAAGAGCGAGAAAGACCAAAAGTCACTAACTACATATTTAGGCTTTTAAAAAAGTTATTTGACTTTATTGTACAAAGTTTTTAATTGGATTTAATAGTAAATACATTTAGCTAACCATTGATGTTTAATTTTTAAATCTAGAACCGAACCTATTACAATTATGGTCATTTGACTGTGTCAAAACTTTGAGCCCGTTTTTCTCCGACTTGACTTTTTGTTAGTTAATGACTTCTTGCACTAAGCCGACGATATGCAACTTAAATTGTAAAATTATTATTGATATTTGACCTTTATTAGTTTTGTGTATTGACATCGGAAACTGACCATTTATTACTTGTTTATCATTGTTGTTTTCGATTATTTGAGTGTTTTATATTATTGTATTATTTTAATATTATTTTATCAATTTGTATTAATGTTTTGTTGACGATATCAATGTAATTTCGTATTTTTTGACATGCAATGCAATCTATATTGTAACATTACATTGAAAAAAAAAAAAAAAATATATATTTTGATTTGATTTTGATTTTTTTGAATATAGCAATAAAACACAACCAATCTTCTCTATTAATATTGGAGGCAACGTTTTACGGTGATATGTAGGACAGAGGTCAAGATAGTTTAACCTCTGTACCTCTGCGAGAAGTAAAATGCCAGATACACGAAATAAGTCCAAGTCTTCTATCACTGTGCAACACAAAGGCATAAAAAGTACAAATCACTAACAGAAAATAACTTTGAACACCGAAATACACAAAAATAAAAACTAAAACAAATTACACATCCGCCATCTTTTGATGTTGCAAATGGCCTCCCGTCGATATGTTTTGTACCCTTGGGAATAGAGGACTTGCTATCGTATTGTTAATGTTTTTATAGCTCTTATTTACTTGACAGTAAGGGCGGCCAAATTATAAACAATTCCAAATTAAAGACAATAATAATTTTCCGTGTGGTTGCCGAGTTGGAATAGTGCCACTCCATAATTATCTTCCCGAGGATGACTTAAAAGGCAATTAAGGGAATAATGGCCTGTAGTACTGTTAAGCGATAGGCTTGCAACCTGTCATGCGCTCCTAAACATCTTCGCCGATTGTGCAAAATGTGTTTGACAAAGACAAAAGACAAAGACAAAGACATTTATTGCCAGAACATAGTAATTTACAGATCTTCGTGGAACAGGATGTGCTTATGTTCTACCTTAACTACGCATGCAATGTTATAATTCAAATCACTTTTCATCAAGGAACTCCCGAACGGAGTAAAAACATTTTCCCAATAGCCAACTTGTGATTAACTGGTCAAATTTATTAAAGGGGCATTTTTTAATTACATTTTAGAAGTGCTGGCCGTTTGTACCGCCACGGCACAATTAATGATCTGATCCGTCGTTCGCTTGCCACTGTCTCTGTGCCTGCTGTCCTGGAACCAGCAGGTTTGCATAGAGACGATGGCAAGCGACCAGACGGAGCTACGTTGGTGCCGTGGAAACTAGGTAGGGCACTGGTGTGGGACGCGACGTGTGTTGATACATTCGCCCTTTCTCACGTCCAGTCAACCCGTAATCGGGCCGGTGCAGCAGCTGAACAGGCCCAAACCAACAAGCGCCGCAAATATTCATCATTATTAAATAATTACGAATTTGTGGCGCTTGCGGTGGAAACAATGGGACCATGGTCAGCTGACATGAAAAGTTTTATTAAGGCCCTGTCATCCCGGCTCATCGACACCTCCGGAGACCCTAGAGCTGGCGCTTACCTTTCCAAAAGGATTGGGCTAGCCATCCAGAGAGGTAATGCAGCCAGTGTCTTAGGGACCATGCCACGAGTGGACCTGCTAGAGGGGGTGTTCTTTTTATAGTGGTGTTTATGTTTAATTTTTAATATTTGAGTAGCTTAGTTTTATTTTATTTTATTTTAAATAAGTTTAGTTTTAACTTTAACTTTTAAATGTAAAGTCCGTATTTATAATTATAATAAAATTTGGTAAATGATTGTAATTTTTTATTGTCATAAAGTAAGAATTAACTTTACAAATATTACATTTTGACCGAGGAGATTATAATTTATCCTTGTATCTAGTGGATCTTGTGAAAACTTCAGCATGAGTAGCAAACATAATAGGGTTTTTCCTAGCAAATAATGCAATCTGCTTAATATAAATGCACGGCAGAGGCAGTACTCCCATGGCTTGAAATAAAGGTTTACATGGAGTGAGAAAGTGAGTATTACATACAGCTCGTATACACCTCTTTTGGGCTATAAATGCTTTCTTAATATCTACGGAATTGCCCCATATTAACAACCCGTAACTAATTTGCTTTTTTTGTGGAATTTCAATAACATTTTAGAGCTGTAGGTAATTCTGTAGCTCAGCCTACCCCACTCTAGGAAGGGAGGCGTGAGTTTATTTATATAGTTGTACCGTCAAGGATAGGGTCCCTGGGCCGAGATTCTAAACAATTAATGCAAACGTAGACCATTTTGTCCAATGTAGGTATTGCATTGACATAAGTTATGTATATGTATATGTTTATGTTTAAAAAATGTCTGACTGCTGAGTTTCTTGCGGCGTTTCTTCTCAGCAGTGGTCTCCTCTTGGGAAGCGCTGGTAGATTCTTGACGTGTAAAAGTGCCCGAGCGGCCTACTTACTGAATAAATTTCTTTTATCTTTTATCTTTATCTAAGCATAAGCAATCCTTTACATTTTCTATAACGATAGCGTTCTAGCATTACAATCTTGTCTAAGGCCACTGAGGTATCTAAAAATTAATATCTGAAGGATATTCAAACTTAAGCGGTCATATATTTGGAGATTTTTATTAAGAAAGCGAAGTTTCTCAATAACTATTAAGATACCAGCGCACTTGGAACTTTGCCGTTTAACTAAAGTATTAGTTCTTCAGGCATTTTTAGGGTTCCGTAACATATTAAATATGAAAATAACATTCCCATTCCTAAAATAACAGTTTAAAATATTAGCTAAATATTATAATCAATTTTAAATATGAATGTTAAGTTACCTATAGGATTTCTGTACATTAAAATCTAGTCATTTGGTAATTCGGAAAAGACCGAAACATTTATTTTTATTTTTATAAACCAGCTTTAACTAAAAGAGATAACAGATAACTGATGCAAGTCTTCCTATATTCTAAACATGTTTTATAAAAACATAAATACTATTTGTCATTGTGGAATTTGAATTTGACAGATAAGAACAAGGCATAGTTTAGCTACACCACCGTTACTCAACGTTTAATATAGTGGCCGGCCGTTAAGAAGTCAACCCTGACAGCTGTCATCGCAGTACAATTTATAACCTATTGCTGTCAGGATTGACTTCTTATCGGCGGGGCACTATAGTAAGGGGGTAAGACATTACAAACCATAATGTATCTGGCTTAAAAACTTTGGTATCTATATCTTTATTCATAATTTCGTACCGGTCTACGGTAGACTCGAAAGATATGCACATCAAATTGAAGAGCGTAAAAAAAATTGCCGGTCCGAGTCGAACTTATAGGCGGAAAATTCGGATTATCAAGTATTTTCAGTATTTAAATGAATAAATTGCTGTACAATGGCGTTGTGAAGTAGACATGTGAAGGTCATTAAAGTGGCGTTGGTGTCTCGTCACCACGTGTCACAGGTGTCACAGGTTCGTATTCCGTTCTCCATTGTGACCTCTAAGGTCTAATTTCACACATTATTATTTAGGAGAAATATCTATCTTTGTATCGGTATCGATACAACGGTTAGCTGTGAATTTAATATGAGCGTACATTTTACCGAGCGAAGCCGGGTTTTTATCTTTTGAAATTATATAAGCGTAAGCGTGTAAGCGTAGCATTCCCAACTTTTTGGAAGCTTTTATTTATTTGGCAGTATGGCGGCCGAGTTAACCACAATAATATAACATGCCAAAAGCTATACTGTCTTACCGAGTGCAATGGAGCCCGAGGTGCAGTGTGATTAACTTGAAATGTGTCTCGAATAAATTATAGTTATAGATCTTGCAACGAGCTGGTAACTTGTTTAACTTGAATTATAGGGCAATACAAGCTGTGTACTGTGTATGTACGTATTTAAAAGGACGTAGAGGACTGCGGCATCTCAGATCACAAGGCTATTATTCTTAAACTTGCCGAAGACTTACTGTTTCAACAACAACCAAAGCCTGTCAAAGTTTGCAACAGAAATTTTACAAAAAAAAGGAACATCACCTCTTTTCACAATCACCTAGGAAAAATTGACTGGTTAAAAGTAATCAACCCGCTACACAATATAAATACAAACTACGACCGATTTGACAAAACGTTAAAAAATGCACTAGATGACTGTATACCATACACAACGAAAACAATAAGCAAAACAGACAAACACAAATGGTTAACAAAGGGCCTAAAAACATCGTGCAGGCATAAAAGAGCTCTAAAATCTATGACCAACGAAACCAACAATGCAATCCTTAAAAACTACTTCAAAACATACTCCAAACAACTTAAAAAATGTGTAAAATCCTCAAAAAAAATCAGTTATGAAAAAGAAATGAACAATTCAAATAATAAAACAAAAACTATGTGGAATATTATACAACGAAGAGAAAACGGGAAGTTAAAAATTCAAATATTACATTAACTTCAAATAATGAAGCTATAGAATGTCCATCGCGAGTTGCAAACGCGTTTAACCAGTACTTCGTGAGTGTCGGCGCTGGCGCCGGCGCCGGCGCCTCGGCCAGCCCGCCTCCACCGCACGCACCAAACTACGCTCTTAACTCTATGTTCTTGAGCCCAGTAACAGAAAAAGAAATCCTTAACATAATAAAAAACCTCCCGAACAAAATTAGCTGCGGTGTGGACGACCTACCCCTAACACTAATAAAACATTGCTCCGTTCAACTAACACCACCCATTACAAAACTAATCAACCAATCCTTCGAAGAAAGCACCTTTCCAGACAAGCTAAAAACCGCAAAAATCAAACCAATTCTAAAAAAAGGCGGTAAAACCACCGACCCCAGCCAGTATCGACCTATCGCACTTCTACCATCAATATCTAAAATATTTGAAAAAGCAATGACCGCACGAATTTACAATTTCTTAGAAAAATTTAACCTTCTTGACATTAATCAATACGGCTTTCGTAAAAACTGCTCCACCACCCTAGCTGTTTTTAAATATGTCCAAGGTGCGTTGGAAATTATTAGAAATAAAAAATATGCTATAGGATTACTTCTTGATATGACCAAAGCATACGACAGAGTTAGTCATAATATGTTACTTGCCAAACTAAACGAAGTGGGCATTAGAGGCAAAGCCCATGAATGGTTAAGATCCTACCTCACTGATCGAAAACAACTCGTTTGTCTCGACCATTTTGATCAACATTCTAATCAGCTACAGAGTGTCCAGTCAACCGAAGCCATCACAAACTTCTCTATTCCACAAGGAAGTGTGATAGGATGCATATTATTCTTAGTCTACATAAACAACCTACCTAAAGCAATACAACCCCTTAGCGTACTCTACGCTGATGATGTGTCTCTTCTTTTCGAATGTCCGAACAAAAATAGTGATTATCAAATAGAGGAAACGTTTGATGTTATCAAAAGCTGGCTCTCTCATCACAACCTGACAATAAATATAAATAAAACTAAATTAATCCAATTCCGCCCCTACCAAAAGCCACCATTAGACCTGACAGCCCAAACTAAAAAACTAAATATAGAAGAAGTAAACCATTTCACACTACTCGGCGTTACGGTCGACACCCACCTTAACTGGCAAACTCACGTCTCAAAAGTAAAATCCAAAATATCTCAGTTTATTTATGCACTAAGTGTACTAAAATCAAATACACACGCAAAATGCGCCAAATCTGCATACTACGCCTATGCCTATGCATGGCTTAAATATGGAATCATTATGTGGGGACAGAGCCCTGAAGCAAGAAACCTTTTCGTTACGCAAAAAAAATGTGTACGGATAATTGCAAATTTACACCCAAGAATTAGCTGCCGACCATACTTCACTAAAGAGAAAATACTCACTCTCCCTTGTATTTACATTCTCGAAACTGCTGTTTTTGTAAAAAGACATATAACCCTTTATGAACACGTAAAAAGCGCCCGCAGGCAAAATAAACTTATTCTTCCACCCCAACCAAACTTAGAAATGTTCAGAAATAGCCCATATTACAGATCTATTATAATATATAACAAGCTACCATGAAACATGAAACAAATGTGCCATAATCACAACTAGAGATTATGTTAGTGTGAAATGTTATGATACCTAAGTGTTATATTAGCTATAAGTACTAATGTTTAACATTTAAGTAATTGCCACGCCCTTACAGGGTTGTACCTATGTACTGCAATAAATAAATAAATAAATAAATAAATAAATAAAATCTTCATATTTGTTACAAAACGCAAAAAATAGAGTTAAAGTGTATTTTTCAGTTTTTATTAAGTCGATGTCGCATTCCGTTTTCAAAAAATTCTAGCCATAAACAGAAAGTGATTTTCGGCTACGATAATATAAACAGAACCCTCAGGCGCGAGACCGTCTCTAACTTGCCCTCTGCTTTAGCTTCTTAGCCCCCGTCTGGGTAAGCACCAATTAGCCCTGAAGTCGCGTTGCATCGCATATATTTCGATGCCACCGTCTACCATTTGCATCGAGTTTTAATACAAAAGACGTTTCGCTGGCGTTGAATGTGAAATAGCTCAGACGTTTACAGTGCGATCGCTCCTGGAAGGTGCTTCGGTTTCGTCTTCTCCCACTCGCTCACATACGTTCTTAATAAGAGCGAGCGAGAGAGGAAATATAATCCCGAAGCACCTAAGTGCTCAGATTGTAGTTATCTCTAGAATGGATATTAGGTCCAGTTAAATTGAACTGTCGGCTTATATATCGTCCCTTCTCAACCTCTCTGATCGAATAATTTGATAGGAAAGTAGTCCTTATAAACCTTGGAACAAGAGTGTTTTTATAAGCTTTTGTTTAAGTTGCAATGTAAGGTACGGGTCAGCTGAAAATGCAAATTTGACCTTAACTGTAGAAAAAAAGTTCATCATAAGGTAATGAAAGAATATATGGCAGTTTAAACATGACATTAAATAGACAAGGTTATAAAGTGTACACATATTTATAAATTCGACTGTACAAACATCAATATTAATAACATCACAAATAAAAGGTCTGTTGAAGCATTTACAAATGGTTCAAAGGATATATTTACATTCAAACAAGTATACAATTAAAAAAAAAATACACAAAATTAAATTAACACAAAATTAAAAATGAGTATTAAACAGCAAACCAAATACTATTCAAGCCTGGGTGTAGCTCAAACGTCGCATTCCAATTTCCATTGGCTCATTGGCCGTATTCTATGAAAAGCAATCAGCAATCTAGTCTAAAGTCGACAACAGAGCGAAATTGGCGTTGCAGTGCGGCGAGCTTATAGCATAGACGGTTACCTATCTGTAACTGGAATGATGAATAATATTTTTTACAAGACATTAAACAACTTTTACCAAGATAACAACTGCCAAGTGCACGTTGGTCTTACTCACACTGGGGCCCTGTACCAGAAACAAAATAACATTTTTTGTATGTATCCCCTTTATTTAATTTAAAAAAAAGCAAAAGCTTTATCCTGCTTTTTCTTGTCTAGGGGACACCGTTGATGCAGGAAAACATATCGAAACTTTTATGTGGTCATCTCGCACCATCTCATATACACATAAGTAGTTGATTCTATTTTTTCTTTTTTCTTTTCTCTATCTCTCCCGTAAGATTTTTGGCATGTTTTTCTGCTGAACTACACATGTTATTTGATATTATATTTAATTTAATATTTGTAGCTTTATATAGACTAAGTAGCACCATTATAATGTAAAATATGTTTAAAAAATGTCTGACTGCTGATTTTCTTGCGGCGTTTCTTCTCAGCAGTGGTCTCCTCTTGGTAAGCGCTGGTAGATTCTTGACGTATAAAAGTGCCCGAGCGGCCTACTTACTGAATAAATTTCTTTTATCTTTTTTTTCTTTATTTTAATTTCTAAGGAATTGCATAACCTAATAGGGAATATGCATGGAATTTTTAAAATCGCATTTCTCAACTAAATAGGATAATACCGTAAAGATCACAAATAGCGATTAGATGAAGAACAAATCTTTGTTGTTTTATAATCTTGGTTAGGTATTTTGATAGCTATTTATATTTTAAAAATATTTTTTATTGACTGTTTGTTACATGAATCAGCTTTTATATTCCCTCAGACATTCAGGTGGAGGGAGCGGCTTCACTGCTTAATAGTGTTATTCGCCTTCGTCTGTAATTGCTGAGTTATATAATTTGTGTGTCTTTAAATGAAGAGTGAATAGGCTTCGACTGAACCAGCGAGCTTAATCGTCATTTGCCATCAGGTGAAATAAAGATCAATCGCTGGTCAGACCAGTTCTTTTTTTATTATCGTGGCGATGGTGAAAACTGCTTGTATCCAGCTATAACGTTACTATTATGAAAGACTGCTCGCTGCTGACCGTCATGCTGGCCAAATTTTTGTGTGATGAGCACGAGTATTTGTTTCTGAATGTTGGATGATTTATATGTACATAAATATAATCGATCGTTGCCTACCCATAATGCAAGTCTACTAGTCTAAGAAGTCTTTGTTTGGGACTAGATTGGAGTAGATCACGTCGTCTGAAATTGTCTCTCGATATTTATGTAAGTAAATATTAATTAAATGTAAGTTAACGATTGTCTAGCTATCCTCCTGTGCATATCGACGCAGGGTAAAACGATTTGTGGCTCAAAACAGGATATTTCGCTCTTTGTGCACGCTATTGCCGCGGCATACCTAGTTATTGGGCATTCATTTCTAGAAACGACCTAGTTTTCGTTTCATCACTGCCGTTAATGAACTGATGATTTGATTGAGAGAAGGTTTTGACTGAATTTATTTAATTTTGAATAATTTATAGTAAATAAGTAGCTTTTTTATGCCCGACACAGGGCCGAGATTCTAGGCAGTAAAACTATATCTGTCTTTCATCGCTGTTATCGTATTTTCAACGTATTATTTATTTATTTATTGAATGGCAACCGGTCGCAATACCGAGCAACCATTTCTGCCAATGTCAAGTTTGTATTTTACATTTACATAACAAAAAAAATCATAAGGCAACGTTGTACGGTGATCCTCTAGCCTCCGTGAAGTGATGTAGGTAGAACTTTACGAAGACCAGATGGGATTTTCTTGGAGCAATCCTTCCAAAGGCGATACATGTTCAAAGTTGAATTCTTCATTATGCTGCACATTTGAATGTTAATTTACTGCATATTAATACATCATTACTATCCATTAAACAACAAAATATGCAAAAAAATTAAAACAAATACGAAAACGACACCATCTTGTCAAATACCCAAAGAGAATCCCCTATTGTCAACGTTTTGATAGCTCTTATTTATTTGACAGTAATGGCGGCCGAGTGAAAGACATTACCATAATAGGTCAAATACGATTTGGATTTTTCCACCTACTTAAGTGGCAAGAGACCAATCTAAATTTCAATAGTATATCAAGGCAATGTAGATTTACTGAGTAGAAATATAGTTGAGAGTTTTCGCTTCAAGGAAACGAAATGTTTACTTAAAGATCGTCAACAAGTTGAAAAACTAGTTGATTTCGTCTATTGTTGATTTGATACGGAAGAACGTTGAACTAGGTGTAGGCATCGTTTCAAAGAACGACATAGTTTTTGTTATGTAATAACTGATTTCCATTAAAAACGTAACGAACCGTATTTTTCTCAAACATGCAATGGAATGTTGGCGTTTATGTTTAGTTATTTTAGGCTTCGAAGTATCACGTTGCGGTCGGAACAACTCGAGAGAACTGTAAAGGAATTTCATACAAAATTGAAGGCCTAGGCAGAGAAGTAATTTTTTTATAATTTTAATGTTGAGCTGGCGGCTGTTTTTATGAACAGGCTAAATAGCTGTTATTTTTTTTTCATCACACTTGCTCGTAAATGGTGTTATTCCATGCCTGTATACAGAAGGACAATGGCCTAAATTGTTCCCGCGGGAATTATGGCGAGTTTGTCATCCCTGGGGAGTAATGACTTTCTTCTTAAAATTTGCAACTCTTTCGTACATCATTTCTGACTAAGGAGGTTTTCAGCCAAAAATTAAATCGGTTTCTAATTTCATCTTTAAAAATTAGCTATAGACTAACTTACATTACACAAAACCTATACGCTTCATTAAACTTCATTATTTTTATACCTATTTCAAGTTTATATCAACATTTATCATTAATTTTAGTAATTATTCATTTTTATCAAATTGGCTAAATCTGGCTCGAATCCAGGTCGAAACTAAACGCAGTTATTATCTGTGGTAGAGGTCACAAAAAAAATATCGTTTCCATTTACGTTCCCGTTCGTCAAAAGTTATTTCTTTATATTTTGCAGAGTTAAAGTGTTTTTCCTCGCAAATGTGATGAAAACCATTGTGTGTATCACAGGCAGTAAGGGGATTACTAACTCGAGTCATTAAAAGCCCTCCGCCTTCGGCGTCGGGCTTCTAACACTCTCGTTAGTAATTCCCTTCATACTACCCTTGATGCACAATGTACTATTAAGCCGTGCATAGGACCGAAGCGTTTGCATGTTTATTTAAAGTACAAGGAGAGCAGAGGTAGGTTAGGGGTGCGTCGCGCAACTTAGATCGCAGGCGATGTAACTCGGTGTGGGGCAGCGGCGGCGGCGGCGCAACAGACACAGCGCGGATGACTGAGCACTGTAGGTTACTTTAATGTTTATGCACTCCTAGTATTTGACGCTGTAATTAATATTTTTATTTTTTAATAAATTATAATTTTGAGAAAAGCACACCTCGCCGTGAAAAGGGGTTGCCAGCCTCTTAACTATCCGATGTCTATATGAACTCGGCCGGCAACCCCCCACTTCCCGGCCTCTGTAGTAATGTACTATTCCTTTTCCGCGCTTTACATCATCCCATTCGTTTCGTTCCGTAGCGCTTAACGCGACAACTACTTTAACTATCTTTCTCAAGTTCCAAATGAACCTTTTATTCGAATTCTGAGCCGTCAACTATCAATTACCTATTAGTTCATTTCAACATACAAAAAGTTGATTTGTTTAGGGAGAATCAACTAGTTCTGCCCCTGTAAGAATGTTTCTAAGAAAATAACACTGACAATTTAACGCTACGTAGAATTAAAGTTGTAAGCTATTAATATTAGTGGGTGATATTACCTGGCCGCGTTCCGGAGCCCCACAAGAGCCATAAAGCCGTTAAGTCGGTCCGGAAGCCTCAGGAATTCTCCGGAAAGGTTTAATAAGAGAAGCTCGGCAGCTTAGCCAGCATTGCTACCGTTGACATAGCTTGGACGTTTTTTTCACGTAATTATAATTATGAATATTGTCTATGGATGCCATTGGATAGAGTTTTAAAACTAATTTAGTCTGATGGGTAAGAATATTTAGAGAGCAATTTTTGTATGCCACAGTACCTACGTTGTTACAAGTTTTTTTTTTTAAACACCTCCATTTCTTGGGAGCTACGATCACACAGCACGTAAATACAAATATTTATTATTATAACTTTTATACGAGTATATCGTACCTGGGCAAATAGTTAGATAGTTGAAGCACTCATGCTCCCCAAAGAATAAAGACTAGGTTAATACTTGCCTATCTAACTATTCGATCTAAGTAAAGAGACGATAATATGCATTGATTATCATACATAGTATACGAAATTATAACCTATGTCTATCTGGAATAAAGCCTCTTTTGAGAGTAATTGGATAAATGGTGCACACACTGGTTTCGGAGAAATACACCGGAGCCGACCGTTTGGCCGAAATATGTTTGCCGAAATGTGTCGTTTCCACACTGATTTTTTTGGTAACCTGAAATACACATATATCTACTTAAGCTAAATTAATCTGCCCTATATTTATAATATTACTAAAAAAAACATGTGAGTTGTGTATAAAAATGTCTAAATAGAACACAAGTAAAAGCACTTGAGAAACTATCTACGTAATGCGTCAAATTACTGTAATGTTCTTTTGTTTTCGCAGAAACTACCAGAATACCTACTGCTCTAAGTGCCATAGATTACTTCTACTTCGGCCATCCCTGCCTCCCCTGGGAAATTCACAAAATGGCCGACAAATTAGTGCCAATATTTTACCTTCTTTTCAGAATACTTTGCCTATTTCTCATTACTATACGTTTTGTTCATGGAAAGAATTATTTTACAGTGAGAAATTGCTGTGTAAAGGCGTGGTTTCAAATAAATTTGGGGGAAAAATTTGCGCAAGTTTAAAACGTAAGATAAGATAAGATAAGATAATCATTTAGTTGCGTTAAACATTACCGTTAAATGTATACATCTAGGTCTTATTAAACTATTGGCAGGTTTACATGTTTAACCGTTTCCGGTATGCAAATTTCACTTAAAAGCTAATAACTAATAAATAAATAAAATACAAGAAAATAAGTCACAATTACACTCTATTACATGTCAAAAAATTCATTTATACTATAGAAATCATTATTACTCAACCATTGATATAATTTATTTTTGAATTTCCTATTGTTATTAGATTTAAATTCACTCGGTATTTTGTTGTATACTTTTATACTTACACATTATTAAGCAACTTTTTTGTGCTTCGCTTATCTGGAAGAACCATCAGGTAGCAATCTGTCGGGGTTTCGGCAGGAAAGTGGATGACTATCGCACGCTTTTTTAAAGAGTTGAAATTTTGTGGATAAAAACAATATTAAAAATAGGGGACAGTCTCAAACAAGTTGACCTAGTCCCAAACCAAGCTCTTGGCTTGTACTATGGCTAAAATTACTTAAATCGATAAATACCTACTTAAATATATAGAAAACACACAGGAATCAGGAACAACTCGCGCTCATCACCCGAATAGAACCCGAGGGGCTATTGCCTAACGCAATCGCAATCGTTTTCAATTTGAAAATCGAACGCTTGTCTGCATACAAAATGAAACAACTCGCATTAGTTGTACAACATACTACATTGTGTTGTTACAAGAGCTCTCTCCTCAAACTTAAAAACCAAATCGTCTGTGTACTTCTACTGGCATGCTGTACCAATGTAAATCAGCCTTTATTTTTATGGAAATGTTCGATTTTCCGTATAAAAAGAAATCTTAAGTCCCTCGGGCTAAAAACTATCTCAGAGCCTCTTTTCTACTCGGTAAAACAATATTGCCTTTGATATGTTATGGTATTGTTTAAGAGCTATCGTAACGTTGACGATATTATTATGTCAAAACCATTATGGTCTTACCTAGTCGAATAGAGGCCAAAAGGCCCTGCCCTGCATTACGCTAAATACCCAATCGCGTCACTGGTAGATCACGTGACTTTTCATATCACGTCATCTACCAGTGACGTGATTGGTTGAAAAATGAAACGGATAGAAACGCTAGTTAGTGTAATGCACTTTGGCATGGTCCTCTGTATCAAACCTCACGTCGATCAAGGGCTGAACGGTTAAAACAGACAACATAACATAAGTCTAAGCTTTTACAACATAAGTAAGGATAAAGGGTATTATACCCAAGCTTCTTTCATGTCCAACGTCCTGAAAATAACTCCGGCGGCATGTCATATAATTATATTACAAAGGATCGCTTTCCGTCGTAAATTATAGTTTTACTACGAAACTTGAGGCTATAACTTGCTATAAGCTGTCTGTAAATAGATTTATGGTTTCAACCGCCGTAACTGCTGTCCAGAACTTTAGTTATGCCTTAAGTTTTGTTATAAAAAGTTTAAGGCGATTATTGTATATGAATGCTCTCTAAAAAAACATGTTTGAGGTGTATCACGGGCACTCTACTCAACAAAAAAATAATGTCACAATATAACTATTGCCACAGATTAAATAAAAGTTACTTCGCGTATTGCGCAGTCCGACGTCTGCCTAGAAGTCCCATGGGACCGGCAGAAATATAAATTGACATGTACGCATAAAGTGCTCAAAAAACTACGGCGGTTCTATTTCTTTCACTTTCCATTTAATTCTTCCTAGGTACTACTCAAGCGATTACGTATGGATCTGACACATGGTCGCTCACAATGGGCCTCGTAAGAAGGCTCAAGGTCACTCAAAGGGCTATAGAAAGAGCTATGCTGGGTGTCTCATTGCGAGATCGAATCAGGAATGAGAAGTTCCGCAGAAGAACTAAACTTATATAGCTCAGCGAATAGCAAACCTTCTGTGGCAGTGCGGGGCACATTGCTCGTGGAACCGATGGCCATTGGAGCGGGAAGGTTCTTGAGTGGCGATCGCGAACCGGAAGACGAAGTGTCAGCAGGCCTTCCACAAGGTGGATCGACGATCTGATAAAGGTCGCGGAAAACCGCTGGATGACAGCAGCAGGGCACCTATAGTTGTGGAGAAAAACCTTGCGGAAGGCCTTTGTCCAGCAGTGTACGTCTTGCAGCTGATAATGAAGACTCAAGCCATTGACAAAAAGAGATAGAGTCATTTTGATCGTTTTTGGCAGTAGAAATCCTAATGACATTTATGGCTCTATCATTCAACACCCTAGCCCCATTTCAGTATGACGAACATCTGTGAAATTATAATGATTACGAGAAATCCTAGCAAGTCACTTTCCCCATTTGTCATGCTCAAAGCCCGTATGAAAATGTATTCATTCGCAACTTCCCACATGTTTAAGGCACAATGGCGTCACTTTCGCGCCCAAACGCGATGCCATTTTGCAAGATGGCGTCATTTGTAAACGTCAACAAACCGCGTCATATCTCATCGTTAACCGTGGTTAGAGCTTCGAGAATTAATGAATAACCGTCCATTATAATTATCTAGGGGCTGTAATAAAGTTCGTGTTGAATAGCATTTATCAAGGTTATTTGAATAGAGTCTACGTTGATATTAACGTATAGTTCTTATAATATTAGTTGGTCTTATTAGGGTATTGTAACAAAAGGGGGAAAAGGAAGGGTCCCGGAGGTGTGTATCTACCTATATCTGTTAATTCTCATACTAAAGAGCTGTCCTATCATTTGAACCGTAATAGATAAATTATTGTTTTTTTTTCAGAATTAGCCTAGTGTTAGTTAGGTGTCATGACCCAGTTCGTTTCGCACATGACCGTGTTAATCTAGGGTATAAGCTATCCCAAATCCAAATTTCACTCAAATCCGTACAGACGTGACGTAAAGGAGTAAAAAACTAACACACAAAACTTTAACATTATATAGTATTAGTGGGATTATATTATAGCCTGATAGCCCAAAGACGGACATAATTAACAAAACAATAAAAAGTATTTTATTGCGAAAACCAAAATTCTGCCAACTAAAAATAAACACAATTTCGGCTCCCCTATCTGTTATTTACACTTAGTTGACAGATGACAGTACCTGGGAGACAGCACTTTTGAGATCTCTATTCCAGGATACGTTAAAGCTCTATTTCAAGATTTTAGAAATCGTATAGTCTTTTTGAAACTGGTATCATTAGTTATTCATTTCATTTTCTTTAATTTAGGTTTTTTATAACAAATATTAAAATATAAAAGTAAAATAGCAATACTTTAAAAAATAAATATTACAAAAAACCTAACGTAACACTGCCGCCGGCAGCGGGACAGGGCTCAATCTACCGGTGGTTAGGGCTGCAGAGAGAGGAACCTCCTCACAATGCGTGCCATGTCGAGGAGTACTCCAGCCATCTAGCGAGTCTCTTAAAGCTTGAAATGGTTGTTATTATTATGAATGATTGTTGTGTTGTTGTAAGGCACCTTGCGCAATTACTAAGCATATAAACATTTCGCGTTAGTCCTCAGGATTGGTAATGGCAGTCCTAAAATTGCTTGTATTTTAAGAACAGGTCGAATAACAGTTAAAAACCGTTAGACATCATCATTATCATCATGAGCCGCGAGACGTCCACAAAGGCCTTCCCCAAGGTTTTCCACAAGGATCTGTCCTCTGCTGCAGTCATCCATGCAGTGGTTTACCGGCACTTTTATCAGATCGTTTTACGGGTGGTAGGACCTTGTGCAGGGTCCGTCCGGATCGCTACCACCATCTTAACCATTAACCTACCGCCAAACAGCAGTGTTCGCGTGTAATGACTAATGACTAGCATAGAGACATTCCATCTTAGTCCTCAGGGTTGGCAATGCATTTGCAGTCTTAGCCTTGCAGTCTTGTGAATGCGAATGTCTATAAGTCACAGTTTCCATGTGGCCTGTGTGCTTGTTTGTCTACTCTAAAAAAAAACGTCGGTCTAGCGCACAAAACATTAGTGCGCACAAATTTAACGATTTCTCATCATCATCATTTCAGTCGGAAAATATCCACTGCTGGCCATCGGCCTTCCCCAAGGTTTGCCACGAGGACCGGTATCGATTTAGAACTGTCGCGTACCATACACACACTCACTATCAAATTTATTTATTAATTTGAACTTTATTACACATTACATAAAGTAGGTTCAAATATCGGACTTAATGACTTAAGGCATTACATTATCAATTTTCAAATTACAGTTCAAAATGAAATGACCGCCAAGTAACGACGACCTTTAACCGGCCACACGATAATGTAGATAAAAAAAAAAAAAAGATGCTTATTCGGTAATGCCGTAGGGATTTTACAAGGTGAACATCTACCGCGCCTGTTTCAGCACTTCCTAATAGGAGACCATACGCCGCAAGAAACTGAACAGTCAGTCGTTATAGGGGTTCCGTAGCCTTAGAGGTATACTGCCCTCCTTGGAAAAAAGGGCGTATATCTCATAGAACCGCGAATCTATTAGCGACCTTATTTCTTAGAAGAGGAGGTAAAATTTACTTTGGCTACCAAACTGCGTATGCGTCCTTTTTATCTAGGAGGGAGTGGATTGGGTTTGGCCACTTGCAGTTTAAAGACCGTCAGGCCAATGTATCGGTCGGTGGACTATTACTTTATGATAAGCTTCACACTCGAAACTATATTCCATTTCCAAGATTCACATAAACAAATGGCTCCTTGTTAATAAAGATTCATTCCAGATAGGTACAAGTACACATTGACCTCTCTGATAGACAAAATTTCCGCGAAACTCTGGCAAAACGAGATCACAGAACGGCATAATTACGAGAAATTAGCTTCTCTTCAAAGTATCCGCCAAAAGGAATAGCTAATTGGAATATAATTCGTCCAATAATGTCACTAATTGTACAAAATATATTTAGCTGTTCATTTTCATATTTTATTATAAGTACTGAATTGCTGACTCGGAAACGCGATTACTGGCTGATGTTAATAACTCTAACAAAAAACAAGCATAAAATAAAAACCTTACTACAGGTTATGATTCGTTTACAGTGTGTCTCAGAACTTAACGTTAATATAACGGCATAAGAAAGGCCCTTCTATACCAGTATAGAATATAGAATGTAGAATATAGAAACTTCACTGGTCAAGGTGTTATGTCAGTTTTTCTGTAACATTTTTTCTTTACTTGTATGTACCGTTAGCCATCATTCTATCGAATTTCACTTCATCGAATGTCATTTTTTCGTTTGTTATTTTCTACTGAAACCATAATGTTTTCAGGATGACATTAATCAAGTAATACTTACTTATAAAATACTTTTCGGTGAACTGGAAATTCTGCGCAATTATACCTTCGTAAAGGTATTTCGATAAAATAATAGACACACGGTACACGTTTATTTATTTAGGATTTACTCATGTTTCAATTTATTAGGTTAAAATTAATGTAAAGAACATTGCGGCATCTGTTCAATAGCTTCACAATTCCATACTTTCCCAGCCACTAAAGCATTTATTGTTTTGCATTTAACAACTTTGACTATTTGTACTGCATACTTCGACCACTTTTTGTGAGGGTTACGCCAAATGCGTCGAACAGACCCCTCTCTAAGGTCTATTTTGTTACGTACTGTCTGGAAAAAAGTTAATAGCCACTACTGAAAATAACTGAACGTTGCCTGAACATTATATTGTATCTTTCTTCTTTTTATTTCTTAGAAAAGCCAGTAACTGCCAGATACTCATATCATTCCTATAAAACGTTTATTCTTTCATCAGAGCACCGCAACGACGTCAATATCTCGTAATGTAGACTCGTAAAACTCTCAACTATCGAATAAAGGACACCGGCAGTAAACTGCTCGTATATGAAGCATAAACTGGCTGAAACCGGTTATTGTTTCGAGTATCTCAACAACAAAATAGGTAACTAAAGTTTGTTGTTTGACACTGACTTGCTGGGAGCTTTTATAACTTTGTTTTCATTGTTGTCCTATGGCAGTCTGGATAGACAGGGTATTAGGTAATTAATGGATAATCCTTGCCCTGCAGATACGAGTAGGAGGCACTTAGGATGTTCCGAAACAGCTGAAATAATTTGTATCATTAATAAAAAAAGTATGTAGTATGTGTTCCAGTTCACCTTCCGTGTCTTCCAAGACCAGCGTTGGCTTCACAGCCAGCACATGCTGATTTAGAACGTTTCGCGACAGTTGCCAATATCTGTTTTCCTTGTTTATTATGTTATATATATGTTCTTTCTAACTTTCTTTGATGTAATGTATGATTTGAGAGTGTAAACTATCTCCCTATAATATCCATTAACCTAACACCAGTATATAGTAAAATCAATGGCCAACAAACCGTCTACCAAGCACCAAAATTGTATTATTTATTTCCGTCTGGCTCATAGAGCTTGTCTGGTATAGAATATTTGAAGGTATTATGATCTCCATTTTTACCTTCTTTGTGTATTGTGCCTACTCATCTGCTTTAGGATAAGTTGAAGGCACCAAGAATGGACACTTAACCCCTAATTCATATGGGAATAAATTGACTGTCTCAAAATAAATAAAGAACCTTTTTTTTCTGTAAGAGAAGATTCAAGTCTCCATCATTGGTCCTTGCTGTTCTCTACTTCATTTAAAGACAAGTTCACCTATGTACATTCATATTTAATCTTCTACAACTCTTCCGTGACAAACTGAATGACAGTACACACAAAGTTATATGGAAAATCTTTAAGATTTTCTCTATAAATATACCATTCCCGGATATTACACCGAGCTCTACAACTCCATTACGATCTTCGCAGTAGCCCATAATTGCCGGGCCGCTCGCAGGATGCAATTACGAGGCGAGCGACGCGACAGGTTCGAGCGACGTTGGCTCTCGGCCTATGCACTGAAATTACGTTATGAATACAAAGCAATATAGAGGTATACGGGGCTTTGTTATTAGGTAACAGTTTACTCGCGACTTCGACCATGGAAAGGCACTAATTGCTATTCCTACAAAAAAATGCTATTTGTCCTGTGGTGGTAGGTAGGGTGATGACTTACGGATCTGAGACGTGGGCGCTAACAATGACCCTATGGAAAGAGCTATGCTCGGGGTTTCTCTGCGTGATAAAATCAGAAATGATGATAACCGCAGTAGAACTAAGGTTACTGACACAGCCCGAAGAATAGCTGAACTGAAGTGGCAGTGGGCGGGGCACATTGCTCGCAGGACTGATGCCCGATGGGGCCAGGAGGTTCTGGAGTGGCGTCCGCGGACCGGAAGACGAGCTGTAGGTAGGCCTCCAACAAGATGGAGTGACGACGTCGTCAGGATCGCGAGACCGCGGTGGATGCGAAAAGCACAAGACCGGTCTGAGTGGAAAGCCTTGGGGGAGGTTTATGTCCAGCAATGGACGTCTTTCGGCTGACATGGTGATGATGATGAGAACCAACAAAATATTTACCTTATTTCTACTAAGTCTACCATTTTTGTTCATAATTGTTAGTATTGTTACGTAATCTATTGCTTTGTTTACATTGACGTCATTGACTTAGCCATAGACTATAGTTTTTTTTTTGTTTCCACGGTGTTGCCAGCAATAACTGGATGCAATTTTTTTAACGTTTGAGATTATCTCGAACGAATGATTGTTTCTTCACCTAGCGGTTCCAAAGAAAGATCAGTGCTGGCTTTACTGCTAGCGACATGCTGAGTTGGGACCGTTTCGCACCAATTTCTTTGTCTTGTTCTTTTTGTATTTATGTTATGTAATATTGTATTGTTGCGAATTATGGTATCTTTATCTTATCTTTATCTTTATCTATCTTTATTAAGCATGGTCATGGATTTTTGGAGTCCAAATTAAACTTACACACTGACTGTTTGCCAAATATCATCAAAATACATACAAGTATCTCCCTGGTTTCCTCTAATAATAGGTCCCGGATATGACACCGAGCTCTATAACTCCATTACGAGCGTCACAGCGACATTAATTGTCGTGTGTCGCTCAGGATGCAATTACGCGACAGGCTCACGTAACGTCGGCTCTCGGCCTATGCGCTTAAATAACGTTATGAAAACAAAGCAGTTAAGAGGCTTAGAAAGCTGAAAATTTCCATACAAAATGCGATATCGTTACTTGATCTCGGTCCAAGTTTTACGATTATTAAATTTCATTATGATATTATAAAACGAATTGGTAAACAAATTAAAAACAGAAAAACGGTAACGAACAAACCTAGTTTTTCGAACGTTAACGGTATTCGAAAACTGACAAGAAAATGGCCGACAGTTTACGTCAACTCTATAGATTAACGTCTCAGAAATGCACCTTGTCTATGGCCAATACCTTAAACAGTCACCTTCGTCGCAGGACGTGCTCATCCCCAAATTTAATCAACGATACGAAGTGTATCGGGACCGACTCTAACGTCCCACGCCAGTTACTAAAAAGGGCGTATCTTCCATTTAATAACTAAAGGCCCATCCACTCTCTCTTGTTGTTAATAAAGACGCATATCGAATATCAACACTGCAACTTAAACAGCTTTTATCTAAGGTGCTTGTAGGAAAACTGGAGCAAATATTTGAAACTTTGTATTCATGTTTACGCACAAATAGAATTAACCTTCACGTGAGCTCGATAAAGGTAAAGATAAGGGTGTAGAAATTTAGTCATGTAAGAAACGTAAGAAATGTGTGTTTAGAATACGTAGGCGGGTCGTTGTTCTTTTTTACCTACATTAAACCAAGGATTGTCTGTTTTTAACAGTAACACAAACAGATTATACATTAGCAGAAATAGAAGTCACATTCACGTTTATGCACCAATTTTAGGCGTGCAACAGCATTGGCACAGAGACTTCAAACAATTAATTAAAAACTAAAATTTCCAGACCCAGTGCCCTATGAGTTAGAGGTGTGCGGTGACGATGGTTTCAGCAGTACGTCGCAGAATTGATATTGGATTCAGGTAAATGACAATGCAACGGGCCTTGGCTATCTCATTGTATTGCTTCTGCACACGGTAGAGAGGCAAGGATTTTCGCAGCTTAGTCCTGGTACGATCAAGGCGGAAGAACGTGAGAAGACATGTCCGTGTATTGAGTTTCGAGACAGCAATATAAACACTTTAGTAGCCAATCAAATCTACCCTGAGTCCTGAGTCCTGAGGCCCTAATACTCACTCGTCATTCGAGACTAAATCCAGAGAAAGAGGAGTTAACGTAACTTCGATCTTCGATTTTCAAAGTCGGGCCTCTTAGAGTTTTCTCCATCACCCAGAGTAAACTATTCAGCGGAGCTAGACAAGTTGCCAACGAATACGAACGCTAGCGTTTGGTGATCACCTGTCACTTACAAAAATGTATGGTATTGACGTAAGTCACGTGATATATCACTCGTTACACCTGACGCGCTGTAATGTGATCTCTATCACTCGCGCTAGTCGAATAGTGATAGTTTTGACGTTTTGTCCGTCGTTACGCGGTACTATTTTAATATTTTATATAAACGTCGGTATTTAAGGGCGATATCTAAGGGTGAAATGGCTAGCTTTTTCATATTCAAAATATTTATTCAGTAAATTGGCCACAAGAGGGCTCTTTTACACGTCGGTAATATAGAGTGAATCTACTAGCGCTTCGAAAAAGACCATCATTGCGGACAAGAAGCGCCACAAGAAACTCCAGCAGAAGGTCATTCTTTTCCATAATAAAATACAATAATACTTAAAAATAACATTACAAGTCAATAAAGTAATAAATAATTATTTTAAAACTAACACCAATAAAATCATTACAAATGTAAGCTCCATATCATTAAATTATAAATAATGACTAGGAACACATTACGAGCTCTCTACGTCAGGAATGATAATCGAAATAACTAACTGAAAAACAGGTCCTTGTAAGCGTGAACACACCGGGCCCCACAGACAGCACCCGTTCACGAGTATGACGCGTGTAGGATAGGTGTGTTTTGTATTCGATGGCAACTTTTCCTGCCACAGATATTATAAGAGTAGTGTGGTGCTCATATACTTACGAGGGCACCTCAAATACCCAGCTCACTTTGTTGGACTATGTACAAATGTTCCACCTCATTCTTAGTCCCAAACCTTCAGGGCCGAATTTCTAGCCATCGTCTTTGACCTTATCGTAGTGTCAACGTTTCGATAGCCTATTAATCGTATTTACATGACAGTAATGGCGGCCGAGTCAAAAAAAATAGAGTAATATAATATACGATTTATATTTTACCGCCTGGAATAAAGACCCTGCTTCAGTTTGACTTCACATCGAAAAGTTAAAATGTGCATGCACAAAATGTGGCGTAAGACTTCATTCGACGCAGGCGAAGTCGCGGTCTACTCCAGTTATAAACCCTTCCAAAGATCGTTTAGTGGCTAAGAGTCTTAGCTGTAATATTTAGTACAAGTAAATAACCCACTTACTCTCCCGAACACTTAGCAGCTCTAAGATGACCCTTGGGGTTCGGAAGCCGTTAGTAACAATTTACGCCAATGTAGCGAATATTATGGACTGGGAATAGTTTAACTCTAATAGTTCGTGATGGGTTAGTTGGGTATTAAGTAATGAATAACGATCACGAATCTACGAGTAATAAAAAAGTAGTACGGATGATCTCACACAAATTCATGTGAAACTTTTTTTTTTTATGGTCTAGGAGGCAAGCGAGCAGACGGATCGTCTGATGGAAAGCGATTACCATCACCCATAGACACCTGCAGCACCAGAGGAGTCACAGGTGCGTTGCCGGCCTTTCAAAATGAGAGTACGCTCTTTTCTTGAAGGTTTGAAGGTCGTAACGGTCCGGAAATACCGCAGGCGACAGACCATTCCACAGTTTAGTTGTGCGAGGCAGGATATTCCGAGTGAAACGCAGTGTGGACTGCTAACCATCTAAATGATGGTGGTGGAAATGCGTACTAGATAATGAAAAACATACTTGTGTCCTGACGTCTGGCCGAAAGTTGTCGTGTTCTATTTTGCCAAAACAGGACCACGCTGTTCTGTCACCTCGGTGTTTAAGTTTTATTGTTATGTATAAGTCTATGAGGTATTTGTAATTATGGGCCGCGTTGCTCGAAATATAAATTCTTATAGGGAAATAAATAATTACCTTGTAAACATCCGAGACTCAGGAACAAATGCTCGCGCTCGTCACATAAATATTTGCCCATAGCGTACTAGAACAAGATAAACATATATTATATTCACTCACTATACCTAATGACAAATTAATACTTATATAAGGTCGGATAGGGTCGAATAATTTTAACTAGTTGTAGCTGCACACTTGAGTGCTTTGTCACTTTAACGTCATGTTTGAACTGTTGCACTAATCTGTCAAAGGCATTAAAGCGATAAGGTACCAAAGGGGTGCAGCTACCTATAAGGCAGACTATACTCGAACTTCTAATAATTTTGAGCTAGTTTTAAAATTTGCATTAAAGTTAGAAATACCTCTTAGTCAAAACATCAGAGACCAAATTATTTATTTTATTTCTTGAATTGAAAGTCTAACATTTTTGTTATTGTAACGTAACCTAATGCTTGCTTTGTTTACATTTCCATAGACTATATTTTTTTTCTTAATTTTTTTATATTTCCTTTGTGTTGCCAACTTTACCAGGCTATAAATTTTATTGACGTTCAAGACAAATGATTGTATTTGATCCTTGTTAAGTGTGTCACTTTCCGTCTCTTCACCTAGCGGTGCTGGCTTTACGGCTAGCGAATGCTGATTTGGGACCGTTTCGCAACAATTGTGTCTTGATCTTTTTGTATCGTGGTTTTGTTTTATTGCGAATAAATGTTTCTTTATCTTTATCTTTATCTTTAAAATCGATTGACGTAAGTTAAACATTTCGAGGCGACAGAAAACAGAAACTTTATTTGCATTTTGGCTACGCCCATTCTATTCAATTCTATTCTAAATTGAAGATTAAAGAAACTAGTACTAACAAGTATACTCTGATTATTCTAAGATGACGCCTGTGACAGCCGTATTTCGTTATTTCAATCACTTACTATACTCACAAGCGATGTGTTTTATAAAAAAACCGGCCAAGTGCGAGTCGGACTCGCGCACGTAGGGTTCCGTACCACTATACATCTAAATAAATGTTTTTCTTTATTCTTTATTATATTGGAGTTGATTGAATTAAAGGTAAAATACGGCTTACGATTTATAACGTATTAAAAAAAAACTACTTAATTATTAGATCTCGTTCAAACCAATTTTCGGTGGAAGTTTGCATGGTAATGTACATCATATATTGTTTTTACATTTATCATTCCCTTATTTTAGAAGTTACGGGGGGGGACACACATTTTTCCACTTTGGAAGCGTATCTCGCGCAAACTATTCAGTTTAGAAAAAAATTATATTAGAAAACTCAATATCATTTTTGAAGACCTATCCATAGATACCCCACACGTATGGGTTTGATGAAAAAAATTAAATGAGTTTTAGTTCTAAGTATGGGGAACCCCAAAAGTTTATTGTTTTTTTTCTATTTTTGTATGAAAATCTTAATGCGGTTCACCGAATACATCTGCTTACAAAGTTTCCATAGTATAGCTATTATAGTTACGGAATAAAGTGGCTGTGACATACGGACGGACAGACGGACAGACATGACGAATTTATAAGTGTTCCGTTTTTTGCCATTCGGCTACGGAACCCTAAAAAGGCGATGAATTATTTAAATTCCTGAACGGCGTCGCTAGTTTGGTACCTATGTAGTATGTATAGGTATGTTAAAGAAATAAGCGTTTTAAGTGTATATAAGCTGCCACAAGCATCTTAGAATAAACAGAGCATAGTCGAATCGTTTAATTTTAATAACTTATTTTTAATTAATTATATTGTGAATATAATATGCATATAAAAGAAGAAACTGGCTGGCTGTTCGATCAACGCACAATTAAAACCTAGGCACTTGAAAATTGGAGGGAATGTTCCTCTGAGTGGAGGGAAAATTGAGTAGCGGGAAATTAATTTTATGCATTCAAAGTCGCGGGTGTTCTTTAGTTTTATAGTAAGATAAATACCCGCCGCGATCGGGATTGACCAAAAAAAATAACTCATAGTTTTTACATTCTGAATCGGGAGAATAGGTAATTTTAAGAGACCATTTTCATTAATTTTGTATTTGACCCAGTAGTTTTGTTTAAATGTCTTTATTTATTTAGCAGACATTTGGACGACATGATTATTTTATATTTGGGATGGCATTTTCTAATAAATTATAACAATTAAATGATATCCAATGATAAATGATTGTAATAGTGTATTAAAACATACTATTTCAAGCGGTTTTCGCCTAACCCGTGAGATACAACTACGACGGCTTCAAGCCGAAAACGAAAGTCAAACAAAGGTTAAACGTACTATTGTCGAAATATCCGAAGTATATAAATATTTCAAAATCTTAATAATGCAGAACGGCTTTAAAACCCTATTTCTCGAAATTGTTTTCGAATTAGAGTAATTGTAAAAATATGAACAATCCCAATTCAGGGTGTTCACCCATATTTCCCGGTTATCCGTAGAGGAAAAAAACCCCAAAAAAGAACAATTAACGGATGGCAATGTTCCACCGAATGGCTCCCCCGGCGCGGCGACATCGTGTAATTTACAGCCGGCTCAGGTGATAGCCGGATATGGATCTGTTTGTCTTTTTCATTGCCTGACTACGGTCTTTTGTCCGGGTTTTGAGGGCGACTACGGGTTTCGAATATTAATACATGAATATCAGGGATGTCACAGAAATTGACACAATCTCAGAGCGAGCTCTAGGCTTGTATGGGTACTAGACAACTGTGAACTTTAAAATTTAACAAACCGGTTAAGAGCTTGTATTTTTTTATTGTTATATTATTAGGCACGGTACAAAAGTAAATATATAACAATATTCCCGCAAAACTGTTTTTACAGTCTGTCTGCAGTCAGGAGTCTCTATATAGCTAAGTAAGTAATAAATAAGGTAAGTGACTATAGGTACAAATGGTTATAATATAAATATGATACACACCTGTGTGACAATTGCTTATGAAAGCAGTTGTCATTCAAGTGTCTGTAGTAAATATTTATTGAGCTCTTTCTTAAACTTAAATTTATTTGGTTCATGACGGATGCACGCGGGTAGGGTATTTAGGAGGTAAGGCAGACTTTTTTTTAACGTTCTGTCTCCAAAATCGTTGGAGACACGGGGAACCTCAAACTTGCCCGCGGAACCCGACCTAGTAGCATGAGTATGCTCAATGGGTGTAGGGACATGCGCTAGAGTGCCATGGTTGTTAACTGCAAGAAGGTACATATTTATGTTTTAAGCTTACTGGTAATATTTGACAGATTTAAATAACTTAGTATAATCTCCTTTACAATTAGCTTTTGTTTTTTTTCATCATCATCATCATCATCATGTCAGCCGAAAAACGTCCACTGCTGGACATAGGCCTCCCCCAAGGCTTTCCACTCAGACCGGTCTTGTGCTTTTCGCATCCACCGGCGGTCCCGCGATCCTGACGAGGTCGTCACTCCATCTTGTTGGAGGCCTACCTACAGCTCGTCTTCCGGTCCGCGGACGCCACTCCAGAACCTTCTGACCCCATTGGCCATCAGTCCTGCGAGCAATGTGCCCCGCCTATTTGTTTTTTTACTAACCATTAATTTTAGGAATCGTAATTGTAATGCCTCTAGTTTGTCTACGTAAGATTTAAATGTGAGTCCATTCCTTATGGTTTCGAAACCGCTACTACAAACACAGTAAAGTATCTAAAAATCAACAAGTTTGAACTAAATGGTTTATTTATAGTTATTTGGTGCTGTCTTATATGATTTTACAAGCTTTTATTTCACTTGCTATATAATATGTACGGGTCTAATTTTGCATGTTAAATTTGACCCACTTCCCGTTGACGGAATGGGCTGAAATTTGGACCACATGTAAACCCGATGACAATGCAATATTATGGTATCTAAGAGGTGATCAGATGATGGAGTCGGAAGGTGGCGACAGGATCTCCGGTATTCTTAACGTAGACCCACCGTCTTAGGATTCAATAGTCTTGATAAGCAGATATCAAAAAACTTGTCCCAAAAATTATATATTTAAATTTTGACAGAAACTTATGAATATTTATTAATAAATAACGTTAGCCGCCTGTTTATCAGGAACCAGTAAAGTCTTCTTCGTGTTAGTTTTACTTTTAAATTTGTTATTATTACATTATAGATATTTTTTTAATTTGAATGTAGGAGAGGGGGTGTGGGTGACCCTTAACATGTAAATATTGATAGTAACATGAACACACCTAATGATTTTTTTGTGAGCTATCCAATGATGTCACTTAATCGCATAAGGATATAACAAATGCCTTAGACTTGTCATATGGCCATATGGTTTTACTCAGTGGAATAAAGCTCAAGAAGAGCATAACTCACAGCTTTTCTTCCAGACTGGTGAAAAGTCTCTCCAGCCCTTATTAAGAACAACCGGACGCCGTAGTTCGCGGGTTAGTTTCCGGACGGGCCTGTTCCGGATATTGCGTTGTTCGCCGGAACTAACCCGTGGGCTTATTCTTCTCAATTTACCGATGCAGAGCTTTGATCAAAATGTTTCATTTTATCCTAGTTCCCTAGACTCTGGCCGCGTAGAAGTCGTTCATAGCTATTCCCTCGAGAACTGTCTTATTTTTCGGGATAAAACTAACCTATGTACAACTCCAGACTATAATCTATCTCTGTGCCAAATTTCATTCAGGTCTGTCAAGCCCAAAACATTAGCATATATAATAATTTTTTTTGTAAGATATAGATAATATTACGAAGTGTTCTGGGGTAATTAGTGTTTTGGGCTATTACCCTTTTTTTAAACTAATGGATATTAATTAATAAATTCTATTAATACAATTTACCATATTTTTTTAGGTTTCAAATCCACGATATCCCGACCCACTACTTAGTTTTATTTATTTATTTAATTAATCTTTATTGCACTGAAACAAAAGGCGATTAATGCCTTTTGGCATTCTCTACTAGTCAACCAAATAATCATACAGAAACTAACAATAGTAGTTGGCACAGTAAAAGAAAGACAGAAAACAGCAAAAAACATAATTTCACGTACATTAAAGCAACCGCGCAACGTCTACGTAAGTGGCGGGGCGCGTTATCGTGAATTGGAAACACTAATAGCTATAACTGGGGTTACCTTTGTTTCGTCAAAATATTTTTGGACAAATATATCATTTCCCAAATTTTCATTTGCCACACCGCTTTGTTTTCTGTAACCGTAAATATTTCAGGATTTTATAAAAACTAACCTAACCTAACTAGTTCTACCCGATGGTTTTAAAATAAATTCAGAAAAATCTATATCACATTGGTTTGGCAAATGAAAAATTTGGGAAATGATCCATTTGACCAAAAATATTTTGACGAAACGGCAGGCTCCCCTATAACTGACTTGCCGTATTTTTTTTCAGTGAATATTACTACCAAGTTTTTACTCCAACAATCGCTTATGTTGACTTATTTTTCTATCCCTCGTACTCATTCGATAGCTTGTATATTTGAGCAATGTGCACGATACACGTCTTTTTGAAAAATATAGTATTAGTTATATAAAACAATAGAAAATTAAGTGTTTTACATTTAGAAATAATAGATTTCTGGACAGACCAACTGTTACTACAATAACCTGTATGTACCTACCGTCTGAAAAGAAAAACATCGGATAACCAGTAGCATTTGCCCATACAAAATCTCAATTTATTTGTAATTGGTTTTTATGCAATAAAGAGTTTACATACATACATACAAAATGTGTCAAATTTTTATCCGAACTAAATTTCGGCCGTAAGCGCAGTAAAAGGCATTAGAGCTAGTAATGTAAATAAATAACCAGCATAGAGTTATCCCATCTTAGTCCTCAGGTTTGGCACGCATTTAGGGGCTTAAGATTACGTCATACAATCTTTAGATCGTAGTCTTGAGAATGCAAATGTCTATGGGTCGCAGATCCTACTTACCATCAGGAGGCATGTGTGCTCATTTGGTTCCTCCATGCTAAAAAAATGATCTTAACTAAGATAGTAATTTTGAGATACACGAGATAGATAGTTTTCTATGACTTGAGAGGTAGGGTAAAGGCCCCAGTTGTCAGCCAGTGACCAGTATTCGACCATATATGAGTGCCAAGAGTGGGAAATATATATTTCATACTCCTCCCACTCATACAAAGTATAGGTAGATGCCGACTACAGGTCTCTGGCTGACCACTGGTGACTTTACCCTATCTCTTTGGAATACATATTTATCTTTTCGCATAACACCCTTTTAGGCTGACATTGCAGTTAGGCTTAGGTTAGTTTTTTTTATGAAAATAAAACCGTTTCTATCGTAAAAACCGTTTTAGGTCAAATGATTTTATGCGTAAAGATACATTATGCGTCAAAAAATTATGCGATCCAACAGTGAACCATCTTCAGGAAAGTAAAAAAAGCGTATTATTTTGTTCACAACGTTTTTATTGCACCGTGTAACATTTGTTTAACGACCTTAAACCAAACGAAAGATTCAAAACAATAATTAATTAACCTTAATTAATAATTTATTTAATTTTAAGTATTCTATAGTTAGTAATGTAATAATACTTGAGCGTTTCTTACAAAGAAGATTGTACCTAGTTAAGGACAAAAATTAAGAAACGTTAACTTTTCCACTGAGTTACAAAAATTATACAATTATTCGTACATTATACTACTATCATATATCTTTACCAATCACGGGACTATGGGAGTCCCGGACCTTTGGAAGGCGTACATGGAGCCGAAGCCAACACACAGAGGCCCTTCAGACAAGTTTAATTTAGTAAAGTGATGGGACACCAATCGGCGACTGTCCCTGAGTTCAAAGTAACAACCACCGGTTAGTGTAAGACTATTTAAGAAGGATGGGAACATTAATAATAGGTTCTATGAATGAACTGATATGGATTGGTGAACTAGGCTATTGATGAAACTACGGCGCCTGCCTGGCCAATGCTAATTACTTTGGTTTAAATGGCAGGCGGTGACTCACCAACTCAATGGAATGGACCTCCCGAAATAGCCACATATATATAGCAGCAGGGTGGCAACAGTTCTTCTGACTTTATACTACTTTATACTATATATTATTATTATTGTATTATTGGCTGTGTGGTGCCGGCTTTGAATAGTTCCACTCAATGTCTTCCCGTCGAAGTCGTAAGAGGCAAGTAAGGGAATAGAGGCTTGTAATACTGTTAGGCCATGGGCTTGCCACCTGTCACTAATACACTGGTAAACATCTTAGCCTGCTTTTGCAAAATGTGGTTATAGAATTAGCAACAAGTTTTTAGAGTAGTTGGTAACTCTCTAGCTCTGCCTACCCCCAGAACCCACTAAGGGAATAAAGGCGTAAAGGTAAGCAGTATCTCAAATTCAATAAATGAAGCAGATTAAATCCTCGCCTGTTAGTAATACGCTTGCATTTGCTACAGGAGTTGTGTCTGAGATACCACCATTTGTCTTATAACATTAATGATAAATTTTCGTAACTTATTAGGTACAATCTTTGAAATAAACGCCCAAATACAGTATGAAAACAAATCAATTATGTTTACACAGTCAGCAGAAGTCAGCTGCAGTTAAAGGAGCAGGCTAACTACAATTTAGTAGCCGAAACATTCTATTGGTAATCACAAGTTAAAAGTCCCCCTCCGTCCACTAGGACGAAAAAAGGGATAGGAGAGGGGGGGGGGGGGGGTTTGGGGGGGGGGGGGTTGGAGGGGGGGGGTTGTGGACATTTGGTACAATCAAATCCATTATTGGAGTAAGAGTGGGCTTTAAGAGGACTGTGAAGCTATAAATCTCCATACAAAATGCGAAAACGTTTCTCTGACCTTAAACCTCGTTCGATTTTTACGATTATTGAATATGTTGTAGATATCATGAATCACCATGTCTGTACGTTTTCCTTTATATGAAAATATTTCTAAGAACGAAACAAACTAAAAAAACTAGTACATACAGACCAAGGTCTTTATAATAACTACAACATATAAAAAAATCGTACTTGATTTAGGTGGTGAGAAACGTTTTCTCGCGAAGCAAAATTTTCATAGATTTTTTTTGACAGTTACGTGATTTCAGCGGCTCTACACAGTCCTCTTAATGTACATTTAAATCCATTTAATATGCAGGGACCCATCAATGGATGCTGATGCACACTTTATTACACTTCGATCCAATGGATTTTATGACCCTTTAATTACACCATCATTCATAGCGATTGTAATTACTTTACTAAAAAAAAAAGTTGATTGTGTGAAATATTAAACACAACATAAGTCTCTTAAAAAAAAATCACGACCAAAGTTGCAACAAAAGGACGATGGGTAAAAATGTCCCCACCCACCAACAGTGATGAAACATGTGCCAGTTTATAGATCTTGGCAATAATGATGTATTTTTTCTATGGCGACGATCACCATTATGTATGGGGTTTTCTTGAAAAATCATAATCTTATCGTATGGAACTATGGAATTTGTTTGAAAATGAACACGTATGTAGATGATTTGCCTTGCCTGGCCCTTTGTTTTCATTAAAAAATTCCCATTGATTTTGCTACGAAGATAAGTATTTTGTCTTTTATTGGGTCCTAATGAACATATAGACCTGCAGCCCGTTACTGTTGGAGGGGGGGGGGGGACGGGGTCCATACAAAATTGCCCATCACCCTTTACGGTAAATAAATGTAAGTATATAGAAACCATCCTTGCGCTTGATTCAGAATGTTTAGATGCAACTAATTTGAATAACCAAGTTTGCTTCACGCATTCGTATGCATCCCGAGAATTCTCGGGTAACGAGATTTAATTAACTCCAGCTCTGCCGGTTAATTTGCAAATGCACTGTCTTTGATAAAAGTCTATAAAGTGCACAAAGTACGTATATACATACGATCTTTTTATTTTGAACAACAAATTAACGGCGTCGTGTCGGAGTGGCGTCCGCGAACGGAAGACGAGCTGTAGGTAGGCCTCCAACAAGATGGAGTGACGACCTCGTCAGGATCGCGGGACCGCTGAGTCGCCTGAGTGGAAAGCCTTGGGGGAGGCCTATGTCCAGCAGTGGACGTCTTTCGGCTGACATGATGGCGTAGGATTACATTTAAAGTTATAACAATAATATTTCCAATTAATAAAGACGCTATGTTCATGGCTCATTTGAACAGAGTAGGTAGGTACAGTTTTGGCACCGTTAACGATACAAATAAAAACTTAACTCGTGCTTTAGGCAGTTGTCTCACACCGCCAGCGAGGAAGCGATTAGCTATCGACTATTTTCTCGCCCGAGAAACGAACAAAGTATTTAGATTCCGTGACAAAAAAGGAGACACAATTATATTAATAGTTGATACTAATAGCTCTACTCGCTTTTGTCTCATCGTCAGTGGTGAGACAGGTGACTTAAGGGTATTTCTGTTTAAAATAGTACCTACTTACACTGCACTTTCATTTTTAAGGCTAAAATGGCAAGTAGGTAGAGTGCATAATAGTACTTTATGTGGCTGGTGCATAATGCCTAATTATTTGTACAGTAGCATACATATTTTTATCAACATACATATCATAAGGTATTGTAAGCGACCATGTCTCGGATCCATACGACATCACTGGCAACACACACTGATCAAAGACTTTTGTCTTGAGGCACTGTGGTATTTGGGATGTTATAGTAAACGTCAAAAGCAGGTAAGTACTAACTTCTCTATTTTATCGCATTGACATAATATCAAACTAGCTTTTGCCCGCGGTTCCGCTTCAGTTTATCGCTTTTCCCTCGGAAATTGTCCAATTTTCCGAGATGGAAGTAGCCTACGTGCTATTCCAGTGTACAATCTATCTCTGTGCCAGATTACACCCACCCAGATCCATTAAACCGCTCTAGGGTCCCAGCCACAATGATCACGTGACTCTTCGTATCACGTCATTTACCAGTGACGCCATTGGTTTAAAAACGCTCGTAAGCGTAATGCATCTCGGCTGCCTGGCGTGATAGACTAACAAACATCCACACTTTCGCATTTATAACATCAGTACGGTTCATAATCTTGGTTGGCTGTAAAACTGTACTTTTGACATTAACTGCACACTTTTTAATAGAATTTGCATACTTAATACCTACAGTCGAGGAAATGTATCGCGTACCACCGTAACACCCTGTCGCAATAAATGGCCACGTCATTGAAACTTGAGTGATATAGCGTTTAATACACGACGTAACATGCGACAGGGTCCTATCAGTACGACAATACATTCACTGTGCTAATCGCATTGTAGATTTCGCTATCATTAGACAGAAAGTTACATAGTATGATAAACTAGATTAACTTTCTAGATTCTGTGAACTCATCGATATATTCGGGTTGAAAGGGAATGTTAATTGAAGTTTAACTGTTCTATTCAAATTTAAAACAGAACAAGTTACATAATTTGCAGATATAATTAGTTACATGTAGTTTTCTATTATTGCTATCTTTGCAAAAATCTGAATTATATGTATAGAGCAATCTTGTTTAACCATGTCTTAGTGGAAACTGTTGAGGAGTAGGACGCATGTTTTGTTTAAGGTCTAGAAAGTAAGTTTATTATGTACGTTTTACTGTTTGTTTTCCAAATGAAAGAAAAACAAAACAAAAATATTATTATACATTTTTAGGTTTATTTTGTAAATGTAGTTTCATGAAAACCTGTCACCAATGGCATGAAAGAAATGGAATTTCATTATCATTTTAGCCATAACACGTGAACTGGACATACCTAAGTATTTTTATAAGATTTCGTCAGTTTCTTAAGATTATTAGCAGGACCTCTATTTTAGGCCATAAAAACCACACGTCTCTGATCTTTTCTGGCATTATCTTTAACTCGGCGGCCATTAATGTCAAGTAAATAAGAGCTATCAAAACAATAACATGGAGGGGGGCCATTTGCAACGTCAAAAGATGGCGGATGTGTAATTTGTTTTAGTTTTAATTTTTGTGTATTTAGGTGTTCAAAGTTCTTTTCTGTTAGTGATTTGTACTTTTAATGCCTTTGTGTTGCACAGTGATAGAAGACTGGGACTTATTTCGTGTATCCTGGCATCTTACTTCTCGTTTCAAGTGGACTCGCAGTGGTACAGAGGTTAAAACTATCTTGGCCTCTGTCCTACATATCACCGTACAACGTTGCCACCAATCTTCCTAGAGAAGATTGGATTGTGTTTTATTGCTATATTTATTTATACTTATATATACTTGACACCGGCGAAATCACTTCATTGTGGAAACGCCATGTTCCCGCGGTAGTAGCTGTTCAAGTTGCCGTGGGGCAAAGAAAAAAAAAATCATTGAGGGTTACCATGACATACTAAACTAGCTGGCTCTGACATATTTGCTGGCTTATATCGATAATAAGTTAGTTTTAAATATTGATAAATGTTGTACTATATCTTATTCTCGCAAAAGGAATCCTAATATATATAACTATAAATTGTTTAATGTTGATCTCAAAAGGGTATCTGAAGTAAGGGATCTGGGAATACAACTCGACCAAGAATTATTGCTCTCATCTCATATTAGCAAGATAACAGCGAAAGCCTATAGGATGTTGGGATTTATTTTTAGGGTGGGTAAGGATTTTAAAAATGTTAGAACTTTCAAACTTTTATAATATAATGCACTCGTTCGTTCTCAATTAGAACACGCATCCACTACGTGGAGTCCACAATATACCTGTTACATAGATGCTATTGAAAACATACAACATAAATTCGTGAAACGCTTGATGTATAAATTTAAAAATGCCAATTTCCACGACATTATCCCATTGCAAAAACGCAGGGAACACAGTGATCAAATATTTTTATATAAAATCATTAATAATATTGTTGATTCTCCATACCTCCTTGGCCATATATCTCTAAAATGCTCATGTTTGAGAACTCGCTCCAAAAACCTATTTGCTACAAAATTCTGTAAGAATAATTATTCAAAAAATCGATTTGTTGTCAGGGCGTGCTCGACTCATAATTGTAAGTACAACCATACCGACATATTCCATGATACTTATAACAACTATGTTAACTCTATAAGAAAAACCGTGTGATAGGCTTAAGTACATATTTTCATGTTTTTCAATTTTTAATTACTTCGATTTAACCTTGCGTTGGACACAAAGCGCAGGTGTGACTGACTTTGTGAATCTGATTCCAAATGTGTGTGTACATTAGTGAAAACTTCGTTGGCTAGTGAGCTACCCATCTTTGTCATAACTTTATGTGCTATTGTATGCTGTTTGTTTTCCTTAATAAAGAAAAATAAAAAATAAAAAAAATATCTCGCTTTATTTTTGAGACTGTTCAAATAATGTTTTTTCTCTACTGTTTAGTACATTAATCAGCTTTTATTGAAACTGTGACAAAGGTCATGGATATTCCCTATTGAAAGAGAGTAGTGGATGATAACTGTTTATACAACCATAAACAAACCCTCTTTTACCAATCTACTGAAATGTTCGTGAAAATGTATATATTATTAATAAACAACGTTCCGAAATACTTTATTTGGCACGTTTCTCTATCTCTATCGAGCGTAAAACTAAAGATATTGCTTCTATATTGGGTTCTTGAAATAGAAGCGACTATTCCGAGCCAAGTTGGTTTGTTCAAACTTATACATCAAGTTAGCAGCGAGTTTTATGTGACGTACGATTTTTCTAAGTGAAAATAACAAGCTATAATTTAGTTTTACTTCGTAGTTTGCTGTTATTGACGTAGAAAATCCAACATTATACTGAATTGAACGTTTTAAATGGGTATAAACGTCGGAAATATGCTAATGAAAAGTTTTAATGACCGTATATTTGTCACTCGTGTTTTATAAAAACTGGTATTACTGTACGTATGTAGGTATGACCTCTATTGTATAATAAATAAGCCAAATAAAAAACACGGTATTTAAAATCAAACAAGTACAAACAAACACAAAATTATAATAGATTTTTATGTGTCCTAATGAACGTATTTTTTTGCAATAATAAGAAACACAGTCATCTTTTCTATACTTAGCCTAAGGAACTTTACAAATTTGCAACACGCCTAAACTAAAATCCACAGACAATATAACCTTTTAAATTACAACCTGGTTATATTGCCTGCGCTACAATTACACGATTTATACAAATACAACAAACACTTTAATGTGCACTTTAATTGCAACCAAGTGTAACGGCACCAAATAGCGAATTATTAACCAATTTATAATTTTGACCGACTTTAAACTTCAAAGGGTCCGTGTTGACTCCTAGAAAAAGGAAAGCTTCTGAATTCGGTGCGTTTGTTTTCTATACATATGTACTCATAATACAAGTGAATTTTAATCCGCATCAATCAGGATAAAACAGCTTATTGTTCTAATGATTCAACAACCGTATTAACATTTTGACTTTATAGGTATAACACAACATATTTTTTTTTTTTTTATGGCATAGGGTAGGCTGACGAGCACACAGGCCACCTGATGGTAAGTGGAAACTGTGACCCATAGACATTCGCATTCACAAGACTGCAAGCCTAAGACTGCAAATGCGCTGCCAACCCTGAGGACTAAGATGGAATGCCTCTATGCTAGTCATTACACCGGCTATCTTATCCCCAAACCGGAACACAACAATGCAAACACTGCTGTTTGGCGGTAGGTTAATGGATAAGATGGTGGTAGCGATCCGGACGGACCCCGCACAAGGTCCTACCACCCGCATGTCCTGCATCGACATATAGGATGGCCAGAATTAACAATGTCAAGTTTAATATGAATGCACAAAATAATGCACATAACCCAATAAAACGTGTCATATAAATACAAATCTTATATACTATGAAACCTTCTATTTAATAGAAAAATGTCAAATAACGCCTACATTTACAACTTTAGAGGAAGCACACAGAAGAAGCACAACACAGAGTTAGATTAGAGGAATGACTAATTTTAACAAACTTTATGAGAACCTTTTTGTAAAAGCTGAGCTGCCAACGTCGGTTTTTTATTTACTATTAAAGTGAAACTGTGAAATTTTCAAATGTCTTCTAGTAATTACATTACTGTACAGTGTATATAGTGTATTTTTTTACCTATTACCTATAGATTAAAAATCATCTTTGTTATTATTCTAATAAAATATAAAGTTAGTAATTACAAAATGGTCGATGGGGTCAGAAGGTTCTGGAGTGGCCCGCGGACCGGAAGACGAGCTGTAGGTAGGCCTCCAACAAGATGGAGTGACGACCTCGTCAGGATCGCGGGACCGCGGTGGATGCGAAAAGCACAAGACTGGTCTGAGTGGAAAGCCTTCCTATGTCCAGCAGTGGACGTCTTTCGGCTGACATGATGATGAATTACAAAAAAAAACCAATAATTATGATGAAATAAAATATTTTGACGTTATTCAAAATATATTGCGTAAACATACCCATCGTAAAAATATGTTGCATTTGTATTTTACACATGGAATAAACTCACTATGTGAAATTGGTTACTTTGTTTCACTTCAATAATCAAGAAAAAAAACAATGTTGCCAGCACATATTTTTGAGAGGTCTTTTAACAGTCTGTCAAATATAACGCAGGAAGAAATCCTCGCGTTTACTACCTGTACTTGTCATTTTGTTTTTAAAGCACTTGTAACTTTTTAACAATCCATTAAAACCTATTTTTGCACAAACCTGTGTGGCCGACAATGCAAAAGATTTCACAACAATAGCAATTATCTTATCATTTTAAAGTCAAGCAAAAAATAACCTACATTTTCCTAAAATCTATAACATTTGAAATTTAAGTGCCCTACAAGTTCATTAACAACAGTAACAAAACAGGAGACAACATGTTTTGTGGGTCGCAAAGTATTTAAACCTGCTTTAACAAATGCAGAATATGGGTTAGAAGAGTACAACACTCTTCCCGATAATATTAAATTATTATTTGCTCTTAAAATCAAGCGCCAATTAAAGACCTGGCTGGATCAATGATTATAATCATAAAGTTTTTTTTTAAGTTCATATTGTACACCCTCTATTATGTACCTAATTTATTCATCTTGATGTTACATGGTTATACAATAAATTTATTCTTATTCTTAGAAAAAAAAACAACATAGGTACTTAGTTGATATTGTAATTAATTAATTACAATTACGAAATTATAAAATTAAGAAAATATCATTGCGACATAAAAACCAAATGATATCACGCTTAGTCAACGCTGAATATACTAACTAACACGTTTGTGCAATTCACATACTTATTATTTTACTCGATCAAAAGTTACACGTGAAAAAATCCCTTAACAAAAATAACATGTGATTTTTACCTCGCTAGCTAAAATATTTTAGCAAGCTCAGTGTAATACGGCCTAAGTAAAGATTTGCCCACACCGCAGCGAGGCGCGTGGTCCCGGTACTGCTCTAAAACGCGGTACCGATAAATCTAAAGTGGTTACGTACTCTGAGCGGTATTACTACGTCTACTGCAGCGCTGTGGTTTTGCAATACAACAACGTTACAAATTCATTACATTTTCATGGTAATAAATACTAGTTCAATTGAATATACAGCGTGTATTTAAACTAAGAACTTATTCAAATAACGGTCAAAAATATAAAAGGAAAACAAATGAATTGAATATCCACACGTATTACATTACATTAAACAATACACAGATGTGGACACTGACTGTGGGGCTAGTCCATAGGCTTAAAGTAGCTCAACGTGCTATGGAACGAGCTATGCTCGGAGTGTCTCTGAATGACAAAATTCGGAACGAAGTGATTCGTCAGAGAACCAGGGTGACCGACATAGCTCTGAAAGTTAATAGGTTGAAGTGGTAATGGGCTGGTCACGTATGTCACAGAATGGATAACCGCTGGAGTAAGCGTGTTCTGGAGTGGAGACCGCGTCTTGGCAAACGTAGCGTGGGACGCCCTCTGGCCAGATGGCGGGATGACGTGCATAAGAGGGCCGGCAGCGACTGGATGCATAAAGCATTAGACCGGGCTCTGTGGCGTTCCTTGGAAGAGGCCTACGTCCAGCAGTGGACTGCAAGGGGCTGATGATGATGATGAAACAATACATGTAGAAAAAAACACGATGTATAAATCAATAAAATAAAAACTAAAGTATACATGCGATATAATCAATTGAAGTAGTAATTATCATTTAATTGAATAACCATGACAACCTCTGAATTTAGTCTTCCATTCAATCCCTAAGTAGGCAAACCCTAGGTAAAACTTGGCAAAGTAAAGGTCTTAAGTATCATCCTACATTAGAGGTACTTTTATTTTAGACAGTTTTGAGTACAAAAGTACAAAAAGTACCCTGGAAAGAAAGTTACAAAATAATTTATATAAATTTTACAGTTAGAAGATTCAGATAAGATAGATTTAACATCTATACTTAGTTTAGTTTATACAAGCCATTTGCAAACACCTTATGTTTCTATTGTTTCTGCCTTTAGCCACAAAATATGTGGAAATTAAAAATTTTATTGCAGCTATCACCATATAAGATCAAACTTAAAATAAAGTGTGTGTTCAACCTTATAAAAACACTAACCCGCGAAGCTTTGATCTATCCCTTTGATATTAGCACGAACTATTATTGCTTATATAAAACTCTTTACAACTATTAACATCGATAACGTAACGAGTCTATTTAGTCTGTGCGTTCACTGTTCTCAATTCAAATCCATCAACAAAACCGTTTCACCTCATGCTTCAATCGTTCCGTGCAACTTGTACGGTGCTAAGTAACACTGCACCTCGATTCTGAAGCGCCGGCCGATGAATCTGGGGGAGGTTCCGAGCTCTTCCCACCCCCACTCCACTCTATAGCATCAATCATCTCCATCAGCTCCTTAAAAACCGCTATAACTCTCCAATTATACTTCGCTGAACATTCCACGTAACCACACTTCCAATGTTTTCTTACTAGATTTACTATGTTCCGACGTTTTTCTCGCGAGTCACCACAAGCGCTTTCAGCAATAGCCAGCTGCTGTAAGCCGCTTGCTGCTGAAGGCGTGTTGCTGCACAGCAAATCCTGTTTATTACCAACTACGAGAACCGGAACGTTTCTCATGTCTCTGCTCTCGACCATTTGGTCTCGAAGCGTGCGAATATACTGGAATGTTTCTACGTTTGACAGATCGAATACTAGGATGTATGCTGTTGCGTTCCGTAGTCCGTAGAAGCGGTAGTGCGCCCATTCGTAGTAGGAATTGATTGGGAAGTAAGGAATGACGGGGACGTCGGTAATTTTCACTTCGTAAAGGTGTTCGTTGATGATCACCGATGGGTAGAAGGTGTGTTTTCGGTCTGTTGGTATGTACTCTTCTGAGAAGTCGCTCCAGACGAATTGCTGCAACAAAATACTGATTTAATGTAAAGTTTATATAACTAGTAAATATAATTAGGTATACTGGAGAATCTATTGAATTAACTACCACAAATTGAATAATATTTGATCTAAAAACGTGCATCCGCGTACAGTCGAGTTCACAAATATGTATACACTTTAGTACCTTGTCTATTTAATGTCATGTTCAAACTGCCATATACGAATAATCCCAGCGATTAAAGTGACAAAGTACTGGAGTGTATACATATTAATGAACTCGACTGTACAACTACAGGGTAAAGCGATATACCTAATACCATCATAGTAAAACCAAATACTCATTTTGAACGCAGAGTTCAATATTAGAATAACAATACATTGTTGGGTTCTAAATTAATAGTAACGCACCTAGTTTCGATTGGACACCCTTTACAACCTAAAATAACCCCTATTACATGTACAAGATACAAGTATGATAAAAATGTAAATCTGGGTAGGTACAGTCAAAAGCACTAATATGTATACGCTCAGGTAGGTTTTTATAAAAACTAACCTAACCTAACCTATAGGGTCTACACGAAGGTACACAAATAAATCCTGAAATATTAACAGTTACAGAAATAAACGTGGAATGGCAAATGAAACAGTTGCGAAACGATAGATTCGACCGAACGTATTTCGGCCACAAGGCAGGATACCTCGTCAAATATATGTAAACATGGACCTTATCGTTAAATGAACAGAGGCGTGTCGATGGTTTTAACGTCTTGGGAACGTATACATGTTTATAACTTTGACTGTATTTCGCCACGTACCTACTCTCTTGTTAGTATCAGTATAAACTTATTTAAGGTTTCATTATATTAATTGTCCAGTAAACATTGACCACGCAATATCGTTATAGATTTGGTTTCCCATCACCAGGGCTCGGACAAGTCATCGCAAAACAATCGCAAGACGGCAGTAGAACAAGATCAATAGAATCGCATTATGTACAATATTATTTAATTATATTTTTCAATGACATTTATTACTGCAACCCAAAATTCACCATACATGTGTGAAGGTATTTCCATTAGATTTTTTTTAATGCTGATGGTTGCATTGCACATGTACGCAACCATTAACTTCTGCATTGACTGGAACAAACCGATGACAGATATGCGACTAAAAAGGTCAAATTTTAAATTATAAATGACGATAATAATATAATCAGCTTTAGATAATAATAAATAATAATCTTAAGTCGCGACTCTATAATAGTCTTGTCCCATGTCCATATCAGTTTCTGCGATGACTTGTCCGAGCCCTGGCCATCACAATATAATGTATTCAGTCGTATAAAAACGTTCTCGTAACTTACAACTTAAAGCTTAAATAAGGCAACTTGGTCTTGTATAGAGCGGGAATAAAATATAGAAGCAAGTAACTTGAAGCTGCTTTAAAGCGCATAGTCGAGTTAGGAACAAAAGCTTTTAAGGTTATTACGCTTGGAAAGAGCTTTAGCTTTACGAGTACGTGTGATATAGGCAAAAGTCACTTTGAGTGAAGTGCGAATAATACTTTGAATTTACGTTTAATGCCTGTTTTAGGGTTCCCAAGTCAAACTAGAAACCCTTACCTACAGTTTGTCTGTCGGTACGTCACACTCACTTTTTATTAGAAACTATAAGTTGCAACCAAGGTTACCGAAATAGCTCGAAGAATAGCTAAACTGACGCAACACTGATCAGGACAAACAACAACAAACGCAGGACTGATGGCCGATGGGTACGGTTCTGGAGTGGCGTCCGCGGACCGGAAGACGAGCTGTAGGTAGGCCTCCAACAAGATGGAGTGACGACCTCGTCAGGATCGCGGGACCGCGGTGGATGCGAAAAGCACAAGACCAGTCTGAGTGGAAAGCCTATAGCAGTGGATGTCTTTTTTCTTATTTCAATATGAAATCTGGTTGCCGCCATATTGAATTATGATTAATATCATATTTTTATGACACTCACAAGATAAGAACAAATCGATTGACATAGTAATCATCAAAATCGGCCCACAAGTTTAGTTTCTAGAGCGCCGCATAGCAACATATATACATGTATATACATATAGGCCGATATACACATTACCTCATTGAGAAGGCACGCGAGCACTCAGGCCACCTGATGGTAAGTGGGATCTGAGACCCATTAAACATTTAAAATCTCAAGACTACAATCTCAAAATTGCAATTCTAAGACCTCAAATGCGTTGCCAATCCTGAGGACTGAGATGGAATACCTCTATACTAGTAATTTCACCAGTTGTCTTATACACCGGAAAACAGCAAAGCGAACACTGCTGCTTGGCTGTTGGTTAATGGATAAGGTGGTACACAAGGTCCTACCACCACTAAAACATACCACCACACGGTAAAATGGGTTTTGACAGATAAACATACGGACAACGAAGTGATTCTATAAGTTTTGCTTCATTACTTTTGAGTTACGGAATCTTAAAAAATATGGAAGAAAGGGCTCTGATAGTGAATACTATCTATGTCCCAAGGTCGTCAACATAACACAATATAACGAAGAATTCTAAATAGCGAACGCGACGTATCTGTTTATCATCTTAATGTACTAGGGAGCCATAATAGCTCAGGATACAGGGACTTAGTTACGACTCTTAGCCTCGCTAATAGCTCTTGTAAGGCGGTAAGACCTCGTTATGAGGAACCGTAGTTACACCGAGTTATGTACCTATACGTACGTAATGTCATACGCTATTATTATCTCACTAGATATTCTTAACTAGTCCTCTTAAGGACGCTCATTAATACGTAATTACTTTGCAAATCTGTTTTTTAGTACGGAAAGCTAAAAAAAATATTAAAAATATCAGGAGACATCGTCACACCAATTGACCTAGTCCCAAAGTAAGCTCTAGGCTTGTACTATGGGTATTAGACAGCAATATAAATACTTATATAGAGAAATATATACATAAAACATTAGAAAACATCATGACTCGGGAACAAATATTCGCGCTCATCACACAAACATCTGCCCTTACCGGGATTTGAACCTAGGACCGCTAGCTTTGTAGGCAGGGTCACTACCGACTGTGTTAGTGCATCGCTAAAAGTGCACTTAGAAAGGATTGGTTCAAATCGGTGTGTTTTTATTATGAAAACATTAAGATGCTTTCTCATTCCTGCGACTTATCTATCGTTGTATTCTACATAATATATAACTTCAGATATATATATTTACTGTAGCTCTAGGCTCTTTGCAACGTCAAAAGATGGCGGATGTGTAATTTGCTTTAGGTTTGTATTTAGGTTTTCAAAGTTTTTATGCCTTTGTGTTGTATAGTGATAAAAGACTTGGACTTATTTCGTGTATCTGGCTTCTGACTTCTCGTTTCAAGTGGACTCGCAGTAGTACAGAGGTTAAAACTATCTTGGCCTCTGTCCTACATATCACCGTACAACGTTGCCACAATCTTCCTAGAGAAAATTGGATTGTGTTTCATTGCTATATTTATTTATACTTATATATACTTGACACTGACGAAATCACTTCATTGTGGAAACGCCATATCCCCGCGGTAGTAGCTGCTGAAGTCGCCGCGATTTTATAACTACTATTATTTATATATATTTTTCTCCCACATGTTGTAAAATCAGCCCGCGAAGTTCCGAGTTCCAGGCACAGGCAAAATAAAAAAAAAAAAGAAGTTATTATTTACCAGCGGCAGCGGCCGCGAAAATGTATACAAATTTCATAACGCACCCGGTTTTTTACTTTTAAAACCATATTTGGACTATGGTAACTAACCACAAACAGCCAAACACTCGTACAATTCAAAATTCTTCCATGTTTATTTACTTTTTAAATGTCATAGACTAAAAAGGTAAACGCCGTTTATCGCGTTTACAGCGTATTTACCAAAGTGTCAAATAGTTATCACATCTTATTTGACTTGATTTTGTTAATACATTTGAATACATATTATATCAAAACTGAAATTTTGTTTAATTTCCTCGCATTGTTAGAGAAAAGCCTCGACTGCGTCTCGGCCACGCTAACTCTACTCGTCCCGCAACGGCCTACTTCCTGGTCTGTGCAGTAATGTACTATAGTAGCATTACAAGCTGTACAATTATTTATATCAGTATACCCAGCTAATCAAATCAAATCCTCCTTTCGTTTGGAATATGAAAGCAGCCTTCTATGTTACTAAGAAGTCACGCTCAAGTAACATCCCACGTGAGCAGGAAACACATCATCCATTATGCTTTATGAGATGTCACGTCAAATTATAATTTCATATCTATGGCAATTTCAATTTCGTATGTATTTCCATGGCGGGCGTGCTATTACGTAAATGGATATTACATTGGGATAGACCAAAAAAAGAACTCACGGTTTTTACATTCTTATACGAACGAATAGGTAATTTTAAGAGACTGTATTCATTAATTTTGTGTTTGAGCCAATAGTTTTGCTTTAATATCTTTATTTATTTAGCAGACATTTTATGGATGACATGATTATTTTAAATTGGGATGGCATTTTCTAATAAACTACAACAATTTATTGATATCTAACGATAAAAAGTCATTGTGATAGTGTAATAAAACATTATATTTGAAGCGGTTTTCGTCTAACCCGTAAGATACACCTAGGTGGGCTTCAAGCCGAAAAGGAAAGGTTAAATATACTTTTGTCGAATTATCCGAAATATATAAATATTTCAATAACATACTAATGCAGAACGGCTTTAAAACCCTATTCTTCGAAATGGTTTTCGAATTAGAGTAATTGTAAAAATATAAACAATCCCAATTGTAATAAGGTGACAAGTGCCGTTCTATATCTCTCGGTCCGTCTCTCGTCCCCACAAGTCAAAAACCTGGCGACCCCTTTACAAGTTATAAATCAGGCGAACCCCTTATAAGTTTAAAACAGGCGACCCCCTTACAAGTGAAAAAAACTGGCTACCTCCTGGTCCGTGATAAGAACAGGGTAGAAATAATAATCCTGTGGAATTGTGTAAGGTAGGTTCTTGCTTTTTAACCTGACTAGCAGCCGACACGGCTATAAAAACACAAGTTTTTTTTTATTATGGCATAGAACAGGCGAACGAGCACAGAGGCCACCTGATGGTAAGTGGAAACTGTGACCCATAGACATTAGCATAAGACTGCAAATGCGTTGCCAACCCTGAGGACTAAGATGGAATGCCTCTATGCTAGTCATTACACCGGCTGTCTTATTAACAAACCGGAACACAACAATGCAAACACTGCTGTTTGGCGGTAGTTTAATGGATAAGATGTGTGGTAGCGATCCGGACGGACCCTGCACAAGGTCCTACCACCCGCAAAGCAATGTTGTTTTTTATGTAACAAATTATAGTGACGTATTGTTGGGTAGGTCGGGAAAAATAATAAGATGCATATTCATATCAGTTTTTGCAATTGTGGGACCGGATAGGGTATATTCAACATTCTGTCCTCTAGTATTCCGCTTTTCCCCACCCTGTACAGGTAAAACTGCGAACACCTCCGATTAATCATTAAAATATCCTCTACGGAACCTTATTAAAAAGAAAGCTACCTATCATTTATTTATTTATATAAACAATGTCTTGAGGACTTACAGCGTCAGCCAAAGCGCCCAACAAGATAGAAACTTAAAAGCTAGGTACAAATTTAACACAACAACTCTACATAACATAACAAAACAATGAGGAAAATTAAAGCTACACATAACCCTAGAGTTTATTTAAATTTAAGAAGCGACTTAAGGCCACTGTAAGGACAGGCCACTTGTCCGCAAACACGTCGGCCTCCCGCATCCGCGCAAGGAACTCATTAAGTAGTGCGATGGCTCTGGTGGTGGGAGCGTTGCAGGCGTGCTGGGTGCGCATCCTATCTGGCAAAGCAAACAAGTTGCGTGCGCGCCGTGCGCAGCGGTCCGCGGCAGTAGTGGACAAGCGTTATAAACTTCCGCCTTAAGTTAAGGGATTCTAACCCAACCATTCCACTGACAAATAAAGATGGGTAGAGGAAGTGACTAAGTAGACTACATTGATTCTTGAGTTGTAGCCGACTAAAATATTTATACCTACTGAAATTCTTTTAAGCGCCAAGTAAGTTTAAATATAACATCAGCTATTTTTTTATGTATTTTTAAAGATCATGTTGTCAACGTTATGATTGGACCCCGTTATCTTGTCGCTCTGAAATTGTTTTTCAGTAGAGCGTGAATGTTTTTTTAACCTTTTATTTAATTTATTATTTGTAGCTTTATATAATGCTAGACTAAGTAGCACCATTGTAATATGAAATATGTTTAAAAAATGTCTGACTGTTGAGTTTCTTGCGGCGTTCTTCTTAGTAGTGGTCTCCTCTTGGGAAGCGCTGGTAGATTCTTGACGTGTAAAAGTGCAAAAATAACGGGTCAGAGTGCGTTTGTCATACTAAAGAGGCTATTTCGAAGCCTTGGTTCCTCGCCAGGGAATGCTTTTAGTGAAATCTGATGATGAATACCCCGAGCATCGATACAGGAATTCCAGCGTGCCTAGGATACCCAACTGAATAAATCTGCGGTTAACGCCGGAATTGAGCATGTTCAGAAAAACATCTAAAATGGCAATAAAATGTAAGGAAATCCAAGTGCTGACCCAAACTCTCCCGTTGTGTTGTTAACTGGTTGTGCGATCAGTTAGGTATCTTAAGAACTTTTGACCTCCTCTATTGAACCTCGCAGTATCCACCATTAAACCTCACTCAAAACAACCCCAGGCGAGGAACGAAGGCTTCGAAATAGTCTCGTTTGTATGAAAAACGCACTCTGACCCGGTATTTTTGCTCCTGAGTGTATTAGTAGGATATATTTTTATAAAAAGGTAATAGAACCTAGTGACTCCTCTTTGAAATTATCAGTGTCATACACTATCGACATTAAGATAGTCGATAAAAAAAAACATTCACGCTCTGCTGAGAAGTAATGACAGTGTGACAAGATAACGGGCTCTAGTTATGTCAACTCTTATTTACTTTACAGTAATGGGGGCCTCATCATCATCATGTCGGCCGAAAGACGTCCACTGCTGGACATAGGCCTCCCCCAAGGCAAGGCTTTCCACTCAGGCCACCGCCAATGGGGGCCTAGTGAAAAACAATACGATAAAATGTCAGAAGTAGAGATGCAAAAATTACAGTTTTAGTGGTGGTACCACCTTTACCCACCGCCGAGCAGCAGTGTTCGCATTGCTGTGTTCCGGTGTGGGGATAGGACCGGTGAAAATACTAGCGTAGAAGCATTCCATCTCAGTCAGGGTTGGCAACGCATTTGAGGTCTTAGGTCCGTATTAATAAACTGATCTCGCCGGTAATGCTCGTCTCAAGATGCGTCAAAACTGACAGTTTTCTATGGTTTGACGTTAATTTGACGTATCTTGTGATGGGTATCTAAGTTAACATGAGTTTATTAATACGTCCCTTGGGATTGCAGTTTTGAGATTGCAGTCTTGAGATTTCAAATGTCTATGGGTCTCAGATCCCACTTACCATCACTTGGACTGAGTTTTCGCGTGCCTTCTTATTGCCATAAAAAAACTAATATCGTTTTACTGAATAGAATAGAACTCCTGTTGACCGTCGTGTTTAAGCGATACGACATTTTTTATTTATATTTGGACTTAATCCAGAACAACAATGGCTGGGAAAAAAATACTAAACAAAGCAGAAACAAATGTCATAATTATCTATCTATTAACACGACTGTCCAAAAAAACAGGAGTGTAATGTTTTCAGGGTTCATCTATGTATGTACGGTCACGGACGTAGTTAAATTATGACCCATCTAAAAAAAATAGTTTGAAGTTGTCAATGTTAATAGATATGGTATGTTATTATTAGTAACTTGTAAGAAACTCAACCTTATTGTTGTAGAATGTCAGATTGATTTTGGACTCAAGGTGGGTCAGAATTTTAACTTCTAATCTCCGGAGCTGATTTAGATCCATGTGGTATCGTTAAAATCCGTTCACCATCCCGGGTGACATGGATACCTAAACTTTTAAAATTGGAATACAACAATCGCAAAATATCAATTATTAACAGGCATACCGACGACAATATAAAAAACGCTGTCGTGTTTTTAGAGCTTGCCTTTTATTAAATTATTTATAATTATGTTTCTAAAGTAATCGCGTCAAGATACTGCCGACGGGTAAATAAAGAAAGTATTTTTTTGTAAATCAAATTTTTTTTTCCTCATAATTTAAAAAATAACGAGGAAAATTATACTTTGAATGGTCTCTCGAGAGACGTAGCGAAATTATTTAATGGATTGCGAAAATTGATAAAGTCTTTATTTTACTCAGATCTGTCTGTCACAAAAATGTTTTAGGCGGAAGAATTTAAAAAACGAACGTTTTTAATTTGGGAGAAGCTCCTAAATTTAGCAAACTTGCATAAAAATCTGCGCATTACGGTCTGTGCCAGTGTTGGAGAGATTGTCAAGTAAAAACGAGTATTACTGTTAAGTAAATACGAGTTATCAACACGTTCACAGAACGATAACAGGTCAAAATGATGTGGTATTTACAGCCTAGAATATCGGCCGTTTGGAAGCAAGCCTAGAAACAAATATCATTAAAACCTGTTCACAAGGTTAAAAGTTATACGTCAAAATATAAAAAAAAAAAACTAAATTAAAAAAGCGACTCACCTAGCTCCCCACCCATCCCGGCCCCCACTCCTATTCCCCTTTTTGAAAAAAACCCGAAAAATTAAATGGAGGAAGGGCTTTCTCCTTCGGCCTTTCACCACTGGCTGGGGTAGTATCCGCGGGAGTATAAACTCTAGTTGGTAATAGGGGCTGGTGTTTTTAGCCGGTGCGAGCCCGGCAGCACCTGGGCCCTCCATTGCCAGGTCTTAGGAAGGGATTTTTACCTCTGCCCCTTTTCAAGTAAAAAGCAAACAAAAGCAAGGACTTTCGTCTCTGGCCCTTCAGGCGACTACTAAAAAAAAGCTTCTCTTTTTTGAAGTGGCTTAATTGATGTGTTATGTGTCAAATTGTATCTTAGAGCAATGTTCTACAGCCCGTGTGGTTGCCGGCTTAGAATAGTACCACTCCATGGCTTCCCGTGGAAGTCGCAAGAGACGACTAAGGGAACAAAGGCTTGTAGTATTGTTAGGCTTGCTTGCAACCTGTTACTAATATACGAGTACACTGGTAAACATCTTAGCTTGTTTAGAATTATCAATCACTTCTAGAGTTGTTACCAACAACTCTGTAGCTCTGCCTACCCCACTTTGGGAATGAAGGCGTGAAGATATGTATGTATAATGTAGGGGTTTTGAACTGATAAAACATTTCATTGATTTGTTTAGAGGTAATATTGTTTCTATAACACGGAATATTAAATAAATATAAACTCTTGATATAAAAGCGACCAAATTCCGTAAAATCTAGTTAAGAAACATCCGGTCAGATCAAACTAGCTGTATTTAGAAAAAACTGCTTCCAAATACATTCATCCAAACATACACAGGAAACCATATAAACATTCAACATGTCTGTAAAAAACATTTCGTAATATCAAAGGCAACTTTTACGGCACTTAAGTACACAATGCGCTCATAGGACGAAACTATTTCTCTACAAGTCAGTGCACAATAAAAGGGAGGTCGGCGGGTCTGAAACGTGATCGATTACGGCTATAAGTCATTTCCCTAGAATCTATAGGTCGTATAAACTTTGACCTTAATCTGAGGGAATTTTTCAGGATAATCTGCGATTCAAGACATTGGAAACCGGGCAAGACCTTGTCGGAGCCCGCTCAGTGTAGGGTTCCGAAGCTGGTGAAAACAACAAGTAATTACTATTTTTTAGATGAATTTAGTAGATATAAACACATTAATGGCCTGTATCTCAAAAACCAATGATATCTACTTAGTCGTGATAGTTTTTCCTTAAATGTGTTATATGCGCATTCATTAAAGATATTTTTCAGATTTTTAGTATTTGTAGTTTTGGCTATAGGGGGGCCGGACGGACGACACTAGACTCTAACAAAAATTAGCGCTTTAAACCTAATATTTAATGAAAAAAATTCTTAATCGAAAAGTTGTTCAACCAAGACCTATCCAACGACATCCCACACTATGGGGTAGACGAGAAAAAAATGCATCACCACATTACGTGTAGGGGAGATACACTATTTTTTTGATTACAAGATTTTATTTTACCACTTTGTTGGCGTGACATGCCATCCATGCCAAATTACAACTTTCTAGGGGTTCCTAGTTTGACGACGGAATCCTAAAAATTGCTTGAAATTCTTATTATTTCGCGTGACACGACAATAAATTTCGTTCCACGTTGTCTTTTGTTTGTGTAGGTGCAAATACTTTGTTTTTCGGAATAACGTTTGAAAACTCAATAATTTAAGCAGTTATGTAATAACTAAGTTAATATTGTTTTGTCAAATAAAAGGCCGATTCCAGCAACATTAAATTCATGGTATAACATATTTATACTACACATACATACACATGGAATACGTATACTATGAAACAAAAGACAATCGCCGCACAGTCGGAGTTATTGATTTAAATTACTAATATGGTTTATATTATATGAGAACTGATACCTCTTAACGTAATGGTCATATGAAACTCCTTTGTATGAATCATAACAATAATGTACAGTACCTACAACTAAAAACGTGTAGTTACTTAATATTGCCATAAACCCCAACCTATATTGTGAATAAGGGTTTTATTATAGATATTATACAACTCTGCTTGGGTTAATAATATTATTAAAGCACACACCGGCTTATAACATCGTTTGCCTTCAAGTCATACTATGTATTATAGTGATAATAACACAGAAATAATGGCTACCCATTATTTTAGACTTAATATCTCTTAAACGGCAGAATCAATTTTGATAAAACTTAGTTAAGAACCGCATTCAGATCAAACTCCCTAGTTTTTTTTAATTGCTTCCAAATCAGTCTTTAGAAGCCACGATGTCACAGACATACATAGTTACACAAACACACACATACACACGCCCTCCCCTTTTTTTGTGCGGAGGTTTAAACTAATCACTCTGATTTACCGCCTTTATTTTCCCAAATAGTAGAACCAGCAATTTGTGATTCTGTCTGCGTTTGTATTTTATTACCCCAGAGGCGATAAACTTCTGAGCTGAATATTTCAAGAAGCATTTTTATATGGGATTGTATACGTATTAGGGTTGTTATAGCTCTCCATAGCAAAATTTCAGTATCCTCTGCACTTAAAAGGATATAATGGTAAACAGATGTTATTCATTATATTTAACACCCGACAAAAAAACGGTCAAGTGCGAGTTAAACTCGCGCACGGGGGGTTCCGTCTTTTAAAAAAAATGGTAAATGCAAAAGACAATACCTACTGATTTATTTTCCATACAATAAGGTCCATTTTGAGTACCCTACATTTTTATACAGGTTTTTAACCCTTTTACGCTTATATTACAAGGTGAGGATGGAATTACAGTCGAACTCCTGAAGGCGGGTGGTAAACCAATCCTTCAGACGCTGTTCAGCTCCGTCCTCCACGAAAGGAGAACGCCGAAAGCATGGAACAGAGGTGTGGTGGTTCTCTTCTTCAAGAAAGGAGATAAAACTTTGCTGAAGAATTATAGACCCATCTCACTTCTGAGCCATGTTTACAAGCTCTTTTCGAGGGTCATCACAAATCGTCCCGCGCGCAGGTTTGACGATTTCCAGCCTCCCGAACAAGCCGGTTTCCGGAAAGGCTATAGTACCGTAGACCACATACATTCGTTGCGGCAGGTTATACAGAAGTCCGAAGAGTATAACCTCCCCCTTTGCCTTGCATTTGTGGACTACGAGAAAGCCTTCGATTCCATCGAGACATGGGCTGTGCTGCAGTCTCTCCAGCGGTGCCAAGTTGAGTACCGATATATCGAAGTGCTGAAGTGTCTGTACGAAAACGCCACTATTTCTGTCCGACTACAGGACCAGAGCACGAAGCCTATTCCTCTGCAGCGGGGAGTCAGACAAGGAGATGTTATCTCTCCGAAGCTGTTCACCGCTGCATTGGAGGATGCTTTTAAGGTTCTGGACTGGATAGGACGAGGTATCAACATCAAGGTTCTGGAGTGGCGTCCGCGGACCGGAAGACGAGCTGTAGGTAGGCCTCCAACAATATGGAGTGACGACCTCGTCAGGATCGCGGGACCGCGGTAGATACGAAAAGCACAAGACCGGTCTGAATGGAAAGCCTTGGGGGAGGCCTATGTCCAGCAGTGGACGTCTTTCGGCTGACATGATGATGATGAATTGATGATGTTACAAGACAGTAGACATTGTTTAGGTATTTTTTTGTCTATTTGTTTTTATGACGGGTTTTTTCGGATCGGTTTTTTGCATATTTCTTTTAGTATTATTTGCCAGCCTGGAAACTGGAAAATGTCTAAAGAATAAACTTGTAACTATAAATCTTCAAAAGTATTTTAATCAGCCATTGGGGAAATGTGTCCCTTAGGGTAGCGTTGAGATATTTTTTCCAAAATTTGACACGGTTTTAATAGTTAACAAATTCTTTTTGCACGTCTTTGACTTAGCCCGTTGTTTCTTATAATTTAATTGGTTAAAAGTCTTCATTGACATAATTATTGTTGAAATGTTTATATTGCTTTAACCGTAATTTCTAAAATAGTTAGATTTATGAAAATCCTGATAAAATAACAGATTCTTAAAAACATACCTTATGGTTTACGATAATTATAACTTAAAACATATTATAACTAAGGCTACCTAATTAGGAAGTATGAAAATACCGTAAAAGAGATCACTAACAGTGAAATAAAAATAAAAATATGCCAAGAATAAGAAGAAGGACGATACAAGCATTTTAACCTGCTAATTAGACAGCAATTAGACAGAGAGATCCGATATGCACTGTCACGTCATGTAAAAGGTCGGCCATATAAACTAAGTACACGTTAATTCTGTTTTGCTAGAACGAGATAGGAATAAATCTTTGTTGGCTTATATATTGGTTATTTTTATAGCTATTTTTTTTTGTCAACAATTGAATGAATGAATGAGATTTTTCTCAAACACGCTCGGAAAAAACGGTTTTCCGATTGAAAGACAAGGACGGAAAGAGCCTCATTTTACTCCTTGGAGTAAAAAACCATAATTGAAAACACTTTCCGTCCATGTCTATATTTTTCTTAAAAATGCTGTCAATTTGCATACAAAATCAAAAGGACCAAGACAAAAATACCAAACAGCCAAGGTTTTTTAGCACAGTGCGTGTGTTTCTTTTTGAATTTGCATTCCAATTTCTATGGTTAGTATTTAAAAACAATTTACAGTCGGTAACATTCGTTCATTCTGCATAATTAAATTACTCGCTTTTTAAAAATGCATTTGTATTATTTCCTCACATGTTTGAGAAAAGCATTATGTATGCCTCGGCGGAAACGAGGATTTCCTGACTCGTATTTTAGCACCACCTCGTCAGGAAAACCCTTACTTTCCGCGCCTAGGCAACGATGTACTATTATCGAATCTATAAAAAAGTAAATGAATATTCCCTATTATGACAGACAAAATAGACTTGCTGGTCTATGGTTGAACTCTAACCTGTATGATGCTGGTCTTCCCAACGGCTGGAGCCCCCAGCAGTACCACCTTGATGAGGTCCAAGCTGTCAGGGCTGGGCTCCACACTCGGAGCTCCCGCTGTCATGGTGCCTCCCCCTCCCCTCTCCAGATAGTCCAGGTCCAGCTCTGAAACAAAGAAGGGGGCATGAAGTGTTGGTTCTGTGGGGTTAAAATAAGTTGCAGGGTTACCTGAGGCCCGTTTCATGAAGCTGCAAGATACAAATTACAAGCGGAAGTCTCTTTCTAAATCCTTTTGCTAGAAAGAGGGTTCCGCTTGTAATTTGTAACTTGTAACTTGGTGAAACGGACCATTGGACAGCACAGTTATTTTTAAAAACTTTTTAAAGTATTTAGTAGTCTTAAACATTTACTTCTATTTATGTTAGCATTTTGTAATTGATATGTTATATTTTATATTGTTATATGTATTTAATTGTAAAATTATTATTGATATTTGATTTGACCTTTATTAGTTTTGTGTATTGACATCGGAAACTGACCATTTATTACTTGTTTATCATTGTTGTTTTTGATTATTTGAGGGTTATTATATTATTGTATTATTGTAATATTATTTTATCATTTTGTATTAATGTTTTGTTGACGATATCAATGTAATTTCGTATTTTTTGACATGCAATGCAATCTATATTGTAACATTACATTGATAAATAAATAAACTAAACTAAACTAAACAAAATATAATATGTATTATTACTTATTTATTCATAAATTTACTAAAAATAAGCCTACCTTAGCTATTAGGTATGTTTGTTACTATATATGTCAATAAATATGATACAGTGTAAGATAAGGACAGAGTTCATTAAGGATACTTTAGCTATTGTGCGTTTATGAATAAGAGGGCATGTATTTATTTATTTTGTTTTTTTGTTTATATTACCTATAAACCAGCGGCGGCCCGCCTTCGCTTCGTTAAGGTTTAACAAAATAAAATTTAACCTTATTTGAGAGGCGGACTACACAACTGGTTGGCAACATCTGTTAATTGGATGTCAGAGACCTTTACAATATTATATCAAAAGACAGAATGCGTTTCGAATTTTTTGCGAACGGAACTTCACTGACGACCTTATTAATAAACTCATCTTGACTGTGAAGCCCGTCACAAGATACGTCAAAGTAAACGCCAAACCATAGAACACTGTCATTGACGCATCTCGAGACGAGCGTTAGAGTTGAGATCAGTTTAAAAATACGGGCCCGCTCTATAAGGGTCGTTATATTACAACTCTAAAACGCAGGCTTTTTGGGAAAAAATAAAAAGTTAAGCTGAAAACCAGTTTAGAACTAAACTAAACTAATAGATTATATAGGGTTCAAATCCCGGTAAGTGCAGATGTTTGTGTGATGTGCGCGAATATTTGTTGACTCATGGATGTTTTCTATGTATTTAAGTATACATTTCTCTATATAAGTATTTATATCGTTGTCTAGTATCCATGTTACCAGCCTAGAGCTTAGTTTGGGACTAGGTCAATTGATGTGACACTGTCCCCCGATGTTTATTTATTATTTATAATAAAAGATGCGCTGGAATATATTCTGTCAGGGCTCCGAGGGTTTATCCATATAAAGAGGTATTCATTGCTGTCTATACTATGCGCTTACGTCAAATACAAAATGTCTCACTCACACGCCAAACATGCTATGCTATGCAAATTATAACTTGATTCAAAAAATATATCTTTAAAGCTGAGTTGGGACCGTTTTGCAACCATTTCTCTGTGTCTTGTTCCTATTTTGACGACGTGCTGGCTTAGTTGGTAGTGACCCTGCCTACAAAGCTAGCGGTCCTGGGTTCAAATTCCGGTAAAAGCAGATATTTTTGTGATAAGCGCGAATATTTGTCCTCGAGTCATGGATGTTTTCTATGTATTTAAGTATATATTTCTCTATATAGAGCTTAGTTTGGGACTAGGTCAATTGGTGTGACATTGTCCCCTGATATTTATTTATTATTTATTGTATCTATGCAGTGTGAGTTTGTATTGTTGCGAGTAAATTTATCTTTATTTTTAAATCTTTGAATTATGACGGCTGTGGACAACGGTGACGTCACTTGCATTTTCAGTTGTCGCCTAGAGCCGACTGTTGCATTCAAAAGGTTAAAGGGTATAAACCAAAATAAATGTCCAGTTAAAGAAGAGTTTTGTCGCCGTAACGAAACTGTCGATTAACGTCAAACACATATATTTGTAACGAAATTGTAAGTTAGACATCATTTACTTAAGTGACATTTAAATAGCGTCTGTACCTAAGTATGTACATTTATTTTGGTTTTCACCGTAAAATTATGTTTTGACAGACTTCCGCCAACCATCATCCATATAAAACTGTTATGCCTCATCAAACTGGCGGATGAAAGGCTATGGGAATACTGCGAATAGCGGAGCTTTTATTCATAATACGGATAGTCGAGCTTGTTAAGCTCTCCCATTCGAGCCGCTGGGGCAGACGGGCTGGCACTTTTAATTAAAAACCATTTTACGGGGAACGTTCTAGTTTTGAAACTCAATACCGGCTTTAATACATTATTTAGCTATAGACATTTCAAAGAACTATAAACTAAAACTTCCCCTGGAGTTTAGATATTAACGACAAAGAGGTGAAATCTTAACATCAATCCACTACAATTTATTTCTCTGCTCGCCTTGTTGGTAGGAAAGAAACTTCTACCCGGAAGGTACTCTTGTCACGTGGCAAATGTTCAACCTTTGTTGTTGTGTCGGGTATTATATTTGATCTGTTCGTATGTTTGTATGTATGGATGTAAGGTTCGTTATTCTCTGTAGAAGCTGAACGAATGACCGACTTGACTTTGACAAACGAGGTGTCGTTAGATTTATCTTAGTGTCGCGCGAGAGCCTCACTGGATTTTTTAATTATTAAATAAAGGCAAAATGGCGGATTTAAAGTACTTACATTGTAGACGATAATTTCAAAACATGGAGTCAAGGTTTATAGTTTATAGATTACTTTTTTTCGCTGCTGTCACAATACAAACAGCCATTTAACTACTACATATCTTAATATTTTCTTATAATACTTATAATAAGTATTCTCACAAACAAATATGCACCGCGGATATGATCATAGTTCCTTCCTTCATGTTAAGAATGCAAAAACCTATACCCCGTTAATTTAAGTATATAACTAAATGTACACAAAAATACGTGATATAATACGTCAAAGTTCGACATAAGCATTCTGATTGGCTGTTTAACACATTCACCGTCAGCCACTGCTACGAGTGCTACGCTGTAGCCTGTAGCAGTATTTTTCCGCTATGTAGCCAGAATCTGCTACGATCACCCGACTATCGGGTTGTTGGGGCTGAATGTGTTGACAGAGCCACGTGGTTTGGTTTGTTTACATTTAAGTAAGCAACTAAACTAATGAAGTATACTGTGCTGACAATGCCCACGGGATTTTATTACTAAGCCTCCTTTGTCTGTCCGTTAGTCTGCCTATGAGCAGGCTGTATCTCAGAACCGTAATAGGTAGGCCGTTGAAATTTTCACTTAGAATGTATTTATATTGTCACTATAACAAAATATAATAAAAATTAAAGGAAACCTTCGTGTGAGAGTCGCACTTGGCCGATATTTTAATCTTAAATCATGTCATACCTTTTTTTATCAATTAGCAGGCACTTAGATATAAAATATATCCGAGAGGCAAAAGGAAAGCTAAGGAAGAATGGCGAAGTGAAATTTTTCATTACTGTTGAAATGGGGCTCCATTTCATCCAGTAAGTTAATTACTATCAAGGAAAAAGGCGCTAAGTGTACTCTATTAGGATTATTCGACGCTTATGCCATTATTGTTTCTTCCTAGTCGCGATTCTGCACAATATGAATTCCACACATATGCATTTCATCACATTCGTTATTCTTCACAGTCATTATTTTTGTACAATCCGGTTTCTTCCTAGTCGCGATTCTGCACAAAATGAATTCCACACATTTGCATTTCATCACATTCGTTATTCTTCACAGTCATTATTTTTGTACAATCCGCTTTCTTCCTAGTCGCGATTCTGCACAAAATGAATTCCACACATTTGCATTTCATCACATTCGTTATTCTTCACAGTCATTATTTTTGTACAATCCGCTTTCTTCCTAGTCGCGATTCTGCACAAAATGAATTCCACACATTTGCATTTCATCACATTCGTTATACTTTTACACAATCGCGTTTCTTCCTAACTGTTAGCTCGACATATAACATTATACCCGCGGCTGTCCAAAATAAAAGTCGAGTAAGGGATTTATTTTATATACGTTTGTCTAATGAAACCTACCTTGAATTGTGAGCTGCGTCGAATGCAAAAACACCTGTATTTCTATCGCAAATAGAATCAGATTTAAGGAACCTACCAAACCTAGCAAGTTCACTTCATACTTGCAAATAACTAATTCAAAAAACTAGCATGTGGCACATTTAATAGGTTTTTGGTCTTGAAAATGTCACTTGCTAGTTTTTTGAATTAGTTATTTGCAAGTATGAAGTGAACTTGCTAGGTTTGGTAGGTTCCTTAAATCTGATTCTATTTGCGATAGAAATACAGGTGTTTTTGCATTCGACGCAGCTCACAATTCAAGGTAGGTTTCATTAGACAAACGTATATAAAATAAATCCCTTACTCGACTTTTATTTTGGACAGCCGCGGGTATAATGTTATATGTCGAGCTAACAGTTAGGAAGAAACGCGATTGTGTAAAAGTATAACGAATGTGATGAAATGCAAATGTGTGGAATTCATTTTGTGCAGAATCGCGACTAGGAAGAAAGCGGATTGTACAAAAATAATGACTGTGAAGAATAACGAATGTGATGAAATGCAAATGTGTGGAATTCATTTTGTGCAGAATCGCGACTAGGAAGAAACAATAATGGCATAAGCGTCGAATAATCCCTCTATTACTGTAATGTAGAAGCTTTTTATTAGGGTGAGTCAAACAAGGAATCCTTATAGTTGGGGCCTGTCCGCCTGTCCTTAACTTAGATACTGATGGTAGGTACTACAAAGCTATTATTTGGCATATTTTTTATGTTACGCAGACAAACGTTGTTAAATAAATTCGTTAATTTTTGTGGGTTAGGCTCGTAAAACGCACTTCCCCGAAATGTGCACTTCCTCTAAAGGTGCACTTTTTTAGAAGGTTCATTTTCTCGGAAGGTACACTGTCTCTAAAAGTGCATTTCCCGATATATACACTTTGTCAATGGGTGCACTTTCCCAGAATATGCACTGTGTGTGCGTTTGAGTGCGTGTGTGTGCGAGTGTGAAGAAAGTCACTAAATAATGTGTTCCTTTTGAGAAAGTATATAGGAAAGTGTACATTTCGGGAAAGCGTGTGTTTTGGAAAAGTGTACTGTTTGAAAAAGTGCACATTTCGGGAAAGTTTCCAAATTGGGAAAGTGTACATTTTGGGAGTGTACATTTTGCGGAAAGTGCACCTTTGGAGAAAGTGCACATTTCGGGAAAGTGTGATTTACGAGCCTAATTCATTTTTGTTTACCCCTTATTCATTTAAAGCAAAGGTTTTTTTAATTATAATATCTAGTGACGTATCGTTTGATAACTCTTAAAAACCATTATATTCAGCCCAATGGAACTCTGACCCTCCATAGAACTGTGTCACAGTGGCGTTATGATTCAAGTCATAAGGAAGGCCAAACAAATTGTTTTATAATCTCACTGTGGCACAGTTCTATGGTGTGTCAGGCAGAATAAGTAATAATACAAGTCAGTGATCAGGGTTCCATTGAACGACAAATGATAAAAAAATCAGGAATCTATCACGAAAAGAAGCCGTTACTTTTGCTTTGCTGGTTGTGCTGTATTGGTAGCAAAGTATGGTGGACAAAAAAAGAAATACACAAGTATTTTAAACATTAAGTTTCACTATTAATTTTATATATTATTTATTTTGGGAAAGGCCTATGTCCAGCTGTGGACGGAATTGAGCTGATGATGATGATGATATTTCACAAATCATGAGCTTTATATGTATTTAAAACAAATGACTAAAATTTGTTCAACAGATTTGGCTGTCAGTTGTTTCACATCGATTAGAAAAATAAACATTTTTATTTATTAAATGACCTTTCTATGTTAACAGAAATCACAGAAAGGTAAATGAATTCTTTAAAATAGAGCACGCATTTTTTATTAGCCACCTCCGGCATATCCACCTCTTTGCCTTTTATAATTTAATGTTGAATTTATTTTAAGAACTAAAGTGAATATTCAATTAACGATCAGTAACTCGTAGTAACAATGACGGAACCCGTATTTTTTTAACGATAAATGAGGACCTCGAGATTAGCTCTCAATAATAACATTTCCTAATAAAAACGAATATTTTAAGCAAGAAAAATAAACAGGTTCTCGTTCATATCACCCAGTTATTCACAATTCTAATGGTTTTATGAAATATACTTTCACGAGAAAAATAAATCCGGAAATAAACTAACGTTAGCCTCTACGCTAGAGTTTATTAAGGCATGTGGAGTGAGAACCTTATTTAAAGCTTCGCCAGCTGCTGTTTAAGCTGCTATAAGTGTTTATAAGAGCATTTTTATAGTCTTGCTATTAAAACGGTAATTTAAATTAATTTAAATTAACTTCTGTTTGACCGTAGGGCCAGCGTTTGGAGCAGACCCTTAAAAGTTCTAAACTCCTGGTGATAGGGGGACTAAACACCCTCATCTGAATTATTGTCAAATTGGAACAGCTTGATTATTTGATAAAAACGTTTGATGTTAATTTTATTCTTGTATCGTTTTTCCATTCAAAAGTTATTTTAGTTATGTTAAACCGAACCGTTGGGGACGGCGAGCTCTAGAGAGTGTAGTGGAGACCACGAATTGGCAAACGTGGAGAAGGGCGCCCTCAGACTAGCTGGAGAGATGATATTCGCATGGTAGCTGGTGGCAACTGGAGAAGAAGAGCTGAAGACCGAGCTCAGTGGCGTGATATGGAGGCCTATGTCCAGCAGTGGACTGATGTGAGCTGATGATGATGATCAGTTATAAATACAAAAAAAACATAAAGTCGAATGTAAAATTAACAAAATTGGTATTTTATAATCGCTTTGTTTGCATACTTTATGGATGACCGCATTATGACCGCAAGAAAATTGGTTTTTTTTTCTGCGGTTACGGGTGATTTTTACATAGTTATTTAGAGGACCTTTAAATACAAATAGATATGTTTATATATATTTAATTTATGGTTAGGTCGGTACTAATAGTGCACCCAGGCATGAATATTTAAATATCTCGGCTCCAACGTACTTATGACAATTACATATGTTTATTTTCAATAATTCTATCATATTTTACGAATGCCCACTCACCTTGAAAATCTATGACTTTTACAAACGACAAAACCTTTACTTAAACCCCTTTGCTAATAAGTATAAATTAATAATCTATAAAAAGCAATCACAAAATATGGTACATATAATTCCAAAGAGTCATAACTCCGAATTCATCATGTCAGCCGAAAGACATCCACTGCTGGACATAGGCTTTCCACTCAGACTGGTCTTGTGCTTTTCGCATCCACCGCGGTCCCGCGATCCTGACGAGGTCGTCACTCCATCTTGTTGGAGGCCTACCTACAGCTCGTCTTCCGGTCCGCGGACTCCGAATTGGTCATTCATAATTCAGAATGCTTAGTTTTTATAGAAGACTTTTTTTAAATTGGTTTTAAATGAAATCTAACCTAACTGACGTGATAATGTATTTACATGCCGTCATGACAAAACATTCACGGATTCGTGCATTACAAGTCCAACGTTATTTGAAATAGTTTACAATAAACTTACCAAGGATCTTGTTCTTTTTCGTACAATTACCTCTCGTGTCATCATCCCTGTCTTTGCTCGTCAAATTGTCAAATCGGTTCATCTCAGAACCACCAAGTAACACACATCATCAATATATCCACACATTATAGTTTAATTGTTAAAAAACCAAGATAAAAATCTTCTACGCCAATATTCTCGTTATACTTTTAAATTATTCATTTCAATCTAGCACTCAACACTGTTTGAAACACATTCGATAACGTTCCTATTTCAAATATTTCCGTTCACGGATCTTTTTTCCGCTCACGTAATTTTGGCGGGAATTTTCGCATCAACACACGTGCGCTCTCCCTGACGTCACAGGACGAACTGCCGTCTGATGCCGCATCTTACTAGCGGTAGACCGTATCTGATTTTCATAAGATGCGGCGCTTTTTGTTGTTTTTGCTCAAGCAATAAAAGCGATTGGTTGTGTGATTTCCGCTGCGATGTTATGAAGAGTTTGCAGCGATTTGTTAGTGGCCAGTGTTGGTTTAAGCATCCCATCCCACTAATGCATCTTACTTAATATTATAAATGAGCAAGGTTGGATGTTTGAATGTTTGTTACTTCATCATGCTTGAAACATTGAACGGATCCGAATGAAACTTGGCACACATATAGGTTAGGTTCTGGAATAGGACATAGGATAGTTTTAACTTCGGAAAATTGGATATTTCCCGAGAGAGCAGCGATAAAACTGCTACGTGGACGAAGTGGCGGGTAAAAGCTAGTATATTATAAATGCGAAGCTTTGTGTTTGTGTGTTTGTTACTCTGCAACGGCATGACGCATTTGGATAGAATTTGGAATGGAGATAGTTTATACCCTACATTTAATCCAAAAACATAATTCCGAGGGTATAACGATAATCGAAATCTTTGATAGAAACGAAACTAACGTAACGACAATAGACGTCTGCATTAAAAATGCTCTTTATTTAGTATGAAACTTCAAAAAAATGAAATTACCTACTATAAAAAGTATTATAAAAAGATAAGCGACAACGTTCTAATACACATGAATTAACTGTATTCCACCCTCTATATACCAAATACAATAAATTATAAAGTAAAAAAATAAAATACATAAAAAAACTGGTTTACTATACTAGCGGCCCGCCAGCGGCTTCGCCCCTCTGCAAATTTTCGACATTCCCGGTGGTTTTTTTTCTTTCATACAAACCTTATCCTGCCAATAACGAATACATCAAAAAAGCAATCAGCCAAATCGGTTCAGCCGTTCTCGAGTTTTGCGCTTAGCGACACATACAGCGATTCATTTTATTATATAGAATGGCTTTAAAGAAATTCTATTTTACTATAGTAGATGTAGTGACTAAGATTGAAAAGGGCATGCTTCGATGGTTCGGTCATTTGGAAAGGATGGATGAAAGAAGATTGACGAAAGAGATATACAGAGCGAAAGTGAGTGGAAGGGTCGGAAGAGGCCGCCCTAGGCGCACTTTTTCGAATCAAATCGGAGAAATACTGGAAAAGGGCCGAATCTTAAGTACCCGAAACCGACGTGCGTGCATGACTCGATGTATGAATGTGGAAGAAGCGAAATACATTTGTCAGGATCGTAGCAGGTGGAAAGAAGTCGTCTCTGCCTACCCCTCTGGGAAACAGTCGTGATTTTATGTATGTATGTATGTATGTATGTATGTATTTTATTATATAGATTGGCTTAAAGGAAATTCTCCCCTCCCCTACCCCTAACGACTACTGCCAACCAACCTAGGTCATGTATAAGTAATAAATAAACAATATTATAGTGAAAAAATTGATCGGTCTTAGGCAGGATTCGAACCTACATCTCTGGCTCTCCGGACCAATGCAGGCGCACTACCACTTCTGCCACCAAGACCCTACTTAACTCCACGAAATTAGTGATCGCTTGCTTTTTCATACTCGAAGCGTATGCTGGCGCCATCTATAAAAGTGTCTCTCAGTTTTCTCCCTAAACATACGACAACTCCAACAAAAACAGAACTGGTAGAATTTAATAATCAACTCTTGCGCGTTATTACATCTTTTATAGCCAAAACACCTACGGAATACGAATTGGAAAACTTCGAACTGCGAGCGAACAATATTCCTATGGGATTTTATAATAAGTACTACTTGATATTTCATTTGAATAAAGAACACATTTCTGTTTCTTCTACAGCTTTTGTTTATCTGTACATGTTTTTGTTTATGTCTGTATGATCAAAAACGAGATGCAAATTTTCAGTAAATTGCAAATGGGATACTCCAATTTTTGACGATGTATGAAAATTTAAAAACCATTTTGAGGAATAGGCTTTTCATATCGATTCATAGTTAGATAAAAAAAAGTTACAATTAATTAATTATCATAAAATTTAAAAATAACTTTTATGCGGTCTTTAATGCGGTCCGAATTGCGCTATATCTAACTCTTTTGAGGTTTTACAAAAAAACATGCAAAACCTCTCCAATATTTTATTTTAAGTACAATTAAGTTATCTGGCTGACACCTAGGTTCGATGATAGCTGTTGTCATGTCAAAATTATATGTTTAAAATGGACTGAAATTCTTATGGTGAAATTAATATATTTTCACACCACAAGCTCGAAATTGCCCCATTATATATTATGCAAACCTCAGTTAAAGCAAGTCATTATAACCAACAGCTAACCAGCCGGTTATAATGAGATTCAGAACAATATTATAACCCGGCGGGTAATAATATTGTACTGAATCTTATTATAACCCGCTGGTTAATAAAGAGAATTGAATTCCATAGAAATGTTTGCTGTAGGTAGAACTTATTTGAAAGTCGAACTGGCCACTACAAGCCATATACGCAAAACAAAGAGAATAAAAGAAAAGCCGCGAGTATTGCAAAACGCTGCAGTATTAGCAGGAGGTTGAAGTTGAAAGATTAAAGTTTGAATAAAAATGTCTTGGGTCGTGCAGGAAGTTGCTGTATTATTTAATTGAAGTGTAGGTAATAAGCAAAAGGTCAAATTCTATATTGTATTGCGATGTTTATTTACATTATGTTTGAATGACGTTCGTCTATTATGTCTGTATGTATGTCTTTCTAAATATTAGACGAAATATACGTATTTTTCTAAATAGCTCCGCCATTTTTGCACAGGAAGTAGGAGAGATTAATTTCATTTGATAAATTATTTTAATGTCAATCACACTTTTAATCATGAAATGCTTTAAATTGAACACTTAGAAAAGGCTACTCTTTGGACTAAATGTTAAAACAAGCAGTTTCTTAAAACTGTAAGACTTTTACTAGACCTATCTTAGGATAAATACATACCTATAGTGGCCGGCCGTTAAGAAGTCAATCCTGAGCTGTCATCGCAGTACAATTTATAACCTATTCTTTGGTTTGAGGTTATAATTTGTACTGGAATGACAGCTGTCAGGATTGACTTCTTATCGGCGGGGAACTATAGATCAAAAACACGTAAGTTAAAGATTAGATTAAAGAATTAGGGGACAATCTGTATACATATTACTATGTACTTAACAGCCATTGCTATGATGATTATATTAGGGAAAAACCATATTTATTGTCATTGACGTGTTATTGTATTGTTTTGAACTCGGCTGCCATTATTGATAAGTAGGTATATACTATCGAACCAACGGAACCCTGACCCACCATGGAACCTTGTCACAATGATTGACGTACGATTGTCGTATAGCTTCGTATGACAGTCCTAACGTCAATCACTGTGACAAGGTTCTATGGTGGGTCAGGGTTCCGTTGGTTCGATAGTACATACATACATACATAAAATCACGCCTCTTTCCCGTAGGGTAGGCAGATACCACTTCATTCCACTTGCTACGTTCCAGACAAACTTTCCTCACTTCTTCCACTCTCATGTCCCTCGATACGCGTGCGACGGTTTAGGGTCTCCTGACCTGGCCCTTTCTTACCTACCTATATGTAACGAAAAAAACATTCAGCTCAACTTGGAAAAAAACTCTCTTAACAAGCTTATGTTTTTCAACGGCATAATCAGATAACGCTTCCAAACTGTTATTACATACGAGTATGTAATAATATGTATTAAAAAGTTGATAATGTCCGCCTGTACGAGAATATCGCCGAGGCGTGCCGATTAAACAAACTAGGTATAATTTGAAAAAAACGCACCGGTTGATCCTTTTCGGAGATACGACGTTTTATTTTTATTTTTATGGCATAGAGAAGGCAAACGAGCACACAGGCCACCTGATGGTAAGTGGAAACTGTGACCCATAGACATTCGCATTCGACTTCGACTGCAAGCCTAAGGCCCGTATTAATAAACTGATCTCAACTCTAACGCTCGTCTCGAGATGCGTCAAAAATGACAGTGTTCTATGGTTTGGCGTTTACTTTGACGTATCTTGTGACGGACCTCACGGTCAAGATGAATTTATGAATACGGCCATAAGACTGCAAATGCGTTGCCAACCCTGAGGACTAAGATGGAATGCCTCTATGCTAGTCATTACACCGGCTGTCTTAACCCCAAACCGGAACACAACAATGCGAACACTGCTGGTGGCGGTAGGTTAATGGATAAGATGGTGGTAGCTATCCAGACGGACCCTGCACAAGGTCCTACCACTCGCAAATGCGACTGACGATACAGATATAAAGATACAGCCATACGGTATCCTTATAACATCCCACTTTTGGCGTCGGTGTTTATAAATACGATGAAATATCAACCTTATACATAGTAAAACATGAAATTCTTCTCTGATCCCGGCCTAGATACCAGCGGGTCAAACATGGAATATCGTTTTGTGGAACATCGAAAAGCCATTTACCTAAATAGCATTACTGATACTAAAATCGGGCTCACAAAATAAAAAAGTTCCAAGTGGACACTCCTAATACACTCAGGAGCAAAAATACCGGGTCAGAGTGCGTTTTTCATACAAACGAGACTATTTCGAAGCCTTGGTTCCTCGCCAGGGGTTGTTTTGAGTGAGTTTTAATGGTGGATACTGCGAGGTTCAATAGAAGATGTCACAAGTTCTTAAGATACCTAACTGATCGCACAATCAGTTAACATCACAGCGGGAGAGTTTGGGTCAGCACTTGGATTTCTTTACATTTTATTGCCATTTTAGATGTTTTTCTGAATATGCACAATTCCGGCGTTAGCCGCAGATTTATTCAGTTGGGTATCCTAGGCACTCTGGAAGTCCTGCATCGATAACCAAGGCTTTGAAATAGCCTCTAGTATGAAAAACGCACTCTGACCCTAAAATAGTTTTTTTTAAGGGTTAGAAAGTCTAAAAACTTCAGAGGATTAAGATAGAATAACAAACAATTTTGCTAAGTATTGGATACAGGTTAATTTTAAAATAGAGACACTTTTAAAAGAGGGTTTTTAATACTTTTGGAGACGTAAACTAAAAACGCTCGTGATATGGCACTACGGCTGTGGTCGGTGTTTTTAATTACACCAAAAACGGTACTCCGTCCACGGCCGGCTATTTCCCATTGCATTTATACGAAGCACGAACTTTGCGCCGTCTTAGGCTTTAACACAAGCTGCTAGTGTCACAGCACAAAGGCTTTAGGGCAACCTCAATCTCATGCGCTACCCTACAAGGGGAACAAAGCGTGTTGGTACACATCACGGCTGTGGACGTAACGGCCGTAGACGAGCTGCCACAATATGTAAGACTTTTTTTTCTTTGCCCCGCGGTGACTTGAACAGCTACTACCGCGGGAATATGGCGTTTCCACTATGAAGTGATTTCGCCAGTGTCAAGTATATATAAGTATAAATCAATATAGTAATAAAACATAATCCAATCTTCTCTAGGAAGATTGGTGGCAACGTTGTACGGTGATATGTAGGACAGAGGCCAAGATAGTTTTAACCTCTGTATCACTGCGAGTCCACTTGAAACGAGAAGTAAGATGCCAGGATACACGAAATAAGTCCAAGTCTTCTATCACTGTGCGACACAAAAGCATTAAAAGTACAAATCACTAACAAAAAAGAACTTTGAACACCAAAATACACAAAAATAAAAACTAAAACAAATTACACATCCCCCATCTTTTGACGTAGCAAATGGCACAAGACTTTTACTGTACGAAATTACACACATGTATTTTCCGTCATAAAGTGGCACAACGTTTGACACAACGTTAAATGTGGCAGTTCGCCGATGGCCGTAGAAAATGTTATATGAGATTTATTTTTGCCATATCATGCAATTTCGAGGATGGTTTACATAATGTTCACAAAGGGACATGATATAGAGTGGATTCATTCATTCATGTCAGCCGAAAGGCGTCCACTGCTGGACATAGGCCTCCCCCAAGGTTTTCCACTCAGACCGGTCTTGTGCTTTTCGCATCCACCGCGGTCCCGCGATCCGGACGAGGTCGTCACTCCATCTTGTTGGAGGCCTACCTACAGCTCGTCTTCCGGTCCGCGGACGCCACTCCAGAACCTTCTGACCCCATCGGCCATCAGTCCTGCGAGCAATGTGCCCCGCCCACTGCCACTTCAGTTTAGCTATTCTTCGGGCTATGTCGGTTCCTAGGTCCTTCCTAGGTCCCGGTCCGGTACCTTAGTTCTACTGCGGATAGATTGGATACAGCAAGATAAAATAATAATTTACGTTTTATTGAATTGTGTTGTTGTATCTGTGATCTGAATTGTTCTATTTTAAGCTACAACAGCCACAGTGCCCGCAAAGGTGAAAAATCACCTTTTACCAGTAATAATTTCTCATGATAAACCGCTTTAATAAGGTAGGCACTCAATGACAGAAGCTTTGTCTGCTAAAGGTGATATTTGATTTAGTCGGGTTGTATATATTGCTCTCAAACGGTATGTATGTATGTATGGATACCCGACCAAATATGCGAGCAGCTGGTCTAGGTATCTAATACTCTGACTTTATCTTTCTTTTACTAACAATTCCATCTTAGTCCTCAGGGTTGGCAACGCATTTGCAGTCTTATGCTAATGTCTATGGGTCACAGTTTCCACTTACCATCAGGTGGCCTGTGTGCTCGGTTGCCTTCTCTATGCAGTAAAAAAAAAAAATGACAGGTAGACTGTAACCATGAGATAATGCAAATGGTTTGAAACGTCAAATTCATAAACAGTTTGCTATCGAGAAATGAATGTTAAAAAAACTGTTATTTCGGTACCGAAGGCTTTTAAAATGAATATTGTACTCGAAGTTTAATTTTATAGACGTTCTTAATTTATGTCGAGAAACTTAATTCAGGTCTTATCATCCACTATAATGTCACGGCAAAATCAAGATTGTCTGTTACGACACGAATTTGAATAATGGATCTAAGCTTTTCGCTTAAAGATCCAATTTAAGATTCAATGTTGAAGTCAAGTGTTGTTTCATTATATTTGGTCTGATACAATGTAAGAAATTTTTAAAAGATCTTAAACCTAGTGACGTTACTTTTTACTATTTATGCATTTCACGATAAAATGTAAGTGTTATTTTGTAACTTTTTTAAAGTGCTTACAATTAATTCACATAGTTTCTTGGTACAGCACGCGTGAAGTCTGCACCACCTAAGGTTGTCGGGAAGAGATCGCTTATCAGCGATAAGACCGCCGGTTAATTACCTGTATTATTTTTAATAGTGCTGTTTCTCTGTAATGTTTTCGTTTGGTGTTCAATAAATTTTGTATTGTTACTTTTTACCTTAACCTAAAGAAAAACATTCGAAAAATGGAAATTCTATATTAGCGACTATTATCCTAACATATCGCTAATAAATGTGAGAAAGAAACCACAATATCAAACGAAATAAAACCAATAAAAACTAACGGCGTGCTCAGCAGAACATAAATTTACTTCCAAAGCGCAAACTTGGCGAACTGCATTTTGCAGTGCGAAACAACAATATTGTTCATGGACATGCTATTACGATGCATGGAATAAACTTCGAAGTTGTGCAAATATGGATGTTGTTTGTGTTGTTAGCCGGAAATAACATCTATCTGGAATATTATTTCAAAAAATATATGTTTCATTATTTGATGAAAATAAAAAAACGACATGTCTTTGCCGTATATACGATAATGTCTTGTAAATCAATTAACGCCGGCAGCACTCACGTAAAACTGTCACGTTCTGCCTCATTGTCACGTTCTTCCTCAGCCGAGCGTGCAAACGAGAGTTTCTTATGACGTTAAAATTATCGTCCGTAAACCGACTTTACAGACAACCAAATATTGAAATAAGGCTCCAAGAAATATAATTAATCTATTTAAAATAATCGTCAATACCCGTTTTAGGGGGTTATTTTTGAATAATCCCATCGTCAATATACTAAAGTAAAAATTCATGCCAAAAGTAACTTGACATTAAACGTGAGAATAAAAGCCTCTTTGTCCCAAGACTTATCCTCAGATTAAACTTTGCACGATAGCTTACGCGTTCTTTTATTTGCCTGCACCCTTACCATGAGGTACAATTACCGTACTCGCTAGCGAGTCGAATGTTCTGTGCGAAACGTGAATACAGTATTATTATAGAGTGCGAGGGACAGAGCATTCCACCCGCTAGCGAGTCGAATGCTCTGTGCGAAACGTGAATATAGTATTATTATAGAGTGCGAGGGACAGAGCATGCCACTCGCTAGCGAGCACGATCACTGTGACTCATGAAGGGTACAGATAGAGTGCGAACATTCCACTCCCTAAATAGTACGGTAATTGTAACTCATGAAGGGTACAGTATTGTTATAGAGTGCAAAGGACAGAGCATTCGATTCGCTGGCGAGTACGGTAATTGTAACTCATGGTAAGGGTGGTGACGGATCCGACTGAGTAATATTGCGTGAACAGTAATCCGGATAACGGATTCAGATTTACTGAAAAAGTCTCGGTCTCAAGTCCCTGTAAGCTTTCCCAATCCAGATTAAGCTGAGGTGAAGGAAGACTTGAAAAACCGGGCCGTTATTACACAAAAACTATAACGAAAGAACAACAAGTATGAACTAATTCTCTATTTAAAGTTATTTGGTGCTGTCTTAGATGATCACTTTAGTCAACTGTATCTCAGGATCCAAAGAAGTCTACTTAGATAATATACCTTTAAAATTTTATTCAGTGTTTTATTTAAAATAACGTAGTATGAATAGTTATTTAATCTTAAGTTAATGTGAAAGTAAACACCTCACTGGAATTTTAAAAGCACCCGATTATCGAGTAATAATGTTAATTTGGTTCGTTTGGTCGTTTTGACATCTAATCAATTCGCACAGACTATATAAACGAGAGGGTGTCTATACTTCTGTCAGTCATTCTTTTCACATCCTTAGATTTATTTTACAACTTGAAAAGCGAAGGTATATTTTAACATTAGAACATCGAGTCTTAGATCTTGGGATCTTTTAGAAACTATACTTGCGTGTAAAACCAAGAAACAATAAAAAATAATAATATGTAAATGAAAGAAAAATAACCAATTTAAAAGGAAAACTATCTCAACTAAGTACACTTGATTGGTTCTTGAAATACAGGTGACTATGGCTCGTATTAATAAACTGATCTCAACTCTAATGCTCGTCTCAAGATGCGTCATAAATGACAGTGTTCTATGGTTTGGCGTCTACTTTGATGTATCTTGTGACGGGCCTCACGGTCAAGATGAGTTTATTAATACGGCCCTAAGGCTGCGTTTCCACCAGAGATGTGCGAGGATGCATTGCGAGGGATGTGTTTGTCATTAGCCAATAGAAACGCTTCCACCAGAGCTAAGCTAAGCGAGGATAGGTAAATGAAGCGTTTCTATTGGTTAATGACAAACACATCCCTCGCATCGCATCCTCGCACATCTCTGGTGGAAACGCAGCCTAAGAGTGTTTATACCTACTAAAAAAATATTGTGTTTGTAGTTAACGACGTCAGAACGCTACAGTAAGCATGATCCGACATGCTCTTGCCCGGCTTTTTACTTGGTAACATTTTTATTTTTATATAGAAATGAGAAGGCATGCGAGCATTTAGGCCACCTGATGGTAAGTGGGATCTGAGACCCATTAAACATTTAAAATCTCAAGACTACAAGCACAAAATTGCAATCCTAAGACCTCAAAAGCGTTGCCAACCCTGAGGACTAAGATGGTATCTATGCTAGTCATTACACCGGCTGTCTTATCCCCAAACTGAAACAAAACAATGCCAACACTGCTGTTTGGCGGTAGGTTAATGGATAAGATGGTGGTAGCGATCCGGACGGACCCAGCACAATGTCCTACCACCAGTGTTCCACTGAAGTGAGTATTTGTTTGCGACTTATGAATTCATGTCGTAAATTTTCTGCTCTAATTAAAAACAATAAGCGTACGAAATTCATTTTCGCAATAAAAGTTTTAAAGTATCGTAAAGGCGATGACCACAGAATATTTGTATCAACAATGTTACAATGCGAGTAGTAGATGAATAAAAGAGGGGGGACGATGTTGGCCACCCGTTCTGCCTTCCTTAACAAAATGGACGCCATTTGGATAGTCAAAGCAAATTTAACCTCCTACCTTAAGAAATACATACATACATACATAAACTCACGCCTTCATTCCCAGAGTGGGGTAGGCAGAGCTACAGAATTACCAACAACCCTAAAAACTTGTTGATAATTCTGTAACCACATTTTGCACAATCAGGCTAAGATGTTTACCAGTGTATTAGTGACAGGTTGCAAGCCCATCGCCTAACAGTACTGCAAGCCTTTATTCCCTTAGTCGTCTCTTACGAAATAAGGTCACTTATTACACAGAAAAGATTTTTGTACTCGTCTTAATCTCACAGCCATACACTTACGGAATTTGTCCTTTAATTTACTCGTACCAAGTGTTCGCATTGTCGTGATATGGGATGAGACAACCGTTGAAATTACGAGCATTGAGGCATTCCACCTTGGTCCTCAACTTTTGCAAGGCATTTTCAGTCTTAAGATTGCGATCTTGTGATTGTAGTCTTGAGAATGCAAATTTCCAATTTCAAATCCCAATTAGTTCCACGAGGTCTGTGCGTTTGCCTAAAATCAAATAATATACAATAAATAATAAGTAATTTTTTAGTAGATTAGGTTCCGTGGGAAACTCTTTTTTTTTATAGTAACAGCCAAAACTAGACTTATTTCATTTGTCTTTTAATAATGACTAAGTTACAATAGATAAGGAGCTCTGTTCTACTTGGTTAAATGGTCAAATAATAGGCTATTTGACTAATTTTAGAAAACGTTTTTAAATGATTCTTTATCACATAACAAGCACACATTGATATTTCCTTGAGACTCTACTGTATTATCAATAAAAATGTAAGTTAAAGTTTAAATTTTCAAAACAACGCGACAAACGCTGTTTCTATCTATGGCGGACTAGTGTGACGTCACACGCAAGTAAACAAACAAGTTCATTTGACAGCTTAGCATATGAAGTGAATTTCGGGTTTGTTTTGTTTACTTGCATGTGACTTCACATCACAGATTATAAAGTATTTCTAACATCACATAGCGTTTTTGCCACAGATTAAATTAAAAAAAATATCCTTATTATTTCGTGTAATTTCCAAAAAATTAGACATAAGTTAATGTGAAATAAAGTGAAATACGTTATTTTACGCTAGTATCAGATAGGATGACCACAATTTGTAGTATATTTTCAATGTTGTCAAATAGCCTATTAAGAGAATTCTAAAGCGACTCTAAAATCACGTTGCTGTCAAAAAAAATCCATTCAAATTTAGCTCCGGGCGAAAACATTTCTCGACCCCTAAATCAAGTTCAATTTTCACGATTTTTGAATATGTTGTAGTTATTATAAAGACCTAGGTCTGTACGTTTCTGTTTTTTGTTTTTTAAATTTGTTTTGTTATTTATATATTTTCTGTGAAAGGACAACGTACGCGGGTGGTAGAACCTTGTGCAGGGTCCGCCCGGATCGCTACCACCATCTTACCCATTAACCTACCGCCAAACAGCAGTGTTCGCATTGTTGTGTTCCGGTTTGGGCATAAGACAGCCGGTGTAATGACTAGCATAGAGGCATTCCAGCGTAGTCCTTGCGTTGGCAACGCATTTACAGTCTTAGGCTTGCAGTCTTGTGAATGCGAATGTCTATGGGTCACAGTTTCCACTTACCATCAGGTGGCCTGTGTGCTCGTTTGCCTTCTATATGCCATAAAAAAAAGTACAGACATAGTTTTTCATGATTATTCGTTTTTAAGAGAACAAGGCGATAACATGGCACTATGGTATGACCTTGTAGCATAGAGGCCGTGTTCGTAAGAGAAAGCCACCTCAAGAGGATTGTGAAGCTGTGTCCATACAAATTGCGATATAATTTCTCCCCTTAAATCCACGATTTTTGATTATATTGTAGTTCCTATGAAAAATAAGGGGCTTTCCTTTCAAAGATTATATTCCCGCTTCCCCGCACTGTCTCGCTCGCTCACTCGGCAGCTCTGGACGTGCACTGTCTCGCCACCATCCATCGTGTCCGAATCTCTCAATAGAACTGAACTGAATGTTCTAATTTCAAAACGTGTGTGTTACTCATTCTTCAGAAACATTCTTTCAGAAACATTCCACTGTCTCACCCATTTGCTCGCTACGTGTGATCAAGGCAAGCTTCACCTCACATCTCTTTGACGTAAAACTAAACATTGCTCCCGGTTCAATAGATTAATAACAATCCGGTTCATCATTGAGATAATATACAAATGTAATGGTTATAAGCTAAGATATTATGGAATAGAATAGTTGTAATAACACAGGTCAGACAAGCGTGAGTAAATCTATCAACCAAGGGCCGTCATTGTATCTGTGATGTTTTTTATTCCAAGGTTTTAAAGGAGGGCACTAGAACACTAACAATTTATGTTGTCATAACTAGAGAGCGGATTTGAAATTTTGACTAGTGGCTAGGTTAGATAGATGGATATATTTATTTATTATATATCATGTTTATTAGTCTTAATTACAGTTATCTTATTAATGAATTTCAATCTTATAGATCATTATATTCAATAAATCTTATTCTTGCAACATAGTACAAATATTAAGCATTTAGGGAACAAGCCCACCAATCTAACAAACCAACCAGTGGTAAGTAAGTTTTTACAAACTTACTTAAAACTACACTAATCTAACAAACCGGCTGTTTTATTTGTTAGATTAGTGTAATTTTAAGTAAGTTTGTAAGCTTTTTCGTTTGTTAGATTAGTGTAGTTTGAAGTAAGTATGTAAGTTCTGTCGTTTTTTAGATTAGTGTAGTTTGAAGTAACTTTGTAAGTTCTGTCGTTTTTTAGATTAGTGTAGTTTGAAGTAACTTTGTAAGTTCTGTCGTTTTTTAGATTAGTGTAGTTTGAAGTAACTTTGTAAGTTCTGTCGTTTGTTAGATTAGTGTAGTTTGAAGTAACTTTGTAAGTTCTGTCGTTTTTTAGATTAGTGTAGTTTGAAGTAACTTTGTATGTTCTGTCGTTTTTAAGATTAGTGTAGTTTGAAGTAAGTTTGTAAGATCGTTCGTTTGTTAGATTAGTGTAGTTTGAAGTAAGTATGTAAGTTCTGTCGTTTTTTAGATTAGTGTAGTTTGAAGTAAGTTTGTAAGTTCTGTCGTTTGTTAGATTAGTGTAATTTTAAGTAAGTTTGTAAGTTCGTTCGTTTGTTAGATTAGTGTAGTTTGAAGTAAGTTTGTAAGTTCTGTCGTTTTTTAGATTAGTGTAGTTTGAAGTAAATTTGTAAGTTCTGTCGTTTTTTAGATTAGTGTAGTTTGAAGTAAGTTTGTAAGTTCTGTCGTTTGTTAGATTAGTGTAGTTTGAAGTAACTTTGTAAGTACTGTCGTTTTTTAGATTAGAGTAGTTTGAAGTAACTTTGTAAGTTCTGTCGTTTGTTAGATTAGTGTAGTTTGAAGTAAGTTTGTAAGTTATGTCGTTTGTTAGATTAGAGTAGTTTGAAGTAAGTTTGTAAGTTCTGTCGTTTGTTAGATTAGTATAGTTTGAAGTAAGTTTGTAAGTTCGTTCGTTTGTTTTTGCAACAAACTGTATGTAAATAAAACTATTCTATAGTAATAAAAGGAGTTTTACACAGCTCAAACATAATAGACCCTATTTATTACGTGTAATACATACTTAATTACTTGTATAACTCAAATCCGCTCTTTAGTCAAAACATATACGGGTACGGGATATCTTTGTGTTTCCATAGTAATTTTCATTAAAAAAAATAAGTTTCTATCTCAAAAAAATCCATCTGGTTATTTGGTGCTGTCTAGGATCATTTTTAGGAACTAGGTATAAACGGTTTAGTTGCCTGTATAATGTCAAGCATCAATAAGCATACGGAGTCGTGTTGGTTTTCGATTTAGTTTTAGTTTTTTTTTGTTCTATGTTTATGTTATGTTTTATGTGCTCTTATTTAAGATAGAATACAGATTTTAGTTACTTTTAGTTTCGGCTTAAAGAGGAGGAGAAAATTAGTTGGAATGTGTAAGAGAAGCTCCTAAAGAAATCATGCCATTATACTCGAGATTTTTATAATATAATAGTTTAATTTATGCGCTTACAATCACTAGTTATATGCGGCTTTATTATTCTATTATACGAGTAGTCTAAAACCGTCAATGGATGCCATTAATCTTCCACGAAGCCCTTTATGTGTAAAACAATGGGTTCTTGTTTCAGAGGTTAACTTGTGAAGGGGCAGTATAATGAAACTACCCCTATCCATTAGAGCCTCAGTATATAATAATACGCGTGAATAATTGATTTGTTGACGTACGGTGACGGAATTTATATTGGGTTTCTTTAAAGATTAATTGATATTTCAAATAAATGTTTATAGGAGCAAGTATAAAACCTGGTATTTACTTTTCACGGAAGTCTCTGCTCTTTGTTTCGGCGACGCGCTGGCCTAGTTGGTATATCGACCTAGCCTACGCAGCTAGCGGTCCTGGGTTCAAATCCCGGTAAGGGCAGATATTTGTGTGATGAGCGCCAGAGATGCTTTCTATGTATTTAAGTATATATTTCTCTATGTAAGTATTTTTATATCGTTGTCTAGTACCCATATTTAGTACAAGCCTAGAGCTTAGTTTAGGAATTGGTGTGACATTGTCCCCTGATATTTATTTATACTCGTCATGAAGACCAGGCCACCAAGTAGCAGTGTTTGCATTGTTGTGTTCCGCTAAGGGGATAAGACAACCGGTGAAATTGCTAGCATAGAGGTATATCTCAGTCCTTAAGGTGGAGGTCTTAAGAAGAGGCAGTATGAAATGAAACTACGCAGATTCATTAAAGCCGTATTAGATGATAAAACGCGTGAATAATTAATTTATTGACCTACTAACTTTTGCTTGGGCTCAGGAACTGTAATTTTATAAAGGAAAAAGACATCAGTGGGTTTAGGAAACATTGGTACTTCAAATGGTAATTAAAAATAAATTACTAAAAGTTCTTTTAATTCTATTTTTCGATAAACGTAATCAGGTATATAACCAGGTAATATTTGGGTGGGGAAGGTCAAAAACTAAAATGGAGGAAAAAAACTTGTTTTAGGTACGCGGGAAAAAGTTAGAATGATTATGCCAAAATAAACAGCAGCTTGCAGCAGTAGGTACTTACTAATTAATTCGTTTGGTATTTTTTATCAAACAAACATAATCTTATTAACGAATATAACATCCAATATCGGTAGGTAGTTAATTAAAATGCACAACGATTTTTTTCCACGATTTGCATTATGTTAAGCTTAAAAAAAATTATCCGATTGTGTTAGGAGCGCTATGTTATGAGTATGCATGTCTGTATGTATATTTGTTTTGCACGCTCTGCAGCCTAAACGGCTTGATGTATTGTAACATATGAGGTATGGTTAGATTGGTCTGTGTTGTAGAAGTGCCATGGGTTGCATATTCTATAGGCTTCATACATTCGATTAGTATGTAATTTGTCTAATAAACAAGTAATTGCAGTTTTTTAATACAAAGTTTTTTTTTTGTTATTAATTATATTATTAGTCCAGCAGTGGACTGCAATAGGCTGAAATGATGATGATGATGATGATGATATAATGGATTTTTTCGCCACCTTTTCGCCATATATTACTTAGTATATTAACCGCCTGTTTCACAATCGACAAGTAAAGCACATTTGACAGATAAATAAATTGAGCCCTTGCTCTTTCTTACACTTGAAAATAGACAAGGAGAGAGCCAACTTTAAATGGCAGATAAATTTACTCGTCGATTGTGAAACAGGCCCTAAGTTTAATATAAAATACTTATTATCGAATAAACAGTCCGGTGCAAATCGTGGCCTATTCGGATCTCCTTCTACACTCAGGAGCAAAAATACCGGGTCAGAGTGCGTTTTTCATACTAAAGAGGCTATTTCGAAGCTTTGGTTCCTCGCCAGGGAATGCTTTTAGTGAAATCTGATGATGAATACTCTTATTTAGCACCGATACAGGACTTCCAGAGTGCCTAGGATACCCAACTGAATGAATCAGCGGTTAACGCCGGAATTGAGCATGTTCAGAAAAACATCTAAAATGGCAATAAAATGTAAGGAAATCCAAGTGCTGACCCAGACTCTCCCGCTGTGGTGTTTAACTGATTGTGCGATCAGTTAGACCGTATCTTAAGAACTTTTAACCTCCTCTATTGAACCTCGCAGTATCCACCATTAAAATTCACTCAAAACAACCCCAGGCGAGGAACGAAGGCTTCTAAATAGTCTCGTTTGTATGAAAAACGCACTCTGAACCGGTATTTTTGCTCCTGAGTGTATTATGCCTCACGACGCGATGTCTCATCATCCATTGATTGACTTTTCTCGATCCGATTGCTCGGCTCCCACGAAAGTACCTACTGACGGATAAATTTGGTCCTCGGTGTGAAGTGGAGTGTCGCGAATGTCTTTTGTTTTAGCTTAACATCGTGTGATCGATCTAGATCAATAAATTAAGTTAGTTTTATAAACCTCACTGTATCTGCACCTTTGTTAAGAGACATTCAAGTTCACTTCAAAAATCAAGTGTTCGTTTCTTGAAGAGTTCCTCCGGCGGCCCTAGCTCGTTTTTAGCAAAAGGCTTGTTAAATATTCAATTGATTTCTTGTTAAAAGTAAATAAACATCAAGAAGCTCTTTTGCTCCGTTAATATTTTAACAGCGTTGTCGGCGTATTTTTGTTTTAATAACTTATTAAAAATAATTATTAATTGTACACGGTATTAATCGAAATCTAGATAAAATATAACACCAGTTTAATTAAGAAATAATTAGTGAATATAGAATATAAATACGAGTGGTCAAGCGAATATTTTCAGTTGCAACTCACTAGTCGCCATGGCTGTGTTACATACTGTCTTCTGTCTGTTAGTTGGTGTTGTGCTTCAAGAAGTACTAAGCCGAGGTAAACATATATTTTTAATTACCTACTATTTCCTAATTTACTGGCTTTTTACGGGGAGACGGAGGCGCCTTAGCATAGGGGCAGATTAGAACGTGTTGATTTTTGAAGGCAAGCATTGTAAGAATTCTTGCCGCTATTGTTTTTTTAATGTTCGCAATATTGCGTAGGCCAAACATCAAGTCAGAACGCGCGCGGCAATAGCTGTTAAAATGAGTTATAAGGTTTCGTTGTTTAGGCGTCCTCTGAGTTTAAAATAAAAATAAAAATGGCTGACTTATATGGATGTACCCCAAGTACAGTCTTTTATCGAGTAAAAAATATAAAGAAAACTTTGATCCAAGAAATAAAAATTACAAGTAAATACACCGTTGCTGAAATATACACAAACGATGCCGAAAAAATGTTAGAACACTACATAATAATATTAATAAGATCCAAATTTCCAATGTTTCCATTTTTAAAACCATTTAAAACGATTGTGCAATTTCATATTTTTTTGTGGCCGAAGTCAAATCTGACTAGATTAAAAATAATAGATTTAAAAGTTTAATAAATGTTTATGTTCCTGTATGTTATGGTTATGTTCTAAGTATATCCCAATAAGTATCGTTGTATTTACAATGAACAAGCCCTCTGTTCTTATAATATCCTGCATTCAATAATTGTCTTCAAAACTGCCCCATGTCAATTCAAATGTGCCTTGGGGAGGCAGATTCGAACAAATTAGCCAGATATCAATGAACTAATTGAAGAATTGAAGTTTTTATACTGATCAAAAACTAAGGAAGCTACGAAGAATCTGTTCTTTTTAATATCGCTTTACAATTGATTTAAATATGTGAAAAACGTGCTAAGGTGCCCGTATCCATCTCCTGTACATTAAAAAAAAAAGACATCCATTAGTCTTTTTGTGAATTTAATGTCAAGTTAAAACTATTTAAAACTATTTTGACTGACAGACATCGCAAAGCCTAGACCGCTGAGCCAAGGGAGCTTGAAAGGGTAAATCTCTCGATACCGTAAATTTTTTTTTTAAATCGAATTCAAGTCCCTATGTAATTATAACACCGCACAGGTATGTGCGGCGGTACGAATCCTTCGGTGCGCTAATCTGACTCGCACTTGACGATTTTTCGTATTCACAACTCTTACCAACGATCTTATAAATATAAATAAATAAATATCATGGGACTATCTCACATATATTGACCTAGTCCCAAACTAAGCTCTAGGCTTGTACTATAGGTACTAGACAACGATATAAAAACATCCAAGGAACAAATACTCGCGGTCGCACGAATAATTCACTCTCAATGGCTAAATAAATAGACTGAAATGAGATTGCAGAAGTTGATTGCTGCCTTACCTACTTTAAATTTAGAGCAAGAAGCACGATTTTGCTAGTATGAACCTCGCTTTAGGATTCGAGCAGCTTCACTGCCAACAAAGCTAAATGTGAAATGAAAGAGGTTTTTTTTTTCAGCTACCGACAACTTGCGTATCGCTGGTGGTCACAGCATAAGGATAACCGATGCTCCATTCATGGCGGCGTTATATGAGGATTTCTCCGCGGTGTGTGCCGGCTCTATCGTACACGAGCAGTTTATCCTGACCTCCGCTTACTGCGCTCAGTAAGTTGTTTGATGGTATTTTTAGAATACCGTATCCAAAAGTTGCGACCAGACCGTAACAATAAGATGCCTGACCTTGCAAAAGGTCTTACCATCACTAATGCTTGGTTCACGTTATCGAACCGGCCAATCCAATCCAGTACTGGATCATATCGTTTACATATTCCAGTCATTCAAGACTTGTTGGAGCGGTAACACTGGTGACAATGGTTTCATACATTTATTCAGCACTGGATTGGTTGTCTATGCTGTTCTTGTTGCACTAGATTGAGCGAGCTGGAATGAAAAAGTAGTCAGTCAGCCACTGGACTGAATTGTTTACTGGAATGGGTATATTACAGTGGCATTCCAGTGCTTGTTTCAATCACTGGTCTGGAATGGTACTGGAATAAATGTGAACCGGTCGTTAGAGTGAGAGTACTGTCAGGACTGTTCTTATGACTGCATTATTTTTCATCAGAGTTGGACAACCCATAGAAAAAGTTCACGTCGGCTCTAACCACGAGGAACTTCGTGGAATTTTTGTTGATGTCGAAAAGAAGCTGTGCCATGAATATTTTAGAGAAAACACCTTTGAAAATGACATTTGTCTCCTGAAACTTCGGAATCCCCTTCCATTCAGCAACAAAGTCGCTAAAGTTATTTTGCCCAGTGCTACTGTTGACACTGCCGTTGGAACACTGGTCAACATCACTGGATGGGGTAAAAAGGCAGTAAGTACCTAGTATCAAAAGTGGCATAGAGAAGGCAAACGAGCACACAGGCCACCTGATGGTGAGTGGAAACTGTGATCCATAGACATTCGCATTCACAAGACTACAAGCCTAAGACTGCAAGTGCGTTGCCAACCCTGAGGACTAAGATGAAATGCCTCTATGCTAGATATTACACCGGCTGTCTTATCCCCAAACTGGAACACAACAATGCAAGCACTGCTGTTTGGCGGTAGGTTAATGGAAAAGACACAAGGTCCTACCACCCGCAAATTTATCGGTCTATATTGTTTTAGGTCATAATCATCGCAATTCATAACGTATTTTTACCCGAATGCGGTGATGCCTTAATGCTGATGTGTTTGAACTGTATGTATGTCCGTTTATGCCTGCTTTTAACAACAGCTCAACTGATTTTGATAAATGATTCATCGTTAGATTGGTCTTCGCGCGAATGTCACTGGGTATAAAATACTTAAAACACCAAAATTACGGATCACTTATAGTGTACAAGTATGTTTACTAAATATATGAAAGAAGTCTCTATAGATATTATTTTATTAAGTCTTTATCATGATCGTCATCAAAGACGTCAACTACTAGACAAAGACCTCCACCAAGGTTTGCCGCAAAGACTTTTCCTGCGCCGCAGGAATCCATCCCGTTGTTCCACTTGTTGGAGGCCTACCCACCATGCGTCTTGCGTTTGTTGGTATAACACTGACACTTATCGTTTGTATTTTAACAGAACGGTGAATATCCAGCACTTCTCCAACAAACAACGGTTTCAATAAAGTCGCACGAGGCATGTCTTCAGATTGACTCCACCATGTCGGACAACACGTTCTGCGCAGGAGCGCCGAGACGCGACTCTTGTGATGTAAGGATTCCTAATATAATTGGATGATTGATTTACATCGGTCCAGCAAGCGCATGCCAGTAAAAGTACATTGATGGGTTCGTTCTCACATTTGAGAGGAGAGCTATTAGTACCGACACAATGTACTTCTACTGGACCAATGTACATAAACCATAATTACTTTATCTTTCTACTTCGAAAACTTTGGTAAATGAACTATGATTTTCTCAATTTTTAAAAGTTTATTTCTGAAAAGTAAATTCATTGGTAAGGAAACGTACAGATTTAGTTTAAATATCTTCAACATCATTAAAAAAAATCGCATAATTTGGTATAGGTTTAAGGGGAAAGATTTAGGGGATATTTTGTATGGGTTATTAATTTCAGCTTTAATTTGTAAAAAAATACATTTTTATACATACACATATGATTGGCGATTGGCGAACAGCGGTCTTTAACAACGGCATTTGAATAAAACAAAATACAACCAAATACTTACTAATGATTACAAAAAGTTTTTTTTTTATTTCCAGGGAGATGTCGGCGGCCCTCTGACTGTTAAAAACGTCCAAATTGGTATCGTGTCGTATGGCACAACTGTTAGTTGTGGCAGGCAGCCGTCTTTCTACACCAAGGTTTCCAATTACGTCGACTGGATCAACAACAAAATCAGTGCCAACTTGTAAACAACCATTCCCAAAACACCAGGGGAACATCAGCTCACTGATCTATCCATTTTTATTTTCCACCTGGCCAGAATACTGACATGCATCTATCACAACTGTCAAACTATCCAAGTACAGTAATTAATGCTCTAAAGTAAGAATTTCAAGAAGGACAGAAGATTCAACATTTTGTAATGTAGCACTTAAGTAAGTAGTCGGTTTTTACATTATAAGGATATCTGTGAGGTCCAAAAACCCCCAAAATATACCCATTGCATGATAGAAATTTGATTTACTTTTTCTACTAACTTACAACTAAACCGATTTTATTAAATTATACGTGGTTAGATTTGTCTTAACCACTTTGTGTGATAGGCTGTATTAAAATTATTTAAATGTGAAATTGGCGAAATAAAAAATAAATACATGATAAGTAACATTACTTTGACAAAACTATCCAAACAGCAGCAGTTGGGTTTTTTTAAAGCTTGCTTTTCGTTACACTTGTTTTGTTTTCTTTTGTTTGCATTTGTATTCGCTATTATAATACAATTATTCTCAGAATCCTTTTTTAATTCCCACTCTGCTGATCCCTTTGGTACTGTGGGGTATCCATATATTTCTACAAAGAAATCGCATTTCAGTTTTAATACAAATAAATGTTAATAATCGAAGAAATCGTTTATTTCCACATATTTTTATAGCGTAAGTAGAAGGTTAGATCAATAGAGAGCCCTCACTTCCGTGGGTATTATTGCCTGAAGACCGAATGGGTTTTTGGGCCAGGAGGTGCCATTGAATCACTCATTCATAATAAAATCGCGTCGTTCTCTCGTGCATTGCTCCATTTATACTAACCCGAAAAGGAGCTAAATAAAAAAAAATTGCTCAAATGGCAGCAAATTCAAGTCATTTGTCAATTTTGAGACAACCGTTATCATCACATAGCCTTGACGTCAGCGTCTATGACCTGTGTCAGAGGTACGCATTTGGAGAATCGAGAGGCAGAAGGACCGCTCGCAGAAGAGGTCATCCAGACTGGTTCAGCAGTTTTAATTCTTAAAACAACTCAAGATACCGCTTTGAATAAAAATCTATATTATTGTGTTCGTTACTAAGTAAGTTAGTGCCCTGACGTGGCCTAATTATTCAATAAATGATTAAATTTGAATTTAAGACAATCGTTTTATAGCTACTTCCCCTCGAACGAACAGAAAAAATAAATTCGAAATTAATGAGGTTAGGACTAACAAAAGTTTGATTTTTACTATAGTTTTGAGGGTCGAACCAAGTGGAATCCAATGATCCTCGTGCTTCGAGGGTCGAACCAAGTGGAATTTTAAAAATCCTCTTGGTCCGATGGTCGAACTAACTGGAATAAAATACCTGATAGTCCGACATGTCGGACAGCAAGGAATCAAAATTCCTCGCCGTCCGACATGTCGGACAACGTTATCGAACCACGTGGCCGGAGGGATAATTCCCTAATTTGTATGAAAAAAAAAATACATCAGGCTGAGTCGCTTAATGTTAAATTTAATAATAAGAGTAGAATTGACATGCTTAGTAATATGACGCTCCCTAAGTTCATACAAGCACTAGCATGTATGTACCAAATTTAGTAGAAGTTCAAGTCGGTGAACTTGGTATTAAAATACTCAAGTGGAAGTCCGTCAAAGTTTGAAAGGACTTAGCGATGGAGCAAGGATGCGACCAGATAAGAGATATACCTCAAACAAGATGGCGGGACAGTTTATGCGAATCCATTCCAGAATGGGAAGAATTGGCTAAATTCATTATAAAACAGGGCTAGTGCGAATCGGAATCGGGCACCGAGGGTTCTGTAACGCCACACAGTAGGTATTATTATGTTCCGCATTGTATTCAACACACACTGGTCAAAGACTTTTGACCGCGGACCGGAAGACGAGCTGTAGGTAGGGCTCCAACAAGATGGAGTGACGACATCGTCAGGATCGCGGGACCGCGGTGTATGCGAAAAGCACAAGATCGTTCTGAGTGGAAAGCCTTGGGGGAGGCCTATGTCCAGCTGTGGACGTCTTTCGGCTGACATGATGATTGTATTCAAAATCATTTTTATGTTACAACAAATAAATATTTGAATGGGGACCACTTCATTATTTCAATTTCTTTCCGCCGATATATCATAACATATTCTGAAAAAACCTCAACCGAATATATATTACGGTTCAAAACATAATAACTTTTTCAAGTTAGGACACACGGACGCACAGCGGAAGCGTATAAATAGGGTCCCGTTGGCCGGCCTTCGGGTGCAGAACCCCCTTAAACAGTAGATAAGGTAGAAAGGTGTTCAGCAGTGGAAGACATCTTTGGAATATATTTTAATGGACATGCTGGCACAAATAACCTAATCCAAAACAGGCTTGTACTGTGAGTACTGGACAAAGAAAAAACTACTTATACTCGTAATGAGAAATAAGCGACATACTTAGATTCTTGTAACTAACAGGCAATTTTCTTAAACAAAACTCTCTACAGAAGTTAGAGGGTTTAGTCAATTTTCAAAATCATAATACTTTGGAGGACGATTTCTCCCAATAGGTAAGATTGAGCAGCTAAAACAATACTTGTCTATGATTTTAGACTACTCACTAACATACATTTTAAAAAAATGAGCTTGACAACTGTCCGACCCAACGGGGTATACCTTTTCTTGTTGGATACTTAAAAAATAACCAAGACTCAAACATTAATATTCGCTCTTATCATACTCTCTCTTCGTAGCTAGAGCTATTAATATGTCACAATACAATTACCCTTCAAAAGCATGGGTTATATTATTATCATCATCATCATCATCAATAAGGTTATATTATTATCATCATCATCATCATGTCAGCCGAAAGACGTCCACTGCTGGACATAGGCCTCCCCCAAGGCTTTCCATTCAGACCGGTCTTGTGCTTTTCGCATCCACCGCGGTCCCGCGATCCTGACGAGTTCGTCATTCCATCTTGTTGGAGGCCTACCTACAGCTCGTCTTCCGGTCCGCGGACGCCACTCCAGAACCTTCTGACGCCATCGGCCATCAGTCCTGCGAGCAATGTGCTCCGCCCACTGCCACTTAAGTTTAGCTATTCTTCGGGCTATGTCGGTAACCTTAGTTCTACTGCGGATATCATCATATCATCATTATATTATATACCTTTTAGAATTTTGGCCCTGGAATTGAACCCAGCACAGCTAATTCGTGGGCAGCGTTACTACCAACTGTGACCACGGCGCCATCAAATATTAATTTAGTTTGCCAAAAGACCCTCTGCGTAAATATTTTCAAGCAAAAGGCTTGTTAAATATTCATTTGATTTCTCGTTAAAAGTAAACAGACATTAAGCAGCCCTTTTGGTCCATTAATATTTAACAGCGTTATCGGCGAATTTTTGTTTTAATGATTAAGATAAAAAATATATTATTAATTATACAATTTATCGAAAGCTAGATAAAATATAACACCCGTTAATTAACATGTAACTAGTTATTTTTGTATATAAATACGGGTGCTAAAACGTATATTTTCAGTTGCAAATCTCTAGTCGCCATGGCTGTATTACATTCTGTCTTCTGTCTTTTCGTCTGTGTTGTGCTTCAAGAAGTACTAGGCCGAGGTAAATATATATTTTTAATTACCTACTATTTACAAAGTTACTAGCTTTTTACCTTTTGTTTTTAACTCAAACTTATACTTAATAATCTTTACATATAAAACTATTTTGACTGAGAGACAACTTTTTTTTAAGGAGATTCCCCCAACGGGGAAAAATAGGGGGAAAGTAATTCTAACTTATTCCGAAATAATACTTGAACTTTTCTTTAATATCAATATCTAAATAACCGTTTGAGGTGTATTTACAATATTTGGGATTCTAGATAATCTAAGGACCTTTATAAATAAGCTTTATTTTAAGTGTTTTTGTGTTTTTGTCTATACACTTTGAGGCAAACTTTCAAGACTCAGGAACAAACACTCGCTCTCATCCCACATATAATTCATCCTTATAAGGATTCAAAACCAAAACCGCTAGCTTAACAAAGGTCACTACCAACAAGGCTCAATGAATCATCATGGTATTATGTTTTTCAGCAACCGATGCTGTTGACAACTTGCGTATCGCTGGTGGCCACAGAATAAGGATAACCGATGCTCCATTCATGGCGTCGTTGTACGAAGATTTCTCCGCGGTGTGTGGCGGCTCTATCGTACACGAGAAGTTTATCCTGACCTCAGCTTACTGCGCTCTGTGAGTTATTTGATGGTATTTTTAGAGTTCCGTACCAAACGGTGCCAACAGGACTCAAACACTGCCTTCGCTGTCCACCAGTTTTATTTTTATGGTAAACACAACAAGAGCATTCAGTCCTATGCGTTGTCAACCCTGAGTAATAAGATGGAATGCCTCTATGATAGTAATTTCACCGGTTGTCTTACTCCCACACTGGAACAACAATGCGAGTGCTCTTTGGCTGTAGGTATAAGGTGGTGGTAGCGATCCAGACGAACCCTGCACAAGATCTTACCACCACTAATGCCTGGTTCACATTTCTATTAATGAATATTAATCCAGCCGGCCAATCTAATCCAGTACTGGACTGGATCGTACGTTATCCCAGTCATTTAAGAGTCATTGGAGCGGTAAACTATGGTGGCAATGATTTTATACATTATAGCTTAATTTACATTGGTCCAGCAACAGCATGCCAGTAGAAATACATGCGTCTTTACAATAGCTCCCGCGTCAAACGTGAAAACCAACTCGTCAATGTAGATCGACTGCCATGTTGTCAACACTGGATTGGCTGTCTACACTATTCTAGTGGCGCTGGATTGAGATCCAGTCATTTGACTGGATTGCTTATTGGAATGGGTATTTTCCAGTGACGGTTCACAATATTCCAGTGGCATTTCAGTGCTGTTTCAATCCCTGGACTGGGATGGTCGTAAGCGTGGGAGTACTTTCAGGACTGTTCTTATGACTGCATTATTTTTCATCAGAGTTGGACAACCCATAGAAAAAGTTCACGTCGGGTCTAACCACGAGGAACTTCGTGGAGTTTTTATTGACGTCGAAGACAATCTGTGCCATGAAAATTTTAGTCAAGACACATTCGAAAATGACATTTGCCTCCTGAAACTCCGAAATTCCCTGCAGTTCAACAAGAGAGTCGCTAAAGTTACATTGCCAAGTGCTAATGTTGAGACTGCCGTTGGAACACTGGTGAACATCACTGGATGGGGTAAAAAGTCAGTAAGTACCTAGTATCTGATGTTGGAAAGACGGTGCATAACAAAATGCCTTTTTTTTTTTGGGTCTTAATCATGTCAAGTCATAACGTATTTTTACCCGACTGCAGCGAAGAGGGTTCTATTTGAACTGTATGCATATCCATTCTTATGGCCGCTCTAACTACTCAACAGCTAAATAAATGGTACGTCACTTAGTATATTCGTCTTGACGCGAGTGTCACTGGGGGTAAAATTCATAAAAATCCAGGATTTATTAAAGTGTAACTGTTCACAGTGACTTCTTCGGATTTTTATTTTAGTTAATCTTTTAGCACTTTGGGAAATAAAGACCAAGATTTCAGAGAAAAAACAACAATTGAAAATATTGCGGATAGTTTTAGTCATAAAAAGTGAAGTCTCAAAATGGCACGGGCAAATCAGTTCATGTGACCAATAACGAGAAGCGGTAATGTCACCACGATTATTATTTCAAGTTCTATATTTTTTCTACGTTGGGCAGTGCCAAATCTTAGTGTTTACTTATAGCCAATTAAAGTGGGAGATTTCAAATGTAACCACATGTTATTGTGTCCGTTTTCTAGTGTTATAACTAACTTTTTTAGTCATCATCATCATCGTCATCACTTCAGGCGACATTCCCCAAGGTTTGCCACAAGGACCGGTTCTGCGCCGCTTGCATCGATCCCTTCGGTCCACCTCGTTGGAGGCCTACGCACCATGCGTCTTGCGTTTTTGAGTATAACACTGACACTTATCGTTTGTATTTTAACAGAACGGTGAATATCCGGCAATTCTACAACAAACAACAGTTTCCATAAAGTCGCAGCAAGCATGTCTTGAGTTTGACTCCACTATGTCGAACAACACGTTCTGCGCAGGATCACTGAGGCGCGACGCTTGTGATGTAAGAATACCTAATATAATGGTTGATTTACATAGGTTCAGCAAAAGTATGCCAGTAGAAGTACATTGATGAGTTGGTTCTCACAATTGAGGGGAGAGCTATAGTAACGACGCAATGTACTTCTACTGGCATGCTTTTGCAGGACCAATGTAAATCAGCCATAATATCTTTATCTTTCTTTCTTCTTTTTTGCTCTTAAAATAGAGGATTCTGAGGCCATGTTTAAATCGCGTATTAGTCAATTTTTCCACATACAAATTAAGCTCCAGCCGGTTATTTTGAAAAACTTGGTTTGTTAATTTCTTTTTTCTTTTATTTGTTTCTTGCTAAGAAATATATAATTGGAAAGGAAAACGTACAGATTAAGTTTTAATATCTTTAAAATATTCAAAAGTCGTATAAGATAGACGAGGTGGGGAGAGAAACATTACGGTATTTTGTATGAATTTGTTTAGTCTCACAACCCTTTAAAGTAAAAAGATTTAGCACATTATTCATAAACGGTAGCTGAAGTATTTCCGGTCTTATTTATAAAAAAATATGTACAAATGATGAATTAACCAAAATATATCTCAAAACTTACACTTAAATTAAAGTGCATTGTTTTCATTTTAAGGGAGATGTCGGCGGCCCTCTGACTGTTAACAACGTTCAAATCGGTATTGTGTCATATGGCACTACTACAAGTTGTGGCAGCCAGCCGTCTTTCTACACCAAGGTCTCGAAGTACGTCGACTGGATCGACAACAAAATCAGTGCCAACTTGTAAACAACCATTCCCAAAACACCAGGGGAACATCAGCTCACTGATCTATCCTTGTATTATTTCCAACTGGCCAGAATACTGACATGCATCAAGTATCAAAACTATGAAAACTGTCCAAGTACCTACAGTAATTGTTGCTCTAAACTAAGAATTTCAAAAAGGACCGAAAATTTCATATCATGTAGGACTTAGTCAGTTTTTGCGTAATAAAAATTTTCTTTACTTTTTCGATTTAATATGCTTTATTTTCTCGTGTTTGCATTTGTATTCGCTATTATAATATAATTATTCACAGCACCTGGTTTTTTAATTCCCGCTCTGCTGATCCGCACGTCGAAAATCGATCGTTTAAATGGCAATTCGTCTAGACCACAAGTGACTAAAGTCGCAAGCCCCAAACTGGAGTGGCATCCAACTTTGGTCACGCGGCGACTGGCCGCATACGACTGGTGACTAAAATCAATCGTGCACATTGTGCACTGAGCATTGGCTCAGTCACAGGCGATTGCCCGCCGCATGAGGTGTTTAACTATTTCTAAGCCGGCACGTAATACATTTTTTCTGTGGGCCTAGTACCGCTGCGTCTATATCGCGTGTCAAATGTGGATAATACAAGCACTGTCGTACTTATTTACGTGTCAGAAGGTGACGGATGCCTTATCCAAACTTTGTCACGCGACAAACGCAGCCATGTTACGGCCCCTGCTCAACATTTTTGACAAAAATGGCCTGGTCAGCTTGCTTGCGATTTTAGTCAACTATGTACCTAAGTGGAGTAGCCTTGTGTAAACCCTTAGTTCCTAGGCGTAATCCTAGGCGGTAAAAATAGATTCAGATTTAGATTCATATTACATGACATGACATGTCAAATTATATGCAGTGACATTGAGGAGGTTGTCACAAATAGAATGAAATAATAGTAGGTGAAAGTCAACACAAACACGAAGAACATTAAACAAGAAAGCAAAAAATAAAATAAATAATAATTAAAAGTCAACCTTATTTACAAGTCAATTTCCATATACTTATTTACAGAATAGACTGGGATATCCAACAAAAGATTTCTTAGCCGGCGCCTAAATATTTCGTCAGATGGTTCTCGTTTGAGTTCGGCGGGCAGACGCTCGTAGGTGGGACCGATGACGCGCGGGTTCTTACCTGCAAGTGCCAACATCGTATTTGAGCTGGTACGGAATGGTTTTACTCTCGGCTGCCATTACTGTCAAGTAAATAAGAGCTATCAAAACTTTAACAATACGATAACAGATCAAATACGATATGGTTTTTACCGTGTTCAATAGAGGCCCTGTGGGGCGGGCATCCATGGTTTTCTTCAAAGTAATCTTATTTCAAACAAATGTGAATAAACGAAGGAAACGTTTCATTTCTCTATAACACCAGTTAGTTCAGTAGAGAGCCCTCCCTTACGTGTGTATGCCTGAGGACCAAAATGGATTTGAAGTTGGAAGTGTCGTTGGGCGATTTTTTTTTTTTTTTTTAATTTTTTTTTTTTTTTATGTCATAGAGAAGGCAAACGAGCACACAGGCCACCTGATGGTAAGCGGAAACTGTGACCCATAGACATTCGCCTACACAAGACTACAAGACTAAGACTGCAAATGCGTTGCCAACCCTGAGGACTAAGATGGAATGCCTCTATGCTAGTCATTACACCGGCTGTCTTATCCCCAAACCGGAACACAACAGTGCGAACACTGCTGTTTGGCGGTAGGTTAATGGATAAGATGGTGGTAGCGATCCGGACGGACTCTGCACAGAGTCCTACCACCCGCAAAATTATACCTGATTATATTCATTATACTTAAAATATTGTTCATAAAACATCTGTATTTTTCTTGTACAGTGCTCTATTTTTACTAATCCTAAAAAATCATCTGTAAATTTTTATTGGTTGTTTAAATGGCAGCAAATTCAAGTCTTTCGTCAATTTCAAGGTACCCGTTATCATCACATAGACTTGACATCAGCGTCTATGAGCATCCTCCTGATTCCATCCCATCAACTGTGTCGGAGGTAATCCCATCCAGGCGTTCGAGAGGCAGAAGGACTGCTCGCAGAAGAGGTCAGCCTGGGGGAACCGCCAGTTTTTATTCCCTCATGATGAAGGAATTTTCAATACGCCGCGCAAACTCCTTCTTAAATTACACAGATGTTTTGTTTATTTGATTTGGTCAATTCGGCCAGACTCCAAAAGTGGCTCACTCACACACATGAGCCCCGTGCACCAAATTGGTATAACCACCAGCAATATATTATCCAACATTGGGTTCATAGATATCTGAATCGACTCTATTACTAGAAAGATAAGAGCGTGTCAGATATTTTTCCCGCAATGTTGAATAATATATTATTGCTGCATTGTACTCATTTTAAATGTATACAACATTCTCTAGGCTAAAATAACAGATATTATTAAACTGTTTTGTGTATATAACTCATAGTTATATTGGGTTAAGGTTAGTATTGTTAGTGTTCCGTACCGAAAGGGTAAAAACGGGATCCTATCACTGAGACTCCATCGTCTGTCTGTCCGTCTGTCTGTCACCAGGCTGTATTTCACGAAACGAGATAGCTAGACAGTTGAAATTTTCACAGATGATGTATTTCTGTTGCCGCTATAACAACAAATACTTATAACCAAAATAAATAATGAAGGAGGGAAAAAAAACTTTTTTTTTTTAATTTAAAGTGGGCTCTCATACAAAAACCTGATTTTTTCGCCGTTTTTTAACCGCCGATATTAATAACGGTAACAGGGAGACGCTTGAAATATTCACAGATTATTTAGTTGCATGTTCACTTTAAAAATAAAAATTTAAGGGGCCTTCCATACAACAAATGTGATGTTTTATTAATTTTTATTAGTTACGTAACCCTTAGTGCGCGAGTCTAACTCGCACTTGGTCGGTTTTTTACAATAATTTTCGACCAAACAATATATTAGGAAAAACAATTGTTATGCCACTCGATATAGACCGCGACAACTGTTTTAAGCGAGACGCTTGCATGTGCCACTAGTATCTTTCTAAAATTTGGATACTAGAGGATTTTCTATTTAATTTATACCCACTTGACTTAGCGTACGTAAGTGGCGTACGCCACTGTTGAGTCAAAATAACATAAGTTGTGGTGAGGGTACCGAGCAAAGATCTGTCGACCTTTTTAAAGGTGGATGGCCGAGGGGTGTCATGTTTCGGCGATTGCTTGGCCGCCGTCTAGCAGACACCGCGAAAGTGTAGAACTGGTAGTACGTTTTATATATTGTTATGTATGTTAGTCAGCATGGTAAAGTTTATTATTATACTAATAGGTAGTAAAACCGGGCGAACCATCTCGATCGTAGCTCCACGACCTTACTAGGTGAAAACCTTACTAGGTGTCACATCTAGACCCTATCATGCCTATCAAATAGGCATATTTTAGGCACCCGGTAATTAATTACCGCTGTATAAATTATTATTTTTATTCAGAAAAAAATGCCACTATATGATATGCAGATAATGTATAAATTATTTCTAGTTTTAATGACACCAAGATAAGATTTAATAACAATCACATTAAAAAAAAAGTTATCACATTAATAAAAGATAAAAAACAAAAGCGAATTAATTAGCGAGTGGTGTATTTTGCTATATATACGCGTGATCTATCTTTATTTTTTATATTTTGAACTTAGTTAATATGGGTACTTTGCAATCTGTCTTATTTCTGTTCACGTGTGCGATGCTGCAAGAAGCACTAGGCCGAGGTAAGGTTTTGTAGAGGTGTATTTTTTTTTCTCTATGCTTCTGGTACGGTGTACTTTAGTCCTCTATCACTCTAACGCCATTATTAGCCGACTGCCGAAGGACGTTAATATGTTTGTTAGCTTACATATGTTTGTATTTATGTTGGTTCCTTTGTGGTGCTCTAGAAACTAAACGCGTAGACAGATTTAGATGATTCTAATGTCAATTCATCATCATCATAACTGGACAATTTATAACTCGACATATATTTAAATTTTTCCACTTCTGTTTAATTGAATAGAATCAAAATATAAAGAGATTGGAACTTGGTAATTTTTTACCTACATTTTTAAATACGAAAGCTTATTGCAGAGTTCAAGGACGTACAGAGGCTATTTATTTTGTATTATGTTCCAGCAACAGACGCTCACAACGTAGGTATCTTTGGTGGTCACAAGATTAGGATAACAGACGCTCCATACATGGCAGGCGTGTTTAACGAAGTCACCCAAGTATGTGGCGGCTCTATCATACACGAGAAGTTCATCCTGACCTCTGCTCTGTGTGTCAGGTAAGGGTCATGCCACAACACTCAGAGTTAGATAGAGCAATTACGCACTGTTAACTGTGACTTTCTATCTATACTAATATTATAAAGAGGTAAAGTTTGTGACGTTGCTTACAACATCTCTGGATCTACTGAACCGATATTGAAAATTCTTTTACCAGTAGAAAGCCACGTTATTTGTGAGTGTTATTGGCTATATATTTATCCAAAAAAATAATGTTTATATAGGTGTTTACGTACTTGATCGCCGCCGGTTACCCGCCTATGTTTTGGTCACCGAGAGACTGAGTCGCCGGCGACCAGTCGACAGTGCGTAATGGCTCTTAATGGCGATCAAGTCGTTCCTTTGTGACGATTTTTAGAGTTCCGGAATCAACAAGGAACCCTTATAATTTCGCCATGTCCGTATGTCCGTCTACAAAGATGTAATTTGGCAATGTTATACATTTTATTAAGCCTATAAAGTTGTAAAATTTAATTTCGTACAAAATATTTAGGTTTTAGGTAGGTATAGTCAACCAATTTGATTCATAGACCACTTTTAATTCAGAGGTTAAAATGTCACTTTGAAATAGTTCCATAGTTTGGTTGACTACATAGAGTCCGGGACCAGGTTAATTCGTATGAATTGTCCTCTGATATTTATTTGTATGATTTAGATCTGGGAGTCGTATAGAAAAGGTTCACATTGGCTCCAACCACGTGGACCTTAACGGAACCTTTATACATGTCGACGAGGAACTGTGCCATGAGAACTTTAGTGACGTCTCCGCCGCGAATGATATATGTCTCCTCAAACTCCGAGACCCGGTTCAGTTTAATGGAACCATCGCTAAAGTCGAACTGGCTGATGCAAATGTAGAGGTTGCAGCGGGATCTATGGTTAACGTCACTGGATGGGGAATGAAGGCTGTAAGTAACGTAATATGAATTCAAATGAACTTTATTACGTATAGATTAAGGTTGCAGTTTTCAGGTATATGGTTCACTTAACCTTACCCTTACATCAGTCCGTCTACGTAAACTCTTTATTTTTTCGTTTTAAAACTAATGTACAAAGGCGAATTCATCCTTAAATAGGATCTCTTCCAGTTAACCTTGAACTAGATGAGTAAGGACATTGCATTGGGTTTGAGACATAAAAGTTTGGTGTGCCTACACGCCGAAAAATTTAATTTATTACCTACTTCAAAACTGGAGACTTAGTCAGGATGTAAAACGCTAAGTTAGCGATATTCGAAAATCGATATAGTTGATTGATGTACTCGTAAGCTGATGACAGATCGTGTTAACCGCAAGCCAACTCCATACATTTCGAGTTTATAGAAAACAGAAACGTTAAAAGAGTTTGCATCTTACTAAGCCGACAGAGGCCCTTACGTTATTAAACTATTCGCGTCACAGGTATAAATTATTAGTAGAAATTATTTAAAATCACCATTTCCACTTGAGAACTTACCTGCGATGAATGGCATTGTTATCTTTTGTTAAACTCAACCGCTAATAACGTGTACAAAATGAAATGCATTAATAACAAAAGATGGAATATTAATTACAACTTTACTTACTTGAGAATAAGGTTCAAATTGGAATAGGACACACTTCACATAGAACCTTTTGGACATGACATATAATAAGGACCACCGGGTGTAGCATTTAGCAAGTGTTAGTCATTTCTAAAAGGTTCTATGTCAATTGTGAGTGAGTTCGCCATTTCCAATTTGAACCTTATTCTTAAGGCGGTGAAATTCTAATTCATATTCCATCTTTTGTTATTAATGCATTTCATTTTGTACACGTTATTAGCGGTTGAGTTTAACAAAAGATAACAATGCCATTCATCGCAGGTAAGTTCTCAAGTGGAAATGGTGATTTTAAATAGTTTGTACTAGGTATAGATCACGTGACTCATCATATGACGTCATCTACCAGCGACGCAATTTGTTTAACAAAGAAACGAATAGAAACGCTATTTAGCGTAGTCCATCTTGGCAGGGCCCTCTGGGGCTCTGGCCAAAATGCATTAGTCTAACAAGCGTTTCTATTCGTTTCAATTTTAAACCAATGACGTCACTGGTAGACGACGTGATACAAAAAGTCATGTGATCTACCAGTGACGCGATTGGTTCAAATCGAAACGAATCGACACGCTAGTAAGCGTAGTGCATCTTAGCAGTTCCCTCTGATATCTGTCTTTCTACATTATTCGAATAATAATTTAAGATAAGACAGTCGGTGTAATGACTAGCATAGAGGCATTCCATCTTAGTCCTCAGGGTTGGCAGCGCATTTGCAGTCTTAGGCTTGCAGTCGAATGCGAATGTCTATGGGTCACAGTTTCCACTTACTATCAGGTGGCCTGTGTGCTCGTCAGCCTTACCTATGCCATTAAAAAAAAAATTTAATATGTAAGTACAGTCGATGTTGATTGATAATTAGCTTCACTACTGTTAACTGACTGTTTCTGACTGTTGAGTTTCTTGCGGCGTTTCTTCTCAGCAGTGGTCTCCTCTTGGGAAGCGCTGATAGATTTATGAACTGTACAAGTGCCCGTGCGGCCTACTTACTGAATAAACATCTTTTTTATTTTTTATTTCTTTTACGGTGTACTTTCCAATGTCAAGTTATTTATAGACACTTCGATGGACTTATTACCAAAGACGTACCTGGATAGCACACGCTAGGACAGGTATTCAGTAAATGAGACTTTCTCTGTAAACTAAACAGAAGCACATGGGGTTAGCTCCACGCACCTTTGTCAAGTCCTATCTTATTTCAACGGGATAGGGTTAAAAATGTAAACATATTGACGTCTATCATATACGGAATTAGAGTTTTGTCTTTTAACAGGGTAAAGGCGGCAATCGTTTCCCGTCATTTTTACATCAAGCAACGGTCGCAGTATTGTCGGACGAAGCCTGTCGTCGGATTGATCATCTTATGTCTGACAACTCGCTATGCGCGGGATCGAGAGGACTTGATACTTGTGAAGTAAGTATACCATACCTAAATCAGACATAGGAAGGGAGTTCCTATATCGATAAACAGATAAACTAAAGCACGCTCGGCGGACACGAAGAATTTTGTACATTGACCCACCATTACTTGTCTCTGTCACTCATGCAGTGGCATTGCATCAGGGCACTGATTGTAAACTCTTACCCAATACTGCGCATCGTTGGAAAGGTCAATGAACGAAATTATTGTCTCAGCGTCCGTGTTTTAAAAGGGGTTAATAATATTATTCAGCGAGTAAATATTATAAAAGGTTATTTTTTAGGGAAACTTAGTCAATAATAATTTGTTCAAATGCAAAAATACTTTATCTTGTCAACGGGATCCTCGAAACTTTTATTTGGTCGTCTTGCACCGTCTTATATACACAATAGGTGTTCATGTTTTCCTGCTGAACTACACCATGTTATTTGATATTGTATTTAATTTAATATTTATAGCTTTATATAATGCTAAGACAAAGTGTTACTATTGTAATATGAAATATGTTTAAAAAATTACTGAGTTTCTTGCGGCGTTTTTTTCTCAGCAGGGGTCTCTTCTTGGGAAGCGCTGGTAAATTCTTGACGTGTAAAAGTGCCCGAGCGGCTTACTAACTGAATAAATGACTTTTATCTTTTATTTATCTTTTTAGGGTGACGCCGGTGGTCCCTTGACTCTAAACAACGTGCAAGTTGGTATAGTGTCATATAAAGCCACTGCAACGTGCGGTCTATTGCCGTCATTCTACACCAAGGTCTCAAAGTACATCGACTGGATCAATACCACAATCACAAACAACTTGTAAAAGCCATACAAGCTTGTGGTCTCTTGCCGACATTCTACACCAAAGTTTGCAAGCACATCCACTGGACACAAACAGAAATAACTTGTTGAAACTGTATTACAGCATTGACTCAGTGTTTAAATATATTTATTAAACTGACAAAAAAACGAATACGCGCCATGTACGTATTGTTTGTTTAATCCTTACTTCCTTATTATAAACGCGAATGTTAGTATGTATGGGTGGATGTTTGTTACTAGATAAAACTCGTTTTATTCCTTTGCACTCAAGAACCCATACTATCATCACTCTTATGCTTCCTGATATTACTTTGCGGGTGGTAGGACCTTGTGCAGGGTCCGTCCGGATCGCTACCACCATCTTACCCATTAACCTACCGCCAAACGGCAGTGGTCTTATTGTTGTGTTCCGGTTTGGGGATAAGACAGCCGGTGTAATGACTAGCATAGAGGCATTCGATCTTAGTCCTCAGGGTTGGCAACGCATTTGCAGTCTAAGATTGCAGTCTTGTGAATGCGAATGTCTATGGGTCGCAGTTTCCACTTATCATCAGGTGGCCTGTGTGCTCGTTTGCTTTGGTCATCATAATTTTAGCCGAAGGTCGTCCACTGCTGGACATAGGCCTCCCCCAAGGTTGCCTACAAGGACCAGTCCTGCGCCGCTTGCATCCAATGGTTTCGAGCAACCTTACCCACGTCGTCGGTCCATCTTGTGTGTGTGGAGGTCTACCCACGCTGCGTTTTCCGAAGTGTATCTAAAACTTCTCGACTGGCGGGACCGGAAGATGCATCGTAGGGGAGGAGATCAGATCGTTCAAATAAATTGCTTTGAAATTTGGTACAGAGTTAGTTCTTTGGCTTATGGTGACTACGAACCAGCACACACGCTATCGGTGGTAAGTATTATGAAGCCCATAAGCTGTGTATGCATTTGAGCAGACTCAGGCCGAGCAGCCTTGACTTGAGGCAAACAGCCTCAGTCTGAGGCAAAGGCGCGGGGCACGTTGTGGATCAGCTCGAGGCGAGTCTCCTCAGTTTGATGCGGAAATTTACACGCCCGTCTCCATCAAATGCACGACTCGGACTAAGGCTCCTTTGAGCACGGCAAAAAATGGCCGATAAAGTATGGCTCGGCTCGAAGCGACGAATTTGCCTCAGGTTGAGGCAGCGTCTCCACATGCGCGGCCTTGGAGCGAGGCAGCCGCACGACCCGAGGCTGCCTCCAGTGGATACGCGGCTAAAAACATTTGCAATCTTACTCTCATAGGGTGATGGAATCAGTAATGGACACTTGATTCTTATTTTACAGAAGATAAAGGTTATTCATTTGTTTTGCAATAATCAATTAAGAACCGTATGAAGTTTGAATTAAGAGTGAAGTGTTCATTACTGGAGCCTGTTAGCTAACAGCTGCACTTCTCACATACGGCCCAACATTGGTCCAGTTGCGATAGGCGATAGAAATGAGTTATAACTTTGTGCATGATAAATGTATTAACGAGTTGATGAATGGCTTATTGCTAGAAAAACGGCGGCGAAGTGACGAACGGTTTGGTGACAGTTTTAGTTGTACTGTAAACAAGAACCCTCATGGTGATTGACATGGTGGTTTTGGATTTATCAAAAAACTTTAAAAATTCGTGCATAAATTTAGACTAGCCAAAATGGACCTCATGGCATAGAAAATAAAGTCAACAAAATTTTATCTTAAATGCGGAACCCGCAGTGCGCGAGTCCGACTCGCACTTGGCCGTTTTTTAAAGCATGGAGATTCTAAAGCCCATAGACACTTTCACGATAGATAATCTCATTATGCAAATGCGTTATCGACGCTGAGGACCAAGATGGAATACCTTAATTCACCAGTTTTCTTATCCCCCCATTATTCTGCTGCTTATTTTCTAGAATAAAAAGTAATATATTGGAGACAAAAATCTCAATAGGCGGAACGGACAGATGGTAACTTTTTAGGAAATCGAATAACGATTCCTTCGTTTTTATTAATAGTTTTGTTGTTTGTATGTTTATACATGTATGATATAAATAATTATATAGCTAAGTTTTTTTTTCCCCTTAGCGACAAATAATTTAATTTATATTTTAACGCTTAGCTACTGAGATACCATGTCCCTTACGTCAAAAAGAAATCCAAATGTCCAATAAACCCTGCTTTAATAATATTCCGCTTTAGAGTACAGGGCATTGGGAAAATAGTCTTTTTTTCAGCGGCCACTGATGATTTTTACATAGTTATTTAGACGACCTCTAAATCCACATAGATATATATAATTTCGCATCCACCGCGCTGCCGCGATCCTTACGAGGTCGTCACTCCATCTTGTTGGAGGCCTACCTACAGCTCGTCGACACCATTCCAGAACCTTCTGACCCCATCGGCCATCAGTCCTGCGAGCAATGTGCCCCGCCCACTGCAAAGCACAAGACCGGTCTGAGTGGAGAGCCTTGGGGGAGGCCTATGTCCAGCCGTGGACGACTTTCGGCTGACATGATGATGATGATATATTTATGGCGTTAAATAATATCGGAGCTGAGAAATTAAAGATTTAAGTTTTCAGTTGTTGGTAAGTACTAAAAGTACGCCTAGGTATGAATATTTAAATATCTTTGCTCCGGTGCATTTCTTACTAACTAGTCCATTATGTAACAAAATATGTTTATTTTTAATACTTCTACCATATTTACAAATGGCCGCTCACCTTGAAAATGTATGACTTTTACAAATGATAACACTTTTACCCAAACGCCTTTAATGTATCAAACAGTAAATGGAAAGAACCAAAAATAAATTGGGCGTAACTCCATTTACACTAACCAAATAATAATTAAATAATTTCCTCAAATATGTCCGGAAAAGTTGACATTAGTATCTACATATATTGAGACGCGAAGTACATAGCTTACTGACAGTTCTCAAATTAAAAAAAACAATTTGCGTGCTCGCTACAAGACCGCAATGTTGATTACACCTTACATTACTATCAGATCTATTTTTTAACTTTTTAAAAAGTGAAAAGGGTCATAATAAAATGAGGGCACGAGTCTTATACATTCATATTTTAAGCGAAACAACTTTTTTATCTGTGTCTGGAATAGCTTGTGGCTTTTTAATAAAACGCTTGCGTTTCTCCTTGTCATAAACAAAAAGGCGGTTAAAAGTGATGGGTTTTTCACGTGAAAGTTTTTGTATGCAATTCAAAAATTATTTCAAGTGATGAAGATTTTACTTTAACACATTTTTAATGCGATTTTTGAGAAAACACTATATTTACCTTGGCAGGAACGGCAATTGCGGCCTTCGTATTTTTAAACGGACTATCAAGCTCGCCCGTTTAAACCAATACTTGGGCCGCAATTGCCTACTTCCATGCCTAGACAATAATGTTCTGATTTGGTTGATATGATGTAAAGGTTACAAGGGAAATTATCCTAGGTGAAATAATAAACGGAGACAAACTTGTAATTATGTTTAATTATTTCTCCAAAAAATCCTTAACATGACTGAAGCTAACTTCATACCAATTACATATTTAAGACGCGAAAGCGTAAATTACGAGACAGACTAACTTTTACAATTCTGACTATTAAATTGCGCATGCGTCCTTTTTATTTAAGAGGGCAGTATTAAAATATTGGTATGGATTTATGGATTAGGTATTAGTTTACTTAGCAGTCAAATGTTGTCTGTCTGTTAAAAAATGTCATTTACAAGTGGATTCTGATTGTGGTGTTGATCCAGTCGATATATTTGGAGACTTTCGTGTAGAATGAAGGCCGTAGACCGCATGTTGAAGGTTGCAATGACAAAATACCGACTTGTACGTTGTTTTGAGTCAAAGGTCCACCGCCATCTCTCTAAAAAGAAAGGGAAAGGTCTCGATCACTAACACAGTGAAAGGAGAATAAGAAGTCAATCCTGACTCCTTTTATTTGAGTAAACACAAGTTCTGGGGTTCTAGTGTAAAAGAGTACTAAGTCAACTAAATTTGGGACCCACTTTAGGTCCAAAGTCAATCTGACATTCTACAACAATAAGGTTGAGTTTCCTAAAAGATACAAATAACTTGACATCTCTAATGACATTGACGACTTGAAGCATATTTTTCTTGAAATGGGTCGCAAATTAACTTACGTGATAGTAGGTACATGAACGGGGTATACCCTTTTTCACATGATCTTCAGAAGTCATAGACCCTTTTTCTAGGACCTCAGCAGAAACTCAGTTAACTGACCATTTGGGGCCTAATGTGATTCTTGTCACGTTACAATAAGGCTCTCTAAGACACTGGTAACTGTCATAATATTATTGCAAGGAAAAATCGAACTTGTTGTATCATGACCAAAGGTCGGCGGGGGCGAGCTGTTTTTAGGTTTTGCATAACATGGCCATACCTTGTCTTTCAATGGGAAATGTTTTGATTTAGGCTGCCTATCTGCTACGAGCGTTACATCGCCATAAAAATACATGAATTGTATTAGAACCTACGGAATGTGATTAATCTGTTTAACACAGCTTTTTAAGTGTGAAGACAGTTTCAACTACGGTTAAAGCAAACTTTCTTAGACAATATACATATATATCCATATGATGAAGTGATATATCATGTGATATCAAACCTCTTCAGATAGGCAATAAATCTGGTTAAGGATGCAAGATCTGGGTGAAATATAATTTCAACGTCATAATTCTATTTATTCTGTTATGTCAATTAGAAGTGTATAAGCGGATAAACAATTAAATTAAAGTTTTGTCTTCTTTTAATATTTCTTTATGGATACGCCTTATCCATATTAATATCTAAAAGACACAACTACATGACATAATGACGTAAAAATAGCTCACCCTCGCCGACCACTGATCATGACGTTTGAACTTCAACCGAGTAAGGTGGTAGACCACACTTTTGGGCGAAAAGACACTTTCTGACAAGGTTGACCAATGTTTTATCCCATTTTGTCACTCGATAAACGCAACTATACCAGGCCCGCAGGCCCTCCATTAAGCAGTTCTTACGTCACAAGTATAGCGTCCCTCCCACCAAGCGCAGATCATTTTGCTAGTCATTCTGGAATTTATTTGACGGCATGCTTTATCGGGTAACACTGAAATCGTCGCTTGTTGTAGAAACTTTGGAAAATGATGGTGTGCATCCTGAAACACAAAATTTACCTTAGACTTAGACCCAGGCCCCTCAGGCCCATTATTTTATAGAATCTTACTTCATCGATTGTAACATTTTATCAAATTACATTTCATCTAACGATATCTTCTGCCGAAACCGTGATGTTTTCAAAATATCTTAAACATTCACTAGATAGGTAAAATTAGGTTAGGATCGTGACAAGCAAAAAGAAACTCACGCGGTGAGAAAAGCCTATCAATAAAATTAAAATGCGTAATGATACATTCGTGGACAGGTGCTTCTATAAAATAGAAGGTCTCGTCTCGAGGTCATTTCTGCAAGTCAGGCTTTTGGCTTTATAAACATGATGGATGTTGGCTGTACGAGGTTGAGTTTGATGAAGGCCCTTGAAGGCCTAGGCGGAAAACCGGCCCTGCCTCTTTACTCTTTAGTATTTTTTTGTAGTTAAAATTAAAGAATCAAACTATAACTCGCATAGCAAACATGATATAGACAAACTCTTAAGAGTTTGAGAGAGCAAAAGTTTGGAATGGCGAATGTTGTGTTGTTTATTTTGTATAAAACAAATCTTTAATACTATTTATAGCTGAGTAAAAGTTCAAATCAATAAAATAAAATACAGTACAATAGTTTTTCAAACGTCTACGTAAAACTTTCAACTTTCCCTTCTACATTCATGAACCTCTTCACGCACGTACTACGTCGTTTTGGGTGTTTTTTATTTGGCCCTTATTCTGTAAATCGCGAGTCTGATCACTGTATGTGCATCTAGGGCATCTCCTACCAACATCTCCACTCACTGTCGCTCGGCATGCCTCTTTCGTAACTCTTCGTACATGATTTTAAATGACCAAACCAACTTAGCATTCCCGTTCCAATTTTTGTCACCACAATCTTCTCTCAATCCATATTGCTCTAGGAGCTCGCTATTTGTTACCCTATCCATCATCCATTAGCCATTCCAAACTCTTGATATTATATTTAAAAGTAAATTGCCGGACTATTCTAAAATTCAAATAAAGGACAGCGACTTACGTCCTTGTTTCCCCACCCAGTGATGTTCACCAGAGATCCCATAGCGATTTCAAAATTTTCCTCAGGTAATTCCACCTTAGCAATGTTTTGGCTAAATATAATTGGATCCTGGAGTTTGAGGAGGCATATGTCGTTTTGAAAGTTGACTTCGTCGTAATCTTCATGGCACAGTTCTCTATCAACGTTTATGAATACTCCAGACTCATTGACGTGCTTGGAGCCAATGTGAACTTTGATAATAGGATATATATCACTGATGAAGAAAAATACAGTTATATTTATAAGTACATGTATTATGAGGCTCGTCCCATTGCCAATGATGAGAGAGATGGGAGTAGAGCCAGTGATCAACGATGAATGTCCAGTATAGCCAAAGTTTTAGATTGGTATTGTAACTCAATCACGCTTTAACTACTGAACGAATAGGGATGAAACTTAGCACAAATATAGGTCCTGGAATAAGACATAGGATAGTTTTTATCCCAGAAATTTTAAAAGTTCTCGAGCGAATAGGAATAATCGGAATTTAGAAGAAGCTAGTTTTTAATAATTGTTTGAGAGGTATTACAGTAATATTGATAGTTCTTACTTGACACATTGAGCAGAGGTTAGAATAAAACTCTCGTGTATGATAGACCCGCCACAGATTTGGCCAGCATCGTCAAACAACCCCGCCATATAGGGAGCATCGGAAATTAATATCTTATGACCACCCGAGATGCCCACGTTGTCAAAAGTAAAGGACGCTGAAAAAAGACGTGTACAGAAATATACATCCTTCATACTTAATTTGGCAAAAGTAACAGTTAGTAGAGTGGACAGTGACAGTGGACAGTACAGTAGTGTAACCCGATCGGACAGTAGTGAGTCAAGTTGCCTTGCCAGTGGATCCAAATAGATTCACTTTCTATTTGAAGGGTCCACGGAACAAACATGTCTAGTCACATTAGTAACTTTTTGAGATATCGCGATTTGAAAGTGTAATTTTGTACGTAATTTTCGTGTGCAAGTTTTTTTTAAGAGTAAAAAAATACAAGTTAATATGAAGATTAATATCTGAAACTGGTTATGTAGGTTAATACATAGTTCATCTCGAACTGTAGATTTCGAGATTCAAAACTAATTTTAAAAAGAAGTGACTAGACATGTTCTTTCCGTGGACCCTTCATTTTAACTCTACTGTCCTTGTCACTGTCCTTAAGCAATGTAAATCTATCGCGATGACGTAATACGAAAAATCACGTGATCTACCAGTGACGCGATTGGTTTAAAACCAAAACGAATAGAAACGCTATTTGTCGTAATGCATCTTGGCTTAGGTCTTTGTATATAAAAACAATATTTACCTCGGCCTGGTGTTATCTGAGCCGCACACACGGACAAAAAGAAGAGTGATAACAAACTCATGGTGATATAAATTTTGTTGAAAAACAATGTTGAAACGCGTATTTATATGGCAAAATATAATTAAATTAAGCCCGTTAATTATAATTATCTGGTGCCTTTTATCGAATTTTAATATTATTTTTTAGTTCATGTTGTTATAATTTAATCTTGTATTGATATCATTAAAACCAAATAATATTTCGTAGTGTTCCGTACCCGAAGGGTAGCTCAACGGGACCCTGTTTATATGTTACGCTGTCTGTCTGTCCATCCGTCTGTTTCAACTTTAATCAGCTGTATCTTTTTAACTGTATTTTAACTGTATTTTTTTCAGAATACGTCTTATTATTATATATTATTGTATAATCCGACTAGTTGACTGATAGTACATTGGCCGTGTTCTGCAGAATAAAAACATAGTATTTTAACTGAAAAAAATATACTAAATCAAGCTTTGTGCATATAGTTCAATGGAATGACGTGCTAAAAATAAGTCGCTATCATAACGTTGACAATACGATAGCACGTCAAAAGCAATATGGCTTTATCGAGTAAAAAAGTACCTATGGATTGTTATGATAAAATGCTTAAGAAATTTTGGGTAAACAAAGAATTTATAATTCTTGTATGAAAAGAGAACATTAACACACTTGAATGTTTCCGTAAAATTATTAAGCGATTTGTTTGGAATATTTCCTAACTTCTAGAAATGTTCTGCAACTTGTCAAGGAAATTGATTGTTTATGTAAATTAGCCGTGTTATATTATATACATTTTCCAGCGTGACACGTGATAATGTATAACCCGGCAAATTGACGTATTACATTTAAAACCTACCTGCCTCCCTGTGAGCTACCTCTACACGAAATCAAAAGTGCCCTCCTAAAGTGGCTATCAAATAATATTTTTTAGTCGCTGCAAGAATATTTTAATCATACAACAAATTAAAGTGTATTTTTGACATGTTGATACTAGTTAATTTTCTTCCTATAATGTACTGTATAATTAATTATGGTTCTCTTATTAAATTGACATGTTTATGAAGGTTATATTTGTTTCGCATGCGTAAGGTAAAACTTACTGACACAATGTTCTTGACTTCCATTGTTTTATAAAATAAATGAATTCTAATTTAAATTTGAATTTAACTGCAGTCAGTAGCTAATGAGCTTAAAACTAATTTACCTATATGGACCAGTCGTATGATAATGTTCACTCCGATAAGGGACAAAGTAGGTTTCCGATATCGTTAGTTTCCATGGCAACAAAACAGTGATTAATCTCATTAATTTAGGGTTCCAAATTTTCATAGTACCTACTGTCAGACTAAAGAGAGGTATGGGGACGACATTTATATTAAAACTCGCCCCATACTGTGGTCATCTTCAATCATTTATATCATTTCGCAATTTACTATGTCATGAATATAGAAAATAATTACTTACAATTAATTATACATTGCTTGTTATGCTTCAAAATAACTGTTCTTGTAACTACATCGTTTATTAATATAAATATTGGCATTAAAAAAAAGTTTATTTAAATGTTTTGCTAAAATGTTACGACTTAAGGACCGTCAAGAGGCGAACATACTCTTTTCTCAAAGGCCGGCAACGCACACGCGGGTGCCTATGGGCAGCGGTGATCACTTCACGTCAGGTGAACTGGTAGCTCGTTTGCCCCCTTTAGCGTAAAAAGAGGTACAATAATTGAAAACAAGTTTTAATATCAATGACATCTCCATATCTCGCTTTAGTCCTAGTACAGGGCTATGATAACTCCAAACTCTACTCGTTATAAATAATTATAATTAAGAACGTGATTGTTAAAAACAAAATATTTTAAGTTCAGCTTAAAGCCCTCCTAGAACGAGGGTTCCGCTTTATTTGTTGCTTTACTAAGTTATAGCCTAAAGAAACAGTGAAACAGTAAAAACAGTGAAAACAGAAACAGCCCTGTTCATCATGTACGCGGGGCATACTGAAAGTTTCTGGAACTGGCCACTTGCAATAAATAAATTAAAAATGCAATAGCAGAATTTGAAAACGGAATTCTCTAGTAACATATATATAGCTATTCAATTTACTAGACTGTCATTTGTTTTTCAATTTAGAGTTCAAAGAGTTGTGTGTCGCTATTATAATGAAACTAACTCGTGAAAAATTTCTTACAATGATTTTTTACGATTTTCGCTGCGGCTTAAGTCAACAAGAGAGTTGCCAGAGTCTTCAACTGGCGTTTAATGATGAAGTCCCGTTTCGTAGCTCTGTGTATTCGGGGTTCGGAGAATTTAGACGTTGACGAGATCATCTTCATGATGATGTACGAGAAGGTCGGCCGGCAACTGCGGTTACTGAAATTAATGACGATACCGTACGACAACTAATTGAGACAGACAAAAAAAAACCCGGCCAACAAATTTGTACTGTATTCGGCATAGGAATGAGCCAAGTGCAAAACATTTTGCATGAGCAAGTGTAGGTTCGGAAGCTTTGCACTCGATGGACACCGCATGATTTAATGGAAGACCAGAAACGACTGCGTGTAGAGTGGTGCCGAAAAATTGTACATAAGTTTAATGGAGGAGAGTCATTGGCTGTCTATAATATTGTAACAGGTGGTGAAACCTGGGTGTATTGCTTCAAACTGGAAAAAAAAGCCAGTCAGAAGAATGAATGGAGAATGTGTCTTTCTTTTTGAAGAGTTGCCAACAAAAGCTAAGAAGAGTCGGAGCACTGGCAAAAAAAATGTTGCGTCTTTCTTCGGAAAACCTAGACATTATGTAACAGTGTTACTTGAAAATTAAAGAACAGTCACTGCAGATTGGTATGTAAACAATTGCTTACCCAGTGTCCTAGAAAAAAATCATGAAATGCGTCCTCGCAGTCATATCATCCTTCACAACGATAATGCGTCGGCACATTCCGCTAAGAGAACGAATGCATACTTGAAGGCTTCACATGTGGAACTGATGACGTATCCGCCGTACAGTCCGGACCTCGCACCTTGCAACTTCTTTTTATTCCCAAGAATAAAAGATGAACGCATAGGTTTACGATTCCCAAGCGCAGAAGCGGCGGTGAATGCTCCAAGAAGCCGTTGAAGAGGTCCCTACTGAACGTTGAACCCACTGCTTCACAAACTGCCAACGAATGAAAAAATGTGTAAATGGTGAGGGAATATACTTTGAGAAACAATGAATTAATCATAAACATCTTATCATTTTGATTTTGAGACAACAGGTTACATAAAATTACGCACGGGAACTTTTACACGTCGAAAATGTACGAGAACTTCTTATATATAAATAAATAAATATCATGGGAAAATGTCACACCAATTGACCTAGTCCCAAACTAAGCTCTGTGCTATAGGCCCTAGACAACGATATATACCAACGACCACGACAACGACAATGCTACGAACGTTATACATATTATGAAACCTACGAACGATATATTATTTTGACTGTTTTTTCTGTCTAACTATTCGATCCGATAATTTCATTATTCCGTGGTGGTTAGCAGGCCGAGCTTAGCGAGGCCTGCCAAAATACGAGTCAGGAAGTCCTCGTTTCCGCCGAGGCGATATAATGCTTTTCTCAAACAATGCGAGGAAATGATACAAATACATAATAATAAGTATTTTAAAATCCTTTGACAAATTCGGAGAATATGTTTGTTTGAGAACTACGAGAAATACTTAAGATAGTTTCACGTACAACGAGCCGCCGCCCGCTGCCGCGCCACACTGCACCCACAAGTTGGGTGTACGGGATTTTTTTCATGGTCCTTTCGTTTATATACGCAATAAAGAGCACTTTTAAAAAAACAATATGGTCATGTACGGAAAGTGTTTTCATATTTGCGGGTGGTAGGACCCTGTGCAGGGTCCGTCCGGATCGCTACCACCATCTTATCCATTAACCTACCGCCAAACAGCAGTGTTCGCATTGTTGTGTTCCGGTTTGGGGGTAAGACAGCCGGTGTAATGACTAGCATAGAGGCATTCCATCTTAGTCCTCAGGGTCGGCAACGCATTTGCAGTCTTATGCTAATGTCTATGGGTCACAGTTTCCACTTACCATCAGGTGGCCTGTGTGCTCGGTTGCCTTCTCTATGCCATAAAAAATATATAAAAAAATATGGTTTTTTTACTCTGAGGAGTAAAATGAGGCACTTTCCGTCCTTGTGTTTCAATCGGAACACTGATCTTTCCGAGCATGTTTTTAAAATAGATACTTATTAACAAATAAATCCAGAGCCACCGACGTAGCCCTAAGAATTGCTAGGCTTAGGTGGCATTGGGCGGGGCACGTCGTTCGCAGAACAGATGGCCGATGGACCTCTCGAGTGGCGTCCGCGTACCTGAAGACGCAGCGTAAAAGATGCACCGAAGACGGGTCTAAGGTTGCAGGAAACCGTTGGATGCAAGCCGCGCTGGACCGATCCTTATGGTAAACCTTGGGGAGGCCAAAGTCCAGCAGTGGACGACCTTCGGCTGAAATGATGATGAACAAAAAAAACATCGTACCGCTAGTAGTTTACTAGAAGGCACCAACCAAGATAATCGCGTCATGGCGAAAGGTTTCATTTGCTGACCCACGGAACCCAATAGAAGTTTGTTAATTAACCAGTTTTATGTGATAATTATTTGCCTATATAAGCGTAATTTCTGCGACGTTTGTTACCATTCTACTGTTATCAGTTACCATTACCATGGCACTAATGTGGGTGTTACTTTTTGTGATCCAAGCATTGCAGCAATCGGCGCTTGGGAAAGGTAATTTAAATATTAATAACCGGTCAAGTGCGAGTCGGACTCGCGCACTGAGGGTTCCGTACCGCCGCACAGTAGGAATTACTATGTTCTGATTTCAATTCGATTTCAAATCGAGCCCGACTCACACTTGACCATTATTTAGTATTTGTTGTTTTTCTTCGAAAACGTTTCATGTGTTAGGACCCCCTTTATTTTGTTTATTTTTCCAAGGTAACAAGGACATAATGATTTTAAAGAGCTATCCTATACCTCAGTTGATGTCGAAATGAAAAAAAAAATGCTTTTCCTGAACGGAAAGTACCCGGAAAACATCACTTTTCAAGACTTTTTTACATCTTTATCGGCGTCGTTTAAATGTATAACTATGCCATATTACAATCTTCGAGTTGAACAAAATTAAAAATATTTATTCAGTAAATTGGCCACATGAGGGCTCTTGTACACGTCGGTAAAATATAGTGAATCTACCAGCGCTTCGGATAAGACCGTCATTGCGGAGAAGAAGCGCCGCAAGAAACTCCAGCAGAAGGTCATTTTTTCCCATAATAAAAGTAACATTACAAATAAATATTTATTTTAGAACTAACACAAATAAAATCATGACAAATGTAAGCTCATTATCATTTAATTAAAAATAGTTACTAGGAGAACGAGGTCTATACGTCAGGAACGATAACCGAAATAAGTAACTGAAAAACAGGTCCTTGCACGCGTGAACAGACCGGACTCCACAGACAGACCACTAGAACTACGCACAGACGGGCAAACGCACAAAGCGAAACTATAAGGGATCCTCGGTGCCTTAGTCACCCTTAAAATCAGAAGCTCCGCTTGACCAATTTTAATTTGAGTTTGCACTAGAATTCGTAATGGTTGTATAAGATTATTCTATGATCTAGCTTACTAGCTAAATATGCTTGACAGCTTGACCATTTTTTGATCTTAATCGCTTACCTCTCAGATGGAAACACTATTTTATTTTCCCGTATATCTTTAAGCGGCGATTACACTGAGTCGATCACCTAATGTGGTCTCCGAAATTTTTCAATCTACTGCGGCGAACGAACGTCGGGTTTACATTGTCTGCCTACTTCGATCACAAATAGGCGGTCGCACCTGCCGTTCGTCGAATGCGGCCGACTACCCTGTTCTTTACACTGTTTTGGTCGCCGTATGCAACATGCGGCGGACGACTCAATGTAATTTCGGCTACATAGCCTACATACTTAGTATAAAATGATGTCTGTCTGTTTGCTTAGATCTTTTTTTGTTGTTTTTTTATTGCATAGAGGATGCAAACAAGCACGCAAGCCACCTGATGGTAAGTGGAAACTGTGACCCATAGAAATTCGCATTCACAAGACTGCAAGAATAAGGCCCGTATTAATATACTAATCTAAACTCTAATGCTCGTCTCGAGATGCGTCAAAAATGACAGTATTCTATGGTTTCGCGTTTACTTTGACGTATCTTGTGACGGTTGTCACAGTCAAGATGTTTTTATTAATACGGCCCTAAGACTGCAAATGCGTTGCCAACCCCGAGGACTAACATGGAATGCTTCTATGCTAGTCATTACACCGGCTATCTTCTCCCCAAACCGGAACACAACAATGCGAACACTGCTTTTGGGCGGTAGGTTAATGGATAAGATGGTGGTAGCGATCCGGACGGACCCTGCACAAGGGCATCTAAACTTCTCAACGGATTTTAATGCAGTTTAATGCAGCAAAAGATGAGAGAGAGAGAGAGAGAGAGAGATTCAAGTGGAATGTTTATATGTATAATCGAGTCTGGTTTATGCAGTGACAGAAAACTCACATTTTTTAACAAGGTTCGACATTTGTTTTTTTTTCAGCAACGGGCTCTACTACCAATGTGGAGATCTTTGGTGGCGACCAAATCGAAATAGAGGATGCTCCGTACATGGCGGCGCTGTTCCATGATAATAATTACATGTGTGGTGGATCCATTGTCCACGACTGGTTTATCCTTACCTCTGCTTACTGCTGTAGGTGCGTAAGATTCCTTTTGATTATAGTTAATACACTCAGGAGCAAAAATACCGGGTCAGAGTGCGTTTTTCATACAAACGAGACTAATTCGAAGCCTTGGTTCCTCGCCATTGCTTGTTTTGAGTGAGTTTTAATGGTAGATAGTACAAGGTTCAATAGAGGAGGTCAAAAGCTCTTAAAATACCTAACTGGTCGCACAATCAGTTTACACCACAGCGGGAGAGTTTGGGTCAGCACTTGGATTTCCTTACATTTTATTGCCATTTTAGATGTTTTTCTGAACGTGCAGATTCATTCAGCTGGGTAATACTAGGCACTCTGGAAGTCCTGTATCAATGCTCGGGGTATTCATCATCAGATTTCATTAAAAGCATTCCCTGACGAGGAACCATGGCTTCGAAATAGCCTCTTTAGTATGAAAAACGCACTCTGACCTGGTATTTTTGCTCCTGAGTGTACATATATAGTAGAAAACGTAATATTTGTATATATGGAAGTTAAAAAAGGAAGAGAAACAATAAAAACAAGCAAACTAAATCATAAACTTAATTAAAACTACATTAATCATTATTTAAACTTTACTAACCCCAGACAAAACAGGGGAGTTATAAAGGACGCACAGACAGATACGTTTTTTTACTAAGATTGTAAGACTAAGTGTGGTATTCGCTGTATCGTAGCAAAATTACAAGCCTGGTGCTTAGTTTGGAATAAGATTAATGTGCGTGAGATTGTCACGTGTTTTTTTTATTGGGAAAGCAATAGCGTACATACACTTCACTTCACTTTTATACAAAAACAAAAGAATTTGCAGGTGTGCTCACGATAACACAACACTCAGAGACAAGTACCTACTCGCTCTCATAACACAAATATTTGCTCTGACGGGTAATCAAGCCCGGCTAGCTTAGTAGGCAGCGTCACTACCAATTAGGCTAACTTAGTATTCATCATCATCATCATGTCAGCCGAAAGACGTCCACTGCTGGACATAGGCCTCCCCCAAGGCTTTCCACTCAGACCGGTCTTGTGCTTTTCGCATCCACCGCGGTCCCGCGATCCTGACGAGGTCGTCACTCCATCTTGTTGGAGGCCTACCTACAGCTCGTCTTCCGGTCCGCGGACGCCACTCCAGAACCTTCTGACCCCATTGGCCATCGGTCCTGCGAGCAATGTGCCCCGCCCACTGCCACTTCAGTTAAGCTATTCTTAGGGCTATGTCGGTAACCTTAGTTCTACTGCGGATATCATCATTTCTGATTCTATCACGCAGAGAAACCCCGAGCATAGCCCTCTGAGTGACTTAGTATTACTTATTACTTATTAATATCTTATCATTTATCCTTTAGGTATTCCGTGAACAACGTACATATAGGCTCCAGTGATATTTACCTTAGAGGAACAACAATTAACGTCACCCATGCAGCCATCCACCAAGATTACGATCCACACACGTACAACAATAACATATGTCTCCTAAAATTACAAAACCGAGTGCCAATTCATTGCACCATAGCTAAAGTGAACTTGGAACATTCTCCTGTCTACGAAGGTTCTCTGGTGAATATAACCGGCTGGGGTTTGCCTGAGGTAAGAATAGAATAGAAATAGTAGATTGATAACCAAGGGTTGAAAGTGATCCATTTCACCCGAGTATTTCAAGGGAAAATGGGTAGTTTTACCCGAGTTACATATTCTTCTTTTCATTTTGACTGTGAGGAAAGTAAAATACTACACGCACATTTTATAAAGGACGTCCTGCGTTCAATCTCCAGTGTTGTATATGAGCTCCTTGGTCGTGACCAACTCGGTTAAACTTTTCTAATGTTCGCAGTATGTGTATTTTCAAGTTGGCCATGCCGAAATGTGAAAAAAAAGTGTCATGCTATGTATCATGGCATTATGGCGTCAGCAGAATAGAGGAATATTTTTAAATGTTTATTTCCTGTAAAGCTCAATTATCTTCGACTTCGCGGCCAATCGTAACTATTAAAAAAAATTACTTTGCACCCTAGAGGTGAAAACGCAATTTTCCACCCGGTTACCCAACCATTCAAATTAAACTTTCCGAACAGGAGAGATGAAAAAGTTTAAAACTATATTAAAGCAAAAAAAAATCGTCGGTCTTAGGCGGGATTTGAACCTACATGTCCTCTGGCAATCCGGGTCAATGCAGGCGCATTACCACTTATGATCTCAGATCATATAAAAGTTGATCAACAGAATGAATTAATAAATCGATTCAACTAAGAGATATTTTGTATATGTTTTTACATTGACGATTTAGTACTGCTACCAAGGTTGCGGCGCAATGTATTAACTGATGATGATGTTTTTATTTTTCCGCAGGAGCATGGTAGTTATCCGGGTTTCTTGCGCCAAGCCGTGATCCCGGTTGTGTCGGAGGAGAAGTGCCGTCGCCTGTTTTCTCTTAAGACTGAAACTTCATTCTGCGCCGGGTCACCAGGGAAAGATTTTTGCGAAGTACGGAACTTTATTCTATTCCTATGTCACCACGTATTCCATAGCCATAGTCATACAAGTCTTGTTTAGGTTCAAATAAAATTATCATAATAGTAGAGCGACCAAATCACATGCATGATAATATAGAGTTACTAATTTACCGCGGGGCCTAAGGCATGAAATACATAAAAGCAGCGTGGCGCAGGCATGTGTCGCGCCCCAAACCTTTTTCATACAAAATGTAAGGAAGCGACAAGTTGTAAAATACACACAAACTTTGCGGCGCGCGTCCTGTAGGCGCCGAAAAGGTATGTCTTCGCCGCGTCCTCGCCGCGTCCTTGCTCTCCCTCTCACTCGCTCTCCTGGAAAATTTAGTATCGCGCCTGCGACTTTTCTACGCCTTAACGCGCTTACCTGCGCCGCGTCTACGCTTTACCTGTTCCTTACCCGCACCAGCGCCGCGCCGCTGCTGTGTATTTCACGCACTCAGAGACACTTGCACGTGCATTTACACACACAAATAATGCAAAGCGGCTTGCGTGGGATAAAACAACTGTATCATCACTAGCCTGAAGCTAATACTATAAGAGTACCGGATAAGATATATACTTACAATTAGTCACGTCGTTAATGGGGAAACATGAAATAGCAATGCTGCAGTTCAAAAAACCTGGTAGAGCCTTTTTTTTTATTCTTCGGAACAGGGGAGGGCTAAGAATATACGACAATGCAGCACTGCAATCCCCCTGATTGGGCTAATCAGTGGCAGGAGCATGATAAGCGACGCCTCGTACTTAAGTATCTAGTATGATCGATCTCCTTAAAAAACCAAAGCTCATCTGAAAGATCTTCAATTTCTTTGTAAGAAAAGCCACAGCTGCAAAAAAAAATGTTGTGCCAGGTTTTTCGCATTGCAGCATTGCCATTTCGTGTTCCCCCATTAATGACGTGACTAAATATATATCTCATCTGGTAGTCTTATCGAACTAGGTGTAGTGTCGTGGCATCTTATAATACACTTAAATAATATAATCTTGTTTATTTTTCTCCAGGGTGACGTCGGTGGTCCCTTGACCTTCAATAACGTTCAGGTCGGCATCGCCTCAATTGGGGCAACACGCTGTGGTATGGAGCCAGCACTCTACACCAAAGTCTCCAGCTTTTACACCTGGATTCACGAAACTATCGAAAACAATATTTAAAAAAATAATTGGGCCGGATAATGACGATCTGAAACCAACTGCGCAAGCGCGAACTTTGCTGTATGCTTGCATTTTCAATGCAATTATGCCGCACAAAATCTGCATCCAACCTGCAATTTTGCTGCTGGTTGGCAGATCAAAAGGAATCCGTCTATTCTCGCCCTTACTATTTTGATTGACAAAAAAATAAATTAATGTTTCTTTTAAATATAAATCTGCATTTAAAATGGGCTTTCATTTTGTCGTCGAACTTATCCTGCCTTTAAAAATTAGACCCAAATGAGAAAGATTTTCTTATTAGTTACTGTTTAGACATCTAGGTAATGTAATAAAAAATCGTTTCTTGGATCTTAATACGTGTAATTCTTGACACACATGAAAGCTTAGTGACTAGCATTTGAAAATAAACGTCAAAAGCCAAAAATAGGAGCGCCTGCGCATAGCAAAAGTGTGATAACTCCTATTTATTTATTTAATTGAAGAAATGAAGAAAGACAGGAGTTTACAACGGGAGATACTTAAATAACTAGAATTAAATAATATTAATTATAACTTATAAATAGAATAGATTAGAATAGTCTGTTCGGCAAATCTTGAACTATTACATTTAAGATTTACATTTTAACATAAAGTACACCAGAAGACAAAACAATACAAAACACTTCATTTAAACACCCCATACACCAAGTGGACCAAGGTGATCCGACAGAAAACTAAGGTTATCGACGTAGACCATCGAATTAGCAGCTTGAAGTGGCAGTGGGCCGGTCATTTGTGCCGCAGAATATTTGATGGCTGGAGTTATCGTATTGGCAAACGTAGTGTAGGACGCCCTCAGACTAGGTGGAGCGACGATTTGCGCAAGGTGGCTGGCAAGAGCTGGATGAGAGTGCCCACGAATCGTGCTCGTTGGCGTGCAATGGGAGAGGCCTGCGTCCAGCAGTGGACTGGTATAGGCTGATGATGATGATACACCAAGTAACGGATATACACTTATAAAATAGCGATCTCTTTCAGACAACCTTACAAAAAAGAGATGGTTAAAAAATACAATCGAATTAGGCAGGCGGTGCAAACTGAATTATAGTACATTACTGCAAAAACCAGTAAGTCGAGCTTCCTGAACGAGTATGATTCAAAGCCTGAGCCGCCAGGCGAGAGTTTTTATACATACGAGTCCAGGAAGGCTCTTAATGGTTGAAGCCAGGGCTCGGAAACGTTATTCAAAATAACGTTTTAAAAACGTTTCGAACCGTTCTTTGTTCAACATTTTGTTCGGAACGGAAACGAAACGAGAACGTTATCAAAAACCGGTTTAATCCACGGGACGCGGCCGCGCGCGGCGTTCGGCTACAAAGCGGCGACAAGCATGAACTTGTTTAGTAATGTTAGATACTACCGAACCCAGCAAATGGAAAAAAAACGGTTAAAAACGTTATATGGATCGAAAAATATTTAAATTTCGTTCTTGTTCAAAAACGTTTTCTATAACGTTATTTGCGAACGAAACCGAAACAAATCGTTCCTATTTATATCGTTGTCTAGTACCCATAGCACAAGCCTAGAGCTCAGTTTGGGACTAGGTCAATTGGCAGGATTTTTTTTAGACAACTACGCGATATAAGTGTCACAATCCTCTATATATATATATATATGTATACTTCTTTTTTCAGCCACGAACACTTCTTGTTATAACTTGGGGATCAAAGTACAAATTGAGAGAGCTCCGTATATGGCAGCTTTGCTCGGAGACGACTTGTAGTGCGGTGGGTTCATCATCAAAGACTGGTTTATCCTGACCTCTGCTTACTGATGCATGTAAGTAGATGCCTTTTTACCCAACTGTCTAAGGAGGAGGGGGAGTGTGTTTGTCAACCTATATATCTGTACCTCCAGTGTAAAGGGGTTAAACTCAAAAGTGTTGATTTTTCAGGAGAGCCAAAAAACGTTTGAAATCTGTTTTCTTCATAGTAAAATGTAAAGAAGTATATTTTTAGCTGTCATTTTGGATAGTAAACAGGGTAAACTATAAGTTAATTGTTAGTTTACGCTCTTTTTAGTAGTAAAAACAAAGAAATTGGCTTTTATAACTTACTTACATCCTTTTACACGAAAAATGAAAATGTGTAAAAGGGTTTAACTAGAGTTTAAATTGTGAAATTAATTGCTTAAGTAAATGTGGTATTGTGTAAAGAGACTTTTTTGAGAACAAATTTTGTACAAGTTTTTAAGAACCGCTTAAACATTGTATACTTACTTATTTAAGTAAGTTTAAGACAAACAAAATAAGATAAAACAAAATAATCATTTATTCATGAAATAAAATAATGAAATAGAAAACAAAATGGAAAATAAAAACCAAAATTTGGTACAAAAAAAAAATACGATGAAACAAAAATGTGGCAAACATTCGCAGAACGAAAACATAGAGCAATGAATTAAATTGGGTACTTGAAATAAAAATCATTGCTCTATACGAGTATTTTCGTTCTCTCTGTCTTGCAGATCAGGATCTACAGCAGATACTTTAGGATCGCTTTGTAGGCTGGAAAAAAACTCCTGCGCCGCTTCATCAATATAGTTATATAATGACTTTAAGTCCTTTATTTTCTCAATCAATACTATCATTATTTCCATGCCTCGTCTTTTTATTTGGTGCTGAACATATTATATCGTCATCTGAATCTGAAATTTCAGATGGGCCACTACTTGAGTCAACTACGTTCGAGTTGTTTTTGTAAGCAAATTGACGCCACATCGTCAAGAAGGGCAGATAAAATGTCAATGCATATATTTTCTGGTGTCAAAAAAACTATATGACGGCCTCGTCGCAGCATTGTGTAGTCGTTTAGTACCCCTGAAACAATCATAAATTTATAATTTAAAACTTAAAAGAGGTGTATTAGATTGGCAGTACTTTTATACACTTGTTTGTTAAATACTTAATATATTAACTAACTTTTGCCTGTAACCTCGTCCGCGCAGAAGTCGTTTATCGCTACTCCTTCGGTAACTGTTTCATGTATTTTATGTCCTTTCACGGAACTCAAAACGTAACAAATAATCAAAGAAACTATGTAAGTTAAATATGTTAGTTTCAAAATAAAGATAGTCTAATCATCAAAGAAACAAATAAATAAACAAACTCACTTCCACGCTTGAAAAAGGTAGTAAAGATTGTTTATAATTTAATTCAACTAGGTACAATGAAACAGTAGGTTTAATTTTTTCAATTCTTAACGAAGGCTCTACCCCGCTACTTACTAAGTTTATGAGATTTTTTATACTATACCTACCTAATTAAATTAAGCAACTTGCTTGATTCCTTTATAGATTTAAACTTAGTACAAACTTACATACATACAAACTTACTATACACAAACATACCAACTTATAACTTTTATTTAGAATATAATAGAAATCGTTGACACGGTGTTAAAATAAAATGGACATAAAAACAGCAAAAACATTATAAAAAGTAGAGTAATGCAAACTTAGAATAGGTACTCAATCTAAAATTAACACCGAAAAGGTTGCCACTCAGCATGGTGTCAGGCTTACTAGCTTATTTAACTCATTAGTTTAAAGCAAAATCATACTGTATTTAGTTTAACACCTTTTCGTCATAATAAAAACAAAATAATAATCAAATTTTACTTTGTGAAAAATGGTCAAACTCACCGCTCAAGTCAAAATGCGTCATCCAGCTTCGGAACACAAAACAACGTCGCCACTCGTTGCGCTGACCGCGGGGCGCGGGCGGACTGCCTGCTCGCGAGTCGAGCGAGCCGCGTGCGCGCCGTCTAATTCCCCTCCCCGCACCGTCCACCGCGCGGTCTAAGGACTTTAACCCTTTTGCACAATGCTGATTCCCAATTTGTTAGTAAGAATTTATATACAAGTATGAAGTTTATCTAATGTATAAGTCAATTTTATAAAACGGTTTGGTGAAAACTGGTCAATATGAACTTTGACAATTACACTAATCATAAATTAGCAAGTGAAGAACGATTAATCTTGTTATTAATCATTTTACATGAAATCGTATAGAAAAGGTTAGTTGTGTAAAGTGATCAAAGTAAAGTAATATCACTTTACACGAATTGATATTCTTAAAATTGTTTGTGAGTATTGATTAATCATGATATTTACCGCTTTTCACAAATTAATCCCGGTGGAGTAATATGGTCTATGTTTAGTTTGATTCTTTTACGCAATAATTTATCAAAAAAGTATTTTGTTTATTGAGATCAAACTAAACTTTAACCATTATTCCTTAACACTATTTGAAAAATCATAATGGTTAAAAAGATAAAATAGAAATTGACCGTTTTGTACAAAATAGTTGCGATTTTGTTCATACTTTAACCCTTTTGCACAATTGCTATCTCAAAAACGAATGGTCATACAGCCACGAGAGTAAGACCGAACGATGCGCCGTGACGAAATACGTACAATACTAGCAAAATCCACTATTGGGTTAAACTCGAGTTTAACCCCTTTACACTGGAGGTACAGATATGTATGTAGGTATGTCTCTTTGTGGCGCTCTAGAAAGTAAACGCTTGGGCCGATTTTGATCATTTTTATTGCAATCGATTTGTCACTAAAAATATTATGTCAGTCTGACGGCATATTATGTCAAACAAAAAAAAAAGTCGACGCACCATGACGAGTAGAGTATTATTGAATAGGTAATTAAAATCTTTTACTATGCTTCATTTTGAATTCATTTACGATTTCTAATGATTTAAACTTGATTGGCAACAGTTAAGTTCTTTAAGTTTTCTTTTAGTTACACTTGTTAACTCCAGTAGGCGTAGCCAACATGCAATTGCTGCTAACGTTTCTATTTTCTATCAACTCGAGTTATAAGCGGTAGTTTAGTCGATTTTCGAAAATCGCTTTTAATGTTTGTAACTCCACATACTGTGAGCTTACTGTCATGTCGTCTGTAATATTAAAAGTTTAAATTTTGGTGCAGTTTATAAATTGAGCGTTCTTCGTCTCTTTTATTCCACAAAACGGCACGTGTAACTTCAACATGAAGTTTGGTTTGGTTTGAAGTTATAAAGTTGATATCAAGTTACAGGGATATAGACACGTCGAACTTAGATAGATAACTTCAGATACTTAGAGTTCAATAAAATATGTATTAAACCCCGTTATGTCAGGTATTACACGAAACTTTAGTGGCAGTGGGCGGGGCACATTGCTGACTGATGGCCGATGGGGTCAGATGTTCTGGAGTGGCGTCCGCGGACCGGGAGACGAGCTGTAGGTAGGCCTCCAACAAGATGGAGTGACGACCTCGTAAGGAGCGCGGTGGATGCGAAATGCACAAGACCGGTCTGATTGGAGAGCCTTGGGGGAGGCCTATGTCCAGCAGTGGACGTCTTTCGGGTGACATGATGATGATGATGATGATGATGTCAGGTATTTTAGGTTCATTTGTTGATCCATCTCGTCATTTCGAAGTAAATAAAAGCTGTCATTCATTTTATGGCGGGACCTAAAATATTTATGAAAATTAAAATTGAATGTCGTTTACTACCATGTTAAATTAAACCATACCTTGATGACGGTTCACTTGGCGGGGAAGCCTCAACTGCACTAAAATACCTACAAACGATCATCACTACATTTTCTAATATGGGCCTCTCATTACACTTTACTGCTTAAGTGCGAAATCTATACACCAGATCATATTAAAAAAAAGGGTAACATCACTAATTTTAATGCTGCTTCACCCAACATTTTGGTCCATTCAAATTCATCTTTATAACAGTTTTAGGTTCAGCGATTTTTGACGAATTAATCAATCCCATTATAAATTGTCAATAAAATCTGTTTAAAATTTCTAACCTTTTGTTCGTAATAAATCACTGTTAAAATTCATGTATTCATACGCAGTTGCCTAATTTGGAAATTTCAAGACATAATGGCTTCCATAGATGTTACCTTTCAATCAACTCGCTCATTCGTTTTAGTTTAAGACCTTGGGCTGAAGCGGTTCTCCGAATTCGTTTCGGTGGACTTGGTATTCGGTGGTCTTCTGGCGTGGCACTAGCTGCTTCCCTGTGCTCCGCTTATAGTTCGTTGCGGCTAGTCAGTAATCTTAAATCTCCCACTCAGGCCCACACCCTCAAGCGCCGCAAATATTCATCATTTTTAAATGAGTACGAATTTGTGGCGCTTGCAGTGGAGACCATGGTACATTGGTCAGCACAGAGATGAAAAGCTTCATCAAGGTCCTGTTTTCCCAGCTCATAGACACCTCCGGAGATCCTAGAGCTGGTGCTTACCTCTCCCAAAGGATGTCCCATCCAGAGTCATAGCGATCATGTCGAGAGCGGACCTGCTAAGGGCTATAATTACTTACAATTATATATTTTAATATTTGAGTAAGGTAAATGCAGCTATCAACGACCCTCCTAAGGCAATTTTGAAATTGATCATACTTATTAGGAATATTGGTAGCCGTCACAGTATTATTATTATTTTTATATGGTAATATTGAATATTGGGTTTATATTTACCACGTTAAATGCTTCAAAATAAACCATTTTCTTGTGAAAAATTATTAATAAAGTGGGTAAGTCGATTGTTTCTATTACCGACCCATAGTAACGGCTGTGAAGCTATTAACGTTTTTTTTGCAGCTATTAACGACTGTCAAAAAATGATACAACTGTAAATGGTGAAACATACTTATCTTCATAAAATTAAAAAAATATATTCTACAACATTTAAAAAACAATACACGTTACAAGTGTATGTTTTATATGGTCATCTACCTACATAAGTATCTAAGTAAGTGTAGTGTTGAGCCTTAATTTTATTTATAAAAACGCATTAAAAATGGTCTAGCAGACTAAGCTAACAAGATTAGCCCTCACGAGGGATTTGGTTATACTTTTGAGACAGAAAGAAAGAAAGAAAGAACACATGAAATAGTCCAAAGTGTTCTAGGAATCAATTTCTTACGTTTTCGCGAATAAATCAAAACAAAAGAAAATCGAAGGCTGATAATAAGCATTCAGTGGTCATTCATCCTGCCACTACTCCACCTAAAAGTATAACTAAATCCCTCTTGGGGTCCAATCTTGTTACCTTAGTCAGCTAGACACTTTAAATTCTATTTAAACGTCGGTTAGATAGCAGTTTTTTTAAATAATCTCATACGATGAATACTATACTAGACTACTTTCAGAAAAAAACACTGTCATAAACCAAACTGTTTTAATACTATCGCAGAATTACTTAAGTAAGTAATCTATTTCTTGTTGAAATTTCCCAAAAGTTTCAAAAAACAAAGAAACCAATGAAAATCGCTGGACATACACGGGGGTGTTTCAGATCGGCTTAGGCATCTAGATTGTCAATTAAATATATCATCAATTCTTGAACCACAATTTACACCAATATAAATAATATTACTTAACATGAAATACTTAAGTATACCTAATAATTTGTGTAGGGTCGCTAATAGTTACTCATTGTTACTATTACCGACCCAAATGGGTCGGTAATAGAATATGTAGGGTATAATAGTAAAATGTATTACCGACTTAAGAAAAGTACATAATATTTATGATCGGTGGTTTCCTGACTGTAAAAGAGACCGTGATTGATTAAAGTAATACAACATTCAACTACAAAAACCAAGTTTATAAAATTATGGTTGATTAATTATTGTCTCTAAAGTATATCGAGTTATGAAAAATGTAGTCATTTTCAAAAAAATTACAACGCAAAAACAAGAAAACTACACAAATTATTGTATAACGCTAATATATTTATACAAAGGCTGATTGTTTGTTATTAAAATGGTTTATACAAATGCTTGGATAATTGACAAATTTCAACAGAAAAGATATTAAAACGTAAGTCTACGTGGCGGCCATTACCGACTCATGGGTCGGTAATGGCTGCAACTAGTAAAATGGAAGAAGCTATCACCGCCCTATTTTTAATTAAAATTTTATGATATAAAGTGACGTTTTTTAAATTAAATGCATAAAAAATCCAAGAATTTATAAGTAAAGGTATACATAAAGTACTACACGATACTTGTAGGTATGAATAATATGCATTAAATGTCTTAAGCAGAAAAATTGGGTACTTACCTGCAGGAACAAGGGCCAGTACGACAAGACCTGCGCCCACGCCGGCCGCACAGAAACTGATGTATTTTATCTCATTTTCGCACTGCCACGCACACTAACTTCAGAGTATCCGATGCTCAACGAACAAACGCGTGTATTTTTTCTATTACCTGTGGCTCAAACAGTCGCAGAAACGTTTAAAATTCGAATTACACTTATGGGTCGGTAATACCTGCAGATTTTCGATGGGTCGTTGATAGCTGCGTTTACCTTAGCTTATTTTTATTTTTATTTCAATACGTTTCGTTTTAATTTTTAATTTTATTAATGTCGTACGTATAAAATTATACAACAAGTCCGCTAGTGATACGATATTGGTGAATAAACATAAATCTGAGTTGCTCCATATGGGTTGTTATAGTGTGGGCGAATTCTTTGAAACTCACAAGTCACTGGCCCAATTACAAACAGGAAAATAGTTTTAGATTAAAATCAATAATTAGAACTTTAATTATTATAAATGTCTAATAATTGTGACAGTATTAGTTTAATGAAGATACCCTATTTACCTACCGCCAAAAAGCAGTGTTCGCATTGTTGTGTTCCGATTTGGGGATAAGACAGCCGGTGTAATGACTAGCATAGAGGCATTCCATCTTAGTCCTCAGGGTGGGCAACGCATTTGCAGTCTTAGGCTTGCAGTCTTGGGAATGCGAATTTCTATGGGTCACAGTTTAGACTTACCATCAGGTGGCCTGTGTGCTGATTTGCCTTCTCTATGCCATAAAAAATTAAAAAATAAAATAAAAACCCTTTCATAAAATAAAATAATTGTGTTGTAAATAATATAATTAATTGTAACATGATGTGATATTATAGATATTAATGTAAAATTTGACGTGTAAAATTTATTTTACCAATAAATTGTCTAAATCTTATTCTAATTCTGTAAATATTATGTCGATTAAATCAGTCTTATTAATTTGTTTATGAACTAATTGCAACATGCAACATTGTTATCTTATCATGCTTGTTGTTTTAATATTTTAGCAAATGCATTTAATGCATATTTTTTTTGTTGCTTCTACCAATATTAAATAATTAATTGGATTAAAGTATATAAATAAGAAGAGTTTTTATTTAATAACATTCTCAATTGTAAAGTTCACCATGTCGTTTGTGCCACGAGTTTTGTTTTTGGTAATATTTTCAAGTGTTTTCGTGTTACGACTCCGAGGTATTAATTTTGTCATATTTTTTTCAATTTGTTTTTATTAAAATAATCAGTGACGATGACGACACCATAGCCTAGTTGGTAGTGAACCTGTCTCCGAAGCTAAACGACAAGTTCCCAACACAAACGAAACTGAAGGTCCTGCCAAAATTCACTACGCTAGCTAACGTTTCATTTTTAACCAATCGCCTCACTGGTAGATGACGTGATACGAAAAGTCACGTGATCTACCGGTGACGCGATTGGTTAAAAACTAAACGAATATAAACGCTGCTTAGCGCAGTACATCTTGGCAGGGCCCTCTGACGCTAAAAGTGTATCCCAGTCTGGAAGGACTTAAAAAGGCCTTAGCTTTACAAAAGGTATTCTGGTTTGGGGAAAATCTGCTGTCATACAGACTATATTCGTGTTACAAAAAAGTGCCATTCGTTCTATATATAACCTTAACCCCGTGATTCCTTAAGATTAGTATTTAAAGAAATTAGTATCTTGACAGTAGCGTCACAATTTATTTACGACAATAATATTATTTATATCATTAAAAATCAAGACTCTTTTGTCAAAAATTGAAATATTGCTATTGAAAAATTTCGTGTCCGTAAAGTTTATAAATCATTTGTAGGTCAATGCATTCATTTCTATAATTTTGATGACTGTTTAAAACTGACGCAGTTTTAAAGTTACAATTTCCAGTACTTAAAACTTACTTCAAAATGTCGTTGATGTCTAAAGCTTACTATAGGGTCGAGGACCATCTAACAGATAAAAATGCTTGGCCTAAACTAAACTAAACACCTAAATAACTTAATCATAAATTAGTCATAATAAAATATGGAAACATTGATATTGTCTAGGGCACACGGTTTCTGTAGGAGAATGTATTTAAACTTTGTATGTGGTTGTCTTGCACTGACATTGGTACTTATAATTCTTATATACATATTTTTATTACTTCTACTTATTAGTCCCAATGAGCATTCTGAGTTTTGACACATTTTCCTGCTCAATCTACGCTTAAATGTTTTTATTTTTTATTTTATGTTAGATTCATTGTTTTATATAATGCTTGGTTAAGCTTTATAATTGTATAATATCATAAGTAGTATTTAAAAAAACGACTGACAGTTGAGTTTCTTGCGGCGTTTCTTCTCAGCAGTGGTCTCTTGCGAAGCGCTGGTAGATTTTTGACGTGTAAAAGTTGCCGTGCGGCCTACTTACTGAATAAACATAATTTATCTTTTTTATCTTTTTTATTCAAATTGTTTTTTTTTTTTTAAAGTCCTCGATAGTTCTATTTTTCAAATATCTGGCTGGAACTTTGGAACCCTACGATGTTCAACGATGATTATTAAATTAATAGTTGAGTACTTATAAGTTCTTAATGCTGTTTCCATATTACTATTTCCATATGAGCACCTGACGTTCTTCTCACGGGCGCGTAAAGCGATCCCTTTTGATTCTTACGTTGGCGTGGCAGCATGTCTGGTCCCTTAATAATAAAGATACATTTTCAGCTGATGATACCAGCGGACATGACAACTTGGGCATCATCGGTGGTGATGCGGTGTCCATTGAGGATAATCCTTTTATGGTGGCACTTTGTCTATACGAAATCGGCTACTGCGGAGGCTCGATCATCCACGAGAGGTTTATACTGACAGCTGCCCACTGTGTCCCTCGGTAAGATGCGACTAATATTCGTCAGGAACTGTATTTTGGGAGAAAATGTACCATAAAGGTCTATTTCAAACATTTCAATCACACAATTTGATTCACCTTTATTATTCAATAACGTAACAACCGATTGAAAAAAAACAGAAATAGAAATCATTGGTGACTTGTGCTACGCAGTTACACAATAACGGACCGTGTGCAGGGTCTTTATGGTTCACTCTTGCCATCTTACCTGACACGGTAGGTTAAGAGATAAGATAATAGTAGCGATCCGGACAAACCCTGCTATAAAATACAACTCTGACTGTATTGAACAAGCTTCTGCTCGGGACTTCGTCCGCGTTGACCATCCCACGATCTGTTAGATTTGAAACTTGCAAAAAATCTTAATCATGTATTTAAACTTAGCTCTTCAATTAATATCGAAAAATTAAACACTTTTCATCACGGGAATAAGGAAAAAAAATCGTTTTTGTGAATAAAATTTAAGGCGAAATAGTTAACTGTATGTAAAGAATTGGTGGAATCAATATATTTAAGGAGAATTAAACGAATTCATACAAGAAAATAAAAATCATACATTGGTATTTTTAAAAAATTGTACTTGTATTTTTAATTCACATTAATAGCGATTTTTTTTTAGATAAAACAATTAAAATCAATACGCTTACAAACCAAATTAAACTAATTGGAATAAAGCAAACTTATATAAAAAGTTTTTTAAACAACGGTCTACGCAAAAATGTAACAAAGGTGAATTTAGTTTAACTTTCATTAATAGGCTAAATCTGACTTATTTAGAAAAAAAAAAACACATCAATGTAAATCGTTTGTATAACTATATTAAAATATTAAACAACACCTTATGTGTTTAATTTTGAGAAATTACGATATGGGTTTATATATGTTCCATTATGCGCAAGCGGTGCGCGTCCATGCTAAGCAGAGTGCGTGGCAGCGGCAATAGCATCTTGGCTGTTGTGGCAGATAGGCTGGATTGCCCTTACATGGGCCACTGTAGACAATTACATGTAAGCAGCAATATAGCTTATTAAGTAGGTACCTAGTTTATTTTATTATATTTTAATTTGCTCTTATGTTTTAACAAGTATTTTATAAGAATTTGTGTACTTACTAACAAATATGAATCCATGACATTCGAAACAAAAATAAATTATTTTATTATTATTATTCAACGACTGTCAATTCTATCACGTTTTGGCCTGATCCGATATTTGATATTCTTGGATATTTCTGAAGTGCAAAGTAATATAAGTTTAAGTCTCTTCTTCTTCTTATAGTAGCAGAATATATGAATTCAAATGCATTTAGCATTTTTTTTCCTACTAGTATTTTTGCCTAACGTGAAATAATAAGATTTTTCAAAAACTACTGGTAAAACTTTGTCTCTTCCACAAAAACATCTTATAAACCAGCATGTTAATATTTTTTTCTACCAAGTTAAATTTATAAACGTAAATTCTTTAAAAGAAAACGTATGCGCGGGGTCGACTTTCCGCAGGATACAGATTTCAATCCATGTAGGTTAATAATAATAATAAGCTAGTGGCGAGCTGTGGTGAGTGGCGACACCACGGACCTGATTGCTCCCGAGGGTAGGTCCTGTTCCTCACCTCACGCTTGCCTTCACCGGCCGGCTGCGGTGTGCAATGACGAGGAACAGACCCTCACCTCTGGCTTGCCTTTATTGGCCGGTCAGAGTGGAGTCGCAAGAGCTATATGCTCGAAGGGTGGATGTGTTGCATAAGTGGTGAGTGGGCACCTTATGGTCGTTTAAAGTCCAGAAGCACCTCTCCACCCTTAGCCCCTCTGGAACTGTTGCCTCCCTGCTGCTATATATATGTGGCTATTTCGGGAGGTCCATTCCATTGAGTTGGCGAGTCACCGCCTGCCATTTAAACCAAAGTAATTAGCATTGGCCAGGCAGGCGCCGTAGTTTCATCAATAGCCTAGTTCACCAATCCATATCAGTTCATTCATAGAACCTATTATTAGTATTCCCATCCTTCTTAAATAGTCTTTACACTGACCGGTGGTTGTCCGTGGGAGCATACTTCTTTAGTTTGAACTCAGGGACAATCGCCGGTTGGTGTCCCATAACTTTACTAAATTAAACTTGTCTAAAGGGCCTCTGCGTGTTGGCTTCGGCTCCATGTACGCCTTCCAAAGGTCCGGGACTCCCATAGTCCCGTGATTGGTAAAGACATACAATAGTACATTGTGCATCAAGGGTAGTATGAAGGGAATTACTAACGAGAGTGTTAGAAGCCCGACGCCGAAGGCGGAGGGCTTTTAATGACTCGAGTTAGTAATCCCCTTACTGCCTGTGATACACACAATGGTTTTCATCACATTTGTGAGGAAAAAAAACAAAGGGAAAACACTTTAACTCTGCAAAATATAAAGAAATAACTTTTGACGAACGGGAACGTAAATGGAAACGATATTTTTTTTGTGACCTCTACCACAGATAATAACTGCGTTTAGTTTCGACCTGGATTCGAGCCAGATTTAACCAATTTGATAAAAATGTATAATTACTAAAATTAATGATAAATGTTGATATAAACTTGAAATAGGTATAAAAATAATGAAGTTTAATGAAGCGTATAGGTTTTGTGTAATGTAAGTTAGTCTATAGCTAATTTTTAAAGATGAAATTAGAAACCGATTTAATTTTTGGCTGAGAATTAAACCTCCTTAGTCAGAAATTATGTACGAAAGAGTTGCAAATTTTAAAAAGAAAGTCATTACTCCCTAGGGATGACAAACTCGCCATAATTCCCGCGGGAACAATTTAGGCCATTGTCCTTCTGTATACAGGCATGGAATAACACCATTTACGAGCAAGTGTGATGAAAATAATAATAATAATAATAAATCATTTATTCAAAAGAACTGGCATGGGATAATACATTTCTTCGCCAAACTGCACAAACAGTTTGTAGGCGAAAACTGGGTGCTCTCAGACTTATCGCCTTTGTTGTAATATTTTTATTTTTACAATTTTTTTTTTATGGGTAATTATGTTATTCCAACTTAGGTATAAGTAATCTTAGGTATTAATGTTACATACATAGCAAGGTACATTTGAGTTTACGTTTATACGTAGTTTTAGACATTTCATTCAGCTACTAACTACTAACAGTGATATAAGTAGAGGTACTAACTCCTTGAGCGAGGTCCGTCTGGATGGCTACCGACATCTTATCCTTTAATCCATCTTGTCCTCCGGGTTGGCAACGCATTTGCAGTCTTAGGATTGCAATGCGAATGTCTATGGGTCACAGTTGCCACTTACCATCAGGTGGCCTGTGTGCTCGTTTGCCTTCTCCATATAGAATTAATTCATATCATAACGTTTAATTGACATAGAATTATACATAGTTATACAAGTGTGATTTCTTAGGAAATACCGCAACCGCGAGATAAAGGTCAGGATTGGTTCTCATCGTCGGAACAGCGGCGGGGTTTTGATGGATGTCGAAGCCTGGCTGTGCCATGAAGGTTATAATTGGCCTAATCATGACATCTGTCTTTTGAAGCTGAAAGAACCAGTTCAGTTTGGGTACAAAGTGGATCTAGTGGATTTGCCAGATGAAGATAGTGAATTTGAAGACGGGCTTATGGTTAATGTCACTGGATGGGGTACTACTAACGTAAGTAAATAAATATGTAAGCAAAGCAAAAAAACTGGGCAAGAGCATGTCGGACCACGCATGGTGTAAGGTTCCAACGCCCTGCAGCAGAAGAGCATATCTTCATGGCACTGACGTCCTTTTGTTGAGAAGTGCAGTTTTTGGGCAATAACTCAAAAAACAGTTTATGTCATTATATTGATCTTTTGACATACGGTTTAAAAGATAAAGTTACACACCAAATTTATGGAAAATTTTGAAGCAATATTTTCCAAAAACATTCACTTAATCAAAAAAATAGTTAAAAACTTTAAAGTGTTTTAAAAAAAACTGACTGTATTATATGCCACACGTTGATGTTTGCTAAATGGCTCCAGCTCAGGGGGATGGGTTGCCATGATTGTCAGGGGTATTTGTCTATTTCAAAGATTTCCTTTTTTCAGTGTCTCAAAAAACAGTCATCGGAGATATTGCGCCAGACGATAGTCCGTTTGGAGTCGGACCAGCGCTGTAAAGAGATCTATCACGGCATGACAGAGGACATGTTATGCGGTGGTACATATGCACATAACATATGTTATGTAAGTTGCACCTCATACAAGGCCTAGGGTAGAACTCATCATGAATGAATAAATTATTAATAAATTAATTGAAATTTAGGGTGAAATTCTCAAACAAAAAGTGTTCTGAAAAAATCATGCTTTGTTTGTGCCAAAAGCTTGCTATATTTTTTTAAAATTTTGACATAGAAAATGAATGAACAAATTTCTGCTAATAGTCAAAGGGGTTAAACGCCACATGGTCTTGTCTAATAAACTACCGTTACTTCACGAAGTCTTTTTTTTGTCGAGATTGAATTTTTTAATAACTCTTAACTCTTTTTTTATACAGGGTGACAGTGGCGGGCCCCTCACATACAACAACATTCAGATTGGTGTTGTGTCTTTCACAACCAGCTGTTGCGTCAAGCCCGGGTTTTACACCAAGGTCTCCAGATATTTGAACTGGATTAACACCACTATCGAAGAAAATTTGTAAAATAGTCTAGTCGTGTTGCATTCAAAAGGTAGCGACTGAATTGTAACATTTTGATGTAATTAGTTATTCTCGGCGCTTGTCTGATTGGTACGATAATATCGCTACCTCAAACGAAAAAAGCGGTAAAAGGCTTTTACAGAGATTTTAACATTTTTATATTTTTAGAAGCGTTATATCCAACTGCATGTCTCTGATTTTTTTTGTAACTGTGGCAAACGCCTATTAAAAAATATTTAATAAAGATGTTATATTTACATTAATATTGGTTTACTAAGATTATACGAACACAGCTATTATAGCATCTTACTTAAATCACTTTCGTATCACTTTACCGCGTTTGATTATAACCGCCTTTTTCTGCTAAAAATATTTGTTTTCCTTTTGGTAAAGGATTGCAGTGTCTTTTTCGATATTCTGATGTTACTTTTGTATGACGTAATGTACAGTTACTTAAATTGTTATAAATATACCAAGAAGTACAAATGCTTTAAGTATCATATTATTAAATGCTTATGAAAGTAAGCGTTGGAAAATAAAATCTTCTAATTTAAATAATTGGCAATGTCGACTTACAAACTGTTTGGGTACCAATCGCAGCACGTAAACACTCCTCACTCCAGACATTTGCATCTGTGGGAACCTGTCAGTCATGCGCTGGTTTGTACATGATTACCACGTACTGAGTTATCGTCCGAAACAATGGCTAATCGTGCTTACCGTCTCGTCCAAATGTCGCTTAAACAACCAAAAAGTAACCCTAGAAGCCGAAGGCGATTGGACTATGGGGGTAAGTTTACTTAGTTGAATTATATTAAAATTAGGTATATAATATTATGACGTTCCCGATGAATAACTTTGACTACCTACCCGACATAAAAAGTGGGTAGTTACCTACAGTTAAAACACGTCAATCGAGAACGTATCGTAAGAATAGGCTCGATGCCCACGCGTCGCTCCGGTTTAAACAAGTAAATAATTACCTATGACCATTCGGAATAATGTAGATACCTTTGAAATGGTGAAATCATTTTTGAATAGGTTCCGTGGTTCCGGAGATTGCTTGTCGGATAGATACAAAGTCACAGAATTCGCACTCTCTCTTTATTATAAAAGTACTCGTATGGATAATAATAAAGTGGGTTTAGTACCTATGTAATAATGTGCGAGTTCTTAAAGAAATAGAAATAGAAAATAAATATGAAGATGTTTAGATGTTTTTTTACTAATAGGTACATTAATATCTGAACAGATCCCGATTATTTAGTTACATTAAGGAAATAAGTTTAGCTACGGATTAATTGTATTAGTTTAAGAACACATATAATAATTGTTTAAACCGTAAATAAGGTGGAAAATACCACTCATCTTCGTGTACATAATATGAATTTAAAATATATGCAAGATTTAAGAAAAAGCCAACGATACCATGAGGCTCCTCCCTTTGTTTATCTGTCTGTCTGGTTGTTATAGGGTAACAAGAGGTAAGGTCGAACAATTAGGTTTTAATTTTTATTATAAATTAATAAAATCATAATAAATAAAACGGAAATTTGTTTGTTCTGTCTGTTTGTTTTGTCTGTTTTTGTCTGTATTTTTTTGGAAATTCTGATGTTGATGATGCAGGTAAAATAGCAAAAAAATCTTAACAGTCCCTCTGTAGTCACGCAAGTAACATTTACGCAAGATTTACGCTTGATTCTTAAATAATGTCAGGTCGTACTTCTTTGTTTCAGATGAGTCTTTAAAAAAAGTAGGAAGTAACTTATATGACACGGCACAAGATGGTTCGCTTGATTCTGGATGTGAACCTTTAGAAAACGCATCGTCAACCAGTTTAGAGCCAAATGGTGTACCATATTCTCAAATAGCTCCCAAGTCACATCAAAATGACACGATTGAGGTTGTCAAACCTGCTCTGACTTTAAGTGGATTAAACTCGTTAATCGGCAGTCCTAGGTCATTAAAATCTGTAGATTTTATTGCGTCACCCTCGGCTATATATAAAAATGACTCCCTACTACCTGACATATCAAATGTTGATCTGTTTTTCGATAAACTGGTGCATGAAATTGAAAATAATGACTCATCGCCTGAACAAACTTGTCAAAAACTTTGTGTGAAAGCTTTGATATCTGATGTACAAAATGATACTGAATCCATAAGTGCGTCAAAAAATTCTACAGCCCCAACTATTTGTACAGAAAGCATCAACCATTTTGAAGTTGGTAACACTGAAGTTGTAGATGAGATTCAGCAGCCTAATCATGTTAGCAAAACGGTTGAATCGCAAAATCAAGATATGACAGTGAGCTACGTAAGTTTAGTTGAACCAAAGGATCAAGTTTTAATAGACATGCCATTAGTTCAAGAAAATCAATCAATAGTTATTATAGAGGTTGTTACTGATCCAACCATCATAAATGAAGTCGCTGTGAATGGCGAGGAAATAACAAATATTGAGAACGTGAGTTGCGTAGGAGACAACCTAAATGAGACAGATATTGATAGATCTGATGATGAAGCACAAGAACAAATCACTACGTCCACAAATGAAGCATCCGGTACTGTTAATGCTGTGGTTGAAGACTACCACAGCGAGACCTTTCAATCAGAAAAATCTCCCTCCGCTGTTATTCTATCAAGGAAAAGAAAAGTAAATAGGAGTGAATGGTCAGATGTTAAAAATAAAAAACTTAAAAATAGTGGACTCCAATATAAGAGCGTCCGATCACATGTTCTGCGCGAGGCCAAATCGATAAAAGCAACTTGTTCTTGCAGGCGCAAATGCTTTGAGAAAATTGATTCCAATTCAAGAAAAGAAATATTTGGTCAATATTGGGAATTAGGAGATCATGAAAAGCAATGGGAATGGATTTTAAGACATATTACTGCTAGTAATATAAAAAAAATGCAACTGGAGAGAAAAAATAATCGGACTCAAACTATACTATACAGACTACCAAAAGGTACAGATGGCAAGGAAATAGTGTGTAAAAAAATGTTTGTACAAACCTTAGGAATTGCGGAAAAAACCGTTTACACTGCAATTGAAAAACAAAATACAACAATGCTTGATTTAAGGGGAAAGCATTTAAATAGACCTCGCAGGATGCAGGAAGATACTGAAAATAGCATAATCGAGCATATAAAAGAATTTCCAGCAATAGAATCACACTATACTAGAAAAAGGAGTGCCAAAGTTTACCTCAGTGAAGATTTAAACATATCAAAAATGTATAGATTATACAAGGCATGGTTTGCTACGAAAAACGAGTATCATGAAACAAAAATGGCTACTAAAAGCCAGTATGAACTGCTTTTTAACACAAAGTTTAATATTTCCTTTTTTCGTCCTAAAAAGGACCAATGTGAAACTTGTACTATATATCGAAATGCAGATGAAGAAAGAAAACTACAATTAAAAGAACATTATGAGCGACATATTGAAGAAAAGGATGAAGTGAGGGCAATAAAGAACTTAGAAAAAAGCGCACCCGGTGATGATACTAAGACAGTGGCTTGCTTTGATCTTGAAAAAGTTCTTCACATTCCCCAATCTGAAGTGAGCACCTGTTATTATAAAAGAAAATATGCGATTTACAACTTTACCACATTTGATCTTAAACAAAAAAAAGGATATTGCTATTTGTGGCACCAACAAATCGCCAAACGTGGTGCAAATGAAATAGGAAGCTGTCTTTGGTCTTACATTAACGAGGCCAAAAATAACGGCAGTAAGGAAATATCCTTTTATTCGGACGCCTGTACCGGTCAAAATCGCAATAGATTTATATTTGCTATGTATCAGTATGCATGCAAAACATTAGACATCAGCATTACCCATCGGTTTTTTGTCAGTGGACACAGTCAATCAGAAGGAGATACAATGCATTCATGCATTGAACGAGCAAAAAAACATCAAACTATATATACACCAGACCAAATGTATTTCATTATAGAAAATTCAAAGGTAGAAGGAGAAAAGTTTATCATTAAAGAAATGGCACAAGACGATTTTTTCAACATGAAAAGGTTAGTTAATGTAAAAGGAAAAAATTGGAATACTGATAATGAAAATCAAAAAGTATATTGGTCTAAAATTAGGGAAGTAGCTATTTACACAGGTGATGGAGAAAATATTTACTTCAAATATAGATTGAATGAGCCTGCTAAATGTATTTCGACAAACAAAGCTACAACTAGTTCCCGTCGAAAACGCAGAGTTACACCTGCAGAAATAGACCAAACGATGGATCAGGCATACATGGAGCCTATTCCTATACCTACGCTTCTGCATAAGGATCTGATGAGTCTTTGTACTGCCGGAATAATTCCGGAAAGGTATCAAGGTTTCTATAAAAGTTTAATTGCACAAAGCAGTCAAATTACTCAAATCGCTGACAATGATAGTGATGATGACGATGATGAGTAAGGGTGCCTTAATTAATAAGTTCAGTTGACTTCGAATTTTATCATAGGTAACATATACAAAGTTTTTAAAACAACTCAAATAATTTGTGTTGATTTATTTCTAAGTGCCTATTATATGTTTAACAGGTCTAAATTTAAAACTTACTTATGATTAAGTAATCTAAATCTATACTGACAATTTGTCGCATATTTTCCTTTTTTTAAAATATTTATGTGAAATTGTGTAAAACCCTTAAAATGTATCTATAATCTGTGCATCTATTGTATTTTCATTACTTAAATTTACAATAACAAGCCATATCGTGACAAACTATTGCATTACACATATTTAAATATACTAGATGCTCTGCGTTAATATATTATTATTGCACTTGATAATTTCACCCTGCAATGTTATCAATCACATTACTTTTTTGAAAGGCCTTTAAGAAGGAATTATTGAGCTGGTTGATGATTTTTATCTTTTTTTTTTGTTGATTTTAAAATATCATTACACTAATTGTTATATAATTCCTGAGTTTTATTTAAAATAAATTACCACCTGACGTACTTAAGTGAAATTAACAAAACATAAAGTAACATTCTTAACATGTTATACACCTGTACATACACGAAAAATGTCTGCAATAAGGTGAATAAGGCGGTAAGAAATTATTACGTACAGCATAATTAGATATAAAATGCAAAGTAAAATGGCTTAACATTCTAAAACGTAACAAAGAAGTAGCCGATTTCCGGCGAAGAAAGGCGTTATAAGTTCTTACGTTTTTGCGAAGACAAAGTATAGGCACCAGAATAAAAAAATAATAGGTTTTTTCTTATTATAATACATATCAGATTAGCCTGTATAATAGGCTTTATATCATTTTAAAGCTATTTTTTACCTGCGTCTTTTGATACCAATTTTTGATACTTTTCTACTATTATATAAATGTACAGACAGTTTTCATCGTTTAAATTTTTTTTGTAAAATTGTTTTTTTCATATTACCGCTTTTTTCGTTTGGGGTAGCGATATAAGAACCGCAGGTGATACATTACACCAAAATGTTACAAGACCTTCGCTACTTTAAGGTAGGTCCACATTAGTGCAATTCCATCATTACATCCTTCCGTGACCGTGTCAGTAACGCGTGTCAGTACTGGTTATGAGGACGGTATTTGTCATGTTATGAAGTACTATCGCGATTCAGCGTAACAAGTCTTGTAGATTTGCCACGCAGCCCAATCAGATATGGACCCACCTTAAGAAACGTAATGACTGCAAAAAGTCTGTCAACTATACAATTGTGTATGGAATGATATGCATGGTGTATGTCCGGTCTGGCAACCCATTATTTTATACAATTTCAATCATCAATTGTATCATTTTATCGAATTTCCCTTCATCGAACTCAATTTTTTGCTGAAGCCATGATGTTTGCAGGATATATTAAACATTGATTACGTAGTTTATGGTTAGTTAGACTAGCGACTACAAAACAAAATTAAGAAATGCCTTTCGATGAAATAAATTTCGACGTAATGATACTTTATATGAAAGGTGTGTCGATCAAAAAAGGGTACCCGTCCGGTCTACCACCATCTTATCCTTACCTTCCACCAAGCGGCAGTCGTTAACGTTTGTAGAATGCAATGTATCTAAGCTTCCTTATAATAATTGATGGTTACATCTCTGCTTATTTCACACTACATTTTATTCGCTCGTCACATAAAATAAACATTTGCATAAATAAATTCTTGGTTTTCTTTGATTTACCTTTTTCAGCAATTTTGGGTGCAAGGCAATTGTCCGGTTTGTTACCAAAATAGTAGGAATCACTTCGTAACGGAATGGAAAGTTTCGTTCAAAGTTTGAGTTTAGTTTGTTTATTTGTTTGTTTTTTTTTTGTTTGAGTTTGAGTTTATATTTTCCTAATTACCTATACTACGAGCCTAGAGTTTAGTTTGGGATTATGTGAATCTGCGTGTAATTATAACCTGATATTTTGAATCCCCGTACCAAAACGGTAAAAACGGAACCAAGCCTATGCTGTCCGTCCGTCTGTCGTTACTTTAAAGAACCGAAACGTCTTTTTTAATATGTAAATCGATCGACAGAGAGACGCATCGAAAATTCGTTCACAACAAATGTGAATAACGTGAGATGAGATTAGAATTGAGTTCTATTAAGCTACCTAATTAATTACCAATGAAGGTAGCGGTGTCAGGTGCGGTTCCTAGGTATGGGTAAATATTTGAATGAGCGCAGCGAGTATTTCCTGTCTTGGGTGTTTTGTATGTAGATATGTAAGTTTTTATTTCTCATAGTCGGGGACTAGGTCAATTTGTGTAACATTGTCTCCCGATATTTATTTCCTCATATTTACTCTAACTTACGCTGTTATAATATTAGTGGAACCGCTTCGGATTTAAAAAATAATAAAAACCAATATTAGACCAATCAAATCTCTTGTCATAGCACTTTAACTAATCAAAGCTTTCTTATGGGTGAAAATATATACAACCTCTACACTAATGGCGTCTACTCAAACGTTTCAAGCGTAGAGGAAATGGGACGTATTTCAACGTCAAGTTTGTTCGGTGTTACTCTTCCATACTTATTATATTTCGATGGTTTAGACATTTTGTTTTGGTTCGTTAGTTTCTTTCTGTAAATTATTAAATAATAATTTTGGATATAATTTTATTATTGTGTTCGATATTGGTAAACTATTGGAACCATTTCATATTTATGACTATTACATGTATAATGATAATGAGTCATATCAATTTGGTAATGTATAATGAGCAACATTGTTATCATGTTGTTTTTGGATTTTAGCAATGTAATTTTTTTATTTTAAATATGATTATTTTTATCAAAGTTTTTAATAATTTTAAATAATTAATTGGTTTAAAGAGTATAAAAAAGTAGTGTTTATTAAATAACATTATAGTTCAATAATAGTAAAGTTCACCATGCCACTTTTGCCACAAGTTTTGATTTTGGTAATATTATCAAGTGTTTTCGTGTTACGACTTCAAGGTTTTTTTTTTTTACTTACTTCTTTTTTTAATTGTAATCAAAGTTATCAATGACGATATAGTGTAATATAAACACTAAATTTACTTCATTGTTGAGCATAGATAACTAAGGGATTCCACAGAGAGATACTAATGTACCTAGATATATGTCATTGTGTTTTAACAAAGATAAAAAGTTGTTGTTTTTGCACAAGACAGTTAAAACTACTACAACTGGACTGATTACTCCTAGAAAAAAGTGTGACTGACAGAGAACATACCGTGAAGATGTGATATCTCTTTTTATTAGAGTGACCAAACAATAACCACCGCTCGGAATTTAGAATCAGGTCGTAGCTTTGGGTTTGTCTAACCTGTTTATTAGTATATTTAGCCACGTGGCCATGAATTAAAGCAAAGTACGTAATCTAGTTGGAGTCTGGACAAGCTAACTCTGCAATATCTGGTAACCGCGTTTAAAACTCTAGGTATATGGCAGTATTTCCTGATTGTATACTGAAGGAAATTATTGCGAATCGGGGTTAGTCTGTGACACTGGTATATCCAGTATGTATTACGCGGCTGAATTAAGAAGTGTAGCAAGTGGCGTAACTTGAGACTCGCAAACGTGAAAACACGAATAGAAATATAATCCTCGATTGTTTTATTTTTCAAATATAACACGTTTTTGCACGTTTTTGGTTGAATCTTTCAAACCATATAATCCTTAACGACGATTTTCGGTTCAATAGTTGAGTATATGTAAGTTCTTAATCCTTACAAACCATTTTTCAATAAATGTTGTGGTTTTAAAGTAAACAGCAATTAATTAAGGCGCGCGCGAACTATCTCCATCTCACATTCTTCGAGTGAAAGCACATAAAGCAATCTGTTTTCATTATTTTGGGGGCGTGGAACCTTGGGTGGCCACTTAAAGTAAAACAGCAATTATTTACTGGTCTCTTTTGTTTCTTATGTGGACATGGCCTCGTAATAATAACGAAACCTTTTCAGCTGCCAGCCATGACAATTTGGGCATCATCGGTGGCTATACGGCGTTCATTGAAGATAATCCTTTCGTCGCGTCACTGTGTAAAGACGAAAAGGGCTTCTGCGGAGGCTCGATTATACACGAGTGGTATATACTGACAGCTGCCCACTGTGTCCTTGGGTAAGATGGGAGAAATAATCGTCGTGAGATGAATTTTTGGGAGAAAATGTACCCTATAACCAATTTTCTTTGAAGGCTAGACCTACAAACAAACAAACATTTCAATCAGTACCATTTGACCGGTAGTCGCACCAAAACTCCACACTAATGTGACTAAGGTTTATTTTATTTATCAGTAATTCGGTACTCACACGAGTGTTACTACGGATAATTTTACCCGTAGTTACACCTACACATCATAAATACGACGGTAGGTTTAGGTTAGTTCTAGTTCTTTGACTGGCCCAATGGGACAAAGCACTCAGAAATAGGAGCTTTGCCAGAACGGAGCTCCATTGACTATGGTTGTGATTTTGAAATACTAATCATTGGCAAGTAGAACTACGCAATAGGACAACGGGCAAAGAAATGTGCTGCGTAGTTGTGGCGTGGTGAAGTTATTAAATAAAAAACGCCAATTCGGCCAAGGGTGTGTTGGTGTGATTACGGATAAATACAATTAGTACCCACAGTAGTAGTGTGCCTAATAATCGCTAGGTGTGATCCTGACCGGCTGTATTACCGCTGCGCAATGCTGTATGCTACTTGGTCAGTTTGCTGTGATTATGGATCGACGTTTATAAATATACAAGTGTTATTTTTTAGGCAGAACCGCAACGTCCAGCTACAAGTCAGGATCGGGTCTGATCGTCAGAACAGCGGTGGGGATTTGATAGATGTCGAAGCCCGGCTGTGCCATGAAGCTTATGAATTTCCTAAAAATGACATCTGTCTTTTGAAGCTGAAAGAACCAGTTCAGTTCGGGTACGAAGTGGATCTAGTGGATTTGCCCGATGAAGATAGTGAATTCGAAGACGGGCTTATGGTTAACGTTACTGGATGGGGTAATATTAAAGTAAGTGAACAAATATGTAAGTTAAGCAAAAAAAAACAGGGCAAGAGCATGTCGGACCATGCATGGTGTAAGGTTCCAACGCCCTGCAGCAAAAGAGTGTATCTTCATGGCACTTACTTCCATTTGTTGAGGAGCGCAGTTTTTTTGGCAATAGCTCAAAAACAGTTTATTTTATTATGTAGAAAATTATTTTTAATGAAAGTATTTAATAATTAGACATACTGTTTAAAAGATATAGTTATACACGCAATTTATGTAAGTAACTATTTGAGCGTGTTTTTTCGAAAACATTAGTTTAATGAAAAATTTGTCTAAAAATATTAAATTATAGTATAAAAAAAAAAACGAAATATTACTAGCACGTTGATGTTGGCTGAAAAAAAGACCTTCATTGACATTATGAACTGCCCTCCCTAGAAATGGCATGATCATCATGTTTTTTTTCTATTTAAAACATTTACTTTTTTCAGATTCAAGGAAAGAAGTACCCGAAGACATTGCTTCAGTCGATGGTCCCTCTGGTCTCGGACCAGCGCTGCAAAGAGCTGTATCCCGACATGACAGAGGACATGTTATGCGCTGGTGAAGATGGACATGACGCTTGTGATGTAAGCACCTCATACAAGGCTTACGATAGAACTCATCTTAATAAATAAATATGTAATAAAATATATAAATATAGGGTTAAAATCTCAAACAAATTGACAACAGGACCTTTTTTAAAAGGTTTTCTGAAAAATTGCCTCTCTCTCAATAATTCTTACTGAAAAAAAACCCATATTTCTATTATGGCTTAAGTGGTTAAACGCCACATGGTTTTGTCTTCGTGACAGCTTATACTATGAAACGCATACGCGCGCGCATGAACTACTATTACTTCAAGAACTCTTTTTTTTGTTAAGTATGAATTTGTTATACTTAACTCTTTTTTTATAGGGCGACAGCGGCGGGCCCCTCACATACAACAACATTCAGATTGGTGTGGTGTCTTTCGGAATCGGCTGTGGCGTCAACCCCGGGTTTTACACCAAGGGCTCCAGATATCTGAACTGGATTAACACCACTATCGAAGAAAATTTGTAAAAAATAGACTAGTCGAGTTGTATTCTAAAGGTAGCGACTAACTTGTAACATTTTGGTGTAATAAATTACTCTCGGCACTTGTCTAATTGATGTGATAATATAAAGGATATATTAAAAGACTGACTTCAAGAAAAACACGCGGCGAGAAATGCCTTTCGATGAAATAAAATTCTGCGTAATGATACTTTAGTTGAAAGGTGTTTCGTTCAAAAAAAAGGGTACCCGTCCGGTCTACCACCATCTTATCCTTACCATCTACCAAGCCGCAGTCGTTAAAGTTTGTAGAATGCAATGTATCAAAGCTTCCTAATAATAATATGATGGTTAGACATTTTAATCGCTCGTCCCATTCAATAAACATTTGCATAAATAAAAGTGTTGGTTTTCTTTGATTCACCTTTTTCAGCAATTTTTGGTGCAAGAAACTATACAACTTTTAGCTACAACTTTGTATGGCAATTGTCCGGTTTGTTACCAAAACTGTAGGACTCACTTCGTAACGGAGTGGAAGGTTTCGTTCAAAGTTTGAAGTTATCGTTGTATTTGCCTAACTACGAGACTACTACAATATTTGTGTGGTAGGTATGTTTATAATTATACCTTTTCAGTTTTAAAAAAAATATAATATAAGGCCTAGTATCCATAATACAAGCCTAGACCTTAGTTGGGGACTAGGTAAATATGTGTAAGATTTGCTCCTGAAATTTATTTACTCATATTTACTCTAACTTACGCTGGTATAATATTAATAGAGGGATAACAGCGTAAGTAAAATAATAAAGGGGTTGTCATATAAGAGTAATTATAGTATTACATACAATCCTCAGGGTATAGCAAGACAGCCTTTGAAAAAGTGCCCTCAGAGGTTGGAGTTAAAAACCATACTTCTCGTAGAGATAACCCTATGTCCAAAGTATCATCCCTCTACTACGCCCTGTTTCCTCCAAATCCAGGTTACTTGCGGATTTTATATTTTGCATAAGTAAATAATTATCATATATTAGGAATCAAACTCACACAAGGTAGCCTAATCCCAGACTAAGCTCTAGGCTTTTATTTTGGGTACAGTCAAGTGCATATGTATACACCACAAAATGTCTAAAGTATGTACACAGACCTTATTACTTCCGCAATAAGGCGTATGTGTGCATATTAATGCAACTTTGTGAGGATATTATTTTTAACCTTGACTGTATTAGAAAACGTCATAAATACTATAATAGATAAATAAATAGAAAACGTCCAAGGCTCGGAAAAAAAACTCGTGCTTATCACACATATCGTACCATACCAACCATAAAAAAATAATCCAACTTTAAAAACATGAGTTTTAAATAATGTTATAACCTGTATAATGATATTCTTTGATGGCAAAAAGACTAATGATTTTAAAATGTGACCCAACATCTGAATGCACAAGTTTCGTTTGCTTAGCAAAAGTGAAACTGCTGAATAAAAATATACTAAACTTTGCTTTGGAGACACATTTTTTTTGATAAGTCCTGGTAATGCAGGTTTTCCGTATACAAAAACTGGGCACCACATTACACCCTGCGTTGCTTCGTATCACATCCATATTTTGATACACCTAATTAATTATTATTAGCATAGCATTGTTAAATAAAACCAGTCATTATCAATTTGTTAATGTACTAATGAGCAACATTATTATCAAACTAGTTTTTTTCTTAATTTGTATACGGTTTTCAGTTAATTAATTATTTTATCAAAGCTTCTACCAATTAAAAATAATTAGGTGGATTTAAGTTTATAAATAACTAGAGTGTTAATAATTAACATCATAAATAGTTCACCATGTCGCTTTTGCCACACATTTTGTTTTTGGGAATATTTTTAAGTATTTTCGCGTCAGGACTCCAAGGTAACAAATAAATAGGATGTCTCATAATTATAGGCTTGTTCTGTGCCTCTTGAGCTGCCATTCCTCTTGACTGTGACGTGCCACTTATAGGACAAATTATATTTTATATTTACTGCATTTTTAACACACTTATACTAACTTTGCTGCATGTACTAACAAACTAACATACAATGCAATAAAATACCATCTTCTAATTGTTGGATTGACTGGAAATTTTGCAAACTTACGCAATTCCGATGACAATATTATTATTATAGTACCATGAGGCTGGTATGACAGAGAAGTACAGTCCGCAATTAAAATTGTTATTTAGGAGGGGGTGTCCGGGAGATAATGGTCAACCTTTTAGGGCTGGATAGCTCAGCTCAGAAGTATTTAAAATATGATAAATCATATAATATAGTAAAAGTTGCACAACTAGCACGGAAAACGAGATATCTCTACTATTAAAAATTTTAGAAGTGCGTACCTTGGCTCAACAGTTTTGATACCATTACCACAGTTTTTGGAATATTTCAGTTTCGTTTGCTGCCAAGGATAGCTAGTAAACTTTTGTTTAATTCTTGTACCAAGAAGTTTCGGAATAATATCGACTTTTTTTTATTTAAAAATAATAATTTGAAGTTAAGGAATATGAGTTTTTCATTCGGCAACTTTACACCACGCCGTGTAAAAAACCACCACCATATTCCGGACACGCCGAATGTGATTTTTAATAACGACACATTTTCAGCAGACGATGCCAGCGGACATGAGAACGTGGGTATCATCGGTGGGCATACTGTGTCCATTGAAGATGCTCCTTACATAGTGGCGTTGTACCAAAACGATGACGGCTTCTGTGGAGGCTCTATCATTCACGAACGGTTTATACTGACAGCTGCTCACTGCGTTGTATGGTGAGACGAGATACATATAACTTACTAGCTGTTCGCAAATCTGTCCGCGCAGAAGTTGAGTAGGTATGTCCTAGCATCAACACATAATATTACGATCGAATAGGTCATCAGAAAAAGTGTGGATTCGAATTTTGGATTTACCCTTCAATCACTTACAACCATTTCATAGAATGATTACTTCTCCGAATTTTTCTTTAATCAACATGTTTCCACATTTAGGTGTTGTTTTTTGGTGGTTATAGGTCTAACCTATCCTAACTCACGTAACACCATGCTTAGGACAACCTAAAAACAATACAGTTTCCTCAGAAACTAGCTTTCTATAAAATGATAAATTCTATCAAGTGAGTGTCAGTGATTGAAGGGGATCCCTGAATTTGGTTGTTTGGAAGGTAATTTACGTAAAAGTAAAAATACCCACACAATGTACAAACTTGAGCTTTAAATAACGAGAGATATTTTTTTTAGGCTAGATGGTAATGATACACTACAAGTCCTGGTGGGTTCCGATCGACTGACTACTGGCGGAGTTCTGATAGATGTCGAAGAACAACTCTGCCATGAAGCTTATGAAAATAACGAACATGACATCTGTCTACTGAAGCTGAGTGAACCAGTTCAGTTTGGGTGCAAAGTGGCTCTTGTGGATTTGCCAGATAAAGATAGTGAATTCGAAGACGGGCTTATGGTTAACGTCACTGGATGGGGCAATATTTATGTGAGTAAATACTTAGGCACTGCTTTGTTATTAGTATGAAAACGCGTATAATAACTAATGATTTTTTAAACAATAATACGCCTAAAAGATTGCTAAAAAAACCCTTCGGTAACATCAACTAGCTGACACTCGGGATTTAATCCTACAAACTTGTAGGCATTATTCCCCTAGCAACCAAAATCAGACTATTCAAAATTAAAACCAATGCCGAATCCGTCCAAAAACAATAATACGCCTAAAAGATTGCTAAAAAAACCCTTCGGTAACATCAACTAGCTGACACTCGGGATTTAATCCTACAAACTTGTAGGCATTATTCCCCTAGCAACCAAAATCAGACTATTCAAAATTAAAACCAATGCCGAATCCCTCCAAAAACAATAATACGCCTAAAAGATTGCTAAAAAAACCCTTCGGTAACATCAACTAGCTGACACTCGGGATTTAATCCTACAAACTTGTAGGCATTATTCCCCTAGCAACCAAAATCAGACTATTCAAAATTATTATTATTTTTATTTTGTTTGCTTTTCTTAAGTGATACGCTTACGAACGAAAAGCAGCATTATATTTTTATACATACATGTTTACTTTTTATGTTTCTCGTTTTTTTTTTATTGTCTTAGTAACTCATTTAACATAACATTCCATCGCCAACAGATGGGTGTTATAAGCTTAACTTATGTACAGATGTAGTGAATACTCCTTTCCCATCGTTTTTTGTCGGATTTGCTTCAGTTGCCATCAATAAGCCAACTGATAAAGCAAGATAAATACGAACTTATCCGACAAAAAAAGATGGGTAAGGATTATTCACTACATCTGTATATGTGTATCTGCCAGCGGCATTGTAGCTCCCAAACGGATCGGCCGATTCGGATACGACCATCTCTGAATGTAGGAGTCACCATTATACCTATTAATTTATCGCAACACCTTTCAACGAACGTATCATTACGCAGAATTTCCATTTCAGGCATTTCTTGCCGCATGAGATCTCTCTTTAAACTACGTAATGAATGTTTAAGATATCCTGAAAAGATTATGATTTCAGCAGAAAATAGCGTTCGACGAAATGAAATTCGGTGAAAAGATTCCATCGATGAAGTAAGATTCGACTAATTTATGGGTTACCATTAATAGTTATACTTTTGCAGATTCGTGGCGTCAAGTACCCAAACATCTTGCGTCAGACGATGCTCCCTCTGGTCTCGAACGAGCGCTGTGAACAGATCTATCCCGAATTGACTGAGAACATGTTATGCGCTGGTATTCAAGGACGTGATTCTTGTCAGGTGAGCTCCTTGGACAGGTGTATGTGGATCTAGCTATCACCCTCTTTGCTTGCACGAATAGCGAAAGTTTGGTAATCAGCAAAACATTTCTTTTGCCCTCGTCATTCGAAACCGTTCGGTAGCGTTCGCGAAGCCAGTCTATTCTCGAAGATTCCTTCATTACGATTAAAGGCCTAAGCGTCGCATACCGCGACTTTGACCATCATGATAAGTTGCAGATTCTGTCTTGTTGTCGCTTTCCTGCGTTGAATTATATCCGAAAGAGCTTGCTCCTATAGCCCTAGGCTAACTTTTAAAGAAACAAGACCTAGCTTAAGGAGGGCTGGGTTTCGGGACTTTCGAGGTCATAATAGTCTTAATAAAAATAGGTCGATTGTCGCAAAGGCTGTATAAGGTTCTTAGGTTTAGTAAAAAATGCATCAAATCTTGTTTCAAAAACACTTTTCTCTCTAGGGGTGGAAATTGCATTTTCACTCTGCTATTGAAATATAGAAAATCCAACTTTTTGATCACTAGATTTATTATTTGCCTAGCCCATTGTTAAGAAAACGTTTATACTTTTATTGAAGGAACTCAAAGTTTTTGTTTTGAATAGGGTGACAGCGGCGGACCCCTCACCTACAACAACATTCAGCTTGGTGTGGTGTCCTACGGAGAAGGCTGTGCCGTGGTTGCTGGGGTCTACACCAGGGTTTCAAGATACCTGGACTGGATCAACAACACTATAACAGAAAATTTGTAAAAACTAGACTAGTCACGTTGCATTCTACGGTAACGACTGTAGAAATCTGTTTTTCTTTTTTTGAATGTCATTAACAAGGTCCATCTGGTCACTACTACCATCTTATTCGGTGAAATGAAGATAGAGGGATTCCGGCACTTAATCTCAGGGTTGGAAATGCATTTGTAGTCTCAGCATGACAGTCTTGAGATTCCAAATGGTTTTGGGTTTCAGGTACTACTTTCGTTACGTTAGCCTTCTCCATGACATGGTATAAACGCATGACCGCTCACTTCAATCCTATGCAAACGTATTCTTTGATGCAGTCGTTAACGCTTGCAGAATGTAACGTAGCTAGGCTTTTTATATGATGGCGACATCTTAGCCTAAAGGCTAGTTACCCATTGTTAATCGCTCTTCACATTAAATAATAATTGCAAAAATAATCATTTTAGTTTCTATTTGTTCCTTTATTTTGCACATGCAATTTAAAAAGCGGTTGGGTAATATATGTAGTAAATTAACTAAATCTGTCCCTACAACTTTGCATGGAAATTGTCAGGTTTGTTAACAAAACTTCGTAACGGAATGGAATATTAAGTACAAAGTTTGAAGTAATGTTTATCGTTATCTTTTTTACAAGCCTAGAGTTTAGTAGACTTGTCTCTCGTTATTTTCTGATATCTTTAGAAAGCTATATCTTGTGAACCGATTATAAAACACGACTTTATTGTTTTGTGATATTTGACTTCTTGATTCCCGGTTAAGAAAGAGGTTTCTTTTTTCAAAAGTCCAATTTTATTTTATTTAGTTTTTTTTTAATAAAAATCAATCACCTTTGTGTATAGTTTGCTGTATCCAATATTTAAGGTAGTAGCCTTCCATGCGGCGTTCGTCGAATTTTATCGAATTTCACTTCATCGATTTTATATTTCATCGAATTAAATTTCATGAAACGCTATTTTATTCTGAAACCATGATATTTCCAGAACATCTGAAACATGAATTAATACGTAGGTTGGTTTAGACTTATGACAACCAATAAAAATAAGCACGTTCGGCGTAATGATGATAATAATGTATGTTAAAAGGTTTTTCCACAAAATAAAAGGTATGAAAATAGGTAACTAAATTGTATGAAAAAAAATACAGCTCGGCAGCGCCAGGCGCGGACAGCTGTGCTAGTCATCATCATCATCAGCCTCAAGACGTCCAGCAAAGACCTTCCCCAACGTTTACCACAGCGATCGGTCTTCTGCTGCCGTCATCCATTTCCCGCAACCTTTATCAGATCGTCGGTCCACCTAATAGAAGGCATGCCGACACTTCGTCTCCCGGTTCGAAGTCGCCACTCTAGAAGGTTCCCGCTTCAACGGTCATCGGCTCTGCTGGTAACCCATGTATAGATAGATTCGAAACACGTTTTCTAATTGTGAATGCGATTCACAAACGAGATGTGATAGAAATTTCCGTGTAGAACCACAGCTCATTAACGATCTCATTACACAAATGCGTCTGACGGAATATTGGGGTCACGTTCCGCATTGAATTCCTTCTGGGAATAAAGGTCGAACGTAAAATACTGTATCTTTGCTTTGCCACAGCCTTTGACTAAAGGCCGATGAACCACGTAGGTGTACCTACCAATATCATGGAGGGTAAAAACTGGATGTATTTATTAAAACTTAAGTGGTACTTACTCTATTTAGAATTGAAATCATTTACAATGCAAGGTTTCAAAATCAGGTTGCCTGTATTTTTTTGTAGGTATTTTTTAATGGGATTGCAAAATATATACCTAGCCGATAACAATTAGAATGATAGGACCTGCATATTATGGTATAAAGTGAAAAAAATAAACACTTTTTTGTCGAAACATTTCAACGTTTTAGAATAAAAATGTTATAAGCAGCAGTGTTCGCAATGTTATCCCCAGTGTGGGGATAAGATGCCGGTGAAATTTCTAGCTTAGAGGCATTTCATCTTAGTCTTCAGAATTTCAGTGTTTAGATTGTAGTCTTGAGAATGCAAACTTCTATGGGTTATAGAACCCACTGACCATGAGGAGTCCGTGAGCTCGTTTGCATTTACAATTATATTTAAAAAAAAAATTGCTGACGCTTATTCCGTTATACATACTATCGAACCAACGGAACCCTGACCCACCATAGAACCTTGTCACAGTGATTGACGTTAGGACTGTCATACGAAGCTATACGACAATCGTACGTCAATCATTGTGACAAGGTTCCATGGTGGGTCAGGGTTCCGTTGGTTCGATAGTACATACATACCTTCACGCCTGTAATCCTAGAGTGGGGTAGTCAGAGCTACAGAATTACCTACAACTTAACTTGTTGATAATTCTGTAACCACATTTTGCACAATTAGGCTAAGTTGTTTACCAGTGTATTAGTGACAGGTTGCAAGCCCATCGCCTAACAGTACTACAAGCCTTTATTCCCTTAGTCGCCTCTTACGACATCCACAGGAAGACATAGATTGGCAACTATACTAACACGGGAACCACGCATTTCGTAATAATTCAATGTAAAAAAGGAACTATGGTACTCGAAAATGTAATTAATGACAAAAACCTAACCTCAACGGGAGCACATTCGCTGTGATTACTGCGTTTTGGTTTAAGTGTAGGTATTTTTGTCAATAAAACTTACAATAATGTAACTAACTAGGGGACGCCCGTGACTTCGTACGCGTAGTTAGTTTCCCGCTACTCCCCCTACTTCTTCCCGTTGGGGGTCGATTTTCGGTAAATCCATTTAAAATGTGATGTAAGTCATAAGCACTAAGTAGTTTTGATATCAAAGAAGCAAATAACCCCTAAAATAACTTTCTACCCCTTTTTCACCCCCCTAGGGGATGAAACACGTCTTCCATCAAGTCTGTTAAAGAATGTTTATGCAAAATTTGAAGTACATTGGACCAAGGAATCATGTTGTCCCATACGAACTTTGCCCCTCATTTTCACCCCGTTAGGGGTAGAATTTCGGGAAATCCTTTCGTATCGGATGCTGAAGTCATACAAAGAACACACCCTCCAAGTTTCAGGTCTCTACGATCACTAGTTTAGGCTGTGCGTTGATCCGTCAGTCAGTCAGTCAGTCAGTCAGGACAAACCATTTTATATGTATAGAGAATTTAATACACGAGTTCTCGTGCATATTTTTATAAAGCTTTGTTAATATAACGAAATAATAAACATGGGAACTGTCAGATTATGGTTTTTAATTGGATTTTCGAGTATACTCACATGCAACATCCTTGTTCCTAAATTTGTCTTTAACCGAATTGAACAATTACCGCTTTTTCCAAATACAATTGGAACTGACCACCTGCGCAGTAATTGACATGTGACGAGGGTCAACAATTGGCGAAAAAGAAGTAAATCCGCTGAAATTTTGTTATAAAACTGACCTTAGCTTGCTCCTTATACAGTTCTATTCTGATCTCAGTATTAATGATCCTCTGTAGACCTTTTGCGAAAAGGAACTTCATTTATTTAAGTGCTGTTCATCAGCCAATAGACTAACGTTGGATCCGGAGTCACGTTAGGAGAAGTAGTGATTTTTGTGTAATATAATAGAATATATAGGACAATGTCACACAAAAAACTAGGTCAAGTTATACACCGTGTTTTTTTTGATTTACGATAACTTTAAGGGAACGTTCTTTAGGTCAAACAAAGTTAATTTCCCGAAGACAGACAAATGATAAGTCTAACGGTTTTAAAGATATTTAATTTTTAAATTTAATCAGTTAATCACCTTAAACTAGTGTAAAAGGCTCTTAATGGATAACAACCATTTTCTTTTAATACTTATGAGTAAAGAGTTTCCAATTGTTAGGTTTGTATACGCGTCAATCTAAAGTGACAATCTTGTACCTGTCAAGTGAAAAATTTTTTTTTTTGCGATATTTAAAAATCTAATCTACCAATTAGTTTCTATGGATATACCTAGTAATATGCCGAAGTTATCGTAAATCAAAAAAAAACACGGTGTAGAGAAATAAATAATGAAATACAACGAAACCATCCCAGTCTTAGGAACAAATACTCGTCATACAGTTTGCTATATCGCGCAACAGAGACGAAAATAAATAAATAAATAAATATCAGAGGACAATGTCACACCAATTGACCTAGTCCCAAACTAAGCTCTAGGCTTGTACTATGGGTACTAGACAACGATATAAATACTCATATAGAGAAATACACTTAAATACATAGGAAAATAGGAAACATCAATGACTCAGGAACAAATGTTCGCGCTCATCACACAAACATCTGCCCTTACCGGGATTTTTCTTCTTCGAAAGCAGGGTCACTACCAACTAGGCCAGCGCGTCGAAAATTACTGTCCTTCATTAGAGTGATGGCAAGCTCACGCTCTAACGTCGGCACTCGTACCTTAAGAAGCTTTATTATGCACCAGTTACATGAATAAGTTTTAAAAACCCGAAACATTCCATTTCAAAAGACCGTTTAAAAGTTAGTCGATAGGCCACAAAATGGTGATGCAAAAACCGAACGTGATACCGAATGGGTTCAAAGGAAAACTTTTAAAATGAGAATTTATTTTGAAAACTTTTGTCGAACACGCTTTTACTTTCACGCAACTTAAAGTATAAAAGTTTTTGAGGTTTTTGTACGAGTACAAAGGTTTTGTTTTTGGATTTATTAAGTTTTTTGGAAAAAAAACATTACAAGGAGAAGGCACACAAGGACACAGGCCGCCTGATTCACGATGTTTTTACTTCAGCGTAAGAGCATTTGGTAATGTTCTTAACGACCGCTTTTACTGTCAAATAGATATAAACGTTAACAATTCGATAACATGTCAAAAGCAATATGGTATTACCGAGTAGAATAGACCCCCTGCTTGTTTCTATATGCTTAGGGTCCTAGTGAAAAAGGGTTCAGAACGACTTAAATCTTAATTACAAAAGGTACTTATATACATATATATATCAAAAGAGTATACTAGACTTAAACCTTTACAGTTTCGCCATGTCCGTCTGTCCCTCCGTCCGTCCGCAGCCTAGCTCAGAGACTCTTAGTACTAGAATGCTGTTATTTGGTATGAATATACATATTAGTACCGCTAAAAGAGCGTTAAAAAAAAATAGAAAGTTTTTTTTACTGTACCTCCCCTACACGTAACATGGGGATGTGGTTTTTTTTCTCGTCTACCCAATATTGTGGGGTGTCGTTCGAACGGTCTTTCAAAAATATTTCTTGTTTGTGATTAAGGGAATAATTTTTCGATTAAGGGATCCGTTTATGAAATATTAAGCTCTAAAGCTCTAATTTTTGTTAGAGTAAAGGTGCCCCCCCCCCCCCTTCCCCCCTACAGCCAAAACTACAAATACTAAAAATCAGAAAAATATCTATAAGAAAAACTATTACGAATATGTAGACATCTTTGGTTTTTAGATACAGGCTAACAAAGAGTTTATATCTACTAAAATAATTCAACGCTTTGGAATGTGAGATCGATGCTTTTCACGAAGTGCTTCATTGAGGCTACAGTCCCTATAGCTTGGAATAACGCAGTCATCACTCTAATACACAAAAAGGGGATATTAAGAAGCTTAACTACAGACCCGTTAGCCTACCGTCACATCTATATAAGCTCTTCACCAGAGTAATAGTTAACAGACTCGCTAAAAAACTCGATTTCTGTCAGCCATGTGAACAGGCCGGCTTTCGGTCAGGATTCAGCCTTAACGACCTTTAAACACGGAAAACTGTAATTGAGAAGTGCCACGAATACAGGCCTATTATCCTTACGTGTGTAGACTATGAAAAGGCTTTTGACTCGGTTGGGTGGGTCGAGAAAGCAGAGTGTACCAGAGATATATTCATGTGTTGAATCATCTCCATAGAGAAGCAACGGCATGCGCTAGCTGTCATAAAAAAACCGGAAAATTTAAACTTGGAAGAGGAGTACGGTATCACCAAAATCATTTACGGCCGCACTTGAGTATATCTTTCAGCAACTACATTGGTCCAACAAGGGAATATTAATCGACGGTGAGCGGCTGTCGAACCTGAGATTTGCCGATGATCTGGTACTTCTCTCCGATGACATTCAAGATATGATGACCATGATCGAAAACCTACGAAGGGAATCTGGCAAAGTCGGACTGAAAATGAATCTGTCGAAGACGAAGATTATGACCAATATGCCGGCAGCAGAAAACCTCCACTTGTCGCTGGATACCATCGATGAATACATTTACTTCGGCCATAAAATCACCCTGGGCTCTAAAAATTTGACAGCGAAAGTCAAACGCCGCATCGCGCAGGCATGGGCGGGCATTGTTCGGCGCCAATAAATTATTTTCTAAAGGGAAACTTCCCTTACGTCACAAGGTGAGGGACTTTGAGCAATGTGTCGTGTCAGTCTGCTGAAAAAGTCAGAGTTGCGCAGAGGGCTATGGAGAGATCTATTCTCAGAATTACCCTGTGTGACAGAATTCGTAACGAATGGATCAGAGACAAAACGAAAATGAACGATGTTGTAACCATTACAAAGCGAAAGTGGGCTTGGGCGGGACATATATCCAGGATGGACTTAAGCCGTTGGACCAGACGTGTAGTGGAGTGGAGACTACGCGAAAGATACACACACCTCAGACACACATACACACACACACACAGTACCATGGCAATGTTAGTTCACACTTTTGTTTTCCTTCTTTATGTATGTCCCCCTAAAGTTCTTCTTGTTCAGTTTTTATATAAGAAAAATCCGTAATTGGCCTATGTATTAGCTTTCTATACCATATCTATATTTAATTTATATTGCGCTGTGGGTTTATTGGATAAATAAAATAAAAAATAAATATTAAATAAAACACTCGAGCACGCGGGAGGCCATCCCAAGGCTGGGGGGATGATATCAGACGGCACGCAGGCAGTGACTGGATGCAGAAGGCGCAAGACCGTCAGGAATGGAAGAGAATTGAGGAGGCCTATGTCCTGTAATGGAAGAAAAATATCCAAAGGACCAAATGACTTTAAAATGAAAATTAGTTATATTTTTTTATGTTTGTAGTACTTAGCGGCTCCGGAACCCTACACTGGGCATGGTCTGACATGCTCTTGCCAGGGTTTGTCACTTGATCTTCAGAAGACTTATACCCTTTTTCACGAGGGCCCCACTAATCAATGTGAATGTATTTATGCCTAATTCCATTCCACTCGTTTGAGCGGAAGTTAATTTCGGGTTAACTGGCAACATCTGTATGCAAATTCAGTTGCATACAAAGCCGCGTCTACCAAGATATTGGACTTATGAGTTATTTTCGCGATAATTATATTACATACATACATACATAAAATCACGCCTGTTTCCCAGAGGGGTAGGCAGAGACGACTTCTTTCCACCTGCTACGATCCTGACAAATGTCTTTCGCTTCTTCCACATTCATACATCGAGTCATGCACGCACGTCGGTTTCGGGTACTTAAGATTCGGCCCTTTTCCAGTATTTCTCCGATTTGATTCGAAAAAGTACGCCTAGGGCGGCCTCTTCCGACCCTTCCACTCACTTTCGCTCTGTATATCTCTTTCGTCAATCTTCTTTCATCCATCCTTTCCAAATGACCGAACCATCCAAGCATGCCCTTTTCAATCTTAGTCACTACATCTTCTTTTAGTCCACATTTCTCTCTGACCTTTTCATTCCTTACTCTATCAATCACTTTAGGTATATCAATTTTAATTATATTAAACACATGAATATTATAACTTCAAAAGTTTGTATGTGTCAATTGGTTACTCCTTCACGCTGCAATAGCTGAACGGATTTGGATGAAATTTGGAGTGAAGATAGCATATACCCTGCATTAACACGGAGGCTACGGGAACTTTTTTATTCTCTCTTTTTGCAGGTGGTAGGACCTTATGCAGGGTCCGTCCGGATCGCTACCACCATCTTATCCATTAACCTACCGCCAAACAGCAGTGTTCGCATTATTATGTTCTGGTTTGGGGATAAGACAGCCGGAGTAATGACTAGCATAGAGGCATACCATCTTAGTCCTCAGGGTTGGCAATGCATTTGCAGTCTTAGGCTTGCATACTTGTGAATGTCTATGGGTCACAGTTTCCTTTTACGGAAATTAATGTTATGAAATGGCAATAATGGTGAAGTAGCAGTATTTCTTTTAAGATTTTGAGTGGCTTTTAAGGCGGTTCTTTTTAGGGTTCCGTAGCTGAATCATTTGAACCGTAATCACGTCGGATTTCGCTTGGAAAAAAAATACACTTCCTAAACCATTTAGGTAGCATCAAATTGTGTATTATTTAATTTTATTATACCTATGGCAAAACTAGAAACTCTAAAAGAGAATAATAAAAACTGAGCAAGATGAGTTGGGTAGTTAGTGTTGATTTTTGTTAATTTACGGCTATCCTCATTCACGAAGACAGATAATAAAATAATGCCACTACGATTCGCAATAAAATAACGCAAATGTGGACGCGGCCTTATGTGTTCACAGGTTGTTGTCTGAATTGCCTCGGGCCTTTGTGAATAATCCTTATATCTACTATGCACGTGTAGTTCGAAGTTATGTTTATTTGTATATTGGATAGGTTAATCCTGTACGGGTGCCCTTCGACTGACCTAAAATTGTATGTACTAAAAAAAATTGGTCGATTTTTTTTCTATAATAATAATGTCATACTTCAAATCTAAAGTCTTAAATTTTTATTACTAAAAGGCTAAAGCCATAATTTTGTTTGGTCCAAGCCCCCCACTCAGTTTAAAACACGTAGGTTTCAACTAATCTATAGGTTAGGTTAGGTTAGGTTAGGTTAGGTTGGAATCGTGTCAAGGCGCGAAGCGCCACAACTGCGCGGAATCCGTCGACTTCGCCTCACGGTCAATGTTATACCAAACATTTGATAAGTAAAAGTTATTCCAAACAAATGTTATAATAAACAATTTTTCGATCAAACAATATTATGTAAACAATTTTCGACATTTAAATCATTAGACAAAACGTTGGTATGCAAAAAAATGCTGAAAAAACGAACGCTATATGTACGCCAAACTAACTTAAATATTCTAAATACTTAATTACCCATATGTACTGGTTCTATCACGCTATGACAAAACAATAAATGTGAAAGTTTGGATCTAAATGAAATTTGGAACGGAGATAGATTATAGTCTGGAATAGCACGTAAGTTTTGCGGGTGGTAGGACCTTGTGCAGGGTCCGTCCGGATCGCTACCACCATCTTATCCATTAACCTACCGCCAAACAGCAGGGTTCGCATTGTTGTTCCGGTTTGGGGATAAGACAGCCGGTGTAATGACTAGCATTAAGGCATTCCATCTTAGTCCTCAGGGTTGGCAACGCATTTGCGTTGTTTTTGCATTTGCAAGTCTTGCGAATGCGAATGTCTATTGGTCACAGTTTCCACTAACCATCAGGTGGCCTGTGTACTCGTTTGCCTTCTCTGTGCCATAAAAAAAAAAGTTATTTATTATCCTAGAGAAATGTACGGTACAATATTAAACTCCACCTCGTGATACAATTTCCATTCACTCACCAACGAGGTTCTTGTCCTATTTTAGACCAGTAAATTCAATACATCTCAATCCTTTGTTGATTAACTACGGTAACGAGGCTAAAGATGTAGTAGCCGGAATATTAAAACACCGGCCAAGTGAGTGTTGAACTCGCATGGAGAGGGTTCCTTACATACTTTTTTTGTTTGATTGCATTCTTATATGTTTTCCTGTAATCTACTAGCAATGAACTATATTTTGTATCTTTTTCAAAATTTTGGGGGGGGAGTAATGGTCAATTTTCGTCTGTATATGACACAGTAAGGTTTGCAAAACTTCTTTTAATTTCTTAATTTGTCCCCCGAAATGTCCCTTTTTTATTATTACAATAATTACAGTGATGTTTTAACAGCGGGCACCGGCCGCCGATATCACTCCGTTATTTATTACAATTTTTATACCTACTTTTTACTACTTATACTCAACTTAATCAGTCTAGTATTTTCGGAGGAAATTGGCTGTGACGGACGGGAGGACAGACAGAGGACCGAGTGATCCTATAAGGTGTGATGTGGAGACACACCCAATTAGGCTAGCTACTTTCTTACGAGTATATGGAACTCATATTAATCATATATATGTTATTATTATGTTAGCTTCTATTATATTTCAAAATAGATCGATACGAAGAACAGTAAGCATGTGTTTTATTGGTTAGTTTCCTATGTCCCTTAGCGCTCTCCAACTAAGAACATTACAAAGGGTTAATGGTTTTTAATTTTTTCAGTAGATTTTAGTCACAATCATTGCTGTTGTTAATGGTTGGTTGGTTGTTGGTTATCTTTAATAAAAGGTTATTTGACATATGGCGCATAATGAGAGTCATTAATATACAAGTGTGGTTTTATGCATATCAAGTTTTCTACAATAATAATGTGACAAACCTGTAAGTTGCCCTATATCTTAATGTAGGTACCTGTATTTTAATGTTAAGATTAAAGTATCTGTCACCGATACTTTAATGACATGCAATACTTTAATGTTAACATTAAAACACAACCACAGATACAGGTTACTTAATATAGGCCAATTGTTTATCGTTTCTGAATATATTGTAGGGAATTTATGACACGGATATAGATAATATATTATAATAATAAACTCGCCTGTTTTGGTTACACCGTACGGCGTACTAAGACGATAAAAAAGAGTGAAATAGTATATTTTCAAATACCTCCCGTAAATATAAAGAAAGGGTGGTTTTTAAGGTTTTATACCCAAAGGGTGCTAATTGAACCCTATTACTAACACTGTCTGTACGCGCAAACCGTACCTAAAAGTTAGAAGATAACTTGTTTTTTATATGGGAGGATTTTGTACACGACTGCCCAAAAAAAGGAGTGTAATGTATTCAGGGTTCATGTACATATTTAGTAAGATTCTTTATTCCACCATAACTTCTAAACGCCTAAGCCGATTTAAATGTGTGTGGGATCGTTCGAATCCTTTTTCCATCCCATGTGACATAGGAGACTAAACTGTGAAAATTGTAATAAAAACAATGGCAAAATGTCAATTATTAACTTAACAGGTACATCCATGCCAACATGAAAAATGCAGGCAGGTTTTTAAAGGTTACTTTTTATTTATTATTATTTGTAGTTAACGTAACGGTTCATGTTATACAGCCCGCTGACAGACAGATAGACATCGGAAGGTTAGTAAAAGGGCCCCGTTGCGTTGTCAGTATCACCCTTTGGGTATGGAATCCAAAAAGGTATTTTTTTGGTATGATTAAAATTTATAATTATTGTCTAATAAATAAAAATACATTTCTACTTATTTATTTACTTGTGTTTAAACAAAAAGCTAGACGCTAAAAATTGTGTAGTAAGCAACTCTTAGAAGAAGTTCCTTGCCAACATTGTTTGCTTGATACCCTGCCAACTGGCTGCTTCCAAAATGCTTACACATATTTTAAAGAAATATCTGTTTTCATCAAGAAAACATTAATACTTTACATTAAAGCCTACTTTTTTGCCGTTAGGACTTTTTCCTTTTTTTAAACTCTTTATAGATGTTACTAATATAATTTTGTATCCATTAACTCTTGATGTCGATTCAGTGGAAGCGAACTAAAAGTTGTTCGACATTAAAATACCTTAGCACTTTCTTAAAAACAGGTCAAGTGCAAGTCAGACTCGCGCACCGATGGTTCCGTGTAGTAGGTTTTATTATTCCGACTTTAATTCGATTTCACACTTGACCATTCCTAGTATTTGTTGTTTTTCTTCAGGGTTTGTAATATAATATTACCGTTTTTTACGATACAACAATAATAAATGATCATCATCATCATCATGTCAGCCGAAAGACGTCCACTGCTGGACATAGGCCTCCCCCAAGGCTTTCCACTCAGACCGGTCTTGTGCTTTTCGCATCCACCGCGGTCCCGCGATCCTGACGAGGTCGTCACTCCATCTTGTTGGAGGCCTACCTACAGCTCGTCTTCCGTTCGCGGACGCCACTCCAGAACCTTCTGACCCCATCGGCCATCAGTCCTGCGAGCAATGTGCCCCGCCCACTGCCACTTCAGTTTAGCTATTCTTCGGGCTATGTCGGTAACCTTAGTTCTACTGCGGATATCCTCCGCGGACTACATGGTATAACTGCGGTCGCCAACCCGCCTGCCAAGCGTGGCGACTACGGCATTTTTCCCCCAATGGTATGAGTTTACAAAATAAATGATATGATGAATAAATAGTTGAGGCCATTTGCAACGTCAAAAGATGGCGGATGTGTAATTTGTTTTAGATTTGTATTTTTGTGTATTTTGGTGTTCAAAGTCCTTTTCTGTTAGTGATTTGTACTTTTTATGCCTTTGTGTTGCGCAGTGATAGAGGACTTGGACTTATTTCGTGTATCTGGCATCTTACTTCTCGTTTCAAGTGGACTCGCAGTGGTACAGAGGTCAAAACTATCTTGGCCTCTGTCCTACATATCACCGTACAACGTTGCCACCAATCTTCCTAGAGAAGATTGGATTGAGTTCTATGACTATATTGATTGATACGTATATATACTTGACACTGGCGAAAACACTTCATAGTGGAAACGCCATATTCCCGCGGTAGTAGCGGTTCAAGTCGCCGCGGGGCAAAGAAAAAAAAAAAAGTTTTAAGTTAGGACGGACGGACGGACAGCAGAAGCATATTAATAGGGTTCTGTCGGGCTTCCTTCGTGTACGGAACCCTAATAATAGCTATAATGAATCCAGTGACGAAACATTCAAGCGTCGATTAAAAAACCTTTTGTTGGATAAAGCATTTTACTCTGTAAGTGAATTTATTGACGCTGAATTATGACTTATACCTGTACTTTTGCGATTGTTTTATTGTTAAGTATTTGTGTGCTATAATAATCCATTAATTTTCGACATTGGCTTTTGCTAAATGATTATTATTATTATTATTATTATTTTAGTTTTACTTCTTTGACGATCATAATAATGAACTCTGTAAAATTGACATGTTGTTCAATATAACTGTAACTTATATTATGAAATAAATAAATCTAATCTAATCTAATCTAAAAAGATATTGTATATATATTTCAAAGATTGTTACTTTCATTTATATTAAATTTATAATTTGGCAAGTTTTTAATCTTACATAAGTAAACGAATTATTTGCAAAGGCATTATAATACGCTAAAAATAAAATACCATTAAAATGTATTAATAATAATGGACACAACATATTATTATAAAAAGAATACCCCTTCCAGCTAGTCCAACTGCGGTATTATACCCAATGACGCTGGCTGCATGAAATAGCTTTCGGTGAAATTGAATTCGGTGAAATGATTCATTCTATAAAACGTTCGCTATTCGTTTTGTTTGTGGCTTCCACCGAGCTGGAGGCAATCTAGATCTGTCGGTTCATTGAAGAACGGACGGACAGTTGATTGTTGGTTGATTGGTTTGGTAGGTTGGTGAATTTAACGAGGTTGTGAATTAATCAAAATTCTAGGTAACATTGTAGGTTTTAAATTCTGTTTTTAAGTACGTATTGTCCATACCAACTGACATATCTTATAACAATAGTAATCACTTTTATAGAATAGATTAGAATATAATATAAATTTATCTGACACCAAAAAATTACACGGAATGCACGAGTCGTGGTGCCAAAAAGGTTCTAACACAACATAATGCTAGGCTAGGGTACTAGCGGGGGCTAGGGGCTGGTTTTCGGTTGGCACATTTTGTTGATCTATCGGTACGATTTTAAAATACTTATTAAAATAAATGATTAAACATTTTTTTCTGCAATTAAAATACTTTGTATAACCTCAAAATGCTCCTTTTTCGCCTAAATTAACAATTTGCTTGTAAAAAAACACTCCATGATGTAACATCGCGAATATGATGTGCATAATATGTCTGTGTTTTAGCCCTTTTTTTTTATTTGCCCCTCGGCGACTTGAACAGCTACTACCGCGGGAATATGGCGTTTCACAATCAAGTGATTTCGCCAGTGTCAAGTATATATAAGTATAAATCAATATAGCAATAAAACACAATCCAATCTTCTCTAGGAAGATTGGTGGCAACGTTGCACGGTGATATGTAGGACAGAGGCCAAGATAGTTTTAACTTCTGTACCACTGCGAGTCCACTTGAACCGAGAAGTAAGATGCCAGGATACACGAAATAAGTCCAAGTCTTCTATCACTGTGCAACACAAAGGCATTAAAAGTACAAAACACTAAGAAAAAAGAACTTTGAACAGATAAATACACAAAAATAAAAACTAAAACAAATTACACATCCGCCATGTTTTGACGTTGCAAATGGACTCGCATATTAAGATTTTAAAAGTGTTTTCTAAATAAGACAAGTCAGATGGTATATGGACTTCACGACATGTGATAGTATATATTAAAAAGATGTAAACAAATCATACTGTTTGACACATAACCTCAATATCTCTGCAAACCAGTTTTGATTTAAAAAAAACGTATATTCAATAGTTAATTAATCTTAAACAGAATGTGAAATTAACAGTCAAGCGTGTACATCATTAAGTATACGTCACGCGATGTCCAAAAGTACGTGATAATGGTGTAATAATGGTAAATAGCTCCGTTTGGTTTTGTTTACATTTTTTATCATTTCTATTGACCCCGAGTATAAGTACATATAAGTATTAATGAAGCAGGTTTTTCTCTTGAATTGTCTTTGCTTATTCTACTCCAAGGCTAACTGGAGGAGATATGGGATAAGTTTGCCTTACGTTACATACGGGACATTATCTATATTGATGCAAACATGTCTTTGTGTGTGCAATAAAGAGTTTACTAGATTACATACGCTTTTCGATTACAGTTCAGTGATTGGTGAAACAGTGTCGAGACATCCGCAAACACTGGGACACCTAGTATGGAGAAAAAATGTATGTGATTTATAAAAAAAAGGAAATGGGTTTAAAAACTTCGCTGATTCGTAATGATTCCAATCATGTGATACTACAAAAAAACTTTTCGTGTCATGGACATAAGGGACAGTTTCTAAAATGCAGATTAAAATGTTCAATATCTTTGGAAGTAGTAAATATTGCTGAACATACATAGGGGTTGAACGATGGCAATTTAGCTGCCCTAGGCGAGTTGAGGTCAGTTTCTGGGACACATTGTATAGGTTTAATAAACACAATACCCTTCTCCTTCGGCAGTCAGGTAAAAATAATAATCGCGAATGATTTCCCTTGTTCCTACTCCAGCTCGAAATCCAAATTGACTGTCACCTAGCTGTTCATCACACCGGACCCTTATTCGTGCATAAATGATGTCAAGAACTTTGCGGGTGGTAGGACCTTGTGCGGGGTCCGTCCGGATCGCTACCACCATCTTATCCATTAACCTACCGCCAAACAGCAGTGTTCGCATTGTTGTGTTCCGGTTTGGGGATAAGACAGCCGGTGTAATGACTAGCATAGAGGCATTCCATCTTAGTCCTGAGGGTTGGCAGCGCATTTGCAGTCTTAGGCTTGCAGTCTTGTGAATGCGAATGTCTATGGGTCACAGTTTCCACTTACCATCAGGTGGCCTGTGTGCTCGCCAGCCTTCACTATGCCATAAAAAAAAAAAGTTAAGAAACAGTTTTAACACTTGGCTCATAAGGCTTGTCGTTCTGAATTCTTCACACTTCTTAGCATTCTTCTTCTTAGGTAGTGTGACGAAAGCTGATTTCAACCAATCGGCTGGTAGCTGTCCCGAGTTATATACAAGGTTGAAGAAATTTGGGAGACCCTCCAAATGGTACCAACTAACTAAATTCGGGTAAATATATTTACAGGATTGTTTATCTTTATTCCGGTTTCCCTAAATCAACTTAAATAAAGTGAAACGTCCACAAGTTCCAATGATAGCGCAATCAACACAAAAGTTTGAACACCGAAAGCTTTAAATTACGCTAAAGCTTTTTTGAAAAGCTTCGTCAACGTTCTTTGTAATTTAATATTTTCCGCCTAAACAATACACTTTTGTTAGTCGCTGGAGCTTAAAGCCAAGTTATGTGAGCTTTGGCGAAAACCAAGCTGTATTGAAAGAACGTTCAACATATTTTGGAAATGCCCACAGCTTGTTAAGTGGATGAAAAATCATTTGCTTAAATGCGAAATCGTTTAGAACGAATTCTTTTGTTGAATAGTTGGAAGTGTTAATCTAACTATCTAATACATTTAACCGAGCATTTCTTGTATATAACTAACCTAACCTAACTTAACCTATAAATATAACCTGCATCACGGAAAATGCTCCAACGATTTTCATGAAATTTAGTATGCACGGGGTTTTGGGGGCGATAAATCGATCTAGCTAGAATTTATTTTTAGCAAAAACATCAATACAGTCTTCCAGGTACTCTACCATTATGCGAGTACACCACTTTTATCAATTACCGCTAACCTAAAAAAATATAGGTTTTACAAATCACAACCGTTTTACCCAAATTATTTTGGACAAATTTATTTTCTGTAAGTTTTTTTTTAATTTTAACACAATTATTATTACCCCAAAAATAGGGGAATGGAACAAATGATTTTCGGAATTTATTACACCTAAAATTACTAACTAATTATATCGATCTCGAGAAAAATTTGGGCTGATTTCTAATTTGTTTGTCCTATATTTTTATCCATCGAGAAGGCAAACGATCATTAAGCCATCAAAAGGAAATTTAGATCTCACGTCTGCAATCCTAACACTGCAAATAAGTGACCAATGAGGACTTAGATGATTAGCGTCCACTCTAGTTATTACACCTGTCGTCATCTGCTGCTAGAGGATAGGAAACGATTAGATAAATGGTAAACCTCCTCTAAAATCGTTTTTACGTTTGAATAAAGAAAAACTATATTCTACAGGCAATCCGACAGGGTTACCTTGACTTCACCAAAATATGTTTGCCAAATGTATCGTTTCCCAACCGTTTAATTTGCCAAACCGCTTTGTTTTCAGTAACCGTAAATATTTCAGGATTTTATAGAAACTAACCAATAGGGTTCTACACGATAGTACTGAAATAAATCATGAAAATTTATATAACATTGGATTGGTAAGTGAAAAATTTGGACAATATACATTAGGCAAACATATTTTTGCCAAACGGCAGGCTCCCAATCTGCCAACCATCTCATGAAGTCCCGGAACCTCCCAATTGTCTCAATCGTATTAATATTCCTAACTTTCAGCTCCAAGGCATAACAAACGAACTTGGAAGTTTTAATAAAATCGTCAGCCGTTAACAGACGTCGTGTCGGAGTCGTCTCGGCACTCCCTACATTAATTAAAACTTGACTCGCTTCATCGGGCACCCCTACCGTTTGCTTATTTAACGAATTTTCACGAAGATGACAACTTGACAGATGGATATTTCGCCCCCGTCAACCCCTGAGTTGCAAAATTCATCGACATTATTAGAGCTGTTTTTGAGAACATGATTACAAATATGTATTGTTTTTCTTTTATGACATATAGAAGGCAAACGAGCACACAGGCCACCTGCTGGTAAGCGGAAACTGTGACCCATAGACATTCGCATTCACAAGACTACAAGACTAAGACTGCAAATGCGTTGCCAACCCTGAGGACTAAGATGGAATGCCTCTATGCTAGTCATTACACCGGCTGTCTTATCCTCAAACCGGAACACAACAGTGCGAACACTGCTGTTTGGCGGTAGGTTAATGGATAAGATGGTGGTAGCGATCCGGACGGACTCTGCACAGAGTCCTACCACCCGCAAAACTACTACTAACTACTACATATACTTAATATTGCTCGTTAAATAGTTGGGATATGTGTAAGGTTTTGTTCTATGCTTTTTGTATCAAATACTCAAAGATCTTGGAAAGAGCATGTTGGACAATGCTCGGTGTAGGGCTCCGTCATCGTTACAGCAAACACAAATTATGAACGATTATGTAGTGATGTCATAGTGATGTGTTTTAGTCGCTTGTATCGTAGTATAGGTACTATGATAGGTCATCATCATCATCATGTCAGCCAAAAGACGTCGACTGCTGAACATAGGCCTCCCCCAAGGCTCTTCACTCAGACCGGTCTTGTGCTTTTTGCATCCACCGCGCTCCCGCGATCCTTACGAGGTCGTCAATCCGTGGGCGGGGCACATTGCTCGCAGGACTGCTTATGATATTTTACAATATAATTATGACATTTTGATACTTTGTTTGTAACCGCGTTTTGCTAGCACTAGGCTGTGACGTAGACAACACCATGGGGCGCTTAAGATCTTTAGCCATTAGCACACATTGGATTATTAATTTTCTCAGTAAATAACCTGTCGTCAATTAAGAAATAGAGACGACTCCATGGTTTTTAGAACGTCGGTGTGCTACCAAATGTTCTAGACCTGAAACATATATTATTATAAAGCAGTTTGTGTAACTCACTCAATAAATATATGTTTACGTTGAGGTTTCAGCGAGTTACTGGGGTAGCGACTTAAATAATTCGCTACTGAAGCTTTGTTATCGGGATTTTAACTTATCGCAGACAGTTCAAGGGAACTCTACAACTTTTAACGACTTCATCTTGACTAAACATTCGTTTTAATTGTTTAGGAAAGTTATTAAATTTGTTAAGAGTTTTGTATTGAATTATTTAGAAATGACTTGATATTATAATGTTTGACGATTTTAAATTAGTTTTAAGTATTTAAACTTATAATTTAACTACCGAAGAATAATTCAGATTGTTAATAAAAAAAAAATGTTTCTCCCTACCTATTATTACAAATAGTTTTTTTTTCATCACAACAGGCATTGAAAATGTAGTTTTAGTGCTACTTCCAATAGTTCTTCAAAAAACTGTAGAGTTTCGGGGAATGTCCTTATCTCATCCTGTTAAATCTGGGGTCCTTATCAAAAAGGGTAAATAAAGGTTTACGAAACAGAATCAATATCCTATAGTATTGATTCTGTTTTGTTAATATTATAATATACTGGATAGACCCAGAAATAGAACAAACACGTAAATATTTTAAATTATTCACGTGATTATGTAGCGTTTTGTAGGTCTGAGTGAAGAGCCTTGGGGGAGGCCTATGTCTAGCAGTGGACGTCTTTTGGCTGACATGATGATTATGTAGCGTTTTTCATTCAGTTAACTTATATCTTTCCACAATTAAGTACAGATTGTAAGCTTCATTAATACCCAAAGGTAGTTCATCGGTCATTGCCGAAACATCAGTTATTTTTAAACACCAGCCTCAATAACTTGGAATTCAAAAACTGAACATTGATTGATTGGTTGATTGTTGATCATCCTTACCTAATACACTCAGGAGCAAAAATAACGGGTCAGAGTGCGTTTTTCATATTATAGAGGCTATTTCGAAGCCTTGGTTCCTCGCCAGGGAATGTTTTTAGTGAAATCTGATGGTGAATACCTCGAGCATCGATACAGGACTTCAAGAGTGCCTAGGATACCCAAGTGAATAAATCTGCGGTTAACACCGGAATTGAGCATGTTCAGAAAAACATCTAAAATGGCAATAAAATTTAAGGAAATCCAAGTGCTGACCCAAACTCTCCCGCTGTGGTGTTAACCGATTGTGCGAACAGTTAGGTATCTTAAGAACTTTTGACCTCCACTATTGAACCTCGCAGTATCCACCTTTAAACCTCACTCAAAACAACCCCAGGTGAGGAACGAAGGCTTCGAAATAGTCTCGTTTGTATGAAAAACGCACTCTGACCCGGTATTTTTGCTCCTGAGTGTATTACAAATCGTCTTTAGGAAATCTAGTATTTTGGGACAGAGCAATTTATTGAGCTTGAGCTCGAATAAATAAACAAATATTAAAATAACAAAGAAAAATTCTTGCTTGTATGTAATTAATTCCAATCTCATTTATATCTTGCCTGTTTTTCCCTCCATTGGCGCCGCGCCGGCTGATTTTTCTTTTGGCAATCACCCAAATGTTCTTGCTCGCACGGGACTCATTTGAAGGGCTTTGAATGAAACACGGACGTGAGGATAGATAAGAGTTTACTACCGATTGGTACGAAATAACTTTTTTGCTTCTCATGCTCTTAAAGTATTGTTGTGTATGTTTAGCGGATTATAATGGCTTGTTATGCTCTTGTGCATTAAAGGGATTATTTTTAACACAATAAAACGACATACAGCCAATATGTTTTTTGATCCATTTAAGTATGTATTTTATTCTAATGCCTTTTGTCATAATGTAATCCATAATAATAAACAAATCAAATATACATATTGAGAGTTAAGTATAAGTGACAAAATGTTACATTACGCTATGTGATTAGGCCGTATTCTCCGACCCGAGCCTATATAAAAAAAAAACAAAAAAAACAGTGACGTGGAATAAGGTCATAGGCCTTCGCCAAATTAAAAAAGAACAAAAACAATGACAAAGACAATATGATTTAACCGTTAGAATAGAGGCGGTGTTTGATTTCCTCGCGATCGAAGTGAATAGCAGTGTGTTACTTTAGCTCGGAGATTTGTTTTATAAGTAACTTTATTTATATCCTGATTGGTCTACCAAGCTTCTTACTATACAGGGTGTGCGGTACATAGTGGACTTCCTTACAGGGCTGGATAGCTCAGCTCAGGACTGGCCAAAATATGACAAATCATGTTTTGTAAAAGTCGCACCAAAAACGAGATATCTCAACTTTTCAAAATTTTGGAAATGCGGTACTCTGGTTCACCATTTTCGATGCCGTGGCCACATTTATTAGTATTTTTCAGTTTTGTTTACTGTGAAAGATTGCTGATTAAATTTGCTATAAGACCTTATTAACGGAATTAATAATTTTTTTGCAGTTTTTTTAATTTTTAAAATTAAATTTAAAGTTTAGGAATCTGAGTTTAACTTGCGGCAAGTTTAACATCGCACGGTGTAAAAAAAATGTACCAAGACTTGTAGTGCTGCTTTCCTAGAAATTGGCCTGGTTAATGGAAATTTTAAAATGATATAACAATCGAGTTTATTGATTACACCAGCGAAGTTATTATTAAGTTTGGCCAACAAAGACTGAATTCTATCAAACAATCGAAATTAAAAAGCGACTTTTGTTTCCGTTTAAAATCATGTCGACTGATTTGAAATGTTTTAAAAGATAGTCCTGAGCTGAGCTATCCAGCTCTGTAAGGAAATCCACTATTTACCGGACACCCTGTATATTTATTTGGTTTGAAGAAAGCAAACAAGTATTCTTAAATCAGTGGCCCTTGACATGAAGCGTCGCGAGATCTTTATTGATATCGAAACGTAGGATAGACGTAAGCGTCCGGATGGTCCTGCCAAACGCTTATGTCAGTTCCACACACTTTGACAGTTTTTAAAATCATTTTCGATAACGTTAAGCATCCAGCGGGGCTAGACAAGTTGCCATCGAATACGAACGCTAACGTTAGGAGAGCGTCAAAACGTATGGAATTGACGTAAGTCACGTGATATACTCGTTACAACTGACACACTGTAATGTGATCACTATCACTCGCGCTAATCGAATTGTGGTAATTTTGACGTTTTGTCCGTAGTTACGCGGTACTATTTTGACAGGTTGAATACAACACAAGTACTAGATCACGATATAAACGTCGGTATCTAAGGGCAACTTGGCTAGCTTTTTCATTTTTGACAACGCAAAGTGATAGGTGATCTCCTAACGCTAGCGTTTGTATTCGATGGCAACTTGTCTAGGGTCTCTGGTTCGTCTGAGGCCTGCCGGTTTGTCGTGACCATTCTAGAATCATTCTGCCCCAAATACAGAGTATGTATTTTGTTTCTTTTTGCATAAGACTTGATTACTTTTAATAGAGACTAATTTGTAATGATTCAACAAAAGGTGCCAACCGAAAACCGGCGCCTTTTCGGTCCCTTGCTGAGTTGGAACCTATTTAGAATTCGTGCATTCCGTGTATTTTCTCTATGTTATTTATGTTCAAATTCTCACGATCTACCAACAGATTTAAACAAGTTAAAAATACCCAGCTTCTGTCAAAACTGTAAAAACTCTGCTGACTTTTATATAAATCAACTCAAAGACAAGGAGAAACATAAAATGCAAATAAAACTTGGGTGTCGTATGCGAAGCACCTAAATCAAGGCATTTGTAGGACGAAATAAAAGAATGCCTCGGAGGCCGGGTAGGTTTGTACAGTCGCCAGCAATTATATTATATCTGTTTTTTTATTGGCTAATGGATTCTGTGACCCGTAGATATTTGCATTCTCAAGAGTACTATGATAGTACTGATAAAATATATAAAATATGTTTAGTCAGTAAGTAGGCCACACGGGCACATTTACACGTCAAAAATCTACCAGCGCTTTCCAAGAGGAGACTACTGCTGAGAAGAATCTCTGACTGCAATCCTAACACATCTTCAGCCTGAGCTATATAGATAAGATGGAATACCTCTGTGCTAGTATAATTCACCTAAAAGGAGAATGGGCAGAAATGTATGAACACTGGTCTGAAAACCAATAGCATTAAGCACTATATCATCAGATATCCTTTTTAATTCTACAACGATTTAGTGTAGCAGGAAATCTCAAATACTAACTGTGAGAAATATTTAAAAAATCTGGAACATCGGGACGCCTACGTAGACGACGTTAGCATAATTACTTTGAAACACCGCTGTCTTTGCATGGTGGTTACTTTTTTCACACAAACATTTCGAATCGCTTGTCCTTATTGGTAATATTTTTAGCCTATTAGCCCACCCTCTCTGATTTTGACATCTAAAAGTGCCCGTGAGCCTATCATAAATTATTATACATTTTTAAATTTTAATTCTTGGTTCTATTTTGACAAAACAGTTATGTAATAGGCTTTAACAAAATTGAAACTTAACTTGTTTAAATGTTGTTTGTTGATGCTCCAAAAATCCTATTTCCCACCCAGCACTTTGTACATTAGAGTTTAGTTTTCTTTTGTTTTTGTTAATTGTGCCAAACTGTCGATGCTGTATACTGGCCAAGTACTCGTATTTCTACTCTCGTTTCGTTTATCGTACCGTCTTTCTGTCACACTCGGAGCTGGCTGAAAATCAGCGCTGCAGGTGTTTAACACCTCAGCATTATGCTGAGCCAGTGTCCGATTCACTGCCGCGAAGACTTGAGACTACTTGTTTAATGTTGTTTCTGTTTTCACTTTTTTTTCTGTGTGTTTTATGTTTAGTGAATAAATAAATTGTTCTTTCTTTCTTTCTTTCTTACTTATAGTAATGCGGTTTAGGGATCTTGAAAGTGTATTTGGTTTATAAATATAACTAAATAATAATAATTATTGTTGGCGACTGTACTTTGGGCCTTCGTAAACGAGTTTTTTTATACATCTCCACGGTTCTTTTTGTCCCTGTTTTAATTTAGTTGGAGACGACAGCGACAAAGCTAAAAAAAACTGCACACCACTTAAAGTATTAACGCTGGAACTTTGCTGAAAATTAAACAGTTGCAATTTCATAAATATTTTTCGGTCGAACAAATTTTCATCATCAGTTAAAAATGGTAGTTTTATGTACAGGAGTTACATAAAACTCAATTAAACTGAAACGAAGCGAGTGTATGTAGCTAGTAGATTATACTCTGATTATTCTGATGATGCCTGTGACAGCCGTATTTCGTCATTTCAATAACTTACTATACTCACAAGCGATGTGTTTAAAAACAGGCGATTAATGATTTAAATTACTGATGTAAAGTTTAAGAAATGAGTTTAATCAGTTTATATGACCAAACATGGTTTTACCGCCAAACAGCAGTGTTCGCATTGTTGTGTTCCGGTTTGGGGTTAAGACAGCCGGTGTAATGACTAGCATAGGGGCATTCCATCTTAGTCCTCAGGGTAGGCAACGCATTTGCAGTCTTAGGCTTGCAATCTTGTGAATGCGAATGTCTATGGGTCACAGTTTCCACTTACCATCAAGTGGCCTGTGTACTCGTTTGCCTTCTCTATGCCAGAAAAAAAAATGATCTGTCACAGGCATCAGCTCAAAATAATCAGAGTATAGGTATAAGCTAAGAGATTTTAATATCACGCTCTTTCTCATTTGGTATTAATCATTAGTAATCTCGTTTCAAGCACTAAACGGATCGGGAAGAATCTTGGCACACATATAGATTAGTTCCTGGAGTAAGACAAAGGATAGTTTTATCCCGGAAAATGTAAAAGTTCCCGAGGGAATAACGATGGAATCTACGCGGATGATGAGGCATAAGCGCGTATCTAATATTTTGAATTCTCATGTCAGCCGAAAGACGTCCACTGCTGGACATAGGCCTCCCCCAAGGCTTTCCACTCAGACCGGTCTTGTGCTTCTCGCATCCACCGCGGTCCCGCGATTCTGACGAGGTCATCACTCCATCTTGTTGGAGGCCTACCTACAGCTCGTCTTCCGATCCGCGGACGCCACTCCAGAACCTTCTGACCCCATCGGCCATCAGTCCTGCGAGCAATGTGCCCCGCCCACTGCCACTTCAGTTTAGCTATTCCTAATTTCAATTCATTTACATTTAATCAAAGTAAAAAAAAACACAAGTTCCAAAATCTAACTTTACTTCATTAACAACGTAATTTGACTAAAACTTTGGCCATAGGCGCCGTTTCTACCGTAATCAAGATTGAGCGGTCCTAATTGTAACTTCGGGGCGCTGCTCTTTCGAGTGGACTAATAAATTCGTAGCCGGCTCGGTTCGGACCCTGACTAAATGGTGTCGTTCTAGTAAGGGCGTGTCACACTAAGATGTGGCCCAGACAGGCATTGCGAGATCATTATCATTATCGAAAATGTTTAAGATTGACGTAAGCTGACGGATAGTTTGTCTAGCGGTTATGTCAATTCCATACACAATGACAGTTTTTGAATATAGCATTAGCGGCCTTTATAACGTGAATTATGGAACCGTGTTGCTTCAAGAGACGAAAAGACAATGTTTGCTTTAGTACATAATTGTACGGGTCGTCGTTTCGTCTGTACTATATAATAACTAGAAGGTAGTAGGTCATTCGGGCCTCACCCTTTATTTCACTACAAAATGAAGGCCATTGCAAGACCCGTGAGAATATTTGTGACACACAGACGACGCTACACAGACTTATTTAAAGAGAGTCAACGGGAAAATATATATGGTTCTTGTTGAAATTATGGTATAATATGTTTGGAATGGTAAATATTGGTTGTTTTCCAAATGGATATTTACTTAACTTCCCGCAGCTTTTGTCAAAATGCTATGCAAATTGTAATTGGCAACATGATCAAATTTTTTGCTTCTTTATAATAATGGTTCCCAGGGATCTTCGTAGTTTACTCTACCTAGAGCTTCATGATAGCGTTCGGCTGGCTACCGCTATCTCCCTTGCACTGACAACCGACAGTATATTTGTGTCTCGTGTTCCATAAAAAAAAACGAAGATTGCCGATCTCTATTAAAACTTTTAGTACACTACAGGTAAAGTACTCTACCTTATTGTGAATCACCCCACGTGTAATGCTACCATTCCTTTCAAAAGATATCCAGTACCCGCGCAACAAGCCCCGTAAAGCCTTAATGAAAGCTCCGTTTGACTTTAGCTAGAAGCCTTTGTGTAGCTTCACCCGCTACGTTACGTCTCCTGTCACACCGAAGCGTTATTTTAGAATTGTTTGTTAAAAATTGAACTTGAAAGAAAAAGGAAAGCAAAACATTTATTCATGACAAACAACAACTAATAACATAGAAATACTGACAAGAAGAATTAGTCATATGGCATTTAAATTAGCGTTGGTTTTCGAATGGAAGCATCAGGTGAAAAAATTAGACTACCGGGATTGAACCGAGGGCCACTAGATTCGTCGGCAAGGTCACAACCAACTAGGCCAACTCGTCGCCAAATAGTATAGTCTAAATGGCTCAGTAACGTTGCGGATGTAAAGATTTGCGGCATTTTTAGTTGGTGGTTGGTTGGTTTCCAAGCTTAGTTACGTGTTGTTGATATGGGGCAATTTCGTAGATGTAAAGAAAGCATTTGTAACCCAAAAGAGGTGTGGAAGAGCTGTATGCAATATTCATTTTCTAACTCCATTTAAATCTTTATTTCAAGCCATGGGAGTACTGCATCTGCCAGTGCTACAAGATGGAGTGACGACCTCGTCAGGATCGCGGGACCGCGTTGGATGCGAAAAGCACAAGACCGGTCTGAGTGGAAAGCCTTGGGGGAAGCCTATGTCCAGCAGTGGACGTCTTTCGGCTGACATGATGATGATGATGATTATTATTTGCTAGGAAAAACCTTAGTATGTTTGCTACTCATGCCGAGGTTGTCACAAGATCCACTAGATACAAGGATAAACTGTACTTGTCTCAGTCGAAATGTAATATTTTTAAAGTAAATTGAAAGAAAGAAAGAAAGAAAGAAAATAATTTTATTTCTGCAAAATGATACATTTTTCTTAAAGCTAACATTCTGTATCTAGTTGTAGCAGAACATTTAAAACTGAAGCTTAAGGTAACTTAGCAAATAAACATGTATTATATTATTTTTAATGTACCAATTTGCGAAAACTGAACCCACTCAGCATGGTGTCGCGGCGCTCGGGAGTGTCACGACGCTGATCTTCCGAGAATCCAGCATTGTGATACACGGGACAGCAATCGGCACGCGTAGTTTAAATATATTGTTTTCGTGTCGTTTGTTAGTAAGTTAGCGCAGTGTGTAATGTATTGTGCAAGTGCGTTAGAATTAATTGCAATGTTAGAGTTAGTAATTAGGTGTGCTCCATTATATGCCATTATACTATGCCATGCACCTGCTACTAATGTTAATATCATAAATAAGAGTAAAACCAAGGAATGCAAGCAATAATTTTTACTTTATGGTAATTTAAATTTACAATCATCTACCTATTGTTATACAGAAATGTCCCTTGAATAAATTAGACCATTTAATTACCAGGTAGCTATTGGAAAAATGTTTATCCTCCGTTCGGGGGTTCTTTGATGAAAAACGATGTGTATTATATATATAACATTGCAGGCCTAATTAAGGTAGAATATAAGCATTTCCTGTTCCACGAAGATCTGTATAATTACTATGTTCTGGAAATAAATGTCTTTGTCTTTGTCTGTGTCTGTGTCACACTCGTTTTGCTCGGTTTACTACTACAGTCTTAACATTTACTGGGCGTCTATTCTAGGTGGTGCATGTCTTTATTGTCTTTGATATAACATGTTAGTGTTGTGTTTAACACGGCCGCCATTACTGTTAATAAGAGGTATCCTAACGTTGACAATACGATAACATGTCAAAAACAATGTGGCTTCTTTCCACATTGTTGACGTTGATAAAAGATAAAAAAGATAAACGATGTTTATTCACTAAGTAGGCCGCACGGGCGCTTTTACTCGTCAAAAATCTACCAGCGCTTCGCAAGAGACTCAACAGTCCGTCGTTTTTTAAATATAACTTAAGATATTATACAATTACAAAACTTAACCTAGCATTATATAAAACAATGAATCTAACATTAAATAATAAATAAATATATTAATTCGTAGTTGAGCAGGAAAATGTGACAGAACTTATTAACTTGACAGTAAGAGCTGTCAGAACTTCAACAGTGTAATTAAGATATCAAAGCAACATGGGCTAAACCAAAGTGGAATACATAATTTGTTAGTTACCTACCTCTAGTCAAAGTGGCTATGTAACAGTTTTGAACGTACATTTTTTCTGTCACAGCGTCGAGACCAGCCTTCTATTTCACCATATCTAAAATTACAGGTGACAGGTGACATTTCAGTGTACAGTCGACGTCAAAGATATATATACATTCTTTCACCTTATTCCATTGAATTAAGTAAGTATAATTAATACTCCCTAATTACTTATTACTTACTCCCTATGAAAAATTCTGAGTTTTGACACATTTTCCTGCTGAAGCTACGCTTGGATATATTTGTTTTTTTTTATTTTATGTTAGATTCATTGTTTTATATAATGCTAGGTTAAGCTTTATAGTTGTATGATATCATAAGTATTATTTAAAAAAACGACTGACTGTTGAGTTTCTTGCGGCGTTTCTTCTCAGCAGTGGTCTCTTGCGAAGCGCTGGTAGATTATTGACGTGTAAAAGTGCCCGTGCGTACTTACTGAATAAACATCTTTTATATTTTTTATCTAAGGTCATGTAACCATATCTTCCTCGACTGTACATGGTGCAGCTTATACGAAACTGAGCGATATATCGGAATGTTAACTTTGCAATGTGTATACCGAATTGTCAATCACGTGTCATAGTCACGATGGTGAAATGGGGGGCAGGTTTTTATTTACCGGTGGTTTTCCAACGCACGGCTTGCTCGGTTTACTGCCGCCATAACCTCTACTGCTCTGTTTCATAGCAACGTTGCTTCCTCGCGAATAAAGAGAACCGTAAAAGTAAACACGGTTATGAACGCTTAACCAGTTACGTTGAAAGGAACTTCCTCTTCAAAGGAAATGTACGTCGAATAAACTAGTAAAAGTATTCGTTTCTTAAGACTTTATTCTTTTGACGAATTCTCCGACAAGTTTAACGTGACTGTATAAATTGCGTTTGCATGCGGGTCTTTTACTTTGGTCATTTTGAAGCTCAGTTTAACGTGTTTCTGAAAGTGGAATTCCGGTAAGTTTCGGGGAAGATGGCTGATTGAAAAAAAAACGGTTTTTATTTTTGATGAATTTATTTTATTTACTGACTGTACTCTTACTTACTTGACATGGCAAAACAACTGCGGAACCGCGTCGACAGCCATTTAAAAAAAAAGAGCTCTGCAATTTGGTTACGGACGCAATGGGAAGTGATGGATGTTTTTTTTTATTTTTAATAAAGTCATCATCATCATTATCATGTCAGCCCAAAGACGTCCACTGCTGGACATAGGCCTCCCCCAAGGCTTTCCACTCAGACCGGTCCTGTGCTTTTCGCATCCACCGCGGTCCCGCGATCCTGACGAGGTCGTCACTCCATCTTGTTGGAGGCCTACCTACAGCTCGTCTTCCGTTCGCGGACGCCACTCCAGAACCTTCTGACCCCATCGGCCATCAGTCCTGCGAGCAATGTGCCCCGCCCACTGCCACTTCAGTTTAGCTATTCTTCGGGCTATGTCGGTAACCTTAGTTCTACTGCGGATATCCTCCGCGGACTACATGGTATAACTGCGGTCGCCAACCCGCCTGCCAAGCGTTGCGACTAGGGCATTTTTCCCCTAATGGTATGTTTACAAAATAAATGATATGATGAATAAAAACTTTATCTCTGAATCATCATTTCTGATTCTATCACGCAGAGAAACCGAAACATAGCCCTCTCCATAGCCCTCTGAGTGAGCTTCCTTATGAGGCCCGTTGTTAGCGCCCACGTCTCAGATCCGTAAGTCATCACTGGCAACACACACTGGTCAAAGACTTTTGACTTCAAACACTATTAAAGTATTATTGCTATATTATATACTAAGATATGAGTGCTTCTTCCACACACAATCTTGGTGCACACTTATGTTGATTAAAAAAATATTGAGGTATTATTTTTAATCAACATAAGTGTGTACCAAGATAAAACGTTTGAAAAGGAAGGCGCTGGCGTAAAATAAGGAAAGTACTTAATCCAATATATGTTTTAAGATTTGCCTAGAGTGGCAGCTCGAGTTAAGAAATATTACGTGTCTTGTTACATTGAAATAATGAATTAATTATTGTTTATTCAAAATAACCTAAAAAACATTTTGTCTGGAATGCCATAAAATGCAGTCTTATGATTTATTTTATCCCTTTTAAAAAGCCATAAAATAAGGCGGTATTACAAAACTGGAAAATAATTTTAACATCGCATTCGTAATAAGTAATAAGATAAAAAAAAAAAGATAAAGATAAAATATGTTTATGCAGTAAGTAGGCCGCACGGGCACTTTTACACGTCAAAAATCTACCAGCGCTTCGCAAGAGACCACTGCTGAGAAGAAACGCCGCAAAAAACTCAAAAACAAAAAAAGACAAAAAGATAAAAATAGATTTAAAATATACAGAGTAAACTAGACCTATACCCATTTTCGTTTGAACCTCAGAAGACTTATACCCTTTTTCATTAGGGCTACAATAACGAACTTAGAGCTACTCTACAGTCAGCTGTCTCCCTTCAGTATGCCATCGATTATTCAACGATTTGCGGTTAGCCGTCGGCTTGTGGACAATGGCCGCAAATTGTAAGCCAGATGCCAGAATTCCACTGAGGCGCACTGTACCCACTCACGCGCTATATGCTGCCCTTTTAAATAAAAAGGACGCATGTGCAATTTGATAGTCAAAGCACATTGAACCCTCTGCCTTAAGAGATAAGGTCACTAATGTATTTACGATTATATGAGACATACGCCCTTTTTTCTAATGAGAGCAGTATATACATAAGCATAAATTGTTCTGGGCATGTGTCATTGACACGTTATTTCGATTCATTACAATACATTGTTGTGGGGATAAGACAAACAGTGAAATTACTAGCATAGAGGCATTCCATCTTACTCCTCAAGGTTGGCAACGCATCGCCAGTTTTTAAAAATTAAAAATAATTGTAACTGCTGATTATAGTAAATAAATTGAAAAAAAAAAAAAAAAAAAAAAAAAAAAGAAGAATAATCTTCAGACTTACTATCGGGAGGCCCGTGTTCCAGTTCCCCTTTAAAAAAAACAAAATCTACACTTTTTAGTAGCAGTATTTCCATTCGCATTTTTTCCCAATTTAAGTTTTCACTGTCGCATTTTTTCCCATTCCAGAAAAATATTTGACAGTGTATCAACGGAGCTGTACTACTGTACTCTTCTTTCTGGGTGTTTTGGCTCTTCAAGCTGCAAAACTAACGTAACTTTCACTTATCTGCCTATTCACCTAAAGTTAAGCGGCAAAATTTAATAAAATATGCCACTGGAATAAAATAAGATTCGCGTCAAAGAAAACAACATTTTCAGAAAAAAAAACCATTCCCGCTTTACAACTAATAGCACAAACCATTTAATAATTTTAATATCGCTTTAAATCGCGCGGTATTTATTTCGGATATTTATTATTTTTATCCTGTGGAAGGCTCCATCCATAGTAATGGTATAAATTATCTTCAAAGCACGGGCTACCAACATGACAAAATAAAAAAAAATTACAGTCAACTTGACAAAGCAAAACTCAGGATCAAAAATACCGGGTCAGAGTGCGTTTTTCATATAAATGAGACTATTTCGAAGGCTTGGTTCCTCGCCAGGGATTGTTTTGAGTGAGATTTAATGGTGGATACTCCAAGGTTCAATAGAGGAGGTCAAAAGTTCTTAATATACCTAACTGATCGCACAATCAGTTAACATCAGAGCAGGAGAGTTTGGGTCAGCACTTGGATTTCCTTACATTTTATTGCCATTTTAGATGTTTTTCTGAACGTGCAGATTCATTTAGTTGGGTAATCCTAGGCACTCTGGAAGTCCTGTATCAATGTTCGGGGTATTCATCATCAGATTTCATTAAAAGCATTCCCTGGCGAGGAACCAAGGCTTCGATATAGCCTCTTTAGTATGAAAAACGCACTCTGACCCGGTATTTTTGCTCCTGAGTGTATATCGTATATACATTGCACCTTAGTGAACTAGAAGACAAGTGTCCTAATGGGATATTAATAGTTCTTATAAAAGATAAACTTAATAAATATTGCTCACGGATGGTGTACTTCTTGTCACAGTGGCGGGTGTTTCTGGTGCTCTGGGATGACCGTCGTTTGTAGCGCATTATTGATTCTAAAATAAAGAGGACAAAGTTCAATATTTAAATATAATTTGCCGAGTTGAATTGCGGACAGACGGGTTCTTTATTGTCTGCGGAACCCTAAATAAGTACTTTATTAGGTAAATAGTTAATTAAACCTATTCCAGCAACCCAACCTTTATCATTTTAACGAATAAGTAACGTTATCAAAAAAAGTTTCTGACAAAAAAATCATTTTTGAGTCAAGCTTTTGTTGCCAACAGTATCTACTTTTTTTACAAAATCTTTTATAACACGGTGGGTCTGCGTTAAGAAAAGCGGAGATACTGTCGCCACCATCCGACTCCATCATCAGATTAGCTCTTAGATCCAATAATATTGCTTTGTCATCGGGTTTACATATGTGGTCCAAATTTCAGCCCATTCCGTCAAGTGGGTGAAATTTAACTTGCAAGGTTTGACCCGTACATACATACATACATTGCTAGTAGTTAAATAAAAGCTGTAAAAAAGTGTGAAGATTAATATCAGCGCCCTCTAGTTTTATTAAGTGTAAGTGACGGCAAATTAATGTTGGCGTTGCCTTTGCAAATAACTAACTCAAACTATATGCCAGTCAAAATTATAACTTTGAATCCAAACTTCACAGTTCCAATTTCGATGAAGTTTCATGTCGTTAGACAAGTCCGGAAACTTACGCAATTTACGCCTGGCGTAACTTCGCTAACGAGACGGAACAGTTCCGAGTGAAACACTAGTTGTTATGACAACGTGACGACTTATATAAAGGTGTTTTGGGTCAGTATTTAAGTTGGGTTTAGGCTATCTTGCTTTTACCATGTGTGGCCAGATTATGTGAGACATATAAAGTCGGAGTTCCGAATAGAGGACGATTTGCACTGGGCTGTTTATTCGATAAAAAGTATTTTATATCAAATGTAATATGCTAATCAAATTAGCAACAAGATTAATCTCACCTTCTCCCCCACTTTCTTCCCCCTTCCTATGCAAATAATCACTTAAATAGCCAAATTAAGTACAAAAGTAAACAAATAGCATTTCCGCATACACTCGGGGCGGGCCCATAACCTAATTAACCTCGCACTTAATTCAAGTTAAGCTCTCCCGCTTTGGATCCCGGCAAACAACAAACAAAAACACTGAAGCAAAGGTTATTATGGTTGGGTATAAACCAATGTATTTTAGACCATAATCATCGCAAGTTATAATGTATTTGTTTAAGAAACTGGTACTCTTTCAGGATTTTTATAAATCAAACCTAACCTAACTTAGCCTTGTCTTCATGTCAGATATTTCAGAAATTCTGAAAAGTTTATAGTTTCAGCGATACAAAAATTATGACTATCAATAATTATGTCAAGAATAACATTATGACCAATAAAATTATGGGAAACAAAGAGCTCCCAAAAGAAAACGTTAATAGTGTCTTGGCTAGGGCTCCTGTACCTAATTCACGTCGAAACGTCATTACAATTCGAAAATCTCGCACTTACTGCTTAAAAATTTACAGTTGTTTTATCACGTATACCCGCATGTACAAACCCAACCATAATAACCTCTGTTTCAGTGTTTTTGTTTGTTGTTTGCCGAGATCCAAAGCGGGGGAGCTTAACTTGAGTTAAGTGCGAGGTTAATTAGGTTATGGGCCCGCCCCGAGTGTATGCGGAAATGCTATTTGTTTACTTTTGTACTTAATTTGGCTATTTAAGTGATTATTTGCATAGGAAGGGGGAAGAAAGTGGGGGAGAAGTTGAGATTAATCTTGTTGCTAATTTGATTACATTTCTTTTACAATTTTGGGTTTCACTCCCGGAAGGTATTGTGTATAGCCTGGTCTAGTATATTAAAGATAGAGCCTTCCTTGTGGCTTCGCTTAGTCGGTTAAATAAAACATTTCATACAGTTTATTCCTAGCCTGCTGTCGTGTCTCACCCCGTCATTGATTATGCTCTAATTGCCTCACGCCGACCCCTCACTAACGACCCATCTCTATGCTATCTACTTAACCCAATTCTTTCACTTAACCTGCGCTGACACGTAATGTCACTTAATCGCCGTCATCGAGTTTTATTGGTTAAAACACGAGGTTATTAAGTATCGTGTGTTATAAGAATAAGAATAAGAAGGCCGTAGGGCAGCTAGTGGCGAGCTATTGGTGAGTGGCGACACCACGGACCTGAGTGCTCCCGAGGGTAGGTCCTGTTCCTCACCTCACGCTTGCCTTCACCGGCTGGCTGCGGTGTGCAATGACGAGGAACAGACCCTCACCTCTGGCTTGCCTTTACTAGCCGGTCAGAGTGGAGTCGCAAGAGCTATATGCTCGAAGGGCGGATGTGTTGCATAAGTGGTGAGTGGGCACCTTAAGGTCGTTTAAAGTCCAGAAACACTTCTCCACCCTTAGCCCCTCTGGAACTGTTGCCTCCCTGCTGCTATATATATGCGGCTATTTCGGGAGGTCCATTCTATTGAGTTGGCGAGTCACCGCCTGCCATTTAAACCAAAGTAATTAGCATTGGCCAGGCAGGCGCCGTAGTTTCATCAATTGCCTAGTTCACCAATCCATATCAGTTCATTCATAGAACCTATTATTAGTATTCCCATCCTTCTTAAATAGTCTTTACACTAACCGGTGGTTGTCCGTGGGAGCATACTTCTTTAGTTTGAACTCAGGGACAATCGCCGGTTGATGTCCCATAACTTTACTAAATTAAACTTGTTTAAAGGGCCTCTCCATTTCCGCCTTCCAAAGGTCCGGGACTCCCATAGTCCCGTGATTGGTAAAGAATAAGTATAAGAATAAGATTAATTTATTGTCAGAAACTGTGTAGGTGCATTAGGTCACATAATAATAAAAGGTCCAACAGTTTGCCCATTTCGGGCGTAAACAAGTAAACATTATATTAAATTAAAACAGTCTTAACCAGGTATACATCTGAAATTATAGAAAGTTTTCATTGATAGCCATTTTTTAAGCTTTGTCTTAAATCTACTCCCATCTAGCGATTATAAGGATTCATTATGCAACTCTCGACCGAAAATGTTTTCTGAAGATGACCACATGACAGGATTTATTCATTGGGATTAGTTTAGTTAAGGTTAGTTTACTCATTAATATGACAGGGCTATGGAAAGGGCTATGCTCGGGGTTTCTCTGCGTGATAGAATCAGAAATGATGATATCCGCAGTAGAACTAAGGTTACCGACATAGCCCTAAGAATAGCTAAACTGAAGTGGCAGTGGGCGGGCACATTGCTCGCAGGACTGATGGCCGATGGGGTCTCAAGGTTCTGGAGTGGCGTCCGCGGACCGGAAGACGAGCTGTAGGTAGGCCTCCAACAAGATGGAGTGACGACCTCGTCAGGATCGCGGGACCGCGGTGGATGCGAAAAGCACAAGACCGGTCTGAGTGGAAAGCCTTGGGGGAGGCCTATGTCCAGCAGTGGACGTCTTTCGGCTGACATGATGATGATGATGATAATGTAATAATATGTCAAGAAATATGAAACAACACTGAGGTCGTCAACGTAAATATGTACTAACAATAATAATAAATGAATACAAAAATAACACACAACAATTAAAACAAATAAGCAAAGTTAAATAATTTTCAATGGCATAATAATTTAAGTATAACAAAATAAATACATTATTCTGATTAAATCCGTTTTTTAGTCCCCTTTAAAGGAAATACGACTTCTATTTTTATACCTACTAAACTGCTAAAGGAATTAACGTCTTGGCGAAAAAACCCCTATAGCGTGATTTCATTAGAGTTGTTAAGCTGTGTAGCGGCCAAACGGATGAGCCGATTCAGATGCAATTTTCTTTAAGATAAAGTTAGTTTTATTGGAATGGTTTAAAATAAAGGTTTTTAACAATCGGTTCAGCCGTTAGGAAGATATCAACACATCAAAGGTCGTCATTATATCGGAGATTTTTATCTTTACACTTGCTTAGCTTTACATCACTGTAGTCTTCTGAGTACCAAGGCCAATGTGGAAACAAGCCTGTCTAATTCAAACATTGATTGAGCTATATTGGGGTTAGCGAGCTCCGGGTGGATTAACGGACGGACAGACAGGATTATCCCGTCAGCTGGGTAAAGCCGCGATAGTTGCCAACTGCGATGTAGATTAGTTTAAGCCTGTTGGCAACAGCGTTGATTCATTTAGTGGTTAATTCCTTGTCATTTTAAAGACGGTTTAGCCTAGTTGGTTGTGGAGCCTACCTAGCCTAAGTTGAGATGGTTCAGATCAAGGTAACGGCAGATATTTGTGTGACGAACGCATTTGTTCCTGAGTTTTGAGTGTTTTATATTTAAGTATGTACTTCACTACATAAGTAAATATATCGTTTTCTAGGTCAATCTGTGTGACATTGTCACTGGTTTTTTAATGGTATATCTTTGTATATTATCTTCTAACAAAAGCAAGATTTTATAAAAACTGGTTACGCAGTAAAAATACTTTTTTCCGTCCGATGAGGAAAATGAATAATCAATGGCAGAATATTAACTCCGATGCCTTAACTGAAGGAAGGAAAACGAAATAGGAAGCGTGTAAGTTCTAAGTCCCTGCGACCTTGTCTCTTTCCTTAATAGTTCATTCACGTTTTTTTTATTCTCATCGAGGAGGCAAACGAACTCACAGACCACAAAAAAAAACTGTATTTTAGTGTAAAGGTCCTCTCAAATGAAACTATTTTCTAATGCCTAATAAGGTTACCGTAGACGTGACTGATCGGCGCCGGATCGGCACCACTTCGCCCCATCAGCTAACCTTCAACCAGGCATCAACCATAACTCATGACATGTCAATGATAAGTGTCAGAGTGTAGTGATGATAGGATCTCTACCATCATCCTACAACCACCCTTCATCCTCCATCATCCTTCATCATCCTTTAACCTACCGCCAAGCAGCGTTCGCATTGTTGTGTTCCGGTGTGGGATAAGACAACCGGTGAAATGACTAGCATAGAGGCATTCCATCTTAGTCCTCAGGGTTCGCGATGAATTTGCTGTCTTAGAATGATGAAATGTGTATGGGTCACAGATCCTACTTAGCATCAGGAGGCTATGTGCTCATTTGCCTTCCTCATGCGATGAAAAGTTGTCAATTCAGTATACATAAAAAAGTAAACAAGTCTTTCTATCAATGAGGTTCATATAAACTGCGACATGTACACCGAAAATATCACGTGTCAGCTGTCGTTGTAAGGATAGTGCAATAGGAGGCTATTTATATGTCCTTGCATGTCAAAGTCAAAAGTCAAAGTTCTTTATTCTTCAATTTAGGCATAATATAATGCACCGATGAATGTCAAAAAGCATTACCACCGGTTCGAAAAATAAAACCTTTGCCCCGAGAAGAACCGGCGTAAGAAACTCGGCAAGGTAAATTTTTTCCAAAAAAAAGGTTTACATCATTACATTATAATTATAAATAGTTTACAATATCACAGTATTTTTGGGCAATATGGTTTTACCCAGCAGAATAGAGGAAATTGTGGCATGTGTGCTATTTTGCTTTCCCCAATGAAATAGAGGGTTAGGTAACCTTTAAAAATACCAATGGTTATATATTATATGTCACTTGTTATATAAATAGAGTAGATATAGACTCACCTTTAAGAATAACACTGATATCGTCTATTTTAATACACAACCTGAAGCACAACTCTTTGCCACAATATTAACGTCAAAATATTTAACAAGTTCTAATAAGGAAGACTATTATTTAACAACAATTTCACAACAAGCTAACACAACAACAGTTTCTATTAACAACAACGACAGTACCTAAGTTTATTTTTAAATGTTCAGAAAAAACTACTTAACACACTTTTGATCATAGTTGTAAATGATTATTATGAAACAACTACCAGTTTCAACAAGGTTTTAAGTCACGAATGAATCGTTTTCATTCATGAATAAATAGAAATACAAAATAATTTGGAGGAAATTCGCTCCATATTTCGCGTCTTTGACATTTCGCCGCGGTGTTGCCATGTCTAGGAGCGAGAAAAACTTCAATATCTCAAAATCTTTATTTGGTTATTAGCCCCTGAAGGCAATTTCACAGTCTGAGTTTACCACTTCTTCCCAAGAGGAGACCACTGTTGGGAAAAAGTGCCGCAAGAATTTTGTTCCTGAGTCATGGATGTTTTCTATGTATTTAAGTATATTTTCCTCTATATAAGTATTTATGCCGTTGTCTAGTACCCATAGTACAAGCCTAGAGCTTAGTTTGGGACTAGGTCAATTGGTGTAACGATGTCTCCTGATATTTTTTAGCTTTCCGTACAAAAAAACAGATTTGCAAATGAAATAGTTTTGATTTAAATTATGAAAGTAGACAAATATAGACCATTCCCCCCCAGATCTCTGAAAATACTAAGCCGAAATGTTTAAAAAAATACGAGATATAGTTCATTGCTTGTTTGTAGATGTTCAGCTCGCACTTGGATGGTTTTTTTAATATACACTTAAAAAAAATAGCATGTTTGTGCAAAATGTGCTTACAGAGTTCTTGGTAATTCTGTAGCTCTGCCTACCCCACTCTGGGAATGAAGGCGTAAAGGTATGTGTATTATTTATAATATAATAATATAAATAGCAAAGTGACATGCATTATGTACATATGAATCGTATAAGGTCTCCAGGTACTGCAGGTAAGCAGTGTTTGCATTGTTGTGTTCCGGTTTGGGGATAAGACAGCCGGTGTATTGACTAGCATAGAGGCACTCCATCTTAGTCCTCAGGGTTGGCAACGCATTTGCAGTCTTAGGCTCGCAGTCTTGTGAGTGCGAATGTCTATAGGCCACAGTTTCCACTTACCATCAGGTGGCCTGTGTGCTCGTTTGGCTTCTCTCTGTCATAAAAAAAAACCATGTCAAATAAACCAAACACTGATTTAAATTTTACATGGATAATGTAAAGGGGCCCTAACTTAGTTACTTGGTTAAACCATCCTTGCTTTTGACGTATTGTATTTACTAACAACATTTTGATAGCTTTTATTAACTATTACTTGACAGTAATGGCTGCCGACTTAAAAAGAGCCACACGTCTCAGCAGAAATATTTATATAAAAAAGAAGAATGCGAGCACTGCTGCTTATCAATAGGTTCAAGGATAACATGGTGACCCAGACGTACCCTGCACCATCCAACCAACACATAACATGTCTAGGAATACATTTCTCACAAATTCCGCTTTCCTTACCTGGCAACCCGCAACCGCGCAGGCGCGCAGGGTTCCCGGGCCGCAGCCAGCTGTTCGAGTTTTGGCAGTTTTATTGATCTGTGGATAGCGACCTTAATAGTGACAGGAAGAGTGACCTTAGTCTGGGGTTTCACTCTAATTTTAGAACTATCATTGTTTTTTTTTAGTTTGATTACAAAGGAGAGATTTAGGCGAGTAATGTTGGTAAGGAAAAATGACGAGGTATAAAAATGTCGAAAATGAAAATTGACGGAGTATATAAATGTTGAGATGTAAAAAAGACGTAACATAAAAATGACGAAGTATAATAATGTCGAAATGGAATTAAGATGGCGGACAGCGGAGCTTCGTAGACTTTCTTATTTCAAATCAATTAGCTCCTACTTCTGGGTGGATTGGCCCTCCGGGCCTGATGCAAAACTAACACAACCTAAACCTGCCCTGCCCCTGTTCCACCTATCCCTTATTATACCTGCTCGTCTTAATTCCATTTCGATATGATTATACCTCGTCATTTTTCAACATAGACATAAGTCGCCTAAAGCTTTCTTATGTACAGTCAACAGCATAAATAAGGGATCATTTATGTACCTTGTCACTTTAACGTCATGTTTGAAATGTCATACAAAATTGTGAAACGATTGAAAGCGACAAGGTACATAGATGATCACTTATTTATGCCGTTTACTGTACTTATTTATAGATTTGGCAGTGAGGGGAATGACGCTTTGAGATCAATTTCCTACATTGTCACTCATATCTAATAAAACATTGATGATTTTTAAAGAATTTCGGTAACTATTTTTTGACTAGATATTATTGTGATTATTTTTTTGTGTCTCTTTATGGTCTTATTCTTAGAAATTGTATGGTAATTGGTTTTTAAGGAAACCATCAGGAGCCTTATTTAACTTTGTCTTTATATCCTTTGCTGTCGTTTTGTGTTTGGCTCAGCCGCCATTATTGTCAAGATAATTAGAATACGATAGCAATATGTGTATATACTCCTTGCACAATAAACCTTTAGAAAATTCCAACTCATTTTCCTGTAAGCCAATCAAAGTGGAACTGCAACTTAGATAGTAATTTCTTTGCGTTGATTAAATTTGGAAGTCTCTTGGGTACGATTTGAGTGAGAACAGCGAGGCAGGGCTCTCCCGAGGGTGTTTTTGACACAATATTGGCACGCCTCGTGCTCTTCCCCTTCCAAGTTGAAAAAACAAAAGCAAGCTTTAAAGCTTTTGATATAGTTGAGTATTTCATGTTTTCCCATTTCGTATACGGGGTGTAACGGTCGAGGACCAAACGAACCTGGTCGATAAACAACATCAAAACTGATTTTCAATTTGAATCTTGCAAAACTATTTGCAATGGGCCTCATACGGAACCTCAAAGTCACTCAGAGGGCTATGGAGAGAGCTATGCTCGTGGTTTCTCTGCGTGATAGAATCAGAAATGATGATATCCGCAGTAGAACTAAGGTTACCGACATAACCCGAAGAATATTTCGGTAACCTTATTTATTTATTTATTTATTATTTATTTCTAAATGATGAGTGTTTGGAAATGGTAGATAAGGCGCTTTTCTTAGGGATATATAGCAGTACTAGCAGGCAAATTAAGTTCGGCAGCTTATGCTGTTAGAAAAATCAGGCAACTAACCAATGTTGAGACAGCTCGCTTAGTTTATTATAGTTATTTTCATAGTGTTATGTCGTACGGTATTCTGGTTTGGGGAAAAGCTGCTGACATACAGACTATATTCGTGTTACAAAAAAGAGCCATTCGTTCTATATATAACCTTAACTCCCGTGATTCCTTAAGATTAGTATTTAAAGAAATTAGTATCTTAACAGTAGCGTCACAATTTATTTATGAGAATATAATTTATGTCATTAAAAATCAAGACTCTTTTGTTAAGAATTGTGATATACATAATTTGAATACAAGAAATAAAAATAAAATTGCTATTAAAAAATTTCGTGTCCGTAAGGTTTATAAATCATTTGTAGGTCAATGCATTATTTTCTATAATAAATTACCTGACTCAGTTTTAAAGTTACCATTTCCAGTACTTAAAAGTTACTTGAAAAAGTCGTTGATGTCTAAGGCTTACTATAGGGTCGAGGACTATCTAACAGATAAAAATACTTGGCCTAAACTTAACTAAACACCTAAATAACTGACTAATAAAATAGGCATAAAAAATATGTAAATATTGTATATTGTCTAGGGGACACGGTTTCTGTAGGAGAATGTATCGAAACTGTGGTGGTTGTCTTGCACTGTCATAGGAAAGTATATATATATATTTTAATATATATACATATTTTATATAAATATTTTTTTTATTACTACTCCCTATGAAAATTCTTAGTTTTGAGACATTTTCATGCACAAGCTACGCTTGAATGTTTTTTATTTTTATTTTTATTTTATGTTAAATTCATTGTTTTATATCATGCTAGGTTAAGCTTTATAATAATTGTATAATATCATAAGTAGTACCTATTGTAAAAAACGACTGACTGTTGAGTTTCTTGCGGCGTTTCTTCTCAGCAGTGGTCTCTTGCGAAGCGCTGGTAGATTTTGACGTGTAAAAGTGCCCGTGCGGCCTAATTACTGAATAAACATCTTTTATCTTTTTTTATCTTTTTTTAATAGCTTAACTGAAGTGGCAGTGGGCGGGGCACATTGCTCGCAGGACTGATGGCCGATGGGGTCAGAAGGTTCTGGAGTGGCGTCCGCGGACCGGGAGACGAGCTGTATGTAGGCCTCCAACAAGATGGAGTGACGAGCTTGTAAGGATCGCGGGAGCGCGTTGGATGCGAAAAGCACAAGACCGGTCTGAGTGGAGAGCCTTTGGGGAGGCCTATGTCCAGCAGTGGACGTCTTTCGGCTGACATGATTGATGATTGATTAAAAACTATTTGAATAAGTTCCCGCACCCAATGACAACATAGTTGATCTGATAATTAACTCGGAAAGTACCAGAATCTCCACTTTACTTAACGTAGACGTAACGTAGAGTGCTTTAAAAATGCGTAACTAAAAAATTCATTTTTGGCAAAAAGTTTTCTTTGAAGCTTTGGTTAGTTTTCTTATTGTTAGTAAGGTTCTGAGTCACTCTATACTTTTTTCTTAGTTGAGAATAATAGACCGTTGATTTGTACACGTTTTCGGACTAAAAATATTAAAATTATTAATTAAATACAATTGAATCTTCTATAAGTAATTCATAAGAAGAATTACAATATTTAAAGAAATATGTATTAGTATTATTTCCGTTGTTAAATAAAACCTGTGAATTTTACCGTTATTATTCAATGTCAATATTCAAATGAAGTACCTATCTATATTCTCCTTAGACGTACAGTGGACCTATTTTTGTTTAAATATTCTTGGTCTCATTTCATCATCATCATCATCATCAGCCCGGGGGCGTCCACTGCTGGACAAAGGCCTCCCCCAAAGAGCGCCACAAGTCACGGTCTTGAGCCGCTTGCATCCAGCGGCTCCCCGCGATCCTAACCAGGTCGTCAGACCACCGGGTGGGAGGCCATCCAACACTCCGTCCACCGGTGCGGGGCCGCCACTCGAGAACTTTTCTTCCCCAACGGTTATCAGTTCTCCGAGCTATGTGGCCTGCCCATTGCCACTTCAGCATGCTAACTCTCTGAGCTATGTCGGTGACCTTGGTTCTCTGGCGTATTACCGTATTACGGATCATATCGCGCAAAGAAACTCCGAGCATAGCTCTTTCCATTGCACGCTGAGTGACCCTGAGCTTATTTATGAGGCCCACATTCTGCGGCCAAGTCTCTGATCCATAAGTCATCACTGGCAACACACACTGGTCGAAGACTTTCGACTTAAGGCTCTGCGGTATTTTGGACGAGAAGATCCGCTTTAGCTTTCTGAACGCTGCCCATCTGAGTTGGATTCGGCGATCGACCTCTTTCATTTCGTCAAATGAAAATAATTATCACAATGAACATTTTAAGCACACTTTAGCTATCGTGCGTTTATGAATTCATACACGGTATTACTAAATCATCTAAAAACCTCATACAAACGACACTAATACTACCATAACACGCTTTATTGCTCTATATCTGTCTTCCGCCTATTTCCTAAATAATACTGCACCTAATCTATCTTAAGGTCAAGGATAGGAGAGTGAGTCAGTATTCAAACCATTCACTGTGGATCAGTGCTAGCTGCGCGGGAGCCTGCGCGCACGTGTCGGTACGTTCTTTTGTTTTAATATGCGCCGCGAATGGTGAATGAAGTTTTGAAATTGGAATTCGGTGTTCTTTTCCGTTATTCGTGTTTTTTGAATTTGTTTTTGTGGTGGTTTGTTTAAAATTGGAGTGAAGAGTGAATGTTTTGTTGGGATATGTTCAAAATATATCCAAACATGTTTGAGATTGATTAAATGATAAGTGAAATAGAACACCTTATATTTACAACGATTTAAAAAAATTACGTTTTATGAATAGTCCAATCATTTAAACAAAGCATATAACTTATGATTTATAAAAATTTGACCTGGCTAGTTTTTGCCAGAAAATCGAATATTTAGAAGAAAATCTTGCGATGTAAAAACAATTGAAGATATAAATAATACAATGGAGAATAAAAATCAAAACTAAACGTATAAAAATAAAGATAATTAGTAGCATTTATTGTGCCGACGATACAATTCTCAAAACGTTAAAGTTTCTTTAGAGAAATTCTTGGTAACTTGTAAGCATATTGTTAATTTTGTTTGGAAAGAGACCACACCGAACGCTTTAAAAGTTTCTGATAATGTTTCCAGCAAATTTTTGACAAGATATATCTAAACTGCTGGAAATTGTTCACTACTTGCACATTACTCGATAGTATTAGCTACTTTGTGTTTTATAAACAAAGATAAACAAACAACCAAACCACACAACAATATTATTATTTTACTTCGTATTGTGTTACTCTTTATGGAATTGCTTCTTTTTGCGGTTAAGCTGCAAAGAAACTATTTATTTTGATTATCGGAATGATTAGTGTTCTACATGTATTTATTTTATTTATTTATTTACAATACACAATGTAAGTACAAATGGCTGGCTTACAGGCTACCTTCACACATTAAAAACTTAGAAAGCAATGCAGCATTTTGTAATAAGTTAAGGAAATGGCTAATTGACAATTCCTTCTACGATTTTAATGAATTTATCTTAGACTAATTAATTATAAAATGATCTTTTAATTTATAATTGTGTAATCTATAACTTATTTTGAATACTATCTAAAGTACCTACTACGAGTATAATGCAACTAACTATGACATAACCAAAGTTTTGTAATTATTTTGACATGTAATATTTTATAATATTATAAATAAATGAGTATGAGTATGAGTATGAGTAAAGACATTCTCTACCAGTCAACCATTGCGCCACACAGAGACAAGTAAAGGTTGGTGCTAAATTATTGCTACAGTTTGGTCAAAAACTGATCTATTTATAAATAAATGACAGTATATATAATCTAGATAAATAAATAAATACCAGGAAACAATTTTGCACAAATTGACCTAGTCCCAAACTAAGCTCTAGGCTTGTGCTATAGGTGCTAGACAACGATATAAATACTCATATAGAGAAATACATACTTAAATACGTAGAAAACATTCAAGACGCAGAACAAATATTCGCGCTCATCTCACAAATATCTGCCCTTAACGGGATTTGTTATAAAAAGCACGCTACAAACATTGGATATTTTCAACCAATACTAATTTTATCAATATTACTATACTAGTAAAAACTAGCTTATACTCGTATTCCCAGGGGCTCGAATCTATTCGAGTAGTAAAACTAAATCAGAGGGCCCTTCCAACATGCACTACGCTTACTAGCGTTTCTATTCGTTTCGTTTTTAGACCAATCTCGTCACTGGTAGATCACGTGACTTTTCGTATCACGTGAATAGAAACGCTAGTTGGCGTAGTGCATGTTGGAAGGGCCCTCTGGTTACCTATCGCAAGTCTACCGTTTTGCTTTTCAACTGTACCTATTGGCAGAGTGCAAAGCGGGTGGAGGGGGTAGCCTAAACGATCACAGCGCTCGCTACGGCTAAAATTGTCATTTTTGTCGCTGACTTGAGCTGTCAAATCCATATTGCAGTAAACATTTTCTAATCGTTTTTGAGATAAAAATATGGTCCTGGTAAGATGTGTTGTTGTGAATTGTAATAACACCAAGAAGAATAGCGACTGTAAATTTTACCAATTTCCAAGACCATTGTGGAAACGAGACTAAAGTAATAAGTGGATATTTGCCGTAAGAAAAAAAAGTAAGTTACTTAACCTCTAAAATTTTACTTAAAGTATGTTATCATTTGATACAAGTATTAAAATTGGCAATAATGTTACTGACTACCATTGTCCAAAATTGTGTAATATAGTAAAATAACACAAGATTTCATTAATATTTTTCACAATATTTACTTACTTCTTGTTTGACAGCGGTGACAATATTGTCCATAATGGCCGCCTGTCACGTGGCGCTGTCGTCGCGCTCGGTCCCATAACTTGTACAAGTTTTCATTAGTTAGATAAGTATTATTATTATTAAAGACCCTTACCATGACTTACAATTACTGTAATCGCTAGCGAGTCGAATGCTCTCCCTCGCACTCTATAATTTAATTTCTAAAAGGTTAGGTTAGGTTTGTTTTGTAACAATTTAAAGATTAAAAAGCTTCGGAAAAACACGTATTTCTAATGTATGAAACTCAGGACACAAAGGTTTTTCAACGTACTTACAGGTTTAGCTTTGCAGTCTTAAATTAAGACCCAATGGCCATTAGTATATTATGAGCTTATTTCCTCGATGCTAAAAAAATTAAGTATAAACGCTTGACTTATTTCGTGACGCGGAACTGTATATCCTATGTTCTACATAGGTAAGTGGTTGCTGGAAAAACCAAGGTCGGCCGTGTTATGAATTCCAAGCTGCACCTTGCTTCTACTATTCGTCTTAAAACCACATTTGAGTCATTTAATATTAATGTATTATTCTTGGGAATCACTGTTTCCAATTGTTTACAAAATGGAAATGAGTCTCTGGTAAGTTTAATAGTGCTTACACAAAAAACAGATGCAAAACGTTGTGTTAGTATGTGGTTTGAAAATTTAAATAAAGACATTGAAATAGCTTATATCCTGGATTAAAACATAAAGACTGACGTAAAATGAGGAAACCCCTCCCTTTATAAGTTTGACCACTATGCGTGTGTGTGTTTGTGGCACCGTAACTCTTAAACGAAAGAAGCGATTTGAAAACGGTTTTTTTAATTTGAAAGCAGGTTTTCTAGCGGTTGTTTTTATATATGTTTTATGAAAATCGGTTAAGTCGTTTAGGAGATATCAGCTCTTAAAGAATCTCACCATTATATCGGAGGTTTTTATCTATATAGGTAAAGTCACCAGTGGTCAGCCAGAGACCAGTAGTCGGCCTCTGCCTATACTTTGTATGAGTGGGAAGAGTACGAAAGCTATATTTTCCACTCTTTGCACCCATATAAGGTCGACTACTGGTCCCCGGCTGACCACTGGTGACTTTATCCTATCTAATGTTTTTTCCTATTTTTTTAGTATAAATATTAGTAAGAAAAGAATGTCTTCTACTCCAAAGCAATGACTCTAAATTTATTTGTTTTTAAGGGCCCTTGCCGCGTGCTCCGTTTTCATTTGAGTGTTAAATAGAGTTTTGTAAAAAGGCGGCGTCGGCAACTCCGGCGCAGAATTAGCGTCGATCATTAGCATAACCAAATGGGGGCTTCCATTGATCGATATGGCAACACCTTGAGGCTTGATAATGGAGCCAAATTGGTGCCTTTGTTTGGAATATACTGCATAAGTATACTGTTCGTAACTTCCTAGCTAGAGAATAAAAAATAATATTTAAAAACCTGCGCTACTCCGCGTCGAACTTGTACACGAAAGGTGCGATCGATCGATCGCTTTGAAATAGGTACAGACGGCTTTGGAGTTTAGTAAAGGGTACCATTTGAGTGCGGAACCCTAACAAGCGAGCTATTTGACAAGTCATCGTTAAGAAAGTACAGGGTACATGATGTATCAGTTATCATGTTAAGGTCCAAAAAAAGTCAGAACTTTCTTGGTTCACTATATTATCTAGATTTAATAATTAAAAAAAAAAGACAGTCTCACATAAATTGACCTAGTTAGTCCCAAACTAAGCTCTTGGCTTGTACTATGGGTACTAGACAACGCTAAAAACAACAAAGACTCAAGAAACAAATACTCGTGCTCATCACACAGTGTCCCCTTGTTTCACCAACACTCATTACGTAGAACGTATCACTTCGCAGAATCGTCGTTTCATAGAAAGCTAATTTCTGCCTTATCCCGTGATTATTTCAGATTATCTTAAATACGATTCACGTAGGTTAGCTTAGACTTGTAACCATCACAAGACAACCTAAAATCAACATGAGTTCAGCAGAAAATTGCCTTCCATGAAACGAAAATTCAGCGAACGGATAGTGGGATGAGCGGTTGGATAGTAAATTTAAAAATAACTAACAAGGAAAGGTACCCAAAGACACGTATTTTTTTTTAGCGGCCCAATCTCAACCAATCTCTATTAATAAAAAAAACCTTTCAAAGATCATTGAAGATACACTTCCTGTGGTATTTTTTTATAATATTAGTTTTAGCCGATATAACAAAACGCGTGCTCATTATTTTTTCATCTTCTTAAACATTTATAATCAAACCGCTATGAAACTTGCATTTTTTTTTTAAATATCTCTGTATAAGTAAGAGGGTTTAGTCACTTTTCAGTACTTTGGAGGTCAATTTCTCCCAACAGGTTGAGATTGGGCCGCTAAAAAAATACGTGTCTGTTATTTTATAAGTACTACTCTCTAACATATATCAAAATCAATAAAATCGGAGCCGGACAGTTGGGTACATTTCCTTGTAAGTATAGTAATTTGTAGCCAAGGGGGGCAACGGTGTACCGCAAGGCAGTGTTCTTTGCCAGTATCATTAAAACCTTATGAACCCTTAACTAAATACTAAATATTCTAACGGTAAGGATAGAGCTTAGTTGTCCTTTAACATTTACGTCAAGTATATAGTAAACAAAGAGACTGTTTATAGGCCAAACAGTTTAAATTATTATTATTATATACCCAGCAATAATTGACGACGACTGATTGGATTGACGGTTTCCATGTGATCATCTATTTATTTATTTATTTATTTAAAAAAGTTTTGTAAGTAGGCCCTGTAGGCACTTTTACAAGTCTGAGTCTACCAACGCTTCCAAAGAGACCACTGTTGAGAAGAAGCGATCAGGACGCGATGTAGCTCGCTGTTGAGGCGGTGGCGCGCCAGCTCGAATACCATCCTGTGCACGCGGGCCAACCGGTGGGACTCACCGAGGCTAAAGCACTGGGTGCAGCTAAAAACTTTATTTAATAGAAAACCTACGTTAATATAATACTAAAACTAGATTTAAGTAATACTGTTACTAACACGTTATGGACTAAGTCCGAAATAAATGATTTTGAATTTGAATTTGAATAATATCTGTCATCATCATCATCATCATCATGCTGTGCTTCGCATCTGTAAGCAATCATAATTTAAGGATGATGCAATAAGGAAAATTGGATTGTGTGAGTTTACGGAACTCGATTAATATAGGATACTAGCGACCCGCCCTCGCTTTGTTTCGTTATATGCGAGTGTTCTGACGCAATCTTATCGTAATTATATATGACAACCTTTCGTGAAACAATATGTTGAAAACTGCATCAAAATCCGTCGCGTCAGAAGAAGTATTTAGCGAATACAGACAGACACGGAAAGGAACTTCGTTTTTACCGTGCAAAGTAGTTAGGGTAAAGTCACCAGTGGTCAGCCAGAGACCTGTTGTCGGCCTCTGCCTATACTTTGTATGAGTGGGAAGAGTACGTAAGATATATTTTCCACTCTTCGCACCCATATAAGGTTGACTACTGGTCTCTGGCTGACAACTGGTGCCTTTACCCTATATGTTCATGGCCATGTAATGTGTGATAGAAGTATTTTTATTTCTAAAACGTGTCTACGCAAATAATCTTTTTCGGAGCGGACTAATATGTGCCTGTTTATTACAGAAAAAAAAATGTAATCGTTGCTGAACTTTGAAACCTATTGTCACGTCCAATTAGTTAAATTTAAAAGCATTATGTACGCTTCTTAGTATTATCATTTGCGGGTGGTAGGACCTTGTGGAGGGTCCGTCCGGATCGCTACCACCATCGAATCCTCATTAACCTACCGCCAAACATCAGTGTTCGCATTGTTGTGTTCCGGTTTGGAGATAAGACAGCCGGTGTAATGACTTAGCATAGAGGCATTCCATCTTAGTCCTCAGGGTTAGCAACGCATTTGAAGTCTTAGGCTTGCAGTCTTGTGAATGCAAATGTCTATGGGTCACAGTTTCAACTTACCATCAGGTGGCTTGTGTGCTCGCGTGCCTTCTCTATGACATAAAAAAAAAACAACAAAGACTAGCGCCCGCGACTCCGTAAGTTTAGAAGTCATTTATGGCTCTTTCCTCAGGAACTGTATAAAAGTTCATGATCAAAAGTACCCTATGTCCTTTCTCGGAGCTAATCTTTGCACCAATTTCCATCAAAATCGGATCAGCAGTTTGGCCGTGAAAGCGTTATAAACAGGCAAAGTTTTCACATTTAAAATATTAACTAACGTATCTTCTGCCGAGACTTCGTTACTTATTATTCGTTATTTTGCCATCCCACGAATAACGTAATTTATTTGGAGATGTGCTATTCTAGATTATAATCTATCTCTGTGCCAATTTACATCCGTTCAGCTGTTCTGGCATGATTCAGTAGCAAACATCGATTCAACCTTTCGCATTTAAAACAGTAACATTAGCAAAATGTTATGATAAATGAAATACCTACATTATTATCGATTGATTTATTAAATAAACAATCGCTAACGAGTCTCGATCGACCATTTCTCGATAAACAGATAACCGCCGAGCAAGTTTGCAGTTGGAGGTCAGTTCGAGGTGACTTCCTGCAACATTGAACGCTGAGAGGTCCTCATAGGGTCTTGTTTGTATGATAGGATGGTATTGGGCACTGAATAAGCTAGTCAGTTGTTTCCTGTGGTATAGAAGTTTTAACTTAGATATTTCTTTTATTATTGGTTTTGCATGGTGGCAAAAGATGTCGAAAGAATTAATGACTTTACAATTTTAATTATTTGTTTTTTATAAAAAAATAGAAACAAAGGTTATCAGAATAAAAGTACATTTCATTATTTTAAAGTACACTGACATAATTAATGTTCTTTTAATGTCTGTAGGTATTATCCTTTCATAACAGAAATAAGAGAATATAAATAAAATAGGTACTAAGTACTAAAGACACTCGTGCGTCCAAGATCCTTCCTTTTGAATAAACAGTACAAATTAGTAATGTAAATGTCAAAAGTTTTGCAATTTTCTTAAGAAATTATTATGCACATTCTCAGAATCAATTTGAGCTTTGATAATTTTCTGTTAGCATACAAAAATTAAAATTATTCGAGAAATTCCTCGTCATTCCTCATCAATGCCCTGCCTAAAACCTTGGCCGGTGTTGTTTTTAAGACGTAGACGAGAAATAAGAAAGGATTTTTCGAAATTCATCCCCTAACTGGACGAAATAGGGTGTCATCATCATCATCATCAGCCCGGGGGCGTCCACTGCTGGACAAAGGCCTCCCCCAAAGAGCGCCACAAGTCACGGTCTTGAGCCGCTTGCATCCAGCGGCTCCCTACGATCCTAACCAGGTCGTCAGACCACCGGGTGGGAGGCCGTTCAACACTCCGTCCACCGGTCCATAGGGTGTAGCGGGAAACAAATGCTCGGCAACGCGCATGCAATACTTCTGGTATTTCAGGCGTCCAAAGGCTACGGTGACCGCTTGCCATCAAGCGGGCCGTACGGTTGTTTGCCACCATAATCATGAAAAAAAACACGTCCATTAGTATAGCGTAATATCTATACAAGAAACCCAGCTCTATATCCTACTGTAAATATTCCTCAAGACAACCATCATAATTATCTATGAGTCACACTGTATCCGTAATGATAATGCACCAGTTCGCGCACAAGATGAACCCCGGTGACCTGCGATATGAGATGACGTTGATCGGACGCCATTTTGGTTTGATCGATTGGATGACAATCCCGCTAAGTGATTAATGTGGGAGTACACTGCTAGGTCCATTAAAAATAAATGTTAATAATGAGAATTCCCATTATTTGTTGTGAATTCACAAAGCCATCCTTCGATTTCAAGCCACTTTAGTTTATTACAACACATAATCATAGTAAAGAGGGCGTCACTGGACGCTCGGTCTTCACAATTTGAGAAGTAAGATAAACATACATTTTAAGGCTGTATTTAAAAAAACTAATCGTCATATAGATAAAAAGTTAGCATTGATGTTTAGGTTATGAGGTCAATTATCTTCTACGGTAATATTTTGCTCCTATCTGTAAAATTTATAATACCAGGGCAGAGGGCCATATGCAACGTCAAAAGATGGCGGATGTGTAATTTGTTTTAGTTTTTATTTTTGTGTATTTAGGTGTTCAAAGTTCTTTTTGTTAGTGATTTGTACTTTTAATGCCTTTGTGTTGCACAGTGATAGAAGACTTGGACTTATTTCGTGTATCCTGGCATCTTACTTCTCGTTTCAAGTGGACTCGCAGTGGTACAGAGGTTAAAACTATCTTGGCCTCTGTCCTACATATCACCGTACAACGTTGCCACCAATCTTCCTCGAGAAGATTGGATTGTGTTTTATTAATATATTGATTTATACTTATATATACTTGACACTGGCGAAATCACTTCATAGTGGAAACGCCATATTCCCGCGGTAGTAGCTGTTCAAGTAGCCGCGGGGCAAAGAAAAAAAAACACCAGGGCAAGGAACCTAAGGGGGAATGGGGGAGGGAAGTAGTTGACCAGTTTTTTTAAAATTTTACTCTAGTCTATAAATCTTAAAAAGTTATAAATAACGACTATTAAACCAACAAAAATCCAATATATATGTCGTAACCAGTGTACTCTCACTATTGTTTGTACCAACCACACGTATGTATGAAACTTCATAAGCTCTTTTATGACTCATGCGTATTATATCGGATAATCCGGCCATCATAGTAAAGCTTGTGCATACTTAGTATCCGCTGCGAAATTGGAACAAGTGAGGACCAAACAGTTTTCTGACTTGATGTTCGTTCGAGTTTTGTTTATCCCATCTTATTAATGCAATTCAAGCAATCCAGAGTTACAGACGTTTTCTAAATAAAAGATGATATTTGTATTTTGTTTAATATTCAACTTAAATTTATATTATATACGTTCTAGGTGACAGACGGACTGACGGACATTGCGAAACAATATAGGTTCCTTGTTCACGTAATCCTAAAAACACCTTTGCATCATAGTCCTGAAGATGCTGGCGACATTAACCCACTTTTTTTTTTATGGCATAGATAAAGCAATCGAGCACACAGGCCTGATGGTAAGTGGAAACTGTGACTCATAGACATTCGCATTCACAAGACTGCAATCCTATGACTGCAAATGCGTTGCCAACCCTGAGGACTAAGATGGAATGCCTCTATGCTAGTCATTATACCGGCTGTCTTATTCCTAAACCGGAACACAACAATGCGAACACTGCTGTTTGGCGGTAGGTTAATAGATAAGATGGTGGTAGCGATCCGGACGGACCCTGCACAAGGCCCTACCACCCGCAACCCACTGTAATAGTTTAACTAGAGCGTTGACTTAGGAAACTGCCAGCTCTTCGATTTCCTATGGAGTCAATGAGCCCCTTCAGAATTAAATACACTATTACATTAACGCTCTAACACAGGATTAAAAAAAAACATCTTAAAGTGCAGAAGGTGTACAAACAATAATTGATATTTCAATCCCTCCTTAACTCCTGTCTATACTGACCATCTCAACGGCTGTTCCTCTAGGTATTTAGCATGGTAAAAACAATATCGTTGAGCTGTTATTGTATTGTCACCGTTTTGATAGCTCTTATTTACTTGACAGTAATGGGGGCCGAGTTAATAACAATACCATAAAAGGTCAAATACGATTTGTTAAGTTTAATAAGCGTTTATGCAGAACTGGTTCTGGGATCATCATCATCATTATCAGCCGCAAGACGTCCACTGCTGGACAAAGGCCTTCCCCAAGGTTTTCCACAACGATCGGTCCTCTGCTGCTGTCAGCCAACGGTTTCCCGCGACCTTTATCAGATCGTCAGTCTTGTGGAAGGTCTGCCAACACTTCGTCTCCCGGTTCGCGGTCGCCACTCTAGAACCTTTCCGCTCCAACGGCCATCAGTTCTACGAGCAATGTGCCCCGCCCACTGCCACTTAAGGTTTACAATCCGGTGAGCTATATCGGTTACTTTAGTTCTCCTGCGAATCTCCTCATTCCTGATTCGATCTCGCAAGGAGACATCCAGCATAGCTCTTTCCATCGCCCTTTGAGTGACCTTGAGCCTTCTTATGAGGTTCTGGGATACTCGGAACAAATTACATAAAACGGAGCGTTAATATTTACGCACGAAATAACTATAAATTATTCATCCTTATTGCTATATTATACAATTTAAGATCCGGTCTGATTCATAAACAATGAATCTAATTCCAAATCATGTATACAATGTTTTTGCTTTAAAATTTGACCTTTCTAATAATAGGAAGTCTCGGTCTGCACCCGTCAATGTCGACTCCACAATGAATCGATCGATTACAAAAACTTCGATTACGTTGGGAAATTGCACGTAATTGTTACTTACTTTTGTTTGTGGGGAAATATCTTTGCGTCATTGGGAAATTTAACGATTTTTTGACCATGGCTTCGAATCAAAACTATAGATACAGTGCTAATAGATTTGTTATAAAATCTTATATTTATTCAATAAATGATTGAATTGAACTGAATAGCTTCTGCCCGAAACTGCGTCCGCGACGGCCATTCCACGGGAACATTGATATTTTTGGGATAAAATGCAATAAATGTCTTAATCAGGACAGAAGCTATCTCCTTTTAGCGTGAAGGAGAAAAAAACATACTAACTCTCACACACGTTTATAACTCTAGCATTTATCTATATAATAAAAATTAATCGCTAAATGTCTTGCTAAGCACAAAACTCGAGAACGGCTGAACCGATTTGGCTGATTTCTTTTTTGTTGTATTCGTTATTGTCAGGACAAGGTTTGTATGAAAGAAAAAAAACCACCGGGAATGTCGGAAATTTGCAGCAGGGCGAAGCCGCTGGCGGGTCGCTAGTTGGCAATGAAATTAGTGTTACGTAAAAGTATATTATCTAGGTCAATTTGTGCAGAATAGCTCATAGAGTCACCAAAAAAAGGTTACAGTAATATTAAAGCTCCCAAAAAAGATTTTTTTCTGTTAAGAAGGCCAGCTAAAATGAAACAATTTTGCATTTCAAAACAGAAATAGGTGACAATCGCTAATTATACTCGTATTGAACATAATTCAAGCACATTGCGTGTGTTGGTTTTACCTTCTTAAAACTTGGGGTGTATTCTTCATCGAATTATTAATGTAGGTAGCTACACTGTAACAAATCGGCAGAAATTAGTTAAGATAAGTGAAAAGAATCAATTTACTCGGCAATCAGCGTCTTTCTGCCACATAGTTTCTTCGTTCTACCAAAGCATGCATATGTGATGGGCATTGGGTAAGTTTTTATAAACATTATTGTTTTTTTTTTCGGCCATGCATCGTTTTCTAATATCTCCAGTTGATACACCTGCACATAAATGTATAAAATTTAATGCATTAAATAATAAGATATATTTTTTATGGCATTGAGGCTATCTCATGGTAAGTGGAAACTGTGACCCATAGACATTCGCATTCACAAGACTGCAAGCCTAAGACTGCAAATGCGTTGCCAACCCTGAGGACTAAGATGGAATGACTCTAACCTAGTCATGACACCGGCTGTCTTATCCCCAAATCGGAACACAACAATGCTAATTCTGCTGTTTGGCGCTAGGTTAATTGATAAGATGGCGGTAGCGATCCGGATGGACCTTGCACAAGGCCCTACCACCCGCAAAAAAAAAGACCTACACGTACTAAAAGTACGCCCACTTTAGAATATTTAAATTTTCCGGCTCCGATGCGCTTAAGAGTTTTACATGACATAACAACATACGTTTATTTTCAATAACTCTATCAAATAACTTTACTAAAAACAATAAATTGTGCAAAAGTCAAAAAAGAAAATGCTTGATGTTGAACTTTTAGAATATTGTAAAGTCATTAGTATTTATAATAGAATAAATATGTGTGTAGTTAGTGATGCTATAGATAAAATAGACGAACTAAAAAAATGTAAGACCTCCACGACTTAAAGTATTAAAATATTTGCCAAAATACACCCTCCCAAAGTATACGAATCTCTATGGCAAGCGTACTTGGGAATATAATGTTGCCTAAAGAACGATTTACTCTCAAATTAATGCAAAAGAATATGTAACAACCCTAATGAATGTTTTAACATTATGAAAGCTGCCTACATGGATAGCATGGATTTGCGGGTGGTAGGACCCTGTGCAGGGTCCGTCCGGATCGCTACCACCATCTTATTTATTAACCTACCGCCAAACAGCAGTGTTCGCATTGTTGTGTTCCGGTTTGGGGATAAGACAGCCGGTGTAATGACTAGCATAGAGGCATTCCATCTTAGTCCTCAGGGTTGGCAACGCATTTGCAGTCTTATGCTAATGTCTATGGGTCACAGTTTCCACTTACCATCAGGTGGCCTGTGTGCTCGGTTGCCTTCTCGAAGCCATAAAAAAAAAAAAAAAAAAAGCTCATAATAATTATAAAAAATGTTAAGACAAAACGAGTGATACCAGCAGTGGCAAATAAACTCTGCGTTGTTTGCGCCCGCTGTAATGTTATTACAGATATTCTAAAAAAAAAACATGATTTACCACTTTTACGAATGGCCGCTTACCTTGAAAATGTATGACTTTTACAAATGACAACACTTTTACCCAAACGCCTTTAAAGTAGAAAAAAGCAGAAAGCAAATTGTTAATCTGTTTTATATTATCTGTAAGTTCAGTATGATGTACAAAAATGTGTTTTAAAAAAAAAGTCAAATATGTAATTGCCTCTTTACAAGAGACAGAGAGTCCTATTTAATTTTTACAACATTATTTTAAAATATGTCTTTTTTCTTAATTAATTTTAGTTATCGTTCACGCTGTCAGACAGCGTGAACGATAACTAAAATAAAATAACATACAATAAACTAAAAACTTTACGTTCAGTTATAACTGCCCGTTTGCTGACCGGTGCAAGTAAACGCAACCTTTTTTGAATAAACACGGCCAGGGGCTTATTCTGACGAGGCTATGCAATTCATTTTACGGCGAGAGTAAAGGACAGAGGTAGAGCAGTTATATAGCTCTGACCTTTACACTCAGCGTAAACTGAACTGCATAGTTATGTCATAATAACCTCCCAGGGCTTCAATTCCATACGGTAAAACAATATTTCTGCCCTGCTAAGGCAAAAGGCAGTAACTCAGATAAAACTTCTGTTGCAATATCAACCTCATTACTAATATAATTGAATTTAAACTGCTTTGGCTATACAATTTGGGATACTGCTTTTTGGCTTAGGAGGGCAGATTTCTCTTGAACTGTTATCGTATCGTCAACGTAACAACCGCTCTTATTTACTACACAGTAATGGCGGCCGAAGTAATAACAATGCCATAACACGTCAAAACTTATATGGTTTAACCGTGAAGTTTAGATGCCGAGATCTATTTCATCCTCGCACCAGCCCTTGTGTGGTCTGAGGTGTCTTTAAAATGAGTTTGTTTTTGAAAATATTTAAATAAAAAAAAAAACAGAATTCAACAACTTGAGTGTATTGTCAACGCCTCTTCAAATGACTAATAACTCACTATAGTAAGGTTAATCTAGGGTGACCTTTGTGACAGCTTATGTAAACACTTGTTTTCTTGTCTTTTCAGCATACATAATACTCGTACAAACATTACAATGCCTTCCATCAATTCAAATAATAACTATTTTTAAGCGGGTATTATAAACTCCGATGAGTCATAATTCCCAATGCAATGTTTTGATAGAAGGCTTAAAATGTTGATATCATTTATAAATCAAACCTAACACAACCTACGTTAATCAAATGTAATAATGTATTTAATCTAAAAAAGCCATAAAAGTTAATTCGTACAAATGAATATTCGGAATAAAATATCTGCTGCTGTCAGGCTGTCATTCGGACCATCCCAAAATTGACCGAAGTATAGTTGCAGAATGTGTCACATGTCACTTGATTGTCACTTCGTGATTCAAAATGCGACCTTTTACGCTATTGCAGCAATCTAAGTTTAGACGTGTAATGCCAAGGACAGACGTGATAGGATAAGTCGGAATTAGACGACATTGTTATCTGATTTATACCCTTCTATTTTATAGGTTACCTAAATATATGCCAGTCTTAATACCCGTTTTTAAAGGGTAAAAACATCACCCCATTACTAAGACTCCATTGTCCATCTGCTAGTCTGTCATCAGCGTGATAGCTAGAAAGTTGATATTTTCACAGATGATGTATTTCTGTTTCCGCTATAACAAAAAATAGTAACAAGGAATAAAATAAATATTCGAGTGGGCTCCCATACAACAAACGTGATTTATTTGCCGTTTTTTGCATTAATAACAGCAACAGGTAGACGCTTGAATTATTGACAGAATATTTTGTACGGAACGTTCGTGAGCGAGTCCAACTCGCACTTGCGCGGTTTTTTAGCGCCAAAAGGACCCGAAGAGATTGTACAGACAAGAGGTCGTTCATTATTCAAACTTGTCTATGGAAGATCGTCTTAATCGTCGATAACGAGTGCCACTATTACACTTTTGATTGATAGGTTAATTAATGCGTTTAGTTTGACTATAGTGCGGCGGCAGAGGAGAAGTAAATCCTGACACATTGCTTAACCATAAAGTTTCTGAATATTTATAATATCGACCGCAGAAAAACAGTGCAAATCTTTTTTGTTGCGAGTGAACAAAAAGTGATGTTGTCAACATTATCAATACCTAACGTAAAATGTTCTTAATTACCTCCTCCATGGCTAACTATGCTCTATAGTGATTATTCCATTTATTATTAAGTCATGGTCGATTACTACTAATGATGATCAAATACAAATCTCATGTATACCATGTGAAAGCTAGTTACATAAGCTTCAATTTTTAATATGGGGATAAACTACAAAAACCACGGAGAAGAGAGTTATCAGCCTTCAAATATTCACACACACAACGTTTATTACTACACTAGCTGTGCCCCGAATGCGTTGCAATGCTATTTCCCGTATATCCGACTCACGCTTGACCGATTTTACTATTTACAACAATTACAGCAGACAGTGGGATCAATAAGCCTACAAACGTTATAATTCTATTGGTGATTGGGCTGGGTTCCATACGTTATTGCTCATAATTCTTTGCTATAAGAAGAATTAATCCAGCCTTGAAGTGAATGTAAGCAATATAATGATTTACAACACAGATTAATTCAATTAAACCATAGAGAATAATTAATCCGTGGGGACAAAGTAGGAACATTAACGTTATCGTTGTGCAATGTCTGGATTGAGATCTCGGGCACTATGATGGGTATTTATAATTTGGAAATGTAAACATGAAAATGAGTTGCAAATAACTCCTCTTTTTAGTTTATCTATTTATTACTATAGTTTGAAGTCTTTAGTTATTAAACTTAAATGTTTGTATCACAAACATCCAATATCTACATTTAATTTTTAAAAAATGATTTTGACGTTTTTGGAGAATCATTATGACATGCGGTGTTTTTTTAAAACCATTTTTAATGCATGTACCAATTTGATAACCGTCTTTTTGTAACTATATTTTAAAAGATATAATAATATACCTAGTTACATTGCAAAAAATATAATTTTATCCACAGAATTCAGCTAAAAAGGATATGAAATATGAAACGAATTATCTTAAATCCAGCTTTGGGCCTATTCGTGTAATGTCAAGGTAAATACGTGATAGGATAACGTTAAAGGTTCTCGTTGGATTGTTCTGTGCTCTTTAGATGCCCTTCTTATAGCGGATTTAGGTTGATTGTGAAACTCTCTTGGGAGGGTTTAGTAACGAAATTGTTATAATAAACTGTATTTTTACAAGATACCTTTTGTGCACTTTAGTTAAAAGTGCTTCGATTTTTCTCTTCTTTTGTTACTCGACTTTACCGAGGTCAAAAGATAGTCAGAGGTTTTAATCAGAACATTATTATACTTAAAAATGTATGGCGTCCAAAAAAATAATAATACAGTAAATTGACCACATATTGTGTTCTTTTACACGTCGGTAATAAGGAGTGAATCTGCTAGCGCTCCGGACAACCATCATTGCGAAGAAGAAGCGCCGCAAGAAACTCCAGCAGAAGGTGAATTTTTCAGACATACTTAAAAGTAAGTTCAAGGTAATAAAGTAACAAATATGAATTATTAGAACTAGCACAATAAAAAATAAAAAATGTAAGGTCAAATAAATTTAACTAAAAATAATGACTAGGAGAACAAAACGACGAGAGCGTCAAAAGCCATAACTGGAATAATCAACTGAGCAATAAGTCCTTGCAGACGTGAATAAACCGGACCCCACAAACGGTGCGTCTATTCCTGTAGGTAATCGTATTTTTTTAACGTCATTCGCCATTACTGTCAAGTAAATAAGAGCTACCAAAACGGTGACCATACGATAACAGCTCAAACACGGTGCGGTTTTTACCGTGTTGAATATCGCCCAGCACGTTCACGAGTATGACGCGTATCTCAGCCATCGCCTCCCTCAACCATGTGTACTCGGGAAAGTAAGCAAAGACCTTTGAGCGAGCATGACATGCTCATGTTGACGGACAACCGGGCTATTCCCAGTAGTCAGCACCCCGTAGTTCGCACTGCGGACTACTGGGAAAAAAAATCCCAGTAGTTCGCACTGTTTAATTCAACATAACTGTGTTCAATTTCATATGGTATTATAGGAGCAGGAATATGAAAAGTAATTTTAATTTAACACATTTATTTAAAATTAGACTGACTTATTGTCACTGTCATATCATTAGTATCGTACTGATTGTATATATATATATAGAGTAAAAATGCTTTACTATGTTGATTTGTTAAATTTTTCGTAAAATTAATGTTTTTTTTTTTAATTGTCAGTCTAATTTTAAACAAATGTGTTAAATTTAAATTAGTTCGCAGTGCGAACTACGGGGTGCGGACTACTGGGAATAGCCCGGACAACCGAGTCCGAGTTAGATTCAAGAAAATGCACTTTACATTCGCTTGTATTAATTTACCCTCCATTGTTACTCGACTGTTTTAAGTAAAAAGAACAAGTAAGCATACGCTGTATAAAACTACTATTAAAATATTAAAATACTTTTCGAATGCGTTCATGAAAGCAAGACTTCCATTAACCTACCGACAAACAGCAGTGTTTGCATTGTTGTTATTGTTGTTCCGGTTTGGGGATAAGACAGCCAGTGTAATGACTAGCATAGAGGCATTCCATCTTAGTCCTCAGGGTTGGCAACGCATTTGCAGTCTTATGCTAATGTCTATGGGTCACAGTTTCCACTTACCATCAGGTGGCCTGTGTGCTCGGTTGCCTTCTCAATGCCATAAAAAAAAAAAAGACTTTCGTACAAATGGTCTACTAGTCAGAGGTTTTACTATAGATTAGTCTAAATACTACAAATCGTTATTTTAATGACAGTAACAAGTATGTAGACGTGTTGTAGGTCCCATACAATGCATATTACCCGCACAGTGAATCACGGTTCATTGTACTAGCAAACAAACAACAGTCTCACTGTCATGCAAATTCTAAAGTGAGGTGAACTAACGGACTTTGCTGCTATTATTATAAATATATAGCGTTTATGACGTTTCTGGGACAATAAAATTGGCATTACGTACAGTGAGATAGCTCAAGTTGTTTCGGGTTTATAATTTTGTCTCTCACTCGTTCTCATACGCTCTTATTACTAGAAGCGAGTAAAAGAATACAAACCAGAAGCACCTTCCAAGTGCTCACAGACTGTAGTTACACTTAGGAGCAAAAATACCGGGTCAGAGTACGTTTTTATACAAACGAGACTATTTCGAAGCCTTCGTTCCTCGCCTCGGGTTGTTTTGAGTGAGGTTTAATGGTGGATACTGCGAGGTTCAATAGAGGAGGTCAAAATTTCTTAAGATACCTAACTGATCGCACAATCAGTTAACACCACACCGGGAGATTTTGGGTCAGCACTTGGATTTCCTTACATTTTATTGCCATTTTAGATGTTTTTCTCAACATGCTCGATTCCGGCGTTAACCGCAGATTTATTCAGTTGGGTATGCTAGGCACTTTGGAAGTCCTGTATCGATGCTCGAGGTATTCATCATCAGATTTCACTAAAAGCATTCCCTGGCGAGGAACCAAGGCTTCGAAATAGCCTCTTTAGTATGAAAAACGCACTCTGACCCGTTATTTTTGCTCCTGAGCGTACATATATATTGGTTGTCAATCATTTCAGCATTGCATTTAGAACTGTGTGTTAAACATGTTCAAATTGATAATTCATGGTTAAGATCCATCTGCTTCTTTATTCTGATGATGCAAAGGTCAATACTACCTCGCTACTGCGCTATAGTAAATGCAACCTTATTACTAACAGTAGAGGATTGAATCTGGTTTGGCTATTGAATTTGAGATACCACCTTTTGGCTTATAAGGGCAGGATATTTATATTTTTCAAATGTAATGAAGTTCCTAACGCTGGCTTTTAGTTAAACTTGTTTATTATTCTATTGTTTACTGTAACTAAATATAAGAACCGTTTTGGCGTACACATGAATCATTCGAGACAAAAAGACTTAATTAAATGAACAAAAACATTCGACAAGAAGTGGTCACGAGGTGTTAACAGAGTAACAATGAGGTCAGCTAAAAAAACGTTTAAAACACGCAGTTCGTTACTGACTTATAATATAGCCTTTGTCCCGATAGTTGTGGCGGCAAACTGTCTTATAGCGAATCTCGACCAACACCTTAAGAGACTCGCTAGATGGCTGGATCAAGGGCCAGATACAGAAGGCAGTACTCCTCGACCCTGCACGAATTGTGAGGAGGTTCCCTTTGCAGCCCTAACCACCGGTCGCTTGAGCCATGCCCCGTAGTGCCACTCGTAGATTAGGTTTTTTATGTTTTTTTTTTTTTTATAAAAACCTAATGACTAGCATAGAGGCATTCCATCTTAGTCCTCAGGATTGGCAACGCATTTGCAGTCTTATGCTCATGTCTATGGGTCACAGTTTCCACTTACCATCAGGCGGCCTGTGTGCTCGGTTGCCTTCTCTAAGCCATATAAAAAAAAAAAAAAAATGACAGAAATTTAAATAAGAATCCAACAGATTATGATTTAAGTGTTTAAGTTTCTAATCAAATCATAGGGGCAGGTATTTCTGTGCTGAGCGCAAGTATTTGTTCCTAAGTCTTGGATATGTTCTATATATTTGTCTATATAAGTATGTTTATCGTTGCCTAGTACCATAGTACAAGCCTAGGGCTTAGTTTGGTACTTGGGTGACGGCACTAATGTTGGACACTTTTAGCTGAAGGCACCAATAATGGACACTCTTAATTTAAAGATCATAAGTGGAGAGCGGATTTGAAGTATTTTTTAAATAATTATTTATTACTTTATAACCTTGTAATGTTACTTTTATGTATTATTGTACTTTATTATAAGAAAAAATGACCTTCTGCTGGAGTTTCTTGCGGCGCTTCTTCTCCGCAATGACGGTCTTGTCCGAAGCGCTAGTAGATTCACTCTATATTACCGACGTAAAAGAGCCCTCATGTGGCCAATGAACTGAATAAATATTTTAAATTTTGAATGTTGAATTTTTAAAGTGATTACAAGTTTAATCTGGATAATACTAGTACTAGTAAGTATTTATTATAGTAACATTGATGACAGGAACTATCAAAAAGGTGCGCAATAAATAGGTTCTGTGTGAGCTCTATAAAACTCTTTTAATAAGAATAAAATATTTTTGTTTACATATAGTTTGTTGCAAGAATAACATTTATTGTATTTAATTATCTATGAGATTGCATTGCGCTAAGTAATTAAGTAATAAAATAACCGTAAGACCCATAAACAATATTATACTTATCTAATAAATCAACCTAACTATCTATCTTACCAATCGCTCTAGCCGCTCTCTAATCATAAGGTTAAATTAATAAATTGATCATCTCAAAATAAAAGAGTAACCCTTATCTTCCGTAACATAAGAGTCAACTGTCCATCTTTGGTCCTTGTTCCTTACTGGTTCTATCACCCAAGGCAAGGATTGAGATTGTCCCATTTTTTCAAAATTGAATCGTGCGTATTTGTAGTTTTTCCACTCGATCGTAAAAGAAAAAAACTACAAAAGCTAAGATTGAACACGTTAATCCAGCGAACCCGAACACAAGGGCGATGAAGGCACAAGCCGTGAAAAATCGCGCAGAATCGTAAAAACAGACCCAAGCCGAACAAAGGCACAGGTCACAAGAACTCTGCCTATATTTGTAGACGTTTTTTTAATGCAGTACAAATGCATTCAAAAATATTGGTCGGACTCCGTCATTTGAGGGAAATCTTAGCTAAAAATATAAAGATCGCCGATGGGGTCAGAAGGTTCTGGAGTGGCGTCCGCGGACCGGAAGACGAGCTGTAGGTAGGCCTCCAACAAGATGGAGTGACGACCTCGTCAGGATCGCGGGATCGTGGTGGATGCGAAAAGCACAAGACCGGTCTGAGTGGAAAGCCTTGGGGGAGGCCTATGTCCAGCAGTCGACGTCTTTCTGCTGACATGATGATAATGATTATCACATCAGTTTCCGCAGCTTCCTTACTTCATTTTACTACAACAATCACGAACACGTTTAAAAATGGCTCTTTAATTGTAAAAATACATATTTCTACAATAACGCTGTAGCTTATAACTCAAACAAGATACACACTTCAAGGTCTACAATCTACAAGCAATGTCAGTGCAATACAATTTTCCTCCTAAAATAGTACATAATTTGAGAAGGGGAGAATATTCACTTCTATATTATAACAGGGGGTTATTATGACGTAGCTATGCGTTTCATTTTTGTAAAAGACAGAGCTATAGCAGTTATATAGCTCTGTCCTTTTCTCTCAGCGTAAACAGAACTGCATTGCTATGTCATAATAACACCCCAGGTCTTTGAATTGCGAAGGCGGTCCAGAAATTATTTCGGCCTGTGTGCTCGTTTGCCATCTCTATTCCATAAAAAAAAACGTTTATTTTTAGATCAGCCATGTCTCCAGCAGCTTCGTTCTCCCAACGATGGGCTCGTGACAACCTCAGCCGCGAGGTGTCTGATGATGAGCTGGCTATCCTGGACCTGTTCCTCACCACCTGCAACGGTGACGAGGGAGAGGCCTCCAAGAGGGCCAGGCGTTACTACATGGCGAGAGGACCTGGAGGGCTCACGGAACTGTGGCAGAAGCGGCATCCTGATGATGAAGATATACTCTCCAGTTGTCAGGATGCGTAAGTATACGATTGGGATACACCAAATACAATACCAAAGAGGATCACAGTCTTTGGTGCGTTGTCTAAAGCTGTACCGAAACTCAATACAAGGACATGTCGTCTAACGTTCTTCCGCCTTGATAGTACCAGGATTAAACTGGGAAAATCCTTGCCTCTCGAACGTTTGCAGAAGCAATACAATGATCTAGACAAGGCCTGTTGCACTGAGGCCTATGTCCACCAGTGGACGTCTTTCGGCTGACGAATCACTGCCCAACACTTTTCTTCGATTAGATTAGATTTTAAATGGATTAAATTTGAATGATAAACGATTAAAGATAGAACTTGTTTTTTCTATCAATGACCCCAGAATTAAAAGGCAATGGTCACTACTGATCTTACAGCGCTCCATCCTATGAATCCACTCATCTTGAGTCACAAACACATTCCTATATTTCCATTGGGTGGACCCCAAAATAAAGCACTATCATCACTCCATAACAGTATCCTGTTCTATACGTAAATGGATGTTTGTGTTTAGATTTGGCAATTTAAGGATACAGTGATTTGTTGAAAAAAGTAACCGGCAATTTACGGTTTAAAAACAGAACGTTTTTTACTCAAAAGCTTCCGAAACTGGAAAACGTGCATGAAAAGTGTGATGAATGTAGAGGAAGCGAAAGTTGTTTGATTACACCGGTGCAACTAACGTTTCATAGTCTCTGTCTACCTCATCGGGAGACAGGCGTGAAGATATGTATGTATGTACAATTAATTGTACATTCCATCATTTTAACTTAAGAGCTAGACTCTTGTCGATGGAGTAATTGCCAAATTCTCTGTTCTCTGCCAGATTTCTCACGATTTATAAGACACGATATGACTTCTGTCTTATTTGGCTGAAGTAAGTAAACTTAGATATTTGTCTCCCTCTTTTTCCCTAGACTTTGCCTTCCAAAATATAAAAAAGAAACTGTAGTAATAACATTTAAAAAACGACTCTAATAAAATGAAGAAGGCAACCAAAATCCTCTTTCACCAAAACAACTTACATCAAATTTTGCAATGACCGATATTTCGTTTAAAATCGAGGATGCTTCAAGTCAAGTGGTTCTGTTACTCGCGCTCCTGAAATATAACATTTTCCGCTATGAACACATTTCCAGAACACTTTATTGCTGGATACGTTTCGGGTGACCAAACATTTTTGAAATACTAGGACAGTGGAAAAGTCACGTAAGATCTATTATTAATAGCAGTGACTGGGAAGAAAATGTTTCTAGATGTTGTAGATTCTTGACGTGTAAAAGTGCCCGAGCGGCCTTCTTACTGAATAAATTTATTTTATCTTTATCTTTATCTTCTATTTGTTCAATTTTAACTACTAATGTTCCAAATACGAAAGTTGGATTGTTTGTTATTCAATCACGCGAGAACGGATCTGGAAAAAAATTGGCAAAGGGATAGATTATACTCTGGAACACATAAGCTACTTTTTGTGCCAGAAATTTGGAGATTTCTACGCGGACGGAGTTCCGAGAAAAAGCTAGTATGTATTTAGTATTTTACCCAGCCATTATTTTGAAATCTGTCTCTTATATTTGGATAATTTTTTTTTTTTTTTCTTCCTTTCATCCTACTTAAACTTGTCGAGTTATGACAGCCCATAATGGACATGCAATTTCTCCTTAAATGAAGTTTCATTTGTAACTATTTGTTTAATTACATAATTATAGTGGTGGTAGGACCTTGTGCAAGATACGATCATCCCTACCACCATGTTACTTGCTAAGCTGCCGTCAAGCTTCTGTGATCTCATTTTTGTGTTTCCGTACCATTCAGCGCTGGCTGAAAATCAGCGCTGTGTGCAAGCACAGCTCAATGCTGAGCCCGAGCCCTTTGCCTTTAGGTTGTGTTTGTATTTGTGCTTGTTATAATTCAATTTTAAAATAATAATTTTAGTTCTAGTTATTAATAACTATGTGTTTCCTCTCAATTTAATTGCTTGAATGCTTGGACGATTGAATGTACTAAGGAATGTGTTTTTAAGTCTTTGTGTAATTGTATCTTCTCTTGCGTGTGTATCTAGCTGTTTAAGTATATATTTTTTAATTGCCGGCATAGATTTCTATATTGTAAACAGAAGCTTAACGTACAGACAGTCGTCAGGGTTGGTGACACTTAAGTTTACAAACTGAATATCAACCTACTGTCAAGCAGTGTTCGCGCAGTTCTGGGCCTGTGCATGACAACACCTTTGCAGTCTTAGGATTGCGGTCTTAAGAGCCCACTTATCATCAGGCAACCTGTGTGCATCTGTATTTTACTATAAGATTCTACAGTCAGACGTTATTGCTTTTGACGTGTTTCTGTATCGTTACCGTTTTGATAAATTATTTACTCGACAGTAATGGCGGCCGAATCAAAAACAATACGATCACTCGTCAAAAGTAAATCGAAAATAGGATTGAATTAAACTGTCAGATGGTGTCAAGTGCTGATGTCAGCTCGATACACTTGACAGTTTTCAAAAATCGTTTTCTACACCGTGTTTTTTTTGATTTACGATAACTTCGGCATATTACTAGGTATATCCATAGAAACTAATTGGTAGATAAGATTTTTAAATATTCCAAAAAAAATTTTTTTTTCAATTTAGAACAAAATAATGAAATCTTTTACCTTTGGTCATTCTAAAAGGGCCTTTAGAGTTAACTAATAATCAGTGTCAAATACGTCTATGTTGGCGTGACATACACACACAAGTAAAGATAACACTTGACAGGTACAAGATTGTCACTTTAAATTGATGCGTATACAAACCTAACAATTGGAAACTCTTTACTCATAAGTATTAAAAGAAAATTGTTGTTATCAATTAAGAGCCTTTTACGCTAGTTTAACGTGATTAAATGATTAAATTTAAAAATTAAATATCTTTAAAACCGTTAGACTTATCATTTGTCTGTCTTCGGGAAATTAACTTTGTTTGACCTAAAGAACGTTCCCTTAAAGTTATCGTAAATCAAAAAAAACACGGTGTATAGAGTTAGGCATGTTGTCTATGGCCTCAGGGCTGCTTCTCTGTTCTTTATTTTTTATCACCGAAATAAACCTGTCATCATGGTCACCGTACCTAATTCTTGAAACACAATATTGCTCTCGATTGTAAAGAAGAACCGAGCATATGTCTGAACAGAATCGAAATAGCCCGTCCCTGCCCGCTTCAGGAGGCATATTCAAGCAATATCGCCTTTGTATGTCCATGTTATTGCACTGAACACGGAAATATCAAGGGATATGGCTCGATATGTCATATTGATGTGTTCAATAAAGAATGTCACATTTATTTTATGTGTCTTCATTTTGACATTGTTGTTGTTGCCTAGGTACTGGCAAGGAATTAAATTCCTTTACCACTTTGGACTATGTCAAAGCGTTGTCAATAACGTAAGAGACTTCTTATGATTTTATTTACAGTGTCACTTTGACTGTATGCTGAAAGGAATCATATTATGTTCAAGGTTTTATAAACACTAATGAAAATGGTAAACAGAGAACTATGATTTGATTATGTTTAAACAATACAATAACATATAAATAAAACTAAATTAAATCTTAATTAAATGTTAGTCCACATAAATTAAAATTTAAAAATAATGGCGACCCGTAATTTCAGAGCTAATCAAACCTCGTAGCTAAGAATCAACCCAATTAAAACTTGTCATAGTTTTCTATCAAAAAAACCGCGTCCAAAGGAGTCCACCCGTTTGGGAGCTACAATGACAAAAAGAGACACACAGAAGCGCAAAAAATTACATGACAATACACTTCACTCAAATTTTGGTAGGACTTGGCATCTCCTCATTTCTAGTGCCAAGGTAACATTATAAACAAATTTATAATTATATGCTATTTTACCTGTATTATTTAGTAAAAACATTGTAATAAAATGCTGTATCCCTTACATTTTTCAGGTACATAGTGTCCCTCAAAGCCCGCAGCGTCGGCGGTCGTCGGATGACACTGGTGCGTCTCCCGGCGCCGACGGCGCTGGACCGTCCGCTGTCGGCGCGGGCGCTGCTGGCGCGGTGGCTCATGATCTTGGACTTACGGTTAGTCAAACAGCTGTTTCTAATAATCAATCAGTTATTTTTGACATGTTAGCCTACTTGACTATGGAGACAGCATTTGTGTGTTCTGAGTCTTAGATGTTTCCTAAGTAAAAATAATATGTATTTATGTATGTATTTTCCTAATTAAGGTAATCATTGTCGTAAATGTACTACCCATAGTACAAGCCTAGAGCTTAGTTTAGAACTTGGTCAATTTTAGTGACAGTCTCCCCTGATATTTTTTAAGATTATTTAATTAATAATTGAAACATAACTTTACGTCAACTCTTTATTGATTTTCGTAAATCGTTAACTTTACCATAATTATTTAGGTAGCTTATTAGTCATTATGTTAACCTGTCCAACGCGTAGCCAAGTAGTTGACATCCTTGGGCAGGTAGGCAACGATTTATACTTTCTTATGGCGATAATACAGAATAGTAGATTGTGTCACAAGGGAGCAAATTGTCATATTTACGGTGTGCCACATACTGTTTTTCACATCACCTATGAGGAAAATAAATAATAATCGATTATGTAACAGAAGAGGGCCACTTTGATCCCTCCTAGAAGAGGATAAAAGTCCCCTTTCCGAAAAGGTGTTGTGAAAAAGACTTCTGTCAGTATAATTATTCACTGCGTCTGTACCTTCAGTTATTTAGTTTCTCGGTGTTGCGCTAATCGCATCCATTGTGACCCCAACGTTGTACAGATGCCGTGAATTTATCAAACGGGACATATTGTCCACAAATTAGTCTCCTTACCACGTTTCCATCCACAAATATCTTATTGTTTTGCTCCCGCTGAATATTCCAATGCAATATTGAATTCTCAATAACATAATACAACATTACTGAACAAAAGCAACAAAAGAATCCATTATTGTCTATCGCAGACTGTTTACATTGCTACTTCAGTTATTTCAAACAACAATAATACGTATACAATAAGATATTTACGGATGTTATCATTCTTGGGTTAAATTTGGCCTTTAGAAAAGTCGTTTTGAAGATACTTAGAAAGTTGTTTTTGTTTTAGCTAAAATTGTCTCTGTTTTGTAACTTGATGGCCGCTCTTTACGTTGGCCGATCGTGGGATAGCATAGGGACGGCGTAATGCGTAAGAGTGAGATGCAAGAATATGTTGCTCGCTCCAAGGTGTAAATGCGTCCCTTACATTGGCCCATGGGCCATTAAATAATTAAAAGATTTTAAAGGTGTATTTTTGCTTCCACTACAATCGGTAATTATATTCGATCTTTATCACATCCTGTAACACAGGATTTAGGGTATGCTTGCACAGGACCCAGCGAGTAAGCAATGTTTTTATAAATATTTATGGAAATTAACATGTTTTATTCAATGTTTATTTCATAGGTATGTCAAATTTTAACTTAAACAATTAATTAAAACTATCCAAACTAAGATTATAGAAATAGTTAGTTACTCAAAAAAAAAATACTATTAAGGTTAACGACACGTTTGCTTAATTGGTAAGTAACCCTGCCTACGAGGCTAGCGGTCCTCGTCTCAAATTCCGAAAAGGACATATATTTTTGTGATGACCGCGACGATTGGTTCCTAAGTGTTGAATGATTCCTATAATTCCTAAAATAAGTATGTTTATCGTTGCCTAGTACCCATAGTACAAGCCTAGAGCTGCTTAGTTTGGGACCAGGTCAATTTGATGACTGTCCCCTGGAATTAATTAATTTAAGTAAGTTTAATTATGATAATGTTGTATTATATTGTATCCCAGGTTACGCGAAGACCCGACTCCTGGCGAGGAAGTGGTCTTCATCGACGTGAGCGACTTGCAGCCAGCACATATCAAGAACCATTTCAAAGGCAGCTACTGGAAGGACTTTATCGGTTGCATGAAGGTAATTAATTAAATACCGGCTTTAACACAATTTCTGGGCCGCCACGACTTGGGGACCTTCAAGAGACTCTTTTCTTACTCTTTTCTTAAAGGTCGGCAACGCAAAAAGATAAGATAAGGCCGCACGGACACTTTTACACGTCAAGAATTTACCAGCGCTTCCCAAGAGGAAACCCCTGCTGAGAAGAAACGCCGCAAGAAACTCAGCAGTCAGTCATTTTTTAAACATGTTTCATATTACAATGGTACTACTTAGTAGCATTATATAAAGCTATAAATATTAAACCAAATATAATATCGAATAACATGCGTAGTTCAGCAGGAAAACATGCCAAAAATCTTGGGAGAGAGATAGAGGGAGGAAAAAAAACACAGGCCTATTGTGATGGTGCTATACGCACTATCGTGCAAAGTATCCATCATGCTAGACTATGCCACAGATTCTTACTTCGCTTATTTTGTATTGTTCAGAAATTGTGGCTCATACACTCGCTTCAAGAACCATATGTGTATTATATGTTCTTGTTCAAGCGAAATTTTAAAATCGAGTATTTTTGTGGGAAATACAGTAGAGCAGTAGACATGTATCCCAAAAACCAGGTCCGTCACGTTACTGGATGTAAAGGGCTACGCAGCATCCAGTCGCACGTCGTGCGAGAAGTGGTGGTGGACTCGCTGGGCAAAAATTTGTTCGTGCGGTAATAAAAACAATTGACGTCCAGCAAGCCTACGCACTATTGTTTTGCGTCGTGCATCATGCCCGGACGGACAGCACGGATGGATTGTTGTCGTTGGCAGCGATGATCACTTCACTTAAGGTGACCCAATACCTCGTTTGCCACCACTAAGACAAAAAAATTGGGACTTGGAAGCAAATTCGGACCAGTAGTGTTCTTTAATTTTAAATATGTGTTCACCTGTAATTGGGGTACATGTTAATTTAAGTTAACTTTAATTGATAAGCCCACTTTAAAGTAAATATTGCACTCTTTTGGTGTCCCATATTAAATAAATAAATAAATATCCGTAAACATTATAAATGTGAAACTTGTTTCTAGTCTAACAAGAATAGAATTTAGCATTTATACGTTTAGATTTACAAATATTTAAAATTAGTTAAATAATAAAACCATAAAACAAGGATATTACTAGATATATTGGCGACCTGTTGGTAAGTGAAAACTGTGAACCATAGACATTGGCATTCACAAGACTGCAAGCCTAAGACTGCGAATGCGTTGCCAACCCTGAGGACTAAGATGGAATGCCTCTATGCTAGTAATTACGCGATTTTAATTCACACTTGATATTTTTTCTTCTATTATCTTAATTAGCAAATGTTTTTCATTCCCACGACAAATTTAGCCCAATTATGTCGTCTCTACTCGACACGGCATTATTCGGTCGAATACTGTTAACTGTCATGCACTAGAGAGCGTGTCTCAAGCACTCGTGCGCAACTCGTGACGGATACTGAATTTTACAAGGCATTTTTATACGACCAATCAGACCAAATGGTTAATTGTATAAATTAAATGTCAGTTACTTTTTCATTACTAAAGTTTTGTGTGATTGAGGGCAATTGACATGTGCGCATTTCCTCCACCACACAAAACCCATGACGCTCAACTCCCATCATGTCCTTTTCTAAGGAGCGTAGCCCACAATATGCCCAATATTCAATAACTAACCATGCATTTTTTTCCAGTCAGCCTACCCCCTCCGATTCTCCGAAGTCCACGTGATCAACACTCAGCGTCTGAAGACCATGTCGCTCCTGCTCCTCCATCTTGGCCTGTACCCTTGGAGACGCAAGGTGGTCCAGATTCATTCAGGGGATGAACAGATCAACACCGCTATGGGTGTGGACTACTTCCCCGTTGAAGGTCTGCCGTATGAATATGGCGGGAAAGCAGGAGCTATGAAGGATTTGAATGGTGAGATAGGTTTGGTGATTTTACTTTGAAAGGTGCATGTTAAAGAATATCTATCATCGCCGTTCATTTTAAATAAATATTGTAACCAATAGAAGGCAATGGAATAGATGCTTATTGAAAATGTGTTGCCAACTCTAAGGACTAAAATGAAATGCCTCTTTGCTAGTCAATTCCAGTGGCTGTTAATTCCACATTTGAACCCTGCTGGTTGGCAGCAAGTTAACGGAGAACGTAGCAGCGATTTGGACTGAATGTGCACCAGATCTTAATTCCACTAAACTATGTTCTCCTCCTTGGCAACTATACCGCACATTGTTGTTTCGGTTATGTTTTTTTTTGATTTTGTATTAAAAAAACCACTGCCATAAATCTGTGCTAACATAGTCGTATGAATCCTCACCTTACCTCCCTAACATCTAACTGAATGTATTTTATTTAACTTACAGACGAATGGACCAAAAATCTGCTCTCAAATTCAAAATGGCTGCAGTCACAGGAGAGGAAATACTACGAGACAGTGTTGAAGCCCGAGCTGCAAGCGAGGTCGCGGCACCGGAGCGCCGTCCGCGTTCGCGGAGGCATAGGGTCCTACGATATGCTCACACGCACCCACTCGTGTCGCTCGCTGCACAGGCACGACGACCTTGACGAGGGGACCCATGGGGCATATAGGACTCTTAGGATTAGGCCTGGGAAGGATTTTGATGTTTGATTTTGTTCATTTAAAATAAGAGTTTTAATGTAGTCTTAAGAAGTCGATTCTGACGGTCATGGCGGTAAAAATTATAACCTCAAACGCTAGAATAGGTTATAAATTATACTGCGATAACTGGCGTGTGAATTGATTTTTTCTCTTCTTTTTACTATAATAATGTTATTAGAGTAGTAAAAAAAAAAAGTGACAATCCACTAAGAGTGACTATAATGTTACTCCTGTCAATTCAAAAATAGCTGCCACGTTTCATTTTTTCGGGAGCATAGCCATTCGACAGTTTTTGACTTAATAAGAAAAAGTGTGACATAAGTTAGTTAGCAAAACTTAAAAAAGAGCGAGTCAAACCTGAGCACAGAGGGTTCTGCACCATCCCTTTATAATGAATAATTTACATTATGGCCTGTTACAAAAGTCCGCCAGCTAAATTAAGCAACGACAAAAACAGACTAAAACGTGGTACCTTCTAGTTGTTTTTGTCTAAATAACTAAATTTTTAGGGTTCCGTACAAAAAAAGAAAAAACGGAACCCTTATAGGATCACTCGTGCGTCTGTCTGTCACGGCCAGTCTGTTTGCTCCGAAACTACTGAACCGATTGAGTTGAAATTGAGTACACCAACTGGGTTTGGGATTGGTTTTGGTGCAACTGTTTTTTTTTTAAATAAGGGTCATTGGAAAAATTGGAAAATAAAAAAAAAATGTCTTGCCAACCTTACTGTGTCACATATCAAATGAAAGGGCTTGTTATGAGGATCTTAAATATATTTTTGTTTTTATTTTAAAACAAATAGTTTTGATGTTATTAATGAAAGAAAGACGACGATTATTTTCCATTCCCCTGACCTTCGAAAATTTTGAAAAAAATACATAATATAGTTAATTGTTTGTAGATCACAGAAAAACCTATAAGAATTCTATTAATTAAAATGAAAGTGGCAAAGTTAGTATATAATACGTTTACTTACGGAAAATAGTTCACTAAAGCAGTGAGGATTTCATATGTGATATTTTGTAGTGTCATATATGTACTGGTGTTCACTTTATCGTCATCAAATTGATATTTATTGTCCACGAAACAAAATTACTATGAATTACGGCTTAAAATTAAAAGGTGGAACATACGAATAGGTCACGGACGAACGGAGGTTACGGAACCCTAAAACTGTCTCGAATAAATGTGTCCTTAATACTTAAATATTATTTTTAAATGGTTATAAGACTCCTTAGATATGAATTGAATATTAATTTTCTGTTTAGTTAAGTTAGTTAGTATTGTGAATGTTTAGAAATGTTTCCATACATCCTATTACACATGATTTTGCATAACTATGTTTATTTTTTATTTGTATCCTGTAGGGCTATTGTGACATTAAGTCAGCAAAAATTAACTGTAAAATTTGTGAAACTCAATCGATAGCCAAAAAATGCATTATGTCTAGTCTCATTATTAAAATAGCTTGCCAGAATAGATTTCGGAAAAAAAACATATTTTTTTAAGATCAGATTCTTTAGGATCAATCTAATAATTCAAAAGTCAGAGAGTCTACGGTAAGTATATCAGATATATTTTGGCTCACGACTCCATCTTCAGATGAGCTCTTAAAATACTATTTTATTATCATCAGGTTTCAGGCATTTTAACCCAATCCAATAACCTGGAACTGGTTTAAATATTAACTTTGATATAAAGTTAAAGTAGACTTTTGCTTATAATTACTCTACAATATCTTTAATAGTCATCATCATCATCATCATGTCAGCCGAAAGACGTCCACTGCTGGACATAGGCCTCCCCCAAGGCTTTCCACTCAGACCGGTTTTGTGCTTTTCGCATCCACCGCGGTCCCGCGATCCTGACGAGGTCGTCACTCCATCTTGTTGGAGGCCTACCTACAGGTCGTCTTCCGGTCCGCGGACGCCACTCCAGAACCTTCTGACCCCATCGGCCATCAGTCCTGCGAGCAATGTGCCCCGCCCACTGCCACTTCAGTTTAGCTATTCTTAGTCTTTAATAGTATTTGAATAGAAATGTTATTAATAATTGTTTATTTTTCAGCTTAATGTATTTGTCGGCGGCGGGAGGGTTAACAATTATATCCTCCACTTCAGCGGCGTATTGTGATTCAAGCTGTGCAACTACGTAATTGAATTTGGTAGCATCAGTGGTAATATTTGAAATCGCAAACTGGCTTTCAATTTGCGCGAACCAGACCGCCGGTTTCTCTGCCCAAAAGGCAGGTACTCTGACGCCGACACGAAAAACGTCCGTTGGGCCGCCGCCATCTTGGGTAACATTTCCTTGTCCACTAGCCTCGTCCTTGCCCATCTTCTGTGCTCTTTGGGGTCACCAATTTGGTAATAATGTGTGCGGGACTTGCCTTGTAGTAGCGGCTCAGTGTGCGGGTTAGCGAAGCGGAGATAAATAAGCACTTCAAGCAGTTTACTACACACTAAGTTTATTGTTCTATACAGTTCACGGAAGGCACAAATAACACACAACACCAGTCAGTCAATTTAGAAGGAGTAGGAGCAAGCGAGAGATAGAATAGATAGGAAAGAATTTAAGCACTAGAAACTTCGTAAGCGCAAGCAGTTGGAGCGCCAAAGCGAAATGCGTTCCGCGTCGATAACGATTAGGGACTGCCTACGTGACCGGCGCAAGCGTCGGGCGCTCGCGCGGCCGGCGGCTGGACCGGTTTCTTGCACCGCTGCGACATGTAGATTCACTACTAATAAAATCAGTCGCTTTGTCCCTTCAACATACATTTACTTTAAGTTTGTTTAGATATATTAGTGCTTTGCTTATTTATTGTAATAATTATATAATCTTAATATGAGTTATACTTATTTATAACTATACAAAATTATATGAATTTATTATTTGAAATATTATTTAAACATTATTATTTTAGATTATAATTATTGGTAATTAATTTATTATATTATTACGAATATCCAATTCCTACGCCACAGTGTAAAAAAAGGATACGACACATTTTTAGCTTTCATTTTAAATTTAAATTTTATCAATAGTGTGAGGCTGTTTGGATATGAAGGGTCCACGGAAAGAACATGTCTAGTCACTTTTTTTTGATAATGAGTTTTGAATCTCGAAATGTAGAGGACGAAATGAACTATTACCTACCACTCAGTTTCAGATATAAATCTTCATATAACTTGTATTTTTTCACTCTTAAAAAAACCTCTACACGAAATTTACGTACAAAATGACATGGTTCCTAACTTTCAAATCGCGATATCTCAAAAAGTTACTAACATGACTAGACATGTTCTTTCCGTGGACCCTTCATATATTCTCGTAGTCGTAAAACGAAAGGTTCGTCACTCTCAACTCTATTTTAACTTTCGAAACAAACGCCTATAATTCTATCTCGTCCATGTCCTGAACTTTGAAAGAACTCTACGACTGAACTAGGACTTCTTTTTTTGAAAAATTATCAGTTTCCTATGGAGTAGCGATAATCGACTTCTAACGACAACCAGTGGAAACGCAGCCTAACACAGGCTACTTTTCATTCCAAACAATCAACATCAAAAGCAAGTTTAGTCAGGGGACAGAGGAGACAGCAATGCACATCCTCTGCTCATGCGGACCACTATGCTTAACCGAAGTATCTACCTAGGGCGACCCATAAGAGATACGACTCCTCACTGCCCAAAGACTGGAAATTCCTGGATGCAACGGGCCTTTGCAGTGAGCTCTAAACAAAAAAACGCTGCCATACAGGAGCAGTAATGGTCGAAGCGGCACATAAAGCACATCTCATCCCCTCAATAAAAAAAACAAAATCTACACAGATGAAGTTGCGGCAAAAGCTAGTGTTATAAAGAGAGAGCGGATTTGAAGTAGCAATTACAGTGTTGCGAACCGGCTTCTATGCGTCCGGGAGGAGACGCGTCCAGTAGGACCCTAACTTTGGTCCTTCGAGCCGGATCGAAGGACCAAAAAAAGAAACGCGAAGGACGCAAAATGAAACAAGTGGACTGTATTAAAATAGGGGCTGGTATAATCCCCTCAAATTATAAAATATGTCCCGATGTTAATTAAAATATCGAAAGGTCGTCCGTCCTCGTGGCTGTTGCTAAGGCGAGTGGCCGCGCCGAGCTTTTTCGCGATGACGTCACGTGCCGTGTCGTCGTCCCGCGCGTCTCCTCCCGGACGAATAGAAGCCAGTTCGCAACAACAGTTTAATATGGATATGTTAGACAGATGGATAGATTTATTCATTAGATATCATGTTGTCTATTGATCTTACAGTTATCTTATTACTTATCGCAATGCAATCTGATATCTTGCAAGAAAATACTTTATAAGTTTAATACAGCTCAAACATAATACAGTTAACCTTTGTTGTGTAGTTGATATGTCTTATCCATATTAAACTTGTAGTGGCTACTTCAAATCCGCTCTCTAGTTTTAAATACGAACAATATGTCCACTCAACGAGGTAGAATCCCATAGTCCGGGACAACTAATGAATCTTCCCGGAGATAATTTGTCATTGTCACAGACAACCCGGGAGCTCTGATGTCGCAGGTAACGTACAACATAGTGTATAGAGGAAGATTCATTACAAGTAAGACAAAACGAAGTATTAACAGCTGTTTTTGTAGAGATGTTGACGGTGTTGTTTTCTGCAGTATAAAGAATGAGGAATAAATTATGAGACCAGCAATCATACTCATAAACGCAAACTGAAACACGTTTATTGTGCGTTTATGAATGAATTGTGTTTTTGCTCGATTTGTATCATTAATAAATTCCAAAATTATCAAGAGACAACCTCACACGAATTGACCTAGACGCAAACTAAGCTCTAGGCTTGTACTATGGGGCTTTTATTTTTTTATTCTTTTTATGGTGAAGAGAAGGCAAACTAGCACACAGGCCACCTGATGGTAAGTGGAAACTGTGACCCATAGACATTCACATTCACAAGACTGCAAGCCTAAGACTGCAAATGCGATGCCAACCCTGAGGACTAAGATGGAATGCCTCTATGCTAGTCATTACACCGGCTGTCTTTTTCCCAAACCGGAACACAAAGCGAACATTTGGTGGTAGGTTAATGTATAAGATGGTGATAGCGATCCGGACGGACCTTGCACAACGTCCTACCACCCGTAAATTTACTGGTTTAATAGACAGTATGGGCCAAATAGATATTATAGTAACCTCCTGTTGAAAATGAATGAGCAAAATTGCCATTCGAATCGTTTCGCTATTTTCTTAGACAGAACTAGCAACTAGGCTGACTGAACTCGTTAAAAACGCTAAAAATCCTTCCGTTGAAAATATAGACGCTTCTTCAAAGTCATTGAAAGAGAAAAGTGTACTATTACAGGAATAAAATGCAATACGCATGCAGCACTACGAATGAAAGGCGTCGGGTGGAGGACCGCAGCTTCGAATGGTCTGAGCGCAAGCCATTTATACGTGACGTTATGTCCCACCCACGCTCCAGTTTCGTCTCGTTTAATCTTCGCGAGTGGTTCTCTGCCTTTTGGCAAATATATTTTTAGCAAAATGAATCGTTTCCCAACCGTTTCATTTTCAAATCCGCCTTTTTTTTCTGTTATTGTAAATATTCCAGGATTTTTATAAACACTGACCTCAGCTAACCTTCAACCTCTCGCCCGTGTATAGTGACTCAAAGTGTGTGTTGACGGACGGAGTTCTGGGGCAGTTTGCCGGAAATAGATCTGCGAGGACCTGATCTTTCCAGCTCCGAGGTTTGCCCAAGGATTGCGCAGTAAGTCAATACACACCCTATCCCGCTAAAGGTGAATCGCCGGATTATCGCCATATTTCCGACCATCGGAATAGCGATACATTTTGTACCGGGGCACTTCGACGCATGTTTTACGCCCATCAAACCACCCCACCCCTTCCCTCAACCCCTGTGAAGACTCACAGAGCTCCGATCAACATCTGGAGCAAAGTACCACCCCTCCAGGAGCAACCAAAGAGACTCCACAGGGCCTTATAGCTTAATTTTTTATTTATTTTTATTTTTTGTAATTTTATTTAGACGCTTAGTTTATTTAGTTCTGGGATAACTGATTCTCTGTAAATTTCCATCCCCCAACCTCCCCTAATCCGACCAGTTGTAGACCCCTCGCTGCCCAGTCATAGACGGCGCAGAGAGCTCTAGCTAGCGGCCGACGCAACTAGGTCAATTTATTGCATCATCCAACGCGACGCCACGCGCCGCCCGTCGGGCGGTCGACCTCGTTTCTAGTGGCTGGCGGTTCATACAGCTGACAGCGCTAATATCGACTTCGACGGCTGCGACGGGCCGGGGAAAATAATAACAATTGGCTCCGTCATATCCCAAAAGCCGCGGGGAAATCCCCCTCCCACTTTTTGGCTCAAGTCTCCAAATCTCACCCCACCCCCCACTAACCAACCCCTTCTCCGCTTATAGCCCTAATAAAAATGCCCCCCAAGCCCACCCCCCCCACAAAGAAGGCAGCAAGGACCGACGAATCCACGAGCAGGACTCAGGCACCTCCCGCAGCGAAAAAAGGCCCCTCTTCGGTCAAATCGCTAAGGGAGAAAGTCCTGCAAAAGGAAGCAGCGGCAGCGGTGGCCAAAGATCCAGCGCCAGCCACCCCCACTCCGGACCCCGATGACATCGCGGACATGGAAAGAATTGAGTCCTACGTCGGGGATAGCACATCCGGGCAAGACCTAGACGAAGTGAACTCAGAATGCTATTCCAATGCCTCGATGTCCCCGGGGTCATCAGTCGGTAGGGTCAGCATCCTCGTGCCGCGAAGTGGTAGGGGCCCGGGGGTGGAGATGGACATGGCGACAAAGCTGGCTAATGCGAAACTGCTGGAAGGCAAGGACGCTCTGGAGTCTGCGGGCAAGATGAAGCGGGAATGCAAAGCAACCGCTCTTGACTGCATGCAGACCTTATATGAGACAGCTTTGTCGCTATCCGACTCCCGGTCAAGGCATAAGTTCAACCTCGAGCGCGAAAGGTCCAGAAGCGCTAGAGAGGTGGTCCGGATGGAGAGGCAGCACGCCAAGGAAATGGCGGCGGTGAGGCAGGAGGTGGTAGCCGAATTGGGAGCGCTAAAAGACCTGGCCACCAGAACTCTGCAGCAGACAGAGTCTGTGAGGGATTGGCTGGGCTACGAAACGGCCACTCCTTACCAAAAAATAGGAGAAATAAGAACCTCGGTGGAAGAAGTCAAATTGGCAGTGGAGAAACTAGGCAAAGGCAACGGAGCCCAGGAAAACCCAGCCAACGTCAGCAAAGTGGCAGAAGAAGTGTCGAAGCTGTCCGTCCACATGAACATGGTCTCTAACCAGATAGACCAAATGAGGAAGACCATGGACGCCCTAGCGAGTGCCACGGCAACCATCCCGAAGACCATCGAGGGAATGTTGCCAAAGGTAATGGAGACACAAGGTCAGCCACCAAAAGACCCAGAGCTGAAGGAGGCCATCCGCACGCTCACGCAGCGGATTGACCTCCTCACGCACTCCACTGAGGAACTTAAGAGCCAGCGAGACCCCGACACAGCGACACAACCATCGGAAGACTTATCCGACATCAGGGAGAGGATGAAGGCAATGAGCTCGCTCGTCAGAACCTTAACGGAGGAAATAAAGACCGAAAAGGAACGTGACTCAGCCCCGGCCTCAACCTTGAATACGGAGATGGCACTAGCCGAACTTAAACAGTCGGTGAGTGAAGTGAGTAAGGAGGTCACGCAACAGAGGACAACGATAGCCCACGGCCCAAGCACATACGCCCAGATGGCAGCGCTCCCGAAGCAGGCCGGCACCCCCAACCACACCGCGATCTTATCGTCCAAGGACCCGACAAAGACCAGCGATGGTGTCCTACGGGAGTTCAACAAAGTCTGTGACGTGAAGTCTACCGGGTTGAGGATCGAGCGGGTACGAAAGGCCAAGAACCAAAAGGTGGTGGTTAGCTGTGCCAGCGAGAGAGACCTCGAGATGCTCAGAAAGATAACGGAAGGGAAACTCAACGCGGAATACCCACAAATGAGAAACCCCCTAATCTGCGTCAGGGACGTCGTCACCTACCTTAAAGACGAGGACCTACCGCAGATGTTGTTATCTCAAAACCACCACTTACTGGGAGGCCTAAACGTGGACCCCGCTCAGATAAAACTCCGGTACCGCAGGAAAGCTCGAAACCCGCATTGCTGTCACCTCGTGTTTGAGCTCCCACCGGCTGTCTGGAGGAGGTTTGTGGAGACTGGAAAAGTCTACATCGGCATCCAAAGGCAAAAAGTGGAAGACCAGTCGCCCCTTGTACAATGTTCTAAATGTCTGGCCTATGGACACACAAGGACATTGTGCAAGGAGGCGAGCACCAACTGTCGTTTCTGCCTGACCTGCCACGGACCCGGCAAATGTCCGGAAAATCCAGAGACACCAAAGTGCATCAACTGCACCAGGGCAGACAAGGAACCAACGGAGGTACAGCACGAGGCGTTTAGCCCCGACTGCAAAGAACGTCAGAAATGGGACACCATAGCACGGTCGAGAGTAGCATACTGTTGTTGACACAGTTGTACCGGCGAACAACAAGCAAAACCCCCCCGCCGCCCCCCACAAGACAAAGTTCCTGCAAGTCAATCTGCAACGGTCCAAGCTGGTAACAGCTGAACTCCACCAGGCCATGCAGAACGGAAACTGCGAAGTAGCACTGCTACAGGAACCGTATGTGGGCGGAAAGGGAGAGATGACGCCGCAACAAGGTTTCAAGGTGATTCAGTGTACACAGAATCGCGCGAAACCAGTGAAGTCAGCAATAGTAGTGCTGGGTGATCGAGTCCAGGTGCAACACGACCCACAGCTGGTCACGGAGAACATCACGGCGGCACTTCTGAAGTTTGGTAATGTATCAGTTGGAGTAATCTCGGTCTATTTCGAGCCCGACCAAGACTTGGAGGGATACATTGACAAAACAAAGGAGATCATGCTTGGATTGGGTACAGACAGCTACATCGTGGGAGGGGATGTGAATGCCTGGAGCTACTGGTGGGGAAGCAGATCGGAGAACCACAGGGGGTAGCTTACCATAGCTTCCTCAATGAGGTAGACCTGAATGTTTTGAATGTTGGATACACTCCGACATTCGAGACATACCGGGGAGGCAAGCTATACACTAGCATCGTTGATGTGACAGCGTGCAGTACCAACATTCTGTCCAGGATCCAAGACTGGGAAGTAGACAGGAATGTTGTCACGTCCGATCATAACACCATAAAATTTGCAGTGGGTAGTGAAGCGGCCCCGAAGCCAGTACCAAGACCAACAACCAGGATTTACAACCCAAAGAAAGCTGACTGGACCAAGTTTAAGACCGTTCTGTCAGTGGAGCTTGTGAAAAGAGACTTGACGACGCATTCTTTAAATAACATTGGAGACACAGAAGCACTGGAGCAGGCGACCAACGCCTACATCAGTGCGGTGTCGAAAGCATGTGAAGAATGCATCCCGAAACCGGGAGCTCCCAAGACAAACGCAAAGCCGCCATGGTGGTCCAAATATTTGGACCGACTGAAAAAAGAGGTGTTAAGAAGGAAAAGGCGAATAAGGAACGCAGCCCCAAACCGAAGGCAGTACGTACTCGACCAATACCTCCAGGTAAAGGAAGAGTATGCCATGAAAGCGACAGAGGCTCAGACGGCTAGCTGGAAGGATTTTTGCACCGCGCAGGATAGGGAGTCTATGTGGGACAAAATCTACCGAGTAATCAGGAAAACGGCTAGACGTCAGGAAGACACGTTGCTCAGAGACGAACGGGGGCTTACCTTAACACCGAAACAGTCGGCTCAAAGACTGGCTGAATGCTTTTACCCGGATGACCGCCAGGACGGTGAGTCCGATCATCACAGGAGCACCAGGGATGATACGGAGGGAGACAACCCAGCAGTGGAGTCACACCTCACTGGCAATGATCCACTTTTCACACAAGCGGAAATGGATACAGTAGTCAGAAGTATGAACCCGAAAAAGGCACCTGGATCAGACGGACTCACTGCAGATATATGCGCAGCAGCTATTCAGTGCAATGGAGAAGTATTTTTGTGCTTAGCGAATTCCTGCCTTAGGCTAGCCTACTTCCCCAAAGCCTGGAAGTCAGCACATGTCTGCATCCTACGGAAACCCGGTAAGGAGGACTATACCCACCCCAAGTCATACCGACCGATTGGTCTATTGTCGGTATTAGGGAAGATCCTGGAAAAAATGCTAGTAAACAGGATCAAGTGGCATATCCTCCCGGCCCTGAACAAACGCCAGTACGGGTTCATGCCCCAGAAGTCGACGGAAGACGCCCTCTATGACCTGATGAGACACATAAGAACCGAAGTAGAAACGAAGAAACGCATTGTGCTACTCGTCTCGCTAGACATAGAGGGAGCTTTTGACAACGCCTGGTGGCCGAAGCTCAGAGCCCAACTGGCCAAGAAAGGCTGCCCGAGAAATCTTTATCACATGGTCCGCTCCTACCTGGACGACCGCATGATAAGGGTACACTACGCGGGCGAAACCAGCGAAAAGCCCACCACAAAGGGGTGTGTCCAAGGCTCTATAGGAGGTCCAATCTTCTGGAATGTAATTCTAGACGATCTCCTTCAGATGCTCAACGACACGGACGCCCATTGTCAGGCCTTCGCTGACGACGTCACTCTGGTGTTCTCTGGCAACGAATCAGGCGCAGTAAAAGCAAAAGCCGAACGGACTCTCCAAAAAGTGGTCGAATGGGGTACCCAAAATAAGCTTAACTTCGCCGCTCACAAAACGGGAGCCATGGTTATAACGAGGAAGCTGAAATGGGATCCCATCCGAATCTCAATGGCTGGGACCGTGGTGGAGCTTGTCGACGAAATCAAACTGTTGGGACTCACCATAGACCGTAAGCTGACCTTCAACGCACACGTAGAAAAAACGTGCCGAAAGGTAACGGATATCTACAGACAGCTGTCACGTGCGGCGAGGGTGTCATGGGGGCTCAATAGCGAGATAGTGAAAACCATCTACGTGGCGGTGATAGAGCCGATCGTCCTGTACGCAGCAAGCGCTTGGCACAAGTCTGCCAACAAGGTGATGGTGCGAAACAAGCTAGACTCAATACAGCGTGGTTTCGCCCAAAAAATTTGCAAAGCGTACAGGACGGTCTCTCTGACATCGGCGCTGATCCTGTCGGGAACCCTCCCACTGGATTTGCGAATTCACGAAGCGGCAAGCCTCTACGAGGTCAAAAAGGGCTACAGGGAGGACCACATTCCACCAGGAAGAGAAATTGAGGAAAAAACTGACGCCCTGAAGAGACCGCACCCGTCAAGGGTTGTGTCCATCGACTACGTCTGCTTGGAGGAGTTCAGCCAAGACGTGATCGATAGATACGACCTCGAAGGCCCTCAAATTTACACCGATGGGAGTAAAATTGAGGGCCAGACGGGAGCGGCACTCACATGGTGGGAGAATGGAAGAGAAATCCGCCACTCAACCTTTAAGCTAGCGCCCTATAACACCGTGTTTCAAACCGAACTGTACGCTCTACTCAGGGCAGTGCAGATCGCAGGGAAACACAAGGCGCAGAGAGTCAGCATCCTCAGTGACTCAAGATCCTCACTGGAGCTCCTCAAATCACCGGACACGACACACCCCTTGGTCCAAGAGATCAAAAATGCCACAACCCAAACAAGAGCAACGGGGACCGATCTCAGGTTCTATTGGCTGCGAGCTCACGTTGGAACGCCAGGAAACGAGAGAGCAGACGAACTGGCAAAGCAAGCAGCCCTTAGGAAAAAGACCACCCCCCAATATGACATGGTGCCGGTGTCCTACGCCAAGAGGTCGATAAGACAAAACACGCTCGAACAGTGGCAGGTTCGCTACGGGGCATCCGGGACAGGTGCGACAACCAAGAAGTTTTTTACAACTGTGAGAGACGCGAACAGCATATTAAAGAAACTCAAACTCACAAACTTCTTGGTTCAAGCGTTTACTGGTCACGGAGGCTTCGCCGCCTATCTCCACCGTTTTAAGATCAAAGATTCACCTTCGTGTGTCTGCGACCCGACCCTTGATGAGGACATCTGGCACATTGTCTGCGAATGCCCGCGTTTTGGCGTGGAAAGGTTCGACCTTGAACAAAAGACCGGAGTCAAAGTTTCTCCAGATAGCTCAAGCTGGAAAGCCCTGCTGGGAACAGAAGCCAACCGCGAAAGCACGAAGGGTTTTATAGAAAAAGTGGTACGCGTAGCGTGTTTAAGGAACAAATAGTTCGGAGCCCGGACTATTGTGTAAAACGCTACGCTGAAATCTGACACCACGAAAACCCTTCGGCCACAGGACCCGGGCAGGATCCCACGCCGAAACAACCCCCCAGGTCTCCCTAAACCTTCGTACTCGTACCCCCCCTTCAAACCTCCCCCCTTCGCCGTATCCTGTTCACCAATCCCAACCCAACGCATCCCTAATCTTGTAGGATGATGCAATAAGTAAAATCTTCCAAACCCTTACCCCCATCTCTAATAACCTCTGTTTTATCTTTCTTTGTATTACATCTATGTTAACCCAGAGCTAGCTCTAACTTTCAGTGTATAACATACACTTAAGGTTAGAGTTAGATATATTCCTGACGCACGCACCTCCCGAACACCTAACGGGTGTCGGTAGGACGGGGGATGGGGAATCCTGCAGCCTCCTAAACGGGAGAATGACTTTCTCTCCCGGCCCTTCAGCACTGGCTGGGGTAAGGTTCCGCGCGCGATTCACTGGTCCCCCGTCAAATTGACACCGGCCCTCCCATTAAAAAATGTATAGGCTAAATTGCAACGGAAGAGGTCACAAAAGAGGGCAGCGCAAGGAGACCCGCGCAAAAATAGTATCTCCAGGCAAAAGAGAAAGCCTCAAAAAGGGTAGCCCCACCCATAAAGATGGTATCAACAGCCACACAAGTGGTCCTAAAAGATCTCCGACCCAACCCTTCCATTGTCGGGCAAAAGAAAGGAAGCCCGTAGTCTGTAAGCATGCATGCGTCAGGATTTCCACTCCGCGACTCACATAGCTATAAGTCTCCCCCCCATCCCAACCCCCATTCCTATCCCCCCTAACCCCGCGGATAAGTAAACGGAGGAACGACTTTCTCCTCCGGCCTTTCAGCACTGGCTGGGGTAGTATCCGCGGGAGTCTAAATTCTAGTTGGTAATAGGGGCATTGTTGTTTTTAGCCGCGAGCCCGGCCTTAAAAAAAAAAAAAAAAAAAAACCTTCAGGGTTCTACGCGATGGTACTGAAATAAATACTGGAAAAAAAGCGGTTGGGAAAGCGGTTACAATTACCGAAAAAAAAAGCGGTTGGGAAAGCGGTTACAATTACCGAAAAAAAAGCGGTTGGGAAAGTGGTTACAATTACCGAAAAAAAAGCGGTTAGGAAAGCGGTTACAATTACCGAAAAAAAAGCGGTTGGGAAATAATGAGGTTTTAAGGGGATTTTTTTTGTTGGTCATAAATTACTTTGTTGACGACGCGCTGGCCTAGTTAGTGACCCTGCCTACAAAGCGAGCGGTCCTGGGTTCAACCACTAAGGGCAGATATTTGTGTGATGAGCGCGAATATTTTTTCGTGAGTCTTGGAAGTTTGCTATATATTTAAATAATATATTTCTCTATATAAGTATTTATATCATTGTCTAGTACCCATAGTACAAGCCTAGAGCGTTGGGGCTTGGTCAATCGTTTATTTATCATTTATAATAATTGGTATTATAATTTTCATATCGCTGAAACTGTAAACTTTTCAGAAATTCGTTAATATCTTAGGTGTAGAAAGAAGGTTAGGTTAGGTTTGATTTATAAAATTAATGACGTACTAACAGTATTCATAAAAAAAATACGTTATGACTTGCGTTAACTATGTCTTAAAGTACATGAGGACTAAAATTAATTATGGCAGACAACAGACAATACAAATCCTATAACTCTGGGCGGAAACGTTTCTCAAATGCGATTTCCATGATTTTTGAATATGTTGTAGACTTTATAATTATTTTTTAGTTTCATAATATTTTTAAATTGTATGTATATTCAAATTGTTTGAATTAAAAAATAGCATCCCTTTTGTTGGAAAGAAAATTGTTCAAACATTGTCTTTCGTAATATCTGCAACACATTCAAAAATCGTAAACATCGGACGGGAATACCAATTTCTTTACATAATAGAAACATTTTTCAGACCGTCAAAATGGCAACCTATTGCAAAAAGGATGCAACTGTAAGTCGCATATTTATTTAGGTATCTCATAGGACAATAATAATATGAAGTAGGTAAGAATTATTTAAAAAAAATGTTTAGGTCCTGGCATTGACAAGGGCTTATGTGTAGTGAGAATAAGACAGATTATAGTGCATTAACAATCTTAATTACAAAATGTCCATAGAAAGCTGGCACACTTTACCTTAAGGAAGGTTTCTGTAGGAGAAAAACGTATCTAAACTGTCATACTACGTCATAGATAAGTATACAGTGTGTAAATGGCATACGGGCGTTTATTAAAACTGGACATAGATTAAGACTCTACTAATCATTAACAGAAATAATTATTTTGATTACGCTAACGTATACACCGTCATTAATTTTTGAACATACTATCGACCCGCAATGTACATCGAAACCATCTGTCAGGTACTCAGGTAAGTACGTAATGTTAAATTTATTGCATTTTTCGTTAAACATTACGTGTTAAATTATTTTGTATGGTTTTTTTTTTTTAATTTAATTTTAACAAAAGCTGCCTAAATGTGCTCAGTAGGGGTTATACTAACCACAGTTAAAAGGAACGCCCGTATACCATTTACACACTGTATACAATAAATAAATAAATAAACATCAGGGGACAATGTCAAACCAATTCACCTATCTATTCCCAAACTAAGCTCTGGGCTTGTACTAGAAAATATGTACCGTCTTCAACATCCATGACTCCTGTACAAAATTATTCGCGCTCATCACAGAAATATCTGCACTCACTACACCAACGATTCTCAATAAAAAAAAATCTCTTGTTATTATGAGTTTTGACACGTTTTCTTGCTAAACGCTTAATATTCATTGTTTTATACCTATCATCATCATGTCAGCCGAAAGACGTCCACTGCTGGACATTGGCCTCCCCCAAGGCTCTCCACTCAGACCGGTCTTGTGCTTTTCGCATCCACCGCGGTCCCGCGATCCTGACGAGTTCGTCACTCCATCTTGTTGGAGGCCTACCTACAGCTCGTCTTGCGCTCCGCGGACTCCACACCAGAACCTTCTGACCCCATCGGCCATCAGTCCTGCGAGCAATGTACCCCGCCCACTGCCTCTTAAGTTTAGCTAATATTTATACCTATAATGATAGTAAATTATTATCATTACCACAAGCAATATTTAAAAAAAACGATTGGCCATTAAGTTTCTTGCGGCTTTTCTGCTCGGTAGTGGCCTCCTCTTGGGAAGCGCCAGTTTTTCTGAAAAAAAATCAAGTGGGGTCATTTGGCAAAACAAAAGCAAACTAACAACGTAACTTAAGCGATTAGCCCAAACTCTGTTAGTATAAGCACCTGTGAACCTCACAACATACTTTCAACGAAGTGTTTCTTAGCCGGTAAATTACGGAGTGAATTATTCAAACCTGAACCGCGTGGAAACAAAGTTGGCCGAAAGTTTGACGGTTCCAGTTTATGTTACAGCTGAAGTCCTTAGACTTAGAGTTTACACCTTGGCTCTAAGTTTTAGTTGGAGACAGGAAACACCTGCGCATCACGACTTTACGAAAACTACGCAAATATTATCAAATCGTTTTTAGAATGCGATTCGAAAATACCGTTAGGACAACAGGTACTCATAATACTACTAAAGTCTTAATATTATAAATGCAAAAGTTTGTGTGTGTGTGTGTGTCTGAAACGGCTGGACTAACGGTTATACACTGGATTAACACATAAGCTGCTTTTAATACCGGAAAATTTAAAAGAAAATAAATAGAAAAGAAGAAAATTTAAAACTTAAAGGATAACGATAATCGAAATCTACGTAGACGGTTGTATGAGTGAACGCGACGCACCAGCGAGTTTAAGCAGTCCCGCCAGAGCGTACAAAACATGGGCGGGTTTAGGGCGTGCATTCTCAATTAGACAGCCTTATACTTTCAGTCTTATCGAAGCTGTGCGGGATCCAATCCTAGTAAAGGCAGATATTGGCGTGATGAGCGCGAGTACTTGTTCTTAAGTCTTTATGTTTTTTAAGTATTTAAGTATCTTTTTCTCTATATAGGTATGTTCATGGTTGCCTAGTATTCATAACATAAGCCTAAAGCTGTCAATTTGTATGAGATTGTCCCCTGTTTCTTTTTAATCCAAAATGGGTTTGCGTTTGACGTTCTCTCACCTGATGTTAAATGAAGACGAGGTCGAGGGTGGTACACACTTACCCAACTTCTTGCCTTGAAATAAACAACATTACGTACGTACGATTCCGGGAATACAGACGCAACGAGATCAGTCCACTCCTTGGCAGTGAGAATTACTCAGCCGACCGCTGACTCCGTGCAAGGACTGGAATTCTTCATAGCAAAAATCAAACTGTCAGAGGGAATGACCAAATTGTTTTATTGACAATTACATGTATCGACTAAATACGATTATTCTGTAACATTTGATCTCTTTGATAAGCAACCTGCATCTCCATTATTAAAATAAATCGTGCCCACTTCAAATATGTCATTTACGTCGCTTGATTGTCATAAGTAATTGTCGGAGTAAATCGGTTTCTTAATTTATTGAAGAACCATTTATGAGTGGAAAATGATCGATCTACATCCACCGATGTCATCTTAATGACTCATTAAGTGACATCGATAAAACACTTTGGTCATTCCCTGTTTGATTTTTGATCTCCCATTCCCTGTTTAATTTTTGATCCCCCATTCCCTGTTTAATTTTTGATCCCCCATTCCCTGTTTAAGTTTTAATCCCCCATTCCCTGTTTGATTTTTGATCCCCCATTACGTTTGATTTTTGATCCCCCATCCCCTGTTTGATTTTTGATCCCCCATTCCCTGTTTGATTTTTGATCCCCCATTCCCTGTTTGATTTTTGATCCCCCATTCCCTGTTTGATTTTTGATCCCCCATCCCCTGTTTGATTTTCGATCCCCCATTCCCTGTTTGATTTTTGATCCCCCATTCCCTGTTTGATTTTTCATTACCATTCCGTTTGATTTTTGATCCCCCATTCCCAGTTTGATTTTTGCTCTGAAGAATTTCGGTCGTTGCTCCGAACCATTGGAAATTCGACTGCATATCCTTGCTGCAGGTCTCCCAACAAAACTCACTTTGCTTCCGAATATAACTCTCTCAATGTCTACGCTTAATAGCGTTCCTATCTTAACGGGAACTTCAGAAACTTGTCCAATTACCCGCCTGGCACCTAAGTGGCAAGTTGATGCTATCTCGATATACTCAAGTCTGAAAGTGTAAAGCGCCCGAGACTAAATCTGCGGAGTGCGGATGCGCAGCATATATGGTTACAGTGGATGCACTTTTAAAGATTAGGAGCTCGGAACTCTAGAGAAGCGCACGGTTTTCTGGCACACGACGGTTCTTTAGCTTCAAAAAAAATGTGTGTAGATACTCTTGCACACACACGATTGTATAGTTTCGTATTTATTCAAAAAACCGGGCAAGAGCATGTCGGACCATGCTCAGTGTAGGATTCCGAAGCCACGACAACAAACAACAAGAATGAAATTAGACCTCGCGACAGACTTAACTTCGCCGTTGGAAAACTGTTATCCCCATACATCGACATAGGTCGCGGTCAGTTTACCAACACCGCATATAAGTTTTTGGTAGGTATCAACATTTAAACCGTTTGTAACTCAAGAACCAATGAAGTCTACTTAGTCGTGATAGTTTTCCTATTTAATTCATTATATTTGCTTCCATTTAAGTTTTTTTCCGATTTTTAGTAATTGTAGTTTCGGCTGTAGGGGGGGGGACACTTGACTCTAACAAAAATTAACGCTTAATAATTAATATTTCATAAACGGAGCATTTAATCGAAAAAAAAAATGCACTAACACATATACACTAATATTTTTGATAGACCTATCAAACGACCCCCACACTATGGGGTAGACAAGAAAAAATACATCCCCACGTTACGAGTAGGAGAGTACACTAAAAAAAAATTTTTTTCAACATCTCATTTTACCACTTATTTGGCGTGAAAAATATGTATATACATGCCAAATTACAGCTTTCTAGTACTAAGATTCCCTGACCTAGGCTGCGAACGGATGGACAGACATGGCGAAACTATAAGGGTTCCTAGTTTGACTACAGAACCCTATAAATGAGTCATTAAATCTACACCTGTCTTTTTCTTTTTCTTTTTCTATTATTTGCGGCCAATATTGAGGTTTTCATTAAAAAACTGATATCTAGTAGAATACAGGTAAACTGTAGAATGAAACTGTCCAACCGTATATTATTTGCGCGGGAAAAGTAACAATTTGAGATAATGAGCGCTGATCCGCTCTGACCGAGCGCTTTCTAATCGCGATATTGAAAAGTCGAGAGAAAACGTTTATTATTTACGTTTTTCAATGTGGTTATTTAACGTTAACACGCATATTTTAAAAGCTGGAACGTAACTAGCATTTTTTTTTCATTTGTTTCAAAATGGGAACCAATACTAGTTTTTGTTTAGGTACGGATTGTTTAAAAAAAAATCAGAATAACAATTCATTATATTAACTGAATAAAATAATAATAATTGTATACGTACTTATTAAATTGTATTTTATATTAACTTGGTAGGTTCGGATGAAGATTAGTTGAACAAAAAAATACCTTCTTTGATTTTATTCACTAAATTATTATAATTGTAGTTAACTGGTTCTTTATCTTGTTAAATACTAAGATATGCGCATGAGTAGCAAATACCATAATATTTATTGTAGTAAAATAATCTTAGCTTTATATCATTATTACTCAAAAAATTGCCAAATTATTAGACAACACTTTTAAAAAAACAGTTAGAGAACAAGCTACAAATCGGCAAAACAGTATTCCTTTACAATTAGTCAGAACTCTCCAAAAGTGCTATCGAAAAATGAATCTTGACATATGAAAATAAGGTTAAAATTTGATATAGAAGTATTGGTAGATAGTATTGAAATAGTATAGCACTAACATGCGCACACGCAATTCGTCGCGCACTAGTAATGACAGTAAAGTGACCACGCTTTGCGCGATTTACGGATAAGCTGTTTTTTGGATCAATGTACCTACTACAAGCTTGCCTATTATTTACTTACAAAAACGCATTTTATTATATTCTTAGCTGTTACAAAACGGATAGAATAGAGTGATGGCACCAGTTTACGACACTTTTAGCTGACAGGCAGTAATGGACACTTCTCTTAATTCAAATTTCATACGATCGTAAATTGATGTTGAAAAACAAATGAGAGTCAAGTGTCCATCATTGGTCCTTGTCCATTACTGTACCCTACTGTACTGTAGAATATTGATAAATAAATAAAACAAAAAATATCAGCATGTAACCCGGTACTTGTCGAACATTTTTAAACTACTTATGCGAATTTTCAACGAAATAACCCAGTTTAAAAACCCTCAAAAGAGTTAGGTACCTGTTCGAATTCCGGGCTTTTGGGCCTAAAACTTTAGGACCGTGGGGACCGGGAAGGGAACCCACTGTTTACCTATTCACCGACCTTTCTAATTGCACTTAATTGAGGCATCTCGTGGGCTCGAGACCATAATACTTGACACAAGGATTCGGCATAGCTATTCAACCTGACGCTGATAACGACTTATTTATTAAACAGAAGAAAAAACATGTTTATATTTTAGAATTCGCTAATACGAAGCCTCAGAAACCATAAACTATACATACTCGTACATACAAAGATAAATTACTGCCTTCCGTTTTTGAAAAAGGAAACACGCAAAACATTTTTTTTTATCCTTGTGTATTTTTTAATATGGTCTCACTCGTGAGACGTACTACGAATTTATTAATCAACTACTTCTTTATTTAGTAGCTATTTCAGACATAATACGGTTTAAATCTGAGTTACATCATATTAAGAACGACTGTAGACATACAGTCTATATCATTACACTATGTATTCGTACCGCCCTTATTCGTTCATATAGAAGGTACAAAATAGATACAATATTCGTTGTAGAAGTGTTATAATAATGCGAATAAGTTGGAAATTGGTTCATATCTTGATAGTATGTTATTGTGTGTGTTACGATTGCGTCGCCAATTAATTGTTGAAACATAATTCAGTGACTAATGTTTTTTTTGTATAGATATGGGAAACCTACGGGGCAATTTTTTAGGGTTCCGTAGTCAAACTAGGAACCCTTATAGTTTTGCCATTCGTCAGCTCAGAGACCCTTAGTACTAGAAAGCTGTAATTTGGCATGAATATACATATATGTCACGCCAAAAAAGTGGTAGAATAAACTCTTAAAACCATATTTTTTTAGTGTACCTCCTCTACACGTAACTTGGGGATGTATTTTTTTCTCGTCTACCCCATAGTGTGAGGTGTCGTTGGATAGGTCTTTCAAAAATATTGCGAGTTTGTAGTAATTTTTTCCATTCAAAGTCAAAGTCAAAGTTCTTTATTCTTCAATTAAGGCATAATATAATGCACCTATGAATGTCAAAAAGCATTACCACTGGTTCGAAAAATAAAACCTTTGCCCCGAGAAGAACCGGCGTAAGAAACTCGGCAAGGTATATTTTTTTCAAGAAAAAGGTTTACCTCATTAAGGCATCCAACATGAAATATTAAGCTTTAAAGCGCTATTTTTTGTTAGAAACAAGTGTCCCCCATACAGCCAAAACTACAAATATTAAAAATCTGAAAAATATCATAAATGAAAGCACGTAATAAATTTTATAGGAAAACTATGACGACTATGTAGACTTCATTGGTTCTTGAGTTACAAACGGTTTAAATGTTTATACCTACGACAACTTATTTGCGGTGTTGGTAAACTGACCGCGACCTATGTCGATGTATCCCCATAACAATTTTTCAGCGGCATAGTTACCGGAACCCTACATGGTCCGACATGGTCTTGCCCGTTTTTTTTATTAGAGAGAGAAGCAAACGAGCATTTGCGTTACCTGATGGGAAGTAATCACCACCGCCCATGAACACCACCAACTCAAGAAGACGGTCGATGCGTCGCCGGCCAATTAGGGAAATATAAGCTCTTTTCTTGGCACCCATGACACAACTGGTTGGAAATACCGCCGATGGGAGTTCGTTCCACATTTTCACTGTACGAGGCAAAAAGTGCCAAGTGAACGCCGTTCATCAAGGTGATGTTGATGGAGCCTGTCTTTACAACGAGTAGGTAGTTCAATGGCGGAGCTCAGCAGCCGGTAAATGTCAGAAAAATTCTTCAGAACACTTGGTATTAAGCTAAATAGGAGCTGGTATATTTCTACATACATACACATACGCAAGAGATAATGTCCACTTGTGATCCTTATTACCATGCAATAAGCTGAAAAAGTATATACATCTCATTATAGTCGACTTTACTTCAGTTTAAAGATATGGCATAAGTTTATAATTATAGACGCCGCGGTAAGCCTATAGTTGGTTGAGTACCACCCTGTATATATATATAAATGTACATAGATGAATATATGTAAATTTGTAGTCTTATTTGTAACCTTTTACTTTTTTCACCTGGAAAAGATACCTAAAAGTGATCAGTTCGTCTTCGTGTATGCTTTTTTTATCTTTATTATATCGTTTCCGTTTGTATAAATGTATCATCACTACATAGTGTAAAACAAAGTCGCTTTCCCTGTCCCTATGTCCCTTTGTATGCTTAAATCTTTATAACTACGAAACGGATTTTGATGCGGTTTTTTTTAATAGATAGAGTGATTCAAGAGTAAGGTTTTTATGTGTAATAAGTTCTGGATATTGTACGGGTGTTACAGAAAACTCACATAAACCGAAGCGAAGCGAGGGCGGGTCGCTAGTAATAATTAAATTACATCAACACATTGAGAGTTTCATTTTAGGTTTTGGTTATTTACGCCTGTAACTCGATTATGAAACTTAAGGAAAACACTAAAAAGAGCAATGAACTCCTAATTATGTGGTGCGAAGCGTGTGTATTAACAAATACATTAATTAATTATCATTAAGCAGCGTTACCTAATTAAACATATGCTATCTGTACAATCTTGAATTATTTATATGAGTTACGAAAGTTACTTTCAGGTTTTCATAAAACTTGAGTAACTTTTTTTAGGCATTGGGAAAGCCCACGTGCACTCATGCGCACATTTTAATTCTGAGCCCTAAAATCTCAAGATTGTAATCCTAAGACTCCAAATCCGTTGCCAACCCTGAGGACTGAGATGGAATGCCTCTATGCTAGTCATGTCACCAGTTGTCTTATCTCCACACCGGAACAAAACAATGCGAATGCTGTTTGGGGGTCAGTTAAACAATGAGTTACATGGTGGTAGCAATCCAGACAGACCCTACACATTCTGCACAAGATCCTACTCCCACCAGAAACTTCATCACAACTCACCGTCATAGAGATCTCTGGGGAAAGCCTATCCTTCCCTCATTCACATTATTCAGCTGTCACATGCTGGATTTAAGGGAGGGCAACCGGGGCGACTGTTCGGGGCCTACATAAAAAAGGGGCCCCCAAATAAATTTGAAACATAATTATGTGTCTGCACTCCTTTGCTGCCGCAGGGCCTCCACACTTCTAAATCCGGCCTTGAGCTGACATGATGGTGATGATAATGGGTAGAAATTGTATGAGTTTGTATATTTGATTTTGGTTTCTATTGCAGATTGTGACTGTCTATTTTGGTTCTTCTTCTTCTTCTTTGCCCCGCGGCGACTTCAAAAGCTACTACCGCGGGGATATAGCGTTTTCACAATGAAGTGATTTCGCCAGCGTCTAGTATATATAAGTATAAATCAATGTAGCAATAAAACACAATCCAATCTTCTCTAGCAAGATTGGGGGCAACGTTGTACGGTGATATGTAGGACAGAGGTCAAGATAGTTTTAACTGTGAGTCCACTTGAAACGAGAAGTAAGATGCGAGATACATGAAATAAGTCCAAGTATTTTATTACTGTGCAACACAAAGGCATAAAAAGCACAAATCACTATCAGAAAAGAACTTTGAACACCTAAATAGACAAAAATACAAAACTAAAACCAATTACACATCCGCCATCTTAACGTTGCAAATGGCCTCCTATCTTAAAAGATAAAGACTAAGATTATCATTGACAGCTCTAATTCACTTGTCAGTAAGAGCTACAGGTGTAGTGCATAATTGTTTTCCTTCGTATTTTCACGGAAACGTACGAACGTGTCATGCTACTTCAGTCATACTCGGTACTTTTTGTACTGTGACCGACTGAAATAGCAAGACGCGTTCGTATGTTTCCGTGAAAATACGAAGGAAAACAGTTATGCACTACATCTATACCTATCTATGGTGACAACAGAACAACTATGATATCGAAACAAGACAGGCATAAAAGAACATAATAAAGCTGAGATCCTAAAGCCACATCTGTGGGAGTCGGCAAATATTCAGGTTGGCGTCTTTTTCTTCCGCATAAAAAATATTACAGCCGTATTTGCCGAGACGCAGATGTCCAGGCAAAGCAAGTTATTTCACTGTTCCAAAAAAGGTTACAATTTATTTTTGTTTATATTTTGCTCGCGGCTTATAACTAAACAATCAAAGTCCTTGGTCGAAAAAAGGTTGGTATAGATTTTTTTTGCACAATTCCCGAAAGCATTCTTAGTTAGTTTCTTTGCTAAATGCTTAGGTACGGTTCCATGGTGGGTGAAGGTCGTAGGCCAGACCGCACGGCTTGCCTCATCTAATTACGATGGAGCGACGGGGTGACAATTAGAAAGGAAATTTTATTGTCATAACGTGCCCCCGCATAACTTATTGGCATAATTTACTACGCATAATAATTCATTGGCATAAAACTTAGTAGTAGGTATTTAATGCTAGTCATATTAAAATTAGCACAGTCAACCACAAAGAGATAATGTCCACTTGTGGCCCTTATTACCATGCAATAAGGTGAAAAAGTGGATACATATCATTGTAATCGAATCGACTGTACCTACTTCAGTTTAAAAATATGGTATCAATTAGTTTACAATAGACGACGCGGATAGCCTATCGGTTGGTTGAGTTTGCCTACGAAGCTAACTGTCCCTTGCTAGGTTCCCTGTAAGGGCACTTTGGCATCCCCTTGAATCACGAGAGGTCGAGTTTCAACGAGTTTAATTTCATCGTTTCATCGAAAACTATTTTTTGCTGAAACCTTCTTTTTAGGTTATCTTTAGCATGAGTTACAAAGGTAAGGTTATTATAGACATGTGACCACCAAACCATTAATATAACTCCTGCGTGTGTAAGCCTGTCGATGAAATAAAAAAAAAACGAAGGCGAAGGTTTTGGCGAAGTAAAACACTTTATGAATTTTTGTCGGTGTGCCGTGAGGTTGCCGGGTCAGAATAGTGCCACTTCAAAAAATTCAATATTCGAAATTCAAAATATTTATTCAGTAAATTGGCCACATGCCTCTTTTACACGTCGGTAATATAGAGTAAATCTACTAGCGCTTCGGACAAGACCATCATTGCGGAGAAGCGCCGCAAGAAACTCCAGCTGAAGGTCACTCCATATCTTCCCGTGGAAGTCGTAAGAGGCGAAAAGGCTTTTGTAGTATTGTTAGGCGATGGGCTTGCAATCTGTCACTTATGTACCTATGGTAAACATCATAGCATGTTTGTGCAAAATGTGGTTATCTTATGTCAATCGATTTGTCTACATCTTGTGTCACTAAATACAACAGTAATCAAAATTCAGTATGAATCACACGCCATTTTGCAAAAATAAAAAATAAAGTCGACGAATCATGACATTTAAAAATCATTTTTAGGTTTTTTAGAATTAACAACAAGTTGTTAGAGTTGTTGGTAATTCTGTAGCTCTGCTCTGCTCTGGTGTGTTTAGAGCATTCTGTACATCCCTTTACACGTGCATTTATCCTAATATCATAGCTCTATTTCACCATCTTAGCTATGACACGTGCGGGTGACAATTCGATGTACATTGCAAAGTTAACACGCTGGCAAGTCACTGGGTTTCATATAAGCTGCGCCATGTACACTGAAATGTCACCTGTCGTTGTAGGTTTGGTGAAATAGAGGGCAGGTCTGCCTCCTTTTCCCTTGAATAATAGTAGATTGTGTCACAAAGGAGCAAAACGACAGGGCGTACATTGAATCCTGAGCCCGGTGATGGATTCAAATGCGCCCAAGGTGGAAATAATTTCGCTACTGTATGACACATACGCTTTTTAAATCACCTATGAGGAAAACAAAAGATCTTAGTGATGAAACAACAACTGGCAACAAAATGTCCTTGAACAGTTTTCTGTTTTTTTTTTTTATGGCATAGAGAAGGCAACCTAGCACACAGGCCACCTGATGGTAAGTGGAAACTGTGACCCATAGACATTAGCATAAGACTGCAAATGCGTTGCCAACCCTGAGGACTAAGATGGAATGCCTCTATGCTAGTCATTACACCGGCTGTCTTATCCCCAAACCGGAACACAACAATGCGAACACTGCTGTTTGGCGGTAGGTTAATAGATAAGATGGTGGTAGCGATCCGGACGGACCCTGCACAAGGTCCTACCACCCGCAAAAACCACTTTAATCCCTCCTAGCAGGGAAGAAAAGTCCACTTTCCGAATAGGTGATGTGATTAAAACTTTGATATTACCACAGACAAGACGCCATGATACAGCAGTTTACGGCGCCATCATTGCGAAGTGGTAAGCCAAGGTCACAGGGCCAAACCGCACTTGCCTTGCCACATTGATGCGCGGATGACGCTAGTTTCTCGGTCACGCTGGGTTGTTCTAGTCCGCTCTAGTTATTTCTATAGCACACCATTACGATTTTGTTGACTACGATGCGTTTTTTATTGCATATAGCTTCTTTTTTCTTTTTTTTTTGCCCCGTGGCGACGTGAACAGCTACTACCGCGGGGATATGGCGTTTCCACAATGAAGTGATTTCGCCAGTTTCAAGTATATATATAAGTATAAATCAATATAACAATAAAACACAATCCAATATTTAGAAAGATTGGGGGCAAGTTGTACGGTGATATGTAGGACAGAGGCCAAGATAGTTTTAACCTCTGTACCACTGCGACTCCACTTGAAACGAGAAGTAAGATGCCAGATACACGAAATAAGTCCAAGTCTTCTATCACTGTGCAAGATAAAACATGCGTCACTTTCTGACACGTATAGTACGAGAGTGACGGATTCTTTATCCACATACTGTCACACTATAAACGCAACTATAGTAGGCCCCGCAGGAGGGATAGGCTAGATGCAAACGCTGCTAACGTTTCTGTTTTCTATACACTCGAAAGCGTTTTGCATCTTGAGTCGCCACCTTGCCTTACATTGTCTCTAATTCTAGTTCTAATTCTAATTAATGGCTTCACTCCTTTTAAGGTGTATTTCGCTAATGTAGAGTTTAAAGAAATAAATAATTAATATAATCACAGGGTTTTCGATTCAATCAGACATTATTTTTCAATTACCTAAATCGAAATCGTACCACGTGTCCATAAAACAGTCTCATAATGACATGATGACAATACGAAAGTCCAACTTTTATGTCAATCAACACCATCCACCATCACGGCTACCACCATCATATTATCCTTTAATCTACCAATAAGCATCAGTGTTCCTGTTCGCATTGAAATGTGAAATTACCAGCATAGAGGCATTCCACAGTAGTCCTCAGGGTCTGCAACGCACTTGTGGTCTCAGGATGGCAGTCTTAAGAATGCAAATGTCTATGGGTTACAGATCCCACTTACTCAGGTGGTCTGTGTGCTAAATCTATACCAAAAAAAATCTGCTAGATTTTTTTTAACACTAAATACGGAACACAGGAGCGCTGTTCCAATCGCTATATATATATATATATATAACATTGGTTTACAAATTTTTGGTCAAAAATCGTTTCCCAATGTATCACGTCCCAAACTATTTTTCCCAAATTATTATTAGGCAAAAAATCACAAGTCAAAACAACGTATGGCAAATTATTTGTTAACTTTTTTTTTTGTGGCAAATTGTTGTTTAAAAATGTATTATTTGGTCATGTTTTATGTTACCAAATTTCATGTAAGTAGTCAATTGTTTCGTTTCGCATAACATACTTGCTTACGTTCCAATTTTGAAAATGTCATGCTGCAAGGATGTCTGTTTCACCCTGGACAAATAATTTACAGGTATAATAGTTTACCCTATCAGTTGCAAGCGAGTCTAACATACTCTCAGTACTTTTCTCGTAGCTGTTCGTTTTGGTGGGGGGTCACAATTCTAACCTAACCTTACTTTTCTGGTAGCAGTTCGTTTCTGTGAGGGTCACATTTCTAACCAAACCTAACCTACTTTCCTGGCAGCAGTTCAATATTTGCCAAAAGAAAACGTTTGTCTTAATAAAACTTGACAAAGTAAAATGATGCCAAATTATAATTTGACCAAATGAATAAAATGCGAAATGTAAATGTGCTAAAGATTCTTTTGGTAAATGAATCTACTGCGATAAGTTTTTTGGGAAGTGAAATTTGGCGAAAAGTATTTTGACCAAACGGCAGTACACCGTTAACGTTACTTATGTACACGATAGCGGTAATAAATCGTGCTTAAGGTAGTAGTAGCATGAGTACCTAGTAAATTACACAACACGATTTAATTCCTATGACTAAGCTTTACGCATGCATTATCATGAATTATGAAATAGTAATAGATTATTGCATTCAGCCTTGCATCTATCTGCTAATTCAATCGTTTCTAGTTTTAACAACCCCTTCCTTCCATAATTAGCGTGATATGCGCATGCGTAGTACATATAAAACTATAATCGATTTCCCACAAGGAAACGTATATCCGTACATACGCTTTGGGAGGAAACTTCGTGTAAAAAACAGAAATTTACTTAGTGGTTTTTACTACTCTAGTAAGATAATTGTTTTTTTTTGCAGTGTTAAAGGAGGATGAGAAAATTAGCCTCTAAGTACCCAAAAACGACGGTAATATTTATTTATTGAAAAAAACAAACAAAATGTCGTAGTCCAGTACCCATAACACAAGCTTAGTTTGAGATTATAGTCTTAGGTCAACTGGTGTTACATTGTCCTCTGATATTTATTTTATTTATTATTTATATAATAGGTAGTAATCGAATAGCATAATTTTAAGTTGTAAAAGTTTTAGTTTGATGGGTAGTGCCCTACGTGTAGTCTAACTAAGCCTACTTACAAAGGACCATGGGCAGAAAATTAAATGTCCCCCCCCCACCAACAGAAATGAAACATGTCTCATTTAATAGATCTCAGCAACATTATGTATTTTTACTATGGAGACGATCACCAGATGTATGGGGTTTTCTTGGAAAACCATAATCGTATCGTATGGAATTTGTTAGAAAATGAACACATATATGGATGATTTGCCTTATTTGGCCCTTGTTTTCATTAAAAAAATCCCATTGATTTTGCTTCTAAAATAAGTATTTTGTCTTTTTTTGGGTCCTTATAAACATATAGACATGCATCCCGTTACTGTTGGTGGGGGGGGACAGTGCCCATACAAATTTGCCCATTGTCCTTTACCGTTAATTTGTTTTTAAAAATAAAATATATACTTATTTTTGAGGTTGCTTCGTCTAAAACTGACAAGTTTCAGGCAATTCAAACTCAAGTACAAATTTCAAATTGTAACTCAAATTCGAAATTCAAATTCGAAATATTTATTCATCAACTGGCCATGGCCACATGAGGGCTCTTTTACACGTCGGTAATAGGAATGAATCTATATCAGTAAAAGAGAGAGTGAGAGAGAGAACAGAGATCAGACTTCTATTTCTTTCCCTGACTGGAATTTAGCAAGTTTTAAGAGCATTCATAAAAAAGACCATACTTGTCAAAAAATACAGAGTAGCAAAGTTGAGATTCTAATTCGGAACACACTAAACCACAGACCAGAGCATCAAAAGAGTGTCATCTACCCCCAGCCTTCTTTCGAATGCACTTGCAACGGTGCGCAAGCGTGACGAAATAATAAAAGGCGCGCACTGGCTGAATCACTCGCATTCGAAACAGCGCGGGCTCGCGCCACCATTCGAAAAAGTAACGTTCCAAATTTAAAAATTCTTCTTTTTTAACCGTGCCCTTTCAATCTCCAACACGTTGCGTTCAAGTGCCAGTGTTTCCATCGTTGAAAATTTGACGTGTGACTTGGTTTTCAATTTTAAAGGTGATTATTCTTAATTACTAGTGCTGTGATTGTGGTGGTGGAATTTCCTGGATTTTTGGGATTATTTCAGCTTAATTCTAAAAAAAATATCAAAAACGTAGCGTAACGTAGGACAAAAGCGCAAAGTTTAATACGCTTTTCACAACGGAATTTGGATCTGAGAAAATTTAATCCGGATCACATTCCTTTTTCGGATCTGGACGCACAACGTTCTATCCTTTAGTACCAAATACGCCAAAAAAAACTTGATGGACGCGGACACAGTTTCATTTTTAGAGATTATTCGCGTATTTTTTAGTCTCCAAAAACGAAACTAACCTGTTTTTAAGAACATGATTTCCTAACACCAGACCCTCGACCCAAGTCTTAACCCAGTTTTCATAGTTAACCCGTGCATAGCCGTGGGATTTTAATTGACAGAAGCGTCGATCGTTGACGTGTTAAGTATAGCATGAGTCACAGCGGCCATTAGCCTTAGGAGAAATTGCGAGCGCACATTGCCCGCTCTCGAGATCTTTAGAGATTCTGCATTACAGTGAAGTGGAATATAGATCTCGGGTATACTTGTTTTTTTTTTGTTACTCGCATACATAGATTACATAGATTTTATTACTATAAAGGGGCCATTATTCCATACAAAATAAGTTAACGTTTCTCTTCTCTCCGGTCTAATTTTGACGATTTTTAAATATTTTGTAGATATTATAGAAAACTAGGCTGTACGTTTACCTTTTCAAGGTAATATTTCTTGGACAGAAACAAATGAAATAACCAAAACGGATACGTAAAAAACCATTTTTTCATAATAACTACTTACATCTTATTCAATAGTCGTGGAAGTGGGACTTGATTTAGGGGAAGAGAAACTTTATCGCCCGGTGCTACATTTGTATGTTTTTTTTTCGACAACAACGCGATTTAAGCATCGCTTTACAATCCTTTTAAACGGTTATAATTTCATATATAATTTAATATATTTACAGAGAGACGCCGTTTTAGATTATTAATGTTTTAAAAACTATCAGAATTTTCTTCCTATTAAACGTAAAGTATAGTATAGGTAACCAAAATATATTGAATTAATTAAATTCTACTCCTGGCAACATTTTATTTTCTTTTATATCAACTTAATAGGCTGGCGACGTTTCCAATTTCGAATTTGGAACGCAACGTTCTTAAAAGGACCGGCATTATGAAATGTCGTCATAACGACCATCCCTAATAAATGAGTCGCCTTTTGAATTTGGAACGTGACTTCCGCGACGTGCCTCATACCCTACATAATAATATGTTGTTGGTAGAGGAATATGAAACTTATGTCGTCTGTTTATGTGTTCTGTTATGTGTATTTTCGACAGGGAAAATCACACTTAAAACACATTTAGAAGCATTAGCCACATACGGGGTGTCTTGGAAACCGACGTCAACCCGCCTAGGGCTGCAGCTATGGACTTAATCCTTTTGTATATATATATATATATATATATATATATATATATATATATTTATGACATAGATATGGCAAACGAGCACACAGGCCACCTGGGGCCCGTTTCTCAAACTGTATTAGTCTAATAATATTAGTGTTTTCTCATTTTGTAGTGTTATTTACGAGACAAAACACTAATATTATTAGACTAATACAGTTTGAGAAACGGGCCCCTGATGGTAAGCGGAAACTGTGACCCATAGACATTCGCATTCACAAGACTGCAAGACTAAGACTGCAAATGCGTTGCCAACCCTGAGGACTAAGATGGAATGCCTCTATGCTAGTCATTACACCGGCTGTCTTATCCCCAAACCGGAACACAACAGTGCGAACACTGCTGTTTGGCGGTAGGTTAATGGATAAGATGGTGGTAGCGATCCGGACGGACTCTGCACAGAGTCCTACCACCCGCAAAACAGCAATTCAGCAATATTTACTAGTTTCGGAGAAATTGATCATTTTAATCCGATTTTTTGTAATTTTCCCTTATGACCACGTCACTCAAAAACATTAATTCCATGTTTTGTTTCATAAGTATTTCAGTGGCAATTTACATAATTAGAATCATTACGAATCAGCGAAGTTTTTAACCCTATTTGCCCGTTATTTTCATTTTTTTTTTAAAGTTATCATGTAAAGTCAAAAAACGAGCTTACTCTTTTCTCAAAGGTGGGCAGCGGCAGCGCGCACCTGTGATTGTTTATGGATCGCGTTTATCACTTTGTCCATAAAAAGCCTTTACATTAACAAAAGTTTCCTATGATTCAATTAAGTTTGAATAAGCTTTTGTCAAACAAATATAATAAAGAAAAGCTTTCCATGCTGTTTACACTTTTTTGCATAGTCATTTGTTTTTTAAGTTATAACCAAGCTCATGAATTAAAACTCGGAAGGTTAGGGAGAGAGTACATACATATAGATTGTATAGTATACTCCACATTTCAATTTATTCCGTTATTGCAATGAATTCCGTAATTCGTGCAGGTGGTAGGACCCTGTGCAGGGTCCGTCCGGATCGCTACCACCATCTTATCCATTAACCTACCGCCAAACAGCAGTGTTCGCATTGTTGTGTTCCGGTTTGGGGATAAGACAGCCGGTGTAATGACTAGCATAGAGGCATTCCATCTTAGTCCTCAGGGTTGGCAACGCATTTGCAGTCTTATGCTAATGTCTATGGGTCACAGTTTCCACTTACCATCAGGTGGCCTGTGTGCTCGGTTGCCTTCTCTATGACATAAAAAAAAAAAAAAAAATCCCTTCAGACCTGCTTACCTCTTTACTTTGACTTAATTACACGCGTAGCCTGTGTAAAACGCGATGTTAATATTAAATATTTTCTGAAATAATTCGAATGTGTAAATCAAACAATTAATTTACTTACGTTTTCGAAAATAGAATGGAATCCTAGTTTTTTTCAAAAAGGCCGTTTGAAGAAACTTAGGTGCTTTTTTTTGCCATTGGCTTTATTTATTTTTTACTTGTAAATTTCCCATGGCTTGAATTCGCTGATGATAGTGAATCTCAAAAACCATACAAAAACCTGACAATTCAATCAAATGTGGGTAATCCAATTCCTTGTTACGGTTGTTGCATGACCATAAGATACATTAAGGTGAGGCGCTATTGCATTTGAGAGGCTATTGTAACTTTTCATACTAATTTTGTAAGTAGAACACGTCTTAGTATGAAAAGTTACAATAGCCTCCCAGTTGCAATCTAACCCTACTAGTTCTTGTTTATTCTGATTTAAGCAACAACTGTCGTAAGTAATTTAACGTACCAGTCTTACCATTACGGAAATTACAGAGCTTACTACTTTTTAATACAAAGTCATGGTCCTAAGAATTCTTTCTAATTTATCCTGAATTAATTCCTGTCTTGTACCTCTCAAAACGTCTCTCTTTTCATCCTGACTACTTTGGTGGATGACACTATACCCGTGTACTTTTACGGAACACACCTATCCATCCATTAACCTACTGCCAAGCAGCACTACTGGCATTGTTGTGTTCTGGTGTAATAATACAACCGGTGAAACTACTAGCATAGAGGCATTCCATCTTAGTCCTCAGGGTTGGCAACGCATTTGAAGTCTTAGGATTGCAGGTTCTAGATTGTAGTCTTGAGATTTCAAATGTCTATCGGTCACAGATCCTACTTACTTGTGTTTGCATTCTCTTGAGTCACTGCGCTTAACTAAACATCGGTTCTCTAGAGTTTCTGGCTCAGAATGAACTTCCTGCTGAGACTTTCCCAATGCGCTACAATATCGGGCTTTTCAAAAAGGGTGCTACAAAATTTCTTCGAGGCTAGCAAGGCATTGGTGACGCCTCCAGCGTTGCGAATGTCCTTAGGCGGCGGTGACCACTTCCCATCAAGTGAGCCGTCTCCCTGTTTTGTCTGTCAAAAGCAATAATTACAAAAAATACTTAAACTGGGCATTTCTGGTTTGTCTTGTCGACAGATGGATTGTATACAACTGGATGGGCGTAATTATGTATATAATAAATTGACCACATTCACGGGCGCGCCATGCCATCCCTCAACAGTGCGATATCGCGGAGCAGACTGATTAGAAAATGGCAGCCAGAGGACGCATTCGCAACGACGCCACCTGGCTTGGCGCGGTGGCGTGCCGTGTTCCAACCTTGAATTTTGACATTCACGATAGTTCCTACTTACTAGAGTACTTTTAAGCGCTACAGTTTTGACATTCATGAATCCATTTTAGAGCGGCGCTGCTCTTTTTGGCTTATTGGAGCGGTCGTGAATGGCCCGCTTTAGGCGTCTTCAACAGAAAAGCAAACCTAATGTTCAAAGGCCAGCAACGCTACGTTTCCTCTCCTGAGGTTCACTGTGTCCATAGGCGATGGGAATTACTTTCCGACAGGGTCGAGAGTCTCTCGCCGAGTATTTACGGTCAAAGTTATACATGTGAATAAATTCCCAAGTCAAAAATATGTATCTGCACACCTCTATGCCACTGATAATAAGGATTGTGCATAAATATTTGTTACGCGATAGTTGTATAGATTTGTGCTTTCTTTATATATTTAAATATATACTCAGGTTTGGACTTGTCTATGTCAAAGTGACACTGTAAATAAAATCATAAGAAGTGTCTTACGTTTTGATTGATTACGTCACTTTGATAGTCCATAGTGGTATACGAATTAAATTCCTTGACTGTAGGCATTTGTTTCATATTGAAAATTACATTATTCCGTGTCACATAAGGACTTCACAAAAAGATCGTAAAATGTGAAAAAAAAGAGTGAAAAAAATCATATTAAAATGATTATGTCAAAATGTATAAACAATAAAATAGATAGACTCTATAACACTGTTACACTCACAATAGGTAGTTAACACGTCTACTTAAACATAGGTTGAATTCCTGAGATAATTTCCATCGGATGGAACTTTCCAGATAATTGCGCTCATTCCTCTATAATAATAGAGGCGTATTCGACAATGCTATTTCTTAATAACCATCCTCGTGTTGCTCTCGTCGCTTAGGTCATTGTACTTTTATTACGGTTATGAGTAGGTATTAAAGTACCGTTTGTCACATTTTGGATTTAATGGATGTTTTTGCTGGGATGAAACGTTTGATAAGTTTATAGGAGCAAATAGACACATGTAAGTCTATTAACAATAAAACTAGGTGATACTTGGGCTGTTTTAGAAACTGTTCAGTATAAACTGGTCAAGTTGTATCAATGCTATATATTTTATCAATCAGAGGTATTATTATGACATAGTTATGCAGTTATTTTATAGCGCGCGTAAAGGACAGAGCTGTAGCAGGTATTACGTAGCGTAAACTGAATGGTATAGCTGTCATATGAACCCCCCCTGATTATTTCATTTTTTTATTTTAATATTTTGTAATAGATGCAAAATTAGTCCAAAATAAGTTACGTGTAAGAAAATGAACTCTTTTTAACCGACTTCAAAAAAAGGAGGAGGTTATACGTTCCACTGTATGTATTTTTGTTTTTTTTGTGTATGTTCACCGATTACTCCGTCAATTGTGGTCCGATTTTGAAAATTCTTTTTTGAGTTGATTGGGTATACTTCCGAGGTGGTCCCATTGCCACCAAATCGGAATCTGATGAGGGGATCAGTGAGGAATTGAGGGAACTCCTCAAATATTGTAGGCAAACATAAAGCGATTTTAGTATTTTTAGTAACAAGTCTAGCATTTGCATTCAGAAAGTATCATTTGGTGAAGTGGACCTGATGATGAAGACCACAGATGGCCACCGGAACTCTTCAACGGTACCTATTTCAAGGGTGGCGATAAGATATCTCTATTAAGATGGTTGAACGACTACTACGAAGTTTATTTACTTGTAGAAATATGACTATGTATTTCCCGCGGCGTTGCTTGCGACGCGCTTGAAATAACTTAAAGTTTCATATCAACAAAGAAGTGGGACTACGTAACAGCGTATTCTCATAATAATATAAGACAGACGTACGCTATAACTACACAACTGGCGAAGGAGCTGGGTCTGAATGACAAAGTTAATAAGTACTTTGGGTAGGACCTTGGGCCTTAGGAGGATATGATCAGCACACGTGGCACACGTTATTAAAATTTTAGCACAATCCTCTTAAACGTTGCATTTCGCACAACGCTTTTTCATCATGTGGTTTCTTTAGCACTTTATTGGGCTCTAAGTCGCAAAGAGCAATACCATTAAGGGTCTTTACGCGACTTAGAGCAACATAAACTTGGCCTTTGGCAAACATTTTTTTACCCAAATCTATTACAGCTTTGTTTAAGGTAGTGCCCTGGAGTTTATGCACTGTAACCGCCCAACTGAGGATTAGCGGCAGCATCCTTCGTTCAACATCCCCGTATCCTTTAGTTGCCTGATAGGTTGTTGACACAGGCGCTATGGCGACTAACCCGTCTCTGTCTTTCACTTTTGTGCCAATAGTGACATCATCAAATTTAATAAAAACAGATTCAGGTAACTCGCCTGATTCTATTTGGTCACGGCGAAAGGCAGGCCATTTAAACTTGGACACAATCCCCATTGCCCCGTTGACCAGGCCTTCAGTAACAGAAATGTTGCGTCTTAACATGACTCTGGAGCCTATGCCAAGTTTCAAAACGTGCATCAAACCACCACAGTTATTTGCATCAGCAGGAATAACATTTGATGGTGGTCGTTTTCCATAGGTTGCTGCCTCTCGCGACTCATCGATAGCATACAAGGTGTATACGCGACTTGACTGAAGCAGTTGGTTCGTCATTTTGGAGTTGTAGTCTTCTACCAATTTGATGGTAGGAAAAATTCTAACTGCCACACCATCTGCGAATTCACCAACCTGTTCAACTCGTCGTCTCTCACACAAAGTTTGCAATTGTGAAATGGTGATTTCACCAAACCGCAAGCTATTTAATAAATCAACAAACTCCAGATCGCTACTTTGACGCATGTTGATGGTCAGTTCACAGAAGGAGAACTGTTGCCATAAATGTATTTCGGCGTTTGACCATGGCGGTTGCTCAACTAATAGAATGTATACTAGATAGCGCCACATGTACCGAATAATTTCACAACTTGTGAATAAGATAGAAGCGAACGAAACATTTGTTTGGCACCGACTATTAAGTAATAAGGTATCCGACTTCAAAAAGGAGAAGGTTATACGTTCCACTGTATGTATTTTTTTTATGTATCTTCACCGATTACTCCGTCTATTGTCGTCCGATTTTGAAAATTCTTTTTTGGTTTGATAGGGTATACTTTCGAGGTGGTCCCATTGCTACCAAATCGGAATCTGATGAGGGGATCAGTGAGGAATTGAGGGAACTCCTCAAATATTGTAGGCATACATAAAGCGATTTTAGTATTTTTAGTAACAAGTCTAGCATTTGCATTCAGAAAGTATCACTTGGTGAAGTGGACCTGATGATGAAGACCACAGATGGCCACCGGAACTCCTCAACGGTACCTATTTCAAGGGTGGCGATAACGATAAGATATGTCGATTAAGATAGTTGAGCGACTACAACGAAGAATATTTACTTGTTGAAATATGACTGTAACTTTCCAGTGGCGTTGCTTGCGGCGAGCTCGAAATTTTCTATAGTTTCTCATTTATTGAAAAGTGGAACTACATAACAGCATAAATAGGATCACTAAAAAGTATTAAATAAAATAAATGTTTAAAAAAACAAAAAACCGCCTTCAAAAATGCAAAAAATAACTTCTTATAAAATGATAGGTACCTATAGGTAGGTCAGTCCAACTGAAGTCGGCGTCCCACAATATTTTAATGATAGGTACAAACAACCACACACTTAACTGCCCATTAAAGACCGAAGTTAGAAAATGTAGAAAGAGATGAATATAGATTTTACATAAGAGACAGTTTCTCTCTGTTCATCTTCAATAGTCACTCAGCTGTGTTGCTGTTTGTAAATCGGCTTTTGGTTTAAAATAATGTGGGACGCCGACTTCAGTTGGACTGACCTACCTATAGGTACCTATCATTTTATAAGAAGTTATTTTTTGCATTTTTGAAGGCGGTTTTTTTTTACATGTTAATTTAGTCTATTAAGAACTTTTTTAGTCGCATACTAAAAATCAGGATAAACTGTAGCGTAACCGAAGCGTGAAAACAGTTCTATAATGAGCGTTGTCATGGTAATAACAGTTCTCCTATACGCCAACTTTTGAGAAAACATGACTTTTATATTCGGACCTTTTGTGAGAGCATCGGTGTATAACTCGGTTCTGAAGCAATATACTATTAAGAAACGGTATGCTGTGGAAGCTAAACAGATTGTAATTTGGTTTTTAGGCTTTTGACTTTAGACTAACCGTCCACAGAACGTATTTTATGGTGAATTTCCTCCCTGTCCTTAAGAGAGATAATTTATAACCACAGAAAATATTTTCTAAACATTTCATGTAAGCCTAATTGATATGTAGTCTAGAAAATTCTTAGTGCTATAATTAAAACTTATGTACTTTTGAAATTATCTGGTTGCCCAAGATACAGGCCGTGCCTAGTTTGGGTGCCTATACCTTATTTTAAGTTATCTTTTTACAAATATTTTTTTTATCTTATCTTACCTTATCTTATCTTACATGTTATAAATTTTGTTTAAACAAGTGTTATTTTTATCTTAATAACTCTAGTTACCTACTATGATAAAAAGCTTAAACATATCCCAGGCCTAATTAAAGAAGCTAAATTATAGTTTTTAATATTAACGCTAAGTCCTGGGACAGCCTATATACAACAATGACTCACCTAAAGTTTTAGGATAACGTGATCGTTGCCTAAATTATGCCAAATAAAAAAACATACAGAGTGATATAGCGTGATTTCATGACAGGTACTTTTCTTTTTAAGTGTAAAGAGCACGAAGATTGAAACACGATATTGTAGCATTAGTAAGCTTTCTATTTATTTATTATTCAGTTTTACATTAATCACATAAAAAAAACATAAAATAAAAATAAAAAAATCGACTGAAATTTTTTAATTATTCAATTAGGTAAGTTTAATTTTAGGTTTTAGGGTTCCGTACCAATAGGGTAAAATCAGGACGCTTTTATTAAGACTCCACTGTCCGTCCGTCTATCTGTCTGTCTGTTCGTCACCAGGCGTATCTCATGAACCGTGATAGCTAGACAGTTGACATTTTCACAGATGATGTATTTCTGTTGCCACTATAACAACAAAAACTAAAAAAAAAAAAAATGTAGGAGGCAGACTCTCATACAACAAAACGTTATTTTTTTCCGTTTTTTTATTCGATATTAATAATAACAACAGTTAGACGTTATAAATATTTAATTGTATGTGCACTTTACGATTAAATTGTGACTAAGGAAGGTCTCATGACTCTTAGTAATAATTTAGTGTCCAGTTACAAACATTTACCTTACTATATTTTTGTATTACTATGTTCATATTTCTTAAGTTATTCGCGAATGTTCTAAAACATAACGAAATAACCAGCATTATGTTTAACGGCAATTAAAAAGGAGAATCAGAGCGCATGCGTGCTCAGGCCGTGACTACACGAGAATGCGCGTCACATTAGGTAAACCATCTTGGCTGGTTTTAAACTGTTTTATTTCGGCAAGAAAAGTGTTAACGTGATGGAAAAAAAACAGGACAGTCTGACACTAATTGACCTCGTCCCAAACTAAGCTTTTGGCTTCTACATACTATGGGTGTCAGGCACAAGAGTCACCATGTACCAATGAGATTTTCTAACTAAAGGAAAAACATCGTGAGGAAACCTGCACATTCGAACAGTGTGTGTAAGAGGTAATTGCACAAAAGATCCTAAAGTATCAAAGTGTATCCGAAAGAGCACATCTGTAAGATAAGATAAGATAAGAGATGGGTTTTTGGCAACGATAAACATACTTAAATTGAGAAATGTGAACTGTAATACGGCGTTTATCACACAAATATTTGCTCTTACTGGGAATCGAAGCTAGGAGCGTCTCAGTGGGACTGCTAGGCTAACTACGTCGTCAATAATCATACATTGTAAAAATATGATGTATATAAGTTAATGTCAAAATGTTATAACACAATTTGAAGTCGTGATAAATGGAACTGCACATTCAATGCGGCAATTTTTGGGAAAAAATCTCCAATTTGACTACTCGTGTAACCTAGTTGCTAGTGAGTCTGCCTACGAAGCTAGCGGTCCCGGGTTCACGTCCTGGATTAGCTACTTTATTTAAGTAAGTATGTTTTATTCTTTGGGATTAGCTCATAGATAAAGATAAAGAGACATTTACTCGCAACAAAACAAAAGCACATTACAAAGATACAAAAATATCAAGACAGAAAAATTGTTGCAAAACGTTCCCAACTCAGCATTCGCTAGCCGTAAAGCCAGCACTGTTCTTCCGTTGGAACCGCTTGGTGGAAAAACGGAAAGTGACACATTTAACACAAAACAACGCTAAAAGAAAAACACCAAGGATCAAACACAATAATTTGTGCGAGATTATCTCGAACGTCTCAAATGACCATAAAATGGCCTGGTAAAGTTGGCAACACAAAGGAAACAGAATCAATAAAACAAAACCAAAGACAACTATAGTCTATGGAAATGTAAACAAAGCAAGCATATAGGTTACGTAACAATAACAAAAATGATAGACTTTCGCGCTCATTTTTTTTCTAAACTCAAATTTACCAAGCTACACCTAAAATTCCTCCTGTGTTCCCGAACATTGCGCAACGATGACCGTTTACCACCGTATGCTTCCGTATTTGCCCTTTTCATATAAAACCGTAAAATGGTACATTAATCGCATTGTTATATATCACCACGTAATCGCCTCAGCTAGACTAATAGACTGTTATCACGCGATCTCTATAAGGAGATGCTGTTGTAATGCCTTCACGTAAGACTGGCCGGAAAAGGCAGACAAATTTTCAATTGTTTCAAGTTTTTAGTTCATCAGTGGGCTAAGCACGCTAGAACGAGAACTGTCAGATAAAAATTCAGGCTAACCAGGGTTTAAGTTGCTTAGTAATAAAGGTCCATTTAATTTATACCTTAATTTGGGATTGTTCATAATTTTACAATTAATTCGAAAACCATTTCGAGAAATAATGTTTTAAAGCATTAATTAAGTTTTTTAAATATTTATCTATTCTGATATTTTGGCAAAATACATTTAACCTTTGTTTGACTTTCGTTTTCGGCTTGAAGCCCTCCTAGGTGTATCTTGCGGGTTAGGCGAAAACCGCTTGAAATTGTATATTTTAATACACTATTACAATCATTTTTATGATTAGATACAATTTAATATTTGTAATTTATTAGAAAATGCCAACCCAAATTTAAAATAATAATGTCGTCTATAAAATGTCTGCTGAATAAATCAACATATTAAAACAAAACTACTGGGTCAAATACAAAATTAATGTTTTTTTTTGGTCTATCTCAATTGTTTATTCTTATGTTGGAATGTGGAACAGACGAATTTAATTTCCCTAGCACTTGTCTAAATCTTGAGGCAGGCTTTAGATTTGTTGTTATAAGATAATACCTTCATACAGGATTCATAATGTAATATATAATATACATTTTTACATATTTTAGAGACATCATCCATACAAAATTTTAAGACCATATTTACACAGTTCTGAATAAGACGCGTTTATGGAACTACCCTAAGGCTACAGAACAAAACGCCTAGCAAAAATCTTGGAGCAAAGTCGAACCCAAATAAATTTGGAACGCAATTCACCGTCTCATTGTACTAGGAACAATTAATGTCAGGAAATTGACTGCTGCGTTAAGTGCTACCAATATATTTGGTCTTAGGTTACGTTTCCACTACATTTTCCTACATCTTCCTTTTTTATAGCATAGAGAAGGAAAAGCACACGCGCTACCCAAAGGCAATTTGGATCTGTGACCCATAGACATTTGCATTCTCAAGACAACAATCTTAAGACTGTTAATGCGTTTCCGATTTTAAGGACTAAGATGGAATGCCTCTATGCTAATAAGTTATTCGATCCGGACGGACCCTGCACAAGATCGTAACTTAAATATAACATTGAGATCGTCAACATAAATCGTACCTACTAATCAACATAATACAATAAATGTCCAATAACTGCTCACTTGTTCGATGTCAATAAACAAAAACTAGTTAAGTAATCAATTATCCAGCTGAAGTTTTAATGCTTACAGTGTTTTTCAACTATGATGAGTTCTGTTATAGCTCATATAAACACGTATTACACTTGTTTCTTTAACTTTACATAAAAACTACACTGGTACACACCTGGCGACGCCGTTCAGAAACTTAAATAAAGAATCGCCTATTTTTAAATACTTCGCATGCGAGTATAGTAAGTGATTGAAATTACGAAATACGGCTGACACAGAACTCATCGTAGCTGGAAAACACTGTAGTCGGTAAATACATTCTTAAGTTTAGCGGATAAACGCTCATGTTACGTGAAGCCGATGAAACGCGGGTTCTTACCCCCAAGTACCATGCGTCGGAGAGCTGTCAATTGCCCGGTCCTTTCCAAGAATATTAACGCGTGTGAAGAAGAACATAATTATTTCTTACAAATATAAATATTTGGAAGATGTAAACCTACCACTACTTAAACTTATTCCTTCCTTCTTAATTTTCTTAGTTATTTTATTGGTGGGTTGTATCAGCTCTGGTGAAACGCAGCCTAACTGTAGGTAGGGCAAAGTCACCAGCCAAAGACCAGTAGTCGACCTTATATGAGTGCGAAGAGTGGGCAATATATCTTTCGTACTCTTCCCACTCATACAAAGTATAGGCAGAGGCCGACTATGGGTCTCTGGCTGATCACTGGTGACTTTACCCTACTTGTAGAACTTAATTCGCCACAAGTAGAACAGGCAGTTAATTAAACGGGGGATGCCCAGAGTACAATACGTACGTACGTTGTCCCTAATCAAAGTCTCCCTTTGTTCTTAAGATTGAAACTTAATTCAACTAAAGAATAACTGTGTTACTATCTTTTTTTATCCTGAAAACATTTTGCTGCTTCAAATATTATTATGTAAGGCAAATAATGTACACTATTTCATGGCAAGCTCTAGCGGCACCTATTAACACAATCAATAATTTATGATCTGTCATAGGTATTATAGTATAGTAAAGAGTTTACATTTTGTATTAAAGTGATTTAAGTTTAAAAAAAAACAATTTTAACTTGAATAAGTACCACCAATATCCAATGACCTAAGACGCCTATTTACGATAAAACCTTTAGGTAATTATGTCCCCCCTAAAAATGGCAAGTAGAAAATATATGTACCTAATCTAAGCACCCGTGTGTGTCGATGGTACTGAACGTCTCGCTACTCCAAGTGGTCATTAGAAGCTACATTGCTTACAGTAAACTTAAATACATAACGGCATCGCTTGCGCATCCAGCCTAACGACAGAGAGAAAGTTTCTGAATTCAGTTTTTGCCTCACGAAAACAGTTACGGTACATAAACTTTGCGAATTGGCGATCGTTAAAAAAGTCTTATTATACAAGAGGCGAAACCTTTCACGTTACAAATTACTTTTTACTGATAAAGTTGAATTGTGTTTGGGAAATATCACACGAACGTTGATTAGAAAGTTTTCGATTTTACTGGTGACTGAACTGTAGCATACCGTTTGTTTCGAAAAAGACTTGACTGTAGCTTTTGTTTAAAAAAAAAAGTAATGATAAATAAGATTCCATTTTTTTTTATTACTTATCAAGGCCAAAGTATAGCGTAGATCCCGTCGCCACCTTCCGACTCCATCAGCAGATCAGCTCTTTGATACCGGGTTTGAATATTTGATCCAAATTTCAGCCCATTCAGTAGAGGAAACTAGTATAATAATGACTTGCAAAATTTAAAGCGAACAACTGACTCACGATCAGTTTAAGTTAAATAAACACTTGTAAAAAACACGGAAATTTAAATAAGAGGAGGTATTTTTAGCGCTGTTAACAAATTCAAGATGAAGGCCAGCAAAAGTTTGAAAAAGCGGAAACTGCCACCGAAAATTAGATAAAGAAAGAGTAATATTACTAACAGACCAAGTACAATGATCCAGTCGACAAAGAGTAACATAGCGTCACGTAGATCATTTATACTTTAAAACGGTGCACAACTTGTCGATCACCGAAGCATGACGATCGCGTGACGAAATTGGTCGATCGAATCAATTAGATTTCAAGATCTCTCCCCTCATTAAGTGGTACGATCACATATCTTGTCAATTATATCGATAATTAGATCATCAGTTATGATCAAGAAAGAAAATATACTGATTGAGTAAATTGTGATTTTTCTAAACCTGGGGTTCTTCCTCTCAAACCTTAACCATTGCTGCTGTGGAAACTTCCAACAAAACAAAAAACATAGAAAATATATTAAGTTTTAAATTTCCTTAAACGGGTGTTTTTTTTAAAGATAAAAGATAAAAGAAATTTATTCATTAAGTAGGCCGCTCGGGCACTTTTACACGTCAAGAATCTACCAGCGCTTCCCAAGAGGAGACAACTGCTGATAAGAAACGCCGCAAGAAACTCAGCAGTCATTTTTTAAACATAATATTTCATATTAGAATTACAATATATCATATAACATGCGTAGTTCGGCAGGAAAACATGAGAAAAATCTTACGGGACAGATCGACAGAGAAAAAGGAAAAAGAAAAAATAGAATCAACTACTTATGCGTTTATAAGATGGTGCAAGATGACCGCATTAAAGTTTCGATATATTTTCCTGCATCAACGGTGTCCCCTAGACAAGACAAAGCAGGATATTAGTTTACTTACCCCATTGGTCCATATTAGTACACTTAAAACCAAAATTTGCAAAATGTAACTTATCTACGAGTGTATGATTACCAGAATAAAATGATTCACTAAAATCTGACATCATGAGTCATTAGTGACATTACCGCTTACCGCCATGTCTCAAAACATTGCTAAAAGTAATTTAAACTTATTTCCTAATGTCTGTACGTGTATGCAATTGTGCAGCGATGAAGAAATCGCGATTTCCAAACGAATGACGACACGATAATGAGTGTGCGTACACGATCAAAGACTACGTCATGAATGTTTGCCGTCGTGAAATCGGCAATGTAGATATGGCAAAATCAATAGATCATTTAGCGGTAGACAAGCTAAAAGTAAGTAAAAGGATCCCAATGAAAGGTTGTAATCAATACCATAGGAAAGCAGACTTTTGTATGTCATTTAGTTCTTGGGATTCACGGGATTCTAGGGAATGTCGACGTATGCAGTTCTTAATATTGGAACACAGAACTATATCGGTACAAACCAATACTGGTATTGCATGCCCTACCTGGGACATACCTTCACGAGTAGGTGTAAGTGTGTTTGAAGAGCTAAGGATATGCTTTACATTCTAGGTCCAGAAGCCAAGATGACCCTAGAACAGCCAGCCGGAGAGATGTGGCAGAAGATCCGAGAGGAGCTGAATGAGAACGCAGACACCAAGGACCAAGATCTGGCACACATCAAGGAGTGGCTGAAGAAGGAGCCGCATCTACCTGATGAGTTCGGTAAGTTACTAAGGATAATAAGTAGATCTAACACAAATCGAAGTTCTATAGTGTTGGTTGGAAATCGTGGATTTGCCAAGCAGCTTTGTTCGTATTGTTGTATTTCAGTGAGGAGATAAGAGAACCAGTGCAATGACTAGCATAGAGGCATTCCATCTTAGTCTTCAGGGTTAGGTTAGGTTAGGTTAGATTGTAGTCTTGAGAAGGCAAATGCCTATGGGTCACAGATCCCACCTACAATCAGGTGGCTCGTGTGCTTGTGCACCTTCTCCAAGCAATAAGAAAAATACTTCCTGGATCTGAGTAAACTCATAACCACAAAAATTTCTTCATTATCAGATGACCAGCGCCTCATGACCTTCCTCCGCGGTTGCAAGTTCTCCCTAGAGAAGACCAAGCGTAAGCTGGACATGTACTTCACGATGCGAGCAGCTGTTCCTGAGTTCTTCACCAACCGGGATGCCTCTCGTCCTGAGCTCCAGGAGATCCTTAATATTGCGTAAGTTGACATTTATTGCTTAGACTTTGTCATTATAGGTATAGGTACCTAACCATGCAGTTATTTCCATCCAGTTAAATCCATTAGGTATTATGACTTATTAATTTTAGGCGTTCTGATACGTCCCCGATCGCATAAATAGAATTAGCTTCTAAAAGGTTTTTTAAACTAGTGAAAAGGCAAGGTTAAAAAGTGGTAATTAATTAAGTTAGTGCAATTGTTTTTGAAGTCAGCTTGCTTGACAAAATAGTCTTCTGCGCCCTCTATCGTGTAGCGACTTAGTTACGTACTACGCTACATACAAAACACTTAACATAGGTACGAGAGATGCTCAGAGAATACGCCATTTAACGAGAGATGGCGCTTTAATCAATAAGTCTATAAGTTACATTTGCTTCACTGATTTATCTATTTTATGCAGTAAGTTTCCTTGTTGTTATGTTTTTATACCTCATTTACCTACCAGGTAATAAATTAATGAAGTTATTTAAGCAATAATGATCGTTACATTCTTTTTTAAGTAAAGTCATGTTCCATTAAATAAAATTACAAACTAAAAGTGCCTAGGATACCCAATAACCCAACTGAATGAATCTGCGGTTAACGCCGGAATTGTGCATGTTCAGAAAAACATCTAAAATGGCAATAAAATGTAAGGAAATCCAAGTGCTGATCCAAACTCTCCCGCTGTTTTGTTAACTGATTGTGCGATCAGTTAGGTATCTTAACAAATTTTGCCTCCTCTATTGAACCTTGGAGTATCCACCATTAAACCTCACTCAAAACAACCCCTGGCGAGGAACCAAGGCTTCGAAATAGTCTCGTTTGTATGAAAAACGCACTCTGACCCGGTATTTTTTCTCCTGAGTGTATGTGAATGAATTGACGTAGGCAGATAACATCTTACTTAGTATTAATGCTAAAGACGTTCCTCTACACGTAATAATAGTAACTACAATATTTTCCTGCCATTTTCATAATGATTTTAATACTCTTCGTTTTATGTACTATCTGCATAAGAAAAACAGAAAACATTATTAAATATTATTACTACGTACTTATAAATACAAGTCTATTTTATCAGAAAGTAGTCTTTTGAGATATTACAAAGTCTTACTAAGATACAGTCGGCAACAAAGTCATATTGTCAGACACATATGTACAGTTAATCGCAAAGCAAAATTACAAAATAATGTAGAGGTATTTTTGATGATATTTTCTGACTGTACTCGTATAGCGGAAAGCGGAATAGTACAAGCGTTTAAATGTAATTGTCCTCTTAAATATCATGATGTTCTTATTGCTTCCACGTTCTTTGTAAGAGAGATAAATTGTTATAATAAATAACTTGTAATAGTATGAGATCCGAATAGGAGACCATTTGGTGCATTTCGCTGTTTATTCGATAAAAAATATTTTATAATCGAATTTAATATGCGAAGTAATATATGGCGGATAGTTAGGCTGAAAAATTTCAGTCCAGTATATAATGAATTAAAAAAATAAAAAATAAATTTGTTTAAAAAAAATGTTATTGCTTGTTTATTAGACAGATTACATACCTATAGAATATGCAAACGTTAGGTTAGGTTGACAATTTTTTCCCCGTCGAACTATTGGGTAGGCAGGTATAAACAGGTAAGTCGGTACTAAGTAATCGTTTGCACCAAACCTAACGTTTATAAGGGGTGCCCCTTGAAATCTCGACAAACTTTTCATCGAATTTCATTTCATCGAAAACGATTCATAGAATATTTAGTATACATATTATATCTTTTAGTATTATGGCTACATCGACTGTTCATTATAAATTATAACAATTATTAGAACATCGGTACAAGGATTTTTAAATGCTTAAAATACATTTCATAAACTATTCAAGAGATAATTACTATTACTGAAAACTAGTTTGAATTGCAACACATTGATATGTAAACAGAAGTTTGTTATGCGACAGAGTACAAATAGGTGCGACGACGAGCGCGCTTCGCTTAGGAGTGTGTTAGGTGAACTGCGGCCTAACAGAACCGATTTGTTATATTCCAAAATAAAAGATTGGACAATAAAGTATGAAATAAAAATGTGTCACATAAACTATCTAGTTAATAATATTTATAAACATTAAAAATCGGTGTTTTAAAAATACATAATTTAATTGTTCGATGTAAATAATATTCGATCAAATGTAAATAAGCGAAACGTTGACTTTGAACTGAAATTCTCTGAATATGTTCTATGGGCTTTATACTTTCGATTAGTATGTAATTTGTCTACTAAGAAAGAAGAAAACCTACCTATTATTACCGTATTAAATTTGATATATAAAATACTTTTTATCGAATAAACAGCCCGGAGCAAATCGTCCCCTGTTCGGATCATGGACCATAAGTACAGCTTAAAGATGTAGTATACTACAACGGAACCCTAAAATGGATAAAAAAGGTTTCGCTGTCCGTCCGTCTGTCACAATGCTATATCTTAAAATTAAATTAGTGTGAAGGCACCAAACAGCAGTGTTTGCATTGTTGTGTTCCGGTTTGGGGATAAGACAGCCGGTGTAATGACTAGCATAGAGGCATTCCATCTTAGTCCTCAGGGTTGGCAGCGCATTTGCAGTCTTAGGCTTGCAGTCTTGTGAATGCGAATGTCTATGGGTCACAGTTTCCACTTACCATCAGGTGGCCTGTGTGCTCGTATGCCTTCCCTATGCCATAAAAAAAAATACAATGTTGGACACTTTTAGCTGAAGGAGCCAATAATGAACACTTAACTTAGGAATATCTCAATTTAAATAAATAACCCTCTTATCTATCTCATGTGTCATAAGAATCAAGTGTCCATCATTGGCCCATATTCATTACTAGTTTCATCTATAGTTTTTTTTTCTTTTTCATAAACAATATTTCTTTCTGTTTGGAGTATACAATCTTTGTCCTGACGTACTATATTTTTAAACTCCTTGACCAAGTCAAAAGTATCCATGGTCATTGCTATATGTAAGATTAATAAAATATTGATTTTATTTTTTCAGGCAAATGCCCCCCCTCCCTGGTCTCACCCCCGATGGCCGCAGAGTTGTTATCATGAGAGGTAAGCGTTATTCTAGTGTTTAACGTAGATTTGAATTAACCGTCGGAATTGTTGGCCTACCATTTTGGGAACGTAAAGGACTATAAAATCAGAGATTTCTACAGTTAGTCATAGGGTCGTATTAATAAACTCATCTTGACTGTGAGGCCCGTCACAAGATTACGTCTAAGTAAACGCCAAACCATAGAACACTGTCATTTTTGACGCATCTCGAGACGAGCATTTGAGTTGAGATCAGTTTATTAATACGGGCCATAGAGACGTTAGCTTAGTTGGTAGTGACCAGTGCCTAGCGGTTCCAGGGTCGAATCCTGGTAAAGGCCGATATTTTTGTGATGAATGTTAAGTATTTGTCCTCTAGTCTTGGAAGTTTTCTATGCATTTAAGTATGTTTTTCGCGAGGTCTAGTAGTTATGTCAATTGGTATGAAATTGTCCCCTATTTTAGCCGACTAACCCAATGAGGATGATTTCGAGCGTGTTTGTATGTCCGTTCCACTGTGATGTTCTATAGCCTTAACGGCTTGACTGATTTTGAAGAGTGGGGTGTCGTCCGATTCGTTGGAGGTTGTAGAAGTGATAAAGGCTTAAATATATTACTCAAAGTAATGAGAATAAAAATAATAATGAGATTTTTTTTTGGCCTGGGTCGTTCTCACCCGCCACCAGCGGCGGGTGAGACACACCACACAGTCGCCGCGGGTGGCGGGTAAGAACGATCCAGGCCAGGCCTTAACAGGTTTCGATGACAATATAAAAAAATGTAAGGTTTTTTAAAGCTATTTTTTATTATTTGTGTTCTCGTACAACGTAACTTTGACTATATGCTTTGTCTTTGTCTAGACTTAAGTATTAAAATGCGTTAGTCATGTTAGGGTCCAGAGGTCAAATGAGTATTAAATCTCGTGTCTACCAGTTGTTTGTAACACCTGAGGATTTTTTAAGATTGTCTCAAAACATGTACACCGAAGATAAGACAAACAATAATTAAATCAATTATAATCATAGGTATTTATTTGTCATGTCAGCTGTCAACTGAACAATAACAAAACGTAATTGTATGGGAAAAAAAACTTTACCAAAACAAAATACAGTGCTGAATGACAATGATATCTTGACCTTTCTCCAGGAATGTTGTTAACCTCACTGAATCATGAAATAAACTGGGCAAGAGCATGTCGGACCATGCTCAGTGTAAGGTTCCAATTAAGCCGTTACTACACACTTAACTATGCCGTTGCAAAACTGTTATCCTAATACATCGACATAGGTCGCGGTCAGTTTACCAACACCGCAAATAAGTTTTCGGTAGTTATAAACATTTAAACCGTTTGTAACTCAAGAACTTAAGAAGTATACTTAGTCGTGATAGTATTCATATAAAATTCATTGTATGTGCTTTTATTTAAGGTATTTTTCAGATTTTTAGTATTTGTAGATTTGGCTGTAGGGTGGGGACTCTAACAAAAATTTGCGCTTTAAAACTTAATATTTCATATACGAATCCCCTAATCGAAAAAATGCAATTGAAAGATCTATCCAACGATACCCCACACTATAGGGTAGACGAAAAATTTACCACTTTGTTGGCGTGACTTATATAAGGTGCTAACAAATTAGTCACGGATATTTTAAGAGATAATAGATTACATTACATCAATTAACTTTTAACTGTAATTAAGGAACCTTTGTATATCATTTTATTGTTTTAATTTACCGAACAAAAAAAATATTATAATTAATCTTTAAAATAATCACCCTATTATGCACTTGTCAAGATGTTAAACACTGTCTGTCATATCACGTCATGACATTGACATTCAAGTATTTTAATTATCAACTTTTAAGAGGCCTTTTGAATGCTAGTTTAAAGAGGTTCTAGAATGTCTAAAGAGGTCTCATTTAATTATCTTATCAACAGGGTGTTTTAACGTAGCAAATTTGTTTCCTAGTTTTCTCCAAAAAAACATAAGAAAACCTATGATGTTTCATACTTAAATGTACTCCGAGAACCGAGTACTATCAGCTGTAAAAATATCCGTGACTAATTTGTTAGCACCTTATATGTATATTCATGCCAAATTACAGCTTTCTAGCACTAAGGGTATTTGAGCTAGGCTGCGGACGGACGGACATTGGCTAAACTATCATAAGTGTTCCTCATTAGACTACGGAAAAGTACAGAAAGGTCAACTTCAGTTGGCTCTTAAACAAGTTTTCAATGATGTTACTTGGAATACATGATCTAGAAAACTCCCAAAACTATATAAATAAATAAAATATCAAATACTTACATTAACTTAATCCCAAACTAAGCTCTAGCCTTGTACTATGGGTACTATAGACAACGATAAACTGACTTATATATAAAGTAATATATACTTAAATACATGGCAAAAATCCAAGACAACAAATCCGCAAGATTCGTAGCTAGGCAGGTTCACTACCAACTAAGCCAACGCGTTGTCATGTCATGAGTCATGACTAAACTAATACCATCTCTTCCTCAATCAGGATTAGACAAAGACATTCAGACCCCCAACATCGCTGATGCCTTCAAACTGGCTCTTATGCTGGGAGACATGCGGCTGAATGAGGAGAAGGAAGGTGTTGCAGGAGACATCTACATCCTGGACGCTTCCGTGGCCACCCCAGGACACCTTGCTAAGATCACGCCGACCGTCGTCAAGAAGTTCCTCGTTTGTGTACAGGTGTGTGATGATTTTTTATGACGTAGCAGAGGTAAATGAGCGTACAGGCCATCTTAAGTTTGCAATTTGAAGACCGCCATCTCGACACTTCAACCCACAAGACCGTTAATGCGGTATCCTTTAGCAAGTCCGAAGTTTAGTTTCCCATTTGTTTCATTTTGTCCTTAAACTTAAATTATTTATAAAATGATTGGATTAATTCAATAATGGAAAGCGACCAAGAAACTAAAGAATGATTCTTTAATTTTATTTGGCCATCATAATTCATATTAGTCAATTATTTTTAAAGAAAAAAATGATGATGATGATGATGATGGTGGTGATGATGATGATGATGACGACGACGATGATAATGATGATTATGATGATGATGATGATAAAAGATCCAAAGATGATGCTGGTGATAGTAATAGTGGTCATAAAGATAATAATGGTGGTGGTGATGATGGTTGTGATGATGACAATAATGATATAGATAATGACGATGTTACCGATGATGCTTAATTAATACATTATAATTATTAACAGGAAGCCTACCCCGTCAAGCTGAAGCAGGTCCACGTCATCAACGTCTCTCCTCTAGTGGACAAAATTGTCAACTTCGTCAAACCTTTCCTCAAGGAAAAGATCAGAGAAAGGGTATGCAACTTGTTATTATATCTTATTAGTCGAAGGCCGTCCTAAGACACACAAAAACTTTGTCGCCTCTAAAAACATTCATGATTGTTGTGCACTGCTAAGCCTCTTGATTCCATACCAGCCTAACTAGACGTTAGATCATCAATTAAGGTGTTAGTTGAATCACTACAGAACTTGCTGTTTTTACTATCAGCTTGGTTGATATAACTAATATCATTACAATTATTAATGTTTTGTCCACTAAGAGAAAATCTCTCTTTATATTTTTTGAGTGTGATAAGTAATAGCTTTTTTTATTATGTTTCAGATTTTCCTCCACTCCGATGTCAACGACCTCTACAAACACGTCCCTAAAGAAATGCTCCCGTCAGAATACGGCGGCAACTGCGGATCCATGAATGATTTACACAGTAAGTCAATAATTATAATTCCAACATGACTTTGACACCATGGCATGATCCCCCAGTGGAGTTCTTAGATATCCATCTGATGCTAATGATGATGATGATGATGATGATGATGTTCTGTGCCATCACTGACCGTCCATTGACGGCATAGGCTGCACTGACAGTAAGCGGTAAAAAGTTCCGGAAGAAACGCGTCCGCGGCCCTTTACATAGATGATTTCATTAAGGTTTTTTAAACGAAAGCGTTGAGATAGTTCTTATTTACTTGACAATAAAGGCGGCGATTTAAAAACGAAACGATAACATGTCAAAAGCAATGCGGTTTTAGCGCATAGAATAGAATAGAATAGAGCTGGCATTGCTAACGTGTGGCAAAAATGCATGGCCTAAACCCGAAACTTAGACAATAATAATTTGTTAAAATGAAAAAATACTTTATCTTGTCTAGGGGACACCGTTGATGTAGGAAAACATATCGAAACTTTTATTTGGTCGTCTTGCACCATCTTATATACACAAGTAGATGTTTTTTTTTCGTTTTCTCTCTCTATCTCTCTCCCAAGATTTTCACATGTTTTCCTGCAGAACTACGCATGTTATTTGATATTATATTTAATTTAATATTTATAGCTTTATATAATACTTACACTAAGTAGTACGTTTCTTCTCAGCAGGAGTCTTCTCTTGGGAAGCGCTGGTAAATTCTTGACGTGTATAAGTGCCCGTGTGCGGCCTACGTACTGAAAAGACTTTTATCTTTTTTATCTTTTTGTGTGAAGCCCGATTTACGTGGTCATGAACGGTAGACAGTGGCCGGAACAGTGGTGTAAACCGATCGAACAGTGGCGAGTCAAGTTGCCAAATATAATCACTTTCTATTTTTTTCACTCCACAGTCCTTGGACTGTCCACTGTCTGTGGTACATGCCACTATCCTTAACCAGTGTAAATCGGGCTTGAGCGACGGTGATCGACTATCAAGTGCATTCCGCTTGTTAATGTCGGTGTTGTCTTTAATGGCTATGAATAAAACCTGTCATTGATAGTTAAAAGAATCTTTTGTTCAACAAATGACCGTCATTTGGTAGTGTACCAGTCGCGAGGCGTTCGTACAAGCCGATTATTTACGGCTTTACCAAAAATTCCTATGCATAGAGTAGGTATACAAACAAAACGTAAAACCGACACACGCCATACATCTTTTTTTGCTCCGGCTTGTCTATTTATCGTGACGCTTTAAGTGTACATGTTGGTTAGGTATGATAAAATTAATAAAAAGCTTTGAAATAAGTAATTGACGTCAAATAATAAGGAAAACACAATGATGTCGCTGAGTTTTGACGTCAGTCCTTGTTTTTTTTTCAATTATTTCTGTAAAATGAATAGTAACGATTGATCGTACGGTGAACTATGATTTCCTCAACATTTTTTTTTGTAAGCCAATAATAATGTTGACAACTTTAGTGTCTTGCTTTTAATTGAACTTCAAACGAACAGCATGACAATAATAATGACATTCACAGTCAGAAAGTACACTCAACATTTTAATCGGGATGGTAAAACCAAAATAGAAGGATAGAGGAAAACAGAGATACCAAGAGGAACATATGTAGGTTATTTAAAATATAAAATAGACATATTAGTGTAGTACCGGTGTGTTTAATGAGTTACATTCAACGAAGGGGATTTCCTTAATGGAACTTCCTGGACTTTTGTTTCTAATTAATTACATTAATAATTTAAATTCAAATCCAAAAACATTTATTTCGACCAACTGGTATCATAGTTAATTTAGGTTAGTTACAATTTTTAAGCCTAAAGTTAACAATTAATAATGAAGAGTGAATTTAATGGAACTAAAGAGCTATATCACAGGTATCACTTATTGTTTGTGCGTTTCTTATAGCATCGTGATGTCTCAATTGGACATAAATATGGCAATGTATTGTAAAACCGCTAAAACCTAGTTCAATAGGCCAAGGAAATAATGGTACATAACAGTCCATTTAATTCCATTAAATTCAACCCTGAATTATTAATGTAACTACTTGGAAAAAAAGTCCAGGTAGTTCCACTTCGGAAAAAACTCTTTGTTGAATGTAGGTAACTATTAGGAATAAAAAGTCCAACTAGTACTATCAATAGAACTAATAATGGAACTACACTCAGGGGCAAAATTAGCAGAGCAGAGTTCGTTTTTCATACAAAAAACGAGGTTATTTTGAAGCCTTGGTCCTATGTCCTATGTATTTTTTTTCGTGTTCTCTGAATGAATTTACAAAGACAAGACGGCACTACTCGTAATATGCTACGAGAGCCTTAGGTAATTTGGATCCCTAAGCTTAAAATAGTTACACTATTGTCTTAGGTTGTAGTACCTGTAAAAATAGTTGTAAGTGTGGAAATAAATAAATAAATAAATAAATGTCTGGTGTTGCTAGAGTGAGGTTTAATAGTGATACTCCGAGTTTCAATAGAAGAGGTCCAAACTTCCTAAGATACTTAATTGATCGAACAGGCAGTTAAAACCACAGCGTGAGAGTTTGTGTCAGCGTTTGGATTTCTTAAATTTTATTGCCACTTTAGATGTTTTTCTGATCATGTAAAATTCAATCAGTTGGGTATGTTAGGCACTCTGGACGTCCTGTATTGATGCCTGGGGTATCCATCATCAGATTTCACTAGAAACCATCCCCAGGCATAGAACCAAGGGTTCAAAATAATCTCGTTTGTATGAAAAACGCACTCTCTGAGTGTAGTTGGAATAGACCAAAAATATGGGTAGGTTTAGGTTCAAATGGAAATTTCTCCACCGGCACGAGCATAGCTCTGATCAAGAGAAAAATCCAATGTACGAGTATGTAGTCCTTACGTGTAAACGGCAATTAAAAGGCAGCAGCTCCAAGTGAATGTTATTGTTTTTGTTCAAACGTTTTTTTCTTTTACAGACGCATGGGTAAAGAAAATGGATGAGTATAAAGATTGGTTTGCTGAGCATGAGAACATCAAGGCTGACGAATCTCTGAGGCCTGGAAAGCCGACGAACTACGACGAGCTATTTGGCATTGATGGCAGCTTCCGTCAGCTGGTCATTGACTAAAGTTGTAAAGTTACAGATAACGACGAAGAGACGATCTAACGGTGGAAATAAAATAAGTGACCGAATTGACAAAGACAACTTGTTTGATAATATTAGATTTGCTACAGTAGATATACAAATAAACTTTGTTATTAATGTAATTTGTGATGAATTTTTATTTGAGTCGACTAATAATACTTTTTTGGCACTTATTTTTTTATCATCGTCAAAAACATCACCTATATTTTAAATTGCTTAAGCACTAGAATGTTCTATGGAGATTTTTTGGATCGTTTTCATTTGTTTATGGCGTTACGTTTTTTAAACTAAATACTGCCAAATTCGGATTTTTTTATTCTAGATGCACACAATATTTATCAATATCTATTGAACGTTGATATTCAAAATATTGGCATTATATTGTAAAGCAACAATATTGTGTGTATCTTAGTTTAGCAGGATTTAGTATTAGTTCTCTTCTATCGCTTGTTTAGTTACCAGTATTTGTACGTTTGGTGCTCTTGTATTATCATGGACCAAATATTTTAGTGGACCAAAGCTTAAGGTCTTTGCTCAATGTCTGCGGTGATATGTTTGAAGATTGCTTTATTTACTTTAAGCATTTGAACCAATAAATATTCTTTTTTAAATGGTTTTTATTGATTATTACCTTTTTGAAAACCCGAAGCAAAAGGAGGGGTGTTATAAGTTTGACCGCTATGTGTGTGTATAGAGAGAGAAAAGGTGTGTCTGTGGCACCGTATTTCTTAAACGGGTGAATCGATTTGGATGCAGTTTTATTTTATTTGAAAGCCAATTTTCTAGTGGTTGGGCCGTTTAAGAGGTGTCGAGTCTTTTTTTTTTTTATGGCATAGGGAAGGCTGACGAGCACACAGGCCACCTGATAGTAAGTGGAAACTGTGACCCATAGACATTTGCATTCACAAGACTGCAAGCGTAAGACTGCAAATGCACTGCCAACCCTGAGCACTAAGATGGAATGACTATATGCTAGTCACTACACCGGCTGTCTTATCCCCAAACCGGAACACAACAATACGAATACTGCTGTTGGGCGGTAGGTTAATGGATAAGATGGTGGTAGCGATCCGGACGGCCCCCACAAGGTCCTACCACCCGCAAATAAGAAGGTCTGAAATAAGGGGTCTCCATATCCCTATCATATCGAGGGATTTCATCCATGTAATTCTTAAAATCTTAGAATTTATTTTCTAGGATCTAATTTGGGAAAGTCATCATTAAATAAGCCTTCGCCATATTTATGTAAGACTAATCCGCGTCCACATTATGACTAAAAATAATCTTGGCAGATCATTTTATGGAGCTCCACTTCATCTATTGCACGATTTTATCAAATGCTTCTGATGAAACCCTGATGTTTTTAGGATATTTTAAACATTACCTTAAGTTACGTGTCTAACCAAACTTATGTGGTGAGAAACGACTTGTTTTTTGCCGTTGTCGGGCAAACAGGCAGATAGCCAGATGGAGAGTGGTCACCGCCGCCTATGGACATTTTGCAATGCCGGAGGCGTCAACCAATGCGTTACCGGTTTCGAAGAAATGGATTTGTGTAAAAGTGTGGTCATTTGTAAGTCATACATTGTTAAGGTGAGCGGCCATTCGTAAAAGTGGTAAATTATGATAGAATTCTTCAAAATAAACATATTTTGCTATCTAAAGTGCATCAGAGCCGTTTGGTACCAACAACTGAATACTTAAATCTTTAATTCTGCGCTCCGATATTATTTAACGCCAGAAATTATATATATATATCTACGTGTATTGAGGTCCTTTAAATAACTTAGTAAAAATAAAACGTGACCGCAGATATTTTTTTGTCAATTTTTTAAAAGGCCTCATATGTAGCACATTATGAAAGTCTCAGAAGGAAGCTCATTCCAAATTCCAATAGAACGCACCAGAAACTTTCTAGAGAACCGGCACGTATTTATAAGTGCAGTGATTCAATAAAATGGGAATAAACATCCCGCCGATGATATGAAAATGATATGTAATGATACGTTTGTAGTTAAATCAATTTTGCAGCAGTTAGAGGTTCATAGGTTTTTTTTGAACCGTGATGGTTTTTAGGATAGACATTTACAATGTCAATACTACAAGCTCCGATTGGAATACACCCAGAAAGTACTCCAATTGGATTTTAATAGTATTACCGGTCTCTGTATTTTTGTTTGTAAATTCATCTGTTTCATTATAGCTATTCTTCTAATTAATCAATGGCTGTGACGCCTGTTACGGTTATTTGAAGATACTCCCATGGAGTTACATATATAAGTTTTTATTCGTAATTACTTGTAATTGGTTTTATGTGCATAAAAGAGTTTACATACCTACAAACATTAAGTCCATGAATATCACACGCGAGGATAATTGCCCCGAGTGGACTAAACAGAAGCATAGGGGTAGGGCCTTTGTAGCTTTTAGACAAATCTCTTGCGTTTCGCCGCAATTGAGTTAAAAGAGCAAAAGAGAAGTGGAACGGACGACCTATTATATAACAACTGAGCTGATATTTAGTCTACCGTGGAACTGTTCTGTAATGACGCAATTACAAAACAACGAAGACTCCAAGCAAAGATAAAGATAAAAACCAAGCTATAAAAAATAATTGTTGTTCACCAGTTATTGTTACTTGTCATATTTCATATATCATATTAGCATAGTCTATGACAAGTGACATAAGACTGCATAGAATATCCGGCATCTTGTAAAATCTAACATGACAGATGTGCCTAAAAGGCTGAACAAATAAATGCTTACAAATGAGTCGAGTTAAGTTTTTCTTTAAGATTTATTGCAATATATTCTGGAAACGTACAATTTAAATATGAAATATGACAAGTAAGTACAATACACACTTCTCTTTTGCCATTTTTACTCAATTGCGGCGAAACGCAAAAGGGTTATTATACTCAAATACTTAAATGTTTATTGCATTCTACAATGTGTTGGTAGTTCTGCCCTTCTAAATAAAAAGGCGTAATTTGTTGGTCAAAGTAAATTTAACCCCACAGCTTAAGAAATAAGGTCACTAATAAAAGCGCGGTTCTATGGGACATAAGCCCTTTTGTCTAAGGAGGGCAGAGTTTACACGCTAACTTAAGCTAATACAGTTATTAATATACTTATAACTGTGTTATATATCTATGTTCACTCGTAACTACTCACTCAACGACTCACCAATTTTGATAAATTATACACATTTGATTTGTCTTAATGGCACTGGATATTCGTGAAAAATCAAAATGGCGGATTTTAGGCTCTTCAATGTTTTTAACATATCGACTACAACATCAGAAAATGCAGTCGGTTTTGTAAAGCTTGGTTTTTATTTAATAATTAATTTATTATCATACAATAATTAATCGTAACTTCTTTTTATTTCTGTTATTTAAACTTCCACACAAAGGTTTTAACACTCATCAAACCGATGCAGTTTACATATATTTAGTATAGTGTTAAAAATCAATTATTAAAAAAAAATAGTTGGTTTGTTGAAGGTAATCTCAGAAACTCCAGATCCTATTATTTTTATTAAAATATAGCTACTTTATTCTTAAGCGAAATAAAACAGAATAAATTACATTGTATTCCAATATCAACTCGGGCTTAGTCGAGGGCAAACGCTACTCCGAAATAAATCAAATTGCCTACACAACGATGAGGCAAGTAAAGTCATCGAATTGCAAACAACCGGATGGAGTTGGTCCTATTGCAAAGTGAAGTAGAGCGTGCGCGATCGAATTAGAAGACGGTTTATTAACTATAAGAGCGTAACAAGACTTTTACAAAGGTTTTAACTTATATAAAAGTAACTCTAAATAAAAATAAATACAAACATACGACCTCACTTTATACCCTTTATTGGGGTAGGCAGAGCTACAGAATTACAAACAACTCTAACACAATAAGGCTAAGATGTTTACCAGCGTGTTAGTGACAGGTTGCAAGCCCGTCGCCTAACAGGACTACAAGCCTTTATTCCCTTTGTCGCCTCTTACGACATCCACGGGAAGACATGGAGTAGCACTATTCTAACCCGGCAACCACACGGGACTCACGGGAAATGATACATTTTCTATAATAAATTACCTGACGTAGTTTTAAAGTTACCCTTTCCAGCACTTAAAAACTACTTGAAAAAGTCTATGTCTTAAGTGTGTATGTCTTAAGGGTCGAGGATTATCTAACAGACAAAAATGCATGGCCTAAACCCGAAACTTAGTCGATAATAATTTGTTCAAATGCAAAAATGCTTTATCTTGTCTAGGGAAAACATATCATAACTTTTATTTGGTCGTCATGCACCGTCTTATATACACAAGTAGGTGTTTTTTTTTTCTCCCTCTATCTCTATCCCCAGATTTTTGGCATGTTTTCCTGTGAAATGTGTTTAAGAAATGACCGACTGCTGAGTTTCTTGTGGCGTTTCTTCTCAGCAGGAGTCTCCTCTTGGGAAGCGCTGGTAAATTCTTGACTGTATGTCTTCCGAAGTCGTCACTCATCATCATCAGCATCATCTAAATATATAAAAGGAGAAACTGACTGACTGACTGACTGACATATCAACGCACAGCCGAAACTACTGTACCTAGAAACTTGAAAATTGGTACAGGTGTTCCTTTCATGATGTAAGTGAGCACTAAGAAAGGATTTTCCGAAAATCGACCCCCAACGGGAAAAAAAGGGGGAGTACTGGGAAACTAATTCTACGCGTACGAAGTCGCGGGCGTCCGCTAGTCGGCCTATATCAGGCCACTACTGGACGTAGGCCTGACCTAATGTGCGACATTTCACCCTCGCCTTCGCATCCAAGATCTGCCAGCAGCGTCTCGCAAATTATCACTCCATCTCGCCGTCCCACACAACGTTTGCCTACTTTTGTATGTCTTAACAACAACACGTATGAATTATTTTTCTATTTAGAGGAAAATCTGCTTGAAGATGTTATTGTCATTAGAGATGCCAAGTCATTTGTAATTGATAGGAAACTCAACCTTATTGCTGTAGAATGTCAGATTGACTTTGGAACTAAGGTGGGTATTTACATTATAACGATTCTCTTTTTGCGTTGAAGATTAAATAATATTGGTAATTTGGAAAAGCCCGGGGTGTATTTATATACGATAGTTGTACGAGTTCGAAGCCTACAGAAAATACTAGCTTAGAGGTTTCATCTTAAGACTGCAAATGTCCTAGCTGGTAATGTGTCATCATCATCATCATGTCAGCCGAAAGACGTCCACTGCTGGACAATCTGGACATAGGCCTCCCCATAGGCTTTCCACTCAGACCGGTCTTGTGCTTTTCGCATCCATCGCGGTCCCGCGATCCTGACGAGGTCGTCACTCCATCTTGTTGGAGGCCTACCTACAGCTCGTCTTCCGGTCCGCGGACGCCACTTCACCTTCTGACCCCATCGGCCATCAGTCCTGCGAGCAATGTGCCCCGCCCACTGCCACTTCAATTTAGCTATTCTTAGGGCTATGTCGGTAACCTTAGTTCTACTGCGGATATCATCATTTCTGATTCTATCACGCAGAGAAACCCCGAGCATAGCCCTCTCCATAGCCCTCTGAGTGACTTTGAGCTTCCTTATGAGGCCCATTGTTAGCGCCCACGTCTCAGATCCGTAAGTCATGACCGGCAACACACACTGGTAATGTGTAGGTTTCTTTTATTATTCTAAAAAGGAACCCTAAAACCTCGGTAGACTCATAAACTATCGTTGTCATAGTCCGCTGCGTTTTGCTGCGTGCGAAGAGTTGGGTAATTTGACAGTTTCAACACTTGCCCTCAAAGCCTTGCGTCATTAGACTTCGGATGGAAGAAATTTTGGACATTATTAAAAGAAAAACCTATTAAAAAACCCATTGCGCAGGCCGAGATTCTAGGCGGTTTAAGCCATTGACCTGTTATCGTATTGTCAATGCTGTTAGCTCTTACTTACTTGACATTGGTTGACTAAGGTTATCGACGTAGCCCATCGAATTAGCAGTTTGAAGTGGCAGTGGGCCGGCCACGTGTGCCGCAGAACGGATAACCGCTGGAGCTATCGTGTTCTTGAGTGGAGACCGCGGATCGGCACGGCAGTGTAGGACGCCCTCAGACTAGGTGGAGCGACGATCTTCGCAAGGTGGCTGGCAGAAGCTGGATGGAGAGGCCTACGTCCAGCAGTGGACTAATATAGGCTGATGATGATGATGATGATGACTTGACATTAATGGCGGCCGAGTCAAAAACATTACCATAACAGGGCAAATATGATATGATTTTTACCGCCTAGTAATCAAGTGGATCCGTAAATGAAATAAAAGTGTTAACTGATTTTACTGTTTACTTTGATAATTAACTGAGATTGCAGTGGAAATAAATGCTTTTCAAAGTATTTTGTTGTGTGAAATAGGAGGTATTCATCATGCTTCCTAAATAAGCTTGTCAGTGGATACTGCTTGCTGAAAAAACGAGAAAAATACTACGACTTACTATGTTGATGACTCATAGTAGGATATCCCAATAGGAGACGATTTACACCGGGCTGTTTATTCGATTAAAAGTATTTTACATCAAATTTAATATGCTAAGATAATATTACGGCGAATAGGTAGAAAAAAATCAGACCAGTTAAGATTAATTAAAAATTTAAAAATTAACATTGTTTTAAAAAATGCCAATGCTTGATGACGAGTAAATTACCAATCGAAAGTACGAAGCCTATAGAATATGCAAACCTGCATCCTGTAGAGTAGGCAAGTATAAACAGGTAAGGCGGTACTTATAATTTGCACCAAACCTAACGTTTACATATTCTACAGGCTTCATACTTTCGATTAGTATGTAATTTGTCTATTAAAACAAGCATTTACAATTTAAAAAACTTTTTTTTTAAATGGTTTAAGTACTGGAACTAAATTTTTCAGCCTACGTATTCGCCACATATTATTTAGCGTATTAAATATGATATACAATACTTTTCATCGAATAAACAGCCGGTGAAAATGGTCTCTTATTCGTATCTTATAGACCATCAATAATCCCTCCTTCATAAGCGCACTATAAACCTTTTTTAGTTAAATTTTGCGCTTTCCCTTTCAACTAGAATGACAATTACAGATAAAGACAAAGCAAACTTCAAGCGTACTACAACAACACAACAAGGCACACACTGATGGCTTTGCGGCCATTATGCGCAAAAGGGTTGCATCCCTTGTGCGGAGGATTCGGGGCAGCCCGAACAGCAAACTCTGCACCATTGCCGACCAATTCCAGGGTCGATATCAGGAGCACTGGAATAATATGCACTGCTTGTATTAAAATTGACATGTGTTTTTATTATTATTTATTATTTTCTGTACTAACACTAGACTTAAGCCAACTATGTAACTAACAAATATGGACATGTTTCTGAAATAAATTATTTGAATTTGAATTTTGAATTTGAATTTAGCTATTGCGCGTTTGTGATTACAAGAGTGTATCTTTACTGATGACTCGGCTGGTTGGTAGTGAGTAGTGACCTTACCTACGAAGCTAGTGGTACCAAGTTCGATTACTTAGATCAGTATTACTTATTTATATCTCTTTAAATCTACGATTTTTGGTGTCTAGTAAAAATAGTATTAGCGGCGGTAGGGGCGGTTTCTGTAGGAGAATGTATCGAAACTTTGTATGTGGTGGTTGTCTTGCACTGCCATAGGAAAGTTTTTTTTTTAAAAAAAATTTTATTTTTTTATTTACTACTTATTACTACCCTATGAAAATTCTTAGTTTTGACACATTTTCCTGCTCAAGCTACGCTTGAATGTTTTTTATTTTTATTTTTATTTTATGTTAAATTCATTGTTTTATATCATGCTAGGTTAAGCTTTATAATTGTATAATATCATAAGTAGCATATAAAAAAACGACTGACTGCTGAGTTTCTTGCGGCGTTTCTTCTCAGCAGTGGTCTCTTGCGAAGCGCTGGTAGATTTTGTCGTGTAAAAGTGCCCGTGCGGCCTACTTACTGAATAAACTTTCTTTTTTTTTTTTATCTTTTGTACAAGCCTATCTTAGAGCTTAGTTAAAGACTATGTTTATTAGTATAAGATTGTCCCTTGATAGGTATATATATATTTAGTAGCTTCTGGCCGGGACTTCGGGTAGAATTAGTTATTCAGCCATCCCGTGTTGGGAATTTCTATTATCGTTATTCCCTCGGAAACAGTTGAAATTTCCAGGGTGAAAGGTAGACTTTGTGTCAATCCAGGGTATAAGCTATGTCCATTCCAAAATGCCTCCAAATTAGTCTAGATGTTGCAGCGTGCATGAGTAACAAACTACAAAAACTTTCGTTTTATATTTGTTTTTATAGAGGCATCTTATTCCTGAGGGTTGCTTCAATCTTAAGATTGCATTATAGCCCAGGGTCTCAGAGCCCTCTTGCGTTACCAGGTGACCTGTGACCTCTCCTGCCTTCTCCGAGCCAATAAACATAAGGCCGGTATCCAAGGATTTGTGTTGTTGATTTATGCGTACACACGTTTCCCTTTTACTTCTAAACATAACTATTTAGACATAGACACAGTTGCGTGGTTCGTCCAGCTTCAGCAGCTGTTCCAGGGTGTAGAACTAAGGACACATCTCAGTGCATTAATACAATGAAGTAGCAATGTACAGGGCACATAATATAGCTTGAAGAACTGACCGCCGTTGGTGCAGAAAAGTTCGTGAGTGGAGACCACGACCTGGCCAGTGCAGCGTTGGATGAGCAACTTGCACTATGAATGCAATGATGATGACCTAATAAAGGTGGTTAATTACTGCACTAAATACTGACCTTTTTGAGATTCCTGGGAGCTCGCGCTCGGAGTATACTAATATTAAGTAATATTACTGTTTTGTCTCATTTTATAGTTTTAATCACTAGTATTATTAGCACAGATTATTAGACTAATACGCTTTGAGAAATGGGCCCATGGTGTGCAGGTAAGATTATTTTAAGAAAATTCTTAGAGAGAATTTCGCATTAGAAACGTGTACATTTTAAGTGTACTTATTTTAATTTAGTGGTGGACCTTGTGCAGGGTCCGCCCGGATGCTACCACCATCTTATCCATTAACCCACGCAGTGTTCGCATTGCTGTTTTATGAATGCTGTTTTTCATTGGTGAAATTACTGGCATAGAGGCATTCTATCTCAGTCCTCAGGGTCAGCAACGCAATTGAAGTCTTAGGATTGCAGTCTTGTGCTTGTAGTCTTGAGATTTCAAATGTGTATGGGTCTCAGATCCCACGTACCATCAGGTGGCCTGAGTGCTCGCATGCCTTCTCATTGCCATAAAAAAAAGTTTCTCTTCAGAGCAATGCTAATAAGCAAAACAAATAAGTCAGGAAGAACTTTCATTTGTTGAGTACTGAGTTTTCGTGTTCATAAAAGTAATGGTCCACCGTACCTTTGTGAAATAATTGATAATAGTACGGTAATGGTAAAATTGCCACTGGAAGGTCAAGTGTGGTAACGTGGCCTCGCAGTGGTCCCTCTAATGTGTAACTCAACATCAATGACGTAAATGTAATGAACTATAGTGAAGAGCAATGAAATCGGGTCACTTTGTATTGAATTATCATAAAACATGTGTATTTTGTATGACTAAGTACCTACGTAGGCGTTGTTGGTCAATACGGGTTATTTTCTAAAGTGCGTAATGCCAAAAAAAATGTATTCACCGACGGTTTATATAATTATGTATGTGTAAGGGTTTTTAATTTTAACATATTGCAATATTTGATTAATTTGATCGAATCCCTGGTTAAATTGGTCCTTGGTTTAATTAGTTGGTATTTAGAGGTTGACAACTTCTTCAATCGATTTTCATGATCGTTTTATGCAATTCTCCTAAGCCGCAAAGGGCGGAAAAAAATAATAGTCAATATTATTAATTATGATTGATCCGAATAGGAGATGATTTGCACCGGGCTATTTATTCGATGAAAAGTATTTTATATCAAATTTAATATGCTAAGTAATAAATGGCAAATAAACAGGCTGAAAAATTTCAGTCCAGTGCTTCATAAAAAATAATTGCATATTTAATAGCTTGTTTAATAGACAAATTACATACTAATCGAAAGTATTAGGTTTGGTGCAAATTATTAGTACCGACTTACCTGTTTATACGTGCCTAAGTGCCTACCGAATCGTTTGACGGGAAAAAAATAGTCTACCTAACGTTTGCATATTCAATAGGCCTTATACTTTCCATTAAAAGGTGCAAATCGTCCGCTATTCGGATATCCTACTATTAGTGTTTGACATAACATGACAGAAAAGTTAGTTATTGTTCGTAGGTAAAAAAAAAAAACATTGAAAATCTGCTCCTACTAAGAGGTCAATTTGTGCAACCTGTCAATATTGACCTTGAAACTACACATTTTCATTCTTTACAATATAATATACCGAAGCGATGCCTGCAATTATTTATCATACCGATGTGAAACACCCTAATTTGTGTATATTTCACTCTTCTTGCTCCTAATTTAAAAGATCATTTAAAAAAACATGTGTATCTTTGCGAAGAAGCGTACATACATACCGACGGCGGGAATAAGTGACTTGGTTTCATACTATGTAGAGATGCCACGAACTATGAGCACTGCTTTGCTGATAGAAGCACAAGGAAGGAAATTTTATTCTTCAGTTTCAAAATAATTAGGGAAAATGTAGTGCCCATAAAGTTACGGGAAAAAGCTAATTAGTGATGTGTTGGGCACAAAATCCACATTGAAAATAAATTCACTACTACAAGTTGAATATAATAAACTTTTATCGTCGACCTGCTTCGCTATTGCCTAATGCATTCGGCTTCAAAGCGGGACAATTGTTTCCATTTTGTATGCAGACATGCCTTGCCTTCGATTTTCAAAATCAAAACGGACAGTAATGGCGGCTGACGTCAAAACAATACCGTAACAGGTCAAATACGATATGGTTTTTAGAGGTGGGAATAGAGGCGCTGGGCTACATGCGGCATATAACATTATAGTTCTAAGTTCAAGTGTGAGTTGCAAAATAATTTTAGACTAAAAATACCTATACAAGAACCGGGTGCATGTCGGACCATGCTCAGTGTAGGCTTCCGACACCGTTACTACAAACCCAAAGAATGAATTCCAAACAAAATATCAACAAATGTATTTAATTATTTTGGTATTTTTCTGTAAAATATACGTAATAATAAACATTATCACCAAATTTCAAGTTCATAGGTCTATGGGAAGTTAAAATAAGCTGACTTTGGTGGCTTCTCATTCCCTTGCCGTCCAATATTTTTTAAAACAATATACATTATTTATTTACTTCAACAACGACATCCCATTTGATTGCGAACGACAAAAAAAAATGTCACGCCCCCCTTTAGAAGTAGGTAACATTAAAAATATTATTTCACAATTTGTCGGGCTTTGAATTAATAAGATGCACTGTGAAAATTTGAATACTAAGCTTTAACCGTTTGACCGTAAAACTTGTGTGACAGACGATGATGGTCAGACAGACGGACACGTGAGTGACAGAAATGAGCCCTATTGCAGTCACTCACGTGTCCGTCTGGCTGTCCGTTTGGTTCCTCCGATTGTTAGTTGATGCGTATTTTAAGGAATACCTATATTTTTTTAAAACGTTTGAACAAAGAGCTAAGTGTCCATAATAGGGATTGCCGTTCTGCATTATTAAGTTTTTGAAATATTTATCTATTTCGGATATTTCGACAAAAGTATATTTAACCTTTGTTTGACTTTCGTTTTCGGCTTGAAGCCCTCCTAGGACCCTCTTACGGGTGGTGAGGCGAAATCCGCTTGAAATAATATGTTTTAATGCACTATTACAATCACTTTTTATACTTAATTAGATACTTATCATTTATTTGTATGTTATTTACTAGAAAATGCCATTCCAACTTTAAAATATTCATGTCATCCATAAAATATCTGCTAAATAAATAAGGATATTAAAACAAAACTATTGGGTCAAATACAAAATTAACGAAATTGGTCTCTTAAAATTACCTACCTATTATTTTTAATTAGAATGTAAAAACCGTGACTTATTTTTTTTGGTCTATGCTAATTGCTTTTTTTTACTTATTAGTCTAACCGCCTGTTTCACAATCGACAAGTAAATCATATTTGACAGATAAATTTAGCACCTTCTCTGTCTTACACTTGAAAATAGAGAGAGCCAACTTTAAATGACAGATAAAGCTTGTAGTTTGTGAAACAGGCCCTATGTGTTTATTATTATAGGGCCAAATAATCTGAAAGGAGCAGGTTGAGTTTGGCGCATTTTTCTCATGGTGTTGCAACGTGGAACTTACAAGGCCTGCTGGTGCCGCGGATATAAGTTAGGGCGCATACACACGCAATATGTAAGGTTGGGAAAAAAATATCACGTGAATAGGTGGAACTACAATAAAATTCTGGGACCTAGTTCAAAAGAGTATAAGTCCACTTAACTCGTAATAAAAAAGCCCTTTTTCACTGGAATCCCAGTTTTTTTTTTTATTAGTTATCAATGTCGTAAGTAATTAAATAGATGATTGTAAACTCCCAATATTATAGCGAATCTTACTTTCAGAACTGATATCTTTTAAAAGGCTAATCCGAACTCCCAAGCGAATCCTTTATTCGTTTGGGAGTTACAATTCCAAAGACAGATAAATATACAATTTCACACAAATTGACAAATACTATCAGTACTAGACATCGATAAATATACTTAAAATACATTTAAAACCATATTCGTAATTGTCACACAAATATTTGCCTATACTGGCAATCGAACCCAAGACCGTAAACTTTGTAGGCAAGGTCACTCTCAACTAGGCATAATGCATTGTCTAAATAGATATACAGATACACATCTTCTTTCGTCGGGCGTTTAAAAGTAACAATCAAAATCTTTTTTTAAGTAATAAACATCCATATTGTACTCCATCTTAATATAACCTATAACTTCTTTTATACCTATTTGTCCATCCACATCTAAATGTTAAGTAAAATAGCGTCTAACCTTACTTAAATAATTTCGTAACAAAATCAACCTACGTAACAGCGAAAAGGGGTATAGACGCAGCTTTACTTCCACTATCTGTGGCACACTTCATTTACCTTCATTAGTTGCCCAAGCGACGCGGCCCAGTGCGGTTCGATAGAGGAAACAGCGAGCGCGCCGAGAGATTTCGTAACGACGTTCGATTTTTAAAACGGCTTGAGGACACCCGGTTGAGAAAGTAAGTCAAGTTTATTTTTTATTTTTATGGAGGTGTTCTTTATTTGAAAATTTTGCGTGTTTTTCGGGAATTAAATAAAATGAATTTAATTTATTTTACTTACGCTGTTTTATAAGTTTTTTCTACAAATGAATGGTTGTGTTTGACTCGAAATTTAATCCAAAATGAAACATAACATGAATAGGTCGTTTTATTATTAGGAAATAAATTAATTTAAAATTGAAAGTTTCAGATACTTTTGTAATCTTGTTTTTTTAAGTAGAAATCTATTTTTTCCGAAATTAACCAAAAAAATATCTTTATTGGTACTAGGGCCGCTAAATAAAATATCTAAAACATGTTGCTCCTGGGGCTCTATAATTCTGGAGTCATATTGAAACAGGGTATAAGTCGATTTAACTCTTACGGAAAAAGGAATACTAGACTTAAAACCTTTCACATCTTCAGGAGAGTTATGCCCTTTTTCACTATTGTTGTTGTTATTGTGTTGCCAACGTTATCCTAGAGGCTCTGGATCTTGACTAACCACCATTACCTGCTAGAAAGGTACTAAGTATAAGCAAGCACAAAATTTCACTAAAATCAATTTAGCGGTGTAGCTTTAAAAGCAAACAAAACCAACGTACTTACAGAGTAAATTTCGCTACCGTAAACCCACACAACTAACTATCGATCTATCATCCTAAAAACAATAAACAAAATTTTCTCTTTACTTTATTGTAAAAACTAGCTTCTGCCCGCGACTTCGTCCGAACTTTTAATTTTTTCCGCGATGGAAAGAAGCCTATGCGTAAATCCAGGGTATACTCGTAAGCTATCTCCATTCCAAAGGAGATCGGCAAATATCCATAGAGTCTTGGGCCCAACCGTTACACTAATGATTTTTAGGCCGTATTGTAGATCACTATGTAGGATATTTACAGGATAAAAATTATGGGCCTGGTCTTTGGAAAAGCAGAGATATGGACGGTTCTCCATATGAACCAAAGTAAGTAGTTAAAAAAGACTTCGATGAATACTTCTGATAAGTTATATTTAAAAAAGCATCAAATAATCATGGTATAGATGTTAAGCATATGCAACATGATATTATTATAAGAACATGAATAAAAATTCCAAGGGCTACAATATGGTTCAGAGGAGCAACCCACTGTTGTACAAGTGTAAGGATTGCCTCGTCTTCCAAAAGATGCATGCCTATAGCATTATTGCGTGTAATATCAATTCCACAGTTTATACAATGTTCCATCTTGTTAAAGGACAAATAAAACACCAGTAATCACAAATCACCACAATGCAATGTAAAGAACACAAAACGAAGCGAATGCCACTGACATTTATAATTATTATGTTATGGAGGGTACTTCTACTCTCTTTTTTTTTAAATGTCCTACTACGGCGTATTACGGTAAACAGAAATCAACAATGTTATTTATTAATGTTATATTTTAAATCCCATAGAAAAAAAGTCTGATACTTCACAAAGAGTACTTAAAAAATACATCATTAATTATTGTTTTAGTTAAATTCCTGTAACGGCTAGGCCCACTTTCGCCTATCTCCTTTCATCCTAATCCGTCGAGCTGTTGCAGCGTGAAAGACTAAAACACTAACACACACATAAAACATTTCGCATTTATAATAAATTATTTGAGATAATAGCAAAACAATGATCTTAACCTAACAATATACCTACTCGAATTCACGCTGGAAATTGACTAACATCAATTTTACAGACTACAGTAAAGCGATGTAAATATATTAATTATCCTCTATAACTTCCTTTATCTTTTAATTATGTTTTCTACAAAGTTGGTCACTATTTAAATGCCTAGTAAATGGTTTTAATTTTAACACTTACTTCGCGAAATTAATATTGAGTTAATCAGATAACCTTTCCAGCGTCGATACTTGTACAGCCAACAAGATAACGTGATAAGGAAAATTGGAGTATTGTTATAATTAGGACTATAGTTTTTGGTCTGTAATTATTAATTTATATAAAATAAATAATAATATTGATGACCCTAATTGTCGCACGATATTTTTGTTAATGAATTTTAAGTCACGTTTGTAACAGTAGTTGTTTTTTTCCAATTTAGTTCTTAATACCTACTAGCTTTAACTAGCGACAAGTGCGTGATATTCTAATTATTATTAATAATAAAACCTCATCAAATCCCAAATAACAAATGTCAATCATTGTCACGGTTGAATTAAAAATAAATTTACAAACACAGCTTGAAACAATACATTGATGGCTGTCAAATATTCACAATTTCGTAGCGTGAATAATTGTTTCCTTTCATGAATAATTAAATACATAACCGCTATAGTTTATTTCCTTAAAACATCTAAATAGTCTGTCCTCCAACTAAAGTACACACCGACTTCTAAGGAAAGTTGCTAAACCTTTGCGTCGACCAGCTTTGAATTTAGAACAACATTCTATTATGGTGAAATATCCTACGAGCGAATAGAAGGCACGAAAGGAAATCCGTAACACTATAATTTTCGCATAAAGTCTACGCTTGCGTCAATAATTGACGTTTGAATTTAGATCATAACTTGAGAGATCGAGCGTAGCTCGGGCTTAAAACGAATTTTCCCGAAGATGAAACTTGGCAGATCGAAGTTTCGCCTTCATAAATCCTTAGAGCTGTTCTCGAGAACTTTGACGAGAAATATGACAAATAAATTCGTGTTTTATACAGTATTTTATTTAAGTGGTTTAAAGGTGTATGTGTTGGAGATATAAAATAATTACTATCAATAAGCCTTTCGATCTGTATACACTGTCTAGGTACATGTCTTATTGTCAGAAACTGTGTACATTAGGTCACATAATAATAAAAGGTCCACAAGTTTGCCCATTTCGGGCGTACAAGAGCAAGTAAACATTTTATATTAAAACAGTCTTAACCAGGTATACATCTGAAATACTCATTTAAATCATAGAAAGTTTTCATTGATAGCCATTTTTTAAGCTTTGTCTTAAATCTCTCCCATCTAGCGATTTAATATGTTCAGGCAAATGGGTAATTTTTTTAATTTCAGATAACAATGCGCTCTTAATGAGTATAAAGCTGGAAGGTCTAACTATACATGATACATCGTATCTATATTGGGATCGGATATTATTTCTAAAGTAACATTTTTAGGGTTCCGTAGCCAAATGGCAAAAAACGGAACCTTATAGATTCGTCATGTCTGTCCGTCCGTATGTCACAGCCACTTTATTCCGTAACTATAAGAGCTATACTATGGAAACTTTGTAAGTAGATGTATTCGGTGAACCGCATTAAGATTTTTATACAAAAATAGAAAAAAAAACAATAATTTTTTGGGGTTCCCCATACTTAGAACTGAAACTCATTATTTTTTTTCGTCAAACCCATAAGTGTGGGGTATCTATGGATAGGTCTTCAAAAATGATATTGAGGTTTCTAATATACATTTTTTCTAAACTGAATAGTTTGCCCGTAACTTCTAAAATAAGGGAATGATAAATGTAAAAATAATATATGATGTACATTACCATGCAAACTTCCACCGAAAATTGGTTTGAACGAGATAAATCGTAAACCGCATTTTACCTTTCATTCAATCAACTCCAATATAATAAAGAATAAAGAAAAACATTTATTTAGATTTATAGTGGTACGGAACCCTACGTGCGCGAGTCCGACTCGCACTTGGCCGGTTTTTTATAAATATTTCATTTTTGTCTTTAACAAATAAACAAATTTGTTGTATATAGATGTTTCTTGATTCTGAAACCACATTGCTTTGCTCCGACGATCTATCCAATCACATTGATGCTGTCCCGCAGTTTCAACAGATGTTAATATAAAAAAATATATGGTTAAAACTGTAAACTACGAGTACAAAAGAAATGGAAAGAATCAATTTTTTTTTGTTTCCTCTTCAAAACCATATTACATTTGACATGTTATGTTATCGTATTATGTTAAATTCGCCATTACTCTCAAGTAAATAAGAGCTATCATAACAATGACATTACTAATAACAAGTCAAAAGCAATGTGGTATTACCAAGTGGAATAGAGACCAAGCCGACTTTTACTTGCGCTATAGTTTCCTTTGGTCTTGTTTTTCTCCGGTTCGTGTTTGAGTTTACGTCAAACCGCTTCAAAGATAAACATCTCTAGACTTGTCTCGCTGTTGGGTAATTATACTTTACAGGAAATAGGTATAGTTATGTACACATTTACTTGACGATATCCTTTACTGCATTATTTAGTTAAGATGTTAGTTAATACTAAAAGATTGTGGCAATAGCCCTCAAGAGCTCAAACAGTTTTAGATCGAACGATGTTAAATGGTAATCAATGTTAACCGACTGTTAGTTAAGTGGCTGGTGAAATTCGAAATTATTCATCATCATCATCATGTCAGCCGAAAGACGTCCACTGCTGGACATAGGCCTCCCCCAAGGCTTTCCACTCAGACCGGTCTTGTGCTTTTCGCATCCACCGCGGTCCCGCGATCCTGACGAGGTCGTCACTCCATCTTGTTGGAGGCCTACCTACAGCTCGTCTTCCGGTCCGCGGACGCCACTCCAGAACCTTTTGACCATCGGCCATAAGTCCTGCGAGCAATATGCCCCGCCCACTGCCACTTTAGTTGAGCTATTCTTCGGGCTATGTCAGTAACCTTAGTTCTACTGCGGATATCATCATTTGATTTTGATGATTCTATCACGCAAAGAAACCGCGAGCATAGCCGAAATTATTGGTTATCCATAAACAATAAAACCAGTTAAATAGGTCCAACTTTGAGAAAGAGGTCACTCGTCGAATTCGACTCGGCGGCAAGGTTCGGGAAGCATTGCAGCACCTTTCGGCCAAATTACCGCACTGTTTGAAGTCAAAAGTCTTTGACCAGTGTGTGTTGCCAGTGATGACTTACGGATCTGAGAAGTGGGCGCTAGCAATGGGCCTCAGGAAGCTCAAAGTCACTCAGAGGGCTATGCTCGGGGTTTCTTTGCGTGATAGAATCATCAAAATCAAATGATGATATCTGCAGTAGAGGGTCAGAAGGTTCTGGAGCGGCGTCCGTGGACTGAGAGACGAGCTGTAGGTAGGTCTCCAACAAGATGGAGTGACGACCTCGTAAGGATCGCGGGAGCGCGGTGGATGTGAAAAGCACAAGACCGGTCTGAGTGGAGAGCCTTGGGGGAGGCCTATGTCAAGCAGTGGACGTCTTTCGGCTGACATGATGATGATGATGAAACAATAAAACTATTTTCGTTAAGTTATCGCTTGACAGTGGCGGCCGAGTCGAATACAATTGAGTGCGGTTTCAGTCGTGCTTTATTAATTATCCTCTCGTAGTAAAAGCGATGCGCCATTCATGTTTTGACGTAAGAAATAATAAGCACATAGTTAAGGATGACGTGCAAACTGAATTGGTAAGGTGGCAGAGTATACAAACATGTAAACATGTTGTCATTCTTAGACTGTCAGAATATTCTAATAATATTTTGTAATTGACCTTGACCTTACGATTTAACACAAACGTGATTTTATGCAAAGGTATTGCATTTTTTTAATATGCATTGAATTTTAATTGTTTGCATACTTTAAAATGTTTTCTTTCTTTCGAAATTCCTAACAATATTTCTCCTAATGCTTTTTTCTCCGAATTATTCATTGTCCTAAACTGGTTTTTAGCTAAGTTAGATAACTTTTTAAGCTTTCCAAATCGTCACCTCACCGCACCGCTACTAAGCCCCGCATCATTATATACAACATCGACATAATAACTTTGTGCTTGCGCGTGCGATGATGACGCAGAACGCTGCACGCGCCGACTCTGTGTAAGCGGATAATACGTCCGACGCGTCGCGCGACGCCATGAGGCACGTCACGCGCAACGCTCAAAAAGCCCCACGTGCGTGACAAACCTTGTTCACAATCATTAGGGTGCCGGGTGGTGGGTTTGGGATGCCGTGTGGTCGCCGGCTTAGAATAGTGCCACTCCATATCTTCCAGTGAAAGTCATTAGAGGCGACTGAGGGAATATAGGCTCGTAGTACTTAAGGGCGATGGGCTTGCAACCTGTCACTAATATTACTATTATTACTTATAGAATTAACAACACGTTATTAGTTGGTAATTCTGTAGCTCTACCTACCCCACTCTGGGATGAAGGCGATAAGGGTATGTATGTATGAATGTGTATTAGGGTGTTTCACATTTGTATGGAATAAAATGACATGTTTTTGCAGGCTTTGTTCATGTCGTAAGTTATTTCAAGGTGAAAGAATAACATTTAGGAGTTGCATTAATTGGCCACATATGCTACAATAGATTTTCAATGTTTTATGAATTTTCCAAAAACAACAAACAACTAATTTTCAAGTCAACTTCCGAATAGGAGATGATTTTATATCAAATTTTAATATGTTCGCTGCTTCGGAGAATTGTATTATGATGAAAATTAATTCAAAAAGTGGTCAAAGTGTGCAAACTTTAAATACCAAATAACCAGTTGAGTTGTTTAGTTTCTTTATCAATAAAAATATTACAATATAAATTGAATAAGAATAAGAATAAGAATAAGAAGTATTTATTGTCACCCAAAAAACCAGTAAAATACTAAATAACAAAATTTTATACATAAAAAAAGGTGTGACAAAAGGCACAGACTCAGCATGTGCTGCGAGCGCGGGCGAGTGCTCGAGTCTTCGCAGCGCTGGTTTTCAGTCTGCCCCTATTTCGCACTCAGTCTAGCTTAACACAAATTTAGCAGGTAGATCAGATAGCATACAATTTATTTATACAGTTTACGTAGACAAAATAATTAAAAAAAAAAAAAAAGAATGAAGTTATTTAAAAAAAAAACATGTAGGAACAGCAGGAAACTCTTTGATAAAAACACCACTGAAACGAGTTTATTTTTATGTAGTTTCTAAATTTTTCTGCTTGCAATTGCATTGCATGACAAAAAATACGGAATTACATTGAGATCGATACAAATACTACATACATACATAAACTCACGCCTTCGTTCCCAGAGCTGCAGATTTACCAACAACTCTAAAACTTGTTGCTTATTTATTCTGTAACCACATTTTGCACAATTACCTACGCTAAGATGTTTACCAGCGTATTAGTGACAGGTTGCAAGCCCATCGCCTAACAGTACTACAAGCCTTTATTCCCTTAGTCGCCTCTTACGACATCCACGGGAAGACATGGAGTGGCACTATTCTAACTCGGCATCCGCACGGGTTAAATATTATATAAATACTAATAATCAAATAATAAATATTTCGAGAGAATTCATTAAAATATTCAGTGTGAAAATGATACTAACGAAATAATAATGATGACGACTTTTTTTTAGAATGGCGACAGCAACCCTCGTACAGCCGACTGGCGAGATGTGGAAGAAGATCAGGGTAGAGCTGAATGAAGACCAGACCACCAAGGACCGAGACCTCGAGGCTATCAAGGAGTGGCTGAGGAAGCAGCCGCACCTTCCTGACTCCTGGGGTACGTATACCTTGGCTTTGATTGAGTAATATAACCCTGCTATAATGATGTTCTGTAGGAAGAGAGAGGACAATAGAGGTCTCTCTCCAGGCGGGTGTTATGCCTGTCCATTGGGATGAAGTTGGAAGTTGTATATAATATGTTGTATATGTTGTTTTGCGGGTGGTAGGACCTTGTGCGGGGTCCGTCCGGATCGCTACCACCATCTTATCCATTAACCTACCGCCAAACAGCAGTGTTCGCATTGTTGTGTTCCGGTTTGGGGATAAGACAACCGGTGTAATGACTGGCATAGAGGCATTCCGACTTAGTCCTCAGGGTTAGCAGCGCATTTGCATTCTTAGGCTTGCAGTCTTGTGAATGCGAATGTCTATGGGTCACAGTTTCCACTTACCATCAGGTGGCCTGTGTGCTCGTCAGCCTTCCCTATGCCATAAAAAAAAAAAAAAAAATGTCAAAAGACTGGAGAAACTTCGTTAGCGCGATGCAGAGCACTTTGGTTCCGCTGTCTGACGCTAGTGGCGCTGCTGGCGAACTGGTTGAAAAGTAACAAGTGGTCGCTAGGTGTCACTGGGTCGCTAGATACCTAACGTCATATCACAAGGAAGACTTATCCTTAAACCTACCGCCGCTATCAGGAGTGTTTGCATTGTTGTGTTCAGGTGTGGGGATAAGCGGCATTCAATCATAGGGCTGACGATTGGTTGCGATGTTAGGATTGCAGTCTTGAGATTGCAAACGTCTATGGGTTACAGATGCCATTTACATTTAGGTGACGTATGTGTGTTCGTTTACCTTCTCCATGAGATAGTATATAGGCATTTTTTTAACATGAAATATCACTGTTATCGTGGGATAGTCAGTCATCGATCAACGCGGACAAAAACGCATGCCGAAGCTAGTTCAAGTAAGTACCATTCATGAATCGACCAAACAGCCTATATCCACCCACTGCCGGCCCTCCTTATCACCTTTCCTGTGCTAATCTGATCAATTTCCTCCCCCCCATTTTACCTGCCCATTGACATTGGTAACATATTTTTAGGCTGAGTTTTCTAATACTTATAATATTATGAAACAGTAAAAGGTTAACTTTGATTTCTTTGGACGGAGCAAAAGTCGATCTGGGGGTTATTATGACGTAGCTTTGCATTTCTTTTTAAGCTGAGAGAAAAGGACAGAGCTATATAACTGCTATAGCTCTGTCCCTTACACTCGCAGTAAAATAAACTGCATAGCTACGTCATAATAACCCATCTGAGAGATACTTTAAGTAGACTATTTTGTTGTTCTAAAACAGCTACATAGTTAGGTATATTAAAATTACAGAAAAAAAAATATTTAGGGATCTCTTCCTAACCTATAGGAAAGTATCATTTTTAACCCCTGACATAAAAAAGGGGAGATAAACATTTTACGTATAAATCTGTGTGTCTGTATATGTCATTATATGCCTCTCTGTTGCACTGTCCGTCCGTCCGGATCGCTACCAACATCTTATCCATTAACCTACCGCCAAACAGCAGTGTTCGCATTGTTGTGTTCCGGTTTGGGGATAAGACAGCCGGTGTAATGACCAGCATAGAGGCATTCCATCTTAGTCCTCAGGGTTGGCAACGCATTTGCAGTCTTGTGAATGCGAATGTCTATGGGACACAGTTTCCACTTACTGTGCTCGTTTGCCTTCTCTATGCCATAAAAAAAAAACCTCCTAAACAGATGGATCTATTTTGGCGCGGATTTTAAAGAAAGCTCGTTTATCAGGATGGTTCTTAGATAGGTTGTTTGGAAATCAGATGTTCCGTTTAAAAAATATCAGTTTTGAAAAAAGAGGTTACCATTTATAAACCTATTTAATCTATTTGATAGTTTTTGGGGTACCGTACTTTAAAGGAAAAAATGGAACCCTTATAGGATCACTTTGTTGTCCGTCCGTCCGTCTGTCAAGACCCTTTATCTCGGGGGATCGAGTGGAAATTAAAATTATATACTCAAGTCTCTGAAAAAATAAAACTTCTAAGTTAACGTAAAAAAAAGATACGGCCATTTGTGCCGCAAAAAACGTATATTTCGCCACTCTCAAAGAAATTAAAAGTTTGGCAAGTAATACCGTCTTATACTACACGTATAGGGACAATCTGAAAACTATAAATTCACAAAACGACAGTTTTTGCGTTGAGAATTGAGAATTTGTACGGAACCCTCAGGGGGCGAGTCTGACTCGCACTTGTCCGGTTTTTAAATAGATAAATCACCCCTAAGAATCAACCAGTGAAACACCTAGTGACGTCAATACAGTCAATTATCAACATTATTATGATGAGTCATAGAGTAGATACCTAATAATAATTGTGGTACTCATGAGAATGATGCAAGGGCACTTCACTAGGAAAGACAGCACTCCTTAGAAAAAAGGCGTACCTTACGTCTTATAGAACCGCGTATGTATTAGTTACCTTATTTCTTAAGATGGAGGGTTAAATTTAGATTATTTATTAGGGCAGAATAGGTTTAGAAGCCTTTCAGATCATCATCATTTAACTTAAGAGCAGTGGAGTACTTAATTGCCACTTATGTCTGTTTTTTGCCACTTTTCTCACCTCCTGATACGATACGACACCACACGACACTGGCCTTCTATCGTATTTGGCTGGAGTAAGTAAGCCTAGGTCTTCCTCTTCCTCGTTTTCCCTGAACTTTGCCCTCCAAAATGTTTATTTATTTATTAATTTATTAAAGGAAAACAAACAGCACTAAATAATACATGTATAGATAATACATCATAGAATATGCTATGCATAGGCCGAAGAAGTTTCCACCATTGGTTTAAATTACATTTGTTGCTCAAAAAGGAGTAACCTCATTTAATAACAGTAAGACTGGATTAACCATTCTACCCAACCAACCTTTTAAACTAAATCTATTCTTAAGTAATTTATTTACTACTAAAAAAATATCTACAACTTTTTTTTTCTTATTTATTTTTATGGCGGAGATAAACCTATTTATCGACATGTGGAATATGTCAGTATGTACAAACTTAACGTTATGAATTTTACATGCTCTTGCAATAAATCTATTTTTTGCATACACTGTAGGAGTTTCAAAAGGAAATGATCGTGCCATATCAGGTGTCCCATCATCTTTCCACTTCTAGAATCTATGGCTTCTAAAAGAGTTCTTCTCCCATTCGAATACGGCAAATCTTGTTGGGCATTCCAAGCTTTTTGTAAAGCAATTCTAATTTGCTAGATTATTCCATCACAATATGCGAGCTTGTCAGAAAAACAAGTTTCTTACTCGCACTTTATTTTGTAAATGAATAGTTGATGTTTGTCATAATGTTGACTTTTGACAATAGGTAATTATCATTTTAAATCAATTAGCCTCAGTAAGTTAAGACATCATGACATCAAACAGAGAGAACAGTTTGCTGAGATTACAAAATCCGTTGTGTTATTTTCTGAAAGGAGAAGCGGATTTTAAAAACTAGATAGTTTAATCAAAGCTCTAACGAATAGGGTAAAGTCACCAGTAGTCAGCCAGATACGTGTAGACGGCGTCTGCCTTTACTTAATGAGAGTATGAGTGGAAAGAGTACGAAAGATATCGACGACCGTAATCTAAATTGACGTAACGGACAAATGGCTACTTTTCAGGAGAGCCAAAAAACTGTTTTTTTTTTCTTTTAAAATTCATAATTTTTTTGTTTGTTAACGTATCATGTAACTAAAATTAGCCAATTATTTATTTTTCTTCACTCTTTAAGTACAAATAACTCAATTTATCATTTAACGCTTAGTTACCGAGATAGCATGTCCCTTACGTCAAAAAAATAATTTAAAATGTCCGATAAACCCTTCTTTACTATTAGACTTCGGGGTAAATTTGACGTATCAAGAACTAAATTAAGATAAATTAAAAATAATAGGATGTAACTCCATTTAAACTGATCTATTACATGGTGTAAAAGGTACATGGAATTTATTATTTGTTGAAATAATACACGAAATCATAAATGTAATTGTGTTATTTAGTACCTAGAGTATTGAACAATTTAAAAGATAAATTATGGCATAGGTACATACATTATCATAATGATATGCAAGTAACTAATAACAAGTAACAAAATAAAATTAAACACGCTATTTTATGTAAAAGCGAGTACAAAATATCGAAACATTAACATAATTGTATAGAGGACGCCCAAGACTTCGTACGCGTAGAATTAGTTTCCCGCTACTCCCCCCCTATTTTAACCCCTTAGAGAGTGAATTTCCAAAAATCCTTTCTTAGTGCTCACTTACATCATTAAACGAACCCCTTGTATTGAATTTCAAGTTTCCATGGTACAGTAGTTTTGGCTCTGCGTTGATATATAAGTCAGTGAGTCAGATTTGCCTTTTATATCTATAGAGAAGTATCAGTACTGATTGATCAAATAATATACTGGGATACTTGGTTAATTTTCGTTGTGATAACGCTTTGGGAATTTGTTTTGTATACTAAAAGACTCGCAAAATAAACACAAACCCGGTTATTACGTGCCACCGTAAATGAAATATTTTATTAAAAACTAACTTCTACCCGCAATTTCATCTGCGTAGATTTTGATTAAAAATTTCGGGATTATGTTCTATTCCAGAACCTAACCTATGTGTGGAAAGTTTCATCTCAATCCGTTTGGAGTGTTTGAAGCGTGATTGAGTAACAAACATCCAAACACTCACACTTTCTCATTAATAATATGAGTAATATAAGATACATACTGCAATAACTTGTCTTATGCTCGCAGTAATTTATCGCTTCGAGCTAAGAGTGATTCTGTATGGAGTAATAAGTATATCTCTTCTCATTAATTTTCCAAAAGTACTTGAAGCGTGCGTCTTTACAAACATACGTGAAGAACAGAACTGAGCATCACAGCACTCAGCTAAAACCAGCAGCAACATCTTAAGTCCCAGATAGACGGACGAGTAGTAGTAGGCGTACTGAAAGCTCGACGACCTTTTTCGCCCGCGCTTACCTTTAGAAGTTCGCGTACCTACTTAGGATGATACAGGGACGAGTAAGGTCGCCGAGCCATAAGTACGACGTACTAACTCGCACGTCTATCTGGGACTTTACTGTAAACATGGCCATAGTGATATCTCTTTTACCCGAAAGCAATTTAAAATGCTTGCGAGTAATTCAGCAATATCAACGAACACTGCGTCTGTCATCTAATGAAAGAGATAACGCTAACATCTATGGGAATAGTTCAAATTAGGCAGTTATGTTTTAACGTAAGGGCCGGTAGTTTACTACTTTTAGTAGTGAAAAAATTACGTATATGCCATGAACACATATTTGAAACAATGACAGATGGGCGTAAGGTCTGTATTGTCTTACATCTGCAAAAGCAAAACTGCGTATCGTAGAAATGTTTGCTAACAGAATTGTCCCTTACGACTCAGGTAAATGAAGAAAATGATAGTTACATCTATTTGTGATTTAATCAAATGTATTGTGTAGATACTTTTTGAGAACGTAAAATGGTGTATCGGCCTTTTACTTATTTGATGGCTCCTTACGACGTTAGGTGAATTGCGAAGACGACAGTTACACCACGATGGATTTGAATATTATTTCTTTATGTTTGATACGTCTATTTTTTTACAAAAACTGTGTCGAGGTAACCGTTTTTTAAGGGTGTAAGGGGCATGTTTTTTCAAGCTATCGAGATGTAACCTATACCATTCGAAAGAGAAAAAAAAACTGAATACAACTGCATTCATAACTCATTTTCGCCCTTTTGTCCCTTACGCCAATTTAGATTACGGTCGTCGATATATTTCCCACTCTTCGCACTCATATAAGGTCGACTACTGGTCTGGCTGACCACTGGTGACTTTACCCTAGTACACAATGGATTTGTCAGTCTCAGCAACCACTTTATTTCACTTGTTAGAGCTACAGCAGATACAGTTCTAACCCTTTCTCTCAACTTAAACTGAACAGCTTTAGTACGGTCACGAACGTTATTTTGCTACGTTATTTTTGTCATTAGAGATGCCGAGTCATTTGTAATTGATAGGAAACTCAACCTTGCTGTAGAATGTCAGATTAACTTTGGAATAAGGTAGGTGACAAATTTTACTCCTGGACTGTATGTCATGGATATAGCCAATTTTTTTCAAAACACTTTTTGCGGGTGGTAGGACATTGTGCAGGGTCCGTCCGGATCGCTATCACCATCTTATCTATTAACCTACCGCCAAACAGCAGTGTTCGCGTTGTTGTGTTCCGGTTTGGGGATAAGACAGCCGGTGTAATGACTAGCATAGAGGCATTCCATCTTAGTGCTCAGGGTTGGCAACGCATTTGCAGTCTTAGGCTTGCAGTCTAGTGAATGCGAATGTCTATGGGACACAGTTTCCACTTACCATCAGGTGGCCTGTGTGCTCGTTTGCCTTCTCTATGCCATAAAAAAAAAGTTCCGGTTCCTAATTCTCGCAAAACGTTTTTGTCATAGATAGTGTTATCGGAAATTTAAAAGGTTAGATATAACGCCCACGTGAGCTGACTTATCGCGTTTTAGGTAATATTATTTACAAAACAGTGCTTATCTATAGATTTTCTGGGTTAATAATTGAGATAGGGAACTAATGAGTCAGGGCTTTTGATCAATAAAATATGATGAACACCTCGCACAAATCGACCTAATACACAAACACAGGTTTAATAAAAAAATCTCATTATTCCAGATGACCAGCGTCTCTTGAACTTCCTCCGCGGCTGCAGCTACTCCCTGGAGAAGACCAAGCGTAAACTGGACATGTACTTCACCATGCGCGCGGCTTGTCCCGAGTTCTTTTCAAACAGAGACATCAACTTGCCGGAGTTGAAAGACCTTGCGAATAGGGCGTAAGTGCTATTTTTGATTAAACTTCAAATTATACTTAAGCTTTTTATCACCGTACTAAGAAACATTTCAGAGACCGTTAACCCGTTCCTTTTTTAAACTTGTATAATATGGAATGCCGCCATTACTAAAAGGAACGACTTAACGCATTCACTGCCAGTACTGTTTTTCGAAGTTATACCTACTGGTCAATTGTTTATTTATGTCTGTTTGTGTTCTTCACTTACTTGTGTCATACAGATTATGCTCTTGCTTTAATTTGATTCTTTGACGAATCCTATGGCGGATTATACTCGTATTTAGTCAGTATCTAGTAAGTTTGAATAAATGAATTATTAATTGACTCACAATCAGCCTGTTTCACAATCGTCAAATAGAGCATATTTGACACATACATTTAGCCCTTTCCCTTTCTTGCACTTGAAGATAGACAAGGAGAGAGCCAACTTTAAATAGCAGAGAAATTGACTTGTCTATTGTGAAACAGGCTCTTAATCTATTTATTCAATACGAAATATGTTTAAAAAATGACTGACCGCTGAGTTTCTTGCGGCGTTTCTTCTCAGCAGGAGTCTCCTCTTGGGAAGAACTAAGCTGATAAATGACTTCTTTTTTTTTATTTCGTCCTTCAATAACTAATTCATCGAACACAAAACCAAATCACTTTTCTCGTTACATAGAGAATTTTAGGTTATATCTTTGTGCAATAGTCTTATCCAAATACTTGCCATTTCAGTCAAGGACCACCACTGCCCGGCCTCACTCCGAACGGCCGCCGCGTCACCGTATGCCGAGGTAATTTCATCACCACATTCATATTCAAAGAATCGCCATATCTGTCATGCTAGGTGATTCTAAATAGGAGAAAAGAGGAATTAACTGGCAACAATTGACAAGAGAAACTTAAAAATAAAGGGGTTTTGAAAAAAAAACATGCTTATATGTATTTTGAGTCAAACTTTCTGCCACTACAATCTCTGCTTTGCCTCAAGGTTAATTGGTAGAGAATGACTAACGGCATTATCTTCGCCTTTAATGTATTAAGGGCCTGTTATTTGATCAGTAGTTAAACTAACTAATCGTTAAAAACCATAATTTTACTAATGGTTAAATCTCTAGGAAATGTGTCAAATTTTCTATTCCTTTTTCGAATAGTTCAAGTTTTGTGCAATAAACATAAAATAAATAAATAAATAAATTTCTGCTAATGGCTAAAGAGCTTACACGCCACATGGTCTATTCTACGTCACAATTAGTGCTAGAAAAACGCTATTACAAATAAAATGACGTCATAACATAACACAGACAGACCTATATATTTAGGAACCATTTTTTTCAAAACGCCTTTTCATATTTTTTTGTTGTCAATTGAAAATAGAAGAGGAATAATGGTATAGCTAGTAGCTGCCTACATGCAACAATCTTTGTTATACATACATACATAAACCCACGCCTTCATTCCCAGAGTGGGGTAGGCAGAGACAGAATTACCAACCACTCTAAACATGTGTAAATAATTCTGTAACCACATTATGCACAGTGTTTACCAGCGTATTAGTGACAGGTTGCAAGCCCATCGCCTAACAGTACTACAAGCCTTTATATCTTTAGTCGCCTCTTATGACATCTAATGGAAAACATGGAATGGGCCTTTATCAAGATTATAGTAAAAAGCTGGATTAATTTTTTTTACTAAGAAATGTTCGAGCTGATTCAATTCTAAATCGAATGTAATTCTGAATATATTCCTACTGTGCAAGTACCGCCGAACGGCACCCTCGGTGCGCGAGTCCGACTCACACTTGACGGGTTACTTTGTGACAATAAAAAGTGAGTTGTTTAAGAGATTATCTTAAAAGGACCACAGCTCTGCCGTCCTAAGCCAAAAGGCAGTATGTCAGATTAAACTCCCGTAGCAATATCAACCTTATTACTAACCAAATAGAATTGAAACTGCTTTGGCTGTTGAATTTGGGATACTGCTTGTTGGCTTAGGAGGGCAGAGCTGCCGGGCCATATCGCGTAACCGTGTCTCGAAGCATTTCAACACTGCACAAGTCAAGGCGTTTATGTTTAAGACGTTTTGCTCGAGCAAAATTGAGCAATATGTGTCACACGGTATAATATCAATAAAGAACGACTGACCAGCCTCTATTTAACACGATAAAAACCATATGGTTTTGGCCTTTTATCATATTGTCAACGCTTTGATAGCTCTTATTTGCTTGACAGTAATGGCGGCCGAGTTGACAGGAGTATGACAGGTAGTTTGACAGGTCAAATACGATTTACCGCCTAAAAATATCGTCAACGTAATGAGTAATGTGGATATGTTATCTATGTTGATAAAATCATATTGATTTTTATATGTATTGTCAACGTTTTGATTGGTCTTATTTTCTAAACAGTAATATTATGGCGGCTGAGTAAAAAGCCATAATGTTTTTACTATCTAGAATAGAGGCGTAGGTGAAAAACATTTTTTTTTATGGAATATAAAAGGCCAACGAGTACACAGGCCACCTGATGGTAAGTAGAAACAGTGACCCATATACACACATTCGCATTCACAAGACTGCAAATGCGTTGCCAACCCTGAGGACTAAGATGGAATGCCTCTATGCTAGTCATTACACCGGCTGTCTTATCCCCAAGCCGGAACACAACAATGCGAACACTGCTGTTTAGCGTTTGGGCCCTGAAAATAGAGGCCCTGAGCGTTTATTCAAGAAGGTAAAAACTATAGTATCTTTGACGTGTTATGGTATTGTAATTTACTCGGTCGCCATTACTGTTAAGTAGATAAGAGCTATCGAAACGTTGACTAATGCATTGACAGATCAAAGACGATATGATTTTTACCGCCTAGAATCTGGGCTCAGGGCCTGTATTCAACGGTTTTGCGCTGTTAACGGTTTGATAGAATTAAATAAGAGGTATCACAACGTTGACAGTAAAGATAAAAGATTTTGCGGGTGGTAGGAGGTCTTATCCATTAACCTACCGCCAAACAGCAGTGTTCGCACTGTTGTGTTCCGGTTTGGGGATAAGACAGCCGGTGTAATGACTAGCATAGAGGCATTCCATCTTAGTCCTCAGGGTTGGCAACGCATTTGCAGTCTAAGTCTAGTAGTCTTGTGAATGCGAATGTCTATGGGTCACAGTTTCCGCTTACCATCAGGTGGCCTGTGTGCTCGTTTGCCTTCTCTATGTCATAAAAAAAAAAAAAGGTTAAAAAAAAATGCTCAGTAACTGGGCTTTTTACATGTCAAAATATATCAGGTTTAATACGTTTAAAAAGCAATATAGTTGTACAGATTAGAATAGAGCCCAATCAAATCTTAAAGCAGCCTTATCTAATTTGCCTAAAGACTTAGTCGACAGTTGTCAGTGTTAGAAATAATCAGATTTGTCACTCTGCCAACACAAGCGATACGAAGACAACGGTTTTATCACAAACTCCATTCACATTGTGTTTATCCTCACGAAAGATAAAACAGTGATTGATTTATTATAAATACTTTATAAACACGTGCTCCTTTTTCACCATCCTGACAATCAAAAGTGACAGGTGACACGGTATACATGTCATTATGATTGTAGGTCTTTTAGAATTCTATCTATCCTTTTTAAGCCCTCAACCCATCTATCTTAAACGTAAAGTAGGGTGGGAAAATTGGCCTATATGACCAATAACAACAAACGATATATCACCGGATAGGTAATTCTAAGTTGTAAAACTATTACTATGAAAGGTATTTGGAAACCTTCGTGTGAAAAAAGTTATCGCCTTGCAAAGACAGCGGAGTTTCAAAGTAATTATGATAACGTCGTCTACGTAGGCGTCCCGATGTTCTTTTAATATTTATCACAGTTAGTACTGGCCGATGGGATCAGAAGGTTCTGGAGTGGTGTCCGCGGACCGGAAGACGAGCTGTAGGTAGACCTCCAACAAGATGGAGTGACGACCTCGTCAGGATCGCGGGACCGCGGTGGATGCGAAAAGCACAAGACCGGTCTGAGAGAAAAGCCTTGGGGGAGGCCTTTGTCCAGCAGTGGACGTCTTTCGGCTGACATGATGATGATGATGATGAGCTAGTATTCGTATTTGAGGTTTCAACACTAAATCGTTGTAGAATTAAAAAGCATATCTGATGGTAATATGCTTATTGTTATTGGTTTCTAGGACAGTGTTCATACATTTCTGCCCATCCTCCTTTACTTTCGACACTCCCCGTCCAGGGTGTGAACTGCGTTTCTCCCTCTCTCTTAAGCTCACTACTCTTTTTCGCCCCACTGGCTTCATGTCAAATTATTTCCCGCCTCAGGCAATCCGACTCTCGAATGCGCTCCATATTAGACGAGCCCCTAACAAGCTGTCTTTGAAGCGAATGCTCCAGAAGCATTTTCTTGAACAAGAGTTGGAGTAGATAAACACATATCGGTTATCTCATCATCATGTTAGACTAGAGGACGCCCGCAACGTCGTACGCGTAGAATTAGTTTCCCGCTACTCCCCCTATTTAAAGCCCTTTGGAGTTGAATTTCCAAAAATCCTTTCTTAGTGCTCACTTACATCATGAAAGGAACCCCTGTACCAAATTTCAAGTTTCTAGGTATAGTAGTTTCGGCTGTGCGTTGATATATAAGTCAGTCAGGTTTGCCTTTTATATACCTTCATCATAATCTAAACATGCTTACATAAGCATGTTTAGTCGTCTACATAGACGACTTGGTTATTTGAATACATTGCGTGCCGAATTAATTTGTATGAAAAAAAAATGTTTTCTTTTCATTTTCATTTTCATTTCATTTTTCATTTTAATTTGCATAAAATGTGGTATAAAAAGGTCGTTTACAGTTCAAGTGGTTTCACACATTTTACCAGTAACTGGCATGCAAAAATTACATTTAAAAATATGTTACATTTTAATAACAAATACATTAAATAAATAAGCAATGTCCTGACTCAAAATATATCTTCGAAATTATTTCGTTAATCCTAACTTTAATAATTTGATGACGTTATTTATTATATTCTACACAATATTTTTTAAAAGTCCATCTTTTGGTAACTTAACTGCCCTTAAAATGTAGGATCTTATGGAATACACACGCTGTATAGATAATTAGCACAATTAAGTTTTAAGATTTTAGTTTTATCTCTGTCTGTCTTCTTTTTCTGTGCACGCACTATGTAAACTTCTGTTTGATTATTTGGTCGACTGGTATAGAATGCCATTACGCATTAGGTCCGCTATTTGTAATAAATAAATAAAAAACACTTAAATTCATACCAGTTTTTATATCAAGGTGCATAGCACTGTAGATTAAAATGTCAACTGTCACGATGGTGAAATAGGGAGCTGGCTTCTGTTTACAAACATTGACAGATGTCAATTGTTAATTTTAATGTGCATTGCGTAGTTTTTATAAAGTCCTGTGACTGAACATATAACACTGTCAGACTCCTGGATACAGGCTTCCATTTGCCTGTATTCTCGAGTAAAACTGATGAATAATAAGATTTCTACATATTTTTTGAGAGTTACCATTAAAACGATACAACTTAAGTACAGTCAGAATACCGAATTGTTTTAACAACAAGTGGTTTACCACTTGCCACTGTTCGTGTTTTAACCGTGTAATACAAATCGGGTTTAGTCGGTTAAACTTTGAACTCTATGTCGGATCTAGACACACGGCAATGTTGGGACAAATTCGAAAAAAAAGCGCAGTGACACTCCAGTGTGTATACTCGAACCCATTCAGGTCCTATTTCCCACAGTGGTTGCACAATCAAGAAAATGGGATCCCAACTCTCCAGAACAGTGTCATAACGGTGACGAACAGTCAGTGCCAGTGACTTATAAAACATTTCATATGACCAAAATATGGTCAGGGTTCCACTTTGCCAATCGTATATTGAATCTCAAAAACCGCCTGTAAAGTCTATAATTATCACAACCATATCATTCCAGGTCTTGACAAAAACCTGGATACGCATCAGCTGATCGACGCCTTCAAGGTCGCCATGATGATTGGAGACGTCAGACTCAAGGAGGAGATTGAAGGAGTTGGAGGAGACGTGTACATCCTAGATGCGTCCATCGTAGCGCCCAGCCACCTGAGCAAGCTCTCACCTTCCGCCATCAAGAAGTTCCTTATCTGTGTTCAGGTATTCATTTTTTCTTATGTATACTATTACTGAAGAAGAATGAAAGTAGGGTTAATTCTGTTGAAGTGAGAGCTCTGAGAAGTATGTATGGTGTTAGGATGATGGATCCGGTTTGAAATAGCATCCGAGAACGATATGAGGGGAAAGAAGACGTAGTGATAAAGATCGAATAGGGAATGCCAAGGTGGTTTGGTCAGTTGAAAAGGATGTATGAAAGAAGAGTGAGTGGAGATGTCAGTAGTTGACGCCCAAGACGCACACACAGGGATCAGATTTGCGATATACTGAATAAGAGTCAAATCAAAAGCATACGAAACCGACGTACGTGCATGAAGAGATTGTTGAGAGGAAGCGAAAGTTATATGTTTGGTTCACTAATGTTTTAACAAATCAAAGTTTATTATTTTACAAACTTTCATTTCGCAAGGTACTTCCCGCCGGATTATTTTATCTCTCTCCTAAAACGATTTCGACACCACTTGCACTTCACCTTGGCAGCCGTGAGTCCGAAAACCATGCGCTTGCGCAAGTAAACCAAGGTTAAGGCATTTATAGTTGCATTATGGTCCACTTTACCATTATATTTGACCCTGAGTGTTTCATCAAACCTGTGTATGACTAATGCGTTTCAAAAACAAGTGAAGAATTATAAGAATAACTACTTCTTTTTTTTATTAGTTGAAAGACATTTCATGAATAATTTCAGCCTAGCGGTCGCAATTATGTTTGGGTATTAAATCCACGTTACTATGTCAGAATTTTTATTAAATGTTGTATGTATGAATCTTTCAGGAAGCCTACCCTGTGAAACTGAAGGAGGTGCATGTGGTGAACGCCTCGTCACTCATCGACACCGTCATCAACTTCGTCAAGCCCTTCCTCAAGGAGAAGATCAGGAACAGGGTGAGTTAAACATATGACTATACTAGCTGATGCCCGCGGCTTTGTCGTAGAAGTTGTTGATTGCGGTAAAAAGTAATCTATGACCTCGGGGCTTAAGGTCAAAATTGGGTTAGCTGTATAGCCGTGAAAACGTAACAAATAAACGGGCAGACAGATAGACAGACGGACAGACGGATAGACGGAAAGATGATCAGAGGGACAAACGGACATACGGACAGACTGACACACCTACAGAGACTGTTGATAAAGATAGTTTGGTCTTAACCATCCAGCGGGGCTAGACAAGCGCTTGTTACAATTAACATTTTTCATTTTTGACAACGCATGTCGAGTGATATATCACGTGACTTAGGTTAATTCTATATTTTTTCTATGACAACGGAAAGCGACAGTGATCCCTAGACGCTAGCGTTTGTATTCGATGGCAACTTGTCTAGCGCCACTGGAAAGTCAAACGGATTTAAAACAAAAATGATTTTCTAACTTAAATTCGGCCAAACGAAACAGTACAGTACAGTTTGCAATTAAAATTCAACCTTGTAATAGGGAACCGTAATTCGTTTTAGATCTAAATTTGTATGCATGGATGTTTGTTACTCTCAACGTTTGCTAATCACGCCAGAACAGTGGAACAGATCTGGGTGAAATTTGGATCAGATATAGTCTGGAATAGCACATCCCGCACACCTTCAATCCCGAAATAAATCTCTGTTCCCGTGAGATGGCAAAATTAGAAATTATACGTGGATGGAGTTGTAGGCAGAATGTAGTAGGTATATATGTAGTTAATAAACGAATGCATTACCTTTTTATTTCCCGTTCCAGATCTTCTGCCACTCGGACGTGAACAGTCTCTACGAGCACGTCCCACGCGAGATGTTACCAGAGGAATATGGTGGGAATGGCGGCTCCCTGGATGAAATTAACAGTAAGAATATGACCCTTATCTTTTGTACTGTAGAGGGTCGATTTTTGAATCTCATCGAGTGACTAACGCTCAGCCAAAATGGCCGTTGTTCTAAACGAAGTCCCACCGAATTGGGATGTAATAGTTCAATCTCTTTGATCAGATTATGACTTGCAATATAAGTACAGTTGGCAATGAAAACTTTTCTCGTACCCACTGTACATTTGTCGAGAGCCTTTCGCCCAGACTCTCTGGCTGAGACCGACAGCGAACGAGACAAGACGAGTCTTGTCTTGTCAAGTGCAGTATGTAAACAATCGCCCTTGGCCTGTCTCAACGAGTGCGTACGGCATTAGAAATGAACTGCAGAAACTTATATACTTCCTTTTTTTGTAATTACAGAAGCGTGGGTAGCGAAATTGGGCGAGTACACAAGCTGGTTCAAATCCCAGGAGAACGTGAAGGCCAACGAAGCCCTCCGGCCTGGCACACCCACCAACTACGACGAGCTCTTCGGCATCGACGGCTCGTTCAGACAGCTCTCTATTGACTAAATGTGATATTTAACCTTTTGACCAGTTTACTTAATATAGTCTGATAAATCCATATACAAACACAATTCACGCCTGTCTCCCAATGTGATAGGCAGAGACTATGGAACGCCAGGTGCAATGGTCTAAACATACAACTTTTCCTTCTTGATTCATCATCAGCTTCATGCACGTACGTCAGTATTGGGTGCTTCGAAACAGCCCTTTAAATATGGGTGGTAAACGGTTGGGAGAGCCGCTGCTACATTCCAAAGGCTACTGCCCAACAGTCGGTGATAGGCCTAGATTATTATGTACAATGACAAAGTTTAAACGTCTCCCATCCTAACAAATACCTGTTAGTGTGACTGCTTAACTGATTTTCTCAAAGACCAGCAGCGCGCTTGCGATTCCTCTCGTGTTGCGAGTGTTTATGGGTTTGTGATGATGGTAATCATCAGGTAACTCGGTTGCATCTGCCTCATTTTTCTCATTAAAAAACAGGGAAATCAAAAATACTTATATATCCAAGACTCAGGAACAAATCGCTCATCACACGAATATGTGCCCTTACAAGGATTTGAACCTTCCAGCATAAAAAAGTACAGCATGGCAAATGGAATGTCTATTGCCAAAAGCTGTCTTACTCTAATTTGGTGTAAGGGAGTAAGACGCCGGTACTATGGACGGACAATATATTTTATTAAAACTTACAATGAAATTTATAATTGGCGGTCAAAAGGTTACAAATTAGTGCAGCCATCTTGCAACCAGTTTTAGGCCTTAAGACTTATTAAATAGGAGAATTTTTATTCACTGTTTGTATTTTAACTATGGAACACCATTTTTTGTCTTTATAATAGAAAAAATAGCATCATTTCATTTGAATTTCATCTAATATCAAGTGGGCTTAAGTTCGTTTATTCCACATACTTATATTTTGTCTTTGTAGATCCGTCCAGTGGGTAAAATAATATAGGTTAAGGTTTATATTCGTGTAAACAAGTTTATTTTAAGTTTTATTAAAGTATCCATTTTTAAGTACTGGTCTTGTTTTTATTCCCTCTCAAACAGTGTGATATTATCACCATATCTGGCGATATAAAAAAGAAAAATATTCATTTTATCCTTTTAACCGTTTATAGGAAAAATATATTTTACAAGTATTGTTTGTGGAAATAAGTAAAATCATTTATTCAACTCTGTTTTTTTGCGTAAAAAGTGTAAAACATATTTTTTCATTAAATAATTTTAAGTAAGTTTTTAAGTTCTTTCGTTTGTTTTTGTAAAATATTAATGTATTTTACCAATAAATACTTAGGCTCACAAATCATACAATGTATGAAAAATTCCCGCACAATAAATGAATTTTTTATAACATCCATAATATATTTAAATCAGAAATTGTGAAAGTAATTTTATCTGTCTGTTTGTTACGCTTTCACAGATATATATCTAAACCGATTTTGATGAAATTTGGTATGCACACCTACTTTACATAGGGTACTTTTTATGGGTGTCACAAAGGACCTACGCGGATGAAGCTGCGGGAAACAACTAGTTTACAATATTTTAAGAAATTGAAGAAACAGGATTTAAAAAGAAACAATTTTGTAGCTCTACATTTTTTTTAAATTCAACTTAATACTCATCTTTTAAAAACCCGATTTGACAGCTGTATGCGTTAAAGGCATATTTGAGGTTATATTTTGTACTGCGTTGACAGCTGTCAAATCGGGCCTTTTATAGCCGCAGGACTATACATATCTGTGTCTCACTCTAACAACACGATATATTGCGTCAATTTCTCTGAAACATAGTTGTGTTCGCTTTACCACTACCAATAAACAGCGCAATCCTTAAGTAATTTACCAGTATTTACGACGTTTAAGACTCGCATTCTTGGTTCCATTACCAAGGTCTCATATTTGCATATAAACATGACCCGTTATCATGCTCTTGGGCAGTGAACCCGAGTTGCATTAGGCGTCCCATAGACGAACAAATTATAGTGTGAGTTTGCCGAATCGAATTTATTTAGGGAAATTGTTACTAGTGTAAATTTAAACTTTACCGTGTTATTTATTTATTTACTTTACATAACAGTGAATTACAAGTAAAGCGAGTATAATTATTATTTTAACAAATGAAATCTTGCGTAGAAGATATAATGCAGTTTATGCTTGAAGCGATCCCGTATTGACGGACTTTGACAATTGGCCAACTCAATATCCCTATAGGTAGAAAACTCAACTAATATGGGATATACGTCAAATTTCAAATATAGAATGTCGAACGGTCTATACAGATGTGTTACAACTATATGCAAGAGGAGCATTAATTAAGTTTTTTACCTATACAACCTTCGCCTCTATGGTTTTATAACCTTTCCATAGCGACTTATGTACAACAACTAAAGACCATGTAATCAACCTTTTAAGTAGAATATTTTGAAACAGTCAACAGCATAAATAAGTGATCATTTATATACCTTGTCGCTTTCAATCGTGTCACAATTCTCTGTGACATTTCAAACACGACGTTAAAGTGACAAGGTACATAAATGATCACTTATTTATACCGTTGACTGTACCGTACCTTGACGTTTACTCTTTGGATAATTTTGTACCATAGTTCAAACATTGCACTGAAATGATAAGGTGCAAAATTGATCACTTGTAAATAATAATGTGTTGCTCTATGGCCCGCCTTATTCCGCGCGCGCATAGCGTGGATCGGTCAGTCATCTCTAGGTAAGGCGGCCAAGCACACGCCGTCCGCGATAAAAAAAAAACAACCGTTATACTATCTGTGAAATTGTTACCGGCCAGCATCTTAAAAAGTGAGTGAACATTTCAAATAAATTAACGAGTTCGATTTTTGAATTGTTCTTTTACAGTTTGTATTTTGTTTACTTTGAGTTTGTTAGGAAACTGGAAGAAAGTTTAACCGTACTTTTGACTTATGTGCTAGATACGTTTCGACGAGTATGAAAGGTTTAATGAATTAAATAAGCACTTATTAATGAATGAAGTGGAACGTATGATTAATTGAGAATGTCTGGGTTTTTACGGCAGGAGTGTATGTAAAGTGATGAACTTCACAAACCCGATATGATATTGTTTTATTATGGAAATTACATATCTCTAATTTATAATAGGTACCTATAAATAAACAAAAACCAGCTTAAAACTTGGAGTAAAAAATAATGGCCTGCTTAAGGACATTTTAAAGTCCAAAAATATAATTTTAACCGAGTTAACGCCTTAAATGTAAAATAAATTTACGAGTACAGAGGTACGTACGAGGGGCGATTCATAAGTTTTGAGAATCAGTATGAACCATCCACATAATGATATTTTTTCAATGTGGAATATACCATGGCATCAATCAAGCATAAATTCCATTTTTAAAAATGTGTACGTTATTCATTTGTTTTTCTGTGATACCTTTTATTTTAATGGCATAGAGAGTGGTAGCGATCCGGACGGTTGAATGGCGATGGACAACCTTTGCACCAGGTGCAGGTGCAGTTTTAATTGCTGTAAACATAATCCATATTCAGACACTTCATGGTTGTGCAATGTGTCAGGTTTGGAATCTAATCGGCCGGGCACTATAATTAGGTCATGGTAACCCCCAGGACCCGTTACAAAGAAAAGCACGGCCCTTGATGCAAAGACAATCTCTGACTTTTTAGTTAAGTCACAGGATTTTGGACAAATTTAGTATACGAAAAAAAAAACTGCATATCAATCCGATTACTACAAAGGTTCAAAAAAAAATTTGCGTGTGGCAGGACCTTGTGCAGGGTCCGTCCGGATCGCTACCACCATCTTATCCATTTACCTACCGCCAAACAGTAGTGTTCGCATTGTTGTGTTTCGGTTTGGGGATAAGACAGCTGGTGTAATGACTAACATAGAGGCATTCCATCTTAGTCCTCAGGGTTGGCAACGCATTTGCAGTCTTAGGCTTGCAGTATTGTGAATGCGAATGTCTATGGGTCACAGTTTCATCAGGTGGCCTGTGTGCTCGTTTGCCTTATCTATGGCATAAAAAAAGACTATTTAACACGTTCACTGCGGGTTGAGGCAAAACCGCCTCAAGCTCGACGATACGTCGGTGCGGGGCAAAAAGTTGTGATATCTCTCTCGTGCGGGAGCTGTCGCCTTTTACTTACAAGGCGTATGATAAAGACAAATATACATTTCTGTATGTTTCTCAAACGCTGACTCTTTTATACAGAAAAAAGGTTGGAGGTCTAAATAAGCCTCGAACGCACTGGGTATATATTTTTTTCACACAGTGCGGGTTGAGGTTAATTTAGCCTCAAGAAAGTTGACCTCAAGGCCGCACGGAGCGGGGCGCGGGCGACGCGGGAGTCGACCGCTTGACGTCAGTGCGGTGATAGTTATCGATGTTATATAATATAATGTTATAAATGAATGGGTTTTATTTACATAAACCAAAATTTATTTTCTTCCTGTTAGAGCATTTATACAAACCTACCTCTAAACTAAGCAAAGCTTGTACTATTGCTACTTAACGGCAATTAACAAACGTATGTATAGATAAATAAATACTTAAATAGATAAGCAACCATGACCCAGGAACACATACGTATTTGCGATAACACACAATTAAACGCCTTTAAAGAGGCTCGATAAGATGATCATTCTTTCATCGATAATTTAGCTATAAGTGCCATTCCCTGCTCTAGTCTCAGATAAAATTTAGTGCGTTTTGAGAGCTAAAAGACCTCAAAAATTCTTTAGGTATTTTTTCTTAAGGCAGAGGTCAGAACCAAGGGCGAAGCTAAGTGTATATTAAAACATTTACTGAGCAATGACTACAACACAAAAAAAACCCCTGGTCCTATTCTTGGCAAAGTTATGAAGTATTTAAGTAACTCCTGAAATTTGAGAGCGATTCGGCCTCACCCGCACTGTAAAAGAGTTCCGGTTTGGGCTGATTCGATCTCAACCGCACCAGCCAAAAGTCCTTCAAGTTGAGACCCGCAGCGAACGTGTTAATGGCCGCTCTACACGTTAGCCCATCATGGGCCAGCATAGGGACGGAGTAATGCGTAAGAGTGAGAGGCAAGAATATGTTGCTCGCTCTAAGGCGTAATTGCGTCCCTTACGTTGGCTTATTAAGGGTAGATTAGAGTACTCACTTAGTAAAAAGTCACACAATCACAAAAAAATGTACTGATTTTAGGGAAAAAAAAGCTACCTTCTATGCCAATCAGTTTTTATATTCTTAAGAATCATAAAACAACATGAAACCAATTACGATTCGAGCACTGGAAGCATGTATTAAAAATCGAAGATAACATTTTACAACGGTTTTTGATGTTTCTAGTGGTTTAATATTTTTGTTATAGTCATAATAGTTTTCTGATCCTTTACCATAATTTGAAGCCCTGTATGGGCAGATATTCGTGTGATGAGATGTTTTCTAAGTATTTATCTATATAATAGTTATAAGTATATGTATAATTGTCTAGTGCCCATTGTACAAGCCTAGAGCTTAGTTTGGAACTAGGTCCATTTGTGACAGTACCCCATGGTACCTACAAATCTCACATAATTTGAGAAAATTCACTATACATTTATTAAGCAGGTGGTCTGGTGATTGTCGTCACTTGTTTTACTTCTTCATCTATTTTGATTGCATCCTTGTCGAATTAACTATAAAGTGCCTTTTGTTTGTTTTTTTTTTATGGTATATAGAAGGCAAACGAGCACACAGACCACCTGATGATAAGTGGAAACTGTGACCCATAGACATTCGCATTCACAAGACTGCAAGCCTAAGATTGCAAATGCGTTGCCAACCATGAGGACTAAGATGGAATGCCTCTATGCTAGTCATTACACCGGCTGTCTTATCCCCAAACCGGAACACAACAATGCGAACACTGCAACCTGAGGGTTAACGAGGTTGTATATTAGATAGTTAGTTTGTAATTGCTTTCTATGACGCGTTGTAAACTCTATCGAAATTGATTAAAATAATGAAATATATATTTTTGGATCAAAAAATTAATCTGTCAAGTTCTCTTCGGGAAAGCTCGGCGTCACCCCGGCATATTGTCTCTGGTACAGTTCACTGAGCGTATAACTTAGTCTTACAACAGGTTCGATGTTCGGGCCCTGTCTGCACTGAAGGTAGCCTGAGTGCATTCACCCCGTGTCCGTGAGAACGTAGCTAGGTCTGCAACATATATGCCGTTGAGACGGACTTCATTGTACCATCATTATAACAGTGTTCATGATCAGAGTATGGTTAGAATTTAACAGAGAAGCTAACTATCATTTGAATTCGTTGGCAGGTTTGGTATTAACATACGTTGCGGATTTTTTGAAACATATGTAATACAAATAATTAATATAATATAATGTATTTGTATTATAATACAAAGTCACTCACGTCTTTCTGTCTGTATATCCTAACTCCTCCTAAACTACGCAACGGATGTGGTACTCACCATCAGTTACAAAAAAAATCATGGAAGGTTTTTATGTACATACAGCTGCTGTTACAGATAACTCAGATAAACCGAAGTGAAAACCGTTTTACAAACTGGTTCGTTTCAAAAACATATCATTTTGCGAAACGCATTTTTTCCAAATCTAACCTAACTTATAGGGGTGCGTAACGATCGATATAAAAATATTTTCTATAATATCAGTCGATATAACGCTCATTTGATATAATAATTAAATCATATAACAACATTTAATATATTTAAATATGATATAATTATCATTTTATATAACGATCATTTGTTCTAAAAATATTTTATATAACATGCATTGAGTATAATGCATATTTATTATAATCAACTTATGATATAAAGCTAATTTCATATAAAGTACAGTTGGTATAAAAAAATATAGTAACCCCTATTGCCGAAGTTGTTGACCAAAAAAACACCCTGTATATTTTAGGTTAGGTTAGAATTGTGTCAAGGCGCGAAGCGCCATAACTACGCGGAATAGGAGCTCCGCAAAGCGGAGCTCCGTCGACTTTGCCTCACTGTCAGCATTGTACCAAAAAAACATGCGACAAAAAAAGTTATTCCAAAGAAAGGCGTTACAATTATTTTAAATATGGGGCAATAAAAAATAATATACCACTTGATAGTTATACAATATGATTTTTATACAAAATGATGATTATACCAAATGATGTTTATAATAAATAAACGATATACCAAATGATAATTATAGTAAATAAAAATAGATATTTGGATAATATACCAATCGTTTATTATATAAAATGAGTGATTATATCCTTTAAAATTATATCAAATGTTATTATATTAAATGAAATTATATTAATTATTTTTATACCGATCATTACACACCCAACTTATAGGGTTTCACAAGTTGGTCCTGAAATATTTGCAGCTTCGGAAAAAATGTTTTGCAAAATTATATGTTTGTGAAATGTTGTCCAGAAATGGAATGGATACCCACCCCCACCGACTTACATAAATATGTCTACGAAATTTAAACTGAATCAGTCCAGTCATTTCGGAGCAAGTTGACTGTGACAGACGGACGTACAGACAGAGACGAGAGTGATCCTATAGGGGTTCCGTTTTTCCTCCTATCAAAGCTGATAAGCATTATTAAAAAAAATCTGAAATAATACTAAAGTGCAATCATATTGCTTTTACAACTGTGAATGAAACGCGATCGTCCAAATCTAAACAATGGCTGTACAAATGAAACAAAACTGAAAATATCAGAACCACTCTACCTATAAAGCTATCAATAGCTGAGAACTAAGTACATACGTAAACTCACACCTTCATTCCCAGAGTGGGGGGTGGGGGGTCCAGAATTACTAACAACCTCCAAAAACTTGTTGATAATTCTGTAACCACATTTTGTACAAATTAGGCTGATGTTTACCAGCATTAGGACAGGTTGCAAGCCCATCGCCTACAACTACAAGCCTTTATTGCCTTAGTCCTAAGTATGAATTCATATTTAGTTTTTATGGCATCAAGAAACAAACGTCCGTCCTGCATGAGTAATCGACGCATAAATTTACCTACGCTTAAAAAAGGTGTACTGTGCAAAAATACTGTGATATTGTAAACTATTTATAATTATTATGTAATGATGTAAACCTTTTTCTTGAAAAAAATATACCTTGCCGAATTTTTGTACGCCGGTTCTTCTCGGGGCAAAGGTTTTATTTTTCGAACCGGTGGTAATGCTTTTTGACATTCATAGGTGCATTATAAATTATGCCTAAATTGAAGAATAAAGAACTTTGACTTTGACTTTGACTTTGAAACAAAACCACAGGCCACCTTATGGTATCTGGGTTATGTAGACATTTGGCAATCTCTTGACTACAAACTCAAGACTGCAATATTTAAGGCCCGTATTAATAAACTCATCTTGACTGTGAGGCTTGTTACAAGACACGTCAAAGTAAACGCCAAACCATAGAACACTGTCATTTTTGACGTATCTCGAAACGAGCATTAGAGTTGAGATCAGTTTATTAATGCGCGCCTTAGTCACCTGTATCTCAAGAACCAATCAAGTGTACTTAGTTGAGACAGTCTTCCTTTTAAATTGGTTATTTAGCTTTCATTTATGATATTAAAAAAAAAAACTGTTTTTTTGTCTTTACACGCAAGTCTAGTTTCTAAAAGGTGTCCGAATCTAAAAATAACGATCACAATGATGTTTAAGAGCTTGACGCATCTTGATACAAGCATTTGAGTTGAGATCAGCTCATCTCGAGATGCCCGTCACAAGATACATCAAAGTAAACGTCAAGCCGTAGGAAATCGTCATTTTTGACGCATCTTGAGACGATCATTACAGTCAAGATCAGATTATTGATACGGGCCTTAGACAGCAAATGCATTGCCAACCGTAAGAACTAAGATGGAATGCCTCTATGCTGGTAATTTTACCGCTGGTATCACTCCACACAGGAACACAAGAATAGCTTAGTTTTAGCAGTATGATGGTAAACTCTTTGTGGCACATAAATATTTACCTACCAGTACATTGTGATCAGTTCCAGACAGCCATAGATTATCCTCCGGTATTTTTTTAATGTACGGCGATATTCATTATTTATTTTAGCTTAGTTAAAATAGGCTATTGTTTACAATTTTTAAAGTAAACACGTAAATAAATCGTGTTTTTTTTAAAATATCATCATAAGAATCGTTCTCGTGTTGAATTGTATCGCTTAGATGCAAAAAAGCAATACGTTCTAATGGTTAATCTGTATAGTGATCTCCGCCGCTCGTGCGAAGGGCGTGTTGTGGTTACCCGCTAATAGATGTCGTCATCGTGACGATCTGTGTAACTATGCTTCTACGCAGTATTATAGAGCCTTTATTCTACTCATCTAAGCTAATAAGCAGTATCCCAACTGCAATATCCAAAGCATTGTGAATCTTTTTTGTCTTTTTTGTCTGTTTTGTTTTTTGCGGGTGGTAGGACTCTGCGCAGAGTCCGTCCGGATCGCTACCACCATCTTATCCATTAACCTACCGCCAAACAGCAGTGTTCGCACTGTTGTGTTCCGGTTTGGGGATAAGACAGCCGGTGTAATGACTAGCATAGAGGCATTCCATCTTAGTCCTCAGGGTTGGCAACGCATTTGCAGTCTTAGTCTTGTAGTCTTGTGAATGCGAATGTCTATGGGTCACAGTTTCCGCTTACCATCAGGTGGCCTGTGTGCTCGTTTGCCTTCTCTATGTCATAAAAAAAAAAAAAGTAATAAGGTTGATATTGCTAGAGGAATTTTATATGAGATACGGCCAAAACCATTGCCTTTTACATGTTTTGGTATTATTTTAGCTCGGCCGCCATTACTGATAAGTAAATAAGAGCTATCATAACGTTGGCAATACGACAGGGCAGTGATTCTAGGCGGTAAAAAGCATATCGTCTTTGACCTAGTTGTACGGTAAAGGAACCTAGACACAAGTGGTTACTTGAGCCACTCCCCATGACAAATGCAGTAAAAAACGTGTGTGTATGTGTGTGTCTAAGTGTGTATTTATACAATAACCTTGTATAAATACACACTTAGACACACACATACACACACACACATATACAAACACACACACACACACGCACATGGGTTACCTTTGTCTCGTCAAAATATTTTTGGTCAAATGTATCATTTCCCAAATTTTCATTTGCCAAACTGCTTTGTTTTCTGTAACCGTAAATATTTCAGGATTTTATAAAAACTAACCTAACCTAACCCATGGGGTTCTACACGATGGTACTGAAATAAATTCTGAAAACATTGTATAACATTGGTTTGGCAAATGAAAAATTTGGGAAATGATACATTTGACCAAAGATATTTTGACGAAACGGCAGGCTCCCCACGCACATACATACATACATAAATACATACATACAATCAATCATACACACATACACACACACACACAGGGAGAGAGATAGAGGTACACTCTTTGATTTTGATTGCTTGGTGTCATGAACACAGTGCCTCATTTCACATAAATCAATCATAGCATACATCTTTAATTTATAGTTTTTAATTTTAATTTTGCAAGACTAACTGTGAAACTAGTCCAAACTGGAATTTTGGCCAGTAAATTGAAGTTGATTATACCTACTTGGTTAACATAGTAGCATAATATAAAAATCATGTAACCTAAAGGAAGAGCGGCGCCACCTAACACAAGTTTTTTTTTGCTTACCGGGTGGCGCCATCACCTTAGTATAGAAAAAGTGTATAATTATTATGAAATAAAGAATTTTGTATTTATATTTGTAAAACGTTGGCCAAGTCAACAGTAGCCCAACACACTAAAATGCTACTTCTTCTGGAAATGGGCCTTCCTTAATGATCTCTATCGTGATAAATTCTGCGTCTGTGGTCGTTGTATCATTATAATTATTTAATGGTAACTGGTATGTCCGTAATCCACTTGACATTCCCACAGGTCACTTGTTATTGTTGTTGTAAAAATGACTGACTGCTGAGTTTCTTGCTGCGTTTCTTCTCAGCAGTGGTCTCCTCTTGGTAAGCGCTGGTAGATTCTCGACGTATAAAAGTGCCCGAGCGGCCTACTTACTGAATAAATTTCTTTTATCTTTTTTTTTAACACCGAGTGAGCGAAGTCAGGGAAGATGTCTCACTCGGCAGGTAAACCGGATAACGTGAGAACGCACGCCGTGATGCCGGGTCTTCACACTTCGAGACACGCCGAGACGGGCCAAGAGCGAGTATGTACACACTGTCCTCGTCTCGTCCTTGCCACGTCCCGATCACCCAAGGTTTCAGCCCAAGAGTCTCGACGAGGTTGTGAGCTGGCATGAAATGTTTTTACGCTGGGACAACTGCAACCAGTCTGTTAATAATTGTTCCAGCGAGTTCAAGAGCGAATTAAGAGGATCTCGAGCACAACAATGGTTCAGAGCATTGATGCACACGTCACAGTACATCTGTGATGCAATGACGGTTGCAATCGCAGTCTATTTGTTCTCCGTTAGCAAAGGCAAGGCTAAAGCCATTTAGCTTGCTTACCTTTAAAACTGTGAAATAATGTTACAGGAAAAAAATACATAATTTTTATACGGCGGATAATAGACGAAAACGTGGGGCGGAACTGGTAAACGGTAGAAGCAACCGGATAAAACTGGATCGCAAGAAATAGTAACGATGTTTTGATGTAAGTCAAAATACACACTTAAGACATAATACTGTAAAAGAAAACATACAAATTTTATTCTTTTTATTCTAATAATAAATATAAAGAAGGTAAAGAATGATGGGCAAAAATTTATGGAAGCCAGCCCAATCGTCAATATAATATTATATTTGCTGTAATTAGTAAAATCGGTCAAGCGTGAGTCGAATACACGGGAAATAGCATTGCACCGCATGCGGGGCACAGCTAGTGAAGTATTGTGTGTTTTTTTTTTCATTGTCATACATTTCGTTTTTTTCGTTTTGTGTGTTTTTGTTTTTTTCATGGCATAGTTTAGGCTAACGATCACACAGGCCACCTGATGATAAGTGGAAACTCTGACCCATATACATTCACATTCACAAGACTGCAAGCTTTAGACTGCACATGCGTTGCCAACCCTGAGGACTAAGATGGAATGCCTCTATGCTAGTCATTTCACCCGCTGTCTTATCCCCAAACCGGAACACAACAATGCGAACGCTGTTGTTTGGCGGTAAGTTAATGGATAAGATGGTGGTAGCGATCCGGACGGGCCCTGCACAAGGTCCTACCACTTGCAACGAAAAGAAGGCTTTGAAGGCTGATAACTCTCTTCTCCAGGGTTTTTGGAGTTTGTCCCCGTATTAAAAAATTAAGCTTATGTAACTAGCTTTCACTTGGTATCCATGATACAATTTGCCCATCATTCTTTGACATGTATTGACCGAGTTGCAAACTAAACTCTACGCTTGTTTTATCCGATAAACGTATAGAGAGATAGAAATACTTCACTCGTGCTCATCATAATGCTGGTAGAACCTTGTGAAAGGTCCGTCCGGACCGCTACCATCATTCTTATACTGCCAATAAATAAATAAAGACATCAGATATACATCCATATTGTTAGTAACATGCAGTAACATGCAGTTGAGTACACCCATTACAATTAAAAATCAAACGCTGGTCACTGACGAGACACATGTATTTGTGACCGCCGCCGTAATAGTGTCGAGTCCAATCAGTCCACGGACACACTCAGTTACTACCGCCAAGCAACAGTGTTCGCGTAGTTGTGTTTCGGTAAAGGGATAAATTATATGCGGTCTTAGGATTGCAGTCTTCAGATTTCAGTCTAAAGAATGCAAATAATGTCTATGGGTCACAGATCCCACTTGCTGTCCGGTGGCCGGCGTGCTCATGCAAATATTTGTTCTTACTGGAAAAGAAAACCCGAATAAATCGCAACATACCATGATATGTTTTTTTTTAACATAATTAAAGTTAAATCTATGACGTAGTTCACGAGTTCAACGAATCTTATTCTTCGGGGTTTTTTTGGGAGTTACTTGCGGATATGAATTTGTATTTTCCTACACGATTATTGGTATAGGAAAAAATCGTGAGGTTTCTTGTGACGTATCTGCACATGCGCAGTATATTAAGTTTATGTGTGCAGTGAGCTTGCGCGGATATGTCCTTCGGAGGAACATCAACTTAATAATAATAATGAACGTTATAAATAATTTAATTAATTGTTTTTAGCTGTTATCCGCGACTTCGTAGGCATAGAAACCGTTTACCACCTACTTTAAAAAAAAACAAAACATCTTTTGTATGTATAACTTACACAAAACCAGTTATGAAAATCTTTTTAGTAGATTAATAAACAAACCTGTTCTCAAGATAACGGTCAAATATTATTAAAAAACGCCAAAGGTTTGCGACTCCTGACCTTATCTTCATAAGTGTTAAATATGCAAAGCATATTACGCTCTATTGATAATAATAAGGTCTCATTTTGTCAGCAGGGAAGTGACCTTCGGTAGACAAAGTGCGTCCCTAGAAGACGCCTACGCATCGAGCATGCAGAGGTCCTAAACGTGGCAAATATGAGATCAGAATTTTAAATCAAGTTTTCTACATTAATTCATTGCAGAATGCTATTTAGTATATTTTACTGATCTTTCGTAGTCAAGTCACAGTCAACTATATATACATATATATATATATTTTTACGGCATAGAGAATGCAAACGAGCACACAGGCCACCTGATGGTAAATGGAAACTGTGACCCTTAGACATTCGCATTCTTAAGACTCCCCAAACCGGAACACAATGCGAACACTGCTGTTTGGCGGTAGGTTAATGGATACGATGGTGGTAGCGATCCGTACGGACACTGCACAAGGTCCTACCACCTTAAAATGTTCGTTGGTAGCTGCATCACTTGGTAATATTGTTCACCAAATAAAAAATAGGAAATATGATCTTGTTAGGAAATATGATCTTTTTTCTGCGGTAAGACTTACCGGAGTTAACCTCAACCTTAACCTTTCGACCCATTGTGCTGTTTAAAGAACGAGGGCAGTTTTGCGTTTACCTTTTGTTTGATATTAACAAAAAGATCTTGGTGAAGTTTACAGACGGCCATATTTCCTGAACCATAGCGATTTAAAAAAAAAAGATTATCTATACCTAGACGAGTAGTTAGAACTAAAAAATATGGAAAGATTATCAGAGTGCAAGTCTATACTCTGAGGGGTTACTATGACATAGCTATGCAGTTCATTTTACGTTGAGCGTAAAGGACAGAGCTATAGCAGTTATATAGCTCTGTCCTTTTCTCTCAGCGTGAACAGAACTGCATTCCTATGTCATAATAAACCCCAGATGTACGAAATGTTAAGGTTTGACGTAAGTCATTGCCAAAAAGCATTACCACCGGTTGGAAAAATAAAACCTTTGCCCCGAGAAGAAACTCAAAAAAAGTATACATTATACATAAACTTACAATATCACAGCATTTTTGCACAGTTGCACCTTTTATAAGCGTATGTTGATTTAAGCGTAGATTACTCATGACGCACGACTCACTGCCAGACATCCATGGTATAATCGTGTATCATAAAATACTAGGGAAATAATTTTGTTTTATGACAGATTTAAATTTTGGGTCAGTTAGCTCAGTTATTTTTTTAATTTACATGTACCTACATTGACGACGCTGATTGTGATTCCTTGACTTAACAATTCATCTCTATTCTTATTAAATTCATTATGAAATAATGGACCAACAGTACCGACAATTTGTTTCGTTTTGGGTTTTGAAAACATACAGACAGGCAGGTGTTGTTAGAAACATAAAGCGTTGGGGATTTCCACCAGCTCCCTAAAGGGCTGGCTTACTCCGAAGAAACTTTAGACGTTAGAAAATTGCTCGACTCTCGTCTTCAATAAGTCCGGCATTTGGTGAGATAAGTTTTCTACAGCAAAAGTGGGATTCAGCGATTAACCTCCATAGGTTGTCTGCCTGTCAAATAACGATCTAAACTTTAAAGATAAACATAATACATTATCGCCTCCACGACGACAATAACTATTATGTAAATACTTCCGTGATACCCGTATTGTTATTGTCTGCGTCTTGTACTGTTGTTTTTTTACAATAATCTGTAACAGCTGACAATTATACAATTTCACACGCGTTTACTCGGCAATCTTGGTATTGCGAATGCGTTGCAATTCTTGGGACTAAGTGCATCCATGGACTTACTTAAAGCAGACGTGAAGAGCAAAGTTGAGTTGTTTGAAGTTGAGTTGTTGAGTTGAGTTGTTGAGTTGAAGTTGTTGTTGTTGTTGTTGTTGTTGTTGTTGTTGTTATTGTTGTTGGTTGTTGTTGTTAGGAGTGGTTGTTGTGGTGTTGGTTGTTGTGTTGTTGTTGTTGTTGTTGTTGGGGTGTGTTGTTGTTGTTGTTGTTGTATTTGACCCATACAAAGGGTGCCAACATATCAAAAACAGTATGGGTTTACCAAGTAAAGGCTCAGGTTATTGACGAAGTATTGCGAGGCAAGCTCGGGCACCGAGGGTTCCGTACTACCGCACACTCGGCAATATTTAGATTTCCATTCGATTTAGAATTGAATCAACGCAAACCCAACTTACACTTGACCGTTTTTAGGGTTCCGTAGCCAAATGGCAAAAAACGGAACCCTTATAGATTCGTCATGTCTGTCCGTCCGTATGTCACAGCCACTTTATTCCGTAACTATAAGAGCTATACTATGGAAACCTTGTAAGTAGATGTATTCGGTGAACCGCATTAAGATTTTCATACAAAAATAGAAAAAAAAACATAAATTTTTGGGGTTCCCCATACTTAGAACTGAAACTCAATTATTTGGCACTTGGCCGCTTTTTTTAATTTATTTTTAGTGTTTGTACTATACCTAGTCTAGCCATAAGTTCTGTTACTAAGGTTGAGTCAAATAAAACTAACTAATGTTAATTTTTTAATTTCAATTCGTATAAAAATTAAAAGCTCAATTAATGTACCTTGTTAAGAACAAATAATCATTCTATATATTCACCGCAATTTCTGATACGATCTTTTAGCAATCACAGCCGGGATCGATAAAATTACGCATGACTATTTGTAAATTTCACTTTTTAAAAACGCTTAAAAGTTAGTTTTTGTTAACCACGGAACTTTTTTTGTTTAATATTATAAAACTTCCTATCTCTGTGTATGTTTAGAGACCAACATTATATTTCTCAACAAGACTCAATTCCAGCTTATGAAGCAAGAGATTTGGTGTGTTTTTCGTATTACTGCAAATTGTCGTGAAATCGTAAAGTCATTTTAATGAGACATCAAGATTGACCGGTGTACAAGCGGATCTTTAGTTGCTTGAAATACATTTGTATCAGAATTTAAAGCTAAAAGTATGTTCAATATGTCACGCAAAGTTGAACTCTCTACAAGAACTCTCACAAAAGTTGTGGCTGTTATCAGTATCATCGTCGTGCGTAAATTAAACTATAATTTTCTAGTCCCGAATGGGTAATACTTCAAGCTCGTACATCAAATAATTGCAATAGTTTTAGAATACCTTATTTTTATTTTTATTCTTTATAAATCAAAGTTTTGATTAATATACAGGTTTACGTAAAACTCCTTTAATTTATTTTTTAAATTGTAATAAACTTTAGTAACAGAACTTATGGCCCGACTATGTACTATAATGATACGAAATAAATTTTGACTCCTATGTTTTAGCGTTTTTCTACCGTTAAAACATTTAAAATATTTTTTTAGAAATAAGCTTCTCGTCATCAAATACGGTTCAAAAGATACAGCATTTTGGGTACGGAAATCTAAAAAATATAGTTGTCCCGCGCACTCGTAGACACTAAGACAGAGCTAGGAACAGTCAGTGAGCCCTAAGAAGTTGCTTCAGGTTTGTACTTCCCTCTCACACGCTCTTAATAAGAGCAAGGAAAATACAAAGCCGAAACACCTTCTAACTGAACACCTATCGAAGGTTTGCTTTGTTAACGAAGCCTTTAATTTAATTTAATTTTTTTACGCATTAAAATGTTAATAATGTTCTGACTTGACAACTTGAAGTTAATACTTACATTAATAATTTTGAAGGGGAATCCCATGCTCGTCAACAAGTTGTTCGTCAAGTTTCTTTGTAGCCAGCTGTTGAAATATGGTCAAATGATTTACCTATTATATAATCGTGATAGGTACTTTATTAATACAGTCGAAACTTATAATATTAATTCAAATGAATTCACTATACCCGATTAACTATCTACGTAATAATTATAGAGGCAGGTCATGTTCTTAAGACGCACAACGTCTCCAGAATTCTGGCATTATTACGTCCTCGAAATGAGAAATGGCGAATGAGACCAGTCCCCCTTTCCCCACCGAAATCGATGTCTTCGACGGAAGAATTTCATGAATTTTAAGTTGTTGGTGCATTCCTCAGGTCGCACGTGTTGCCATCCCTGAGAACTAAGATAGGAAACTTTTATGCTAGTAATTTTAGTAGATAGATTTCTATAACCCTAAATAGATTTCTATAGCCGCCAATGAAACTGACTGAAGTTCTCTATTTAATGATCGTCTCAGTTACAAGTATGCAATTACAAGTTTAATTGTCTCGGCTTGATGACTAATATCCACTAGACGGAAACGCTCAGTGGATACCGTCTTAACTAGCTGGTGCGATTGTAAAATAAGAGCATTTATCTCTTTGTTCCACTGCTGGTCAAAATATTCCGCTAGCCTGTCCATGCAAGCAAAATATATGATTGACGTAAGCTGTCGGTCAGACGGTCGCGTCGAGTGCTTATGTCAATTCAATACATTTAAACAGTTGTAGAAAATCATTTATATTAGGGTTATGGTCATCTAGCATTTCTATTCACTTCACATTAATCTTCTTTCTAACAACTACTCGCGTCATGAACTGATCCTAATTTTTAAAGAATAGGAAGCTCATCTTCTTTATATTATTATTGATGACTATATGGTTTCTGTTACTGCCAAGTGAATAACACATACATACATACATACATACAATCACGCCTTTTTCCCATAAGGGTAGGCAGAGACCACTTCCTTCCACTTACTTCGATCCAGACAAACTTCCCTCGTTTCCTCCACACTCATAACAAACATAAGTGTCTTCAAATACGAGCGTCAGTTTAGGGTAGGTACTCCTGACCTGGCCCTTCAAGCCTATGAAGTGAATAAAATTATCCATGCCAATCGATTACCTACAATATGGAAACCAGATAAACTAGAAGCCTAAAAAGTGGAATAAAATGTTTGTTCTAGTTTCTCTTCTAGGTCTCCATTTTTATCTACAATGATTAAAAATAATTTTACTTGCAGGTAACAATGAAGTTGAAATCCGAACTACTGGAGCAGCCAGAAGGCGAGATGAGGCGCAAGATCCGCATCGAGCTGAATGAAGACCTGGACACCTGCGACCGAGACGTGGCTACCATCAGGGAGTGGCTGAAGAAGCAGCCTCATCTGCCTGATGACTGGGGTAAGTCCTGGACATAGTGCGAGTTGAGATGATACAAGGGGAGACGAGAATTGAAATCTTACCGGCCATTTTCAACATTAATTGCCATCGCGAGAAATCGTTTCATTGATTAATTGAATTAACAAGCTAGACGTCATAAGCCATTGCGAAAGTTGTGTTTCCGTTGCAGTGATAATGATACTCATTGTAACAGTAGATAATAAAGTTTAATGTCACAATTCATGTCTTGCCAATCTTTACAAAGCCAGACCTCTTGCACTAAAGATGCGTAAGAAGAGAATTATAACTTTGCCATATAGATATATAATCACTTCAATCCAACGTTCTTCTTATCGGTGGAAAAGCATCTTTACTGAGTCTCAAGCAAGGAAAAAAATTACTAAATTGATCATCTAGGGCTGTATTCCACTTTGTTTTTTGGTTTTAACGTTGGATAGCTTTTTTATGGCATAGAGAAAGCATACGAGCACACAGGCCCCCTGATGGTAAGTGGAAACTGTGACCCATAGACATTCGCATTCACAAGACTGCAAGCCTAAGACTGCAAATGCGTTGCCAACCCTGAGAACTGAGATGGAATGCCTCTATGCTAGTCATTTCACCGGCTGTCTAATCCCCAAACCTGGACACAACAATCCGAACACTGCTGTTTGGCGGTAGGTTAATGGATATTATGGTGGTAGCGATCCGGACGGACCCTGCACAAGGTCCTACCACCCGCAAAAGCTATGATAACTCTTATTCTCTTTATAAGTAGGTATATGTTGAAATATGGAGTGTAAAAAGGCTATATAAACGTTGCCTGTCATTCAAAAATTAAACCTCAACAAGAATCCAGCATGGGCTAGCTTTGTAGGTTTGATCACTAACTCACTAATAGGCTAAACGCGTCGGTATTAACAGACTTAAAACGTCCATTGCATTGTATGCTAAATAGAGATGGTGCAATAGCAATTTGCAGAACAATAACCTGAAAAAATGCTCCATTAATGTCTAATAGGCTGCGTACCTGTCAGACCTAGTCCAACCGTTGCTTTACCCCCTTATTCATAATGCTATTTTTGCTAAAGTATGCTTTGTCACTTTCCGTTGGATGCAAATGTCACAATGACAGATAAAGACAAAGCACATTTTAAGCTTATTTTACCTTTTATAGAAGCGCCAAAGATGACATACACTACATGATAACTATAGAATAGGAAATATTCTTGACTTTTTCACAGTTAAAGCAGATTCAAAAAACAAACAGTTGAGTTAAATCCAAGTGGTTTTACGGTATTTGGTAAGTCATTTAATTAGGAACTTTTTAATAAAAAACATTTTTTGAATCACTATAAAAATAAATAATAAGCCAACAAATATTTGTTCGTATCTCTTTCCAGCAAAACAGAATTTAACATGGACTATGGCCGACCTGTTACCTGATATCACAGTGCATATTGGATCTCTCTGTCTAATCGCTGTCTGTTAACAGTTTACAATGCTTGTATCATCCATATTTCTAACTTTTAGTGATCGGAATTTTCATATTGAGAAACGCGAAATTCCGCGGTAATAGCAATAAAACACTTAAACGTCGAAGTCGCGTTATAATAGTTAACTTTTAGCAGAATTCATTAAGCCGAGACTTTGATAGATTCCAAACTTCAATAAATGCTTTGATAAGGATGACTCAAGACCAAATTGCTAAGGTCGGCCTTGGGAACACGGAAAAACCTTTAGCGTACAAGGGCATTTGTTGCCTTACCATTGATTGGTTTTTATTTGCGTTGAAATCGTAGTTTAGGTCTCTTATGATACTTATCATGTAGTGTATCTCATCTCTTGCGCAAACGTAAAACCTTGCTTTGACGTGTTTCCGTATTGTCAATGCTTTGATAACTCTTATTTACTTGACAGGCGGAGTTAAAACAATACCTAACATGTCAAAAATATTAATTTTGGTTTAACCGACTTTACACTCAGGAGCAAAAATACCGGGTCAGAGTGCGTTTTTCATACTAAAGAGGCTATTTCGAAGACTTGGTTCCTCGCCAGGGAATGCTTTTGTGAAACTGATGATGAATACCTCGAGCATCGATACAGGACTTCCAGAGTGCCTAGGATACCCAACTGAATGTTCAGAAAAACATCTAAAATGGTAATAAAATGTAAGGAAATCCAAGTGCTGACCCAAACTCTCCCGCTGTGGTGTTAACTGATAGTGCGATCAGTTAGGTATCTTAAGAACTTTTCAACTCCTCTATTGAACCTCGCAGTTTCCACCATTAAACCTCACTCAAAACAACCCCAGGCGAGGAACGAAGGCTTCGAAATAGTCTCGTTTGTATGAAAAACGCACTCTGACCCGGTATTTTTGCTCCTGAGTGTAGAAGCCTAGACAGTCACTATGAATGGACAGAAAGATAAAATCATACCCGTAAAAAAGTCTATCAGTATTTTTAGTCCTACTTGTTTTGTGTTTTTTATGGCCTGGTGAATGCAAGCGACCACACGGGTCACCTGATTGTGAGTTGGATACTGAGACCCATAGACATCTCAAGACTACAATGTTAAGACTGCTTTGCCAACTCTATGCAACAATGCTAGTAATTTCACCGGTTATCTTATCCCCACACCGAAACACAACAATGCAAACACATAGTGTTTTTTCCAAAGTGACATCTAAATGAATTAATATCAGAGGACAACGTCATACAAATTGGCCTATTCCAAAACTAAGCTCTAACGACGATAAACTAACTAACTTACAAAGAAACAAATAGTCGCGTTCATAACACAAATATTTGCCCTAATCGGGATTAGAACCCGACCCGGCCGCAGGGTCACTAGCAGGCTCAAATTCAAATTCAAATCATTTATTTCATGTAACATGACACATAAATATTATTTACATTTTTTAAGGGGCACAGCATTAGACAGATACACAACACAATATACATTACCATTTAATAATGCTGTTGGGAGCATGCAATCCCGCACAGTGTAGCATAACAGCACAATCAGGCTGATCATATAGCATTCTTAGAATGGTATTGGGACCGTCCCGCTCCCGACGCACCAGGGATGCAGCGCGCCCGCGCATGGTTGCATAATAACATTCAACGGGAGCCTCCGCAAACATCCCGGAAGCGCTACAGAAACGAGGCAGTCCCACCATCACCCGGAAGTGTTGTCAAATATAAATCTAATAGGTATTACGTAATTTATGATTGTTAACTTTTTTCTAATAATTTATTTATGCGATGCCATATCGTAAATAAAATATTTACCGCATTGTTTTTAGTACTTGTATTTCGCATTACGATACTAGTTTTTATAAAATTACCGAATTTGGTCTAGTTTTTAATGACAATATCGTTTAGTACATAGTTAAACAGAATATTATTTAAATGGTATTTAGTTAATGGACATCAAAACGACGTTGTTTTCTATCTGTCTAATAGGTTTTTTAGAACTTCGTTACCACGTAAATTAATGTTTATACAAAACCGGAGTAAAATAAGTAGGTAATATTTCGTTTTCAACGTAGTTATTTTTATCCGAATTCGAAAGAGGAGAAGTTTTATATGTACGGCTATATGTATGTTTTTTTAAAATATATAAACAACTTCTACGTGGTCGGAGTCGTGAGCAAAGTCTATGAGTGAAATAAAACATATTCCATATTCCACAAAGTTTAGGTTTTAAACGTGCAGGTAGGTTACATTTGTCAATGTTGTACTATATCACAATAAACAGTAGGATAATATTTGTAATGATCGTTACCATGGCAATAACAATGCTATAATGATCATTATAAAACTGTTATTGGTGTACTGCCGTTTGGTCAGAATATTTCTCGCCATAATATAATCACTTCCCAAAAAAAAATATCGCAGAAGATTCATATTAATTGTGACAGAGGATACTTACCTTCAAAAACGCAAATATAACTTTAATTTCAAATGGTACAAGGTCGATCCCAGTGCGTTTTTGAAGACGAATCATTGTGTTATAAAACACTTAATTTTTGTCGCTGCCTCTCTAGATGCCTTTACAAAAGAATTGTGTAATGAATATTGTCAAAACGGTCATATCCTTTCAGTTGTGTCACACTGTCATTGTGTTTACTGAGGCGATTTAATATGGTCATACCTGGCAAGTCCCAGGCAGCAGCGTAATAGTTAAGAAACAAAGTTATAACGTGGGTAATACAAGCCATCCGGTGATATTACTAGCAAGGAGGCATTTTATCTTATTAATAAACTGATCGCAACTCTAATGCTCGTCTCGAGATGCGTCAAAAAAATCAGTGTTATATTGTTTGGCGTTTACTTTGACGTATCTTGTGACGGGCCTCACGGTCAAGATGAGTTTATTAATACGGCCCTTAGTCCTCAGGATTGTCAGCGCATTTGCAGTCTTGAGAATGCATTCTCAAATCTCACTATAACCATCAGGTGACTTGTGTGGTCGTTTTTCTTGTCCTTGCTAACAATATAGCACTGTCTTTTAGGCTGCCTGGAATCTGGCAGCTCTACTAGTTCATGTCCACCTCACTATGTTTTTTTTTTATGGCATATTGAAGGCAAACGATCACACAGGCCACCTGATGGTAAGTGAAAACTGTGACCCGTAGACATTCGCATTAACAAGACTGCAGATGCGATGCCAACCGTGACGACTAAGATGGAATGTCTCTATGCTAGTAATTACACCGGCTGTCTTATCCCCAAACCGGAACACAGCAATGCGAACACTGCTGTTTGGCGGTAGGTTAATAGATAAGATGGTGGTAGCGATCCGGACGGACCCTGCACAAGGTCCTACCACCCGCAAAAATGTTGCAACAAACTAACAAACAAACAAACAAACGGCAAACGCAGAACGCTGGCAAAAGTAGTGTAGGACGCCCTCCGGCAAGATATCGTGGGACAATGTCACACCAATTGACCTAGTCCCAAACAAAGCTCTAGAATTGTACTATGGGCACTAGACAACAATATAAATACTTATATAGAGATATATATACTTAAATATATAGAAAATATCCATGAATCAGTAAAAAATATTCGCGCTCGTCGCACAAATATTTACGGGGATTCGAACCAGGACCGCTAGCTTCGTAGGCAGGGTCACTCCCAACTCGGCCAGCGCTGCGGCAGATGTTGGATGCGACAGGCCGAGGACAGGGTTTCCACTTACCAACAGGTGGCATGTGTGCTTGTTTGCCTTCTCTATGCCGTAAAAAAATGCCCAGTTCTGTTTCTTAATTTCTTTCTTCTTTCTTTGTTATCTAATTCAATACCATCTTGCCTACGAGTATTCTATCTAACACACGCATGGCCATGACTTCTAGACACGGGCTAAGTTTAAAAAGTAACTTTGAATAACTTGATTATTTGAGCACATAAGGTCAATAAAGTGTTTTTACAGTGATTGCGCACCATGTTTAATCAATTGTTGATGTACATTTGATATTGACCTTCATTGACGAAGATTATTTCCAAATGTTTTTAATACTTTGAACACTTTTGTGATGCCGGACCTCACGGTTGAGTCGCTAATTATAAATCAAACACGATCATTGCCATGAAAATGTTATCTACATAGACAACACGGTTATAGTGTCCTGCCTACGAAGCTAGGAGTCCTGGGTTGAATTCCGTGGGGGTTTTAGCACTATGGAATTGACATAAGCCGTCGAAGCGATCTATCATCAGCTCACGTCAATCGCTAACTCAGCGTTATGTATTTTGAATTAGCCCCAAAGGTGTTAACAATATCCTAGCTCAATTTGAGTTAGTTTTTTTTGTATAAGAGAAGGAGGCCAACGAGCATGTAGGTTACATGATGGTAAGTAATCACCCCGCCCATAAACACCAGCAATTCAAGAAGAGATCATTTTAGATCCTACCTTAATTATTATTTTTATCCTTGCAGAGTACCCTTGCCTGATGACGTACCTGCGCGGGAGCAGCTACTCCCTGGAGAAGTGCAAGCGCAAGTTGGACATGTACTTTACTATGCGGGCAGCCTGTCCCGAGTTCTTCACCAACCGGGACATCACGCGGCCGGAGCTGAAGGAGGTGTTCGTCAACAAAGTGTGAGTTGACAACTACACTATTCCATTTCATCTTACTGGTTTCATGTCAAATTTCGCCCTTCAGACAATCCGTCTCTGGAATAGGCTGCCACTCCATATTAAAGGAGTCCCTAATAAGCTTTCTTGCATGCGAATATTGAGGAAGCATTAGCTTGAACAAGACATTGTAGCGTAAAATACACATAGGCTTATCTCATCATGTTTCAGTCTTTGCGTTGGTTGCTATAGGTACATTCAATCTTAATATTTATTTATTTTTATTTTTACTATGTTTAAACATTAACAATTATTGCAATTTAAAACCTACCTACTGATTTAAAACTTACCTATGTATAAAAATCAGTGATCGGATCTCGTATGCAATTTCCCGGGATTTAAGTCCGTTATCTTAACATGGATATGACTTACAATCCCGCGAGTCTCTTTGATACCTACATTTATAAAAAGGTGAATAACTTTTAATTGTAAGTAGTTTACACTATAAAATTAATAAAATAATATGTAATAACATAGTATTTTTAATTTCATTTTATTTTTAGGTTAATTTTTTGTCATGTTACTATTTCTTTTGTCTAGGTATTATTGTAAGGGATATAATTAGTATGCTATTGTGTTGCATGTTATTAAGATGTTTATTTTTAAATTTTGTTTCAAAAAGTAGAGTTATTTTATATCTAAAATATGTTTTAAAAGTATGTGTCAAAAAATGACCTATTATAGATAGATAGCGAACATTTTCATTTTGTTTATTTAGTTTAACCCTCGACAAAAGTTATTAATTATTAATAATAACAGATATAAAATAAATATACAAAATTAATAATAAAATAACCCATTTCCCAAAATCCCGGGAAATCCCGTGTCACATCCATGTTAAGCATAACGTTTGAGGTCGTTCACCCCAAATTGCATCCGAGATCCGATCACTGATAAAAATATAAAGAGGTAGTGTCAAGAGACGAGTTTACTCTTAGCTCAAAGGCTGGTAACGGATCTGCTCTGCTCTCCGTGTGTAAAATTAACAAAAACTCCATGATATTCAACCCTTATTTTTCTTTTCAAGAGCTAAAATGTTGAGTATATCAATGGAAGAGCGGTTGTTATGTCATTTGATATTTATCGTTACAAACTTTGATGGCATCTTGTGACTTGTCTTGTACACCGTAACTTCATTATGTTTAAACAACCTGCCAAGTTCCAGAGGACGTAGATATGTAAATACCATACCCTTGTCCTGTTGCCTACAATTTGGCAGGTTTTGACTAAAATGCGGGAATCTATCCACTATGCTCTACTAGAACTTCTAGAACAAATTGGATTATTTTCTCCAAATTGCATAGACCAAATTGAACAGCTTTTATCCCCAAAACTGACCAGCGCAGTGATACATTTTTGTCGTCAATAATAACACGTGTTGTTGACCCCGGAATAAGATCACTGTCCTTTGAATTATCTACTTTTGGTGGATATAGTCGCTGATAAAGCAAAATGGGCAAACCAAAGTGGGTCGCCTTGGCAACTGCTTAAAGTAGTATGCGAAAAATATTTATATTGTGTGTGCTTGATGGAATACTTGTGGTCGACCAAATACTTTTAGCAATGGCATTCGCTACAATAAGTTTTCACGTCATGTAACATTTAGACTTGGGCAACGGCCACCAGCAAATAAATAGAGCTTTTAGACGGTGCTTGGGGTTTGTACTTGTCTCTTACTCGATCTCTTACGCTCTCATTAACAGCCAGTGAGAGAGATCTACAAACCCGAAGCACCTCGTCACCGGCGGCGTTGATGGGGCTAATTCCATGCATCGCCAAGCAGCAGTGTTTGCTAAAAATGGTTTATACCGACCAGTATGTCTATGGGTCCTAGATCTCATTTACCATCAGCTGGCCTGTGTGCTCTTTGATCTTTGACTTTTCTTTGCTATGGAAAAAAAAGCTACTGCGATATTTCTCCCTCTTCCTCTTTATGGGCGGCCGGTAATCACTTACCATCGGGTACCATCGTTTGCCATCCCTGGTATGAAAAATGGCGGTGATGATGCGTTATCATTCATTTGTTTTTAATTTACCGCCCGCCGCCGCAGTCGCCACTCAAAGTCGTGGCGAGACCGTTAATAAATGGTTAGGTATATTTGCATCTTAAGATTGAATTTTGCGGTTTGTGGTTGTGATTTTAAATTAAGAAACAGCAAAATGGCAATTATTTCTCCTTCTCATTGTTAAAGTTTCATCGTTAGAGAGCCGATTTATACCTGCCAGGCACTACTGCTTTTAGACGACAGCTGGCTGGTTTTGTCGTGACGTCGTGAGGCGTCAGACTTTCCGGCCGAGAGTTGTTGATACAGGCTTCATAGAAAACGTTAGTCGTAAACCTAAGAAACTCATGAAGGATTGGCAAGATGACAAACAAGGATTTTTGGATTAATATATCAATGATTCTTAAAGATCACGTATCGTACGTGAAAGTGGTGACTAGTTTTAACATGATTCTATCGATAAATTTGGTAAATAATTTTGCCCCAAAAATATCTATGTCTGGGATGTTCAACTCCGTAAAACTATTGCCTTTGATATGTTATAGTATCGTCAACGTTACGATAGCTCATAATTTACTTGACAGCAATATGATAACATGACAAAGGCCATATGGTTTTATTTAGTAGAATAGAGGCTCTGACTTAACTTGTGGTCCATGGATCAGTCATGTTTTTTATTCCTTATGGGGGAAAAAACGAGCGCAAACGCCTCCTAAATAGTGGGCTTACTCACCGCTTCTCAGACCTTTTAAAAATAAACCTTGAGTCTCAATAGAAAATTTCCAATGTATGATTCTAACGGTTCACTAATGTTTGACCAAAAAAATATTGACAAATGATCATTTGACAAACAACGTTTCACCAAATAATCATTTGGCAAACGTGACATTTGACAAAAGTATCATTTTGCAAAAACTCAATTAGCAAATGATCAATTAGCAAACACTACACTTGGTAAATGTGTTAAATAATAAAATGTCAATTGACAGTTTTCCATTTCACCAAATATTATTTCCTGTAGTTTACCTATTTCTGGGCAGAAAAAAATAACCTCGAAGGCCAAGGCGGGAGCAAAGCTCCCGCCTTGGCCTTCTAACCTAACCTATCCGAGTCAGTTCTGCCCAGATTCGTCTTGCTCGTTGCATTTAAAATTTTGTCTGATAACTCCGTTGCTAAATGTTCATTTTGTCAAATAATTACTTATAAAATGTAAATTTAACTGTTGATCATTTGAATAAGTGAGCCATTTTTAAAATGACAACTAGTAAAATGATCAATTGGCGAAACATTTTTTTGCAAAACGTTGTTTGTCAAGTGTAATTTTGCCAAATGACTTTTGGTCAAACGGCAGGACACCGATTCTAACTTACTTAGTACATTCAATGGTTTGATGTTTAACCTTTGCCCTCGAAGGTCAATGGTCTTCAAGGTCAGTGGTCAATTTGCGTAGATACTCATCTAATATTGACTCGGACGCGAATAAATTTACTCTTAAGTTTATGAATACTTGGTACAGAGGCGTTATTCTCAGAAAACTTTTCGTCGATTGAGCGACGGTAGACCTACTTATTGAGAATGAACACCTTTAACGATGTTTGTATGCCATGGGACAAATAAAACTTGTATAATAAGGGTCTCCCCATATCTATCGAAACAAACGTTAATCGGCTCGGCTCAGCCGGATCCGGCGATGCGAACGAAACGACGTCGTTTTCGCTCTTATTGCGTAGACATAAAGCTTTTTTTGATCATGTTGCATGCATGTTCCGCGTCGATAGATGTAGGGAGACCCTAATAACTTCACCGTTTAGGTGGAAAGTGAGTTCTTTTCGAAAATAACTTGTCAGTTCTTTATGTGAAGTTCAATACGCGGTAATATAAGGTTCTATGTGGAAGCGTAGTTCTTTGTGCAGTTGGCATTTGTTTTTAGAGTCATACTATTTACAGAGTACAAACACGGTGCTCCTGCGTCATAAGTTATAAGTAGCTGCACATTTTTGTACCTTGTCGTTTTAACGCCTTTGACAGATTACTGCAGCAGTTCGTGACCTTAAAGTAACAAAGTACTAAAGTGTTCAGCTGAAAAAAGCTGGGGTGTTGAGTGTTCTCTCAAAAACGCTCGATCGTCGAACGAGTGAAAGAGTCAACACGCCACACCACCAACAAGCTCCATCCCTCGCAGACCTCGCAAGTGTTCTTATAGACTGTGAGCGACAGAGCATACGACTCGCTAGCGAGTACGGTAATTGTAACTCATGGTAAGGGTACAGAGCGCAATCAGCCTATAAAATAACCTCTAGAAACTAAACGCGTTGGTTGATTTTGATTTTCTTAACAATTTTTTTTTCTTTGCCCGCGGGAATATGGCGTTTCCACAATGAAGTGATTTCGCCAGTGTCAAGAATATATAAGTATAAAACAATATAGTAATAAAACACAATCCAATCTTCTCTAGGAAGATTGGTGGCAACGTTGTACGGTGATAGTTTTAACCTCTGTACCACTGCGAGTCCACACGAAACGAGAAGTAAGATGCCAGGATACACGAAATAAGTCCAAGTCTTCTATCACTGTGCAACACAAAGGCATTAAAAGTACAAATCACTAACAAAAAAGAACTTTGAACACCTAAATACACAAAAATAAAAACTAAAACAAATTACACATCCGCCATCTTTTGACGTTGCAAATGGCCTCCCTTTGATTCTCTTAATCTTGTGCGTCACATAATTTATGACAGGAATCAAAATTAAGGCAGCTACCAGACGCCATATTGAGAAAAAGAAAAAAAGTCGACGAACTATGACAAGTGGGGTGTCTTTGAATAAGGATTTAAAAATCATCTTTAGGTTTCTTTCATCATTTCTCATTTTGAATGATCATTCAGGATTTATAACCAATTAAAGGACGACGCGCTGGCCTAGTTGGTAGTGACCCTGCCTACGAAGCAAGTGGTCCTGGGTTCAAATCCCGGTAAGGGCAGATATTTGTGTGATGAGCACGAATATTTGTTTCTGAGTCATGGATGTTTTCTATGTATTTAAGTATATATTTCTCTATATAAGTATTTATATCGTTGTCTAGTACCCATAGTACAAGCCTAGAGCTTAGTTTGGGACTTGGTCAATTGGTGTGACATTGTACCCTGATACCCTGATATTATAAAGGTCTTGATATTGTGCTGGTGTTTCTGTAGGTACATAAGTTGATCAGTTTTTTTACGCAGTCGGGTTGTTTTTTTTTTTTACATGTACATAAAAGGAGCATTAAACACATACCTACTTTATAAGTGCTTGCAAACGTCAACACACACGTGTCAAGGCTTAGTAAAATATTGACTCACTATTATTGGTTCATTGATCAACAGATTCGTAAAGATCACGTGTATCGTGCATATGACGTAATCTCTCAAAGTATAACTGGTAGTTTGCAGAACAACTAGAATGCAAATCATGTGTAAAATTTGATAAAATAGTGAGCATAAATAAAAAAAAATGGTACCTACAAAAGCTCGAGTATCCGCCATTTTCGGAATTTTTGTGCAATTTATTCCTAACGCGCATAGTTTGAAGTGTCGTATGTCAGCAGCAGTATTTTGCGGGTGGTAGGACCTTGTGCAGGGTCTGTCCGGATCGCTACCACCATCTTATCCATTAACCTACCGCCAAACAGCTGTGTTCGCATTGTTGTGTTCCGGTTGGGGATAAGCCGGTGTAATGACTAGCAAAGAGGCATTCTATCTTAGTCTTGTGAATGCGAATATCTATGGGTCACAGTGTCCACTTACCATCAGGTGGCCTGTATGGTCATTTGCCTTCTCTATGCCATAAAAAAAAACTATTAAATATATATATAAATGATTTAAAAGCCAAATCGTAGCGCATTAAATTAATTTACCGTTAATGCCTTTTCCTAAAGTTATACAGATTTACTATACTATATTACTTTATACATTTTTGTTTACCATTCTGATTTTGAACTACCGCTGTCCTATACTTTTTCTCGGCATAACCTCTCTAGCTACAACTACGTCATAACTAATGAAATATTTACTAATTACAGACAAGGCCCCACGCTGCCAGGGCTTACTCCAAATGGAAGAAGAGTCACTTTGGTCAGAGGTAAGAAATTTCTCGATTTTTAAGGGAAAAAGGAGGCAGACTAGCAAGCGAGTCACTAGTGATCATCTAGACCCATAAACATTTACAAGCCTTTACTGGTAGTAAAACCTTGTATAGGGTCCATCCAAATAGCTACCAGACTGAAAAAAAATGAAAAATACTACACCGATAAATCGAAGAGTGTATTTTTTTTTGTACAAATGAATACAATGGTGTGCTGATTAACATGGTGTCCTGCCGTTTGACCAAAAGTCATTTGGCAAAACTACACTTGACAAACAAAGTTTTGTAAAAAAATGTTTCGCCAATTGATCATTTTACTACCTACGAGTATAGAAGTCATTTTACAAATGACTCGCTTATTCAAATCATCAGCAGTTTACATTTTATAAATATTTTTTTGACAAAATGAATATTTAGCAACTGAGTTATCGGACAAAAATTTAAATGCAACGTGCAAGATGAATCAGGGCAGAACTGACTCGGATAGGTTAGGTTAGAAGACCAAGGCCAGTGTAGTGTTTGCTAATTGATCATTTGCTAATTGAGTTTTTTTGTAAAATGATACTTTTGTCAATTGTCACGTTTGCCAAATGATTATTTGGTGAAACGTTGTTTGTCAAATGATCATTTGTCAATATTTTTTTGCTCAAACATTAGTGAACCGATTAATATATTATGAGAAACTTTAATAACCTTTATTTAACCTTCGTGTAGTCGACGCAACCGTAAAAGCTAGCCACTCCAATAGTTATTAAATTATGTCATGTATTTCCTCTATAAATTGTGTGTTAATTGGCAATCCAAAAAACTACAATTACATTCCAAGACAATACATAAGTATATTAGAAAACAATACTTAATAGTAATGAGGTTGCCACACTCGCCACTGTACGCTCGGCGTAGATAGTCTTAGCTCTAGGTCGTTAAATGCTGTGTCAATAAGCCAATAAACCAAGTTAATTAATTACTGTTCGTAGGTACTTTAATAGTTTATGTGACTGTACATAATGGAGGGCATTAAAGACGAGTGCGGGTTTATGAAACGAGCCGAAGGCGAGTTTCATAATAACATCACATAAGTGTTTTAATGCCTTATTATCTACAGTTACACACACTATTTTATCTACCCACATTTGGCATCGCAGCGTTGTTCAGGGCTACTAACAGTAATTATTTTGCGACGTTAGTTGGTTTGTCACGGATATCAGGAGGCGTCTCCGAAATATCTATATCATCTTGATCGCTCATTTTATGGTTTAAATTCAACAAATCAAACAACTTTATACAACAAAACAAATTTTAACCGGTAATGGCGGTAATGAAAAGATTTAATAGTTTTCTGGGAGCTGTCATAGTTTTCTTCAAATTCAGAGACAAACTTGAGTCGGCTCCAACTATCATATCGTTCGATATCTTACTTACGTGCGACATTTGTCAAATTTGTATGCAAATTGACAGTTTGTTTCGAACTAAATGTTATCTCGACTGATAATAGAATATAGGTCAAAATTTCCGAAATTTGAATGATATAATATTATCGAAATCGATGTTATTATTAAGCCATAATAACATTTTTACAGATAAGAAATTTGCTCTAACAAAACAGTCTATTTTTATGGTGATCATAATGTGCGGTTCTTGGAGGGTTTATGATATTTGGATAGATAAATGTTATTTTATGATCTTGTTTCAAATTCCAGGTATTCATCCCAGCTTGGATTCCCAGCAGATCACCAACACACTGAAGCTGGCCCTCATGATGGGAGACGTGAGGTTAACGGAGGAGAAGACCGGCGTGGCTGGTGACATCTATGTGCTGGATGCGGAGGTGCTCGGGCCTAGTCTGCTGGCACGGCTGTCACCCAGCATCATTAAGAAGTTCATGATCTGTGTACAGGTGAGGAGTTTGTCGTTTGCTATTTATAACGACAATATTTTGAACTAGATGCGTCAACGAGCATTCAAACTCTTTTATTGCCAATCTGTAAATGTTGATGTGGTTTGCAGTTGAACGGTGCTGGTTTCCAGATCCTGTTTAAAAGGAACTATATTGATAATTCATTTATTTTTATGGTATTCCAGGAGGCCTACCCGGTGAAGCTAAAAGAGATCCACATAGTCAACACGTCGCCGATCGTCGAGCGGTTCGTCAATTTCGTCAAACCGTTCCTCAAAGAGAAGATTAGGAAAAGAGTAAGATATACCATTTGACTTAAAGCCGCATCATCAGCAGTAAAAAGGCTAGATGCACCTGAAGTTTTGTTAGGCTCTTATGGAATCAAGATGCAACAATCACAATCTAGTTGGAACGACCGATTTTTTCTTTCATTACATAGAAGTTGTATATCTTTCAGTTCTTTTTGTTGCCAAGAACTAACTTGTCAGGCTTTTTATAGCTTATAAAACGGTGTTTCCTATAAAAGCTCTCACTAAGACCGCTATTTGTGCTTTTAGCGTAATGAAATAAACATTTATCTCGAGGTTTTGACTGTGTTACAACAGCCATGGTGACGATGAGACTGTATAGTTTTGGTATGAGTGAAAATTGTGTAAGTTTAAAGCAAGGTAATGGATATTGGGTACCTAAATACACACAAACACCCAAAGACATTACCCAACTTCTAACGAAGGATGAATATAAATGTAGCAATGGTCCTAGACCCAAACTAAAGCACAAAACAAAGGACACACAAACACACTAAAATTAGGGATCCCCTTTAACACACTCATTTCATACATTGTTTTACTTCTCTGAATATTCTTTTTATCGAAAGCCTATTTTTGCTGAGACCTTATTGTTCTTTGGTTATCTTAAGCAATGACGTAGTTAAGGTTAGGTTAGACCTGGGACAATGAACTCCTGCACGTGTAAATGCTTGTCGATCATATGAAAATTCGGCGAAGTAAAACATTCTATCAAATGAGAGTCGGCGATTAAATTATTATATCCAAGACTTTGAATCAAATTTGCGCTCATTGGAAATATTTTGCTCATGTCGGGAAACTTTAGCTGCGTAGGCTAGCTAAGCAGGCTAAAAAGGCTTTTCCAAATTTATAAAATACACTGAGTGAGAAAGCAAGATGAATACGAACTTATCCGACCAAATACACAATGTACTATGTACTATACAACAAAAAGTGCAATTGTGCCCTTGTCCTACCGGAGGCACGAATGCGATCTCGTATGTTTATGCACTACATCAAGGCTGCTCAACCCCAGGCCTGCGGACGTTGTTTATATGGCCTTCTCAAGCAAGTTACAAAATGCCTGCCATGTTGAAAGGGTTATTCCCACCTGTTACCACCAATTAATTACCACTGGTAACAGCTGGGATTTTTTTTCCCACCTGTTACCACTAAAGTACTCGGTGGTAACAAGTGGGAATATTTTTCCCATTTGTTACCAATAAAATATTTGGTGATAACTACTGGGAATCAAAATACCCAGTAGTTAGTGGTAACACCTGGGAAATTTTATTCCCAGTTACCAGTGGCAACAGGTGGGAAAAAAAAAACCCAGCTGTTACCAGTAGTTACAAATTGGTGGTAACAGGTGGGAATAACCCATAAAACGCATTACATTTAATAAACGCATTACTTTATTGAAACTGAGGGGTGCAATAATCCTGCCAGGTCTTACGTGTCGTTCATTATTGACGCTAAATTTCTCTTGCCTAAAATAAAACTGTTTGTATTTTGACAGATCTTCATTCACAAGGACATTAAGGCGCTTTACAAGCACGTGCCCCAGGAGATACTCCCCGTCGAGTACGGCGGCCAGAGTGCAAGTATGGACGTTTTACAAGGTTGGTAGGAACTTAATTATTAAATAGAAATAGAAATAGAAACATTTCTTCGACGAACACAGAAAAAAAAACAGAGAAAAACATCATGAACAAAGGATGGCAACACAGAAATCAAAATAAAGAAAAAAGTGTAGGATAATGTTGCCATGGGTGACGTCGAAATTGACACCACTCAGCACTATGTCACATAGACCGCGACGCTGGTTTTCAGTAATATTAAAGTAATATCAAAACCAGAGACTGGAATTATTGTGGCACTTTTGTACTGTCATAGTGAATTCTCATTTATCGACTTTCAATGTACACATTAATATAATTAACTTCAAAGTAGATTATTAGCAACTTATCGTGTCACACAGCCAGATAAATGTCAATAAAATATTAACAAGTGAAAGTAAGGATCAATGTTAGCGATAGGTAACAAATTGAATAGAAAACGGACACCTTCCAAAATAATACGAACAGCTTCTAAATTTAAAATGCAACATCAACTAATTGTGGAATGTGTACGTTGTGTATTCAATGAACGAAATTTTTGGAACATTAAAATGAAAAGGCGATGGATTAAGTATTGTTAGCCGTATTTGGGAAATGATTTATTACTGAGATAGTATGTTTAGTGTTTTTCAAGTAACTTTTATATTTAATTGACCCAAAATTTATATATTTTCAGAACAATGGCGGCAAAAACTCGAAGAATACCGGGACTGGTTCGCAGCGCAGGAGAGCGTGAAGGCCAACGAGTCCCTCCGGCCTGGCCGACCCACCAACTACGATGAGCTATTTGGCATCGACGGCTCCTTCAGACAACTAGCCATCGACTGAGCATTGTGATACGTCCAGTAACAATAACAATAACCTAATCAATGTATAGTGTTTTAAACGACGAAGTCCCGACCTTAGAACTTTAGAGAGATCAACAACAAGGACAAGAGGTCGAAAAGACGTCAGTCATTTGTCGTTTTAAAATATGTATTTAAACCTGCGGATCTATTTTATGGTTGTGTTTATCGATGTGGATAAACTTGGATTAAACATCTGTCACTTTCTGATCAGTTTGTAAGTCCGAGAGTAAGGGATGTTTTGTATAAAAGGCCCTGTTGATATAAAATGATCATTGTGTTACTTGATGCTGGACTTAGTATAGTTGTATTTGTATTTAATTTAGGTGGGTATTGATATTTATTTCTTAATCATCATCATTTATAATAAGCTTAAAGACCTACGGTCAGCCAAATATGGCGGTCGGTCAATTTTATTTTAAATGTCACAATCCTCCTTCTCTTTAGAGGATTTTGAAGCGCCGCTAAAGTCGCGTAGCTGTAAAAAAAAACATCAGCTCCGGGCGAAAACATTTCTTTCCCCCTAAATCAAGTGCAATTTTCACGATTTTTGATTATGTTGTAGTTATTGTAAAGACTGTACGTTTCTGTTTTATTTATTTAAATTTTGTTTTTTTTTTTGCTTAGAAATATTTTTTTGGATGCGTACAGACTTTTTCATGATATCTTCAACCCACCGTTCCAGGTGAGAGTAACATTTTCGCATTTTGCGTGGAGATTTTTAGCTCCACAATCTAAGTCGACCCTTCTTGATAGACGCATTTTATCGACCTTATTGCTATGTAAATTATGAACGGAATTCCATCTAAGGGTGGCAGACTACTTAATTGGCGGACTGTATACGCAACCAAACAGACCGTTAGGGCTTTGCCTAATGCTTGATTTACACATTGCGAAGTGCAAGTGCTACTTGCCACTTGAAAGCAAATGTATGAACTTCACACTTGCACTTTGCAAAGTGTAATTAATCAGGCCTAAGGATTGCCAAAATACCCGTTTTGTCCAATTTCACTAGTTCCAGCAAAAGGGACAGGTGACAAAATTACAATTCGCTGTAGGTACAGTCAATGAATTTAATTCCTATACCACTTTGGATTTTGTCAAAGTGACGTAATCAATCAAAGCGTAAGACTTCTTATGATTTTATTTACAGTGTCACTTTGACATAGTCCAAAGTGGTATAGGAATTAAATTCCTCGACTTTACATTGCGTAGCCTATATGAAGCCACTATCTATGAGCACATTGATTTTTCAATGTATACTGAATTATGATCTGTCACGTTTTTGAAATAGAGGGCATAACGAAGGTACTGTTTTAAAGTACATACGTTTAATCGAAACTGTGATCTTCTAAATGTATGTTTATCGTAAATATTATTATCGAGCACAGGTTAAAAATGTATTCAACAGAAAAGTTAAAAATCAAGTTAGAGCTGTTTAAAAATATCTCTATTGAATTAAGTATTAAAAAAAAAAAAAAAATTCAAATCCTTTCAAATTGACTACTGAATTTTTTAATTGTTTTTTGTTTATGCGACACTACTACCTATGTATATGTAAAGACGTTGTGCTATGTATTTAATAAGATATTATTTTATTAAATAATATAAAAAAATACTATAATATACATTTTTGGATGTGTTTTTTTTTGTCCGTCACTTGTTTGTATCTCGTATCTCCTTTCCAACCAGTCTGTACAGAATAAAGACGCAGTGAGTGTCAAGCGACAAAACATCAGACGTACAAGCAACTCAGGGATCAATGAAGATCCAAGGACTATTTATTAAAATACAGTTTAATAATGGTTCTATTAGAGCACACATAAGGCCGGCACACACAGAAATTAATTAACACCACATATAACATGATGGAGAATTTGCTGTTTGTGCGCAAGCTCGTAGGATGTGTCACTAACGGACGCACTATTGCTTGATTTACACTTTGCGAAGTTTTTTTTTTTTATGTCATAGAGAAGGCAACCGAGTACACAGGCCACCTGATGGTAAGTGGAAACTGTGACCCATAGACATTAGCATAAGACTGCAAATGCGTTACCAACCCTGAGGACTAAGATGGAATGCCTCTATGCTAGTCATTACACCGGCTGTCTTATCCCCAAACCGGAACACAACAATGCGAACACTGCTGTTTGGCCGTAGGTTAATGGATAAGATGGTGGTAACGATCCGGACGGACCCTGCACAGGGTCCTACCACCGACAAGTTCATACATTTGCCACTTGCCACTTGAGAGCAAATGTGCGAGCTTTACACTTGCACTTCGTAAAGTGTAAATCAGGCCTAAACGTCAGTTAATGACGATTTAAGTCGTGGCTTGGTGAAGGTTTTTCAGAAACACGTTCGAAAAAAGAACGAGTTATATTTTCTCTAAAATATCTCTAAGTACGGCAGTTTTATTGTTCTTCTAAATTTGTCTACATATATAAAAGTGGCTTCGAGTACGTTCTTACAAACAATAAATTTGTACACCTGAGAACATTGCATTATTTTATTACCTTGCAGATTTTAATGTAGATAAACTAAATACTTATCACTAAACAAAATTGTAAATAGGGTTAAAAAAAAAAGTACATTGTAATTTTATTCTTTATTATAGTATTAAAAATTAAGAATACTTTGTTGTTTTTATTGACGAGAATGTATGAAGATTGTAAAATGATTTCTCGTAGTTACCTATTATTAAAAAAAAAAAAATAGAACCTCTTGAAAGCCCTAAACTATAGTTGGGTCAGCTAAGGGTGATTCCTTTGACAGATGGATGATTAGAAAAAATAAAAACCTCCGATGTAATATTTCCCTTTTTTTTCAGAGCTAATATCTCTAAAACAGCTCAACCGATTTTGATGATATTTAGCTAAACCTCACCGCTAGAAAACCAGCTCTCTAACATAAAAAACTAAATCAAAATCGGTCCATTTGTTTAGGCGCTACGTTGCCATAGAGAGATACACAGATACACAAATCAAACTTAACTCTATAATACCCCTCTTTTTGTGTCAAGTAAAACTAGTCCTTATCAAACGGGTAAAAAGGATGATCGAACCAGAATATTCCATTAATAACTCTAACGTTCTTGTTGAACTTATTGATGGTAGCGATCTCCTCGTCTGTCAGTTTGAAGTCGTATATATTGAGGTTTTCCACCTGGTGTTGCTTGTTGGCTGATCTGGGCACTGGGGCAGTTCCTCGGTCCACCTGGGCAAAGAAAGAGTGGTATTATTGCACAACGCCACTGACGACTATTGATGTTTTTGTTAAGACAATGTTAACGATTGCTATACGTTGATGACCCTAGGAATAATTGGCTGTTGTGCGCACGTTATACGCCTAATTTGGTTCTTAGCGTGGGTTCTATTCCTCGAAAGAGGTATTATCATCGACGATGAGAAATATAAGAGAGTTATGTTTTATTACATTGATTTGATTGATGATTAAGTTCTCACCAAAAAGTCTTCTTCATGACTCCCATGTTTGAGCTTGAAGGGCCTTTATCGACAGTCTGTACCTTGTCCACGTTAAAGAGTTAGCAAAGCGCCGTCTCTGTTGCACTTTTGTATGCAAATGAAAGGGACAAGACATGATCAGAGGGCGTGAACAATCGCACCTCACTGGCGGGGTCGGCTTACATGCCTGGCTCGGAATGTTTGTTTATTTATTATTTTGATTTTGGTTCGTAAGTTGATTTGGCAGGCGAGGTTAAACGGGAAACAGTCCAATAAACCAGCAAGGTAAAAAGTGAAATCAACAATACAAAAAAGAGCACTATAACGAGTCCGCACCGTACAAGAAACAGATGTTGACTGATTTGGGCCGACCTGTAAACCCATCATGTGCGCAAGCGGTGCCCTTATCGCTGGCCAATCACGTGCAATTTTAGTTTTCTGGTACTAACTCTTAGGTATAGTGTTAACCTAAGGAACATAATGTATTGCACTATGTGTTTATTCTGTCAGTCTGGTCAGTCTCCTTTCACGCCAATACTTCCTGAGTACTTTTCGAATAGACCATGGCGCGACAAGTTCCTAATTTACATTCATACATACTTACATACAATCACGCCTCTTTCCCGTAGGGGTAGGCAGATACCATCCTTCCACTTGCTACGATCCAGATAAACTGCCCTAACTTTCTCCACATTCATAGGTCTCTTCATACACGTGCGTCGGTCTAAGGTGCTCCTGACCTAGCCCCTTTTTAAACGTACCCGATCTGATCCTGAAACGTCCGACTCGGCCGCCCTCTTCCAACATTCATATTTACATATTTCTAATTTAATTACTTACCAAATAGCGTAATACAACTTGGAACGTGGTCTTCCCGTACTTCTTCGCAATGTTCATCAGCACCGGGTCGTCAGCCGTTGGCGGCGGTGACACTAAGGACTCCCTGTAAACCAGGAAGCCGAAGGGGCTGTGAGCCATCACCACAATCCCTTGCTTCTGGCAGTATGCGACCAGAGTTTCTTGTATAAGCGTTGGGTTCACCTGTACAAAGTTTTGGTTTGGCATAAGATTCAGTACCCTTATTACAATGAGATACAATTACCGTACTGGCTAGTGAGTCAAATGCTCTGGCCCTCGCACTCTATAAGAATACTGTGAGATCTACGAGGGGCAGACCATTCGACTCGCAAGTGAGTACGGTAATTTGTTGTAACTCATGGTAAGGGTGCAGGTAAGTATGTTTTTTGATTTCTACAAAATTTATTTCACCGAAGTGTAATGTTTATGGACACAAACAGTCACACAGCTCATCCGATAAAAGAGATCACCACCAAGGATGCAAATTATGCGTTGCTAGGTTATCTATGTCTATGTATAGATGTATAATGAAAGACTTCTTCAAAATATTCTTCTCTGCTATGAGGTTGGAACTTGGAAGTCAACTCCACGTTATGTACTATAGTATAAAATTTCAGCAGAAAGTTACCTCGTTTGATATTTTTCTTGTGTATAGTACTTATGACACAATTATTGTCACAGGTGATAGCTTACTCTATAGAATACATTGCAAAGTTAACGAGTGCTTACATCACTGAGCGTAATACAAAATACGTAATGTACATCAAAAGTCAACTGTACTATAATAATCCAATTAATTACCTCAATTTGGTTAACAGCTGGTTTAATATCACTGTTGTCGATAATTCGTGTGATCTGCTCACTGTTAAAGTTTGATAGTCCAATAGACTTGGTCAGATTCAGCTTTTTCGCATCTTCCATACCCTTCCACGTCTCTAGGTAGTCTATATCCGCGAGTTTATCATTTGCCTGAAAAAGTAATTAGATAATGAGTAAGTTATATGTAATAAGACAACATCAGGGGGAGGGGGGAGGGGAGAGTAAATGCCACACAAGCTCAAAAAAAACAAGCCCTAAACTCAAGCCAAGTCAAGGACAAGGTCAAAGGTTAGTTTGACAAGAAACGGAATTACTGAACTATTTCATCAACTCGACTATTACAGGCGACTGGTGACATTTTGGTGCAGATGTCGCAGTTTATACGAATCCCAGCGATGTAAAACGTCACTTGTCCCTTATCATTGTCAATATGGTGAAATGCGGATAGGTCAAAGGCAATATGGTTTTATTCAGTGGAGTAATTTGGCAATCATTTAGATGAGTCTTTTCAGTCACCCAATCACCAGGAGTTCAGAACCTGCAAGGGTCTACCCCAAGACTGGCGTCCTCTAGTTGAAGGAATCCAGTGAGTCAAGCTAATCTAAATTGACAATCATTCGGATGAGGCTGATTCAGAATCACCAGCAGTTCAGAACCTGAAAGGTCTCTGCTCCAAGCGGAATAGCTTTAACAGTCAAACAAATGAATTAAGGGAAAAAAACCATGAAATATGGTTCATAGGAACACATATTAAATTGAATATAGGTTACCTTTTCTGCGACAGGAAAGTGAATAAGATAGAGGTCCACATAATCTAATTTCAGTCTCTGCAATGCCTCTTTTAAAGCGGGAACTACGTCTTCTCTGGAGTGTTTGTCGTTCCAAAGCTGAAATACAAATATAGTCAAGAGCAATTAAAACGGGTTAATTTCTATTCAATAACCATAGAAAGTGACCCGTTTTCATTTATTCTGAGTGTAGGGTGGTTGTAAGTATTTTGATTATTGTTTTGGTCTTATTATGTGAAATAAATCAACACTTCCTCCCGCGAACGCTTCAAAAAATTGTGGAATGAGCTCCCTGCTGAGGTTTTCCCTGGGGACTATATAGTATGTAGTTCTTTAAGAGAGGAGTAAATAGGTTTTTAAAGGGTCGGCAACGCGCATGTGATAATTCTGGTGTTGCAAGCGTCCATAGGCTTAGGTAACCGCTTACTATCAGGCGGGCCGTACGGTTGTTGGTCACCGTCGTGGTATAAAAAATATATTTCTGTGGCACGCTCTACAGCCTAAACGGCTTGAGGACTTTATGAGTAGTGTTGTAATTTTCTTGGTAGTGGAAGTGACTTAGGCCGTTATATTTTTAAACAAAGTAATGAGAGGGTTTTTTTATCTTAATATTACTTAGACGACAATGTCAAAAAATGCAGTCAGGATTTCTAAAAGCATGCTTTTAATTAAATAAAAACCATATGCCAACAACGCCTTATTTTCATATTTTGTCCACACAATGCGCAGAGGCGACGTAAATCTGGAAAAAACTGATATTGGTAGGAAACACCGAAGGCATAAGCTCGCGCGGTCGTTCACCAACAAGATGACCGATCAAGTGAAAGAATTGTCTTCCTCCAAATTCTAGACGGTTGTAAGAGAAGCGCTGCTGGACCGAAACCGATGGAGGCAAATCATACGCTCCAGATGCAAGCCTGATGCTGACCACGGTGCTGAGACATAAGCACCCACCCCAGACAGAGAGACAAAAATGTGTATCGATGGTGATACGCTATAAAACGATAAGTTATAAAACTTATGAACATTTACCTTAGTTGTAATATAGATATCCTCTCTCTTCACCAGACCTCTCTTGACGGCGTCAGCCACGGCTTGTCCAATGTTTTCTTCATTTTCGTAGATGATAGCCGTATCTATATGCCGGTAGCCTGCCTCAATGGCTGAAGTAGTCGCTTTGTAAGCCAATTCGCGAGTCTGTAAAGAAAAAAAAATAATGACCCGCCCTTACTGCGCTTCGGTTCATGTCAGTTTTCTGTAACAACCGTAGATAAATAATCTGAATTTATTACACAAAAACCTTCCGTGAAGAATTAATACTGATTATTAAAACGGGCGGTGAAAACCGCATCAAAGTACGTTGAGTGGTTTAAAGAAAGTATTTTATTCAGCCACAACAGACATAAATTAAAAACCAGCATCGAAAAGGCTCCTGGCTTGGCAACATGTCACGAATAACTTCGTGACGCCAGGATCTGAAGCTAATTTACCTAAAGGGTCAGAACGGGATGGAGGAAACCATAAGAGGCATGGTCGTATGTGTCAAGGTCAAGGGAAATTTTACTATCTTTTTCGCTAAGGCATACCATAGTTTAGAAGTTAATGGACGAAGTTTTCTACGGATTAACGGTACCGCTGACATGTCTAGCGTTCTAAAACCTACGATACAAAGTATAATAATTGGCAATGACAATACTATAACGATATCGTTCCATAAACTAGGCCTGTCTTCTGCTTTGATACTGCCCGTCTTGCTTTGATATTATAACAATCTGGGGAGTCAACTCTACAACGTTGACAGTTATAATTAAAATATAGAAAGAAAGGGGTCCCAGAATAGAGCCCTTGGAAACTCCTGCTATTAAAAAAGCTCTTACCACATTATGTGTTCCTAGTACGAGCATAGGCATCTGGTTTCCATCGTTCAACTCCTTCAATGGAGCCAACACCGCGGCAGCACTCTAATACAAAAAAAAAAAGTATTAAAGGTCAAGTGCGAGTCTTACTTAGCAATGTGTAAAATTCTTAAAATTCCCAAACGTTTCAAATGTTTTTTAGGAAATTACTCACTTACTGGGAATAGATACGTGAAAAATTGATCAATATTATAACTATTAATGCCCGGTTCCTATATTCAAGAATCGAATCGTTTTCCTTACGCCTCGTTAAAATTTGGCACATTTTGTACGTAGCCAATGTCAAAACGCTACGGCCCGTAAGGAAAACGATTATAAGCAATAAACCTCCTGATGCTGACGGTAAAAAAGAAACCTGTTTTACGATTTGCAAACACTTAAAGCCCTGTCATATGTTGTTGACCTTACATTTGGAATGTCTTTATTTCTGGTAGTTTTAAAAATAATTAGGTATTTATTATTACCTCGTAATCTAACTTACTTCTAATTATTATTGTATTTTATGATTGAAAAAATAACCTTGTGCTAGAGTTTCTGCCGGTGCTTCTTCTTCCCTCCATATTACCGACGTGTAAAAGGACCCCTAATTTGGCTAATTTACTGAATATATGTAATATATTGAAATATTAATTTTGGAACTTTAAGTAAGGTTTTTAAATCATTTAGAGGTCAATGCATTCATTTCTATAATAAATGTCCTGACGCAGTTTTAAAGTTACCATTTCCAGAACTTAAAACTTACTTCAAAAAGTCGTTAATGTCTAAAGCTTACTATAGGGTCGAGGACTATATATATAACAGATAAAAATGCTTGGCCTAAACTAAACTAAATATCTAAATAACAATAAATAAGTCATATTTTTTTTAAATCATATTTTATATTGGATAGGGGACACGGTTTCTGTAGGAGAATGTATCGAAACTTTATATGTGGTTATCTTGCACTGTCATAGGTAAGTATAATTTTTATATTTTGTTTTATATAATGCTAGGTTAAGCTTTATAATTGTATAATATCATAAGTAGTATTTAAAAAAACACTGACTGTTGAGTTTCTTGCGGCGTTTCTTTTCAGCAGTGGTCTCTTGCAAAGCGCTGGTAGATTTTTGACGTGAAAAAGTGCCTGTGCGGCCTACTTACTGAATAAACATCATTTATCTTTTGTTTTTATATTATCTTTTTATATCTCCCCTCTTTAAAGTGGTAACCCCACTTTGTCACCCTTTACCTACCCCATTTCTAACTAATCACTACCCTTGCCCTCCACACGTGAGCTAACAATCCACGTATTCGGCGGTCTAAATCCATCCACCTGCCTCTTCGAGTCATCAATCCATCGTACACAACACGTGTCATCTTACATACCGTCAGTAACTGAAAATCCTTTCCTGTTTATCGCAGTATGTGAATAGCTAAATATACTGAGCTTCTATTAATAAACGCACATAATAGGGAATATGAATGGATTTTTCAAATCGCATTTCTGAACGAGCTATAGAAATACCGTACAGGAGATCACTTGAAATTAAAATCGGCCAAGAAATACGGATAATACATTTTAACTGCAGCATTTTAAACTACTGATTAGAAAGGGATTAGACAAAGAGATCCGATACGCCGTGTGACGTCATGTAACACGTCGGCCAAATTAACTCTATGTTAAATTCTGAATGGCCGGGGTCAGAAGGTTCTGGAGTGGCCCGCGGACCGGAAGACGAGCTGTAGGTAGGCCTCCAACAAGATGGAGTGACGACCTCGTCAGGATCGCGGGACCGCGGTGGATGCGAAAAGCACAAGACCGGTCTGAGTGGAGAGCCTTGGGGGAGGCCTATGTCCAGCAGTGGACGTCTTTCAGCTGACATGAGACAAAGAGATCCGATACGCCGTGTGACGTCATGTAACACGTCGGCCATATTAACTCTATGTTAAATTCTGTTTTGAAAGAGTTAGGAACAAATCTTTGTTGGCTTATCTTGGTTATTTATATAAATGTTCAAAAAATGATTTGTCTTAATTGTTTATATTATAAATTACATTTGAATTTATCAAAATAGTGACAAGTGACAAAGCATACTAAAATAGGTTTAATGTACGTTTATGAATAAGAAGTTTGTCTTTTTGTGGGACATTTGTCTAGGGCAGAGTGGGTAGCAGGTTTATTTTAATGAGATATTCTTTCTTTTATTAAAAAACATGTATTCTGGTAGTGGTTCAAAGCCAGTTTTCAAGAAACCTGTAAAGGCAAGCCTTTTAAAATGTGTAATTTATACATACTAGTTTTCCTGAACTCGTTTTTATTATCACTATGGTTTAAGGAAATCCAGTTGTCAGTAAAAAACTGTGAACACGTTACCCCCACTTTCAAATTTGCTTTACTAAGTAAGGATTCACTTATAATAATAACTTCTCTGGTGTCGCAATAAATATCAATAATTTGAGACATACAACACAAAAAACAACACAACAATACTGTCTCAATTGCTTACTAACTACCTACTAACTAATAAAAAGAAAAACATCTTTTAACGTCCCACTGCTGGTCAAAGGGCTCCCTATTGATTAAAGGCATCAAGCTCATGTGCCAACGTCACCAGTCTGCCGCGACGCCGAATTCTATCCCGTGGAACCTACTTGGTACGGTCACCCAAGAAAGTGGTCTAACAGTTTTGACAAAAGTATCAGGACGTGCAAATGAACTTCAACCGTAGGGTGTTAGACCACATTTAAGCTGACTGTACACACTTTAGCCCACTGTTAAATAGAGATATATAAATAAAAATCCCCAAAATAATGGCGACCCGGTTTTGGAATCGATATTTCCTCCACAGCCTACTTATACACAAGACACAAATATATACGTTGAAGTAACACCCCACTTTTTGCTTATAAACAACTTAATTCAAGAATATTAAAATCACTCACACTCAAGAAAACTAACAACAAAGGAGCTTGGATCATGCTGCGCGCGCGCCGGTACGAAGCTACTGATCTGCGCAATGACGTTGACCTGAAGGCCGGTAAGCTTGTTTATTAAAACGATTGAGCATTTTATAATCGACGACACGATGACGTTATCGGGTTAAACTATAGGGTCTATTCCACTTGGTAAATCCTAATTGCTTTATGTTATCGTATTGTTAACGTTAACGTTAACGTTATTATTACTCTTATTTACTTAAGTCAGTAATGGCGGCCGTGTTAAATACAATACGATAATATGTCATCATGGTTTTATTAAGTAAAAAAAAAAAAAAAAAAATTAAAAAATGCAAAAAATAACTTCTTATAAAATAGTAGGTAGGCCAGTCCAACTGAATTCGGCTTTTGGTTTAAAATATTGTAGGATAGGATACGATTACATTTTTGAAGGCGGGTTTTTGTTTTTTAAACTTTTATTTTATTCTATACTTTTTAGTGATCCTATTTATGCTGTTATGTAGTCCCACTTCTCAATTAAAGGGAAACTTAAAAAAAATTCTAGCTCGCCGCAAGCAAGGCCGCCGGAAAGTCATAGTGACATTATAACAATTAAATGTGCTTCGTCACAGTCGCTCAACTACCTTAATCGAGATATCTTATCGCCACCCTTCAAATAGGTACCGTTGAGGAGTTCCGGTGGTCTTCATCATCAGTTCCACTTCACCATATAGTACATTTCATCCCTTGATATCTCCAAGATCCCATCATCACATCCTGACAATGTTAACAATGAGACCAACTAGAAAGTATACCCATTCAAGAACGAAATTTTTTTTTTAATTCTTTCCAGTGGTCTTCAAGTAATCGGGGAACATGAATAAAATAAAAAAACCGACGAATTGAGGACCTCCTCCTTTTTTTGGAGTCTGAAAAAAATTGAGCCGCAGGGTTGTCTAATGTATAGCTGTAAAAAGCGATTAACATGCCAAGTTAATATTGTGGATTTCCTATTTGATTTAAATGTATTTTTTTCCGAACCACAGATAAAGTATCGGACAGGTAAAATTAACATTTAATTTTTTTTCAGATGAGTTCGAGATTAGAGGTTCATAATCGTGAGCTCTAACTACATTTTTTACATACAAAATATAACAATAATCTCTACAAAAACCCGTGATCGTAGATTTTCCAGCAAAACCGGTGCAATGACGTCACAATTACAGTGACAGTGAGTAGTTTTTTTTTTTTTTCTTTTCCCCCCTGCCACTTAACAGCTACTAAGTACCGCAGGAATAATATGGCGTTTCCACTATGAAGTGATTTCGCCCGTGTCAAGTATATAGCAATATAGTAATAAAACACAATCCAATCTTCTCTAGGAAGATTGGTGGCAACGTTGTACGGTGATATGTAGGACAGAGGCCAAGATAGTTTTAACCTCTGTACTACTGCGAGTCCACTTGAAACGAGAAGATGCCAGGATACACAAAATAAGTCCAAGTCTTCTATCACTGTGCAACACAAAGGCATTAAAAGTACAAATCACTAACAAAAAAGAACACCTAAATACACAAAAATAAAAAATAAAACAAATTACACATCCGCCATCTTTTGACGTTGCAAATGGCCACCCACCCAGTGAGTGATATGATTGACGGTTCAAATAATGTATCATGATGACATGTTGTCGTTGAAAATGAAACAGTTCACTCTTACTTAATCAGTTAACCCGTAAGTAAATAATAAATAAATTAACTCTTAATTTAATTATGCATATTGGGCTTGACATGTAATATTTTCTGTATTTTCGATTCGTCTAAAGTATTTACTACACACTCTTTTATCTATCCAAATATCAAAAACCCTCCATGATGCGTTCAAGATTCGCACATTATGACCACCATAAAAATAGACTGTTTTGTCAGAACAAATTTCTTATCTGTGAAAATGTTAATATTACTAAATAATAACATCGGTTTCGGTAATATTATTTCAAATTTTCAACAACTCTGAAAAACAAAGAAAGGGTGATGGGCAATTTTGTATGGACCCCGTCCCCCCCCTCCAACAGTAACGGGCTGCAGGTCTATATGTTCATTAGGACCCAATAAAAGACAAAATACTTATCTTCGTAGCAAAATCAATGGGATTTTTTTAATGAAAACAAAGGGCCAGGCAAGGCAAATCATCTACATACGTGTTCATTTTCAAACAAATTCCATAGTTCCATACGATAAGATTATGATTTTTCAAGAAAACCCCATACATATGGTGATCGTCGCCATAGAAAAAATACATCATATTGCCAAGATCTATAAACTGACACATGTTTCATCACTGTTGGTGGGTGGGGACATTTTTACCCATCGTTCTTTGATTTGACTTCTACTCTAATGTCAGTCGAGATGAAGTTTAGTTCAAAATGAACTGTTAAATTGCATTTTAATTTGACAAATGTCGCACGTAACGAACGATATGATAGTTGGAGCCGACTCTTGTTAGACTCTGAATTAAAAAAATACTATGACACCTGCCAGAAAACTTTGCAATTTTTTCATTACCGCTATTAACGGTTAAAATTTGTTATGTTGTAGGTATATAATTGTTTAATTTATTTAAACCATAATATGTGCGATCAAGATGATATAGATATTTCAGCGACGCCTCCTGATATCCGTGACAAACCAACTAACTTCATAAAATAATTACTGTTAATGGCCCTGAACAACGCCGCGATGCCGGTCATAATATGCCGCTCCTAAATGCATGGATTCTTATGATATGTGGATAGATAAAGTAGTGTATGTAACTGTACATAATTAGGCATTAAAACACTTGTGTGATGTTGTTATGAAACGAGCCGAAGGCGAGTAGATGTAGATACGAGTAACAGGCGGTCTTCAAAACGATACTTGAATTGGGTTTTTTTTTGTGGAATTGTTATTAATTACCAACCATATCTACATTATTACTTAGTTCTAAATGGCATTGATTTTATTTGATTCTTGGTTGAAACAATTTAATATTTGCCACTACTGCCTACCAAAAACCACCAAAAATGCTGGAAAATGTACGATCACGGACAATAACTCATAGTGTATCTTGGTGGTTGTACCTAGTTCTTTAAGATTAACCTCAAAATACATGCAGATGTCTGAAAGGGCTGATTCTTTCAATGTGTAATAAAAATTAGTCATTGGCACAGTAATAATAATGGTTACAACTCGTCATTTATGGAAAAAATAATGCCTTTTTATATGAGTTTTTAACTATCGCATATATTTTTGAAATTAGTCCAAAAATACATTGTCACTAAGCACAAGTTTTAAACTTAATAAGATATGGTTTACGTAGTTACTTCATTTTTTTATCTACATTCTCGAGTCGTTTGTCGTAAGGTGTAAAGAAGTTTATTTGTAGGTGATTCAAGCCAAGCAGGTTTTCTCAATTCGCGGAATAAAATAATGAACAGAATAGTGATGAGCATACTTAGAATACTTAGGTATTATTAATTATTCACTTATTCGAGTACATAGTATTGTGCAAAACAACTCCATAAAGTATAAAGTTTAGCACAAAAATACATAATTAATAAAATAAAATTCTTTATTCAAAATATTTATTTAGACGTTAGGACATATGAGAGCTCTTTCACACGTCTCGGTAATACAGAGTGGAGAGAAATAAAAAAAAAAAAAAATTTTAGAGGATCTAGACAACGATATAAAGAAATATATATATTTAACTAAATTCATCCTCCTTATCCAAGACTCAGGCACAAATGCTCGCGCTCAAACACAAATTTCGGCCAAGCCAGGAATCGAAACCCGGACCGCTAGCTTTGTAGGCAGGGTCACTACCAAAAACGCTGTACGTGGCTATACACCACGTACAGTCACCAGCAAAAGTAGGTGGACAGTCGATGAGCTTAAAATTAGCTATACTGGATTGTATAATCTAGAGAATAAGAGCGTGTGTCGATAATTTTGAGCTCTTGGACTGTTTAACTACGGATTTAGATTTAGTAAGGTACCATAACAAAAAACCCGAAGGAAACACGTTGCTTGGATGGGAACCCCCTTTTATTTATAACGTTACTAGCGGCCTGTCATTGCTTCGCTTCGTTTTATTTGAGTTTTCTGTTACACCCCTAAATAAACCAAAATGTATTATATACGAGTGTAGATAAAAATATCGTTTTTTGAATAGCTATAAAAATAACTAAGATATAAGCCTAAGATTTATTATTAACTCTTTCTAGAAAAACCAAATGTAACATGGAGTTTACATGGCCGACGTGTTACATGCCGTCACACGGCGTATCGGATCTCTCTATCTTATCACTGTCTAATTAGCAGCTTGAAATACTTATATCATCTTTACGGCTTGTTCATATTTTGTTAAAAGATGCCATTTAAAAAATCCATGCATTTTCCTTATTGACCATAATCCAAATTAAAATAATTAACATCACAGGTCACAAAAGGTCAATCGGCAAAAAATCGAATTTCAAAAACCAAATTGGAACCAGGCTGCGCCCTACATAATAGTACGTACTTTCTCCGCCATACACTTCGTTACCGATTGGGCATCGAGAATCGAATCGATTGCATCGATTAGAAATCCAGGAGGGCCTTTTTAGGAATCGATTACGCTAATTAGACGTTAGAATGCTGGCTGGTAACACTTTTTAACGACGCGAGGCGAATCTAAATACAATTGTCGAGATCTCTGTAAGGAAGGAGCATGTTTTTGGGGGATTTTTGCGTAGAAAGTTATTTGCCTTAATTCAGATTAATTAATATTGTTGGAGTAATGTTATTTTCCATTTGTAAACTTGATACCTAAATAATAATCGTCCCAAACAGGTACTTGGGTTGGTCTTTAGTCCAATTATTTATGGTCAGATGCAGTCAACCAATTCATAAATGTACAATAGCTAAAGTGTGCTCAAAATGCTATCTCTTTATCTATTTTTGTGATATTTGCATCTGATTCAGAGTGACAAAGGTTTATGAATAAAGCGTGTAGTAAAATTGACGTTGTAAACTGAATAATAAAGAGTCTTACGTTTTGGTTGACAACGTCACTTTAAAGTTCATGGTGGTCTAGGAATCAAATTGATTGAATTATATACCACATTTGACATACCATAGCGGAATTATTATAATGGCTTATACCTGGTTACGTTATTCAAGAAACTAATCGTTTTCCTTATGCCTCGTTATAATATGACACATTTTACCGGGTATTAGACATCTCAACCTTCTTACTGACTGACGTAATATATTATGACAAGAAAATTATGTCAAGATATGAGTATATTATGGTGACAATGTAATAAAGTTAGTAAGGTCTAGTTTACCCCAGGAAAGTTACGATTTCTTTGTATAGAGATATATCCATCTATATCTCAGTAATTTTATAAGGACGAAAAATTGATTGGCAAGTTCATAACTATATTCCTAATGTATGGCCACGACAGAAATGAAATGAAACTTCACTTGTTTTAATTTTGTAATTAAGTAGAGTAAAATGGCGATAATTAACACTTCGACAATATCTAAATTGAACTAATTCCTCTTTCATAATTTATACATATCAAATTTTGTTTTGCTTTGTTTTGTTATGCTAATGTTTTGTACACGCTTCTTGTCATACATTGAACTGAATCTATGAGAAAAACTGGGTAGTAATTGAAAAAAAACTATAAAATAATATTTACTATTTTTAATTTTAGCTTTGATATTTGAGTTAAACAATTAATCAATTTTCAATATAACAAACTTCCGGTATAATATTTTGTCGAATTCAAAAATAAAGTGCCTCAAAATAACTCTCTATAACTGTTTAAAACAATTAGCCCGAGGCCCTAATAATGGCTGCGATTATCGCGTGACAAAGTTTGGATAAGGCATCCGTCACCTTCTGACACGTAAATAAGTACGACAGTGACGGATGCTTTATCCACATTTGACACGTGGATCTAATTTCAAATTACTTTCCAAATAATCGTACCTAAAGGATCTAGGATAGGATAGTTATTGTGTTTTGGAATATGTAGGTAGATAGATAGATAGATAAAAACTTTATTCAACATAAACACAAACACAGGCTCTTAAATTAAACATAAAACATTAAAAATATAGACAACAAACACGAGACTTAAAATATACATTGACTTATATACGGTGAGAGAGCCATGTGTTGTGCTGTGAATTGGCGCTGACTCAGCATAATGCTGCCGGAACTGCAGCGCTGGTATTCTGCCAGAACCATTGGAATCAGGTCTGTGGCGCCCGAAAGAAGCCGAAAGATGTGCCAAACGACCATGATAATATGAATATTAACATTAAGTTATCTACTCTGTATCAGTTCTTGCATACTATATGTTATATTACTCTAACCTTTAGTTTTTAATATAATTTCTAGAAGTAAAGCGAAACTAAACATTTACACAGCATAAACAAAACGGAGAAACTAAATTATAACTAGCAATAATTACACAGGGAAATTATTCTACGACATCAAGCTTAGTAAGCTTTTTGTTTATTTAACAAATATGTCTACTGTTCGCCATAAAAAAATGTTGTAACAAAGAATTACACAAAGTTTTATCGTGTTAATACGGCTCAGTATCAACTTTAACGTATTTTATGTACAAAACAGATATTTTAATTATTACTCAGTAAACTGTGGTCACGCGATGCAGTAAAATGGGTCTTAAAATCGACAGACATTTACAACAATCACTTTCGCTGGATAATTAAAGAGATTTCTCACTTGTAGCTAAATGATTCCAGTTTACATTAGTCAACATAAGTATTAGTTGACCGTTAATATTAGTGTCAAAGGTGTCAAACACTATTATGTGACTGGTGCTTGATCGCCAATACTTTAATGTAAACATTACGATACAACTACATTAATAACCGGTACTTTAATGACATGCAATACTTTAATGTTAATTATTAAAATACAACCACAGATACAGGTTTTCTTAATACAGGTCATTTGCTTATCGTGTCTTAACATAATTATTGAAGGGATGTTATGATAATCGACTTAGATAAATAAATTTTATTATAACGTCACTGTTACATCGTTTTATAGTGGGTCAGGATTCCATTGTGCTGATAGTACGAAGATTGTTTGACCAAAAATTAATTTCTGAGGCGGAGGCTAATAGGTTGGGTCCCAATAACAAATGTTGGTACCGAACCCTAAAAAGTTACTTTTTAAGGTGTAAGGTGTGTTTTGCAATAAAAACTTGAACTTATATTTATACCGGCTTGTTCGGTAAGCTGAAAGTCGTCAAACCTGCGAGCGAGACGATTCGTAATGACTCTAGAGAACAGCTTATAAACATGACTCAAGAGTAATTTGAAATTAGATTAGTTGTGGACTATGAGAAGGCCTTCGATTCGATCGAAACATGGGATGTGCTGCAGTCTCTTCAGCGGTGCCAAATCGACTATCGGTACATCGAGGTGTTAAAGTGTTTGTATAGAAACGCCACTATGTCAGTTCGCCTTCAGGACCGGAACTCGAAGCCTATCCAATTGCAGCGAGGAGTAAGACAGGGAGATGTAATATCTCCGAAACTGTTTACTGCTGCATTGGAAGACGCTTTCAAGCTTCTGGACTGGGGGGGTTTTGGCATCAGCATAAATGGCGAATACATCACTCACCTTCGATTCGCCGACGATATTGTCATCATGGCTGAGACCCTGGAGGACCTTGGTACAATGCTCGATGGCCTCAGTAGAGTCTCTCAACAAGTGGGTCTTAAAATGAACATGGACAAGACGAAAATCATGTCAAATGTCCATGTCGTACCCACTCCTGTCAAAGTTGGTGACTCTACTCTCGAAGTTGTTGACGACTATGTATACCTAGGACAAAAAATCCAGTTTGGTAAGTCCAACTTCGAAAAAGAGGTCAATCGTCGAATCCAACTCGGATGGGCAGCGTTCGGTAAGCTACGCACTATCTTCTCGTCCCAAATACCACAGTGCCTCAAGACAAAAGTCTTTGATCAGTGTGTGTTGCCAGTGATGTCGTATGGATCCGAGACATGGTCGCTTACAATGGGCCTCATAAGAAGGCTCAAGGTCACTCAAAGGGCGATGGAAAGAGCTATGCTGGGTGTCTCTTTGCGAGATCGAATCAGGAATGAGGAGATTCGCAGGAGAACTAAAGTAACCGATATAGCTCACCGGATTGCAAACCTTAAGTGGCAGTGGGCGGGTCACATTGCTCGTAGAACTGATGGCCGTTGGAGCGGAAAGGTTCTAGAGTGGCGACCGCGAACCGGGAGACGAAGTGTTGGCAGACCTTCCACAAGGTGGACTGACGATCTGATAAAGGTCGCGGGAAACCGCTGGATGACAGCAGCAGAGGACCGATCGTTGTGCAAAACCTTGGGGAAGGCCTTTGTCCAGCAGTGGACGTCTTGCGGCTGATAATGATGATGATGATGATATTTATATCCCTACGGCTGTCCGCATCTGTGAGTAGGTATGCGAGTTTCTTTATTACACTGTTATAATATTACAATTATGTACTTAGGTATTTTGAACAGGTTATTCTTGTAATTAGAGTTTCATTCCCATTGTCTGTTTATCCTCTTACTCGCTTGGCAAAGCAGAAAATTATCATTGCATGCAAAATACGGCTGTTACGGGGTGGCCATGAATTGACTTTTTTTTTTAAAGTTGTTCTGGTAATAGATGTATCCTCATGCTTATATAGAGGTCTCAAATGCGTACCTATTTTTTTTTAAATTGAATCTTAGGAGTTTCAGTGTTTGCTACGCCGGCTTTAGATTTAGTGGTCAGAATGACGTCGTTTGGTAACCGCGTTTTGCTAGCACTAGCGTAGCGTAGAAAAGACCATGTTGCGTTTAAGCTCTGTAATCAGTAGCATAAATTTGTTTATGTATTTTCTCAGTAAATAATGAGCAATATACCTAAATAAACATAATCTTGTCTTGGGTAGTTTCCCACCAGTCTTGATTGATGGCGTCAAGCTTATTTCTCCAACGTCACTTACCTCTGCCGTGACGCCGAATTTATTCCCGTGGGACATATTTAGTACAAACTTTAGCCAAGTAAAATTAAGGGAGGGAGGCCTTTGCCCAACAGTGGGGCATTACGAGTATAGGCTGTTAAATAATAATAATAATACAATATGGCCGCAGGGCAGCTAGTGGCGAGATGTTGGTTAGTGGTGACACCAAGGACCTGAGTGCTCCCGTTCCTTACCTCACGCTTGCCTTCACTAGCCGGCTGCGGTGTACAATGACGAGGAACAGACTCTCAGTTCTGGCTTGCCTTTATGGGCTGGTCAGAGTGGAGTTGCAAGAGCTATATGCTCGAAAGGCGGATGTGTTGCATAAGTGGTAAGTGACCTTATGGCCGTTTAAATCTCCAGAAGCACCTCTTCACCCTTAGCCTCTGTGGAATTGTTGCCTCCTTGCTGCTATATATATCCGACTATTTCGGGAGCCCCATTCCATTAAGTTGGCAAGCAGGCAGGCGCCGTAGTTTCATCAATAGCCTAGTTCACCAATCCATATCAGTTCATTCATAGAGCCTATTATTACCTACTTACACTGACCTGTGGTTTTCCGTGGGAGTCTATAGTTTGAACTCAGGGACAATCGCCGGTTCGTGTCCCATCACTTTACTAAATTAAAGTTGTCTAAAGGGCCTCTGCGTGTCGGCTTCGGCTCCATGTACGCCTTCCAAAGGTAAAGACATACAAACATAATACAATATATATAAGCGATAAGTTCGCCTCTGTACTCAGGAGAAAGTGACACCGGTGACTGAAAAGTTGTGTGGAAAGTTGGTTGTCATGTGATGCGGAGGAATGAGGAAAATATCGTCAAGAAAGTTTTGAGTATGAATGTGGATGGCTATAGAAGCAGGGGAAGACCAAAGAAACGATGGATGAACCGTATGGATGATGATTTGGCTAGAAAGGGAGTGACTACCGAGATGATGACTAGTAGAGAAGTAGGTATGGAAGAAAAATACATGTGTTGCCGACCCCAAATAAGTTGGGATGAGGGCAGGAGAATGATGATGCAGTTCGCCTTTGTACTAGTTTTTATTTGTTTTATTGCCCGTGTCATAGTTATCTCGCGATTCGCAACGCCCCGTTTACTGCGCACTTACCGAGTTATACCGCAGGGCAATCTTCTAAACGTCATTTTCATAACTGTGGTTGTGGTTTATCTTTATGAGTATACCAGCTTTTGGCCGCGGCTCTGTCCGCGTAGAGCTCTTTTTTTGCTATTTCTGCGGCAACAGCATCATATTTTTTTTGTTTTTTATTAACTATTTCGTATGTATGAATTTCAGAATTTCCAGATTAGTTCTAATCTTGCAAGCCAATTTTGAACCAGTTCTCGTTAATGGGATGGGCTGAAATTTGGACCACATATGTAAACTGGATGACAGTGCAATATGGTATCTAAGATCTGACCTGATGATGGAGTCGGAAGGTGGCGACAAGACCATCGCTTTACTAACGTAGACCCACCGTTTTGGGACTCATTAGCTTGGTCTTGATAAACAAATAATGTTTTTCAAAAAAAACTCCATTACCACCAGTAATTGTATTTTTCGGGATTTTCATGAAGTCTATGTCATTTTCTGCCCTTCTATCTGTGTTGATCCGTTACTACGTTGAGGCGTAATAGAAGGACAAACGAAGAAATCGACACCTCCTAAGTATACTGGTGCAAGTGATTTTTTGCGATTTTCGTTTTTTTGCATTTTTATGACTATAATACTTATATCTACCTTCCACTAAAATTTCGTGCTGAAATTCTTACTACTTTCTGAAATAAAGTGACGTATACTAATGCAAGTAACACATTTTGTAAATCAGTACGTTGTATACTGAGTCAAGTCGCTTGCACCACAGTACGCGGGACCGATTCCGTGGAGGGGCCGCGTGTGAGTGGTACAACTGACAGTTGGCTCAGTGTACTCGCTAACCATTCATGCAAGCGGACGTTGGCTCAGTATGCTGGAGTATGTGTCGACGCAATAATTACGTGTGATGTACCTACTAAGTTCGTTTTTAAGTTATTTTTAAGTTAATGTTAATATTCAACACTCGTAACAAATCAAAATGAAGCGGACGAAAGGAAAATGATTAGTTGCGATGGTTTTAAATGAACCACAGGACAGGGAATCGAGTGGTAAGTAATTGTGTTAATTTTATATTATTACTGTGATAATTCAGTTTATTTTATGACACTACGCTTTAATTATTCATATTTACGTTTCCGTACCCAAAGGGTAAAAACGGGAGCCTATTACTAAGACTACACTGTTCGTATGTCTGTCGGTCACCAGGCTGTATCTCATGAACTGTGATAGTTAGACAGTTGAAAATTTCACAGATGATGTATTTCTGTTGCCGGTATAACAACAAATACTTAAAATTCAATAAAATAAATATTTAAGTTTGGGTCCAACACAACAAACGTGATTTTTTTGCCGTTTTTTGCTCGATATTAATAACGGCAACTGGTATGTATCTAATGTTGTATAGATAATGGTATGGAACCCTTCGTGCGCAAGTCCGGGTCACACTTGTCCGGTTTTTATTTATTATGACGTAGGTAGTGACCCTGCCTACGTAGCTAGCGGTCCCGAGTTCGATTCCCGGTCAGGGCAAACATTTGTATGTAAACAAGTGTGATGAAAACGTGTATTCGTTTCTAGTCTGGGGTGTTTTCTATGTATATAGTATTTATTTATCTATATAAGTATGTTTATCTTCGCCTAGTTCCAATAGTAGTAGTCTAGCCTAGAGCTTATTTTACATAGTACAAGCCTAGTTTAGAACTAGGTCAATTGGTGTGAGATTGTCACCTGATATTTATTAATTTAGTTACTTAGAATAATTCATACTTGTTTAAAAGTTGATGTCTGTGGGTTGTTTGTTTGGGACAATTAAATTTTAAAAGTTGTGTTTTGGAAATGGTTTTTATTCAATTTATTGGAAATAAATAACCACTCAAGAGTCATTAGCTTATAACATTTTATGTTTATTTATATTTATTAATTTTCAGTGTCCCCGCTACCACCTGGAGCCGAACTTTTACAAGGTGAAATTGACTTCTTGGGAAATATCGATTTAGATGCGTTGGAACCCGAACACTTCTCTGAGACCATGCTTTTTGAAGGTATTATGCCAATGGAGCACAGCGACGCTTATTCAGATAATTCGTTCCCACAGTCTACAGAGTATGAGTCAATTTCTGTCGTTGCAGACGTGCATGAACCAAATATGAGCTTAGGCACAACTCACTTACTTTTAGAGTTTTGTTTTTGTTTCCTTTTTAGCAATAAGAAAAAGTTGATCTCAATCGTGATTGTTTTAATAACAGTATCAGTATTTTATTATAAGAGTTAATAAAGGTATTAGAATTATAAAGACTGAATCTTGTAAGATACTTAAGTTTCTAGATTTAAATTAGTAATTTAAGAGATGAAAACCTTTCCTGTCATTGTTTTTTTTATATAAAATCTATCTAAGTGGTTGTTGAGTTATGAACGTTAATTCTTTTAAGTTAACTTTTTTTTTTGAGAAATAAGTGATCTCAAAGTGATTGTTTTTAAAACAATATTATGTTATTAAGGTTAATAAAGGCCTTAAAATTATACATACCGAATTATGGCTGTTAAAAATTTAAGTAAGTTTATACCAGAATAAAACCGTTATTTTGCAAGTGTATCTTTTCATTTTAACAACACGAGTCAAACAATATTTTTAAAAGTCAACCCTTATTATATTTATACATAAAACTTGAAATATTACAAAAGTATACTGGTTTAAGTGACATGACTTTTATTGTATACTGGTACAAGTGATTATTATGCCCTAAAACAATAGTAATGGGTAACAGAAAAAAGCAATATATTATTTATTTATAAATGATACGACCCGTAATCACTTAATTACCTATAAAAATAATAAATAAACGCTAAATTGTAATAATTGCAACAAACGATGTATACTGGATCAAGTGGTAGTTGGCTCAGTATACTGTAAATTGAAACACACGTAATACGCGTATACTAGTTTATCTGCGATTTTCTCAAAAACTACCATAGTTATTAAAATTCTATTAATGTAGAAAAAATCGTAGTGGTTTCATTAAGATAAATCTAAAATTTCATTACATTATCTTTAAAGGAAAAAAAGTTAAGCATATGTTTACCTTTGGACAGCTCTCCTGTAAAACCGTGATTTTGCACTTACATCAGTGTACTTAGGAGGTGTCGAAATACTTTTGAGCATTAATAATATTAGTAGTGAGTGGTGCGGGTGGTAGTAGCCGTAGTAGGACCTTGTGCAGGGTCCGTCAGGATCGCTACCACCATCTTATCCATTAACCTACCGCCGAACAGCAGTCTTCGCATTGTTGTGTTCCGGTTTGGGGAGAAGATAGCCGGTATAATGACTAGCATAGAGGCATTCCATCTTAGTCCTCAGGGTTGGCAACGCATTTTCAGTCTTATGCTTGCAGTGATGTAAATGCGAATGTCTATGGGTCACCGTTTCAACTTACCATCAGGTGGCTTGTGTGCTCGTTTGCCTTCTCTATGCCATAAAAAAAACACAAGCTTTAATCGAACTACGAAATAAATCTCATTGATTGCTTTAGTTTTGTGGTTACTTGTTTAATATTCAGAATCATGCAGTAAATACCCTAACAGGGAATCTATACTTACTTACTATTTATTTACGAGAATATTATTTATGTTATTAAGAATTTAGATTCGTTCACCAAAAACTCAGATATACATAATTTAAATACTAGAAATAAAAATAAAATAGCTATTCGAAAATTCCGTGTCCGTAAAGTATATAAATCATTTGTTGGTCAATGCATTCATTTCTATAATAAATTACCTGAAGTAGTTTTAAAGTTACCCTTTCCAGCACTTAAAAAATATTTGAAAAGGTCGTTAATGTCTAAAGCGTATTATAGGGTCGAGGACTATCTAACAGACAAAAATGCATGGCCTACACCCGAAACTTAGTCAATAGTAATTTGTTCAAATGCAAAGGCTTTATCCTGCTTTTCTTGTCTGGGGGACACCGTTGATGCAGGAAAACATATCGAAACTTTTATGTGGTCAACTTGCACCATCTCATATACACATATATAAGTAGGTAGTTGTAGTTATTTTATTTTATTCTTTTCTATCTTTCTCTCCCGTAAGATTTTTGGCATGTTTTCCTGCTGAACTACTGTTATTTGATATTATATTTAATTTAATACTTGTAGCTTTATATAATGCTAGAGTAAGTTGTACATACCATTGTAATATGCAATATGAAATAAGTTTAAAAAATGACTGACTGCTGAGTTTCTTGCGGCGTTTCTTCTCAGCAGTGGTCTCCTCTTGGGAAGCGCTGGTAGTATCTTGACGTGTAAAAGTGCCCGAGCGGCCTACTTACTAAATAAATTTCTTTTATCTTTTATCTTTTTATACCATGAATAAACTTAGTAAGGTCAACAAGGCTTACCTAGGTCTTTAGATGAAGATGATAAATAAAGAAATAAATCAATAAATACCTGGGGACAATCTCACCCAAATTGACGTTATTCCAAACTAAGCTCTAAGTTTTTACTATGGATACCTAGACGACCATAATCATACTTATTTGTTTTGAGAAATCCATACTTAAATACGTTATAAACATCCAAGACTCAGAAACAACTAACTACTCGCACTTGTCGCACAACTATCTGCCCTTCGAAATCGAACCCGGAACCGCTACGTTAGTAGGCATGGTCACTACCATTTAGGGGCAACCGCGTCTTTAGTAAAACAGAACTACTGAACCGCGTAATAGTTAATCGGACATATCCACACTATTCCACACTTTGGTATCAAACAATCTGCGCATGAGTGGATTAAAAGTTAACAAAAAAAATCAAAAATTGCACCGTTGTGTGACTTAAAGAAATAGCTTCTGCTTACTACTACGTCCACAAGGACCATCATGTATTGACAGTTAAGCCTACTCTTAGCTATCTTCATTACAAATTTTATCCAAAACCGTCCAGCCTTTTCAGTGTAAGGTATAACAAATATACAAACTTGAAAATTCGCGTTTATAATATTTGAGTGATAGAAACAGTAACGGTCCTAAAATACAGCCTTGTGGGACACCTACGTTATTTGCTAGACGCTAGACTTATGCGTCTTTTATAGTGATGAATAAATCAAAAATACAGCGAAAGAGGTTTCAAAACCTCTTTCGGGTTCAGGTAAACTCGATTGGACTCTGATAAGAGTGTATGAGAGCGAATGAGAAAGAAAAACAAACTCAAAGGCCTTTTAAAGACCTATCGCACTGTACCCACTTCTTCTTAACCGCGTAATAGTTAATCGGACATCCACTCTCAGCTAACAATCTGCGCATGAGTGGGTTGAAAGTTATCCACGCGTTAAGAAAATCGAATGTGCCAGATTTTTCCGTCAAATACCTGACACCCGATGAACGCGTATTAAAAGGTGGATTGTGAGAAGACGGTGAAATATTTAATTTAATTGATATATTTAATTGGTATATTTTAATGAGATTTACATATCATTATTTTATAAACATTAGGGGAACAATCTCAGAAAAATGTACCTAGGCCCAAACAGGTATTATGGGTACTAGACAACGATAAACATACATCTAGAGAAATACATACTTAAATACATAGAAAATATCTGATAGCCCGAACAGAGCCAGAAATCGAATACGTTACCGCTACCTTCGTAGGCAGCGTCACTACCACATCACTACCAACTAGACGGTTTACCATTGAATTGCCGACAGACTTTTAATCGAATATTATTTCAAAGACAACGTTTCAAGTATTTTCATTTCATCGACAAGTCATTGCGTCGTGGACTCGATACTAGTTAATTTGAACCGAGGTCTTTTAATTAGTAGTTGACATATTTCAATAAAATTCATGTCATGACTAATCATTTCGGGTCTTTTTAATTTGGTTTTTTTTACTTGTAATAATATTTATTCCGCATAAATTTATTTGAATTGGTAGTATTTTGCTATCAAAACTAAACACAATCACTCACTCTGCGCGATTATATTATAGCTATGTTTCTAATTTATTATAATATTATGATAATAATAATAAAAGTTATTGTAATAATAGTAATGTGTCATGTTTTTGTGTTCTTGGGGGTCGCAGTTCTAACCTAACCTAACCCACTTCTGTCAACAGTTCGTTTTCTTGGGGGTCGCAGTCCTAACTTAACCTAACCTACTTTGATACACCAATAAATCTTAGTTTTATTATACATATTTGTATGTCACACTACATAATTTGAAAAAAGGATAAATGTGCAATTGGACATATAAAATTGTATTAAAGTAATACGTCGAAGAAATGAATTGCAATGTTTTGTAGTTGTACCAATTAAGATATTTTGAAACAAATCTGCGATTAAGTAGTATTCGTTGATTAGTATTTCCACGTAGTAAGATAAATTTAAATAAATAGTAGTTGAAATAAGATAACGCCAAACAATATTACTAGTACTAAAGTTTCGATGGATCGTTGTCGATGAAATAATATTCGATGAAAAGGTTGTCGACAAAACAAGGGTACACCCAACTAGACTAATGCATCGTCTAAGAAATAAGAACATTTTTCTTATAATCTTCTTTGCTGTTTGGCAGATCATGTCATACGAGCAAGAATAACTGACTAGGATCCACAGATCGTACCGTACAATATCTATTATTAAAAATTCAATACATTTTTCGTATGACATGAAGAAGTCATGGAGAAGGCCAATGAGAGTTGGTCACGTGATGGTAACGAGCCCACAAGATGGTCACGATATTACAAATGTGAGGACTATAGGTGCTTTTCCCACCGGGGAGGCGAGACGAGGCGGTGCGAGAATTTCAATTTGTTTCAAACAACCATTTCTCAAAGGATGCGCAAGGAGAAAATTTAGGTTTTTTAATTCAAATTTCAATTCTCATCTCGGCTCTTCTCACCGCGCACTCCGGTAGAAAAGCACCTTTAGATGGGATGCCTCTACGCTAGTCATTTTTCAACCAGTATAACGAATAGAGTACTGAACTACATCCGAAAATAAAGATGCGCCCGCAGGTTTGTAATTTTGTTTGCACCCTGCACAAGGATCTACTACCCCTATACATTATAACCCTTTATAGTATTTGAAATAATCATCTTTGTTAGGAAGAATCTACATAATTTCCCAACGAACATTGATAAGCCAAAAGCAACCAGGAGCACAGGAAAGCTCAAAACCACATTTTATAGACTGGCCAAAACTTCAAAATCATTCTTAGGAAATTGTATAAAATTATTACTGAACTTACTGACTCTAAATTTAAATCTGTCGTAAAACAAAAACTAATTTCCCGAGCATATTATAAAGTAAGCGATTATATCATGGATAGGGATGTTTGGCAGTGAGTCGTCCGTCCTGCATGAGTAATCTACGCATAAATTTACCTACGCTTAAAAAAGGCACCTACTGTGCAAAAATACTGTGATATTGTAAACTATTTATAATTATTATGTAATGATGTAAACCTTTTTCCTGAAAAAAATATACCTTGCCGAGTTTCTTACGCCGGTTCTTCTCGGGGCAAATTGGTGATGGTAATGCTTTTTGACATTCATAGGTGCATTTTATTATGCCTAAATTGAAGTATAAAGAACTTTGACTTTGACTTCGACTTTGACTTTGACTTTGACTTTGACTTTATGCTTCCCACTGCTGGGCCAAGGCATTCTCCTTGGGGCTGCATCATAGCTATATGAGGGCCAATTGCAAGGAACATTGAATGGCTAAATAGATGCACAGATTCTCCAGAAATATACATTTATTTTCCGAAAAGTTAAATAGTAAAGGTTTGAAGTATATCTAAAAGAACCCCAAGAACAGGGTAAGATATTTACTATTTAAAGGTTCAGCTTTTAGGTTCTGAAAAATCCGAAGCAAGTTGAGTAATTCAAACTCACGGTAGATGTAAAATAAAGGGATTGCTAAGCAATCTATCCATTATTAAGATCTTTCGGCAAAAAGAGTTAATTAGTTCAGATGTTATACCTATCTTAATTGGCTAAGATGAACGCGGTTTCAGATGCGCTAGCACAATGGCATAAGTAGAACAGGAAAAAACACAATCTTTATTTCGTAGAACTGCAGAAACTGGCCAATCCCGATACTAGTTTGAAGGCCACACACAATTAGTAATACACCATCACTGCAAAGTGAAAGTTAAACAAACGAAGATCATTTACTTTAAGAAAAGTAAAACGTTGTCCATCAACAACAGAGAGTCAATATTGACTGACATTGAAAAGCAAAAAGTTGCCGATCGTTTGGCCCATAACTGTACAGTTTCTTTTTGCGCCCGCACGTTTTGACGACAGTTACCCATACGTATTGGTATGACACGGAGCGGAGTCGCCGGCGCACTCGTCTTCATTCGCTCGCACGTCGACATTCCGTTAGTCGGCTACTCAGACGCCGCCGTCTTCACTTTCCACGGCAACGCGGTCACTCGAAAAATATTAAAAAATAAAAAATATAACCCTATTCGTGAACGCATCGCATTTGACGTTTGACGTTAATTTCGGCGGGAAAAGTAATGATGCGCCGCCATTTTTTAATTTTATTCGCGCTGTGCTTGGCGTTTTCTGGCTGTGAAATGAAAAGGAAAAAGGTTAGGGATTATCCCACTGAAAAACAGTTGACGTTGCAGAGGAAGGAGACGACGCCTGTGGATTTCACGAGGCTTTTGGTGATGAGAATGGTGTACGGGGTGGCGAAAGTGATGGGGTTTGAAGATCAGGTCGGTGGTGTGTTGAATGGTGCTCTAGTTCCACCCGGGGCTGATGATGATGATGACGATTTCTTCGGACTGGATGACGATGATGACGACGGTGGCATCTTCGGTGGTGATGACGAGGGCGGCATCTTCGGTGGCGATGACGATTATTAACCAGTTAGTATTATTAATTAGTTGAAAAAGGAGAGATACCAAAACAGACCGATGCATTTATTTATTGTTGTAGTTTCTATTAGCAAATGTTTGTAAGTTTTGATGACAAATAGTTAAAGGTCGTATGTAGGTTAGCTATATTTGTTTTTATTTAAAGTTAGTAAATTGATGTACTTTTTTGTTATATTGTAGGTACCACATTTAACGACGACTGCTCAATTTATTAAATGTATTTACTAAAATGGCTCAAACAAATGTTACGTTTTGCTACGTTAAAAGCGAATAAGATGCATTAAATAATTATGGTAGTGTCTCTTGCAGAATTATTTTACAAACAGTTGATTTACTGACTTTAAATGCGTAGCAAATTTTATTTATAAGCTTGTTATTTTCCATGTACCTGGTAGATTTAGTTAATTTATTAATTTATTAAGGTTCTCTGCCTTTTGGCAGAAATACGTTTGGTCGAATGTATCGTTTTGCAACCGTTTCATTTGCCATCCAACTTTTAGGTTAGTTTTTTTTAAATCCTGAAATATTTACTGTTATAGAAATAAAATTGGGTTGGCAAATAAAACGGTTGCGAAACGATACATTCTACCAAACGTATTTCGGCCACAAGGCAGTACATCATTAAATATATTAAAGACCGACACACCCTAGCTTAAATATATTCGTTTGTATATAGCAATTATAATTATAATTAATTATAACCAGTTCTACCATTTATGTTATAGAATGTGTGTTTATGTTAAATTGTACGATAAAATATTATAAAACGTTGTTAATTTTTTTATTACCAAATAATTGTAGGTATTGAGTACAAGTATAAAAAATATGTCATGTCTTATCCATCTGTACTAGCTTTGTTTGCAGGGATTATGTTGGTAAATTTTTGAAATATTGCCTTCTGCCATTACGGTTATTATTTAAAGCTAAAAAAAAACGTAAATTACAGTGAAAGCATGTTCTAATCGCTTATTGTTTTGAACAATGTCTTACTCAAAATGATGACAAATGAAAGTAAAACCGTATGGAGAAAACCGGTTTCAACTGGCGGCCGCCAGAAATGAAATAGCGCTTAAACTTTTACGTTACGCTCATCTCTATTCTCTCTGGAACCGTCCAATTTGCCGGAGATAAAAGTAGCTTATATTGTTCCTTGCAGTTTGAGCTACGTTAATTCCAAATTTCATTAAAATCGGTTCAGTGGTTTAGCTGTGAAAGCGTAACCAACAAAAAACAGGATTACTTACGTACAAAACTAAATTTTAGTACTGTACAATACTAGCATCTGCTCGCGACTTCGTCCGCGTTTAATTAGTTATTCGGCCATCCCATATTGCGGGGATTTTGATTATAGTTATTCCCTCAAGAACTTTTTTTTGGGATCCAGGGTATAAACTATCTCCATTCCAAATTTCATCCAAATCCGTTCAGCTGTTGCAGCGTGATGGAGTACCTAACAAACTAAATTAACCTTTCGCATTGGGATACTAGACTCCTACCTGAAAGCCGACTAAAAAAAACAATTGATGTCAATCAATAGGTCAATCATATCAATCCATTGTATACTGGTAAGGCGTGAAGGTATGTATTATGAAACCGCGATTAGTTTGGGATTGGAATAGCTGTCAATTCATATGCACTTTGACGTAAGTATATGGTAAAGCTGTCACCTCTAATCTCTTTTTAATCGCGGCTAGGTAATGTGTATGTATGTAAATACGTGCTTAACTTGATAAGTAACAGTACAATGTAGTGTAGCGTTATTATACTCTGATTATTCTGATGATGCCTGTGACAGCTGTATTTCGTAATTTCAATCACTTACTATACTCACAAGCGATGTGTTAAAAATAGGCGATTACTTATTTAAATTCCTGAACGGCGTCGCTATGTTTGTAACCATGTAGTATGATTGTACAGTTAAAGAAATAAGTGTGTAATAAGTGTTTATATTTTGAGCTGTCACAGTGTATTTTATAACTTATAATAATCAAATAAAGATCGAGAAAGGATACGTAGGCTAAGCAGCGCTAACTGCGCGGACGCTTGCGACGGATTTTTCATTTCACATTATTTTTCGACACGCCACTTAAGTCCCAGATAGACGGGAGAGTAAGTACGCGTACTTGAAGGTTCCTTTACCTTTTGAAGTTCGCATACTTAGGGTGACCCACCGCCTAGCCATAAGTATATAGAGTGTACTTACTCGCACATCTATGGGACTTAAGCCGAGGCCCTAAGGCATATTTTTAAGGCTTTGTTTTTGATCGACGATAGTGCTCCGTTAGGACCTAACTTTTTTAATAGACCACTTACCATCTCTTAGTGGACTCTGAAGATATATTCAATCTCAAAATTCCAATCTTACGATGATAATTTAAAGAAGGGAAATGCGCACCGGAACACAACAATGCAGTCACTGCTGTTTGGCGGCAGGTTAAAGGGTAAGGTGGTGGTAAGTAGCGATTCGGAAGATCATTTTATTTATAGAATCCAAATCTTATGTTACCTCTTATCTAAACTTATATGAGCTAACCTACTTAGGTACCTACTCAAGCAAAATCTAAGCCTCATACTTAGCATGATCTTAACATTTTCATATTTCCCCATGTTACAACAAACAGATTCAAAATCAAGGTAACATCGTAAGCCCTTTCTGCCTATCGCCAGTTTAGCCAGAATCAGTTATTGCAGGTTCTGCAAGACGGAATTGTAGAGCTAGTCTTGCTGATTCTGGATAATTAATTGTAGGTGTTCCACTCAATTTTGTCAAAAATACGAGTTACTGCACTTTTCATAAGGAACGCAGAGCAGGGCTATAGTACCCGGCCGTTAAGAAGTCAATCCTGACAGGTGTCATCGCAGTGCAATTTATAACCTATTCTTGGGATTCACTTCTGAACAGCCGAGTACTATAGTGTACTTAAAACCATTGTAACTCCTTGCAATATTTACAGCCTACACTGATCGAATAGCAAAAACTGTTAAAAACCGTCTGCATGTTTGAAAAATATATTTGAAAGATACAGTTGTCACAGTAGAACCAAAAACAAGAAGAAGAATACAAATCAATATAAAAGAATATAGATTGTTAAAACCTTCTTCTTAACATTCCCTCCCTTCTTCACTGAAGTCCTATTGGTTCCATTAAGAGGAGCAGCCTCGGCTTGTATAGAGGCTTAGTCATAATGTCAGCTACGTTTTTATCCGATGACACCTTCTTCGCCAGTATGTTGCAATCATTTTGCATTAAACATTCTCGAAGGAAGAAGTGCCGCCTCTGAACGTGCATGTGTTTGGTCTGATGGTGCCTCTCTATAGGGTTCTTGCTGAGTTTTAGCGCAGACTCACTATCAATCAGCAACTCTACAGTTTGCTCATCCATAACCATGTCCTCAATAATTCGTTTCAGCCACAGTAGTTCGCGCGTAGCTTCACTTGCAGCTACGATTTCTGCTTCGCTTGATGATAGCGCTACTGTTTTCTGGCGCAGGCTTCGCCAGGAAATAGCTCCGCTTGAATACAGGCATACCAATCCTGATGTGGACCGTCCTGTAGTTGGGTCACCTCCAAGATCAGCATCTGTGTACATTACAATGGGTTTATTGTCACCTTTGTATGTAATACCGTACTCCTTTGTGCCTTGAATGTAACGCAGTATTCTTTTGACCCTTATTATGTCTGCATCTGTAGGACTCTGCAGGGTTCTTGACACTACTCCAACTGCGTAAGCAATATCGGGTCTTGTGCCTACCATTAAATACGACAAGGCACCTACTGCTTCACGGTATGGGAACTGTTGACGATTCTCAGTTGTGGCCGTTGCTCTTTGCATGTCCTTCACAATCGGAGTTGGTGCGGGTTTGCTGTTCATCATGCCAAATCGTTGCAATACTTTTTTCGCGTATGCTTTCTGATCAATTTTGATAGATCCATCTATATTGCATTTTATTTCTACACCAAGAAAATATGACGCGGGCTTAGTGGTGATTTTAAATCTCTCTCTGAGCTCTTCATACAAATCTTTCACTCCCTTCTCGTCAGATGCAGCAACCAATCCGTCATCGACATATAAGGTTATAATGACCTTTCTCCCACCTTTTTCTCTGGTAAACAGGCACGGATCTGCAGAACTTTGTTTGAAACCTATTTTTAATATGTGTTCGGTAATGCAAGCGTTCCAGCATCTCGGTGCTTGTTTTAGTCCGTACAGACTTTTCTTGAGTTTACACACCATATTAGGGTCTTCATCAGTCAGCCCTTCAGGAGGCTTCATGTATATTTCCTCGTTTAAGGTGCCATAGAGAAACGCAGTTGACACATCAAATTGTCCTAATTTCATTTTCTCTTTTGCGGCCACACTTAATAAAGCTCTAATAGTGCTTGCCTTAGCAACTGGGCTAAATGTTTCATAATAGTCGAGTCCTTTCTTTTGAGTGAATCCTTTGATTACCAAACGCGCTTTGTATCTCTCGATAGTGCCGTCGGGTTTGGTCTTAACCTTGTAGATCCATTTACATGGGATTGCTTTCCTATTCTTAGGCAATGATACCATTTCCCACGTATCATTCTCCTTAAGAGAGTTCAGCTCATGTCCCATAGCTTCAAGCCATTTGTTCTTGTCAGGATGAAGCATGGCATCTTTAAACGTCTTTGGTTCTGAATTTGCTTGCACTATATTTTCAGCAACATTCATTACATAGTCGTTGAACCTAGAGGGGAGTTTAATGTTATCTCTCTGTCTCAGTGTTCTGAGACCTTCTGCTTCTACTTCATGAGCAGAGAGATAATCATCACTTTCTAACTCAGTGTCAACTTCTCGCTGCGAATCAAAAGACTTGTTAAAGACGTTTTCTTCATCAGAGCAGGATTTGTTATTTTCATCGTCGTGAACTGTTTCTTCTTTAGATTCGTCTTCTACAGATGTCGACGGTAATGGATCTTCCTGTGGGGGCTGTAAAATAATTTCATTTATAGGTGTGAGAGTCCTCTCTTTAAATGAAACGTCTCTTGACCTTACTAATGTGTTATTTTCTTTGCACCAAATCCTGTATCCATCGTCGTTATCGTAGCCAATCAAAACTCCTTTCACTGCTTTCTTGTCCATTTTCTTTCTGTTGCATTTTGGGATATGAGAGTAACAAGTGCTTCCAATGATTCGTAAATGCTTGATATTCGGTTTCTTACCAAACCAAAGTTCATATGGCGACTTATCTTGCTGTGTAGGACCAGTTCGGTTTAAAATGTAAGAAGCTGTATTTACTAGTTCAGCCCACAAGCCTTGAGGCAGTGTCTCTTCTTGTGCATACATCATGGTTCTTGCACATTCTACCAGTGTCCTGTTGTCACGCTCACAGCAACCATTCTGTTCCGGAGTGTATGGCATTGTAAGTCTTTGCCGAGATCCATTTTTGCGTAAGATCCCTCTTACCTTTTCATTGTCAAACTCGCCTCCATTGTCACTGAGTATCTCTTTCACATTATGTCCAGTTGTCTTTGTCTCTGCCAACATTTGCTCAAGTTTCTCATGTACCTCTCCCTTTTCCTTCATAAAATAGACTTGACGAAATTTAGTGTAGTCGTCTTTAAACAGTACGAAGTATCTATACTTTGCGAATGAAAATCTAAAAGGGCCACATACGTCGGTATGTATAAGCTCTCCTGGGTATGTTGCTCGCTCTCGTGTGCCAAATTTGTGTCGATGGGCTTTACCAAATACGCATCCTTCACATAACTCAGAATTCAATTTCAGCTTTATGCCTAGCTCTTTCTCTATTACCTTTTTGACATGTGCTTTATTCTGATGTCCCAGACGTTCATGATATAATTGCATCATATTGGAGTCATCTAAAAGATTGATTTCATGCGGTCCTTTAACGTTTGTAGCAATAAGTTTGTACAAGCCTCCATGCGCATTTCTTTTCCCAATCAATAGATCTCGACCTCCTTCAAATTTTATTATACACTCCTCGGTTCGAGACTCAAACACAGTGTTTAGTAATCTGTCTTGAGCTGACAGTACCGAAAATAAGTTTTTCTTAATTGAAGGTATGAACCATACATCGTTTAGGGTTATTAGCTCCTTTGTTCCTCGTACATCAGCCTCTATTTCAAGATTTCCTTTACCAATTGCCTGAACCGCTGTGCCGTTTGCAGTTCGCTTCTATTCGTGACGTGACTAGTCGCGCCGTTGTCAACGTACCAGTTCTCGTTGTCTTTATCTGCTGTGTTACTGTCAAGTGCCATCAGATTCATGTTGATATTGGATGCACATTGAGGCGAAGTAGGTTTCTGTTTAGGTGGTCTTCCATCTGCTTTCCATTTGGAGCAAGTTTTGACTCTATGTCCGAGATCTCCACAGTAATTACACTTGGTCTTGTAGTCCTTGTCCTTTCTCTTCTCTTTCGACTTCATAACTGTCAGTGCTTCAACCTTCGTGTTATTATCAATAACATTCGTTAAAGCTCGTTCGTGAGTACATAACTGCGTTGTGAGATTTTCAATATTTCGATCACTCTTATTCATTAATAGCCAGCTAGATTTAAAACTGAAATACTGCTCAGGAAGTGTATCTAGTATTTTACATATCAATAAAATCTCTGGAAGATCATTTCCTTCTATTTCGGTGTTCAAATCATACCATAAATTTTTGAGAGACGAAATATGTGTGGCCATATCATGCTCCTCGCTTTTCTGGTAGCGGAAGAACCTCATACAGAGATCGTAACTCCTGTCTTCCTTTACTCCGTCATAAAGCCTGTGAAGCTCTTTCCACATCTCGCTTGACGTTTCGCATCGCATCACTTTTTGCAATGTCTCTTCTGTCATGTTTGTCGTAAGAATTAATAGGGCTTGACTGTCAGATTTTTCAAATTTTTCCATGTCAGACTTATATTTTGCTAACTCTTCGGCTGTAGACTTTACGCCGGGTTGAGTGGGCCTTAATTTTCCTTCTATTGCTTCTAGCGACCCTGGAGTACTCTTTAGTAACAACTTTACCTTGTATCTCCATGTTTGCCAGTTAGCGGAACCGTCGAGCCGACCGATCTCGATTTTCATGCCTGACGCTAGTGACGATTGCATGATCGAGAGCTCTATTTTTCTCGCTATTGCAATAAACTTAGGATTATTATAACTTATTATTGCTCTGCTACCATGTTAAAAACCGTCTGCATGTTTGAAAAATATATTTGAAAGATACAGTTGTCACAGTAGAACCAAAAACAAGAAGAAGAATACAAATCAATATAAAAGAATATAGATTGTTAAAACCTTCTTCTTAACAAAAACTTCGAACCATGTAACATTGTAAGTAAATGCTTGGCACCGTAACTAACATCTTCCCGTCTCGTTAAAAGGAAAACGCGCGCAATTTTGGGATGCTCTATCTTTGCCTTTTTCTCAATTTTTCCTATAGCATAATAATTCATGAATCTTATTTTTAAAAACTTCTGGGTCCTTTTTATAAAATATTAACAAGACTGGATCTTTTTTATACAATATTATCAACCAAGAGGTGTAAAGTTTACTCTGCATTCCAAAATAAAACTAACATAAAAGTTGCAACGCGTAGGGTTGGGTTCGTAACTACTAGCAAAGTCCTGCTTTCATCCGTTACAAAAAATATGACCTTTTTGAATAAAATTTAGAAGTAGGTATCTCAATTTAACAATTGGCAATACTCATTTTGACTTTGACATTTATAAATTAAGGTTATGGTTAGTAGTGTTTCTACTGTTTGTAAACAAAATAACTTTCCTCTTATTATTACTATCTTAGTTTTTACCAACATTTCGATCCCAAGTCCTAACGCGGACTTGACTTGTAAGTAATTGAATAATGGATGCCGTTTTGCTTTGGCAAGTGACTCAGTGCACAAACAATATGCACTGCTGGTCGAAGCACTGCAGGTTAAATATTGAGAGCACCAGCCTTCGTACCAGGCCCCTAGACTTTCCAGGATATTGCAACGCTATGGTGCCATCTGCTTTAATTGAGTAGAATGCCTATTTTGGAGCACGAGATGATTCCCAACGGTAAGTTAAATAACTTAGGTATTTGGCTTTTGTGAATATTTAGATGGAAATCTTATTTAACTATTAAATATTGAACATCTTTTTTGTCGCTCGGTAATGCCTATCTATCTAGTCTGTAATATAAGAGACGCCTTGAGTGGCAATCGAGAAAATTTATCTTACGTTTAGGTGATAATTACATTGTTAAGCTTAATTTATCCTTATTATACAAGGAGTATGTTACATTTGCCCCTTAAATTCTGATACCTTTGACCCTTAAATTGTAGTACTATAGAAAGCTTAACACTTTCATTGCCAAGAGCTGTGATTTTCGTACTAAATGGACTCGCCTAGTGGGTAGGTGGAGTGAAAGTTTTAAGGGCTTTTAATCCCCGGGACATCTGCAATTTTCGTGGGTCCATACATTAATTATCATCCCTACTGATGTCCAAGGGGTTAATTTTAATTGATGACTTCAACACTAAACTAAAATTTTACTCCACAGAATTTTCCGCTTCCAGTAAACTTCAAGTTCCAATCTTCTTTCCAATCAGAGTAAAGTACCAATTTCACCTGCTGCTAGAAAAAATGTATTTTGTGGTGTGCCTGAAAGAAAGTCAGCTTCTATTAACATACCAATTGTTCTGTTTTCAGGTGACCATGGACCACCAATCAATTCAGTTCTTGGCATGGGCAGCAGGCCTGATGTGTGACTTGCATAAAGCAAATTCTCCTTAAAATGTGTGGTACGCAAGCATTGTCTTAAAAGATTTATGATTAATTTTATAGTTTGTGTAAGAATATAATGGTGTAAATTGTTTGTGTGGTCAATACATTTTTCATGAAAAATGGTAAAAGAATTCACCAGTTTATTTATTTATTTTTTATTTAGGAACACCAATAAAAACTACATTTTAACTTACACAGCTTAAGCATATTAGCATCAATTTCTCATCTTTATTTTTGTGGCATTCATTTTATAATTTTGAACATTAGCTAATTATGTAATCACATTAGTGCACAAACAGGCTAAGATGTTTACCAGTGTACATTAGTGACAGGTTGCAAGCTCATCGCCTAAGAATACCACAAGCCTTTATTCCCTTAGTTGCCTCTTACGACTTCCACGGGAAGTCCTGGAGTGACATAATTCTAAGCCGGCAACCACACAGCGGCATGGTAAACATCTTGGTAATCCTGTAGCACTGCCTACCCCACTCTGGGCATGAAGGCGTGAGTGTATGTATGTATGAACATTAGCTGGATCATCCGGTTAACCGAAATTCATTTCGTGTTCCGTTATATTTAATTATTATTTTATTTATATTACAGTTGCTGCAGAGAAAACTAACCCCTCCTGCGTACAGGTTTTCTAGGAAAGCATTTCTCTGCAGCTGACTGTACAAACCAAGCCTAGTGCTTAGTCTGGGGCAAGGTCTATCTGGATAATATTGTCCCCTACTTGAAACTTGACTGTACTTATACTCTGTTTCTGTATCTCAATTCCAGGTGCTCCATTCCTTTCTGGTGGACAGTCTGAAGACACTGTAGCGGACCTGAATACAGTGCTGTCAGCTCTATGGATCTGAGACTGGCATCGGTTCCAGATTGGACCTTGAGCTCTGGACCTGCCCTTCAGACCCTGGTGCTGTGGTGAATGACTGAAGCCCTGAGTATCTGCGGATGAGTTACCAAGAGAACAAGTTGAAGTACCATTGGTGACCAAATTATTAGGGATAGTTGTGAAAATCCATCTCAAAGTAAGTACCCAAAGTGAAAAGTAAACTGACTGGGTTGATCCTATGAGTTTTTTGGGTAAATATGTTAAAAATATTTCTCCACGGGAATATGGCGTTTCCACAATTAAGTGATTTTGTCAGTGTCAATCATTGTTTTATAATGTCACTGTGACACCATTCTATGGTGGATCAGGTTTCCACTGGGCTGATATAGTACAGTAGGTATTATTAGCTACACACTTTTGTATACCTTGTCGCTTTAAAACCTGTCAGATCAAGACAGGAACATGATGCTAAAGTGACCAAGCACTTCTTGTTTAAACCATGTTCAAGCAATAAATGGTTACTATAATTATCAACAGGATCATGCTTGTAATAAGCTGGATAATGGAGATTAATTTAACTTTCTTTGCTATTTTCAGGCCACAGGCGTTACGATTTATCTTCGCAGTGCGATTGGAGCTGCGAAAAATACGGTCCGGTCCGCATTTTTTTAAATGTGGAAACGTTTTCAAAAAGGTTTCAATGCTGTAAAGTCCTGCCAGAGAAACCGATCCACATCGATCGATTGGTGCCACAAACATTAGGTTCCGTTACAACCGAATTTTATTATGCCCTGAATCGGATTTTGGTAAACTATACAATATTTCCGTCCTCAGCTCCTCAGTGCTCAACAGCGTTGCTTTGCACCGGTTCTAGTTTGCCAAGGAGAGATGCGTAATACTCCTATTTACAACCACTGCATCCCACACTCATTGCCAAGGAATTAAACCCTGAGATTGCACACCTCGCCTTGTGGAGATTCTATTGTCAATGTATTGTGATTTAAATATTTTAACGAGAACCCGGCTATCTTATGTCTTCTACAAATGGAAATTTAAGAAAACGTTTATTTCTCTCTTAAATCATACCTATAGTTATTTCTAATGCAAGGTCCCTTGTTTCTGCCGAATTTAACTCTAACGTCATCATACCATCCTTATTACTTATTGGCTGAGAAGTTACTGGCTGAAGAGGCTGGAAAGAGACCTCTGCCCTGCAGTGGTGGACAAGAAAAATATCCTTTATAAATACGAATGCTTTTGTAGAATACGAATATTGACCGTTGCAGCATGAGGACTTACGAGATGGAACTTGAAATTACTTCAGAAAAGTTCTTGTGTTTTGAAGATATTCAACACGAAATAAAAACTAACAGTACCTTTGTTAGGGTTCCGTATTTTTCTGTAAATATTTAAACACTTTTTCTGTTTCAACATCATGAAAAAATCTCAGAAAACGTCTCTTCGTATTTGTAGCGTTAGTTAATTTCGATATTAGTTCAACACGTCAAAGACGAAGATGAGTTGACAGTTAAAAATTATCTGCGCTGCTCTTCGTTTCGCTTTATGTGCGCGGCTCTTAATAGCGTTTTTCGATTTTCCCATACTGATCCAATTCATGGCTTCCTCTGTGTAACCGAAAAGGCATAACAGGCTAAACAGATGCTTAAATGATCCCTATTGTGGATCTCTAATAAGTATGCCGATCAGATGACACAATCAAATAGGTAGCTAATGAATGTCTGAAGACGAACCTAGATGGCATATGTGTCATTATGATGGCGTGACAGGAATTTTAATAAGTTATGATATGAGTAATCTGAAATAAGAATGAAGTTTGTAAGTTCGTTCGTTTGTTAGATTAGTGTAGTTTTAGGTAAGTAAGTTCTTTCGCTTGTTTTTGTAAAATCACTGCTGAAGAAAGTTGTGATTTTCGGAATATAATAGATAGAATTGATTAATTTAGTAAGATTGACTGACTTTTTGTAAATTAATAATAAAGTATTGATATTGATAGTCTTGTTTACCTATATAACACTAGATTATGTAAAACAAAAAATATTTTTTTTGCTTTCTTTACTTCTAACATTCCCTAATCTGAATGGAAGCTCGGACTCGATGGATGTGATACACCCCTTTGTCAAAAACGGACACATTAAGATTATTTTGACTTGTTTAAATATTGTGTAAGGTAGATAAACATATTAGATAGTAGATATGATTTTAATGGGTGCGGGTGGTAGAACCTTGTGCAGGGTCCGTCCGGATCGCTACCACCACCTTATCCATTAACCTACAGCCAAACAGCAGTGTTCGCATTGTTGTGTCCGGTTTGGGGATAAGACAGCCGGTGTAATGACTAGCATAGAGGCATTGCATCTTAGTCCCCAGGGTTGGCAACGCATTTGCAGTCTTGTGAATCTATGGGTCACAGTTTTCACTTACCATCAGGTGGCCTGTGTGCTCGTCTACCTTCTCTAGGCCATAAAATATATATATATATATATAAATACTTAGTTGCTTCTACACATCTGAGCCTGATTGTTCACAATGTGGTACAGAATTAACAAAAAGTTTTTTGAGTTGTAGCTATCATCATCATCATCATTATCAGCCGCAAGACGTCCACTGCTGGACAAAGGCCTTCCCCAAGGTTTTCCACAACGATCGGTCCTCTGCTGCTGTCATCCAGCGGTTTCCCGCGACCTTTATCAGATCTTCAGTCCACCTTGTGGAAGGTCTGCCAACACTTCGTCTCCCGGTTCGCGGTCGCCACTCTAGAACCTTTCCGCTCCAACGGCCATCAGTTCTACGAGCAATGTGCCCCGCCCACTGCCACTTAAGGTTTGCAATCCGGTGAGCTATATCGGTTACTTTAGTTCTCCTGCGAATCTCCTCATTCCTGATTCGATCTCGCAAGGAAACACCCAGCATAGCTCTTTCCATCGCCCTTTGAGTGACCTTGAGCCTTCTTATGAGGCCCATTGTAAGCGACCATGTCTCGGATCCATACGACATCACTGGCAACACACACTGATCAAAGACTTTTGTCTTGAGGCACTGTGGTATTTGGGACGAGAAGATAGTGCGTAGCTTACCGAACGCTGCCCATCCGAGTTGGATTCGACGATTGTAGCTCTCACCTCGTGCGAATAAAGACGGAGTTTATGTATGTAATGTAAGTTGTTTCTGTAATTCCTGTACATCAAAAAAGAACGCTTCATAATGTAAGTACCTGCTACTATTATTTTAAATACATGAAGACGCGCCCACCGCTTAATTTGACGTTGATTGACTTACAGAGAATAGGTAGGTACAATATAACTCGGCAAACGGCTTTCATCTACCAGGTAAACATAAATCATGAACGGTATATGCGGCTTAGCTTAATAAGTGCCTAATTACGTCCTAATCCGTTGCACGGGTCGCTTGCCAAAGGCTCAGACGTCACCTCGCCTTAATAAGTAGCAGGACATGAGGTTGTGTTGTGACACCGAAAAGGGTCGTGTTTTGGATTGTTCGTTTTTATGTAGCGCTGGTAGCTGATAAAGATCAGTGATTGATGAGAGATGCATGTGGATGTCCAAACAGAACTACACGCTAGCGCTCGTGCGGTGCTAATGTCTCGTACAATTTGATCACTTTAATTCCTTGCTTAAGGGACTTGTTAGATAACTTTCACGAAATTGTTATTTCTGTGAAGCGATATTTCTTTTCGCATTTTCTCCCATTATTAATTTTACCCAATTTTATTTTTCCCCGGCGATTTTATTACCATCGCTTTTGTTCTCGTGCGACTTTTTTCCGAGTCGCATTTTCCCCGATCGATTCCTATCCCACTCTAACTTTTCGTCAAAAGTAAATAATTATCGTTATGAAGGTAGGTTTAGGTTAGGTTAGTTTTACAGCAGGCCCGGAGGTCCAAATAATCCAGAAATAGGAGCTCCGTCGACTTTGTCAACGGAATTCATGGAATGGGAAAAACACTACAGTGATGATATCAAAAGAAGCGACTGGATAAAACTCGCAAGGGGAAAACACGAATGTGAGAATAAACTGCCGGGAAAAAGGCGAGTGGGAATATTACGTTCGGAAAAAAACGATCTGTTAAGAAAAAATGTGTTTGGGAAAGTCATTTAACAAATCCCTCCAGGAGAGACATAATAGTAGATTATACACCGAGGGGATAAAGCACTGTTTTATGTCACGGGCGCGATATTGAATCCTGAGCAAACGAGCGAGGGTGTTACAAGTTAATTTCTGAGCGAAGCAAGGGAATTAAAACGGGAGTCCTGGGTGCAGGTGGGATTCAAGCTCGCCCAAGACGAAAACAGCTTTGTCCCAAAGGAGAATACTCTACTTTTCTCACCTTTTGCAAGACAATAAAAAGCAAGGCTACATATTAGAAACAAAGTCTATCTCAAATCACTTTCGGTTTCGTCACTCGATATTTTTATTCAAACTATAATCTTTTAACTTCAACCACCTGCTAACTAATACTGCATCGTTTTGCAACACTCGCGGCTTTTTTTTTCTTTGTTTTCGTATATGACTTGTAGTGTCCAGTTCGATTTTCAAATAAGTTTTATTTAAACCTACAGCAAAGGTTTCTATGGAACAATTTTTCATACGAATTCAAGTCTCATTATCATTATCACCCGCCGGATTATAATATTGTACTGAATCTCATTATAACCCGTTGAATAGCCGATGGTTACAATGACCTGCTTTAACTGAGGTTTGCATGATATATAATTGGGCAATTTCGAGCATGTGGTGTGAAAAGAAGTTTTCGTTTCAGAATATTTGGTGAATAACGAGAATCGAGTTCTACGTGGATGAACAGCTGGTTAGTATTTTGTTTAAGAAGAGACGACTCGCCGGTTTTACAATCGACAAGGCATACGAGTATTTGACAGATTTATTTAGCCCTTGCTCTTTCTTTCACTTAAAAATAGACAAGGAGAGAGCCAACTTTTAAAGGGGGATAAATTGCAGATAAAGAAGTCTGTTGGTTTTGGACCCATTAGAAAGGGTTACGTTTATTGATTCATATTTGTATTGAGATTCATAATTAACCAGTCATATTGTATAACCACTTTAATTAGAGGTTAAGAGGTACCAATCCACATATGTTTTTTTTAAATACGCTGCATCACGTATTTGGGGGCCTATTCCCCATACAGCACAAAATTGCTCCTTTACTCGTTGATTTTGAAACAGGCTCTAAGCGATTACATTGCATGATCTTACAACAAAACAGTTTGCAATTGATGGCCGTTGGGGTGTGTGGGTTCGATCCCCGGTCAGCGCAAGTATTTGTGTGTCTACGAGAAAGTATGTTTATCGTTGCCTGGTACCCATAGTACAAGCCTAGAGCATAATTCTGGGGACCAAGTGAATATAAATAAATAAATAAATGTCAGGGGACAATGTCACACCAATTGACCTAGTCCCAAACTAAGCTCTAGGCTTGTACTATGGGTACTAGACAACGATATAAATACTTACATAGAGAAATATATACTTAAATACATAGAAAGCATCCATGATTCAGGAAAAAATATTCGCGCTCATCACACAAATATCTGCCCTAACCGGGATTTGAACCCAGGGCATAAACGGAGTATACCAGAATTATACCCAGTTTCAATTGATCTTAAAGTGACTATAGGTACCTTGTCGCTTGGTGCCCAGAATTTGGGTCTAGGTCTATTTGTGTTAGAATGTCCCCAATATTTAATTATTTAGTATCTTGCGTGGACACCCTTGCGCCGTCACACATTCCCGGAACAAGTACTGAGGCTGGTTTTGCGGCGGAATCAGCGGAGACCCTCATGTCATGTCATGTCAGCCGAAAGACGTCCACTGCTGGACATAGGCCTCCCCCAAGGCTTTCCACTCAGACCGGTCTTGTGCTTTTCGCATCCACCGCGGTCCCGCGATCCTGACGAGGTCGTCACTCCATCTTGTTGGAGGCCTACCTCAAAAGGCGCAAATACAGTCAACTTGATAGAAGTTACATATTTGAGCCTTTTGGGGTCGAAACTTTAGGACCGTGGGGACCAGGAGCACACCGTATTTTTAAGGATTTATTAAAGCGCCTGATCGACGCAACTCGTGACCAAAATGCTGGCCTGTACTTGGCACAAAGATCAAGCATTGCCATCCAACGTGGCAATGCTGCCAGTATTTCGGGAACAATGCCTACCGGTAGCGGTTTGTTAGATGAGTGTAGTTTTAAGTTACTTTGTAAGTTCTTTCGTTTGTTATTGTAAAATGTTAATGTATTTTTACCATAAAATTTCAAGCTTTATCTTTAAGTCTGCTTTCATACTGTAAAATAATTCTACAAGTTACTTTAATCTAGAACACGACACCATTCAAGTGACAAAATGCCGTTGAACTTTCAGTGTATTCAGGATGTTTGCTGGCCCCGTTTGAAGATGGCTTCCGTAGTCAAATGCCAAAAACCCTTGCCCTTGTTAAGGTGTCATATCCGTCCAATTTCGCAGGCATTGAAATAACCGCTCCCACTATATTCTGTGTCGATTGAAATTGACAAAGATGTAAACAAATTGTTTGACACATAACCTCAAATACTCATCAAGCGTGTTTCTATTTAAAATGTCGTACAATTAACAATTATTTAATCTTAAACTTGATTTAAAAGTAAAGATCAAGTGTATAAATCATTGCTTAGACCTCGTTTGATCTTTAAAAGCACGAGATTTTGAAGCACGTGTTTACATCTTTGGCAATGTCAATTAGCACAGATTATAGTTTATAAGTTGGGTTTGCCCTACAAGTCCTACAACAACGATTTAACTTTTAAATTATTTTAGTGTTTCAGCCCACGACGGCACGTCAGTTAAATTGATGTAACACGGAAAGCTATCGTTGTAGGTTTCATCATATAATAAATCGTAAACATATCCTATAGCCTCCTGCCAGGCAGCAGTGTCACATTGGTGTTCCGGTGACAACCAAAAAATAATGTAATTGAGGCATTACATCTATATCCTCAGGGTTGGCAGCGCATTTGGAGTCTTAGGAATCTTAGGATTGTGGTCTTGAGATATATGTATATGGGTCTCGCATCCCACTTTACCATCAGGAGGGCTGTGTGTTCGTCTGCTTTTTTGTCCTAAAATACATGTTTTATCCGTCTCTGGGCTATATAAACACTGGCAAAAAAATTGACAACAGGCACTTAATTAAAAAGTTTTCCAAAAAATACCATGCTTAGAGGATTGTCTCAAACACAAACCATAAAAAAAATTGTTCTTGAATTACTTAAAAAATAAATAAACAAATTTCTGCTAACGGCTTAAGAGCTTAAACGCCACGTGGTCTGTTTGTACATCACAGAAAATAACAAAACGCAAAAAAAAAACTTAAATATTTTCTTTATTTTAATTTGATTCTTTATTTTTAAAGTTAACATACAACTAAATATTTTGTGAATATTTCAAACGTCTACCTGTTGCCGTTATTAATATCGCTATCACGGTTCATGAGATACAACCTTGTGACAGACAGACGGACGGAAGTGTGGACAGTGGAGTCTTAGTAATAGATTCCCGTATTCGCCCTTAGGATACGGACCATAAAAAAAATAAAAAAAATGTATGCTTTTGAGAAAAATCTTTTATAAGCATGATTTTCATCAGAGCACCTTTTCAAAAGAACACTCCTTAACATGGATAGGTTAGTATAAGCTGTAAAGACGTTACAAACAAACACATTTTAACACATTTATAATAATATTACTAAGGACTTTGCTTGTTTCACGCCATGGAACCTCCGCAAAACTTTTAATTGAAAAGATGTTGCCCAGTTCATTGGCAAAGTTTTGCAATTTTCTCGACATCGCACTTAATTGGCTCTCGATAAACGACATCGATAAAATAATAGATGTAAAAAGAAACTTTCCGGTATTCAATAATTAGTCCAGAGGCTGTTATCAGATGTCAAAACCTGACACGTTCTAGCTAGGCAGTAAAAGTGACAGTGATATAATATATCCTTAGCTTGGTACTTTTTTTTTTCTTTGCCCCGCGGCGAATGTACAGCTACTACCGCGGGAATATGGCGTTTCCACAATGAAGTGATTTCGCCAGTGTCAAGTATATATAAGTATAAATCAATATAGCAATAAAACACAATCCAATATTCTCTAGGAAGATTGGGGGCAACGTTGTACGGTGATATGTAGGACAGAGGCCAAGATAGTTTTAACCTCTGTACCACTGCGAGTCCACTTGAAACGAGAAGTAAAATGCCAGGATACACGAAATAAGTCCAAGTCTTCAATCACTGTGCAACACAAAGGTTTCACAAGTACATATATAATATGTCAAAACGGCGGAAATTATCCTACGGTACTAACTTTCAATCAACCGTTTGATCTAAAAATTTGATTGCGCGTTAATTTGGTTCATTACTAACAGCTTCTTTTGCTCATAATACTATACCTTGATATTTAAAATAGTTCCCAACTTGATAACTAGGTACAAAATTCCAATCCGGCATGCATTCTTGAAGTAACATGCAAGATATTAATGATTCTATGAACAAAAAAAAAACTATATTCTGTCTATTTTATCATTTCCATGTTTACCTACACTGCCAAACGCAAAAGGTACCCCAACTTCATTAATTAGCAAAATATCTAAATTTGTAAATAATATTTGGACACCCTGAATATTTATTTAGAGCCCCCAAAATTCATTTCTCATGAGCCTTTGAAAAAGTCTAAAGATACCTCACGAATTTTAATTTTAGTCATTAATATCCAAGGATTAAAAAAATATTGTAAATTTCGCACATAAAACTGTGAATTTATTTTAATATTTTCTTCCGCGTTTCGTATTTTATTAATGTCTAATAATTCGGTATTGTCCGGCACGGCGGACATGTAATAAGTTATGGTGTGACGGACATAGTTTTTCTCGAAATGTAAAAAGTTTTTTTTCTAGATTTTTTACAATATTTTTTTCTATACTCCCGAAGCTTCTATTAATCAACATATTTAATGATATTTATAATTTTACGGTATAGAAGTCTCTGCCAAATTAAGGTTTAATGAGAGTGACACGGGGGTTAACATTCACCAGAATTATTCGCAAAAACAAGTTAATAACAACCTTTCTGGGTCGTTTACACGTTTACTGAAGGCCTTTGATGTTTTAAATAAATCAAGAATGTCGACCTGTATGGATTCCCTTTCTATCAACACGTTATACAATATTTTTGTGAACTGTATGTTAAGTTGACGGGAGAAAAGCTTTATTCCTTGGAAGTTAAACTTAGAAATCGTTTAAAAGATCTCGCTTGAGAAAAGGTAATTCACCTTTTGATCTTAATGACATAGGGTAAAGTCACCAGTAGTCCCAGATACCTGAAAGTCGGCCTCTGCGTATACTTTGTATGAGTGGAAAGAGTACGAAAGATATGTTTCCCACTCTTCGCACTCATATAAGATCGACTACTAGTCTGGCTGACCACTGGTGACGTTACCCTAAATGAAGGCACGACAAAAATAAAAATGGCGCAGTCGTCTTTCGTTGATGCAAATGTATATAATTATAACTTTTTAAATCGGAAATTACTATATTGACTCCGATCCTGAGACCTTCGTACAATATACGAGTATTTACGCTTATTATGTGAGTTTTAACAAACGATTTATATTTTCAAAACCAAACAACTCAATTGGAAACATTTATTTGATAAATACAAAAAAGCAAGAGCCTATTTTTACGCTATTTAAAATAAGGAATTATATCACAGGTCCTTTGATAAACATTAAAAGCCGTCACGGACATTTTAAACTAGAAAGGCAGTTCCAGCGTTAACGTTTTAAAAGTTGACTGACCGCTCACAAACGTCGCAATTCCCTTTTTAAGTTAAGACCTAAAATGGCTGTCACTGGCTACTTAATACTGTTGCTTTGTCACGGCTGAATAGTTCTTTATTGGTTCATTGTGGATTGACTCCATGAAAACGTTTAGAGCAGAATCCGCTGGAGTTTTAGAATAATTAAAACTTAATTTGAAAAGAAAATACATTTTTCATTCGCATAAACGTAACTTCTATCTACAAGTAACTTTATAGGCGTAAGACAGGGGCTTTGGTGAGTATTTTGAATAGGTATAACCGGTTTTCGCTGTTCACTTTTTAATGTGATTAATAGGGTTGTGTCCTGGGTAAAAAAAAAAACAAATTAGTCTGTCGGTCTGTCTGTCAATATTTCTGACTGTCAAAAATATTGAACACGTATTTTATGCTGAATCAAATCAATCAAAAATGACAAATACGTACCTATAACGCGCATCAAGGTTCTGAGTGGGGGCTCGTGACGTCACAACGTGGTATAAAGTGTGCCACGGCGTGACGTCACGCGAAACTTCAACGCATTTTATCTTGTCATGTTTTGTTTAATTGACAAAAGAAAAAATACGTGTTCAATATTTTTTGATAGTGTAAATGACGGACTAATTATTTTTTTTTAGGATTTGCGCCTCTTCGTTCTGGAAATGATGAGAGATCTGATTTGATTTCTGTTTTAAATGTGTACGGACTTGATAGAACCACGTCGATCTAACCCCATGTACTTCTGTTTAGTCCACTAGACTAGATACTCTGTAATCGAACAATCGTCCTCGCGTGTGATATCCGACGTGTGACTTCTCTCATTTTGCCGACGCGCTGGCCTAGTTGGTAGTGACCCTGCCTACGAAGCTAGCGGACCTGGGTTCAAATGGGATGGTTTCCCCCTAACCCCGCGGATAAGTAAACGGAGGAACGACTTTCTCCTCCGGCCTTTCAGCACTGGCTGGGGTAGTATCCGCGGGAGTCTAAATTCTAGTTGGTAATAGGGGCATTGGTGTTTTTAGCCGGTGCGAGCCCGGCAGTACCTGGGCCCTCCATTCCCAGGTCTCCGGAAGGGATTTTCACCTCTGCCCCTTTTTCTTAAAAAGCAAACAAAAGCAAGGACTTTTGTCTTTGGCCCCTCAGGCGATTAACAAAAAAAAAAAAAAAATGGGATGGTTCATATTTTTACAATTGCTCTAATTCGAATACCATTTCGAAGAATAGGGTTTTAAAGTTTTTGAAATATTTCTCCATTTCGGATATTTTTACAAAAGTATGTTTAACCTTTGTTTGACTTTCGTTTTCGGGCTTGAAGCCCTCCTAGGTGTATCTTACCGGTTAGGCAAAAACCGCTAGAAATAGTATGTTTTTATACACTATTACAATCACTTTTAATCATTAAGTATAAATTAATTGTTGTAATTTAATAGAAAATGCCAACTCAAATTTAAAATAATCATGTCATCCATAAAATGTTTGCCAAATAAATTAAGATATTAAAACAAAACTATTGGGTCAAACACCAAATTTATGGAATTGGTCTCTTAAAGTTACCTATTCTTTCGAATTATTATGTAAAAACCGTCAGGTATTATTTTTGGTGTAGATATTCACAATTCGCGGTAATTGCAGATTTTTGTGTGATGAGCGCGAATATTTGTTCCTGAGTCATGGATGGTTTCTATGTATTTAGGTATATATTTATCTATTAGTATTTATATCGTTGTCTAGTACCTATAGTACAAGCCTAGAGCTTAGTTTGGGACTAGGTCAATAATTGGTGTGATATAGTCCCCTGATATTATTATTATTTATTAATAACAAGTCCATGATGATTGCCTAAAACTCGACATTGGCGAAATACACCAGTAAAAGATAATAACCTTTTTAACCGACTTCAAAAAAAGGAGGACGTTCTCAATTCGTCGGGAAAATATTTCTTTGCCATAATTTTAGTACTTAACGATATAAGAGTAGGTAGTCCGTCATCATGAAAAAACGGGACAGGAGCATGTCGGAACATGCTCAGTGGCGGGTTCCAAAGCCGTTACTGCAAACAAATTAGACCTCGCGACATACTTAACTTTGTCAATGGAAAACTATTATCCCTATACATTGACATTAGGTCAGGTCAGTTTACCAACACCGCAAATAAGTTTTCGGTGGGTATAAACCTTTAAACCGTTTGTAACTCAAGAACCAATGAAGTCAACTTAGTGGTGATAGTTTTCCTATTAAATTCATTATATGTGCTTTCAATGAAGATATTTTTCTCATTTTTAGGGTTCCGTAGCCAAATGGCAAAAAACGGAACCCTTATAGATTCGTCATGTCTGTCTGTCCGTATGTCACAGCCACTTTATTCCGTAACTATAAGAGCTATACTATGGAAACTTTGTAAGTAGATGTATTCGGTGAACTGCATTAAGATTTTCATACAAAAATAGAAAAAAAACAATAAATTTTTGGGGTTCCCCATACTTAGAACTTAGAACTGAAACTCAATTATTATTTTTCATCAAACCCATACGTGTGGGGTAGGTACGTATCTATGGATAGGTTGAGGTTTTTGATATAATTTTTTTCTAAACTGAATAGTTTGCGCGAGAGACGCTTCCAAAGTGTAAAAATGTGTGCCCCCCCCGTAACTTCTAAAATAAGGGAATGATAAATGTAAAAATAATATATGCTTATTTTTCTTTTCTTTTTTATGGCATAGAGAAGGCAACCGAGCACACAGGCCACCTGATGGTAAGTGGAAACTGTGACCCATAGACATTAGCATAAGACTGCAAATGCGTTGCCAACCCTGAGGACTAAGATGGAATGCCTCTATGCTAGTCATTACACCGGCTGTCTTATCCCCAAACCGGAACACAACAATGCGAACACTGCTGTTTGGCGGTAGGTTAATGGATAAGATGGTGGTAGCGATCCGGACGGACCCTGCACAAGGTCCTACCACCCGCAACCCTGACCCACCATAGAACCTTGTCACAGTGATTGACGTTAGGACTGTCATACGACGCTATACGACAATCGTACGTCAATCATTGTGACAAGGTTCCATGGTGGGTCAGGGTTCCGTTGGTTCGATAGTACATTACTATGCAAACTTCCACCGAAAATTGGTTTGAACGAGATCTAATAATTAGTTTTTTTTTAATACGTTATAAATCGTAAACCGCATTTTACCTTTCATTCAATCAACTCCAATATAATAAAGAATAAAGAAAAACATTTATTTAGATGTATAGTGGTACGGAACCCGACGTGCGCGAGTCCGACTCGCACTTGGCCGGTTTTTATCATTAAGTTTTGGCTATTTGGGGACGACACTTGACTCTAACTAAAATTAGCGCTTTAAAGCTTAATATTTAATAAACGGATACCTTAATCATCCATTTTTTTCGCAAACCGGCAATATTTTTGAATGACCTATCCAACGACACCCCACACTATAGGGTAGAGGAGAAAAAAATACATCCTCACGTTACGTGTATGGGATACACTAAACATATATAAAAATCAAGATTTTATTTTACCACTTTGTTGGCGTGACTAATATGTATGTTCTTGCCAAATTACAGCTTTCGGACGGACGGACGGAAATGGCGAACCTATAATGGTTCCTAGTTAGACTACGGAACCCTAAAAAATCTCTTTCGTGGCCTCTATTCTACGCGGTAAAATAATATAGCTTTAATGTTATCGTATTGTTTTTCACACGGCCGGTGTAACTCGGTTTTAGCCAGTAGACGCCCTGTATAAGTTAGGTTACAAAATAATGATTTACGGTTAATTTGTAACATTATTTTTAAAAAACATACATATTAAACGTATCAGTGATGTGCTCTCCTATAAGTATGTCGTACAGTTAGCGACAACCCCCCCCCTTCTCATTCAATGTGCTTTGTTTCAGCCATGCTCTATTTGTATGCACCAGGGCTCCAGAGTCTGAAACAAGTCTGGCTAGACAAGCGTTTTATAAGACAATACATAGCCGCCTGGGGCACTATTACTTCTGCGGCGGATAGAGATAGTGGTATTTCCATTGTACTACGGAGTTTAGTTTTTAACGTATTCTTGTACCATTTTACTTCTTTACAGGAAAATGAGCCATAGATTAAATGTTTTTGTACTTTGACAGTTAAATTTGCCTGGGTGGTGGAGGATATCACTGTAACATTTTGGCCTCTAGCGATTGTAGAATTATAATCTCTATTAACTTAAAATAAAGTTCATGGTGCTAATAATCACACATTTTTTACAGACACATTCATATTATGGCAGTGTTAGCATACAAATAGAAAGTAGTATTAAATGCATAAATTAAGCATTATTATATTTTAACATAAACAAACAAATTCAATGGCCGGCTTTCTAATATACGATTTTTTCGTTCATTTGTACGCGATTGTCATTTGTTCGGCTTTGGTTTTGGAACAAAAACACATCAACGGGACAGCGTCGTAAAATATTTATTACGCAGGGCAAAAAGAATAAGTTATTGTAATGCATAATAGACGAAATAACTTTGTTAAAATATTCTATTTTTAAATATTGTTCAGCAACAACGGGCGGTATTTTTTTATCTCTATTCCAATATTAAATGCTTTGTCTCGATTGCCACGAGAATTCGTTGTCGGTACGAGAATTCCCCGCTGGCACGAGATTTGCAAGGTGTTAAAGGAAACAGTGCCCCTTTTAACTGTTTTAGATCTGTCGACGAGTCGTGTTTACAGTCCAAAACACCGTCGCTTGTGAATAACCAATCAACAGTCAGGAATCGTGCTGAAATACGCGCACTTTTCCATATTTATCATAATCGGCTGGAGAACATGGATACCACTCCACTATTAATAACTATTAATATACTGCTCCTCCACTATTAATATTTAAAAAATATATTTTAGTTTAGTTTAGTTTGTCAATAAACAACGATAGATGGCGTCAGCATACCCTCCAAGTATGAAAAAAGCCTGCATTGGCCCGGATAGCCAGAGGAGATGTAGAGGTTCGAATCCTGCCTAACACCGACGATTTTTTCTCGCTTTAATATAGTTTAAAAATAGCAGTGGTGCAAATATCGTCCAGATTCCTACCACCATCTTATAATCCATCTTCAAACCTACCGCCAAGCAGCAGTCCTCGCGTCGTCATGTTCCGGTGTGGAGACAACCCGTGAAATGATTTCTAGCAGAGACGCATTGCACCTTAGCTCTCAAAGTTGCCAAAGCATATCCCGCCTTAAGAGGATTTTGAAGAGCCGCTGAAATGGCGTACTGACAAAAAAAATACATACTTTAGCTCCGGCCGAAATCATTTCACACCCCTAAATTAGGTCCAATTTTCACGATTTTTTAATATGTTGTAGTTATTATAAAGACCTAGGTCTGTACGTTTCTGTTTTTAGTTTTTTTTTAATTTTTGTTCTAAGATATAATTTCTTGGAAAGGAAAACATACAGACATAGTTTTGCATGATATCTACAACATAGAAAAAATCGTAAAAATCGGACGAGGTTTAAAGGACGCATTTTGTATGGAGATTTTTAGCTTCACATTCCTCTTAATGTGCAGTCTTAAGATTGAAGTCTTGAAAATGCCAATGTATATGGGTTACAGATCCCAATTACCTACAGGTAGCCTATGTGCTCATTCGCCTTCCTCACGCCATATAAAACCAAGTAATTCCTGTACTCCTAGTACCTTAGCTGGGACCACAGTAAAGTTCTAACACAATTGTTAACGAACCTTGAAATTTAGGTTACCAGATCAGATCAATAGGTTGAATGCGATAATTTTATTGTGACCCCATGGCACTGCCCCAGAAAACATGGCTAACGTGAACCCATAAATACGGACATTAAGCCAATCAGAAGCAATCAATGTTAACTAACAAAAGAAGACATTAATTTCGTGTAGAGTCAGGAAAATTTATGCACAGATAGGCACAAAAATTATGTGTACGCTTTTGCATCTGATTCCTTTTGTGATCTATACACTAGCAGCTCTCCGTCGCTTCGCTTCGGTACACGTGCGTTTTTTGTAAAAAATGTTTACATAAGATTCCTCTTGGAACACTATATTGCTGACAAGCTGCATTAAAATCCGTTGGGTACTTATTAATTTAAAAGATGTAAGCGTACAGACAGCGGGAGCGACTTTGTTTTATACCATATGTGAAGATAATGTGAACCATGATTTTTTTTAGACAAGTAAATACATCGGACATACGTCGGACGGTCAGGCCAACCGAGAGGGACACAGCTATTTGTAAGAACGAGACGTATATATTACTATCTCATTCTGACAGATAGCTGCGTCCCTCTGACCTTGGTCGAGTCGCGTGCTTGTCCCGACCATGTAGAAGGCGTTGAAACAAGCACACAGCCACCTGGGGTACGTTTTATAAAGCTACTAGTAACAATTTTACAGATGTAAACTGGCAACACTGCTCAAATGGCTGGTCGTCATTGGTCGAGGTGGTGTCAAATGGAAACTTGTAACCTATAAATTGTAATTTGAAGCTTTATAAAGCAGGACACTGATGGTACAGTTCGTACGTTAAAATAGGTTGCACGCTTTGATGTGCAGCCACAATTGGTACGAAGAAGCGGCCGCGGCGCGCACAAAGCTCAAATTTGAACGGACGAACTATATCGGTACCTAAGTGGGATGACACCCACAGGTATTTTGATTCTGAGGACTACAATCTTAAGATAGACTGCAACCCTAAGATGGAATGCCTCGATGCTAGTAATTTTACCGGTTGCCTTATTCCCACACCGGAACACAACTATACAAACACTGCTGCTTGGCGGTAGTTTAAACGGTAACATGATGGTAGGACTACCCCTGCACAAGGTCTTACTACCCCTTAGTTGTATAAGGTACAAATCTTTGTCGTGATAAAAATAATGATCTCGAAAACTGTTAGACTTTTACTATCCCCATGTTAGTCTGTTACGAAAGAGCAAAGAAATACAAAGACACCGTGTAATACGTTATTTCAGATCAACGAATAGGTTAACAAATAATGTAAAAATACAGATATTGCTTCCGCGGAAATGTTGTCAAATCATTACATCCTAAAAATATATGCAACTTTAACATTGTATATTCATAAACGCACTATAAATAAACCAATTTTAGTTAAAGTATACGTTGTCACTTTCTGTCAAATGGACATAATCATAAAAAGGACAAACCATATTTTAAGCACACTTTAGCTATTGTGCGTTTATGAATCCAAATCCACATTTACGAAACTTAACTTTCCACCTCATACTGTCTACGTCACACGTGTCAGATCTCATAATAAATAAGGTCACACGTTCCCCATATTGCAAAACACATTTCAACCCATAAAAGAAGCAATAAATATTAAAGAGACTATTCACCAAAACTTCCTATTTACGTCCCAAAATTATGTTCCGATTCAGAAAATGGGAACAGATGTTACATTCATGAATTATTAATATAAATAGGTAACTGACCCCTTAGTGGACAGACATTACCTATATTGGCCAAAATGCTCTCATCCAGGGCAAACGCACACATACAAAAGCCACACGTACACAGACACCTGTCGAATGCGCTAGTGCGCGTGCTATCTGACGCTGCTATAGGGAACGTACCTATATGGGATATTGAGTATTGATCGGTTCGGCGATGCTTCTATCGTGTTCTGTTACCCTAGTACTTTCCGAACGGCTGTCCATTATCGGCGATTGGCAATAACGTTCCAATAATGTTCAAATATCGTGCAACTTTGGCAGTCGATTAATGATTGATTCATTGAGGTTTCTTTTCATTTGTGGTTCATAAATAACTCGCAAAAGAAATTACACAGAAACTGGACTGCTAATTAGAAGTTACTTTAATCTAAAATTATTATAAACAAATATCTTCGTCGTAACGTAAGGCCCCACGCGCCAATCAGCAATAACCTGAAATTTGAGACATTTGCCGTAGAAATACAGTTCAATTTCTAGTTTAATCTGGTTCAGGCGTTTCATTAATGTAAAATTGTGTGTAAAAATGTTACATTTGTTAATATTTTATGGTTTGATTGGTTTTACTGAGATTTGTTGACAATATTTAAGTTTAAGTTTTAAAGATGGCCGAAATAACATTAACTAACAAATCTTTTTTTTCGGTTAGGAATAATCCTTCCTAAAGAATAAAAATCTTTAATTACTCATCACAATCATAAGAGTCATATCATAAGAACCTAAATTCATTAATCACGCAAACAAAAAATCAAACAAAACCATTCCGTCGGGATACAAACTCGAATGGGACGTGGGAACTAAACCTCCTTCTACAACGTGTTCTCCTGGTACCCTCGAAGAAGTTTCTTCCCGAATTTCTCACGCTCCTTATCGAATTTTTAAGAAACCTTATTTTGGCAATGCATTCTAAACCTTAATTGTAACTGGTAGAGTATTTATTAACTTAGTTTTTTTTTCTATAAGATGCTGGTATCTCAGGAATCTTTTTGCAAACGAAACCACTTTTTTGTGGGTTCACTCAATTTATAAATAGTTATTAGATTTTTAATCATTTCTCTTTATGCCAGGATCTTCAGGACTGATTTTGAATGGGCTAGGCCCAAAAATGCCGGTTTTACAAACCAATATTTAAAGGCCAAAATAAACTAGCCCTAATTTTAAAACAAGTTACAGTTAGCAGGTTTATCCTTTATGATTAGGTACATAATTAAATACTCATCACAAAACAACAATTAGAACGGAACTTGCAATCAAATTAATTACAATCTAATAGTTTGTTTATATAATTTTGGTTAACCACAAAATCGTTAATTCCATTTTTAAAATGTCAAAATCTTATTCGATATAAATTGCATTGTAATTTACTTTGGAAACCTTCCACGCCATGCGTGCTTCGTTTCATTTTAAATCACCCTACATCCTGCATTACTTTTGTTAACCAAAACTAAACTTTATTTTCATCTGCTAAAGATGCAAGAGAACTCTCCGAAATGGCAAGAGTAGGACAGCGCTACGGTTCCCGTGTCTGTCCTTGTCTAGACCGCCGTTCATTGACCGGCGGCAGTCTGCTGGGAAGGATGGGAGCGTTGGAATGCGGGAGCCCGCTTTATTTTATGTTCGCCTGGTAGCTGTGGAGGCTTGGCGTAGTGGCGTAACCGACGTTTTTTTATTTTATTTGCAAAACGTTTTTGTGAAAGATATTTTGCAATTTGACACTTACTGAAGAAAAAAACATAAATAAAATTTACTTAGGAAGTGATCTTAGTGAGAAATATGACATACTCAAAAACTTAATAAATATGTATTTGACCGAAGGTTTGTACGGCAAGTTAGTCGCATTAACTATTAAACGTTTTTCGATATTGTTTGCTGTATACAAGGGGCTTTAATTTATGAAAAGTTGTATTTTTTACTTTTAGTTAAGTTTTACTGTATGTAACACAAGTCCAAAGTTAGCCACTCGTGTCTTTGAAACTCACGCTGCGTTCAAGAACCTAGAGGACGTACATGGACGAAATTTCTGAAACTTAACAAGTGTATTTTTCAACACTTATAAAATCCCCCTAATGACTCCCCCTAAAAAAAAACCTGCAACCTTCCTGAGCATGTAGAAAAAACGAATGAACTGACGAGAAATAAATTTACTAAAATATACCAACTTGAAAATAATAACACAAAGAACATAAACGACTCTTTGCTTTTTTATAAAATCCAAAAAAGTTGGTTTCTGTGTAATAATTCGGCCACACACTGTAAAGTAAATATTTTCTCTATTCTAAATGTCCGCATTTCTTGTTACTTTATAAATAATGACTATTTTTCATCCCCAAGGAACGAGTTAATGTATACACAATTGCAAGACTGATTGCGGTCGTCTGTCTCTATTCAAAATACAATGAAAATCACACCAAAAATAACCAGTTGATTAAATTCAAATAGATCCAGTTCATTGTCCCCAGACACCCTGTCATCTACTGATAAGGGTAGAAGTTCAATCCGGATGACATCGTCTGAAAATACAAGACGATGAACCTTGCGATGGACCCGCTTCACGAAATATATTAATAGTACAAATAAAGAACGCGCTCTTCCTAACAAAATTTAATCATCATCAGCCAATAGCAGTCCACTGCTAGACATAGGCCTCTGACAATAATAAATAATAAATCAGGGGACCATGTCACACCAATTGAGCTAGTCCCAAACTAAGCTCTAGGGTTGTACTATGGGTACTAGACAATGATATAAATACTTATATAGTGAAATATATACTTAAATACATAGAAAACATCCATCACTCAGAAACCTCACCTCCCAAGACCGCTAGCTTCGTAGGCAGGGTCACTACCAACTAGGCCAGCGCGTCGTCATACATTGCTCGCCAACTGGCTCGATCCTGGGCCTCCCTCACAGAACTCAATTGCAACTCAATTGCATCAAAATTATGAGAGAGATGAGATGCTGTTTAGTATGAGCATTTTGGTCGGGGTACGATATATTAACAAACCTAGCTAAAAAAAACCGAGTCCTAATCGGACTATCTGTTTGGGAAGTACGATGCCATGCCACAACAAACTACAACCAACCTTCTAACACTCTTATCATGCATTGGATGTAAAAAAAAAACACTCTTTTCCGAGTGGGGTGCTTTCCTCTGTATTCCATAACGCATGAATCCATGATAATATTGACAGGCAACCCGGCTCATACACAAGTCATCCGCAGAGATGTAAGCTGCGTATTTGTATCTAATTCCACGTTATTTTCCGGAATATTGTAATAAACTAGCTTCCTAACTTAACCTATAGGTACGTATAGCAATTCAATTATGCATTGAAACTGAAAAAGCTCCAGCATAACATGGCTTTCGGGAAAATGAAAATTCGACAAATGAATTTTCGGAAATCATTAATTCGGAATTTTAGCTCACCTACTACGGCGGGAAGCCAGCCAGAATAAGTAACTATTTGAAGAATTTCCTTATTGAAGACTTACAATTTTATGCTCTGTTTCTTCAGTCGTTTTCCGTGTCAATAAATTCTTTTAAAGCTTTTGATGTTTGAATGGGTATTAAATCCATTCTCCTTTCAATATTGTGATTCTCTGACAAAATGGCAAAAATGAAACCGGAGTATTATCTGACTCTATGTTACAGCAGTTTTTTAACAAAAGTGACTTCTTTATAACACAATATATAATATGAAATCATATAATAATCATATTATAATTTCGACTTTGGATTTGGACTCGACTGGTTTTTCGACGACGGCATCAGTGTCAGACGGATCCGGGCAAGTGAAGTCGTGTTTACGCTGGCTATAATATAGCTAAATGAACTTATACGTTAGCCTTACTCAAACGCTACTTACGTTTCTATTTTCTATCGCGTCAAAATGTTTGGAGTTGACATAGCGGTCGAGGCGAATCGCTGACTCAGAGATAGCTTGAAGTCTGAGGAAGGACATAGAGTATATTTTTCTGTGGGCAGCAAAAATCTAACGGGCAGCAGCTAGTATGATATAAATCCAAAATTGAAACAAGATATATTTCAAGAATAATCGAAACAAAGAGCAACGAGGTACATCTAAATTTTAAATGAGGAACATTATACGCCCTTAATATTAGTCCTTACACAAACCATGAATTGGAAATATCTCATTGAAATTATAATTATGTTGGTCGTTTAAATAGCTTTCCAAGAAAATTTCAAAGAAATAGAACTTAAACGAGAAACAAAGGTTTTCTTAAGTCTCTCACACGAGTTTGCCTTTTAGAGCGAATGAAATAAATCGTTTCAGTAGATTTAATTCAGGCATGTGACCAGGGGAGCATGATGCAGAAGAATAGCTCGGGTAAGGGTTTAGGAAGAATCAGAGCGAATTAATATAGAGAAGAAGTTTTACATCTTACGGTAAAAAGTTTTATATCGGTATAGACCCAGCGAGAGACGGACTCTATACAAGATCCGTCCACTACTAAGATTGTTTGTTTATTTGTAGGTTACGTTTTGACACGTAAATCGCAGCGCTGAGTCGATTTAATAAAATTTGCCGGAGAGTCTAGGACGATAGCTTGAACCCCTAGAAAGTGCATAAGATACCTACTTATTTTCCCGGGAAATTAAACAGTTCACGAGATATGGAGTCAGGAGCGACTGCTAGTCACTACCATATTATAAAAGTACCCTGCCGAATCTGTCTGTGTGTATGTCGCGATCATCTCAAAAAATTCTCAATGGATTTTCATAGGGTTTATATACGAGTCTTACAGAAAGCTCATATTGAAGTGAAGCGAGGGTGGGTCGCTAGTTAAATACAAATTTTCCATAGGAAGTATCACAGCGCGTGATAGCTTGGTTGCCAAGAATGCATGACGGGTCCCATAAAATTACATAAACACTGTTCACATAAATATTTAGATTGGCATCGGTAAGACAACAGTTAAATCGATATTTACGTAAGAAGGAAATGGTTTGAAATGTACTTCCAATGGGCCAACGCAGTCTCGCCCAAATTATCCTGCGGGCGATCGATGCGGATCTGTCACTTTCTGATCAGCGATAAAGTTTTGTTTTTATTCGCGAGATGTTAAAAAACATACAAGTCCGTTAAATTAAAAAAACATACTTTGCCAGGCTCGAGCAACCCCGAAATTCATTTGTTTTTATAAAGTAAAGAAAGTAGTCGAAAGAGATTTGTGCAAATCGTGACGTCTAAAGATCTTTTAGCCTAGCTTTGCCTCCATAGATCACTGGGACTTAAACGCGGTCACAGTGATATATTGGGCTTCTACACCAGTGCCACCTGGCCTGGTACAGCCAGTTGTATTTACCTTCTGCAGGGTCTGTGATCCTGGTAGTTCGTCTGAGAAGTTAGCCTATTTGTAGCAGAAGTAGGCTATGCGAATGACTAAAAATTATTTAGGCCGTACAGCAAAAAAATGTATCCTTAAGATGCCCGTCTCATGATGTAATAAAGATGATGTGTCCTAGATTATGTGTGTGCTAGATTATCTAATCTAGCACGAAATATTTTCGTCGTGATCATAAAGGTGACGGACACACCAGTCTACCAGACTAGCTGTCACTTTGGTAAATTTGAGCATAGACTGGGTAAAACAATACCTACTGCCTTTGTCGTGATAATGTTTTGAACTCGGCCGAATTACTGTTAAGTAAGATTAAAGCTATCAAAACACACATCAAAAGTCAAAAAGAATAAAGGTTTTACAAAGTATTTTTTTAAATTGTTAATTACACATACAAACCAAACGTAAGTTTAATGACAATTATTGCAATCACTTTTAAATTCCGCATGCGCCTTAATTATTAGCTTATGCCTAGTTGGGTTTTCTCAGTCAGATATGTGGTACCCACAAAATGTCACATGTAACCGCATATTTGACTGCAAAATACATTTTCTGAGAAAATTGCGTTGAGTATTCGAGGAGTTTGTGTAACTGTGAGTCCTCTTGCCGTAATACATAGTTGCTAGCTGCGGGCTCCTCGTACCGCCGGCGTGGCATGGCTCACGGGCAAAGCCATCGAGAACCACAGCGAGGCTCTTGAAGTGTCTCTCAACACCTACAAGGCATTTGACAGGGTTTGGCACGATAGCCATAAATGCAAGGTTATTGTCATTCGGAATTATCACCGCTCTGTGCGACTCACAGGTGCCACTGGATATCTGACTTCCACTCTCACTGAGCGAACGGTCATTGAGTGTGGTCATAGATGGATGCCCTTCTAACCTTTTGGCTACAAAAGCCGGTGTACCTCAGGGATCTGTTCTATCTGGTTTTTCTGCTGCACATCAATGATCTGATGTGCCCAGGTAACTTCGTATACGCAGAGGACAATACCGTTACGGAAAGATACTTGTAACCATGTTGAACCATGATTGAGTGGATGAACTTCAAATTGAAGATGGAGTCCGATTGGGGCGAAGACAACCTCGTGCAATTTAACGCCAACAAACAAAACACAATGTGTCTGTGCTCTGCAAAAAGGAGTAGCTTCCACAAAATTCCTTCCTTCCTGAAGACCCCTAATTACCGTTAACCGACGATATCGAGCTCCTAGGAGCTCCTAGATTAGATATGGATATCATCTAAACTTCGGCCGGTTTACCGAGTTACCGCTGTCTACTTATCAAGCACTAGTTCCTCCGTGTATGGAGTACTGCTGCCATCTGTGGGAAGGCTCTGCCAGTTATCAGGTGAACGTGTAGTCGTGTACCAAAGAGCTAAAAGGCTTATAAGCGACGACTCACTCGTAAAAACGCTTGTCTAACTGTTCTTGACAAGGTGTATTATGTTGAGTGTGCCCGCCCAGCAACTACATGACCTCGTCCCACCCTCCAGTTTCTTCTATGTTTCGTCCAGACGCCGGTGTGGCTTCCATCCGCATGGAGTAGAATTTCCAATGGTTTGGACGCAGCGTTTTGCTGCGTCCTTTCTTATTCGCACTGTTAAGTATTGTAATGCTCTACGTGCATCTGTAATCTGTATCCCCGGAATCGTATCGCCTTGGTGTTTTCAAGGTAAGAGCGCATAGGCTTTTTTCTGGGTAAGCGTGTACCACTATCGACCTCATCATAATTTAATCATAGGTGAGACCAACGCACCGTTTGGTTTTTTTTTAAAAGCTGATCTGCGTCTGTGACATCATCATTTAAACAGTAATGTAGCGTTTTAATACGTCACCTTATTGCGACAGAGTTCTTATTTTTCAATTGTCGTCACGTTTCGTCCGGTGCAGCGATCGACTAGACACCGATGAGAAAACGGGATTACTAGGATAACATAAATCTGCAGAACCAATTCCCAGGCATGTAACGGAATCCGTACACGATTGTAGTATGTTCATCTTTATAGATAAGTGTTAAGATGTAAAACCGTGTAAATGATTGGGAACAGTGGGGTGTCACCCTTCACAAACTTATAACAACACAGTTTTACCAATACTCAACCTTACGGTGTTACGTTAAGTGCCAAGGTGGGAGTAAAATATTTGGTACAATTTCAGCGCCATGCGTTCAAGAGTATCCAGATATCGCTTCACGTTTATGCTCTCCTGGTACTTTCCGGTACACAGACGGGATACGGGAATGCGGCGGCAATTCACGGGACTAGCCAGAAGTGATGCGTGATTTTGAGCAACAATTTCTCAGACTCATCCATATCCAAATAACATGACATGTCATAATAATGATTTTCAATACAGTTCAGCACAGCGGCGAAGCTCAAGAGGAGGGTTATGTCTGTTTGTATGTGTCATTCATTATATTCGTCTTGATGGTGAGTATGTCATTAAAATTCTTCAAAAAGCATTGCTTGCTTTTTATTTATTTTAGCTGTGTATCGTGCGGAAAGTGCGTTACTAGTGATTTTTATTAGGGTTCCGTACCGAAATGGTAAAAAAGAACCCGTGAGACATATCGGTGTCAGTCTGTATTAAAGCAGTTTTTTTCTGAAAGCTATTATAACTTGAAATTTGGCATAATCGTATAACTACTTTAATTGATCTTTTCTTCATTATTATTTCTTATAAGGCTCCTGTAATGGTAATGACTTAAATATTTTTCCTATTTTTACAAATTTTAATTATTGTAAAAACGGATTTTGACAACTATACTTAATATGAAAATTAAGATATAAGTTATATCTATTTATAGATATATATATTTCTTGCCAGAGAAGTGCTGGCCGCTTCTCAAGACATGCTGCACTAAACGACATCATCCGTCGGTCTCTTGCCTCTGTTAACGTGCCGGCCCTTTTAGAGCCGTCCGGTATCTCCAGAAATGATGGCAAGAGACCTGACGGAATGTCTTTGGTTCCGTGGAATATGGGGCGGGTGCTAGTGTGGGATGCAACCTGTGTAGACACGCTGGCCCCGTCACATCTCCCACGAACCTCCAATAGGGCTGGTGCAGCGGCCGAAGCGGCTGAAAACATTAAGACTGGCAAATATAGTGGTCTCGGCCCAGAATATAATTTTATTCCATTCGGTGTCGAGACCCTTGGTCCGTGGGGTCCTAGTGCTATTAGCCTTTTTAAGGAATTGTCAAAGAGACTCATTGACGTCACTGGAGACCGAAGAGCTGGCAGTTTCCTCGCTCAACGAATAAGTTTAGCCATTCAATGAGGAAATGCTGCCAGCATCTTTGGTACAATGCCGCAGGGGCCATTCTTAGATTTAATGTTTTAGTGTATATATAGATTTAGTATTATTTAATATTAGTTATTTTCAGTTATTTTTACAATTTAATTAAATATAATGTAACTATTTATACTCTATTATGTGCAATAAATATGCGCTATTAAGATATAAGTTGATCACCAAACAACATCACTGACATTGTTTGTTTGCGCGTAACCATGACAATTATAATAATGATATAATAATAATTATAGAACTGTTATTACCATGGCAACGCTCATTATAGTATTGTTTTCACTCTGATACTGGTGGTATATGGTATTCTGATACTGTTCTCGATATTAATATCAGCGGTTTATATAGTACCTACGCGAGTATAAAAGAAACAACGTCCCGAAATTGGCTTTAATTGAATGAGATCATACACATCAAAGTAATAATATAAACGGTTTACGGTTATCGTCAAACAGCACAAGTGTTCATTAATGTATTTAAAGAGACTGTTTGAAATATGATGCATCATTCTCCTGACTCGTGATCAGCTTTACTTAAATAACTTTATGTATATAACTATATCACGTGCATCTGTGTATCTTGCGGGTGGTAGGACCTTGTGCAGGGTCCGTCCGGATCGCTACCACCATCTTATCCATTAACCTACCGCCAAACAGCTGTGTTCGCATTGTTGTGCTCCGGTTTGGGGATAAGACAGCCGGTGTAATGACTAGCATAGAGGCATTCCATCTTAGTCCTCAGGGTTGGCAACGCATTTGCGGTCTTAGGCTTGCAGTCTTGTGAATGTCAGTCAGATCGGTAAATAAATTTAAGAGTTACGTTAAACGTAAACTAATTTCTAAAGCTTATTATAGTATTAAAGATTATATGAATGATGACAATGCTTGGGACTGATTATTATTAATTATTTTTTTTGCTATACAATTTTATTATTAATGACCGTGGAGACTATATACATCTCCCTGTATGATTACCTATTATTTTAATATGACATCTGGAGACTTTACATCTCCAAAATTGACCGTGGAGACTTTCTACATCTCCCTTATTTTATTTTTTTGTTTTTTTATTTTTATAATTGTATTTAATTTTAATTTGACATCTGGAGACTCTTTACAGCTCCAAAATTGACCGTGGAGACTTTCTACATCTCCCTTGTTTTATGTTTTTTTTTTTTAAATTATATTTAATTCTTAATTTTAATTTGACATTTGGAGACTGTTTACATCTCCGAAATTGTATTATTTATTTTAATCCGACATTTGGATATATTTAATTATTATTACCTACTACTGGAACTTGTACATCCCTGTGTCATTTAAATTGTGTAGCTTAAGTTCAGTATTGTAATAAGTGATTTATTTAGAAAAAAGGCTTACTGTTGAGTTTCTTGCGGCGCTTCTTCTCAACAGTGGTCTCTTTGGAAGCGCTGGTAGACTCAAACTTGTAAAAGTGCCTACAGGGCCTACTTAAAAAACTTTTTAAAATAAATAAATAAATAAATAAATGCGAATGTCTATGGGTCACTGTTTCCACATACCATCAGGTGGCCTGTTTGCTCAAAAAACTAGCCTGGCTTCCTCTGGTAGTTCAACGCGGTTATGGTGATCTATGGAGATGCTACAACAGTGCCACCTGGCCTGGAACAGCTTTTTGTTTTTATCCACTGCAGGTTATGTGATCCTGGTAGTTTGTCTGAGAAGGTCCTGATTTGCAGCAAAACGAATAACATACATACATACTTTCACGCGTGTCTCCCAATGGGGTAGGTACACCGGTATAAACATGCAACTTTCGCTTCCTCTTCATGCACGTAACAACATTAATTTGGGACCCATTTAAAAAAAATATTGAATTTGTCAATGTCATTAGAAATGCCAAGTCATTTGTAAATTATAAGAAACTGAACCTTATTGTTGTAGAATGTCACATTGACTTTGGCCATAAATATTCAAGGTGAGCGGTCATTCGTAAAAGTGGTAAATTATGATAGAATTATTCAAAATAAACATAACCTGTTATGTAATGTAATACTCTAAAGTGCATCAGAGCCGAGATATTTAAATATATACCTGGGCGTACTTTTAGTACCAACAACTGAATACTTAAATATTTAATTTCTCCGCTCCGATATTATTTAACGCCATAAATTATATATATATCTATGTGTATTAAGGTCCTCTAAATAACTAAGGAAAAATAATCCGTGGCCACTGAAAAAAAAGTCAATTTTCTTGATACAAACTTACCCGGGTTGATTCGCAAGCCGTTTGTTTCAAAAAAATCAAGTTTTCATGGAAATCGGTTAGGCCATTTAAGTGAAGCTCGCCATCAGCCCTGAAAGTAGTGGTCACCATTAAATAAATTATAAATAAATCAATCTCACACTGATTTAGTCCCAAAATAAGCTCTAGGCTTGTGTTATATGGTTACTAGACTACGATAAACTCACTTATACATGTCGGAGGAAGCTATGAGTAAAGTTGATTGTTGTTTTCATACGTAAAAGATAATATCGCTTTTGTTTACATTGTAACTACTTTTAAAATTCTTAATTTAATTTAAATTGATTTGTTACATTATTTTAGAATGATAGATCTTAATAATTTAATAAAAGTCATGATTTGATTATAATACTACGTAATGACCAATCAGAGCGGAGCATGTGCCTCGAGCGGGGTCGAGGCGCCATCTTTGCTTGGTGGAGTCGGTTAGAGGGCAGTTATGTTTGGGACTCTTTGAAGTGTGGGCTAACGATCGGGTTGGATCGTTTTAAGTGTTTAAAATATGAAGTAAGATCGGTGCCCCGAACCCGCTGCTCGGTCTTAACTGTTTCATTTAAATTAAGTAGAACTATTGTGTTAACTTAAAATAAATCACTGTGAACTTGTGATCGTTGTTTTGTGCTCGCATTTTACCCTCATGGCGCCCACAAAGCCCGCAGCCACTAATGATGATGTCAGCGTGAATGTTTCTCCGACATCAGAAGTGGGATCGGTGCAGGCACAAAACGTGAGCGAACCGACAGCGGCAAATGAAGGATGGCGTGCGTTATTCGAAGCGCAGCAAACCAGCATGAAGTTACTAGTGGAGGCGCTAACCAACCCACCGAAAATCGAGGATAAGGGCATCACGCTGCCTGAATTTCAACCGGATGATGCTGACACTGATGCCCGGGCCTGGCTAGCAACAGCGGATATCTGCTTATCGGATCGCGATATACAGGGAAGTAAATTGATTCTCATACTTAGTAGGGCTATGAAGGGTTCGGCTGCAACATGGTTTTCTCAGATAGCTTTTCCCAATATGAAGTGGGTAGAATTTAAAGAAATTTTTCTTTCTCGCTTTGATACATTGGAAACATGTGCTGCGACGATGTTAAAGATGATTACTGGCAAACCACAAGAGGGTGAATCTCTTGCTGCTTATGCAAGCCGTTTATTCACTTTACTGATGTCACGATGGGGTAGTCTGGGCAAGGAAGAAATGGCGGTATCTTTGATACTCGCACACATGGGGCAAATCGAGCCACGGTTGCAACGCAATATTTTTTCTGAAGAAATAACTACCCGCAGTAAAATGCAACGTGAACTAATGGCGTTCTCTTATCGCAAACGCAGTTACCAAGAGATTTCAAAGGCCGTCGCAAGTACTACGCAAGACAATAAACGTCCTAGGTTAAGTGCTGTCTCAACAAAATGTTACGCGTGTGGAAAGTTAGGTCATAAATCTTTTGAATGTTTCAGCCGATCGCATGACAAGCAGCAACCAGCTCTGAATTCTGAGCGCCCCAACACGGCCGTTACTGCGCGGCCCGTTGTGACTTGCTACAAGTGTGGTGCTGAGGGTCACGTGGCATCGCGGTGCTCAAGAACATGGCCAGTTGCAAGCGGCAGCGCACAGCCCGCCGCCACTGCAACCAGCGTTGTGAAGCGAGTGGACGTATGCGGTCTGAGACCTGTCACTGGAACCATTACGCAATTTGGTGAGCAGTTCCCGTTTTGTTTCGATTCCGGTGCTGATTGTTCCTTAATTAAAGAGAGCGTCTCTCGCAGGCTTGTTGGTACATTGCAGCGTGCAATTGTTACTTTGACTGGGGTAGGAAAATCTAGTGTATTATGCGATTCGCAAATTTTATCTAGAGTTTTTCTTAGTGGTCATGACGTAGAAATTTTATTTCACATTATACCTGACGATTATCTAAATAATGACATTCTGATTGGACGCGATTTGTTGGCCCTAGGGTTGTCAGTGCACATATCGAGTGATCAGCTTACTATAGTCGAGAAGCCCTCTACAGTTAATATTTGCGATGTTGCTAACGCGACGGCTCACTTTCAGGACGTGGATACCGATATACCCGATGACCTTAAACCACAACTGATAGAACTTCTTAGCAGTTTTAAGAACTTATTCGTTGAAGGCACGCCTACTAGTAGAGTAAAGACAGGTGAATTAGAGATTAATCTAGTAGATCCTAGTAAAATCGTACAACGGAGACCATATCACTTGAGCCCTGAAGAGCGGGAAACAGTACGGAATAAGTGTAGCGAACTCTTGTCTGCTGGGGTTATTAGACCTAGCAAATCGCCCTTCTCTAGCCCAATACTTTTAGTAAAGAAGCGCGATGGCACGGACCGAATGTGCATAGATTACCGAGAATTAAATTCTAATACAGTTCCTGACCGGTACCCCTTGCCTTTAATCGGCGACCAAGTTCAGAGGTTATCGGGTGCACGATTTTACACGTGTCTTGACATGGCTAGTGGATTTTATCAAGTTCCTATAAATGTAGAGTCGAATTCGATAGAGAAAACCGCTTTTGTTACCCCGGACGCTCATTATGAGTTTACTGCCATGCCGTTTGGCCTACGAAATGCCCCCTCCGTATATCAGAGAGCTATTAATACGGCTCTAGGTGACTTAGCGCACTCTTATGCGATTGTCTACATGGATGATATCGTCATACCTGCGAATACTGTAGAACAAGGGCTGGAACGGTTAGGCGTTGTACTTAAAACTCTTAGCGACGCCGGCTTTTCGCTCAATATGAAAAAATGTGCCTTTCTAAAGAAGCAAGTCCAGTTTTTGGGGTATGAAATATCAGAGGGTGAAATCAGGCCTAACCCCCGTAAGATAACCGCATTAACTAGTTCCCAACCACCACAGACCGTCACTCAGCTCAGACAATTTTTGGGGTTAGCGTCCTACTTTAGGCAGTTTATCAATAACTTCTCGCTTAAAATGGCACCGCTCTACCGTCTGTTAGCTAACAATAATTCTAAAATAACTTGGACCGCCGAACATGAATCAATTAGACAGGACATAATATCGCTATTGACGTCGTCTCCAGTTTTGATGCTTTTCGACCCAGAATTACCTATAGAGTTACACACTGACGCTAGTAGCGAAGGTTACGGCGCAATTCTTTTCCAAAGAGCTGGCTCAAAATTACATCCTGTAGAGTACTACAGTAAACGCACTATACCCGCGGAGTCTCGATACCACTCTTACGAGTTAGAGACACTAGCAGTTGTTAACTCAGTTAAGCATTTCCGCCATTATTTGTATGGTAGAACTTTCACAGTCGTTACTGACTGCAATTCTTTAAAAGCCTCAAGAACTAAAGTTGACCTGACACCTAGAGTGCACCGGTGGTGGGCTTTCCTCCAGGCTTTCGATTTTGATATCCAGTACAGGGAGGGTAGGAAAATGGCCCACGTTGATTTCTTCTCGAGAAACCATTTGTCCGAAGGGAACAACACCGCCGTTAGCGATACCCATAGCTTAGGTAGAGAAAATTACGTGGCAGAAAAACGCGTCAATATAGCTGAGTTATCTTCGAATTGGTTACAAGCGGAACAACGACGAGACCCCGAATTAAATGAAATTATTACTAAACTTGAAAACGATGATCTAGACTTAGAGAGTTGTAGAATCTATGAATTGCGATCTAATGTGCTCTACAGAAAAATTCAAAGAAACAATCGCAACATTTGGCTACCGATTGTACCGAGAGCTTTTCGTTGGTCAGTAATAAATCATATTCATGAATCCATTCTCCATTTGGGATGGGATAAAACTTTAGAAAAAGCATACCAACATTATTGGTTTCCTAATATGCCAAAATACGTCAGAAAATTTGTTGAAAATTGCATAACGTGTAGAGTAGCTAAGTCGCGAAGTGGTAAACAACAGATAGAGTTACACCCCATACCGAAAACAAATATTCCTTGGCATACAATTCACATAGACGCTACAGGCAAGCTCAGTGGCAAAAATGATCAAAAGGAATACGTGTTCGTGCTCGTAGACGCTTTTACAAAGTATGTGTTACTAAGGCATTCCACAAGAATTAACACTGACAGTGCTATAAACGCCCTCAAAGCATCCATATCTCTTTTCGGTACCCCAGTGCGTGTTATTGCAGATCAGGGTAGATGTTTTGCGAACAAAGATTTTAAAGATTTTTGTTCTAATCACAATATCGAGTTACATTTGATAGCGACCGGCTCTTGTCGTGCTAATGGCCAGGTAGAGCGCATAATGAGTACACTCAAAAACATGTTAACTGTGGTAGAAACAAGCCCTAATAGATCCTGGCAAGATGCGTTAGATGACGTCCAACTCTCCATAAACAGTACGATCCATAGAGTTACTAAAGCAAGCCCCTTAGAGTTGTTAATAGGTAGAGTAGCTAGACCGTTAAATTTATTATCCGTTGACGATCACGAGGTTGAGGTAAATGTAGAAGAAATTAGAGAACAGGCTGATAGATTCTTGAAAAGTAATGCATGCCTTGATAAAGCACGGTTTGACAAGGGTAAGGCAAAAGTCACTTCGTTTTCTGTAGGAGATTACGTTTTGATCGAAAATCACGAAAGGAATCAAACAAAATTGGATGCTAAATATAAAGGACCGTTTGAGGTCATTGAAGTATTGGACGGTGACAGGTATCATCTCAAGAGTTTGACCTGTAATCGTACATACAAGTATGCGAGGGACCGCTTACGTCCGCTCCCCCAATCCTATGTCCCAACTGAGCTGGATCCGTGCTTGTCAGATGAGAGTGATGATGATGCGCGGCCTTCAGCATCACACGAGGGCGTGTAATAAGTCAGGACGGCCGTGTCGGAGGAAGCTATGAGTAAAGTTGATTGTTGTTTTCATACGTAAAAGATAATATCGCTTTTGTTTACATTGTAACTACTTTTAAAATTCTTAATTTAATTTAAATTGATTTGTTACATTATTTTAGAATGATAGATCTTAATAATTTAATAAAAGTCATGATTTGATTATAATACTACGTAATGACCAATCAGAGCGGAGCATGTGCCTCGAGCGGGGTCGAGGCGCCATCTTTGCTTGGTGGAGTCGGTTAGAGGGCAGTTATGTTTGGGACTCTTTGAAGTGTGGGCTAACGATCGGGTTGGATCGTTTTAAGTGTTTAAAATATGAAGTAAGATCGGTGCCCCGAACCCGCTGCTCGGTCTTAACTGTTTCATTTAAATTAAGTAGAACTATTGTGTTAACTTAAAATAAATCACTGTGAACTTGTGATCGTTGTTTTGTGCTCGCATTTTACCCTCATGGCGCCCACAAAGCCCGCAGCCACTAATGATGATGTCAGCGTGAATGTTTCTCCGACATACATATAGATAAATACATAGAAAACACCCAAGACTCGTTACACAAATATTTGCCCGTACCGGGGATTGCACCCGAGACCGCTAGCTTCGTAGGCAGGGTCATTACAGACTACGCTACCGCGTTATTACATCGTGGGTTCTTATTAATATAGAAGTTAAAAACTTCAATTTTATAACTTACAGGCCTATTACACTAGACGTTATTCAAGGACCCTTTCACTGAATCAGAGAAAGGGTAGTCCGTCAGTCTTGCCCTCGCCTCCCTTGCGCTTGGGCAGTGTAACAAAATTTAGGACAATTAGGGAGGTTTCTGAGTCAACGCGCGGCTAGCGTGGACCCGTTGCGTAGTGTTCATCGTATCAACTAGAGCTGCCGCCATCTTGATTGGACGACAAGAAGAGCTCAAATAAAGAAAAAAAATATTCTTAATTTATTGCTATCCGTTATAGACATGTTTATAGTATTGCTTGACCCAGATCTTTCTTATCACCTTCTCTTTCTTATCATGAATAGGTGTCACTACTAAAACCCCAGCAATATATACGTTCAAATGTCTCCGCGTTCACGTGCAGTTCAGACTGAAAGGGGCCGATTTTCAGTTCAAGAGTAGATTGACGTTTTTAAATTCAGAGACTGATCCGAATTGACCTCAACGTACTTTAAGTTTGACACAGACACATTAATTAAGGTGTTAATACGTAATTAACTTTGAAAACTCTGTCACCTTTCAAGACGCGATAAGTATACGAAAAGGCTGTCTACGAGCGCTACGCCGTAGCAACAAGTTATGATTTTTTTTAGAAGATTGATATTTAATTTAAAAACTTGTTTTGCGTAACTTTGGACTGTCTAATATTGCTATATTTCAGCTCACTTTTGCTTGCCGAAAAATAGAAAGAAAAAATAACAAAAAGCAAAATAAGGTAACATTTTTGGTCCCGTTCTTTCTTTTCGACAGTTGGAACTTTTTTGTGTAAAAATGTAATTTATATGCTCAAATATATTGAGTTCATTCCCCTCAATGTATAAAAATATTTTTTGTATTTATTTGACGTTCCATACGGCATTTACTGTCAGTAATAACAGTAGACCTATGAGCAGTATAAAGTATACTTCAGGCGCGGTCCAGTTTATACTGGTTTATCTAGCTGAATTCTCGCGTGAAGAAAGTTTTTTTTTGTATTACCTACACATTTATTTGTTTTGTTAGATGTTTAAGTGAAAAGTTAACTCTAACTATTCCTTATTATTAATTTATTATTATCACATTAATCAAAACTGTTATATATTTTTTAATAATTAATACGATTAAGTTATCAATTAAAACAACCAATGAAAGCATTGCCCAATTGATCAAACGCGTATTGGCTCCGTATCGAAAATTTCCAATAATGAACAGCCGATCGGAAAGTACTAGGAGAACATGACTTACCAGGCAGCGTTACGAACCGATCAATATCCAATATCCCGATCTCCCTCTACCGCACACATAGACAATCGACAGGTGTGTACTGTAGGATACGCGAGATGCAGTTTGCGTGTGTTTTTCAGCGTTTCAAGCCCCGTGTTTTCGTCTCGATGGAACATTCGAGTTCGTTCAAAGAGAATGAATTTAGTTGAGGAATGAAGTGTGTAGTTTAAAAAATCTTATGTGGAATTCCTGCTACTACTTTAATGTAGAAAAGTAATCGAATTCTCATATTTCTCATAGAACATATGAAACTAATCGTACGGGTACATAGATGACATTGTTGTTTGGTTCTTTTGTGTTCTTCGAAGGGAAGGTTCGGAATGGGGATGGAGACGGAAATATAGGTCATAGTTTTAGACTTACATAGCAAATACCTACCTACCTTAATAAAATAGATGTCATCTTTTAGTTCCCAAAAAGCAGTGCTGAAGTAAGTGCGGTAACTGTTTCTACGTGCGATCCTTGCAGTTAGTGTTCACCACCTTCGCCATACATGACATCACTGGTATTACATGAACAGTGTATGTCAAGTATGACAAAAGTGGCTTTGAAAAAAGCCGTTAGTTGCGTACGCACACATTAAACACACAGACAATATAGTTAATTTACGTTAGAAATCAAAACACAGTAAAAATTAGCTTGCTAATACCTATCATGCAAAATAAAAAGTTGTCCTTTGTTAAAAACAAAACAAAAATAAACCAAATTAAATACATGCACTGCAGGTCTGCACACAGAAACCAAAAAAAAGACTTAATTAAACATATATTTACAAATTCGTGCAACAAAATCAACCGAATAAAGAAAACCCACAGCCCGCGGCATGCGCCGTCCGTACCCGCCTTACTGTACCTATTAAGAAAACCATGATGACACGAATAAAGCGCCAAACAATCCAAGTAAACCTAAACTATGTAATAATATACAACTCCGTATATGTTTCTCGCTTTGAACATGTTTCTTAGCTGAATTATATATATTGTTGATATCTGCAAAACCGGTTCGATTCCAAACACTGCTAGAGAAAACAGCAAACACGAATAGCAAAACAATTTGTTTAATTTGCAGCTGCCAGTCAGCCAATTGTATTTATCATATAATTCACTATGGAAGTGTTTGAAGAATCCTTCTCTACGCTTATAATCAATTTTTAGGTCTGGGAGAGCGCGTCCTAACTTAATGACATGTTTTTTATTTTCAAAGGATAACCTTGAAAAACTTGTTAGCTCATTAAGTAGGTAATCTGTAAGACAAGACAACACTCAATTTGAACCAATGCGGCCATATTTTGAGTACCTACAGACAGACAAAAATATTGAAAAACCACGAATATAACCTAAATTAGATTTGGGTAAAACCTATAGGTACCTAACGTATTAAAAATAGAATAGAAACACCAACCTCCGTCGTCGTGAACAAAAACAAATAATCCAAACAGTAGGTAACTACAAACACAGCACATGAACACAGAACGAACACTTAGCGAGCTAAATTTCACTAGTTACTTGAATCATAAAACACTAAATAAATAGGTAATTCAAAAAAACTTTCACAAGAATTACACTATCTTTGCGCGACGACGACGCGAACTAAAGTAATGGCGTCCGTCGCGTAATATTGCGTAATGAAAAAAGGATGCAAAATATTATTAAAGTTTGAAGGTCGTAGGTGGCGGCGACGGCGTCCTCGAGAAAAGAAAGTGACGCGTGCTATACACTTAAAGTTGAAAATTGTTTGAAATAAGCCGTCGTCCTACCGCGGACTAGAGCGTTCTCTCACTCTGATTTTTATTGTTTTCACATGCTGCCGTGTCTGTTGTGTGAGTTCGAAGCGCTAGAAAAATGTTTGAATGTTTGAATTCAAGTACAGCCGAGAGGGACCGCCGGACCGGCCGGACTTGTAATAATTTTGTGGGTGTAAGTTCGCGCGCAGTGAAATGTAACTGCGCGTGTGTACGAATATATTGTTATTGTTTCTTTCTTGTAGGTAAGTGAATATGTGCGAGCGAGTACTGCGATAGATTTCGGCTTAGTAAATAAATTGCGTTTTGGTTATGCATCGTATTATGAAGATGGTAATGCAAGGTAAAGCTATAGTATACCGGGTTATTTTCGGTTTTACGTTTTGTTTGTATACCTACTCTATGCATAGGAATTTTTGGTAAAGCCGTAAATAATCGGCTTGTACGAACGCCTCGCGACTGGCAAATTGATATTTTAACTATTTTTAAAAAAATTGTAATACATAGAAAACAAAATCATTCCTTATTATTTTATAAACACTTATAAAATTTAGTATTTCTGCGATAAAAATCAAAGCGTACAATAGTGTGTATATATTTTTCAGGCCTTATAAAAACGGCTACGAACGTGGTTTTATAAGAGCTACACTACATAACAACATATTACATAGCAATATAAAAATAGATTGAGATTAATTGGAATGATGTCCCGAAAAAATTATCCAAAGTTAAACTTTAATTACTAAGACAACATAACAAGAGCATAACTTTACAGAATAATTAACGTCGAAGTACTTAACATCAGGGGGGCACAAATACAATTAATGAACAGCGTCAAACGGCTTGATTGCCAAAGACAAAGTTGGAGGGCCAACGAACTTGAGACGTTAAAGTGTCACTGCGTTCGGAAAGGTTAGATAACGGTGGATGCCATGAATTTATGTATTCCTAGTACCTTTCATTCTTTTATTATAATTTTAATCAAGAACATAATTCAAAAGTTACCATGGCATTCAATGAAAATGGGTGGCTGTTATTTTACACATAAATTACTAGTTAGTATTATAATATTTTTTATACCCTCATTTTGTGAGCGAGGCGACTTAATTCGTGCTACATATAAACCTCTCACAGGTTCCCGCAGCGCGTTCTAATGTTAGGAATTAATTGTTGTTTATAGTAAACTTGCTATTCCCGTACCCACTTCGCTAAATTTATTTTTGTAACATTTAGCCTCTGACACTCACAAATAACGTGGCTTTCTATTAGTAAAAGAATTATCAATATCGGTTTAGTCACAAAAAAAATGCATTCAATTCTATAATGAATTACCTGACGTAGTTTTAAAGTTACCCTTTCCAGCTCTTAAAAAATACTTGAAAAGGTCGTTAATGTCTAAAGCGTATTATAGGGTCGAGGACTATCTAACAGACAAAAATGCATGGCCTAAACCCGAAACTTAGTCAATAATAATTTGTTCAAATGCATAAGCTTTATCCTGCTTTGTCTTGTCTAGGGGACACCATTGATGCAGGAAAACATATCGAAACTTTTATGTGGTCATCTTGCACCATCTTATAAACACATAAGTAGTTGATTCTATTTTTCATTTTTCTTTTTCTCTCTTTCTCTCCCGTAAGATTTTCGGCATGTTTTCCTGCTGAACTACGTATGTTATTTGATATTATATTTAATTTAATATTTGAGCTTTATATAATGCAAGACTAAGTAACACCATTGTAATATGAAATATGTCAAGTCAAAGTCAAAGTCAAAGTTCTTTATTCTTCAATTTAGGCATAATATAATGCACCTATGATGTTTAAAAAATTACTGACTGCTGAGTTTCTTGCGGCGTTTCTTCTCAGCAGTGGTCTCCTATTGGGAAGCGCTGGTAGATTCTTGACGTGAAAGTGCTCGTGCGGCCTACTAATTGAATTAATTTATTTTATCATTTTATCTTTATCTTTATCAAACTTTAGGGAGGTATATTATTTTTATGCCCTTATCCTACTCATACGAACGCCTCATCAATGCCTTTATCTTTCTTTTTATGTAATAAAAACATGAATTAATTACCATGACCATGCCCGCGTCTTTGTATAATTTGCTCTCACTAATCCCCCATTTCGCATCCACCGCGGTCCCGCGATCCTGACGAGGTCGTCACTCCATCTTCTTGGAGGCCTACCTACAGCTCGTCTTCCGGTCCGCGGACGCCACTCCAGAACCTTCTGACCCCATCGGCCATCAGACCGAAAGCACAAGACCGGTCTGAGTGGAAAGCCTTGGGGGAGGCCTATGTCCAGCAGTGGACGTCTTTCGGCTGACATGATGATGATGATGATGATGAATCCCCCATTTGTTCCCAAGCGGAATTTAATTTAATGCAGCCCTAAGACATATTATTTTGTAGATGTGCGTCATTTCACTGGTGGTAGGATTTGTGCAGGGTCCGTCCGGATCGCTACCACCATCTTATCCATTAACCCACCGCCAAGTGTGTTCGCATTGCTGTGGTCCGGCGTGGGGATAGGACAACCGGTGAAATTACTAGCATTTCCAACTCAGTCCTCAGGATTGGGTCTTATGATTGAAGTTTTGAGATTGTAGTCTTGAGATTTCAAATGTCTATGGGTCTCAGATCCTACTTACGAACAGGAGGCCTGAGTGCCTCGCCCTCTCATTGCCATAAAAAAAGTCAGGAAAACTTTTACTTGTTTCGACTTTTATCCGCATCCGAAAAGTCTTCGACAAACAGATAAACATCATTATAGTGAGGTAACATGTATTCTGATTGAAATTGATTTTTTGTCAATTTGCTCAGGAACTTTATCAAATTGTTCACAAAACAATTTGATAAAAGATAAAACAAATATTTTCGGGATACGTGAAAATTTAATAACACTTTTCTCGTACATTCACCCGAAGAAATACATTATTCATGAAAAATTCTCGATAGATATCATTCTAGAAGCGGTTCATCGAATAAACTTTTATGCTTTCATCATCATCATGTCAGCCTATAGACGTCCACCGCTGGACATAGGCCTCCTCCAAGGCTCTCCACTCTGACCAGTCTTGAGCTTTTCGCGCTCCCGCGATCCTGACGAGGTCGTCACTCCATCTTGTTGGAGGCCTACCTACGGACGCCACTCCAGAACCTTCGGACCCCATCGGCCATCAGTCCTTCGAGCAATGTGCCCCGCCCACTGCCACTTCAGTTTAGCTATTCTTCTTTTATACCTTAACGTAATTGAAAATATGAGAGCGAATTTAAACATAAACATTTAGTGCCGCCAAAGTGACGAACGAAATAGAATTTCATTTTATGTATTTTAAAAACACGTCGTAAATTTAATGTTCACGGACAAATAAACTGCATCGATGCACTAACACCTTTTATAGATATTGATGCAGTTTCTGAGTATTTGTTATGCAGGATTGTTGTTAGACGTATGTATTGAATTTAGAGTAAGCGATGGATCACTTTACGAGGGCAATACTGAAACTTTTAAGAACTGGCCCACAACAAAACACCATAAAAAACCAAGTTTATATTTTGAAAAAAGAACTCACTACCAATATTATTGAGTACTACACTCAGGAGCAAAAATACCGGGTCAGAGTGCGTTTTTCATACAAACGAGATTGTTTCGAAGACTTGGTTCCTCGCCAGGAAATGCTTTTAGTCAAATCTGATGATGAATACCCCGAGCATCGATACAGGACTTCCAGAGTGCCTAGGATACCCAACTGTATGAATCTGTGGTTAACGCCGGAATTGTGCATGTTCAGAAAAACATTTAAAAAGGCAATAAAATGTAAGAAAATCCAAGAACTGACCCAAACTATCCCGCTGTGGTGTTAACTGATTATGTGATCAGTTAGGTATCTTAAGAACTTTTGACCTCCTCTATTGAACGTCGGAGTATCCACCATTAAATTTCATTTAAAACAATCCCTGGCGAGGAACCAAGGCTTTGAAATAGTGTCGTTTGTATGAAAAACGCATTCTGACCCGGTATTTTTGCTTCTGAGTGTAGCGGCCCTGCAGCGGCTTCACTCCGCTGCAAATTTCCGACTATCCCAGTGTTTTTTTTAAATGTAAGAACCTTCTACGACGTATTAGAAGTCATTAAAAAAAAAAATGAAATCGGTAAAGCCGTTCTCAAGCTATAGCGTGACCAGAAGAAATAGGGGCTCATTTATATTGTATATAGGATCACAAAACTACAATGACGATGCTGAAAGCTTTAAGAACTGGCCACTTGTAAACCACACAAAAAAAAGATTTAATTTTGAAAATGGAATTCTTTGCCAATATTATTGAGTATGTATTTCATATTTGTCATTAGTTTTATTAATTGGCGGCAAATTGAAAATTGCCCGTGTCACGTCAGCATGAAAATTTTGCGCGAGAATATTTTAATGACTTATAATGTCATTCAAGTCAAGAAGAAAGTTATTATGGACTTTCTATTAGCCTTTCACGATAAAACCCCATCTGCGATCTCGCGCCACTAGTTTACAGTTCGTTCGTTCAAAAAGATTGCATGCTTTGATGTGCAGCAAAAAATTGATACAAAGGAGCCGCCGCGGCCCGCATGAAGCGGTGTCGGCGACTTCAAAGGCTTCTCATGCGCACACTATTTGTACGAACGAACTATACAACTGGTTTAATGCGTTTAAACGTGGCCCTACTAATCTCACCGATGATCTGCGTGAGGAACGACCTTCTACGGCGACGAATGATAAAATCAGTGTTGTGCGGCGGCTGATAGAGACTGAGAAAAGAGTGAGCGAGCAGATTCGGACAAGCTTAGGCGGGTGAATTTCAACAAGCTTCAAATTATCCTAATTTTGGTGGTATATTTTATTTTTGTAGTAGGGTCTACAATTATACGTTTAAAAGACGTAACTAGTCATAATAAAAACAGTCTTATAATGGCCGTTTATTTTACCAAGTGGGTTTTGAGATATAACGATTTTACTAATTATGTACCACCAAAATTATTTTTCTTAGAAAAACACACGATCAACAATAACATATCGGGCTTGACATGTTTTAAAATCAAAACGTATATTTCTTAATATAAAATAATGATTATTATTAGTTTAAATAAATTTGGGGGAGTCCAGCAATTTTGATAATTTCGGTGTCTTCGGAAAAGCCACCAAAATTGTACCACTAAAATTATAAATAATACTATTTTATTTTATTTAAAACGAATGTTTTAGTTAAACACAAACTTAACTCAATACATTTAAAAAGACACCATAAACATACTTGTAACAACTATCAAATAATAAAACTTTCTGCGAAATTGTAACTTATCTAAGTTATCACAATTAAACAAATGTATTCCATGCCACCAAAATTAGACATTTTGGTGCTTAGCGGGAAGATGCAGCAAGGTGGTACAAATCTTTCACCGTCCATTGCTGAAGTGGAACTGAACTAACAACTGATGCCATATATGTTTATTTATTCACGTTTCGTTCGATCATAAAATCAGTTTAATATTCACCACCAAAATCGACTATTTTGCAAGGGCAGTTTTATTTACTCTGCTCCCAGTTTCCTTTTATTTGCAAATGCAATAATTGATATATTATAAAACACCTTAACTAATAGGGAATACAGATAACTAAAATAAAATTCTAGTTGAGGCTTAATAACTTTGCGTCACGGTAATTCAGTGTATGCGACAAGTACAGAACAAGACACCAAAATTTGATTTTGGAGTGAAAATATTTTTTTACTATGAATATAATAAGTCAATAATAATTTTAACTTTGGCTATAAGTAGTACTGTGAGTAAGATTATTTATAAAATAAAAAGTTTTAAAATACATCTGCTTAACACTCCAATTATCACGCCAGCCGCCCAAAAATGTGGTTGGGATAATTATCCATCATCGGTATGACTCAAGTCCACAAAATTCTCCATGAACATTAAGCGGCCAGGAAGCTTTGTGCCCGATGGATATACCTCATAATTTGATTCATGATTGGTCAAAAAACCCAGTCATGTTTCAAAGATTTAACGGAGGTGACTGAAATGCTGTGTTCGACATACTTATATTTGTCATAAATTGAAATCTTGAAATGTTGAAATGTGGTTTTCCTCAAGCTAACCTCAATAGTGGGGCACGAAAAATAACAGTGGGAACCACCTAACCCAAAAAAAAGTAGTTTACCTCCAATCGATGTCGACACCAAACCAAATACATGAAATCGAATATTTTATTTGTAAATCCCGTTCCCCGGGTAATACGGTATCGATGGCCGTCGTTCCAGATCTGAAAGGTGCGTTTCCAGAAGGATTATGTTAAATTGGTTCTCGAAATCAATGTGACAGACTTTATTATTACATTTATAGAAGGAAAAAAATAGTTTTATTAGAAATGATTGCAGAACAAAAAGGACATGTTCACCTAAAAAATAAGTAAGGTGATCTCTTTTACAACATTTTTGAAGAAAATTAATAAAAATATTTCAATAATTAAAAAAAAATGTGTACACATAGTTAAGGACTAAAATTAAACCACTGTAGTTTTAGTCCGGTGAGTCACGAAAATTAATCATTCATTTATATAAGTATACTGCACTCATAAGCCAATAGGAGGTATGTCTAATTCAATAACAAAGCAGATTCAAGCTTCACCCGTTAGTAATAGGGTCGCAGTTGCTACAGGAGTTTTGTCTAAGATACCCCCCATTTGTTTTATTACGGTGTAGTTAAAAAAAGATAAAAGATAAAAGAAATTTATTCAGTAAGTAGGCCGCACGGGCACTTTTACACGTCAAGATACTACCAGCGCTTCCCAAGAGGAGACCACTGCTGAGAAGAAACGCCGCAAGAAACTCAGCAGTCAGTCATTTTTTAAACTTATTACATATTTCATATTACAATGGTATGTACAACTTAATCTAGCATTATATAAAGCTACAAGTATTAAATTAAATATAATATCAAATAACAGTAGTTCAGCAGTAGTTCAGCAGGAAAACATGCCAAAAATCTTACGGGAGAGAAAGATAGAAAAGAATAAAATAAAATAACTACAACTACCTACTTATATATGTGTATATAAGATGGTGCAAGATGACCACATAAAAGTTTCGATATGTTTTCCTGCATCAACGGTGTCCCCCAGACAAGAAAAAGCAGGATAAAGCCTTTGCATTTGAACAAATTACTATTGACTAAGTTTCGGGTGTAGGCCATGCATTTTTGTCTGTTAGATAGTCCTCGACCCTATAATACGCTTTAGACATTAACGACCTTTTCAAATATTTTTTAAGTGCTGGAAAGGGTAACTTTGAAACTACTTCAGGTAATTTATTATAGAAATGAATGCATTGACCAACAAATGATTTATATACTTTACGGACACGGAATTTTCGAATAGCTATTTTATTTTAATTTAAGGTTAATTTTCGTGACTCAACTGACTAAAGTTACCGTATCTTAATTTTAGTCCCTTAACTATTGCAAAAAACGGCACGGCAATTTAATTAGGAATTGTCATAATAAAGTAAAAGACTTGAAAATCATTAAAATAGCAAAAAATAATGGGTTTTTATTTTTATTTTGCGCAAACCACCGAGAGGATTGATTGTATGAAAAATCCACAGGTAGTGCATTTCCGAGACACAAAAACAAATCTTTTTTTTTTAGCTTCAAACGAGATCTACGCGGACTCGATAAATTATGTACTCAGAGCTTTTGCCCACCGCGTCTCAGCCTTCAATCGCTATTTCCTCGAGAACCAAATTTTAAATCGATCCGACAACTTCAAATATTAGTAAAAATCAGCTTAAGGTATAGGGGCGTTCTCCATTCATTCCATAAGGTCCCTATTCTATTGATGCGTTATAATACTTATAATATAATGCGACAAATGAACTACCTACTAATCTACAACTAATAATAAGTCACAAGTCACTTTCAGATTACTTCTAAATATAACCTTTACGTATAACCATTTAAGACTATTTTTGCAACTAGCGTTGCAGTCCCAAAACGTTGGAATTTTTCGGTCATATTTATTCACCGGATCATTGACATTGCAATTTTCTGTCCACGCGCGACCCAATTAAGGGGAAATGGGGGGAAATGGACGATTCAGGATAAATATTGGGTTTACGTTCACAATAACATATAATATTGCTTGTTTATTAGCCGTAAATATTTGTTATTTATTTTTGTTCGCGATGTCTTCTAGAAATAATTATTTTATAATTATTTTTTAATATATTATATTCCTAATAGGGGTTGAAATTTGCAAAACCCCTTTTAAACCGGTTATGAAGTTTTATTTCCTTATCAAACCGAATGGGTTTGATACTCAGAGGTACCTTGTCCATGTTCTGATTTAAAAGAAAATGACTAACAATAAAATAATTATTTCTAGAAGACATCGCGAACAAAAATAAATAACAAATATTTACGGCTAATAAACAAGCAATATTATGGGAGAAGTCGTCACCATCGAGATTAAAACAAAAATTAGTGAATCAAAAAACTGTCTGCAAAGAGGATAATTCCAGCTCTTCGACGTGTATTGTAGGGTTCCATGCTGTTTCGCAAAACAACGTTTGGTGGAATGTATCATTTCGCAACCGTTTCATTTGGCAACCCACGTTTATTTCTGTAACAGTAAATATTTCAGAAATAAATCCTGAAATATTTACAGTTGCAGAAATAAAAGTGGGTTGCCAAATGAAAAAGTTGCGAAACGTCAAACGATACATTCGACCAAAAGGCAGTACACGGCTTTTTAGTTTTCGATTTTCAAACCAGACTAACGAACATTTATCTCCCCTATTTTGTATAATCTGTATTTGTATAAAGCGACTATCAGTCGCGAGGCGTTCGTACAAGCCGATTATTTACGGCTTTACCAAAAATTCCTATGCATAGAGTAGGTATACAAACAAAACGTAAAACCGAAAATAACCCGGTATACTATAGCTTTACCTTGCATTACCATCTTCATAATACGATGCATAACCAAAACGCAATTTATTTACTAAGCCGAAATCTATCGCAGTACTCGCTCGCACATATTCACTTACCTACAAGAAAGAAACAATAACAATATATTCGTACACACGCGCAGTTACATTTCACTGCGCGCGAACTTACACCCACAAAATTATTACAAGTCCGGCCGGTCCGGCGGTCCCTCTCGGCTGTACTTGAATTCAAACATTCAAACATTTTTCTAGCGCTTCGAACTCACACAACAGACACGGCAGCATGTGAAAACAATAAAAATCAGAGTGAGAGAACGCTCTAGTCCGCGGTAGGACGACGGCTTATTTCAAACAATTTTCAACTTTAAGTGTATAGCACGCGTCACTTTCTTTTCTCGAGGACGCCGTCGCCGCCACCTACGACCTTCAAACTTTAATAATATTTTGCATCCTTTTTTCATTACGCAATATTACGCGACGGACGCCATTACTTTAGTTCGCGTCGTCGTCGCGCAAAGATAGTGTAATTCTTGTGAAAGTTTTTTTGAATTACCTATTTATTTAGTGTTTTATGATTCAAGTAACTAGTGAAATTTAGCTCGCTAAGTGTTCGTTCTGTGTTCATGTGCTGTGTTTGTAGTTACCTACTGTTTGGATTATTTGTTTTTGTTCACGACGACGGAGGTTGGTGTTTCTATTCTATTTTTAATACGTTAGGTACCTATAGGTTTTACCCAAATCTAATTTAGGTTATATTCGTGGTTTTTCAATATTTTTGTCTGTCTGTAGGTACTCAAAATATGGCCGCATTGGTTCAAATTGAGTGTTGTCTTGTCTTACAGATTACCTACTTAATGAGCTAACAAGTTTTTCAAGGTTATCCTTTGAAAATAAAAAACATGTCATTAAGTTAGGACGCGCTCTCCCAGACCTAAAAATTGATTATAAGCGTAGAGAAGGATTCTTCAAACACTTCCATAGTGAATTATATGATAAATACAATTGGCTGACTGGCAGCTGCAAATTAAACAAATTGTTTTGCTATTCGTGTTTGCTGTTTTCTCTAGCAGTGTTTGGAATCGAACCGGTTTTGCAGATATCAACAATATATATAATTCAGCTAAGAAACATGTTCAAAGCGAGAAACATATACGGAGTTGTATATTATTACATAGTTTAGGTTTACTTGGATTGTTTGGCGCTTTATTCGTGTCATCATGGTTTTCTTAATAGGTACAGTAAGGCGGGTACGGACGGCGCATGCCGCGGGCTGTGGGTTTTCTTTATTCGGTTGATTTTGTTGCACGAATTTGTAAATATATGTTTAATTAAGTCTTTTTTTTGGTTTCTGTGTGCAGACCTGCAGTGCATGTATTTAATTTGGTTTATTTTTGTTTTGTTTTTAACAAAGGACAACTTTTTATTTTGCATGATAGGTATTAGCAAGCTAATTTTTACTGTGTTTTGATTTCTAACGTAAATTAACTATATTGTCTGTGTGTTTAATGTGTGCGTACGCAACTAACGGCTTTTTTCAAAGCCACTTTTGTCATACTTGACATACACTGTTCATGTAATACCAGTGATGTCATGTATGGCGAAGGTGGTGAACACTAACTGCAAGGATCGCACGTAGAAACAGTTACCGCACTTACTTCAGCACTGCTTTTTGGGAACTAAAAGATGACATCTATTTTATTAAGGTAGGTAGGTATGGTTTTTTTAATAATGGAAGGGGCAAACACGTACACACGCCATACACCTTTTTTTGCTCCGGCTTGTCTATTTATTTACGTGACGCTTCGCCACTGGCGACTATAATACTAAATTGCTGTAAATCAATCATTTCGATTATTTATGAGTTATCTATGAGTAATGATGGTGTTTTATTGTGGGGTTCACTGAACGGAAATGTAGCTACGTCTTTTGTGATTCAAGAGGAGTTGATTCGTTGATGTAAGCGCTGAAAGATCACTGGTGACCTTTGCCTTTTAACTCTGGGGTCGACGATCGAAAAATCAAGTTCTACTATCATTAATCATTTATCATTCAAATTTTATTCATTTTGAATCCATTCAAAACACCCATTCTTTTTTGGGAAAATACGCCTTATTTGCGGGAAAATCTCCCCGCGCCGTGACCTCGAATACCAGGCTCACATAAATGACAAAGAGCATTGCGCTTGTGGATAGGGAGCATTTCCCTCTCCTAGGGGAGGACTGTAGTGGGCGGACTGAGCTCCACAGGTAGGTGAGGGGTGCAAAGGTCAACGCCCCAATATGGAAGGATTGCCTTGATACTCGACGCGAGCTACCAGGAATGTAGGAAAACGAAGATGTTACGAGCGATGAATTTAGGAAGAGCTGATAAAGCGACGGCCAACATCGGGAGAGGGTTGAAAAACAGTTCGGAAGGGGTTGTTTAATTTCATTCTGTAGACTAGCGTAAAATAAACAGAATGGTAGAAAATGAAGAATACTCTATATTAAACATATTGCTTTATTATTATTTATAATCCCTCAAACACAGATCCAACTTAGCTATGATATCCTTACCTTCCTTGTAAAGCATGTTTTTTTTTTAAGTTTTTTCGCAAGACGGGTGGCGAAGACTAGGCAGGCCCAGGCGGAGATGGCGGGACGACCTGGACGCATTTCTTGACAACTGGCCGGACGTTGCCACTGATAGGGATTTGTGGAAATTAAGGGGGGAGGCCTTTGCCCAGCAGTGGGACACTCAACAGGCTGACTAAAAAAAAAAAAAAAATCTGTCAGTTTGTTAGTTTGGGTAAATCGTTTTTAAGTGAATTAACGCTCGGTCAATAAGACGTGACTTATTATATAAATATGTTATACGTTGATAAACTTATTTTGAAATGGGATCTATCGTTGGATCGGTATTTATTCAAGAAGTGTCATCCATATTATCCATACTGAAATATTATAAAATGTGAAAGTAACTCTGTCCGTATGGCTTTCACGATAGGTGAATGTCGGGTTTGGGGGAGTCAATTTAAAATTCCCTCTTGTAGATTATCAAGGAAAGACTTTTGTAATGGCAATTTCCAAATGCAAAAAAGGTCCTAGTAGTTTATTTAACTATATCTTAAGTTTAAAAACTCTAGTCTGCTATTTTGATCGAACGAAATTATCATTTGTTAAAAAAAAATATGTTAACTTTCCTGGATTGTTATATTAATAATCTCACCTAACATACAGCCTCTATAGGACTCTTTAAATATTTTGAAAAATAATGGTTTCAGAGAAAAATGTTATTCTGACAAATCAAAGTTTCGGCCAAACGAAACAGCGGAGCGGACAAAAGTTTTTCGAAACATCGATAGGTTACCGTAACTGAGACATAATGAGTGTTAAGGCCTAATTATGTACAGTCTTCTCTAAGATGGGTTCAGAATCCGAGGGCAAAGCTGACCTACAAAGAAATTCTCTGTTTTTTTTTTTTGATGTTTTGATAAAGTCCATTGCAGCCAGGGCAAACTTATGTAAAACATTCATTACGTTCTTCAAGTGAAAACTGCAGGGGCGAGACCACAGCGCGGAAGGGATGTTTAATATTTTGGTTGGACTACCAGAGAAACATAAATGTGACGTCGAGACAACCGTAATATGCTGAAAAATCACGGTGTTGCCTGAGTGTGAGTGCTACATACAGGGAGTGGTTTCAGGAGGCGTGGCGGCAACGCGAAAGGGATGTTTAATATTTCGATGGAGCTACCAGAGGAACATGAACAGACGAAGCTAGACTATCGGAAAATGCTGAAAATGCACGGTGTGCGTGTGGTGTGAGTGTGTGAGTATTTTGCAGGGGTAGGTTTTAGAGGAGCGGCGGCAACGCGGAAGGGATGTTTAATATTTCGATGGAGCTACCAGAGGAACATGAACAGACGAAGTTAGACTATCGGAAAATGCTAAAAATGCATGGTGTGCGTGTCGTGTGAGTGTGTGAGTATTTTGCAGGGGTAGGTTTTAGAGGCACGGCGGCAACGCGGAAGGGATGTTTAATATTTCGATGGAGCTACCAGAGGAGCATAAACAGACGAAGCTAGACGATCGGAAAATGCTGAAAATGCATGGTGTGCGTGTCGTGTGAGTGTGTTAGTGTTTTTCAGGGGGTAGGTTTCAGAGGCGTGCCGCGTGGTGGCAACGCGGAAGGGATGTTTAATATTTCGGTTCAGCTACCAGAGTAACATGAACAATCGAAGCTAGACGATCGGAAAATGCTGAAAATGCATGGTGTGAGTGTGGTGTGAGTGTGTTAGTGTTTTGCAAATAGGGTAGCTTTCAGGAGGCGTGGCGCTAACGCAGAAGGGATGTTTAATATTTCGATTGAGTTACCAGAGTAACATGGGTACGAGGAAGACAGACTATCGGAAAATGCTGGGAAAGCTTAGTGTGAGTGTGGTGTGAGCATGTATTCTGCAGAGGGTAGGTTTCGGCTTAGCACGCACTGTGGTTTACCGCAAGCGGTTTCATAACCGCAAGAAACTAACGTTCGATCCTTAACGGAAGCATGGGCGTGCGATTCTTAAAACGCATCCTGCTACGTTTCAACTTACGGTTTGAACACTCACGATTGTAAACCAACCCAGTACCACAATGGGAGCACCATTATGCAGAAAACATCTGCATAGTAACTATGCATTATGTCCTCCCATTGTGCTTTTCGTAAAAGTCAATTCTAGATGGAAATATATTTTTGAGTGTAAAGTTGGTTGATATATACTTGGTAGGTACAAAATCTAACAACTCGCATTTTCAAATATTAAGGCATCATATTTCTCAGCCGAAAATCCCGAAATCCATTGCAGTACTCGTACTTACTGACCGTGACAGAATTGAAATTTGAAAGAGAGTTCGTGGTTTCAGTTTTGCAGAAAAGTTGCTAGCGGCTAAAGTGCTCAGTGCGTGCTAAATCGATAAGGAGGCGGAGCGGTAGCGTGGAAGGGATGTTTAATATTTCGCCCCGGGTACCAGGGTAGCATAATGTAACGAAGCTTTAAAAAGGTCAAGCGCGAGAGATATGCAAGAATTTATTTTCACTGTCGACAATTCGACATTATGACAATACTGTAATGCAACGAAATAAATTAACAGAATATACATAATACTTATATGGTTAACCCCTTCAGTAAACTGCAACATAAATTAAGAAATATATATTGAAAAATGACACTTTTTTATTTTCAAACCGAATCGCCATCAAACTGTTTACGTTATGTAACTGGACCATGGCAGTAAATGCAGCCATATCGTAAACAATGAGACAACATAATATGGTCAAATCAAAATGAAATTTTATGTACCTAGATACAATTTTTCTTAAAAATTATAAATAATGCATAGTGTCGTGTCGTCGACGTATACAGTCAAATGTGAGTGCAAGTATGTAAAAGTACATTTACGATAAGTCGAAATGATCACTCAGAAACTTGATCATAAGTTACATTAAAATCATGTTTGAGACGACATTACATGGCAGGATCAGTTCTTTGACACTATAACATTCCATGGTCACCCAGCTGTCTTTACGTTATGTCGTTATTCCAAAAACCTCGAAGTTATTTAAACCACGAGACAGACAAAAAATAAATATACATTTTCACACTGACTGGCAAGAATGATAACACGAGATTCATCAATCATTTTATGGAGGAGTCTCACATTTCAAACGCGGAAGGGTTGTTTAATATTTTGTTGGGGATACTAGGAGAGAATAAACTGTAGGCACTGCTTGAATGAAAGTAAGAGTGATACAAGGGTTGTGTGTGTGCCACGACTACAAGCATGGAGAGCACCAGTGCGCATGTCTAGTTCACCCTCAGGAGTGACACACGGCACCGCGCCCCACGCGGAGACGCGACGCCGGCACTGAAGGTCGTCACATTACAGTTTTCATCTACCGCAATCAGAAACTGTAAAATATTGACCAACATTACGTCACCTATATTTGGTAGTGTTGTCAAGTTATAACAGATCTACTCGCACCCCCGATACTGTTATGATTATCAAAAATCGATTATTTTTGAATGGCCAACAAACATTCCATTTGCCATTTTGAGCAAAAGTAATTTGAGTATATTAGAGAATTTACAATACCTACCTACATATAAAGTTTGTGCAAAACTGTGTGTTATTGGCATTAGCACTCGTATTACAATGCTTAGCATTGCAGCAGCAGCAGTCACGTAAACGACCATTAAACACCACTACCAAGTCTTGACACCGGTACCGCAGCACGTGTGTAAAGACTATGAATTAACGGCAGCGAGGAAGACATCGTCTAATTGGGACCTGGTGTAATTGACATCAATGTACGCTGTGTGCTCGTTTGCCTTCTCTACGCCATATTTTTTTTTACAAAAGTTTGTGAAACAAATTGATGGCCTACAAAATTCCCCATCTGCGAAACGCCGCGCAGAGCGGTGCTGCACCGCTCCGTGAGTCATTTTACCTCATGGAGTTACGCGGAAGGGTTGTTTAATATTTCGCCCTGGGTACTAGGAGAACATAAATGAAATGTGGTGTATGAATGAAAATTCACAAGGGTAGAATCACAGACAAGTTAGCCGCATTTTCTATTACACTCACTGTACTGATGTCGGTATTTCCAAAAGTCAGTTGATTTTTTTTGTGGATTCTATTCTTGCGTTTATATGTATTTCTCCAAAATAGTAACCAATCAGTTAATTAATTAAATTTTTAGTAACACTTTTTTTATACATATACGTATAAATAATAAAAATCCTGCAGGGTGCTAAAAGTGGACCTTACGTATATTAACATTGCAAACAAAATTTTACTTGAGACCAATTGAAAAATTGATTCTTATTGTTTATTATTTGTCAAGAAAGAAAAAAGGAAGACATAACAAGTAGTGAAAATGATGAAACAAAACTATTTAGAAAGTGGAATGTACAGTAAAAATGCCAAAGATCTTTTAATCCAAAGAATTAAAATCTAAATTTAGTTAGTCACTAACAATGTATGAATATTAAAATCCTACCACTAAATTTAAAGACAATCACGTTTAAACACCTCTAATATACGGGAAAAAAGCACAGTAAAAACTTAAAAAAATGTTTATGAAACTCGCGAAGCTCGCAAAACAGAGAGATTGTTTAATATTTTGTTTCGAATACTAGGAGAAAATAAACCAATTGTGGTGCCTGCTTATAAATGAAAATCATCCAGGTAAGTAAGTACAGTCGGTCTTATAAGTACCTGCACACATTTGTACCTTGTCACATTAACGCCTTTAATGAATTAGTGAAGCAATTCAAACGTGATGTTACAGTGACAAAGCACCAAAAGTGTAATAACTAATAACGAAGCAAAATGGCGCAAACTCAAACGAATTATTTAAAATTGCTACCATAAGACCGATGGTGCAATTTAGCGTGATTCTGTGCTTTCTCCTTTTCTTGATGCGTTCGTCCGGGTCCACACGACATCGATAATTTTAACGATTTAAGTACGAAGTTCGGTTTATGCAGTTTTGGCTAACGTGGGGACGAAAATCGACGCTGTTTTTTTGGTACGATTTTGCGATCGGAGTCAGTTGCAAAATCTATTCGATAATCGTTGTCTATTTTAGTTTGCACCGTTTTAGCCTACGTGTGAACGAAAATTGGAGCAATTATTCAGTTCGTTGACAAAAGCATTGCAGGCGGACGCGAGACAGTGTTAAAACAAGGCCCAACTGTTGCAAGAAGACTGTGGCGGAAGTACGCGTGAGCTATTAGAAAAGTTCATTCAGTATGTAATGATAGGTAATGAAACTGTTAAACATACTTACTGTTTTCGAAATTCGTAATTTTATAATAATGCTAAGTAACCACAGAGTTAGATCATCTAACTGTTATCTCTGATAATAATGTAATTTGAATACACTGTTTGACATATTTTGTCGTCGAATTATATCTGAAACGCGGAATTTGTTTAATATTTTGTTCCAGATACTAGGAGAAAATAAACCAAATGTGATGTCTGATTGAAAGTAAGAGTTACCACAAACAAGCGTAGTATGACGTAGTATGCCGAGATCGACTCGTGGTCCCATGTCTTGTTCGCAAAGGTGGGACAGATTGTTTAATATTTTGTTCTGGATGGGTTCCCTTCATCTGGCATAACTTTTTTTGGCATAATTCATCATTTCGCACAATCATCATTTGGCATAAAGTCTTTTTTTCTGAAACCGTGTACTTTTCAGGATTATTTAAAATACCATTGCATAGAACCTAATAGGTTAGGTTAGGTTTATTTTATGTCAAATGATAATTGTGCGAAATGATGAATTATGCCAAAAAAAATTGTGCAAGACATTAGTAACCCGTTCTGGATACTAGGAGATGATAAACCCAATGTAGTAAATATTAAGCTCAGTTCAAGTTTACATAATTCCTCTTTATGTTGATTGCCTGGATACTCTCGAATGCATGGCGCTCAAATTGTACCCAATGTATTACACTTAACACCGTAAAGTTAATTATTAGTAGAATAACGTTGCAAAATTTTGGTTAGCTGTGACACCCACCTGTTTCCAATTTTTTAACACGGTTTTAGACCTTAAAACAAAATATGAAAATACGAAAATCGTTTCCGGATTCTGTTAAATGCCGGGAAATTGATTCTTTAGATAAAGATAAAGATAAAGAGTCGCAACAAAACAAAACCACATTACAAAGATACAAAAAAAACAAGACAGAAAAATTGTTGCGAAACGGTCCCAACTCAGCATTCGCTAGCCGTAAAGTCAGCACTATACGGCGATTCTTTAGATTTATGTTATCCTAATAGTCCCGTTTTCCCTAGTCGACCGTTACCGGCATGGTGAGAGATGATTTATTTCAAAGTATTTTTTTAAAACCTCATCTAAATACCGTGTCACCAGACGTTAAGTGAAGACGAGCTCGAGGGTGGCACACGCACCCAGAAAAGCCTATTCACTTTTGCTTTGAAAACACCAAGGTTGTACAATCCCAGAAATACAGACGTAAGAAGCGCATCCCACTCCTTGACAGTACGAAGAAATGACACAGCAAAACGTTGCGTATGCGAACCATTGGAAAATTGACTACATGCGGAGGGAAGCCCTCCCGGCGTCTGGACGATCGATGGTAGAATGTAGAGGGTTGGATGAGATCATGTAGTTCTTGGGCACACTTACCATAATTACACCTTGTAAAAAACTGACTTTACGCCGATGTTCTAAACTTTGAAGTTTGGTTTTGACGAGTGAGTCGTCGCCTCTGAGTGAAGCTCTTCTGACCACGACTTCATCGCGTCCAACTGACATTTGGCAGAGCCATCCCACCGGTGGCAATAGTAGTCCATACACGAACGAACTAGTGTTTGATATAAGTAGAGCAACTGTTCCGGCGTGACATACCGACTTACCGACGAACCTTAAAAAGGATACCACATTTTTTAGGCAGAGGTTCTTGCTTTTAACTCGATAGACCGGCTGAAGACCAGTGAATTCTGGAAAGTAATTCAGTTGAAGGTACTCGCCCTTTTTGTTTCGTTAGCGTTGAATTGCACGGGTTTTGGTATCGCCACAATTGGACACCGCCTTCTATTGCAAGTTCATCCGCTCAAGCATGGCCTGAGTTATTAGTCAATCTCAGTTCCACTCGCGTGTGCACTGGAAAAGTATCTTTCCGTAAAAGTACGAGTAGTATCATCTGCGTATCCGACGAGACCTGGGCATATTAGATCGTTGATATGCAGCAGAAAAAGCGTTGCGAAAAGAACAGTTTCCTCACGTACACCTGCATTTGTAGTCAATTGGTTCAACATCTATCTATGACCACTGTTATTGACCGTTCGCTCAGGAAGTCAGATATCCAGTCGCACAGAGCGGAGGTTCTCGATAGCTTTGCTCTGCAAGTAAGTGGCAAAAACAGCATACGCAAGAAGATCGCCCTCGGCGAACACCGTACTGTTGATCGCTGAGTAGACTTGTCTTTGCCTTCTAGGTACACCAGGTGCTTCGTATTTATTATACACTCCATATATTTGCATAGTTGACAGGTGATTGCTATGGGTCTGTAGTTGGCAGGATCAGCTCCACTCGGGTCAGCTCGGGTTTTGAAGCCAAAATATCACACGATTTTTTTTTTGGGTGAAGTCTTTGTATGACTTCGACGTTAATTTCCAGAAAGTTAGGGCAAATTTCTGTACGATTGAAGACGTTCCGTGATTTGTTCACGTTCATGTCTGCTTAGTCGTATTGCCATCTTGACCGCGCGCGATGCGTCTACGCTAGCTGCATGCAGAGTCGAAAGTTTTTCGAAACATCGATAGGATACCATTTTACTTAGATTTTAAACCTTGAGTAGTTTCTGTAATAATCTAGACGGTAAAGATAGACATTCGGACCGACGGACAGATGTACTGTGGATGTACAGTCATCATATAAGGGTTCTGTTTTTCAATCCCCACATAGCTGCACTGGCAGGTAAACTAAGTTCGGCAGCTTACGCCGTTAGGAAAATTATACAACTAACTAATGTTGAGACAGCTCGCTTAGTTTATTATAGTTATTTTCATAGTGTTATGTCTTATGGTATTCTGGTTTGGGGTAAGGCAGCTGACATACAAACTATATTTGTGTTACAAAAAAGGGCCATTCGTTCTATTTATAATTTAAATTCCCGTGACTCATTAAGAGAACTTTTTAAAGAAACTAATATCTTAACTGTAGCGTCTCAATTTATTTACGAGAATATTATTTATGTTATTAAGAATTTAGATTCGTTCACCAAAAACTCAGATATACATAATTTAAATACTAGAAATAAAAATAAAATAGCTATTCGAAAATTCCGTGTCCGTAAAGTATATAAATCATTTGTTGGTCAATGCATTCATTTCTATAATAAATTACCTGAAGTAGTTTTAAAGTTACCCTTTCCAGCACTTAAAAAATATTTGAAAAGGTCGTTAATGTCTAAAGCGTATTATAGGGTCGAGGACTATCTAACAGACAAAAATGCATGGCATACACCCGAAACTTAGTCAATAGTTATTTGTTCAAATGCAAAGGCTTTATCCTGCTTTTTCTTGTCTGGGGGACACCGTTGATGCAGGAAAACATATCGAAACTTTTATGTGGTCATCTTGCACCATCTCATATACACATATATAAGTAGGTAGTTGTAGTTATTTTATTTTATTCTTTTCTATCTTTCTCTCCCGTAAGATTTTTGGCATGTTTTCCTGCTGAACTACTGTTATTTGATATTATATTTAATTTAATACTTGTAGCTTTATATAATGCTAGATTAAGTTGTACATACCATTGTAATATGCAATATGAAATAAGTTTAAAAAATGACTGACTGCTGAGTTTCTTGCGGCGTTTCTTCTCAGCAGTGGTCTCCTCTTGGGAAGCGCTGGTAGTATCTTGACGTGTAAAAGTGCCCGAGCGGCCTACTTACTAAATAAATTTCTTTTATCTTTTTATCTTATCTTTATCAATATTTGGTACGGAACCGGCAGGCTAAATACGAGAATCTGACGCGGAAGCGTTGTTTAATATTTTGTGTTGGATACTAGGAGAATATAAACCAGATGTGGTGTCTGGTACAAAATGAAAGTAAAACAAAGGGTAGTATGACGTAGCGGGTAAACTGCAAGCGTTGTGCGCATGTCTTATTTGCGATGCTCGTGGTGCAAACGTGGAAAGATTGTTCAGTATTTCATTTCGCATACGAGGAAAAAATCAATCAAATGTGGTATAAAATTGAAAGTTCATGTTGTACAAATAGTATTTATGAAATATGCTACAAGCAAATCAACTAACAGCTAATAGCAATTAAAATTATCAGAATACTTCGGGTTATATGAAACGGATTATAGTAAAGATAGCCGCCTCAAAACTATAAATAATAGTTTTATACTACACTTGTTAAATTAGTGTATAAATTACACTACCTTAATAAAAAGCCTGAAAGCCATTCCTTACATCTTCTCAAAAGTCTAGGTAGTTGTTATTGAATGGAATATCCTTACTGCACTGTTTTAAAACTGCAATGTCGTATGAAAATCCAGTGTTACACCGAAAAACAATACCCTTCTTCTTGACTAATTGGGTAACAATTTTATAGTTATTAATAAATGCAAATAAATAAATAAATAAATAGTTTTCAATATTTGGCCATCGATGTACAATATGTAAAATGAAATATGTGGAACGCGGAAGGGTTGTTTAATATTTTGTTCCAGATACTGGGAGAATATAAACCAAATGTGGTGCCCGATTGAAATTGAAAGTAACAAAACACCGCAAGCATATTGCGCATGTCCGGCCCATGGAGCCATATCGCCGACGTGGAAAGGTTGTTTAATATTTTTCATCTCTCCTGTTCGGAAAGTTTAATTTGAATGGGTGGATAGCCGGGTGGAAAATTGCGTTTTCATCTCTAGGGTGGAAAGTAATTTTTTTTTAATAGTTACGATTGGCCATGGAGTCTAAGATAATTGAGCTACGTCATATTATTAAAATAAAAGATTTTCATATATCTAAACTCGGCTATACGTTAAACGATGTATTTATTACGGCCTATAGGTTCATATGAAAATCATTTTAAGACAGGTCTATTTTTTTCGCAATTACAGAAAATCAACATTTAAAATTATTCCTCTATTCTGCTGCCCGCCATAATGCCGTGATAGCATAGCATGACACTTTTTCTTTCACGTTTCGGCATGGCCATCTAAAAAATACACTACTGCCAACATTAGAAAAGTTTAATCGAGTTGGTCACAACCAAGGAGCTTATTATACAACAAGGAGGTTGAACACCGAACATCCGTTCGAAACAAGAAATTTGACCTTTATTACGTCACGAATATATTCCATCTCTTTCTTTAGTTAGGGTAAGAATGAGATGGAAGTCATGCTCCTTGGCCGTGACCAACTCGATTTAACTTTTCTAATGTTGGCAGCATGTGTATTTTAACTTTTTTATGAATCTAGAAAAAAAAAGTTTTCAATAGATAAAGCGGGAAACGAGATTAAATATATTTAGGTATACCGTGTCTTTTTTTCCTCACAGTCGAAATGAAAAGTAGAGTGTCTAACTCGGGTGAAATTACCTATTTCCCCTCGAACTATTGGCGCTCTCACTTCGTTCGAGCGCCAGAAATATCTCGGGTGAAATGGGTCACTTTCAACCCTTGGTTATCAATCTACTATTGTTCTGGATACTAGGAGATGATAAATTAAAGGTAAAAGTTATATTACCAGTAGTGCAAAGGTCTTTCGGATTCGGTAAAGTCGGTAAGACAAGCATAAGAGCGCATGCAATGGAGTGAAAGAGAAATATAAACCAGATAGTTGTTTTATATGCTATCGCACCGTATGTGGTGTGGAAAGAATTCACGCAATTCATATAGCTTTTGGCGCAAACGTGGATAAATTAATAATTTCTCTACCATACTATTTACAAATAGATATCAACAAGAACAAAATACAAAAGTTTAAAATTAAGCATGTCTACAAACATGAAGATGTCATAAGTATTTTCGTGCTGCGGCCGCGTCTGCTCATGAATATGGACTCCCGAAGAGCCCGAATGATCTCCTTATATGTCTAAGTCTTACTGAATTTTCATGAAGATAGATACCTGGTAACTTATTATTTTAAAAACTTTGTAAAACGTAAATATTCACGCCAACTTTTAAACACTGACGATGTTCATCAACGTATACTGCCAGAGCATGAGAAATGTGGAACGCGGAAGCGTTGTTTAATATTTTGTTCTGGATACTAGGAGAACATAAGCCAAATGTGGTGCCTGATTAAAGTGAAAGTATACAGGGGTTATGACGTAGCATGCCGAGGTTGGAAGAGGTGCGCATGTTCTTTTCAAGAGGTACACAAACGAGTAGGGTTGTTTAATATTTCGTTTAGGATACTAGGAGAAAATAAATCAAATGATGTGCCCGATTAAAAGTGATTATTATAATATGAGGACAGTATGCTATGTAATAAAAAAGCCTGCAAACACTTCACGGAAATAATGGCATTGTCGTTTATTTATTGTTAATACATCTTTTATTTTACTGTATTACTGAAAGCTGACTGACGGTATAGAGGGTCGTTTTGAATTTATTTTTTATGTTTACTGTAACACTAAGCAGAAACTTGTTTATTAATTTGTAATGCTGCATAAGAACTCCTAATAAATAAAATAAAACTCGTAAGCTGTCATCTCAGTCATAGAGTAAACTGTCAGTCAGATCATGAGAAATCTGAAACGTGGAAGGGTTGTTTAATAATTGGTTCCGGATACTAGGAGATCATAAATCAAATGTGGTTTAGGGTAGTATGACGTATGCTAAGACTGCAAGCGTAGTGCGCATGTCCAAAGGTGTTATTCTGTTTAAAACGGCTTACTATCTGTCGATGGGTCAATCGAGTGAGCTTATACGACCGAGCTTCAAGCGACCTAATTGAGAATGCATGCCCTAAAATATTGTGAATTACCTCTGATGGATCCACTTTAACACACTGGTTTTTATTCGTCCGTCGAATTTAAAGTTAGTTGCGTTTAGCATGGCAGTCGACAAGCTCATGGCTAAACGCGAATTGTTTAATATTTTGTTCTGGATACTAGGGGAAAATAAATCAAATGTTTTGTCCGATTGAAAGCCGAAGTCAAACAAGGGAAGTAAGACGTATAGTGCCACGCAAGCAGCATACCCAGTTAGTACCCATACGTACGAAGCTCATAGCGTAAGGGTGATTCTTCGAGGTCGTGATTTTTGTGTTATTCCTCTGTCGTATTTTTTTTGCTTATTTGAGTAATAATCTTATTCTCCCATTAAAGTAGATTTATTTAGAAACATAAATATGGTTTTGGCACTCATTTTTATGAACTCGTTAAGAAAATAATTAACTTTTAAATTTTTGTGTCCAGAGGAATAAGAAGTTGACGACAGAGGAGTATGAATAGGTTTAAAGTATTAAAAATTATGTGTTTTTCTCGGTATTTAAATTACTTAAAAATAAAACAATGTGCAATTATTCATTGTTGTTTTAATCAATTCAATAAATCACAATATTCTTATAATCAGCCTTATTTATTAAAATATATATGAATTTATATAAAAAATGAAAGTACACAAGTCCGCATGGTACGTGTCTGTGTATGTATTCTTAAAACAAATAAAAATTAAACTATTTCAACAAAAAAGTTCAAATTTGTATTATTTATAAAAAAAAGAAACAAATATTTCTTAGCATATTTTTGTACTTATTGTTAATTTTAATGTTTTTTTTATTTTATTTAATGATACCCATTTATAATCAGCCTTAATAAGAATACAAACTGCACAAGGTTTCATAATCCGAGTCAGTCGGTAAGTTTCCAAAACTTAAAAAACATAAAAATAAAGAAAAATGTTGTTCTAGGAGCCATTAAAATATTAACAATAGGAACAATAACCTTTTTGGTTTCAATCACAACATTATTATAATCATGGCACTTATAATAAGACTTTGATTAAATAATCATTTAAAACTACCACTACTTTTTTGCTTAGTGTTCATTTTAATGAAATATTTTAATTTAAGCATACCCGTATACATATATCTAAGCCAATAAAAAATAATGGTCACAGTCCGACTGATAGTTTCGGGGAAATGTTCGAAAAAACACATAGGTACATACAAATTTACAAATAAACACACAAACATACACCTATATATTTTTGTATATTTGTTTGGAAGCCCTAATAAATTATCATATGTGAATAAATTGTAATTTCAATAATATTACATACCTAAATACGTATTGGATTGATAACATATTTTTTCAAGCAGGCTAAAACGACTGCATGAGTCCCTAATTAGTTACCTTCTGACGCTCCTCTTGCTCTGACGCTTCTCCTAATTAGCTATCTTTGACGAAATATATAAATTAATAACAACATCGAAAGTGAAATGAAACTATGAAAACTGACTATTTTCTTATTCCACTGTCTATAACTCCAAAGCAATAAGGGACAAAGGAGTAAGAAAAAATTGAAAACAAGGTGATGGTTCATAATACAAACATAATGGAAGGCTACCGTTAATGCTACGGTAAGATAGCACGTAAAGCAGTTAATCCAGCACAACTTATTTTTTTTAAATATTACACACGCGTTAAAAAAACTAACAGAGTAATAAGAATGTTACGTGAAACTAATCTTCTTTGTATGTGGTCACTCAAAATATTGATAAAGTTGACTAAATTTAAGTTATTATCATATGTTTTCAAAAAAATAGAGAACGGACACGACAGTGTAGTAAGAATAATGGGATTTTTATTTTTTTTGTAAATGTTTAGTATCAGTTACACAAAAATCGACCGATGTCCCAGTTAAACATGAATATCAAGAACCTCTGAAAAAAAAAACAAGCTTCTAAACTTAGAGTTAATTGAACTAAGCCCCCGGACGTCCAAAATTAGGGCCCCGAAGAATCACCCGTAAACGAAGGAGGGTGGTTAAATATTTTGTTTAGAATACTAGGCGAGCAGAAACCAAACTTGCTGTATGAAATAAATTAAAATGGTTACCTAGTAAATATAATATGCTACACCAAGAACGCAAGCAGATCTGAAAGCTAATGACGCAAGCGTTAAAGGATTATTAAATATTTTTACGATAGCACTCTTTGCTGTCATGCCGCTAAAGACATGCCTAAACTGTCAGTTTTCTATGGCTTGACGCCTTGACGTTTACTTTGATGGACATCTCTGTTTCTTTTTTTTATATCATGAAGAAGCAAACGAGTACACAGCCCACCTGATAGTTAGTGAGCTCTGAGACCCATAGAGATTTCTCAAAACTGTTCCAAAGCGCGTTGCCAACCCCGAGGACTAAGATGGAATGCCTCTGCTAAGTATTTTACTGCTTGGCTGTAGGTTAAAGGACATGATAGTAGGGTAGCAATTCGAACGGACATTGCACAGAATCCTTCCATCACTAAGTTTTTTAATGCAGCACCCCGCGTCATCGTACAACATTTTTTTGTATTGTAAAGCAAGTGAGGTCTATCAGTAACAAATCAGGGCTTGGGAGTCAGGCAAAAGTATTCAGACAGCCTTTTCTTTGATAATCTGGTCTAAGGGCCGTATTAATAAACTCATCTTGACTTTGAGGCCCGTCACAAGATACGTCAAACTAAACGCCAAACCATAGAACACTGTAATTTTTGACGCATCTCAAGACTAGCATTAAAGTTGAGATCAGTTTATTAATGCAGGCATAAGTGACAAGAAAAATACCGTTCAAGCCTTTTTAGATTGAAAAGTAATATTGATTTGTAAATTCAGGATTTAATGCGTCAAATTCACTGTACGTATTGCCACCAAGATGGCCACAGTTCTTCAAAACTATAAACAGAGTCGTCGATGTACACTGGATCTGGAAATACGAACGCGAAAGAAATATTTAATATTTTGTTTCAGGTACTAGGAGAAAATAAACCTTTTTACCCCGCAGTTAGTTTGAATGAAAGTGATAGTAAATATAGCACACACATGGGTAGTGTCATGGTAGTGTGCGTGCGAATACTGCAAAGCATGGCGCGCAGGACCAGTTTGAGAACCACATGACCCAATCGTGGGAGGATTGTTTTATATTTCTACCAGAGGACTAGGGGATGATAAATCAGATGTAGTTACCAATTAAATGTCAAACCTGTGCAACAGGTTACCTAGTGCGCAGGTCTGGTTTTCATTAGTCGATGCGGAAGGTTGTTTAATATTTCTTCCTGGGGACTAGGGAATGATAAATCATATGTTGTTCATGGATGAAAATATAAAATGAAACCTAGGTTGTGCATTGGAGGGTCCACAGTGCGCATGTCTGTCTGGGCCTCGTGGATAGATTGTTTAATATTTCTTCGTAGACACTAGGAGGTCATAAAATGTAAAGTACTTTGTTATTTCAGTTTTAAAGAGCACATTAAATATAGAAACAGTAGTTAGAATGGTAATATAAGACGGCTTTACAGCCCCACGTTGGGCGCCATTTTGTTAATGCTTATAAGGAAGGATTTAATTAGTATTTTGTTTTGTAAGGTATTTTTCCACATTTAAAGTTCACAACGAATAACCGGAATGCGTTGGCATTTTTCTAAGTGTGAAATATGTCACAATAATGTAAATTGATTTCTTGACCACTTTGGACCATGTCAAAGTGATGTAGTCAATCAAACCGTTAGAGACTTCTTATGATTTTATTAAGTGTTACTTTGACACGGTTCAAAGTGGTCTAGGAATCAATTTCTTCGATTGTGCATACTTTCTTGTAAGGTGGTCCGGTCCGTACTCGTAGAGTACAATATGCTTATTGTTGCCGCCTTCGTCTTCTAGTACATTTTTATTCTCAGGGGACCATCTCACTAGACAAATTGACCTAGTTTACTTTTTGGGAGAAGCCTAGGTCATACAGTCGAGGTCATAAATATGTGTACACTTTAGTACCTTGTCAGTTTACTTAATCGCTGTGACAATTCGTATATGGAAGTTTAAACATGACATTAAATGGACAAGGTACTCAAGTGTACACACAATATTTTTATGAACTCGACTGTACCTACTATGGGTTATATGTATACAACGATAAATATCCAACAAAATTATTCGAGCTCATCACACAAATATTTGCTTTTTCTGGGAATCAAATCACTACTAACTAGGCAATCCGCATTGTCAGACCACCACGCATCTGAAATCCACGGCGGACGGCGGTAAATACTTTCCTTCAGATAAACCACTAGTTTGCCTGCTCTAGCATTTAAATATCAAATCGAGCTAGTTACATTCAGAACTGGCGACACACTTGCTTTATTTAATTATAAGTTGGTAGCATTGAACGTATCAAAACTTTCAACGTCATAGTACGTAACAGTGGAACACTTCCTCACTTATGCACCCCTGGGAGTGCCTAACCGTGTCAAACTACGTGGTCCACTTTTACTACAATTTGTTATCCAACTAAGTCAGGACGTAATTTACTTTAGGATTTGATACAATTTATGGGCACAGTTTGTTTTTGTTGTTAGTTTATTTTCTACGCATCTTGTTCAAAACTATACTGAGTACCTATTTGTTTCGAATGTTTCCGACCTAGTTGTAAGAATGTAGCTAGATTTGTGAAGTTTTAGTTTTATTTTTTAATGTTACTTCTTAGACCTGATCAGCAATAATGAAATAAGTTAAAGTCAATTTTAAAAATCATCTAGTCTGCTCAAAATGGTATAACCCGGAGAATATGGGGGAATAGTTTGCCTTGTACTGGGACCAAATGCCTAGACTTTATAATAATAATAATCTGCAACAACTTCTGACTATGGCAATTTTGCAAAGTTAGCGATTTTCGAAATCGAAAAAATGAACCGGATTGACATTAGCTGATGACAGATCGCTACGACCGTTTATGTCAACTCCATACATTTCGTTGATAGAAAACAGAAACGCGCAACGTTTGCATTTTGCACGTTAATAAATTGACTTTTTATTCAATGTTTTTGTACCTACCTACTTTTTCTTTATGACCAAACCCGAGTGTTCAAAAGCCAACTAAATATTGTTAACCAGTTGACAAAGAAGGTACTCAGCCGTCGTTGAAAGCTTTTGCACTCGAGTACCACCTGTATTTAGCCTGTATAGTGACAGAATAGATTGGTCCTGTCAACCGTACTCATGAAATCCTTCTTACAATCATCAGGTACCAAGTCCAGTCACGTGTAATGCCACGTTATAACAAAACTATAATATAATGCATTATTCGACAGGGCTATGGTTCCATGCATCTTGGATTGTGAGATCGTTCGCGCTATCGAGAATACTTCCTTGTAAATCTAAAGTCTAAATGCGATAGTTTGTGTGACGGCTGGACTGTTTAAAGTTCCCGAAGGAATATCGATAATCGAAATCTACGAGGACGAAATCGCGGGCATAAGCTAGTGTATAATAAAATGATGTACCTAAGGTATTAGACGGTCGCGTCTTCAGCGTTTATGTCACACTAGCTTCTGCTAGTGAACGCGAACACTACTGCTTGACAGTAGGAAGCTTTTAAGGAATGTGAAGCTAAAACTTTCCATACAAAATGCGTTAAAATATGTCTCCCCTTCAACCTAGTTCAATTTTTTCAATTTTTGAATATCTTTCCGATGGTAGGACCTTGTGCAGGGTCCGTCCGGATCGCTACCACCATCTTATCCATTAAGCTACCGCCAAACAGCAGTGTTCGCATTGTTGTGTTCCGGTTTGGGGATAAGACAGCCGGTGTAATGACTAGCATAGAGACATTCCATCTTAGTCCTCAGGATTGGCAACGCATTTGCAGTCTTAGGGTCACAGTCACAGCTTCCACTTACCATCAGGTGGCCTGTATGCTCGTTTGCGTTCCCTAAGCCAAAAAAAAAAGATTTGAAAAACTTTGTCTATACGTTTTCATTTTCAAAAAATATATTTTTCATTGAGATTTGTTAGCTGGCCGTCCAATACGCATTTGGTCCAATACGCAGTTCGTCCATTATGCAGTTCGTCAGATGTCGTTAACGTAGTTCGTCCATATCGCTATTCGTCCATATCGCTATTCGTCCATGTCGCTATTCGTCCATATCGCTATTCGTCCATATCGCTATTCGTCCATGTCGCTATTCGTCCATATCGCTATTTGTCCATGTCGCTATTTGTCCATGTCGCTATTCGTCCATATCGCTATTCGTCCATCTTAAATTTAAGTTCCCGGTTTTTGATAGAGCCCAAGTTTAATATGGATTAATTTATATGTATTAATTTAATTTAGTATGGATTAAAACGGAAAAAATATTGATAAGTATAAAAAATTATTGGTACTTAAAGAATCATAATTGTAATTAAATCGCCATTCCAATCTAATCCAATTAAATTGAAAATAAACTGTCACACGCCGCAGTAAAACAATATATCAGTCACCTTGTCATCTACTATTATGTATGTAAGTGGCCAGTATTAATGTCTTATCTATGAAGAAGGTTTTAATCTCCACAACAACTTCCTACTCGTATACTGGTTTAAACAAACGCTTTGGGCTTATAACTACTAAACTGCATTTTACTTCTTTATCAATATACCTAGATCTCAAAACTTCTTAGTCTCAAAATGCCTAAATTGCAGAATACCTATTTTTTTTTCTTAAAGCATCGGAATCTTAATATGGCCAAATTTCAAAATAGCTTAAGCTCATAATGCCTAAACTGCAAAACAACACATGCTTAAAACAACCAAACCTCAAAATACTTACCTAAATTTGTATTACACGGAGATTGTCAATTTTTACATAAGATGCGTTGCGTTTTGTGCATTTTGCTCCGAAGGGAGAGAGCGGGGGCACTTTGAACAGGAACTAAACTAAAGTCAATATCAATATCAAATCATTCTTCAAATAACCACTCGTGAAAAAAATTTAGGCATTCTGCCACTTAGGTGTTTTGAGTTTGAGTTATTTTGATATTTTGTCATTTCTGTCATTCGGTATTTGAAGGATTGTGCATTTCAATCTGGTGTTTGGAGAATATGACCTTTTGGATCAGTTATAATGAATTTCGTTCATTTTAAGAATGAGACAATATGACATTTAGGTATTATGAGCCCATGGTATTTTGAAAATTAGGGGTATTAGTGAATAAGGTACGTATTATGTGGTTTAGTGGTTTTAAGCCCAAAGCCTGAAATTCGTGATCTTAGTACCGCCGGGGTTATGAACACGTAGCTACGGGTCGGCGTGTTTCATGGATACCCAGAGCCCGAGTTTTTAAACAAAGCATATTATTTGCTGGCATAAATATTATGTTCACACTTTTAGATCTTACTTCATGGTAAATAAGGTGCAAAAAATATAAACGTGCGAAAATAATCAGGTTGAATAATTCGTGTTGTTTTCATGAACAAGCGAAGTCGCGTAAAGGTTCTGAGACCTCGAGCTGGACTGGAAGATGCATCGTGGATATAATTTTTACTAGTATACAGTACAGTACCTACATCAGACAGACCGACAGACAGACAGACATTTTTAGAGCATGGTGTGTTGGACCAAATGCGTGTTCGACTTACTGCGTATTGGACAAACTGCGTGTTGGACATACTGCGTATTGGACAAACTGCGTGTTGGACGAAAAGCGTGTTGGACGAAAAGCGTGTTGGTCAAAAAGTGTGTTTGACTTACTGCGTATTGGACAAACTGCGTATTGGACAATCTGCGTGTTGGACGAAAAGCGTGTTGGACGAAATGAGGATTTGAATTCTATTTGGACGAACTGCATATTGGACGGCCAGCTAACAAATCTATTATGCAATTTTACGGGCGCTTCACAACCCTCTAACTTTGTACTAAAAATCTTAAAGTTACATAGAAGTATAATATTATTCTTAACAAAGCAAAGTTTAAGATTGAATAGAAAAGTAAGCATGTAACAATTTGAAGTAACAACCTATTTCCCAAAGAAATACAATAGAAACGCGTAATGGTCGTGAAGTTTGGCGGAAATTGTGCAGTATAATCAAAGATTTAGGGCAGAGTCACAATATACGAGTAAACAGTAGAGTAGCAATTTTTTTTATGGTATGAAAAAGGCAACGGAGCACGTATACGCGCTTTGGGGCTTTTTTATAATCGTTAAGCATATAAAATCTGATTTGGGTAAAATAGTAAGTATGTCTTTTTTTTTACATATTTTAAATCACCTGTTTCTTAGAGGGCCACTTCTTTCCACCTACTAAGATCCTGACAAATCGGTATCAGGTACTTAAGATTCGGGCCTTTTCCAAATTCATGTAATATTTTTTTTTTTTATTTTTTTACGAATTGTTTAAAAACTATTTTTCAACTACCAAATTTTCTAGTACCATAGCCTTGGTGGGCTTAAAAAGTCTTTTAATCCTGAATACAAATAATTGGGAACGATTGGTTTTTTTTACCAGACTGGCGTTTTTCTCGCAATGTGCATATTTTTCCAAAAATAAATGAATTTAGTGAAAAAATTCTTAATGCGGTTTGCATCAATAACCCACAGAAATTACTCTGAACTTTATTTTTAAATCATAGAATCATAGAATAATTTATTCCTTGATTAATAAATAGAGATTGAAGAGAAAAGTTTTTATTTATAACAAATTCTAGTTTATGTCAATTGGTGTTTATGTCTCCTAATATTTATTATAAAACTCACATTTATTAAAGCGAAGTGAAGCGAGGGCGTGTCGCTAGTTTATTTATAATTATCAAATATTACACGTATGTTTTTGTCAGTTTATAATAAGTCGCTTTGGCTACTGTTTACTATTTATTCTATGCTAGAGGTTACTGGCTTCCCATTGCGTTATAAACCTGAATCTTTATCGTGCTATTTAGATTTAGGGCCGAGCAGTTTGAGGGCAACTTGGATTGTCTCAAGTAAATCCCTGATTGTGATTATTCCGCCCCAGAAACCTGAGGAGATATGGGTATGGAGAGAAGTTAAGTTTCGTCTAGATTATCTATTCTTGTAGCTTAGAACTTGTCTTGACATGTTACCGCGTGTCTAGATAGCCTATTCCAGACTTCCCCCGTGTGGTTGCCGGGTTAGAACAGTGCCACTCCGTGTCTTCCCGTGGATGTCGTAAGAGGCGACTAAGGGAATAAAGGCTTGTAGTACCGTTAGGCGATGGGCTTTCAACCTGCCACTAATATAGTGGTAAACATCTAAGCCTATTTGTGCAAAATGAGTTGTTGGTAATTCTTTGGCTCTGCCTACCCCACTCTGGGAATGAAGGCGTACGTTTATGTATTCCAGAGTTCATTTCATGTGATTAAGGTAAGAGCAAACTTTGCTATTTTTTTGCTAAAACTATGATATTTTCGGAATTATTATGTTTAGTAGACATAATTTTTATGGCAAATACGAATAGAAGGCACACAATCGAGTACTCAGTAGGGTGCCCAACGCGGTGTGATTTGAAAGTTACTATATCTGGAATACGTATTCAAAAACCGATGTATTGGGATTGGGAAATTAGATATTAAATATTAAATATTTTCATGCAATTTCATATGAATAAGTTCAAAATTAAAAATGCACCAAATATAGGGCGTTTTGTTAATAAAATAAAGGTAAAACTAGTATCAGACGTATATTATACTATTGACTTTCTCAACGTCTAAACTGACTAGTTACTGGTTCGCTGCCCAAACAATTGATTTCATATAGTGTAGAATTATTGTGTTATAAAAAAAAACTCATACTCATTTTAGTACTTTAATCCTAAAATAATATTAAAAATGCCTTGGCTTTTTATATAATGGTCCACCCTACTTTTAACTCTATTTTTTTAATAATTATTTATATAAAAATGCTAAATTGTATGGTAGTAGCATTCCGGAAGGACCATGTATGTACCAGCTCCTAACAACTACGATATAACGAATAAACCACGATACCTCCTACCGGGATATCTTAAATATTAATTATGATACAATTTTAATAAAGTACCATTTAAAGGTTAAGTTTAATCAACCTCCGAAAGATCCATTGCTGGACAAGGGCGTTCCCCAAGGGTTTCCACGACGATCCATCCATCGGTTTCTAAATGGCTGAGATACGCGTCATACTCGCGAACGGGTGCTGTCTGTGGGGTCCGGTCTGTCCACGCTTGCAAGGATCTGTTTTCCAATTACTTATTTCGATTATCGTTCCTGACGTAGAGACCTCGTCATGTTGTTTTCCTAGTCACTATTTTTAATTTAATGATATTGAGCTTACATTTGTGATTATTATATTGTAATGTTACTTTTAAGTATTATTGTATTTTATTATGGGAAAAAATGACTTTCTGCTGGAGTTTCTTGCGGCGCTTCTTCTCCGCAATGATGCTCTTGTCCGAAGCGCTGTTAGATTCACTCTATATTACCGGCGTGTGTAAGAGGTCTCATGTGGCCAATTAACTGAAGAAATATTTTGAAATTTGCATTTACAAATTAGAAATTTTCACTTGATTGTGCTGTCGGTCCACCTTAAGGTACCGTAGGCAGTACGCTTTCTGGTGTAAATAAAAACGAGTATTTTGAAAATTTAACTGTGTACATTTTTATTGTGATTGTGAATGGGATGAAGTTTTGTAAATGAGTCTTTTGGGGTCGAAACTTAAGGACAGTGGTGACATGGCACAAAGTATTTTTAAAGATCTCCCGAATCGACCGGTCGACGCAACTTGTGATCAAAGCTAAGATTAAAGCATTGATGATGATGATGATGATTCATTTTGTCAATAATGCTGCCAGCAGGGCTACTGGTAGGGGTTTGCTAGATTAGTGCAGTTTGAAGTGAGATTGTAAGTTGCTTCATTTGTTTTCGCTGTTTATTTTCAAGGTGTACATAATTAATGAATTTAAATATGTATAATAAATAATACGTGCAATAATATGTGTAATTATAATACTACACTTGCACTTTTATTTTTGCAACGTGTTTTCCAGAACCAATTTTAATTTAATACATTTGGAAGAAATTAATTAAAGCACCGGTATATTTATTAGTACCAATTACCTCTACGTGGTTAGCGAGCAAATTAATTGGAACAAAATTACTCTCATTTCGTCAATTTTACCAGCGATCATAAGTACTAATTTCACCACTTAAAAGACGATTAGAGATTTAACAGCTGTCAAAATGTATGAACTAACAGTCGATTAACATTGATTAAAATTAACATCTTTTGGTGCAATCGGTTCTAAATCTCTACCTCAATGGCCATAACGCTAAGTTTGCGATTTTCGAAAAACGACAAATTTTATAGTATGACGTAAGCTGATGGCAGATCGCGTCAATCACCTATGTCAACTCCATAGATTCCGAGTCGATAGAAAATAGAAACGCTAGCAGCGATTGCATCTTAGCCACAGTCCGTAACTCCTAAAGCCTACAAAGTTCCAAGCAGTCTTCTGGATAGTCAATAAGCATTGATTGTATATATTATACTGCCGAAGTAAAAAGGCAGTATATGCGTACAGAATAGAATGGAAAAAAAATATTTAACGCACTCAGAAGATGAACAATAGAAAACACAATACGCTGACAGGATGCGATGTACTACAGTGACCGGTGCTGATTTTAAGAGTGTTAGTAAACAAACATATTTTAAACTGAAAACAGGCGATTGGTACGAAATATGAAGTACGCGATAAAAAGAAATGAAAACACACTTAAAACGACCACCAATTAACACAAGCGTTTCCTGTTGGATCATTGCAAGTGATGGGTAATTTCATTCCACGGAGTTCATACTTTCATTTTAATGTTACAGCCTTATTCTATTTTTTTTTAAATAACGGTTTCTAACGTCAGCTAATCTATAGACCGTTAATGCCAAATGGAATGATGGTGATGGACCGGAATAGTGTTCGCGAGAATGCGTATAACCGCACCAATATCATATGCGCAATGATACATTTAACTTTGAAACAAATTAGACCTCGTGACAAACTTAACTATGACGTTGGAAAACTGTTATCCCCATACATAGGTCGCGGTCAGTTTACCAACAGCGCAAATAAGTATACGGTAGGTATAAAAATTACTTAGTCGTGATAGTTTTCCTATAAAATTCATTATAGATACATAATGAATTTTATAGGTATGTATGTAAACTCTTTATTGAACAAACAGAAAAAAACAAACTTAAAAAAGAAACAGAAACACAAAAGGTACGTACAAAGGCGAACTTATCCCTTATAAACACCTATGACACCTATACGTTACGTTACTTATAAGTTATCCCTCATTATATGCGCTTTCATTGAAGATATTTTTCAGATTTTTATTATTTGTTGTTTTGGCTGTAGGGGGGGGGGGGGGACTTCTGACTTTAACAAAAATTACCGCTTTAAAGCTTAATATTCCATAAACGGATCCCTTAATCTTTTTTGTCACAAACCCGCAATATTTTTGAAAGACGTATCCAACGACACCATCCTCAAGTTACGATTAGGGGAAATACAGTAAAAAATATATATTTCAATATTTTATTTTACCACTTTGTTGGCGTGACTTATATGTATATTCATGTCAAATTACAGCTTTCTAGTACTAAGGGTCTCTGAACTAGGCGGACGGACGGACATGGCGAAACTAGTTCCTAGTTTGACTACGGAACCCTAAAATCTGGGTCCCGCTTGAGACTAAGCAACACCTACAAATATATTTAAGATCTAGAAGACTAATGTAACAGTTCGTAAATCCCCTCGAGTCCACGCGTGAACTAGGGCTCTAAATTAGAAACGTCGTTACACGTTTCAGGGCTTGTCCTGCAGAAAACAGCTTCGCGGAAACCCCACGCAAATGTGTACATTGCTTCACATCAGACGATACTGGATTAATAATACTCTCTGCTAAAGCAGTACAATTGAGAGCTGGGGTAGGCATGAGGTGCGGGGGTGAGAAACGAGAACCCTCATCAGAGTTTGGAGTATTTATACCACGGTAAGACGAAAGAGAGCTGTGGAGTCGACATTAACATTAAAATTCAACTCTTACTCATACTCATTCGTTTATTAATTGCAAGTTCACAATCGTTAGTTTTAACTTTTCCTTTTAATAGGTATAGGAAACGTACGAACGCGTCTTGCTATTTCAGTCGGTCACAGTACAAAAAGTACTGAGGTTGACTGAAGTAGCAGGAGACGCTCGTACGTTTCCGTGAAAATACGAAGGAAAGCAATTATGCACGTTATATTACATTTCTCGCAGTTTAAATTTGTAAATATTATAATTTATAAATAAAGATAAAAAGATAAAAGAAATTTATTCAGTAAGTAGCTAGACAAATTGCTTAAATCTAACGTAAACGATTTTCGTAAACTGACTAAATGTATGGAATTGACAGGCGCGAACGCCGAATGCATCTGTCTAGGGCCTTATATACAATTTTAAAATAGGTTAACATGACATCGAATTTTGTTTAAAGATAAAGATTAAGATAAAGAGGCATTTATTCGCAAAGATACAAAACAACATTACATAGATACAAAAAGAACAAGACACAGTGATACAATTGCGAAACGGTCCCAACTCAGCATTCGCTAGCCGTAAAGCCAGCACTGGTCTTCCGTTGGAAGCGCTTGGTGAAGAGACGGAAAGTGACACACTTAACAAAAAACAACATTAAAAGAAAAACATCAAGGATCACAAACAATAATTTCTTCGAGATTATCTCGAACGACAATAAAATTAACCCTAAAAAACATATCCTTAAAAAAAATACAACAGAAATTATAGACTAATCTAATCCTAGATCAATTGATGGTACCGTGACACCGTGGAAACAAAGAGCTACCGAGTACTTTGATATCGTTAAGTCAATTGGCTATCGATTGACCACATATTTCGAGAACCACCTACAGCCACAAATAATGTCAAGGCTACGGGGTGCGACATAATTGAAGATTAACGAGCTTATTTATTGATCGCATAATTAAGATGTCACATGCTTTATCTACAGTTCGTTGGTGATACTGATAAGTCACGTAACTTCGAGGACCAAATTCGATAGGGAATATCGATGACGTTTTTTCAAAGCGTCAATAAAGGCTAATTCATGTAACGAATAGTTAAGAAAAAACATTATTTTAAAAGCTGTAAAAGTAGCCCAGATATAAGTTGTTCCAATCTCTTTCCAGCAAAACAGAAGTCTATATGGCCGAGCAATTACATGACGTCACGCCCTTTTTTAAAATATGAAAGTGTTGCTTTATAGTGTTTTTTTTTAAAGTGCAACTTTGCTACCCTCAAAAAAAGAGGACATTTATAAGTGCAATGTGTGTTTTTGTGTGTCTGTATATGGCATTGTTCTTCCTAACGGATAGATCGATTTCGAAACGGATAGAGAGATATGAGCTTGGAAATGAGGAGATTTTATCTATTAATAAAAAAATACATTATGCATCAGAGTGTTTTGAAATGGAAGGTAAAATGACAGTCCGACTGAAGTCAGCTTTAGGTTAAAAAATTGTGGAACGCCGACTTCTAATTGACTGACCATTACCTACCACTATAAAAGAAGTTATTTAATGTCTTTTGTCGGTGTCGGAAAGACTTATTTTGGCGGCGGGTGATCCCAGAGCGGGCTTGTTTTTCGCGCAGCGGCTCACTCTGGCTGTGCAAAGGGGGGACGTGGCTAGCATTTTAGGGTATTTTATTCATAGTTAGTTTTTTTAAGACGTGTTGTAATTTTGTACAAGTCACAAAAAAAATTATTAAAAAAAAAAATTTGGTGAATTTTAAATTTGGGAAATAATACTTTAGACCAAAAATAGGCTGCCAATGTACAGAAATACTAGTGACCTGCCCTGGCTTCGCTTCATTTTATTTTACTTCCTATAAATCAGAATTAATTGTACATAAAAACCTTTGTCTTGGAACGTTCCATGTGGTTAAAATCGCATTAAAATTCCTTTAGAAGGCTTTTTTTACATTTATTTTATTACACACTTCTTGGCGATCATTAATGTCGTTACATATTCCTATATCTCAATTAATAAGAAACTATAGGACATTTTAAGGTTACTGCAAGTTACACCGCTGGGAAAAAATAGTCTTATATTTCACCAATATAAATGTGCTCCGTCATAGCCATTTAGCTGTCTAAATCGAGATATCTTGTCGCCGTCCTTATAGAAGGCGATGGATGAGACAGTACGTACCGTCTCGGCCATCGTCTGATTCACTATCAGTTCCACTTCATCAAATAATACTTTATGAATGCAAATGCTAGATTTGCCACTGAAAATCTTAAATTGCTATATGCATGCCTTTAATATTTGAGGAGTTCCCTAAACTCCTTACGGATCCCCTCATTGCATCAATGTTTCAATTTGGTAAAAATGGGAGCACCTCGGGAGTATCTATCAAGCAAAGATAATTTTTAAAATCGGTCCATAATTGACGGAGAAATCGTAAATATATAATCGAATACGTAATCTAAACAAAAGCATGGTATCAGTTTCCAGTGAACCACTCATCCTGGTGACACTTGGGATTAATTTAATTTTCTATCGCAGACAAACAATGGGTTTTTATAACGCATTCATTTTTATGTTAATTGATTACCTCCCTATTCAAATACGGGAAACCCTAATGAAAATGGTGGGAATTTTATGCAATACGTGTTTCCTGAGATCAATCCTACTACTATTATAAAGGCGAAAGTTTGTAAGTATGGATGTATGGATGTATGGATGTTTGTTACTCTTTCACGTAAAAACTACTGAATGGATTTGAATGAAACTTTACCACAATATAGCTTATACATCAGAATAACATATAGGCTATAGCTTATACATCAGAATAACACATAGGCTACAATTTTTGAGGTTTCTAATGTGAAGTCGTAAAAAACACATTTTTTGCGCTTACATTGCAAACGCTGACTGAATCCTACAAGATCCTACAAGATAGATCAAAACAATGTACTACAGTATTGTACAACTTAAAAAGGTCTCCAAAAAAGTCCGTGATGGTATATGTTTATCTCTTAGGAATAACCCACAATAACCATTTTTTATCCTTTACTTTGTACGAGAAATAATGGCTTTTTACGAAGCGATTTTAAGCAATACAGTATTAATCCTTATCCAATTAAGTATCTTAAATACATTGTGCATTTAATAAAGATCAATATGGCTTTTTACAGCATGTAAATTAAATAAATATTTTCGAAGATATCACAGATTTAAAATGCAGAGTCATAGCAATTTCGGCGATAAATACCGTTTCGGTGATAAATACCGGCAGCGGTGCCAGGGGCGCCGCGCGCAGACGTCGTTGACGGTTGTGTCCGTTTTGCGAATTTTCAAGGTACTAGCGATTTGATAAAAACGTATGGTCGCCTACTTTAAGTAATATAGGCCTAAGGTTAGTTATTGCCAGGTTTCTTTTTGGTTAGGAGTTACACGTACAAAAAGATACTTCATTTTTACGAATTACTTCATTGATAATTCAATTACTATATAGATAGGTTAATTAAATAGGCAAGGATTGCATTAAAGTACAATCATAACAATAACTACCGTACTGTATTTTTTGGAAGTATAGAAACAACACGTACTTAAGAATTATGCCGCGAAAGCGTAAGTCTAATCTTTCCCAAAGCTCTAATAAAGCTCGAACTATGAAAGTAGCTAGACTTAACGAGACGTTTCCACAAGCCGAACTGCGAAGGCTTAAACAAGCAGAGCGTGAAGCAGCTCAAAGAGCTGCTGAGACACCAGAGCAGTCCCAAGATAGACGTCGACAGCATGCTGAGTATCTAGCATCTCAACGGGCTGCAGAGACACCCGAACAGTCTCAAGCTCGACGTCAACAGAACGCTGAATATCTGGCATCTCAACGGACTTCTGAGACACCCGAACAGTCCCAGGATCGACGTCGACAGCATGCTGAGTATCTAGCATCTCAACGGGCTGCGGAGACACCCGAACAGTCTCAAGCTCGACGTCAACAGAACGCTGAATATCTGGCATCTCAACGGGCTTCTGAGACACCCGAACAGTCCCAGGATCGACGTCGACAGCATGCTGAGTATCTAGCATCTCAACGGGCTGCGGAGACACCCGAACAGTCTCAAGCTCGACGTCAACAGAACGCTGAATATCTGGCATCTCAACGGGCTTCTGAGACACCCGAACAGTCTCAAGCTCGGCGTCTTCAGCAAGCGACTTACATAGGGTCCCAAAGAGCTACTGAAACTGTTGAAGCTGCTGAAGCTCGCAGACGCGCTGTTGCTGAAAGGGCACAACAGCGACGATTAATATTTACAAGAAACGCGTGGGGAGTATTCGATAAAGCTGCATTTGAGTACGATGAAACTCTTGATTACGAAAGCCACATGCTTATAAAAATAGAAGCGATGAATAAAGAATGCAGATTTTGCGGTGCTCTTAAATGGAAAGAGGAAGCTGCAGGCATGTAGAGTTCCTAAACTCTTTAGAGTTGTCCGGGGTGCCATCACACAAGTTGGAATTAAAGGTTGGTGTACCCGTTTTGTTAATGCGTAACCTGGATGCGCCAAGATTATGCAACGGTACTCGGTTGCGAGTTACCGAATTAGGAAGGCATATAGTGAAGGCTACAATTTTAACTGGAGAAGCCAAGGGAGACAATGTTCTTATACCGCGCATCCCAATCATACCCAACAACTTGCCATTCAATTTTAAACGCCTGCAGTTCCCATTAAAAGTCGCATTTTCAATGACGATCAACAAATCGCAGGGTCAAACCTTGAAGGTAGCAGGCCTACATTTGGGCACGCCATGTTTTTCTCACGGTCAGCTCTATGTGGCTTGCTCACGTGTTTCCAAAGCGAAGAATCTGCATGTTTATGCTGAAGGAAAAAGATCGTTAAATGTAGTTTATAGGAGCATACTGCAGTAGCTACCTATAGACCTATGATTAGGGCTCTGCAGTGCTTAGTTACCGTATTTCTTACTTATTACTAGACTAGACGGGACGAACCTGAAGTCCACGCGAACGAAGTCGCGGGCAAAAGCTAGTTATTATATAATGATACTAATAAACTGATATGATTATTTTTGTATAACCTGTGAATTTATATGGAAGCGTTTCAAATAATATAATTATAATACTAGGCGGTAGTAAGCCAAAAATATTTGTTTTAAGGTAATTAATTACTTTTAATATGGTCTGGAGGTTTTAGAGATTTGCAAAATTAGCACCATAAGGATACACATCATCCGGAAAAATAGAAAATGGCAGCACGTCACTTACGGTGACATTAAATTGGTGCACATGGGCGTACATGAATCAAAGTTTGGCAATCGAAATTTTAGTTGTTAAAAATTGTATTTCGTTTAAATTAGGAACTTAATCGTTAGGTTATCATTTCTTTTCATTCTGGTTTTCATAAACTAAAACTCCCTTTATTCTCTACTGTCAATAACCTAGTTAAGTGCAAATCACTTGAAAGGGAAAGGCTTTCGGGTTGAAAGGGCACTTTGCTGTCTTCCCTGCCCCGAGGGACATCTTTGGGTCCGGTTCAATGGCCGGACTAAAAGTGCAAAACCCGTACTATTTATAACACAATACTTTTGGATCATGTGCTGTCATTCTCTCTGAAAACCTCTGTTTAGGATTTTTCTAATTTCGCTTGACTTTCATAACTAGCATCTTTATTAAAAATATGTAAATACGTCATACCTACTTACTTGTCGCCAGTCGTGTTAAAACTTTGACCGTGGTAAGTTATGTTTTTTTTCTCATGGTGTGCCAAAAAATGGCAGGTAGTTATTACTTTAATTTCTAATCACAAAAAAGGTTTTTTCATGATGATGATGAAGATTTCTTGAATATAATTTTAAAGTACGATATTATTCCATTTTGTTACTGCAATTTTACCTTTCTAATAACAAAAAAGCATATTTCCACACTTATTGTGAGACACAAGTTTTGTTTTGTGCCACATTGGCCAAATTTTTGAAGTCGGGAAATCACTCACTGTAGGTACATACAATTTTCAGAAATGCTCTGTTATTTAAATGGTTTGTTATTTCTTTCTGTTTGAAAACTCTCGCTTCCCAAGCCCGACAAAGACCTTGAAAGTTTGTTTAACAGGACTTCCTAAGAACACGGTAAAAAAAACGAAAGTGTTATCATTAAAAACGTACTTGTGCTTTGATACATGGAACTCCACCCACACACCTTTGAACAATATAGAACTTTCGTTCACCCAGTATGCGTATGAGTCATGTTAAATTGACATACTGACTGACATTACAATTGGTTATATCATGTAGACAAGTAGACCAAAAAGCAAGATTTAGTACTAATTTCACCAAACGATTTTAATAACTTAAAAGACGATGCAGAGTGTTAACAGCTGTCAAAGTGTACGAACTAACAGTCTGTTAACATTAACATTTAACATCGTTTATGAAATTGATACTTAGTACAGTCAGGGGAATAAGCTGAGACAGTGAAACACTTATTGTGTGAATGTGATGCCGTCGCCGGAGTAAGAATGAAAATCCTCGGTTGTGGCTACCCAGAACCGAACGATTTCAAGGCACTGCCGTTGCAGTCCACTATCCGCTTTTTGGAAGGGGTGTAGACTGCATTGGATTAAGCGCTAAAAGAGGGGTGATTACACAAACGATCCCACAGGGTCGAAGTGTATCCGTAAGAACCCCAACAAAAAGATAAGATAAGATAATACAGTCAATGTTAAATGTTAATCAATGTTAATAGCCTGTTAGTTAATACATTTTGACAGGTGTTAACACTTTAATCGCCTGTTAAGTTGTTAACATCGTTTGGAGACATTAGTGCTTGAATTTCCCAACGAACATTGGTAAGCCAAAAGCAACCAGGAGCACAGGAAAGCTCAAAACCACATTTTATAGACTGGCCAAAACTTCAAAATCATTCTTAGGAAATTGTGTAAAATTCTACAATAAAATTCCAAAAAGTATTACTGAACTTACTGACTCTAAATTTAAATCTGTTGTAAAACAAAAACTAATTTCACGAGCATATTATTAAAGTAAACGATTATATCATGGATAGGGATGTTTGGCAGTGACTCGTCCGTCCTGCATGAGTAATCTACGCATAAATTTACCTACGCTTAAAAAAGGTGCACCTACTGTGCAAAAATACGGTGATATTGTAAACTATTTATAATTATAATGTAATGATGTAAACCTTTTTCTTGAAAAAAATATACCTTGCCGAGTTTCTTACGCCAGTTCTTCTCGGGGCAAAGGTTTTATTTTTCGAACCGGTGGTAATGCTTTTTGACATTCATAGGTGCATTATATTGTGCCTAAATTGAAGAATAAAGAACTTTGACTTTGACTTTGACTTTGAAACACTGACTGTTTTTGTTTGTTTTTTAACTTTTTCCTTTCATTGAGTAAGTAACGTTCACGGAACCTCATCGAGAAAATAATAATGTTTAGCGGTTAGCAAATTTTGGTTTATCCTTAAGCCCTAGGCTTACTTAGTAATAACTTAGTAACATTGTATCTTGTCTAAAGGACACCGTTTATGTTGGAGAAAGTGTCGAAACTTTTTATGTGGTAGCTCTTGTAAAGATTCCGAGTGTTGACTCGATTTCCTGCTCAACTTACGCATGATATTTTGGTATGTTTAGCTCATTCTTTTATATAAATGCTTGGTTAATTATTATAATTGTATAATATTATAAATAAGCAATATTTAAATATAAGGGTTCCGTTTCTGTCATTTTGGCTACGAAACCCTGAAAACGACTGCCTGTTGAGTTTCTTCTCAGCAGTGGTCTTTTACAAAGCGCTGGTACAATTTTTGAAGTGTAAATGTGCCCGTGCGGCCTACTTACTGAATTAACAACATCATTTTTTTTTTTTAATGTGTATTATCTATACTAAGTAGTAGTAGTATGTATTAGTAGTTTACACGTAAATATAGAAGTTTGTACGGCGTTCCGTGTGCCACTGTCGGTACTAGGAGAAAATCAGCGCTGTAGGTGTGTCCGACACCTCAGCATTTAACTAAGCCAGTGTCCGTTTCACTGCCACGAGGACACACATATCTCATTGTCTTCATTATTTCATTTTAACTTTTGTATTTATAACTGTGTGTGGTTGGTAAATAAATGTACTACTTCTTCATTTCCGCCTGAATTTTTAAAGCTTTCATCATCATCAGCCCGGGGGCGTCCACTGCTGGACAAAGGCCTCCCCCAAAGAGCGCCACAAGTCACGGTCTTGAGCCGCTTGCATCCAGCGACTCCCCGCGATCCTAACCAGGTCGTCAGACCACCGGGTGGGAGGCCGTCCAACACTCGGTCCACCGGTGCGGGGCCGCCACTCGAGAACTTTTCTTCCCCAACGGTTATCAGTTCTCCGAGCTATGTGGCCTGCCCATTGCCACTTCAGCATGCTAACTCTCTGAGCTATGTCGGTGACCTTGGTTCTCTGGCGTATTACCGTATTACGGATCATATCGCGCAAAGAAACTCCGAGCATAGCTCTTTCCATTGCACGCTGAGTGACCCTGAGCTTATTTATGAGGCCCACATTCAGCGGCCAAGTCTCCGATCCATAAGTCATCACTGGCAACACACACTGGTCGAAGACTTTCGACTTAAGGCTCTGCGGTATTTTGGACGAGAAGATCCGCTTTAGCTTTCTGAACGCTGCCCATCCGAGTTGGATTCGGCGATCGACCTCTTTCTTGAAGTTTGATTTACCTAGTTGGACAGTTTGTCCCAGGTATACGTACTGATCAACAACTTCAAGTTGAAAATTCCCCACGTGAACCGGTATTGGCAAGCTTTTTAGTGTTGTTATTTTGAAGTAACCACAACATCATGAGCATATGTAACATGACGTAGTTGACTATGCTCCATTAATGCTGAACTTAAGTGGTAGTGGGTGCGACTGTTTAAAAGATCGATGGACGATGATGATCAACAATTTTCGAGTGGTATTCGCATAGAAGATGCAGTGTGGGCGAGACCTCCTATAAGGCATGGGCCACCACTTGTAAGCAAAGTTTTTAATGACACGGGCAAGGCCACGACCGTGATAGGTGACACGTTACGTTTATGTTACGGTCATGGAATCCATGGAAACTCTGTAATAATTTGGAATCCGGTCATTGTTTTTAGGGTTCCGTATCCAAAGGGTAAAAACGGGATCCTATCTGTCCGTATGTCCGTCTGTCTCTTACCACGCTGTATCTCATGAACCATGATAGCTAGAGACTTGAAATTTTCACAAAATATTTATTTCTGATGCCGTTATGATAACAAATACTAAAAACAGAATAAAACAAATATTTAAGGGCGGTTTTTTGCTCGATATTAATAACAGCAGGAACTACGTAGACGCTTGAAATATTTACGGAATATAAAGTTGTACATTAATTTTAAATATAAATAATTAAATAAAAGTAAAATAAATATTTAAGTGGGTAGAGCTCCCATGCAACAAACGCGATTTTTTTTCCGTTTTTTTGCTAATGTTGTATAGATAAGTTACGGAACCCTTCGAGCTCGAGTCCGACTAGCACTTGGCCGGTTTTTTTTACATTTTCATTATTTGCCTGTTGTGAAGAAATTACACCTATTACACACCTATTATTATTTAGACGATAACCTGTGAAAGTGGAACGGCAAATAACTATTTATTTGCCACGACGCATAAGGATCATATGCTAATTTATAGGTTAAACGTTCTTTGAACCGATGCAAACAAACAATCGTTTTGAATGGCCGTATAACCCTCTTACATAATAATACATACTCGTATATCAGCTGTCTTACGTTAATGATTTAAAAAAATATAAACCATCATAAACAAAGGAGGTTCATTTCAGACACAGGGAAACCCTACGTTAAGTTTGATTCCCATTGAACGATTGATGAATTGTGTGTTTCCTGGTAACGCCGTCCAATGCCACATTTTGGACTAAAATAACATAATTATACTAGATACTCTCCACTATGTACCTACATTAAAAGTCATGAATATATATACGCCCAATGCCACTAACAATAAGGTAATTCTAAGTTATATACATTACCCGATGCTCTTACGACGAAAGAAAAACATCGTGAAGAAACCTGCAAATTCGAACAGCTGAGTGTGTAAGGAGGTCCAAAAGATTCTAAAGCGTCGAAGCGTATCCAAAAAGGCCCATCTGTAAGATAAGATAATTACATATTCAATATATTTTAATGGTAAGGAGAACCGAACGAGCACACATGCCACCAGAAAGTAAGTGGGATCTGTGACCCATAGACATTTGCTGTCTCAAGACTACAATCCTAAGACCAGGGCTCGAATATCGGTTTGATTTTCAAACCGTTATTACGTACTTGACGCAAAACATTTCCGTTCCGTCCGCATAAACCGGTTTTTTAACCCGGTTTATGCGGCGAATTTACCGGTTTCGAGCTAAAAACCCCAGTTAATCCAGATTCACCTCACGCACGATAAACAAGCGCCGCTTAGTGATTTTATTCAGTACATAACCGTCTCGCTCCCGTGGTGGACTAAAACGGATAATTAAGGTAAAAAAAAGTCCTCAGTTCGCGTTCTCTATAAAAGTTCGTCGCATAATCGATATAAACCGGTATGAACCGGTACCTATTTTTTAAACCGGTTTCGAGCCCTGCTTAAAAGTGATGTATGTAAATAGTTCCCAATTAATATTCCCTGTTCTCCTGTTGCCCTGTACACAAATACCATATTTATTCGTAACCACTTGAGATTTAATTGAATAATGTACGACCCGACCCTTTACACGATGTAGTAATCCCCACTTACCCTGCGGACGTTACCCCCTATTTTTACCCAAGAGTAAACCTTCATTAATTCATTTAAATTTCAGGACACTTTAAAAGGGTTCTCATAACCAAATGAAACCAGTTACAACTTGTAATTGAGTCATAAATTGAGTTTAAAGATTACTTAATGAGTCTTATAATATCCCTATGGTAACGTAATGGATGTATTTATACTCCAAAACGTAATGGCTGTATTTTACTTGTCAATGTTATAATGCTAAGTTTAATGTTACGTTTAATAATAATAATATTTTGATACCTAATTATAATTTTTCAGAACTACTATATAATTATAAGTGACAGGATTGTAAATACATGTTCTAAGGCGAGCTTATCTGCCGCCATTTTTGACGTCAAGTCGTCGGGTTCTAAACCCATTTTAGAGTACTTATAATATGTGTGTGTGTAGACAAAGTAATGTATGCAACTGTTCATAATAAAGCCTTAATAGTTATTTATGTGACTGGTGCATAATGAGAGGCATTAATACACGAGTGTGGTTTTATGAAACGAGCCGATAGGTGAGTTTCATAATAAGATCACACGAGTGTTTTAATGCCTAATTATGCGTACAGTCGCATACATAACTTTATCTACATGCATATCATAACTTTTCTACAATATGTGAGAAAATTGTACCATGTTGCCTTGTATCAAAGAACCTGCATCTTAATGTTCACTTTAAAGTTTCGGTCACCGAAACTTTAAAGTGAACATTAAGATGCAACTACATCAATAACCGACACTTTAATGACATGTAATACTTTAAAGTTAACATTAAAGTGCAACCACAGATACAGGTTTCTTAATATAGGCTGTTTGCTTATCTTTTCTAACCATATAATAGGGAAGTTATGATATGGATGTAGATAAAACTCATTATGTATTAGTTACAGAAACTAGGCCTACTATTAAATGTGAAGTGTGACAAAAAAGAAACAAAGTTTCTTTCGCATTAATAACTTAGTAATAGGCATTCTAATTCTTACATTTATCTGTATGTTTATTACGCCTAAACCGTTAAAGTGATAATGATAATACTATATTTAAAAAAAACCTCAATATAGATAGTTCCTGAGGGCATTGCGTTTAAGAGCTCGGCGTTCACAGTATGTATGTACAAAGGCGAACTTTTATCTTTAAGGGATCTCTTCCGGCTAACTTGAGAGATTAAGAAAAGTGAAAGGTTGTACATCGAGTAAGCAAGTGTACAAAAACATTTAGAAGAACATAAAAATATTAACTAACTAATACATTCAAGTACTTAGGCAAATATACATACATACTACATAAAATCACGCCTGTTTCCCAGAGGGGTAGGCAGAGACGACTTCTTTCCACCTGCTACGATCCTGACAAATGTCTTTCGCTTCTTCCACATTCATACATCGAGTCATGCACGCACGTCGGTTTCGGGTACTTAAGATTCGGCCCTTTTCCAGTATTTCTCCGATTTGATTCGAAAAAGTATGCCTAGGGCGGCCTCTTCCGACCCTTCCACTCACTTTCGCTCTGTATATCTCTTTCGTCAATCTTCTTTCATCCATCCTTTCCAAATAACCGAACCATCAAAGCATGCCCTTTTCAATCTTAGTCACTACATCTTCTTTTAGTCCACATTTCTCTATGACCTTTTCATTCCTTACTCTATCAATCAGTTTCACACCACACATACTACGCAAAGAGCGCATTTCAACTGCATTTATACGACTTTCATGCTTGTCCTGCCACACCCAACATTCACTACCATACATCAGAGTAGGGACCAGTACTCCATTGAGAACAGCCAGTCGCGCTTTTTGTGAAACGCCCCTTCTGCCCACAAAATATACAGATATATATATATATATATATATATATATCCAAGCAAACCAATACATAAATAATACATACATAAAATAACATGAACTACGTTTTTTGTAGTTATTATTTAGGTGATGGATAAAGTCAAGCCAGAACCATGTTCAAGTTTTATTTTTGACTTGATACAAAAATTAGTATAATTTAAACGATCTATCTACGTCAATAAACGTCAATTCACGCCGTTTGAATTTAAAACAGATTTAGGCGTAATAAATACAGTTTTATAAGGAACAAGGAAAACTAATTTAAAAAATAACCACTAGTTCTTATACGTTATCAGGTCGGTATTATCAGTGCTGGGAAAACCGGTAATGTTTACAATCGTGAATATACCTAAGTACTTGTTTTGATTATAGAAACTGCTGATAATTAATTACATTTAACAAGCAAAAATAGTTTTTTTTATGGCATAGAGAAGGCAAACGAGCACACAGGCCACCTGATGGTAAGTGGAAACTGTGACCCATAGAAATTCGCATTCACAAGACTGCAAGCCTAAGACTGCAAATGCGTTGCCAACCCTGAGGGCTAAGATGGAATGCCTGTATGCTAGTCATTTCGCCGGCTGTCTTATCCCCAACACGGAACACAACAATGCGAACAATTAAGTTAACGGTCCCTTAGAGGTAGCGAAAATTGTAATGTTTATACCGGTGCACCTGGTGTTCCATAATCTCTGCCTACCACATTGGGACCCAGGCGTGAAGGTATGTATATGTTTAAATCACGAACGCACTGAGAGCGGAAGCGGCGCGTTGCATTTCCAACCTAAAAACGCCTCCGCCGCGCTTAGAAAACGATTTTTAAAATTGGAACGCTCGGCAACGCGCCACCTTCACTCTGCGTTTGGTATTTAAAGCTGGGCATTCACGGACTGGATAGGCGTAACATTTTGACCACATTCACAGGCGCGCTGCGCCGTTTAGTTTCCGCTTCTTTTCGTTCTCAACGGTGCTAGATCACGGAGCAGACTAATTAGAAAATGGTATCCAGAGAACGCCTTGACGCGCGCTTGGCGCGGTGGCGTGGCGTGTTCGAACGTTGAATAGGCTATTTGACTAATTTTAGAAAACGTTTTTAAATGATTCTTTATCACATAACAAGCACACTACATTGATATTTCCTTGAGACTCTACTGTATTATCAATAAAAATGTAAGTTAAAGTTTAAATTTTCAAAACAACGCGAAAAACGCTGTTTCTATCTATGGCGGACTAGTGTGACGTCACACGCAAGTAATAGTACATTGTGCATCAAGGGTAGTATGAAGGGAATTACTAACGAGAGTGTTAGAAGCCCGACGCCGAAGGCGGAGGGCTTTTAATGACTCGAGTTAGTAATCCCCTTCCTGCCTGTGATACACACAATGGTTTTCATCACATTTGCGAGGAAAAAAAACAAAGAGAAAACACTTTAACTCTGCAAAATATAAAGAAAAAACTTTTGACGAACGGGAACGTAAATGGAAACGATATTTTTTTTGTGACCTCTACCACAGATAATAACTGCGTTTAGTTTCGACCTGGATTCGAGCCAGATTTAGCCAATTTGATAAAAATGTATAATTACTAAAATTAATGATAAATGTTGATATAAACTTGAAATAGGTATAAAAATAATGAAGTTTAATGAAGCGTACAGGTTTTGTGTAATGTAAGTTAGTCTATAGCAAATTTTTAAAGATGAAATTAGAAACCGATTTAATATTTGGCTGAAAATTAAACCTCCTTAGTCAGAAATGATGTACGAAAGAGTTGCAAATTTTAAAAAGAAAGTCATTACTCCCTAGGGATGACAAACTCGCCATAATTCCCGCGGGAACAATTTAGGCCATTGTCCTTCTGTATACAAGCATGGAATAACACCATTTACGAGCAAGTGTGATGAAAACAAACAAGTTCATTTGACAGCTTAGCATATGAAGTAAATTTGGGGTTTGTTTTGTTTACTTGCATGTGACTTCACATCACAGATTATAAAGTATTTCTAACATCACATAGCGTTTTTGCCACAGATTAAACATCAAAAAAAAATCCTTATTATTTCGTGTAATTTCCAAAAAAATAGACACAATTTAATGTGAAATAAAGTGAAATACGTTATTTTACGCTAGTATCAGATAGGATGACCACAATTTGTAGTATATTTTCAATGTTGTCAAATAGCCTATTTCGACATTCACAATAGTTCCATTCGGATTGCGCGTTGGCGCGTCGCGCTGGCTTTCCGTCCATTTGGAAGTCCAAGTTTTGACATTCACGGATGGATATTACTATAATAAGAGTTTAGTTGACCTTTGAGAGATTTATTTTAAGCTAATTACGTACTAAGCATGCTCTGCAACCCAGTCATATCTCTAGGGAAACCACCTATTATGGGTTTAAAGCCTCGATGACTAGGTAATTAATTCACTAGGTTATCGTGCTAAGTAAAGTTAAACACGTCACGTATTTGATCACTAAAACAATACACTTTTATATTCATGTAAATGACTCCGTAAACAAATTAAATTATATTACGTTTAAGATTTTCCTCAAATCCACCAACCAACCACGATGTGTGGTTCTATAAGAAACATGTTATGTACTTATAACAAAGATGATAAATATTCGACCCTTTTAGGTTTTTTTGTGCAATTACTCTGTTACACACTCAGCTATTCGAATGTGCAGGTTTCCTCAAAATTCAAATTCAAAATTCAAATCATTTATTCTGTAAGTCTGAGTCTACCAGCGCTTCCAAAGAGACCACTGTTGAGAAGAAGCGCCGCAAGAAACTCAACAGTAAGCCGTTTTTTCCAAATAAATCACTTATTACAATACTAAACTAAAGCTACACAATTTCACAGGGATGTACAGGTCCCAGAAGTAATAATAATTAAATATATCAAAATGTCGGATTAAAATAAATAATACAATTTCGGAGATGTAAACAGTCTCCAAATGTCAAATTAAAATTAAGAATTAAATATAATTTAAAAAAAACACAAAACAAGGGAGATGTAGAAAGTCTCCACGGTCAATTTGGGAGATGTAAAGAGTCTCCAGATGTCAAATTAAAATTAAATACAATTATTTAAAAAAAAAAAAACGATGTCTTTCCTTCACCGTAACAGCTCATTGGTACATGGTGATGCGGGGGCTCGAACTCGGTACCTTACGATCACGAGGCGACCCTATAAGCCAGATCACTGACGCTCAAGATGATAATAATAAATATATAAGTAGTCATTAATATGCCCGCGCAGGCGCCGTAGTTTCATCAATAGCCTAGTTCACCAATCCACCAGTTCATTCATAGAGTCTGTTATTAATGTTCCCATCCTTCTTACATAGACCTACACTACCCAGCGGTTGTCCGTAAGAGCATACTTCTATAGTTTGAACTCAGGGACAATCGCCGGTTAGCGTCCCATAACTACACATCGGTAACTCGTGGCATTTATGTAGCACTTGACACATTAGTGATGAGACAAGTTTTCTAAGTGCCGTTTACAGAAAAAAATAAAAAATACCTTCATCGTCTTAACATATGACTAAGTAGGTTTGATCAGTTGTTTAAAAACATCAATGTCAATGTCAATGATATTATCATTCATTTACTCGTACCTACTCGTAATAATTATTACGAGACGTGTTGCGAAACATGTTTTTTGCAAATAATGAAGGAAATCAAAGAAAACATCAATAAAACTACGCTGCAACTTGACAATAGAATGCTTTTTTTACCCATTATGCCAGTGTAGTCGGGATTTTCTTACACAAAGTGGATTTTATCAAGTAGAAGACAGACTGTAAAAATTTAGAACTAATATTAATTCTTTATCACGGATGTCATATATTAAATGATAGAAAAACCTTTTTTTCTAATTGGTTTCCTTTTCTCGACTCGTACAGGAACCATAGTGACATCACTAGTCTGTTAGAAACTGTCAAGTGCTACCTAAATGCCACGAGTTACCGATGTGTACCCATAACTTTACTAAATTAAACTTGTGTAAAGAGCCTCTGCGTGTTGGCTTCGGCTCCGTATACTGTCAGGCCTGTCAGCCCCATGGAACCCTCACCCACCATGGAACTGTGTCATTTTAACGTAATGCGAATCATCGTAAGAAGTATCCAACAAATTGTCAAACAAGCCGGTGTAATGACTAGCATAGAGGCATTCCATCTTAGTCCTCAGGGTTGGCAGCGCATTTGCAGTCTTGTGAATGCGAATGTCTATGGGTCACAGTTTCCACTTACCATCAGGTGGCCTGTGTGCTCGTCAGCTTTCCCTATGCCATAAAAAAAAAAAAAAAAAAAGTGGTGTTATATCGTCGCTGTAACACCGTTCTATGGTGGTTGACAGCTCCATTGGGCTGATAATACGCCTTTCACCTCCCATATATAGTCCCGTGATTGGTAAAGACATACAAAATATAAGTGATGGTGTATGACTGTTCTTGTGGGACAGAGATGGCACACGAGAACACAGGCGACTGATGGTAAGTGGGACCTGAAATCCATTCACATATCATGGTCAGGTTAACTGGAAGAGATCCCTTAAAGGCATAAGTTCACACACGGGGTAAAAAGTTTATTTTTACCAGAAATTTAATTTTCGGGGATGATAGAAATCATGGATTTTTTCAGTTTTTTAAAATGAGTCAAAAAAGGGGGTCACAAATTTGAGCAGGTGAATAAAGACAGGTTATGTACGAATTTATTTGTAATCAGTTTATGTGCAATAAAGAGTTTTACATGGATATATATACAATTGTAAGACTACAGTCAATAAACTGATCTCGGACGACATGCCCCTTTTACGAGATGTCAGAATGAACGTCAGGATCTCTATTCAAGGACGTTAAATAATTAAAATAAATAAATATCAGGAGACAATGTCACACCAATTGACCTACTCCCAAACTAAGCTCTAGGCTTGTACGAACAATATAAATACTTATATTATACGCGGGATTTGAACCCAGGACCGCTAGCTTCGTAGGCAGGGTCACTACCAACTAGGCCATCGCTGTTAACGGTATATTGAGCAAATATTTTTTACGGTTCACAATTATACAAACTTTTGTTTCGCAAAAACGTGTTTGTGCTTATCTATTACATATTACATAGGTTACATGAGCTTATAAAATAAGCTAGGTTAGCCTATTGACCATAGAAAAATAAAAAAAACACGGTGCGGTAAGTATCTCTTTGTGAAATGAAAGTTTGTCAAATGACGATTTGGTAAAACATAAGTGAATCGTAAAAAATATGAGCAACCCTGTTCTTATGCATGCTGATCACATTGAAAGGATAACATTACTTTTTTCTAGCAAATAAATGATTGAGACATCAAAGATGTTTACATTTTTGGACCTTCCCTTTTTTATGGCATAGAAAAGGCAAACGAGCACACAGGCCACCTGATGGTAAGTGGGAACTGTGACCCATAGACATTCGCATTCCAGGATTGGAAGCCTAAGAATGCAAATGCGTTGCCCTGAGGACATGCCTCTATGCTAGTCATTTCACCGGCTGTCTTACCCCAAACCGGAACACAACAATACGAACACTGCTGTTTGGCGGTAGGTTAATGGATAAGATGGTGGTAGCGATCCGGAAGGACCCTGCACAAGGTTCTAGCACCCGCAACAAGAAACAAGAAAAGGCGTCAAACATATCATGTTTGACGTCGACTTTACCTATGTACCATACAATATATACTTACATGCGTGTCCCAACGGGGAGCAGAGACTATCGTGTCAACATATTTAATTTCATATTTAAATCTAAAAAGTAATGTTCCATTTTCCGCCGCCATTTTGTCATGTTGGGGCTAGAACAAAGTGCCGTACGCTCGTAACCGGTGATTTCCCGAATAACAGGAAAGTGCGTGTGTACTTAATGCATAGATAAGTATAAATTTGAATATTTACGCGGTATGAATGCGTGATAAACTTAATGTTATTACTTCATGTAATACGCCCTCATTTTAGCGTTTTTGTAACTATGACCTGTAATGATCTAGTTACGATAATAATACTTTGTTAGTCATTCTTACTGCTACAAACAAATTAAATAATACGTACTTTCTATTCTAATCGGTAAAGTTATTATTTACCTTTGACATTGTTTTTTACTCGGCGGCCATTACTGTCAAGTTCATAAGCGTTGACAATACGATAAGTCAAAATCGAAAACTAATGTTGAATCTTTTAGTGGGTTTACAGGAAAACTTTTAAAACAATATTATGTATTATGCCAATAGATATCATCATTTCAGCCTATTGCAGTCCACTGCTGGACGTAAGCCTCCTCCAGGGTTCGCCACAAGGCCCGATCTCCCGTTTTCGCCATCCAGTCACCACCAGCCACTTTTTTCAGGTCGTCGGTCCATCTGGCTGGAGGGCGTCCTACGCTACGCTTGCCGAGCCGTGGTCTCCACTCGAGAACCCGTCTACTCCACCGATCATCGGTTCTACGACAGATGTGACCAGCCCACTGCCACATCAGTCTGCTACACTTCTGGACTACGTCAGTGACCATAGTTTTATGCCGGAGTTTTATGTCAATAGATATAATATTTACGAAATTATTAGACTTACTTATATATAGATAAAGTACAAAATAATAGTAATTACTTACTGTTAAAATGCAGTATAGTTAAAACAATAAATACCTCAATAAGTGGACTTTGTAAAAATGTGTTATTTTAAAAATAAATATCTTTTCGCCCACATGCCCGGAAATGTTAACCTAACTGTTGTAAAATCAGACCGTGAAGTTCTTAGTTTCAGGCTCTGGAAAATATTAAAAAAGTTTTTATTAACCAACGGCAGTGCCGCGAAAATATATGACATTTCATTTCGTATCCGGTGTTTTACTTTTTAAAACCTTGTTTGGACTAGGATAACTAACTCGATACAGCCAAACAGTCGTACAATCTACATTCTTCCATGTTTATTTTACTTTTTAAATGTCATAGACTAAAGTGGTACACCTATTCAAACAGCGTTTATAGCGTATTTAAAAGTGTATCAAATAGTTTGACTTTTTTTTAAAGAAATTGCGTTCCTAAACAAAATAAATTGACGAAATACCTAACATAAAATCTTAATAAATTATAATTTAAACTGTATTTTATTCAAATTGTATTTATTACGTTTAAATTTGTGTTTTTTTTAATGCTTTATTGCAGTTTCGTACAAAATCGTATCTTTCGAATGTAAATAAAATTGTGAGTAGGTAACTTTTTGCAAGCAAATTTTGGGACTGTAATAATTATTATTAACAATATTGTTATTTTTCTCGCATTATTAGATAAAAGTAGGTACTATACAAGCCTCGGCCGGGAAGGGCGGTTGCTGTAGGTACCTACTCAAAAAAAAAAAAAAAAACTCGTCCCGCAACAGAAAATTTCCCGGCGTCTGCAGTAAAATCAAGAAATACGACACAAACTATTTACTAAGTAAAAGTCTCCTGCTAAATATAAGGTTAAGTAGATATTACCTATATCGACTGACTACAAAAACAAAGAAAAGAAAAATTTACCGAAACTAACTTAACCTTCTAGTACTAAAATACTACTTATATATCTTACTAATAATGAAAAAACTATAATTATATATTGGCACCGTCGTTTTTATGTAAAAAAAAATAAAAATAAATTTCGACCGTGACAGGACTCGAACCTGCAATCTTCGGATCCGAAGTCCGACGCCTTATCCATTAGGCCACACGGTCGTTATGAATACTCGCGAAATAGGCCAACAATTCCCACCGGTTGAGCCTCCGCGCCTGATGTCACCAGTGACGTCACAAGGTCGTTCACCTCGATCACTTGGCACATTTTCCGTCATGTGATAGTGAAAATGAGTTACGTAAAAATGATCTTTACTGTTCCATTGATATAAGTACTATTATGGCTTAATGTTTAATGTATTGAATTTTAATCAGTTCTTAATTAGTTTGTGCAGTAGTTAAACTTAGAAATTAGTTAACAGGTTAAACTGGGTGCCTAGGTAATTGGAAATTATGTTTTAATGAGATTTGCGTCTTTGTAGAAACCTCGTTTTTAATAGTACTTAAGTTTTATACCAGTATGGGCCGATACACTCGACATTGTCTAACTTTACAATGCCGCTTTCCACATCGCTATCTTATAATTATCATACTTAAAAATGAAAAAAAAAAACTGAACACGAAAGGAAATTATATTTGTAAGAAGTTTGTAATGTTTGTAATAAAAAAAATGATAGAACAAATTTCTTATCTAAAAAATGTCATTATTGCTAAATATTATTTCATTCGAATTTCGAACATCTCTGAAAAACATAGAAATTTGATTTGATTTCTATAATATCAGTCGAGACGACAGTTCGAAATGAATTGTCAATTTGCATCCAAATTAGACAAATGTCGCACGTAAGTAAGGTATCGAATGATATGATAGGTGGAGCCGACTCTAGTTTTTCTATGAATTAAAAAAAAACCCATTACCGCCATTACCGGTTAAAATTTGTTTTGTTGTAAAAAGTGGTTCGATTTGTTGAATTTAAACCATAAAATGAGCGCTCAAGATGATGTTTTGCGCGTGGTAGGACCTTGTGCGGGGTCCGTCCGGATCGCTACCACCATCTTATCCATTAACCTACCGCCAAACAGCAGTGTTCGCATTGTTGTGTTCCGGTTTGGGGATAAGACAGTCGGTGTAATGACTAGCATAGAGGCATTCCATCTTAGTCCTCAGGGTTGGCAGCGCATTTGCAGCCTTAGGCTTGCAGTCTTGTGAATGCGAATGTCTATGGGTCACAGTTTCCACTTACCATCAGGTCGCCTGTGTGCTCGTCAGCCTTCCCTATGCCATAAAAAATAATAATATATATATATATAGGTATTTCGGCGACGCCTTCTGATATCCGTGACGAAGCAACTAACGTCATAAAATAATTACTGTTACTGGCCCTGAACAACGCCGCGATGCCGGTCATAATTTGCGGCTCCTGAATGCATCACGGAGGCTTATGATATGTGGGTAGATAAAGAGTATATGTAACTGTACATAATTAGCCATTAAAACACTTGTGTGGTGTTATAATGAAACTTGCCTTCGTGTTTAATGCCAGTCCATTGAATGCTATAATTATAACATCGGACCGGAGATATTAAAATGTAAGTGTCAAGTTTTTGGTACAGTCGGGGTCATAAATATGTATACACTTTAGTTCTTTGTCTATTTAATATCAAGTGTATTTAAAGTGACAAGGTACTAAAGTGTATACATATTTATGAACTCGAATGTACTAGTACGCTCTTGTATAAATATTACATTACATAAACATTACATAACAAAAGACCTATGTTTATTTTGAATAGATCTGTTATAATTTAGCCGCTCCTTGTCGTATAAAACCTACGATTAATTCCCGTGTAATTTCTATCTCGTCACTTGACGCTGTCATTATGACAGGGTTCCATGGTTCTAGCAATTAAAGTCCTTGACTGTACCATCAGGTGCCCTGCTTGCTCGTTTGCCTTCTACCAATTACTGACCCTACCATATTAGAATCCACAATATCATTAGTCCTAATCGTAAGTTGTCCTAATTCATCGTTTGTCCTAAAAGCTATGTCCGCCCGATGTTTAAAACTTTTTAGTGTTGTTATAACACAACTCTAACGTAACCTAACCGCAGGTATTGTTGGAAAGCTTAAAAAGTTGTCTGACTCAGCTGAAAACCAGTTTAGGACAAACGATAGATTAGGTCATACAACGATTAGGACAAAAAATATTATTGATCGCGAATGAAACCCCTTTAACATACGTAGAGACGATAATTCAACAATGACTTGGTGCCGGTAAGAGTAATTACTTAGGTGTTTTACCCCAGCTTTTTAAATGCAATAAAACACAACTTTTTCATGAACACCGTTTAAGAATATATATATATTTTTTTTATTGAAGCTTTGTCTACTAGGCCATTAGCTTTACGAACCAAAAATTTATTAACAGCAAAGAACAAGAAGTCGTTTAAAAAATACAGAACATGTATGTAAGGTAAAAAAATAAAATAATTACATATATTAAAAACGAAATTAATTTTGAGACTAATTAGTGAATTCCGGCTTCGTTTAAGTCATGCAACCAATTATCACAATTTAAATTTATGGTACCTAATTCACCGGTGTCAGTTTCTGTTTGTGGGGGTGTCTTGAATAGATACTATTGACACTATAAAGCCTTGTCCCTCAGAATCCCTAACAACGTTTGTCCTAACAAATCATTTGTCCGAATTTTCATTTGCCCTAAACTGGTTTTCAGATGAGTTAGGCCACTTTTTAAGTTTACCAATTAGCATCATTCAAGGTTCATTTTATTTGTTAACTATTTAAGGTAACTTTAAAAAGTTTTATGAGTTTATGAGAACGCAGAACAACAGTATCACCTTCGTGAGTTACCGCCGATAGTCGAAGTCTCTTTCTTAAACACGAATCCTCTTCTATGAGATCACGGACTGTATTAAAATTGAACTCGAATATGGGAGAGGACACTGATTTCTGACACAGGTTCATCCAAACTAGCTCATAAATCAGAGACTTCAATTCAGTTTGTACATACATACATACATAAAATCACGCCTGTTTCCCAGAGGGGTAGGCAGAGACGACTTCTTTCCACCTGCTACGATCCTGACAAATGTCTTTCGCTTCTTCTACATTCATGCATCGAGTCATGCACGCACGTCGGTTTCGGGTAGGTACTTAAGATTCGGCCCTTTTCCAGTATTTCTCCGATTTGATTCGAAAAAGTACGCCTAGGGCGGCCTCTTCCGACCCTTCCACTCACTTTCGCTCTGTATATCTCTTTCGTCAATCTTCTTTCACATTAACATTAATATAAACGAAACAAATAACATTATTATAAACGAAAATTCAAACAAACGATGCATTAGGACAAATGACGATTAGAGATTCCATAGCAGAACTATTTAAGTATGTATTTCTCTGAATAAGTATGTTTATAATTGTCTAGTACCCATATAGCAAATGCCTAGAACTTAGTTTGGGACTTGATCAATTTGCAGAAGATTGACCTGATATTATTTATTATTTTCTTACAGTTTCAAGTGACAAAACAGTCTGATAAAATCCGAATTGGATACTTATATCATGCACTTATGGCATGCTTATTTTATGAATTTCTACTATGCTTACATAGTACAAAATCCATGCCATTAAACTATCCTACGAGCTTCTACAAAACTCGTTCTTTATCTCCCTCTAACTAGTTCAAATAGAAAGAGACTCACTGAGACCAGCGTCAATTATGTGTTATCCGTACGTTAGTCAGTTGTAAACTGACGTATGCGACCCCTCAGTAACAAGGACTCTTGATAACCCGGGGTTTTCTGGTCAGAGGAATCTTCCGCTTATTTGCCACAGATACTGCACTGACTTGGATGTAATATAAAAACGTAGAAAACCGGTCAAGCGCGAGTCGGACTTGCGCAACGAGGGTTTATTATTTTTGATAATAACTATGGTTCTATTTTCTATGCGATAAGGTCCATTTTGACTAGCCTAAATTTTTATACAGATTTAAAAGTTTTTTTTTTCCAAAACTGTACGATACTTGTTTTTGTATATTTCGCGAGTTTTTTCGATTTTTTTGGTGCATTAACGTCGGAATTAAGGGGGAACGGTCATTTTTGTACATCTTTGTGTTTAAATAAAAAAATACTTTTTTTATATTATGTATGTTTCTATATATTATTTATATTATGACACACCGTTTGCTATAATAACATTACTTTCATTTTCCAGCCCAACCCATATTCTAAAACGTTTTTCAAATATTTATAAAAATAATTACATATTATTTTTACTAAAAACAGATGCCAAATTTCAATTTGATCCTGTAGTGTCAGAGAAAAACTGCTGTGACGGACAGACAGACACCGAAGTCTCTCCATAAGGGTTCCATTTTTACCATTTTGGTACGGAACCCTAATAAAGTGACACTACGACTTATCGTACCAGTATAGTCGCGCCGTTCTTAGAGGCCCGTTATGACAGCTGTCAACGCAGTGTGAAATATAAACTCAAAAACCAATCTTGTTGTTTATGTACAGACCTGACAACTGTCAGTCAACTGTCATACTGAAAGAAGGTAGTAAATTAATTATGATAAGTAAAAACTTAGTTTCGTAGTTGCAGCAATTAATTAATTGATACATTAAATGAGTTTTTTTTAAAATAACTGCTCGGAGTGACAGATAAAGTGATATTCACTCAGAAAAAAAAAAGTCTTCTCATAAAATTTCTTGAGGTAACAAACATTCTATTTTCTCAGTAAATAAAATGGGAGCGCTTTGTTTTACATAATTATTTTTAGTCCTAATGTATAGGTATTCATAACTCATAATCATCGCCAGTCATACAGTGTTTCTTATTGAAACAGTGTTTATTTTGAGATTTTTGGTATAAATAGCTCGTAAATGGGGTTAGGATAAGGAAACCTAATCTTATTTTTTTTTAAACCGTTTTGGTAAAATACACAGTATGACTTGCAATCATTATAAATAACAAAACATTATGACTACTTTTTATATGAGCCAATATGGACCCAACAAATATAATTAAGTATGGCATCAGGCCATCATCCATGCATGCCATCTTTGATAGCTGGCACATTGGCATGTCAAGGTCAACGCTCAATCCTTGAGTCAGCCATCGTTTATTGTTAGACTGCCAGATGTAAATATTTTTAGGCCCATAAGGCACTAAGGATCTCTAATTTATTCTAACAGCAAACGTCGTTATATTTATTTGTGTCTTTTCCCCTTACTTGACATGCAATTAGATGACTTAGGGCCGTATTAATAAACTCATCTTGACTGTGAGGCCCGTCACAAGATACGTCAAAGTAAACGCCAAACCATAGAACACTGTCATTTATGACGCATCTCGAGACGAGCATTAGAGTTGAGATCAGTTTATTAATACGGGATTTAAAGTAGTCCCAGTGGATTCCACTGGTTCGTTTATGCAGCCATTTTGAGGCTCGATTTATCAAGAGAATATATCAATTACTCTCCAACCTTTTTCTCTGTCGTTGAAAAGAAAAAGATAGAGTTAAAAATTATTGACCATAAAGAAAGAAATATTGGGCATGGTCATCCATGTCAGACATGAAGTTCTTGCTGAAAATCATCACTACACAACATCTCTATGTAGCAAGTCCTGTGAATTTCGCATTCCCGTATCCCGTCGGTGTACCGGAAGGTACCAGGAGAGCATAAACGGGAAGCGATGTCTGGATACTCTCGAACGCACGGCGCTTCAATTGTACCAAATTAATGTATTACTCCCATTTTGGCACTTAACGTAACACCATAAAGTTGATTTTTGATAAAATTGAGTTGTACAAAGTTTATGAGGGGTGACACCCACCTTTTCCGAATCATTCACACGGTTTTAGACCTAAACTCTGAAACATAAAGATGAAAATACTATAATCGTGTCCGGATCCTGTTACATGCGGGCATTGATTCTGTAGATTTATGTTATCCTAGTAGTCCTGTTTTCTCATCGGTTCGTTGCACCGGTCGACCTGCCGGTTCAGTACAAATGTGGTTTTTTTTCAAAGTATTTTAAAACCAAATAATGGAACCATGTCGCAATGAGGTAACGCGTTGAAACGCTACATTACTGTGTAAATGTTAATATCAGCGCTGATCATTTATTTAAATCCAAAATGGTTTTGCGTTCCTTTCTAACCTGATGTTAAGTGACGACGAGGTCGAAGGTGGTACACACTTACTCAGAAAAACACCAAGATTACACCATTCCGGGAATACAGACGCAGGGAGAGCATTCCACTCCTTGGCAGTGCGAGTAAAAGTGGCGCAGCAAACCACTGCGTCCGAACCATTGGAAATTCGACCACATATGCGGATGGAAGCCATCCCATCATCGTGACGGCCTATGGGAGTAAGTGCAGGGTGCGATGAGGTCATGTAGTTCCTAGGGACTATCACCATAATGCAAGGTTTAAAACCAATAGACAAACGACTTGACGACTCTTCCAGGTAATTGGTCCACAAGTTTATGGCGTCCTGGTGATATTTGGCAGAGCCATCCTATCGGTGACAGCAGTATTCCTTACATAAGCAAACGAGTGTTTTATTATTTTATTATTATGTAAGTAGAGCAACTGTTCCGGTGTGAATTAATCCTGACCTTAAAAAGAATGTCAAGTTTTTGGCAGCGGATTTTTGCTTTTAACTCGATAGATCAGCCAAAGTTTTGCTTAGATTAAACATCCATTTGGAGCTCGAGATGATCCATCAACGGTAAAGGTGTAGGTATTCTGTAAAGTAGAAGTTTTGTTGAAGCTATTCCTTTTTGCAGAGAACAGACCACGCCTGTATTTTGTTGGCGTCGAATTGCACGGTTGGCTTCGCCACAATCCGACTCTGCCTTCAATTAGAAGATCATATGCACAATCATGGCCTCTCTAGATGAGTCAGTCTCAGTTCCGCTCGCGCGCGCACTGTACAAGTATCTTTTCGTAACGGTACTGCCATCTGCGTATCCGAAAATACCTGGACATATCAGATCGTTGATGTGAAGCAGGAAAAGCGTGGCGGAAAGAACAGATCCCTGAGGTACAGCGGCATTTGTAGCCAGTAGGATTGGAAGAGCATCCATCTCATTCATTCACTGCTCAGCATGTCAGAACGGAACCAAGACAAAAAATACTTTCTGCCAAACTGGCTGTCGTGCCAAGCCCTCTTAAATGCCTTGGAGATGTGGAGAGACACGGCAAGAGCCGCGCCGTGGTTCTTGATGTCTTCGTCCCACATGTGAGTGAAATGCGCAAGATGGTCACCATTGAGTAATCGACTGTACGGTGTCGATTGCTGAGTCCATTGCCTTCGAGGTACACCACCTTGTTAGTTATTCGGTTACCATGGTAATATTTTAATTTTTATGATAAATTGTCAGACCTGTTTTAGTAACTATTGTAATGAAATTTGGAATCATTTAACAGTACAATTCACAAATAAACTGTTAACACTAATAGAAATAATGAACATATCTTTGCTGACAAGCAATTTGGTAACAGAAAAATCAAGGAAATACAAAAGAAAAGTAATCCATTGTTGATATTTTTGACCTATGCATCGGTACACAATTAGCTCTAAAGATACTCGTGCATGTCATTAGAGCGCTCGCTCCGCTGTCACTCGCGTTCTAACCTCTACACTCGAGAAGACTACTCTACACCTTAAGAAGCTTCAGTTACATAACCAGTACTAAGAACCAGGGCTATTATGGAAGTAGTAAAGTGTTATTTAGTGTCATTTGCCGAAAATCTGCACTGCAGATTTAAAGTAAAGACATTTAAATCAAACTCTAAGGGAAAGGAGTTACTCAAACGAAACACCAGATGGCAGCATTGTTATTTTTTAACCAAAAAACCTTTGAATCAATTAATTTTAATTACAATTGTTAAATTATGTCACTGTGAAAATTACTACGATCTAAATTAGTACCAATAAATAATAATTACAGTATTATCAGCGCTGCAGAGGTCAGCCATGTTGTTGTAGGAATATTTTTAATCACAAAGTGGCGCCATCTTTGATTATTATAAATAACACCGACAGATCGATGAACTTGATCTATATCGTTTTAAACTGTTTTTGTAAACATTTTTATCAGTTACATTGAGCGTAAATAAAGAACTGATATAATTTAGTTAATAGTATTTACTTTTCGAGTGTATCCGGTAATGGATTCGTTTGTATATGCTGTAGGTATATCTGATTATTGTCCAGGTAAAAGATCAATTCAGTTTAAAGAGGTCAGAGGATCAAGTCGGTAGTCTTTATTTTTTTTACATCATACGAAGACAAACGAGCACACAGGCCACCTGATGGTAAATAGAAACTGTGACCCATAGACATTCGCATTCACAAGACTGCAAGCCTAAGACTGCAAATGCGTTGCCAACCCTGAGGACTAAGATGGAATGCCTCTATAGTCATTACACCGATTGTCTTATCCCCAAACCGGAACACAACAATGCGAACACTGCTGTTTGGCGGTATGTTAATGGATAAGATGGTGGTAGCGATCCGGACGGAGCCTGCATAAGGTCCTACCACCCGCATCATGATCTGAATCTCGTTAACCATAATGCTTGTGTCGGTTCTTTGGTTAAGTATAATAAACTTTGGTTATATTGTCTTGAGACTGTTAACACGAATCTTCGAAACACTACGATCTCTGTCGATTTTTTTTGATTCAATAGTTCAGTTTTTGTTACTTTGTGAAGCTAGTAAGCCAGTTTTTTTATGTTATAGTTTTAAAATAAACAGCAATTATTTTGGAAGCAGATAAAGTCATCCGTTTTCGTTCTTGTGTGAGCCAGGCATCTTAATGTGGCCTCATAAAGCCCCACCCATTAACTCTCCATTCGGCATGGAAATAACTTAAATTCAAAATTTAGCGTTTAAAGTAGACTCTCTGATCGTTTATGTTAGATATATATTAACAAGATAAACAACCCTACCAAAAACACAGCTACACACTTTAAAGTTTTCTTTTAATACCCTGTTTGCGCAAGGCTTAAAATATCGTCGACCAATTCATTATAATTCATTATATCAAATGTATTATTTAATCACATGAAAGCAAGATTTTTAGGTTAGGTTAGGTTAGGCGGGATTTCACTATGACAACCAAAAAAATAACTCATGCGGCGACAAGTGTATCTATGTATGTATGTAAACCTTTTTTTGTACAAATAAAACAGATAAAAAATATAAACTAGACCAAAATAGAACTGGGATGTACAAAGGTGAACATATCCCTATAAGGGATCTCTTCTTCTTGCATTTAGATGACATGAAAATCGTTGAAAGTTGTTTCGAAAAAATAATGGTACACTAAAATAGCACTTATATTAACTTTAAATATAGTCCATGACGAGGCTTAACTGTGAGTTCCTCCCCCAACCCCATACCCCGTGGGACAGTCGCGCTTGAATTTGTCGGGTTATAACAGCCGGTTGCGCCATTTTGAAACGGTTATCTCATTATGATACCCTAGTTACCCCCCGCAATCAATAAAACCGATAAGAGAACGATGCAAATATTTTCCTCTTGTTGTTTTGTATCATATTAATATGTTTCTCGTAAATCAGTATAAAATGAGATCACAGACACACCCCTTATTCAATATAGTCACATAAATAGACCAGCTTAATAATACTTTATTGTTTGTTACGGCATCAACATATTGACTCTACCTATTCCAGTTTGTTTGTTGTGTATTTTGATTCTGAAACCCTATAGCTCTATGAAAATACTGCTTTTACAATCAATATAGTGAGAATATTATGATTGATGACGATATGGTTTAATCTAACAAGGATAGGTATCCAACTGTCCTTCTCCGATTTTGTTGATTTTGATACATGTTAGAGAGTAGTTTAAAATAACAGACACGTATCTTTTTTAGCGGCCCAAGCTCAATCTGTTGGGAGAAATTGACCCCGAAGGTACTGAAAAGTGACTAAACCCTCTAAGTTTTATAGTGTTTTGATTATAAATGTTTAAGAAGATGAAAAAATAATGAGCACGTGTTTTGTTATATCGGCTAAAACTCATATTTAATAAAAAATACCCTTCAAAGATCATCGAAGATACACTTTCTTTGGTATATTTTTTTAAATTTTAGTCTACTAAACTACTCTCTAACATATATCAAAATCAACAAAATCGGAGCCGACTGATATCTGTATCGTGAGTCGTCATATTAACTTTATAAAACCTATTAAGTAATTGAAATCAACAGCATCGACAACATAAACAGCTGGTGGTAGGACCTTGTGCAGGGTCCGTCCGGATCGCTACCACCATCTTATCCATTAACCTACCGCCAAACGGCAGTGTTCGCATTGTTGTGTTCCGGTTTGGGGATAAGACAGCCGGTGTGATGACTAGCATAGAGGCATTCCCTCTTAGTCCTCAGGGTTGGCAACGAATTTGCGGTCTTAGGCTTGCAGTCTTGTGAATGCGAATGTCTATGGGTCACAGTTTCCACTTACCATCTGGTGGCCTATGTGCTCGTTTGCCATGTCTATGCCATAAAAAAAATACAGCCTCAACGTATACAACCTGATGCCGATGAAGATACGAAAGTCAACGAAAATAGGAGTTAGAAAGTTAGTGTACCACATAAGGACACAAAGGTTAGTGCTGCTTTCATTGCCACATATTGTCTCGGTAACAGGTCCTAAAAAAAAATTAGTCCGTCATTTACACTATCAAAGAATATTAGACACATATTTTTTCTTTTGTCAATTAAACAAAATATGACGAAGTCAGCACACTTTATATCGCGTTGTGACGTCACGAGCCCCCACTCCCGAACTTTGATGCGCATTGTATTTGTCAATTTTGATTGATTTGAAAAAGAAAACTATACGAGCTCAATATTTTTTGATAATCTAACTGACGGACTAATTAGTTTTATGTTTGTTTTGTACCGCATCCACCGCGCTCCCGCGATCCTTACAAGGTCGTCACTCCATCTTGTTGGAGGCCTACCTACAGCTCGTCTCCCGCGGTCGCCACTCCAGAACCTTCTGTCTCCATCGGCCATCAGTCTTGCGAGCAAAGTGCCCCGCCCACTGCCACTTCAGTTTAGCTATTCTTCGGGCTATGACGGTAACCTTAGTTCTACTGCGGATATCATCATTTCTGATTCTATCACGCAGAGAAACCCCAAGCATAGCCCTCTTCATAGCCCTCTGACTTTGAGCTTCCTTATGAGGCCCACGTCTCAGATCCGTAAGTCATCAAGTCAAAGAGTTTTGACTTCAAACACTGCGGTAATTTGGACAAAAAGGTGCTGCGAATCTTCCAGAACGCTGCCCCGCGCTTACTTATTTGACAGTAATGGCAGCTGAGTGAAAAACAATACCAAAACGTCAAAGATGATGTAGTTTTTACCGCCAAGAATAGACCCCCAGCAAATGTGTAATAAACGTTCGGTATGTCTTTACGGATATCCGACCTTTTGCACAGTAGATTTCGATAACAAGAACTGAAAAAAACAAACAATGATACAAGATTAAATATAAGGGTAAAACTTTACGAAATTGTGTGTAATAACCTCAAAACTTAATAAAAACAAGACCTAAGTATCTGTCCCTTTCATACTTCAGTTTAATCTGTTACGCCCTAATTGGTTCCGGCACTGTAGCCTCGAGTGAGCCTTGCATTCGATAACTAATCAGCCCTTTTGAAGATAACTGTGTTTGTTGAATGAATAATTTTTTCCTGATTCAAGCTTACATCAAAATGCAATAAAATAATTTATTCAGTAAATTGGCCACATCGGGGCTCTTGTATAGCTCTCTCAACACAATAGCCTAAGGGAAAGCGTAAAAGTGGTATACTGAGTATGTTCTTCGCTCTCAGGTGTAAAAATGCGTCGCTAAAGCCGGACCAGACTGCCGCGGACGCACGTGCTACGAACGTGCGTATAAATTCGCTCCGTATCAAAACGTCGGCAGATATTATAAACGGGTAAAAATTAGCATTTCTTTCACATCAAAAATGTCTCGTATGAAATAGGCGCCTTTCATCCCTTAATTAACAGCTATAATATCTTCATTGACGACGCGTTGGCCTAGTTGGTAGTGACCCTGCCCAGGAAGTTAGCGGTCCTGGATTCAAATCCGGGTATGGCCAGATTTATTTTTTATTTTTTTATGGCATAGAGAAGGCAAACGAGCACACAGGCCACCTGATGGTAACTGGAAACTGTGACCCATAGACATTCGCATTCACAAGACTGCAAGCCTAAGACTGCAAATGCCTTGCCAACCCTGAGGACTAAGATGGAATGCTTCTATGCTAGTCATTACACCGGCTGTCTAATCCCCAAACCGGAACAGAACAATGCGAACACTGCAGTTTAAAAACATATTGATTGATTGTATTTGTATGATGGATGACCGTGAATATTTTTTCCTGATTCATGGATGTTTTATTTATTTAAGTATATATTTCTCAATATTTATTTTTTATTTAAATTATTTTATCTGCCTCTAACTAGGTACAAGTACCAGGAATGTATGTTCATAAAGAAGCATATTCCATCCCAATCACGAGCTTAATACTGTGAAAGGTTAAGCTTACAGCTTTAACAGGGTAAAATCCCAGGTTAATTAGAAGCTTCACTTAAAGCCATTTATGTTTGAAGTTATTTATTTTATAGGTCATCTTGTGCGTTTTGCAATTGCAAACAGAACTGCAAGTTTATAATTCGACCACGCGCTGGCCTAGTTGGTAGTGCTAGTGACCCTGACTACGAAGCTTGCGGTCCTAGGTTCAAATCCCGGTAAGGGCAGATATTTGTGTGATGAGCACGAATATGTTCCTGAGTCATGCATGTTTTCTATGTATTTAAGTATATATTTAACTATGTTAGTATTTATATCGTTGTCTAGTACCCATAGTACAAGCCTAGAGCTTAGTTTGGGACTAGGTCAATTGGTGTGACATGGCCCCCTGATATTTATTTCTTATTATTACATACATACATAAACTCACGCCTTCATTCCCAGAGTGGGGTAGGCAGAGCTACAGAATTTCCAACAACCCTAAAAAACTTGTTGATAATTCTGTAACCACATTTTGCACAATCAGGCTATGATGTTTACCAGTGTATTAGTGACAGGTTGCAAGCCCATCGCCTAACAGTACTGCAAGCCTTTATTCCCTTAGTCGTCTCTTACGACATCCTCGGGAAGACACGGAGTGGCACTATTCTAACCCGGCAACCACACAGGGGCATTCTTATTCTTATTATTATTTATTTTTAATTACTAGCAATACTTAAAAATAGTTTGGACGATATAACTCACTAGTGGCCAAAGTTCAAAAGAGAAGATATGAAATATAAACTGCGTCTGACAGTTATCAAGTTAACAATGTAGGTCAATTAAATCAAACCGTTTGAAGTCTTCCACTTTTGATACGGTACAGTCATCACCAATGGAATAAAACTCGCCGTACGATTTCAAGGCACTGCCATTGCACTCATCTATCCGTTTTCTGGAAGGGTTGGAGTTTGCATTGGTTTCAGCGCTAAAAAAGAGGGGTAATAACACAAAAGATCCCATGGGGTCGAAGTGTGTCCATAAGGACCAATCGGACGGACCCTGCACAAGATCTGACCACCATTCAATTTGGTTGCGTTGCAAATAATATTTATATTTCATCATCAATCATCATCACTGCTGGACATATATTTTTTTTCAGGCAACGAGGCCCATTGTTTCATATACCTTATAGACTAACATGCATCCTTACTAATATTATAAAGGCGAATTAAATTTATATCTGGAAAAACCAAAGCCAATTTGTTTAAAACTTTACAAGTTTGATAACAATGTGCGAGGCCTGTCCTGTGGAATCTAGGGCGCATATTGACAGGTCAAAATATTATGCAGATATAGATATTGTAATAGTAAATACCTAGTTAATAAACAGGTAGTAATAGGTTAATGTTTAAAGCGTATTATAGGGTCGAGGATTATCTAACAGATAAAAATGCATGGCCTAAACCCGAAACTTAGTCAATCATAATTTGTTCAAATACAAAAATACTTTATCTCATCTAGGGGACACCGTTGATGTAGGAAAACATATCGAAACTTTTATTTGATCGTATTTCACCGTCTTATATACACAAGTAGGTGTTTTCTTTTCTCTCCCTCTATCTCTCTCCCAAGATTTTTGTGATGTTTTCCTGCTGAACTACGCATGTTATTGAATATAATATTTAATTTAATATTTATAGTTTTATAATAAGCTTAGACTAAGTAGTACCATTATAATATGAAATATGTTTAAAAAATGACTGGCTGCTGAGTTTCTTGCGGCGTTTCTTCTCAGCAGGGGTCTCCTCTTGGGAAGCACGGGTAAATTCTTGACCTGTGCCCGTGCTTACTTACTGAATTTTATTTTTTATCATTTTTAACAACAGGCCTACGAAAAGCCGAACAGTAAGACTATAGTAGTTTACGTGACGGTTGCGTAATGCCAACTGCCAACATAGTACCTACTATTTGTCATGTTTTGAGCCAACTGCACTTGGAAGAGCGATGTTCTCTTAACACAAGTATATTTTTTACTTAAAAAGAGGCATCTACCATTATTGTAACCTAGTTTTTAGTTACTGAATAAAGCATTATTATTATTATTATTTGTATGTCTCTACCATTATTATTATTATTATTAACTATGCAGAGTCGCGTACAATACTTTATCTACACTCATTAAGTACTCTAAGACGGGTTCAGAAGCCGAAAGCCAAATGACCAGCATTACCTGTGGTAGTAGGTGACAGCGATGGCAGCTGTAACGCAAAGTAATGAGATCCAAATTTGGAACTCCTTCCAAAATTAACAGCTGTAATCACTGTCACGTACTACCACAGGTAATGCTGGTCATTGTCTACGGGTTTTGAACGCATAATAAAGGATTTATGTGTAGATAAAGATAGTTTTAATATAAGGTTTGCAATTGGTCGAGCTTTCTTCAAATGAGTCCATTAAAATACAATCGGAAACAACTCAGTCGCGGACATCCTCTTCTTTAATCATGTTTAACAAAATGTGTTGCAACTTCATAGAATGACAGATCAATTAACAACACTGACCTCTCAAACCAATTACGTTATCTCCCACGAATCGAAGTAACCGGCCGAAACTAGTGGCGTAGGAAACAATTGAACGAGACGCAAATTGCAAATGTACAGTAAAACTATAGAAATAATTGAACTCGACTATCTATCGCTTTGACACTCTGTGGCGTAACAAATATTCTACTAGAGAAATCCAAATTGCTTTTGACATGATAACGTATTGTCAACGTTATGACAGCTCTTAATAAAATTTACTTGATAGTAATGGCCGACTTAAAAACAATACGACAACACTTCAAAAAAGTATCTTTTGAAGTTTTCCCAGTAATATAGAGGTAGAGGCTCTATTCTACTCAGCAAAACCATATCGCTATTGTTTTGTTATTTTTGTATTGGTAACGTTATCTGAGCTCTTATTTAATAATAATAAATATCAGGGAACAATGTCACACCAATTTACTTGGTCCCAAACTAAGCTCTAGGCTTGTACTATGGGTACTAGACAACGATATATGTAAACAGAAAACCTCCATGACTCAGAAACAAATATTCACGGGACAATTCCCGTGAACCCAGGACCGCTAGCTTCGTAGGCTGGGTCACTACCGACTAGGCCATCGAGCCGTCGACATTTGCCGTATTAAAGATCATACGGAAACATGTCAAAAGCAATTAGTTTGTACAGATTAAAATAGAACTTCTGTGAGACTAGAAAAGTTGCTTAACTGTCAAAATGTATGGAATTGACGTACGCGCTCGACGCGACCGTCTGACAGCTTACTTAAATCTTATAAGGTTCCGATTGCGATAAAGAACGCCGAATACATCTTGTCTATGGCCTCTGGTTCTTAAACAGTGGTCCGCAGTATACCTTATCATTAACATTGAGGAAAACCTCTCGATCAACCGTGCGCTTACCGTTTGCATGATTTACTGTGCCCTGCGCACGCGACGCTTATTCGGACAATCGACGTGACCGGTTCAAGGTCACCAGAGGTCGCCTTATGAAATAGACGGAAAGACATCATCACTGAGGAATCTACAAAAATAAATAATAGGGGATAATGAAATACGGACCTAGTCTTCAGTTATAGGCTTGTACTGGATCATGATAAACAGACTAACATACAGAAATATACACTTAAAGACATAGAGAACTTCCAAGACTCAGGAACAAAAACTCAAAGTAACTATACTAGACGCTATATGTGTATATGAGTAGATATTATGGTATGTCATACACCTATCTTACTCGTAGATAAAAATAGAATATATTTTGCATGGCTCCTTAATGGTGAATTGTACTCTTCTCTATTGTTAATGTAATACCTTAAAGGATGATTTCCACCAAACGGCTCGCATCGCATCGGATCGGGCAGGATACGTACGGATGCCGCGGCAGCCGTACGGCTCTATTGAAATTATTATTGTCTATTTATGACGGAGCCGATCGCGCGTCGCGGCATACTTACGGCGACGTACGCGTGTCGCGGAAGACGCCCGCGGTCGAGCAGTTGTGCGCAACTTGCTAATGTAGACTTAAAAACAGAACATATATGATTCAGTATCGTTTAAAGACTATAAAATTCATTCCGATCCGATCCGATGCGGGCCGTTTGGTGGAAATATTACTTAATATTGCTTCCTCCCATTTATAGTCGGCAAAAAATGTGGTCGGTTGAAGTTAATATTATGACAGTGACATTTGTCAACCTTAGCGATAATTAGATCTCACAGAAACTTTCGTCAAAACTGGTACACCACTTTCTTGGCCGATGTTCCACGTCCACTGCTGGACATAGGCCTCCCCCAAGGCTTTCCACTCAGACCGGTCTTGTGCTTTTCGCATCCACCGCGGTCCCGCGATCCTGACGAGGTCGTCACTCCATCTTGTTGGAGGCCTACCTACAGCTCGTCTTCCGGTCCGCGGACGCCACTCCAGAACCTTCTGACCCCATCGGCCATCAGTCCTGCGAGCAATGTGCCCCGCCCACTGCCACTTCAGTTTAGCTATTCTTAGGGCTATGTCGGTAACCTTAGTTCTACTGCGGATATCATCATTTCTACAATACTGGAAAATAAATTTTGTCTTTGAATGTTTCGCCAAATATTGCCTGATTTTGGTAAAGAGGCGTGTAGATATTGATTTTGACGTTTGAAAATGCATATTATACTTATTTATGACTTGATTGTACTTTAGTTATGATTCATTGGTACATGGCAACCGCTGAGGCTTGTAAATTGAACTCGGTACCTTACGATGACCAGCTGACATCCTAAGTCGCTAGGGCCTATTGTGAAGGCAATAAGGACTCCTTTTTTACCTGCCTAACAAGGAGAGTACCTAATGTTTTCACCTTAAAAAAAAAAACGTTTACATCTTTATTTAATCATAAAATAGCAAGAAATGTCCTTCGCTCTTATCTTACACGTGGTTATTTAATTTAAAGAAAAGGGAAAAACATTTCATTTTAAAATAAGACTTCTAAATGTAACGCGTTTATGAGTTTTATGACATAAAGGCTTGTTTACACCAATTTTATTTTTACGCGAATCTAAATTGCCAAATAGATGTCCATTTTTTTTGATTCAAGTAAAACATAACAAGTTGTAAAAATATCGTGACCCTTGGCTCTTAAATTGTTTACCATCGGACGGACAGCTTAGGCATGAATACGTACCGACCCCAAAAAAGGAACGAGAACTATCTCTAAAAGTCTCGGAGTACAGGTATGACATTTATTTTGATTAAACAACTTGAAACTAATTTATAGACCAAGTACTAAAATACTATGTCATCCCACCATCTCTAGTCTTAAATTACTTGGAAGCAATTCTGCTATAAGGAATAAGATAGAGTTAGTAACTTGTTGACGCCTACGGGTTCGGAAAATCTTCGTGTAGATACGTGTACGTGTAAGCGAGGCCGAGGACGCCATGCATCTTGCTCTGACGCTTCAGGGACGGCCGGCGTGCACGCCGAACGTTACTATGGCTGTAAAAAATGAAAGGATTGGATGCGGCTACTAATTTTTACAGTTTGATCTTACTTGCTACCTGTAAAAGCCTTTCAATAACTAACAAGTTACTCAAGTCTTTTTTTTCTGCTATTCTTAACACAACAACAAAAAAAAAAAATTTAAACGAATTTAAACTCACCTGATTTAACTATAGTAAAATTAATGAACTGCCATAAAAGATATTCAAAGTAGTAAACAAAACAAAGGTCAACGGAAAAATATACTCAAAGACTGTCAACGTAAAATTTAAATCAACAAATCTCCCAAAACATGTAAATATACCCTATTAACATATTTAATTCTTAGTGTAGTAATTTTAAAGATCGTGCATGGTCCTATTTATATAGACATATATACATTAAATCACGCCTTTCCCAGAGGGGTAGGCAAAGACCACTTCTTTCCACCTGTTACGATCCTCACAAATATCTAAACAGTTAAATAACTAACTATTACACGGTTTAGCAGTTTGGCAGTGACCCTGGCCGACCGGGTTCGTTTCCCAGTCAGAGCAAATATTTTTGTGAAGAACGTGAGTACCGGTTTCTAAGTTTTAGTTGTTTTCTACGTATTTAAGTACGTAGTTCGCTATTAAAGAAGTATGTTTATCGATGTCGGCGTCTGTTACGAGTATTTACTTTGCTTTAAGACTTACCGGACCTAACCTAACCTAACCTTAACCTTAACCTTAACCTTAACCTTTCAACCCACAGTGCTATTTGAAGAACGAGGGCAGTTTTACGATTACCTTCTATTTGATATTAACAAAAATATCAGTGAGATTACTGACGGCCAATTTATATATCCTGAGCATAGGTCAATTTGTTTGAGATTCATCATGTCAGCCGAAAGACGTCCACTGCTGGACATAGGCCTCCCCCAAGGCTTTCCACTTAGACCGGTCTTGTGCTTTTCGCATCCACCGCGGTCCCGCGATCCTGACGAGGTCGTCACTCCATCTTGTTGGAGGCCTACCTACAGCTCGTCTTCCGGTCCGCGGACGCCACTCCAGAACCTTCTGACCCCATCGGCCATCAGTCCTGCGAGCAATGTGCCCCGCCCACTGCCACTTCAGTTTAGCTATTCTCAGGGCTATGTCGGTAACCTTAGTTCTACTGCGGATATCATCATTTCTGATTATCACGCAGAGAAACCCCGAGCATAGCCCTCTCCATAGCCCTCTGAGTGACTTTGAGCTTGTTTGAGATTGTCTCTGATATTTATTTTTATTTGTATTGTTTTTATATTACTGCTTTTGGTAATATGTGGTTATGTATTATATGGATTAGTAGTAGTTTGTTTCTTATGTTTGGCAGTTTAAAAATATTAATCTGCTCCAATAATCCCGCTCGCTACGGTGTGACAGTCACTCATAGTCTTAACTCAAAAGCATGGCCGTAAATGGGGGGGCTGTCTTCGCAACTTTACAATGGCAGTACGTACAGCTAAGTTCTAGATAGCCTTGCTTTGATCAAATACTTAACTGTGGGAGAAACTTCTCATTGTTGTGGCTATCTCGTTCTCGGAATAGACGTAAGCATAGTTGGGGGGAGGTGTTACGAGTGGGCACCATTATAGTGGTATAAAGTCTAAAAACATGACGGAAACACCTCTGTCAACAGTAAATTTGGCAATGAATAATTCTGTACTTGCCTTTTATTGTATTTATTACTTGTTAATTCTCCGTGCAATATTTAAGTTAAGTATAATTGTAATGTATCGTGTTAACAATAAGCCTTAATGTCTCGTGTTGCTATGCCCTTGCAGGGCGTCACATGAATACCTTTTTGTAATTCCATCTTTGAATACTTGTAATGTGACATGCAATAAACCGTTTGAATTTGATCTACCCTTAGTCTCTTTGGGGCTATTGTGGTTATTTTAAGATGCCCATTCTACAGGGTTTGTGGTGCTTGCTGCCATTTCAATTAAAGTTATTAATTAGCAGGCTTGTAAGCGCTATTCTTCTAAAAATTGATGACTGATGACTCCAACCATGCAGGACAATAAAACATGTAGCCTAAGATCCGAACAGGAGACGACTTGCACCGGTTGTATTTTCGATGAAAAGTATTTTATATCAAATTTAATACGCTAAATATTATGTGGCGAATACGTAGGCTGATGCCAATAACAAAGCTAGAGAGCGTGTGCGCGCTTGTGTGTGCGTGTGTATGTTCATAGTAAGCCTTTAGGAAAAGTGTGATTTACATTACGGGTTTATTATCTTTACATTCTACATCCTAGGAAAATTTAACCGGATACGTCTACGTTTTATGAAATTTTATTTGCCGTTACTTTCTATCTTGGTGAATAGAAGTGAAAGAAACTGTCCTGTGATCCTAGACAAGATGCGTGACGAGTAATTATCGTTATAGAGAATTGGATTGACGTAAATTGGCAGACGGTCGCGTCGAGCCTTATGTCGATGCCAATCATTTTCAGTTTTCGAATATTGTTTTCGTTAGCGTTACGTATGCGTCTTGGCTGGATTCGCAATGAGATATTTGTGCAGGGAACGTTCGGGAAACTATGCGTTAATCTATGACGACGATGATTGACGACGCGCTGGCCTAGTTGGTAGTGACCCTGCCTACGAAGCTAGCGGTCCTGGGTTCAAATCCCGGTAAGTGCAGATGTTTGTGTGATGAGCGCGAATATTTGTTGCTGAGTCATGGATGTTTTCTATGTATTTAAGTATATATTTCTCTATATAAGTATTTATATCGTTGTCTAGTACCCATAGTACAAGCCTAGAGCTTAGTTTGGGACTAGGTCAATTGGTGTGACATTGTCCCCTGATATTTATTTATTATTTATTATTTATCTAAGTAGTTGAGGCAGAAAAGTAAGGCATTCTTGTAAACGTTTTCTGTAAAGAAATGTTATAAAGATATAGACACAAACCCAGTGTGCCCGGCAAAGTCTGAAAAAATAGCCAAGCGATACTGCAGTGATATTTATACGAATTTAGGCCCTATTTGCAACCCCCATAACTTTTTCCCAAAGTGGCAAGGATCCTGATTCTTCACATTTTTAAGGCACTTAAGTGGGGTAGGTAAATTAAACCAATTTGAATCATAGGCCACTATAGAACTATTTCAAAGTGACGTTATGATTCAAATCGTAACTAACTTTAAAAAGACACTTTGACATAGTTCCATTTTGGCCTATGAATCAAATTGGTTGACTGTAGCTATTATTTTATCGATAAACTGTTCAACGTTTTTGCGGGTGGTAGGACCTTGTGCAGGGTCCGTCCGGATCGCTACCACCATCTTATCCATTAACCTACCGCCAAACAGCAGTGTTTACATTGTTGTGTTCCGGTTTGGGGATAAGACAGCCGGTGTAATGACTAGCATAGAGGCATTCCATCTTAGTCCTCAGGGTTGGCAACGCATTTGCAGTCTTAGGCTTGCAGTCTTGTGAATGCGAATGTCTATAGGTCACAGTTTCCACTTACCATCAGGTGGCTTGTGTGCTCGTTTGCCATCTCTAGGCCATAAAAAAAAAAAAAAACGTATCATTAAGTAGTAATTTTTTTGGTAGTCACAAGTTTAAACTAACCTAACCTAGGTATGAATGTGCAAGACATCCTGAAAACACCATAGTTCTAGCAGAAACCAGCGTTCGATGAAATGAAATCGATGTAGCTGAATTCGATAGTATGATGGATACACTTAAGTGATAAATTGACACCCGTACCCCTACCATGGGTTGTAATAACCGTACTCGTTAGCGAGTCGAATGCTCTGTCGCTTGCAGACCTCGCAGTATTCTTACAGAGTGCGAGAGACAGAGCATTCGACTCGCAAGCGAGTACGGTAATTGTAACTTATGGTAGTGGTACCGTATTAACAAACGTCACTATGAGGTTTCACAGTGGTCACGAACGCACAAATCGTGTCATAAACAAAAGGTCGGTCAAAAAGGACCAATCACAAAGCTGTATTGAACGCAGTGCGTTTACTCAGTGAAGGATCCCTTAAGTTTGTGAACACGGGTGTGATAATACTGCCCGTGTACCGTTGATGAGACGACTCAAGTACCAAGAAAGTTTCTAAACTGGCTGCCTTCAACACAATGCGGCAGTCAACTGTTTGTGTTGTCTCAATTCTGCGTAGACGCGCGTTTGGTGCAAACTCCGGGAACCGGTCGACATGCGTACTACGTCATAGCATTGGTGATTGCATTGCCGCATAACTAACATATTCAATAAATTGAAAAATATACCTTACTAACTTATTTAATAAAGCGCATTTCGCACCTTAATCAATTTAGTAGTTACGCCGTATTGAAGTATCGTATTGCAATTGAACTTGTATGTATCTATGGACCATCATTCGGTCGGCTGATGTCATCAGATCTGTATTAATATAAAACTGTATCACTTCAAGAATGCCTTAAGTGCGCTGTTTCTAAGGGTGCTCTATTGCGAGGCTCCTTAAGGCATCTGTGCTAAGGCTCTGCCGAAAAATTAACCAAAAGTTTTATGTTGAATCTTTAGTATTTTTCTTATTTTCAATAGGAAACTAATGTGAACCCTTAGAACTGTAGGGATCAGGAGCACATCGTATTTTTAAAGATCAACTCGTGACAGTCGTGACCAAAATGCTAGGTCTACACTTGGCACAACGATTAAGCATTGGCATACAACGTGGCAATGCTGAACGCATTCTGGGAACAATTCCCACTTTTGCCGGTTTGTTAAGGAGATCAGTGTACGAGGGGTGATCCAAAAGTAATGATAACTAAATACTTTTTGCATCGATATACAATAATGACATGTAGCGTTACAGGCAGTAGAGACTCCTCAGTAATATTAAGAAAAATAAATAAAATAAAATGTATTTGTCATTGAGTTTCAATTGTTTTTTCACGAGCGGTCAGAACAATAACGCAAAAATGGAGAAAATTGAGTTGAGAGCGTTTATTAAATACTTCTGTTTAAAAAAAAAGAGTACTAAAGACATATATGCTGAATTAGTGGGGACACTAGGGAACTCTGCTCCGCCGTATTCCACAGTAGCACGCTGGTCGAAGGAGTTTAACTTAGGACGAACATCCACTCAAGACAAACATCGCGAAGGCCGCCCTTCTACGGCCCTTACGGAAGGTAATGTAAAAAATATCAATGAACTCGTGTTAACAGATAGAAGAATGACTATCAGACATCTAGTTGAGCTCACGGGGATTTCGTATGGCAGTGTTCAAAGAATATTAACTGATGAACTACACATGAAAAAAGTCTCTGCCCGTTGGGTACCTAGAATGTTAAAGGCCGAACAAAAGGAAATACGACATAAGATTTCAAAGTGTAATCTTAAAAAAATTCGAGCTTATCCCGAAACTTTTTCGCGTCGATTTGTCACCATGGATGAGTCTTGGATCCATCATTTTGATCCTGAGACAAAACAACAATTAATGACGTGGAAGCGACCCAGTTCCCCTACACCTAAGAAATTCAAGGTTGCAAGCTCAGCTGGGAAGATCATGGCTTCCGTGTTCTGGGATGCCGAAGGAATCATAATGATAGAATACCTCAAAAAAGGAACCACTATTACAAGCTCTTACTACGCTGACCAGATACGAAGATTGAGAGAAGCAATCAAAGAAAAGCGGCGGGGCAAACTTCGTGCTGGTGTCCTCTTTCACCAGGACAATGCACCCCCCCACAAGGCCGGTGTTGCGATGGCTGCTATTCATGATACAGGCTTCGAAGTGCTTGAACACCCCCCATATTCGCCAGATCTAGCCCCTAGCGACTTCTATCTCTTTCCACGCCTGAAGGAAGATCTTAGAGGTAACAAATTTTTGGATGACAGTGAAGTGATGGCCGCTGTGGAGGCATTTTTGACAAGTCAAGAAAAACATTTTTTTTAAAGGGAATTCAAGGTCTAGAGAAACGATGGTCTAAGTGTGTAAACTTGCAAGGAGACTATGTTGAAAAATAAATTAGGTTTTTTTACATTTTATGTGCCTTTCATTCTGATTATCTGACTTTTGGATCACCCCTCGTATACGTATGTTAATTGTTGCCTAATACTTTGCCATAGTACAAGCCTAGAGCTTAGTTTGGGATTAGGTCAATTCGTGTGAGATTTGGTTCCTTGATATTTACCTCTTTTATTTATCGCCGCCTGGTACTTTTAGTACAAGCCGAGACCTTAGGTTAAGTCCAATAGACTCTTCCTTCGCTTTTGTTCCTTTACAATAGCTCAAAAACAACCGAGACGTTTTATTCGCACTAATTCCTCCAAATAACCAGAAGAAACTTTCTTCGAAAGGTACTAATGCGAAAAAAATATCACTGTCTGTTGTTCCTTCAGCTCTGGTAAAGGAACAAAATCAAAGAAAACGTCGCAGTAGTAGGGTAAAGTCACCAGTGGTCAGCCAGAGACCTGTTGTCGGCCTCTGCCTATACTTTGTATGAGTGGGAAGAGTACGCAAGATATATTCTACACTCTTCGCTGCGCACTCATATAAGGTTGACTACTGGTCTCAGGGTGACAACTGGTGCCTTTACCCTACCTTCACTTTTTGCAAAGGAACACAGGCAAAAAAAATCTCCGTACTTCTTTCATCTCTTGTGAAGGAACTAGTGCAATAGTACGGTCAGCTGCAGAGAAATGTAACCCCCTTTGCAAGGCAACTTGTATGCAGGGGGGGTTAGTTTTCTCTGCAGCTGACTGTACCTTCAAAGGAACTACAGCGATTAAACCAGACCAATTTGTATAAGAGTGCCTCTTTGTTAATGTCTTGTTTTTTAATGACCTGATTGCCTGTTTGCGTGCTCCGTGACATAAAAAATATTGGTATATCTCCATGATCATGTCATTCATTGCCAAGCTCCTTAATTTTACTACCATTTAAACTCAATAAAGAGTCGTTGGCACTGAACGTTAATAGACATGATGCATGATCTTAGCAATAACCATATACTGAAAATATTCCACGGTATCACAGATTAATTTAATACCATATAAACATATCTTATAACGTAGCAGTTACACAATTTGTGTCACAAATTACTGTTTACGGATCAAACCACCAGTTAGGTTTACAGTTAAACATATTATTTACTGTATGGTGACATATTTACCTCGTTTGTTGTTGTTCGTTGAGATTTTCCACTTGTTACTGGAAACTGTTTATCGAAACACCTTTCAACAAAAGACGATGGGCAAAAATGTCCCCACCCACCTACAGAGATGAAACATGTGCTAGTATAGATCTTGGCAAAATGATGTATTTTTACTACGGCGACGATCACCATATGTATGGGGTTTTCTTGGAAAATTATAATCGTATCGTATGGAATTTGTTTGAAAATGAACACAGATATGGATGATCTGCCTTGCTTGGCCCTTGTTTTCATTCCCATTGATTTATTTGGCTTCTTTTGGGTCCTAATGAACATATAGACATGCATCCCGTTACTGTTGGAGGGCGGGGACGGGGTCTATAAAAATTGCCCATCACTCTTTCGGCCTTTCTCGCCGCTTGATTTTATTTTCTCTGGTAACCACAAGGTAGAAGTCTAACATAGGTTAGGTTAGGTACGTTATTAATGTGTAAAATATCCTGAAAACATCATAGTTTCAGCAGAAAATAGGCATTCAAGGAAATGATACATACGATGAGTGATGTTTTGAAACTACATGGAGGAGGGTGGGCTAATTGGGTTTTTTTTTATCGCATAGGGAAGGCTGACGAGCACACAGGCCTCCTGATGGTAAGTGGAAACTGTGACCCATAGACATTCGCATTCACAAGACTGCAAGCCTAAGACTGCAAATGCGCTGCCAACAGGACTAAGATGGAATGCCTCTATGCTAGTCATTACTCTAATTCGAAAACTATTTCTGCGTTATTAAGTTTATTGAAATATTTATCTATTTTAGATATTTCCACAAAAGTATATTTAACCTTTGACTTTGTGCGGGTGGTAGGACCTTGTGCAGGGTGAGTCCGGATCGCTACCACCTTCTTATCCATTAACCTACCGCCAAACAGCAGTGTTCGCATTGTTGTGTTCCGGTTTGGGGTTAAAACAGCCGGTGTAATGACTAGCATAGAGCGATTCCATCTTAGTCCTCAGGTTTGGCAACGCATTTGCAGTCTTAAGCTTGCAGTCTTGTGAATGCGAATGTCTATGGGTCACAGTTTCCACTTACCATCAGGTGGCCTGTGTGCTCGTTTGACTTATCTATGCCATAAAAAAAAGAAAAGTGGTACGCGAAAAGCGCTTGAATTGTATGTTTAAATTCACTATTACAATCACTTTTTATCATCCGAAATCTAAAATAATCATGTCATTCATAAAATGTATTTTGAGTAAATAAAAAGATTAAAAACAAATCTATTGGGTATAATACAAAATTAATGAAATTGCTCTCTTAAAACTAGCTTTTATTTTGAATTAGAACGTAGAAACCATGCGTTATTTTATTTTGTCTATGCCAATTGGTCTATATGAGTTATATGACCAATGAGTACAAGCGATATGTCACCGGACAGGTAATTCTAAGTTGTAAAACTGTTACTATGGCTGGTAATTCGAAATCTTTGTGAGAAAAAAGTTATCGCCATGCAAAGACAAGCAGTGCTTCAAAGAAATTACGCTAACGTCGTCTATGTAGGCGTCCCGATGTTCCCGATTTTTTAAATATTTCTCACAATTATTTGAGGTTTCCCGCTACACTGAATCGTTGTGGATTTAAAAAGGAGGTCGGTGTTTATACATTTCTGTCCATTCTCCTTTACAAAAAAAGTATTTTTAAGACTACATTCCTAAAGATCTCAACCAACCCCCAAAGTAGGTAATAATAGAGACTCCTTATTAGTAGTAAAAGGTAACTCAATTAAAAACAAAATGGCTGCGCTGGGCGGGAAACCAATACGAAAACTTTCCTTAAACACAAAGCCATTATTCACGATTGTAGCAAACTTAACTAAGTTTGACCTTTTTGTAACATAACACGTACACAATTGATTATGTTGCGATTGTTATAGTAACAATAACTGAACCTTGTGTTTCAATTATTATGATTTAACTTTAAAGGTTAAATCATCGAGGTGGCGCGTGTAACCTTTTAACTTAGAGGAAATTTGAATATTCGCTACTAAGTTAAGTCCATATTTTTTGACGACGCGCTGGCCTAGTTGGTAGTGACCCTGCCTACGAAGCTAGCGGTCCTGGGTTCAAATCCCGGTAAGTGCAGATGTTTGTGTGATGAGCGCGAATATTTATTCCTGAGTCATGGATGTTTTCTATGTATTTGAGTATATATTTCTCTATATAAGTATTTATATCGTTGTCTAGTACCCATAGCACAAGCCTAGAGCTTAGTTTGGGACTAGGTCAATTGGCCCCTGATATTTATTTATTTATATTTATTTATATATGTATGAATTAAGAGGAACTCCCTTGAAAAAGGTCGGTTATCCGCCATTTTTAGATACGTTCGACAGGGAGAGGCTCTGCCATGGCCATAGAACAAGGAATATTTTGACGGCTTTTTTTTATTTTATTAAATACTAGCTATCTACTTAGCTTTTGCCCTGTAGATTTCGATTGTTCCTTAGAGTTAGTATTCGTTGTTTTTCTTTAGGGTTTGTACAGTCTAGTTCATATATAGTATCGTACCTTGTCTATTTAATGTCATTTAACCGCCATAGACAAATTGTCACAGCGATTAAAGTGACAAGGTACTAAGGTGTATACATATTTATGAACTCGACTGTAATCATATACCAAATGTGACGCTTGTATAGTTTACGGTTTTTACGGTGCAACAAAAATAGAGATTATAGACTTAAAATTTTAAAAAAATACACTTGAAATATAAAATTTAAAAAGTCAAAAAGATTATAGGAATGTTCTCGTACTCGTACAATAGCCATTCATTTAGAAAATTTCGAAAGTTACTTACGAGTAATTCAATCTTAATGTGTAATTAAATAAAGTAAAATCATAACAAATCCATTACACTTGTCATTTTAAAACAATCGATCAAACAATCGATAATCCTAAATATGCTACACGCGTCAAAAGCCGCTTGCGCAGGTTTTTAGGTTTATGATGATGGTTTATTGCTAAATGCTATTAGGGTACATGTTAAATGACGTGGTTAAATTAAACGATCAACTTACGATCCACGATTATCCCTGCCCTATAGGTACTTAAAGGGATAAGTTCGCCCAATATCAAATAATGAGTTATCAAAATAATCAATGTCCGGGCGAGAGCTAGGCTGCGGACGGACGGACGGACGGACATGGCGAAACTGTAAGGGTTCCTAGTTTGACCATTGAATTCTAAAAATGTTTTATATTGTATATAATTACACTTTCCAATCTGCCCAAAAGTGAACTATTAGAAAATGTCATTAGGCATTAAAAAAAAAAAAATGCAAGGACACACTAGACGCACGCATTTGAATTCTCAAGATTGTAATTAAACTTCAATGAGTTGCCAACCCTGAGGAATGAGATGGGTTGTCTTATCCCCACACCGGAACACAACAATGCGATCACTGCTTCTTGGCGGTGGTTTAATTTAATTGAATTCACCTTTTTTTCAGTGCAGTAAAGATAAATTACGTAAGTACATAAAATCCCAACCTGACCCAAACTCTCCCGCTGTGGTGTTAACTGATTGTGCGATCAGTTAGGTATCTTAAGAACTTTTGACTCCCTCTATTGAACCTCGCAGTATCCACCATTAAAACTCACTCAAAACAACCCCTGGCGAGGAACCAAGATAAAAAAAAAAGATAAAAGATGTTTATATAGTAAGTAGCCCGCGCGGGCACTTTTACACGTCAAAATCTACCAGCGCTTCGCAAGAGACCATTGCTGAGAAGAAACGCCGCAAGAAACTCAACAGTCAGTCGCTTTTTTAAATACTACTTATAACACAATTATAAAGCTTACTACAATTTATAAAGCTTAACCTAGCATGATATAAAACAATGAATTTAACATAATTTAAAAATAAAAATAAAAAACATTCAAGCGTAGCTTGAGCAGGAAAATGTGTCAAAACTAAGAATTTTCATAGGGAGTAATAAGTAGTAGCAATTAAAAAATATATAAAATATATATATTTAAAAAAAATGTATATATACTTTCCTATGACAGTGCAAGACAACCACCACATACAAAGTTTCGATACATTCTCCTACAGAAACCGTGTCCCCTAGACAATATACAATATTTACATATTTACATATTACAAGGCTTCGAAATAGTCTCGTTTGTATGAAAAACGCACTCTGACCCGGTATTTTTGCTCCTGAGTGTAGTACACTTAAACCCTTTTTCACTTGGAGCCCAGACTTTTGCTTATTATTTTCTGTCTACTAACCAAAGTACTTACAAGCCAAGATCATAGTCATGGACTAGGTCAATGTGTGTGACATTGTCCGCTGACATCTTTTTATATTTATTATGAATACCCAATTAACCATCTAAATACGTCGTTATGAAACCAGTTTTGATGTCATAAAAACGTTTAATCTGGTTCTATAAATAGTTAACATGTTTTGCAAGAAAGCAATAATTCAAATGGTGTCATCTTGCATGCTGAGCCGTTGGTGACCTATTGGTGCAGTCTGCAGATGTCAGATGCAGTTGGCGTGGTGGTTAATAATCATCACATTATCCCAATAATTGCGATTTTTTTGTGTGTGTTAGTTTTAAACGAATTTGAAAATAGCTTATACCCTGGATTATCACATATAATTCTTTTTTACCGGAAAATGAACATGTTCCCGAAGGAATAACGACAATCAAAATCTATGTGGACGAAGTCGCGGGCGGAAGCTAGTATCTTACCTTACTAATATTACAAATGCGAACGTTGGAATGTTTGAATGTTAAATTTACCGAAAAAAATGATTATAATTTGATATCGGAAAATTTGACAGTTGCCGTGGGAATAACGATAATTGAAATCTACGCGGACGAAGTCACGGGTCGGAGCTAGTCGAAAAGAAGCCCTGAATTCTACAGTGGAGCACACTACGCAAGTACGCACAAATACTCGTAACCATATTTTCTCCAACAATGCGAGAAAATTTTCGGGTGTTTTGCCATCTTATCCATTAACCTACCGCCAAACATTGCATCGCATTGCATTCGCATCGTTCGCATTGTTGTGTTCCGGTTCGGGGTTAAGACAGCCGGTGTAATGACTAGCATAGAGGCATTCGATCTTAATCCTCAGGGTTGGCAACGCATTTGCAGTCTTAGGCTTGCAGTCTTGTGAATGCGAATGTCTATGGGTCACAGTTTCCACTTACCGTCAGGTGGCCTGAGTGATGGATTGCCTTCTCAATGCCATAAAAAAAAAAGATTCAACACTCCTACTGCCTACGGATATGGGGAAACTCGGTGAAAATCAATAGAGTTTTTATTGCTCAGAAACAGTGCATACGCGGTATCTATGACGTCCAACAGATTACGTCTTGTAAGCCGCTGTTCAAAGATCTGAAAATACTGACAGTACCACTTTATATCTTCGAGATGTGTCTTTTTGTTGAAGTTAATCCGGACTTGTTTAAAAAAACCAGTGATGTACAACAAGATACCCTAACAAACTTTCACTCCCTAAAATAAATACAGAGCTATATAGCCGATTTTTTTTTGTAATGGCGATTCGTATATTTAATAAACTTCCTAAAAAAAATCAAGTTCTGACTGTCACTGAGTTAATTTCTTGGTTGCAGGAAAAGTGTATTTATTTAAAAGACTGAAATTTCTGTTAAATAATTAATGTATATTTTAATTAATTGATATTTGTAAAATGCCTGACAAAGGACCATGGGCAGAAATGCCCCCCCCCACCAACAGAAATGAAACATGTCTCATTTAATAGATCTCAGCAACATTATGTATTTTTACTATGGAGACGATCACCAGATGTATGGGGTTTTCTTGGAAAACCATAATCGTATCGTATGGAATTTGTTTGAAAATGAACACATATATGGATGATTTGCCTTATTTCGCCCTTGTTTTCATTAAAAAAATCCCATTGATTTTGCTACTAAAATAAGTATTTTGTCTTTTTTTGGGTCCTCATAAACATATAGACATGCATCCCGTTACTGTTGGTGGGGGGGGACAGTCCCCATACAAATTTGCCCATTGTCCTTTAATTTAAATTAATTTAATTTATTTAGCTATGTGTAAAACTGTTTTTCTTTTTACATGTCATTATATGGCAAAACATGTGACACTCACCTACTTGCTAGTATTAAGAACCTTGTAACCATATTTTCAAGCAAATAAAATAAATAAATAAATAAATAACACTGTCCCATAATTGACTTAAAAAATAACGTCATCAACAAAACTCATCATTTCATATAGGTACTGTCACCCAATAAAAATGTTGAGCACACTTAGAAACTTTTCATTGTGACTGTCATTGTCATTGTCATTGTCATGTGTATCATTTGATGGTATGTGTATGCAATAATTTTCTTTTATGAATGTCAATTCCATAATTGTATTTATGGCTATTTTAATAATATTTAAAAAAAAAACATAATGTTACGCGATGATTTTTGCCACTGTCCTTCTCAATCAAATAGATTAATTTACGTTTTAGGTGTGAAGTAGGTATTTATTTTTCTACGCGTCAATAGATTACTTAACTTATTTTTACATGCTTAAATGATTGACGACTAATGGTTAATTATAACAATAAAACCATTTGGAATCAACTCTATGTAGCGTGATGTCATTTTTGCCTCGATGGCATGAAAACGTACGGGCCCTGGTCATGAGGTACCTTCTTACATGACCTTTGAATCTAAACGTTATATTTGACATAGTGCATGTTAAGTGGTTTCAGACAAAAACTGGGACGTGAGCGCCGCGTGACTGAACGGTTTTTGATCCACACGCGGATACACGTGACTATCGATCGCATTGACAGATTTATCGAATATTTGATCCAATAGTTTAGATTAGATCAAATAACCACCAAGTCAGCACCTGCTCTTGAGGGAAAAAATATCATGAGCATAATGTTTTGTTATGGAATTGAGTGAATATTTTTTTTATTAGGTGTTTGAAAGGGTTTTTTTTTGTGTAAATGAGTAAGTGTTTTTCTATATTTCCTACAAATTTGACGACCCTCAACCACCTGCGGTAATATTATTTATTGTAACGTTTAAAATCTCGAATCTTTATCATGTTTATTTACCACCGAACTGACAAAGTGTTGGGCTCAACAAAACTCACCAAGGGGCCTAATATGATTGCGTTTGTCGCGTGACAAAATGTGGATAGAGCATCCGTCACTCTCGTACTCTCGTACGCATTCGTGTCAGAAAGTGAAGGAAGTTTTATGTACATTTTGTCACGCACGAACGCAGCCATGAGGCCCCCTGGCGAGTTTCGTCGCCGACAGGCTTGTCAATTCGGTTGTAAATAAACATTATAAGGAGACTTTAGGGAGGCCATTTGCAACGACAAAAGATGGCGGATGTGTTTTAGTTTTTATTTTTGTGTATTTAGGTGTTCAAAGGTCTTTTTTGTTAGTGATTTGTACTTTTAATGCCTTTGTGTTGCACAGTGATAGAAGACTTGGACTTATTTCGTGTATCCTGGCATCTTACTTCTCGTTTCAAGTGGACTCGCAGTGGTACAGAGGTTAAAACTATCTTGACCTCTGTCCTACATATCACCGTACAACGTTACCACCAATCTTCCTAGAGAAGATTGGATTGTGTTTTAGTACTAAGTATATTGATTTATACACATATATACTTGACAGTGGCGAAATCACTTCATAGTGGAAACGCCATATTCCCGCGGTAGTAGCTGTTCAAGTCGCCGCGGGACAACAAAAAAAAAAAGGAGACATTAAAAGTTATAAGTAGTAAATAAACTAATGTCATTAAAAGTGGATGATAAAGGAATATCAGATCAATAAATGTGAATGCACTTAACACTTACTTATATTAAAAGAAGAAAAAGAAATAAGAGGTTTTAAAAAGTAATTGATTACAAGAAATGGTATATACACCGTGTTTTTTTTGATTTACGATAACTTTAAGGGAACGTTCTTTAGGTCAAAAAAAGTTAATTTCCCCAAAACAGACAAATGATAAGTCTAACGGTTTTAAAGATATTTAATTTTTAAATTTAATCATTTAATCACGTTAAACTAGCGTAAAAGGCTCTTAATTGATAACAACAATTTTCTTTTAATACTTATGAGTAAAGAGTTTCCAATTGGTAGGTTTGTATACGCGTCAATTTAAAGTGACAATCTTGTACCTGTCAAGTGTTATCTTTACTTGTGTGTGTATGTCACGCCAACATAGACGTATTTGACACTGATTATTAGTTAACTCTAAAGGCCCTTTTAGAATGACCAAAGATAAAAGATTTCATTATTTTGTTCTAAACTGAAAAAAAAATTTTTTTTGGAATATTTAAAAATCTTATCTACCAATTAGTTTCTATGGATATACCTAGTAATATGCCGAAGTTATCGTAAATCAAAAAAAACACGGTGTAGAGAAAATATCACTTATATATATATTAATTATAATAGTCATTAAGTTTATGGCAAATATGGAAATAACTACCACGACATCTATATTTTTCAAGTGGATGTCATAATATGTACAAATTAAAAATTTATTAAAGGTTTTACAACTGCTATTATAATGAAGTAAAATATATTGTTTGTGAGTTTGTTATTAAAAGATAATTTAAAAAAAAAACCTACTACAACTTCGCTTCTTTTGCGAAATGATTACCTTTTGTAACAAACATGCTAGATATTAAAAATATCCAATATCTAGTTCGTCGAACTTCGTAGAAAAGGAAAAAATGAGAAGTAAATTAAATACAACCTAACTTTTATTAGGGCATTGACTATGTTAAAGACAGCGCAAGAAAAGAATTGGAGGAGGCCTATACCCTTATTAGGAAGTATCCATTGCAAAAATAAATTTACTAACATTATAACACTACCTTATAGGGAATATTTTTGTAAAAATTGTTTATTAGAAACTTTTTTTTACATATATATCGAGAGGCTTTCTCAAAAAATTCAAAATTAATTACGATGAAACAAAGAAGAGGAAACGAGCAGATCAAATCAAAACAAGACAAGGCATAGATAATTGCCTAAAAGAAATTAGTTCATTTTTTAAATGGATTAGCCAATTGGCATAGACCAAAAAAAAACCACTATTTTACATTCTAAATTCAAAGAATAGGTGATTTTAAGAGACCCATTTCGCTATTTTTTTATTTGATCCACTAGTTTTGTTTCAATATTTTTATTTATTTAGCAGACATTTTATGGATGACATGATTATTTTAAATTTGGAATGGAATTTTCTAGTAAATAACAACAGTTCGATATCTAATGATAAAAAATGATTGTAATAGTGCATTAAAACATACAATTTCAAGCGGCTAAGAGGGCTTCAAGCCGAAAACGAAAGTCAAACAAAGTAAATATACTTTTGTCGAAATAGATAAATGTTTCAAAAACTTATTAACGCGGAACAGTTTTAAAACCTTATTCCTCGAAATGGTTTTTTTATAATTAGAGTAGTTTTAAAAATATGAACAATCCCAATGATTGTGTGACGGGACGGGGAGCAAAGAAACGGGATACCAAACGGTTTTTGACTGCAGAGGGTCTTACTTGATACAGGTCCAGACGTTTTTACTTGGACACAGTTTATTAATATTAACCTCACAGCCTGACAAACATACGAGTCACCTAGATACTTCGTTTTAGCTTGTGACGGCGCTAAAGGTTGGTAGTTTCTTAAAGAATTCCTGGGGTCACGAAAGTTTTTTTTTCCCATTGGCTCAATATTGTCAACAGTCTCTGAAAAGATGTAAATCCCAATTAATCAAAAAAATCGACGCCAAAAAGTGGTAGGTAGAGGAACAAAAAAAAAGGCCATTTTTATTCAATTTTTTTGTTTTAATGTTATTTAACATATAACTAGACGACATTTCAAAAAAACCGGTCAAGAGCATTCGGACTCTGCTCAGTGTAGGGTTCCGAAGCCGATAAGTAGGCACTTGTTGTTTTTATGCAAACAAAAACAATAAGTAATAACTAACTTTCCATTTAAAGTAATTTGGTGCGGTTTAAATGATTTTAGTAGGTATAAACACTCTAATCGCCTGTATCTCTAAAACCAATGACGTGTACTTAGTCGGAATACTTTATCACTTGTCTCTAAAAAAAAATGATGGCATAGGGAAGGCAAACGAGCACACAGGCCACCTGATGACAAGTGGAGCCTGTGACCCATAGACATTCGCATTCATAAGACTGCAAGCCTAAGACTGCAAATGCGTTGCCAACCCTGAGGACTAAGATGGAATGCCTCTATGCCATTTTCGTTTTAAGGCTTAATATTTCATAAACGGATCCCTTAATAGAAACACTATGGGGTAGACGAGATAAAAATACATCCCCACGATAAGTGTAGGGAAGGTAAAGAAAAAAAAAATCTCAAGAGATCATTTAACCACTTTGTTGTCGTGACCAATATGTATATTCATGCCAAATTACAGCTTTCTAGTATTAAGGGTTTCTGAGCTACGGTGCGGACGTGGCGAAACTATATCAGGGTTCCTCGTTTGACTACGGAACCCTAAAAACATGCATACAGCCGAACATATAACCTCCTCCTTTTCACCCGACTGCGGCAAACCAAGAAAAAAATATCCAGTTGGGTTTTTAAAGAATGCTTTTTATTTAGTTTTTGACTCGTTTAAAAAACCATTACGTACCTAATGTTATCGATCGCGGTGTCCATTTCATCACGCGACCCGTGTCCGATGACGCTGACGTCTCGTGCCCTGCGCACGAGTGGAAAACGTTTACTGCGCTGTTTCCAATTAAAAACGTTATGGCTTCAATGTGCTGCGCGATCTAATAGGCTGAGTCAAGATTTTTTTTATTCATAGTATTTTTTATAGTAAGCAATTGCAATCTCAAGATGGTAATCTTACGATTACATTGTTAAGACTGCACGCTTGTAATATCATCACTGCTCTTTGGCAGCAGGTTAAAGGGTAAGATGATGGTAGTAATTCAGACGAACTCTACACAAGGGCCTACCACCACTAAAGTCAAATTGATTGATAATGGCGTACGAATGAGTCCATCTTTTTGGTAGCTTTACGATACCACTAACAAACACTCAGATACAAAGACACACAGCAACACAAATATGATGGATGGCAGTCCACAACTGTGCGTTTCAATCGGAATTTCCTGCCTCGCACAACTAAACTGTGGAATGGTCTGTCGCCTGCGGTATTTCCGGACCGTTACGACCTTCAAACCTTCAAGAAAAGAGCGTACTCTCATTTGAAAGGCCGGCAACGCACCTGTGACTCCTCTGGTGCTGAAGGTGTCTATGGGTGACGGTAATCGCTTTCCATCAGGCGATCCGTCTGCTCGTTTGCCTCCTATACCATAAAAAAAAAACACAAACACAGATACACACGTTTTGAGTCAGGGGATAAAATATCAACGTCCATATACCTAAAAGAGCGTCCCCACTGAGAGCATTCGCGTGTACCTAATGAGCATTCGGCGCGAACATCGACTGGTGTGTAAGCTTTGTAACGCTCGGCTCAACGTCCACACCATTCGAATATTCATGCGAATGCTCTTAGTGGGTGCGCTCCTTAAGTCGAAATTCCAAGACATTTAATTTTCCCTAACGTAGCCTCCTAACTAGTAAGTTAGTAACACCTAACGCTCGCTTGAGCTCCCATGGAAACCAGTTTTTTTAACAATAAGACAATGAATTTTCCCTCGTCCTTGTTAATGACATGCTATCATGACATTGGCTGTAAACGTTGACAGGTTCTCAGAAAGCGAATAAAATTACCGCCATAATATCGAAACGGTAAAAAGAGATTCTCACAATAGAAACGTGACTTTTTTTTTCAGGTGGTGCAAAGGCTTGACTGGGTGCAGTTGATAGATGGGAAGAAAACGTTTCACGTGTTGGTTAAATTGCATCAAATAGCGACTATTTACCAACGATCAGAACTGTTAATTATGACGGACATACTCGTTTGTTTATAATTGTTTTTTTTTTCGAGTGATTCTAGCGGAATACCAGCGTTTGCTTCACGTCAGCACATGCTGAGTTGGGAATCATTGTATATAGAAAAAGAAAAAAGATAGAAAAAAAAAGAAAAAAATCATTTATTCACTACACACACACAAGACACACAGAAAAAATTAAATACAAAAAACAGCAATTTATATGGGTATTTTTTTTTCTTAATTGGAAGCTTGACAAGATTAAAACAAACAAAAAGACAAAGCGAATTTAGCTCACTTGGAAAAAAAGCAACCGTATCTTATTTTTTCCCCTTATTAAGTATATTATTGATTGCATGATTTCGAAATGTTGTCTAACTTCCTTGTCACACTTGATCAAATGATCAAATGATCAAGTGTGACTGGGGCTAACGATCATTCGATTCAATCGAATTAAAATCGGAATATAATACGTACTGTGCGACGGCACGGAACCCTCTGCACGGCAGTCCGACTCGCACTTGACCTGTTTTTACGTTAGCTTAAATGTAATGTTAAGTCCAATGTGAGTCACTGACAAGCAAACGGGTCACTTTCTATGATAACTCAATACGAAGTGACTCTTTTTTCTGCTCTTGACTATACACGGTGTTTGGCAGTCGGTGTAGGGGTTTTAAGGGATGATACATGCATATGCAGGGTCATTCTGAAAACTTTTAAGCATTACTATTATGCATAGTTGCATGGTTTTTACAGATATCGTAACTATTTTTTTATTTTGAAAAAAAATGCTGTCAACCATTAGCAGGGTAAAACACTAAAAAAATATTAAAATACCGACTGTACAGGATGTATAATAATTCTCAAGAATAAAATAAAATACGATATTTCAAAAACCGTGCAACTTTACATAATAGTAAACAACGCCAAAAATATTCAGAATGACCCTAACTATCATCCCCTAAAACCCCTACACCTGACTGCCAAACATCCTGTACATAAATACGTTTTGCAACCGTTGCTTCTCATGACATAATTCGTCTATTGTTCAAATCGATATCCTGCCGCGGATCATGCTTCCGTTTATAAAAAACTACGAACAAAAGAATTAACTCGGACAAACGTGAGATCGGATGTCGTTTGCAGCTATTTTTAAATATTAATGGAGATACGTGCAATTACAATGACGGCACTTCAAACTAACAACCAACTAGCAGTAGTAGAAGTTTCAAGTCCATCATTTACAAATGAAGGGTCCACGGAAAGAACATGTCTAGTCACTTTTTTTTGAAAATTAGTTTTTAATCCCAAAATGTAGAGGACGAAATGAACTATTACCTACCACTCAGTTTCAGATATAAATCTTCATATAACTTGTATTTTTTCACTCTTAAAAACACCTCTACACGAAAATTACGTACAAAATGACACGGTTCCCAACTTTCAAATCGCGATATCTCAAAAAGTTACTAATGTGACTAGACATGTTCTTTCCGTGGACCCTTCAAATATAAATAAATAATTACGGTGCCGCCGTGTGGTTGCCGGCTTATGCCGGCCTTCCACGTTACAGTCCACCGGAGAGGTTACTACTTGCGCAGGCGACCGGAGGACTCGGCACACACGCACAGGTTCACCGTACGTTGTCACTTGAAAGAATTGGTTTTTGGTAATGCTCCGGTCGCCTGCACAAGTAGACCTCTGCGGTAACCATAAAGTGTATGGCCAGCTTTAGAATAGTGCCAATCCCATGCCATTCTGTGGAAGTCGTAACGGACGACTAAGGGAATAAAGGCTTGTAGTATTGTTAGGCGATGGGCTTGCAACCTGTCTCTAATATACTGGTAAACATCTAAGCCTGTTTGTGCAAAATCCTACTTAATATTATAAATGCGAAGGTTTGTGAGTGTATGTTTGTTACTTCTTCACGCTGCAACGGCTAAACGGAGTTGGACGAAATTTGGAATGGTAAATAAAGACATATAAGATAAAAGAAATTTATTCAGTAAGTAGGCCGCTCGGGCACTTTTACACGTCAAGAATCTACCAGCACTTCCCAAGAGGAGACCACTGCTGAGAAGAAACGCCGCAAGAAACTCAGCAGTCAGTCATTTTTTAAACATATTTCATATTACAATGGTACTTCTTAGTCTAGCATTATATAAAGCAACAAGTATTCAATTAAATATAATATCAAATAACATGTGTACTTCAGCAGGAAAACATGCCAAAAATCTTACGGGAGAGATAGAGAGAAAAGAAAAAAGAAAAAATAGAATCAACTACTTATGTGTACATGGGATGGTGCAAGATGACCACATAAAAATTTCGATATGTTTTCCTGCATCAACGGTGCCCCCAGAGAAGAATAAGCAGTATAAAGCTTTTGCATTTGAACAAATTATTATTGACTAAGTTTCGGGTGTAGGCCATGCATTTTTGTCTGTTAGATGGTCCTCGACCCTATAATACGCTTTAGACATTAACGACCTTTTCAAATATTTTAAAACTACTTCAGGTAATTTATTATAGAAATGAATGCAAATGGATATAGCTTATACCCTAGATTTAGACATATGCTAGTTTTCAACCCGGAATTTTATTAAGTTCCCGAGGGAATAACTATAATCAAAATCTAAGCGGACGATCTTATCCACTAATCCTACTATTACTAGTATCCTGCTAATCCTACTAACATTATAAACCCTAAGGGTTAAGAGGAGGGTGTAAAATTTTGTATGAGGTTCGTCATTTTTTGATTGGTATATAGTCTACGTTGTAAAAGAGGGATGTAGAATTTTAACCGAGAGCTGCGTCATTTTTTTAGTAAGAAACGTTAAAATTGGTATTACTAATCAATAATCATTAATAAAAAATATCACTTTTGGCCACAATTTGAAATAGGACGATAATCCAGGGTACCTTGAATCCCGAAATAAAACAGTGTTCTCCTAGGATGGCAAAATTACAAATTCTTCGCGAAGTCGCAGGCAGAAAGACGCCAGTGTGGTTAAAGAATTGACAACAAGTTGTTATAGCTGTTGGTAATTACGTAGCTCTGCCACTCTGGGATGAAGGCGTGACCGTATTTACTTCTATAAATAAACATATAACAGACTTAGTCAGTCAAACTGAAGTCAGCGACTCACAATATTTGTAACTTAAAGCCAACTTCAGTTTAAAAGAAGGTATTTTTGCGTTTTCGAATGCGGATTTTTGTTTTTAAATACATTTATTATTAATTATTACGATCTTTATTTAGTATAAAACAAAGTCTAGTTTAGATATTTCAAATTGCGCAGCGAATTAATTATGGTTTTTATCAACAGATAGAGTGATTCAAGGGGAAGTATAATTATAAAAATGAAATCTTGTGCGTTTGTTTGTATGTAAGAAGAAATATCAGGAGCTACTGAACCGATTTTAGAAATGACTTCACTAGTAAGAAGCCAAATTATTAATAATATTATTATCTCCAGCGATTTTTTTAATTAAAATTGGAGCAAAGCGGGGGTGTTGCTACAAATAAATAATTAAGATGAAAATGATAAGCCAGACGATATTTTATAATTTGGGTTAAAACAACAAAAGAAGGAAAATTAATAAGAAAATCTGGGACACCGGGGCAGCCTTCAAATTTAATTAAGAACTCATTTCGACGGAATACTTGAATTGTCTGACATTAAGTAGAATACTTAGTTTTATGATATGCTTGATATTTATACAATAGAATACTTAATTGATTAAATCATTTCACCTAGAAAAAAACTAATTGACATTTTTCCGCGGCTTCGGTCGCGTAGAAGACACTCGAAATAATCCAAATCCAAGTAGAGGGCACACGAGCACTCAGGCCACCTGATGGTAAATGGGATCTAAGACCGTTGTGGCCAACCCTGAGAATTAATATGGCCCGCCTCTATCCTCTATGCTATTAATTTCACCAGTGGTCTTATCCGCTCACCGGAACACAACAATGAGAATGCTGCTTGGCGGTGGGTTGGTGGATAAGATGGTTGTAGCAATCAGGACGAACCCTGTACAAGATCCAGTCACCACTAAACCCTTTTTAAACCCAATGAGATACCAAATTCTGTGTCTTAATATCTTGCCCCCTTATTCATAAACTCACTATAAACCTATTTTAGATATAGTATTCTTTGTCCTTTTCTGTCGAACTCAGATTTCATAAGGACAAAGCATACTTGCAGCACTTTGTTATTCTTGATATGTTAAGCTCACGTAATTTAATTGCATATCTACGGCTTATGCAACTCATGTTATATCTCGTTTTATAGCTTCTTCATTGTTATTGATGGGCGTCAAACGAATACACGTGAACGTTACGACCGCCGCATGCCAGTCACGAGTGGACGAGTATTTACTTACGCCCCTATTTATATTTTCTTGTTTCTATTCCCGAAAGTGTCAAGCTGAAATTGAGCTCTTTATTTTTGTGTTGTCGTTATATTTTCTATCAGTCTAACATGCTCGGAAATGTATGCGTTAATGTCACGAAATGAAGACATGTCGTTTCTTGTAGATTGCAGTAATTTACTTTTAATATTTCCTCACACTGCTTGAGAAAAACACTATACAATCCTCGGCCTTAACATAGATTGGAGGACTTTTTTCATCCGTCTATCCCAAACTCGTCCTTAAATCCCTTACTTCACGGCCTCTGCAGTAATGTACTATTGTAGTTTATACGCGATCAAACAAACATACAAAGAGACGACAAAAAACGAAAACTATCAAAGCTTTTTTTTGTTCCTTTAAGTTGACTTACAAGCGTCTTAAAATATTATTATACATTGTTACTTCGATTTTATTTATTATAGAATAACTAACTACTCGTATGTAAATATTGCAAGATAGCTAAAGTGTGCTTAAAGTCTGATTTATCCTTAGTGACATTTTAATTTGACGGGAGGTGACAAAGAATACTTTAACTAGGTACTTCATTGTGCGTTTATGAATAAGGGGGCTAGGCTTGAATGTGATTCTGTTTTCTCTGTAAGTATTTATTTATCTATATTAGTAAATCGCTATCAGCTTACTTTACAACGAAGCCAGTTGGTCTAACTCTAACTGTCCCTTGATAGGTATTTATTCAAATAACAAGTTAATAATCGATGTAAGGATTTTCCCAATAATTTTCCAGCAAGACATGGTTGTCATAATGATTATCGCAAAGAATCCGGGCGTGACGTACAGACATGCAGCCGTATAATGATGAATATGACGATAATGAACAAGTACTTGTGCTGAATATATTATTATTTGAAGGGATTGCCCGGCCAAGGTCTCTCAGGTGTATTATTCGCTTAAATAACATCTGGCGATCTCAGCGGCAGACACCGGTATGAGTGAGATACGCGCATATGCGTCATTCATACATAGAGTTAATAACAGAGTTAAAGTTTATATCGAAACGTGGCTACTTGGGATGCCGTGGGAACATGACTAATTGAGTTTATAAATTACGCTGGCAACACTGAGCTTTTTAATCTATGGTGCGTCAGTCAACGGCGTTGAGACCTTGGACTAAAGAACTCTGTGGAGCTCGCGTATTTTCTAAATGTAGCCATCCAAAACCACGGTGTCCTAACCCATCCACGTCTGATGATTCAGTCGAATACAAAGAGATGTATCCACTTTGGTGACTTCTTAGCATCATGGCCTTAGTCATTGCTATAAAAAAACTACTACAAGGGTAACTGGGGAATCCCGTATGAGATGAGTTCGTCTATTTATATTTACTATAGATATTGTGGGGGGGGGGGATGGTAGGATGCTCTTCAATTAAACTTTGTAATAGTGGAAATATATTAATTTCTAACATTATTAGTGGTTGTTTATTTATGTTCCCATATCAAAAGCTTGAGAGGCTCTGACGTATTCGTACAAGTCCATGTCAACTATATGTTATTCTCAGTCGTTCCTATTTTAAAATATCAGGCCATAGAGGCGACGTGAAGGTCTTCAACCTTCACAGTATTGATGCAGGTAGATTGATTCCTTTTTCGTCGTATTCCTGATTGGACATATTCTTGTTTGGACGTAAACCGTTTTCGGCATTTTCTTGTTTCGGCACATTCTGTTATTAGCATAAATCATTATAAACAACAAATGAAACCAATCCACGGTAAGGATAAATGCTTGAAAATAAAAAATAACGATACGTAGGATTGATTTCATTTGTTGTGTACGATGATTTATGCCAAAGAATGTGCCGAAACAAGAATACGCCAAAAACGGAATAGGTACGTCCAAACAGGAATATGCCGAAACAAGAATATGTCCAATCAGGAATACGACGAAAAAGGAATGAATTGATGTCTTGTTTTGGTTTAAGTGCATTAAAGAGTTTTTCATATATACATACATACATAATGGCCGATCTGGTTTTGAATTTACTGAATAAATGATTAGAATTATTTTGCATTTTGAATGTCTTTTTTACCATATTATTCATTCTATTATTAACTGCTATCGGTGGCTAAAAATAATCTCATAACTTTTGCCTATTGCACCTAATAATAATTGTGAGAACATTTCTCGTACGTAAAAACATTGTTACTCCCAGGTTATATAATGCTCTATTACATGTAGATACCTTTTTTATATGGCATTAGCGACCCGCCCTCGCTTCACTTTGCTTTATGTAAGTTTTCTGTAGCACACCAAACATAATCCTGAACTTATTTTACATAACAACATTTTGTGAAAAACTATGTAACTGATGGTGAAAAACGCATGAAAATCAAAATGCGTTTATGAGTTAGCGGATATATAATCAGACAGATACGAAAAGCTACTGTGTTTTATCACTACACCAGCTTCTGTCCGCGACTTCGTAGATTTCGACTAACGTTATTCCCTCGGGAATGATTAAATTTTCCGGAATGATAAGTAGCCTATTTTAACCCAGGGTGTAAGCTATCTCCATCCAAATCCATCACGTCATTGCAGCGTGAAGGAGTAAGAAATAAGCACACACACAAACTGTCGCCTTTATAATATTAGCACGATTGCGATGGTCACAATAACTGAACGGATATTCATGCGGTTTTCAAAATCAGTTAAAAAAATATTCATGGAAGGTTTTTATGTAGGTGTGTGTTTGTCGGTGTATGTCTGTGAGTGTGTGTGTGTGTGTGCGTGCGTGCGTGTGTGCGTGCGTGCGTGCGTGCGTGCGTGCATGCTTGCGTGCGTGCGTGCGTCCTTGCGTGCGTGCGTGCGTGCGTACGTGCGTGGATGGTTTGCATTTAATCTGTCAATTAAATTAGTCTCTGTCAAAAGACATCTTCTTTATAATAAATAAAATAGAAGTTTATTTCGAAACGGTGCGTTTAAATGGAGCGACGAGATTACTGGCTTAAGACGCCATATTTATTCATAAATATTGATACTCCGTTTAGCAGCTAACGTGTTGACAATAACATGCGTGTCCCATTTGCTAACTGAAATATTTCCCAGTAATTGACATTAGATTTGAGATGTATTCTCCGTGTGCTATATTTAGGACTGGTGTCAGTGTTCGGTAAAGTTTGTAACTCACCGTGGGAGGCTTTCGGTGTTGGCAATTCTGTTTAATTTTATAAAGCGGGTTGCATAGAGAAATATTTTAATAATCATTCTCTACGAATTAACCATTGGACAAAGCTGAAACTTATACTGTTCTTCTTTCGTCTTGTGTCTTTATGTAAACCCCCATTTTCGTTCGTGGAAGGCGTTTTGATGTTGGTAATTCAGTTGAATTTTATGTCAGTTTGTTGCATAGAAAATATAATGTTTAGTATTTTTCTTTTGTTTATTTATAATTGACGAATTCTTAAGTGTGCTATATTTAGGACTAGCGGACTTTTTTAGTCTTTATGAAGGGCTTTTAGTTTGTGTTAGTAGCGGTTTAGTTTATCTATATAATTTGTGATGAATTGATAAACAGTTCTCTTCATAAACAGTCATGATTTAGTGTAGGTATACCTTCATTCACGTGTCATTGCGATTGAGAAATATTATAATATTAGTTAGTTATACTTGTGGCTGACGAGCTGTAGGTAGGCCTCCAACAAGATGGGGTGACGACCTCGTCAGGATCGCGGGACCGCGGTGGATGCAAAAAGCAGAAGACCGGTCTGAGTGGAAAGCCTTGGGGGAGGCCTATGTCCAGCAGTGGACGTCTTTCGGCTGACATGATGATGATGATGATGGTAATACTTGTGGCTTTGCTCGCGTGATTATAATGAATAAATAGTTAAAAATTAAACAACGGACTAATTAATGTAACAACCAAGCAAATTTTTATGTAAATACGTTGAGCCTTTTGACCATGGAACAAGCAAACATACCTATAGATGAACATATCGGTGGCCATAGACACATAACGCTAACGTTACTAAACTATTTTCGAAGACTGGCAAAGCATATGGACGTGACGTACAGCTGGACGACCATCGGGCAGCTTACGTCAATTCCAAACATTTTCGATAAAGCGTTCTTGCAATACGTCTTTTCTATAGCCCGGCAGAGACTGAATCATAAACAATGATGGGGCGAACCAAAGAAAATATTCTACATAACGTTTTCTTTTAGCTAATGATTTCGATAATGCTAGCGAAGGATATTGCTAAAGGAAATTAGGCAAACGCAATAGTATCTACTCATAATCGTGGCTCATTAGTCGTGACTGGGTAACCGCAGCAATGTGGCCAACCACATATTAAGGCCAGGGTGTACTCTTTCACTCGCTTCTCTATTCGTTCGCGAAGTATGAACCGGCAAATTTAAGTTACCCTTGCTTGTAGGTACGACATAGATACATTACTTCTTTGCAATTTAGTTGCTTTTTTCCGTGAGCGCACTTGCGATTTCTCTGGTGTTGCGGGTATTTATGGGTCGCGATGATCACTTGCCATCAGGTGATTCGATAGCTCGTCCGCCTTATGATTCACAAAAAAAATTGTGAGACGAATATTTAGGACGAGCGGACTTTGTTAGTCATTAAGGAAGGCTTTTAGTTTGTGGTGGTGATAATTAAGTTTTATAATTTTTAGTAAACAGATAAATGTAATAAAACGGTGTTGTTATTTTATTGTGTTGTGTAATCTATAACAGTCAATTAATACAGAAATATATAATTAAATGGTGGTGACCCCTTTTTTCAGAGCTGATATCTTTCAAACCCTGAGGGCTAAGATGGAATGCCTCTACGCTTGTAATGTCACCGGTTTCCTTATCCCCACATCGGAACAACAATGCGAATGATAATTGTTTTTCAACGATGTATCATATCAATTCGATTCAGTTTTTTTATTATAATGGCTACTGGTGACCGTCCCATTGTACGGAAGTATTGTTTTAAATTCAACGTAACTTTTCTGACTGTATTTGTTTTGATTATAAACTGAATTCAAAACAAGGAGTTTGACTCACATATGTTGTTGTCAGATATTTTACTAACGACGACTGCAATGCAGACTGATTAAAATATAAATAATGAATAAATTGAGTGACAAGTAAAACTCCGATATGCTCGGAAATGTTAACCTGTCACCTAAACCCGTTTCAATCCATTCCAATCCATAGATTTTCTCTTTATTTCTGGGAACAGGAAAAAATAGTTTGAGGCAAATCTCAGGAAAATATGGTGGCTAAGGCATCATTAAACCAAGCGCTTGATAGTAGTTAAATAATACTTAAACTTTGTTTTACAGCGATGAAATTTTTGTGTTTTTCAGTAGTGACGAGCAGGAATTTTGTCGAATATCACTAACAAGTCGCGAGACGAGCGGGTGGATCTATCGGTTCATTAGTGGAATTAGTTGGTTTTCTATAACGCCTTTTTCTACGGATCGCCTCACGCAAACGGCGTACAACATTTCGGCGATCTCTATGTTAACTCTATGGTGTCGCGGCAAAGCGCGAATTGGACCGAACGGTGAGTAAAGCTGAACTGTCATTGACTTTAGTGTTGGTAACACTGCTTTTATGAGAGTAAAAGACTTTTTGGTACGCTCTTTTGACAGTTGGTAGGAGTGTGGAAGTTCTTGGCGGGAACCGCGACGGAGAGGTTACACTAGAACTTGGAGAGAATAAATAAATGTGATTGAGTGCAGATGCGTGTTGCTAAGGGAATGAAGTGAAATAAGAACGATTGGTAAGTCCTTTGTCTCAAACATGCTCGGAAAAAACGGTTTTCCGATTGAAAGACAAGGACGGAAAGAGCCTCATTTTACTCCTAGGAGTAAAAAAACCATATGAAAACACTTTCCGTCCATGTCTATATTTTTCTTAAAAATGCTGTCAATTTGCATACAAAATCATTTTTTTTTTTAATCCCCTTTTTTTGCTTTTTAAAAATGTATTTGTATTATTTCCTCACATGTTTGAGAAAAGCATTATGTATGCCTCGGCGGAAACGAGGATTTACTGACTCGTATTTTGAACCAACTCGTCAGGAAAACCCTTACTTTCCGCGCCTAGGCAACAATGTACTATTAACGTTTCCTACATGACGTCGTACCGGATTATGGAACAATATGATCGTAAGAAGGAACCTACCCGTAATGAACAAAGTTTGAGTATTGTGTTAAGCACACAAATTAACCAAAGGTATTTAAACTGTGTATCAAGTTTCAAACCGAGTTGTGATTCTGGAAGCTTAGGCTGGCTGTGACGGGATAAGTTGGGAGGCCAGTGGGCGAAAGCCCTAATTGCCTAACGTACTAATATATAGTGCGTTAGTTATTAATAAGTGTACATATTATGATCATATTGTACTAGAATTTGGCCATGGTTATATCGGTCATTGCGAAACTATATTGTGCACACCAACATGACACGGGCCCATACCTGGGTAATACGAGCACAAAAGATGATGCGTGTAATCCCATAGATACGAAAAAAAAACCAGTTAAAAGAGTCTTGACGTTTCGTCGAGCTTGACATGCTTTTTAGGCCCCGGCTCCTCTGGGGTTTTCCACTGAGATAATAGCAGCTTAATTTGAAAGTCATGTCCTCATCCTCAGACTACCATGACTCATCACCCCTTTTTTCATATCAAGGAGAGGACATTTATGGTGGTCGGACCTTGTGCGGGCTCCGTCCGGATCGCTACCACCATCTTATCCATTAACCTACCGCCAAACAGCAGTGTTCGCATTGTTGTGTTCCGGTTTGGGGATAAGACAGCCGGTGTAATGACTAGCATAGACGCATTCCATCTTAGTCCTCAGGGTTGGCAGCGCATTTGCAGTCTTAGGCTTGCAGTCTTGTGAATGCGAATGTCTATGGGTCACAGTTTCCACTTACCATCAGGTGGTCTGTGGGCTCGTCTGCCTTCCCTATGCCATAAAAAAAAAAAAAAATTAGTATTGACATGTTTTGGTATTGTTTTTGAATCGGCCGTCATTACCATCAAGTTGGTAAGAGCTATAGTAATGTAGACAATGCAATGGTATAACATGTCGATCGAATGACGACACGGTTGCCTCGTTGATATTGACCCTGCCTAGGAAGCTAGTCGTCCCGGGTTGAAATCCCTATAAGGGCAGATATTTGTGTGATGTGAGCGACTATATGTTCTTGAGTCTTGGATATGTTCGATGTTTTTTTTTTTTTATGATATAGAGAAGGCAAACGAGCACACAGGCCACCTGATGGTAAGCGGAAACTGTGACCCATAGACAGTCGCATTCACAAGACTACAAGACTAAGACTGCAAATGCTTTGCCAACCCTGAGGACTAAGATGGAATGCCTCTATGCTAGTCATTACACCGGCTGTCTTATCCCCAAACCGGAACACAACAGTGCGAACGCTGCTGTTTGGCGGTAGGTTAATGGATAAGATGGTGGTAGCGATCCGGACGGACTCTGCACAGAGTCCTACCACCCGCAAATATAACTACTGTGTATTTATCTACTTCTCTATACCTATATAACTACGGAACTATATAAGTACGTGTATCGTTGTGCAAGTACCAGCCTAGAAACTAATTTGTGTGACATTGTCTCTTATTATTATTATTAGATATTTATTAAATTTTCTGTAAGTTAAGTTTTTTACAATAAATATTTTTAAATATAAAAGTAAAATAACAATACTAATAAATAAATAAAACATTATAAAAAACCTAACCTACGAGTGCCGCCGGCAGCGGGGCAGGGCTCAAGCTACCGGTGGTTAGGGCTGCAGAGAGAGGAACCTCCTCACAATGCGTGCCGTGTCGAGGAGTACTGCCTTCTGTATCTGACCCTTGACCCAGCCATCTAGCGAGAGTCTCTTAAGGTGTTGGTCAAAACTCTTCGCTATTATTATTTTTTATTTATCCTATTAAATAATCGTAGTGGTTGTTTAAAGGACAAGATGGTGGTAGCGATCCGGACGGACCCCGCACGTTATACCACCACTTATAAACTGTTATGATGCGTTTGAACAATTCTGGCTCGTTCGCAACTTCATCCAGCATTTGGTAAGCCATGTCCTTGCGATACTGTGTTTGTTAAAGTTAACAATTTTGGCACGAATTTGGCAGCCATTCGAGACACAGCTCAAACATCTGTGATAGTCGATTCATAAGCCACCATATTCCTTTGCCACCTTAATAGTGATTCAAGTTCATTTCTTTCTTATATGGCTTGTATGGCTACTGTCCAGTGGGAAAATTCAGCCAGTGTGTCAAGGTAGCTTACAGCCTTTACCAACACGAGTGAATATAATCAAGAGCAATGAATTGAGTCACTTTAAATAAATAAATAAATAAATATCAGGGGACAATGTTACACCAATTGACCTAGTCCCAAACTAAGCTCTAGGCTTGTACTATGGGTACTAAACAACGATATAAATACTTATATAGAGAAATATATACTTAAATACATAGAAAACATCCATGACTCAGGAACAAATATTCGCGCTCATCACACAAATATCTGCCCTTACCGGGATTTGAACCCAGGACCGCTAGCTTCGTAGGCAGGGTCACTACCAACTAGGCCAGCACGTCGTCTTTGTACTGAATTTCCATGGAAAGTGACCCGTTTCCGTTGCTTCTAAGTGTATTATAGTTATTTAGGTATAGAATTGTTGGTTTATTTAGTTTTTGTGCACATCTTACAATCTACCCTATCCACGTAGTTTCAACCATGGTCAGGTAAGCGGGAAGGGGTAAGTCGGGAGATCCAAAATTACATAGTTTTTTTTTTAAGGCTACAACTAATTGTTTGGATTGTGTGAATGTTGTCATCAGGGGTCGTACTTTTAATGCCGATGACGTCAAAATTACGACATTTTACACACAGGGTGCTCTGCTTTCATTTGGCAGGTGTTCAGGTATGTATTAAATTGTATATATTGTTTGTATTAATAAGCGGTAAAATGATAATAGTTATATACAGTTTAATCGCAATCAAAATACGGATCACGGCAGTATCATACTTATTTTTCAACACTAATAATGAATGTCAATTCCATGATTGTATTGATGACTATTTAATTATATTAATATCTATTAAAATGTTACTAGATGATGTTTTCCACTGTCCTTCTCAATCAAATAGTTTTATTTACATGTTAGATATGAAATAGGTATTTATTTATCTACGCGTCAATAGATTACTTAACTAATTTGTACATGATTAAAGTATTGACGACTCTATGTAGCGTGACGTCATTTTTACGTCAACGGCTTGAAAACAACGGGCCGTGGTTGTAATAGGTATAGTTGACTAGCGACCCGCCCCCTCTCCGCTTCGGTATATGTGTTTTCTGCAACACCTATACATAAACCATAATTTATCATACACAACCCAAACACACACAAAAATGACGCCCTAAACTGTGAAAGAACATTTTCGACTCATAAATCGGTCCTAAATTCTCCTCATTATTGACTCGCAGGCAAATTTTATTATAATTTATTGGCCATTATCTTTAATTGGCGAAGGTGTTTTTTTCCCATAACCATTCCGGTGTCATTCATCAATAAAATTGTCGCTGCATACATATAAATTATAGTCTAATAAATGTATAATACCTAATAATAATTTTTATTAACAGCATAATGAAGTCTCTGCTGTACGGAACAGTGTTATGTTTTCAAAATGACGGGCGTTTTTCCGATCCTTGCATACATAAAAACATTCCTCTTGAACCACGCGACGCTGTCTATTGACGAAAACTGCAATAAAATCAGTTGCGTAGTTTGTAATATCAAAGGATAAGTACCTACATACAAAGGGAGAGACGGCGGGATTCGAATTTGTTTTATACTATGTTAAGATGTAGCTTTGTCAATCATAGAGACGCCGTGATTATGCCTATCCTGATTTTTTTTTCTTTATAAGTAGGTATGACACCAGCTTTAATGTTTTGTAGAGTTCCGTACATCCAAATGATAGAAAAAAAAAGTTATTCGAGTACCAGGCCATGAAATAAAAAAAAAAAAAAAAACAGTATGAAGGTCGTACAAACGCGTCAATAAACCTGTTGACTTACTTTTACTAACTGTTATGTGTTAAATAAAATGTTTTTCAAACACAGGCCACCTGATGGTAAGTGGTAGAGGAATGGATTTCACAACCACAAGGACAACAGAAGCTGCAATGGTTACTCTTATAACCAGTACATGAAGGCAGATGCTAGCAAATAGATGCGGTAAACCGCTAATCCCAGCGTCAAGTTGCAACGGTGTCGTATATAGGTAGTTATATAATGTAGAAAACTGATATACTGCTGACGCTATTACGATTGTAATTGGAGCCTTCGGTTTGTTGATCGTCGTGTTCATAATTTATTTAACCACCTACAGTATTGCGATAAACATGATGTTTATTTGCACGACGTATAATTTCACGTTAACAGCAGATTGCCTTACCAAAATCATGTCAGAAGGAAACTTGAATTTGTAAACTTTTTTATTATTAACTAGGTAAGTTAGGATCGTTAGATAAACTCAAATGCCCGATTGCCCGAAAGGCAAACCAGGAATAGGAGCCCAGCCATGCGGGGCTTGGACATTTCATGAATTCAATGATAAAATTTCATTTTAAATTACAAACGAGTACTTTAACAACAATAACCCAAACAGCAGTGTTCGCATTGTTGCGTTCCGGTTTGGGGATAAGACAGCCGGTGTAATGACTAGCATAGAGGCATTCCATCTTAGTCCTCAGCGTTGGCAACGCATTTGCAATCTTAGGCTTTGCAGTCTTGTGAATGCGAACGTCTATGGGTCACGTAATACTAAATTTCCTTTCGAATTGACCGATAGTTTTTGCCTATCAGCTGATGATTTACGCATTAACACATGAAACCTCGTAATGTGTTTATAAGTGATAACGACGGGGGCGCGGCGCGGCGTCACCCATTCAAGTAATAACGATAACGCGTAACGTAAATACGTACGATACCGTGCCGATAACGTATCGCTGGCGATAATTTTAGACATGTCAAATTTGAGTCGGTATGGTTGCGTCATTACTAAACAAGCTTGATGCAGTGTCGATGCAAGACGAATTTAATCTTGCGTCATCTAAGATGTCTTTGACGTTGAGGATGCAACATGCAACATTGCAAAGCGTGCGAGTTACTACGGCTGAACGTCCAGTGGCTCCCTCGTTACGATTATTGTCTTTTCTAACAAACTAAAGTAATGTTTTGAAATCGAACGATGGTTTAATGCACAAAAGAATACACAATTTAAAGGGTTTATGACATAACTTAAAAACAGTTGAACTATATATAAATTAAGTTGACTACACGAAAATTTAAGGATTTGTACAACCAAAAAAACCATTACGTTTCAAGACAATACTTTAGTTTGTTAGGAAACACAATAGTAATGGGCGCCACTGGACGCCCGGCGCAGATCCGCCATAGAACCTTCTCATAATGACAGCGTCGTGTACGAGATAGAAATTACGTAGATTTTTTTTTCTTTTATGGCATAGACAACGCAATCGAGCACACAGGCCAGCTGATGGTAAGTGGAAGCTGTGACCCATAGACATTCGCATTCACAAGACAACAAATACGTTGCCAACCCTGAGGACTAAGATGGAATGCCTCTATGCTAGTCATTACACCGGCTGTCTTATCCCCAAACCGGAACACAACAATGCGATGCTGTTTGGCGGTAGGTTAATGGATAAGATGGACCCTGCACAAGGTCCTTCCACCCGCAAACTACTCGTACAAGCCATATTGCTTTCAACACGCTATACTATTGTTTTCAACTCGGCCACCATGACTGTAAAGTAAATAAGAGTTACCGTCACCTCAGTAAAAATTTAAATAAATAAATAAATATCAAGGTACAGTCACACCAATTGACGTCGTCCCAAGCTAAGCTCTAGACTTGAACTATGGGTACTAGACAACGATATATATACTTATATAGAGAAATATGTATACATATATAGAAAACATCCATGACTCAGGAACAAATATTCGCGGGGTTACTAATGTCTTGCACAATTTTTTTTGGCATAATTCATCATTTCGCACAATTATCATTTGGCATAAAGTCTTTTTTTCTGAAACCGTGTACTTTTCAGGATTGACATAAAATAAACCAAACCTAACCTATTGGGTTCTATGCAATGGTATTTTAAATAATCCTGAAAAGTACACGGTTTCAGAAAAAAAGACTTTATGCCAAATGATAATTGTGCGAAATGATGAATTGTGCCAAAAAAAGTTATGCCAGATGAAGGGATGCCATATTCGCGATCATCACACAAACGTCTGTCATTATCGGGATTTGAACCCAGAACCGCTTGCTTGCTTGGCTTGGCTTTGGCTTTGTGGGCAGTAATTACGATAACATATCAAAAGCAATAAATAAATAAAATAAATATCAGGGGACAATGTCACACCAATTGACCTAGTCCCAAACTAAGCTCTAGGCTTGTGCTATGGGTACTAGACAACGATATAAATACTTAAATATATAGAGAAATATATACTTAAATGCGTAGAAAACATCCATGACTCAGGAATAAATATTCGCGCTCATCACACAAACTTCTGCAATTACCGGGATTTGAACCCAGGACCGCTAGCTTCGTAGGCAGGGTCACTACCAACTAGGCCAGGCGCGCGCGTCGTCGTGTATGATGTTTGTCAAGTAATAGCGTCCCTATTTCCAAAGTAGTTTGGTCAAAGTAACATAAAATAGTCTTAAAATAAGTCATTGTTGTTATTATGGTTCACAAATGGGTCAGATACGCGTCAGTTGCGCAAGCGTCTGTTACTGTGTGTTCGTTATTTTCGACTATCTACAAACACGATCAAAACCTTCTTTTCACGCCATAAGGCGCCCCTAAACAAAGAAGTATATCGACGTAGTATAAATATTAAAGTAGCTCGTCTTGAGCCCTTGGGAGTTTCTGATACTTATTACCGCTCGGCCGCTAGTTGCGTCGATGCGCGTGGCTTGATATTTAAGCGATCGGTTGTTGTTTTGCGATAAACGCGATGCGTTTGACGCACATCATATTCAATACCATGAGTTACAATTAACGTACTCGCTATATAAAAAGATAAATATAAAAGAAATTTATTCAGTAAGTCGCACGGGCACTTTTACACGTCAAGAATCTACCAGCGCTTTCCAAGAGGAGACCAGTGCTGGGAAGAAACGTCGCAAGAAACTCAGCAGTCAGTCATTTTTTAAACATATTTCATATTACAATGGTACTACTTAGTCTAGCATTATATAAAGCTACAAATATTAAATTAAATATAATATCAAATAACATGCGTAGTTCAGCAGGATAACATGCCAAAAATCTTACGGGAGAGATAGAGAGAAAAAGAAAAAAGGAAAAATAGAATCAACTACTTATGTGTATATAAGATGGTGTAAGATGACCACGCAGTTTTGATATGTTTTCCTGCATCAACGGTGTCCCCTAGACAAGACAAAGCAGGATAAAGTTTCGGGTTTAGGCCACGCATTTTCTAGTTAGTGGAAGCTCTATCCCTCGCAGACCTCGCAAGTATTCTTATAGAGTGCGAGGGACAGAGCATTCGACTCGCTAGCGAGTTCGGTAATAGTAACTCATGGTTAGGGTACAGATATTTACTCCGGTTACCGGTTAATTTGATTACCTATCTCATCTTAATGTGCGTCACATCCCATTTATCATAATCTCTCTCTCTCATTTATTAAAAAATATGTAAATATTGTATATTGTCTAGGGGACACGGTTTCTGTAGGAGAATGTATCGAAACTTTGTATGTGGTGGTTGTCTTGCACTGTCATAGGAAAGTATTTTCTTTTTTTAAATATATATATTTTATATATTTTTTTATTACTACTACTTATTACTACCCTATGAAAATTCTTAGTTTTGACACATTTTCCTGCTCAAGCTACGCTTGAATGTTTTTTATTTTTATTTTTATTTTATGTTAATTTCATTGTTCTATATCATGCTAGGTTACGCTTTATAATTGTATAATATCATAAGTAGTATTTAAAAAAAACGACTGACTGTTGAGTTTCTTGCGGCGTTTCTTCTCAGCAGTGGTCTCTTGCGAAGCGCTGGTAGATTTTGACGTGTAAAAGTGCACTTGCGGCCTACTTACTGAATAAACATCTTTTATCTTTTTTTTATCGTAGCCTTTTTCTCATAAAACAGCCAAGCCGTTTAATACGCACGCAACCAAACGCGGCAACAACGCGGCCCCGACTAAACCGGCTTTGTGCGTTTGAGTTTGCTTGTGGCTCGCGGCGCGTGTGGTCAAGGCACGCACACACGCAAGCCGCGCCACGTACCTTTGTTTGAAGTTGAATTACTGTTTATACTGTGGTGTCGCGTTGATTCTATTCTATTATCGTTCTGTTATTCTTTCTTTAAACAGTCTACGAGCGTGTTTCGGCTCTAACGATAATGGCGGCTGCAGATCATGTTTGGAAAAAAAGCAACCAAAAGTGCGGGTTAAACTTGCTTGGAAATGATTCAGTTGGTACGCATAGTATTTTTTATGCGCATTATTATCTTACCGCTTTTTTTTTTTCGCTTAATACTCTTTTAAGCAGACATTGCTGAATGTAATAAACGTCTTTTTTATAGATTAGGAGGTAACTTTTTTATATTAATAATGTTTCTATCGTACAAACTGTTTTAGGTCAAATGATTTTATGCGTAAAAAAAAGCGATCCAACAGTTTTTTCCTGTCAATAGTGACTCGCGAGTGAACCTATAAATAAGGGTTCCGTTTCTGACATTTGAGGTACGGCACGGAACGCTAAAAAAAATCTTAGTCCAAAATTGAGCTTCGGACTTGTGATGGGAACTAGACAAGGATAAACATAAACTTAAATACAAAGAGAACACCCAACACTCAAGAACATCCTCGCACTCATCATAAAATTATTTCCTCTTTCTGGGAATCAAACCCGGTAGGTACCTATAGCTTTGTAAACATGATAACAACTCGTCTACCGGTATTACGTACCGGTTCAAACCAGGTATTACCGGTTATCTTTGCTTTTTGAAAAATTAATGCAACCATTTTGTTTTACCTCTAATATTGTTATATAAATAACAAGTATCATAAACCAAATAAATTGATGAAAATGTTAATGAAATATATTTATTAGGCAGACCAACTAAATATGCACATCATTTTAAATAATAAACACCGTTTACATACTTACAGAGAACACATCTAAATTATAGGATAGCACAGCATTCACAGTTTTAAAAGAAAACTACACAATAAAAAAAAAACAAGAAATATTACAATAAATGTAAACGCTTATCTTGTGAAGATAAGAATAAGATGATATTTTTAAGTTTACCTAAGCTAACTAATTGAATGTATGTTATTTATTTAAAATTCTGAATTATTCAAATTAAATTTATTGTTGGAGATTAGCAGTATAGGTGAAGCCCTGGCCGGGAAGGGCGGCTGCTGGTATATTAATAATAATAATAATTCAGGAGAAGGATAAATAAAAATGCACATTCCACATTCCACCAGAGGACATGACAAACAGTGTATTTTTTTTTAAACAACAACACTATAAGTCAAAGGCTGAAGGCATACAGCCTAGTCTCATATGACACAGCTGAATTCGTATATAGCGCGGCCGTGAGTCGGTCGCCGCCACGATAACTCATACTCATCCTGCAACGGCCCGTTTCCCGGTTTCTGCAGTTATGTATTCTTTCGTCAGTTTCCATTGGTGGCTATCATTTTTTTTTTTTTTTGGTAATCGCCTGAGGGGCCAAAGACAAAAGTCCTTGCTTTTGTTTGCTTTTTAAGAAAAAGGGGCAGAGGTGAAAATCCCTTCCGGAGACCTGGGAATGGAGGGCCAAGGTACTGCCGGGCTCGCACCGGCTAAAAACACCAATGCCCCTATTACCAACTAGAATTTAGACTCCCGCGGATACTACCCCAGCCAGTGCTGAAAGGCCGGAGGAGAAAGTCCTTCCTCCGTTTACTTATCCGCGGGGTATTTCAAAAAAAAAAAAAGGGGGGATAGGAATGGGGGTTGGGATGGGGGGGAGACTTATAGCTATGTGAGTCGCGGAGTGGAAATCCTGACGCATGCATGCTTACAGACTACGGGCTTCCTTTCTTTTGCCCGACAATGGAAGGGTTGGGTCGGAGATCTTTTAGGACCACTTGTGTGGCTGTTGAATTTGATACCATCTTTATGGGTGGGGCTACCCTTTTTGAGGCTTTCTCTTTTGCCTGGAGATACTATTTTTGAGCTATCATTGTGACAAGGTTCTACGGCAGCTCAATAATTGAAACTTCTACGACGGGTAGTTAATTACGTTATACTCAGCACACAGGCGGCGAGAGGCGTGGGCGACGTGGGCCACCGCCTATGGCCTCGTGGTCCGAGGGGCCTCGCGCGGCGAAGGTTTATGCATTACTGAAAAACACGAACGAGACTGTTTTTTTATTTTAAAAACTCCGTATTCTTACGCTATCAGAGAGCCTCGTGAAATATACGACACACACATGTTTTTTTAACGCATGGGAAGGCAACCGAGCACGCAGGAAACCTGGTATAGAGATCTGGGTTCCATAGACATTTGCATTCCCAAAACTACGATCTTAAGACTGCGATCCTAAGACCGGAAATGCTTTGCCAACCCAAAGCACAAGCAAATGCCTCTACGCTAGTAATCTCACCGGTTGTCACCTCACACCGGAACACATCAATGCGAACACTGCCGCTTGGCGTTAGGTTAAAGTATAAGATTGTTCACTACCAGTTTAACAGGGAACGAACCCAGGTACGCTAGCTACACAGTACCGACTAAGCCAATCGCATACCCACTATCAGTCACGGGTTCAGTATATTAATAGCAAAAGAACCATAACTATATCTTTATTTATAAAATACGCGACTAATATAGAACGCGGAAACAAAGGGTCGTATATGTTTCGTATGACATCACCATTGCATAGCAACATTGTACATTGTTCGTCGATGTTAGTATCTAAAGGGACAATAGGCGTTACGAATGGTCTGCGCATACGCCGTTTTAGAATAGGTGGGGGTAATTCACAGTGTTTACATAACTCCGAAAGCGTACTCTCACCGTTCTAGCTTACTGGTGTTATCTGTAGCAGATAATAGCAGCATGAGCACTCGGCTTGGAAACGCGCTGGAGTAAAAGAAATATAAAAGTTTTGATATAATTTGATTTATATTTACAAAAACGTAACACAAAGTCACTTGGCATATTTAAATATGTATAATTTATTGATTTTAGTTACTTATTATGAAAGAATCCTCTCCTAATTATCTAAGCACCATTGAGACATATTTTTGAGAGAGCGTTCTCCTTTTGCCACTTGACTGTACATAAATGTTATTAAAGGAATTATTGTTGACTTAGAACTATAAAACACAATTCTATTTGCAAGTTCCCTTATCGATATATGAAAATCTGTTAGAAATGCCGGCAATGCACGCCTCCATACTCTTTTACTTAACTGTTAAGTACCTATCTTATAATTCAAGCTCTTTTATCTTTTACATAACTACGGCAAAAAGGAGGGTAATAAAGGAAGAGTCTGTGTAGATTATAAATACCTAAAACAAAAAAAAACAAAAATAAAAGATGTCATGATCACCTTCTCCCAAACTAAGCTCCAGGCTGATATGTAAACTAGACAACGATAAACATACTCAGGTAAAGAAATTGTTAAATAAATACACAAACTCAGGTACTCCCCCTCATCACACAAATATTTACGGGAATCAAACCCCGGACCGCTAGTTTCGTAGGCTATACTTATAATAATATGTTAGTTAGTTTTTAAATGCAAACCATACATGCTCAATGATTAGTGTACCTGGCTAGGTACACTAATCATTGAGCTGGTATGATGATGAGGACAGGTGAGCATAGGAACTCCTCAACGATAAATAGTAGTAGATCCGTCGACTTTCTATTTGACTGGTCTTTGACAGCTAGCTTATCATACTCCAATACAGTCATCAATGTAGTGTGTAACAAGCGGTTATTCTCAGGGCTTTATACTAACGACATCGCGTGTTATTTTTAAAGTGCCCTCGCTGTTCTAAGCTACACACCCGCTATTGTATTTCGCGGCCGTGATCCACATTAAATAGACATAATTATCTGATTAACTCGGTTATTGCCTTATGATTTTTGAACTATAGACAAGGCCGATTCATAAATAACCTAGAACGTTTCATCATCAAAACATCAGCTAAGTATAAATGTTTTAAATAACTAAATAAGTCTCTGATCACGTTCAAGAGCAACCTCAAAGAGTATCTGATTGGCCTACAATTATCCAATACATAGCAGCTGCACTGTGTCATACTTGCACTGTCTCTTTTACATTGTTTTATTTTATCTATTTAAGCACCTCTCGCGATCCTGACGAGGCCGTCACTCCATCTTGTTGGAGGCCTAACTACAGCTCGTGTTCCGGTCCGCGGACGCCACTCCAGAACCTTCTGACCCCATCGGCCATCAGTCCTGCGAGCAATGTGCCCCGCCCACTGCCTTCTTCGGGCTATGTCGGTAACCTTAGTTCTACTGCGCAACCGCGGTGGATGCGAAAAGCACAAGGCCGGTCTGAGTGGAAAGCCTTGGGGAAGGCCTATGTCCAGCAGTGGACGTCCTTCGGCTGACATGATGATGATGATGAAGCACCTCTCTGTGTATGTTTATCCTATTTATCCTATAAATCTGTTTATTTACCTATATCTACGCTCTCATACACATACATATGAATCGACCAGCAGCGCTTCTGTCTCTTCCTCGTCATGGTTGCCAACATCAGTTTCACGGCATTTACATGACTCAGCATAGTGTCATGCTGAGTGGCACCCAAGAATAGTTCTAAGTTTTTGTTCTAAATTTTTTTCTTAACTGTATCACATGTTATCATTTTATTTGTATGTCTTTACCAATCACGGGACTATGGGAGTCCCGGACCTTTGGAAGGCGTACATGGAGCCGAAGCCAACATACACGTGAAGGCAAGCGTGAGGTGAGGAACAGGACCTACCCTCGGGAGCACTCAGGTCCGTGGTGTCGCCACTCACAGCTCGCCACTAGCTGCCATGCGGCTTATTTTATTTTATACCTAATGTTTTGTGTTTTTCACCAAATAAACGATTTTTATACGATCTGATTTGATTTAAATCACTACATAGTATAAAACAAAGTCGCTTTCTCTGTCCCTATGTCCCTTTGTATGCTTAAATCTTTAAAACTACGCAACGGATTTTGATGCGGTTTTTTTTAATAGATAGAGTGATTCAAGAGGAAGGTTTATATGTGTAATAAATTCTGGATCATGAACGGGTTTTACAGAAAACTCACATTAACCTAAACGAAGCGAGGGCGGGTCGCTAGTAATAACATAAGCAAGCTTTATAAAACCCTACTGTTGTTAACAACTTTAAATCGAAACCCTAAATGATGAAAGAAACCTGATAATTAATTTTAAATACCTATTTCATAACACCCTAGTTAATAAATCGTCGACATTTTCTTTTTACAATATGGCGTCTGGTTGCCGCCATATTGAATTTCGATTACTGTGACATCTTTAGTGACACTGACAAGGTTAAGACAAATCGATTGACATAGAATCAATATAATCTGCCCACGCGTTTAATTTTTAGTGCCACAAAGAAACAAACATGCATAATATAGCCTGATAATCATATTACCTTTCTCCTCCGGCAGTCGGATAAAAACTGCCGGACATAGAACCTCCTTTTAGGAAGTCTGTTGAAAAGTCATCCACTTCTAGACTGTTTAGTGATGGTAGGAGCTTGTGTAGGGCCCGTTCTGATCGATTCATCGTATCCTTTAACTTATCACCAAAAAGCAGTATTCGCATTTTTGTGTAACAGTGTTGCGTGTAGGGAAAAGACGACCAGTGAAATTACCTACTAATATTTGAATTACCATGCCCATGGAAAGTGACCCGTTTGATACTGAGTGTATAAGGCTTAGGGTTGAAGGGTTTGCAGTCTTATTAAAGTGCCCGGCCGATCTGTCAATCCTGACAGCTGTCATCGCAGTACAATTTATAACCTATTCTTGGGTTTGAGGTTATAATTTGTACTGCAACGGGGGCCATTTGCAACGTTGAAAGATGGCGGATGTGTAATGTTCAATGTTCTTTTCTGTTAGTGATTTGTCCTTTTTATGCCTTTTGTGTAGCACAGTGAAAGAAGACTTGGACTTATTTCGTGTATCTGGCATCTTACTTCTCGTTTCAAGTGGACTCGCAGTGGTGCACAGGTTAAAACTATCTTGACCTCTGTCCTACATATCACCGTACAACGTTGCCCCCAATCTTCCTGGAGAAGATTGGATTGTATTTTATTTCTATATTGATTTATACTTATATATACTTGACACTGGCGAAATCACTTCATTGTGGAAACGCCATATCCCCGCGGTAGTAGCTGTTGAAGTCGCCGCGGGCCAAAGAAGAAGGTTGTACTGCATTGACAGGTGCATTTGTGAGTCCTATTACTTTTGCGATTGCAATTATCTATGGAATTTATAACCTACCTATTATCAGGCAGCCTGTACGCTCATTTGCTTTCTATTGTCTACCTATATTGATTAATACAGAAACTCGAGCAAGCTTCATTTATTAATTTATTTATTTATAATTCAAAATGGTTAACAGTAGGTATATACCAATTGACAATTATGTTAATTTACATTCATTATTAGCCATCAAAAGAAAACAACTATCACTAACACAGATAAATATCAAAAAAAATTAAGCAGCGACTGTCAACTGTCAGCGAATACGTCAGTACGTTAGTAGTGTATAATGGTTTTCCTTCGTATTTTCACGGAAACTTACGAACGTGAATTGATATTTCAGTCGGTTACAGTATAAAAAGTACTGAGGTTGACTGAAGTAGCATGACACGTTGCCATGCCAACCCTTATTACTAACACAGAAGGCCTCTCTGCTAGTAATTTCACCAGTTGTCTTTTCCCCAAGCCAGAACACAAACACAAACAATGCCAAAGCCGCTTAGGCGGTAAGTTAAAGCATAAGATGGCGGTAACATTCCGGCCGGACCCTGCACAAGGTCTCACCACCACCATTCCGATATCATGCTAAAACGGCGTGTTATTGTCATTACGAACTTAGTGACGTAAAGAATTGAGCGACCAAACTACACGAATACGTGAAGATCAGCATCTGTTGTTTTTTTTTGTTGTTTTGGCGGCGCTTATTCTCCTGTAATATCGCTCTTGTGATCTTCTCTGAAGCCCTAGTAGATTCACGATATATTTACCAATGCGTAAGAGAGCCTTCAGTAGTCAATTTGGCTTAAGATTTTATCTACATCCCTATCATAACTTCCCTACAATATGTACAGAAACGATAAGCAAATGGCCTACATTAAATAACCTGTGTTTTAATGTTACCATTAAAGTATCGGTTATCGACGTCGATATTTTAATGTAGACATTAAGATACAGTTACATTAAGATACCAGACAACCACAGATAGGTTTCTCACATAGGTATTGTAGAAAACTTATGATATGCATAATTAGGCATTAAACCACTCGTGTGATCTTATTATGAAACAAGCCGACAGGCAGACGAGTGGTTTAATGCCTCTCATTATGCTCCAGTGGCATAATGACTAAAATAGATTTTTTTATAGAAATTCTTCAATAAGGCGTAGGGTGCGTATTCGCCAGAGCTGTGCGAGCCAGAGGAACGGATTTTGTGGATATTATAACATATTAGTTCAATAATTTCAAAATATACCAACTGTTTTTTTAAGAGCCATCCAATGAAGTCACGAAAAAGGACCCTAGCTTTACATGCGGGACCATGTCGTCCGCTTAGAGTGAAATCTACTAAAATCTATTTTAGGTTTTAGCAGGTTTTGTACACTCTAAGTCGACTAAATATGCAATTTGTACATTTTTTTTTTTGACAACTATAACGGAATAGAGACGAGCTTGATGCCTGCCATCAAGACTGGTGGGAGACTGCCCAAGATAGGGCTATGTGGAAGGAATGGAGGGAGGCTTTTGCCCGTCAAAGAGAGATCACCAAAAGTGAAATTAAAATTGAAATCAGCCAAGAAATAGGGTTGACACAAGCATTTTAAACTGCCAATTAAACAGCGATAATACAGAGATTCGATACAATCTTTGTTGGCTTAAATCTTGGTTATTTTTACAGCTATTCAAAAATAAATCACAACAGTTTGTGACATGGATCAGCTACTTATGAAGCTGCGACAAAAGGTCATAAATATTCCCTGTTCCGTTCTGAATAATTGTTGTTATTGTCTTCACTACACACATAAAACGCGAAGCTCAAATGATTTTCTAAGCCGCCATGATTGCCAATGATTATAAAGTTATAAAAAAAACATAATTTATGTTACATCATCGAAAAGTTTTCCTTGTTTACTTCGTTTGGAATTCTTAGAACTTAACTAGAGATTAAGTTATAATTACCGTTATAAAACACTTATCACATAAGAACACTTGGAGCTCTAGGATAAAGTCTGGAGTGTTCCGCGATCTGGATCTCAAAACACCATAACGCCTTTGTATCTGTTCGTTGGATATATCAAACTTGATCATTAAAGGGCGGCTGACTGATGCAATATGGTGACGAAAGCATAAACTGGATAAGGGCCTTATCACACTCGCGATTTGCGGGCGAGTTGAAAGCGAAGCGAGCACGCAGCGAGTTCGCTGTGAGCGCTTAACAAATTCACTGCGTACTCGCTAGAAAATCCCAACTCTAGACGCGACGAACTCGCTTTGCGCTCGCCTCGCTTCCAACTCGCCTTCAAATCGCAAGTGTCATAAGGCGCAATGACTTTTATAAAATGTTGAGTACTATTTAATGTAGTCATGTCCATATTATAGATATCGTTGGACATTATTTTGACGTATTTTGTCATCCGTCAGCCGCTCATTGTTGATCATATTTGCTTGAGACTGGCAAACGTGAAAATACGATTGGAAATAAAATCCTCAATTGGTTTTTTTTCAAACATGACACCTTATTTGCATGTTGGGGGTTGCACCTTATTTGCACGTTAAAAGATGGCGGATGTGTAATTTGTTTTACTTTTAATTTTGTATATTTAGGTGTTCAAAGTTCTTTTCTGTTAGTGATTTGTACTTTTAATGCCTTTGTGTTGCAAAGTGATAGAAGACTTGGACTTATTTCGTGTATCGTGTAAGATGCCAGCATCTTACTTCTCGTTTCAAGTGGACTCGCAGTGGTACAGAGGTTAAAACTATCTTGACCTCTGTCCTACATCACCGTACAACGTTGCCCCCAATCTTCCTAGAGAAGATTGGATTGTGTTTTATTGTGTTTTATTTCTATATTGATTTAGACTTACACACCGTGTTTTTTTTGATTTACGATAACTTTAAGGGAACGTTCTTTAGGTCAAACAAAGTTAATTTCCCGAAGACAGACAAATGATAAGTTAACGGTTTTAAAGATATTTAATTTTTAAATTTAATCAGTTAATCACGTTAAACTAGTGTAAAAGGCTCTTAATTGATAACAACAATTTTCTTTTAATACGTATGAGTAAAGAGTTTCCAATTGTTAGGTTTGTATACGCGTCAATCTAAAGTGACTTGTACCTGTCAAGTGTTATCTTTACTTGTGTGTGTATGTCACGCCAACATAGACGTATTTGACACTGATTATTAGCTAGGTAACTCTAAAGGCCCTTTTAGAATGACCAAAGATAAAAGATTTCATTATTTTGTTCTAAACTGAAAAAAAAAAAATGCTGCAATATTTAAAAATCTAATCTACCAATTAGTTTCTATAGATATACCTAGTAATATGCCGAAGTTATCGTAAATCAAAAAAAACACGGTGTATATACATAACACTGGCGAAATCACTTCATTGTGGAAACGCCATTTCCTGCGGTAGTAGCTGTTCAAGTCTCCGCGGGGCAAAGAAAATAAATAAATAATATTTGCATGTTTTAGGTTGAATCTTCGAAAGCCTATATAATCTTTAACAATGATTTTCTATTCAATAGTTCAGTATATGTCACTTTTAAATCCTGGCTAAACATTTTTTTAATAAATGTTGTGGTTTTTAAATAAACCGCAATTCATTTCCTTTGCGCGCCAACTATCTCTATAAAGCCATCCCTTTTCATTCTTGTAGGGGCGTGGCGTGGCACCATAACCGGCGTCTCAAACTTGTCTGCCATTACTGTCTAGTATATAAGAGAAGAGCTATCGTTACGGTGATATTACAATAACCTATCAAAGGCAATATGGAACCCTGTAGAATTCAGGCCATGAGTTGGATCATTAAGCAAGTTTTATTTACTAGCTTCTCCCCACAACTTCGTCCGCGTTGCCTTATGAAAACACTTTTTTTTGGGATAAAAGCTGGTCTTTATTCATTCAGGTATAAGCTAATATTCATTCCAAATTGCATTCAAATGCCTCTAGCCATTTTCGTGTAAATAAACCAAAGATAAACCAACACACAAAATACAGCATTATTAATAATTAATGTGATTAGTCATCTCCTTCTCTCTCAGGTGTCACGATTTCAATACTGCCCTTCTCGGTACAAAGGAGGCATGTACAATTTGATATTCAAAGCAAATTAAACCCCCCTTCTTAAGAAATAAGGTCACTAATACATACACGGTTCTATGAGACAAACGTCATTTTTTCTAAGGATGGCAGAATAGGTACCGAAGATTCGTTAGATTTCGTCTTCTTAAAAACGTGTTTTAAAACTACGTAGTCGATGTTAAAGGTGTTTACAGTTTTGAACCCTATTTCAATGGCATTAGGGTAAACAAGTGTAACAGAAAGCAAGCTTTAAAAAAACCAACTGCTGTTTAGATGACGTTGTCAATGTAATGTTATCATGTATATATTTAAGTCACCAATTTCACATTTTTTTTAAAGTACCCAGTGACACCCGCGACGCAAAGACGAATGCTAACGACACCTTGCTGGTGAGCAAAGAACATACATACATACAGGTCAAAAATATCACCATCTTCTTTCGGCAATCTGGTAAAAAACAAAACATTAATTTGACGACGAGTCGACCTTCTCTGAACAAAATAAAAACGGGAAAAATTCGAATAACTCGACATTTTACACTTGGATTTGATTGTGTCTGGTTATGGCGTCTTAAACAAATAATTCTAAATACACCGTTTTTAAGTAATATATCAAATTTAAAATTTAAAACGTCAGTAAATTACAGCAAGTGATCCAATAATGTAACAGATGTGGAACCAGAAAGCCATTCAGAATGTTAAGAGCTTGTAAAAATCAGCTGTGACTCTTCAATATATATTTTGGCACGCGGAACTTAAAGCTGTCGTAAAAGCTCGTGGCGATAGATACGCATCATTAGAGCTTACACGCGATGTCGATGGGGAAATATGTCTTCGGAAAAGTTTGTATAGCCATCAAGGTTAGAGCTTTTCATTTTTAATGATGGTAAACATGCTAGTGATGCTTTTATTATATATACATATAAACGTGATAAGTTACGCATACGACATTTGTTGGTTGTTTATTTGGGTTGAATAACAACTAAAATTAAATTTAGAACTCGACTAGCGAGTTTTTTTATTGTGATCTTAACCGATATTTGTAATATTCCTACTATGATCTGGTACCCAGACTTGATCCCTCAATTTAATTAATTGAAACAGACCCTTTTCCAGGATCTGGAATATTATGACATAGCTATGCAGTTCAGTTTACGCTGAGAGAAAAGGACAGAGCTATACACCTGTTATAGCTCCGTCCTTTACGCTCGCCGTAAAATGAACTGGATAACCATGTATTGAGAACGAGCTGGCCTAGTTGGTAGTGATGCCTACAAAGCTAGCGTTTCTGGATTCAAATTCCGGTAAGGGCAGGTATTTGTGTGATGAGCACAAATATATGTTCCTGAGTCATGTCATGTTCCAGAACTTAGTTTGGGACTAGGTCAATGGGTGTGCCATTGTCCCCTCCTGATATTTATGCCATAATAGCACCCCTGAACCTCCTAGTTATAGAGAGTGATTGAACACTCTCATCTGAATCACTTATAATTGCCAAAAATAGACCAGCTTGGCTAACTAATTTCCTTAAAGAGATCGATCATTGACTGAAGCACAACAGTCCAGACTCCAGAAAAATCTAAAATTAATCACATTTAATTGGTTCAAATTTAAGAAATGCTTACGATTCTTAACTATGACTTCTGGTAACTACGGATCAAAGAACTCGCCCTAAGGGTTCGTTGTTCGATCAGTAGCTTTAGAGACCAATAGTTAACAATCGTAAACGATACACAGGAGCAAAAATACCGGGTCAGAGTGCGTTTTTTATACAAACGAGACTATTTCGAAGCCTTCGTTCCTCGCCAGGGGTTGTTTCGAGTGAGGTTTAATGGTGGATACTCCGAGGTTCAATAGAGGAGATCAAAAGTTCTTAAGATACCTAACTGATCACACAATCAGTTAACACCACAGCCGGACAGTTTGGGTCAGCATTTGGATTTCCTTTCATTTTATTGCCATTTTAGATGTTTTTCTGAACATGCACAATTTCGGCGTTAACCGCAGATTCATTCAGTTGGGTATCCTAGGCACTCTGGAAGTCCTGTATCGATGCTGGAAGTATTCATCATCAGAATTCACTAAAAGCATTCCCTGGCGAGGAACCAAGGCTTAAATATGGACCAAATGAAGCATTTTCGAAAATTTGTGAATCGATTTCTGAATTTTAAGCCTTAGTCACTTAACTACTGAACAAATAACTTGTCCTAAGGACCGACTTTATCGTCCTTGACTGAGTGCAGCCGTTAAACTAATAAGAGACCCTATGAGAATTTGTATTTACTAAGAACAATACAGTTCAGCGTTTTCTGCCCAGTTTTGCATATTTTATCACGTCCGACCTTGTAATAGGAGTCAAAGTATCGTCGACACACTTCGTCTAACTGACAGCTAATAAGCATGAGATGTTTCGATTTTAAGATACTTCTGTTCATAGAGGCTCTAGGTAAGATGCAATCGGCGTTTGGGTTCGAGCGCCTACGTCAATTCCATGCATTTTGTCAGTTTGCGAAAATCGTTTGCGTTAGCGTGAAGCAACTTGTCGCATTGGAATGAGGTGCCTGTCTCAAGATACGCCAAAGTAGACGTCAAGTCATAGACTGACATTTCTTACGTAGACGTAGACATCTGAATCAAGATTCGTTTATTTATACGGTCATTACATTTATTTAATTTTTTTTTTTTTTTTGGTAATCGCCTGAGGGGCCAAAGACAAAAGTCCTTGCTTTTGTTTACTTTAAGAAAAAGGGGCAGAGGTGAAAATCCCTTCCGGAGACCTGGGAATGGAGGGCCCAGGTACTGCCGGGCTCGCACCGGCTAAAAACACCAATGCCCCTAGTACCAACTAGAATTTAGACTCCCGCGGATACTACCCCAGCCAGTGCTGAAAGGCCGGAGGAGAAAGTCCTTCCTCCGTTTACTTATCCGCGGGGTTTTTCCAAAAACAAGGAGGATAGGAATGGGGGTTGGGATGGGGGGGAGACTTATAGCTATGTGAGTCGCGGAGTGGAAATCCTGACGCATGCATGCTTACAGAACTAATTTCATATTACCTGTTCCGCCTATAGCCTCGTGATTTTAATATTTCTGCTTATTTCGTTTCCTTGTGTGCCTTGAATATTTACTTTTAGGTGTCCGTCCGGTTTCCAAGAACGCTCTATTATTAATGGTCAAAACATACGCCTTTTCACATGAAATCGTAATGTCAAAGTTTTGATAACTCTTATTTACTTGTCAGTAATGGCGGCCGAGTAGATACACGGTAATATGTCAAGCAATTTGGATTTACCCAGTAGACTAGAGAACGGTGGATTATTCCAACTGAGCAGTAAATGCGTCATTTAATTCCGGTTAAGGTAATACGTTGTAAAACTATATTTGCGCCCTTTTATAGTATTTTTAGTACCTTCTATAAAAGGAAGTCAAAATATTTTAAAGCCCCGTATTCCTTTAAGATTTTTGAAATAGCTGCTTCCGCCCTTATTAAGTAATTGTTTTGTATTAATTTATCTTCCTTCCTACCTCATGCTACTGTAATTTCTTAAGATGCTGCAAGTTAAATCTAACAGTGATACTAAATTATGAAATCCATTGAAATAGAGACATTATTGGGGTTAACAAGAATTAACTCTTTAATTCAACTTAATTCAACAGTTTGCGGGTGGTAGGACCTTGTGCGGGGTCCGTCCGGATCGCTACCACCATCTTATCCATTAACCTACCGCCAAACAGTAGTGTTCGCATTGTTGTGTTCCGGTTTGGGGATAAGACAGCCGGTGTAATGACTAGCATAGAGGCATTCCATCTTAGTCCTCAGGGTTGGCAGCGCATTTGCAGTCTTAGGCTTGCAGTCTTGTGAATGCGAATGTCTATGGGTCACAGTTTCCACTTACCATCAGGTGGCCTGTGTGCTCGTCAGCCTTCCCTATGCCATAAAAAAAAAAAAAAAGTTTAGCATTCGACTTCGAGTCATAAATTTACTACTATAGAGACCTAATTCGAAATCCAATATTTGTTACTTAGGTCACTATAATTCTAAAGATGTCCATAAGTGTCACTGTTGGATGTGCGATGTTACCACAGCTTAGTTGGTGGTGAGCCTGCCTACAAAGCTGGCAGGCCCGAGTTCAATTCCCGGTATAGATGTGTGATATCTATCTATCTACGTATTTCTCTAAATTAGTGTGTTGTTCGTTATCAATTACCAATGGAACAAACCAAGAGCTTAAGGACCATGGGCAGAAATGTCCCCCCCCACCAACATAAATGAAACATGTCTCATTTAATAGATCTCAGCAACATTATGTATTTTTACTATGGAGACGATCACCAGATGTATGGGGTTTTCTTGGAAAACCATAATCGTATCGTATGGAATTTGTTTGAAAATGAACACATATATGGATGATTTGCCTTATTTGGCCCTTGTTTTCATTAAAAAAAATCCCATTGATTTTGCTACTAAAATAAGTATTTTGTCTTTTTTTGGGTCCTTATAAACATATAGACATGCATCCCGTTACTGTTGGTGGGGGGGGGACAGTGCCCATACAAATTTGCCCATTGTCCTTTAAGACTATGTCAATTTATGTCAGATTGTCCCCCTGTTTTTATTTAATTATGGACTTTTGTATAACTATTATTTTTCTACTTAATACTTACTCTTTTCATCTTAAATATCTTTGGCTTTATACTTATCCTCGGATTAGATTCTGAAGCCGGTACTCAGCCTCAGTAATCTCTTGTTGGCAGCCAGTGTTCCAAGAAGTCAGTTCTCAGAGATCAAAAGATCTTTTCTCAAACAGAATCTAAAGAGTCTGAAGAAAACGATCTTAAGCTATTTTGTATTCAAAGGAAGCAAATCAAAAATGCATCGTTTTTTATAGCTTAGGATGTTGTTTTCAGTAGTTTACTTTTTAACCTCTTTAATGCCAATGACGACGGTTAATCTTTTTAAACGCCACATGCGGCTTTGGCCGACAACTAAAAGGTTTGCCACTGACGCCAGCGTCATGGTTCATGGTTAATAAGGGACTTGCAACAAGCAAGCAAATATGGTTGGCGTGTGAGTGTCAAATTTTGTATTTCACACAAGGCGATCGAAAGGTTAAACAATTTGGCATTAAAAAGGTTAAAACAGATTGTTTAAGCATATCCAGGAGCTTTTTGCAAATATCGTGTATCTCATATTTAAATTAAATGAAATATGTCTTTAACTTTCAAGTTACATGTTGTAGTCATATAATAATTGTTTGAGATATTTCGACATTTGCGTTTTGTACAGCAGTCGTTCTAACTGGCTCCGTTATTTTCTACATCTGTGGAGATGTAGAAAATAAACAAACGACATTGTTTTTGGTCGATCGATAAGCTAATTGAGATAGCATAGAGAATTGGAACTTATCTGAGAGTAATTCGATGTCATATGATTATGGACAACTTCTGTAAGTACAATATTGTTTGTTTGTTTAGAGTCTTTTTTGACTGACTTAAGCAAAGAGCGGTTGTCCGTTTAAATTTTATTTCTGGAGTGCATTAATACTCAAAATCGACGCTTACGTTCTAAAGAAAGTTAGCGTCGAGACCTTGGTCTCCTTAATAGAGGTAATCTCATTATTGGTCAACTGACTTATATTGCGTGCTCCAGTATGAAATTACAGCCATATTCTGTTTAGGCAACTTTGTACCGAAGCGAGATTAACAGCGCAATAGCAATAGCGCAGCGTTAGCGGAGATGATGAAGTAATTTTCGTAATGAACTTGAGGTTTCGAGCGTTGCCTCAACAGAATACCGCTCCCAGCCTTCAACACGCCGCTCATAAACACGAAGCATGAATCATTCGGGTCACACAGATAAATAAAAGGATAATTCAATTTCGATACGAATTTACTTTCATACACTTACGTCGGGTAATAAAGGTGGTCCGCTTAGCGGAAAGGTACATTGACACATTAATAAATTAACTTACGAACTATATCAGTCTAACGGTCGCGCCGAGCGCGTGGCTTAGCTTAGTATCACAGATGAGTAGAGCGGTGGGTCGCGGGGCGAAGCGCACCCGCGGGGCGCGGGGCGGCGGGGGCGGCGGTCACTCGTCCGACGCGGACGACAGCTGCGTGCTGCCGCCCGAGCTGAAGGAGCCGCGGCAGGCCGCCGCCTCCGCGCCGTTTCCCGGCGCCGGGTCCGCTGCGCCCGGTGACAGCGTGCGCAGCAGCTCGAGAGCCGCGCGGGCGCGCTGTCCGTCCGCCGCCGTCGCGGCCGCAGCGCCCGGCGCGCGCTCCCACGCGCTCTTCTCCGGCAGCAGAAGCCGGCGCGCCTCGCGCTGCACGCGCCGCGAGCGCAGCGCGAACAGGAACGGGGACGCCGCCGCTGACAGCAGCAGCAGCGCCAGCGCCGGCGTGCGCGCGCACGCGCCCAGACCCGGCACCGCCGCTGAGAGCACCGCAGCCACAGCGTGCGGAATATGCAACATCACTAACGCGCCGGTTAGGATCCCCACGCGAGCTGCGCGGGATTCCTCTCGGTAGCGGAAAAGCGATGCGTTTGAGATGCGGCAGCGGAACGTTGTGATCCTCGAGCCATTGGTGGAAGGCGCAGGCGTGCGCGGGTGTACGGCCAGCAGCGGTGCCGCCAGCGACGGCGCCGAGCTCACCGCCGGCAGTCCCCTCCTAAGATCCTCGGTCGACTTCCCATCTTTTCGCGTGTTCCGTAAACTCGCAACAGAAGGGCAACGGCGCGGCTGATCCGGAGGCAGGAGGAACGGACCGAATTTGCCCGGTTCCTCGGTTCCGTTTTCGGGTACATCGATTTTAAGCGTCAATCCTTCGCCCTCTTCGATGAGATCAGGTAGATTAGTCTGGGGTTCGTGGAGCTGTAACGCGCTGGCTCCGTGGGCCCGCGCGCGCAGGCCAGACGAGCGCGCGGCGCGGTAGATGCGCGAGTACATGATGCAGACCACGGTGGCAGGGGCGAGGATGCCGATCATTAAGTACACGATAGAGTAGGCCAGCTCGACTCCCTGAACAACGGGCTGGAGTGGGTAGAAGAAGCGCACGATGGCGATAGTGGCGCGCACGGCAGCGGCAAAGGCGGCAGCGAGCCACGTGGCGGCGCACAGCACGACGGGGCGGCGTTGCAGTAGACGCGTGTGGCAGCGCAGCGGATCGGTGACGGCGTGGTGCTGGTCCAGCGCAATCAGCGTCACGGCCAGCAGCGCGGCCAGGCTGCAAACGGCAGCAGCCGCGTCACCCGCTTCCTCCCACGCCCGCGGCTGCTCCGCTGAATGCTCGCCGAACAGTGCCGGCGCCAGCAGCGAAGTCGTCAGCAAATTCGTCGCGAGCAGATTAATGACGAACCTGTAACAACAGAGAGGATCATTAGCCGAGCTCGGGTCGTGTTTATTCGCCCTAGGTGCGTCCTCAAACAACACTCGACGCAGTTTCGCAAGGTTGTGTCAATATGCGAGTAAAGACTGCTTATTAAATAGGCGGTTTATGGCTTTGTCCCGTTTTCGTAATGATTGTGACGGGAACCAAACAGGTGGGGATTAATCAGGTCGCGTTTACAAATATCTAGTGGGTTATGTTATGTTCCACAGAACTCGAGAGTGGTTGGGTGGAGACCTTGAGTTGGTGTGGGGAAACGGTCATTAATTGTTCACATATTGTTGAACATATTCTGGAAAATTTGCGAACCTTCGACTGTCCTTAGCAGCAGACAATGCGGGAAAATTAATCTCACATTAATTGCGCTGTAAAGATTAATCATTGTTGTCAAAGCAGTTAATAAAGTGACATTAACACATGCGAATTTTTTGATAAATGCCGAAATTATATGGCAGTTCTATAAAGTTAGCTGTACATTTCCACGCAGGTACTTAGAAACGTTTCACTCGGCAGAACAATAATATTATGAGGCAGTCTTGTCAGTTTGCAAAACTTTCCACCGGTCAGCTTATTTAATATTCACTGATAACTGATCCGATTTCGTTCTAATACAGATACTGGTACCCACGAGCGAAGCGAGTAAGTCAATATTAAACACTGAAAATTAAATAGTTCTGTGCAAGTAAAGACTGAGAATGCAAACATTTGAGTGAATCAGACATTTAATCTGGTCGATGTTGAACCGCATACTGGTAAACCTTTGACCCTTATCCTGTGCTAAATTGTGAAATAGCCGATTGCAGTCAGAGCGTGCAACCGGCCGCGTTGCCGGCAACAATACGGTTACATTGATTACATATCGTCATTAGAATGTGAATAATCGCTGAACGCACGCCGATTTGTTCAAGGAGTCGTGATGAAACGCTTTGTTTCTGTTCCATTAATCATTTATAATATAAATTAGAGAAACAGGCCATTTCAAAACCTTAATGAAATAATAAATCACTAACGGGAAACGACCACACTTGCCACCTGATGGTAAGTGGGATACCTATGAGAATTCTGAGACCCATACACATTGGCATGACAGAGATAAAGAGCTGTAGAGGTACTACAGCGGTATTGCATCCAAGTCTTCGGAGTTAGCAACGCATCTGTATTTCCATGAAGTTTTGAACATACTTGCAAAGAACTCTGTTTAGCGTATTTTGGAAACGAGTAGAAGAACTTCTGTGGAATATTCAAGAAGAAACTACTTAGTGCTGCCTAGTCGTGAAGAGTTGTAAAAAAGTTCGTTGTTTTCGTTTTTATTGCAAAGACCTCGATGGATGCCAAAACTTAGCAAAGGTCAATGACATTTCAACAAAATCACTTCCTAATTTCGGTTTTTATTTATCAACACACTTACGTCAGTAATTGATGAATCATTGATTATTAATATTTATTGATTGACAGCTAAACATTGAGAAAAACGAGATTAATATAACGTAACGTAACGTAATAAGATTTATTTTGAGTGTCAATGACAATGTTAGTAGAAAATATTATAATTTACATTTTATTCCAGATATCTTATAAATATAAACGCTTCCTGAAAACCAGAAAAGTTTCACAGTTTCCCTACCATTGCCAAGGATAACAAAGGCCAGTTTTATTTCAGGAAAATACCTTTTAATTTTTTTATCGCGTCTCAAGGGAAGGCTACTCAATTGGAAACCTCGGGTTTATAAACAAAACCTTGCTAACGACGATTGAAAAATTCGGCACAAGATTAGACATGCTTGTTTGTGTTAACAGTTATTGGTTCAAATCGAGCAGTTAATATTAGAATATGGGGCGGTTATTTTTATCTGTGAAAAATGACGCATTCCATATATCCACAGCTAGGAAGTTCGTTTAAATATATAGACATTATGACTCTTATTAATTAAATTCAATCGCCATACCAATCTCTATCATGAAAATGAATCAGATAAACATAATTTTCCTTACTTGGGAGAGCCTACGAACTATCTTTGACTTTAACCGGCTGCCAAGCAGAAGGAACTGGATTGTACAGGCGTTCTACCTTGGTCTTTTGGATTATCAATGCTTTTGCAGTCTCAAGACAACACTTTTTATTTGTTATATGGGACTCATAATTACTCTTATTGTGAAGGTAGCCTATGTTCTGTTTTTCTTCATCGTACCATAAAAAGTATGAAATACCCACTTCCTTCTAACTACAAGTCGTGGTCAACTTGGCGGTAATCTATACCGCCCTTGGGTGAATGCGACCCTCGGGAATTATTTGAAAATCAAATCAAGCATAAACTGTATAAGTGCATCCGCGGTAACACGTGCGCTTTTCTTGTATGCGGAATCGATATTCTGATTGCATGTATGCATGGATCGGTATAGGTTGTCTGCATATGATAAACCTTGTGGTGCAGTATAGGTCTTAACTTAATTGATTCCGATTAGAAAGTCTAATCTGCTATCGAATGCCATATCGTTTACCTAATTAGGTAGGTACTTGTAATTGGTTTAAACGATATTTTTGTTGCACTAAAATTTTAGAGCTTCCATCTCTCATTTTATTTACAACTAACACAGTTACAAATATGTATTTTTAAAGATTTTTACCTATATATTTTTAATTCACTATCTTCACTTTACCTATTAGTGCTGTGCTTGCGCATATTTCAATAATAAAGACCCAATTTAGTCATAGCCTATTTTGATTTGCGATTTAGACAAAACAAAACGATGTCGAGGTCATGTCGATGTCTATGATATACTTACGTGCTGCAACTGCTTAAATGTATTACTTTTTTACATACATATTTTGAAGAATATACATAGTTTATTGATTATTTTTTAATATCATAAACTTTGAACCGTTTGAAATTGAATTTGAGAGTAATACATTCCGGCCCAATTGTAATAAAAATGCTTGAAATACTGTTTATTTCCGGCGTTATGACAGAAATAGTAACTTAATAATTATAGCTTTCACAAATAATATTAGATAAATTATAATGATGCGACTCATTAGCCTACTTTTAAAAAACCTTGTGATCAAAAACTCGCATTAATAAGAACGCCAATGACACGCAGATGATAAAAGTTGAAAGCAAAAATCAAAATGGCGACGCATAATTCATTTTTCGAATCACGTCGAGTGTTTATGGGTTGTTATATTTTATTGTGTCAATGGCAAATTTTCTATTCTGCCACAGATAAGTGACCTATTTTCTTTTGCCAGTAATTTGTAGTTTAAAATTAGATAAAATTGCTTAATAATAGCTCATTCTTTAAATCGGTTTTATACCCTAATGAAACCGTTTTATACTGTTTACAAATGCTCATGCCAAAATAAAGAGCTTCGTATTTCTACGAGCACCGACAAGATTACCTACTTTTAACACAAACAAAATAATTTATGAATACTTTCGCATTCTTGATTTTTTCTACGAACAAGGTTGGGATATCCCCTACTGTTAAAAATAAGTACACTTTCAAACATAATGGGAACTTTTGATTGTTTCTCGTACGTACTTTAAAAATACTTTGAGTAAATAAAACTTTATGCTACAAAATGAAGCAACTATTGTTTTCGGGGATTTTCTGTACTTAACTGTGTCTTTAAATGTCCTCTACAAGAATCATTTATTCGACTGTATAATTTCATCGATTTCACGTCAATAATTGAGTCGGTAACTTAACGAACTAACTTTCCTTTATTGATCAATTAATACTTCCCCCATGCATGTATGACAGATGACAGTTTTAACTGGTATCCCAAAAGTCTCCCGTGACCCATTATTAACAATCTACAAAGGTAGGCATTAGCTCCAAAACACATGAACAGCATTTTACAGCTTAGATAAAAGACGGTTTGGCCGTTAAGAGGTAGTTAAAGTCCCAAAACAGCAAAAACCATTAATTAAAGAAATCAATGTACCAGGAGCGCATGGCAACGCGGAGGTGTATCAACATCCATATTAGCTTTAAAAGTAACGATCGCTATTATCTATTTCACGGGTTTTTATACATTAAATTATAGATTATTGTAGATTAACGCAATCTAAATCACAAGATTCCTTCTATAATTATGTATTTTTGTGTTAAGGTAAGTAAGAATATTGTCTTCGGCATAATTTGCGTTAAACATCGTCACAATGACCATGCTTATTACGTCAATGGATCATTCGTTGGGACCGAAAAGTCTGCCAGTTGTACTTTGCTTTTCAAACTGGTTTTGCACAAAAAAGTGTGTCTGTCATACTTATTTATAATACTTGTAAATATCTTTGGAATACTTTGGAATTGTAGTCGAATCTAGGTCTCTATTGACATTATCAAAATTTTAAATACCAAGTTAAAAAAATGTTAGTTTGATTTCAAGACCATTCGGAAAAACAAGACAGAATGGCACCATACAAGTGTGAAAAAACTGATTTTGATTCAAATAAAAGCAGCCAGACAAAAATAAAGCATATTCGAGTGAACGATACATTTTTCATTCACTTCCTATCGTCCGTGGCCGTGACCAAAATGGTGAATAAATCGCTCAACACTCCGGCCGCATAAATACATCAAAACAGTGACCATGGATGTATATAAAATAAATATCATAAATTTTAAAAAAACATGATTTTATGAATGGCCAGTGTTGGCAAGGGCTTTTGGCGGCACAACTGCGGTGTTTACAAACCTGATATATTATTTTATTTATGACTATATTGATCTTGAAAATTAAAATGTTGACATTCATTTGGCACGTGAATAGCTAGTTGTTCACCATTTATCCAAACCAGCTACGAACATTGTTAGTAAAAACCGTTTAGATTAAATTCTGTTTAGAACGCCAGACAAGTTCTCATTTGTTTCAAATCTAAACTTAGTTACCATAAACAAGGCGTGAACGTGTTTAACTTTTTTGCATTACATGACTAAGCCTTTCGGTGAAATCGGCCGGTTATTTTTAATTAACAGCTGGCATGGAAAAATGTTAGTGACCGGGCGTCAGTCTAAAAATAAACGTTAAGTTTATTAAGATTACTGCGATTTTCATCAGTCGAAAAATTTGTAAATCATATTAGTAAACCATATTTGAATTATTCTCTAAACTTAAAATGATCAGCATCCCTCCTAAAATACAATTTCAATGCAAGTGTCGAATGCCTGCTTGATATTTGGTAAACCTTGTTAACAATAACGCGTATTTTTCCACATCTCGCATGCATGCTTACTTTCCCATACTCACCAGAGTTCCTGTTAACAATCACCCATGTCAAAACTAATACTAACTCAACCAGAAGAGATGGAAATTGCTCTGTTTGTAGCAACCGACTAATTGACGAAGTAGGTTAATGCGAGTCCGCGTGTATGTATAGTTATTTATCTTTGTATGAACACCTTGTCTTGAGTAGAGCAATGAAACTAATTGGCTCGTGGCAAGTTTTCCTTTTAGTATAATTAGGAACGTGTCATAGATTGAAGGTGACAAGTGATATCAATGGGAAAGAAAAGTATTTTATCAATGAAAGTGAAGGCTTTCTCTAACTAAGGGCCAGCGCACATGCAGCGAAGCGAAGCGCAGGAGTTTCACTGCCAAAGCATCATACATTAATTCACGCATGTTTCCCAGAGGGGTTAGTCCTAAGCCTGTCAAGCGGCCTGGCAGTGGATGTAGCAGGTTATTATCCGTCAACGGACAACCCTTTGGTGTCCTTTAGAGTTAGCCTCTTTGGTGCAAAAGTTGGACTCGTAAAAAACAAATATTTATGTGATATTATTGTATTTTTTATTGCAGACAGTAAATAATAGACGAGGGAAGATGTTTGATCACCGATAACTGAAGGAGAAGTAGAAGGAAAAAGGAAAAGAGAGAGAAAAAGCAGGCGTCGTACCTTATCAGTGTATCGTGTGTGTATAGAGAAGGCTTATAATAGGAAAGAATGGAAATTACTCATCGACAAGAACCAGCTCTTACGTATATAATGATGATTGGATATTTATAATGTACGACAGCTTGCGGCACCACTAAAATTGACGTGGTATGTTAACTTCACTTCAATGTAGTACGCAAAGGCACGCCGTCGCGGATTGAAAGGTCTATAGTAATTTAAAAAACACCAAAATTAAAAGCCGAGAAATTAATTCCAGACAAGGCAAATTAATTTAAAATGGTCCTTTTCGTGTTGGACGCCTTCCAGATCAACTTCCTCACGACGTCATAGATTATTAAACTTCCGATAACAGCGAAAACCATTAATTAAAGAAACCAATGTACCAGGAGCGCATGGCGACGCGGAAGTGTATCAACGTCCATATAAGCGTCTCATAATGAATCAATTAAGAAACAATGGCTCCATATGACAATATGAGTACTTGAGTTAATCTAAAACCATTTTGTGGGAGTCAAAGGATTTTCCGAGCATCCGTGTTTACGGTCTTTCCCCTTAAACCTGTTATTGGCTGGCTCGCAGAGCATAATGATTTGTATTTATTGATTGCATGACGCTTCGATTTAGTGGACTAGTGATCTTTGATTTTTGAGTGCCGAGTCATCATGATCGTCCTCTGTTTTTTCTTTCTTGATTTCTGATTTGTTCATCATTTTCATCATCATTTCAGCCTATTGCAGTCCACTGCTGGACGTAAGCCTCCCCCAGGGTTCGCCACAAGGCCCGATCTCCCGTTTTCGCCATCCAGTCACCACCAGCCACTTTTTTCAGGTCGTCGGTCCATCTGGCTGGAGGGCGTCCTACGCTACGCTTGCCGAGCCGTGGTCTCCACTCGAGAACCCGTCTACTCCACCGATCATCGGTTCTGCGACAGATGTGACCAGCCCACTGCCACTTCAGTCTGCTACACTTCTGAACTACGTCAGTGACCCTAGTTTTATGCCGGATCATCTCATTCCGGATTTTGTCCCGTAGCGAGATTCCGAGCATACACCTTTCCATAGCTCGCTGGGTGACGTGTAGTCGGTGGGCTAGTTTCACTGTCAGGTTCCACGTCTCGGCTCCGTATGTCATGACCGGCAGGACGCACTGATTGAATACCTTGGTCTTCAGGCATTGCGGCAAGGGTGACTCAAAGACATGACGCAACTTTCCAAATGCTGCCCAACCAAGCTGCACTCTTCTGGTGATTTCACCCTCAAAGTTGTCTCTACCCAGCTGTAACTTGTGTCCTAGGTAGACGTACTCCTGCACAACTTCGAGGGCTACACCTTCGACGGAGACGGGCTCAGGGACGATGTGCTCATTGAACATGACCTTAGTCTTGTCTAAGTTCATCCCGAGCCCAACGCGTCTCGAGGCAGCATTAAGGCTGGACAGCATTTCCTGCAGGTCTTGTAGCGATTCTGCCATTATCACTATGTCGTCAGCAAAGCGGAGGTGTGTGAGATACTCACCATTGACATTGATGCCCATCCCATTCCACCGCAGAGTCTTGAAGACATCCTCCAGAGCATTGGTGAAGAGTTTCGGGGAGATAACGTCACCCTGTCTTACACCTCTGAGCAGCTGGATGGGTCTTGTTTGATGGTTCTGCACTTGGACGGACATAGTCGCCATTTGGTAGAGACTCCTCAGCACCTCCACGTACCGCCAGTCGACTTGACATCGCTGCAGAGACTCCAGAACAGCCCAGGTTTCGATGGAGTCGAAGGCCTTCTCGTAGTCCACCATCGCCATACACAGCGGTTGGTTATACTCCTCGGACTTCTGTATAACCTGCCGAACAGTATGGATGTGGTCCACGGTGCTATAGCCTTTACGAAACCCAGCCTGCTCCGGTGGCTGAAAGGCGTCTAATCTTGATGCCAGACGATTCGTGACGACTCTCGAGAACAGCTTATAGACGTGGCTCAGAAGCGTGATCGGCCTGTAGTTTTTAAGTAGTGTTTTGTCTCCTTTCTTGAAAAACAATGCCACTACACCTCTGCTCCACGCCTTCGGGGTAGTCCCGTTGGTTATTACAGTGTTGAAGAGCCTCCTCAACTCCTCCAGAACAGGTTTACCCCCAGCCTTGAGGAGCTCAGAGGCTACTCCATCTTCACCGGGAGCCTTCCCATTACTAAGCTGTTTGAGAGCCGTCTCGATTTCGTCGACACCTACGTCTGGGAGATCGTCAGTGAAGTGGCGGGTAAGTGGGGCTCTAGGATCTCTCGCGTCAGGTGGAGGCTTTGGTGCGTGCGACGCATACAGGTGTCCATAGAAGTTTTCAATTTCAGCGAGTATCCCCGGGACTGATGTGACGGTTTCACCATTCGAGGTAGCTAGCTTTGTCAGATGACTCCTCCCCAGTGTCTTGGTGAAGACCTTCGACCCCCGGTTTCGCTCGATCGCCTCGTGTATTAGGCGGGTGTTCCAGCTGCGAAGGTCGCGTCTTACCAAGCTCCTGATTTTCTTGTGGAGTGACTGGGGATCTGGCAAGGATTCCTCAGGTGTCTCACGTCTAAATCGCATCAGATCTAGGGTCTCGCCAGAAAGTTTGGACTTCCTATCTGCTCGCCTTTTCCGAAAATGCCTCGTTCCCACTTCGCTTATCACCCCGATTAAGCCGTCCAGATCCTCGTCAACATTTGCCGGGGTCTCCAGTGCGGCGAATCTATTTTGCAATTCCAATTGGAACGCATCATGTCCAGTTTGGGGCACATTTGGACGAAGAACAGACCTCACCATGCGACTACGTTCGAGCTTAAAATTGATATTTAGGGTGCCTCGTACAAGCCGGTGATCGCTACCGGTATTAAACCTACTGATCACTGAGACATCCCTAAATATGTGCTTCTTGTCGGCTATGATGAAGTCAATCTCGTTCTTCGTCACACCGTCGGGGCTCTTCCAGGTCCACTTCCGTTGGGGCTTTTTCTGATAAAAGGTGTTCATACAGAACAGCCCCTGCATGCTAAGGAAGTTGACCAGCATTTGGCCCCTGCGGTTTCTGCGCCCGTAGCTATGCTGTCCCAAACAAGATTCACCACATCCTTTTCCCACTTTGGCGTTGAAATCCCCCATGACAACGGTATAGTGGGTTTTGGTGGTACGATGCATGGCCTTTGCCACATCGTCGTAAACGGCCTCCACCTCTTCGTCTGTGCTATTCGACGTCGGCGCATATACCTGTATGACCTTGAGAGAGTATCTCTCGGTCAGTTTCAGTACAAGGTACGCTACCCGGGTCGAGACGCTGCAGATCTCTATCACGTTGTCACGGAGGGCTTTGTTGACGAGGAACCCCACACCACCCTGAGATTTTTGGCTCCCTTCCCTGAAGTAAAATAGATGGCCCGACTCAAGGGTTATCGTGTCCTCCCCCTCTCTACGAACTTCCGATAGCCCGAGAACATGCCATCGTATCTTCTCTAATTCCACTTCAAGGATCGGGAGGCTTTCGTCCAGCCGTAAACTGCGTCCGTTGTATGTAGCCAGAGTCAATTGTTGGCAGCCGTCCGTAGCCCGGGGATTCCTAGCACCCCCTACCCTACCGTGACCAAGGCCGCTGCCGTGACCTGGAATAGTAGGGCGGCCGGGAACTGGGGGCCGTTTCTTTTTGTGCCTATTCATAAAATTGTTTATGTTTCTGGGGGGTATTGCCCGTAGTCACCACGCTGGGCAGGCGGGTTGGTGACCGCAGTGTATTTATTTGGACTGTGTTGTCTACACGAGAGGCGCTGCTGCCCACCTCTCGGATGGTCCCTTGCTCGCCTTCTACGATGCCCACGGGAAGAAATGGGGTGGTGCTATTCTACTCTGCCGGCGCCACACGGCCATTTTGTTTATCAATCGATATTTAAAGAAGCTATTTTGCTTATTTTCGATTGCAGTTAGGTACTTTATGTGGATAAACTGTCGTGTAAACCAAACCGAATCATCTGTTTATTTATATTTCCGTTCTAACTTCAAATTCCACTCGATTTAGTTAGATTTTGAAGCTTTGAATGAAGTTTTCGCTTTTGTAGGAATATAGAACACTTAAACTCAGGTTAATATTCAGTAATCACTTGAGCGATATTACAGAAAAAAAGTCTGTTAAGGATGGTGATGGTTATGATTGGATCCGATTGTTTGTTATAGCTATAAGAAACTGTCCTATTAATTACGTATTTAACGGAACGTATCATCACCAAGGGTATATTTCCTCAATCAAGCTCAATTCAGTAGACAACAGGCAATGGAAAACCACTTGTTTCCACCTAAGTCTGGTGAACATACATTGCATCACGATTTAATCCTACAAATTAAACATAAACATAGGTTTACTGCATGAGTAAGGTTTAAAATGAATACTAAGTGTCATGTAAATAAAATAAATAAATAAATAAATGTATGATAATGTACAGTAAATAGTTGAACATATGAGACCAGGTATCCCAGAAAACTAGTACAGCAGAAAACAGTATCGAAATTACGGAAAATATTTTTTTATTGCGTGACTGTAAATATTTTTAATAACATTCCGAAAGAGATAATATATTTTCCATATAATAGATTTGTTAGTAAGCTATGTAAATGGTTACTGGAAAAAAGGTTTTACTCTGTTAGGGATTTTTTATCTGTTAGTAATAACTAATAGTCATGTAATGTTAAAAAATATTACGATGTTAATGCATGAAATTTGAAATTAAACCTTCTTATTAAAATTAACGTTATATAATTTTAGTTTTGATACACAATCATATTTGCATGCTGTTGTCGCCGGCCAGAGCGCTGACCAAATTTATATTATTATTATCTACTACTGAAACCGCATCTCAAGTGAATAAATTTTGATTTGATTTGTTTTGCTTTGAGAAGTTTACATTCGGAGTTTCCCAACCGCTTCATTTGCCAACCCCTTTTGTTTTCTGTGACCGTAATGATTTCAGGATTTTATAAAAACTAATCTAACCTAACTTATAGGGTTCTAGGTACACAATGGTACTCAAATAAATCCTGAAGTATTTAGAGATACTGGAAAAAAAATGGGTTGGTAAATGATACGGTTGAGAAATGATATATTTGGGAAATGATACATTTGGCGAACATATTTCGGCCAAACAGCAGGCTCCCGAGAAGTATGACAGGGTTTGTTACTGGTCGACGTATTTTTTAGACCGACGAAGAGAAGTGTTTTAAATTTACTTTATGTATCTGTGTATGTTTGTCGCATCGTTACTTTTAAACCAATTAACCGATTTTAGTGTAACTTTTTTTATTAAAAAACTAATTTAACTGGGATGGATATTAGCTAAGTTTAATAAATATCGGTTTAGCCGTTTAAAAGATATGAGCTCTCAAATTTGGATAGAAAATGTCTGGTAATTTTTTCAACATAAAAATTGTTTTATTATTGTTTGTAAGTCATATTAATGCTAATGAATGTGCCAAAATAGTGCAATATTTATCCGTCCCTAAATACAGATATCCTCAAGATATTGGGAACATAACATAGCGGATTAATTCACTTAAACGCTCTCAGATACGCCATAATAAAGAACTTCATCAAATAAACATGAGACCAAATTGTTTTTGGACGAAGAAAAACAAAATTGAAACGAACGTAAGTAAATTCCATTACAGAAAATACTTTGGACATGAATAAATATATGTGATCAATAGAAGTGCTAGAACTTACTTGAATTGGTAATTTTACAAGTACCAAAACTTCGAATGAAACATGAAAGTTTTTTAGGATACATTGTTAGAATCCAAAGTTAAAAAAACGTTACTTTGAACTTGACTAGTCATTGAGAAACATAATTCAGTCAAAACAAAAAACTTGTAGAAATTAACATAGAATCCGACGAAGCAAGATTCAAGTTATTACCAGATAGGTACAATAGTTTGACTTTAAAAAAATAGCACAGTCATACTCTTTACAATGTCCCTAAGAAATTACGACAAACTAATTCAAAAACATCTAACCCAGATTTAGAACACTAGTTCACTTTCGAGTGAACGGGATGAATTGAGATCACGACAAAAAAATGTTACCCGAGGACCTTTGAAAGAGGATGTCATTTGGGTGGTCCGAATGATAGATGGGAGGCGATCAACTCCCATTCAACGTTAATGGAGGTAGTTAAGATTATGTAATGAGTTAACTAAGTTCCCGCTATTTTAGGATTTTGACAGTTGATTTGTCTAAATTATGCAAGTTATAGACAGTTTAGACACACAATAGGTAGCTGTTATTCTGGTTTTAGTAGAAAAAAAAAACTCTACGCGACGTAAAAATAGCTCCGCCATGATAATGAGGTATTTTTTCGAAAACAAACTCTGGTATGTAATTATAGGTACTCTTTTTTTCAATAACAGATTTATAAGTTTGCAACACTGGTTTTTTCCAAAAAGTTGGTACACCTGCATTGTTGTCTTATCTGTAATGACAGTCGTTCCATTGACCCGCTAAGTTGCCAGTACCGAGATAAAAGAGCGATTTCGTTAACGATATAGCGCATTTAAATGTATCTTTTGTTTACATACCACTTAAAACGCGTGAAGGTACGTTTAGGTTAGGTATTTTTTAAATTAAAATCAAACATTAGAGTTACAAAATTAAAAGTACAAAAAAGAAAAGCGTTATTTTTAATGAAAAACTCAAAGTACAAACAAAATCATACCAGCAGTTGGCCACTTATTAACATTTAAAAGTTCTATAGTGCGCTCTTTCACTCTACAATGGAACAGTTTCAACAGACCAACTTATCTTTGCACTTAACAAAGGCGGCACCATCGCTAATTTCCAAGGATTTCCTCAAACAGTGATAAGATTCCCAATTTGTCCAGCGGCAACACGATTTGGTTTGAAATTGCTACAATGCCAACAAGCGAAAACTTGCCATGCCAAAAAACGAACCAATATGGCGTCCCATGCTCCGATTTGGTGCTAATAAACCATTATAATGTGATTAGTACTGGTCCCCGTTGTTAATTGTCTTCGTAATGACCGGCTGTCACTCCCGATAGGAGTGGAAAAATTTATCAGCAACACTACTCTACACAATCTGTGGTACATTGTCTCTGGTGCAAATCGGCGGCAATTAACTTCTGGAAACTTGGCAGCCAGTAACTATCAATCTTTTTTAGAAATAACTCAATTCGTCTTTTTTAAATTACGCGAACTAAATTTGCATTTTTGTAAAAAATGGTTTTGAAATAAGAAAATTTACGTTAATCGGCAAAATTGTTTAAAGGTGTTGCAGTAGGTCCTCGCATACCATAAAACTTGTTTCTAGATTCTGCGGTTAAAAGTGCACTCTCTCTTTAATTAACGTGTTTCTATTAAAACTGCATTCTCATCTCATGTTTACCAACGATAATAACGAGGAGTCGGTTATTTTCATACTATGTAAGCATCATTTTATGGTAACAGATAATTAAACCGTACACATATAGATAAAACCTAACCTAATGCATGTATCGAATTCATAAATTGAACAACCAAATATTCCCACTCTCTAAATTTTACATGTGTTGTTTTTGATGTGAAAAGAAATTGTGTTCTATATTTGAATTTGAAATCCAATCGCTTCAACGTGATTGGTCACGAATGTTTGGTGATGTTATTTTTGTTATACAGTACAACGCTTTGTCTATTTGTAAGAGTCGTAATCGAATCAGTTTGACAAATTACTTTGTTGTACAAAATAGCCTTTTGACATTGACATTGACTGAATCTGTTTCTTAAAAAATTATGGGTTACGAGCAATACTCGTCCGTATTACATAATTTGGAAATCAAACATTCCCAAACAAAGGTTTGAATGCGGAATTCGAATTTGGTAATTAACGACTTTCCAATTTAACCTTTATCCGGTAATCTACGCGTTTATGATAATGTATGACGTAAAACAAAATTGATACAGGAAATGCTAAATAATGCGTAGGGAATGCGTAAAAGCGTGGTTTAAGAAGGTTGAGATAAATGCCGATACTTTTTAATGTTACTGGCCGGGTGCAATAGTCACATTATTTTTAATTATCTGTTCCATTTTCAAAAGTTCTGCGGTTGCCGGGAACACCGTACACCAGCGAAGTTGGATCGTGATTCCATTAGGTGCCTGATTTATTCAAGTTCAGTCTCTCACAAGGAGTCATCGACTTAGGAAAGTTCTATAATTCGTTTAAGGGCCACATAAAGTACTATCACAAGTTGTTAGCGTTTCTCTCCTTGAAAACAACGTTAAACTTGGAGGTAAATCTAATCCAATTATGTTCTTAAAATATGGGAGACTACACCATGACACTAACTTAAAAAAAAACCTTACGCTAAGCTAAACTCAAAGCTAAATATAAATAATATTGTTTACTTTCTCATTTTGAATTAGAAACTGTTGACTGGCTAACAAAAGAATCGAACTGCTTTGTGTCTCTAAAACCATAGACAAAAGCAGCGCCATTAAAAAAGTTACTGGCATTGTACAAAGCATCGCCCATCTTTGTCTACGTTTCGATGCACGCGGCCTTCGGCAATGCTCAATGTTGAATAATGTAATTGATTACTTAACCGTTTGGGAGTGACGGCACCGCCTTTTTATTTATATAAAGCGTACAGACTTTTCAATTTGTTTGTGTTGTAAGTAGGGATGTTTCGGACATAATTTAATCCAAGCGCCTTATCTGATCGAAACCTTTGTTGACCACAAGGATAACTTACGAAATTATGAACGTTGGAATAGCAAGTGGTTCGGAATCCTACCGGGAAAACGGTTTTTGTTGATGGCCAATGTTGAATTTTATAGACAAAGAAGTGCTTATTTTACTTGACAAGGCTGTTTCATTTGAATTGTTCCTCTATAGTCTAAATATGGACTGAACGGTATTGGTAATAAATTTAATAAGCTATCAAGGAAGTGAACGTGTCCAGTCAGGGCATAGACACGGACGCGGTAAGGCTCGAAGGCAGTGAAAGGAGCTAATTTAAAGTACAGTAATCAAATAAAACACCAATTTGCTTCAATAACGGAAGATTAACATAACAGAGGCTACTTACTATTCGGGTGATGTTTCAGTACCTCATGCAAAATTATGAATATGACATCCTAATTACCATGTTGATAATTATTTAAAGGAAAAATGTTCAAAATTGCAGACATTGAACTCTGAGAAGTCCATTTTAACTCGGTTAGGACACAGACAATGTTAGGCGTGTTGCACCTCCACAATGTGGGCTTATTGTTGAAACGGAAACGGTTCAGGTGTTGCCCATTGTTCTGTTCAAACCTATTGTTACACGTCTACTCAAACTTGGATGAACCTGAGCGGGAATATCGTTCGCAATTCAAAATAAAAGCCATAACGAGCTAAACGACAAAACTTCAATAAACCCATGCTTGAGCTTTTTCTCTATAAAGAATTTAGACGACTTTAAACTATTTAAATTAGCGTGTTTTTCCTTATAAACGGTTATGACATTTTACATCGTGCCAATCGACCAGACACAAATTCGGTTTTCAAATTTTTCAGATCGTATCAGTCTATTGTCGTTTAAAAATAAAAGGCCAGTAGGTTGCCAGTACGAATTTTAGTGTAGCCAAAAGGTTTTTGTTGTACGTTATCCTTTTTTCACACCAAGGTCGCTTGGCTACGGTCAATAATCGCCCGCAATTATCTAGAAGCCGTGAAATTATTTTGATTATAAGGAAAATTTACGGTTAGTTGAAGAGAGGAAAACTTAGGCGATTAAAATGAAGTCTACAATAGCTTTATCAAGCGTTGTTTAGGTAAGCGTTGGGAAAATCCACGAGTTGACCTAAATTAACATAAGCTGTACTCGTAGCTTCTTAAGCAGCTTAAGTATCACTAACCTGCTTTATAACGCTGGTTCTGTTTTTGAATAGCACTTAACCGCTTACTTAATTGTTATCTAACTTCATAGACTATGGTCACTAACCCTTTTAAATAACTTGAACATTGCGCATTCAGTTACTTTGAATATCATGGCAAAAAATAGCGGAAAAAATGAGGGCGCTGTTAGGAGCTAAATTGGCAACATGATCCAGTGTTTTATCTAATTCTTATGCTTTTGATCTTAGGGTGGCCACCTGAAAGAAAAAACGACACTTCTCTGCGTATTTTTTTTTCTTATGTTATGCAAATATTGTTGTTATGCAACTCATGGTTCTGACTTAATATTTCACTAGGTATATAATTTTCATGTCACCAATAGATATTTACTTAGTAACATAAGAAATGAAAACATTTGTCATGTTTCTGCTGGAACACAATGGAGTGCCAATGGAGGCAATGGAAAGCATTCCTATTAAGGTCGGTGCTCTTTTGTTTTCCATTGCTCACTGTTGATCAACCTCGTTTCCATGAAGCTTCGCGAAGTTTTCGCAGTGCCGAGTTAAAATGACGTATGTGCCTGTGAAGCTAGGAAGATTTCGCACTGTTTAAGATTAGATTATAATTTCAGGATTAGATAGACGCCTGATAAAGGCGCAATCTTAATCTACGGTAGCGGCGGGTTCCAAATACTGATTTATGATATCTTTTAAAACCGCTGTGCTCGGGCTGTGGTATTTTAGACGCCAAAAAATAAGCATTAGTACGATTATTTTATCTCAATTATTAAATTGTTATGTTATTATTGTTGTTAAACACAACTAAAAATAATATTTAATAGTTAATTACTCATCAAATGGCGAGATCAGCTCGACGCTTTTAGAAGGGACTGGCAGGAGGTTGCACAAGACAGGGATGCGTGGAAGGACGAGAGGGAGGCCTTTGCCCAGCAGTGGGACACCGTAGGCTAACAAATAATAAATAATAAATAATAATAGTTAATTACTCATCAAATTAACACGTGTATCTAATAAAAACATCGTAATCCATAGAAACAATGCAAATTACATCACCAGAAGACGGTTATTCATTGAAAACGATAAAAACTCCATACATTCCATTCGTTCAATAGAGTTCGAATTTCAAACATGAACGATAGGTTTCCGATGCGTTCACCTTCACCTGAATCTACCACGCGACCCAATTTAACCATTTTTAAAATTACATTTAAAATTGGAACGCTTAAAATAACACAGCGGTCTAAAAAGATTTGGTTATTTTGTGCTAGTGAAGTTTACCATCTGCGTGTTAAAGTTAAAAGCCGAACTAAATATGAATATACTGGGTAGGTAGGTAGCAATTTATTTCAGTTATTCGATGCTTATTACAAACGCTTGAAGCTGTTATAAAAAATCTGTGTTTGTACCGATAACTGAACGCAATGCAGTAGTGCTTTAGTAATCTCTCATGTCATGTGTAAACTAATGTAAATAAAGATTTACTTAAAGATTTAATTACAGAACTATCTCTGAAGGTAAAGTAATTAGTCAGCCTCAACTTTTATCTGTAAGTACCTAGCCTAAGAAACGTTTTTTTTTTAATTATTACTATCAGACATTTTAAAATATATATATATATATAATTTTTTTTTATTTTAATAAAACATTTGGTTTATTCGCAATAAAACAAAACCACATGATAAATAATAACATTCAACTATAAATACGGACTTTACATTTAAAAGTTAAAGTTAAAACTAAACTTATTTAAAATAAAATAAAATAAAACTAAGCTACTCAAATATTAAAAATTAAACATAAACACCACTATAAAAAGAAGACCCCCTCTAGCAGGTCCGCTCGCGGCATGGTCCCTAAGACACCTGGTCCTTATTTTTATTATTTTGTTAAAGTGCCCCTTACAACATTAATTAAAAAGAAATGTACATTCAAGTCCTAAATATAAGGTGTACAACTTTTTACAGGCAAACACGTGTTAAAAATTTGATAAAACATTTTCCCGGATCCGGTCAATGAATCAAAGTTCCATAGTAAATAATAATATTACAATGGTCACTGTAACTGTTAGATTATTATTTTGTTATAAGTACATTAATTAAGATAAAGAAGAGATTTCGTAAGAAAGGAAATCCCATCCCAAAGAATACGCTGGTGTTAAGTCTTTTCAGTTAATTAGAAAGAACGGGATCTTTGGTATAAATAGAAATTAATAGCCTTTTATCGTTGATGTCTCAATGCCTTTGACAAGCTGTTTTAAGACAGTAATGTCTGTTAATAAAAAATTGAGATTCCTTTGTGGACCTTTTTAAAAAGCTATTTAGATTAGTTTATTCTTGTCTGTCATTAAAATATAAACTTGACGCTCGGTATATTTTTATGAAAAATAATTCTCGACCTTTGTTATTTTTACACGTTCTTTGACAAAAAGCGCCCCCCTGGTTAGGTAAAGATTAACTATTGACGTCAAAATCACAATTATGTAAGTGCCAGCGTTTGATTAAAAAAAAGTATCGCGATATTTCCATTCAAGTCCTACGTCCATGGTACAATAGAGGATTAATTACTAGAACAATGGCTATCAATGGCAGTAAAAAAAGAGTCACATCCTGTTAGAATCATACCAATCATACCATGCACGATTTTCCAATTGACTCAGTTTTTATGCGATAGATGGCGCTTATCTCAACGAAATTTGCCGTTAAAATGTTTTTTTTTAATGAATCAATTCCCTCGCTGGCTAATCATTTAGAAATTGTTGTAGATTTTAGATATGATTAATTATGATTAACAGATAACAAGTGTGCTAAATAATTCCTTATATCTCAATGCCAATCTGCAAGGAAAATACCAGTGAACCAGAATTTTGAAATAGTGTATTGATAAAACTCGGTGAATCATTCATTCAATAACACTGAGTAAGTAAACATTGAGTTTAAATATTATTGAATTGAATTTACTACAAGGCTTAAACATAATGAGTTTGTTCCTTATGACAGTTGTTTAGAAGTTCCGCTCCCACTCACTGCTTTAAAAACACTAATGTAATGTTCCCAGTGTTCACACGAACTCGACAAGATGCACTAGATTTAAGTAAAATAGGTCAATGGAAGCGAATGCAGTTGCATCAAGGCAAAACCTAGATTTAACTAGCGTGATAGAAAGACCTTGCTAAAACTACCTATTTGATTCAACCACAAAAATAAACAATAAAAACAATGGCATTATGTCAGTTTCCTACGCCCTTTAAAAAGTATCTAATTGTGTATAAATTTTAGGCGGGCTTTTTTATTATCCATCCATCACTTCGCTTAGCGGAGGAACGCAAGTTCTAAATTTAAAACATGTTAAACAAAGCAAGTTCATGCTGGGATTGAATGAGTCAGTTATTAGTTATTCTGTGGGAGTAAACTGCGGGATAGTCCCAATCCGCGTTAAGTAGGTCTTTTATAAGGGGATTTCACCTTGGAAATCTTAACGTGAAACAAGAACTTACTTGTAAATCAGCTTAATATTAATCTTAGAGTTTCTCCATTGAACACAGATTAAACACGCTCTTAACAATTATAAATGATCCATTCGTACTTATAAAGTTAATGAAGCAAAAAAACAATTTGACGACAATCGTCTTAACTACGATTAATCGTGTACATAATCGCAGATTGAATCCTTTGTATTTTCCTTCTCACGTGTTTGCACAAAAACTAGACTTAATAAAAAACCGTGGTTCCGTTCAGAAATCCACATCAAATCGTCTAAGTTATAATTGGATAAACTGTATATGCAATTTGTTTTAAGGTTATGAATTCAGGGTTAAAATGGTTGAAAAGTGTATAATTACGGACCCTTCGTAATGTTTTCTTCATTGAACTATATTGAAACGGTTGTAAGGCCACTGACCATAGAGGCCATATGCAATATTTTTATGTCCAATTAAAATTCAAATAAAGAACGCTTTGTGAACGCGGCGCAACTGAATGGAGAACAAATAAGAAGCATTTATCAAATTCACTTTGTTTTGCTAATATACAAATGAATAATCTTAAAGGCCAAAATTACACTAATTGCATTGCCATTAGCTTATTAAATATTGATTTGTTTAAAGCTCAAATATTTAAAAAAAACAGGAGCCTGGTGGATATTGTTAACAACCTGATATCTGTAGAGCATAGACAAAGCACAAATAATAACGTACAGCCCGATAGCGTGTCTAAAACTGCCATTTGCCCATGACAGATTATTTAGCAACACGAGCTCCAACGACAGACAATAATTCGTGTCTATGGCACGCCGCGCCTTGACCGTGAAAACAGCTAAGTAATTAAAACCAGTTCATTGTTGAAAGATATTAATTCACTCATTATTCTCCTTCTCTCTCAATGTCTTCTGTGAATTTCAATAAATTAAATACGACCATTGCTTTTAAATTGCATAAATCCGCAAACTGCAAACGTTTCTTATTCAGTAACTCGACGCGCGTTATCAAAATTAACGCGTAAACAATTCACTAACGATACCTTTCTAATTCAAATGATCGAATGTCGCCATCGCTAAATTTGAAATAAGAAACAAAAAACGGTTTTATACGTTTTTGGTCTGTAGGTCGTAGATAGGACGGTTTCCATTATGATTAGTGAGGGCTGGAATACCCAATACGATAATCGAATCGTGAAATTCGAACATTTGGCGATAATATCGTGATTATACCAGTTTTTTACGAGTTAGTGAGTCATATCTCGGATAAAAGGTCACTAACTGCTTTATGTTTTAGGTACGTCTAATCACGCAGCTGCTGTCGGACCATGTTTAGAGCTTACATAATGAGATCTGTTGCTGAGCCTTTTTTCTCTAGGTTTTTAAAGCCGTAGCTTTATTATCGTCAGTTTTATTTTATTCTTCTATATTTGAGATAGTGTTAAAGTGTACGTATATTAAATATGCCAAAACATAATGGACCTGAAAGCCTAAGATATTCGATATTGTTAAGATAAAATCATTCTAGGTACTAGGCGTTCAAGAAACATTAGGAGCACTAAAAGGTTTTCTGCATTTAACGTTAGGAGTCCAGGCCTTGGTAAGACAATATTGGAAATTACTGTCAATTACATAAGAGCTATCGTAACATTGACGACACGATAACACGTCAAAAGCAATATGAGAGCTTTTGCGTTTGATTAATTTAAAACATATTTTCAGAACATTATAAAACGAAACTACAAATATTGACTTCTATTCTGCCATTAATACGTACCAAAACCGTACACCACTGGGTATATAAAGAGGCTATTAAAAAGGAACAATTAATTTCAACAAGATACGACTAATTCAAGGATATCTACTCTTATGCAGTTCCACACACTATCGTGTTTGGTATAATATTCCAACTTCCTACTGACACCGCTAATACAATATTAGAACCAAAACATAATTGTAACATCCGTTTCAATTCACATGTTAAGCATCCTGCTGAAATACTCGACGGAACGACAAAACTATGTTGAGTAACGGATTCCTTGCCTTAATTAACAATTATCTTATCGTCTACAAAGCTCATCACTTAGGTATTTAATATGTCGCCGTTTCATTTGCCGCCATTCTTGTCTTAAATAACAGTAACTAGGAGAAGCAGAATGGTATTTTTTTCCTTTAAAATGAAAATGACTTTGTAATTTTAACTGGAATAATGACCCCGAAGTAGGTGTTTTCTTCGGCGTTATTAAAGGCGATTTATTTAGAAATAATTTGGTACAAAGATAGACCATAGTACTACACCATAATAATATAATAGTACCACACCATTAAATAATCAGCAATAATAAAAATATAGTCGCGAATATTTCTATTTCATATTAAACAATTCTATAATCGATTAAAGTCCCTTTGGCCTAGATCGAGCGCAATCGGTACACCGTTACGACATTAAACCGATTGTACTATTTTACTATAGCAACACAATTATGTATTGCCAATGGCTGCCACGCAATGTGTCAAATGTCAGAGAAATTACAAATTTAAATCTATGTAACTGCGGTGATTGAACTAATGCACGAGGAAGCGTGCAAGACCTTTAACGATCCTGTTACTTGAGCAAATAAAATAGTACATTATTGCCTAGGCACGGAAGTAGGCAATTGCGGGGCGAGGATTGGTTTAAACGGACGAGCTTGCGAGTCCGTTTAAAAATACGAGGCCCGCAATTGCCGTTCCTGCCGAGGCATATATAGTGCTTTTCTCAAAAATCGCAAGAATAAAATTATGTTGGAGTAAAGTACTTTATTAAGGAAAGAAATACCACACAATCTATACAGACAATATTATTACCTACTCTTTACCGTCTTTTGTTTATGACAAGGAGAAACGCAAGCTTTTTTTTTAAAACTACTCAAGCTATTCGAGATACAGATAAAAAAGTTATATTCCGAACAAAATTTGGATGTAATAAGACTTGTGCCCTCATTTTATTAAGGCCGTTTTCACTTTTTAAAAAGTTAGATACTAGATGGTAATGAAATTTGTATGCAACATTGCGTGCTTGTGTAGCGAGCACGCAATGTTTTTTTTTTTTTAATTTGAGATCTGTCAGTAAACTATGTACTTCGCATCCCAATATATAGATAGTAATGTCAACATTTCCTGTCATTTTTGAGAAAAATACTTTATAGTTCAAGCGAAATGGTTTCTATTTTAACGACATTTACATGAGGAAGTGCAAATAATCATTTAAATCAAACTTAATGAACACAGTGATACAGATCATTATTAAACAAAGGCCCTTTACTAGGAATTTGTTACTGGCCAGTTCGAAGCATGCGTGTGTTTACGTGACTGCGCATCCTAATTTACGACAATCGGTCCACATACATTTGATTTCAAAATTTAAAAATTGCGCTGTTGTTTTCGAATTTCAAATTCAGTATTACTTCCACTGTCAATGTTTCTTGCTTAACTCCACGCCGTATTTAGACATAAGTACAAGTAATAAACGGAATTTTATTTCGTAACGTAATCAAACAGAATTTATTTACGTGACAATCTGACGATTATTCGTATATCTACAAGGTAAATCGTGATTCTGAGTTTCTTTTAATCTAAAAAGAAGGCATGTGTTGGAAAGCGACAGTTGTTTTTGTTTCTCCTAAAGAAAGCTATGACATCAGTCATTTGTCAAAACTGCCAGGGACCGGCTATACCGGATCTGGAAGTTATATCTTGATTGTCTATTATTAGAACCAAAGCTTGGGTTCCGTGATTTCATCGAATAATTAATCTCTTTTTTTCTAGTCGATGTTTTTGTTCTGGCAACCCACGCCAAATCATGATCAGCATGATCTATTTGAGCGAAGCGCTATGGAACACGTCGTGCTTCTATTTATATTCATGCCCTTACATGACACCGGGCTTCTAAATTTGGACCAACACCACATTAGAAATTGAAAGTGGCTAGTACCAAAGTAAAATTTTGAAAAACGATCTGAATTTAAAATTTAAACGTTTTCTTCAACAATTTTGATTTTTGATTCTGTGTGATTTCGAAGGGAAGTTTAAAGTTGTTTCCAGTCAGTGTATCACGGTATCACGAAACGCACTCATAAACATTTGACAAGCAATTTAGATATTGTAAAAGGTGAAATGCTTTCAACCACTCAAGCTCAAAGATATGGTTACCGCTGCTGGTTGCCCAACTAACGACTTCGTAAATAGCTTTACATTAGACATTTCTCGGAATTTAGAACGCCATTTGCATTTGACATAAAAAAGGAAATTATTGCATTGGCACGTTTATAAAACACTTTATCTTTGTCTTTTAAAGAAGAAATCCAATGTTATAAATCTTCAAACCGGTTAATTTATTGAAAAACCCAACATTTAAAACCCAACTGATTTGCTTGCTCAAAAAGCAGTCATCCGCGTCAGGTTCAGATCAAAAATAATCTAAACACGAATCGACGTGTCTATGCCTAAACTTTTTTTAATTTACCGTCAAGTGCACCCCTCGTCGAGCTCTTGACATAGTTCGCCAATATGGCTGCGGCCTGCGCAGTGTCTTTGTCAAGGATCCACAGTACACAAAGTTATCTTTGCGTTATATTCATTTGTTATCTTTTAACCCAATTTCAGTTTGACCTTTTTACTACCGGGACTTGTTTTACTTTGGCTTTAAAGATCTTTTATAAACGTCATTGGTTATACAGCGCAATTGCGCGTAAGTTAGTAGAATTATCAGAGGACAATATTCTGTCCGGGTGAATTGATTCTGCTTTGAATTAAAAGACAAAAGCCATACAATATACAATTGATTTCAGAGCGCTTCGTAATGAACACGGTAACAATTTTTATTCCACGCATTCACAAATCGTGTTTATGGTCAGTTCCTTTTGCAGAATTCGTTCCGTTTTCGAATTTCAAAAACAAAAAGCAACAAAGCTTATTCAAATTTCGAAGCAAAAACGTCCAACCGTTAAAATGGTATACCAAGCATTTGAATGTTACAAACTTAATGGAAATTAAAATTCATTTCCATACATAAACCGCTTTTATCTCGTCATAATGACCCATACAATGTTTTACATAACGCTTTACTATGAGGAATCCATACAATTTTATTTTAATGTTGGAATAAAAGATTAAAAAGAAATAAAGTGTAGATGGCCAGTTACGAAATGCATAACGTTGTTATGGAATAGTTGAAAACATTCGAGAAATCCGGGTAAATGATTTAAAAAATGGAACAGTCGCATAGATTTCTGACCAGTAATTATTAGTCGTTAAATGAGGTGATAACAAAATGTACTAAGGCAAATTACATGTTTATTGTTTAAATAATTATCATTATATCGGTAAATAAAATAGTTGCATCAAAATATTCATAATGCGCTCAGCGTATTCCGATTTTTTATTTTTTATTTATGATGGAATTTGCGATTATTTTTAAAGATAAAACATTTAAGTTCTAAGAGCACGAGACATATAGCACTTAACTAAGTAGACAACGAAATTTTGCAACTAAGTGACGCAATTGTTAGTGGAATTACACACTCACGTTTTTAAGTCACTGTGAAGACAGATAATTAGGAAATATACATAGAAACTAATGTTTACAAGAACTGTTGAAAAAGAACCAAAAGGTCAGTGCTAGTGTCGCAAATGTTTTGACTTTGTAAGAAAACGATCAACTGATCATTTAGTGATCGGAGAAAACGTAATTCTATCACCTCTGTAAAACAGCCTCTCCATCCCACAATGTTCAATGTTAGAACCAATTCCAACCTATTACACAATCTTGAAATCATGTTATAAAATAGTAAACTAACACTAACAAATTGAATAAATTTAGAAAAAGCGTGTACCCTCGGCGTATCATTGAACCAAGCGTGATCGAGCAATAAGCAGATGGTGACATTTCACACATAGCAAAAATCTGTGTCAAAAACACGTTTAGTTGACCACAATTTACGTGCCAGAAATATTCTACCTGCTAACCAGACTTTTTCTATTTGGATAAGACGTACCTAACAAGCTTCCCGTTTCAAGTTTCTGCCAGCTGTCACTGTCTGTCAATACAAATCTCCTTCCTGCTTATCGTATCCTGTTCTATATTAAGAGATTTCTTTTAAGCCTGTTATGTTGGAGAGCCTCATAAATTATTTCAATCAACACATCTTTTGTTTAGTCACTGGGCAGGGTACTTACATTCAAAGGCCATTTGTTTATGTTGAATTTGAAGGTAAAGTTCAATGACTCCATGACTTTTGGACACTTCAAAGGCCAAAAGGCGTTATTAGGGACAAGCTGTCCCAATCTCAATTGAATATGCCATGCCAACCGATTGCAAAATATCGTTCTCATAGGCTCGGCCCACGGCAGAAGCGCCATTCTCAATTGGACGTGTGTGATCATTCGGGGTCAGGAATCAATGAGTCATAAGACTTGAGACCAGCGATATCAAGCGAAGAACTCCACCAGAACTATCTAAAGTAAACAGTTATTACTTAACTGGTCAGAGACCTCTCGGAGGACAGGATAACCAATAGCTACACTTTGATAATGATAGCAACAAACAGTATTGCTGGATGCACGTGGATACATTGACGACAATACACGGGATATTTATTTAGCATTTAGATGATCCGCTTCGTTTTCTAATGGGTCTGAGCTCGGTATCGTCGCCTCATAATGGACAAGGGGAACCATCTGTCTGGTGCCTCGGACTACTAACGTTACAGATCATTAGTGTCGGATTTGACACGAGATATTCCGTTTAAGAGCAACTGAGCTTTGGACCACACGCTACTGCGAAAGACAATGACTGAGTTTAATGAGCTTCGAGAAACTGTGGAATTGTGTTAGCCATTCATTGGAAGCAGTTTATTAGCCTAAATATTGATAAACAAACATTTTTCTGGTTTTATCTAGTTATAATGGATCCGGAAACGTTAACGAGGTAAACGATCAAATGACTTGAAAAGTTAGTTGCTTTTTGCTAATAAATATTTTCCATTTGCAGTACGTATCTACTTAGTTGTTTAGGACGCGTCTTGGTTTTGATAAGAATACCTATTACGCTAATTTCGGTGCGATAATGTTTCGATAATGTTGCTTCATTGTTATGGTGTAAACTCAATTGTTTTTACGTTGACGATATGTGCGTATCACTCGAATCGGTTCCAAATTCTATGTACGTCATCGATCTCTGACATCAGAATCGTCACAAACAAAAAGATATGAATGGATCCAACGGCATTTGCAAATTTAAAAGGCTAGCGGTGGCAGGCCGCTGGCTCTGGCGTGTTTCACCGTTAACGACTATCGAATAGGTACTTTTTATTTCTCAAATGGGAATCTTGCGTTGGGGCGTGACCTTGTCTTCTGACGAAACTAGTCGAGCAACTGTGAGAAGCCTCAGCCAAAACCCACGATAATTCCACGTTTAGTTTTTACTAGGTACTAGCTTTAAGTAGCTTTTGTTTCAGTCATAAATCAAGCATTGCACACGCTTGAACACATAACAAACAAGGGAGCACAGGTAGACGGACCGACCGACACTAATAGTCTAATAATAATGCGGGTTTTGGCTCCCAGCCCGCGCTAGGGATGTTCCGAACAAAAAACGGGAATTTTAAAAGACTTGTCATTTTGTAATGACGAACACCAACCGTAAATCTAGTTGGAGGTCATTTTTGTTTAAAAAGTTGGATTTGAGTAGCAATACAACCCATTACATATAAGATGATTTCGAATACGATGTTTGCTTCTCAGAGCTATTGTGTTCTGGCCGTTACCAACAACCCTAAAGTTATCGTCACGCTGTGTTTCTTTCGCGTTGATGTCGTTTCGAAAAATGCTATTTATTACTTTCACACGAGAATTGAAGCCACCATGTCGCTCGTTAATTTGCTTCATTTTCGCTTCAAGGATAAGCCGATGATTTACAATCATAAAATGTATAATATAAAACGGCTCTCTCTTTTTACATTAAATTACCTAACGAATTTTGCATCAAAAATCCACTTTTTCAAACTTTTCGTGCAAGCTGATTCTAAGGAGAGTACTAGGACAACATAACATTCGAGAAGTTGAAACTTACCGATTAGATATTGTCCTTAATCCGGGTCGTCGGCAAAAGACCAGCAGCGCCAAGGAATTAGCGGCCGTCGACACCAAATAGAGTGCCAGGAGCACAATCTCCTCGGCCAGCCGGTCCTTGGTTTCCATCCCCTCTGACACTAACGTTTGTCCAAGAGACATGAGTGACCCTTCCAGTCAATAGTCATCACTAAAACGAACACTATCACGCAACTCAACACTTTCAGTTCGAAATACAATCCAGATTGTTAGAGCAAGTCGCTGCAGAATTGGTCGCGTAAAGTTTAGAGAACACGCAGGTCGGAGCGGCCGCGTCTTTCTCGTATCGCCGTCAAGTGACAACTGAACGGAGCTGTAGCCGGCGGCGCGTGGCAAGCGCCCATCCCCACCCGCACTATATCTACCTCATCTATACGGTTCAGATTGTTTCCACGGCGGCCAGACTTGTTTTAAGTATGCTAACTTATAGCAGCCTGGTATGTCTTGATGGAACTACCTACACGTGTTTTACGCGCTTTTTATGTCATATTTGTTTGGATTTTGAGCTTGGGGTCCATAATTGCATTCTTATGACTATCAGGCTTCGGAAATTCCTCAATGGCGGCCAAACTGGTGTTAATTTTAGTATGCTGACTTAAAGCTTAAAGCCTACACGTCTTAAATACATCGTAATAGTGCAACAAGTGTGTTTTACGCGCGTTGTAACCATCGGAAATGTGTGAGGCAGACATTAGTCACACATTTGGGGTCGGTTTTTGAACTTTGAGTCCTCGATTGCATTCTTAGGAAGCAGACGCTCAGTTACTTGGGAAGTACCTTAACAATAGAGCTATGATTCGATACTTTATCGTTCCAACTGGTTCGTCTAAGTTTTTTGACCTCCCGGTCCAACATTTTTCAACTTTTAAATTAATAATCAGGACGAAAGTCTGTGGAAACCTTAAAGTGTCGGAAAGTGTTACACCGTTAATGGGTTCGAAGTCTGGAAGGTTTTTCCAATTTTTCCGATGGAACGTTACGGTTGACCCAAATTGTGGGGAGTCCGGTAAGTTATTCGCTTGGCCGAAATTCGATGAACGATGTTGACTGTTGTTCTTGGAAGCTAAGGAAGGGAGAGTCGTCAACAGAAATTATTTCAGTTCTTTAAGTTTAAGCAAAGAGAGAACTCGTATTTGTGCCATCGGCAATCACTATACAGTTAATGTAGATATCTATTGTTCGTCAGAAGGATCTGGAGTGGCGTCCGCGGACCGGAAGACGAGCTGTAGGTAGGCCTCCAACAAGATGGAGTGACGACCTCGTCAGGATCGCGGGACCGCGGTGGATGCGAAAAGCACAAGACCGGTCTGGGTGGAAAGCCTTGGGGGAGGCCTATGTCCAGCAGTGGACGTCTTTTGGCTGACATGATGATGATGAGAATTATCTAAAGATTATTTAGGTGATCAGGTCTCTTGAAGTATGTGCTCGAGAAAATTAGGAGTAAAATGCTAACGAGGACTTACTTAGAAATTACCTAGTCATCATTTTTCGGATGATTGGAAAGACCGTTGATTACGATGGAGTTCTTGTTATTAAACTTTTTTTTTGGCTATAAGAAGGCACGCGAGCACTCAGGCCACCTGTTGGTAAGTGGGATCTGAGACCCATAGACATTTGAAATCTCAAGACTACATTCTCAAGACCTCAAATGCGTTGCCAGGACTAAGATGGAATGCCTCTACCAACCCGCTGCGGTGGGTTAAAGAATAAGGTCCTACTACCACTATAAAATTTACTGATTTTTGTACGTCATGATACAACCAGTAAGTTTTTTAAGAGTAGGAAAATACTTTATAAAAATTGGTAAATTATTTTAGAGAAAAGATACACGAACAAGTAAGCCGTTTGGCTTACTGATTGGTGAAAAAAATTGTACCTATACCCAACGTTTTAATCTGTTAAAGGAATTCGTCAAGCCTTAAAGAGTTATATTTGGCAACCTTCGTACAAAAATATGAATACTCCATAGAACAATAACAAAATATATTACATCTGTAAAAATCAATCTTAAATCGCTAAGTCTATGAGCTCTTGATTTTAAGTAAACGGTTTAACTGGTCATGTGGGTGACATTCGTTTGGCTTTTATTAGTTAAATGCTGAATATAATTAAGTGTTGGCATATAGCATCTGAGTGGGCGCCACGGGACTCTCGGCGTTGTGATAGACCAAGGCGAAGGCGGACGACTTAGTTCCATATTGAAGCAACTGTTCTGTGATTGGGAGAGATCTCTGCCCAGTTGTTAACACTACAACAGGCTAATAAAGTAAAGGTTAATTCTGGAAAGATAAAAAGGGCTATAAAAGTTTATGCCTGGATTTAAAAGATCTTTTACGTCTTTTTCTAGACAACTGGTGATCTATCTTTTGATATGTCATCGTTTGGTTCTTTACTTGGCCGACATTACTGTCATGTAAGTTAGAGCTATCATAACGTCGCCTAAATAATAGCCTGGACGTGTTATATGGATTTGAGCACGTCTACCACAAAGGGTTACACTATATTTTCGCAGTATATGGTGATTCAAAACCTATTTGTAATAATAGATTCATACTATGGAGACCGAACAGCTGGTAGTTTCCTCGTTCAACGAATAAGTTTAGCTATTCAACGAGGAAATGCTGCCAGCATCTTTGGTACAATGCCGCAGGGGCCATTAAAAAGATAAAAAAGGTAAAAGAAATTTATAAGTACTTATTAATATAGTAAGTAGGCCGCACGGGCACTTTTACTCGCCAAGATCCGGATCCGATTCCGGTTCATTCTTAGATTTATTGCGTTAGTTTTTATTCATACCTTTAGTCTTAGGTTTAGTCTCATTTAATTTTAGTTTTAATCTTCAGTTATTGATATTGTATTAAATATGTTATTTTACACAGTTTACACAGCCCAACTTGTTCAAAACATGCAAAGAAACTTGCAAGTTTAACACTAGGTACCCTAACAAATTGGTAATACCAGAAAAAAGAACAAAATTGTCAAGTAGAAATGTTAACAGTATGTCAGTCAGTATTTACAACAGACTGCACGAGGAGATAAAAGAACTGCCACTGGCCAGGGTTTAAGCGTGCGCTCAGATAATGGCTTGTTCAAGAGTGCTTTTATTCTGTCAATGAATATTTTGACTATTATAAATAACGTACCTTTATTTTATTTATTTTTTGCATGCCAGCTGCTGGTGAAGTGTGTGAGACTATTAATTTTAAGACATCTTATGTACCTACCACATTTTAAGCAAAATAAAGTTATTCTTATTCTTATATTCTTATTCTTCTTAATCATTATTGCACAAACTTGGTTTAAGATTAAGAAAAAAGAATGCATTCTTCATCGTTTGAAAAAAATGGGTTTATTTAAGTTATAGACTTCAAAATGGTGGAACTGAGTCCAATATTTGCGTTGATGTTAGTTTTGATTAAAAATAACATTTTCAGGAATAAAGATGTTCGCCATTTTAACGACGCAGCGGTACCCTAAGTTTTTTACGTCTGTTGTACTTTTTCCCGTGATAAAAGAAACCATCCAACAATTCAAGAGTCGAAGCATGCATTCAATGCCTATTGCGGTGTCCACACCACACCTTTCACACGTAAGTGTGCTGCGGAAAAAACCCAATGTGCGTCTCACTAAGTCGTTTGTTGTGGGTCGTATTCGTAAAAAAGTATTTGGAAGTGTTTTTTAACAAAGATTTACGAGGTATATTCGAAATAAATACACTAACATTTAAAAAAAATGCCATTTTTTAAATTTTTTTTACAATATTTTGTAAGGACTTGAAGATGTTGTAAAAAAATAAAAGCTAAAGTTAAACAAGTAATTATGTTAAAGACAGAAATACAAAGGACTTATCCATAGCTCTTGCCCGCGACTCCGTCCGCGTAGAAGTCGTTTTTCGCTGCTTCCTCGGGAACTGTCCAACTTTCCGAAATAAAAACTATCCTATATGTCCTATTCCAGGGCCCAACCTATATTTGTGCAAAGTTTCATCCCGATCCGTACTGTGGTTGAACTTGAGTAACAAACATTCAAACATCCTACCTTTCTCAGTTATGGCCGAGTGCAAAGCGGGTGGAGGGGGTAGCCTAAACGATCACAGCGCTCGCTACGGCTAAAATTGTCATTTTTGTCGCTGACTTGAGCTGTCAGATCCATATTGCAGTAAACATTTTCTAATCGTTTCTGAGATAAACATATGGTCCTGGTAAGGTAAGATGTGTTGTTGTGAATTGTAATAACACCAAGAAGAATAGCGACTGTAAATTTTACCAATTTCCAAGACCATTGTGGAAACGAGACCAAAGAAATAAGTGGATACTTGCCGTAAGAAAAAAACGAAACCCCGTTTTAGTCACGAGTAGGCTCATTTCTCACTGAAAACAACAATTTTAATATTATTGGCAATAATGTTACTGACTACCATTGTCCAAAATTGTGTAATATAGTAAAATAACACAAGATTTCATTAATATTTTTCACAATATTTACTTAGTTCTTGTTTGACAGCGGTGACAATATTGTCCATAATGGCCGCCTGTCACGTGGCGCTGTCGTCGCGCTCGGTCCCATCTGAGAAAGTTTGAATGTTTGGATGTAAGAAGATACTTAGTAATAGACACTTGGGACTGAAACCACGAAGCTCAAAGACTTGGCGTATTTACTTACCGGAATGGCAGGTACCTATCGGACAAAGTATCAATGACATAATTTCACCGAATCGGGGCTTATCCACCGATGCATGATACCTGGGTGTGGGTAAAAAGATATTACCTCTGTGTGGGACGCTACGAGAAAGTGACGTCATGCATCAAATCGGAAGACTTCAAGATTTGGCTTATAATGTAACTTGTTTTCGCTTCGGCGTTTAAAATCAAAGTCTTGAAATGTCAAGCTGCCTAGATCGTAGAATGTCATACTAGTAATATGTCAAAGTCTCAGAATGACCAGGTATTAAGAGTCCAGCATCTTTTCAAGAATTTTTTAGAATAGCTATACTGAAGTGGCAGTGGGCGGGGCACATTGCTCGCAGGACTGATGGCCGATGGGGTCAGAAGGTTCTGGAGTGGCGTCCGCGGACCGGAAGACGAGCTGTAGGTAGGCCTCCAACAAGATGGAGTGATGACCTCGTCAGGATCGCGGGACCGCGGGGGATGCGAAAAGCACAAGACCGGTCTGAGTGGAAAGTCTTGGGGGAGGCCTATGTCCAGCAGTGGACGTCCTATCTTGATATAATTTAAGCACTTGACATTTCAAGACTTTGACTTTAAACGCCTAAGCGCCTGTTTTCTTTTCTAATTTAGAAGTGTGCTTGAACACTTATTTTAATGTATAATTTTCTATCAACGGCATTTTTCACTGGAAGAGTATCGGGTATTTTTTTTTTATAAAATAGCAAAGGTAAATGGCTACACAAGCCACCTAATGGTAACACTGCTGTTTGGCTGTAAGTTAAAGGATAAGATGGTAGTAGCAATCCCTCACACCTCAGATCCTTTTACAGTTCATTCTGAATTGTATCCCACTTATCCCACCAATATAATAAATTCTTTGTGTGTGTGTTAGTTTTTTTTTATGATGTGAGAAGGCAAACGAGCACACAGGCCACCTGATGGTAAGTGGAAACTGTGACCTATAGTCACGGGCGGCGCGGTTGAAACATATGGAAGTCATCGGAGTAAGCTTAAACAAATCCGCACGGGGCTCGCTTTGCTCCCTGTGGAAGGCGGGCATAGGACATAAAGAAAGCTGAGAATTTTTTTTGCACTCTGACGGGACATCTTGAAATCGCCGGTTAATATTTGGACCGTCGATCAGAGTCAAAGTCAAAGTCAAAGTTCTTTATTCTTCAATTTAGGCATAATATAATGCACCTATGAATGTCAAAAAGCATTACCACCGGTTCGAAAAATAAAACCTTTGCCCCGAGAAGAACCGGCGTAAGAAAGAGTAAAACTTAAGTTAAGAAAAAAAATAAAGCGATGACATCTTAATTTTCAGTTTGGTGTTATTGTTCTTGCGTATGCGGGGGCATACATTGATCCCACCAAAAGCCGGGACGAATCGCTAGTTTATTAATAAAAGTGTAAAATTATTTATTAATTCAACAATATATTTAAACCATTTTATATGGAACGTATAAGGTTTATTAGGTTTATTATCGCTTGCTACAAAGTATAATGACATATGTATTTGTTTATTTGCATACATTTACGATGTGCGAACACTATTATATACTCTTTGCAAAATTTCAGCGAATATCGTTTATAACTTAAAATGAATCATGTAGCTTATGAAATAAGGTTTGTTGTAGCGTAAATTATGTCATCTAGTAACTTAGGCTATTTTAGCTACTATAAAGTGTGAAAGATCTAGTATTCTAGTACATCAACAGTATCCAGGTTTAGACTTACTATGTTGAATAATAACTATGTATGTTGCTTATGAAATTATTAAAGTAAGGTTAAAGATATATACCACGGATTTAGCATAGCACGTTTTGGCTCATACTTTTGCTTTGGTAAATATAAACAATGTATATGTCTACTAGCTTCTGCCCACGCCTCGTTCGCGTAGATTTCAAATATCATTATTCCCTCGAGAACTTTTAAATCTTCCGGGATAAAAGTAGCCTTTGGGTATAACCTATCTCTATTCCAAATTTCATCTAAATCCGTTCAGTCGTTGCGGCGTGAAGGAGTAAAAATGAATAAATTTGCGGGTGGTAGGACCTTGTGCAGGGTCCGTCCGGATCGTTACCACCATCTTATCCATTAACCTACTGCAAAACAGCAGTGTTCGCACTGTTGTGTTCCGGTTTGGGGATAAGACAGCCGGTGTAACTAGCATAGAGGCATTCCATCTTGCAGGCTTGCAGTCTTGTGAATGCGAATGTCTATGGGTCACAGTTTCCACTTACTATCATGTGGCCTGTGTGCTCGTTTGCCTTCTCCACGCCATAAAAAAAAAATCAGACTTATTATTAACCCATGACCGTTCAGTTCAATTTCCCGATCCCGGTTGCCCGTTTCGCCAAGTTACCACCTTGGGAACCCCACTTACGTCACCAGGTTAGTCAATGCAGCTACTTATTTTACTTCCGGTTTACTATTTAATTTATTACACCTATGTCTAACGTCTTGTCAGAGTCGTATGGAATCAATACGCTTAGGCACAACAATCTCAATTTTGTTCAAGCCACCAATTTTTTTCAGTGTGGAATGCCGGCTTAAGTTCAAACGTAGGTACTTACCTACCTCAATTCGGTCCTGCGCGTGAGTTCATAATTACTGATAGACACGTTATACTGTCCTGCCAATCCAAATGGAGGCATCTCAGATACAACTTATAGCAATCGCAACCTCATTACTAGCAGAGTAGGATTGAATATCCTTTGGAAATTAAATTTGAGATAGCACTTATTGGCTTAAGGTAATATAGTAAACACTTCACAGCGATTATGCGAGCGTTGTACTGCGAAATATGTGTAAATTATGTTATGTGTGATGTATGTCATTAGTTACACATTTACCCTGTCATAGTGCTATTAGCCTTTTTAAGGAATTGTCAAAGAGACTCATTGACGTCACTGGAGACCGAAGAGCTGGCAGTTTCCTCGCTCAACGAATAAGTTTAGCCATTCAACGAGGAAATGCTGCCAGCATCTTTGGTACAATGCCGCAGGGGCCATTCTTAGATTTAATGTTTTAGTGTATATATAGATTTAGTCTTATTTAATATTAGTTATTTTTACAATTTAACAACGAATGTGCAATAAATATTTACCCTGTAGTAAATAAACCCTGTCATTTTGTAATTTATATTTTTTACCCGAATGTCTATGAAAGTGTTAAATTAGGATGAATATGAATGCTTTTAGAGTGTATGTATGTATGTGTGGCATTGATGTATGAAGACACATATAAGCTTGACGGCTAGATTTTAAAGTTACTATAAAATATTTTACAATATCAGGTGACATTTCGCACAAATTGACCCAGATCCAAACTTACCTCTATAGGTTTGTAATACGGTTCTATTTAAAAAATAAAACTTAAATATATTGAAAACATCTCAGACTCAGGTACAAATACTCGCGCTAGAAAACAACTGAATGCGCAGTCTCCAAGCGGAGTCGAGAATCAAATAAAAAAAAAACTTTATTTTCACTTAGCCAGCTGATAAAACAGTTGCTGAGGCCTCCCTTTAGATTTACAAAGTCTAAAGTACTTAGCATTAAACAAATATGTCCCAACTCACCGTGTAGGTATATGTGTGCACGCACACACATAAAGGTTTCTAAGCGGAACTTATTAGATTTAAGTACTAATAATAGTGCTTCAAGTTTCAAGATACTAATTTTTTAGGTACCTACTAGGAGTCCTCAACCACTATATACTTTTCTCAAACATGCTCGGAAAAAACGGTTTTCTGATTGAGAGACAAGGACGGAAAGAGCCGCATTTTACTCTTAGGAGTAAAAAAACCATATGAAAACACTTTCCGTCCATGTCTATATTTTTCTTAAAAATGCTGTGAATTTGCATACAAAATCAAAAGGATCAAGACAAAAATTCCAAACAGCCAAGGCTCGCTTTTTTAGCACAGTGCGTGTGTTTCTTTTTGAATTTGCATTCCAATTTCTATGGTTAGTATTTAAAAACAATTGACAGTCGGTAACATTCGTTCATTCTGCATAATTAAATTACTTGCTTTTTAAAAATGTATTTGTATTATTTCCTCACATGTTTGAGAAAAGCATTATGTATGCCTCGGCGGAAACGCGGATTTCCTGACTCGTATGCTTGCTAACCACCTCGTCAGGAAAACCCTTACTTTCCGCGCCTAGGCAACAATGTACTATTCCACCTATGTGTGTGATTATTTGATTTTACTGACTAAGTAAGTAATATCTGTGATTGCGTTAACTTAGAGTATGGCCTTGACAGAAGCGCGGGGAGCTAACCCCATGTGCTTATGTTTAGTCCTTTAGAGAAAACACTCTTTTCCCGAACAAGTGTCCTCACGTGTGATATCCATGGACTTATTTCTCTAATCCAAGACTCAGGAACAAATACTCGTGCTCATCACACACATATCTGCCCTTACCGGGATTTGATCCCGGGACCGCTAGCTCCGTACGCAGGGTCGCTACCATCTATGTGTCGTGTCGGTTGATTCTGGATCGTTCGCAGTCCCCAGCAGCAAACTCCTCCCAAAGTCAAGGTCACCGAGCCGTTAGCCTGATCTACGACCGGCACCGGAGGCGCACCAGCTTCCGGTGGGGCGCCGGTCCAAACCGCATCGCGACAGCGAACACGTTGGGTGTGGGAGTGATCTAATAGACGGAAGTATTACAGATTGAATGTGCTTTTCCTAGTCAGGTTAATTTATAAAGGCGTGATTTAAATAGAAAGAAAAAACGATTAATTCTGACACAAGTTGTTATTTATTTTAAAGTAGCGATCCGCTCTCGCTCCGCTTCGGTTTATATGAGTTCTGTAATACCCATATATAAACCAGAATATCCAGAACTAAACTTGACGTAAATATTAAGAATACTAGCTTTTGCCTATGACTACGTCCGCGTAGAGTTCAACTAACGTTATTCCGTCGGGACCAATAAAATTTTCCGGGATGAAAAAATAGCCTATGTGTGAATCCAGGGTATTAGCTGTCTTCATACTAAATTTAATCGAAATCAGTCTACCTATTGCTGCATCAAGGAGTTACAAACTAACAGACACAAACACACAAACTTCCGCATTTATAATACTCGTATAAGTAGGAACATAAGGTTCATTGAAAAACTACCAAAATTGTGGAAATTAAAACTAATATTAAATAAGACTAAACTGGTGCTGATTTTTAGTGTTGTATTGCCTCCCGATCACTTGCGGTAATAGAAGTAAAGCATTACAGTCGATTAAAACGCTTCCACCAAGCAACACCGTTCAACGACACACCACGCCGCAATGGACTCATCATTACGATTTAACATTGCAATGCGTCGATTCACACACGATTTTGCGTCTTCGTTCTCACGACCAGACAATGTATATATCCTATCAAAACCTGCAAACTGAAGGCATTGGGACGGAACAAGATAGAGATACGTAGCTGCTATAACGCTGTCCCGTTCACTGCCTGGAACTTGGTAAGTGACACTGCAACAGATGGCTTGCGTTCTCCATAGCGTGAAAAATGCTTCAATAACCGATTTACATGGAAATGTTTACTCTAACGAACAATGGCGACGATCACAAACGATGCTTGACATTGGGGTGCGCCTGCTCGCTGAATCATTGTGGACAAATACTCGCTGTAACGCACTGTGCAAACATCTCCGACCTTATGCCAATAGGTCGAAGGGCGAGCGACATCGAAAGTATCCCGAGACGTAAATTATAAGGGCGCGTCCAGGCGCGCAGGGATTGAGGTTACATCATCATATTTATGCTGGGGCCATCTTGTTTTTTTTACTTTTTGTCGTACCTGGAATTTCCTTCGTTGTTATTAATTAGGCACAGTCTCAGGAACACACTTAATGCTTAAACCAAATATTCGTTTTGCATTGACCATGTAAGCGGAGTGAGGTCATGTTTTGTGTCAATTTCCGGTTTGAACTCAGCATATTCACACTGAACTTGAGTGAGATGCAATCTTAGGAGGATTGTGAAAAGCCGCTAAAATCGAGGAGCTGTCAAAATAACGTCCATATAAATGTAGCTTCGGGCGATAACTATTCTCACCTCCTAAATCGAGTCCAATTTCCACGATTTTTGAATATGTTGTAGTTTTATTATAGAGACGAAGTACGTTTCTGTTTTTAATTTTTTTAATTTGTGTCACTCTAAGTTTTTTTTTGTGCAAAGGAGAACGTACAGACAGTCTTTCATGATTATCATCATCATCATCATGTCAGCCGAAAGACGTCAACTGCTGGACATAGGCCTCCCCCAAGGCTTTCCACTCAGACCGGTCTTGTGCTTTTCGCATCCACCGCGGTCCCGCGATCCTGACGAGGTCGTCACTCCATCTTGTTGGAGGCCTACCTACAGCTCGTCTTCCGGTCCGCGGACGCCACTCCAGAACCTTCTGACCCCATCGGCCATCGGTCCTGCGAGCAATGTGCCCCGCCCATTGCCACTTCAGTTTAGCTATTCTTTGGTAACCTTAGTTCTACTGCGGATGTCATCATTTCTGATTCTATCACGCAGAGAATCCCCGAGCATAGCCCTCTCCATAGCTCTCTGAGTTCATTCATTCATGTGTTTGTCTTTCATGATATCTACAACATATTACTACTACGGACTAAGGTTTAAGGGGAAAACGTTATCGCATTTTTTTATGTTAAATTAAATTTCTTAGCTTCACAATCCTCTTAAAGCGCGTCAGGGATGACCGTTTCCTGTGAGGCTATAAGTTGCTTAACGTTAACGTGAACGTTTTTCAAACACTGACAAAATGTATGGAGTTGACGTAGGCGCTCGATGCGACCGTCTGACAGCTTACGTCAACCCTACTCGTATAAGTTTTGGATAACGATAACGAACGCCGAATGCATCTTGTCTAGCTTCGGTGCTCTTTTAAAACACGTCAATATAATGTCAAGTCGTAGAAAACTGGGAATTGTCAAAAAAAAGCGTGGAGCTAACCTCACGTGATTCCGTTTAGTCAACAAGAGAAAATGTTCGTCTGATTTGGACAATAATTGTCCTCGCGTGTGAAATAAATAATTTGACATTTGCAAAATACACTATCATAAAAGATCACCTTAACAGGAGTGAAAGTCATTAGTTAAAATTGGATCTGCCGTGTGGGTGCCGGCTTAGAATAGTGTCACCCCATGTCTTCCCGTGGACGTCTTAAGAGGCGACTAAAGGATTAAAAGCTTGTAGCATTGTTAGGCGATGAGCTTGCAACCTGTCACTAATATACACATGGTAAACATCTTAGCCTGTTTGTACAAAATGTGGTTATAGAATTAACATACAAGTTATTAGAGTTGTTGGGAATTCTGTAGCTCTGCCTACCACTCTGGGATGAAGGCGGCATTATTATAAAACTGTAATTCACAAACCAATGACAGTGGTCTATTGCTCGGTCGACGCCTACACATAGCAGTAAGTTAGATGTGTCCAATTACATCCAGTTCTCAATAATCTATTTAAAAAACAAGCGATTCGTATCATCGCTCTGCCCAATGATTAATCAGAAAAACCACAGGAGGCTGACCAGTTCATCAGTTTCACGAACGACCACGATACATTTGCATTCTCAGGAATTCCACAATAGATAAAACCTCAGCCCCCTATTGAATTACTGATAAAATTATGATAGCATTCTAGGAACAGTCAAGGGAAATTATTTGTAACGTGTTGTTATTACTGAGTGGAAATATAATTTTAGAAAATTGTAATTGTGGGTATTATTTGCAATAAATTATTATTTGCAAATTCTCAGTATAACATAAAATCCGCACACTTATATAATAAAATAAATAAACTACTTGATATTCACTCAAAACCTACCATGGATGTAAAAAGATCATGATCATGATCATCATCATGATCATGATCATGGCTTAACTCTAAATCTTATGATGAAATCGAGACTTTTATACGATTACAATTCCA